>CM075353.1:83540000-86040000 GCA_037693485.1 Kitagawia praeruptora | reverse complement strand
TATTCCGATAAGGAAATACTTTTGGTAAAAAGATATTTTGACAATCATTGTCTTATACCCGCCTTATTCTGGGTTAAGTCATAGGCAGAGTTATGCCATGCTTCCATTACCTTGCTGAGCTATTTGCTCACTCTTGATATTGTTTTATATATATTATAGAGCAGTGAAGCAGGATGTCAAGGACACAAACAAGGAGTTTCCATAAGCAGTTTCTAACATAGATCCCGAGAACAGTGTGAACCAGTTGGATCAGACTGCAGCTTGTCGTATTCATCTTATGTATAGATGTGATTGATATGAAAGGATTGTAATCGTCAGAATACTTAGTGGTAATGTACTATTACTTAGATGTTGTATCAATAACAGATTCAAAAGACATTGGGTATTGTAATAAAAGTTGTTTATTCCGCAGTTGTTGTATTGTGTCATTTCTGAGACTCTAACCTGTGTGTGTGTGAGATATGTATATTGTGGGGTCACAAGTTGTTGAATTGTGTACTTTGTAAGCACTACAGGTAAGGCAAAGATTGAATGGATCGTGACTACTCTAAATCCTAGACCCCGGATTTGGGGCTATTACAGAATGGTATCAGATAGTTAGGTTACAGTTCTCAGAAACGATAGGAGATCGAGTCTTACAATACCCTTAAGAATGATGAGAATAACTAGAGCTCCAGTAGAGTTCGTAGTAGGGTTAGAAGACATGACCCTGACTGTTTGAGATGAAGCCCAAGAGGGGACTTCTTCTGGGAAACCATGCTTAGGACTTCATGGTTAGTAACCTCAATTCGTATGAGATGTAGATGGATGAGATTTTGAGATACCATATCCCGAGGCCTTCGAGTAGGCATTTGATGATGGGCTCCTTTAGATGGACGGAGACCCGATAAAGGAAGATCCATAGGAGGATCTAGAGAAAGTCCCTATGATGGGTCAATGAAAGAATCTTGTAGAGAACATGTCGATTAATAAAGATGTGGTATGTTATTTGAGGTCTTATGATAGGACCGGATGAACCTTCAGAGTTCAGCTAAGTGACGAGATAAGAGTTTAGAATCGTTATGATTCATCAAGAAATGTGACAAAGGATATGGAGTAAAGTCTCCAAAGCAGAAGAGGTAGAGGCAGTATAACCAATACCGGTGGATTGATTCGACTTAAACGAGACCTGTTACTCGTAGTCTGTTGCAGTTGCCCTAGGGAAGCAGCATACGTCAGAACTGAGACGTTCGAACTTCGTGTATGATTAAGGGTACTTAGTACCTTAACCTGTAGAGGCATTACCTTATCTATGGAATTTAATTTCCCACGATATATGATTCCACCAAGGATGGTGTTTACTACGGTACTGAGGAATTTTGCTAATTCAAACGAGATCGTATACATCTGTACTACGTAGAATGTTATGCGCTAAGACGAGATTCATTTTAAGGATTGAGACGGACTAAGGAAGTCTGGGATTGACTTAAATGAAAAGGTTGCAATGCTGCCAGGGGTACGCTTAGGTAGCACCCGGAAGTGATACGAGGAGAGGGAAATGGGGTATAGAGACGGTGATAATGGTAATTGGGTTTAAGCCTGCAGTTTCTAGACGATCTTTCGGAATATTGCCCGCTCGTCATGTGGAATCCGTTGTTGCTATGGGTGACAACAGTATTGAAGTCTTCTTATAGAATAGAACGCTTGCTTGCGATGCTTGCGCCTGGTCAGATAGAACTCCCTGCGATTGCAAATATCGATGATTGAATCCTTATCGACTATTATGAGCCGGCAATGATGTAAGTATCGAGCACCTTAGGGTGTATAGAAAAGAAAAGCTCCGGAATCGAACGATTACCCATTAGAGGAGCCGATATAAAAGGTATCCGTAGAGACCTTGGCAGTACCCTCCCCAATTACAAATTATGTTGATTATTCTTAATCTATGATCTATCCTGACATCTCTCCAAGAGAGAATTTTGATAAAGGGAATAGTCCCTCTTCGAAGTTATTTTATAACACTTGTGTTAAAACATATTTAGTTCAATTGTGCCAGAGGCTGTCACGATACCTATTTTCAGGTTTTCGAAGCCATGTCAAATGATGTTATTCAAGTTTTCACTTTTTGAAATTGAATAATCCTATGGTGATACAGCACCACTTGTTTGTTGAATACCAGTATCTTACTGGCTATCTTTCTTTAAAAAATCGCACCTTTGGAACCTGTTCACTTTTAATCCAAGGTGTCCGTTTGAGAATTTATTAATCAAAATATGATAATCATTAAATTGACTTTGAATTGCTTTCATACTTCTCAATTTCCACTGAGACGAACAACCCTATATAGGGGCCACAAGGACTATCTATCTGTGTGATAGAAGTCTGATGGGACGCCATCACTTGTAAGTTGTGAAATACAAGAAGGCTAATTACCTTTAGTTATGTCTTAATTGAGACACGCAACATTGAGTTCTTATGATCAGATTGATCTCTCATTAAATTCTCTCATTACAAATAAGGTTACCTTAAAAGGTCACAACCTTGTAATCACCAGTGAAAGACGTTTTCCTTGATATGGGAGCTATCTTTTCAAAGCTTCATGATTCTTGTAGCTTTATTGAATTTCAAGGGGATGCCAACCAGGTCGAATAAGTCACAAATTCACTGATAAGAATTAGATTCGCAATGAAATAGCCTATGGCGAGAGCGGATCCCTAAGACGAATTGAATATTGGTGGCATATCAATGAAACTAGTTATTATCTCAAAGATATTACGATAAGGGAAGGTTGGTCAATTGATATATGTGAAAAGAATAACAATGTTTCATGAAATTCCAATGATAACGGAGTCAGATAAAAAAAAACAAAAAAAAACCCCAGAATTCCATGGAACCACTGACCCAGCGGAGGCCAGAGCTTGAATGAAGAAATGAAGAAATCAATTGAGATACTGAGTATTGTAGAAAATCAGAAAACGGTGTTCGCCGCCTATCTCCTGAAGGGAGAAGCAAATCACTGGTGAGAATCTAAGACAAACCTAGAGGTAAAAGGTGTTGTGACTTGGAAGAAATTTAGATTGTTGATTCTAGGGAAATGTTTTCTAAATTATATGAAGATCCAGATGGAAATAAAAAGTTATTAGAGTGGAAATAAGAAACCATGACTGTGGTAGAGTATGAGGCCAAGTCGGTTGATATAGCAGAGAAACGAGGCCGTAGGTTTCAACTAGGGCTGAAACAATGGATCCAGAATCGCGTGACGTGGTTGGAGTGAGATTTTGATTAGAAGGGGAGTGGTCCTTTAAGGACAAAAGCAAATTACGAAGTTTCGTACGATAATGCGAGCAAACAAGTTATTATGGGATATAAGTATTTTAACACCCCCAAATCCGGGGTCAAGATTTGGTGCCACAACCAATACAATTAAGTGTAACTTAATTATACAGACGACCCCTCACCAAGGATCGATCTCAGGTTATAGTATGAAACAAGAATCTAAATTACAACAACTATAATAACTACTATACCTTCTTATCTGACGCGCAGTCTAGTACTATATGTGATCAAGCTGACTCTGAAATCTACTCTGTAGAGAACACCTCATCGCTCTCAATCGATATGCAATTCGTATGATCATCCTTAGTCTCAACTGTAGGGTTAGGTAAAATAAAACAAGAGTGAGCCAAAAACGCTCAGCAAGTGTAAAATGAAACAACAGTTTCTAAATAAATTGTTGATAAACAGATTCAATGATAAATTTATCTTGAAAGGGTAAAACAATGTACCATACTAGGATAAAATCTTTAAATTCTTTAAACTATATCTTTCTTTACAACATTCTTTTAATTAAAACATTTCTGTTATTGGAACGTATGGATAGAACTTCCAACATTAATAAGATGATGATGGCCACTGTAAGCAATAGATATTAGAGTATATAAAAAACATTTGAAATTCAACAGTAACTCAGATAAATCAATATTCTTTTAGCAATAAAACACTTTTAAATATTTTGATTGGAGGTTTTCGCTCAACGGACAATACGGGTGATCAGCCCATAAAGTCCCCAGACCGGACACAAAGTCCCTCTGGACATCAATCCTTTCATTAGGATACTTGGATTCCCAAGAGGCACATATTGGCCTATAAAAGATGCTGAACTGGACATACCAGAACTACATCATAAATACACAAACAGGCTAAATCGGTATTACCCGAATTCCAACCTCTCCAATCACTAAGGTTATTTATAAACATTATCAATACATAACTTCTTTCAAAAACATGTACTTCGAAGTACTTTCGACTCTCTGATAAAGGATCAGCCCAGTCTAGGTAACTTCAAAGTGTTTTAAGAAAACATTACATTTTGATTTGCGATGATAAAAGTCTAATCATCTGGTCAATGGTTATGATTCCAAAGAAATAGAAATGGCAAGTCTGAATCATCGAGAAAAGACTCAAGGTATTCAAAGTATGGAATAGCTGATCTTATGATGTTTCAGGGTTTTGGGCCAACAAGCAAAGGCTTAGCTTAATCAACTTGGTTTACAAGTTTAAGGACATTAACAATGGTTGTCAAATCCTGTTGAACAATGATTTGGTCAAGACTGTGCTTTATAAGGTTCTGGATCAATAGAACGTTAGGTGATCACCGCTTATCCGTCAGTCAATAAAGTTTAAAGTCAAAAGAGACTTCAGGTATGATATGGTCAAAAAGCAATTAAAAAGAATTAGGTTATATTAGGATACTTTGTGAAATTAATAGGTTCTACTCGATCTCGAGTCTAGGAAAAAGTAAAGAAAGAATTGTAATGGGATTATAGTTCAAACAGAATAGGCATGCTTGCATCAGCAGATTATAACAGTTGTATGAATATGAATTTCAACAATGACAGAGTCACTAGCAGAATACTTTGAAAGAAACATTTTAATAATAACAACAGTAGGTTCACATCACTTGAACGATAAGTGAGGGATAGTAACACTTGCCTCAATACATGCGATCCTGATTTCAACACATCGATTCGTTACTTTCCTTACGTCAGTCTCTATTCGATTATTCCTTCGTCTTTCTTCTATAACTCCTCAGTCTCAATTCCAATACACTTGTCCACTGCGATAACTATCTTCCTTTTCGAACTTCCATCTACATGTGCACTGGTTCTTAGTCGGACGTCCTACTCGTACCTATTGAGAGGCAAAGTACTACTTCAGTATACTTATATCCTTTATCATCTAACTCTATTCTACCCAAACGTGTCCTATTACGCTTTACAACTTAATACATGTAACACGTATTGATCATATTCTCAATTTAATATCGTATAATCATGCAAATCACATAAGCACTTAACACATAGCATCTAGTGATCACGCAATTCACTTAAACACTTAACATGTAAGTTCTACTTCGACTTATAAACAGTTATACCTTGTTACTATACAATTTACGATTTATAAATTTCACGAAAATCGGGCAACGTTTCTTTTGTAAAGTGGACTAATCCTCGGAAAAATATCCGGTTCCAAGTTGCAATCAAGTACCTACGATGGATTCAAAATCCACCTACAAGTTCAACATTTAACAATACAATTACAGTTAACAATCCACGCTATACGTGTGTCAATTGTACAAATCAGAAAATAATAATCTAATATAATTATTTAATCATTTATCCAATTAGCAATTAGAATCAATTAATCACATTTACTAAATCACAACATTACCTTATACATTATAAAAGGTTGACTTTGACTTATACCATTTTCGAAAATCTTCATTTTATAACCGATAATTCTTATTTAGCATATAATCCAAATCAATTACACAATTACAATTAAATTACAATTAACAGTGATAATTACACTTAACCTTTCCGACATACAACACTATAATTATATCCGAAAATAATATGTTTCGTAATTTAAGTCGGACTCAGAATAAATCATCACCGTCCCCGTCGGCTCGCCGAAGCTCATCGCCGACGGTGGTAAAATTCGGAGGTACCCGATAATTCGGGCGTCCAGTCACGAATTCCACCAATTTTATTTCGTAAAATAATTATAAGAAAATTGAATTGCAATTTCATCATGAAATTCGAACTAGTTATTTGAACCACAGCAATTAAATCGAATTCAGAATGGAATATCAATCAATCAAGGACGAAACCCACTAACACAACACACTGCACTTGCATGTACAACACACAAGTATTACACACATCCACGTGGCACAGACATACACCAACACACACTTGGCACACGCACACACACGAACACCTCACGCCACCACACGCAGGGCACGCGCCACCACGCACAGCCAACACCAACGCAGAGGGGAGATTCAATAGGGGAGGGAGAGAGACATCGACTCGTCGCTACAACCCAACCCGCTGCCATACGTTCATCGACACACACACTCAACTGTTTTTGATACACGAATACACACACATACAGCCATGGGCTATACACACACAGATCAAAACCCATCGAACAAATCACACAACCCACTCTCAACAACATACGTGGCAACACACAATCACGGGTCGCCGGACATGGTTGCTGTTGTTGGAGGAATTTCGTAACAACACGAAAGCGGAGGGGTGCTGGAATAGTAGAGCAGAATTATGAGTGTATGGCTGTTTTAGGGGATTAGGGTTTATGAAAAAAGAGGGGGCTGGACTTGGCAGGTGTCTCGATTTGTCTCGTGTATCGGATTCCATAATGCCAAGATGCCTACGTACCTATGTTTATATAGGATCAAGCCCACGTAGTTCTGTGAAATTGATTGGTCTTATCCCGAGAGACTTAAGGGATAAGTTACGTTAATCTGAGTGATTACTGATTTTATCTGATTTAATTTTATCGTTGTGATATCTTCCGGATTTGAAGAATATCGTTTGGAGATATTTTCCGTTATTGATTGATTAAGATTGATTCTTTCCTCATTTCAGAGAGAGGATAAAATTTAGTGGTTAAGTCATAATTATTAATCTGAATTAATAATTAATGAATATTAGAAATTTGGGAGATTATTAGACATGCCAAAATTATGGCATAACAACTAGCCCCCAGTTCTTCAGTGTAGCTTGTTGCAGTGGAGAACTAAGAATTCTTCAAGCTTCCAAATTTCTTGAGTAGCTGAAACAACTAAAAACAGAAGATTAGCAAAACATTTAAAGCACCACTGTGCTCGTTAGGCGTATGCGGATGCAAGTATGATAGCATGCGATGACCATAGTATGATATATATTTGCCAAGGTTTTCAAATGTGCGAGAATAAATAATATTTTTGAAATCCTTTGCGATCCTTGTTATCTAGTTAGGACCTTGGCGCTTGTATATATCCCGAGTAGGCATACACGCTTTTCAAGTGTCTGATGCAACCACATGAGGATGTTGTGTCTTCGTTTGTGACGAGAGACTGTTGATACGAGATGTAGATGTAGATGTGGCGAACTTCGCATGCGTCCCTTGTTGGGTTAGCAGAACTACGAAGTCTTAAAGATAGTTTGCATAGGGATGCCTCCACCCATTCGATATAGCGATATCTCATGGGCCTTCAATAATCCAGAGGGTGCTGCACCAGCACTTTACTAAACATGTTGCATTGCGAGATTTATAGCTTGTCCAGGCTACCCTACTTGACAATTTAGTTCGCAAGTTTGAAAATATTTTTGACATATATGTACTATCGCGACGTTATATGAAAAATATTTTACAAATCCAAATGCAATAATAAATATGCTCTTTTAAGAATGTCGCGATATTTATTTTCTTCGAAAATAATGCTCCTTTTTGTAGAAAATTTTTTACAAAATTATGCGTCTTGTATATGTATTTTTTCCTTTGAAACATGCAGCTCGTATGAGATTGTAAAATAAATCCACAAATCATCAAAATAAATAGGCACAATTCATCGACATAAATATCTCCTACGATATTTTCTAAATCGCAATAATTTTACAAGCATTAAAATATATATTGCTCGCATGAATTTTCAATAATAAATATTTTTTTGTAAAAAATATTTAAAAAACATGATTTATGTATGCATGACATAATATTTGTGCAATTCGTAAAAAATTAAAATAAGTACAAAAACTTATCTTTATTTTTGTTGAATTTCCAAGAACCGACAATTTTCCGCTGGTGCATCCTGTTCCTGCCCGTGCGTTGATTCTGTTTCTCCTCTCTTTTTTTTCTTTGCTGCTGTTATTTCTTCTTGGTTCCTCCATTTATTTTGTTCCTGCCGTTACTAAAGCTACTACTACTTGTTGCCTTCTTAATGCTTTAAATTCTTTTTCTCATGTGGGTCCCGCAAGTATTTTGATTTTGATTTTTGTCATTCTGTGTAGTAATACCACGAATCCATGTTTTGCCTCTTAACTGTTTTTCTTTTTCCTTTTTCCCTGGCAGCCGCTGCCTTGATGACCTTGTTGCACCGTTTTATTTTTTTCTTCAAAAATATAGTCCCCAGGTTCTTGTTTTTCTTTTTTGTCGTCGATCCTCTGAATGTATTTTTTATTGTCGCCATTGCTTTGATCTCCTCGTTAGACTATATTTTGTGCTCCAAAATTGCAGTCACCATTTTTTTTGTCTGCCTTCGTTTCTTATGTCCCCGTATGTGGCTATCTCCTTGTTGCTTGGCTTCGTTTTTGTTGCTTCATCGTTGCTTCTTATGATTGTTGGATTTGTGATTGCTGACGTCCCTCCACCGCCATCCTGTCAGAATCACTTTGATTGTGTTCCAACATCGTGAATTATAAATTATTCGTCCTCCTCGAATACTTAAAAGCCCCTCCTTCTAGCGCCAAATGTTGTTGGAGGAATTTCGTAACAACACGAAATCGGAGGGGTGCTGGAATAGTAGAGCAAAATTATGAGTGTATGGCTGTTTTAGGGGATTAGGGTTTATGAAAAAAGAGGGGGCTGGACTTGGCAGGTGTCTCGATTTGTCTCGTGTATCGGATTCCATAATGCCAAGATGCCTACGTACCTATGTTTATATAGGATCAAGCCCACGTAGTTCTGTGAAATTGATTGGTCTTATCGCGAGAGACTTAAGGGATAAGTTACGTTAATCTGAGTGATTACTGATTTTATCTGATTTAATTTTATCGTTGTGATATCTTCCGGATTTGAAGAATATCGTTTGGAGATATTTTCCGTTATTGATTGATTAAGATTGATTCTTTCCTCATTTCAGAGAGAGGATAAAATTTAGTGGTTAAGTCATAATTATTAATCTGAATTAATAATTAATGAATATTAGAAATTTGGGAGATTATTAGACATGCCAAAATTATGGCATAACAGTTGCCAATGCCGGTCAAACAGAGGGAAGGGGTGATATCACGGGAGAGACAGAGAAAATCAGGAGAGATCGCAATCGGGAGGGAGAAAGCCCGAGATTAAACGAGAGAGGCGAGAGAGATTGTGAGGGAGAGAGATCAAATTGAGAGAGAGAAGAGATAAGGATAATTGAGAGATACCCCATCTGAAAATCTGAAGAGATAAGGCTTTTAACAAATAATATCACGGGGGCGTTATAGTACTCTGCAAATTTTAAAAACTGATTTAAACAATTTCAAAAATCTGTTTTTAATCAATTTCGAATCGAAATAAAACAGAAAATGGGGATAAAATATTTCTAAAAATATTTTAAAATAAATTTTGTGAAATTATGAACACCCCAATATTTTTAAAACCGTTATTGATTCAAAATTGAATTTTATATGTATTTTACAAGTTTTACCTCTTTAAATGCAATAAAGAGGAGGGGATAGTTAATATCTTAAGAGTGGAAAAGATGTCAGGCAACTCGGATAGCGAAGCAACCCGTTCTGAGCGACAGATTCATGAGGGGAACACATCTCCTCCCAGAGCACCGAAGGTTACTAAAGCAGCCATGATGGAAATCTTAAAGACTGTGGGAGAACGTTTGTCGACTTTGGAGCAGGCTTCGAGCAAAAAGAAGAAAAAGAAGGCAAAAAAGAGCAAGAATTCGAAGGTTACTCCGAAACAGTTGAATTTTGAAGAATCTGAGAATGGAGAGGAGGTTCCAGACGATGGTGAAGAACCGAAGCAAGATAATGGTGATGAAGATATGGAGAATCCTGAGAAGAGTAAAACTGGTAGCAAGGACCGTACAGGGTCCAAGGAAAAGAAGAAAACCAAGACTGGTGGTTCCTCAAAGAAAAAGAAGAAAGAAAAAGACCCATCTGTCGAGATAATTGAAGAAGAAAGCACGGATTCAGATGAGGACACTGAAGAATCAAGCGCTGCAGAGTCGCAAGAGGAAGAAGGGACGAGTAAGAAGTCAAAGGCGGAAGCTATTGGGGAGGTGACAGCAGAAGATGTCAAGAAAATTTTGGCTCAACTCAAGGACGAAAAGAATCTTGCTGTGAACCCTATAACAGCCTCTCCTTTCACCAAGAAGGTTCGAAAGTCGGCTCTGCCTAGGTCTTACAGGCCTTCGAATGAATTGAAATTCGATGGGACCACTGACCCCATTGAGTACCTAAGTCGTTTTGACACAGAGATGGATGTTTATCAAGTGAAGGAAGCCACCAGGTGCAGGTTACTGGCTGCAACTCTACAGGGCGGAGCCCATCAATGGTTCAAAAGATTACCTGCAGATTCGATTGGTTCTTGGGCAAGTATGGGGAAGCTCTTTGTCACTCAATTTAGAGCATCTGTTGCATTCGCGCCACCAACCAATACCTTAGCCAATATCAAGCAAAGACCTAGTGAGACATTGACAGAATATTTCAAGAGGTTTAACGCGGAGGTTCCTAAAGTTAGGAAAGCATCTGAGGAAACAATAAAGAATTTCTTAATCGCTGGAGTCAAAGGAGGCTCAGATTTTTGGAAAGCACTGCAGGGAAAAGAACCAGAGACGTTAGCAGATTTTTACGCCCAGGCAGAACCCTTTCGACTGGTGGAGGAGTCTCTAGCTGAATTAAGGAAGGATCCAGATTTTGTAAGGCAAAGTGGAAGCAAGAGGTCGAGACAAAGAAGCCCCAATGGTCGTGACAATAAAAAGGTGGTTAGTCGCACATCCCAGGTGAAGCCTGAAGCTGTGAATCCTACTAAACCTGTCATGAGTCAGGTACCGCCACCAGCTTCCTATAACAACAATAAACATGATAGACCTGTCTATGAAACTTTTACCCCTTTGGTAGCCCCGATTGATCATATTTACGCAGTGAATGAGAAGTCCTCATGGTTTAAGAAGCCTTTCAGAACCGGTCCCCCAGGGAATAAGAACGAACGCCCATACTGTGACTTCCATGATAATAATGGGCATAACACTGCAGATTGTCGTCACCTCAGAGATTTAATTGAAACTCTAATCAGACAAGGGCAATTGAGTGAATGGGTGGCTCAGGAAGGAAAAAAGTATAGAGATGAAAAGACTCAGAAGACACAGACACAGGAACCTGTCGTGATGGAAGGACCACCTAAGGCTGGGTGCATACGCACGATTATAGGAGGTCCCCACATTGGAGGAAGCAGCAGGAATGCCATGGAGAGGTATACCCGCGAGGCTAAGGAACGTCCTTTAACCAGTATTTACAATCTGTCACGGAGGTCCCCAAGGTTGTTTGAAGGAGAGGATGCAGATATTACTTTCACTGAAGAAGATGCTTCCTGGGTACATCATCCCCATACTGATGCTTTGGTTGTTGAGGCAGGAATTGGATCTTATGAGGTTCATCGAGTGCTAGTTGATAATGGAAGCTCTGTAAACTTGCTCTCTTACTCAGCTTTCAAGAAGATGCATTTTCTGGATAAAGACTTAACCCCAACAAACGATACCTTGTACGGATTCACCAATAATCAGGTTCCTATCAAAGGTAAGATTCGTTTACCAGTAACTTTAGGTGATAAACCATGTTGCATTACACAGTTGGCTGAATTCATTGTTATAGAAGAGAATATGAATTACAATGCTATTTTGGGAAGACCCATTTTGAAAGAGATGAGGGTAGTAACCTCTATTTACCACCTAACTATGAAGTTCCCAACACCAAATGGAATTGGCATAGTTCGAGGATGTCAGTATGAGTCTAGAGAGTGTTACACCAAAGCTTTGCAACATGCTGCTAGGGCTGCTAAATTGCCTGAACCTATGGACGAGGTTCCTGATGATTTTCCAGGAAAGAACCCAGATAAAATAACGCTCGACCTGCGTAGTCCGCCCTTGGAAGGTTTTGTGTCAGCATCCTGTAGAGCTATCAGAATTGAAGAGATCATAGAAGAGGAACCTCATGCTGAGATTCCAGTTTTCCGGGGACCAGATGCCCCATACTTACTGATAGAAAGTGCACCCCCTACGGACAAGGATGGTGACGTGTGTATGGTAGAAGGATTGGATGAAGAAAAATCCCGAAAACTGAAACATAATGGAAGCAATGAAGACAGTCAGCCAGCATCAAAGAGAAGGAATGTCATGCACGAAGTGCAGGAACCGTCTACCGTCCAGGAACCTCAAGAGGACTCAACTACAGAGATGGAGGTAGACTTGGACCCTCGAATGCCAGAGACCATGGTTAAGGCTGGACCAGCTGGTGAAACTTTGGATGTGAAGATCAATGACAAAGATGGTATAAAGGTGTTGAAGATTGGAGCTCAACTCGATCCAGCCTTAAAGGAATCTCTCATTACCTTTTTGGGCAAGAACCTGGATGTGTTTGCATGGTGTCATGCGGATATGGAAGTGATAGATCCAAGGGTCATGTGTCATAAGTTGAATATTGATCCAGAAAAGAAAGGAGTGAGACAGAAGCGAAGACCAGTTAGTGGAGAAAGAGCTCAGGCATTGAAAGAAGAGGTCGACAGATTATTGGATGCAGGATTAGTTAAAGAATCTTTTTACCCAGTATGGTTGGCAAATCCTATTTTGGTAAAGAAACCTAATGGAAAATGGAGAACCTGTGTGGACTTCACAGATCTCAACAAAGCATGCCCGAAGGACAGTTTCCCACTACCACGGATTGATCAGTTAGTGGATGCAACAGCTGGACATGCCCTCCTTAGCTTTATGGATGCATATTCAGGTTACAATCAAATCCCTATGTATGAACCTGACCAAGAGCATACTTCTTTTATTACGGATACAGGTCTTTATTGCTATGTATGCATGCCATTTGGATTGATTAATGCTGGAGCCACATATCAACGGTTAGTGAATATGATGTTTAAAGACCAAATTGGCCATACTATGGAGGTATATGTGGATGATATGCTAGTTAAGTCTAAGGAAGCTGTTGACCATGTAAAGCACTTAGAAGAAATGTTTGGAATCTTGCGGAAGTACAGAATGAAGCTGAACCCTCAAAAATGTGTGTTTGGGGTAGAATCAGGAAAGTTTCTGGGTTTCATGGTAAACCACAGAGGTATCGAAGCCAACCCAGCCAAGATTAAAGCATTGATTGATATGAGGTCTCCGAGAACTGTGAGAGAAGTTCAGTCTCTTACAGGAAGAGTTGCAGCTTTGAATAGATTCATTTCGAGGTCCACTGATAAGTGTCAGGAGTTCTTTAAAGCTATAAAGAAAGGAAACAAATTCGAGTGGACCACAGAATGTGAGATAGCGTTTGGAAAGTTAAAGGAACATCTGGGGAGCCCCCCACTGTTAGCCAAACCTGTAGATGGAGAAACATTGATACTTTATTTGGCCGTGTCAGAGTATTCCATTAGTGCAGTTTTGGTTCGAGAATAGAATGGACAGCAGAGCCCAGTTTACTATGTTAGTAAAAGGTTACTTGATGCAGAAACGAGGTACACAGGAATGGAGAAGCTGGTTTTCGCATTGATTCTGGCTTCCAGGAAGCTGCGACCTTATTTCCAAGCTCACAGGATTGAAGTAAGAACCTCATATCCACTTAAGCAAGTGATGCATAGGCCAGAAACTTCTGGAAGAATGTTAAAGTGGGCTGTGGAGCTAGGTCAGTTTGACATAGAATATAAGCCAAAGACAGCAATCAAAGCTCAAGCTTTAGCAGATTTCTTAATCGAGTTTCCACCTCATGTAGAGGTTACTGGCCAAGAGGAGCCAAAAGAGGTGGTGGAAAAATAGGCAGACAATGATAATTGTGCACCTTGGTGGACACTGTATGTAGATGGAGCTGCTAACAGTAGTGGAGCGGGTGCAGGCATAGAACTAGTTAGTCCAGAAGGGCACCAACTCTATAGCTCGATTCATTTTGCTTTTAAAGCCACGAACAATGATGCAGAATATGAGGCATTGATTGCAGGTCTCAAGTTAGCCTTGGAGATGAAAGTAGAGAATATCAAGGTGTTTAGTGATTCGATGTTAGTAGTTTGGCAGATTCGTGGTGGTTTTCAGGCGAGAGGGCCAAGAACAGACTTATATTTGAGGTACTCCCAGGAGTTGATCGCAAGGTTCAAAGAGGTGAAGCTAGATCAAGTACCTCGAGGAAAGAATACCAAAGCGGATGCATTGGCCAAGCTAGGGTCACAGAGAGAGTCCACGTTATTGGGGGTAATTCCACTTCAAATCCAGGAGCAACCTAGTGTTTTCAAGGAAGAGGTAATGGACATTGAATTCCCAATTGAAGATTCCTGGATGACCCCGATACATCGTTACCTGGACAAAGGGGAGCTACCTCCCAATCAAAGTGATGTCAGGAAGCTGAGGTATCACGCAGCCAGGTATGTAATTTATGATGGAGTTCTGTATAAACGAGGATTCAATCAGCCTTTGCTCAAGTGTGTAGCTGGAGAACAATGCAAGTATATCCTCGAGGAGATTCATGAAGGAGTATGTGGAAATCACTCGGGGGGTAATTCTTTAGCCATGAAAGTCCTTCGACAAGGATATTATTGGCCAACCATCAAAGCAGATGCTGCAAAGTTTATGCAGGCATGCAGTAATTGTCAGAGGTTTGCAAATTTTGATAGTCGTCCTGTAGCCCCTATTAAACCGATTGTTAGCCCTTGGCCATTCGCTGTTTGGGGAATAGACCTCATTGGAGAGCTCCCGAAAGGAAAAGGAGGAGTGAAATACGCGGTGGTTGCAGTCGATTACTTTACAAAGTGGGCAGAAGCAGAACCACTTGCTAAGATTACAGCGTCAAAATTGACTGAGTTTGTGTTTCGAGCCATTGTATGCAGGTTTGGCATTCCACAGAAACTGATTTCTGATA
This sequence comes from Kitagawia praeruptora, assembly GCA_037693485.1. Taxonomy (NCBI): domain Eukaryota; kingdom Viridiplantae; phylum Streptophyta; class Magnoliopsida; order Apiales; family Apiaceae; genus Kitagawia; species Kitagawia praeruptora. The sequence goes on along the minus strand of CM075353.1, from coordinate 86,024,842 downwards.
ATGGGAAGCAGTTCGATAGTAGAGAGCTTAGAGGATTATGTGAGCAGTTTGGAATCCAAAAAGCATTTTCAGCAGTGTATTATCCGCAGAGCAATGGACAGACTGAAGCAGTGAATAAGATTATCAAGCACACTTTGAAGACAAGACTTGAAGATAAGAAAGGAAGCTGGCCAGAGGAGCTTCCTGGAGTCTTGTGGTCGTATAATACCACGCCTAGAACTACAACTGGTGAGTCTCCTTTTACCCTCACTTATGGTTGTGAAGCTATGGTACCTGTGGAGGTTGGAACAGGTTCCTTGAGAAGAAAGTATTTTGATCCCGAGAGCAATGAAGTCAATCATAGACTGTATTTGGACATGGTCGAAGAGTTGAGAGCAGATTCACAAGTGAAGTTAGCAGCGTATCAGCAGAGAGTTCGAAGGTATTACAACAAAAAGGTGAAGGCAAGACCTTTTAAAGTTGGAGACCTAGTTCTGAGGAAAGTCATGCCAAATACCAGGGTTCTGGCGCATGGAGCTTTTGGAGCAAATTGGGAAGGACCTTACCAGATAAAGTCAGCCATTTGGGAAGGAACCTACCACTTGATGGATATGGATGGGAACCTCATTCCGAGAGCTTGGAATGCAGAACATCTCAAGAAGTATTATCAGTAACTCTTTTATGTGTTTTTCTTAGGAAAAGTAAGGCTCTTTCAGCCCAAGAATAAAGGCAGCTTATTAGTTATAGCTGACCAGCATTTTGATTTCAGTATTTAATTATGCATGTACTCGGGGGGTATTTGATGTGAACCTCCCTACTTGCAAGACAATTTTTTCAAGTATTGAGCGATGTATAGCTCTACGTTGAATATTTTGAGTGCATTATTTGCAGCTATAGCTCCTTAATAGTTCTTTTACGTAATAATTATTACCCAAAAGAACCGGGGGGTAGTATTCCTACTTAGACAGTATTGCACATGCTATGATTTGATATTTCATATGCCAATTTGAAATTTTTGAAACAGGTTACCTAGATTAACAGGTTCCTGTAGCATTGTGTTGCATTTTGCAGGTTACCTAAGCTGACAGGTTCCTGTAGCGTTGACAGTATGTGTGAAGTATGAATATGAATTGAAAGAATGTGCAGACTACGATTGATTGATCAGAATTAGCTTATAGACAGATTGTGTTGAGCAAAGTATTAAGCCTTGGGCAGCTTCCCGAGCAAGCATTGAATAAAGTCCCAGGTAGCTTCCTGGGCATCGAGCAAAGTCCCAGGTAGCTTCCTAGGCATCGAGCAAAGTCCCAAGTAGCTTCCTGGGCATCAAGCAAAGTCCCAGGTAGCTTCCTGGGCATCAAGCAAAGTCCCAGGTAGCTTCCTGGGCATCAAGCAAAGTCCCAGGTAGCTTCCTGGGCATCGAGCAAAGTCCCAGGCAGCTTCCTGGGCATCAAGCAAAGTCCCAGGTAGCTTCCTGGGCATCGAGCAAAGTCCCAGGTAGCTTCCTGGGCATCGAGCAAAGTCCCAAGTAGCTTCCTGGGCATCGAGCAAAGTCCCAGGTAGCTTCCTGGGCATTGAGCAAAAGCTCAGGTAGCTTCCTGAGTAAATGCGAGTGAAAAGCCTCAAATTTCTTGAGCACGAGAATTAAAGTCCTGACAAAAGGCATTTAAAGTCCTGACAAAAGGCACCTTAAAGAGAAGCCTAATAAGCTCTCCCTCATGTGGAACCGCCTTTGGCACATGGGAAGAAGGGGTAAAATCCTTAGCATTTACCTTCATAAGATGTCTAGCCTGACACATGGAGAAGAGGAATCTGTGTGGACTCCCAGAACGGCACACAGGTTCCTAGAATCGCCTCGAGGCACAAAAAGGAACCAACATGCCTCGAGGCATGTTGGGACCTAGAGAATAGGATTGGGAACCAAGCAGGTTACCTTTCCAAGAGAAAAAAGGGAACCAACAGGCCTCGAGGCATGTTGGGACCTAGAGATTAGGATTGGGAGCCAAGCAGGCAACCTTTCCAAGAGATGACCCGAATTAAACAAAAGAAATTTTACTAACCTTAACTAGTTTTTGTTTTATGTTTATTTTGCAGGTTTAATGGTCGAGGAACCTGGTCAAATTATTTAGGATCTAAGGTTATCAGAAAGGGTTTTTAGTTCAAAAGGCGACTCTGACAATGTTGAGTGAAGCATAGGAAAAGACGTGTTTAAGCTTACAAAGTTGATCAGGTATTTTGTAGGGAACCTGGTTTGGATCTGGGAGGAATCTCTAAGGAAAACTACAGTTCAGATTACGGTGGTGAATACATGCCTCGAAGTATAAACAAAAAAGGGTTCCAAGTCTGCAAGTAAGCTGTATTTAGTTACATGTTATTTTGAGAAAATTATAAGTGAAAATATGGATGCATCCTGTTTCTTACAACGGGTTATCCCACGTAAGCTTGGGTGTATAAGTATGGACACTAATTAATTTTTAAGATGCATGATGATAAAATATTCTATGAGGTTTTGGAAAAAAGGTGTGCAGTATTAAGTACAGACGCAAGTTAAGAAACTAGGCATGAACAAGCAAGAACAAGAGATAGCAAAAGTAGATAATAGACATTAGAAACATAAAGAGTTATAGGGTACAAGGACCCTAGGCAAACCAAAGTTAAAGGCACGAAGGCCACTGAAACCAAGTTAAATTACATCCCGCGAGGCACTACGAGGGGCCCGCAACCTCAAGAAAAGTTATGGAAAGTTCAGAAAATTTATGAAACTTTAAGCAGGAGATACTTTATTAGATTCTTCGATGGCTGAGGAAGGTGGAAGAGTGGTTGGAGCAACGTCGGGAGCAGGAATCTCTGCAGTCTCAAGGGTGACACCCGGAGACCTCTCAACCGTTTTCACGGGAGGTACAGAGTTTGCAGCAGCAGCTTTCTCCTCAAAATCTTTGATCATCCCTACTACGTCTTCACCCAAGAGGGACCAGTCTATATGGGGCATTTTCTCCCATGTGGAACGTATGTAGTCATTAACGCCTTCATCATAACCTTCATCGTACCTAGCTTTTTCCTGGATGAGCAGAGATGATTTGACAGTCACGGCTGCAGCATTTAAAGCATCAACCTGAGCTTTCAGTTCATTGGCTTTTTCTAGCATGGATAATTTCTCATCCTGCAAACTCTTCACCTGTTCCTGAAGTTCATCCCTGCTATTCTTTAGTGAGGTTTCAACAGCTTTAGCCCTCCTTACCGCAACAGTGGCAACATTCACACTTTCCTCTTTAGCAGCCAGCTCCTCTTTAAGCTTCGAGATCTCTCCTTGTAGCCTGAGGTCATATTGGATCTTCAAGGCAAAATCATCACAGAACCTAAGAGTAAAGAAGGCGTTCTGGGCCGCAGAGAACCTCATAGCTTCCAGAGCTTCAGTAGAGTCCATTTTCGACCAGCCGGTAATAGTCTCAGCAGGAACATGAGTGTCAATCAAGTCCTTAAACTGGTTCTGGGCAGCGGTAGGATCAGCCTTCACAGCTTTGTTCGTCCTCATGGATCTAGTTTGAGAGCTCCCTGATAAGTCAAGTGTGGTCTGAGCCAATTTACGTTTTGAGGAACCCGATGGTTGAGTCTGGACGGATACAGGGGTTGGAACTTGGTTAATTGGAGTTGCATCAAGCGGAACCTCCTTTACATTGTCATCAACCTTGAAAATTTCTTCCACATTTTTAGATCTTTTCACAAATGAAGGAACTTTTGGAGCCATGTCTGCATAAGCCAGAAGATTAAGGTTAGAGGCATATATATGAAGTAAGCGAATGAAATTGCACAAATATAGTTAATAAGAAAGACATAATTATAAAGAAACTCCTACCAGAAGTCGAAGGAATAAAGCCTAAAGCCATCAGGTTATCAGGGGTCATTAAGATCATACAATCTCTAGTGGAGGCTGATAGTTTCAAAATCTCAGTTGCTCTTTCCAAACAGACTCCCGTAAGAACGGTTTGCTTGGGGATATTGGGACGACGATTAAACTCATATCTAACGTAGGGGCAGTCATAGCAATAAAGAAACTGTTCCGGCCATTGTTCAAAGTTTTGTTTAACATTTTTTATGCACTAACCCTGGTGACAAGGCCAGGCTGAAAGGTAAAAGCAACCAGAATTTCTCCCAATGTCTTTCAGTCTGAAGAAATAGCCCAATTCAGGAGCTGTCAAAGGAACTGTAAACTTGCTGGAATATAGTATAAAAGTGCTGATGGCTAACCGATAAGAATTAGGGGTGAGTTGCATTGGTGCTAATTGGTAAAAGTCAAGAACCTCTCGTAAGAAAGGATGAAGAGGCATGGAAACACCTACCCTCAAGAAAGCGGCAGATATGACAACATGGGGGATACCTTGTTTAGGGATTTTCAAATCAAACCTGTGAGCTCTTTCACCAGGTTCTGGGATTGTTATCTTACAGACAGGGCGGTGACATTCCTCAAATAGTCTTTCCAGTTTAACTGAGGTCATAATGGAATCAGATTTTTCACAAAAAGGGACAATCTCTTGTTTGAATGGTTCTCTTTCTACAGATATCTCACTTTGAAAGTCAGGTTCTAGGAAGGACTCGGGTTCAAGTTCGGGTTTTGTTACCTCTTCATTATCAGACCAATCATCTCCTAAATCAATTAAGCTTAAAGGTCTTAAGGGATCAATAGCATTTGGAGGTTTCATCAGAATATCTTGAGGATCACTAGTGTCGGGAATCAAGACCCTAGACCTAGTTCTATTACCTACAGATGCGACAAAAACAGGTTTTACGGAAGAGAGGTGGTCAGAATGTGTTGAATCAGAAGACATCTGCAAGAAACAGACGAAGAAAGGTCAGACTTTGGAATTCTTAAAGGGAGACCTGTGGTCTAGAGACGATTGAACTACTGTGATTATGTCAAGTAAGTTTTTTTTTTAAGAGTTATATGGAGGTTGTATATTCATAGAGATAAGTATGGACTATGACATGAATACGAAACAAATTGAGATAGAAGACAAACAGACAGTCAAAAGCTTTCAGTAAAATCATAGTGATGAAACCACAAATCGGTGATGGAACTACCAGTAGAGAAGGTATTATGGATGGTTGTGTGTGTGAGATATGAAGACCATATACAAACATTTATCAGATAAAAGACAGCATGCAAGATCGAAGTAATCAGATAGTTAAAAATGCAATCGAGATTATGAAAAAACAGAAAGAAAGGATTCAGAATCATACCTTGGATTGAAGAAAACGGCGACAGAGGGTTTGGATTAAGCAGATGACCGTCGGACTCCTTCTCTTTTTCTCTCCAAGGGTTTTAGAAAATATTTGGTAAAGGTAAAAATGAAGATGAAGTCATTCATGTGTTTATATAATCAAGACAGCTCTGTACACGTGGCAGCACATTACTGGAGCGGTAAAATGAAGAGGTACACGCGTGAGAAGCGTGTGAACCTTGGGAACTCACACATTAACTACAGCTTTGGTAAATGATAAGTTTAATTCAAATTTTGAATTATCTTCTACAACCAACCATTATCCTCTTTTAACTTATTAAATTTAAAGAGGCATGAGGTTGAGTGACAAGTTAGATTCCCTGAGAAGTTGAATGCAAGCATAAAGTAGATTTCGAGAGCTGGAGTAAGAAGAAGAAAATAGCGAGATAACAGGTTCCTTAATACAAAGGAAGCTTACTCAAGATTATATCAAGCTGAAAATATTTTATGTCCTGTTTCCTATACCGAGTTAGCTCATATAGGCTTGGATATACAATGCTGAAGCAAGATATAGTTACCAGGATGGGTTAACATTAAACCTCTGATTGTAGAATTAGAATAGGTTCCTTTCACATTACATGATTTCAAGGAACCGGGGGGTACTTGTTGTGCCCAAAATCTCCATGGACTAGATTTAGGCCCATTAATCAATAGGGTCCGATCCATACAAGTTAGAAGATTGATCCAATACAAGCCAGGAAGATCAAATAGAAGAAATGACCAAAGAAGTACGAATATCAGGAGGTTCCCAATGGTCAGGAAGCTGAGCTGAGCACTAGAAGACCAGGTTCCTCCAAGCAGAAGAGTTTGAGTTAGCATAGCAACAGCCATAGAGATGATAAAAGCATGTGAAGTGTTATCCAGTCTAATTAGTTTGTTATTTGTGCAGGTATTGACCCCAAAAGGGAGGTCCCTAAGTGATATGTCCCGAAATAAGGAGGTTCCTGAGAAACAGGCTCCTGAAATGCAGGTTCCTGAGCACCAGGTTCCTACGAGTTGCCAACATAAGGTTCTAGAAGCCATCTAGAACAGATAAATGAATTGGTATCTGAGTATAATTCTAGGGCGCAGATGATCCTAGAATAACTCTAACCAATGAGAGAATCATAGTGGGGTACGAACTCGAGTTCTACTCTACTTAGCCAAACTAGTTCGTGAAAGGCTCTAAAGGAACCTGAGTCCAACACGAACTAGATGACCGAATACAGCTATTCCAGTAAGAGACAGAATCATATTAGAACTACGTGAGCTTGATCCCTATAAATACAAGGGTACGTAGGCACCTCGGGGTACGACGCATTAAGTTCTCTAATTTTCTCTAAAGGCACCTGAGATTATTGGAGATACCCTCGAGCTCAGCTCAACCCCCACAAACACAACCCAAACCTTGTTCATAGAACAGTTGATCGCTAGCCTAAACAACTACCTGTAGACCTCACATAAGTTGATTACGAAATCCACTCATCAACACTTTTTTAAATCATTTTAAAATAATTACACACACAATTAAATATCCCCATGAATTTTATAAACTTCTTAATATCATAAAGATGATAATGCAAAAGATTTCGTGATTTAAAATGATTCCAGTGATTTTATATGATTTTTCAAAGATTAAAAATGCACTTTTTAAAAATACTTTTAAAGCTCTGAAAATACAATTAAAATTCTACAAGCACATACGATACATACCAATCATCATATAATCATATAAACATGATTTCACACATAATATTATTTCACAAAAATATATCCATCTCATAAATCACATAATTATCATTTTAAAACTAGTTAAGCACTTAATTAATTACATGAAAATTTCTAGGTTGTTACAAGTATGGCTTATCTAGCTAATGTGGTTGATACCAAGAGAAAAGCACCTAGCCAACAATAAATCCCAGTGATTGAAGAGTTTGGGAATGTATTCCAGAGAATCTACCCAGATTACAGTCAAGTTGTAAAACTAGAAATATGAGTGTTGTACATGAAATTATCATGGGCTAAGTTTATGCTCATTAAGTTATAGGATCCAATCCAAACGAGTGAGAGAATAGATTTAGTGCAAGTCCTGAAGATCAGACAAAGAAATGAGCAAGGAACTAGGAATATAAGGAGGTTCTTAAAGGTCTGGAAGCTGAGAAGATCATTCGAAGACCAGGTTCCCCTAAGCAGAAGGGTTCGAATTAATACAGCTACAGCCACGGAAAGAGGTAGGAACATGCAAAGATATTAGATAAGTTATCCAGCTTAACATGTGTGTTATCTGTGCAGGTACAGGTACCTAGCAAGAGGTTCCTGAGCAGTATGTCCCGAAATAAGGAGGTTCCTGAGAAACGGGCTCCTGAGATATAGGTTCCTGAGCACCAGGTTCCTAAGAATGACCGACAGAACGTTCTAGAAGCTATCTAGAACAGATAAACGCATTATTATTGGAGTATAATTCTAGGGCGCAGATGATCCTAGAATATCTCCAATATACGAGAGAATTAGAATGGGGTACGAACTCGAGTTCTACTCTATTCCAACAACTAGTTCGTGAAAGGCTCTAAAGGAACCTGAGTCCTACACTAACTAGGTGATCGAGCACAACTATTCCAGCAGAGTCAGATTCGCATTAGAACTACGTGAGCTTGATTCCTATAAAAAGGATACGTAGGCACCTTGAAGGGGAACGAATTCACCTCTCTAATTTTCTCTAAAGGCATCTGAGATTATTGGAGACCCCGGCAAGCTCAGCTCAACCCCCAAACACAACCCAAATCCTCCAGTGAATAGTTGATCGTTAGCCTTACAACTCATTGAAAACCTCACAAAAAGTTGATACGAAATCCACTCATCAACATTGGCGCTAGAAGGAGGGGAGTTATCATCTTAAGAGTGGAAAGATGCCAGGCAACACAGATAGCGAAGCAACCTATTCCAGTGAGAAGGTATCGAACAGAGTAGAGCATGAAGTCACACCAGCAGACTTATTGGAAGCTATTAGGTCAATTGGAGACAGAGTGTCGAATCTGGAACAAGCTTCAAGCAAGAAGAAAAAGAAGACTAAGAAAGGAAGGAAATCAAAGGTTACTCCGAAGCGATTAAATTTTGAAGATATGGAATCTGAACCTGAGGATGAATTGAATGGAGAGGAGGAAGAGATAAACCAGGATGGTGACGATAGAGAACAAGAGAATCTTGAGAATAAGAAAACTCCTATCAAGAAGGCGAAACCCCAGGTTCATACTGAGTCCAAGCCAAAGAAAAAGACCAGGGCAGGAGATTCCTTGCAGAGAAAGAAGAAAGATAAGGAGTCATCTATTGAGATAACCGATGATGATGAAACAGGTTCGGAAGAAACTAGTGAGGAATTTAGTACTACAGAATCGCTAGATAGTGAAGAAGTGAGTAGAAAGACAAGAACAGGAGCTACTGGAGAGGTAACGGCTGAAGATGTTAAGAAAATACTAACTCAATTAAGGGATGAGAAGTACCTCTCTGCTAAACCAATAACCGCTTCTCCCTTCACTAAGAAGGTTCGGAAGTCAGCTTTACCAAGATCTTTTAGACCTTCGAATGAGTTGAAGTTTGACGGAACCACCGACCCGGTTGAATACCTAAGCCATTTTGACACAGAGATGAACGTATATCAAGTGAAGGAAGCTACTATGTGTAGGCTACTGGCTGCAACTTTACAGGGCAGTGCACACCAATGGTTTAAGAGGTTACCTGCTAATTCTATTGGTTCTTGGGAAAGCATGGGACAGCTTTTCGTTACACAGTTCAGGGCATCTGTTGCGTTTGCACCACCTACCAACACCTTGGCCAATATCAAGAAGAGACCTAATGAAACATTGACAGAGTATTTCAAGAGGTTTAACGCAGAGGTTCCGAAAGTGAGGAGAGCATCTGAGGAGACCTTGAAGAATTTCTTAATTGCTGGAGTCAAAAGAGGTTCTGATTTCTGGAAAAACCTACAAGGGAAGGAACCTGAGACATTGGCAGATTTTTATTTTCAAGCAGAATCTTTTCGCTTGGTAGAAGAATCTCTAGCTGATTTGAAGAAAGATCCAGAATTTGAGAGACAAACAAGATGGTCAGGGAATAAGAGGTCGAGGAACAGAAGCCCTAGCAATCGTGATAACAAGAAGGTGGTCAGTCGAACATCACAACTGAAGCCAGAAGTTGAAAGTGTGAATCCTACTAAACCAGCTATGAACCAGGTTCCACCACCAGCTTCCTACAATAAAAAAAATAAACGAGATAGACCTGTTTATGAAACTTTCACCCCTTTGGTAGCTCCAATCGATCATATCTATGCTGTGAATGAGAAGTCTTCGTGGTTTAGGAAACCTGTTAGGGTTGGTCCTCCTGGGAATAAAAACGAGCGTCCATATTGTGATTTTCATGATAATAACGGGCATAATACTGCAGACTATCGCCATTTGAGAGATTTAATTGAAACTTTAATAAGGCAAGGGCAGTTAACTGAATGGGTAGCTCAAGAAGGAAAGAAATACAGAGAAGAGAAGACGCAAAGGGCACCAGAACCTACATTGGTTGAGGGACCACCTAAGACTAGATGTATACGAACTATTATGGGAGGTCCCCATGTTGGAGGAAGCAGCAGAGGCGCCATGGAAAGATATACTCGTGAAGCTAAGGAATGCCCATTGACCAATGTTTGCAATCTTTCGCAGAGACCTCCAAGATTGTTTGAAGGGGAAAATGCAGATATTATTTTACTGAGGATGATGCTTATTGGGTACATCATCCCCATACTGATGCCTTGGTAATTGAGGCAGGAATTGGGTCGTATGAGGTCCATAGAGTATTGGTGGATAATGGAAGTTCTGTAAATCTGTTATCTTACTCGGCTTTTAAGAAGATGCATTTTTTGGATAAGGATTGAACTCCAACGAAGGACACTCTTTATGGTTTCACCAATAATCAGGTTCCTATCAAAGGTAAGATTCGTTTTCCAGTTACTTTAGGTGATAAACCTTGTTGCATCACACAATTGTCGGAATTTATTGTTATTGAGGACAACATGAATTATAATGCCATCCTTGGGAGACCAGTGTTAAAGGAGATGAAAGTGGTAACCTCAATTTATCATTTGACTATGAAGTTCCCAACGCCGAGTGGTATTGGTGTAGTTCGAGGATGCCAGTATGAGTCTAGAGAATGTTATACTAAAGCTCTGCAACATGCTGCTAAGGCAGCTAAACTCCCAGAACCTGTCGACGAGGTTCCTGATGACTTTCCAGGGAAGAATCCAGATGTGATAATGGACGATTTACGAGGTCACCCATTAGAGGGTTTTACATCAGCCTCTTGCAGAGTAGTAAGTATGGAAGGAATCATAGAAGAGGAACCTCATGCTGAGATTCCAGTTTTTCAGGTGGTGAGGATGGTGATGTTTGTATGACAGAAAAATTGGATGATGAAAATCCTCGAAAAATCAAGCATAATGGAAGCGATGAGGACAGTCAGCCGGCATCTAAGAAACGAAATATCATGGATAAAGCACATGAACCACATACAGTTGAGGAACCTCTGGAAAAGTTGGCAGGAGAAATGGATATAGATCTGGATCCTCGAATGCCAGAAACGGTGGTCAAAGCTGGACCAGCTGGGGAGATATTGGATGTAAAGATAAATGATAAGGATGGAACAAAAGTATTGAAGATTGGAGCTCAACTTGAAACTGTGAAGGAATCTCTTATTTCCTTTCTTAGCAGGAATCTGGATGTATTTGCATGGTGCCATGCGGATATGGAGGGAATAGATCCAAAGGTCATGTGTCACAAACTAAACATTAATCCAGAAAAGAAAGGTATTAGACAGAAGCGAAGACCGGTTAGTGGAGAAAGAGCTCAGGCATTAAAAGAAGAAGTAGACAAGTTGCTGGATGCAGGATTGATAAAAGAGTCTTTCTATCCTGAATGGTTAGCAAATCCAGTTTTGGTGAGGAAACCTAATGGAAAATGGAGAACCTGCGTGGATTTCACAGATCTCAACAAAGCATGCCCAAAGGACAGCTTCCCGCTGCCACGAATTGGTCAGCTGGTGGATGCAACAGCGGGACATGCTTTACAGCTTCATGGACGCATATTCAGGTTACAATCAAATCCCTATGTATGAACCTGATCAGGAACATACTTCTTTTATCACAGATAGAGGTCTTTATTGTTAAAAATGCATGCCATTTGGATTGATTAATGCCGGAGCCACATATCAACGATTGGTAAATATGATGTTTAAAGAGCAAATTGGCAAAACCATGGAGGTATATGTGGACGACATGTTAGTTAAATCTAAAGAGGTTACTGACCATGTGAAGCATTTAGAGGAGATGTTTGAAATCCTACGAAAGTACAGAATGAAGTTAAACCCCCAGAAGTGCGTATTCGGAGTAGAATCAGGAAAATTCTTAGGGTTCATGGTGAACCACAGAGGTATAGAAGCCAATCCAGCCAAGATTAAAGCATTGATCGATATGAAATCGCCAAGAGCTGTCAGAGAAGTTCAATCCCTTACTGGAAGAGTTGCAGCTTTGAGCAGGTTTATATCGAGGTCAACCGATAAGTGTCAAGAGTTCTGTAAAGCCATAAAGAAATGAAGTAAGTTTGAATGGACAGAAGAATGCGAGATAGCTTTTGGAAAATTGAAGGAGCATTTGGGAAGTTCTCCGTTACTAGCAAAGCCAATCGATGGGGAAACATTAATACTCTATTTAGCTGTGTCAGAGTATTCTATTAGTGCGGTCTTAGTTCGAGAAGAAGATGGGCAGCAGAGTCCAATCTATTATGTTAGTAAGAGATTGCTCGATGCAGAAACAAGGTACACAGGAATGGAGAAGCTGGTTTATGCTTTGATTCTAGCTTCCAGGAAGCTGCGGCCTTATTTTCAAGCTCACAAGATGGAGGTAAGAACCTCTTATCCTCTCAGACAAGTGATGCACAAGTCCGAGACCTCGGGAAGGATGTTAAAATGGACTGTGGAGCTAGGACAGTTTGATATAGAATACAAGCCAAAAACAGTCATCAAGGCTCAAGCTTTAGCAGATTTTTCGATCGAGTTTCCACCTCAGGTGGAGGTTACTGGTCAGGAGGTACCGAGAGAAGTGATTGAAGGGCAGAAAGAAGATGATAACTATGCACCTTGGTGGACTTTGTATGTGGATGGAGCTGCTAATAGTAATGGAGCTGGAGCGGGCATAGAGTTAATTAGCCCAGAAGGACACAGACTGCATAGTTCGATCCATTTTGCTTTCAAAGCCACAAACAATGATGCCAAATATGAAGCATTGATCGCAGGTCTCAAGCTAGCTTTAGAGATGAAAGTTGAGAATATCAGGGTATTTAGTGACTCGATGTTAGTTGTTTGGCAGATTCGTGGGGGGTTTCAGGCAAGAGGCCCACGAACAGATTTATATTTGAGATACTCTCAGGAGTTGTTGGCAAAATTTCGAGAGGTAAAGTTAGATCAGATACCTCGAGGGAAAAATACAAATGCAGATGCATTAGCCAAATTAGGCTCATAGAGAGAGTCCACATTGTTAGGAGTGATTCCGTTACAGATTCAAGAGCAGCCTAGCGTCTTCAAGGAGGAAGTGATGGACATTGAATTCCCAGTTGAGGATTCATGGATGACTCCAATTTATAGCTATTTGGCAAAAGGAGAGATACCTTCTAGTCAAGACGAAATCAGAAAGTTAAAGTATCATGCTGCCAAGTACGTGATTTATGATGGAAACCTGTATAAACGAGGATTTAACCAGCCTTTGCCTAAGTGTGTAGCTGGAGAACAGTGTAGATACATCCTTGAGGAGATTCATGAAGGAGTATGCGGAAATCACTCGGGGGTAATTCTCTAGCCATGAAGATCCTTAGACAAAGGTATTATTGGCCAACCCTCAAAGAAGATGCTAAAAAATTTGCTCAAGCATGCAGCAATTGTCAGAGATTTGCAAATTTCGATAGCAGGCCTGTAGCTCCCATCAAGCAAATTATAAGCCCTTGGCCATTCAACGTTTGGGGGATAGACCTCATTGGAGAGCTCCCGACAGGAAAAGGAGGAGTAAAGTATGCAGTGGTTACAGTTGATTACTTCACAAAATGGGCAGAAGCAGAGCTACTGGCTAAGATTACAGCTTCGAAACTAACTGTGTTTGTTTTTCGAGCCATTGTTTGCAGGTTTGGCATTCCCCAGAAGTTGATTTCTGATAATGGGAAGCAGTTTGATAGCAAAGAGCTTAGAGGATTGTGCGAACAGTTTGGAATTCAGAAAGCATTTTCAGCAGTGTATTATCCACAGAGCAATGGACAGACTGAAGCTATAAACAAAATAATCAAGCATACTTTGAAAGCAAGGCTTGAAGACAAGAAAGGAAGCTGGCCGGAAGAGCTTCCTGGAGTCCTGTGGTCGTATAACACTACTCCTCGAACAACAACTGGTGAGTCTCCTTTTACTCTCACTTATGGTTGTGAAGCTATGGTACCTGTAAAAGTTGGCACAGGTTCCTTGAGGAGAAAGTATTATGACCCTGAGAACAATGAGGTCAATCATAGACTCTACCTAGACATGGTTGAAGAGTTAAGAACAGAATCTCAAATGAAGCTAGTAGCTTACCAGCAAAGAGTTCGAAGGTACTACAACAAGAAGGTGAAGGCAAGACCTTTTAAAGTTGGAGACCTAGTTTTGAGGAAAGTCATGCCCAATACCAAGGTTCTAGCACATGGAGCTTTTGGAGCAAATTGGGAGGGTCCTTACTAGATAAAGTCAGTCCTTTGGGAAGGAACCTATCATCTGATGGATATGGAAGGGAACCTCATTCCAAGAGCTTGGAATGTAGAGCATCTCAAGAAGTATTATCAGTAATTCTCTTTTACTATGCTTTTTTTAGGAAAAGTAAGGCTCTTTCAACCCAGGAATAAAGGCAGCTTATTAGTTATAGCTGACTCGAATTGTTGATTTTAGTATTTAATTTTGCATGTAACCGGGGGGGGGGGGGTACTTGATGTGAACCTTCCTATTTGCAGGACAGCTTTTTAGTATTGAGCATTGATAGCTCTGCGTTGAATTTGTTAATTGCAGTATTGATGATTATAGCTTCCTAATAGTTCTCTTACGTAACAATAATTACCCAAAAGAACTGGGGGGTAGTATTCCTACTTAGACAGTATTGTGCATGATTTGATTAGCTATTTCATATGCCAATTTGAAATTTTTAAGTGCTTGTTTTAGTACTTGTATCGTAAAATAGGTTACCTTGACGAACAGGTTCCTGTAGCATTGACAGTATGAATATGAGTTGACAGACTATGCAAATTTTGATTGAATGATTCGAGAAAAAGTCCCAGGTAGCTTCCTGGGCATCGAGAAAAAGTCCTAGGTAGCTTCCTGGGCACGAGAAAAGCCTCAGCTGACTGAGCACGACATTGTTGCCAAAAGCCTCAAGTTCCTTGAGCACGTGAATTAAAGTCCTGACAAAAGGCACCTAAAAGGAACCTGTATGGAGCCGAGACTGGCATATAGGAACCTGAAACTATATGTTTCACCCCTCCGTGGAGCCGCCACTGGCACGAGAGGAAGTGGGAACTTGTGTGGAGCCTAGACCGGCACACTTGTTCTTAAAGGGAATCCTAATAAGTTCCCCCTCATGTGGAACCGCCTCTGGCACATGGGAAGAAGGAATAAGTTCCTTAGCATTTACCTTCATAAGATGTCTAGCCTGACACATGAAGAAGAGGAATCTGTGTGGACTCCCAGAACGGCGCACAGGTTCCTAGAATTGCCTCGAGGCAAAGAGAAAAAAGGAACCAATATGCCCCGAGGCATGTTGGGTCATAGAATATATTTTATCTTTATTTTATAGGATTTTGTTCCCACATTTTCGGTGCTTTTGCAAATAATCGTGTGGATTTAATTAGTTTTATTTGAGTTTGTTGCAGGAAATAAAGAATTGCTAAGTTGAAAGACATTGAGCATTAATTAAAGATTTTATGTGATTTTTAGCTCGAAGAATTTATTTGGTGAAATTACGAGGAGAAATGGTGGAATTCCGGCTCGTTGTTAGAAATTAAGGAACAGAGAATAAAGCAAATTCCAGGGGCTTCGAGGAGCAAGAGCTCCTAAATTAAGAGCAGGAGCGCCATGGCATCACTTGATTTAGAATAAAACAAAGAAATTCCAGGAGGGTCTAGGCGCAAGAGCGCGAGGGAATCTGAGTAACAGCGCGATGCGCATTTCAAAGAGGCGCAACAGCGCCGGTTTTTAGCGCACCTGCGCATCACAGTCATGCGCAACCGCACGTCTAACAGCGTCCCTGCACGTCCCGCCTTTCCATCCTGCGCAGCAGCCCTTCGAATTTGGCACAGTAGCGCTGTATTGCCCCTGTCCTTGTGCGGGATTAATTCAGAATTTAACACATGGAGGCCCATCTTGAGCAACAGCTCAACAGAAACAGGGCAAGAGCGCCTTCAGTTCCCTGTGCTGTGTGCGGAAAAATTCAGAAAAAAATAGAATAAATTCTATTTCCTATTTAGATTATTATTCTAATTAAAAATCAGCTGGGCTCTATTATTCTTGGCAATTACCTTAGTTGTTTAGGACTTTGTAAACACCTCTATATAAACAATTCTAGGGATACATTGTAGGGGGCTAGTTTTTACATCTTTTTATATACACAATTTTACATACGTTATTGAAGATTCAAAGCTAGGGTTTTATATCTTCCTCTTCATCTTTGCAAGCTTAATTCGATTTTAGATTTAATTGTTCTTCATTATTCAAAGGTTAAAGGTATTTCTTATCTTCTCCTTTAATTATTACATGTTTATTATGGCTTTCTTGATTATTATTGTTAGCTTTAATCCTAGAATGAGTGAGTAATTTAATTCTAGGGTATTAAGGGGAGCCATGTCTGCACCATGAATTGGGCTTAATTTGATTAGTAAATTGATGGGTAAAGAGTAATTCTGATTGATATGTGTTAATTCTGAATTTGTGTAATTGCGCAATATCATGGATTAATTGATTGCAATAGGAGTAATAGATCGAAAGATTTTGCTGCTAGAGGCTTACATACAATTATCGAAATTGAAGGTGATTGTGGAAGCATCATTAGATATTCTGAGAGTGTTAATGCTTGAAAAAGATTAACCATTGCTCTAATTACTTTATCCAATTAATAAGCTATATCTTTGAGATTTGTTTGGTGTAAGCATGGTGAACCTGAATTGCCCTAGATCCTTTAATTGATTGAATTAAAACTTTGTTAATTTACATTAGTAGTTAAATAAAATTGCCAAATAATCGTTTGTGACTGGAAACAGGTGATAATAATTGAATTGAAATTGAAATTGTCTCCTTGAGGAATCGACCCGTATTTGCTAGTATCTACTACAATTGATACCGTGCGCTTGCGGTTAGGTATAATTTTAACACATCAAGTTTTTGGCGCCGCTGCCGGGGAGACAGCTAGTTTCTATTGATTTTAATTTAGTTGTTTAGATTGTTTCCATTGTCTCATTGGAACTTTTGTTCCAATTGAGGCAGATTTTACTATGTTTCTTGGCTTTGTTGAGCGTTTACAGGTTTGCAATGGGTGAAGTTGATACTTTTGCACTCCTATCTTCCCTAGTAGAGGCACATACTCGAGAGATTGCCATGTCGAAGACTACAGAGCCCACTATGCGTCCAATGAGTATCAACGAGATGTCATAAGTGGCCCATAAAACTTACAACTTCTGTCAAATTTGTGGTGTCCAGGGTCACTATGGTTATGAATGCTCTTACAATATCTATAATTCTCAGAGTGCTCAGTTGGGACAAGTAAATTCTTTTGAAGAAGGATATGAGTACAATCAGTATTCAAACACTTTTGATCAAGAATGCGTGAATCAACCAGATTTCTACTACCAGGACAATGGTGCTCAAAATTTTTCATATCATAATCAGCAACAATTTGAACAACAATATTATCAGTCATATGAGCAGCCACCACAGCAAGAATATCAATATCCTCCTCTACAAGAAGATCTACATGTTTCTCAACCTAGTGTAGATGTGCAAGCTGATCAGACAAATGAGATGTGGGATATCTTGAATAAACTGCTAAAGAGTTCTGAAGAACAAGCCGAGGTGATCAAATAATTAGAAACTCAAAGTTTGGCGATTGAATCTCAAATTGCACAGTTGGCTAACTCTTCTACTACAGTGCAGCTCGACTATTTACCATCATCATCTATCCGATCCGAAGAGGACCTGACTGCTATCAATCTCACGAGCGATCAGGAATATGACAGTTTCTTCATGTATGTTGATGATGAGGCCATTGATGAAGGGAAGGAGCATGCCACCGATGACGAGATCAATGATGTTGCTGCTACCGAGAACAATGTGATTGATGATGAGGCTACAAAGGAAAGCAATACAGAGATGGTTGTTGTTTCTCTTCCACAACCTGTGCCTAAGCTACCATGTATTGATAAATTTGCTCTCGATCTAGCCTCTACTTACAAGGCTTCTTTGCTCAAGAATACTTATTTCAAGGTTGATGTGATCACAAAAGTTGTCCAAGAAGATCTTTCTCAAATTTTGGTTGATGATCCATACAAAGTGGCTCCTACGTTTGAAGCTCGGGGAGAGGGAGAAGATGGAAGTGTCGGCTTAATCAATGATGTGATAAGCCAACGATTTCGAATGGCTCCAGTGAAAGTGAGGAGTGAAGAAAAGCCACCACCAGAGCCTCCACCTTATGTCAAGGGAGTTCGTTATTTTCGTGGTGTCGAATTTTATCGCTGTTTTATCACAAAGTTTTCCAAAACTGCACAAGCACTTTCTCTATTGCTTATTAATGACATATTTTATTTTACTGATGCTTGTTTGGAGCCTTTCTACAGGATAAAGACAACCACAGATGTTCTTGATACTTTTTATGGTGGCGAGTTTATGATCGAGAAAGTGGATATTCCGCCTTTACCGGAGTATTTTTGAGGAGGTCAAGCTAATGACTCTAAAAAAGCGCTTCTTGGGAGGCAACCCATGGATCATGCTTCTGCATAGGGGAGTTCTTCTTTCCTTCTGTTTTATATATTGTAGATTTCTTTATTTAGTTAATGAGTCATTGAGGACATTGACTTGCTTAAGTGTGGGGAGGTGTTCTCAACGTAGTGTGTAGTGTATTAAAAAAACCAAAAAAAATAAAAAATTAAAAATACCAAAAATAATTCTGGCCATGCAATTTGATTAGTTGTTGTATTTTGCTTGATACACCCATGCATGCTTAGGAATCTTGTGTTTATGGACGCTTTTGTATGAGAAGTGGCGTGCTTTGTTCTTGTGCACACACTTACACTAGCAAGTTGAAGCTAGTAGACTTAATTGAATGTGTTAAGTGATTAGAATGACATGAATATGTGCAAGATGACTTGGTTTTCATGCTTTGAGTACAAGTAGGTGCGTTAGAGAGTCTTGTTACTTGGGATTGATTATGTTTTGTCACACCAAGCGAGTTTTGAGCCTATATGCATATCCTTTGCATGATTTATTCATTTGCTTGAGTGTCCACATGTTGTTTACATTGCTAGCACTCACTTGAGATCTTTCTTGAAATGCATGATATTACTTGATGATGAGATGATAAAGGCACTTAGGGTTAACCTCTTATTTCCCATATTTCCACACCTTTGATACATGATCAATTAGTTAACCCGTTGAGCTTAATCCTATTCTTTCGGTGACGCACCACATTACTTGCCATTATCCTTTTTATTCTATTGGCCTTACGTTGAATTTGAACCCTAAATTGTCAAAGGCTAGTATCGTGCTTAAGGGAGTAATAAGGTGTTCATAAAGGGGGGGTTATTGTTGGTCATACTTTTGGGGGAATTATTGATTTTGGGTTGATGCTTGTTAGTCGAAATTCATAAAATATCTATGGATCATTGTGCTTATTCCTTAGCTCTCAGAAAAAAATAGAAAAAAATTAGAAAAGAAAAAAAAAGAAGAAAAAAATGAATAAATTTGAGAGCATTATGTTTGTATGATCCTTCTTCTTTCGACTAGTCAAGTTATTATGTAAGGGGTATTGAAAATCTTAAGTGTGGGGAAGATGGAAAGGGAATGGAATTAATTATATTGTTGGGTACTAGCTTTTGACGTTAACCTGTTTTAGCTTTACTTGACATACCTTGTCCCTAGCCCACGTTACAACCCGAATAAAGACCTTTTGATTGTCATCAGTGATGTATGTTGTGTTGAGAGTGAGATTGATTGCGAGTGTCAAGTTGTGTTTATGATTTTGTTGCAATTGAGTGATACACTTAACCTTGTTCTTGAGTGAATATTCGTTTGTGAGTGAAAGGTGAGTTATTACTTGTTTTGGCATAGGAGATCCCAGGTTTAGACTCAAAGATGTGTTTCTTGTGGGCTTAGCATGATTACCCATTTATTCTTACACTTGACATCGATTTTTGTGATCTTATGCATCTTCTTTGAGTAGACTATGTGAATGCTTGCACATTCGACACCAAGACATTGTATGTTTAATTTGATTCTTAAGTTGATGTGGCATGAGAGGACTTGTGTGTGTGGTGTTGTGTTGGCGTTGATCTTTTGCATGGTTAGATGAATTTTGTGGGTATATTCACTATAAACCCTCACGAGACCTTACTCGTCCACTAGGGCTACCTAGGTGTTTAAAGGACTTGTTGCATATGTTAAATGCAACCGTGATCACCTACGGAAGTGGTACTAGTTAGTTAGTTTAGTTATTATGTTAGTTTGCACGAGGACGCGCAAAGTGCTAAGTGTGGGCATATTTGATAGAATATATTTTATCTATATTTTATAGGATTTTGTTCCCACATTTACGGTGCTTTTGCGAATAATCGTGTGGATTTAATTAGTTTTATTTGAGTTTGTTGCAGAAAATAAAGAATTGCCAAGTTGAAAGAAATTGAGCATTAATTAAAGATTTTATTTGATTTTTAGCTCGAAGAATTTATTTGGTGAAATTACGAGGAGAAATGGTGGAATTCCGGCTCGTTGTTAGAAATTATGGAACAGAGAATAAAGCAAATTCCAGGGGCTTCGAGGAGCAAGAGCTCCTAAATTAAAAGCAGGAGCGCCATGACATCACTTGACTTAGAATAAAACAAAGAAATTCCAGGAGGGTCTAGGCGCAAGAGCGCGAGGGAATATGAGTAACAGCGCGATGCGCATTTCAAAGAGGCGCAACAGCGCCGGTTTTTAGCGCACCTGCGCATCACAGTCATGCGCAACAGCACGTTTAACAGCGCCCCAGCGCGTCCCGCCTTTCCATCCTGCGCAGCAGCCCTTCGAATTTGGCACAGTAGCGCTGTATTGCCCCTGTCCTTGTGCGGGATTAATTCAGAATTTAACACATGGAGGCCAATCTTGAGCAACAGCTCAACAAAAACAGGGCAAGAGCGCCTTCAGTTCCCTGTGCTGTGTGCGGAAAAATTCAGAAAAAAATAGAATAAATTCTATTTCCTATTTAGATTATTATTCTAATTAAAAATTAGATGGGCTCTATTATTCTTGGCAATTACCTTAGTTGTTTAGGACTTTGTAAACACCTCTATATAAACAATTCTAGGGATACATTGTAGGGGGCTAGTTTTTACATCTTTTTATATACACAATTTTACATACGTTATTGAAGATTCAAAGCTAGGGTTTTATATCTTCCTCTTCATCTTTGCAAGCTTAATTCGATTTTAGATTTAATTGTTCTTCATTATTCAAAGGTTAAAGGTATTTCTTATCTTCTCCTTTAATTATTACATGTTTATTATGGCTTTCTTGATTATTATTGTTAGCTTTAATCCTAGAATGAGTGAGTAATTTAATTCTAGGGTATTAAGGGGAGCCATGTTTGCACCATGAATTGGGCTTAATTTGATTAGTAAATTGATGGGTAAAGAGTAATTCTGATTGATATGTGTTAATTCTGAATTTGTGTAATTGCGCAATATCATGGATTAATTGATTGCAATAGGAGTAATAGATCGAAAGATTTTGCTGCTAGATGCTTACATACAATTAGCGAAATTGAAGGTGATTGTGGAAGCATCATTAGATATTCTGAGAGTGTTAATGCTTGAAAAAGATTAACCATTGCTCTAATTACTTTATCCTATTAATAAGCTATATCTTTGAGATTTGTTTGGTGTAAGCATGGTGAACCTGAATTGCCTTAGATCCTTTAATTGATTTAATTAAAACTTTGTTAATTTACATTAGTAGTTAAATAAAATTCCCAAATAATCGTTTGTGACTAGAAACAGTTGATAATAATTGAATTGAAATTGAAACTGTCTCCTTGAGGAATCAATCCGTATTTGCTAGTATCTACTACAATTGATACCGTGCGCTTGCGGTTAGGTATAATTTTAACACATCATTGGGACTTAGAGTTTAGCATTGGGAACCAAGCAGGTGACCTTTCCAAGAGAAAAAAGGAACCAATATGCCTCGATGCATGTTGGGACCAAGAGATTAGGTTTAGGAGCCAAGCAGGCGACCTTTCCAAGAGTTGACCCAAATTAAACAAGAGAAAATTTTACTAACATTAACTGTCTTCTGTTTTATGTTTCATGTTTTTGCAAGGTTAATCAGCTATTTTCAGGGAACCTGGTTTCAGCTATAGAAAAACAGGGAATCACTAAGGGAAGATACAATTCAGATTATGGTAGTGAAATACATGTTTTGAAGTGTGAAATAAAGAATTTTCAAGTCTACAAGTAAGCTGTATTTAGTTACATTTGTTTTAAAGAAATTATAAGTGAAAGTACGAATGTATTCTTTTTCTTACAACGGGTTAGCCCACGTAAGCTTGAGTAAATAAATATGGACACTAGTTAATTCTTAATATGCATGGTGATACAGTAGTCTGTTGAGGTTTGGAGAAAATATGCAGTATTAGCTTCAGAACACAAATAGATAAGCATGCATAGTTGCAAAAGTAGATAAGGAGATATAGCAAAAGTAGATGGTGATCATTGGAAACATAAAGAGTTATAGGGTACAAGGACCCTGGGGAACCAAAGTTATAAGGCACGGAGGCCATAAGAAACCCAGTTCAAAAGGTACAACTCGTGAGGCACTACGAGGGGCCCGTAACCTCATAAAAATATCAAAGTTCAAAGGGATGGTTAATAGAAAGTTTAAACTTCAGGAAGCTTTGTAGAGTTTGGCATTTGTTGAACAGCAGGAGGGACGGCCTGAGGAGTCTCTTGAGGAGAAGGATTAACAGCTTCCGCAGTCATAGGATTAGATCCAAGTGACCTCTCAACCGAATCAACGGGAGGTACGGTTGCTTCTACCACAGCCTCAGCCTTAAAGTCCTCTATCATGCCCACGACGTCTTCACCAAGGAGAGACCAGTTCAAATCAGGCATCTTCCCCTACATGGATCTCATATAGTAGCGGATGCCCTCGTCATAACCCTCGTCGTACCTGCCTTCTCCTTAGCAAGCATGGATGATTTCACAGTGGTAGCAGCAGCGTTTAAAGCATCTACTTTAGCTTCAAGTTCATTGATCTTCTCCAGCATCGAGAGCTTTTCATCCTGTGAACTCTTAACCTCCCCTTGAAGCTCTTCTTTGTCTTTTTTCAATTGAGCCTCAATAGCTCTCATTCTCCTCACAGCAGCTGTAGCAGTATTTGCTTTGTCCTCGGAAATGGTGAGCTCCTCCTTGATTTTCTTAACTTCTCCCTGAAGACGAAGGTCATATTGAGTTTTCTCCGCAATATCATCACCAAACCTGAGGGTGAAGTAGGCGTTCTGGGCGGCAGAAAACCTCATTGCAAGAAGAGCTTCAGTAGAATCCATTTTTGCCCAACCGGCAACAGCTTCCGTGGGAACATGGAGGTCAATTAGTTCTTTGAATTGGTTTTGAGCAACAGCAGGGTCCATCTTCACAGCTTTACCTTTTCTCATAGCTCTGGTTTGAGAACTTCCGGATAAGTCGAGAGTAGTCTGAGCAAGCTTGCGTTTGGAGGAGTTAGATGGTTGGTTCTGAGCGGAGACGGGAGTAGGAACTTGGCTGATCGGAGTTGCAGCTAGAGGAACTTCTTTGGTTTCGTCTTCAGTCTTAAAAACTTCATCCACCTGTTTGGATCTCTTTACAAACGAAGGAACCTTTGGAGCCATGCCTGCATAAACAAAAGCTAAAGTTACCAAACCATGTAAAGAAAGTGGATACAATCATGAATATGAGACCGGAAGAATAAAACAGTAAAGTAGAAAAAAAGCTCCTACCAGAATCAGAAGGGAGAAAACCTAAAGGGACCAAGTTAGCTGGAGTCATTAAAATCATACAATCTCTTATAGACGAAGACAATTTCAGAATTTCCTCTGCTCTCAGTAGACGGTTACCAGTCAAAGGGGTTTGTTTTGGAATCCTAGGACGACGATTAAATTCATATCTAATTTCAGGGCAATCATAGCAATACAGAAATTGCTCTGGCCATTGTTCAAAGTTTTGTTTCACATTTTTAATGCACTGACCCTGGTGACAAGGCCAGGCAGATAGGTAAAAGCAACCGGAGCTTCTCCCTGTATCTTTCAGCGTGAAGAAGAAACCAAGCTCTTTTGCAGTCAAAGGATCGGTAAATTTGCTGGCATAGAGAATATAGGTGCTGATGGCAAGTCGGTACGAGTTAGGGGTCAGTTGAAGAGGGGCTAAATCATAAAAATCTAATACCTCTTGGAGGAAAGGATGCAAAGGCATATAAACGCCAACATTGAAGAAAGCTGCGGAAATAACAGCCTTGGGGATACCTTGTGCAGGAAGCTTGACGTCAAACCTGTGAGCTCTCTCACCAGGTTCCGGGATAAAGATTCTACAATTTGGGCGAAGACATTCTTCATATAGTCTCTGTAGTTTAGGCAAGGACATGATGGAATCAGTATTCTCACAGTATGGAACGATCTCAATACGATAAAGATCTCTCTCGACCTCAGGTTCAGGTTCATCATCAATAGGGAGGAGAACTTCAGGTTTGGATACCTCTTCATTGTCAGAGGGCCAGTCGTCTCCTAAATCAATGAAGGTGAGAGAATTCAAGACTTTGTCATGATTAATGGGAAGTCTAAAAAGTATGTTTTGGGGCTCACCTAGATCAAGGATGGAAACTTTGGACCTAGTCCTCTCGCTAACGGACTTAGCCAACACGAGGTTTATGGAGGAATGAAGGTCTGAGTGAATAGACTCGGAAGACATCTGCAAAACAAATGGAGAAAGGTCAGAATCAAGAAAGTCTAAAGAGAAATTGAGGATTTTACAAGAAAGAAGAAGAAAAGTGCTTTTTAGCTTAAAAGGCTAAACCGTGTTTATTAGCTATGGAGTTTCAGGCCAAATAGTTTTTTTTTTTGGGTGCGAAGACACGACGAGATAAAGACATAGTATTATGAACGAAGATATTATTGCATACATTCAAGCAATGACGAAGAATAAGCAAACAATTGACATGCAAGGTATAAACAGATTGATATTTAGAGAAAGGAGTCGAATCATACCTTAGATTGAAGGAAAACGGAGGCGAAAAGCTGAATTGAGCAGGTGACCGTCGGGCTTCTCTCTCCAAGGGTTTTGGCAAGTTCTTTTTTGGTAAAGGTAAAAAAAATGAAGCAGAAATGGTCTGTGTGTCTATGTAGTCGAGGTAAAGAAAGAAGTAGGCGTATACACGTGGAGGGCAGCAATTGGAGCGGCGCTTGGATAGATATACACTTGGAGAGTGTACCGTTCTTGAAAACTCTCGCATTAATTGCAAGCCTCGGTAATTGATAAGGTTAATTCAAATTTTGAATTATCTTATTAAGAGTTTCACTGCCAAAGGTCACTACATCCCTATGTTTCAAAATTATCCATAATTAAAGAGACGTGGTTAGATAGTGTACAAATGAAAAGAATGTTCCGCAGAGAGCTGAATGAAGATATCGAAATGGTAACAAGAATAAAAGCCTAAGGGAAAGAAGTTCGAAGAAATTAACAGGAGAACAGGTTCCTCACCCAGAAGGAAGCTGATCAAGACTATGTTTACTAAAGCGTTATATGTCCTGTTTCTTACGTCGAGTTAGCTCATGTAAGCTTGGATACCACTACAAGGAAAATGGCCTATTGCAACACCAAAATATATTTTTAAACTAAAAGTGTTACAATATACACAAAACTTGATAGTCTATTGCAATATTTTAAAAAATATTGCAATAAATAAGAAAAGTGTTGCAAGCAAAAGGATCATTCTGAAATTTTTAAACAATTGCAATACTTTAACAAAAGCGTTACAATAGACAATACACTTTTCCCAAAATTGTAGGCGGGAAATTGGTCTTTTGGCTGGGCGGGATTAAAAAGCACGGACCAAAATATTTTTTACACAATTAAAATAAAAGAACCATCCCCAAAAACACATCCACCATTGTCTCTCTCATCTCACCACTCTCTCTCGACTCAACCGCTGTCTCTCTCCACCGCCGTCTCTCTCTACCGCTCTTCCCTCGACTCTCTACCTCCCTCTTCCTCTCTCCTCTCTCTCTATCTCTCACAAATACACATCTCTCATCTCAAATATTATACCTGCTATATACCCATCTAATTGAGCAAAAGTCCAAACCTAATTGAACAAAGATCTGATTAAAGCTTCAATTAGAGGTAAAGTACCCATCTTTTTCTGATTATAATGAATTATACATGTATATATATATATAAATTTTGTTACACAGGATCCAAACAATTGCGTAAATGAATCTCCAATTGGTGTGTAACAAATGAATGACACTAGAGTTGAGTGTTATACTCTACTCTGGTTTTTGTTGGCAAAGTGTGTTTCTGAAAAGTTGTTTAAAAAAGATAATTTCTAATATTACCAATATTTTATCATAATTTTAAGTTAACATTCAAGTGTGTAGCTGAAATTAATTTGGGTATGAGGCTATCTTTAAGGGGTTAATTGTCATGTTAATTTCTATGTTATTAATCCTTTGTATTGGATTTGTTTTCTTTTCTAAACTTGAGAGTTTTAGGTCAGATTTTTTTATCAGAGGTGCTTGAAATAGTATTAATTATGTGTTAGTTTTTGACATTTAAAAATTCATATGCTTCTCTGGTACAGTTTACTTGAAATATACTAGTTTGGTTCGAACCAGTATGTTTTAAATATACTTGGTACTTGAGATTCTTTGATTCGATTACTTATTTTTTGTAAAATAATTTTAATTACTCTATTATATAAAAGAGAATTGGACTGAAAAAAAGCTCAAGGTTGGTGGATAAAGGGCTTAAAACGAACATGAAAGAGGTGGAGGGGCCTAATGACCTTGTAGAATCTTTGCTGAATGCGGGAGATCAATTGGTGGTTGTTGCTTTCTTCTCCCCTGGCTGTGGAGGCTGAAGAGCACTTCATCCCAAGGTTTCTTACTATTCCCTATATTTGCTTCTTTGTTTGATATGTTATTTGGAAAGAGTAAATACACATAGTTAATGGTTGTGTGGCTAGAGAATAGAGATGGAAAAATGAGTAAAATTTGTGTGTTTGTCGGCAGATGTGTCAATTGGCAGATATGAATCCGGATGTACAATTCATGCAAGTAAATTATGAAGAGCACAAATCCATGTGTTATTTGCTAGGTGTCCATGTTCTTCCTTTCTTTCGCTTCTATAGAGGGGCTCATGGTCGTCTTTGCAGTTTTAGCTGCACCAATGCCACAGTTAGTTGCACTCCCGGTTTATCGTTGTGTGTTTTGCTTAACCATTGAAAAATTTAGTACTATCTCGGGGCTGTATTGACATTGCCTTGTTGGATTTGTCATTTTTGATTTGAAATGTCATTTATGGGTTTTGTATTCTATTTTGCAAGGCATATTAAAATTTCAATCAGAATATTGCAATCTGGACTAATAAAAAGTGTTGCAGATAAATGTTGCTAAAAAACCAAAAAGTATTGTAAAAGGTACCAAAATGTTGCACAAAATTGTTGCAAAAAAAACCAAAAGTATTGCAAAATGCATCAAAATGTTGCATAAAAATGTTGCAATAAACTCACTTTGTAACATTTTAAGTCAATTAATGTTGCAAAAAAGTGTTGCATTCGTCTGTTGTAACACATTAAAAATGTTGCTAAAACATGCAAAAGTGTTACAACAGACTACAACAAACTCTTATTGTAATACTTTAAAAAGTGTTGCAATAAGTTCGAAAAGTGTTGCTATAGAAGGCATAGGCAACGCCGGCAAACGCAACACCGAGTTTTAGCAAAAGCGTTGCATAAACATCTATTGTAACATTTTTGGGGCCTAATAATACACTTTTTTGGCGTTGCAATAGGCCATTTTTGGTGTAGTGTACGTAGTGTTGAAGTAAAGCATTTTAAGAAGAGTAATTTAGCATTGGACCCCTGATCAGAAAACAGAATAGGTTCCTCTCATATTACATGATTTCAAGGAACCAGGGGGTAGTTGTTGTACATGAAATTATCATGGGCTAAGTTTAGGCTCATTAAGTTATAGGATCCAATCCAAACGAGTGAGAGAATAGATTTAGTGCAAGTCCTGAATATCAGACAAAGAAATGAGCAAGGAACTAGGAATATAAGGAGGTTCTTAAAGGTCTGGAAGCTGAGAAGATCATTCAAAGACCAGGTTCCCCTAAGCAGAAGGGTTCGAATTAATACAACTACAGCCACGAAAAGAGGTAGGAACATGAAAAGATATTATATAAGTTATCTAGCTTAACATGTGTGTTATCTATGCAGGTACAGGTACCTAGCAAGAGGTTCCTGAGCAGTATGTCCCGAAATAAGGAGGTTCCTAAGAAACGGGCTCCTGAGATATAGGTTCCTGAGCACCAGGTTCCTAAGAATGACCGACAGAACGTTCTAGAAGCTATCTAGAACAGATAAACGCATTATTATTGGAGTATAATTCTAGGGCGCAGATGATCCTAGAATATCTCCAATATACGAGAGAATTAGAATGGGGTACGAACTCGAGTTCTACTCTATTCCAACAACTAGTTCGTGAAAGGCTCTAAAGGAACCTGAGTCCTACACTAACTAGGTGATCGAGCACAGCTATTCCAGCAGAGTCAGATTCGCATTAGAACTACGTGAGCTTGATTCCTATAAAAAGGATACGTAGGCACCTTGAAGGGGAACGAATTCACCTCTCTAATTTTCTCTAAAGGCATCTGAGATTATTGAAGACCCCGGCAAGCTCAGCTCAACCCCCAAACACAACCCAAATCCTCCAATGAATAGTTGATCGTTAGCCTTACAACTCATTGAAAACCTCACAGAAAGTTGATACGAAATCCACTCATCAATAATGAGGTAGACACTTCTAAATAGATTTGATTCCTCTCAAGTTGGAGGAATTTGATATTATAATAAGGATGGGTTGGTGGACACCCAATGGAGCCAAATTGATTACAAGGGAAAGAAAGTAATAATTAAGGGACATAGACCGATTCAGAGATTATTGAATATAATTCAGACTAAGGAATTATGATGCCAGAGATATGAGGCTTGATTAGCCTATATAGTCGACGCTTAGAAAGGAGATATCAAGTATAAAGGAAACTATAAATGATTTTGGGAGGTTGTACAAGGTTTTAATGAGTTACCAGGTATCGATCTGGATGACATGAGAATGAATACCGAGTATTCAGGGTATAGTGCTACACCACCCGTTAGCTCAATAGGGAACGAAAGAATTAGCAACTCAGTTATGAGGATTGTTGGGCAAGAGTATAATAAGGCCCAGTGTACCACCGTGGAGAGCCCCGATGTTGTTGTGAGAGAGAAAGTTGTTAGCACGAGATTGTGCATCGAACCTCGAGAGTTAAATTAGTTCAACATTGAGAATAGGTACCTGTGTAAATGATTGTTTGATCAGCTGAAAGACGCTATGTACTAGTCCAAACTTATTGGAGAACTGGATATCACCAGTTGGATGTAAACCCGAGGATATACCCCAGACTGCGATTCGCACCAGGTATAGACACTCCAAGTTTTCAGAAATGTTGATTTTGGGTGGAATAATGCACCCGCAATTTTAATGGAATTTAATGAAGTGGCGGTGAGTTATCCGCGATAGTTTCGCCCTAAGTATATCGAAACGTCGTATATATGAAGGAAAGGTGCGGAATTAAGAAGGATCAAACATGATCGACTTTCAGATCTATCAGATATGAAGATTATGATTTGTGATAAAAGAATTAAGAGTCCTCGAGCCAGACAACATTCCCCGCAAACAAATTCCCCAAGAAACTCGTCTTTCTATCAGAGGGAGGAGAGATGGAATAATATAGAAGGACTGAATACAGAAAGTAGATTGGCTTTTTGAAAAATGATTAGAGAAGAAGCTGGAACGCCGGGGGGTGATAATAGATAACAATGAGATAACAAGGCCAAAGCAGTGATGGCCGACAAGCTCGTTACTAGACAGCAAGAGTTACTCGAATCGATTGCTAGAGTACTCGAATTAGCTTCAATAAGAAGTACACCGTCGACAAGTGAGTTGACATTTATACAATGGAATTGGGAAATGGATAGAATTGACAAAGGATTATGACAACGAGATACACTACCATCCAGGAAAGGCCAATGTGGTGGCCGATGCCTTAGTTAAAATGAGAAAGAGATGGATTCCGAATGTTCTGGAATTAAATGATGAGACTTTACACGAGACCCGTAATTCAAGATATAATGTGCACCAAGACGGTACCAAACTGTATAGGGATTAGAGAGAATGCCATTGACAAGCTAAATGGCATGTTGATGAATGACAAGCAAGTTTATGTTGATGAATTTCTGTGCAAACAAGATAGAGAATATGAGGTTCGAGATTCGTGATGCAAAGAAGTATCCTCGTGGAAGGAATTAACAAGATTGGTAATGAAAGGAAGTTGAGCCGAGATTCATTGGGCCATCGGAGAGTAAAACGCATAGGAAGGTGGCCTACGAGCCAGCCTTACCCAAACCAGTAGAATGGTAATAACGTAGTTCATGTGCCAATACCACGACAGAATACTATAGATGCCCGGCATATGATAAGATACGAGCAGTTAGATATATAACTTAGCCTGACTCACGAAGGACAACATGTGGAAATCATGAATAGAAAAGAGCAAGTGCTAAGAAACAAGGTTGTCAAGCTAGTGAGACATTTGAAGAAAATCAAGAAATGGAAGAATCCACTTGGAAGTTTGAAAGTGCAATGAGAGAGGAGTAACCCCAGTTATTCCTAAACTGATTCCGAGGACGGAATCCTTTTAAGGAGGGGAGACTGTAATAACCCGAATTTTCGATAGAATTAAAACTTTTCTTAATTACGAATAAGTGCATTGATGAATGGCGATTCTAAGGGACAGTGATTGTAATGAATGTGTATTGTCAGAATAGATCAATTCAATGGTTGAGGACATAGATAAGAATAATCTATCATCCAGGGAATAAGGTAATGTACCTAAGAGGGGAAATGGGAAATGAGTTGGTATGATAAACCTGATTTCTGGATTTGAGAGAATCCTTTATTTTTGATGAATAGTACTTTTCATACGTGAATAGTAATTTGGATGGATGAATGGTGATTGTGAAAGTTAGAAAACTTTTCATGCCACCCTATGTACGGAACGTGGTATGGATGTTTCGAAGTCATATTAGTAATCCACGGAGAAAATAAGTGTATGCAGAGACGATCGGAATTCAGAAATTCCTATTTTCATTTTTGGTGGAATATTTGACCGGTCAGTGAATTAAATATTATTATATTCAAGAAACAAGATATTAAATTGGAGGAATTGAGGATTTAATATTTTGGGATTTTATTATATTTGATTTGAGAATTTAGAACGAAAACCACTGAGTCAGTGAAACGAACGTCCTAGAAACCGCTGAGACTTTATAACGAGATTTAAGTGATTAAGCGAACGAATCATGGATTAAGGATATAGTATATTAAGAGTCCAAAGGAGGATATATTACTAAAGGAGAATGGAATTGAGAATAAAATCCTAGAGGAAAAGGAATTGAGAACAGTTGAGAAAGCGCAGGAACATTTTCTGAGAACAAGAAATAGAAAGAAAATAAACAAGGAATATTGGAGATATTATTGATTTAAGGTATTATGCCACATTGTATCAATGAAGTGCAACATATAAGTCGTAACATATTTATTTTAATAAGACGACACAGAAGAAATCAAGTCGGTGAACAAAAGGATGCATCCAATCTTGCAATATACACCGTCCAAGTGAGTGGATCATGACATCACACCTTTAATAAAGCAACTAGCATCAAAAGGTAATAAACTAAGGACTTAAGTGCAATAACACAAAAGAGGAGGACTTGGGTGCAATTTTGGAGGATAAGGAAATCTAAACCAACCAATGAGAAGATGACACCTCATGGCAAAGTGGATGAGGTTGATTAAAAGATGAAGACTTGTATTATTCAACCAAAACCAAAACAAAACATCACCACCACCCACCAAGAGCTACCCACGGTTTTCTAAAGAAAAGAAGATGATGAATAGTAAAATTTCATATCTCAAGATCTAGCCACTCATAAATCGCAATCTATAGCTTAAATCAAAGCTTAGAAGAAGATAGGAAGGTGTGCCAAGTTTGAGAGCAAGAAGGTAACCATTCCATTTTCATTTTGATTTTACAAGATGAGCATGAATAGTGATGAATAGTAATTTCAAGAAACTAACTTTGATTTTCTTGTTTCTTTGGTTGATCTAAGCTTGATTAAGGCTAGTTAAGGACCATACAAGGCTTACTAAGCGAGAATCACTCTCCAAGGAAGGTAACAAGCTCATAAACCCTTAGTATCATTTTGAGTTTTATGAGTTTTATGGATGATTTAGTGATAAGATGATATTAGACTAGTCATGATGTTATCATGTGTTAGAATGGATGGGGTGTAGTGCTTGAATGATTCACGGTGATGTGAAAACTTTGGAAATCGTGTAAACATAGCCGTTATAATGCCCGATTTTACAATACCATGCCTTGTATGCCATTTTCATGCTAGTAACCCTACTGACCAGTGACCTTTTCTGCCATACTTAGTTAGTACATGTTACGAGGATCGTTTTGACGCGAGAATCGTAACATTTGGACTTACGGTTTAGCAGGAGCGTCCGTTTTAGTAAACGACGTTCGTTAAAACCAAACCATGAATTATATGCAACTTTGAGGCTATGATTGAACCCCTTAAATGACTAATTGGGTTATGAGACTTTTGTATGACATGCTAGGAGTGTCTAGGAAGGCCCTCTAAAAGGTTTCGTGTTAAAAGGATTAATGGTTGATTTTATAAAATTGTCGGAGTCGAGCATGCGCAAGAGATATTCTTAAGAAGTTAACTTGAAAACGTGTTTTGGATTAAGTAAAGTACACACTCAGTAATTTAAGCGATTAAGTGATTAATCTCGGATATCTTGGTTATGTATAGATTACCGGACCACCCCGAGACACACTACCCCGACAGGATTACCAGGCAAGTTTTCTAAATCTATACTTTGAAGTATTGATTATAATACTGTTTTTGCCATATATATAGTTGCATAGTTTTGCGATATATACTTATTGATAAGTTTGACTTTCGTACATTACACGAGCTTTGAGATAAGGTACTTATAAACCGGTATACCTTGTAGCTCTATAGATAAGAGCGTGTTTATTGTTTCGACTCTAGACCGGGAGTCGGTATTTTCTGTTATAGAGATAGTCGTGGAAACCCGGAGGGATTCCTACGACAGAGTACTATTCATCTTGAGGATTACTATTAATAATCATTATTATATTTCCAGAAAGTATTTATTACTTGAAAATGAATTGGTAATTAGCTTATAAGCTAGATATGGGATATCAGTTATAAGCCAGACTTTATTATTACCCTTATCGAAGGGTGTAAGTGTCGTATCTTTTGCAAAAGACCGGGAGTCGGTATTTCGTATACTTTTGAAGATATATTTTCATAAATATATCGAATAAATATTACTAGCTTATAACACGTGCGATGCACGGATTTCTTTTGACATGTAATTTTTTTTATTTTAAAATTATATTTTTATATAATCATTATTTTCAATATTATATTTTAATTTAAATTTTAATAATTTAATATAAATTTAATTAATGATATGCGTGGTTTAAAACTTATATTATAAAATTTTAAAATAATATTTCGTTGACGGAATTCGATCATTGGAATAGTACTAAATTAATTTAATCATATAATATATCTAATCATTAGATCTAACTATTCCGATTTTTTACTAAAAATCTAATGATCATTATTCGTTTTATACAAATTTATATTATATATTTTTAGTAATTAGAAGATATGGTGTGATATTTTTGGATATATATTAATTATTGAAAGATTATGTTTTAAATTAAAAGTTAACATGTTTTAATTAGAAAAAAAAATATTATTGATCGAAAGATATGATATTTTAGGTATTTGTAAAAGGTAATATCATTAATTAAAAGTAAATGTTTTTTAATTTAAAAAAGCAATCGGCATATTATCATTAATTATATTATTTTATTATTTATTTTAATAATTAGGATGACCGTGCTGAAAACCGAATTGACAAATTTTCAATGCCCGTGTAATGCAGGGTTTTTTTTTATTATGTTATAACTTTATTTTATTATTCATTTTAATAATTAGGATGACCCTGTTGAAAATCGAATTGACAAACTTTCAAATCCTGTACCGAATTGACAAACTTTCAATGCCCGTGTGATGCAGGGTTTTTTTTATTATGTTATAACTTTATTTTATTATTTATTTTAATAATTAGGATGACCGTGTTGAAAACCGAATTGACAAACTTTCAATACCCGTGTGATGCAAGAGTTTCTTTTAGAGGTTTTTTCATAAATATATTGTCAAAAGTAATTTTTTGCAATTTTACTTTTGTTAAGAAAAGCTATTTTCAAAAATACCATCTTATTTTCAAAAGTACCATCTTAGTTGCAAATTAGGGTTCCCCCTTCCTTATCCCCCTCCCCCCACCTTCCCGCCACCGCCACCGCCACTTTCCTTTCGACCGCCATTTTTTTTTTTTTAAGATGGGCATGCTTTTGGTTGCAAGGCCCCGCTAGGGGCACTCATAATTGGTGGATTTAGGTTGCAAGGCCCCGCCAGGGGCACTCATAATTGGTGAAATTAGGTTGCAAGGCCCCGCCAGGGGCACTCATAAATGAGGTTGCATCCAGTTGCATATGCAACCACATGCAACTGAATGCAACATGCAACTGGATGCAACCACATGCAACTGAATGCAACCACATTCAACTGAATGCAACCACATTCAACTTTTTTTTTAAGGTGAGGAGATTTTGGTGGATTTGTGTTGCAAGGCCCCGCAGGGGCATATTCAACTGAATGCAACCACATGCAACTGAATGCAACTATATGCAACTAAATTTCTGATTTCAAGTTCCATTTTTCAGTTGTCATTTTCGACCTCTTTTTTGAACTATATATATATATATATTTATATATTAATATAAAAGTATTAGAATATTTGAGTATATATATATATACTCTCTCTCTAATATTCTAATACTTTTATATTAATATATAAATATATATATATATATATATATATATATATAGTTCAAAAAAGAGGTCGAAAATGACAACTGAAAAATGGAACTTGAAATCAGCAACTGAATGCAACCACATGCAACTAAATTTCTGAAGGTTCTCCATTTTTGCTGTTGCGCCCTTATATATAGGGCTGGAAGTTGGTTAAAAAACTGAAAATTCAAATTAAAAATTTTAGTTGCATTTAGTTGCATATGAGGTTGCATCCAGTTGCATATGCAACCACAGTTGCAACCAATTATGAGTGCCCCTGGCGGGGCCTTGCAACCTAAATCCACCAATTATGAGTGCCCCTGGCGGGGCCTTGCAACCTAAATCCACCAATTATGTGCCCTGGCGGGGCCTTGCAACCTAAATCCACCAATTATGAGTGCCCCTGGCGGGGCCTTGCAACATAAATCCACCAATTATGAGTGCCCCTGGCGGGGCCTTGCAACCTAAATCCACCAATTATGAGTGCCCCTGACGGGGCCTTGCAACCAAAATCAGAAGAAGTAAGATGGGGGACCTGCAACCCAAATCCACCAAAAACGATGCAAAAAAAAAGGGACGAAGTCGAGCCGAGGAAGCTGGAGGGGAGGAGGAGGGACACGTGGGGGGAGGGGGCGGGGGGGAGAGAGGGAGCCCTAATTTCTAATATTTTTGTAATTTAGATAGTATTTTTGCAATTAATTAAAGAAGATGATATCTTTGA
Source organism: Kitagawia praeruptora (assembly GCA_037693485.1). NCBI lineage: Eukaryota > Viridiplantae > Streptophyta > Magnoliopsida > Apiales > Apiaceae > Kitagawia > Kitagawia praeruptora. The sequence goes on along the minus strand of CM075353.1, from coordinate 85,989,244 downwards.
AAAGAGAAACTTTAAACCTAGTATTTTTGTTAAATATCCTTTCTTTTATTATGTTATAAATTTTATTTAATATTAAAATTATGTTTTTATATGATCATTATTTTTAATAATTTTTCAATTTTAATTTAATATACTTAAATATGTTAATAATCGGAAAATTTGGTGTGATATTTTTGGGTATATATTAATGATTGTAAGATTAGTTTTAAATAAAAAGGTAACGTGTTTTAATTAGAAATGAAATATTAATGATTAGAAGATATGACACGATTGATCTTTTTAGGTGTTTATAAAAGGTAATATCTTCAATTAAAAGTAAACGTGAAAGAGGCAATCGACTAATTAACATTGATTATATTATGTTATTAATTTGGTTATATGTTATATTATTTATTTATTAATTATATTTATTTTATTTATTAGTATCGTACCGTACCAAAAAACAGGTACCAAAACTTTTAATAGTATAGAAATGTGAAAAAGGCAATCGACTAATTATGGTGTGATATTTTAATTCGAAAGGAAATATTAATGATCGGAAGGTATGATACGATTGATGTTTTTAGGTGTTTATAAAAGGTAATATCTTCAACTAAAAATAAATGTGAAAAAGGCAATCGACTAATTACCATTAATTATATTATGTTATTATTCATTTTAGGAGTATTTATTTTTATTTATAATGAAGGGTAAATAAGTAAATTCACGAAGTACCAAAAAACTGGTACCAAAAAACAAGTACCAAAACTTTTAATGTTTCGGAATTACACGGTTTTTTTTATGTTATATCTTTATTTTATTATTCATTTTAATAATTAGGATGACCGTGTTGAAAACCGAATTGACAAACTTTCAATACCCGTACCGAATTGACAAACTTTCAATGCCCGTGTGATGCAGGCATTTTTTAATTATGTTATAATTTTATTTTATTATTTATTTTAATAATTAGGATGACCGTGTTGAAAACCGAATTGACAAACTTTCAATACCCGTGTGATGCACGGGTTTCTTTTATTATGTTATAAATTTTATTTAATATTAAAATTATGTTTTTATAATCATTATTTTTAATAATTTTTCAATTTTAATTTAATATACTTTAATATATTCATAATCGGAAAATTTGGTGTGATGTTTTTGGGTATATATTAATGATTGTAAGATTAGTTTTAAATAAAAAAGGTAACGTGTTTTAATTAGAAAGGAAATATTAATGATTAGAAGATATGACACGATTGATCTTTTTAGGTGTTTGTAAAAGGTAATATCTTCAACTAAAAGTAAACGTGAAAGAGGCAATCGACTAATTACCATTAATTATATTATGTTATTAATTTGGTGATATGTTATATTATTTATTTATTAATTATATTAATTTTATTTAGTAGTATCGTACCATACCAAAAAATAGGTACCAAAACTTTTAATAGTATAGAAATGTGAAAAAGACAATCGACTAATTATGATGTGATATTTTAATTCGAAAGGAAATATTAATGATTGGAAGGTATGATACGATTGATGTTTTTAGGTGTTTACAAAAGGTAATATCTTCAACTAAAAGTAAATGTGAAAAAGGCAATCGACTAATTACCATTAATTATATTATGTTATTATTTATTTTAGAAGTATTTATTTTTCTTTATAATGAAGGGTAAATAAGTAAATTCACGAAGTACCAAAAAACTTGTACAAAAAAACAGGTACCAAAACTTTTAATGTTACTTTCAATGCCCGTGTGATGCAGGCGTTTTTTAATTATGTTATAACTATTTTATTATTTATTTTAATAATTAGGATGACCGTGTTGAAAATTGAATCGACAAACTTTCAATACCCGTGTGATGCACGGGTTTCTTTTATTATGTTATAAATTTTATTTAATATTAAAATTATGTTTTTATATAGTCATTATTTTTAATAATTTTTCAATTTTAATTTAATATACTTTCATATATTAATAATCGGAAATTTTGGTGTGATGATTTTTGGTATATATTAATGATTGTAAGATTAGTTTTAAATAAAAAAGGTAACGTGTTTTAATTAGAAAGGAAATATTAATGATTAGAAGATATGACACGATTGATCTTTTTAGGTGTTTATAAAAGGTAATATCTTCAACTAAAAGTAAACGTGAAAGAGGCAATCGACTAATTAGCATTAATTATATTATGTTATTAATTTGGTGATATGTTATATTATTTATTTATTAATTTTATTAATTTTATTGAGTAGTATCGTACCTTACCAAAAAACAGGTACCAAAACTTTTAATAGTATAGAAATGTAAAAAAGGCAATCGACTAATTATGGTGTGATATTTTAATTCGAAAGGAAATATTAATGATCAGAAGATATGATACGATTAATGTTTTTAGGTGTTTACAAAAGGTAATATCTTCAACTAAAAGTAAATGTGAAAAAGGCAATCGACTAATTACCATTAATTATATTATGTTATTATTTATTTTAGGAGTATTTATTTTTCTTTATAATGAAGGGTAAATAAGTAAATTCACGAAGTACAAAAAAACAGGTACCAAAAAACAGGTACCAAAACTTTTAATGTTACTTTCAATGCCCGTGTGATGCAGGCGTTTTTTAATTATGTTATAACTTTATTTCATTATTTATTTTAATAATTAGGATGACCGTGTTGAAAACCGAATTGACAAACATTCAATACCCGTGTGATGCACGGGTTTCTTTTATTATGTTATAAATTTTATTTAATATTAAAATTATGTTTTTATATAATCATTATTTTTAATAATTTTTCAATTTTAATTTAATATACTTTAATATATTAATAATCGGAAAATTTGGTGTGATGGTTTTGTGTATATATTAATGATTGTAAGATTAGTTTTAAATAAAAAAGGTAACGTGTTTTAATTAGAAAGGAAATATTAATGATTAGAAGATATGACACGATTGATCTTTTTAGGTGTTTATAAAAGGTAATATCTTCAACTAAAAGTAAACGTGAAAGAGGCAATCGACTAATTAGCATTAATTATATTATGTTATTAATTTGGTGATATGCTATATTATTTATTTATTTATTTTATTAATTTTATTTAGTAGTATCGTGCCGTACCAAAAAACAGGTACCAAAACTTTTAATATTATAGAAATGTGAAAAAGGCAATCGACTAATTATGGTGTGATATTTTAATTCGAAAGGAAATATTAATGATCGGAAGGTATGATACGATTGATGTTTTTAGGTGTTTACAAAAGGTAATATCTTCAACTAAAAGTAAATGTGAAAAAGGCAATCGACTAATTGCCATTAATTATATTATGTTATTATTTATTTTAGGAGTATTTATTTTTCTTTATAATGAAGGGTAAATAAGTAAATTCACGAAGTACCAAAAAATTGGTACCAAAAAACAGGTACCAAAACTTTTAATGTTTCGGAATTTATATAATAGTATAGATTTTATTTAGTAGTATCATACCGTACCAAAAAACAGGTACCAAAACTTTTAATAGTATAGAAATGTGAAAAAGACAATCGACTAATTATGGTGTGATATTTTAATTCGAAAGGAAATATTAATGATCGGAAGGTATGATACGATTGATGTTTTTAGGTGTTTACAAAAGGTAATATCTTCAACTAAAAGTAAATGTGAAAAAGGCAATCGACTAATTACCATTAATTATATTATGTTATTATTTATTTTAGGAGTATTTATTTTTCTTTATAATGAAGGTTAATAAGTAAATTTACGAATTACCAAAAAACTGGTACCAAAACTTTTAATGTTTCGGAATTTATATAATAGTATAGATTTTATTTAGTAGTATCGTACCGTACCAAAAAACAGGTACCAAAATTTTTAATAGTATAGAAATGTGAAAAAGGCAATCGACTAATTATGGTGTGATATTTTAATTCGAAAGGAAATATTAATGATCGGAAGGTATGATACGATTGATGTTTTTAGGTGTTTACAAAAGGTAATATCTTCAACTAAAAGTAAATGTGTAAAAGGTAATCGACTAATTACCATTAATTATATTATGTTATTATTTATTTTAGGAGTATTTATTTTTCTTTATAATGAAGGGTAAATAAGTAATTCACGAAGTACCAAAAAACTGGTACCAAAAAACATGTACCAAAACTTTTAATGTTTCGGAATTTATAAAATATAGCTTATAACCTGTGCGATGCACGGATTTCTTTTGATGACAAATTTTATTTCATGTTATAATTATATTTTTATTTATAAATTTGATTAATGACATGCATGGTTTGAAACTCATATTATAAAATTTTAAATTAAATATATCGTTGACGGATTTCGAATCTTAAATCTTCAATAAAGTAATTTAATCGTATAATTTACTTTATCATTAGATATAACGGTTTTTTATTTATTCATATTTTAATTTTAATTTGATATAATTTAATTTAATTTAATTTGATTAATGGCATGCATGGTTTGAAACTTATATTATAATTCATTTTAGGTGTTTTAATAGTATAGATATCGTATATATTTTTCTTTATAATGAATGGTAAATAAGTAAATTCACGAAGTACCAAAAATCTGGTACCAAAAAAGGCTCAAAAAGGTAATGTCTAAAAAGGTAACATGTTTTAATTCGAAAGAAAATATTATTGATTAGAAGATATGATATGATTGATGTTTATAGGTGTTTATAAAAGGTAATATCTACAACTCTAAAAGTAAATGTGAAAAAGACAATCGACTAATTACCATTAATTATATTATGTTATTATTTATTTTAGGTGTTTTAATAGTATATATATCGTATACTCCCTCTCTCCCATCCATTTCTTTACATAAAAAACTGCGTATCTGACACGCATTTTAAGGTGCATTTTAATTATAGTTCTATAACTTATTTTTGATATTTTCTTTTTTTGTATTAAAATAGAACAATCCTATTTTTATACAAAAAAAGAAAATATCAAAAATAAGTTATAGAACTATCCTTAAAATACACCTTAAAATCCGTGCCGGAAATTGGTCCGCAAATGTACACTATCTAACGGGACAGAGGGAGTATATTTTTCTTTATAATGAAGGGTAAATAAGTAAATTCACGAAGTACCAAAAAACAGGTACCAAAACTTTTAATGTTTCGGCTTTTATATAATAGTATAGATTGAGTCTAATGAATATTATTTTGAATATTCATTAAGAATTTATTTATTTAAATGAATATTATTCTGAATATTCATTTAAGATTATTTATTTAATGAATATTACTTCGAATATTCATTTAGTGATTATTTAATTAATGAATATTATTTTCAAATATTCATTTGAGGATTATTTATTAAGTGAATATTACTTTTGAATATTCATTTAATTACTATTTATTTAATGAATATTATTTTCAAATATTCATTTAAAGGTTATTTATTTTGTAAATATTTATTTATTTAATAAATATTCTTCGAATATTTATTAAATACTTTTAATTAGTTTTAAAAATAGTTTATCTTATTTAAAACGTATCTTTGACCTTCGATAATTATAAAGAATACTTCTGAGTCTTAGTAAAAATATTTTATCAAGGAAGGAGTTCCCAAATATTAATTTTCCATTTAAATCTATCTTTTATGAGGATTTAAATGTTCGCTCAAACCTTCAAAACATAGGGAACCTTACTTGGAAGCAGTTAATTGTAATTGACTCCCCGGTCATTAACTTTTAAAAGAATTATGTTTCATTCGCAACTTCAGTTGCTTTGAGTCAAAACAAGTTTTTGTTACTGCCTCAACACTCGAGGAGTAAGATTGATGGAACAAGTTGATATCCATTAACAAGCAATAGCTTGGGAAATATTGGTGAAATTCTCCTTTCCAACCTGATACGACTTCTTTGTGAAGTCCTATTAACAAGTATACACTTGGGGAAAGGAGGACAAACTTTACGTTTCAGAGTCATGGATTTTATTCGAACTAGGAGTCGTGTAAGAGGTCGAGTAGCACCGGCCCATCATTATTATTCCCAGATGAGGCAAGGGAGTTCCGAGAAGCGGTGGACAAGTAAATCCGTGGGATCTTCCTTCTACCGGTAGTAAACATATGTGTATTTGTACGACCGCGACTGATCATCGAGGGTCGGGACATTTGTGCGCTAAGAAAATTCCAATGTTAGTTCTTCATTCCAATTTGGATATTTTCTGCAACATGGGTCGAGGTATATATCGAGCATGTTGGCAGGGTTTGAAAAGTGTTCGAAACTGACGTTACAATGAATCACCTTGTAACTTCATCTTTTATATTATATGACTCTGTGGTTACCTTACATAACATGAGTTATGGTAAGGGGGTTGTTTATATTAAATCACCTTATAACTTCATCTTTTAAGTTATATGTTGATATTCTGCTTATACTTATATAGCAGATAGTTCTTTTCTACGAAAAGGTTATATTGGGTTACGTTGAAACCTCATCCTTTTATAATATATACTAGAACTTGGTTAATAGTATAATAAAGTGTTCAGAGATATTATGAATGATATTTGAAGTACTATGATAGTACTGTTTTGAGAATATATTCCGATAAGGAAATACTTTTGGTAAAAAGATAATTTGACAATCATTGTCTTATACCCGCCTTATTCTGGGTTAAGTCATAGGCAGAGTTATGTCATGCTTCCATTACCTTGCTGAGCTATTTGCTCACTCTTGCTATTGTTTTATATATATTATAGAGCAGTGAAGCAGGATGTCAAGGACACAAACAAGGAGTTTCCATAAGCAGTTTCTAACATAGATCCCGAGAACAGTGTGAAACTGTTGGATCAGACTGCAGCTTGTCGTATTCATCTTATGTATAGATGTGATTGATATGAAAGGATTGTAATCGTCAGGATACTTAGTGGTAATGTACTATTACTTAGATGTTGTATCAATAACAGATTCAAAAGACATTGGGTATTGTAATAAAAGTTGTTTATTCCGCAGTTGTTGTATTGTGTCGTTTCTGAGACTCTAACCTCTGTGTGTGTGTGAGATATGTATATTGTGGGGTCACAAGTTGTTGAATTGTGTACTTTGTAAGCAATACAGGTAAGGCAAAGATTGAATGGATCGTGACTACTCTAAATCCTAGACCCCGGATTTGGGGCTGTTACATACCTGGCCTGGCTACTTACCTGGCCTGGATACGTAGATGCATATGTATTTCCCTTGTGCAGTTTCTGCCAAAAGCCCATGCACAAAAGGGTTTGTTTCAGTTTAGAGAAGATGGATCAGATGGATATTCGGATACGTAGCAATTCTAACACGTACTAGTACTTTTGTTCAATTTCCAATTTTGTGATTATAATTACTAATTAGCAACCGCCTCTGTTTAAGATTTAGTTAATATTACATGGAGATAATAAAAATTAATTCTTTCTCTTGTGATGCCTATGTTGTTGCTAAGATGTCTGAGCTGTTTACTGATATATTATTTCGAACTGTAGTGTGGCCAGCAAAATCAGATTGAAAAGCTCAGAGTTAAATACAATAATGCTATACTATCTTCACAACTCATTGAACAAAGGGAATCAATCCTCAAAGAAAGCAAGGACCTCTACATTGAAGCTGCTTCTAGGAAACTTGTCAATTTAGTCATCCAATCATCTCAACAATCACAAGAAGAACAACCAACAATGCAGAAAGAAAGGAATAACCGAGAACGATCTGCAACCAAGAAGACAGTCACATTTGCAAAAAACTTGACAACTACATTTGATGAAGTTGAAAAGAACAATGTTGAAGCATGATTTCAATGTTTAGATATTTGATTGTTTGAAATATGGATAATTGACAAAGTTGAAGCATGATTTCAATGTTTAGATATTTGATTGTTTAGATATTTGATTTCAATGTTGAAGCATGATTTCATTGTTTAGACATTTGATTGTTTAGATATTTGATTTCAATGTTGAAGCATGATTTCAATGTTTAGATATTTCAATGTATATTTTATGAGTGTCTACAAACAATACCACACATCACAAACTTCTTGCAGGAACACACATCATTATTCATACTAACAGATCTGCATATGAATACATCAAAAATCCCATTGTTTTACCAATTAAAATTATAGTTCCTATTCAATATTTTAAATATATGTATATTTATAAGTTTTTAAACTAGTGCGCCAATAAGCTCGATGATTACTTATTTAACCTTTTTTTATTCAACTACAATAATCAACAATGCAACATATTAGCATTTCCTCACAATAATCAATTACAGGTTAACCAACAAGGCAAACGATGCATTCTGACATACGATAGTATGATAATTTCACACCATTACTTGATTCAAACTTTATTGAACTACAAGATAGTAATAATTTTTCTCATAGACAAACTACAAACCAGCTTTATCATGACAGACTTTCATATAACAGTAACAAATCCCATATCATTTTTGCCAATCAGATAGAAAATTGTATCAAAAATTTGAAAGTGTAAAGTTTTAGAAATGATAGCAAAGAGATTTTAAAAATCCAATGCAGAACTAATCTCTTGCAACATTTTCTTCAGTCCCCTCTTTATTCTTCTTTCCACAATTTCTATTTCCTTCAGTCCCCGCTTTCCTCTTCTTTGCAGAAGTTTTATTCCCTTCAGCTGCCTCTTGTTTCTTCTGTGTACAAGTTCTAGCATCATGAGTTAAACCACCACATGTTTTGCACTTCCGAATTCTTTTATTTGATTTCATGATTGCTTTCTCTCGATCACTAATCAGCCTCTTAAAGTAGTTCCCTTTGTTTTTGCAAATATTAGGTGCTAGAATAGTAATCTCTCCTGCAGGTTGCTGACCAACCATAGCTACCATATGATCATTCTTTGTCAAATCAACAATATCTCCATCATCAAGATCAGTGTTCAACTTCTTGATTGTGTTGTGTACATGATCAGGTCTATCCATGTGCACTCCAGCTTTGTTAACAGCTTGACGAAATTCAAACCAAATATTTGTCAACTTCAACGACACATGTTCCATCTTAAAATGATCATTAGTTACCACATCTAAATTTGACGAAGTTCCACAATCAGCAATTTTCATCCAGCGATTAAGAACAATGCTTCTAGGAAATTTCGTCACTCCAATTTGCTTTAAACCACAAAATGAGTGTCTACAAACAATACCACACATCACAAACTTCTTGCAGGAACACACAACATTATTCATACTAACAGATACCTGCATATGAATACATCAAACACATTGATAATCACTAAAATAATCATACCAAATCACTAAAAAACACATGGTTAATCACTAAAAATACACATGGACAATCACTAAAAATTACTAAAAACTAAGGCAAATTTAGTGAATTACTTGTAAATTACAGCATAAATTACAAGTAAACTAACGTAAATTTCAAGTGATAATAAAATGACTATTGATACAATAAAATTTCACATAAAAAAAGAAAATCAACTACATTATTAAATTAAGTCATAATTATTACCTTAAACAGTTTGTCTTTTACTCGCACATCCCTGATTTCCATGTGAGTAACTCCATCAATTTCCTCACTCATACGCTTTATCTGTATTTCCAAACAAGAGGCAAGTATTTCTTCCTGGATTTTGTAAAATATTGAACGTGTGAATAAATCTGCTGCATCATCTTCAATAAACCATTTTGACAACATAGTAGGAATACATGACTTCGACTCATGATCCAACCTAGCCATTTCATTCCTTTTCCTATCAATAGCACTCTGGAAACGCAACCAAAATTCACACAAAGTATCCCCTTGTTTATGAAACTGACTGGAAAAAAAAAATTCTCACTCTCTGATCTTGATGTAGTCCTCATCAAACCATACATCGGCTCATCTCTAAAAAATGCCGGAATCCATGAAGACCTTAAAGCATACATATCTTGCAACCACTTATTCTCTTCCAAGTTGAACTCCTTTATAACTGCCTCTCATCCTCTCTCAAATTCCTCAATTTCTATGACGGTCGACCATATATAAGTCTTCATTTTGTCCATGAAATCAATCTATTTGCATAAACGATTACCAAGCTGCATAGAAATGAACAACAAATAAAACCAGCTACAAATCTTTCGAACCCCAAAAGAAATAAGCACGAAAAATGAAAAGTATACCAGCACACAAAAAATCAGCGAACTTCCAGCACACAAAAAATGCAAGGAGAAAAACGATACGCAAGAAGATCGTAATTCGGATTAAGAGAGAGACGAAGATATCACAAATTCGACGGATAGATGTAGAGAATCAACAAAAGTTTGAGATTGATGCGCCGAGAAAAACATAGAGAATTGTAGAGAATTGTAGAGAGAGAATGTAGAGAGAGAAAAAAAAGCGGTTATGACATATTAATTAACAATATCGCTGTCTTTTATATTTTTTAAAAGAAAATAAAATCAGTGGTCCAGATTAAAAGATGATTAAATCAAATGAATGGTCCAGATTTGGTTTCTAGTTTTTATTTTAAAGTTGGTTTCTATTTGATCACTAACCTATATATATAAGGCGTGGGTTCAACGGGGAACTGATTTATTTGGGTAACCTAGTAACTCATCCTTATTAGTCAGTTTTAAATTGGTTGCACCTCAATCATCCCACGTTCAAATACATAAAAATGTCACTCTACAGAACATAAACTTTGTAATGTATTTAGAACTGCAAAATACATAACATAATTAATTTTATAATCCTACTTTACAAATCCTATATAATTTAAAAATTTTAAAGACATAACTAATTTTTTTCATATACTCATCATGTTATAGAATATTGTTTTCAATACATTACATAATATAATAATACATGTAAATCTTTAAAGATTAATTATTACGTGTACTGTATTATTATTATGAGAAAAGTTCCTTGGAGACCCTATAATTGGTGGAGACTTGAAGACACCATCCTAGCCATCCATCTATGTCTCATCTAATGGTTCAGAATTAATAAAAAAAATTTATTTAATTGTAGGCTGAATACATTTTTTTTTGCTAAACATACAATATATACATTGGTTTTGAAGTGTAGCTGCAAGATATACATCCAAGAATATATTCATTTGTGTACATCCAAGTATATATTCATTTGTGATCCTGCAAATCGTAAGTTCGTAACCCTCGTTCAACAACTTCGCCCAATCAAAAGCTAGTTTATGTTCTGCAGTTATATGTGTGAAGGTACAAACTTATACTCATGATTCAAGTTTTGCAACGAATTGATTCTGCAAATCAAAACCTCTGTTCTGCAATTTCAATTGGGGATAAATTTGAATTGGTTTGAAGTGTAACTGCACATCTTACTCTCATTTATCCTGCAAAAAAAAATTCTGCTCTAAAAAAAATACTGCCCTGCTCTAAAAAAAAATTCTGCTCTAAAAAAAACTGCTCTTTTAATCTTAGCCGTAGGATGAAAATAGAATTGAATGGTGAGAGATTGAGTCTCTATGGTCTCCAAATAGATTGGGTCTCCATAGAACCCAACTCTTATTATTATTATTATTATTATTATTATTATTATTTTATAGAACTTGTGTTTTGTATTAATATATTTACTAAATAATATAATTTTTCTTTTATCATGTACCTTTATAAAATATAATTTTTTTTGCAAGATATATAACAAGTCATCTACAGAACATGAAAATAAAGAATATTATTAATTATCATAATTATAAAAAAACATTTTATATTTATAATAAATTGACTTAAATTGTTTAAAAACAAACATGTTTGGTGAATGATGATATAAATGTTCTGTATTCTTTATGTTTTCTCTTTTCTGTTACTAGCTCTCACACGTGTGTTTTAGTTTGAACAGCAGTTATTTTGTTATAATCTAATGGTTAAGATGTAAAGTTACTAAGTTACTCATATAGTGGGTTACCCACTGAGACTTACTATATATATATATATATTTATATTTATATATATATCGAAGTATTTTTTCGTAAAGACGTATGCATATACTAAAATAATTTTATAATTAGAAATGTGGTCAAGGATGATATTTTGACTTAATCTTATACATATATATTAAATTTATAATATTTCATATCAAAGAACATTTGAACCAAATATTTTTTAATTTGATTAGGTGTCATGAAACTTGGATAAATATTTATACCATAAAAATCACATAATAATTTTTATTGCACATAACCTGTGGTGTTACTCTTGCAATTAATCTGTCCACATCTTGAACCGCTGCAATTCACTGGCAAAACCTGTCAATTGAACACCATCAAGAAGACTTTTGACATAAGGCACACCGGTAGATTTCTAATCACGAATACACACTAAAGGGCCTCATACATCGAACAACTACATCCCATTACCCCCAAATCCTCCTCCAAATCTTTGGCTCCAATACCACGGCCGCGAGCAAGCCTTAATTTCACAATAGTATGATATTGTCTGCTTTGGGCTCAGGCCCACATGATTTGTTTTGATCTCATCACAAAAGATCTCATTCTAATGGAGTTTATTGATTGTTTATATACAAGAAATTTATCTCTTATCTCCTCAATGTGGTACTTAGGCTTGTAATATGTTCATTGGTTGTCAATATATTTATAATTTTGTTTATCAAGCTGAATTATATGACATTGTGTATCAGTTTAATAAAATCCCTTCATGAAATACTTATAAAGTTTTTTAACACCATTCATTTATTTTTTATATACAATTTAAAATTTTATTATTAACATTTGTATTTCTCAATATTACCATACTTTATAGCCTACTTATGGTATGGTTGATCATTGTCAGTAATTAGTGCAATTCTGTAATATTTTTCTTTTAATCTAACATTAAATGTTAAACATTTTTTCTTTTATATACAACACATATTCTATTTTTTGGGTTCTCATCATTTTAACATAGATTCAATTATTTATTTGTACATTTTTAAATATTTATCTCTTTTGAACAATCTATCTATCTATTACTATATATAATAGGACAACACAAGGGCAAAATTTGCCATTTTAATGGGTGTGAAATTACAATTTTACGTGTGAAATTACAATTTTACCCTTATTTTTTTAAAAAATTACAAAAATGCCATCCTTTAATAATTATGTAAAAACTAATGAAATTATGCTTGTGTTGAGATTCGAACCACTAACCTATTCACTCTCAAACTCATGCATTAACCAATTGTGCTATGATTGATTTTGAGTTTTGTTTAAAAATCCTATAACATAAACAACATGCCATCCTTTAATAATTATGTAAAAACTAAAAAAATTATGCTTTTGTTGGGATTCGAACCACTAACCTATTCAATCTCAAACTCATGCCTTAACCAATTGTGCTACGAATAATTTTGAGCTTTGTTTAAAAATCATATAACATAAACCACCTCTCTTCTCTTTTTATCTCATCCTTTTTTTAGTAAATGAAATGTTGTTCATATTAATTCTAAAATATTGGATAGATAAAATTATAAAAAATATTTTAATCGACTGAGAATACTCTATAATTCTCTTTTATCATTTTAAATAATTGATATAGAAAAAAACTAGATTATACATAATGTAACCGAGTTCAAAAAGAAAAAAGATTTATTTACATACGTTCCATCATACATAATTAATAATTGCATCACATAACTTTTACGTATATAAAATTTTAAATATGTGACTCATATTAGAGAGTTTTGGTCGACCAACTATTCTTTCAACGATTTAAATATATGATTGGTCTAAATACATAAATATTTAAATATATACAAAAAATAATTGAAATTATGTTGTAAAAAAAAGGTGAAAACTCTAAAAAGATGATCTATGTTATATATAAAAAATAATATAATTAACATTCACATTAAATTAAAAAAGATATAAATTTTTGAATCATAAATATTACAAAAGTACAATAATTATTTAAAATGATCAATTAGATTATAACTCGACTATAAAGTTGGTACATACATATGAATTTTATATAATATAATATATAATGGTTGAGTTATAACATATATTTAGATTTTAGATTTCATATGCACTGGTCATTAAGGTTGTCATATTTTTTATCGATTGAAATATTTAAAAAAAATTAAAATTGATTTAAAAAAGCAATTCAAAATTATAATATAAAAAATAATTGAATTTACCCAATTTTTTATTGAACTTCTATATAGTGTAATAAATATTAGACTAAAATTAAACATTTAAGTTTAAAAATGTATAATTTATATGTTTAGAAAAAATGATTGAGACAAGCAAAAGGTAAGGATGACTTTTATTAAATATTAAGAGATTTGTAATATGTCTCAAAATCTATTCTTACATTATTTATCCAAATTTTATGAAATTTAATCAAATTATAAAATATTTGTTTCAAAAAATTGGTATGCAATATTACAAAATAACTATAAAAATATTTGATAGATCGAAATCTTAACTTTTATCATATTTTTAATTACAAAAGAGAAATTAGTTGAGTGCTCGTGCCTTGCATTAAACTTCAACACAAGGGCAAAGATTACCATTTTAATGGTTGTGAAGTTATTATTTTATCCCTATAGTTTTAAAAATTACAAAAATGTCATCATTTAATAATTATGTAAAAATAGTGAAATTAAGTTAGTGTTGGGAATTGAAGCACTGACCTTCTCCCATCAAACTTATGACATAACCAACTATGCTACACTTAGTTTTGAGTTTTGTTTAAAAATCCTATAAGATAAACCACATTTTCTCTTCGTGTCACATCCTTTTCTATTTTTTATTTTTGAGTAAATGAAATGTTGGTTTATATTATTTCTAGAAAACTGGATGATATAAACTTATAAAAAAAAATATTCTAATCGATTGAGCATACTTGACAATTCTCTTTTGTCATTCTAAATGATTGATGTAAACAAATAAAATTTTAGATTATATATAAATGTAACCGAGTAAAAAAAAGGGGATTTATTTACATTCAATTCCATGTCGATATTAAAGTATTTAAAAAAAGATTTGGTTTTAAGAAATATTTAAATTTTAGTTATCAAATCGTACATAATGAATAATTGCATCAAATAACTTTTAGATACATAAAATTTTAAACATCTGAGTTATATTAGACGATTTTTGTCGACCAACTATTTAGGCTTTCAACGATTTAAATGTATGATTGGTCTAAAAACATAAGAATTTAAACATATAAGAAAAATAATTGAAATTTTGTTAAAAAGATGAGAACTCTAAAAATATGATAACTCGACTATAAAGTATAAAATATGATACATATGAATTTTTAGTTAATATAGTAAATTGATCAATATAATATATAATGGTTAAATTATAACATATACTTAGATTATTATACAATGAAATCAAGAAATTAATTTTAGATTTCATATAGATGCACGGGTCATTAAAGTCGTCTAATCATATTTTACATCGATTAAAAAATTTGGAAAAATTTAAAGTTGAGTGTAAAAAAATAATTTGAAATTATAATATAAAACATGTTTCAATTCACCCAATTTTTAATTCAACTTCGGAATTATATAATAAACATTAGACTAAAACTAAATATTTGAGTTTATAATGTATAAATATATATGTTACAAAAAATTGATTGAGAGAACCACAATGATGACTTTTACTCAGTATTAAGAAATTTTATAATATGTCTTAAGGTATAGTCTTACATATACGATCAATTATTTACAACAAAATCAAATGAGTTAATAGACGTCTATGTTATACACGGACAATTTTACTAAAATCATTATTTATGTTATAACCAAATGTTCAATTTAAAAAAGTTCATTTCACGTCATTGAAAACTAAATTAATAATTTAACAATTATAAGTATTCATGCGAATATTATCGAATTGATATTTATCCAAAATCTAAGAAATCTAATGAAATTTTAAAATATATGGTTCAAGAAATTGGTATGCAATATTACCAGGTAATTATAAACATATGAGATAAAATCGAAATTTTAGATTTTATCATATTTTTAATTACAAAATTATCTCAATATATGTATACATTTTCAGACGAGAATTTATTTTAGTGCCCGTGCCTTGCACGGGCTTTTATGCTAGTTATACATTTATTGCTCAAAGTCTAAAAGGTTGGTTGACCAAAACTTTCCTATTTTGAACAATTAACTTTTTTTGCAACATTCTTCATTGACAACAGATACAATCAAATCATGTTTTTCTCTCTAGGATATGTGCTCACCGGAAACCTCCACATCTCTCATCGTTGACCACCCTTTTCATCACCTCTTTTTTCTCACGCTTCTCACGCTCTACTTTTTCTTGTAGCTCTCTCTCTCCTCTTTCATAATATTCTTCTATAATTTTCGATCTCTTCGAAATGGGATCCAGGAATTCGGAAAACTCTGGTTCAATGGATTCAGATGAATTTGTTGCTTTTATTGGTCATGGTTATATTGCCCCAGCTCAATATCAACAACATCAGCTGAACTTTGAAGCTGATATTCAATCCTTACACACAAATGATGTTATGGGTGTTCCTCTATCTCCGGGAGGCCAAGCTCGAATGAGAGAGCAGTTCAATCTGATCATGAATGAAGGCTCTGTGCAACCTATCACTAGTCCGTTAAATGAAGCATCGTCTAGAGCCTCTCATGGTGGGTCGGCCAAGGTGGCCTCGCCACCTGAAGTTAACTCATTGGCTAGCACTAAACATGGTAATACTTCTCATTAAACTCGAACTATTGCTCCTAATACTTTAGAACAAGATTTAGATGTTCACAATGGAATTAGCTTGACTAAAAATCCTGGTGGTGAAACATTGAACAACCAAAAAAAGGTAACATGGAGCTCTATTGTTTCCCATAATGTACTGGATTCGACTCAGTGCTCTAACAATGGTGATGAAGCTGACATTACTTACAATGAGGATGGATCTGCTACAGTTAATTTTTCCAAAGAGTACTTGGTTCGTGCTAAAAAACAATGGGTAACCAGCATCGTCGGCCACTTCATTGGGGGGAATTTTGCCTTCAAATTTGTTAGAGAACAGGCTCATAAAATCTGGAACAACAAGGGCTTAACTGGTGTATATTATAGCTCAAAGGGATATTACACGTTTCGTTTTGGTACAATGGAGGAACGAAATATGGCTTTGAATCTTAATTCGGTTCAAATGGGTGGAAAAACTCTGTACCTAATGCCATGGATGGAGGGATCCAAGTTTAAAAGAAATGTGATTGATAAGGTTCCATGTTGGATTCGCCTAGTGGATGTGCCATATACTCTTTGGTCCAAGGATAGTTTATCCTCGATTGCCAAGGCGGTGGGCAAGCCTCTTAAATTTGATGTTGCCACATCTAAATTTGAACCTTTGAAATTTGCTAATGTTCAAGTAGAACTCGCATACTCATCCCCTAGGCCTGATTATGTCTGGGTCAATATTTTGAACAAGGAAGGGGTAGAAGAAAAAGAGAAAATTGAAATACAATATCCACATCTACCATATTCGTGTAGTCTGTGCAAGGCTTTTGGCCATTCACTTGCTCGATGTATTAATAATCCAGAAAGGGTGACCAAAAAACCTAGAATGGCACAGCCTGAGAAGGGAGGGGGTGCTTCTGCATCTACATCGAATGCTGCAACAATGCCTTCTTAGTCAGATTATCTAAAAAATATGGAGATGGTTCCGTATGTGGTTGGAGAGCTCTGTGGGTGTAAAGTTGTTATGGATGATGATGATATTTTCAATGAGTTGGACAAGCTAGATGAAGATGCAATTCAGAATGAGCTTGGAATGGCTAGTGACAACTTGGAAGAATTTGACAGGATTCCACCAAAGACACAAGATGACCTTGTTGATGCGATTCCACTTGCTATTGATAATGACTTTGCAACTCTTTCAGAAAATGTGGAGGAACAGTTAGACTTCTCTC
The DNA here is from genome assembly GCA_037693485.1 of Kitagawia praeruptora. Taxonomy (NCBI): domain Eukaryota; kingdom Viridiplantae; phylum Streptophyta; class Magnoliopsida; order Apiales; family Apiaceae; genus Kitagawia; species Kitagawia praeruptora. Next base: position 85,971,346 of record CM075353.1, on the reverse strand, counting down.
TGGGTAAGAAAAGAAAGGAACCTGTTATAACACACAATGAATCAGGGCTGGTCATACATCTGAATGGTCCAGGTATCCCCAAGCCCCCAAAATCAAAAGATGATGAGAGTGTTGAAAAAATTGCTGATAAAAATGTGGATGAAGATGGTTTCACTAAAGTTACGCACAGGAGAAGCCCCAGAAGAAGCCCCAGGTTGGCAGGAAAGCCAACAAATCTTAAACGTTTTTAATGAATTTCGCATTTTGGAATGTGAGAGGAATCAATAATGGTTCCCATCAAGACGAGGTGATTAATTTTATTGCTGTTAATAAGTTATCTCTTATGGGGTTAGTTGAAACAAAAGCTCGAGCTGAAAATGCTGATAATATTTCTGCTCGTATTAATAAAAGGTGGAAGTGGATTTTTAACTACGATGAACATGATTATGGCCGTATTTGGGTGGGATGGGATCCTTCAAAATGGACAGTTACTGCTTACTGCAAATCTTCACAGCAGATTACTTGTTTTGTGTCTTTTCTGGAGACAAATGTCACTTTCTGTATAACTTTCGTCTATGCTATGAACAAACCTCATCAAAGGGAGCCACTTTGGAGAGAGCTTGAGAGCTTAAGTCGGAATATTACGATGCCATGGTGCGTTACTGGTGATTTTAATAGTATGCTGGCTTTGAATGAAGTTAAAGGTGGGAGAGAGCGTTGGACCACGGACATGCAGTCTTTCCATGACTGTATCTTCTACTCTGCTCTAGGTCATTTAAAAACATTGGGCTCTCTATTTACTTGGACAAATAAGAGGCGTGATAATTCTCTCATTCAGAAACGTTTGGATCGTATGCTAGGAAATAAAGATTGGTTTAACATTTTCACCGAAGCTATTGTTGTTGTTAAGAACAGGGGACTTATGGATCATTGCCCTCTTCTTTGTTCTGTTCCAATGCATATCAAGAAGATTAACAAGTCTTTCCAGTTCCACAATTACATGATAGGAATTGATGGTTTTTTGGATACTGTCTCCAAATCTTGGGATTCTACCTGGTATGGAGACCCTATGGCAATTCTGGTTCGAAAACTAAAAGAAGTGAAGCACACTTTAATTAAGTTCAATAAAGACCATGGGAATGTGCACAGTAATGTTTCTTTAGCTCGAACAGCTCTTTCAGATATTCAAGATAGTCTTCAGGAATATGGTGACAATCCTGAATTGCTTAATCAAGAGACGCAGGCTTCTATGAGGCTTGAAACTGCCTTATTAGAGGAGGAAAGATTTTTACTACAAAAATCAAGGGTAAAATGGCTTTCGGTGGGTGATGGAAATACAAGCTATTTTTTCAATAGATTAAAAGCAAACTGGAATGTCAACAAACTCCTTGCCATTGAAGACAAAGAGGGATTGTTGGTTACAGGGCATGACAATGTAGCTAAAGTGGCCGTAGATTTTTTCTCAGGGACACTTGGAAAATATTTGCACCTCGAACATTGTGACTTCGAGAACCTGGACAGTACTTCAATCTCTACTACTCAAGCTTCAGTGCTAGAGTATCCTGTTTCTGATGGGCTTATTCTGGCTACCTTGAAAAAGATGAAGAAGAACAAAGCACCGGGACCAGACGGATTCACTGTTGAGTTTTTCTTAGCTGCATGGGACATTGTAGGAAATACTTTTCACGAGGCAATTAAAAGCTTCTTTTCTACAGCTACTATGCACAAAGCTGTCAATGCAACGACTATTGCCTTAATCCCAAAGGTGTCGACACCGACCACTATGTCTGATTTTCGTCCTATCTCACTTTGCTCCATCCTTTATAAGTGCATTGCTAAAATTTTGGCTTCTCATCTGAAGTTGGTCATGCCTAGCATTATCAACTTATTTCAATCAGCATTTATTCCTGGCCGGTGCATTTCGGACAATATTTTAATGGCTCAGGAACTTTTTCGTGGATATAACAGAGAAAATGGTTCAGCTAATTGTGCTTTAAAGCTTGACTTACACAAGGCATTTGATTCGATCAGTTGGGATTTCATAATGGGGGCTCTGAAAAAACTGAATTTTCCTACAAGGTTCTTGGATTGGATTTACGCGTGCATTTCTACTACCTCATTCTCTGTCAAAGTTAATGGCTCGTTATGTGGGTTCTTTGAAGGAAGACGAGGCCTTAGGTAGGGGGATCCTATCTCCCCATATCTCTTCTGTATTTCCATGAATGTTTTATCTGTGATGCTGGACAAGGCTCCAAACAACTTTAAATTCCATTGGAAATGCAAGGACTTAAAGCTCACTCACCTTTTCTATGCGGACGATGTACTACTTTTTTCGAATGGTGATACTGATTCTGTCAGTCACATTATGGGCTGCATTACTAAGTTTGCTAACGTTAGTGGGTTGCATCCTAGTTTGGCAAAGAGTACCGTATTCTTTGGAAACTGTAAGGATGATTTCAAACAATGGTTTGATCAAATGTATGGCATTGTTCATGGAGAACTTCCGGTTCGTTTTTTGGGAGTCCCTCTCATCTCCTCGAGGTTAAGACATCATGATTGTCTCCCTTTACTGGATAAGATCACTGCCAGGGTCTCTTGTTGGACATCTATGCTTCTCTCTCTAGCAGGAAGAGTTCAACTAATTCGATCTGTCTTGATTGCTATACAAACTTTCTGGTCTAATCATTTTGTTCTGCCTAGCTCCGTTCATAACAGAATTCAGACCATGTTCACTAGGTTCTTATGGAAAGGAGATGTTCAATCTAAAGGTGGAGCCAAAATCAGTTGGGCGTCTATATGTGCTCCTTTGGATGAGGGTGGACTGGGTTTTAAGAACTCAAAAGAATGGAATCTAGCACAGATGATGTCTCATCTTTGCAAAGTGGTTAACAAAAGTAGTGCATTATGGCCACTTTGGGTGAACACTACTGCACTCAAAAGACATCATTTTTGGACCCTTCCAATGCCTACTGATTGTTCTTGGATATTTCGAAATGTTCTTAAACTTCGTTATAGGGCAAGACAATTCATTACATTTACGATTGGGAATGGTCTAAGAACTTCTCTTTGGTTTGATCCATGGTGGAATAACATTTGCCTTGCTAACCACAATTCTGACTACATCATCTCTCAAGCAAATCTCTCATGTGATGCAACAGTGAATGCTTTAATTAATACAGGAAACTGGAGTTTACCTAGCCCTTCTAACAGGTTGCATCATCTGCATCCTGGCTTGGTTTCTTGGCTGCAGAATTTCAATTTTCCAACCTTCAACCTTGCTTCTCCTGATTCGATAAGGTGGAATGGCATCCAAATTCATAAACTGCGAACATGGGACATTTGGAACTCTCTTCGTACATCACGTCCCCAGGTTGTTTGGTCTGATTTAGTATGGCACAAGTTCAAAATTCTTCGTTATGCTCACCATGAATGGGTCCTTTGCCACGGACGGTTGCCAACAATGCACAGAATCGCTTCTTTCGGGCTGGACACCTCCATATTTTGTCACTTCTGTGTTGGAGGTGTCGAGACAGACTCCCACCTGTTTGTCTCATGTCCTTATAGTAGTTTTATTTTGTCAAGGTTGGCTGGGCTCTTGAAAATTAAGTTTGTGGGAACATCATGGGTGGAGGTGTTGTATAACCTCGGCAGCATCTCAGATGGTAGTCTAAAGAACGTGTCTCTTCTAGCAGCTCAAATTTTTGCGTACCACATGTGGAGAGAAAGGAATGCTAGGCAACATGGAAGAGCCTTGCTCGGTCCTACTATTCTAATCAAAGCAATTATGATCGACCTTAAGGCTAAATTGAGAAGCACTACTTGGTTTAGGCGCCTTGTTAATATAGATTCTTATAGTTGGATTGCTATTTGACATGTGGGTTGTTCTGCCCCTTTTTTTGTCCTTTCTCTTTCTAATCTAAATTTATTAGATTAGTCATAGATAGGTTTCTCTAGCTTGTTCTAGAGCAAGGGTCAATCCCGATTTTTTCTATATAATAATTAATTTAGCAAAAAAAAAAACTTTTTTTGCAACTTATGGAATCTCAAACATACATTAAATACTTGTATAAAAAAATTATCAAAATATGAAATTTTTACCCGAAAATAAGTCCATAAAGACTTAAAAAAAGTCGTTGCCAAACAGGCACTTAATATTGCAGGGAATGTCTTCCTTCTTTAGCTTACGTACCTCACCATTTACTAACTAACAGACAAATATTGGCGGGAATGAGCAGTTACTATTTTCTGTATTGTTTCCCGGTTCTAAAGATCGTCCATTTTTTCCAAAGTTCAAAAAATCATTGAATCGGCCGAGTACTCGGTCTGATTACTCGTTTATAGGTAATGATCCGATTCGAGTCGTATCGATAAATCAAGTCTCACTTAATTTGTTTAATCTTCAAGTTATTGAATTAATTAAGTGAGACTTGATTAATTATATTATAACTAGCTCCACATCCCGTGCGAGGCACGAGCTTGTTCTAGATTTGTGAGTGTCAAAAGCAATTTTTTCGCATATGTAACTTAAAATTGCAGCACAAACACAATTTTGACAAGATGAAATTATTATTTTCGAGAACAACATTCATAGTTAATCTACGACATTCGTGCATCTCCATCAAATTTGCATGTTGAGTATGTCTCTAGTGGGAGGAGGCTAGGTTTGTAATATATCAACTTTAATGATCTATCAACTTTAAAAGATATGCGTAAGATCTAAATTAATACACAAATTATAGTATCTATATTCTAAATCCAAGTAATTTGTTTGTACTCTATAATAAAAAAAATGCTACATAACTATGTATTGCTCGAAATATTCTCAAAGTTTTATAATATAATCAAAACTAATATCTAGCATAGTGATAAGGAATCTCACTTCTAAGTTAGAGGTCAAGGGTTTAATTTCCATTAGAAATAATTTTTTTATCATTAATATAATATATGAGGAGTAATTTAGTAATTTTATGATAATTAAATTGTCTCATGATATATTAATAATGAGTTTTATAATATATCCAAAACTGACGTCTAGTATAGTGGTAAGGAATCTTTTTTCTAAATTATAGATCAAAAGGTTCAATTATCTGTTGAAACAATTTTTTTATCATTAATATAATATATGAGGGGCAATTTAGTAATTTTATGATAATTAAATTGTCTCATGATATATTAATAATGAATTTTATAATATATCCAAAACCGATGTCTAGTATAGTGGTAAGGAATCTTTTTTCTAAATTAGAGATCAAAGGTTCAATTCTCTGTAGGAACAAATATTTCATCATATAAAATATGAGGGTTGTCTCACGATATAGTAATAATGAGTTTTATAATATATCCAAAACTCATGTGTAGCAAAGGGCCATTATTTCAATTTGTGATATTTAGGGCATTTTACTTCCAAATTGTGATAAAGAGGGCCAACACCCATCAATCACAAGTTTGTTACAATCAAATTTCAAAAGATTTTGAATTTAATAAAATTATTTTTTGATACAAAGTTATATCTAAAGTTATAATTTATACGTCCGAAAATTTGTTCCACAATACAAAATTTCGATACATTTAAACTTCACTTAAAAGTCCGAACAAATGCAAATTTTTACGAAAATGTTGACATGAAAGTTCAGTAACACATATATGTTTTTATCTTTGATCAATCTCTTTTTAGTGCATGTGTGATCTGTCTTCCTCTTCCTTGTGTAGTCTTATTCTTATTCAACTAGCTTTATAGCCCGTGCAAGGCACGAGCATGTTCTAAATACGAATATGTTGTTGATTATTCAAGGAATTTTTGTAATGTTAAAAGTGCGATGGAAGAGTTTTCGATGTTTTCAACAGATTTAGTCATCAAGACATATAAATTGGAAGCACCGACTCATTCTAAGACTTTGTTATACATAATTTGATATATAATTGGGAAAACAAAAAGAAAGGCGATCTCTATTGAAGTGAATCAATTAACTAAATGCTAAATGGGCCGTGATGCTTCGCAAAATAACATCAAGATCATGAAATTTTATTTGTCTTTCTTGCATGGAGAATAAAAGAAAGTGAAATCTTGTCCCTACGTTGACTCCTGAAAAGGCTTTTAACCAACTTAATTAAAGGCATATCACCAATAGATGATGCCAGAAGGAGCTGCTGCAACAAATTGCTCACCGCTCTTTAACTTGAACATGCAAGTATGCATGAGTGTGTTCTTCAACATCAAATCTTCTTATTGTTATTTAGTATAGCCTCCTTTTAAGTACAACAACTATTCAACAACTGAGCTGGTTGGAAAGAGAAAGTAAGTACACTGTACATTAACATAGTGACATTTATATAATACTAATTTCATTCGAACCAGGTACAGCCTTTTACACATACATATTCAATCAATATAACCAAAAAAAATACAATTTAGAAGCCGATATAGCATGCAGTGTCTGATAGCTTACCGAAAATATTGAAGTTAGTTTTTCTTGCAACCTAACTTACAATTGAAGAGTTGTCTATGTTACAATCTAACTTACAATTGAAGAGTTGTCTATAATTACAACAAAGTCTGCATTTGCTAGGCATGAGTTTGCTCCAAACACGGGTATTAAGTTGAGGTTCTGTGCAATATTCGTATTTCTACCAAATGTAAAAATCATATCAACACAACTCTCTCACAACATACATAATTTGTAAAATATCAAGCAATAGCAAATCATAGCCTTATATATATCTCCCATTTCATAGTTCTAAAAATCCTTCATTCGATCAATTAATCCCCAATTAATCTCATCCAAGATACCCTATGGATTCGAGTTTTAAAGTCTAAATGATCACTAATAATCATTCTTGACCAGTATATTTTACAATAAATTATTAGACTAAAACGATATTTTGATTAAAAATTACAATTTATGAAATGATATAATACATATTAATTAATAAAAAATCAATAAAATAAGATTAGTAGATTAAATATTACTATTTCGGTTTGCAATTTTTACAACAGTGCTCCAGCTAAACATGGTATAATTTGTAGTTTGGTTAAAGCTAAAATATAAATGGAAAATTAAAATTACACATAAAATTGAATAAGATACTTTAATAAACACTCTGACGAAAAAAAGATACTTTATAAATACATATTCTGTACTTGGCAGTCAATCCTGAATAAGGTTCAATAGTTTGCAGAATAAACATTAATTAATCTAGGGTAATCGCAAGTCTACAAAATACTCAAATATTAATACGACAATTTGATACACTGTATTATAATGTAAGTAAGACATGACTTACCAAGGGAAAGTACTTACAGCAATCAGGATTGACATCTTTAATCTCGCATTCCTGTAAGATGAATTTTTTTCAATATTAATCAAAGTTCAAACAAGTAAATGTACTCAGGATAAATAGAATGTGAAAGTTACAATTTAATGGAACAAAACAAAGGTCAAAATAGAAAATGAGGAATATGGACAACTCACATCCTTATATTTGTAAAACCTTTACATATCCATGTGGACTGTGGTACCAATGCAAAGTACTATTACCGTATGCCATACATTTGAAAGATAGGTGACAAACTTGTGTTCTGTTCGTGTTATTCTGCACAGAGACAATTGAGCAGCAAAATCTATACTATTATATAAAAGCCGAAACATTAAAAGTTTGGTTGGTTGGTTGGTTGGTACCTGTTGATTTTACTTATTTACCCTAAATTAATAAAAAATGTTATTTTACATAATTATTATTTATAATAATCTAATAAATAGTTATTAGCCGATTGCCATTTTAACATTTACTTTTAATTGAAAAAATTACCTTTTATGAACACCTAAAATTGTACCATATCTTACAAATGCTAATATATGTTTTCTAACTAAAACATGTTACCTTTAAATTTAAAATTAATCTTGCAATAACTAATATAAACCCAAAAATATCACACCGCATCTTACAATCATTAATAAAATCTTTACTATAATATAAAAGCTGAAACATTAAAAGTTTTGGTACCTGTTTTTTGGTAATTCGTGGATTTACTTATTTACCCTTCATTATAAAGAAAAATAAATGCACCTAAAATAAATAATAACATATAATAACATAATATAATCAATAGTAATTAGTCTCAATTTAGCAAAAAAAAAAATAGTAATTAGTCAAGATATTACCTTTTATAAACATCTAAAAACATCAATCGTATCATATCTTTCCATCATTAATATTTCCTTTTGAATTAAAACGCGTTATAATTAATGGTAACTAATCGATTTACATAATAATGATAATTAGTCGATTGTCTTTTACACATTAATATAATAAAATTAATGGTAATTAGTCGATTACCTTTTTCACATTTACTTTTAGTTGAAGATATTACCTTTTATAAACACCTAACAACATCAATTGTATCATATCGATCTTTCAATCATTAATATTTCCTTAAACTTACAATCATTAATATATACACTATTATATAAAAGCCGAAACATTAAAAGTTTGGTTGGTTGGTTGGTTGGTACCTTTTGATTTTACTTATTTACCCTTAATTAATAAAAAATGTTATTTTACATAATTATTATTTATAATAATCTAATAAATAGTTATTAGCCGATTGCCGTTTTAACATTTACTTTTAATTGAAAAAATTACCTTTTATGAACACCTAAAATTGTACCATATCTTACAAATGCTAATATTTGTTTTCTAACTAAAACATGTTACCTTTAAATTTAAAACTAATCTTGCAATAACTAATATAAACCCAAAAATATCACACCGCATCTTACAATCATTAATAAAATCTTTACTATAATATAAAAGCTGAAACATTAAAAGTTTTGGTACCTGTTTTTTGGTAATTCGTGGATTTACTTATTTACCCTTCATTATAAAGAAAAATAAATACACCTAAAATAAATAATAACATATAATAACATAATATAATCAATAGTAATTAGTCTCAATTTAGCAAAAAAAAAATAGTAATTAGTCAAGATATTAGCTTTTATAAACATCTAAAAACATCAATCGTATCATATCTTTCCATCATTAATATTTCCTTTTGAATTAAAACGCGTTATAATTAATGGTAACTAATCGATTTACATAATAATGAGAATTAGTCGATTGTACTTTACACATTTATATAATAAAATTAATGGTAATTAGTCGATTACCTTTTTCACATTTACTTTTAGTTGAAGATATTACCTTTTATAAACACCTAACAACATCAATTGTATCATATCGATCTTTCAATCATTAATATTTCCTTAAACTTACAATCATTAATATATACCCAAAAATATCACATTATAATTTTCAAGAAAATATAATACCTAAAATAAATAATAACATAATATAATTAATGGTAATTAGTCGATTGCCTATTTCACATTTACTTTTAATTGAAGATATTAACTTTTATAAACACCTAAAGATCAATCGTATCATATCTTTCAATCATCAATATTTCTTTTCTAATTAAAACATGTTACCTTTTTAATTTACAATAAATCTTACAATCAGTAATATACACCCGAAAATATCACACCATATTTTTCAATTATTAATAAAATATATTAAAAATCACATACGTTGATAAGGAAACATTAGTATAATCCGTAAACATGAATATATTAATTTATATCAAAATAAATTAAAAAATTATTTAAAATAATGATTACATAAAAACATAATTATAATATTAAAAAAATTTATAACATAATACAAGAAATCCGTGCATTGCACAGGTTATAAACTAGTATATATCAAGAACCCCTATGTTCTGTATAAAATATACAAGAAATCCGTGCATTGCACGGGTTATAAACTAGTAAATTTATAACATAATACAAGAACCCCTATGTTCTGTATAAAATATATTATATATCCTATATATAATTAGCGTAAGAGGGTTTGGATGGTTTGGTCGTCAGGGCTAATACAGTAATTTCAAGTTACACTTACTCCATAACGGTTACTCTTTTATAATGTTTATAGTTGAAATTTCAAATAAAGAAAAAGAATTGTGAATTAAAACAATTTTACAAGTAAAGTAACCATTTTTATGATGTCAAAAAAAATTCTAAATAATAAATGTAGTTACTCGGATAATTAATTTTATAAGTACTTCAAATATTTAGTTATTGTTGGAGCCATTTTAGTAATTCCAAAAAAAAAATCTAAAAAATGAATGTAGTTTCTCGGGTACTATTTATACATAAACTATTTACTTGACTTACTAAAATGCTTGATTGATTAAAAAATTTGTTAGAACTTAGAATCACTTTAATTTCTTCATTTAAAAACAAAAATAAATAATAAAAATGATTAATAAAGATAAGTCACAAATTACATTCTAAAATATATAAAACAAACTAATTAAACGAAGCATACCATAAGATTTACATCAGAAATTAATTCTTTTGAAAAAAACTAACATTTATTTACAAACCAAACCACAAATATTTAAAAACTATATATGGCAAATCAAAATATAGAAAATGAAGAAAAATATTTGATACATGGAAATGATACCAAATATCAACAAAATATAATCTACAAAACAAACAATAAAATATTTTTTTTAAAAACAAACGAATTTTTTTTAATTTCTTTGTCAGGAAAACAAATAAACTAAATTTAGAAAAATAAAATTTACAACAAACACTAATATAATTTAGAATAAATAGAAATTTACACGGAAACATATAAAAAAAGTAAAATCTAACATTAAAAAAGAAATAAAAATATGTGATGTTTGGAAATGACACAAATATCAACAAAAAATATGATTTATAAAATAAACATTAATTTTAAAAGACATACTAAATTTATGAAACTAAATGCACAAAAAACTTTTAAATAATGCAAATAGAACAAATAAAAAATAACACAAAAACATAAAAAAGTACAAACTTTTCAAAAAAAAAAAGAATAGTAGAACACATTTTCACATAAATATATATCTCAAAAATAAATAAATAAACATAACCAAAAATATCAAATTTCAAATAAATTAAAAATACCATATTTTTAAAAAAAAATTCAAAAACACGTAAGAAAAAGAATCCACAGATGTAAAAAAATTAACAAATTATTTTAAATAATTCTTAGATATCCACGTAAGTTAAATACATGTAAAAATAATAATAAAAATACTAATACCAATATATTACCAACATGTTTCAAGTATATAATATAAAATTTAAGAAAATAGAAAAAAACAACCCAAAAAATGTGTTAAACTAAATTTAGAATATAATTTACAAAACAAACAAATACCACATAAAGGTCATCTAAAAATTATTATATAAATGAATATAATAAAAAAATTATATTTATGTTTTAGGTGTTTCCAAAATCAAGCTAAAAAGAATTAGATTTGGTACTAAAGCTGTAATTAAATTAAAAAAGTAACCTAAAACCCCAAAACATGAAATTTACAAACTATCTAAATATAAAAAAGATGTTAAGTTAGATAATTAAAAAGATAAAAAAAAGCGTGAATATGTAACAATATATTTCAAGTATATCATGTATTATAAATACTGTTACATAAAATATTTACTTATAAAATTTTCAATAAAAACATTTCTTAAATTAGTACTAAAAAACAAACACAAATAAAACAAACATTTCTTAAATTAATACTAAAAAACAAACACAAATGCAACTCTATTGAAAAAAAATATTTCTATTTCATCATATTATTATATTGCCAAAAATGTTGACGCAAATGCAACTGGTTTCGACCTAGTTCTTCAAGTTATTGAATTAATTAAGTGAGACTTGATTAATTATATTATAATTCGAATTTAATAATAATATAAACCAAAATCGGGTTTCAGAAGCCCATACAGATTAGAGTTAGGCCCAGTCTTATCTCTCATATAAATACATTAAGATGTAGGGTTAGACTCTTGCAATTCGAAGTGAGGCTAGAGAGATAGAGATTCGAGGGCTGTTTTGGCTAGTACCAACTCTGGGGATCGGACGTATATCTTGCATCACGTATAAGTGGTGATTGCAGCTAGGACCTCTAATTGACAACCAAACCTAAAGTTTCAAAGGTACAGATTCGTTTCTCCATAATTATTGATACGTAAAGTTTCAAAGGTACAGATTCGTTTCTCCATAATTATTGATATCTTATACATGAGTTCTGGGTTAGGATTTCGGATTCAGATTGTATTATTTTTATTACCTTTTTTTCGTTGGGTTAATGCTCCGGAACCCAACGAGAATAACTATTTGTTATTTTTAATAAGTGAAATATATGTGCTGATTTTTTTCACAGTTATTTTTCCCAGCTGCTGCAATGGGGAAGAAAAAATCTGATGATAGCGGAGCGAATGCGAAGGCTAAAACAAACAGTAAAGAAGCCCCAAAAGATCCAAAGAAGATTTCTGTCTCAGCACTGCTTGCCAACATGGACCAGAAACCCGATAAATCCAAAAAAGGATCATCAAGCTCAAGCACTTCCAAGTCAAAAGCAGCTCCAAAGGTTTCTTCTTATGTTGATGGCTTGGATTTACCTCCCTCTGATGAAAAGGATAATGGTTATGCTTCCGAAGAAGAACTGCAAAAAAGTGGCATCCATAAGCAGCCTGTTCGGCACCAGAAGACCGAAATAAAGCCTCTACAAATCTCCGTAACTCACAAGGAGCTGAAGAAAAGGGAAAAGAAGGAAATGCTTACTGCTCAAGCTGCAGAGCAGGCCAAAAAAGCTGCTCTTAGGGATGATGGTGATGCTTTTACTGTTGTTATTGGCAGTCGGGTGGCTGTTCTTGAGGGTCAGCATGATGCTGATGCGAATGTTAAAGATATAACTGCAAATAATTTTTCTGTTTCAGCTCGAGGAAAAGAACTCTTCAAGAATACATCAGTAACAATATCTCATGGGATAAGGTATGGATTGGTTGGGCCTAATGGAATGGGCAAGTCTACCCTGTTAAAGCTCCTTGCAGGGAGGAAGATTCCTGTACCAAAAAATATAGATGTGCTATTGGTCGAGCAGGAGGTAGTCGGTGATGACAGAAGTGCAATTGAAGCTGTCGTTTCAGCTAATGAAGAGCTCATTCAGCTCCGCGATGAAGTTGCTACGCTGGTAAATTCATCTTCTGCTGCTGTTGAGGATCAAGATGACGACGATACCAGTGGCCTTGATGCGGCAGAGAAGCTTGCTGAGCTATATGAAAAATTGCAGCTGATGGGATCAGATGCTGCTGAGGCCCAAGCAGTAAAAATACTTGCTGGCTTAGGTTTCACCAAAGATATGCAGGGTCATCCTACTCGTTCATTAAGTGGTGGCTGGAGAATGAGAATTTTACTTGCCAGAGCACTTTTCGTGCAACCAACTCTGCTGTTGTTGGATGAACCTACCAACCATCTTGACCTCAGGGCTGTTCTTTGGTTGGAGGAGTATTTATGTCGATTCAAGAAAACACTTGTTGTTGTATCACACAATAGAGATTTCCTAAATACAGTTTGTAATAAAACCATTCATCTTCACGATCTGAAACTGCACCAGTACGATTGTAACTTCGACAATTTTGAGAGTGGATATGAGCAGCGACGCAAAGAAATGAACAAGGAGTTTGAGATATATGAAAAGCAGAAGAAAGCTGCTAAGAGAACGGGGAGCTGGGTTGCGCCGCTACAAGAGGCCCCTAAGAAGTGGAGAGACTACTCTGTTGAGTTTCACTTTCCTAAGCCAACTGAGTTGACACCACCGCTTATGCAACTAATTGAAGTAACCTTCAGTTATCCCAACAGGGAGGATTTCAGACTCTGTGACGTAGATGTTGGTATCGATATGGGTACACGTGTTGCTATTGTTGGGCCTAATGGGGCTGGGAAATCTACTTTGCTTAATCTGCTTGCTGGGGATTTGGTTCCAATCGAGGGTGAAGTGAGAAGGAGTCAAAAGCTGAGAGTTGGGAGATATTCTCAGCACTTTATTGATCTCCTGACAATGGAGGAAACGCCCGTTCAGTATCTTCTACGCCTTCATCCAGATCAAGAGGGACTAAGTAAACAAGAGGCTGTTCGTGCAAAGCTTGGGAAATTTGGACTTCCTAGCCATAACCACATCACTCCAATTGCGAAATTATCTGGAGGACAAAAAGCTCGGGTTGTCTTCACATCAATTTCTATGTCTAAACCACACATACTATTATTGGATGAACCAACCAATCATTTGGATATGCAGAGTATTGACGCATTGGCTGATGCACTTGATGAATTTACCGGTGGAGTTGTTCTTGTCAGCCATGATTCTAGACTAGTATCTCGTGTTTGCAATGGTGAAGAAAGGAGTGAAATATGGGTGGTAGAGAATGGAACTGTGGAGAAATTCCCCGGTACCTTTGTCGAGTACAAAGAGGAGCTGCAACAGGAAATTCGGGCAGAGGTGGATAATTGATGCAGCATGTAAATGATGTGGCTGATTATTACCGTACCATATGCTAATTGTATCTTGTTGTTGAGCGTACTGTATTGTTTACATTTCATATATGAGTTTCTCCCACTGTTTTGCGGATCAAAGGTGATATCAGATAGAATTTGAATATTTAAATGAACACATCAAAGTTGCTCCAGTGTTTAATTTTAGTTCGTTGGATGTTATTTGCATGTAACTTTCTTCTCTTGAAAATTGTGGCTTGCTTTGAGCCTTTGACATATCCTGTATTAAGGTTCCTTTCGTTCCGTTACATGGCAGCTTTTGCTTTGCTGATACCCACATAGTGGAGCTTTAAATTTTTGAAGGGTCGTTCACTTCGTCGAAAATAGGCCTTGAGTTTGAATTACTTGTAATAATATCAGTTAAATTACTTGTAATAATATCAGTTAAATTAGGATAGACCGAGTATTTATTTATAAAAATTCCTTGTAAAATTTTTAGCATACATATTTAATTTTAGCTTAGCCCCTACGGCACAACTACCTATAATTTGTAATTTCTTGACAACGGTATTATTTTGTCTTTTAAGCAGTGTTCTAAAAATCAGGTGAGGCGGGCGCCTAGGCGGTAGACGGGAGTAAAACGCCCCGAAGCGGGCCGAGGCGGGAAATTAAACGTTTTTTTAGGAAATCGGTCCGAGGCGGGCTGAGGCGGTCAATAATAAAAATTTAAATACAACCGATTAATGCTCCGATTAATCCGTCCGATTAATCCCCGTCTACCCGATTAATCCCTAGGCGGTACCTCAACCGCCTAGCTCCGCCTAGCGATTTCTGGAACACTGCTTTTAAGACAGCACCTTCAAGTTCTTCTGATGTTTAAGTTGGATCTTTTCCGGTGAAAAATGTTCTTCAATAAGTTACCAGACGGTAAGTTTTTATTATTTAACTTGCCAGATCAAAAATAAATTTTTTACTTTTAAGTTAGTGTTGTGCCCAAAATCCGCCTTGGGCTTGATTTAAGGCCCATTAAGAGTACATGTCCGGATTGAATGGATATTGAAGGATAGGCTGGGCTGGGTATGGATATGGTGGCCCAATATACCTTAGAGAAATGAGGATGGTGTTATCTGGATCGGGGTTCATCCATGGAGGGGTTCAGGTGTTTGGACCTCAGTCAGGGGTACTTCTGTGCGGAGGCTTGACAGGGGTTCATTCAGGTGGTAAGCCTCCAGACAGGGGTACGTGCACGTACCCTGACGATATGCAGAAGGCAGCTCTGCAGCTTCCTAAATTATAGGGGAATGGATAAGGGACGCCCCTAACTGACTTAGGGATAAGTCCTGGACATCAGGTGCAGATAAATAACATCTGTTAACCTAGATAATCATTATATATACATGGATGGAGATATATGATGGATAATCATATATTTATGGAGATAATTATGGATTAATAAAGGAGTAACCACTGGATAATCCAATCAGCTGGGATAATTCATGAAATCAGTTCAGTTAAGGAGGATAAAGCTTATCAAATCGTGGCTCAATCATCAAGAACTACATTGGACTTGATCCCTTATAAATATGAGGGTACGTAGGCCATTTGCAAGGGTTAGACTCAATTATACACACCTCTAACACAGTTCTGGGCATCTTCTCCGATTGAGTAGGATTTACTCAGTCACAATTGCCCGGAGACCTTGCAAATTCAGTCCAAAAACAGCCACAATTCCCCCTCGGTTCAAGGCAGTTGAACCCTGGCAGTTGGCATACGAACCTGTCTTCACGCCGATTTCTACGCGATTCTCCGTTCTTCCCGCAACTACCTCCAAGAAGTGTTGTACCAAATTTCCCTCACAACATTTTTGGCGCTAGAAGGAGGGGGCTTTGGTTTAATCTCTAGAGGGAAGAGATGTCTCAGGATTCCGGCGACATGCATACGCCGGAGGATGAACGGAACGATTACGAAAGTGAGCATAATGATGGAGTCACGAATAAAAAACTCCAGGAGAAGATCAAGAAGATGGGAAAGAAAATAAATTCTCTGGAGAAGAAGTCCGAGAAGTTGAAGAAATGGAAACAAAAGCATAGTTCCACGGACCACAAAGTGAAAAGGAAGGTGGTTACCCCGATTCATTTGGATTTTGATAGTGATGCTGAGGAGCCTGAGAAGGAGGTCTCGAAAAAAGATTTTTCTGATGTGGAGACTGACCGGACAAATCCGGATTGGGAGGATAATGAGGAAGAGGTCCAGGAGTCACAGGGTTCACCCGCACGCAGCCTGAGTGTCTTTGACAGGCTGGGCAATAAGTTGGACAGCAAGGACCTACGCCACAAACTGGATAGGAAAAAGGATCGGCAAACAAGGAAGACCCAAGATGGGAGGTCTCAGTCGAAGGGGTCTCAAACCCACTGGAGGGAGAAGTCTGACTCCAAATCTGGCAAAGGTACCAAGACGGTTGAAGATGAGAGAAGCAGCAGCTCCCAGCACAACCCCAAACCTGGTAAGGGTTCCACTAATGAGACTGATGAGGATGGAAGCCAATTTACCGATGGTGAGAATGAGCATTATAAGGTCAGAGATCTACGCGAAGCACTCAAGAAATTAAGGGCGGAAAAACAGTCAATGGAGGGCCTAACGGTGGCTTCACCCTTCACGAAGAAGGTGAGGGATTCACCACTCCCGGCAAAGTACCGGGGGGTAGGAGACTTAAAGTTCAGTGGAACCACTGACCCCGTTGAGTACCTTAGCCGGTTCAACACTGAAATGGAGGTATACCAGGTCAAGGATCTGACGAAATGCCGTTTATTGGCTGCCACCCTACGTGACAGTGCCCATCAGTGGTTCAAAAGGATACGCCCAAACTCAATACAGTCTTGGCGACAGATGAGTGAATTATTTGTAACTCAGTTTCGGGCTTCGGTTGCGTTCGCACCCCCGGCCAATACCCTTGCAAACATCAAGCAAGATGAAAACGAAACCCTCACTGAGTATTTCAAACGCTTCAATGCAGAAGTCCCAAAGGTAAGGAAGGCCACTGATGAGACATACAAAAACTTCTTGATTGCGGGTGTACGCCCAGGGACTGACTTCTGGAAGGAGCTGCAAGGCCAGGAGCCCAAAACTTTAGCAGACTTTTATGCTAGAGCTGAAACCCACAAAGTGGTAGAAGAATCAATGGCAAAACTGAAGAGGGATCGTAGTTCTAGCAGTTGGAATAGGAGCAAGAGAAATAGATCTTACAGTCCTAAAGACAGGGGGTACAATAAGCGAACCCTCTACGGTGGAAGTTCCTCTGCTAAGGCAACCCATCACAATGAAAAGACGACACCGTTGACCGTGAATGCAACTGGTACAGGGAGAACAGTAAGCTACAAGTACCCAACTAAAAGTTACTCCCGAGGTAATGCCAAATACGCGGAGTACACCCCACTCGCTGCTTCTGTTGAACATGTACTTGAGGTAGGAAGTAAGGCTGGAATGTTCAGAAAGCCTATAAAGAGCGGACCCCCAGGAAGAAAGGATATGGGCCCATACTGTGCCTTTCATGATTCTAATGGGCATGGGACAGCGGATTGCCGTCACTTAAAAGATCACATTGAAGACTTAATCAGAAGGGGATACCTTACGGAATTTGTGGCCCAGGAAGCAAAGAGGTATAAAGATGATAAAGCAAGTAAGGACAATGAAAGGGTGAACCCAGAGCGCACTACGAGGGCTAATAGTATACGTACTATCATAGGCGGACCCTACATTGGGGGTACGAGCATGAATGCCAGGAAAAACTACACCAGGGAAGCCAGAGGTGCACCCCTCACAAATGTATACCACTTGACCGAAAGACCCCCCAAGCTCTTTAAGGGGGAAGCCGCTGATATAACGTTCACTGAAGAGGATGCTAGGCACGTTCATCATCCCCACAATGATGCACTAGTGGTTAAGGTTGCGATTGGAGGCCTGAAGGTGTATCGAGTGTTGGTGGATAACGGAAGCTCCGTGAATATTCTTGCATATAGCACTTACCAGAAAATGGGGCTGCTAGATAAGGAAATGGCTCCTTCTTATAATGAGTTATACGGTTTCACTGGGAACCCCGTGCAGATTGTTGGCCGGGTGAAGCTTCCTATTACTTTGGGGGAGGAACCCCGGTCTACCACACAGATAGCCGAGTTCATGGTGATAAACGAAGGCATCTCCTACAATGGGATATTGGGAAGGCCGTTACTTAAAGAAATGCGGGTGGTAGCCTCAATCTATCACTTGTCTATGAAATTCCCCACCCCAGGTGGAATTGGATGTATACAGGGATGCCAATTGGATTCTAGGGAATGCTATGGTAAGGCATTACGTGCAGCTGAGCAGTCTTGCAAACATCTACTATTAATGGATGGGGGTCCTACTAATGAACAATGTTACCGTACCTGTAATGCTATTATGTCCCTACAAAGTCAAGGGAAGAAGCCTCACTGTGATGCTGCTTTTTCTTGGGGAAAGGATAAAATGTTAATGCTGGAAGCCCCAGAATCTCGGGGTACGGAAACGGTGGAACCCCTAATCAAGAAGATGATTGAGGAGGTCCTTAATGATGATATTGAAAGTTTTGATGATAAGAATGGCTCGATGAAAATCACAAAGGCCAAATGGCCCGGAGGGAAGCTACCAGAACATGGCCAGGGGTACACTCCCTTCATATCCGGTACAGGCTACAACTATCGTAGCATAATGCCTTTTGGACTGTCGAACGCTGGATCAACTTATCAGAAGTCAATCAGCTTGACACCTATGGCTACAGGTCCAGTCATAAAATGTGGCCATGATTTCTTGGAAAACAAAGACAAACATCATTTGCATATGAATATGGTGGAAGGGAATCAGGGAACTTCACAGTTAAAGCCCGAGGCCCATAAAATTAAGACTCATAAGTACCCCTACGGCGGGGTTCAGATGCCACTCTTGGCTGGCGATTTGGTTTTAAGGAAACAGATGCCCAATTCAAAGACTTCAGGACATGGACTCTTTGAGGCAATCTGGGAGGGCCCTTATGTGATCACATCGGTCCTAAGGGAAGGCACTTATCACTTGGCAGGTTTGGATGGGAAACTCATCCCGGAGGCGTGGAACGCTGAATATCTCAGGAAATATTACCGGTAGTTGACTCCAGGTGATACTTATCGTAGGCCTCTTTCAGGCATAGGAGAATAAAGGTAGTTTATTAGTTATAACTACCACGATCTTAGGACCAATCGTTAGGATTTTCTTTTCTTTAGAATAATAAAGTGCTCGGGGGGTGTGAATGTACGCCTACCTGTTGAACACCTACTTTGATTTAATTGGATGTAATGGAGTCAACTTGTTCTTTGCTTTAATTACTGTCTCATGTAGTGGCAATGCATGCATGCTTTATGTGTTACTTGCTTTTCTTACGTGCTACGTGTGATACTTGCCTTGCTTATATGCTACATGTGTTACTTGTTTCGCCTACGCATTACATGTAAAGGTTACGACTGCTTGTACCTAGTTCTTCACTATAAGTATAATTATACCAAAGAACTCGGGGGGTAGTAGGTGGATATTAACCTTGGATAGGACACTGACCTCGGATAGGATAGCCTAATTTTAAAGGAAATTTAAAATTTTTCGGATTTAAATCGCATGTGGATTACGTGCGCAAGGCAGGATTATAGCACATGGATTATGTGCTAATTGATTACACGGACTATATGGAACATGTATGGATTATACATGAATCAAGGCAGGCACATGTATGGATTATACATGAATCAAGGCAGGCACATGTATGGATTATACATGAATCAAGGCAGGAACATGTATGGATTATACATGCATCACATGTGGATTACGTGTGAATGGGTTGGAACCCCAGGGCAGGCTGGACCTAGGGACACTAGGCCAATAAAGTTCCCCCATATTGGAGGTTCACTCGTTTGAACCCTGACCAGGCATAATGCCGGTAAACTTCCGTGTAATCACGTTGGTGGATAACCAACCCCGTTTCGGGATTCATGTACAGCTGTGGAAGCTACATACAAATTAACAAACAACCTCGCCACGACCCCAGGGAAACTGGGTGAGCAAGGTTAGAATGCTAAGGACTTTAGCGATGTGAGGATATCACATTGGATTGGCAAACAGCTTCACCACGACCCCAGGGAAACTGGGCAAGTGAAGTTCAACTCTTAGAAACTAACATCATTAGGAAATTAACATTATTATGAAACTAACATCGTTACGAAGTTAACATCATAAGGAAATCACCCGGAAAGGGATTTAGGCACATCTTGGGGTACGAAAAGTGGAACACATGTCTCCCCGGATGGAGGTCCCTATGGAATATAGGGGTAAACTTCAAGGCAAGGATTTGGAATAGAAATGGCAAGCCCAGTTAGGAAACTGCTTGGCTACAAGAATTGGATACCAACTATATTTAAACAGGTCTGTATCATGGCATAACTAAGGGCACGGATGGAAAATCTATCTTCTCAAAATCAGGAACCCTCATAGGAATGAGGATGAAATCTGGTAAAAGGCATCCCCACTTTAAAATCTATGCATGTATCTGTTTATTTAACCATTATGCAGGATAGTCAAACTTCTTTATCCTAGGTTCACTTCTGGTAACCTACTTGGCAATAATGCTTAAGACAGGAAAAGCTTATGTCAAAGCCTAAGGAATGACAATTTCATTAATAAAGCAGCATACGCCTACGAAAGGCATAAGCCCCCTTACACGTAGCCCAGGCTACGAGGGGCGTACCCCGAAGGCTAGCCGGGGTTCATCCATCCTAACAAGGAACACGACACGGCTTCTCTATAAGGTATGGCATAACAAGGCATCCACACATATGTGCATGTGTGTGCGCACAAGGTGGACATACTACAGATACATATAAAGGGAAAGCATGCAAGGTTCACAAACCATCTACTTAGAGTTCAAAAGAAACCAGTTCAAAAGTTACGGGTACAACTTGCGAGGCCTTCCGAGGAGCCCGCACCCTCAAAATAACGAGTTCTCGGCAAGCAATGCCAAAAGAGTTCTTAAAAAGTTCACTTAAAAAGATTGCATGGAAGAAATCACTGGATTTGTTTGGTTGGAGAGGCAGGAGAAGTCACACTAGCTGGGGGAGTCTTTACGGCTTCGAGCTCAGGCGGGGTGACTTCCACCTGGGTTTCCACTGCAGAACCCCCGTCCTTAGCTTCAGCTGCCTGGACCTTTGTAGCTTCCACCACGTCCTGTGCAGTGACATCTACAGGCATCTCATCAACCTTCTCCTCAGGAGCTTCAGTCATGACTGCTTCTGGGACCGCGAAGGCTTTCTCTTCTTTGATCAGGTTGATGGCATCCACAGCATCTTGGCCCAGGATGGCCCAATCCAGGTTAGGAAAGGCTTCGTGTGTGGAGGATAGGTAGTCTTTGACACCGGCTTGGTATCCTGCATTATACTCTTTGTCCCCCTGACGAGAGAGAGCAACCTTATACTTAGCAATAATACCCTGGAGGACCCTCATCTTTACTTCAAGTCTGTTTTTGTCCACAACCAGCTGTTCTTTTTCCTTATCAAGCTTGATGGCCAGGGTGTTCAGTGTCTTCCTCTCCTTCGATAAATCATTCTTCTCCTGGATCAAAACGGTCTCATTCTCCTGGAGCTTCTTGTTCAAATCCAACATTTTCTTCTTATCTTCACGGTAAACCTTCGCCTCGGAACGTAGCCCAATAAGTTCTTCACGGATTTTGAGGTCTCCTTTGGCAGCTTCAGCCATTTGACGACTATATTTCAAATGTAAGAATAAGCTCTGAGTATTGGCCAGGGACATCGTGTCGACAGCTTCCTCCATACTGATCTTATCCCACTCCCGAATTGATGGCATAGGGGTACGTTCCTTAATAGAATCAAGGAAGGCCGAGAGGGAGGGAGACATAGCAACATCAGAAGGGCTACACCCTGGATCACCCCTTAATCTTTTGCCACTTCGAGAGCCGGAAGCACCGGAGGGTTCAGAAGCCCTATGAGAAGACTTTTTTCTGGAAAGAGTGGATTTTTCAGCAGGATCCGGGCTGGTTTTGGTGGCTGGAACAGGAATTTCTTCCTCAAAGTCTACGTTCGCCTGCTCTCTCTTTGAAACATTCTTGCTCGATCTCTTGATGAAGGAAGGAATGGGAAAAGACATCTCTACAAACAAATAAGCATAAAACAGAAGGTGTTAGTGGCAAATGGGGGTATGGCAACATGATATATAAACAAAGGAGATGCACCAAACAAAAATAAATGTATCAAACATGTATATCAAGCATGCATGGTCTATGAAAGGTAGGTACGTTCAGAGATTGGGGTACATTCAAGAACCTGTTTCACCAAGGATTCCCTTGTCAGGGTTCATCTCAACAGGGGTATGAGCAACCCCCTGTGCTATGAGGGTACGTTCGCAACTGAACCCCAGGTTGATCAAGTTTTCTTTGGTTAACAAGCTGGAACCGTCTCCTAGCTTTGCACATCTTTTCAAGGCCATTTTAGCTCGTTCCAACTCAACTCCTTCCAGAGGAGTCTGTTCTGGCATTGCTATCATATACAAGCAAACAAAAAAAAATATGTATATGGCTTCACACAGAGGTACGCTTAAAAGGGATGATTACGGAACTATGAAAACAAGTAACTCACATGGGTCGAGGTTGAAGTCCTTTCTGTACTCTGGGCAATCATAACAGTATAGAAACTGTTTGTACCACCCCGACATACCTTTCTTGTTCCCTTTTATACACCGACCCTTGTGGGAATTCCAAGTTGTAAGGTAAAAGAAGCCTGTGGTTTTTCCAGTTTCTTTGAGTTGGTAGAAATAACCCAACTCACATGCTGTTAATTCAACTTGGAACATGGTATCATAAAGGATGAACATACAAATCGCCATGCGATAAGAGTTTGGTGTTAATTGCATCGGTGCAATACCATAAAAATCTAGTATATCTGTGATGAAAGGATGCAGAGGTAAAGACAATCCCAACCTAAAGAATTGGGCGGATAACACGGCATTGGGAACAATTTGGTCAGGGTTGAAGTTAGAAAAATCATGGCACCTCTCATCAGGTTGGGGTACGACAAGTGTGCACCCTGGGTTACATACACTCAACAGGTTCTCTAGTCTCTGGCTGGTCATTATTGATTTCGTGTTGGCACAGTGCAGTAGGCTCTCGCTGGGATTAGAGGCTTCAACAGTCATAGCCTCATCATGGAATTCATCTTCAGAGATGGAGCAACTGGCAGACTTGGATGGTGGGAACATATGGTTTAGAGAATCACATTCCTCTCTTGATTCAAATGTGTCAGAACTAATGGGAGTAGGGTTCATTGGTTCACAGCTTGTGGATTTAGCTTTTATGGAAATCTGAGCCTTAATGGGGTCAAGGACTTTGATCTTTGACCGTGTACGGCCACTAACAGTAAAGGACAGTGGTGGAAATGAGGATACCGGGCTTGGGGATGAGAATGAATTTCCTTCAGAGGTTCCCGTCTGGGGGGTAGCCTCCTTAGTCACTGAATTCTGGGACTGGGCGGAAATGGTTTGGCTGGACATCTGCAAAGGGGAAAAGCAGTGTCAGCACGAAGCGTCGGACACAAACCAACAAGGTGTCAACCCAAATAAAAAGGCAATGAAACGGAGGAAGGAATTGGAGACCCTGGGTTGTCACAGGGGTTCCATCGGGCGAACCCCACGATAAAACAGGGCTTGGACAGAAAAGGTCATGGGGGGAATTTCATCAAACACCTACAGGGCATGTAAGGGACGGTAGCCCAAGTGGTCTCAGGGGTGCAACAGTATGACCCCCAAAGGGCAGGAAATCAAAATCAAGCCGCAACAGGCCAAAATCTAGAGAATCTAAAGATGACATGGCGAGTCTACTCGGCTTACAAACACAAGTCTGGCAACACATCTAAAGGCTCATATATCAAAAAAAAAAAAAAAAAAAAAGTAGCAAGATCCGCAATCCATCAAAGGGCGCACTAGTGTGTGCGTACATACATATGTGTGCATATAAACAAGCATGGACGATTCAATTCAATTATAAAAAAAACAACATGCATACAAAACGGAGAAGAAGAGTAAGCCGGAGCTAACATGCAGAACGAAAGAAGCACAAAGGGGCAAATCCAATTGGGTCACAAAACGTAGGTTTATCAAAGGATGTGGGCATATGTGTGTGCATCTATATATGTACGCATGGAGTTACGCATAAGAGCATGGAGATCTAAATGGAAAAAGACTGGAGAATACCTTTAAGTTTGGTGATCGGAGGAAATCGTGGATCTGCGCTTCGTCGGAGATAAAGCCGTGGAAGGTGGAACGCCTATGGAAGAGAAAAGGGGGGTTTATTGTTTAAGTGGTGATGAAGGGAGAGAAGGGCGTGAGTACACATGAATATATAGGCGCATGGGGATATGAACCGGACAGATGGCAGCTGGAATGCATAAAAAAGAGATAAGTGTTGAAAGCTTTTGAAAATAATGTGGGTTGAACATGGACGGGTGGAAGACCCGATACATGGGAATTCATGGTGAAGATAGAGAGTTTTAGTGAAATTTAAATTATGAGCAATTTGAGTCCAGGTATGATTTTACTTATTTGGAATTTTATTCTAAGTAATTTTCTTGGTTGTTATCATTTGGCGGAATGGATATGTTTACTAAGGTACGTAGCTTGGGGGTTCAGTGATGATACCCCGATATGAAGACGGTTGAACCCCAGGGTTCGAGTATGAAAGTATAGTCGTTGGCACATGAGTTTCGTGATTGAATCCCTTGTTTCCTACAACGAGTTCGCTCACGTAGGCTTAGGGGTTCGCATGGAACGAGGGTGTGGATGAGGTACGTGCAATATAGGTTCCTCTTGCCTTCAAAGGCTGCAAGGAACCGGGGGGTAGTTGTTGTGCCCAAAATCCGCCTTGGGCTTGATTTAAGGCCCATTAAGAGTACATGTCCGGATTGAATGGATATTGAAGGATAGGCTGGGCTGGGTATGGATATGGTGGCCCAATATACCTTAGAGAAATGAGGATGGTGTTATCTGGATCGGGGTTCATCCATGGAGGGGTTCAGGTGTTTGGACCTCAGTCAGGGGTACTTCTGTGCGGAGGCTTGACAGGGGTTCATTCAGGTGGTAAGCCTCCAGACAGGGGTACGTGCACGTACCCTGACGATATGCAGAAGGCAGCTCTGCAGCTTCCTAAATTATAGGGGAATGGATAAGGGACGCCCCTAACTGACTTAGGGATAAGTCCTGGACATCAGGTGCAGATAAATAACATCTGTTAACCTAGATAATCATTATATATACATGGATGGAGATATATGATGGATAATCATATATTTATGGAGATAATTATGGATTAATAAAGGAGTAACCACTGGATAATCCAATCAGCTGGGATAATTCATGAAATCAGTTCAGTTAAGGAGGATAAAGCTTATCAAATCGTGGCTCAATCATCAAGAACTACATTGGACTTGATCCCTTATAAATATGAGGGTATGTAGGCCATTTGCAAGGGTTAAACTCAATTATACACACCTCTAACACAGTTCTGGGCATCTTCTCCGATTGAGTAGGATTTACTCAGTCACAATTGCCCGGAGACCTTGCAAATTCAGTCCAAAAACAGCCACAATTCCCCCTCGGTTCAAGGCAGTTGAACCCTGGCAGTTGGCATACGAACCTGTCTTCACGCCGATTTCTACGCGATTCTCCGTTCTTCCCGCAACTACCTCCAAGAAGTGTTGTACCAAATTTCCCTCACAACAGTTAGCAGGCCAAAATTTAGGTTCTTATTTTAAACTTGATAGACCAAATTTTGAAAGTGATATCCATCGAAATGAATCAGGTCTCTCAATTTTAGTATACTCAAAATAATCACCAGCTATCTTTTGCACATATATGTATACTTTTACAATCATTAATATATATCCGAAAATATCATACAATATTTTTCAATCATTAATAAAATATATTAAAAATATACTTTGTTTGATGTTACCTTTTATCATATCTTCCAATCATTAATATTACCTTTCGAATTAAAATACGTTTCCTTTTTTTATTTAAAACTAATCTTACAATCATTAATATATTTCCAATCATCCTTTTTCATATTTACTTTTAGTTGAAGATGTTACCTTTTATCATATATTCCAATCATTAATATTACATTTCGAATTAAAATACGTTTCCTTTTTGATTTAAAACTAATTTTACAATCATTAATATATATCCGAAAATATCATACAATATTTTTCAATCATTAATAAAATATATTAAAAATATACTTTGTTTGATGTTACCTTTTATCATATCTTCCAATCATTAATATTACCTTTCGAATTAAAATACATTTCTTTTTTGATTTAAAACTAATCTTACAATCATTAATATATTTCCAATCATTAATATATATCCGAAAATATCATACAATATTTTTCAATTATTAATAAAATATATTAAAAATATACTTTGTTTATAATAAGGAAACATTAGTGTAATCCGTAAACATGTGTATATTAAATTATATTAATTAAAATTAAAAATTATGTAAAAAAATAAAGATTATATCTATACTATTATCTAAAAACCGAAACATTAAAAGTTTTGGTACCTTTTTTTTTGTACCTGTTTTTTCGTACCTATTTTTTGGTACTTCATTAATTTACTTATTTACCCTTCATTATGAAGAAAAATAAATACTCCTAAAATAAATAATAACATAATATAATTAATGGTAATTAGTCGAGATATTACCTTTTATAAACACCTAAAAACATCAATCGTTTCATATTTTTCCATCATTAATATTTTTTTTGAATTAAAACACATTGTAATTAATGGTAATTAGTCGATTAACATAATAAATTAATGGTAATTAGTCGATTGCCTTTTTCATATTAAAATAATGAAATTAATGGTAATTAGTCGATTGCCTTTTTCACATTTACTTTTAGTTGAAAATATTACCTTTTTTAAATACCTAAAAATGTAAAATAAATTTTAACATAATATAATTAATGGTAATTAGTCAATTGCCTTTTTCATATTTACTTTTAGTTGAAGATGTTACCTTTTATCATATATTCCAATCATTAATATTACCTTTCGAATTAAAATACGTTTCCTTTTTGATTTAAAACTAATTTTACAATCATTAATATATATCCGAAAATATCATACAATATTTTTCAATCATTAATAAAATATATTAAAAATATACTTTGTTTGATGTTACCTTTTATCATATCTTCCAATCATTAATATTACCTTTCGAATTAAAATACGTTTCCTTTTTTTATTTAAAACTAATCTTACAATCATTAATATATTTCCAATCATCCTTTTTCATATTTACTTTTAGTTGAAGATGTTACCTTTTATCATATATTCCAATCATTAATATTACCTTTCGAATTAAAATACGTTTCCTTTTTGATTTAAAACTAATTTTACAATCATTAATATATATCCGAAAATATCATACAATATTTTTCAATCATTAATAAAATATATTAAAAATATACTTTGTTTGATGTTACCTTTTATCATATCTTCCAATCATTAATATTACGTTTCGAATTAAAATACGTTTCCTTTTTTATTTAAAACTAATCTTACAATCATTAATATATTTCCAATCATCCTTTTTCATATTTACTTTTAGTTGAAGATGTTACCTTTTATCATATATTCCAATCATTAATATTACCTTTCGAATTAAAATACGTTTCCTTTTTGATTTAAAACTAATCTTACAATCATTAATATATTTCCAATCATTAATATATATCCGAAAATATCATGCAATATTTTTCAATTATTAATAAAATATATTGAAAATATACTTTGTTTATAATAAGGAAACATTAGTGTAATCCGTAAACATGTGTATATTAAATTTTATTAATTAAAATTAAAAATTATGTAAAAAAATAATGATTATATCTATACTATTATCTAAAAACCGAAACATTAAAAGTTTTGGTACCTTTTTTTTGTACCTGTTTTTTCGTACCTATTTTTTGGTACTTCGTGAATTTACTTATTTACCCTTCATTATGAAGAAAAATAAATACTCCTAAAATAAATAATAACATAATATAATTAATGGTAATTAGTCGAGATATTACCTTTTATAAACACCTAAAAACATTAATCGTTTCACATTTTTCCATCATTAATATTTTTTTTGAATTAAAACACATTGTAATTAATGGTAATTAGTCGATTAACATAATAAAATTAATGGTAATTAGTTGATTGCCTTTTTCATATTAATATAATGAAATTAATGGTAATTAGTCAATTGCCTTTTTCACATTTACTTTTAGTTGAAAATATTACCTTTTTTAAATACCTAAAAATATCAATCATATCATATTTTTCGATCATTAATATTTCATTTCGAATTAAAACATGTTACCTTTTTAATTTACAACAAATCTTACAATCATTAATATATACCCGAAAATATCACACCATATTTTCAAGAAAAATATAACACCTAAAATAAATAATAACATAATATAATTAATGGTAATTAATCGATTGCCTTTTTAATATTTACTTTTCGTTTAAGATATTACCTTTTATAAACACCTAAGATCAATCGTATCACATCTTTCAATCATTAATATTTCATAAGATTTAATTAAAACACGTTACCTTTTTAATTTACAACAAATCTTGCAATCATTAATATAAACCTGGAAATATCACACCATATTTTTCAATTATTAATAAAATATATTAAAAACCGTATACATTGTTTATAATAATGAAACATTAGTATAATTTCTAAACATGAGTATATTAAATTATATCAAATTAAAATTAAAAAATATTAAAAACATAATAATTATATATAAACATAATTATAATATTAAATAAAATTTATAACATAATACAAGAAACCGTGCATTGCACGGGTTATAAGCTAGTAAAGTAAATTTAGAAAACTAAAATTTACAACAAACACTAATATAATTTAGAATAAATAGAAATTTACACAGAAACATATAAAAAAAGTAAAATCTAACATTAAAAAAGAAATAAAAATATGTGATGTTTGGAAATGACACAAAAATCAACAAAAAATATGATTTATAAAATAAACATTAATTTTAAAAAACATACTAAATTTATGAAACTAAATACACAAAAAACTTTTAAATAATGCAAATAGAACAAATAAAAAATAACACAAAAACATAAAAAAGTACAAACTTTTCAAAAAAAAAAATAGTAGAACATATTTTCACATAAATATATATCTCAAAAATAAATAAATAAACATAACCAAAAATATCAAATTTCAAATAAATGAAAAATACCATATTTTAAAAAAAAAAAATCAAAAACACGTAAGAAAAAGAATCCACAGATGTAAAAAAAATAACAAATTATTTTAAATAATTCTTAGATATCCACGTAAGTTAAATACATGTAAAAAAATAATAA
The DNA here is from genome assembly GCA_037693485.1 of Kitagawia praeruptora. Lineage (NCBI taxonomy): Eukaryota > Viridiplantae > Streptophyta > Magnoliopsida > Apiales > Apiaceae > Kitagawia > Kitagawia praeruptora. The sequence continues at coordinate 85,941,463 of CM075353.1, read as the reverse complement.
AAATACTAATACTAATATATTACCAACATGTTTCAAGTATATAATATAAAATTTAAGAAAATAGAAAAAAACAACCCAAAAAATGTGTTAAATTAAATTTAGAATATAATTAACAAAACAAACAAATACCACATAAAGGTCAGCTAAAAAATTATTATATAAATGAATATAATAAAAAAATTATATTTATGTTTTAGGTGTTTCTAAAATCAAGCTAAAAAGAATTAGATTTGGTACTAAAGTTGAATTAAATTAAAAAAGTAACCTAAAACCCCAAAACAAGAAATTTACAAACTATCTAAATATAAAAAAGATGTTAAGTTAGATAATAAAAAAGATAAAAAAAAAAAAGCGTTTTCAAGTATATCATGTATTATAAATACTGTTACATACTTATAAAATTTTCAATAAAAACATTTCTTAAATTAGTACTAAAAAACAAACACAAATAAAACAAACATTTCTTAAATTAATACTAAAAAACAAACACAAATACAATTCTATTGAAAAAAAATATTTCTAATTCAACTGGTTTCGACCTAGTTCTTGAAGTTATTGAATTAATTAAGTGAGACTTGATTAATTATATTATAATTCGAATTTAATAATAATATAACCCAAAATCGGGTTTTAGAAGCCCATACAAATTAGAATTAGGCCCAGTCTTATCTCTCATATTTAGGGTTAGACTCTTGCAATTAGAAGAGAGGCTAGAGAGATAGAGATTCGAGGGCTGTTTTGGCTAGTACCAACTCTGGGGATCGGACGTATATCTTGCATCACGTATAAGTGGTGATTGCAGCTAGGACCTCTAATTGACCACCAAACGTAAAGTTTCAAAGGTACAGATTCGTTTCTCCATAATTATTGATACGTAAAGTTTCAAAGGTACAGATTGGTTTCTTCATAATTATTGATATCTTATACATGAGTTCTGGGTTAGGATTTCGGATTCAGATTGTATTATTTTTATTACCTTTTTTTCGTTGGGTTAATGACTTGAGCGCAGTCTGCTCCCCTAACGCGCAGGCTGCGCCTGCGCAACTGACTATGGAGCAGCCTGCCCTTCACGCGCGCAGGTTGCGCTTGTACCAGAAAATTTCAGAAAAAAAAAAAATCCAGCTTTTCCTTGTTATTTCCGTGTGCACCTGTTGCATATATATAAAAAAAAAAAATTATTCTCACCCCAAATCTTTTTATACTCCCATCTTTCCCCTAAATATTTTCCTATTTTAATTCCAAAACCCCTCATCTCTCCTAAAAAATTTCAAATTCCTATTTCTTTTCTAATTCTATTTCTTTTATTCATTAAATATTTTTTCTATCCTAAATCAAATTCCAAATTCCACCTAAATTTTTTCCTTTTCACATTAAAATTCTTATATTCATCCTATCACTCCATAGCCTATATATACCCATCCATACACACCCAATTCATTATCTTCCTCCTCTACATCTTTTAAAAATTCAAGTTTGGGGGAAAATTAGTACAAGTTCACCTCTTTGATTTGTTATTTTTAATAAGTGAAATATATGTGCTGAATTTTTTCACAGTTATTTTTCCCAGCTGCTGCAATGGGGAAGAAAAAATCTGATGATAGCGGAGCGAATGCGAAGGCTAAAACAAACAGTAAAGAAGCCCCAAAAGATCCAAAGAAGATTTCAGTCTCAGCACTGCTTGCCAACATGGACCAGAAACCCGATAAATCCAAAAAAGGATCATCAAGCTCAAGCACTTCCAAGTCAAAAGCAGCTCCAAAGGTTTCTTCTTATGTTGATGGCTTGGATTTACCTCCCTCTGATGAAAAGGATAATGGTTATGCTTCCGAAGAAGAACTGCAAAAAAGTGGCATCCATAAGCAGCCTGTTCGGCACCAGAAGACCGAAATAAAGCCTCTACAAATCTCCGTAACTCACAAGGAGCTGAAGAAAAGGGAAAAGAAGGAAATGCTTACTGCTCAAGCTGCAGAGCAGGCCAAAAAAGCTGCTCTTAGGGATGATGGTGATGCTTTTACTGTTGTTATTGGCAGTCGGGTGGCTGTTCTTGAGGGTCAGCATGATGCTGATGCGAATGTTAAAGATATAACTGCAAATAATTTTTCTGTTTCAGCTCGAGGAAAAGAACTCTTCAAGAATACATCAGTAACAATATCTCATGGGATAAGGTATGGATTGGTTGGGCCTAATGGAATGGGCAAGTCTACCCTGTTAAAGCTCCTTGCAGGGAGGAAGATTCCTGTACCAAAAAATATAGATGTGCTATTGGTCGAGCAGGAGGTAGTCGGTGATGACAGAAGTGCAATTGAAGCTGTCGTTTCAGCTAATGAAGAGCTCATTCAGCTCCGCGATGAAGTTGCTACGCTGGTAAATTCATCTTCTGCTGCTGTTGAGGATCAAGATGATGACGATACCAGTGGCCTTGATGCGGCAGAGAAGCTTGCTGAGCTATATGAAAAATTGCAGCTGATGGGATCAGATGCTGCTGAGGCCCAAGCAGCAAAAATACTTGCTGGCTTAGGTTTCACCAAAGATATGCAGGGTCATCCTACTCGTTCATTAAGTGGTGGCTGGAGAATGAGAATTTCACTTGCCAGAGCACTTTTCGTGCAACCAACTCTGCTGTTGTTGGATGAACCTACCAACCATCTTGACCTCAGGGCTGTTCTTTGGTTGGAGGAGTATTTATGTCGATTCAAGAAAACACTTGTTGTTGTATCACACAATAGAGATTTCCTAAATACAGTTTGTAATAAAACCATTCATCTTCACGATCTGAAACTGCACCAGTACGATTGTAACTTCGACAATTTTGAGAGTGGATATGAGCAGCGACGCAAAGAAATGAACAAGGAGTTTGAGATATATGAAAAGCAGAAGAAAGCTGCTAAGAGAACGGGGAGCTGGGTTGCGCCGCTACAAGAGGCCCCTAAGAAGTGGAGAGACTACTCTGTTGAGTTTCACTTTCCTAAGCCAACTGAGTTGACACCACCGCTTATGCAACTAATTGAAGTAACCTTCAGTTATCCCAACAGGGAGGATTTCAGACTCTGTGACGTAGATGTTGGTATCGATATGGGTACACGTGTTGCTATTGTTGGGCCTAATGGGGCTGGGAAATCTACTTTGCTTAATCTGCTTGCTGGGGATTTGGTTCCAATCGAGGGTGAAGTGAGAAGGAGTCAAAAGCTGAGAGTTGGGAGATATTCTCAGCACTTTATTGATCTCCTGACAATGGAGGAAACGCCCGTTCAGTATCTTCTACGCCTTCATCCAGATCAAGAGGGACTAAGTAAACAAGAGGCTGTTCGTGCAAAGCTTGGGAAATTTGGACTTCCTAGCCATAACCACATCACTCCAATTGCGAAATTATCTGGAGGACAAAAAGCTCGGGTTGTCTTCACATCAATTTCTATGTCTAAACCACACATACTATTATTGGATGAACCAACCAATCATTTGGATATGCAGAGTATTGACGCATTGGCTGATGCACTTGATGAATTTACCGGTGGAGTTGTTCTTGTCAGCCATGATTCTAGACTAGTATCTCGTGTTTGCAATGGTGAAGAAAGGAGTGAAATATGGGTGGTAGAGAATGGAACTGTGGAGAAATTCCCCGGTACCTTTGTCGAGTACAAAGAGGAGCTGCAACAGGAAATTCGGGCAGAGGTGGATAATTGATGCAGCATGTAAATGATGTGGCTGATTATTACCGTACCATATGCTAATTGTATCTTGTTGTTGAGCGTACTGTATTGTTTACATTTCATATATGAGTTTCTCCCACTGTTTTGCGGATCAAAGGTGATATCAGATAGAATTTGAATATTTAAATGAACACATCAAAGTTGCTCCAGTGTTTAATTTTAGTTCGTTGGATGTTATTTGCATGTAACTTTCTTCTCTTGAAAATTGTGGCTTGCTTTGAGCCTTTGACATATCCTGTATTAAGGTTCCTTTCGTTCCGTTACATGGCAGCTTTTGCTTTGCTGATACCCACATAGTGGAGCTTTAAATTTTTGAAGGGTCGTTCACTTCGTCGAAAATAGGCCTTGAGTTTGAATTACTTGTAATAATATCAGTTAAATTACTTGTAATAATATCAGTTAAATTAGGATAGACCGAGTATTTATTTATAAAAATTCCTTGTAAAATTTTTAGCATACATATTTAATTTTAGCTTAGCCCCTACGGCACAACTACCTATAATTTGTAATTTCTTGACAACAGTATTATTTTGTCTTTTAAGCAGTGTTCTAAAAATCGGGTGAGGCGGGCGCCTAGGCGGCGCCTAGGCGGTAGACGGGAGTAAAACGCCCCGAGGCGGGCCGAGGCGGGAAATTAAACGTTTTTTTAGGAAATCGGTCCGAGGCGGGCTGAGGCGGTCAATAATAAAAATTTAAATACAACCGATTAATGCTCCGATTAATCCGTCCGATTAATCCCCGTCTACCCGATTAATCCCTAGGCGGTACCTCAACCGCCTAGCTCCGCCTAGCGATTTCTGGAACACTGCTTTTAAGACAGCACCTTCAAGTTCTTCTGATGTTTAAGTTGGATCTTTTCCGGTGAAAAATGTTCTTCAATAAGTTACCAGACGGTAAGTTTTTATTATTTAACTTGCCAGATCAAAAATAAATTTTTTACTTTTAAGTTAGCAGGCCAAAATTTAGGTTCTTATTTTAAACTTGATAGACCAAATTTTGAAAGTGATATCCATCGAAATGAATCAGGTCTCTCAATTTTAGTATACTCAAAATAATCACCAGCTATCTTTTGCACATATATGTATACTTTTATGCAACAAACATCAGCCAACTTATAATAAATATAGTAAAACAATACCAATGAAGGGTAAAAATTCAGTGACTACTTCTATATTCTTCCAAAATTTTCACTTTTAACCCATGGTACATTATAAATGTCAAAATGAAATGGACTAGTACAACAAGTTCTTCAGATCTAGTATAGCGTATTTTGCCCTATGCTTACAGTAGTATGACCCGATTACAAAACCTTCAACAGAATCACATCAGAAGCTTGGCCAAAGGTTTAAATATAAGAACTCTTGGAGCACTATGCAAGTAATTATACACATTCGCAAAGAAATTTCAACTTCCGTGGATGGACAATCTAGGAAAAAAATTATTTTTTAGAAAAACTGAACCTTCTCGAATGCATTGAAATGAATTCAATCATTGACGAGTTGCTTAAATCCTTTTGCTTGGGGTGTCAATCCACAACACAAAAAATGGTTTTCTCTTGCCACCAAGTTAGTAAGGTCGTCTTTCTCAAAATTAAATGACCAGATCCTTGAGTGCCTCTGCGTTTTCTAATGTTCCATTCGAAAAAAGAGGCACTGCGCTTTGATCACCTTCTTGGTGATTACTACTCCCATATACTGGATTATCTTGAACCTTGTTGTGAGTAACAACATAACTTTTACAGCCTTCAAAATATGTCGAGTACGGGAAGTACTCACTACATCGAACTTTCCATCCTACAATATAAAAAAAAACATTTTCACTATTGATCTGTAATTTATGGTCTCGGCTTTTCTGTTTGGTTCTATAAAATGAAGCACTATTACTATAAATCTACAAGTATTGGATATCACAAAACAAAAGGTACCTGAGAATGGGGATACAAGGCCGTGTTATGAATGTTGGAATCTATATCAAACACTCAACAAATAGATTAAAGTAATGCTAGAGGTCCAATGTTAAATCCCAAATGAGCACCCGGATGCATGTCACAATTTTAATTGCTTGCTCCTATATTGTTTATCTTTAATAATTAGACACGACATAGCCCACTACCACATATGCATTTGAATCCTCATTCGCTTTCCAATTTGGGACCTCTAGCATTGCTTGTTTAAAAAGATGGACGTGGCACCAGTGACTTGCTAGATGCACTAGATGCAACAGCATGATCATCTGAAATTTTTCCTAGAATTTTGTGCACCGCTATGCAGTCTTTGAGCTTCCACTCGTAAGCTCCACTCCTGAAACAGAACAGACAAATAGAATCGTTTATAACTAAAGTTTGATCTGGTTCAAGAACGAATACAATTAAACATATAACGGTTCTAAATTTGAGGCATACTTCGATACTGATTTGTTGGTTGAATCTTCAATTAATTTTATGGCCTCAGCTTTCCAAATGGTTCTATAAAATAAAGCATTTCTGCAGCTGCAACTCTATGCATCAAGGAATCTACCAACAAATACAACATACTGATGTCAGAGTGAATGTCTTCAGTGCTCACGAAAATTAGATTTAAAGAAATATTCAATTTACCTGTATGTTTCCCAAGGAAAAGAGTGTTTCCGTCAATGAGAGATTTGCCATGCAACTGACTGCAAACACACAAAAAATAGAGTATTCAGTAATTTCCTATGTTTGATGTATCTAAACTAAACATCAACAACGCATATGATAACAAACATCAAAACGAACCTGAAACTGGGTTGCTCTGCATCTAAGACACCCCCGTATAAGTTTCTCGGCATCAGTAGCTGGAGCAGGCATAGAAGCAACCTTGTGGAAGAATCTCATCTGCATTTAATGCATTGTTTCCAATCAATTGTGCAGAACAGTTACTTGACAAAAAATAAGTGTGCAGAACAGTTGCCAACACAATTCTAGAAGATTGGAAAAAACAAACACTAAAAATAAAGAAAGTCGCCATGTCCTTGATATAATTTTAACTTTTCAGAAGTATATAGATACGGGGGTGTTTGTTTAAGCTTTTACTTTTAATGAATTAGGATATATTTCTCAAAAGAAGTACCGTTTAGTTTTAGCTTATTTTCAAGGAATAAGCATGTATTTCCAAAAAAATTACAAAATAATAGATACTTTTTTCTGAGAGACAAGACCTTATTTTTTTCTATGTTACTCGGACTCTTCATTTTGCCTAGGAGTACCCGTGTCGGACACTCGACACTCGGACATGGACACTTGCACACTTATTTTAGGCAAATACATGCATTTTTTTCAAAATATCGCCGAGTCCAACACATGGATACGCATCCATGTCGAACACTTCTAGCCGAGTCGGAGTAACATAATAGATTTTTTTATATTAAAAAAAAAGTTACAACAAACACATTCATTATGAGAAAGCTCTGATATAAAAGAACAATATGCCAAGAATTACATCAAGGGAAATAAATTACCAAGCAACAATGAGAATCTCCGTTTTCAGCATCCAATCGAAAAAGCTGCTTTAGTGCCTATTGCAATATGATAAGAAGATTAGAAAGATAGCATCAGTATTCCAATCATGAATCCAATTAAATGAACAAGCCTCTCTGTTTATGAACATGAAGCAACATATCCAGAAAAAACAAAGCAGATTAAACAAGCTTCCCTGCCTATGAACATATAGCAACATATCCAGAAAAATAATCGATTTAAGAATGAAAAAAACAAGAACAGCAGTATTAGCAAGAGTACATTGTTAATATTACACAATAAATCAATATAGAAAATGGAAAATTTTGCTTCTTTAAGCTGCAAGTATTTTGTTGCATACATTCAACCAAACCAACAAAAAATCAATTTAAATATAAACTAGAGAAGTTATAATCCCACAAATATTTTTTTAACTCCATAATCAGGTCAACCAAAATATTTGCACACCGGTTTAATAAACGTTAACAATGATACATGATTGAAGATAACAACTATTATGTGATAATTACCAATCATGTTTAATAATTATTAAGCCAAAAGGGAAGGTCCAAAAGGGTTCAATTCTACAGTTGACATCAAATTACCTGTAAGGCAAGCAAAATCTTATGCTTTCTCATGTGCACTTCAAAAGATAGCAAATGTGTCTCTAAGGAATCAGGCGAGTGCCTCTGGAGCAGTTTCAAATACTTTGTAGTTTCTAGTAAAGGATCTTCCACCTACATCATCATTATTCCCAACTCAATTCAGAAGTACCAGACATAATATACAGTTCTTTCATAATTTTGGATTCTGGAAAATAGAGAAGGGTGTGGAGAGACCTGCAACAGTTTTTCTCCATAAGGATCTGCATCAACTGGTTTAACAACCCGTTTTCCTGATTTTGAGACATTGACACTAGATTCCTCATTCTTCACTTCCGCCTCCTAATATAACCATATCGTTAGGGGAAAAAAAAGAATGGACGAAAAGAAGAATATAACTCCATGAGATGCAAGAAATGAATGGAAGTACTTTCTTAGTCCGGGCTACTGCCTTTCTCTGTTTTTGCCTAATTTTCTTTTTTTGAGAAGCAGGTAATTTCGCCATTTCATCATCTTCTTCGACAGCTGACTTCGGAGGAGAATCATACAACATAATATAGCATCTGCAACTCAATAATAAAGAAAATATAAACAACAAAGAATGAAATACAGAAATTGCTGAGACTAAAAGATGCAGTAAAGTGGTTCTACCGTCTACTGGCTATAAATCAATTACTTAAGGTAGAACACTCATGCAGACTATTTGTTATAACGGAAAAGAAAGATTCATGCAGAAGAGAAATAATTTATATAGATCTGAGAGGATAACAGATTACAGAGAATTTCAGATGATTTACAATCCCTACATGCATATCAATTTATAGATACAATTCTAAGGGTTAGGGGGTTAGGTATGGTTGGTGGCCTAACACCACCTACCAATCTTTGACTATGATAATGGTTGGTGGCCTAATAGTTGGTGGCCTAACAATTCAAGACATTTTAACAAATCTTCACCTTGACTTGAATCCTCTCACAAAAAACAGATAACAGATGTACCAGATGCATCATAATAATGCCAGATAAACCAGATGCATTTATAATAATGCCAGATGTACCAGATAAAACTCTTCTGCCTCAGATTTTGCCCTAAAAGGGCAATCAGTAACTCCGAACATTTAGCAAGTTCAAACAATGTTGAAACTTGCTATGTGGAACCGGCTTGGTGAGCATATCAGCTGGGTTATCAGCAGTACCCACTTTTCTCACCTTAATTCTCGTCTCACTTCTTAGAAAATGATATCTTACATCTATGTGCTTAGTCCGCTCATGATGGACTTGATCCTTGGCTAAACAGATTGCACTGAGACTGTCACAAAATACTATTGCCTGATCATGATGTAGACCTAAATCACTGACCAATCATTCAACCAGATTCCTTCTTTTGCGGCTTCTGTCAATGCCATGTACTCTGCTTCTGTAGTAGACAAAGTCACTGTAGGTTGCAGAGTAGCTTTCCAACTGACAATCGAACCACCCAGAGTGAAAGCATAACCAGTCATAGATCTTCTACTGTCAACATCTCCAGCATAATCAGAGTCTGAAAACCCTGTCACCAAACACTCAGTATCACCTCCATAAATGAGACCAACATCAGACGTACCTTTTAAGTACCGAAATATTCTCTTCACAGCTTGCCAATGCTCCTTGCCTGGATCACCCATGAACCTACTAACAACACTGACAGACTGTGCAAGATCGGGTCTAGTGCAGACCATTGCATACATCAAGCTTCCTACTGCACTATCATAGGGAACTCGAGACATGTACTCTTTTTCCTCAGCAGACTTAGGTGCAAAAGCGACAGACAGATGTGCATTTGCAGCACTAGGAGTATCTATGGGCTTTGCTGTAGACATGCCAAACCTTGACAAAATCTTCTGAATGTATCCCTTCTGTGACAAGAAGAGCTTTCTTTTGCTTCTATCCCTATAAATCTCCATTCCCAGAATTTTCCGAGCCGCACCCAAATCTTTCATTTCAAACTCAGCACCGAGGAGACCTTTCAACTTCTGAATATCAGACTTGTTCTCTGCAGCTATTAACATATCATCTACATACAGGACCAAATAAATGAAAGAACCATTTGCTGTCTTACTGTGATAAACACAGCAATCATACGGACTCCTGGTGTAGCCAATACCTATCATATAGCTGTCGAATTTCTTGTACCACTGCCTCAGAGACTGCTTTAGCCTATACAAGGACTTCAATAACTTGCACACATAGTCTTCTTTACCAGGAACCTGAAAACCATCCGGCTGAGTCTTGTATATCTCCTCCTCCAGCTCTCCATGCAGAAAAGCTGTCTTCACGTCGAGTTGTTCAAGCTCCAGATTCTGATGTGCAACTATTGCTAGTAGCACCCTGATGGAAGTGTGTCTGACCACTGGTGAAAAAATCTCATTGTAATCTACTCCCTCTTTCTGAGTGAACCCTCGAGCTACTAACCAAGCTTTATACTTGATACCCTCAACCGATGTTTCTCCTTCCTTCTTCTTGTAGACCCATTTAAAAGTAACAATCTTTCTGTCTCGAGGCCGCTTGACTAATTCCCAAGTCTTATTCTTCTGAAGTGACTCCATTTCATCTCCCATTGCAGCAAACCATTTTATAGATTCAGTACATGTCACCGCTTCTTTGTAAGTGGATGGCTCATCAGAGCTAGGATCCACTTCTTCAGCTACCTGTAGTGCATATGCCACCATATCTTCAAAACCATATTTCTTTGGAGGCACTCCATACTTAGCTCTCCTCGATCGATCAAGAGCCAAACTATGCTGATTTACTACTGGTACTGATGATTCTGATTCTGACTGTGGTTGTTGAACTTCTTGTTGTGGTTCACTCTCATCTTGAGTGACTTCCTGCTCCACCTGTTTCTCAACACCACCACTTTCTGAAACAATCGTAGATTTCACAGTAGGGTTAAACATAGAATTTTCATCAAAGACTACATTTCTACTCAGTATAACCCTATTTTCAGATGGAGACCAGATTCTATAACCTTTTATCCCATCCCCATAGCCAACAAATACTCCCTTTTTAGCTCGTGGCTCCAATTTACCCTCATTTACATGATAATAAACAGTACAACCAAAAACTCTTAAATTGGAGTAATCAGTAGGCTTATCAGACCATTTCTCAATAGGAGTTTTGAAATGGATACCTGTGTGAGGTCCACGATTAATTAAATAACACGCTGTACTAACCGCCTCTGCCCAGAATCTTCTAGTTAGTCCAGCGTTGGAGAGCATACACCTTGCTCTCTCCAGAAGTGTCTGATTCATATGCTCTGCTACACCATTTTGTTGTGGTGTATCCCTGACTGTATGATGCCTAGCAATCCCCTCATTCTTGCAGAAATTTGCAAACTCGGACGAGCAAAATTCCAGGCCATTATCTGTTCGCAGCCTCTTAATCTTCTTCCCTGTTTGATTCTCCACTAGCGCCTTCCACTGCTTGAAAACCTTGAAGGCTTCACTTTTGTGCTTTATGATGAACAACCAAGTCATTCTTGAGAAATCATCGATCATTGACACAAAATATCCGTGACCCCCTAAAGACTCCACCCGGGAAGGGCCCCAACAATCAGAATGGATGTAATCAAGTGTGCATTTTGTTCTGTGGATTGCTTTAGGAAACTTGCTGCGATGTAGCTTTCCAAAAACACAATGTTCACAAAACTCGAGACCTGTGACCTTATGACCACAAAGAAGATCAGCTTTTGACAGAATCTGCATCCCCCTTTCACTCATGTGACCAAGCCTCATGTGCCACAACCTGGTCATATTTTTCTTTTCAATTTCCGAAGACGCAACAGCAACAGAACCTGTTAACGTAGAACCTTGAAGAAGATACAAGGTACCACGTTTAACACCTTTCAGAATCACATTAGAACCCTTGTGGACATGTAAAACTCCACCTTCACCTTGAAAACTGAAACCCTTGCTGTCTAACATACTCAAAGATATCAGATTCTTTGTCATAAGTGGAACATGCCTAACATCATTCAATGTGCAGAATTTACCATCATGTGTCCGAATTTTACTCGAGCCTATTCCAACCGTCTCACAAGTAAAACTGTTAGCCATAGAAATCTTGTCACCGTCTACTCGCTCGTAGGTTGTAAACCACTCCCTGCGCGGACATATATGATAAGACGCTCCAGAATCAAGGATCCACATATCAGAGTGATGTGTGTCCTTGACAGCAACTAGAGCAATATCTTCTTCGGAATTAACATCAGCTACAGCAGCAGTTCCTGCAGCAGCATCATGTTGCTTCTTTTTCTTGGGACAGTCGGATTTCCAATGTCCCTTTTCTTTACAGTAATTGCAGACATCATTAGCTCTCAAACCCTTAGAAGCTGGTTTCTTGGATTTATACTTCCCCGACTTTCCATGTCCGGTACTCCCGCTAGCTACCAACCCAGCAGCATGATTATCTACACCTGTACCAGCCACCTTATGGCGCAGCTCTCTAGAATGAAGAGCAGATCTAACTTCTTCTAGAGAAATAGTATCTTTACCAACAATAAACGATTACACAAAGTTCTCGTACGATAATGGTAAAGAAACTAACAGAATCAAAGCAGCATCCTCATCTTCAACTTTAACATCAATATTACGCAATTCTAATAAAATTGTGTTTAACTAATCTAAGTGATCTCGAAGAGGCATACCTTCTTGCATTCGCAGACTGAACAGACGTTGCTTCAGCAACAACTTGTTTGTTAAAGACTTCGTCATGTAAAGACTTTCAAGCTTCAACCACAGACCAGACGCGGTATCCTCCTCCGCGATTTCAGTAATAATATCATCTGCAAGACACAACAGAATTGTTGAATGTGCCTTTTCTTCCAGAATGGCCATCTCAGCGCTTGTAGAAACAGCCGTTTTTGTGTTCAACGGCGCCCAGAGCCCCTGTTGTTTTAACAGGGCACGCATCTTGATTTGCCATAGACTGAAACTATTTCTCCCGGTAAACTTTTCGACCTTAACATTGATACCACCAGACATCTTTCTCCCAGAATCGTATATGTGAACAGTACCCATGAATAATGCCCGTGAACAGTACCTATGAACAGTGCCTGTGAACAGCACCAGTGAATAGTACCCGTGAACAGTGCCGTATGAACAGTGCCGTATGAACAGTAACGTATGAATAGTACCGTATGAACAGTGTCTTCTTCTCCGGTGATGAACAGTGTTGTCTTCTCCGGCGATGAACAGTAACTCCGCCTGAACAGTGTCGTCTTCTCCGGCGATGAACAGTAACTCCGACAAAAATTCCGGCGAGAATTTTTTCAGCAGATTCAACCAAAGCTCTGATACCAATTTGTTATAACGGAAGCAAGAAAGATTTATGCAGAAGAGAAATAATTTATATAGATCTGAGAGGATAACAGATTACAGAGAATTTCAGATGATTTACAATCCCTACATGCATATCTATTTATATATACAATTCTAAGGGTTAGGGGGTTAGGTATGGTTGGTGGCCTAACACCACCTACCAATCTTTGACTATGATAATGGTTGGTGGCCTAATAGTTGGTGGCCTAACAATTCAAGACATTTTAACACTATTATTAAGATATTCCCAGGTACATACCAAGAAGAAGAACTCCTAAACTAAAAGTATTATATATATATATATATATAGGGTCCTGGTCCCTGACAAACGATTGTCAGGAACCGATTATTTAACAATCGGTTCCACAGCCGTTGGATCGTTGATCCAACGGCTGAGATTAAAAAATAAATAAATTTACTGTCCGCTATAATTTTCAAAATTCCGCGGATAGGCAATCTGCCTATCCGCGGAAAATTATAGCGGACAGTAAATTTTTTTTGTAATCCAGGGGGGCCGTTGGATCAACGATCCAACGACTTAGGAACCGATTGTTATTTAACCCGTCCCTGACAAATGATTGTCAGGGACCAAAACCCATATATATATATATATATATATATATATATATATATATATATATATATATATATATATATATATATATATATATATAGAGAGAGAGAGAGAGACGTAGAAGAAAGAGCACCTGACTGCCCCAGCCGCAGCCTTTCGAAAATAAGGATGTGAGTGGAGCCGATCTTGAAATTTCAACATATCAATATAAGCTCGCAGAGTCATCTTCCTTAGGCAGTAAGAGTGAAAATCAAACTGATCTTCATTGATATCTGCATAATGCTTCTCGACAGCCAAGAATTTCTTTAGTGCTCTGCCAAGTTCACCTTGGCGGAAGTAACTTTCTCCGGATGCAAGCTCATACCTTAAAGAAAATGGTGTAACACTTAAATATGACAGCTAGAAGCCATATAAGCGTCTAGCGATTAACACAACATCTTTTAATTTAAAACACACACATACCACATGCACTGCATATCATGTAAGTTGTTGTGCTGCTCTCCATCTTTTGTGAACAATACAGCAGTCTTTTCTGCCAGGGAAACCTTGAAAATGTTTGATGCAAAAGTTATAAAAAATTCTAATAGTTTGCAAGATGGTGGCTAGATTACTGAGAATCAACTTTCCAGTCACGTGAAAAAAAGATTTTCAAGCCGGAGAAATGTGCAGCTTTAGAACCTGGTCAGCTTGCAGTATGCGTTTAACACAATCACTATTTGCACAACGATCAGCAAGATCCATACATCTAGCTTCATCTGCCAATGCAGCAGCAGCTGCCAAATCACCTCCATGCTTTAATATCCGGCTCTGATGTTATTAACAAAGAATATAAGTATTTCCAACTATAAAATAGAATAAGCTCGAGGGATCAACTCGATAATTGATTCGGGTAACACCCCACCACCATGCACACAAAATATATATATATATATATATATATATATATATATATATTTTAAATATGTCAATAGCACTGGTATGATCAAACCTTGATTGAATACAAATCAATAACTGTTGGAGTGTGTTCAATGGCTTCATCAATTTTTGGCAAGAGCAATGTCATACTGCCCTCGTCTATCATAATTCTGCAGGAAAGTTAAGAAAAAAATAGCAAATGTGAAATCAAGAACGAACTTACGGACCAGGCAAAAATAATATAACATTTTAAAATATAACAAATTTGATAAAAAAAATTGCAAGTACACTAGTTTTACAAATTTATGGCATCAAACCTGAGCAAGATAAAACAAAGTCCACATAAGTGTTGAAGGGGGCTCTTTATCAACTCTGCTAGATAAAAATACAAGCAATTAGCAGCAGACATGACAGGTATATCTTCATGATTTAACAAAAAACTCTATGATCTTTGCTGCATATAACACACTATAAACAATCCATTTAATGGTATCAAACAATGCTGAGTGCCAGCTCTTACTCTCTAATAACTCGATAATACAGGATGCTAATAAAACACAATTCATATAAAAGTGATGGTACAACTCAAATTGCACTAGTTGTAACACCCCAGTCCCACATCGAGGAGATTAGGACATTCTGTTCAGTTTACAAGGCAAAGGACTACTACCAAGTGCACCAACAAATCATGATCTTTTGGGGGCCTGTGGTGGGCTTGTGGACTACCCAAGTTGTTGCATTTGGGCCAGTATACTTTGGCTTATTTCGGATCCGGAATCGGGACTTGACACGGTTTTCGGAAAAAGGCTCGGGATTTGACCCGGGTTGTCACATATGGTATTAGAGCCGACTCTCGAAAGCATGATTCGTCAAGTTGCCGGAGGTGGGGACACGAAGGCTGGTGGTATTATCCCACAATGGAAAGAGATCCGGAGGTGGGGACACACGAAGCTAGTATTATCCCACAATGGCTAGAGAGGTATGAGCTGGGCCTATGCTATCCGTTGGGGGAGTTTGTAAGTAACACCCCAATCCCACATCGAGGAGATTGGGACATTCTGTTTAGTTTATTAGGCAAAGGACTACTACCAAGTGCACCAACAAATCATGATCTTTTGGGGCCTGTGGTGGGTTTGTGGACTACCCAAGTTGTTGCATTTAGGTCAGTATACTTTGGCTTATTTTGGATCCGAAATCGGGACTTGACACGGTTTTTAGAAAAAGGCTCGGGATTTGACCCGGGTTGTCACATCATTGTAGTGTCTTCTTATATTTTACTTAATTTAGTAAGAAAAAAGTTGGTGGATGACACCGTTTCAAAGCCAACTGACGACCCAACTAGTAAGCCGGTACCCAATAAATATATTGAAGTTTCCCTATAATGAAAACATCAACGGATGCCACATTAGTATCATACTTGTCAAGGCGCCAAGGCGAGACTAGGCGACAGGGTGCCGCCTAGGCGATTAGGCGCCCGCCTAGTCGTCCATTAGGCGATATACATTTAATTATATACTCCATCCGTCCCAATTGATAGTTATCATTTGAATTTGTCTGTTCTGGCACGCATTTTAAGGTGCATTTTAAAGATAGTTCCATAACTTATTTTTACAATTTTTTTTATTTTGTATAAAAATAAAACAATTCTATTTTTATATAAAAAAAAATTAAAAATAAGTTTTGGAATTATCTTTAAAATGTGTGGACTCCCAGAACGGCGCACAGGTTCCTAGAATCGCCTCGAGGCAAAGAGAAAAAAGGAACCAATATGCCCCGAGGCATGTTGGGTGATAGAATATATTTTATCTATATTTTATAGGATTTTGTTCCCACATTTACGGTGCTTTTGCGAATAATCGTGTGGATTTAATTAGTTTTATTTGAGTTTGTTGCAGGAAATAAAGAATTGCCAAGTTGAAAGAAATTGAGCATTAATTAAAGATTTTATGTGATTTTTAGCTCGAAGAATTTATTTGGTGAAATTACGAGGAGAAATGGTGGAATTCTGGCTCGTTGTTAGAAATTATGGAACAGAGAATAAAGCAAATTCCAGGGGCTTCGAGGAGCAAGAGCTCCTAAATTAAGAGCAGGAGCGCCATGACATCACTTGATTTAGAATAAAACAAAGAAATTCCAGGAGGGTCTAGGCGCAAGAGCGCGAGGGAATCTGAGTAACAGCGCGATGCGCATTTCAAAGAGGCGCAACAGCGCCGGTTTTTAGCGCACCTGCGCATCACAGTCATGCGTAACAGCACGTCTAACAGCGCCCCAGCGCGTCCCGCCTTTCCATCCTGCGCAGCATCCCTTCGAATTTGGCGCAGTAGCGCTGTATTTCCCCTGTCCTTGTGCGGGATTAATTCAGAATTTAACACATGGAGGCCCATCTTGAGCAACAGCTCAACAAAAACAGGGCAAGATCGCCTTCAGTTCCCTGTGCTGTGTGCGGAAAAATTCAGAAAAAAATAGAATAAATTCTATTTCCTATTTAGATTATTATTCTAATTAAAAATCAGCTGGGCTCTATTATTCTTGGCAATTACCTTAGTTGTTTAGGACTTTGTAAACACCTCTATATAAACCATTCTAGGGATACATTGTAGGGGGCTAGTTTTTACATCTTTTTATATACACAATTTTACATACGTTATTGAAGATTCAAAGCTAGGGTTTTATATCTTCCTCTTCATCTTTGCAAGCTTAATTCGATTTTAGATTTAATTGTTCTTCATTATTCAAAGGTTAAAGGTATTTCTTATCTTCTCCTTTAATTATTACATGTTTATTATGGCTTTCTTGATTATTATTGTTAGCTTTAATCCTAGAATGAGTGAGTAATTTAATTCTAGGGTATTAAGGGGAGCCATGTTTGCACCATGAATTCGGCTTAATTTGATTAGTAAATTGATGGGTAAAGAGTAATTCTGATTGATATGTGTTAATTCTTAATTTGTGTAATTGTGCAATATCATGGATTAATTGATTGCAATAGGAGTAATAGATCGAAAGATTTTGCTGCTAGAGGCTTACATACAATTAGCGAAATTGAAGGTGATTGTGGAAGCATCATTAGATATTCTGAGAGTGTTAATGCTTGAAAAAGATTAACCATTGCTCTAATTACTTTATCCCATTAATAAGCTATATCTTTGAGATTTGTTTGGTGTAAGCATGGTGAACCTGAATTGCCCTAGATCCTTTAATTGATTGAATTAAAAATTTGTTAATTTACATTAGTAGTTAAATAAAATTTCCAAATAATCGTTTGTGACTAGAAACAGTTGATAATAATTGAATTGAAATTGAAATTGTCTCCTTGAGGAATCGACCCGTATTTGCTAGTATCTACTGCAATTGATACCGTGCGCTTGCGGTTAGGTATAATTTTAACACATCAAGTTTTTGGCGCCGCTGCCGGGGAGACAGCTAGTTTCTATTAATTTTAATTTAGTTGTTTAGGTTGTTTCCATTGTCTCATTGGAACTTTTGTTCCAATTGAGGCAGATTTTACTATGTTTCTTGGCTTTGTTGAGCGTTTACAGGTTTGCAATGGGTGAAGTTGATACTTTTGCACTCTTATCTTCCCTAGTAGAGGCACATACTCGAGAGATTGCCATGTCGAAGACTACAGAGCCCACTATGCGTCCAATGAGTATCAACGAGATGACACAAGTGGCCCATAAAACTTACAACTTCTATCAAATTTGTGGTGTCCAGGGTCACTATGGTTATGAATGCTCTTACAATATCTATAATTCTCAGAGTGCTCAGTTGGGACAAATAAATTCTTTTGAAGAAGGATATGAGTACAATCAGTATTCAAACACTGTTGATCAAGAATGCGTGAATCAACCAGATTTCTACTACCAGGACAATGGTGCTCAAAATTTTTCATATCATAATCAGCAACAGTTTGAACAACAATATTATCAGTCATATGAGCAGCCACCACAGCAAGAATATCAATATCCTCCTCTACATGAAGATCTACATGTTTCTCAACCCAGTGTAGATGTGCAAGCTGATCAGACAAATGAGATGTGGGATATCTTGAATAAACTGCTAAAGAGTTCTGAAGAACAAGCCGAGGCGATCAAAGAATTAGAAACTCAAAGTTTGGCGATTGAATCTCAAATTGCACAGTTGGCTAACTCTTCTACTACAGTGCAGCTCGACTATTTACCATCATTATCTATCCGATCCGAAGAGGACCTGACTGTTATCAATCTCACGAGCGATCAGGAATATGACAGTTTCTTCATATATGTTGATGATGAGGCCATTGATGAAGGGAAGGAGCATGCCACCGATGACGAGATCAATGATGTTGCTGCTGCCGAGAACAATGTGATTGATGATGAGGCTACAAAGGAAAGCAATACAGAGATGGTTGTTGTTTCTCTTCCACAACCTGTGCCTAAGCTACCATGTATTGATAAATTTGCTCTCGATCTAGCCTCTACTTACAAGGCTTCTTTGCTCAAGAATACTTATTTCAAGGTTGTTGTGATCACAAAAGTTGTCCAAGAAGATCTTTCTCAAATTTTGGTTGATGATCCATACAAAGTGGCTCCTACGTTTGAAGCTCGGGGAGAGGGAGAAGATGGAAGTGTCGGCTTAATCAATGATGTGAGAAGCCAAGGATTTCGAATGGCTCCAGTGAAAGTGAGGAGTGAAGAAAAGCCACCACCAGAGCCTCCACCTTATGTCAAGGGAGTTCGTTATTTTCGTGGTGTCGAATTTTATCGCTGTTTTATCACAAAGTTTTCCAAAACTGCACAAGCACTTTCTCTATTGCTTATTAATGACATATTTTATTTTACTGATGCTTGTTTGGAGACTTTCTGCAGGATAAAGACAACCACAGATGTTCTTGATACTTTTTGTGGTGGCGAGTTTATGATCGAGAAAGTGGATATTCCGCCTTTACCGGAGTATTTTTGAGGAGGTCAAGCTAATGACTCTAAAAAAGCGCTTCTTGGGAGGCAACCCATGGATCATGCTTCTGCATAGGGGAGTTCTTCTTTCCTTCTGTTTTATATATTGTAGATTTCTTTGTTTAGTTAATGAGTCATTGAGGACATTGACTCGCTTAAGTGTGGGGAGGTGTTCTCAACGTAGTGTGTAGTGTATAAAAAAAACCAAAAAAATTAAAAAATTAAAAATACCAAAAATAATTATGGCCATGCAATTTGATTAGTTGTTGTATTTTGCTTGATACACCCATGCATGCTTAGGAATCTTGTGTTTATGGACGCTTTTGTATGAGAAGTGACGTGCTTTGTTCTTGTGCACACACTTACACTAGCAAGTTGAAGCTAGTAGACTTAATTGAATGTGTTAAGTGATTAGAATGACATGAATATGTGCAAGATGGCTTGGTTTTCATGCTTTGAGTACAAGTAGGTGCGTTAGAGAGTCTTGTTACTTGGGATTGATTATGTTTTGTCACACCAAGCGAGTTTTGAGCCTATATGCATATCCTTTGCATGATTTATTCATTTGCTTGAGTGTCCACATGTTGTTTACATTGCTAGCACTCACTTGACATCTTTCTTGAAATGCATGATATTACTTGATGATGAGATGATAAAGGCAGTTAGGGTTAACCTCGTATTTCCCATATTTCCACACCTTTGATACATGATCAATTAGTTAACCCGTTGAGCTTAATCCTATTCTTTCGGTAACGCACCACATTACTTGCCATTATCCTTTTTATTCTATTGGCCTTACGTTGAATTTGAACCCTAAATTGTCAAAGGCTAGTATCGTGCTTAAGGGAGTAATAAGGTGTTCATAAAGGGGGGTTATTGTTGGTCATACTTTTGGGGGAATTATTGATTTTGGGTTGATGCTTGTTAGTCGAAATTCATAAAATATCTATGGATCATTGTGCTTATTCCTTAGCTCTCAGAAAAAAATAGAAAAAAATTAGAAAAAAAGAAGAAGAAAAAAATGAATAAATTTGAGAGCATTTTTATGTTTGTATGATCCTTCTTCTTTCGACTAGTCAAGTTATTATGTAAGGGGTATTGAAAATCTTAAGTGTGGGGAAGATGGAAAGGGAATGGAATTAATTATATTGTTGGGTACTAGCTTTTGACGTTAACCTGTTTTAGCTTTACTTGACATACCTTGTCCCTAGCCCACGTTACAACCCGAATAAAGACCTTTTGATTGTCATCAGTGATGTATGTTGTGTTGAGAGTGAGATTGATTGCGAGTGTCAAGTTGTGTTTATGATTTTGTTGGAATTGAGTGATACACTTAACCTTGTTCTTGAGTGAATATTCGTTTGTGAGTGAAAGGTGAGTTATTACTTGTTTTGGCATAGGAGATCCCAGGTTTAGACTCAAAGATGTGTTTCTTGTGGGCTTAGCATGATTACCAATTTATTCTTACACTTGACATGGATTTTTGTGATCTTATGCATCTTCTTTGAGTAGACTATGTGAATACTTGCACATTCGACACCAAGACATTGTATGTTTACTTTGATTCTTAAGTTGATGTGGCATGAGAGGACTTGTGTGTGTGGTGTTGTGTTGGCGTTGATCTTTTGCATGGTTAGATGAATTTTGTGGGTATATTCACTATAAACCCTCACGAGACCTTACTCGTCCACTAGGGCTACCTAGGGGTTTAAAGGACTTGTTGCATATGTTAAATGCAACCGTGATCACCTACGGAAGTGGTACTAGTTAGTTAGTTTAGTTATTATGTTAGTTTGCACGAGGACGCGCAAAGTGCTAAGTGTGGGCATATTTGATAGAACATATTTTATCTATATTTTATAGGATTTTGTTCCCACATTTACGGTGCTTTTGCGGATAATCGTGTGGATTTAATTAGTTTTATTTGAGTTTGTTGCAGGAAATAAAGAATTGCCAAGTTGAAAGAAATTGAGCATTAATTAAAGATTTTATTTGATTTTTAGCTCGAAGAATTTATTTGGTGAAATTACGAGGAGAAATGGTGGAATTTTGGCTCGTTGTTAGAAATTATGGAACAGAGAATAAAGCAAATTCCAGGGGCT
Source organism: Kitagawia praeruptora (assembly GCA_037693485.1). NCBI lineage: Eukaryota > Viridiplantae > Streptophyta > Magnoliopsida > Apiales > Apiaceae > Kitagawia > Kitagawia praeruptora. The sequence continues at coordinate 85,919,797 of CM075353.1, read as the reverse complement.
TCGAGGAGAAAGAGCTCCTAAATTAAGAGCAGGAGCGCCATGACATCACTTGATTTAGAATAAAACAAAGAAATTCCAGGAGGGTCTAGGCGCAAGAGCGCGAGGGAATATGAGTAACAGCGCGATGCGCATTTCAAAGAGGTGCAATAGCGCCGGTTTTCAGCGCACCTGCGCATCACAGTCATGCACAACATCACGTTTAACAACGCCCCAGCGCGTCCCGCCTTTCCATCCTGCACAGCAGCCCTTCGAATTTGGCGTAGTAGCGCTGTATTGCCCCTGTCCTTGTGCGGGATTAATTCAGAATATAACACATGGAGGCCCATCTTGAGCAACAGCTCAACAAAAACAGGGCAAGAGCGCCTTCAGTTCCCTGTGCTGTGTGCGGAAAAATTCAGAAAAAAATAGAATAAATTCTATTTCCTATTTAGATTATTATTCTAATTAAAAATCAGCTGGGCTCTATTATTCTTGGCAATTACCTTAGTTATTTAGGACTTTGTAAACACCTCTATATAAACAATTCTAGGGATACATTGTAGGGGGCTAGTTTTTACATCTTTTTATATACACAATTTTACATACGTTATTGAAGATTCAAAGCTAAGGTTTTATATCTTCCTCTTCATCTTTGCAAGCTTAATTCGATTTTAGATTTAATTGTTCTTCATTATTCAAAGGTTAAAGGTATTTCTTATCTTCTCCTTTAATTATTACATGTTTATTATGGCTTTCTTGATTATTATTGTTAGCTTTAATCCTAGAATGAGTGAGTAATTTAATTCTAGGGTATTAAGGGGAGCCATGTTTGCACCATGAATTCGGCTTAATTTGATTAGTAAATTGATGGGTAAAGAGTAATTCTGATTAATATGTGTTAATTCTTAATTTGTGTAATTGCGCAATATCATGGATTAATTGATTGCAATAGGAGTAATAGATCGAAAGATTTTGCTGCTAGAGGCTTACATACAATTAGCGAAATTGAAGGTGATTGTGGAAGCATCATTAGATATTCTGAGAGTGTTAATGCTTGAAAAAGATTAACCATTGCTCTAATTACTTTATCCCATTAATAAGCTATATCTTTGAGATTTGTTTGGTGTAAGCATGGTGAACCTGAATTGCCCTAGATCCTTTAATTGATTGAATTAAAACTTTGTTAATTTACATTAGTAGTTAAATAAAATTCCCAAATAATCGTTTGTGACTAGAAACAGTTGATAATAATTGAATTGAAATTGAAACTGTCTCCTTGAGGAATCGATCTATATTTGCTAGTATCTACTACAATTGATATCGTGCGCTTGCGGTTAGGTATAATTTTAACACATCATTGGGACCTAGAGTTTAGCATTGGGAACCAAGCATGTGACCTTTCCAAGAGAAAAAATGAACCAATATGCCTCAAAGCATGTTGGGACCAAGAGATTAGGTTTGGGAGCCAAGCAGGCGACCTTTCCAAGAGTTGACCCAAATTAAAGAAGAGAAAATTTTACTAACATTAACTGTTTTCTGTTTTATGTTTCATGTTTTTGCAGGGTTAATCAGCTATTTTCAGGGAACCTGGTTTCAGCTATAGAAAAACAGGGAATCACTAAGGGAAGATACAATTCAGATTATGGTAGTGAAATACATGTTTTGAAGTGTGAAATAAAGAATTTTCAAGTCTACAAGTAAGCTGTATTTAGTTACATTTGTTTTAAAGAAATTATAAGTGAAAGTACGAATGTATTCTGTTTCTTACAACGGGTTAGCCCACGTAAGCTTGAGTGCATAAATATGGACACTAGTTAATTCTTAATAAGCATGGTGATAGAGTAGTCTGTTGAGGTTTGGAGAAAATATGCAGTATTAGCTTCAGAACACAAATAGATAAGCATGCATAGTTGCAAAAGTAGATAAGGAGATATAGCAAAAGTAGATGGTGATCATTGGAAACATAAAGAGTTATAGGGTACAAGGACCCTAGGGAACCAAAGTTATAAGGCACGGAGGCCATAAGAAACCCAGTTCAAAAGGTACAACTCGTGAGGCACTACGAGGGGCCCGCAACCTCATAAAAATATCAAAGTTCAAAGGGATGGTTAATAGAAAGTTTAAACTTCAGGAAGCTTTGTAGAGTTTGGCATTTGTTGAACAGCAGGAGGGACGACCTGAGGAGTCTCTTGAGGAGAAGGATTAACAGCTTCCGCAATCATAGGATTAGATCCAAGTGACCTCTCAACCGAATCAACGGGAGGTACGGTTGCTTCTACCACAGCCTCAGCCTTAAAGTCCTCTATCATGCCCACGACATCTTCACCAAGGAGAGACCAGTTCAAATCAGGCATCTTCTCCCACATGGATCTCATATAGTAACGGATGCCCTCGTCATAACCCTCATCGTACCTGCCTTCTCCTTAGCAAGCATGGATGATTTCACAGTGGTAGCAACATCGTTTAAAGCATCTACTTTAGCTTCAAGTTCATTGATCTTCTCCAGCATCGAGAGCTTTTCATCCTGTGAACTCTTAACCTCCCCTTGAAGCTCTTCTTTGACTTTTTTCAATTGAGCCTCAATAGCTCTCAGTCTCCTCACAGCAGCTGTAGCAGTATTTGCTTTGTCCTCGGAAATGGTGAGCTCCTCCTTGAGTTTCTTAACTTCTCCCTGAAGACGAAGGTCATATTGAGTTTTCTCCGCAATATCATCACCAAACCTGAGGGTGAAGTAGGCGTTCTGGGCGGCAGAAAACCTCATGGCAAGAAGAGCTTCAGTAGAATCCATTTTTTCCCAACCGGCAACAACTTCCGTGGGAACATGGAGGTCAATTAGTTCTTTGAATTGGTTTTGAGCAATAGCAGGGTCCATCTTCACAGCTTTACCTTTTCTCATAGCTCTGGTTTGAGAACTTCCGGATAAGTCGAGAGTAGTCTGAGCAAGCTTGCGTTTGGAGGAGTTAGATGGTTGGTTCTGAGCGGAGACGGGAGTAGGAACTTGGCTGATCGGAGTTGCAGCTAGAGGAACTTCTTTGGTTTCGTCTTCAGTCTTAAAAACTTCATCCACCTGTTTGGATCTCTTTACAAACGAAAGAACCTTTGGAGCCATGCCTACATAAACAAAAGCTAAAGTTACCAAACCATGTAAAGAAAGTGGATACAATCATGAATATGAGACCGGAAGAATAAAACAGTAAAGTAGAAAAGAAGCTCCTACCAGAATCAGAAGGGAGAAAACCCAAAGGGACCAAGTTAGCTGGAGTCATTAAAATCATACAATCTCTTATAGACGAAGACAATTTCAGAATTTCCTCTGCTCTCAGTAGACGGTTACCAGTCAAAGGGGTTTGTTTTGGAATCCTAGGACGACGATTAAATTCATATCTAATTTCAGGGCAATCATAGCAATACAGAAATTGCTCTGGCCATTGTTCAAAGTTTTGTTTCACATTTTTAATGCACTGACCCTGGTGACAAGGCCAGGCAGATAGGTAAAAGCAACCAGAGCTTCTCCCTGTATCTTTCAGCATGAAGAAGAAACCAAGCTCTTTTGCAGTCAAAGGATCGGTAAATTTGCTGGCATAGAGAATATAGGTGCTGATGGCAAGTCGGTACGAGTTAGGGGTCAGTTGAAGAGGGGCTAAATCATAAAAATCCAATACCTCTTGGAGGAAAGGATGCAAAGGCATATAAACGCCAACCTTGAAGAAAGCTGCGGAAATAACAGCCTTGGGGATACCTTGTGGAGGAAGCTTGACGTCAAACCTGTGAGCTCTCTCACCAGGTTCCGGGATAACGATTCTACAATTTGGGCGAAGACATTCTTCATATAGTCTCTCTAGTTTAGGCAAGGACATGATGGAATCAGTATTCTCACAGTATGGAACGATCTTAATACGATAAAGATCTCTCTCGACCTCAGGTTCAGGTTCATCATCAATATGGAGGAGAACTTCAGGTTTGGATACCTCTTCATTGTCAGAGGGCCAGTCGTCTCCTAAATCAATGAAGGTGAGAGAATTCAAGACTTTGTCATGATTAATGGGAAGTCTAAAAAGTATGTTTTGGGGCTCACCTAGATCAAGGATGGAAACTTTGGACCTAGTCCTCTCGCTAACGGACTTAGCCAACACGAGGTTTATGGAGGAATGAAGGTCTGAGTGAATAGACTCGGAATACATCTGCAAAACAAATGGAGAAAGGTCAGACTCAAGAAAGTCTAAAGAGAAATTGAGGATTTTACAAGAAAGAAGAAGAAAAGGGCTTTTTAGCTTAAAAGGCTAAACCGTGTTTATTAGCTATGGAGTTTCAGGCCAAATAGTTTTTTTTTTTTTGGGTGCGAAGACACGACGATATAAAGACATAGTATTATGAATGAAGATATTATTGCATACATTCAAGCAATGACGAAGAATAAGCAAACAATTGACATGCAAGGTATAAACAGATTGATATTTAGAGAAATGAGTCGAATCATACCTTAGATTGAAGGAAAACGGAGGCGAAAAGCTGAATTGAGCAGGTGACCGTCGGGCTTCTCTCTCCAAGGGTTTTGGCAAGTTCTTTTTTGGTAAAGGTAAAAAAAAATGAAGCAGAAATGGTCTGTGTGTCTATGTAGTCGAGGTAAAGAAAGAAGTAGGCGTGTACACGTGGAGGGCAGCAATTGGAGCGGCGCTTGGATAGATATACACTTGGAGAGTGTACCGTTCTTGAAAACTCTCGCATTAATTGCAAGCCTCGGTAATTGATAAGGTTAATTCAAATTTTGAATTATCTTATTAAGAGTTTCACTGCCAAAGGTCACTACATCCCTATGTTTCAAAATTATCCATAATTAAAGAAACGTGGTTAGATAGTGTACAAATGAAAAGAAGGTTCCGCAGAGAGCTGAATGAAGATATCGAAATGGTTACAAGAATAAAAGCCTAAGGGAAAGAAGTTCGAAGAAATTAACAGGAGAACAGGTTCCTCACCAAGAAGGAAGCTGATCAAGACTATGTTTACTAAAGCGTTATATGTCCTATTTCTTACGCCGAGTTAGCTCATGTAAGCTTGGATACCACTACAAGGAAAATGGCCTATTGCAACACCAAAATATGTTTTTAAACTAAAAGTGTTACAATATACACAAAACTTGATAGTCTATTGCAATATTTTAAAAAATATTGCAATAAATACGAAAAGTGTTGCAAGCAAAAGGATCATTTTGAAATTTTTAAACAATTGCAATACTTTAACAAAAGCGTTACAATAGACAATACACTTTTCCCAAAATTGTAGGCGAGAAATTGGTCTTTTGGCTGGGCGGGATTAAAAAGCACGGACCAAAATATTTTTTACACAATTAAAATAAAAGAACCATCCCCAAAAACACATCCACCATTGTCTCTCTCATCTCACCACTCTCTCTCGACTCAACCGCTATCTCTCTCCACCGCCGTCTCTCTCTACCGCTCTTCCCTCGACTCTCTACCTCCCTCTTCCTCTCTCATCTCTCTCTATCTCTCACAAATACACATCTCTCATCTCAAATATTATACCTGCTATATACCCATCTAATTGAGCAAAAGTCCAAACCTAATTGAACAAAGATCTGATTAAAGCTTCAATTAGAGGTAAAGTACCCATCTTTTTCTTATTATAATGAATTATACATGTATATATATATATATATTTTGTTACACAGGTTCCAAACAATTGCGTAAATGAATCTCCAATTGGTGTGTAACAAATGAATGACACTAGAGTTGAGTGTTATACTCTACTCTGGTTTTTGTTGGCAAAGTGTGTTTCTGAAAAGTTGTTTAAAAAAGATAATTTCTAATATTACCAATATTTTATCATAATTTTAAGTTAACATTCAAGTGTGTAGCTGAAATTAATTTGGGTATGAGGCTATCTTTAAGGGGTTAATTGTCATGTTAATTTCTATGTTATTAATCCTTTGTATTGGATTTGTTTTCTTTTCTAAACTTGAGAGTTTTAGGTCAGATTTTTTTATCAGAGGTGCTTGAAATAGTATTAATTATGTGTTAGTTTTTGACATTTAAAAATTCATATGCTTCTCTGGTACACTTTACTTGAAATATACTAGTTTGGTTCGAACCAGTATGTTTTAAATATACTTGGTACTTGATATTCTTTGATTCGATTACTTATTTTTTGTAAAATAATTCTAAATACTCTATTATATAGATGAGAATTGGACTGAAAAAAAGCTCAAGGTTGGTGGATAAAGGGCTTAAAACGAACATGAAAGAGGTGGAGGGGCCTAATGACCTTGTAGAATCTTTGCTGAATGCGGGAGATCAATTGGTGGTTGTTGCTTTCTTCTCCCCTGGCTGTGGAGGCTGCAGAGCACTTCATCCCAAGGTTTCTTACTATTCCCTATATTTGCTTCTTTGTTTGATATGTTATTTTGAAAGAGTAAATACACATAGTTAATGGTTGTGTGGCTAGAGAATAGAGATGGAAAAAATGAGTAAAATTTGTGTGTTTGTCGGCAGATGTGTCAATTGGCAGAGATGAATCCGGATGTACAATTCATGCAAGTAAACTATGAAGACCACAAATCCATGTGTTATTTGCTAGGTGTCCATGTTCTTCCTTTCTTTCGCTTCTATATAGGGGCTCATGGTCGTCTTTGCAGCTTTAGCTGCACCAATACCACAGTTAGTTGCACTCCCGATTTATCGTTGTGTGTTTTGCTTAACCATTGAAAAATTTAGTACTATGTCGGGGCTGTATTGACATTGCCTTGTTGGATTTGTCATTTTTGATTTGAAATGTCATTTATGGGTTTTGTATTCTATTTTGCAAGGCATATTAAAATTTCAATCAGAATATTGAAATCTGGACTAATAAAAAGTGTTGCAGATAAATGTTGCTAAAGAACCAAAAAGTATTGTAAAAGGTACCAAAATGTTGCACAAAATTGTTGCAAAAAAACCAAAAGTATTGCAAAATGCATCAAAATGTTGCATAAAAATGTTGCAATAAACTCACTTTGTAACATTTTAAGTCAATTAATGTTGCAAAAAAGTGTTGCATTCGTCTGTTGTAACACATTAAAAATATTTCTAAAACATGCAAAAGTGTTACAACAGACTACAACAAACTCTTATTGTAATACTTTAAAAAGTGTTGCAATAAGTTCGAAAAGTGTTGCTATAGAAGGCATAGGCAACGCCGGCAAACGCAACACCGAGTTTTAGCAAAAGCGTTGCATAAACATCTATTGTAACATTTTTGGGGCCTAATAATACACTTTTTTGGCGTTGCAATAGGCCATTTTTGGTGTAGTGTACGTAGTGTTGAAGTAAAGAGTTTTAAGAAGAGTAATTTAGCATTGGACCCCTGATCAGAAAACATAATAGGTTCCTCTCATATTACATGATTTCAAGGAACCGGGGGGTAGTTGCTGTACATGAAATTATCATGGGCTAAGTTTAGGCTCATTAAGTTATAGGATCCAATCCAAACGAGTGAGAGAATAGATTTAGTGCAAGTCCTGAAGATCAGACAAAGAAATGAGCAAGGAACTAGGAATATAAGGAGGTTCTTAAAGGTCTGGAAGCTGAGAAGATCATTCGAAGACCAGGTTCCCCTAAGTAGAAGGGTTCGAATTAATACAGCTACAACCACGAAAAGAGGTAGGAACATGCAAAGATATTAGATAAGTTATCTAGCTTAACATGTGTGTTATCTATGCAGGTACAGGTACCTAGCAAGAGGTTCCTGAGCAGTATGTCCCGAAATAAGGAGGTTCCTAAGAAACGGGCTCCTGAGATATAGGTTCCTGAGCACCAGGTTCCTAAGAATGACCGACAGAACGTTCTAGAAGCTATCTAGAACAGATAAACGCATTATTATTGGAGTATAATTCTAGGGCGCAGATGATCCTAGAATATCTCCAATATATGAGAGAATTAGAATGGGGTACGAACTCGAGTTCTACTCTATTCCAACAACTAGTTCGTGAAAGGCTCTAAAGGAACCTGAGTCCTACACTAACTAGGTGATCGAGCACAGCTATTCCAGCAGAGTCAGATTCGCATTAGAACTACGTGAGCTTGATTCCTATAAAAAGGATACGTAGGCACCTTGAAGGGGAACGAATTCACCTCTCTAATTTTCTCTAAAGGCATCTGAGATTATTGAAGACCCCGGCAAGCTCAGCTCAACCCCCAAACACAACCCAAATCCTCCAATGAATAGTTGATCGTTAGCCTTACAACTCATTGAAAACCTCAAGAAAGTTGATACGAAATCCACTCATCAATAATGAGGTAGACACTTCTAAATAGATTTGATTCCTCTCAAGTTGGAGGAATTTGATATTATAATAAGGATGGGTTGGTGGACAACCAATGGAGCCAAATTGATTACAAGGGAAAGAAAGTAATAATTAAGGGACATAGACCGATTCAGAGATTATTGAATATAATTCAGACTAAGGAATTATGATGCCAGAGATATGAGGCTTGATTAACCCTTATAGTCGACGCTTAGAAAGGAGATATCAAGTATAAAGGAAACTATAAATGATTTTGGGAGGTTGTACAAGGTTTTAATGAGTTATCAGGTATCGATCTGGATGACATGAGAATGAATACCGAGTATTCAGGGTATAGTGCTACACCACCCGTTAGCTCAATAGGGAACGAAAGAATTAGCAACTCAGTTACGAGGATTGTTGGGCAAGAGTATAATAAGACCCAGTGTACCACCGTGGAGAGCCCCGGTGTTGTTGTGAGAGAGAAAGTTGTTAGCACGAGATTGTGCATCGAACCTCGAGAGTTAAATTAGTTCAACATTGAGAATAGGTACCTGTGTAAATGATTGTTTGATCAGCTGAAGGACGCTGTGTACTAGTCCAAACTTATTGGAGAACTGGATATCACCAGTTGGATGTAAACCCGAGGATATACCCCAGACTGCGATTCGCACCACGTATAGACACTCCGAGTTTTCAGAAATGTTGATTTTGGGTGGACTAATGCACCCGCAATTTTAATGGAATTTAATGAAGTGGCGGTGAGTTATCCGCGATAGTTTCGCCCTAAGTATATCGAAACGTCGTATATATGAAGGAAAGGTGCAGAATCAAGAAGGATCAAACATGATCGACTTTCAGATCTATCAGATATGAAGATTATGATTTGTGATAAAAGAATTAAGAGTCCTCGAGCCAGACAACATTCCCCGCAAACAAATTCCCCAAGAAACTCGTCTTTCTATCAGAGGGAGGAGAGATGGAATAATATAGAAGGACTGAATACAGAAAGTAGATTGGCTTTTTGCAAAATGATTAGAGAAGACGCTGGAACGGCGGGGGGTGATAATAGATAACAATGAGATAACAAGGCCAAAGCAGTGATGGCCGACAAGCTCGTTACTAGACAGCAAGAGTTACTCGAATCGATTGCTAGAGTACTCGAATTAGCTTCAATAAGAAGTACACCTTCGACAAGTGAGTTGACATTTATACAATGGAATTGGGAAATGGCTAGAATTGACAAAGGATTATGACAACGAGATACACTACCATCCAGGAAAGGCCAATGTGGTGGCCGATGCCTTAGTTAAAATGAGAAAGAGATGGATTCCGAATGTTCTGGAATTAAATGATGAGACTTTACACGAGACCCGTAATTCAAGATATAATGTGCACCAAGACGGTACCAAACTGTATAGGGATTAGAGAGAATGCCATTGACAAGCTAAATGGCATGTTGATGAATGACAAGCAAGTTTATGTTGATGAATTTCTGTGCAAACAAGATAGAGAATATGAGGTTCGAGATTCGTGATGCGAAGAAGTATCCTCGTGGAAGGAATTAACAAGATTGGTAATGAAAGGAAGTTGAGCCTAGATTCATTGGGCCATCGGAGAGTCAAAACGCATAGGAAGGTGGCCTACGAGCCAGCCTTACCCAAACCAGTAGAATGGTAATACGTAGTTCATGTGCCAATACCACGACAGAATACTATAGATGTCCGGCATATGATAAGATACGAGCAGTTAGATATATAACTTAGCCTGACTCACGAAGGACAACCTGTGGAAATCATGAATAGAAAAGAGCAAGTGCTAAGAAACAAGGTTGTCAAGCTAGTGAGACATTTGAAGAAAATCAAGAAATGGAAGAATCCACTTGGAAGTTTGAAAGTGCAATGAGAGAGGAGTAACCCCAGTTATTCCTAAACTGATTCCGAGGACGGAATCCTTTTAAGGAGGGGAGACTGTAATAACCCGAATTTTCGATAGAATTAAAACTTTTCTTAATTACGAATAAGTGCATTGATGAATGGCGATTCTAAGGGACAGTGATTGTAATGAATGTGTATTGTCAGAATAGATCAATTCAATGGTTGAGGACATAGATAAGAATAATCTATCGTCCAGGGAATAAGGTAATGTACCCAAGAGGGGAAATGGGAAATGAGTTGGTATGATAAACCTGATTTCTGGATTTGAGAGAATCCTTCATTTTTGATGAATAGTACTTTTCATACGTGAATAGTAATTTGGATGGATGAATGGTGATTGTGAAAGTTAGAAAACTTTTCATGCCACCCTATGTACGGAACGTGGTATGGATGTTTCGAAGTCATATTAGTAATCCACGGAGAAAATAAGTGTATGCAGAGACGATCGGAATTCAGAAATTCCTGTTGATGAGTGGATTTCGTAATCAACTTATGAGAGGTCTACGGGTAGTTGTATAAGCTAGCGATCAACTGTTCTGTGAAATATTTGGGTTATGTTTGTGGGGGTTGAGCTGCGCTCGAGGGTATCTCCAATAATCTCAAGTGCCTTTAGAGAAAATCAGAGAACTTAATGCGTCTTACCCTGAGGTGCCTACGTACCCTTGTATATATAGGGATCAAGCTCACGTAGTTCTAATATGATTCTGTCTCTTACTGGAATAGCTGTATTCGGTCACCTAGTTCGTGTAGGACTCAGGTTCCTTTAGAGCCTTCCATGAACTAGTTGGCTAAGTAGAGTACAAACTCGAGTTCGTGCCCTACTATAATTCTCTCATTGATTAGAGATAATTCTAGGATCATCTGCGCCCTAGAATTATACTCCAATATCAATTCGTTTATCTGTTCTAGATGGCTTCTAGAACTTTCTGGCAACTCGTAGGAACCTGGTGCTCAGGAACCTACATCTCAGGAGCCTGTTTCTCAGGAACCTCCTTATTTCGGGACATATCGCTTAGGGACCTCCCTTTAGGTGTCAGTACCTGCACAAATAACAAACTGGTTAGTCTGGATAACTCTTCACATGCTTTTATCATCTCTATGGCTATTGCTATGCTAACTCGAACTCTTCTGCTTGGAGGAACCTGGTCTTCTAGTGCTCAGCTCAGCTTCCTGACCATTGGGAACCTCCTGATACTCATTCTTCCTTAGTCATTTCTTTTATCTGACCTTCACAACTCGTAAGGGATCTATCTTCTGGCTTGTATGGATCGAACCTTATAGCTTAATGGGCCTAAATCCAGCCCATGGAGATTTTGGGCACAACAAGTACCCCCCGGTTTCTTGAAATCATGTAATGTGAAAGGAACCTATTCTAATTCTACGATCAAAGGTTCGATGCTAAACCATTCTAGTAACAATACCTTGCTTCAACATTCTATATCCAAGCCTACGTGAGCTAACTCGGCGTAGGAAACAGGACATAAAATATTTTTAGCTTAATATAATCTTGAGTAAACTTCCTTTATACTAGGGAACCTGTTATCTTGTTATTTTTTTCTTCTTGCTCCAGCTCTCGAAATCAACTCGATGCTTGCACTTAGCTCCCCAGGGAATCTAACTTGTCACTCAACTCCACGTTTCTTTAAATAATTTAATAGGGGATAATGGTTGGTTGCAGGAGATAATTCAAAATTTGAATTGAACTTATCACTTACCAAAGCTGCAGTTAATGCGTGAGTTCCCTAGGTTCACACGCCTCTTACGCGTGTACCTCTTCGTTTTACCGCTCCAGTAATGCTCTGCCACGTGTACGGAGCTGCTTCATTTACCTTGACTATTTAATCGCCATCTCACCCCCTCAGGTCCATTTTTACCTTTACCAAATTCTTGCAAAACCCTTGGAGAGAGAAGAAGAAAACCGACGATCCTCCGCTCAATTCAACTTGTTCTTTGCCGTTCGCTTCAATTCAGGGTATGATTTCGATTCATTTCTTTCTATCCTTGCGTATTCTCAATTTCGTTTCATACTATCTATGCATCCATGTTTTTCATGTTGTCTTTTATCTGATAGTATATGTATATGTCTGCATCTGTTCGTCTCATTCCCTATTTGACACACACGAACGTTCACAATCTTTGGCTTATCAGTACTTTAACCGTCGATTCATCTTCTGCATTCACATGTTTTTTTATTTGCGTAACTCCCATTGAGATCTCCTATAAAGTTTCCTGCTTGTTAATGTATAACTGTTTGAGCATCTCAAAACCTTAGTATCTCTCTTAGGTTCCTGACCCTTCTTCGTCTGTCTTTGCAGATGTCTTCTGATTAAACACATTCAGACCACCATTCTTTGATAAACCTTGCTTTTGCCAAATCAGTCAGCAATAGGACCAGGTCTAAAATCTCTATCCCAGATTTAGGTGAGCCTCAAAACATCTTTATTAGACTTCCAACTAAACAAAATAGAACTCTAAACTCCCCTGATTTCATTGATTTAGGAGACAATTGGCCTTCTGACGAGGAAGAAGTGTCAAAGCCTGATCAGAAAGTACTCCCTGAACCCGATTTTGACAATGAGATAACAGTCGAGAGAGAGTCATATAAACAAGAGATTGTGCCTTTCTGTGAGAAAGTTGATTCGTCCATGACTTCAGCTAGGTTAGAGAAGTTGTGGGAAGAGTGTGTTCGTCCAACCTGTCCAATTATTATCCCAGAACCTGGTGAGAGGGCTCACAGGTTCGACACTAAAGTTCCTAAACGTGGTATTCCTAATGCAGTGACCTCTGCCGCTTTTTTTAAAGTGAGTGTTTATTTCCCCCTCCATCCTTTTCTTCAAGAAGTTCTCGACTTTTATGGCTTAGCCCCTCTCCAACTGACTCCCAATTCCTATAGGCTAGCCATGAGCACATATATTCTATACTCCAGTCTGTTCACCACTCCTTTATCTGCACCTGAGTTAGGTTATTTCTTCAGATTAAAAGATACTGGAAAAGGTTCCGGTTGTTTTTATCTAACCGCCTGGCCCTGTCATCAAGGTCAGTGTATAAAAGGCATTAAACAAAATTTTGATCAATGGCAGGAGCAATTTCTTCATTGCTATGACTGTCCCCCTATCCGTTTCCAATTCAACCGTCGTCTTCATGTTCCCAAACAAACATGTCTTTCTGGAGTCTGTCTTCAAAGAGCTAAAGAGGCTTTGAAACATTCTTCATCCCTTAGGGATTGTATGATTCTATTAACACCTGAGAATCTCATCACCCTAGGTTTTCTCCCTGCTTCCCCTGGTAATACTTTATTTTATTTGTTCTTTACTACATTCCTGCAACTATGTTCGTTTTTCTCATGCTCTTTGTTTATCCTGATTTACTTTCTGATTCTGTATTCACAGGTATGGCTCCCAAGGTTCCTTCTTTCATAAGAAGATCCAAGAATGTTGACGAGATCTTCAAGGTTGAAGATAAGGAGGTTTCGCTTGCTGCAACTCCTATCAACCAAGTTCCCACTCCAACTTCAGTCCAGCCATCTAGTTCCTCTAAGCGTAAGCTAGCTCAGGCTACACTTGATCTTTCTGGAAGCTCCCAAACCAGGTCCATGAAAAAAGGGAAAGCTATAAAGATTGAATCGGCTATGGCCCAAAATCAATTCAAAGACTTGATTGACACACACGTGCTTCCTGAAGCGGTTGCCAGCTGGGCTAAAATGGATACCGTCGAAGCTATGCATGCTATGAGGTTCTCGGCTGCCCAGAATGCTTTCTTTACTCTCCGCTTTTGCGATGATATTGCCGAGAAAACTCAATATGATCTTCGATTAAAAGGAGAAGTTTCAAGGTTGAAGGAAGAGTTGATTGCTATGGAAGGTAAGGTGAACATAGCCACTGCTGCTGTTCGAAAAGCAAAAACCGTTGAAACCTCACTAAAGAATAGCAGGGATGAGCTTCAGGGACAGGTGAAGAGTTTGCAGGATGAGAAATTGCCCATGCTGGAGAAAATCAATGGACTAAAAGCTCAGGTTGATGCTTTAAATGCTGAGGCCGCTATTGTCAAATCATCCACGCTCATCCAGGAAAAAGCTAGGTATGATGAATGTTATGACGAAGGCGTTCGTGACTACATGAGGTCCATGTGGGAGAAAATGCCCGAGCTAAACTGGTCTCTCCTAGGCGAGGACGTAGTGGGGATGATCAAGGACTTTGAGAATGAAGCTGCTGCTGCAACCTCTGTACCTCCCGTGAAAACGGTTGAGAGGTCTCCAGGTGCCAACCTTGAGACTGCAGAGGTTCCTGCTCCTGAAGTTGTTCAGCCTATCCTTCCAACTCCTCCTGTTGTCACCAAGGGTTCCGATGAAATTCCTCCTTTGTAATTTCAACAAGATCCTTTAAAAACTTTTGATAACTTTTGATGAGGTCGCGGGCTCCTCGTAACGCCTCGCAAGATGTAATTTTAAATTTGGTTTCCATGCCCTTCGTGCCAATAACTCTTTATGTTGGTTTTCTGGGTCTTTGTACCCATAACTCTCTTCATGGTTTATGATATTTATTTGCTTTTGCTGCATATCTATATTTGTACCTATGTGCTTCCATCATTGCATTTTACCTTTATTCCCCCTAACAATTACTTAGTGTCCGTACTTGTGCATTCAAGCTTACGTGGGCTAGCCCTTTGTAAGAAACAGAATATACTCGTACTTTCACTATATAATTTCTCGAAATAAAAGGCAATCAAACCGCGACAGCTTACTTGTAAGCTTAAACACGTCTTTTCCTATGCTTCACTCAACCTTTTCAGAGTCGCATTCTGAACTAAAAACCCTTTCTGATAACCTTAGATCCTAAATTGTTTGACCAGGTTCCTCGACCATCAATCCTGCAAAATAAACATAAAACATAAACTAGTTAAGGTTAGTAAAATTTCTTTTGTTTAATTCGGGTCATCTCTTGGAAAGGTTGCCTGCTTGGCTCCCAATCCTAATCTTTAGGTCCCAACATGCCTCGAGGCATGTTGGTTCCTTTTTTCTCTTGGAAAGGTAACCTGCTTGGTTCCCAGTCCTATTCTTTAGGCCCCAACATGCCTCGAGACATGTTGGTTCTTTTTTGTGCCTCGAGGCGATTCTAGGAACCTGTGTGCCATTCTGGGAGTCCACACAGATTCCTCTTCTTCATGTGTCAGGCTAGACATCTTATGAAGGTAAATGCTAAGGATTTTATCTCTTCTTCCCATGTGCGAAAGACGGTTCCACATGAGGGAGAAGCTTATTAGACTTCTCTTTAAGAACAAGTGTGCCGGTCGAGGCTCCACACAGGTTCCTTTAGGTGCCTTTTTGTCAGGACTTTAGATGCCTTTTGTCAGGACTTTAGGTGCATTTTGTCAGGACTTTAATTCTCGTGCTCAAAGAACCTTAGGCTTTTGGCAACAATGTCGTGCTCAATCAACTGAGGCTTTTCAATCACATTTGCTCAGGAAGCTACCTGAGGCTTTCTCAATGCGTGCTCGGGAAGCTACCCAAGGCTTAATTCATGCTCAGGAAGCTGCCTGAGACTTAACTCTTTATGTTGGTTTCCATGCCCTTCGTGCCAATAACTCTTTATGTTGGTTTTCTGGGTCTTTGTACCCATAACTCTCTTCATGGTTTATGATATTTATTTGCTTTTGCTGCATATCTATATTTGTACCTATGTGCTTCCATCATTGCATTTTACCTTTATTCCCCCTAACAATTACTTAGTGTCCGTACTTGTGCATTCAAGCTTACGTGGGCTAGCCCTTTGTAAGAAACAGAATATACTCGTACTTTCACTATATAATTTCTCGAAATAAAAGGCAATCAAACCGCGACAGCTTACTTGTAAGCTTAAACACGTCTTTTCCTATGCTTCACTCAACCTTTTCAGAGTCGCATTCTGAACTAAAAACCCTTTCTGATAACCTTAGATCCTAAATTGTTTGACCAGGTTCCTCGACCATCAATCCTGCAAAATAAACATAAAACAGAAACTAGTTAAGGTTAGTAAAATTTCTTTTGTTTAATTCGGGTCATCTCTTGGAAAGGTTGCCTGCTTGGCTCCCAATCCTAATCTTTAGGTCCCAACATGCCTCGAGGCATGTTGGTTCCTTTTTTCTCTTGGAAAGGTAACCTGCTTGGTTCCCAGTCCTATTCTTTAGGTCCCAACATGCCTCGAGACATGTTGGTTCTTTTTTGTGCCTCGAGGCGATTCTAGGAACCTGTGTGCCATTCTGGGAGTCCACACAGATTCCTCTTCTTCATGTGTCAGGCTAGACATCTTATGAAGGTAAATGCTAAGGATTTTATCTCTTCTTCCCATGTGCCAAAGACGGTTCCACATGAGGGAGAAGCTTATTAGACTTCTCTTTAAGAACAAGTGTGCCGGTCGAGGCTCCACACAGGTTCCTTTAGGTGCCTTTTTGTCAGGACTTTAGATGCCTTTTGTCAGGACTTTAGGTGCATTTTGTCAGGACTTTAATTCTCGTGCTCAAAGAACCTGAGGCTTTTGGCAACAATGTCGTGCTCAATCAACTGAGGCTTTTCAATCACATTTGCTCAGGAAGCTACCTGAGGCTTTCTCAATGCGTGCTCGGGAAGCTACCCAAGGCTTAATTCATGCTCAGGAAGCTGCCTGAGACTTAACTCTTGCTCAGGAAGCTGCCTGAGGCTTAATTCAATGCTTGCTCGGGAAGCTGCCCGAGGCTTAATACTTGCTCAACACAATCTGTCCACAAGCTAATTCTGATCAATCAATCGTAGTTTGCACATTCTGTCAATTCATACTTTCAATGCTACAGGGACCTGTAAATCAGGGTGACCTGCAAATACAATATGATGCTATAGGAACCTGTTAGTCAAGGTAACCTGTTTCAAAATACAAGTACTAAAACTAGCACTTAAAAAGTTTCAAATTGGCATATGAAATATCAGATCATAGCATGCACAAAATATTCTAAGTAGGAATACTACCCCCCAGTTCTTTTGGGTAATTATTGTTACACAAAAGAACTATTAAGGGGCTATAGCTGCAAAGAATGCACTCAACATATTCAACGTAGAGCTATCTATCGCTCAATACTTTAAAAAGAAATCGTCTTGCAAGTAGGGAGGTTCACATCAAGTACCCCCCGAGTACATGCATAATCAAATACTGAAATCAAAATGCTGGTCAGCTATAACTAATAAGCTGCCTTTATTCCTGGCTGAAAGAGCCTTACTTTTCCTAAAAAACACATAAAAGAGTTACTAATAATACTTCTTAAGATGTTCTGCATTCCAAGCTCTCGGAATGAGATTCACATCCATATCCATCAAGTGGTAGGTTCCTTCCCAAATGGCTGACTTTATCTGGTAAGGTCTGTTAGGTCCAAATGTGTTGTAGAGGGGGGGGGTGAATACAACTTTTCGAATATGAGAAGCAATAAATACGATGCAATAAATGAACACGCAGATTCAAGGAATATATTTCTTTATATATAACTTGAAAAGGTTGCTACAACATTCATTACAAAGTATAACAGAAGTTCAGAGAGAAGTGAATGATTCTAAGCTCTGTGAATGTACTCTCTCTCTTTTTCTTGTGTTTTCTCAATATTGCTCACTAACTTAAAAACATTACACAAGTACTTCTATTTATACTACATGTAATCTATGTCCTGTAGTCTTCAAAGACTAAGATGTACGTGGCCCAATGATGTCCACATAAATCTTGCCTTATCTTGAAAGCTTGGAAATCTGCCAATCAGAAGATGCCATGTGTCATGTTGAAGCTGCACTCTAAGTAGAACTTCTACTTGAGAATTTCTACTTAGCCATCTCGAAATTTCTAAGTCGAACTTCTACTTAGAAATATTCTACTTGGCCATCCAGAACATTTAGTACTTAGAAAATATTCTGGTCTTCAACTTGAAACTTCAATGCACATCTTGAGCTTGTGATATCTTCATGTCTTCTTTATTCTTCAGCAAGCTCTTGAACATGGATCTTTATTACTGACATAAACTTGCTATCAATGTCCTGACACTTGATGCACTGGTCTGGTTCATAAGTGACTAGTCTTGATAGTGTTTCTGCTTCTTGAATAAATTACCATATTCACTTAGTAACTTGGCTTTCCAATATTCGCTTTCCTTCTTGTTCACTTGAAATCAATTGGTCTTGTTGATACTGATAGTTATGATCTTGATTCTCGAATTCTCAAATCACTGAGGCATGAACAACTTTGACTTGAACTTCTCTCAATGATTTCTTCTTGACTTGATCATAGTTAACATGTTCAATTGTATCAATTACCTTGTCTTCATTTAGTGTTGATTTCTTGTGACTTCTTGTTCTTGATTGTCTTCTGGTTAAGTATCTTTTCTTTTAATTGAGTTACATTAGTTATAGTGTTACAAGTTTATACACTCTGCCTTTCAATCTCCCCCTATTTGATTGTCTAACAATGACATTCAAATTAATGAAGGATAACTCAACTAAATAAGAGACGAGAAAAGATAATTAACATTACAGTCTTGAAAAATATACAATTGAAAGATACTTGAAAACAATACAAAGAACTTAAACTAGAAACAGAATTCGAACCTCGAATTAAAGATCATTTGAATGATTCCTATCACCTGGATTATTTCATATCTTTTAGTCAAACTTATATCACCTTATTGGATTCACTCTAAGGTGAATTTTCCTCAAGTGAGTTAAAGCAACCGAAGGACATGAAGTTTTTCCAACTTCAAGTTCACACCACTCTGACCTTTAACCCTAATTCCGTTTCCTTTTCCTAGCTTCAGCAGCTTGGTCTTTCTCTTCTTTCTGCCTTTTGCTCTTCTCCTCCTGCTGCTTTTGTTTCTTATATACTGGATCATGAAGCTGCGTCCACCTAGCATTCAACAAACTTACTGCTTCCATTTCTAGAGGATTCCTGGGTTCTGGGTAAGGATGTTTGAAAAGCCTTCTGAGTCTGTCCACCTCCTGAGTAGTCCTGATCTTTGGAATGTCCTCAAATATCTTCATTATAAGCCGAGGTTTCCTATGAGTTTTATCAGCTTTAAACTGACAATAGATCATTTTGGGATAGCCCTTGACACGGTTAGTATTGTGGACACTAGCCGCATCTTGCTCCATTCGCTTCTTTTCCACTACTACATCAGACAGGTAACTCACGAGTCTCTGCTTTTCTGTCACATACTTAACTTCCACATCTTCCCATTTGAACACATATAACACTTTCTCCAGAAATGCAGCATCTTGAGTCTGCAGCAGCCATTGTCTACTCATATGCAAGAATGTTTGATTCTGGTCTGCATCTATGAATACTAAGGCATCAGCTGTATCATCAACAAAAGAGTGTATCCAGTATACACTGTCTCTTCCTGGAACACCAACTGACTCCATTATCTCTCCTTGTTCCAGTTCTCCAGTAGGAAGATTCAGAGCTTCATCTACATTCTTCATAGCTTGAAGAATATTCCATTTCTTCTCTATTAGCTCTGGTTCAATCTTCACATTATCAAGAGGGTTTGGAGCAATGACATCACACTTCCACACCTCATTACTCTTCTTGAATATGGCACTTTCAATGATCTTCACTGATTTATCTTTAAGTTCAGAAGCGAATCCCTTACTCATCATTTGTCTACAGACGGCCTTAAGAGATTCCACTGAAAGTTCCATTAAGTCCTTTTCCTCCAAGCTCACCCTCTTCAATTTACTGTCAACTACCATCCGGACAACATTAGGATATGCTGAGAATTCTGGACCCTTGTCCTCTGCTAGCTGCATTAACTGATCCCTATACAGAATGCTTAGATTCTCAGATTGAGAGTATTGAATTTTTGTTGCTAGCAAGAACAACTCTGATGCAGATCTTCTCGTCATGAATTGGTCATCCACATACAGGAAAGACATTGGGACTCCTTCTGTCAAAGACAAAATAACCTGCCACTCCTTTTTCGTTGCATTGTATCCAACCCTGACTTTAGAAATTAATCTCTTTAAAGCACTTATGTAGTCAGCAGCCATTGGATTCTGCAAATTTAGGTTGTAGAACAGATCATCTGCCTGCTTGTTATGAGCTCCTTTCGTACAGGGTCCCATCAATATCTTCCTTGCGTCATCCCACTTCTGCCCTAACCTTCTATTGTCCAGATCAATTTGAGGATCAGCTAGCCTTGCAAGCTCATAATCGTACTGCTTCCCTTGTAGCTCCGCTTTCTTTTCCTGAAACACAACACGATCTTGCATTGCCTTCATTTTAAAGAACTCAGCTTGTTCCAAGGCTAACTGTTGAGACTTCAGGGTTTCCTCATCAACAGTAATTTCTTCAGGCATTCCGAAAGACATTCCAGCACCTCCACCTTGATCCTTCAATGATCTCTTTATAGCATGTTTTAAAGGTGCGTCTTCCATATTAGAATCTGAATCAATTACCTCCTGTACTTTTTCTTGATGACTCAGGTCAATGAATGGTTCATCTTGCTCAACCATTCTTGCCTTACCCTTTCTCCTCCTCAGAGCCTCTTCTTCAACAGACGGCTCAATTTCTTTTTCTTTGACAAGATCAGCATGTTCTTGAATTTCTTCGATTTGAACTCCTTGCTGTCTCGTCTCCTTTATACTCTCCCCCTTAGGTGAGTTATCCTGAACTCCACCCTGGTCTCCAGATCCACCAGCTGCGTAAGAATCTTCAAAACCAGAACCATAGGGTCCTGCTCCACTAGCACCACCTGCACCAACATGGGGGGGAGGTTGTTGCGACTCGAAACACTCCGGGGGTAAAAGTCATTTACCTGATTTGTCAAAACAGTAAAAGCTGTAGCTTGACTTGCCATTCGTGCTGCATAGTCGTCAAGAGCCCTTTGATTATTTCCAACGTTCATCCCTAACTGCCCCATTGACTGCCCAAACTGCTTCATCTGATTTTCCATAGAAGACATACGTGTATCAAGATTTTCAATATTAAGGGACGGTGTTTGGTTTAGGTGACCTCGCTCTAATACTCATTCTGTTGGTATTTGGCGCTCGGTTTCGGGCCTTAAAAATGAAGGTCCCTCTCTCCCTAACCTCTCACACACACTCCCTGTCTCACGCTCGTGTATGTCTTCAATAATTGATCCAAAATATGAAGCAGTACCTGTAGAAACTGGATAAGCAATATAATTTGCAGTTATGGGATCAATTGTTGTTTATTCCTGAGTTGGAATCTCAGGCTGAGAGGCTACAAAGTGTTCTTGTACAACATCAGAACTGATCCTCTTTGTAGCATCAGTACGTACCGGTGAAGGTACGGCTGAAGCTTTTAAAGCTTCATGTCCTTTTGAAGCAACAGTATCTTCAAAAGGTACATAATCATCATCAAAATCCCTATGTATAGATTGTTCAAGGGTTTGACTGAGGTTTAGAAGTAGCAGCATGAGAAATTTTGGCTTTCTTTCGAATAAGAGGCTGCTCTTCGGGTTCACTCTCCTCATCATTTCTTACATCTACATGTGCTGGCTGTCTGGATTCCGGTGACAGGGGTGGTAAGGAATTAGAAATATAGCTCTCACCCTGGGATAGATTCTGCGGGCTAGCAGTCTCTTGGGTCTGGGAATCAGAAACATAGGAAGAGGAATGAGTGGTATGCAGAGAAAGATTACCTGATTCATTACCTTGTTCGTCACCGCTTTGCTCATCAGGAATCTCTTCAAATGCCTCAGCATGAGCAGACCGATTCTGAGCATGTGATGAAACTTGCGATGATTCCGCCAAGGTGGTAACTCCTGCATCATAGTTAAGCCACATTTGAATATTTTCAGGAATTGACATTGGTTTACCTTGATGTTTGTCCTGATTATCAAATGTTGAAAGTGACTTAGTGCCCATCCCTAGTGGTGCAGATGTTTGGCTTCTGGCAAATGCCTGTCTAACAGCAAGAGCATCCTTCGGTATTAAATCATTAATCAGCATTTGTAGGAACCGAGGAAACCAGCAGACAACATCTGTTGTGTTGAGGTCTCTGCTTGCAGGAGATCCCATCACAGCCACTATTTCAGAGAGAACTATGCGTCCATAATTTATATCCAGTTCTCTTGCTAGGGCAACTCCAAGGTTTTGCATGGGAATGGGAATTTGATGGAAATCGCTTTCTCGTGCCCGAAAACATCTTGTGATGGCCTCGAAAAAGTAATTCCATTCCACATGAAAGAATTGTTTTTGGATGTTTCCAGTGATCCGGCCAGACGGAGGATAACATCCTATTTCTTCAAAGAATCTGAGGCGTTCTGCAGCTGTAGGTTCTGGATCATAAGCATCTTTAATGGGGAATCCCAGAACCTTGTTGACAATTTGTTCAGTCACCACATATTCCTGACCCGCTAAGGTAAACCTGAAACCAAAGGGGGTTGATTTGCTCCCAAAAGAAACTGCACTAGTCCATAATTGCTGTAAAGCATCATATACTAGTGTAGGTTTAGCAGTAAAAGCATCGCTAGCTTTGGAATACAAATTGAGAAATCGTATCCAAGACTTAAAGCGCGGGAGTTGATCACCAATTTCCGTAGAAATATTATAAAAATTGTTTTTAGCAAGTGAAAATTGGTGAGCCATTTTAATTAAAAGTTTTTCTTTAAAAGATGTGAAAATTAATTTTAATTTCTGAAAAACAATTAATTTTAGAATTAACCGTTATATCCCTTTTAATTTATCAAGAACAACAAAAGTCCCTTTTTGAAAAATTAAACTACGGGATCCAATTAACAGTTAATGGAAGGCAAATTTCAAACCAATAACTAAATCTGCTTTAACAGTGAAATGTGTGTGTGTGAAATCGAGTTTGTATAGATCTGTGAAATTGTGTGTGTATATACGTGTGTATATATCTCAAGAAAGATGGACCGTTACACAAACACACAAGAACAGAGATTAATGATAACACACAGATGATAGCAGTCTAAAATTGGGCATTAATTCGTGGTCTGTATGAGTTTAATCAGAAAAATCACGAATCAGGGGTTGTAATTTTGAAATCGCCTATTTGTGAAGAGGCTGCTGTAAAAATGAAATTAGGTAAAAGTGAATGAATGAATCGAGTTAGAGATGTATATATATACATGAATGTGAAATGACAAAAATGTCCCTGTTAAAAAGAGTGAAAAACACTAAGTCCATACAGGGAACAGTTAAGTCGAACTCTATCTCGAAGTCTATCTCGAAGTCTATCTCGAACATTTTAAGTCGAACTTTGAGATGGAGTTCGAGATAGATGTTAACTCGAAAAATCCATGCTAATTCGAACAATTACCACTTAAGCATTAAAGATCATGTAAACAGTAACAACCACCAACAGTAATAAGGAAACCTATCTCGAAATTCAAGTAGAAATTCGAGATAAGTTTCGAGTTAGGAGTTAACTCGAAAAATCCCCTTAGACAAACTGAGAACTCTATCTCGAACTCTAAGTCGAACTCTAAGTCGAACTTCGAGATAAATTTCGAGATAGAGATTAACTCGAAGTTATTCTCAATTCTTTTCAAAATATCCCCAAAATTGGAAATCTCATCTCAATTTCGAGATAGAGTTCGAGATAGACTGTATCTCGAATATTTTGAAGATAACTAGGCACACTGGTAACTCGAACTCGAACTCTAAGTCGAATTTCGAGATGAATTTCGAGATAGAGGCTAACTCGAAATTTTTCCCAGACTAAGAATTTTCAAAACTTCACTCTGGAAGCTCAAATCGAAATTCAACTAGAATTTCAAAATGAGTTTTGAGATAGTGATTAACTCGAAATTTTGAAGATACTTAGAATAATTTGACAATTTTTCTTTGAAAAACTCAACAATTAATTTTGCCAAATTAATATAAATATCAATTCAAGGATTTTAATATATGACATAATTAAAACATTCCTTGATAATTCTAAGGCCTCTAATTACATGAAAAACACAGGTAAATTCATCTAAAAATCATGCAAAATTTAGAATATTATGAATTTAACTCCCCCTATGATCATGCAATCTAACAAACATAAATTCAAAGATTTGTGCTATAAAAGACACTTAAAACACAATGAATTCATGTAATATGACACTATATGCAATCTATAACAATCACTAATTAGGCATTTTAAAGTCTAAACACATAATGATTAAATAGCTTGCATATACAAACATAACCATGGATTTTACAGATAGAAGGCTTTACTAACTTGTGTTAAGCATTCCCAATTCACCAACCAACCTATTGAATGTTACTTCATCAAGAGGTTTGGTGAATATATCTGCAATTTGTTGCATTGTGGGCACAAAATGTAGCTCCACAGTCCCCTCCTCGACATGTTCTCTTATGAAGTGATACCTGATGTCAATGTGCTTGGTTCTTGAGTGATCTACAGGATTGTTGGTTATGGCAATGGTACTTGTGTTGTCACACATAATTGGAATTTTCTTGTGCTCCATGCCATAATCCTTCAATTGGTTCCTCATCCACAATATTTGAGCTACACAGCTTCCAGCAGCAATGTACTCAGCTTCAGCAGTAGAAGTAGATACTGTATGTTGCTTTTTACTTTGCCAGGACACCAATCTTCTGCCAAGAAATTGACAAGCACCAGATGTGCTTTTCCTATCAATCCTGCAACCTGCATAGTCTGAATCCGTATAGCCAATTAGATTAAAACCTGTATCTCTTGGGTACCAAATTCCTAGATTTGGTGTGCCCTTGAGATACCTAAAAATTCTTTTGACGGCTATGAGATGTGATTCTCTAGGATCCGCTTCGAATCTTGCACATAAACAAGTCGCGAACATTATATCAGGTCTACTTGCAGTTAAATAGAGAAGTGAGCCAATCATACCTCGATAGCTTGTGATGTCAACTGATTTACCTGATTTGTCTTCATCAAGCTTCGTGGCTGTTGCCATGGGAGTCTTAGCTGCTGATGCATCTTCTAGATTATACTTCTTGAGTAAATCTCTGACGTACTTGGATTGACAGATAAAGATACCATCTTTTCTCTGACTAATCTGTAATCCAAGGAAGAAAGACAGCTCTCCCATCATGCTCATCTCGTATTTCTCTTGCATTAGCTTAGCAAATTTCTCGCACAAGCGCTCATTAGATGACCCGAAAATAATATCGTCCACATAGACTTGAACAAGTATTAAATCATTCTTCACATTCTTATAGAACAATGTTTTGTCAATTACTCCCCTAGTAAAACCACTTTCAATTAAGAATACGGATAGGGTTTCATACCAACATCTTGGGGATTGCCTGAGGCCATAGACAGATTTGAAGAGAAGATACACAAAATCTACAAGTTCTGGATCAATGAAGCCAGGCGGCTGTTCCAGATACACTTCTTCTTCTAACTCTCCGTTCAGGAAGGCACTTTTCACATCCATCTGAAAAACCTTGAAGTTCTTATGTGCTGCAAATGCCAAGAACATCCTGACTGCCTCAAGTCTTGCAACCGGTGCATAGGTTTCATCATAATCAATTCCTTCTCGTTGAGAATAACCTTTTGCAACCAAATGAGCCTTGTTTCGTGTTACAAGTCCGTTTTCATCCATTTTATTTCTGAATACCCACCTAGCTCCAATTACAGATTTGTTCTTTGGTCGGGGTACCAGTTTCCAAACTTTCTGCCTTTCAAACTGATTGAGTTCCTCTTGCATTGCAATCACCCAATCAGCATCACCAAGAGCTTCTTCTATTTCTTTAGGTTCAAGCTTGGATAAGAACCCAGAATATAAGCAAATACTAGCCAGGTCAGCTCTTGCATTTCTTCTAGTAGACACACCAGCATCTGGATCACCAATAATTAATTCAAACGGATGGTCTCTATTCCATACCCGTTCTCTTGGAAATTGTCTTGATGATTCAGCATGACTTTCTGAGTTGTGGTGCTGACTACTTTGATTACTTTCACTAACTCCCCCTGAGTTAGTGCCAGCTCCTACAGAACTAGAGTCAACTCGACTCGAGCCTTGAACAGTAGTCCTTGAGCTGCTATTTACTCCCCCTGAGTTGTTGCCGGTTCGTACTGAAGAAGTCTCTCCTGATCTTGTAGGATTAGCTTGTTCACTAGACTCAGGTTCTTCACGTACACTTGGAACATTTAATGGGACAACCAACTCAGGTTCATCTTCAAGTTCTTCTAAGTCCAGATTCTGAAATTTTAGGGACTCAGGTTCACTAGAATCTCTTGAAATTGATGAGAGTTTGGTATCGTCGAATCTGACGTTGTAGCTTTCAGTCACTTTTCGATCATTTACTAAGAACACCCTATAAGCTGCTACCACATCTGTGGAGTAACCAACAAAGATTCCTTCACGAGCTTTTGCTGCAAACTTGCCTAGATTTTCATCATCTATAAGTACATAGCATTTTGCTCCGAAGACATGAAAGTATTTGATTGTTGGTCTTCTTCCGTTCATTAACTCACATGGTGTCTTTTCTTTATCTTTTATGATCAAGGATCGATTTTGAGTGTAACACACGGTACTCACTGCTTCTGCCCATAAGTACAGAGGAAGTTTCGAATCATACAACAAAGTTCTTGCTGCTTCAACCAAAGTTCTATTCTTCCTTTCAACTACTCCATTTTGTTGTGGAGTTCTCGGGGCTGAATACTGACGACGTATTCCCTTAGATACACAGAAGTCATTTAGCACTGCGTTTTTAAATTCAGTGCCATTGTCTGATCTAATCGTCTTCACAGTAAGTGTTGAAACATTCTCAATTCGAGTGATGTGATCAATGATTAAGAAAGGTACTTCGTCTTTCGTCATTGCGAACAATACCCATGTATACTTTGAAAAGTCATCCACGATTACCAATGCATATCTTTTCCTAGACAAAGATAGGACATTTACTGGGCCAAACAAATCCATATGAAGAAGTTGCAGAGGCTCAGTAATACTAGAAATTTCTTTGCTTTTATGCGATGCTCGTTTCGACTTTCCCATTTCACAAGCTTCACAGAGTCCTTTCGGAGCGAACTCCATTTGAGGTAGATCTCTCACCAATTCTCGCCTCGCGAAAGCATTCATCGTTTGAAGTTTAAGTGAGATAACTTTTTGTGCCATAACCAGCTTTCATCATCCGAAGCTTTGCTGTAGAAACAGGTGACTTCATTCTGATTTGCTGAATCCATGTCTGCAACAGAAAGATCTGCCTTTCGAACTCCTCTCAAAGCCAGTGAACCTTCCTTGATGTGAGTGATTGATACACCTTTCTTGTTGAAGACAATTTCGTAACCTTTGTCACAGAATTGACTGATACTCAACAAATTATGCTTTAATCCCTCAACATAGGAAATATCTTCAATGATGACATTGCTAGTTTTCAGTTTGCCATATCCCTTTGTCACACCTATGCTGTCATCTCCAAAGGTAACATAAGGGCCAGCTTTCATAACCATCTCTGTAAGCAGGGACTTGTTTCCAGTAATATGCCTCGATGCTCCACTGTCTAGCACCCATATAACTTTATTTCTATTCTGATTAATGCCCTGCAATGACAGATTGGTTAGACATTCTTCGGAACCCAACTTTGATTGGGCCCGGCTTTTCGATAAGATCGATAATCAACAGATTTAACAACAGGAGATGCACTTTTCTTAACATTACTAGAGCTTTCGACTTCCTCCTTTCCTTTCTCAGACTTGACATGTTTTTCAGTCCTAGGAGAAGGTTTGTCACTCCTAACTTTAGGAGGACTGACAGTCTTGGCTCTCACATGCTTTTTCTTGATGTTTGAACTAGCAGCAGTATTTAAGCATGACTGGCTAGATGCATTCATTAAATTCACAAAAGTTTGCATGACATTAAAAGTGCATGGCATACAATTAGGTTGACCACACTGTGCATGATTCTGATGCAGATTATTCATTGTATGTGTGACAGGCATGGCATGTGCAGCAGGGACATTTATGTTAGCTTTACATGCATAAGAAAGATGTTCAGTAGATTTGCAGTGATAACATGCTTTCTTTATTCGTTCAGCCTTAACCTCTTTTATGCCTTTCTTCCCTTGTTGTTTAACAGCCTTAGCTCCTATTCCTAGTCTAGATTCATCACTAGGGAAATTGATTTTAACTTGTTTGATAGGAGTTATAGGTTGTGCTTTCTGGCGATCTTCCATCTCAATCTCATATCTAGCTATCAATTCAGTCTCTTCTTCTTCTATTCTAGGAACAAGGTGTTTGTAGATGGGTTTGACAGAAGGCTTAAAAATGCTTGGAATTTCATTTTTAAGGTCACTGGAACTAGTGTCAATAGGTCTCTTCCCTTCTTTCTTAGAAAGGTTAGAATAATCAAGTCCTACACCTACTCCAGTTATCTTCTTAAATACGTCATTATCTACATACACTTTACTAGCAGCTAGTTTGTAAGCTTCACATTTAGTTTCTAACTCAGCTAGTTTGTTCCTAAGACATGCTTTTATTTCTTCCTTAAGGACGAGCTTGTGTTCCAAAGATTTAATAAAATCTCTTAGAGAAGTATCTACAGTGCAAGCAGCCTCTAACTCTTCCACTTTTGCCTCAAGCATTCTGCTTTTGGCGACAAGTGTTTTCTGTTCCTTTTGAGAAGTGTCTAGGCTTTTGCACAACATGTAGATCTCTTCGCTAAGAGCCCCGTTCTGTTCCTTATAATCATCAATAGACATTTCTACTTTAAGGGTTAGAACTGGTACCTCTGGTTCCTCTGATGTCTCAGCCATGAGCGCAAAGTTTGCTACATGAGTAACATCTTCCTCATCTGAATCATCCCAAGCTCTTCCTTCTGTTACTAATAAAGCTCTTTTTCCATGTCTTTCCTTCACCAGCGATTCATACTTGCTTTTGAGGGCTTCAAATGTCTCTTTTGGATAAGTCTGTTTAGGCTTTTTGCAGTCCGAGGCAAAATGTCCAGGTTCACCACAGTTATAGCATTTGAACTTCATTTTGAAATCCAAAGGAGATTTATAGCTGGTATTCTTGCCTTTACCTTGGTAGCCTGATGAACTACCACCACCCTTAGCAGCCCGATAATAAGATGAAGAATTTCTCTATGGTCGGTTGCTCTTTCTGAATCTCATGTTGCTGAACTTCCTTGCCATGTATGCCACGACACTATCGTCCATGTTGTCCAGCTCTTTTTGGGTGAAGTAGTCATCATCACTGTTAGATGCACACTCGTCATCATTATCAACTTGATGTGGTGCAGGTGATGATTTAGGCTTTGCTGCAACCATTGCCTTCTTAGACTCTTCCTCATCAGCAACTAATCCTGATGCAGTTTCTTTTCCTTTTGAATCATTGTCCCATGCTTGATCTTGAAGTGTTTCCAGCTCATAGGTCTTCAGAATTCCATAATATTCTTCCAGAGAAGTTGTATGCAAATCTCTGGTTTCTCTGATTGCGTAGACCCTATGTTCAATGCTCTTTGGCTGGTTTCTCAGATATCTCGTATTGGTTTCAACCATGGGGAGAGTTACACCTCTCAGATTCAAATCCAATACCAACTGACTGAATCTTAGATTGACGTCTGTTATGCCTTCTCCTTTTCGTATTCTAAAGGTGTCATACTCCATCTTGAGTATAAGTGTCTTGTTGCTTCTAACATCTGCAGATCCTTCCATGACAACTTCTATCTTGTCCCAAATCTTCTTTGCTGTATTCAAACCTTTGACTATGTTAAACATTTCATGATCAAGAGATTCCATCAAGGTTTGTCTTACAGAAGTATCATAAGCTATTTGCTCCTTGTCAGCATCCGTAAAGTCCGCTGCCTTTTTAGGCTCAGACCGAGCAGGTATAACCTCCTCTCCTTCCGTACGCTCAGGAATAGCTTTCATTGGAACGAATTTACCCTTTTCAAGGACTTCCAGATACTCAGGGTTAATAGTCTCTAAGTAGAGTCTCATTCTGAAAACCCATTCTTCATAGTGATCTCGGTTGAACATTGGGATCTTGAAAGAGTTTTTAGGTGCCATTTCAAATCTGGTCACTAAAAGTTTCTAAGTACCCAAGACTAGGCTATGTAGAATATCTATGTAGAACTTCTGCCAAGTCGAAATTTCTCTAAGTAGAAATTGTCCAAGTCGAAATTCACCAAGTAGAAATTGTCCAAGTCGAAATTCTATGTAGAAAATCTCAAGTAGAAATTCTATGTAGAACTTTTGTCCTTAGAATAATTTTCTGCAGATTACTTTAATATTGAATAAACAATACCACCTTTTTGACTTTTGATACTTTACACACCGAAAGCAACTAACCCACTTGCTAGGCACTGAGTATGTCTTGTTACACTTTCGGCCAAGGAATATTTATCAAATCAAAAGTACAAAAACACCTTTTTGACTATCTTATTTGTTTGAAAAAGGAGATCAAAAAGTTGTTGGGTTGTCTTCTTTGATAAGAACAGATGATGAACACTCAAGAACACCAAATATCAATGAACCCAGATTAATTCACAAAATTAATTAAAATACACCCAAGCTAAATAATCACACCTGGAGTATTTAAATAATTTTTTCGGATGAGTTTTCACTAGAAACGAATTAAAGCACACTTTTCGAAAAAATGAAAAGTAGATCTAGAAAATAAAAACTCACGATTCTTCTACCAAACACAAGGATCTATGTTTTGTATGTTAAACATCGGCTCTGATACCAATTGTTAGGTCCAAATGTGTTGTAGAGGGGGGGTGAATACAACTTTTCGAATATGAGAAGCAAAAAATACGATGCAATAAATGAACACGCAGATTCAAGGAATATATTTCTTTATATATAACTTGAAAAGGTTGCTACAACATTCATTACAAAGTATAACAGAAGTTCAGAGAGAAGTGAATGATTCTAAGCTCTGTGAATGTACTCTCTCTCTTTTTCTTGTGTTTTCTCAATATTGCTCACTAACTTAAAAACATTACACAAGTGCTTCTATTTATACTACATGTAATCTATGTCCTGTAGTCTTCAAAGACTAAGATGTACGTGGCCCAATGATGTCCACATAAATCTTGCCTTATCTTGAAAGCTTGGAAATCTGCCAATCAGAAGATGCCATGTGTCATGTTGAAGCTGCACTCTAAGTAGAACTTCTACTTGAGAATTTCTACTTAGCCATCTCGAAATTTCTAAGTCGAACTTCTACTTAGAAATATTCTACTTGGCCATCCAGAACATTTAGCACTTAGAAAATATTCTGGTCTTCAACTTGAAACTTCAATGCACATCTTGAGCTTGTGATATCTTCATGTCTTCTTTATTCTTCAGCAAGCTCTTGAACATGGATCTTTATTACTGACATAAACTTGCTATCAATGTCCTGACACTTGATGCACTGGTCTGGTTCATAAGTGACTAGTCTTGATAGTGTTTCTGCTTCTTGAATAAATTACCATATTCACTTAGTAACTTGGCTTTCCAATATTCGCTTTCCTTCTTGTTCACTTGAAATCAATTGGTCTTGTTGATACTGATAGTTATGATCTTGATTCTCGAATTCTCAAATCACTGAGGCATGAACAACTTTGACTTGAACTTCTCTCAATGATTTCTTCTTGACTTGATCATAGTTAACATGTTCAATTGTATCAATTACCTTGTCTTCATTTAGTGTTGATTTCTTGTGACTTCTTGTTCTTGATTGTCTTCTGGTTAAGTATCTTTTCTTTTAATTGAGTTACATTAGTTATAGTGTTACAAGTTTATACACTCTGCCTTTCAAGGTCCCTCCTAATTTGCTCCAAAAGCTCCATGTGCCAGAACCCTGGTATTTGGCATGACTTTTCTCAGAACTAGGTCTCCAACTTTAAAAGGTCTTGCCTTCACCTTTTTGTTGTAATACCTTCGAACTCTCTGTTGATATGTTGCTAACTTCACTTGTGAATCTGCTCTCAACTCTTCGATCATGTCCAAATACAGTCTTTGATTGACCTCATTGCTCTCGGGATCAAAATACTTTCTTCTCAAGGAACCTGTTCCAACTTCCACAGGCACCATAGCTTCACAACCATAAGCAAGAGTAAAAGGAGACTCACCAGTTGTAGTTCTAGGCGTGGTGTTATACGACCACAAGACTCCAGGAAGCTCTTCTGGCCAGCTTCCTTTCTTATCATCAAGCCTCGTCTTCAAAGTGTGCTTGATAATCTTATTCACTGCTTCAGTCTGTCCATTACTCTGCGGATAATACACTGCTAAAAATGCCTTCTGAATTCCAAACTGCTCACACAACCCTCTAAGCTCTCTACTATCAAACTGCTTCCCGTTGTCAGAAATCAGTTTCTGCGGAATGCCAAACCTGCATACAATGGCTCGAAACACAAACTCAGTCAACTTTGACGTTGTAATCTTAGCAAGTGGTTCTGCTTCTGCCCACTTTGTAAAGTAATCAACTGCAACCACTGCATATTTCACTCCTCCTTTTCCTTTCGGGAGTTCTCCAATGAGGTCTATTCCCCAAACAGCGAATGGCCAAGGGCTAACAATCGGTTTGATAGGTGCTACAGGACGATTATCAAAATTTGCAAACCTCTGACAATTACTGCATGCCTGCACAAATTTTGTAGCATCTGCTTTGATGGTTGGCCAGTAATATCCTTGTCGAAGAACCTTCATGGCTAAAGAATTCCCCCCCGAGTGATTTCCACATACTCCTTCATGAATCTCCTCGAGGATATACTTGCATTGTTCTCCAGCTACACACTTGAGCAAAGGTTGATTGAATCCTCGTCTATACAGAACTCCATCATAGATTACATACTTGGCTGCATGATACCTCAGCTTCCTGGTATCATCTTGACTGGGAGGTAGCTCCCCTTTATCCAGGTAACGATGTATTGGGGTCATCCAGGAATCTTCAACTGGGAACTCGATGTCCATCACTTCTTCTTTGAAAACACTAGGTTGCTCCTGAATCTGAAGTGGAATTACCCCAAATAACGTGGATTCTCTCTGAGATCCTAACTTGGCCAATGCATCTGCCTTGGTATTCTTTCCTCGAGGTATTTGATCTAGCTTTACCTCTTTAAACCTTGCGATCAACTCCTGGGAGTACCTCAAATATAAGTCTGTTCTTGGCCCTCTCGCCTGAAAACCACCACGAATCTGCCAAACTACTAACATCGAATCGCTGAACACTCTGATATTTTCCACCTTCATCTCCAATGCTAACTTGAGGCCTGCAATTAATGCCTCATACTCTGCATCATTGTTCGTGGCTTTAAAAGCAAAATGAAATGAGCTATAGAGTTGGTGCCCTTCTGGACTAACTAGTTCTATGCATGCACCTGCTCCACCACTGTTAACAGCTTCATCCACATACAGTGTCCACCAAGGTGCACAGTTGTCATTGTATGCCTGTTTTTCTACTACTTCTTTTGGCCCCTCCTGGCCGGTGACCTCTACATGAGATGGGAACTCGATTAAGAAATCTGCTAGAGTTTGAGCTTTGATTGCTGTCTTTGGCTTATATTCTATATCGAACTGTCCTAGCTCTACAGCCCACTTTAACATTCTCCCAGAAGTTTCTGGCCTATGCATCACTTGCTTAAGTGGATATGAGGTTCTTACCTCAATTTTGTGGGCTTGGAAGTAAGGTCGCAGCTTCCTGGAAGCCAAAATCAATGCAAAAACCAGCTTCTCCATTCTTGTATACCTCGTTTCTGCATCAAGTAACCTTTTACTAACATAGTAGACTGGGCTCTACTGTCCATTCTCTTCTCGAACCAGAACTGCACTAATGGAATACTCTGATACAGCCAAGTAAAGTATTAATGTCTCTCCATCCACAGGTTTGGCTAACAGTGGGGGGCTCCCAAAATGCTCCTTTAACCTTCCAAACGCTATCTCACATTCTGCTGTCCACTCGAATTTGCTTCCTTTCTTTATAGCTTTAAAGAACTCCTGACACTTATCAGTGGACTTCGAAATGAACCTATTCAAGGCTGCAACTCTTCCTGTGAGGGACTGAACCTCTCTCACAATTCTCGGCGACCTCATATCAATCAATGCTTTAATCTTGGCTGGGTTGGCTTCGATACCTCTGTGGTTCACCATGAAACCCAGAAACTTTCCTGATTCTACCCCGAACACACATTTTTGAGGGTTCAGCTTCATTCTGTACTTTCGCAAGATTCCAAACATTTCTTCTAAGTGCTTTACATGGTCAACAGCTTCCTTAGACTTAACTAGCATATCATCCACATATACTTCCATAGTATGGCCAATTTGGTCTTTAAACATCATATTTACTAACCGTTGGTATGTGGCTCCAGCATTAATCAATCCAAATGGCATGCATACATAACAATAAAGACCTCTATCTGTAATAAAAGAAGTGTGCTCTTGATCAGGTTCATACATAGGAATTTGATTGTAACCTGAATATGCATCCATAAAGCTGAGTAGGGCATGTCCAGCTGTTGCATCCACTAACTGATCAATTCGTGGTAACGGGAAACTGTCTTTCGGGCATGCTTTGTTGAGATCTGTGAAGTCCACACAAGTTCTCCATTTTCCATTAGGTTTCTTTACCAAAACAGGGTTTGCCAACCATACTGGGTAGAAAGATTCTTTAACCAATCCTGCATCCAATAATCTGTCGACCTCTTCTTTCAATGCTTGAGCTCTTTCTCCACTAACTGGTCTTCGCTTCTGTCTCACTCCTTTCTTTTCTGGATCAATATTCAACATATGACACATGACCCTTGGATCTATCCCTTCCATATCTGCGTGACACCATGCAAACACATCCAGGTTCTTGCCCAAAAAGGTAATGAGAGATTCCTTTAAGGCTGGGTCGAGTTGAGCTCCAATCTTCAACACTTTTGTACCATCTTTGTCATTGATCTTCACATCCAAAGTTTTACCAGCTGGTCCAGCCTTGACCATGGTTTCTGGCATTCGAGGATCTAAGTCTACCTCCATCTCTGTGGTTAGGTCCTCTTGAGGTTCTTGGACTTCGCGCATGACATTCCTTCTCTTTGATGCTGGCTGACTGTCTTCATTGCTTTCATTATGTTTCAATTTTTGGGATTTTTCTTCATCCAATCCTTCTGCCATACACATATCACCATCCTTGTCCGTAGGAGGTGCACTTTCTATCAGCAAATAAGGGGTATCTGGTCCTCGAAAAACTGGAATCTCAACATGAGGTTCCTCTTCTATGATCTCTTCAATTCTTATGGCTTTACAGGATGCTGGTACAAAGCCTTCCAAGGGCGTAGTACGCAGATCAAGTGTTATTTTATCTGGGTTCTTTCCTGGGAAATCATCAGGAACCTCATCCATGGGTTCAGGCAATTTAGCAGCCTTAGCAGCATGTTGCAAAGCTTTGGTGTAGCACTCTCTAGACTCATACTAGCATCCTCGAACTACACCAATTCCATTTTGGTGTTGGGAACTTCATAGTTAAATGATAAATGGAGGTTACCACCCTCATCTCCTTCAAAATGGGTCTTCCCAGAATAGCATTGTAATTCATATTCTCTTCTATAACAATGAATTCTGCCAGCTGTGTAATGCAACATGGTTTGTCACCTAAAGTTACTGGCAAACGAATCTTACCTTTGATAGGAACCTGATTATTAGTGAATTCGTACAAGGTATTGTTTGTTGGAGTTAAATCTTTATCCAGAAAATGCATCTTCTTGAAAGCTGAGTAAGATAGCAAGTTTACAGAGCTTCTATTATCAACTAGCACTCGATGAACCTCATAAGACCCGATTCCTGCCTCAACCACTAAAGCATCGGTATGGGGATGGTGCACCCAGGAAGCATCTTCTTCAGTGAAAGTGATATCTGCATTCTCTCCTTCAAACATCCTTGGGGACCTCTGTGACAGATTGTAAATACTGGTCAAAGGACGTTCTTTACCTCACGGGTATACCTCTCCATGGCACTCCTGCTGCTTCCTCCAATGTGGGGACATCCTATAATTGTGCGTATGCATCCATCCTTAGGTGGTCCTTCCATCACGACAGGTTCCTGTGTCTGTGTCTTCTGAGTCTTCTCATCTCTATACTTTTTTCCTTCCTGAGCCACCCATTCACTCAACTGCCCTTGTCTGATTAGAGTTTCAATTAAGTCTCTGAGGTGACGACAATCTGCAGTATTATGCCCATTGTTATCATGAAAGTCACAGTATGGGCGCTAATTCTTATTCCCTGGGGGACCAGTTGCGAAAGGCTTCTTAAACCATGAGGACTTCTCATTCACCGCGTAAATGTGATCGATCGGGGCTACCAAAGGGGTGAAAGTTTCATAGACAGGTCTCTCATGTTTATTATTGTTATAGGAAGCTGGTGGCGGGACCTGACCCATGACAGGTTTAGTAGGATTCACAGCTTCAGGCTTCACCTGGGATGTGCGACTAACCACCTTTTTATTGTCACGACCATTGGGGCTTCTTTGTCTCGATCTTTTGCTTCCACTTTGCCTTACGAAATATGGATCCTTCTTTAATTCGGCTAGAGATTCCTCCACCAGACGAAAGGGTTCTGCCTGGGCGTAAAAATCTGCCAACATCTCTGGTTCTTTTCCTTGAAGTGCTTTCCAAAAGTCCGAGCCTCCTTTGACTCCAGCAATTAAAAAATTCTTTATGGTTTCCTTAGATGCTTTCCTAACCTTAGGAACCTCTGCATTAAACCTCTTGAAATATTCTGTCAACGTCTCACTAGGTCTTTGCTTGATATTGGCTAAGGTATTGGTTGGTGGTGCGAACGCAACAGATGCTCTAAATTGAGTGATGAAGAGCTTCCCCATACTTGCCCAAGAACCAATCGAATCAGCAGGTAACCTTTTGAACCATTGATGGGCTCCACCCTGTAGAGTTGCAGCCAGTAACCTGCATCTGGTGGCTTCCTTCACTTGATAGACATCCATCTCCGTGTCAAAACGACTAAGGTATTCAATGGGGTCAGTAGTTCCATCGAACTTCAACTCATTCGAAGGCCTATAAGACCTAGGCAGAGCCGATTTTCGAACCTTCTTGGTGAAAGGAGAAGCAGTTATAGGATTCACAGCAAGATTCTTTTCGTCCTTGAGTTGAGCCAAAAATTTCTTGACATCTTCTGCTGTCACCTCCCCAGTAGCTTCCGCCTTTGTCTTTTTACTCGTTCCTTCCTCTTCTTGCGACTCTGCAGTGCTTGATTCTTCAGTATCCTCATCTGAATCCGTGCTTTCTTCTTCAATTATCTCAACAGATTGGTCTTTATCTTTCTTCTTTTTCTGTGGGGAACCTCCAGTCTTGGTTTTCTTCTTTCCCTTGGACCCTGTACGGCCCTTGCTAACAGTTTTACTCTTCTCAGGATTCTCTAGTTCTTCGTCACCATTATTCTGCTTTGGTTCTCCACCATCTTCTGGAACCTCCTCTCCATTCTCAGATTCTTCTTCCTCAAAGTTCAACTGTTTCGGAGTAACCTTCGACTTCTTGCCCTTCTTTGCCTTCTTTTTCTTCTTTTTACTTGAAGCTTGCTCCAAAGTCGACAAACGTTCTCCCACAGTCTTTAAGATTTCCATCATAGCTGCTTTAGTAACCTTCGGTGCTCTGGGAGGAGATTTGTTCCCCTCGTGAATCTGTCACTCAGAACGGGTTGCTTCGCTATCAGAGTTGCCTGACATCTTTTCCACTCATAAGATATTAACTATCCCCCTCCTTCTAGCGCCAATGTTGATGAGTGGATTTCGTAATCAACTTATGAGAGGTCTACGAGTAGTTGTATAAGCTAGCGATCAACTGTTCTGTGAAAGATTTGGGTTATGTTTGTGGGGGTTGAGCTGCGCTCGAGTGTATCTCCAATAATCTCAAGTGCCTTTAGAGAAAATCAGAGAACTTAATGCGTCTTACCCTGAGGTGCCTACGTACCCTTGTATATATATAGGGATCAAGCTCACGTAGTTCTAATATGATTCTGTCTCTTACTGGAATAGCTGTATTCGGTCACCTAGTTCGTGTAGGACTCAGGTTCCTTTAGAGCCTTCCACGAACTAGTTGGCTAAGTAGAGTACAAACTCGAGTTCGTGCCCTACTATAATTCTCTCATTGATTAGAGATAATTCTAGGATCATCGGCGCCCAAGAATTATACTCCAATATCAATTCGTTTATCTGTTCTAGATGGCTTCTAGAACTTTCTGTTGGGCAACTCGTAGGAACCTGGTGCTCAGGAACCTACATCTCAGGAGCCTGTTTCTCAGGAACCTCCTTATTTCGGGACATATCGCTTAGGGACCTCCCTTTAGGTGTCAGTACCTGCACAAATAACAAACTAGTTAGTCTGGATAACTCTTCACATGCTTTTATCATCTCTATGGCTGTTGCTATGCTAACTCGAACTCTTCTGCTTGGAGGAACCTGGTCTCCCAGTGCTCAGCTCAGCTTCCTGACCTTGGGAACCTCCTGATACTCATTCTTCCTTAGTCATTTCTTTTATCTGACCTTCACAACTCGTAAGGGATCTATCTTCTGGCTTGTATGGATCGAACCCTATAGCTTAATGGGCCTAAATCCAGCCCATGGAGATTTTGGGCACAACAATTCCTATTTTCATTTTTTGTGGAATATTTGACCGGTCAGTGAATTAAATATTATTATATTCAAGAAACAAGATATTAAATTGGAGGAATTGAGGATTTAATATTTTGGGATTTTATTATATTTGATTTGAGAATTTAGAACGAAAACCACTGAGTCAGTGAAACGAATGTCATAGAAACCGCTGAGACTTTATAACGAGATTAAAGTGATTAAGCGAACGAATCATGGATTAAGGATATGGTATATTAAGAGTCCAAAGGAGGATATATTACTAAAGGAGAATGGAATTGAGAATAAAATCCTAGAGGAAAAGGAATTGAGAACAGTTGAGAAAGCGCGGGAACATTTTTTGAGAACAAGAAATAGAAAGAGAATAAACAAGGAATATTGGAGATATTATTGATTTAAGGTATTACGCCACATTGGATCAATGAAGTGCAACATATTAGTCGTAACATATTTATTTTATTAAGACGACACAGAAGAAATCAAGTCGGTGAACAAAAGGATGCATCCAATCTTGCAATATACACCGTCCAAGTGAGTGGATCATGACATCACACCTTTAATAAAGCAACTAGCATCAAAAGGTAATAAACCAAGGACTTAAGTGCAATAACACAAAAGAGGAGGAGTTGGGTGCAATTTTGGAGGATAAGGAAATCTAAACCAACCAATGAGAAGATGACACCTCATGGCAAAGTGGATGAGGTTGATTAAAAGATAAAGACTTGTATTATTCAACCAAAACCAAAACAAAACATCACCACCACCCACCAAGAGCTACCCACGGTTTTCTAAAGAAACGAAGATGATGAATAGTAAAATTTTCATATCTCAAGATCTAGCCACTCATAAATCGCAATCTATAGCTTAAATCAAAGCTTAGAAGAAGATAGGAAGGTGTGCCAAGTTTGAGAGCAAGAAGGTAACCATTCCATTTTCATTTTGATTTTACAAGATGAGCATGAATAGTGATGAATAGTAATTTCAAGAAACTAACTTTGATTTTCTTGTTTCTTTGGTTGATCTAAGCTTGATTAAGGCTAGTTAAGGACCATACAAGGCTTACTAAGCGAGAATCACTCTCCAAGGAAGGTAACAAGCTCATAAACCCTTAGTATCATTTTGAGTTTTATGAGTTTTATGGATGATTTAGTGATAAGATGATATTAGACTAGTCATGATGTTATCATGTGTTAGAATGGATTGGGTGTAGTGCTTGAATGATTCACGGTGATGTGAAAACTTTGGAAATCGTGTAAACATAACCGTTATAATGCCCGATTTTACAATACCATGCCTTGTATGCCATTTTCGTGCTAGTAACCCTACTGACCAGTGACCTTTTCTGCCATACTTAGTTAGTACATGTTACGAGGATCGTTTTGACGCGAGAATCGTAACATTTGGACTTACAGTTTAGCAGGAGCGTCCGTTTTAGTAAACGACGTTCGTTAAAACCAAACCATGAATTATATGCAACTTTGAGGCTATGATTGAACCCCTTAAATGAGTAATTGGGTTATGAGACTTTTGTATGACATGCTAGGAGTGTCTAGGAAGGCCCTCTAAAAGGTTTTGTGTTAAAAGGATTAATGGTTGGTTTTATAAAATTGTCGGAGTCAAGCATGCGCAAGAGATATTCTTAAGAAGTTAACTTGAAAACGTGTTTTGGATTAAGTAAAGTACACACTCAGTAATTTAAGCGATTAAGTGATTAATCTCGGATATCTTGGTTATGTATAGATTACCGGACCACCCCGAGACACACTACCCCGACAGGATTACCAGGCAAGTTTTCTAAATCTATACTTTGAAGTATTGATTATAATACTGTTTTTGCCATGTATATAGTTGCATAGTTTTACGATATATACTTATTGATAAGTTTGACTTTCGTACATTACACGAGCTTTGAGATAAGGTACTTATAAACCGGTATACCTTGTAGCTCTATAGATAAGAGCGTGTTTATTGTTTCGACTCTAGACCGGGAGTCGGTATTTTCTGTTATAGAGATAGTCGTGGAAACCCGGAGGGATTCCTGCGACAGAGTACTATTCATCTTGAGGATTACTATTAATAATCATTATTATATTTCCAGAAAGAATTTATTACTTGAAAATGAATTGGTAATTAGCTTATAAGCTAGATATGGGATATCAGTTATAAGCCATACTTTATTATTACCCTTATCGAAGGGTGTAAGTGTCGTATCTTTTGCAAAAGACCGGGAGTCGGTATTTCGTGTACTTTTGAAGATATATTTTCATAAATATATCGAATAAATATTACTAGCTTATAACACGTGCGATGCACGGATTTCTTTTGACATGTAATTTATTTTATTTTAAAATTATATTTTTATATAATCATTATTTTCAATATTATATTTTAATTTAAATTTTAATAATTTAATATAAATTTAATTAATGATATGCATGGTTTAAAACTTATATTATAAAATTTTAAAATAATATTTCGTTGACGGAATTCGATCATTGGAATATTACTAAATTAACTTAATCATATAATATATCTAATCATTAGATCTAACTGTTCCTATTTTTTACTAATAATCTAATGATCATTATTCGTTTTATACAAATTTATATTATATTTTTTTAGTAATTAGAAGATATGGTGTGATATTTTTGGATATATATTAATTATTGAAAGATTATGTTTTAATTAGGAAAAAAATATTATTGATCGAAAGATATGATATTTTAGGTATTTGTAAAAGGTAATATCATCAATTAAAAGTAAATGTTTTTTAATTTAAAAAAGCAATCGGCATATTATCATTAATTATATTATTTTATTATTTATTTTAATAATTAGGATGACCGTGCTGAAAACCGAATTGACAAATTTTCAATGCCCGTGTAATGCAGGGTTTTTTTTATTATGTTATAACTTTATTTTATTATTCATTTTAATAATTAGGATGACCCTGTTGAAAATCGAATTGACAAACTTTCAAATCCCGTACCGAATTGACAAACTTTCAATGCCCGTGTGATGCAGGGTTTTTTTTATTATGTTATAACTTTATTTTATTATTTATTTTAATAATTAGGATGACCGTGTTGAAAACCGAATTGACAAACTTTCAATACCCGTGTGATGCACGAGTTTCTTTTAGAGGTTTTTTCATAAATATATTGTCAAAAGTAATTTTTTGCAATTTTACTTTTGTTAAGAAAAGCTATTTTCAAAAATACCATCTTATTTTCAAAAGTACCATCTTAGTTGCAAATTAGGGTTCCCCCTTCCTTATCCCCCTCCCCCCACCTTCCCGCCACCGCCACTTTCCTTTCGACCGCCATTTTTTTTTTAAGATGGGCATGCTTTTGGTTGCTTTTGGTTGCAAGGCCCCGCCAGGGGCACTCATAATTGGTGGATTTAGGTTGCAAGGCCCCGCCAGGGGCACTCATAATTGGTGAAATTAGGTTGCAAGGCCCCGCCAGGGGCACTCATAAATGAGGTTGCATCCAGTTGCATATGCAACCACATGCAACTGAATGCAACATGCAACTGGATGCAACCACATGCAACTGAATGCAACCACATTCAACTGAATGCAACCACATTCAACTTTTTTTTAAGGTGGGGAGATTTTGGTGGATTTGTGTTGCAAGGCCCCGCAGGGGCATATTCAACTGAATGCAACCACATGCAACTGAATGCAACTATATGCAACTAAATTTCTGATTTCAAGTTCCATTTTTCAGTTGTCATTTTCGACCTCTTTTTTGAACTCTCTCTCTATATATATACTCTCTATATATATATATATATATATATATATATATATATATATATAGTATATATAGAGTTCAAAAAAGAGGTCGAAAATGACAACTGAAAAATGGAACTTGAAATCAGCAACTGAATGCAACCACATGCAACTAAATTTCTGATTTCAAGTTCCATTTTTCAGTTGTCATTTTTGACCTCTTTTTTGAACTATATATATATATTATACCTCTTTTTTGAACTATATATATATATATATAATATATATATATGGTTCAAAATATATATATATATGGTTCAAAAAAGAGGTCAAAAATGACAACTGAAAAATGGAACTTGAAATCAACAATTGAATGCAACTAAAAAACTGAAGGTTCTCCATTTTTGCTGTTGCGCCCTTATATATAGAGCTGGAAGTTGGTTAAAAAATTGAAAATTCAAATTAAAAAGTTCAGTTGCATTTAGTTGCATATGAGGTTGCATCCAGTTGCATATGCAACCACAGTTGCAACCAATTATGAGTGCCCCTGGCGGGGCCTTGCAACCTAAATCCACCAATTATGAGTGCCCCTGGCGGGGCCTTGCAACCTAAATCCACCAATTATGAGTGTACCTGGCGGGGCCTTGCAACCTAAATCCACCAATTATGTGCCCTGGCGGGGCCTTGCAACCAAAATCCACCAATTATGAGTGCCCCTGGCGGGGCCTTGCAACATAAATCCACCAATTATGAGTGCCCCTGGTGGGGCCTTGCAACCTAAATCCACCAATTATGAGTGCCCCTGACGGGGCCTTGCATCCAAAATCAGAAGAAGTAAGATGGGGGACCTGCAACCCAAATCCACCAAAAACGATGCAAAAAAAAAGGGACGAAGTCGAGCCGAGGAAGCTGGAGGGGAGGAGGAGGGACACGTGGGGGGAGGGGGCATGGGGGAGAAAGGGAGCCCTAATTTCTAGTATTTTTGTAATTTAGATAGTATTTTTGCAATTAATTAAAGAAGATGATATTTTTGAAAAGAGAAACTTTAAACCTAGTATTTTAGTTAAATATCCTTTCTTTTATTATGTTATAAATTTTATTTAATATTAAAATTAAGTTTTTATATAATCATTATTTTTAATAATTTTTCAATTTTAAGTTAATATACTTTAATATATTAATAACCGGAAAATTGGTGTGATATTTTTGGGTATATATTAATGATTGTAAGATTAGTTTAAAATAAAAAGGTAACGTGTTTTAATTAGAAATGAAATATTAATGATTAGAAGATATGACACGATTGATCTTTTTAGGTGTTTATAAAAGGTAATATCTTCAATTAAAAGTAAATGTGAAAGAGGCAATCGACTAATTAGCATTAATTATATTATGTTATTAATTTGGTTATATGTTATATTATTTATTTATTAATTATATTTTTTTTATTAGTATCGTACCGTACCAAAAAACAGGTACCAAAACTTTTAATAGTATAGAAATGTGAAAAAGGCAATCGACTAATTATGGTGTGATATTTTAATTCGAAAGGAAATATTAATGATCAGAAGGTATGATACGATTGATGTTTTTAGGTGTTTATAAAAGGTAATATCTTCAACTAAAAATAAATGTGAAAAAGGCAATCGACTAATTACCATTAATTATATTTTGTTATTATTCATTTTAGGAGTATTTATTTTTCTTTATAATGAAGGGTAAATAAGTAAATTCACGAAGTACCAAAAAACTGGTACCAAAAAACAAGTACCAAAACTTTTAATGTTTCGGAATTACACGGTTTTTTTATGTTATAACTTTATTTTATTATTCATTTTAATAATTAGGATGACCATGTTGAAAACCGAATTGACAAACTTTCAATACCCGTACCGAATTGACAAACTTTCAATGCCCGTGTGATGCAGG
This sequence comes from Kitagawia praeruptora, assembly GCA_037693485.1. Taxonomy (NCBI): domain Eukaryota; kingdom Viridiplantae; phylum Streptophyta; class Magnoliopsida; order Apiales; family Apiaceae; genus Kitagawia; species Kitagawia praeruptora. Next base: position 85,875,416 of record CM075353.1, on the reverse strand, counting down.
CGTTTTTTAATTATGTTATAACTTTATTTTATTATTTATTTTAATAATTAGGATGACCGTGTTGAAAACCGAATTGACAAACTTTCAATACCCGTGTGATGCACGAGTTTCTTTTATTATGTTATAAATTTTATTTAATATTAAAATAATGTTTTTATAATCATTATTTTTAATAATTTTTCAATTTTAATTTAATATACTTTAATATATTCATAATCGGAAAATTTGGTGTGATATTTTTGGGTATATATTAATGATTGTAAGATTAGTTTTAAATAAAAAAGGTAACGTGTTTTAATTAGAAAGGAAATATTAATGATTAGAAGATATGACACGATTGATCTTTTTAGGTGTTTGTAAAAGGTAATATCTTCAACTAAAAGTAAACGTGAAAGAGGCAATCGACTAATTACCATTAATTATATTATGTTATTAATTTGGTGATATGTTATATTTATTATTTATTAATTATATTAATTTTATTTAGTAGTATCGTACCATACCAAAAAATAGGTACCAAAACTTTTAATAGTATAGAAATGTGAAAAAGGCAATCGACTAATTATGATGTGATATTTTAATTCGAAAGAAAATATTAATGATCGGAAGGTATGATACGATTGATGTTTTTAGGTGTTTACAAAAGGTAATATCTTCAACTAAAAGTAAATGTGAAAAAGGCAATCGACTAATTACCATTAATTATATTATGTTATTATTTATTTTAGGAGTATTTATTTTTCTTTATAACGAAGGGTAAATAAGTAAATTCACGAAGTACCAAAAAACTAGTACCAAAAAACAGGTACCAAAACTTTTAATGTTACTTTCAATGCCCGTGTGATGCAGGCGTTTTTTAATTATGTTATAACTTTATTTTATTATTTATTTTAATAATTAGGATGACCGTGTTGAAAACCGAATTGACAAACTTTCAATACCCGTGTGATGCACGGGTTTCTTTTACTATGTTATAAATTAAATTTAAATTAAAATTATGTTTTTATATAGTCATTATTTTTAATAATTTTTCAATTTTAATTTAATATACTTTAATATATTAATAATCGGAAATTTTGGTGTGATGTTTTTGGGTATATATTAATGATTGTAAGATTAGTTTTAAATAAAAAAGGTAACGTGTTTTAATTAGAAAGGAAATATTAATGATTAGAAGATATGACACGATTGATCTTTTTAGGTGTTTATAAAAGGTAATATCTTCAACTAAAAGTAAACGTGAAAGAGGCAATCGACTAATTAGCATTAATTATATTATGTTATTAATTTGGTGATATGTTATATTATTTATTTATTAATTTTATTTAGTAGTATCGTACCGTACCAAAAAACAGGTACCAAAACTTTTAATAGTATAGAAATGTGAAAAAGGCAATCGACTAATTATGGTTTGATATTTTAATTCGAAAGGAAATATTAATGATCGGAAGGTATGATACGATTGATGTTTTTGGTGTTTACAAAAGGTACTATCTTTAACTAAAAGTAAATGTGAAAAAGGCAATCGACTAATTACCATTAATTATATTATGTTATTATTTATTTTAGGAGTATTTATTTTTCTTTATAATGAAGGGTAAATAAGTAAATTCACGAAGTACCAAAAAACTGGTACCAAAAAACAGGTACCAAAACTTTTAATGTTACTTTCAATGCCCGTGTGATGCATGCGTTTTTTAATTATGTTATAACTTTATTTTATTATTTATTTTAATAATTAGGATGACCGTGTTGAAAACCGAATTGACAAACATTCAATACCCGTGTGATGCACGGGTTTCTTTTATTATGTTATAAATTTTATTTAATATTAAAATTATGTTTTTATATAATCATTATTTTTAATAATTTTTCAATTTTAATTTAATATACTTTAATATATTAATAATCGGAAAATTTGGTGTGATGTTTTTGGGTATATATTAATGATTGTAAGATTAGTTTTAAATAAAAAAAGGTAACGTGTTTTAATTAGAATGGAAATATTAATGATTAGAATATATTACACGATTGATCTTTTTAGGTGTTTATAAAAGGTAATATCTTCAACTAAAAGTAAACGTGAAAGAGGCAATCGACTAATTAGCATTAATTATATTATGTTAATAATTTGGTGATATGCTATATTATTTATTTATTAATTTTATTAATTTTATTTAGTAGTATCGTACCGTACCAAAAAACAGGTACCAAAACTTTTAATAGTATAGAAATGTGAAAAAAGCAATCGACTAATTATGGTGTGATATTTTAATTCGAAAGGAAATATTAATGATCGGAAGGTATGATACGATTGATGTTTTTAGGTGTTTACAAAAGGTAATATCTTCAACTAAAAGTAAATGTGAAAAAGGCAATCGACTAATTACCATTAATTATATTATGTTATTATTTATTTTAGGAGTATTTATTTTTCTTTATAATGAAGGGTAAATAAGTAAATTCACGAAGTACCAAAAAACTGGTACAAAAAAACAGGTACCAAAACTTTTAATGTTTCGGAATTTATATAATAGTATAGATTTTATTTAGTAGTATCGTACCGTACCAAAAAACAGGTACCAAAACTTTTAATAGTATAGAAATGTGAAAAAGACAATCGACTAATTATGGTGTGATATTTTAATTCGAAAGGAAATATTAATGATCGGAAGGTATGATACAATTGATGTTTTTAGGTGTTTACAAAAGGTAATATCTTCAACTAAAAGTAAATGTGAAAAAGGCAATCGACTAATTACCATTAATTATATTATGTTATTATTTATTTTAGGAGTATTTATTTTTCTTTATAATGAAGGGTAAATAAGTAAATTCACGAAGTACCAAAAAACTGGTACCAAAAAACAAGTACCAAGACTTTTAATGTTTCGGAATTTATATAATACTAGCTTAAAACCCGTGCGATGCACGGATTTTTTTTATTTTAATATTATATGAATTTATCATTTATTTAAATTAATTTTTTAAAACATGAATTTTGGAGGCTTACATTTTTATATGAGATGATTTGATAATACTGTAATTGTATAAATGTTATCCGTGATATTTCTAGAAATGGAGGGATTTTAGTTAGAAAATATAGAAAAGATGATAGGTTTTAGTTGAAAAAGTAATCGGTTAAATAAAGGTAATTATAAAACTATTATTTTATTTTATTAACAGAATGTCCATGATTTGATTAGGAAAAAATAGGATTTAGTTAGAGAAAATTAAAAAGATAACATGTTCTAGGTGAAAAAGGTAATTGATTAGTTTGTAGTAATTATTATTTAATTACGTTATTTTACTAAATACAATTGCACGTAATATTTTTATAAAAGGAAAAAATTAATGTTGCCCGTGATATTTCTAATAAAAGAAGGATTTTAGTTAGAAAAGATGATATGTTTTAGCTGAAAAAGGTAATCGGTTAATTATTAATATTAAATATTATTATTTTATTTTATTAAATAGAACCGTCCTTAATATAATTGGAAAAAGTGAGATTTTAGTTAGAGAAAGTAGAAAGGTAACGTAAAAATTAAAAAGATGGCATGATTTATGTGAAAAAAGGTAATTGATTAGCTTATAATAATTATAATTTAATTATGTCATTTTACTAAATAAAATTGATCATAGTTTTTAGAAAATGAGAAATTAATGTTGCCCGTGATATTTTTAGAAAAAAGGGGATTTAATTAGAAAAAATAGAAAGAAGATCCGTTTTAGCAGAAAAGGTAATCGGTTAATTATTAGTATTATAATATTATTATTTATTTATTTTAAATAGAAACGTCTGTGATATAATTGGAAAAAGAAAGGTTTTAATAAGAAAAAAGGTAACCGTGCATGATATAATTGGAAAAAGAGATATGTTAGTTAGAGAAAAGAGAAAAGAGAACGTGTTTTCGGTGAAAAGTGTAATTGATTAGTTAATAGTAATTATAATATAATTATGTTATTTTATTAAACAAAACTGCTCAAACTATTTTATTAAATAGAGAATTTTTTAGTTAAATAAAATGTAAAAGATATTCTATTTTACCTGAAAAAGAAAATTATTTAGTTGTTGAAAAATAGAAAAAGTAATATGTTTAACTTGAAAAGGGAAATTGATTAATAAAGGAAAATTTTAGTTAAATAAAATATTAAAGAATATTGTATTTTACCTGAAAAAGGAAACTATTGAAATTTTAGTTAAATAAAATGTAAAAGATATTCTATTTTATCTAAAAAAGGAAATTATTTAGTTATTGAAAAATAGAAAAGGTAATATGTTTAACTTGAAAAGGGAAATTGATTAATAAAGGAAAAATTTTAGTTAGATAAAACATAAAAGAATATTGTATTTTACCTGAAAAAGAAAATTATTTAATTCTTGAAAAATAGAAAAAATAATATGTTTAACCTCAAGAAGGAAATTGATTAGTTAGTAGATCTGTAATTGAGCAAGGGTAAATAAGTAAAATCAATGGGTAGAGAAATTTTAGTTAAATAAAATGTAAAAGATATTCTATTTTACTTGAAAAAAGGAAATTATTTAGTTGTTGAAAAATAGAAAATGTAATATGTTTAACTTGAAAAGGGAAATTGATTAATAAAGGAAAATTTTTAGTTTGATAATATATAAAAGAATATTGTATTTTACCTGAAAAAGTAAATTATTGAAATTTTAGTTAAATAAAATGTAAAAGATATTATATTTTACCTGAAAAAGAAAATTATTTAGTTATTGAAAAATAGAGAAGATAATATGTTTAACTTGAAAAGGGAAATTGATTAATAAAGGAAAAATTGTAGTTAGATAAAATATAAAAGAAGATAATATGTTTAACCTCAAGAAGGAAATTGATTAGTTAGTAGATCTGTAATTGAGTAAGGGTAAATAAGTAAAATCAATAGGTTAAAAATTGTAATTGATAATAGTAATATTAATAATATTAACTGGATGTAATTAATTGGATGCAAGGGTAATTAGGTAAATTCAATAGGTACCAAACAACCGACCAACCAAACTTTTAATGTTTCGGAATTTATATAATAGTATAGATAGCTTATAACCCGTGCGATGCACGGATTTCTTTTGATGACAAATTTTATTTTATGTTATAATTATATTTTTATATATAAATTTGATTAATGACATGCATGGTTTGAAATTCATATTATAAAATTTTAAATTAAATATATCGTTGACGGATTTCGAATCTTAAATCTTCAATAAAGTAATTGAATCGTATAATTTACTTTATCATTAGATATAACGGTTTTTTATTTATTAATATTTTAATTTTAATTTGATATAATTTAATTTTAATTTGATTAATGGCATGCATGGTTTGAAACTTATATTATAATTTATTTTAGGTGTTTTAATAGTATAGATATCGTATATATTTTTTTTAAAATGAATGGTAAATAATAAATTCACGAAGTACCAAAAATCTGGTACCAAAAAAGGCTCAAAAAGGTAATGTCTAAAAAGGTAACATGTTTTAATTCGAAAGAAAATATTATTGATTAGAAGATATGATATGATTTATGTTTATAGGTGTTTATAAAAGGTAATATCTACAACTCTAAAAGTAAATGTGAAAAAGACAATCGACTAATTACCATTAATTATATTATGTTATTATTTATTTTAGGTGTTTTAATAGTATAGATATCGTATATATTTTTATTTATAATGAAGGGTAAATAAGTAAATTCACGAAGTACCAAAAAACAGGTACCAAAACTTTTAATGTTTCGGCTTTTATATAATAGTATAGATTGAGTCTAATGAATATTATTTTGAATATTCATTAAGAATTTATTTATTTAAATGAATATTATTCTGAATATTCATTTAAGATTATTTATTTAATGAATATTACTTCTGTAACGCCCCCAAATCCACTATCTGTAGACTTAGGTCGCCACTTACCGTCAAAACCTGCCTTATCCAAAATACATTACAATACTTGATAAACATAAAGGTTTTATCGTACAACAGTGGTTCCATCCCACAAGTCCAAGCATCGACATATCTCTGAATTATTACAACATAATATTAGTACACATTACATCACTAAACATGTCGGAACATATGCTAATAGCCTTCGATAGGGTCGTCGCCTCTGATGTAAGCACACTAGTCCAGCTCAGTGCCAGTGCATTTTCTCCTTGCCCTTGTAACAAGAGGTTTCGCCTTTTTCCGTCTTCACTGAAAAATAATATCAACAACAAGAATGAGCAACTAGGTGCTCAGCAAGTCCACTGACTCGCTCTCTCACTAACGATGAAGGTGGATATGAAACAACTTTATTTACGAAAGATATTCGTTTGCAGGCAATGTGCCCTGATAATACTTACTGATAGACCGAAACAATTTATCTCAGAATAAAGAAATTGAAATTTAAAAGCTTGAGATACTGGTCTTCCGCCACTACGATACCCCACAGCGCGATCAACCGCCGTGTCGCAAGTACCGCACACCCGTGATACCCCATAGCACGATCACTACTATGTCGCAGGTACCACCATATCGTTTTGCTAGCAAAAAGTTGGTTGAAACGTCAACCTGGCAACACTTGTGCCAAAATAATAATATTTCTCTTTCGATACCACGAGTTTATTTTCCCCGTGTTGATCTGAAAGAACACCCATGGGCCATCTCCCATGTTGACCAGTGGATTACATGATTTTTCCTCCGAATAAGATATTTTGATTTGGATTCCTATTCGATTCTGGCTGATCGTCAGTCTACACTTTGTACAAGACCGACCTGAACAATAGGCCGTCACAATATTTTTAAAAGAAATTTATTTATTATATTGACACGAACAATATGTCAATACAAGACAATAAAGTAACAACCCTTGAACAAGAAGGGTTCGTTAATCAGAATAAATCATATGGAGTCGTCTTGAAATAATAAGAACGACTCGATTATGAAAGAAAACTTCTAAATACGCTAGAGTATGTATTTTAGAGGAAATTCTGATGATATGTTATTCTTCTATTCACTATTCTCGATGTATCTATTTTGATTCGAACAATGAATCAAATTTAAATATTGAAATAAAATTTATCGGATCTGAACAATAAATCCGATTGAAGTCAATAAAATCTTAACTACCTCGATATATGAGCGTAGTTATAACTGAATAATATTTAGGGGTCATCTCGAACAATAAGATGCCCTCGATTTCAATCAACTTACGTTCTAAGAATTTATCGACATTTTGGAACATCTCCAGAATTTTCTAAAATCAATATTATGATAATCAGGATATTTTATAACGAATTGGCAATTCAGAACATATTTCAACAGAGTAATATTTCAGCATTTCTCAAAACATTTCAAAAGGAGTGAGGGTCAGAAGGAACTTGCCTCGATCTCGAAGTGTAGATAAATGCAGATAAAATTATACTCTACCCGTGAAATTGACTTCGATCTATGGCTCGAGAGTTATGCTCTAAAAATGGCAACCAGAAATACGTGAGCGATTCCTCAAAATAAAGTATTTCTAAACCGCCAATATAATATAATAATAATAAAATATTTCTCGGAAATTTCTTCAATAAATAACGGAAAAAAATTCCCGGATAAATAACTCTTTTTCAAACTCAGGAATTAAATCTAGAAATATATAATATTTTAATATCCGTAAATCTCACTTAAAACAAAAATAGGGTTACCGAATATAACGGCAATTATCCATTTTTAAGTCTCGTAAATAAATAAATATTATTCCGATTTAAGCCCCTAAACAAATCTGATCCGATCTGATTAATCAAAAACAACCCGGATATACTAAATCTCAGCCTTTTAAAATAAAACTATATTTAAGTCTATTTGTTCACAATTATTCCTTCTTTTTATCAATAATCATTAAATCTCTAAATCACGTCCAAATACTCACCAAATATTTCTGTTTAATTAATAAATCAATTACCACTTTAATTATTTATTTCTCACAATAATATTCCATTTTAACTAGACCGATTAAATCCCTTTTTATTTATTTATATAAATCCCGAATAAACATACGATCATTAATTTTATCAGTCCATTATTATTTTATTAATATTTTTATTGAACATCAATGTGGGTCCTACCTACACTATGTAGGTCCCACCTACACCGCCGCTGGACATTCCTCTCCCCTGCGACTCTCGATCTCCAAATCTCTCTGTTCTTTCTGCACTCTCCATTCCTCTCGCATCTCTCTCTCGGACTCATCCTCAACATCTCTCTATCTCTCTCCCTGTCTCTCTCTCGAACTCGATCACAACAATCAACACCAACAATCACAACAACAATCTTACTCCTCTCCCTTTCTTCTTCAGTATCGACAACATCATCTCTCTGCACTCTCTCAAACTCCCATCCTCTCTCAACATCTCTTTCTCTCTAATCTCGCCTCTCTCTTTCTCTCCGTTCTCTCTTCCTCTCTTAACATCTCACGCTCTCCCTCAATCTCTTTCTCTCCTCTCTCGCTATTTCCTCTCTCTCTGCTCCACCCAATCTCTCAATCTCTCCCCTACTATCTCCCTCGATGCCATCCCCTCTGCCTCTCACAACACCGACGACATCCCTTTCTTCTTCCGACAACAACGCAGCCCCCCTCCCCTCATAACTCCGATAACACTACAACCCATCAATCCGTATAACAACATAGCCAACAATTAACTCGCAAACAATCTTAATATCCAAGTATAATCAAGCTCACACACCCCAAATTCAATAAAAACGAAATCAAAACCAACAATTAAAAGAAAAATAAGCTACCTGTTGTTCGAGTTTTGTATAAAAGAAAGTAACCGGTTTTGTCTCTGTTTGTATAGTTATAAAACTTGTCTCGGTTTGTATATGAAAGTATGGTAGAGCTTTTGTGATTTAAGAGACAGGAAAATGGTTTTGTGCTTATACAACTTCAAAGGAACAAAAGTCAAAAACATGGGGCTAAGAAATCAATAAACGTGGGCTAAGAAAAAGAAAGCTTCCCGTTTTTATGAAATGTTGTCTCATCAATCATTTTGCTACCCCTATTGGCTAATTAAAACGAGACTCTAATATCGCTTTCTAAAATAAATTCGACCCAAAATTTAAATCTTAATTTTCTACTTTTAATAAATACCAATAAATAAATATAAAATAATATTTACTTACATATGAATATATAAAATTTTAAAATTTTACCAAAAACGCGCTAATTAAAATATACTAGTGCATCGTTCTTAATTAAAAAAAAAATTAAATATCGCGTAGGAAAATTTTACGAAAATTCACGGTTATTACAGTCTTCCCCCCTTATAGGATTCCGTCCTCGGAATCAAAGTTACGCACTAAACAATTCAGGATATTCTTTCTGCATTTCGCTTTCTAATTCCCACGTGGCTTCCTCAACTTGGTGGTTTCTCAAAAGTACTTTCACTAAATTTACTTTCTTAGTTCTTAACTCTCGCACTTTGTGATCTAGGATCTGTACTGGCTTTTCTTCGTATGTCAAATCAGAACGTATTTTCACTGGTTCGTAGGTTATAACATGTCTAAAATCAGAATGGTATTCTCATGAAGCACATCATGGATATGCTGAAGGTCTGGAGGTAGGGCCAACTGATAAGCTAGCGGTCCTATCTTCTTGAGAATCTCAAAAGGTTCTATATATATGGGGCTCAACTTGCCTTTCTTTCCGAATCTCATCACTCCCTTCCAAGGTGAAACTTTCAGCATCACTTTATCTCCCACTTCAAATGCTTTGTCTTTTCTCTTTTGATTGGCATACTTTCTCTGTCGATCCTGAGCTACAACTAACCTTTTTCGAATAACCTCGGTTGCTTGCTTAGTTTGTTGAAGTAGTTCTGGTCCTAATACTTTCCTCTCCCCTACTTTATCCCAATATAAAAGTGATTTCCAGTTCCTCACGTACAACGCTTCATATGGTGCCATACCTGTGCTGGAGTGGTAACTATTGTTGTAAGCAAACTCAACCAGAGCAAATGATCATCCCAACTTTCTTGGAAATCAAGTGCACATGCTCTTAATATTACGGAGAGGAAAGAAATGAGGCTGCTCCCCGTACTTTTCCGAGATTTTAATATTGTCCTTTCACTTTGTCCGTCGGTTTGTGGATGATATGCAATGCTCAGATTTAACTTCGTGCCAAGACATTCCTGAAAACATTTTCAAAATCGAGAAGTAAAACGGCATCTCTATCAGATATAATTTAAACAAGCACTCTATAACGAACCACAATTTCCTTTAGGTATATCTTCACCAATCTTTGAACGGAGTACTTATCACTAATTGGTAGAAAATGCGCAGATTTAGTGAGTCGGTCAACAATAACCCAAATTGCATCATGGCTGGCTATAGTTCGGGGCAATCCTACGACAAAATCCCTGGTAATATGCTCCCATTTCCACTCGAGTATCTCCAAGGGTTGTAAAAGTCCACTTGGTCGTTGATGTTCGGCTTTTAATTTCTGACAGGTCAAACACTTGCTTACCCATTCTGCAATCTCTCTCTTCATGTTAGGCCACCAATAATTCAGCTTGATGTCTGGATACATTTTTGTGCTCCCTAGGTGAATGGAATATCTCGAGTGGTGCGCTTCGCTCATAATTTTTCTTTAAACTCTGTAACATTAGGAATCCATATTCTCGATGCAAATCGCTTAACTCCCCTATCATTGTTTGAACTCAGAAATTCTTCTCCAGTCAACTCTGATTTTTTTTTTTCCATTACTTGTTCCTGACAACGGCGAATCTTCTCGAGTAACTTTGGTTGAAACTGAATATTGTACACTCTTTCATTGTTTTGGACTGGGACTTTGATCTCTAATTCAATTTTCTTAAATTCTTTGACCAATTATTCTGAGGTTGTCAACAGGTTGAGTCTTTCCTTTCTACTTAAAGCATCAGCTACAACATTAGCCTTCCCTGGGTGGTAGTTTATCGAGCAATCATAATCTTTGATCAAATCCAACCATCTTTTCTGTCTCATGTTTACTTCCTTCTTTGTGAATATATATTTTAAGTTGTTGTGATCCATGTAAATCTCTCATTTCTCCCTAAAAAGGTAATGTCTCCAATTTCTTGAGAGCAAAAACAATAGCAGCAAGTTCTAAATCGTGAGTAGGGTAACGAGACTCATATTCCTTCAGTTCTCTAGAGGCGTAAGTTATTACTTTCCCGTGTTGCATCAGAACACATCTTAATCTCCTTTTGAGAGGCATTACTGAAAATAATTAAATCGCCTTCTTCATCAGGTACGGCTAACACTAGGGTAGTAGGCAATCTCTTCTCCAAATCCCGAAAGTTGTCTTCACATTTTTGGAGTCCATTCAAACTTTTCACTCTTTCTGTAAGTCGAGTCAGTGCGTGGCTATTTTTGAGAAATCCTTCACAAATCTACGATAGTATCTGGTCAATCCAAGGAAACTTCTAACCTATGTTGGAGTCTTTGGTCTCTCCCAATCTATTACGGCTTCTATCTTTGCGGGGTCTACAGAAATCCCTTCTCCGCTCACAACGTGTCCTAAAAATTGAACTTCATTCCGCCAGAATTCACACTTCGAAAATTTCGCATATAACTTTTCTTTTCTCAGCGCTTCCACAACCAAATGGAGGTGTTCAACATGTTCTTCAGGAGACTTCGAGTATATCATAATATCATCAATAAATACAATCACGAACTTATTCAAGTACCTCTTGAACACAAGATTCATCAAGTCCATAAAAGCAGCTAGAGCATTTGTCAATCTTAAAGACATAACTAGGAATTCGTAATGTCCATATTGGGTCCTAAAGGTAGTCTTAGGAATATCTTCATGTTTGATCTTTAGTTGATGATAACCGGATCTCAAATCAATCTTCAAGAAATGTATAGCTCCCTTAAATTGGTCAAATAGATCGTCAATTCGAGGTAGAGGGTACCTTTTCTTGATGGTCATCTTGTTCAGTTCACGGTAATCGCTACATAGTCGCCTACACGAACAATACTGGAGCTCCCCACGGGGGTACACTTGGTCTGATTACACCTTTTTCTAATAAATCTTGCAGTTGTGTTGTCAACTTCTTCATTTCCACTGGTGCCATTCTGTATTGCGCCTTTGAGATTGGTGCGGTTCCTGGTGCTAAGTTCATTATGAATTCTATTTCTCGATCCGGTGGCATTCCAAGCAACTTATCAGGAAAACATCTTTAATTTTATTAACTACATGAACCTCTTCGATCATAGGGGTCTGTTTCTCGTATCTATCACATGAGCCCGATAGGCTTGACATCCTTACCAAATTAATCTTTAAGCTTGCATTATTGATAGAAAATCCTTAGTCGATTTCCGTCCATGAAACGGAATTTTTATACCATTAGGTCCGATTAAGCTGACTCTCTTACGTTAACAATTTATTTGAGCATCATAACGTGGTAACCAATCCATCTATAGGATTTCGTCAAATTACCTTAACTTACAAGGAATGAGGTCTGCGTCGCAACGTTGCCCATGTATCTCTATAGAACAATTTGGACACAATCGGTTCACTGGAATGATTGCCTGATTAGCTACTTCTATGCTCAGAATTTCCTCTAAAGGCACAGATTCAACATTCGACTAGAACACACACATTCTAAAAATTACTAGAAGCGAACCTGCGATCATATCGCTCTCATCAATGGCATCTCCTACAATCATGTTGAAAGTTCTTGTTGTCGGCTTGTTGATAGGAGGTGCTGTAAGTCAAGGAACTGGATTCTTCTTCGAAGGCTGTCTGCAATCTCGGAACACGGAACCTTATGATCATTGATAACATTTGTCATACTCATATTAAAAATGTGTATACTTGGCTTGTCTCCTAGAGGTGCAGCCAATCTTATAAATTGTGTTTTCTCTCGGGTTTATTAATATTTTTCGTCCAAAATCTCCATTCTTCCTCATTTGAAGTTGGAATATCCTTCTTTACGTAAGTTAAATAATAATACCGACCCTTTCTAAAAAATACATATATATACTCTACTCATGTGGTCTTGGATGCTTTCGTTTTAAAGAGCTTGATCCTCATATGATTCACAACATACTTAAAATAGTGCTTGCTAAGTATCAACTAAATAATTCTAACTTAAGATATCACCATCGTGCCTTCAATAGATCTCTTTTCACAAAAGGTTTCTTCTTAACTCGGTTATCAGTCCTCTTCACAAAATTACTACCACTATTCCGAAACTTCCTCTTCTTACCATGTATCTTTCGGACACGACTCACTTCTGTTTTCCACTATGGCCGCTTTCTACACTAAGGCTGCGTAATTGGTGATTTCAAACACAGTAACTCGATTCTGTATTCAGGGCTTCAATCCTCGTTGAAAATACTTGGCTCTTTTCTCCTTGGTGTCTACATGATAGGGTACGAACCTCGAGAGTTCAGTAAACCTAGCTTCATAATCTGCAACAGTCATCGTTCCTTGCTTGCGTCCTAAAAACTTAATTTCCATCTGATTCTCTAAATACTTAAGAAAAATATCTTACTAGGAACAACTCTGTAAATCCGGTCCGCGGTATGACCGCGTTACCCTCCATAGCTCTCTTCGCTTCCTACCAGCAATTACCTTCACCTTTCAACATATACATAGTAACGATGATAATTCTAGCTCATTCAATACTATATAAAGGAACTATTTTTCACCTCTCTCAGCCATGCTCTCATTTCTTTAGAATTAGTAACCCTTTTTGGTCTCACAATGTCTTACTACTTATGAGTCTTATTAGTGATGGTATTGTTTGAATTTCTAAATCATAAGATGCATTTCTTTTCACAGGGTCTTTTCGTTTTAAAGAAAATCAAGAATAACTTCCAAATATACCCTTACTTTGGTTTTTAGCTTAGGACCTGGGTTTTGACTCTACTTTATAATCCAAAATATTCTCACTTTGATTCTCAATCGCGGTGTGTTTTATTTAAAGAAATATTATAGGTATAAAGGGTAAAACACTTGTCGTACTTGGGGCAAGAAAATTTCAGAAAATACGAGAAGACATGCCTCAAGAGTTTGAAGTATCACAGTCATGTTAATTGTCTCAAACATTAATCTTAAAGAAATTCCAAGGGTTAAGTCACCGTTTAGCTACTATACTCATAAGAAAGGTAGGGGAAACGTGCATTACTGTTCTCTTTTTCTTTTCCTATATGAAAAACGATCACTCTTTCATCAACAAGTAATATATCATCAATGTATACTCAGTATCGATTTGCTTCTCACTCTGAAAGGATTGAGAATGATTGCTCCGTATTCAAACCAAAATCTTAGAACCTTAATACATAACCATGAGACACTATGTAGGGTTTCGAAAATCTGACTAGCGAATAATTAGCGTAATAGTCTATTCATATATAGAAATTGCCGCTCAATCTTGAGTCGCTGAAATTCTCTTTTCTGGAAGTAAAGTTTCATCACATTCAAATTTCAGTATACCACTTTTGAAATTCTTAGGCACCAATCATTTTAGGATCCATAAGAGCATTGAATAGAGATAACTCATAAAGGAACGAATATTAAATCACAACATGTGTATACTCAATTCTTGATGGTGAGAATCTTTTATGAAAGGATTAACTGAGAGATCATGATGATCATTGAACATCTGTTTTGTTGCATATATCATTAGGACAACCGTCAATGTACACAAGGTGGCCAGCCTTTAGTACTCTAATGACAAACAACAGTACAAACGGTGGCGTCCCACCAGACTTCTATCACAGAGACAGATAGTCTTCCCCTATATATTTAGGGTTGTTCATCTCAGTACCACAAAGGATGTCAAATGTAGGAATGGATATGAAAGGGAATTGTATTTATAAAAGTACATAATGCTGGGTAAATTAACCTCTAAACAATATAGGTCCTTTTCAAATAGGATAGAAATTGCCTGGGTAAATTCAAATGATAAGATTTATCGATAATCGTTACTAACGGAGTCATTTAAAGAACGATTTTCCAGCACAATATAAGCTCTTTAGGAACAACTATCGGTTCTCGAAATAAAGCGACACTTGCAACCTTGGTAGCTTGTCAAGGAAGAAAATCTCTAAGAGGGAAAATACATTATCATAGAAAACTATGACAACCTCCATAAGTTATATCTCTAGAAAACTAAAGTCGGTCACGAAATCGTTTAAGAGTTTAGCCTCAAACTTGGGACACATAATTGCATATCTCTTTAAGTCCATCTCTGGTGCACGTACCTCGTGCCGGTCCAACTCTGACTCTGGTAAGGGTATTGATAACATCTACAAAGTGTGAAAACTCTGTAGGGTATCATCTGATCTTAAAAATAATGGAAACTTAGGCATCTTATCTTTAAATCAGTTGGGAACTAGGGGTCCATGCGAATAAGGTGTATGACATCTACAAAAGTACAAAAGGTTTCGGTCACAAACAGGTTCTAGTCGACTAGATATGCATGTAGATATATATATATATATAAGGGTGTAAAGCACTTATTGCTAAAATCTCAACATCGTATTATACCTATATACTCTCACGTCGCGTTATAATTCTAGGCTCGTACGATTCCTAAAAATATAACTAAGGCTCTGATACCAAGCTGTAACGCCCCCAAATCCACTATCTGTAGACTTAGGTCGCCACTTACCGTCAAAACCTGCCTTATCCAAAATACATTACAATACTTGATAAACATAAAGGTTTTATCGTACAACAGTGGTTCCATCCCACAAGTCCAAGCATCGACATATCTCTGAATTATTACAACATAATATTAGTACACATTACATCACTAAACATGTCGGAACATATGCTAATAGCCTTCGATAGGGTCGTCGCCTCTGATGTAAGCACACTAGTCCAGCTCAGTGCCAGTGCATTTTCTCCTTGCCCTTGTAACAAGAGGTTTCGCCTTTTTCCGTCTTCACTGAAAAATAATATCAACAACAAGAATGAGCAACTAGGTGCTCAGCAAGTCCACTGACTCGCTCTCTCACTAACGATGAAGGTGGATATGAAACAACTTTATTTACGAAAGATATTCGTTTGCAGGCAATGTGCCCTGATAATACTTACTGATAGACCGAAACAATTTATCTCAGAATAAAGAAATTGAAATTTAAAAGCTTGAGATACTGGTCTTCCGCCACTACGATACCCCACAGCGCGATCAACCGCCGTGTCGCAAGTACCGCACACCCGTGATACCCCATAGCACGATCACTACTATGTCGCAGGTACCACCATATCGTTTTGCTAGCAAAAAGTTGGTTGAAACGTCAACCTGGCAACACTTGTGCCAAAATAATAATATTTCTCTTTCGATACCACGAGTTTATTTTCCCCGTGTTGATCTGAAAGAACACCCATGGGCCATCTCCCATGTTGACCAGTGGATTACATGATTTTTCCTCCGAATAAGATATTTTGATTTGGATTCCTATTCGATTCTGGCTGATCGTCAGTCTACACTTTGTACAAGACCGACCTGAACAATAGGCCGTCACAATATTTTTAAAAGAAATTTATTTATTATATTGACACGAACAATATGTCAATACAAGACAATAAAGTAACAACCCTTGAACAAGAAGGGTTCGTTAATCAGAATAAATCATATGGAGTCGTCTTGAAATAATAAGAACGACTCGATTATGAAAGAAAACTTCTAAATACGCTAGAGTATGTATTTTAGAGGAAATTCTGATGATATGTTATTCTTCTATTCACTATTCTCGATGTATCTATTTTGATTCGAACAATGAATCAAATTTAAATATTGAAATAAAATTTATCGGATCTGAACAATAAATCCGATTGAAGTCAATAAAATCTTAACTACCTCGATATATGAGCGTAGTTATAACTGAATAATATTTAGGGGTCATCTCGAACAATAAGATGCCCTCGATTTCAATCAACTTACGTTCTAAGAATTTATCGACATTTTGGAACATCTCCAGAATTTTCTAAAATCAATATTATGATAATCAGGATATTTTATAACGAATTGGCAATTCAGAACATATTTCAACAGAGTAATATTTCAGCATTTCTCAAAACATTTCAAAAGGAGTGAGGGTCAGAAGGAACTTGCCTCGATCTCGAAGTGTAGATAAATGCAGATAAAATTATACTCTACCCGTGAAATTGACTTCGATCTATGGCTCGAGAGTTATGCTCTAAAAGTGGCAACCAGAAATACGTGAGCGATTCCTCAAAATAAAGTATTTCTAAACCGCCAATATAATATAATAATAATAAAATATTTCTCGGAAATTTCTTCAATAAATAACGGAAAATAATTCCCGGATAAATAACTCTTTTTCAAACTCAGGAATTAAATCTAGAAATATATAATATTTTAATATCCGTAAATCTCACTTAAAACAAAAATAGGGTTACCGAATATAACGACAATTATCCATTTTTAAGTCTCGTAAATAAATAAATATTATTCCGATTTAAGCCCCTAAACAAATCTGATCCGATCTGATTAATCAAAAACAACCCGGATATACTAAATCTCAGCCTTTTAAAATAAAACTATATTTAAGTCTATTTGTTCACAATTATTCCTTCTTTTTATCAATAATCATTAAATCTCTAAATCACGTCCAAATACTCACCAAATATTTCTGTTTAATTAATAAATCAATTACCACTTTAATTATTTATTTCTCACAATAATATTCCATTTTAACTAGACCGATTAAATCCCTTTTTATTTATTTATATAAATCCCGAATAAACATACGATCATTAATTTTATCAGTCCATTATTATTTTATTAATATTTTTATTGAACATCAATGTGGGTCCTACCTACACTATGTAGGTCCCACCTACACCGCCGCTGGACATTCCTCTCCCCTGCGACTCTCGATCTCCAAATCTCTCTGTTCTTTCTGCACTCTCCATTCCTCTCGCATCTCTCTCTCGGACTCATCCTCAACATCTCTCTATCTCTCTCCCTGTCTCTCTCTCGAACTCGATCACAACAATCAACACCAACAATCACAACAACAATCTTACTCCTCTCCCTTTCTTCTTCAGTATCGACAACATCATCTCTCTGCACTCTCTCAAACTCCCATCCTCTCTCAACATCTCTTTCTCTCTAATCTCGCCTCTCTCTTTCTCTCCGTTCTCTCTTCCTCTCTTAACATCTCACGCTCTCCCTCAATCTCTTTCTCTCCTCTCTCGCTATTTCCTCTCTCTCTGCTCCACCCAATCTCTCAATCTCTCCCCTACTATCTCCCTCGATGCCATCCCCTCTGCCTCTCACAACACCGACGACATCCCTTTCTTCTTCCGACAACAACGCAGCCCCCCTCCCCTCATAACTCCGATAACACTACAACCCATCAATCCGTATAACAACATAGCCAACAATTAACTCGCAAACAATCTTAATATCCAAGTATAATCAAGCTCACACACCCCAAATTCAATAAAAACGAAATCAAAACCAACAATTAAAAGAAAAATAAGCTACCTGTGGTTCGAGTTTTGTATAAAAGAAAGTAACCGGTTTTGTCTCTGTTTGTATAGTTATAAAACTTGTCTCGGTTTGTATATGAAAGTATGGTAGAGCTTTTGTGATTTAAGAGACAGGAAAATGGTTTTGTGCTTATACAACTTCAAAGGAACAAAAGTCAAAAACATGGGGCTAAGAAATCAATAAACGTGGGCTAAGAAAAAGAAAGCTTCCCGTTTTTATGAAATGTTGTCTCATCAATCATTTTGCTACCCCTATTGGCTAATTAAAACGAGACTCTAATATCGCTTTCTAAAATAAATTCGACCCAAAATTTAAATCTTAATTTTCTACTTTTAATAAATACCAATAAATAAATATAAAATAATATTTACTTACATATGAATATATAAATTTTAAAATTTTACCAAAAACGCGCTAATTAAAATATACTAGTGCATCGTTCTTAATTAAAAAAAAAATTAAATATCGCGTAGGAAAATTTTACGAAAATTCACGGTTATTACAACTTCGAATATTCATTTAGTGATATTTAATTAATGAATATTATTTTCAAATATTCATTTGAGGATTATTTATTAAGTGAATATTACTTTTGAATATTCATTTAATTACTATTTATTTAATGAATATTATTTTCAAATATTCATTTAAAGGTTATTTATTTTGTAAATATTTATTTATTTAATAAATATTCTTCGAATATTTATTAAATACTTTTAATTAGTTTTAAAAATAGTTTATCTTATTTAAAACGTATCTTTGACCTTCGATAATTATAAAGAATACTTCTGAGTCTTAGTAAAAATATTTTATCAAGGAAGGAGTTCCCAAATATTATTTTTCCATTTAAATCTATCTTCTATGAGGATTTAAATGTTCGCTCAAACCTTCAAAACATAGAGAACCTTACTTGGAAGCAGTTAATTGTAATTGACTCCCCGGTCATTAACTTTTAAAAGAATTATGTTTCATTCGCAACTTCAGTTGCTTTGAGTCAAAACAAGTTTTTGTTACTGCCTCAACACTCGAGGAGTAAGATTGATGGAACAAGTTGATATCCATTAACAAGAAATAGCTTGGGAAATATAGGTGAAATTCTCCTTTCCAACCTGATACGACTTCTTTGTGAAGTCCTATTAACAAGTATACACTTGGGGAAAGGAGGACGAACTTTACGTTTCAAAGTCATGGATTTTATTCGAACTAGGAGTCGTGTAAGAGGTCGAGTAGCACCGGCCCATCATTATTATGCCCAGATGAGGCAAGGGAGTTCCGAGAAGCGGTGGACAAGTAAATCCGTGGGATCTTCCTTCTACCGATAGTAAACATATGTGTATTTGTACGACCGCGACTGATCATCGAGGGTCGGGACATTTGTGCGCTAAGAAAACTCCAATGTTAGTTCTTCATTCCAATTTGGATATTTTCTGCAACATGGGTCGAGGTATATATCGAGCATGTCGGCAGGGTTTGAAAAGTGTTCGAAACTGACGTTACAATGAATCACCTTGTAACTTCATCTTTTATATTATATGACTCTGTGGTTACCTTACATAACATGAGTTATGGTAAGGGGTTGTTTATATTAAATCACCTTATAACTTCATCTTTTAAGTTATATGTTGATATTCTGCTGATACTTATATAGCAGGTAGTTCTTTTCTACGAAAAGGTTATATTGGGTTACGTTGAAACCTCATCCTTTTATAATATATACTAGAACTTGGTTAATAGTATAATAAAGTGTTCAGAGATATTATGAATGATATTTGAAGTACTATGATAGTACTGTTTTGAGAATATATTCCGATAAGGAAATAATTTTGGTAAAAAGATATTTTGACAATCATTGTCTTATACCCGCCTTATTCTGGGTTAAGTCATAGGCAGAGTTATGCCATGCTTCCATTACCTTGCTGAGCTATTTGCTCACTCTTGCTATTGTTTTATATATATTATAGAGCAGTGAAGCAGGATGTCAAGGACACAAACAAGGAGTTTCCATAAGCAGTTTCTAACATAGATCCCGAGAACAGTGTGAACCAGTTGGATCATACTGCAGCTTGTCGTATTCATCTTATGTATAGATGTGATTGATATGAAAGGATTGTAATCGTCAGGATACTTAGTGGTAATGTACTATTACTTAGATGTTGTATCAATAACAGATTCAAAAGACATTGGGTATTGTAATAAAAGTTGTTTATTCCGCAGTTGTTGTATTGTGTCATTTCTGAGACTCTAACCTCTGTGTGTGTGTGAGATATGTATATTGTGGGGTCACAAGTTGTTGAATTGTGTACTTTGTAAGCAATACAGGTAAGGCAAAGATTGAATGGATCGTGACTACTCTAAATCCTAGACCCCGGATTTGGGGCTGTTACATACCTGGCCTGGCTACTTACCTGGCCTGGATACGTAGATGCATATGTATTTCCCTTGTGCAGTTTCTGCCAAAAGCCCATGCGCAAAAGGGTTTGTTTCAGTTTAGAGAAGATGGATCAGATGGATATTCGGATACGTAGCAATTCTAACACGTACTAGTACTTTTGTTCAATTTCCAATTTTGTGATTATAATTACTAATTAGCAACCGCCTCTGTTTAAGATTTAGTTAATATTACATGGAGATAATAAAAATTGATTCTTTCTCTTGTGATGCCTATGTTGTTGCTAAGATGTCTGAGTTGTTTACTGATATATTATTTCGAACTGTAGTGTGGCCAGCAAAATCAGATTGAAAAGCTCAGAGTTAAATACAATAATGCTATACTATCTTCACAACTCAATGAACAAAGGGAATCAATCCTCAAAGAAAGCAAGGACCTCTACATTGAAGCTGCTTCTAGGAAACTTGTCAATTTGGTCATCCAATCATCTCAACAATCACAAGAAGAACAACCAACAATGCAAAAAGAAGGGAATAACCGAGAACGATCTGCAACCAAGAAGACAGTCACATTTGCAAAAAACTTGACAACTACATTTGATGAAGTTGATAAGAACAATGTTGAAGCATGATTTCAATTTTTAGAAATTTGATTGTTTGAAATATGGATAATTGACAATGTTGAAGCATGATTTCAATGTTTAGATATTTGATTGTTTAGATATTTGATTTCAATGTTGAAGCATGATTTCATTGTTTAGACATTTGACTGTTTAGATATTTGATTTCAATGTTGAAGCATGATTTCAATGTTTAGATATTTCAATGTATATTTTATGAATGTCTACAAACAATACCACACATCACAAACTTCTTGCAGGAACACACATCATTATTCATACTAACATATCTGCATATGAATACATCAAAAATCCCATTGTTTTACCAATTAAAATTATAGTTCCTATTCAATATTTTAAATATTATGTATATTTATAAGTTTTTAAACTAGTGCGCCAATAAGCTCGATGATTACTTATTTAACCTTTTTTTATTCAACCACAATAATCAACAATGCAGCATATTAGCATTTCCTCACAATAATCAATTACAGGTTAACCAACAAGGCAAACGCTGCATTCTGACATACGATAGTATGATAATTTCACACCATTACTTGATTCAAACTTTATTGAACTACAAGATAGTAATAATTTTTCTCATAGACAAACTACAAACCAGCTTTATCACGACAGACTTTAATATAACAGTAACAAATCCCATCTCATTTTTTCCAATCAGATAGAAAATTGTATCAAAAATTTGAAAGTGTAAAGTTTTAGAAATGATAGCAAAGAGATTTTAAAAATCCAATGCAGAACTAATCTCTTGCAACATTTTCTTCAGTCCCCTCTTTCTTCTTCTTTCCACAATTTCTATTTCCTTCAGTCCCCGCTTTCCTCTTCTTTGCAGAAGTTTTATTCCCTTCAGCTGCCTCTTGTTTCTTCTGTGTACAAGTTCTAGCATCATGAGTTAAACCACCACATGTTTTGCACTTCCGAATTCTTTTATTTGATTTCATGATTGCTTTCTCTCGATCACTAATCAGCCTCTTAAAGTAGTTCCCTTTGTTTTTGCAAATATTAGGTGCTAGAATAGTAATCTCTCCTGCAGGTTGCTGACCAACCATAGCTACCATATGATCATTCTTTGTGAAATCAACAATGTCTCCATCATCAAGATCAGTGTTCAACTTCTTGATTGTGTTGTGTACATGATCAAGTTTATCCATGTGCACTCCAGCTTTGTTAACAGCTTGACGAAATTCAAACCAAATATTTGTCAACTTCAACGACACATGTTCCATCTTAAAATGATCATTAGTTACCACATATAAATTTGACGAAGTTCCACAATCAGCAATTTTCATCCAGCGATTAAGAACAAGGCTTCTAGGAAATTTTGTCACTCCAATTTGCTTTAAACCACAAAATGAGTGTCTACAAACAATACCACACATCACAAACTTCTTGCAGGAACACACAACATTATTCATACTAACAGATACCTGCATATGAATACATCAAACACATTGATAATCACTAAAATAATCATACCAAATCACTAAAAAACACATGGTTAATCACTAAAAATACACATGGACAATCACTAAAAATTACTAAAAACTAAGGCAAATTTATTGAATTACTTGTAAATTACAGCATAAATTACAAGTAAACTAACGTAAATTTCAAGTGAGAATAAAATGACTATTGATACAATGAAATTTCTAATAAAAAAAGAAAATCAACTACATTATTAAATTAAGTCATAATTATTACCTTAAACAGTTTGTCTTTTACTCGCACATCCCTGATTTCCATGTGAGTAACTCCATCAATTTCCTCACTCATACGCTTTATCTGTATTTCCAAACAAGAGGCAAGTATTTCTTCCTGGATTTTGTAAAATATTGAACGTGTGAATAAATCTGCTGCATCATCTTCAATAAACCATTTTGACAACATAGTAGGAATACATGACTTCGACTCATGATCCAACCTAGCCGTTTCATTCCTTTGCCTATCAATAGCACTCTGGAAACGCAACCAAAATTCACACAAAGTATCCCCTTGTTTATGAAACTGACTGGAAAAAAAAAATTCTCACTCTCTGATCTTGATGTAGCCCTCATCAAACCATACATTGGCTCATCTCTAAAAAATGCCGGAATCCATGAAGACCTTAAAGCATACATATCTTGCAACCACTTATTCTCTTCCAAGTTGAACTCCTTTATAACTGCCTCCCATCCTCTATCAAATTCCTCAATTTCTATGACGGTCGACCATATATAAGTCTTCATTTTGTCCATGAAATCAATCTATTTACATAAACGATTACCAAGCTGCATAGAAATGAACAACAAATAAAACCAGCTACAAATCTTTCGAACCCCAAAAGAAATAAGCACGGAAAATGAAAAGTATACCTTTACCGGGAATTTTTCCATAATGTGCCACATACATAAACGATGTTTACTTGGAACCTGGCCATTCACAGAAGAAAATGCAGCAGGAATAACCACCTTCATAGCAGGACACTGATCGGTAACAATGACAACTGGATTTCGACTCATTGCCTTTACAAAATGACAAAAAGCCCAGGTATAATCCGTAACACTCTCGTGAGATAAAAGACAAGCTACAAAAGTTACACATCTATCATGCTTATCCACACCTGAGAATGGTGCAAAAATCATGTTATACCTGCAATAATAAAAAAAACCTTCATCAAATAAAGTACATTACTTTACCATCATCGTAAAAATGTAGAGTACTAATAATCATTATTAACCTGACCACTTGTTTGAATTGCGGAGATAATTTTTACGATGTCTTAACTGATATAAAAAGCTTTGTAACATTCAACAATAACAATGCATCATCATTTTACAACCAGTAAACTACTTGGAATCATGTTGCATATCTATAGTTGAGTTAATTTCTGAAAATATATACCACTATACCAAATTCCTAACATTCTTCATTTATGCATATGACACATATAAGAAGCATCACCCAACTGGTATAATATTTTACCTAAACATTAAAAGAATAAACCATAAAACCTAAATAATAAAAAAAACACATTAAATCCATAAACAAATAAACCCCCTATAACATAAAGAAATAAAACCTAAAATATAAACCATAAATCTTTAACAAAATCCCGGAAAAATAGCACAAAATCACTAAAACAAATAAAACCATTTACACATTAAACCATCTCTAAAAAAGTAAAAAGGAACACAACTTAAATACACGTTTTGTCCCGTTTTTCTTACTTGTTTGTATCAAACGTTGCATCAAACGACACAGCATCACCGTATAATTCAAAATTTCTTCGAGAAATAGCATCAGCCCAAAACAGTTTAGTCAGGTGTCCAGCAGAATCAACCTCGTAAGCATAATAAAATGCTTCAGAACTCTCCTGAATAACTTTGAATTTGTCAATAATCATCTGAGCATCTGTTTCACCAACAAACAATTTCAAATCGCGATTAAAATTTCGGAAATCACGAAGCGTAGCACCTACATTAGAATATCCACCCACCATTTCCTTCACAAAACAAAGTGTCTTGCTACAGCCAATGTTGACTTTTGCAGCATCATAAAGAATATTCCTTAAATCAATAGTCATCTCTCGATTAGCCTTCAAAAACTGCTGACATTCTTTGCTAACTAATTCGTGGTTGTGATGTTCAACAAAAGTAAGCACGAAATATTGATTCGGTCTCTTAATCTTCAAAACCATCTTTGCTCTACATCCACACCTCATATAGACAGATCTCATTTCCTTACCTTTTTTACCATCAGACTTCCCACCATTTATATCATTAAAACCCTCACAGCTACAAACATTATGTTTGAGAATAATAATATTATTCTCACCAGTCTTCTCTGTATTCTTTCTAACAGTAAAACCACCTAACCGAGCATACTCTTTGTAAAACTTGTAACCTTCACTTAAAGATTGAAATACTTGACCAATGAATGGTTTAGCCACCGTAGAAATTGGTAAAAAAAACTTATTACCACTAGGAGAAACAACACAACTTGATGTACAGTTTTCACTTTCACTTGAACAAGAACCAGAACCAGAACTAACAGGAGAATTACTAATACGAGAACAATCACCACAATCTGAACCTGTTAACAAGATATAATAAAAATTAAAACATCAACTATACTAAAAACAATAAAAAAAAAACAGTAAATAGTTTAACATTAAATAATAAACAATAAAATCACTAAAAATAGTTACAATAAAAACAGAGCAGATCAAGTCACTACAAACATAAACATATTAATAACAGTACTGAATAACATAATTAATTTTTTCATCATTCATTCCATTAACACTCAATTTACTGTTTTAAGTGACACTCAATTAAGTACCACTCAATTATTGTCCTCTCTCTAAAAACATTGAATTAACTAATCCAAACTAAATACACATAATTATAAGACTTATCCTTCAGATAACATGATGACAACAAAATCAAGATCTCATTTGCTTAACTACAAAACAAAATATAGGAAACTAGATATATGCGTCAATAACAAGTCTAAATTCATAACAATACGAATGAACATAAAAATCACTAAATGAGGCATTACAGATAAAAAAAACCTAATAATTTAACATCAAAATTACAATAAAAATCAACAAAATTTTACAAAAAACATGCTCTATAAAAAACTTGACAAATTTAAACAAAATAAATGAACTTTAAGCTCACAAAAACAATATATTTACCTTGATTATCAATGATTTTAACCAAATCTGTTATGATCATCTTGAAAAAAGCGAAAACAATCACAAAAATCAGCGAACTTCCAGCACACAAAAAATGCAAGGAGAAAAACGATACACAAGAAGATCGTAATTCGGATTAAGAGAGAGACGAAGATATCACAAATTCGACGGATAGATGTTGAGAATCAACAAAAGTTTGAGATTGATGCGCCGAGAAAAACACAGAGAATTGTAGAGAATTGTAGAGAGAGAATGTAGAGAGAGAAAAAAAGCGGTTATGACATATTAATTAACAATATCACTGTCTTTTATATTTTTTAAAAGAAAATAAAATCAGTGGTCCAGATTAAAAGATGATTAAATCAAATGAATGGTCCAGATTTGGTTTCTAGTTTTTATTTTAAAGTTGGTTTCTATTTGATCACTAACCTATATATATAAGGCGTGGGTTCAACGGGGAACTGATTTATTTGGGTAACCTAGTAACTCATCCTTATTAGTCAGTTTTAAATTGGTTGCACCTCAATCATCCCACGTTCAAACACATAAAAATGTCACTCTACAGAACATAAACTTTGTAATGTATTTAGAACTGCAAAATACATAACATAATTAATTTTATAATCCTACTCTACAAATCCTATATAATTTAAAAATTTTAAAGACATAACTAATTTTTTTCATATACTCATCATGTTATAGAATATTGTTTTCAATACATTACATAATATAATAATACATGTACATCTTTAAAGATTAATTATTATGTGTACTGTATTATTATTATGAGAAAAGTTCCTTGGAGACCCTATAATTGGTGGAGACTTGAAGACACCATCCTAGCCATCCATCTATGTCTCATCTAATGGTTCAGAATTAATAAAAAAAAATTATTTAATTGTAGGCTGAATACATACAATATATACATTTTTTTTTTGCTAAACATACAATATATACATTGGTTTTGAAGTGTAACTGCATATACATCCAAGAATATATTCATTTGTGTACATCCAAGTATATATTCATTTGTGATCCTGCAAATCGTAAGTTCGTAACCCTCGTTCAACAACTTCGCCCAATCAAAAGCTAGTTTATGTTCTGCAGTTATATGTGTGAAGGTACAAACTTATACTCATGATTCAAGTTTTGCAACGAATTGATTCTGCAAATCAAAACCTCTGTTCTGCAATTTCAATTGGGGATAAATTTGAATTGGTTTGAAGTGTAACTTCACATCTTACTCTCATTTATCCTGCAAAAAAAAATTCTGCTCTAAAAAAAATACTGCCCTGCTCTAAAAAAAATTCTGCTCTAAAAAAAACTGCTCTTTTAATCTTAGCCGTAGGATGAAAATAGAATTGAATGGTGAGAGATTGAGTCTCTATGGTCTCCAAATAGATTGGGTCTCCATAGAACCCAACTCTTATTATTATTATTATTATTATTATTTTATAGAACTTGTGTTTTGTATTAATATATTTACTAAATAATATAGTTTTTCTTTTATCATGTACCTTTATAAAATATAATTTTTTTTGCAAGATATATAACAAGTCATCTACAGAACATGAAAATAAAGAATATTATTAATTATCATAATTATAAAAATACATTTTATATTTATAATAAATTGACTTAAATTGTTTAAAAACAAACATGTTTGGTGAATGATGATATAAATGTTCTGTATTCTTTATGTTTTCTCTTTTCTGTTACTAGCTCTCACACGTGTGTTTTTTTTTTTTTTTGCTAAAATTATAGTATATTAAAAAGAGAAAACAGTAAAGGGATTTACCCTTGCTCTAATACAAGGAAAAGAGAGAACTACTTAACAACAAACCAACCTAACCAAGGTAGCTAGAAATGAAACAAAAAGACAAGGCATCATATGACCAAAAGCCATCTATACATGTCTAATTGAGCAAACTGTTGGAACCATCTGCAGTTTTGCAATTTAGCCTTAAGATCATTAATGATACCTCTAAGCAACCTGTGCGGACCAAAGGATCCTCTATCATGGAGTCTTGAGTTACGCTCCTTCCACAAGTGATATGCAAAAATTTGAGCGGTGAGAAGAGCAACCTGTCTGAGAGAACCGTCTGTAATAGAGCCCCAGTTTTTTACCAAATCTAACCAAGAAATAGCAGAGCAGTCAAGCTTCAACAAGCCTGCTAGCTTTGATAAAATGTAACTGCTGTAAGGACAGGTGATGAAAAGGTGGGAAGTAGTCTCATTTCCACCCACACAGAATAGACAGAAAGGAGATACGTCGAGGCCAAAATAAGTCAATCTGTGCAATGTGGGGAGACGATCGTGACATAGAAGCCATTCATGGTGCGCATAACGAAAAATTTTTAATTTGTGCCAGACAAGGCTGAACCAAGGCACTACAGGGGCTGAGCTGCGAATGGAATTCCAAATGTCCCACGTTTTAATTTTCCGTAAAGAGGTGCCTCTCCATAAGATATCATCAGAAATAAGCGGATTGAAGGCTGGGAAATTAAAGTGTTGGAGCCAGGAGGTAAGTCTCAAGTCTGGGTGGTGAAGCCTGTTAGAAGGGCAAGGTAATTGCCAAACACCTGTTGAGATTAAGGAATGAACCTTTGAATCATGATGAATGTTGGCCTGAGCAATAATAGCATCATAACGAGAGCTAGCAAGGCAGCTCGAGTTCCACCAGGGATCAAACCACAGGGACGTACTATGACCATTCCCAATTTTGTAGGTGATGAATTGGAGGGCCGTATGACGCGGCTTAAGAACATTACGGAAGATCCATGAGCAGTCTGAGGGCATTGACATTGTCCAGAAATAAACTCGCTTTAGCACTGTGGTGTTAATCCAAGTCGACCATAAAGACTTACTATTTCTCACAATGCTGCAAAGATGATGCAGAAGTTGAGCTTGGTTCCAATCTTTTAGATTCTTAATAGCCAAGCCACCTTCTTCATAAGGACGACAGACCGTATCCCAACTAATTTTAGCCCCCCCTTTTGATTCCACATCCCCCTTCCAGAGAAATCTAGTGAATATAGTTTGTAGTTGCCGAAGCACAGAGGCTGGAAGAAGGAAATGCTTCGACCAATACGCTTGAATAGCAAACAGGACAGACCGAATTAACTGCGTTCTACCTGCCAAAGAAAGTAACAGAGATGTCCAGCACGAAATACGAGCTGCAACCTTGTCAATAAGGGGAATGCAATCATTGTGACTAAGCTTAGATGAAATTAAAGGGACTTCCAGAAACTTGACCGGAAGAGCTCCATGCTCAATGCCATAGGATTGATCAAACCATCCGATAAAATCACGAGTGCAGTTACCGAAGAACACTGTACTTTTTTCAAGACTAATGTGAAGACCACTTGAGACAGAAAAATTCCGAACGCAATCCATGAGATGTGTAACCGAACAAGTGTCTCCATTAGAGAAAAGCAGAACATCGTCAGCATAGAAAAGATGAGTTAACTTTAGTTCCTTGCACTTCCAGTGATATTTGAAGCCCATAGGGGTCACTGCAAGCAAGCTAGACATGACATTCATAGCTATCGAGAATAGGTAAGGGGAAACTGGGTCTCCTTGACGTAAACCTTTTCTCCCCTCGAAATACCCACATAAAGCCCCATTCACTTTTATGGAGTAAGAAGGAGTTGAAATACATGCATAAATCCAATTCATGAAGGTGCTAGGAAACTGCAGCTTACGCAAGGCACCCATAATAAAATTCCAATCAATAGAATCGAAGGCCTTTTGCAGATCGAGCTTCACACCACATTTAGAAGCACCACCCTCTCGATGGTATCCTCGAAAAATTTCTTGAGCCATGAGGATATTATCTGAAATGCTACGACCCGGGATAAAGGCTGATTGAGATATGTCTACCAAACTTGGCATTACAACTTTGAGCCGAGAAGCCAGAATTTTAGTAATACATTTGTAAAGAGTAGAACATAGGGATATCGGACGGAATTCAGTCATTCTTGCAGGAGTAGGGACCTTAGGGATCAAAGCGATACTAGTAGCATTTACAGATTTATGCATAATAGAAGTTTCGAAAAAATACTTGACTGCTTTGCAAAAAGTGTCACCAATCACCTCCCATGCAGCAAGGAAAAATTCTACTGTGAAACCGTCCGGCCCAGGTGCCTTGTTCTTTTTCATATTTTTCAACGTGGTGAGGATAATCTCATTCGATATAGGGGCCTCTAAGTGGGATGCTTTAGCAGAAGAAACAGAAGCACATGTGATACCGTCAAAGTCGAATGGCGGAAGAGTTTGAGTTGTCCCAAGCGAGTTCGCAAAGTAGTTCACTGCAACTTCAGAAACCTGTTTGTGACCCAGAACAAGATCCCCATTCGAGTTGTTAATGGCCATGAGCTTGTTTTTGTTCCAGTTCGCTCGAGTTTGATTGAAGAAAAAGCTAGAATTTCCATCTCCGACAGATAACCATTTAACTCGGGACTTTTGCAGTAAAAAAGATTCCTCTTCTAGTAAGCAAGCATGCAGCTGACAACTAATTTCGCTTTCCTTTTGGAGAAGCTCAGTGTTGACATTATCACCAACTAGAGAATCTTGCACTTCAGCAAGTAGATTTCGAGCAGAGGAGACATTATCCTGGACATTACCGTGAGCTTTGTTAAGAGCAATCAACTCCCTTTTAACTTCTTGTTGGTCCAGGAAAGTATTGCAGAAGGGGGGTTGAATGCAATACTAATAAATTTCAAAAACTATTTCAACAACTTAAATAGAATTTGTAATTTACTAGTAGAAGAAATGCAAACACAAGTAAAATCAAATACGAAGATTTCACAAAATAAATGTTTTATTTATTTTGCAAAGTTTTGCTACAACCTTAAGAACAAAATAGTTCTCAAGCTACAAAGACTCAAGAGATTACAGTTGTTGAGTTACTAATTTTACAAGTAGAGTATTCTATTTATAGAGTGATAATCTACTGTACTACCACTATCAACATGGGTTACTGAGTTGCTGTTATATTCCTTTTGCAGCTCATTCCATGATTTATTCACATGTGATCAGCACAAAGTAACTTAAAGATGCTTTCCACATTTGAGCCACCCAGATCTAGCCGTATTCAATTTTATCTGTTCTAGACTTTACAGGTTGTTCCATGTGATCTCTCGAGCTTCTGTTATAGACTTTCCAAGCTTGCTGTAAAGGTTGAATATTACAACACGCCTGCTTCTTTTGAACATATACTCTGTCGTTTAATTTGACTTAGAAAATTCCTAAATCAAGCTGATTCTATATGACAGTATGTTTGCCACAAAGTTTGCTGTCAATGGATTACGCTTTGGTTGACAGTATGAATTTCCCGCAGATATTACTGTCAAGAATTTTGCTTTGGTTGACAGTATGAATTTCCGCAGAGATTGCTGTCAAGAGTTGTGCTTTGATTGACAGCATGTTTTTCCCGCAGAGATTGCTGTCAGGAATTCCAAACTTACTGTCGCAAACTGTACATCAAAGTTGCTGTCATTAGAATCTCCGCCAATGTTGCTGTCAAGTTGAAACTTGCTGTCGACTTCGTGAAACTTGCTGTCGACCTAGGCAACATTATGTTTCCTTGTAACCTTACTGTCAGGGCTTGACAGTAACTTTTATTCCTTCTGTCGAACTTATGTATTTCTTGAGGCTTGAACATAATCGAACTTCTTCCAAGAATTACACTTATTACATGACAGTATTTATTTAAATTACAAGAATACATTTCAGGCTATGACAGTATGTTCTACTTAGTAAAAACTAAGTATACCAATAAAACTAGTTAAGTTGTCTATTCCATCACCCATAAATCCCAACAATCTCCCCCAATTTGTTTTTATGGACAATAAGGACAAATTTACAAATATCATGCTGACAACTTAACTAACATAGATCAGAAAGAATAAACTCTTCATTTCTGACCAATGATTAAACTGAATTGTTTTCAAACAATATATCACAAAAGTTCACAAATTAAAAAAAAACTTTACTTATCTTGATTTGAACTTTTCACTTTGCTCCTTTTCCCTTAGAGCTCTTCTGAGATTTTCAATTAACTCTTTTTCTTCAGGGGACTGTGCATCATCTTCATTTTCCACAATGTATTTTCTGATCATTGAGGAAGCAGTGTTCAATGTATCTCTGAGTTCCATCCAGTAAACATTTTGCTTTACAATTGATCTGAATTTTAGCACATTTCCCTCCATTTTGAATCTCCTGCCAGGAAACTGATTTAGAGTTTCCCTTCTTTGTTTGTCCAGGCTGGGATCCTCTCCTCTCCTCTGATCAAGAATCATATCAAGCTCCCAAGAACACAGTGTTTCAAGACTTTTAGTTGATCCAACCACTTGCCAGTATAATTCTTTTAACACACTGGTCTTCAATTTAGAGAAACTATCTACATAAATTTCTTCTTTGCCATACTTGATTCTCAAGGGATTGTCCAGTACACATGGCTGATAGTTGGATTCTTCACTGTTGATCTTATTGATTTTGCTGTAATTTTTCTTCATTTCAGCTTCAATCTCATCTTCTATCTGTTGACGAGATTTTTTCCTTGATGCTAATTCTTCTTTGAACCTTTGCTCTGCTTCATACATCTTCATTTCATGTTCTGAATAAGGTTTTTGCATTTCAATCCAGTTATAATCAGGAATAGGATTGTCTTCTTCATACTCCAAACCAAGAATTTGATAGACATCATTATCATTGTGAAGTGTCCAGTCACCAAACTTCTCAATAAATTCAACATGCCTGGCTTCATAGTACTTGAGAACTTGATCCATGATCTTCTTTGAAACATTATCATAGGTTTGCAGTAGCTCAACCATCCTTTCCAGATTGAAGAAATCAATTCTTCGTTTTACTGTTTCAGTAGTTTGAATGAGTTTCTTGGAGATCACCTTTGATTTTGATATCTGAGTAAAGTCAGATTCCACTGTAATCAACTTTTCATTGTTTTGCCATAGAATGTACCTTGCAACTTCTTCTTTTGGTCCATCAAATTCTATGGATACAGAGGTGATTGTTTCTTTGGCATTCAGCTGCATCATTTCAAAGCTATTCATTCTTCTCCTCATGATAGGTTTCTTGAGTCCCAACCCTGTAGCTTTTCCTTCTCCTTTGTAGACAGTCTTTCCCTTTGTTGGTCTTTTTGATTTTCTCTTGATTCTTACTGTCTTGAATGATTTGACAGTAGGATCGTTGACAGTTTCTTTTAAAGGGCTTCTGACAATGTCTTCTTTGACAGTATCTTCAATGACTGTTACTTCATCCTGACTGACAGCATCTTTGTTGATATCCTTGACAGCATCTTTGTTGACAGTATCTTTTTCAAGATGTATACTGTCAATTTCCATTTCTTCTTGATTTCCTTTAAATGCTTCAAGTACTTCTTCCTCTTTCTTTTCATCAACTTTCTTGCTTGAGCTAGAATTTTCAGAAATTTCCTTTGATTCTGCTTCTTTGACTTGAGTTTGCTCTTTTGAAGAGTCTCTCAGTTCTGTTCTCTTAGGTCCTCCAGCTTCACCTCCATCCTGATTGTCATCATCATCTTTTTCCAAGGTGTCATCAAAAATGCAGTTTCCACCTTGAGCATTTCTTCTTGAATTTGCTTTGGCAATGAGCTTTTTGATTTTGGCACTGTACTCCATGTTTCTCTTTGCCAAAATCTTGTGAATATCTTTAACTGCCTTAATCCTTTCCTTGGTGATGGATGCATTCAGTAATACCTTAAGTACATCCATGATGACTTTGCTTTGTAAAGACGTTTTGCCTTCAAGAGTTAAGAATCCAAGACCTTTAGCTCCTTTGGCTGTTGTCTGTTTAAAGCTTACACCATATGGCTGGAGACTTACTTCTGGAAGTTTGTTGTTGACCATTGTGCCCAGTTGCATAAAGAGACTTTCATCAAAGATGGTAGAGTTTTTCTTCACTAGAATCCCAAGGATATATTGCACTCTGGCAGAGAAAGTTTCCAACAGTTGAGTTGTTATGAATATTGAATGCCCACTTTTCAGGTACACATCAACTGCCCACCTCTTCTCTGAGCTAATCTTTACTGACAGATTTACAATCTTTTCTCTCAAAGCTTCTGCCAACTTAGCAGGTTTTCCTTTAGACACTGTGATTGCTTCATTCACCAGATTTTTGAATTCCTCATCCTTATTATTCAAGGTGCTCTCCATGTGGCTTACTGTTATTAAGTCAGCTTCTTCTTGGGAATATGTACTTCCATCAGTCCAAAAGATAGGCTCTGAAGAAAACACATATTCAGGCAACTTGTCTTTGCCTTTACCCATCCTATTTGATTCCTCTTTTTCTCTCCATAGCCTCTCCAATGTGGATTCTTTCTTCTCAGGAACTGGTTCATTGATTTTGATTGAGGATGCTCTATTTCCTTGTATTTGACTTAATACCTCCTTGGATACTAGCATTTGTTCCCCATCTACTTCAGCTTCAAAAAGCTCCTCAGTTCCAGAGACTATTCCTACTCTCTCTTGCTCCCCCTTACTCCTTTGCTCCCCCTGTCTTTTAGCTTCCCCTTGTAACTCCTCCTTTCTTTCTGGTTGCTCAGCCTCTTTCTGATCTTTTCCTTTCTCCCCCTTAGTTAAGTTTGCAGCATGAAGTAATGAAGAGAGTGACAGTAGTGTGGCTTGAATTTCAGCAAAACCAGTCTTCACAGTAGATGACAGGTTGTCCAGTTTGCTTTCCATTGTAGCACATCGATTCTCCAGTGCTTGGAGCCTGTCATTTGAGGATGCAGAAGGACCACCAGACCTAAGCCTTTTAGGAGGTAAGGGATAAGTCTGGGGCATGGAGGCTGTTGGGGTTCTCACACTCTCAGTGTTTTTATAGATGATCTCATCATCTCTCACAAAAATACCCTCAAGGCCTAATGCCTTTTCTGTATTGGCTCCCTCAAATTCACTCTGGACATGCTCAAGTCCCTCTCCTTTTGCCAGCACATTTGGCTGCCTCTCATTTTTAGTCTCACCTCTCTGTTCTTTTATCTCTCTTTGATGTTTCACTCCCTCACTCATCCTAGATGCAGTAGTATGAGCAGTACTAACATGCAAAAGAGTAGATTTTACCTTGAAGGCCTTTGAAAGGGGCAAGTCATCATCAGAGATATCTTCCACTAATCCTTCTTGAAGTTGTGGTTGAACAGGGATGACAGCATCTTTTGAAGGACTTTTGACAGTATCTTTTGTTGGAATGGTACTGTCACTTGATTGTTTGACAGCACCTTCTGATTTGTCATTGACAGCATCTTTGGCTGTGACAGTAACTTCCCTAGGGTAAGATGCTTTGAGGGAATCGATCAAGATGCTGGCTGTTTCAATTTCTGACAAGTTTGCATCTTGATCTAATCCAGTGTTTGATGGAGTGGTATCCATTTCACTTTGAGAAATGGGTTCTTGTGGACCACTAGATGGGGGCTCATCCATGATTTGAGATGGATGATCAAAACCTGAGGGGTTGGTACTGTCCCCCTCTCTAGGTTGATTAGAAGAAACAACAGATGTGGGAATGAAAGAAGAAGATTGAATTTTAGATTGATTAATTGGCTGTTCCACAGAAAATGATTGTGGAACATCAATAGTATGAGTGAATTCCTCACTGTGCTCTATCTCAATGTGTGTATCTTCAAATACAGGTTCCTCAAGAGTGAATTCTTGAGTTTGTGCAGACTCTTTACAAGATGCCTTGGGAGACAGGCCAATTTCAATAGATGTCCCTTGTTGAGAAGAAACACCTAGAGGTGAGTTCATTTCCCTATCATCCTCTACAGTCTTTTGGGAAACTGTAGGGTGGCTGACAGTAACCTTGGCCCTTCTAGCTCTCTTCTTCTTAGGCTCAGAAGGGGCTACTGTGGGTTCTTTTTCCCTACCAACCTTATTTGCTGCACTAGGTGCAGTGACTCCCTCTTGACTCTCAACTTGTTCACCAGTTGCACTCTCTAGGGTTCTTTTCTTTGATTCCTGTTTGGCCATTTTAAGGGCTTTTGGTAGTCTAGAGTCCCTAGGTGGAATGTATGGTGTGGAATGTGGGTTAACTGAATTTGGGTCTAATTCAGCTTCATTCTCTATTGTGAAAACAGTGTAACCTGTTGGAAATGGAAAATCAAGGTTGGGCACTTGATTTACCATGTGTTGTGTGAAACATAGTGGAATATGTACATTCAAATTCTGTGTGTTAAGAGATGTGTGTGTGTTTTTCTTTAAAACAGGACATTCTTCAAAATCAGAATTGTCCTCAATATTTCCACAAATACTATTAATACACATAGTTAAAAAGCGAGGATAGATGGATACCTTCTTGCCTATTGCGCCTTTCAACTGTGTCATTATCAGTTTTCCAATGTTCACCTTGTATCCATGAACTAATGAATGAGTGAGCTTCTTGATATATGATGGTATGCCATTCCATCCTGTAGTCTTGGTAGAGAATACCTTCACCATTACATCAAAAATCATACTCCACTCTTTTCTTAGAAATTTCCTGTCCATTTCTCCTGTTTGATACCACTTATCAGAAGTTTCTTCAAGTTTAGAACCAGAGTACCCAATCTTCAGAAAGAACTTCTTCAGGGTATCATCAGTTGCTAGTTCCATAAAGCTTTCTTCACTGGTCAACACAATGCCCAAAGCCTCATTGATGTTCTTTACTGTAAGAGAATAACTTGCATCATCTATATTGAACTTAATTGATTCATTCTCTCCAGTTCCTTGAGCACTTGCTGATTTCCAGAACTTTTCAATTCTAACAGTATCAATTTTGGGGGAAGAGGTTATTGCATGACCTAGGTAGGATTTATTCAAGAATGAAATAAGTCCTTTGAAGTTTTCACCAGCATCACTAGGAGAAAAGATACCAGCAAAATTGGTTTGAGCAATGCTTTGTTTAGGTGCCATTGTCGAATGCTTTGAAAAATGAGAGAGAAAAATGCGGTTTTTGGATGCAGAAGGTTGAGAGGTTTTTGCAAATGAAAGTGATAGTAGATTAAACGGTAGATTCAGTTTCTAATATGAATCGATTTAACCTCTCTTAATTGAACGTGTGATAATGATATTACCCATTAACTCCACTTGCTATATTACGTGGCAGTTGCTATTAGATCGTGGATTGGTGAAAAGAAATATACGTATGTATATATATATAAAAATTAATATATATATATCTTTCCACTATCTTTGACAGCAACTTCTCGTGACAGCAATTTTCATTGACAGTAACCTGTGCGCTTTTTCTTTCTCTACCAATTCTGACAGCAATTTCTTGTGACAGCAATTTTCATTGACAGTAACCTGTGCGCTTTTTCTTTCTCTACCAATTCTGACAGCAATTTCTTGTGACAGCAACTTTCATTGACAGCAACTTGTGCGCTAACAATATTTCTGTCAATCAGCTTCATGAGTGACAGTAAGTTTTATCTGACAGTAAACTTATCATAAGATTATGCTGTCAGTCACTGTTCACACATAACTTAAGTTAAGGACACATGATTTCTTAAAATCGTTTTAAAACAGACATGTAAAACTATTTTAGCATAGTCATAGCAAGCATGATATCTAAAAATCCTTTTAGCATAGTCATAGCAAACATGATATCTAAAAATCCTTTTAGCATAGTCATAGCAAACATGATATCTAAAAATCCTTTTAGCATAGTCATAGCAAACATGTTGTCTGAACAAGTATCACAATGTACCTTAACTTCTCATGACAGTACCTTCTTGTAACAGTACCTTTAAAAGTTTCTGTCATGAGCTTCAACTACTTAGAATTGATAAACCAGTTAGATTTTCATACCTGATTTAGCATTCCCAATTCACTCACCAACCTGATAAATGTTGCTTCATCCAGTGGCTTGGTGAATATATCTGCAAGTTGCTTATCTGTTGGAACATAAACCAATTTTACATCTCCTTTTTCAACATGCTCCCTGATGAAATGATGCCTTATATCAATGTGCTTTGTTCTGGAGTGTTGAACTGGATTGTCTGATATGGCTATGGCACTAGTGTTGTCACAGTAGATAGGAATATTTGACAACTTTAGTCCATAATCCATTAATTGATTTTTCATCCAAAGTATTTGTGCACAGCAACTTCCAGCTGCAATATATTCAGCTTCTGCAGTTGATGTAGAAACTGAGTGTTGCTTCTTACTGAACCATGACACCAATCTCCCCCCAAGAAATTGACAGCTTCCTGTAGTACTTTTTCTGTCAATTTTGCAGCCAGCATAGTCTGAGTCAGAATATCCAATTAGATCAAATCCAGTTTCCTTAGGGTACCAAAGACCTAGATTTGGGGTGCCTTTGAGATATCTAAAGATTCTTTTAATTGCAACTAAGTGTGATTCTTTTGGATCAGCTTGAAACCTTGCACAGAGACATGTAGCAAACATTATATCTGGCCTGCTTGCTGTTAAGTACAGCAATGATCCTACCATGCCTCTGTAGGTACTAGAATCCACTTTCTTGCCTTTAGGATCTAACTCTAATTTGGTGGCTGTTGAGATAGGTGTCTTGGCAGGTGATGAATCTTCTAAGTTAAACTTCTTGAGAAGTTCTTTGACATACTTAGATTGACAGATGAAGATTCCTTCCTTCTTCTGATAGATTTGAAGACCAAGAAAGAATGCTAATTCTCCCATCATGCTCATTTCATACTTGTTTCTCATTAGAGATGAGAACTTTTCACACAATTTTTCATTTGTTGAGCCAAAGATTATGTCATCAACATATATCTGCACAAGAATGATGTCTTTGCCATGGTATTTATAGAATAAAGTTTTATCCACCATACCTCTTATAAATTGATTTTCCAGGAGAAAAGTGGATAAAGTGTCATACCAGGCTCTTGGTGCTTGCTTTAAGCCATATAGAGCCTTGAACAGCTTGTAGACAAAATTATGCAGTTTGTCATTTTCAAATCCAGGAGGCTGTTCAACATACACTTCTTCTTCTAATTCTCCATTTAGAAAGGCACTTTTAACATCCATTTGAAATACCTTGAATTTGCAGTGTGCAGCAAAGGCTAAGAAAATTCTTATGGCTTCAAGTCTGGCAACAGGAGCAAATGTTTCATCATAATCTATCCCTTCCTGTTGACAGTAACCTTTGGCCACTAGCCTTGCCTTATTTCTTGTCACATTTCCACTCTCATCTATCTTGTTTCTGAAAACCCATTTTGTCTCAATGACTGATTTTCCTTTTGGCCTTGGAACTAGTTTCCAAACATTGTTTCTTTCAAATTGATTGAGCTCCTCCTGCATGGCCATCACCCAATCAGAATCCAACAATGCTTCTTCAACTATTTTTGGTTCCATTTGAGATAAGAAACATGAAAACATGCTTTCAGCAGAGATATTCCTCCTTGTCCTTACACCAGTAGTGGGATCTCCAATAATTAGATTACTGGTATGATCTCTGTTCCACTTTGTTGATTGAGGCAAGCTACTTGTTTGATGAGATTGTCTTTCATCAATATGAGGATTTGATTCTCCACCATTTTCATTATTCTGCTCATTTAACTCAAATTCTCCAGTCTCACATTCTTGTTGATTGATGCCTGAAATTGTCTGTGATTGAGCTGAAGTTTGATTTAGATTATGAGTGTTGACAGATTCTTTCTCATATCTCATTGATTGAATGAGACTTGGTTCTTCATCAACATATTCTTCCTTTTCCAAGTATCCTTGATTTTCAAATCTGAAGGGTTGCATTTGACCATCCTCATGTAGCCCTGGAAACTTGGTTTCATCAAACGTGACATTGACACTTTCTTCAATTGTTTTGTGCTCCATGATATAGACTCTGTAGGCAGTCCTTTCTATCCCATATCCCATGAAAATGCCTTCATATGCTTTAGTATCAAACTTGCCTTTTCTTTCATGGTTGTCTTTCATCAAAAAGCACTTGCTTCCAAAAATATGAAAGTACTTGACAGTAGGCTTCTTTCCTGTCAAAAGATAGTAAGGAGTATTGCCATGAGCCTTGTTGATTAGTGTTCTGTTCTGTGTGTAACAAGCAGTGTTGATGGCTTCTGCCCAGAAATATGTTGGTAATTTAGCATTACTCAACATAGTCCTTGCAGCTTCAATAAGAGTCCTATTTTTCCTTTCTACTACTCCATTTTGCTGTGGAGTTCTTGCAGCAGAGAATTGTTGAACAATTCCTTGATCTTTGCAGAAGTTTCCAAGTGTAGCATTTCTGAATTCAGTTCCATTGTCACTTCTTAGAAATTGAACTTTTGCTTCAGGGGTCCTGTCAAGTACCCTTATGTGATCAATGATTTCTTGAGCAGCTTCATCCTTTGATTCTAAAAATTTCACCCAAGTGTACCTAGAATAGTCATCTATCATAACCAGTGCATATCTTTTTCTGGATAGTGATTGAACATTCACTGGTCCAAAAAGATCCATGTGAATCAACTTGAGTGCTTCAGTGTTAGTGTTGACTTGCTTTGATTTATGCATTGCTTTCCTCAATTTTCCCATTTGACAATCTTCACACAATCCTTCTTGACAGAATTCCTGTTGAGATAGTCCTCTCACCAATTCCTTCTTCATCAGCATGTTCATTGTTTTGAAATTGAGATGAGAAAATTTCTTGTGCCAAAGCATGCTATCTTCAACACTTGCTTTGCTGTAGAAGCAAAATATTCTTTCCTCATTTGTTGAGTTTAAGTCTGCAACAAATAGGCTTCCTTTCCTTACTCCTTTCAGAGATAGGCTTCTATCCTTCTTGTGGTGAATTGAACATTCCATCATGCCAAAGTTTACTTTGAATCCTTTGTCAGTGAATTGACTGACACTGAGCAGATTATGCTTCAAACCTTCCACAAGAGAAATTTCTTCAATGACAACATTTCCAGCTTTTAAACAGCCATATCCCACAGTGTAACCTTTGCTGTTGTCTCCAAAGGTTATTGTTGGGCCAGCCTTCTCAACATATTGTGATAGCAGGGATATATCACCAGTCATGTGTTTGGAACATCCACTGTCGATTATCCACATGACCTGTTTACCTCTCTTTCCCTGCAAGACAGAATGAGTTTAATTTGCATTTGGTACCCAAGTCTTGTTGGGTCCTGCATACTCAGTATCATCAGAAACTTTATCAATATTTGAAACAACATTATCAGAAGATGGTTCCTTGACTTCTTTTATTATCCACTTAGTTTTTGTCTTTGACTTTTTCTTAGTGAGAGCAGACTTCTCACTTTCTTTAGTGGATTCAGAAGTCTTTGCAGTTTGCATATAAGCACATAATTCATTTGATGAAATTTGCAAATTAAAACATGTACTCATGGCAGTAATTTTGCATGGCATACAGTCAATGTTATTACAAACTACCAATTCTCTTTGCATAATGGGGGTTCTGTGTAAGTTCCCTTTCAACTCTGTTGCATTAGATATGCTACTAGTTGATTTCTTACAAACATGAGTTAGATGATGTGAGGAGCCACAATTATTGCAAAGTTTCCTTGGTGCCTGCTTAACATATGCATAATTATTCTTTTTATCAATGCCTAGCTTCCCATTTCTGTTTTTGGACTTAGAGACAACTATCTTGACAATCTGTTCAGAAGATGCTGTCGAGCTATTTTTGACAGCATCTTTTGTACTTGCTGTCTTGACAGTAGGTTTGAAAGTTACTGTCTTGGATGACTTCTTGACAGTATCTTTTGAACACTTGGTTGGACTGTTTAATACTGTATCTGTCGTAGACATTTTGACAGAATCTTTTTCTTTCTTAGATTCACTGTCAATCCTCTCATCTTCATCACAGAGTTCTTGATTAATAATTAGGGAGTTTTCATTAACCTCAAACTCTGTACTTTTGAAAATTGGGTTACTCACATTTTTGAGGATGTGAGGTCTTACAGTATTATTCTCATCATTTTTCTGTATAACAGCCTCTTTACCAGGTCTCCTGCTATAATCATAGCCTATGCCTATTTTCTTATTTTCAGTATGATTCTCATGATACTCTTGAACTAACTTAGAGGAATTTCTAAATGCTTTTAGCTTAAATTCATTCTCAGAAATTTCTTTTCTTAGATAATCCTCTATCTCTTTAGCACAGATTAAATCATTTTTTAGTCTTTCGTTTTCCTGAGCTAAAGAATCAATAGAACTGGTCTTAAGCAACAACACATCATTGTTAGATCTGAGTACTTCATTTTCTTTAGTTAATCTAGCAATTTCTTCATTTGCAGCAGATAAACTAGTATGAATATTAAACATTTCAGTACTCATTTCCTCAATGGTTTGCTTATAGTCATTTAAAGACATATCTAGTAATACTAGAGATGGTACCTGACTTGACGAGGTTGATGCTTCTTCATCCTCTCTAGCCATCAAGGCTAAATTCACAAATTCCTCTTCTTCTTCATTATCAGATTCATCCCAGCATTTTCCTTCAGCCACATAGGCCTTTCCTTGTCCTTTCTTAAATTGACTCCCAGTTCCTCTCTCCATTCTTTGTATTTGTTTTGGTTTTTTGCATTCAGTAGCAAAGTGACCAAGTTCATTGCAATTGTAGCATCTAAACTTTGACCTATCTACCATTCCTGTTTTGTATCCTCCCTTGGTGCCAGTAGCAGGTTTTGATGAGCTTCCTTGGTTATACTTTGGAAATTGACCTTGAGGCTTATATGGCTTGTTCCTCCTGAACCTTATATTTTTGAATTTTCTTGCCATAAAAGCCATGGTTGGATTATCCATTTTCTCCATTTCTTCTAGAGTGAAGAATTCTTCATCTTCAACATCTTCTAGTTGAAGGACAACTTTTTCTTCATCTTCAATCACTTCTTCAATTTTCACAGAGGAAAATTGAGGTTGTTGATCATTTTGAATTTGCTCACTTGCTTGAAAATATGATGGTCCTTGAGCAACTAGAGCACCAGCCATGTTTGCCATCAATCCTTTGGATCC
Organism: Kitagawia praeruptora; assembly: GCA_037693485.1. Classification (NCBI taxonomy): domain Eukaryota; kingdom Viridiplantae; phylum Streptophyta; class Magnoliopsida; order Apiales; family Apiaceae; genus Kitagawia; species Kitagawia praeruptora. The sequence goes on along the minus strand of CM075353.1, from coordinate 85,832,253 downwards.
ACTTTGTATAGCTTTCTTTTGATAATATTCAAGTTCATAAGATTTTAGAACTCCATACAATGTTTCAAGAGAAACAGAATTTAAGTCTCTCCCTTCTCTTATGGCTGTTACTCTGTGCTCAAGATGTTCTGGAAGAGTTAGCAGAAACTTGATATTGACTTCCTTCTTTTCATAAAACTTTCCATGAATTTGAAGATCAGCTATCAGTTTGCTAAATCTTTCAAACATGTGGGTTAGCTCTTCTCCATGCTTGCCCATAAACGCTTCATATTGTGACACCAGTATTTGTTTTTGATTCTCTCTGACCTCTTCACTTCCTTCACATAACAGTTCTATCTTTTTCCACATATCCCTGGCAGAGTTGCATGCTATTATATTTCCACTCATAGCTTTGTCCAGGGTAAGTGCATCTAGTAGAATGAGTTGCAGATGATCATCCAGTGCTACCTTTTCTTTTTCTGAGTCATTATACTCAGAAGGCTTCTTAGCAACCCAATGAGCTGGGATTACTACATCATTTACTGTAGCAGCTGGGATTTCCTTTTGAGGAATGAAGGGGCCATTTTCCAGAATACCTAGGAATAGTGGATTCTGAGCTTTGATAAATAACATAATCTTCTTTTTCCATATGTTGTAGTTTTCTTTATCAAAAGCTGGAATCTTGATATTACTTGACCTTTGAATACTTGCCATTTGGATCTCAGATATGTGTATTAATCTGATCGCTCTGATACCAGTTGTTGGTCCAGGAAAGTATTGCAGAAGGGGGGTTGAATGCAATACTAATAAATTTCAAAAACTATTTCAACAACTTAAATAGAATTTGTAATTTACTAGTAGAAGAAATGCAAACACAAGTAAAATCAAATACGAAGATTTCACAAAATAAATGTTTTATTTATTTTGCAAAGTTTTGCTACAACCTTAAGAACAAAATAGTTCTCAAGCTACAAAGACTCAAGAGATTACAGTTGTTGAGTTACTAATTTTACAAGTAGAGTATTCTATTTATAGAGTGATAATCTACTGTACTACCACTATCAACATGGGTTACTGAGTTGCTGTTATATTCCTTTTGCAGCTCATTCCATGATTTATTCACATGTGATCAGCACAAAGTAACTTAAAGATGCTTTCCACATTTGAGCCACCCAGATCTAGCCGTATTCAATTTTATCTGTTCTAGACTTTACAGGTTGTTCCATGTGATCTCTCGAGCTTCTGTTATAGACTTTCCAAGCTTGCTGTAAAGGTTGAATATTACAACACGCCTGCTTCTTTTGAACATATACTCTGTCGTTTAATTTGACTTAGAAAATTCCTAAATCAAGCTGATTCTATATGACAGTATGTTTGCCACAAAGTTTGCTGTCAATGGATTACGCTTTGGTTGACAGTATGAATTTCCCGCAGATATTACTGTCAAGAATTTTGCTTTGGTTGACAGTATGAATTTCCGCAGAGATTGCTGTCAAGAGTTGTGCTTTGATTGACAGCATGTTTTTCCCGCAGAGATTGCTGTCAGGAATTCCAAACTTACTGTCGCAAACTGTACATCAAAGTTGCTGTCATTAGAATCTCCGCCAATGTTGCTGTCAAGTTGAAACTTGCTGTCGACTTCGTGAAACTTGCTGTCGACCTAGGCAACATTATGTTTCCTTGTAACCTTACTGTCAGGGCTTGACAGTAACTTTTATTCCTTCTGTCGAACTTATGTATTTCTTGAGGCTTGAACATAATCGAACTTCTTCCAAGAATTACACTTATTACATGACAGTATTTATTTAAATTACAAGAATACATTTCAGGCTATGACAGTATGTTCTACTTAGTAAAAACTAAGTATACCAATAAAACTAGTTAAGTTGTCTATTCCATCACCCATAAATCCCAACACTTCTTTTAGCTTACGAACAAGAACAACCATCGGATTGCCATACCACTGATTTGCCCATGCTCTATTAACAGCCGGCATAAAACCATCTAGGTCCTTCATAAAGTTGAAAAATTGGAATGTTTTATGAACCTTTTGAAGCTTAACAGGAACTGTACAGAGAAGAGGGCAGTGGTCCATAATTCCTTTATTTTTTACTAGAACAGAAGCTTCAGTAAAAGAGTTTAGCCACTCTCTGTTTCCAAGCACTTGATCAAGACGCTTTTGCATAAGAGAAGATGCATCTCTTTTATTAGTCCACGTGAACAGAGATCCTATAGTGTTAATGTGACCAAGAGAAGAGTTTGTGATACATTCTGAGAATGTTTGCATTCCAGAATTCCAATGCTCACGACCACCTTTTACCTCATTAAGAGCAAGAATGCAGTTAAAATCCCCAGCAACGCACCATGGCACAGAAATTTGCCGACTTAGATTTTCAATTTCATTCCATAGAGGTACTCTTTGATGATCTTTGTTAAGAGCATAAACGAATGTTACACAGAAAGTAACTTGGTTTTCCAGGAAAGTAGCAAAGCATGTAATTTGCTGCGAAGATTTAGAGTGAACCAAAATGGACCATCTTGAGGGATCCCATCCTATCCAAACTCTACCATAATCATGATGCTCATAGTTATGAACCCAATTCCATTTTTTGTTAACAATTTTCGAGATTGAATTAGAATTTTCAACTCGAACCTTAGTTTCTATCAGACTAATAAATGATAAATTATTTTGAGAAATGAAATTCTTAACCTCCTTTTGATGAGGACTTTTATTTAAGCCCCTCACATTCCAAACAGCGAAGTTCATTGACGAGAGGGATTGGCCAGTTTTCCTGCTAGCCTCAGGCTTCTTTTGATGGGCAGCTCAGAATGAACTTTGGCTATCTCCTTATGTTGATCTTCACCAGAGAAATCCACTACTAATTGCGGAGATTGACTCTGCCTATTTTTCCGTTTGCTTGGAGATTTGTCAGGTATGATTGGGATTTCCCCAGGCTCCAATGTATTAAGCATCTCGAAAGGATTTTTATCAACAATTGGGTTAAAGATGGCAAGTGGAAGCGCAGAGCTGACTTCAGTGATATCTTCGCTATCATTAATTGTTGCCTGTTCTTCATTCAAAACTTTAGCTTCATCCATGATTACATCACAATCAGAATGACTAACAATGTAAGGGACCAAGGTTTGAGATTCAAGTAGGTTGTTTTCTGCGTGCACCGCAACAGTAGCAGTTTGAGGTTGGCTTGGTGTTGTGGTTTCTTGATTTCTTGTTTGTTCCTGGGCTTCTTAACAACTCTTTCCGGATTATTAAGGCATCTAGATAGTGAATGCCCAAAAGCTTTGCAAAGGCTACACGAGTAAGGTAACTGAGCATAGAGGACTTCAATTTTCACTTCTTCTTTTGACTGTGGCAGGGGGACTCTAACAAAATCAGGTCTTAATGCAGAGTATGCAATTTCGACTTGAATGCCAGCATATTTCATAGGTTCGAAGCGGGCTGTGGCAGCATCGAATTTGATTGGCTCTCCAACTGTGCTAGCAATGGAGCTTAGACCTTCTTTAAACCAGAAGATTTCAGGGACATCTACCAACCTTATCCCACAAGGGACCTTTTCTATTATATTACGTTTAAATGAAGTACCATCCATCCAAGGCTTAAGAAACATAGTCTTACCTCCAATCTGAACAGTGTTCAAGTTTAAGGCTCTGCTCTTCTCTTCTAAAGTACCAAACCGAAATGTGTAGTATCCCTTGTTATTGTAATAAACCCCTGTTAAAGCCACGGTGTTTCCATAATTTATGTGCTTGTTCACGAATGAATTTAAAAGCAAAAGAACTACCAATGAAATACCCAATTATGCTCGTCTCCCATTGTTTTTTCGCCTTAACAAAGAAATCATCAGAGAATTTAACCGTAGCCGCGGTGTTTCCATAATTTATGTGCTTGTTCACACGTGTGTTTTAGTTTGAACAGCAGTTATTTTGTTATAATCTAATGGTTAAGATGTAAAGTTACTAAGTTACTCATATAGTGGGTTAATATATATATATATATATATATATATATTTATATATATATCGAAGTATTTTTTCGTAAAGACGTATGCATATACTAAAATAATTTTATAATGAGAAATGTGGTCAAGGATGATATTTTGACTTAATCTTATACATATATAGTAAATTCATAATATTTCATATCAAAGAACATTTGAACCAAATATTTTTTAATTTGATTAGGTGTCATGAAACTTGGATAAATATTTATACCATAAAAATCACATAATAATTTTTATTGCACATAACCTGTGGTGTTACTCTTGCAATTAATCTGTCCACATCTTGAACCACTGCAATTCACTGGCAAAACCTGTCAATTGAACACCATCAAGAAGACTTTTGACATAAGGCACACCGGTAGATTTCTAATCACGAATACACACTAAAGGGCCTCATACATCGAACAACTACATCCCATTACCCCCAAATCCTCCTCCAAATCTTTGGCTCCAATACCACGGCCGCGAGCAAGCCTTAATTTCACAATAGTATGATATTGTCTGCTTTGGGCTCAGGCCCACATGATTTGTTTTGAGCTCATCACAAAAGATCTCATTCTAATGGAGTTTATTGATTGTTTATATACAAGAAATTTATCTCTTATCTCCTCAATGTGGTACTTAGGCTTGTAATATGTTCATTGGTTGTCAATATATTTATAATTTTGTTTATCAAGCTGAATTATATGACATTTTGTATCAGTTTAATAAAATCCCTTCATGAAATACTTATAAAGTTTTTTAACACCATTCATTTATTTTTTATATACAATTTAAAATTTTATTATTAACATTTGTATTTCTCAATATTACCATACTTTATAGCCTACTTATGGTATGGTTGATCATTGTCAGTAATTAGTGCAATTCTGTAATATTTTTCTTTTAATCTAACATTAAATGTTAAACATGTTTTCTTTTATATACAACACATATTCTATTTTTTGGGTTCTCATCATTTTAACATGGATTCAATTATTTATTTGTACATTTTTAAATATTTATCTCTTTTGAACAATCTATCTTCTATCTATTACTATATATAATAGGACAACACAAGGGCAAAATTTGTCATTTTAATGGGTGTGAAATTACAATTTTACCCTTATTTTTTTAAAAATTACAAAAATGCCATCCTTTAATAATTATGTAAAAACTAATGAAATTATGCTTGTGTTGAGATTCGAACCACTAACCTATTCACTCTCAAACTCATGCATTAACCAATTGTGCTATGATTGATTTTGAGCTTTGTTTAAAAATCCTATAACATAAACCACATGCCATCCTTTAATAATTATGTAAAAACTAAAAAATTATGCTTTTGTTGGGATTCGAACCACTAACCTATTCAATCTCAAACTCATGCCTTAACCAATTGTGCTACGAATAATTTTGAGCTTTGTTTAAAAATCATATAACATAAACCACCTCTCTTCTCTTTTTATCTCATCCTTTTTTTAGTAAATGAAATGTTGTTCATATTAATTCTAAAATATTAGATAGATAAAATTATAAAAAATATTTTAATCGACTGAGAATACTCTATAATTCTCTTTTATCATTTTAAATAATTGATATAGAAAAAAACTAGATTATACATAATGTAACCGAGTTCAAAAAGAAAAAAGATTTATTTACATACGTTCCATCATACATAATTAATAATTGCATCACATAACTTTTACGTATATAAAATTTTAAATATGTGACTCATATTAGAGAGTTTTGGTCGACCAACTATTCTTTCAACGATTTAAATATATGATTGGTCTAAATACATAAATATTTAAATATATACAAAACATAATTGAAATTATGTTGTAAAAAAAAGGTGAAAACTCTAAAAAGATGATCTATGTTATATATAAAAAATAATATAATTAACATTCACATTAAATTAAAAAATATATAAATTTTTGAATCATAAATATTACAAAAGTACAATAATTATTTAAAATGATCAATTAGATTATAACTCGACTATAAAGTTGGTACATACATATGAATTTTATATAATATAATATATAATGGTTGAGTTATAACATATATTTAGATTTTAGATTTCATATGCACTGGTCATTAAGGTTGTCATATTTTTTATCGATTGAAATATTTAAAAAAAAATAAAATTGATCTAAAAAAACAATTCAAAATTATAATATAAAAAATAATTGAATTTACCCAATTTTTTATTGAACTTCTATATAGTGTAATAAATATTAGACTAAAACTAAACATTTAAGTTTAAAAATTTATAAATTTATATGTTTAGAAAAAATGATTGAGACAAGCAAAAGGTAAGGATGACTTTTATTAAATATTAAGAGATTTGTAATATGTCTCAAAATCTATTCTTACATTATTTATCCAAATTTTATGAAATTTAATCAAATTATAAAATATTTGGTTCAAAAAATTGGTATGCAATATTACAAAATAACTATAAAAATATTTGATAGATCGAAATCTTAACTTTTATCATATTTTTAATTAAAAAAGAGAAATTAGTTGAGTGCCCGTGCCTTGCATTAAACTTCAACACAAGGGCAAAGATTACCATTTTAATGGTTGTGAAGTTATTATTTTATCCCTATAGTTTTAAAAATTACAAAAATGTCATCCTTTAATAATTATGTAAAAATAGTGAAATTATTACCATTTTAATGGTTGTGAAGTTATTATTTTATCCCTATAGTTTTAAAAATTACAAAAATGTCATCCTTTAATAATTATGTAAAAATAGTGAAATTAAGTTAGCGTTGGGAATTGAAGCACTGACCTTCTCCCATCAAACTTATGACATAACCAACTATGCTACACTTAGTTTTGAGTTTTGTTTAAAAATCCTATAAGATAAACTACATTTTCTCTTCGTGTCACATCCTTTTCTATTTTTTATTTTTGAGTAAATGAAATGTTGGTTTATATTATTTCTAGAAAACTGGATGATATAAACTTATAAAAAAAATATTCTAATCGATTGAGCATACTTGACAATTCTCTTTTGTCATTCTAAATGATTGATGTAAACAAATAAAATTTTAGATTATATATTAATGTAACCAAGTAAAAAAAAGGGGATTTATTTACATTCAATTCCATGTCGATATTAAATTATTTAAAAAAAGATTTGGTTTTAAGAAATATGTAAATTTTAGTTATCAAATCGTACATAATGAATAATTGCATCAAATAACTTTTAGATACATAAAATTTTAAACATCTGAGTTATATTAGACGATTTTTGTCGACCAACTATTTAGGCTTTCAACGATTTAAATGTATGATTGGTCTAAAAACATAAGAATTTAAACATATAAGAAAAATAATTGAAATTTTGTTAAAAAGATGAGAACTCTAAAAATATGATAACTCGACTATAAAGTATAAAATATGATACATATGAATTTTTATGTAATATAGTAAATTGATCAATATAATATATAATGGTTAAATTATAACATATACTTAGATTATTATACAATGAAATCAAGAAATTAATTTTAGATTTCATATAGATGCACGGGTCATTAAAGTCGTCTAATCATATTTTACATCGATTAAAAAATTTGGAAAAATTTAAAGTTGAGTTTAAAAAAATTATTTGAAATTATAATATAAAACATGTTTCAATTCACCCAATTTTTAATTCAACTTCGGAATTATATAATAAACATTAGACTAAAACTAAATATTTGAGTTTATAATGTATAAATATATATGTTACAAAAAATTGATTGAGAGAACCACAATGATGACTTTTACTCAGTATTAAGAAATTTTATAATATGTCTTAAGGTATAGTCTTACATATACGATCAATTATTTAAAACAAAATCAAATGAGTTAATAGACGCCTATGTTATACACGGACAATTTTACTAAAATCATTATTTATGTTATAACCAAATGTTCAATTTAAAAAAGTTCATTTCACGTCACTGAAAACTAAATTAATAATTTAACAATTATAAGTATTCATGCGAATATTATTGTATTGATATTTATCCAAATTCTAAGAAATCTAATGAAATTTTAAAATATATGGTTCAAGAAATTGGTATGCAATATTACCAGGTAATTATAAACATATGAGATAAAATCGAAATTTTAGATTTTATCACATTTTTAATTACAAAATTATCTCAATATATGTATACATTTTCATACGAGAATTTATTTTAGTGCCCGTGCCTTGCACGGGCTTTTACGCTAGTTATACATTTATTGCTCAAAGTCTAAAAGGTTGGTTGACCAAAACTTTCCTATTTTGAACAATTAACTTTTTTTTTTTGCAACTTATGGAATCTCAATCATACATTAAATACTTGTATAAAAAAATTATCAAAATATGAAATTTTTACCCGAAAATAAGTCCATAAAGACTTAAAAAAAGTCGTTGCCAAACAGGCACTTAATATTGCAGGGAATGTCTTCCTTCTTTAGCTTACGTACCTCACCATTTACTGACTAACTGTAACACCCCCTTCCTTAAATAGAAGGAAATATTACTTATAATCCATAAACCTACAAACAGAGCACTAAAAATAATCTCTAAATAACGATTAAACAGTCTAATAAGCTTCGAATAAAATTAACCTCCAAATTACAGTTCAAACCAATAAATACGAAAAACCAAATCTCTAAATAAATAGTCAAGTCTAAATAATGCTAAAATTTCAAAAGTCCTAAGCAACGAAATAGTGGGTAGCTCTCCATCACACAGTCCCAGATCCCCCTAAGCACCTGCCAGGGAAAGAATACAGCATGAGCCAAACGCCCAGTACGGATTTGGAAAACAATTTATAAAACAGAAAAACAGATAAGTATATTTGACAGTTATAATAAAACATTTATTTTAAAATACGCATGGCTGAAACAACGAGGGGTTAGGATATTTCACACCGAGATCAGAACAGAACAGATACAGATACACACATCATAGGGTACCTAATGTGTGCAACAAATCGGATAACGTGTACGGCATATACAACGTCACCGTCAAATCAAATCACAAATCAAATCAAATCTGGGTGCACCCACGTATCCTAAAACAAATATCAAAATGCGCAAAAGCTCGCCACCTGAGCTATCAGAAGGATACGCCGTGACCAATCACACTGCCACGGAAGTGTCATGTCACTGGTGCCGCAATGACATGGCTGTAGTACCCCTACAGCTGGTTAACTCGGTATACCCTATATCACTAAGGGTTCAAATAAAATATTTCGCAAAATTTTTAAATCAACAACAAACAAATATTTGAACATTTCCAACAAATATATAATTTGCAAAATTTCAGAAAGTTGCAGAAACAGATATATAAATATTTTCAAAACAGATATAAAAATCATTTTCCAAATTCAACGAGTCAAAACATTTTTTTTTCAAAATCAGAATAGTCAAAACCAAGTGAATAGATTTGAGGACAATACAGATTTAATATAATTAATTCTAAGATGAGTAGCGCTGAATAAAAAGGAGAGAGAATCCGTACCTCTAAAATAATAACCTTGCACTCTAACCAATCGATAAAAGCCTCACTAAATTCCCGGCACCCGATCTAAATTAAGAAAATGTAGTATATAATTAAAATACATTCTCTTGTATCATTCAATTTATTTATTAATACATTTACTCAGTAACTGCCTAGGCAACAATCTTGGTTTTATATTAATAGTATACATGCGACCCGTGACCAAAACACCAACAGGGACTATAGTAATACCCTCCGATTTATACTACTACACACTGGTTAACTTACATGGCCACTAAAATATTGCAATATTAAAATAAAAACTTTTGTCAAAACAGAGCTTTTTAATAACTTGAATTTAACATTCTACTCCTACAACATCATGCTAGAAACATAGATATATTATTAAATTGTCACTTTAAAATTAAAATAATAGTACATGAATATATACGGCCAAACTTAATAACGAAACTAACATAAGAATTTATCTCATCAATTAACAAGTAAAGACATGAAATAAATTATTTTAATATAAACATGCTAAATCATTAATATTCGAATGTGGTACAGAGAACAAACAAAAAGCATGGTTTAGCTTTGTAAATTAATATAGAAAAGGATTAATAACTTGCTTAATCACCATTAACGAAATAATGACTATTCATAATTGAACTTAAGTAGCCGTATAATTTTGAAACAAAAACATGCTCTGAGTATTAAAACATATAAGTTCCACAACATGGTAATTCATAACTTAAAACTTAATATTATATGACAACCAAGTAAGAAAATTCATGTAAACCAATTTCTTAATATTTAAATCGGAAAACCAAACACAATCAAGCAAATCAATTCATAAAGTGACATGCTAATACCCTTAAATATGCATAGCTAGTGTACTAGTATAAGAGAGGTAGTGACAAAAACCTTGTAGTGCTTGAACAAATAAAACCGCCAGTCCTCTGTTGCTACTCACGATTCTGTTTCTCGCAGCCTCTCCTCTCTAGGGTTTTATTAATAAATACCTTGTCTTTGGGCCTATGTATAAATATGGATCCAATTATCCTACAATTATAAGAATTCTAATTATTAACTAAAAATTTTTATCACTCCTGTTCCTTACAAAATGTCATCACGTATTCTAGTCCTTATCATAATACAATTATATTATTATTATTATTATTACTATTATTATTATTATTATTATTATAATTATTATTATTATTATTAAATATGCAAAATTCCTATATATTACATATATACCCCCTTAAAAAGGATTCCGTCCCCGGAATCAAACGAAACTAAAACCCGTACCTGAATCGAATAAATGCGGATATCTCTCACGAATAGATGCCTCTAGTTCCCAAGTAGCCTCTCTCTCGGGATGATTTTTCCACAAAACCTTCACAAACGGTATAGTATTCCTCCTCAAAACTCGCTCCTCTCGATCTAAAATAGCTTCTGCTTCCTCCTCACAAGAAAGACCCTCTCTAATCTTATGCAACGGATACTGAACTACATGAAGTGGATGATACTTGTAGCCCCTCAAAACGGACACATGAAACACATTATGGACATGAGATAACTGCGGTGGCAACGCAACTCTATAAGACACTTCCCCCACTTTCTCTATAATATCAAACGGGCCAACATATCTCGGACTAAGCTTCCCTTTCATACCAAATCGCTTAACACCCTTCCAAGGAGATACCTTTAAGAACACATGATCACCAGGTTCAAATCCACCGAACTTCCTATGCTGATCTGCATAACTCTTTTGACGTGACCGAGCTTCCTTCAAACTTGCCTTAGCCTTCTCTACCTTCTCATTAGTGACCCTAACTAGTTCTGGCCCTTCAATAACTCTCTCGCCAACCTCATCCCAACAAGATGGTGCCCTACACCTCCTACCATACAAAGCCTCAAATGGTGGCATACCAATACTCGCGTGCCAGCTATTATTGTACGCAAACTCAACAAGATATAAATACTTATCCCAATCACCTGTCCACTCCAAAGCACAAGCCCTCAACATATCCTCCAATGTCTGAATCGTTCTCTCGGACTGTCCATCGGTCTGCGGATGATAAGCAGTACTAAAATTAAGCCTCGTGCCCCAAGCTTGCTGAAATCCCTTCCAAAAACGTGATGTAAACCTCGTATCCCTATTAGAAACTATCGACACAGGCACACCGTGAAGTCTAACAATATCCCGCTGAAAAATCTCTGCCAACTCATGAACAGGAGTGGTCTCTCTAATAGGCAAGAAATGAGCAGACTTAGTAAGTCTATCAACCACCACCCATATAACATCATTCTTTCTAAAGGTCCTCGGTAAATGAGTCACAAAATCCATAGTAATGTTCTCCCACTTCCAAACTGGAATATCCAACTGCTGCAACAATCCACTAGGCCTCTGATGATCTATCTTCACCTGTTGACATGTAAGACATTTTCCCACAAACTCTGCTATGTCTCCCTTCATTCCACTCCACCAAAAGTGCTTCTTCAAGTCTCTATACATCTTGGTGGAACCTGGATGAATAGAGAATGAAGAGCTATGAGCCTCGGTCAAAATCTCTTCACGAATTGCCACATCCGCGGGCACACACAATTTACTACCCAACCATATCGCACCCTCATCATCAATACGAAAATATTTTTGCTTACCTTTTGCCACCTCTAATCTAATACCTTCCAATCCTGTATCATTCTTCTGAGCTTCCTTAACCCTTGAAACCAGATTTGGTTCCACTCTCAAATTCACAATGCTACCATCCGATCCTCTAACATACAGCTCAATACCAAAGCGCTCCATGTCTGAAATAAGATGCGGCTGAGTAATAAGAGATGCAACACTCCCCAAGTTCTTCCTACTAAGAGCGTCTGCCACAACATTCGCCTTCCCTGGATGGTACTGAATATTAGCATCATAGTCCTTAAGAAGTTCAAGCCATCTTCGCTGCCTCATGTTAAGCTCCTTCTGAGTAAAAATGTACTTAAGACTCTTATGATCAGTGAAGATATCACAAGTCTCTCCATACAAATAATGCCTCCAGATCTTCAAAGCAAATACCACTGCTGCTAACTCCAAATCATGTGTAGGGTAATTTACCTCATAAGGTTTAAGCTGCCTAGAAGCGTAAGAAATCACCTTACCATGCTGCATAAGAACACACCCTAATCCTCTCTTAGAAGCATCACTATAAACCTGAAATCCTCCACTCCCTGATGGCAATACAAGAATAGGAGCTGATACCAACCTCTTCTTCAACTCTTGGAAACTCTGCTCACGATCATCATTCCACTCGAACTTAACACCCTTCCTCATCAATTGAGTCATTGGTAAGGCTATGGATGAGAAACCTTCCACGAAGCGCCTGTAGTAACCTGCCAAGCCCAAGAAACTCCTCACCTCTGTAACATTGCTTGGTCTCGGCCAGTTAGTGATAGCCTCGACTTTCACAGGATCCAACTCAATCCCTCTAGAAGACACAATATGCCCCAAAAATGCCACCTGCTCTAACCAGAACTCACACTTTGAAAATTTTGCAAATAACTTCTTCTCCCTCAAGATCTCAAGCACAATACGTAAATGCTCCTCATGCTCCTCCCTGCTTCTCGAGTATATCAAGATATCATCAATGAAGACCACAACAAACTTATCCAAGTAATCATGAAAGACCCGATTCATCAAATCCATAAACACCGCTGGTGCATTCGTCAACCCAAAGGACATCACAAGAAACTCATAATGACCATAACGAGTACGAAATGCAGTCTTCGGAATATCTTCCTCCCTAACTCGCAACTGATGGTAGCCCGATCTCAAATCTATCTTCGAAAAGTATATCGCCCCTTACAACTGATCGAACAAGTCATCAATGCGTGGCAAATGATACCTGTTTCTGATAGTCACCTTATTCAACTCCCTGTAGTCGATGCACAATCTCATAGAACCGTCCTTCTTCTTCACAAACAATACCGGAGCACCCCATGGAGACACACTTGGCCTGATAAATCCTCTATCCAACATCTCTTGCAACTGTACTTTCAATTCCTGCAACTCTAGTGGTGCCATTCTGTATGGCGCCTTAGAAATAGGCTCTGCTCCTGGAACAAGTTCAATAGTAAACTCCACTTCTCTCTGTGGTGGCAAACCTGGTTGTTCATCGGGAAACACATCTGCAAACTCATTAACAACTGGATAATCCTCGATGCGAGGCTCATCCTTAGACATATCCTTCACGAAAGCAAGATAGCCATCACAACCCTTAGACAAAAGTTTACTCGCCTTTAGAGCTGAAATCATTTTAACCTCTCCTTTCGGGTCGAGGTAAACAACATAAAAGTACATCAAAACATGCCATTTTATACCATGTTTCTGATGCAGGACAAGGGACTGATTCCTACCAGTTTTGGTTCAATAAGATGCTTAAGAGTTAAGGGAGGAAACATCTATCATAAAGTTCAAATATATAAATAGCAAATTGTACCAGAAGCATGTATCACTTGCAAATGAGGTCTTCAAACAGTCAACTACTCAACTCCAATGACCATCACTGACACTTGCATCGTCCCAGCAACCAAAAGAAAAAGACTTCAGAGATTTAAGGAACATAACCCGGATATCAATAGTAGAATTAACACTTGGAGCCCAGTGTGACAAATTAGACATACGACGCTCCTCTGGCTGACTTGAAAGTATCCTCCCATTTAGAGAATTCACTGATTGCACTACCCTGATAACACAGTAAAATAGATTAATGAGCACCAATCTTCGGTTTTCACAAGTATAAAAAGATAGTGGTAGGCAACCCTCGTTGACTAGAGACTCCCAGAATTTAGCCGCTTTCTCGCCCTTCAAATCCTTCCAAATGATTCTAGGTCTGAACTCTCTTGACCTGCGAACAACTCGACTCCCCATGACTAGATCCATGGCCAGCAGTTGGTGCTGGGAAGCACAAGCCTCACTCCGGAACACCTTGCAATCCACGCAAGCCCTAGTCTCCCGACTGCGCAAAAAAAGGTAATCAATCTGAGTGTTCATTGATCTTGAGAAGGCCTATGATAGCATCCCTCGGGAAGTTTTATGGAAGAGTCTGGAAGAGAGAAGAGTGGCGCAGCCGTACGTTAGGGCTATTCAAGACATGTACTCTCAAGCTAGTTCCTGCGTCCGGACTCCAGTATATAGAGCAGCAATCCGGCCTGCGATGCTGTATGGCTCTGAGTGTTGGCCGGTGAAGAAGGCCCTCGAAAACAAGTTGGAAGCGGCCGAAATGAGGATGTTACGGTGGTCGTGTGGGCGCACGATGTTAGATAGAATCCCAAATGGGGTTTTTAGGAGCGAGCTTGAAGTGGCACCGCTTGCTGCGAAAGTCGGGGAAGGGAGGTTGAGGTGGTTTGGCCACATCCGTAGAAGACTGACCGAAGCCCCAGTGAGGAGGGTCGAAAGGATGTCGGTGGTTGGGGTGAGGAGGAGGGGCAGACCGAGGAGGTCGTGGGAGGAGCAGCTTAGGTTGGATCTGAAGGCATTAAACTTGAATGAGACCATGACCGCAGACATGTGCTCTTGGAGGCGTCGTATCAGAGTGGTGGATTCTCTTCTTGGGAGCGGCTCCGTCGTAGAGAGACTCAGAGTTGGGTTGTCGCGGTTATCTTTAGCTTAGTAATTTGGCTTTTTTGTTATCTTTTGTCGTTTTTGTTGTAGTCGGTGTGGCATGTTGTTGTTTGTTTAGGGTTTTTATGCAGGGAGCCAGGTCGAAACTATAGCTGATCGCATTCACGACCCGAATAACGTAATTTCAAGCAGGCAGGTAGGTCCCGTGTGGAGAATGCCATGGGCTCAGGTATTGATGCGATATTTTTCTCGTACCATTAGGATTACTGTGTTTTTATCACACACCGTATTTGTCGTGCACGTAGCCGAGGGTCTTCACGGAAACAGCCTCTCCGCTCTAATAAGCGGGGGCATGGTCTGCGTACATCCTACCCTCCCCAGAACCTGCTCTGAGCGGGATACACTTGGTATGTTTGGTTTGGTTTGGTTTGGTTTGTTACCATCATGTCATCATATGGAAGCTGATGAAAATCACACGGTCGACAACCACAAACACCATACTTGATACTCCCAGATAAAGATTCACCAGAAGATCGTTGCACATGTCATCAGACTTATCTTTAAAATAATTAACTTGCTAACATAAACTGTCAAGCTCCTCCTACATGGCTGAAAGCACTTGATCCTGGAATCAACAACAAATATGAGACCCTGTCAGCTTCTTCACATATTTTTGTAGGAGTGTAAGAAGACAGGTTATTTAAAAGATTGAGGTGGAAAAACACAAAATCACATTGCAACATCCCATGAGAAGAATTAGAGGATTATGTTCAATTCATAAAACAAACTGTTTAGACACTTCGACAATCAACAATCAACAATCAAGCCCCAACTCCCAGTGCCCAAAAATTAAAATACAATTCAAATTCAGATTCACCCAAGCCCCTAACTCACAATCACTAACAAGTCACTACTTACAAAATAAAAACAAAAAATTAGACAACCAAAATTCAAACTTAAAAAAGATACACCTTAATAACAGAATTTCATCATCTTTAACATATACAATAACAACTGAAAAGGTACGTACTTAAACTAAATTGTATAATCATATACAATCAATAAACCAGCCCTTATTTCTAACCAAACATCAACAATTAAGCCCAGAATCCTAGCTCTCAAAAAATTAAACACACACTATATACATCTCTTACCTTGTAATTTTGGGGAACTTTTCTAGCGTTATAATTTGTAGGCAGGACTATGAAGGTAGTGGACTCCATGTAGTAACACCAATCCTGTAATTAGTGTATAGAGGCTACTATCTGCTATCCAACTTGAACCTTCAGGATAAGAAGAAATTATAGTTTTGTATCAATCCATTACACAACATTGGAAAAACTTTACTCACAGCGATATGACTGATTAATTAATAGATATACAACCACATATATGGTATCAATTAACCAAGTTTATGAATAATTGGAATAACACATACTCCTAGATCTGTAGAATTTAGTAAGCATCTTATAATTTTTGAGCATGTCTATAATCAACTGTTGAAATCGACATATTCTTACCTGATGCAATTTTGGGGAGATGGGCATTAGAGAGGAGGGAATTAGCGGATCAGCTGAAGGGTCGAAGGTTGCAGCTAGGATACATAATAGCAGATAACGGAGGAATAACGTACCTTTAACAGATCTGACATGGCAGTCCAGTTGGAATAAAATCATTCACGAACCCCTATGTTCCGTATAAAATATATTATAACCTATATATAATTAGCGTAAGAGGGTTTGGATGGTTTGGTCGTCAGGGCTAATACAGTAATTTCAAGTTACACTTACTCCATAACGGTTACTCTTTTATAATGTTTATAGTTGAAATTTCAAATAAAGAAAAAGAATTGTGAATTAAAACAATTTTACAAGTAACCATTTTTATGATGTCAAAAAAAATTCTAAATAATAAATGTAGTTACTCGGATAATTAATTTTATAAGTACTTCAAATATTTAGTTATTGTTGGAGCCATTTTAGTAATTCCAAAAAAAAAAATCTAAAAAATGAATGTAGTTTCTCGGGTACTGTTTATATATAAACTATTTACTTGACTTACTAAAATGCTTGATTGATTAAAAAATTTGTTAGAACTTAGAATCACTTTAATTTCTTCATTTAAAAACAAAAATAAATAATTAAAATGATTAATAAATATAAGTCACAAATTACATTCTAAAATGTATAAAACAAACTAATTAAACGAAGCATACCATAAGATTTACATCAGAAAATAATTCTTTTGAAAAAAACTAACATTTATTTACAAACCAAACCACAAATATTTAAAAACTATATATGGCAAATCAAAATATAGAAAATGAAGAAAAATATTTGATACTTGGAAATGATACCAAATATCAACAAAATATAATCTACAAAACAAACAATAAAATAGTTTTTTTAAAAGCAAACGAAATTTTTTTAATTTCTTTGTCAGGAAAAAAAATAAACTAAATTTAGAAAACTAAAATTTACAACAAACACTAATATAATTTAGAATAAATAGAAATTTACACAGAAACATATAAAATAGGTAAAATCTAACATTAAAAAAGAAATAAAAATATGTGATGTTTGGAAATGACACAAAAATCAACAAAAAATATGATTTATAAAATAAACATTAATTTTAAAAGACATACTAAATTTATGAAACTAAATGCACAAAAAACTTTTAAATAATGCAAATAGAACAAATAAAAAATAACACAAAAACATAAAAAAGTACAAACTTTTCAAAAAAAAAAGAATAGTAGAACATATTTTCACATAAATATATATCTCAAAAATAAATAAATAAACATAACCAAAAATATCAAATTTCAAATAAATGAAAAATACCATATTTTTTAAAAAAAAAATTCAAAAACACGTAAGAAAAAGAATCCACAGATGTAAAAAAAATAACAAATTATTTTAAATAATTCTTAGATATCCACGTAAGTTAAATACATGTAAAAAAATAATAAAAATACTAATACCAATATATTACCAACATGTTTCAAGTATATAATATAAAATTTAAGAAAATAGAAAAAAACAACCCAAAAAGTGTGTTAAACTAAATTTAGAATATAATTTACAAAACAAACAAATACCACATAAAGGTCATCTAAAAAATTATTATATAAATGAATATAATAAAAAAAATTATATTTATGTTTTAGGTGTTTCTAAAATCAAGCTAAAAATAATTAGATTTGGTACTAAAGCTGTAATTAAATTAAAAAAGTAACCTAAAACCCCAAAACATGAAATTTACAAACTATCTAAATATAAAAAAGATGTTAAGTTAGATAATAAAAAAGATAAAAAAAAGCGTGAATATGTAACAATATATTTCAAGTATATCATGTATTATAAATACTGTTACATAAAATATTTACTTATAAAATTTTCAATAAAAACATTTCTTAAATTAGTACTAAAAAACAAACACAAATAAAACTTACATTTCTTAAATTAATACTAAAAAACAAACACAAATACAACTCTATTGAAAAAAAATATCTCTATTTCATCATATTATTACATTGCGAAAAATGTTGACGCAAATGCAACTGGTTTCGACCTAGTTCTTCAAGTTATTGAATTAATTAAGTGAGACTTGATTAATTATATTATAATTCGAATTTAATAATAATATAACCCAAAATCGGGTTTCAGAAGCCCATACAGATTAGAGTTAGGCCCAGTCTTATCTCTCATATAAATACATTAAGATGTAGGGTTAGACTCTTGCAATTCGAAGAGAGGCAAGAGAGATAGAGATTCGAGGGCTGTTTTGGCTAGTACAAACTCTGGGGATCGGACGTATATCTTGCATCACGTATAAGTGGTGATTACAGCTAGGACCTCTAATTGACAACCAAACGTAAAGTTTCAAAGGTACAGATTCGTTTCTCCATAATTATTGATACGTAAAGTTTCAAAGGTACAGATTCGTTTCTCCATAATTATTGATATCTTATACATGAGTCCTGGGTTAGGATTTCGGATTCAGATTGTATTATTTTTATAACCTTTTTTCCGATGCGTTAATGCTCCGAAACCCAACGAAAATAACTATTTGTTATTTTTAATAAGTGAAATATATGTGCTGATTTTTTTCACCGTTATTTTTCCCAGCTGCTGCAATGGGGAAGAAAAAATCTGATAATTAACTTTAAAATAATTAACTTGCTAACATAAACTGTCAAGCTCCTCCTACATGGCTGAAAGCACTTGATCCTGGAATCAACAACAAATATGAGACCCTGTCAGCTTCTTCACATATTTTTGTAGGAGTGTAAGAAGACAGGTTATTTAAAAGATTTAGGTGGAAAAACACAAAATCACATTGCAACATCCCATGAGAAGAATTAGAGGATTATGTTCAATTCATAAAACAAACTGTTTAGACACTTCGACAATCAACATTCAACAATCAAGCCCCAACTCCCAGTGCCCAAAAATTAAAATACAATTCAAATTCAGATTCACCCAAGCCCCTAACTCACAATCACTAACAAGTCACTACTTACAACTAATAAAAACAAAAAATTAGACAACCAAAATTCAAACTTAAAAAAGATACACCTTAATAACAGAATTTCATCATCTTTAACATATACAATAACAACTGAAAAGGTATGTACTTAAACTAAATTGTATAATCATATACAATCAATAAACCAGCCCTTATTTCTAACCAAACATCAACAATTAAGCCCAGAATCCTAGCTCTCAAAAAATTAAACACACACTATATACATCTCTTACCTTGTAATTTTGGGGAACATTTCTAGCGTTATAATTCGTAGGCAGGACTATGAAGGTAGTGGACTCCATGTAGTAACACCAATCCTGTAATTAGTGTATAGAGGCTACTATCTGCTATCCAACTTGAACCTTCAGGATAAGAAGAAATTATAGTTTTGTATCAATCCATTACACAACATTGGAAAAACTTTACTCACAGCGATATGACTGATTAATTAATAGATATACAACCACATATATGGTATCAATTAACCAAGTTTATGAATAATTGGAATAACACATACTCCTAGATCTGTAGAATTTAGTAAGCATCTTATAATTTTTGAGCATGTCTATAATCAACTGTTGAAATCGACATATTCATACCTGATGCAATTTTGGGGAGATGGGCATTAGAGAGGAGGGAATTAGCGGATGAGCTGAAGGGTCGAAGGTTGCAGCTAGGATACATAATAGCAGATAACGGAGGAATAACGTACCTTTAACAGATCTGACGTGGCAGTCCAGTTGGAATAAAATCATTCACGAACCCCTATGTTGCTGTATAAAATATATTATATCCTATATATAATTAGCGTAAGAGGGTTTGGATGGTTTGGTCGTCAGGGCTAATACAGTAATTTCAAGTTACACTTACTCCATAACGGTTACTCTTTTATAATGTTTATAGTTGAAATTTCAAATAAAGAAAAAGAATTGTGAATTAAAACAATTTTACAAGTAACCATTTTTATGATGTCAAAAAAAATTCTAAATAATAAATGTAGTTACTCGGATAATTAATTTTATAAGTACTTCAAATATTTAGTTATTGTTGGAGCCATTTTAGTAATTCCAAAAAAAAATCTAAAAAATGAATGTAGTTTCTCGGGTACTATTTATATATAAACTATTTACTTGACTTACTAAAATGCTTGATTGATTAAAAAATTTGCTAGAACTTAGAATCACTTTAATTTCTTCATTTAAAAACAAAAATAAATAATAAAAATGATTAATAAAAATAAGTCACAAATTACATTCTAAAATATATGAAACAAACTAATTAAACGAAGCATACCATAAGATTTACATCAGAAAATAATTCTTTTGAAAAAAACTAACATTTATTTACAAACCAAACCACAAATATTTAAAAACTATATATGGCAAATCAAAATATAGAAAATGAAGAAAAATATTTGATACTTGGAAATGATACCAAATATCAACAAAATAAAATCTACAAAACAAACAATAAAATAGTTTTTTTTTAAAAGCAAACGAATTTTTTTTAATTTCTTTGTCAGGAAAACAAATCTATACTATTATATAAATTCCGAAACATTGAAAGTTTTGGTACCTGTTTTTTGGTACCAATTTTTTGGTACATGTTTTTTGGTACTTCGTGAATTACTTATGTACCCTTCATTATAAAGAAAAATATATATTAAAACACCTAAAATAAATTTTAACATAATATAATTAATGGTAAGTAGTCAATTGCCTTTTTCATATTTACTTTTAGTTGAAGATGTTACCTTTTATCATATATTCCAATCATTAATATTACCTTTCGAATTAAAATACGTTTCCTTTTTGATTTAAAACTAATTTTACAATCATTAATATATATCCGAAAATATCATACAATATTTTTCAATCATTAATAAAATAATTAAAAATATACTTTGTTTGATGTTACCTTTTATCATATCTTCCAATCATTAATATTACCTTTCGAATTAAAATACGTTTCCTTTTTGATTCAAAACTAATCTTACAATCATTAATATATTTCCAATCATTAATATATATCCGAAAATATCATACAATATTTTTCAATTTTTAATAAAATATATCAAAAATATACTTTGTTTATAATAAGGAAACATTAGTGTAATCCGTAAACATGTGTATATTAAATTATATTAATTAAAATTAAAAATTATATAAAAAAATAATGATTACATCTTTACTATTATCTAAAAACCGAAACATTAAAATTTTTGGTAACTTTTTTTTTTGTACCTGTTTTTTCGTACCTATTTTTTGGTACTTCGTGAATTTACTTATTTACCCTTCATTATGAAGAAAAATAAATACTCCTAAAATAAATAATAACATAATATAATTAATGGTAATTAGTCGAGATATTACCTTTTATAAACACCTAAAAACATCAATCGTTTCATATTTTTCCATCATTAATATTTTTTTTGAATTAAAACACATTATAATTAATGGTAATTAGTCGATTAACATAATAAAATTAATTGTAATTAGTCGATTGCCTTTTTCATATTAAAATAATGAAATTAATGGTAATTAGTCGATTGCCTTTTTCACATTTACTTTTAGTTGAAATATTACCTTTTTTAAATACCTAAAAATATAAAATAAATTTTAACATAATATAATTAATGGTAATTAGTCAATTGCCTTTTTCATATTTACTTTTAGTTGAAGATGTTACCTTTTATCATATATTCCAATCATTAATATTACCTTTCGAATTAAAATACGTTTCCTTTTTGATTTAAAACTAATTTTACAATCATTAATATATATCCGAAAATATCATACAATATTTTTCAATCATTAATAAAATATATTAAAAATCTATTTTGTTTGATGTTACCTTTTATCATATCTTCCAATCATTAATATTACCTTTCGAATTAAAATACGTTTCCTTTTTGATTTAAAACTAATCTTACAATCATTAATATATTTCCAATCATCCTTTTTCATATTTACTTTTTGTTGAAGATGTTACCTTTTATCATATATTCCAATCATTAATATTACCTTTCGAATTAAAATACGTTTCCTTTTTGATTTAAAACTAATTTTACAATCATTAATATATATCCGAAAATATCATACAATATTTTTCAATCATTAATAAAATATATTAAAAATATACTTTGTTTGATGTTAACTTTTATCATATCTTCCAATCATTAATATTACCTTTCGAATTAAAATACGTTTCCTTTTTGATTTATAACTAAACTTACAATCATTAATATATTTCCAATCATTAATATATATCCGAAAATATCATGCAATATTTTTCAATTATTAATAAAATATATTAAAAATATACTTTGTTTATAATAAGGAAACATTAGTGCAATCCGTAAACATGTGTATATTAAATTATATTAATTAAAATTAAAAATTATGTAAAAAAATAATGATTATATCTATACTATTATCTAAAAACCGAAACATTAAAAGTTTTGGTACCTTTTTTTTGTACCTGTTTTTTCGTACCTATTTTTTGGTACTTCGTGAATTTACTTATTTACCCTTCATTATGAAGAAAAATAAATACTCCTAAAATAAATAATAACATAATATAATTAATGGTAATTAGTCGAGATATTACCTTTTATAAACACCTAAAAATATCAATCGTTTCATATTTTTCCATCATTAATATTTTTTTTTGAATTAAAACACATTGTAATTAATGGTAATTAGTCGTTTAACATAATAAAATTAATGGTAATTAGTTGATTGCTTTTTCATATTAATATAATGAAATTAATGGTAATTAGTCGATTGCCTTTTTCACATTTACTTTTAGTTGAAAATATTACCTTTTTTAAATACCTAAAAATATCAATCATATCATATTTTTCGATCATTAATATTTCATTTTGAATTAAAACATGTTACCTTTTTAATTTACAACAAATCTTACAATCATTAATATATACCCGAAAATATCACACCATATTTTCAAGAAAAATCTAACACCTAAAATAAATAATAACATAATATAATTAATGGTAATTAATCGATTGCCTTTTTAATATTTACTTTTCGTTTAAGATATTACCTTTTATAAACACCTAAGATCAATCGTATCATATCTTTCAATCATTAATATTTCCTATGATTTAATTAAAACACGTTACCTTTTTAATTTACAACAAATCTTGCAATCATTAATATAAACCTGGAAATATCACACCATATTTTTCAATTATTAATAAAATATATTAAAAACCGTATACATTGTTTATAATAATGAAACATTAGTATAATTTCTAAACATGAGTATATTAAATTATATCAAATTAAAATTAAAAAATATTAAAAACATAATGATTATATATAAACATAATTATAATATTAAATAAAATTTATAACATAATACAAGAAACCCGTGCATTGCACGGGTTATAAGCTAGTAAACTAAATTTAGAAAACTAAAATTTACAACAAACACTAATATAATTTAGAATAAATAGAAATTTACACAGAAACATATAAAAAAAGTAAAATCTAACATTAAAAAAGAAATAAAAATATGTGATGTTTGGAAATGACATAAAAATCAACAAAAAATATGATTTATAAAATAAACATTAATTTTAAAAGACATACTAAATTTATGAAACTAAATGCACAAAAAACTTTTAAATAATGCAAATAGAACAAATAAAAAATAACACAAAAACATAAAAAAGTACAAACTTTTCAAAAAAAAAATAGTAGAACATATTTTCACATAAATATATATCTCAAAAATAAATAAATAAACATAACCAAAAATATCAAATTTCAAATAAATGAAAAATACCATATTTTTAAAAAAAAAATAATTCAAAAACACGTAAGAAAAAGAATCCACAGATGTAAAAAAAATAACAAATTATTTTAAATAATTCTTAGATATCCACGTAAGTTAAATACATGTAAAAAAAATAATAAAAATACTAATACCAATATATTACCAACATGTTTCAAGTATATAATATAAAATTTAAGAAAATAGAAAAAAACAACCCAAAAAATGTGTTAAACTAAATTTAGAATATAATTTACAAAACAAACAAATACCACATAAAGGTCATCTAAAAAATTATTATATAAATGAATATATTAAAAAAATTATATTTATGTTTTAGGTGTTTCTAAAATCAAGCTAAAAAGAATTAGATTTGGTACTAAAGTTGTAATTAAATTAAAAAAGTAACCTAAAACCCCAAAACATGAAATTTACAAACTATCTAAATATAAAAAAGATGTTAAGTTAGATAATAAAAAAGATAAAAAAAAAGCGTGAATAGGTAACAATATATTTCAAGTATATCATGTATTATAAATACTGTTACATAAAATAGTTACTTATAAAATTTTCAATGAAAACATTTCTTAAATTAGTACTAAAAAACAAACACAAATAAAACAAACATTTCTTAAATTAATACTAAAAAACAAACACAAATACAAATCTATTGAAAAAAAATATTTCTATTTCATCATATTATTATATTGCGAAAAATGTTGACGCAAATGCAACTGGTTTCGACCTAGTTCTTCAAGTTATTGAATTAATTAAGTGAGACTTGATTAATTATATTATAATTCGAATTTAATAATAATATAACCCAAAATCGGGTTTCAGAAGCCCATACAAATTAGAGTTAGGCCCAGTCTTATCTCTCATATAAATACATTAAGATGTAGGGATAGACTCTTGCAATTCGAAGAGAGGCTAGAGAGATAGAGATTCGAGGGCTGTTTTGGCTAGTACCAACTCTGGGGATCGGACGTATATCTTGCATCACGTATAAGTGGTGATTGCAGCTAGGACCTCTAATTGACAACCAAACGTAAAGTTTCAAAGGTACAGATTCGTTTCTCCATAATTATTGATACGTAAAGTTTCAAAGGTACAGATTCGTTTCTCCATAATTATTGATATCTTATACATGAGTCCTGGGATAGGATTTCGGATTCAGATTGTATTATTTTTATTACCTTTTTTTCGTTGCGTTAATGCTCTGAAACCCAACGAAAATAACTATTTGTTATTTTTAATAAGTGAAATATATGTGCTGATTTTTTTCACAGTTATTTTTCCCAGCTGCTGCAATGGGGAAGAAAAAATCTGATAATTAACTTTAAAATAATTAAATTGCTAACATAAACTGTCAAGCTCCTCCTACATGGCTGAAAGCACTTGATCCTGGAATCAACAACAAATATGAGACCCTGTCAGCTTCTTCACATATTTTTGTAGGAGTGTAAGAAGACAGGTTATTTAAAAGATTTAGGTGGAAAAACACAAAATCACATTGCAACATCCCATGAGAAGAATTAGAGGATTATGTTCAATTCATAAAACAAACTGTTTAGACACTTCGACAATCTACAATCAACAATCAAGCCCCAACTCCCAGTGCCCAAAAATTAAAATACAATTCAAATTCAGATTCACCCATGCCCCTAACTCACAATCACTAACAAGTCACTACTTACAACTAATAAAAACAAAAAATTAGACAACCAAAATTCAAACTTAAAAAAGATACACCTTAATAACAGAATTTCATCATCTTTAACATATACAATAACAACTGAAAAGGTATGTGCTTAAACTAAATTGTATAATCATATACAATCAATAAACCAGCCCTTATTTCTAACCAAACATCAACAATTAAGCCCAGAATCCTAGCTCTCAAAAAATTAAACACGCACTATATACATCTCTTACCTTGTAATTTTGGGGAACATTTCTAGCGTTATAATTCGTAGGCAGGACTATGAAGGTAGTGGACTCCATGTAGTAACACCAATCCTGTAATTAGTGTATAGAGGCTACTATCTGCTATCCAACTTGAACCTTCAGGATAAGAAGAAATTACAGTTTTGTATCAATCCATTACACAACATTGGAAAAACTTTACTCACAGCGATATGACTGATTAATTAATAGATATACAACCACATATATGGTATCAATTAACCAAGTTTATGAATAATTGGAATAACACATACTCCTAGATCTGTAGAATTTAGTAAGCATCTTATAATTTTTTAGCATGTCTATAATCAACTGTTGAAATCGACATATTCTTACCTGATGCAATTTTGGGGAGATGGGCATTAGAGAGGAGGGAATTAGCGGATCAGCTGAAGGGTCGAAGGTTGCAGCTAGGATACATAATAGCAGATAATGGAGGAATAACGTACCTTTAACAGATCTGACGTGGCAGTCCAGTTGGAATAAAATCATTCACGAACCCCTATGTTGCTGTATAAAATATATTATATCCTATATATAATTAGCGTAATAAGGTTTGGATGGTTTGGTCGTCAGGGCTAATACAGTAATTTCAAGTTACACTTACTCCATAACGGTTACTCTTTTATAATGTTTATAGTTGAAATTTCAAATAAAGAAAAAGAATTGTGAATTAAAACAATTTTACAAGTAACCATTTTTATGATGTCAAAAAAAATTCTAAATAATAAATGTAGTTACTCGGATAATTAATTTTATAAGTACTTCAAATATTTAGTTATTGTTGGAGCCATTTTAGTAATTCCAAAAAAAAAATCTAAAAAATGAATGTAGTTTCTCGGGTACTATTTATATATAAACTATTTACTTGACTTACTAAAATGCTTGATTGATTAAAAAATTTGTTAGAACTTAGAATCACTTTAATTTCTTCATTTAAAAAAATAAATAAATAATAAAAATGATTAATAAAGATAAGTCACAAATTACATTCTAAAATATATGAAACAAACTAATTAAACGAAGCATACCATAAGATTTACATCAGAAAATAATTCTTTTGAAAAAAACTAACATTTATTTACAAACCAAACCACAAATATTTAAAAACTATATATGGCAAATCAAAATATAGAAAATGAAGAAAAATATTTGATACTTGGAAATGATACCAAATATCAACAAAATATAATCTACAAAACAAACAATAAAACAGTTTTTTTTAAAAGCAAACGAATTTTTTTTAATTTCTTTGTCAGGAAAACAAATCTATACTATTATATAAATTCTGAAACATTGAAAGTTTTGGTACCTGTTTTTTGGTACCTGTTTTTTGGTACCAATTTTTTGGTACATGTTTTTTGGTACTTCGTGAATTTACTTATGTACCCTTCATTATAAAGAAAAATATATATTAAAACACCTAAAATAAATTTTAACATAATATAATTAATGGTAATTAGTCAAATGCCATTTTCATATTTACTTTTAGTTGAAGATGTTACCTTTTATCATATATTCCAATCATTAATTGTAACGCCCCCAAATCCGCCCTGTCCGGGGATCCGGGTCGTCACATTGTCTCAATATCCTGCAGCACACGATAACGCAATAATAAAATAAAATATTTACTTCAACGGAACATAAATGTCCCACTCCGCAGTTCCAAGATCGTCTCACAAAATAATACAATCCAACTTATTTCATCTCTGGATAATATCTTACAAAAGTTCACAAATGTAGAAAAATAAAAGTTCCAGCTTGATATTCTAATTCTTGTCGCCATAACCTTGCGCCTTTCCCTTTCCTTTGTATCCTTGGTTGGACATCTCGACTCTTTCCATCTTGACAGCTGAACAAAATGTTGTAAAGCAAGAATGAGCAACTATAGTGCTCAGCAAGTTCTTTCATTGCTCGGGGTATAAATATAATAATATTTACCGAAAGAAATACTCAAAATTTTAATATCGGATATAAAATCTGAATTGGCTCAAACTCATCTCGAAAATAGCATACTCGAAAAACTCAATACTCATCTCGAAACAGAATACTCGAAAAACTCAATATTCATCTCGAAACGGAATACTCGAAGGAATCGATATTCATCTCGAAAGACTCAATATTCATCTCGAAACAGAATACTCGAAAGACTCGATATTCATCTCGAAAGACTCAATATTCATCTCAAAATAATATGCTCGAAAGACTCTTTTGATATAACTCTGATAACTCAATACTCATTTCGAAAACAGACTACTCAAAGTCTCAACTGATATAACTCTGATGATTCAATACTCATATCGAAAATATAATACTCGAAAGTCTCAATTGATAGACCCAAACAACTTATCTTTGAATAAAGAAGTTGGAATTTAAAAGCTTGAGAATCTGGTCTTCCTCCTCTACGATACCCCACAGCGAGATCAACCGTTGTGTCTCAAGTACCGCACACCCGTGATACCCCATAGCACGATCACTACTATGTCGCAAGTACCACCATATCGTTTTGCTAGCAAAAAGTTGGTTGAAAAGTCAACCTGGCAACACTTGTGCCAAAATATTCTCGTGTCCTTATAATGGTACACAAGTCTCTTTTTCTCTGTAATGGGCCTCTTTCCCAAAATTGACCAGTAGAATACAGAATTCCCGAATATTTGGTGAACAGATAACTTGAGATAACTCTTCCAGGAAAATATTTACCATTCTGGCGGACTGCCAGTCTAACTCAATTGTACACTCAATCCGAACAATGGACTGAGGTCAACTCTCAATAGTAATATTTTATTTGTTGACACGAACAAAATGCCAAACCTTGACAATAAAGGCAACTATCTCGAAATTATGAGCATAGTCTTAAAATAAAGTAATTGGGAATTGTACTGAACAAATAGTACTTCTCGTATATTTATAATACTCAAAATTGATGAACATTTAACTAGAATATTTATCACTTGATCGACGAGTAAAATCTCTAACAATTATAATATTTAAAACTCATATCGGTTAATTCGCACGAGGAACCAACTAAAAGATAATCAATAAATGATTGTTGAATTTGTACAATAAATTCAACCGAAAAAAATGAATTTAACTATCCCAAACGAACGAGATTAATTTCACTGAATCAAAATAATAGTCGTCTCGAATTAATGAGATCGACCTGATAGCAACGAATTTATTTCTACGCTTATAGGGAGTATAATTCACAAGTAACTAAATTATAATATTTAACAAGAAATAATGCTCAAAAGAAATTATTGCATCATAAAGAGTAACAGACAAATCTCAATATTTGATATCTCGAGAATAAATACGACAGATAATCTCATAATTGATAGCTCGGAAATAAATACGACAGATAAATCTCATAATTGATAGCTCGGAAATAAATACAACAGATAAATATCATAATTGATAGCTCGCAAATAAATAAATCATTAACTAATACGAACAGAAATACACAGTTTCCAAAAGTTAGGGTAGGAATGAACTTGCCTCGATCTCGAAGTGCAAATAAGTGTAGATAAAATTTGTACTCTACCCGTGAACTCGGCTTCGGTCTATGGCTCAGAATTTATTCTCAATTTATTGTACTGAATTGTTTTGAAATTTTATTCGTAACAGTAACGTGGGCCCCACTTTTACCGCCACCACGCGCCGCCGACACGCGCCGCCGCCCCTGTTTTCTCTCTTCCCCTGCTTTCCCTTTCTCTCTCAATCTCTCTGCCATCTCTCCCTCTCTGTACTTTCTCAATCTCTCTCTCTCTCTCAGTCCATCTCTCTCAATCTCTCCCTTCATTTCTCTCGTCTCAACAATCTCTCTCGCCATCTCGCCTCAAACAATCCAGTCTCTCCACTCTCTCGACCTCCCATCTCTCTCGACCTCCAATACGAAGCAACACCAACCGGTAAAATCAACAACAATCTCCCTCATCTCCCTCGCCATTTCCTCTCTCCGCTCCATCCCTTTTTCCCGAATCAATCTCTCTGCAAGCCCCTCTTATCCACCAATACTAACCCACATCTTCATCTGATCTCCTCAATAATCTCTCATCTCTCTCTTAAACTCTCATCTCGAACTCTCCCTGTATCCCCGACTGAATCTCACTCGTCCATCTTCTACGACAACACAACGAACACCACCACCACAGCGGTGGTGGTGGTCTCCGATTCATTCCCAATCGCCACTGAAATAATACACCAAACTCCGGTTGAACCCTATCAACACAACACTACTGCAACTCCATCACCACTTCCTCATCTCTCCGATCTCCCAATCTCTCCGTCTCCCCCTCGTCTCTACTGCAACAACAGCACAACCAACACCACCACCGCAACGGTGGTGGTCGTATAAAACCGCAAGCACGACCCACAACGAACACAACAATCGGCCTATCAGTTCTACAATAATGAAATCGACAACAATTATTAGAGGGAAATTCAACTACCTGTTTGTGTAGTTTGTGTGTATATGTATTATTCGATTTTTGGCTAATAAGAGATATACAGGAGCTGTGTTTGTGTTGTGCTCTGTTTTGGGTTTGGAAAATGAAAGAGACAATAGTTGTGTTTTTGCAGGAAGAAAAGGAGATGGGGTGTGTTTGTTTTTTTTTTTTTTTGATTGAAAAATGAGTGCTGTGTGTTTGTAAATAAGGACGAGAGTGCTCTGTTACTTGATAAAAATATTAGTGGCTTATAAAACATAATCATGTATCTGTTTAGTGCGTTTAGTGGATGCTTATCAAATTAAAAAGAATCAAAACACATGGGGAACAACATAAGTGCCATAATAATGACTATATTTAGTGCAGGTTTTTGGTGAAAAGAGATCGTTTCTTCCGTCCTGGCTAATTAAAACGATTCTCTAAAATAAATTCGATAAAATAAAAATCCTATTTTCCTAAATTTCCTAATTTTAATGAATACCAAATAAATATAATTAAATGGATATAATATAATATTACGTGCGTACGAATATCTAAAATTTCGAAATTTTACAAAAACGTGCTAATTAAAATGTAATAATGCATCGCCTCTTAAATAAAATTTAAATATCGAGTAGAAATATTTATTCGAAAATTAGCGGTTATTACAGTCTTCCCCCCTTATAGGATTCCGTCCTCGGAATCAAAATTACGCACTAAACAATTCAGGATATTTATTTCGCATTTCGCTTTCTAATTCCCACGTGGCTTCCTCAACTTGGTGGTTTCTCCAAAGTACTTTCACTAAATTTATTTTCTTAATTCTTAACTCTTGCACTTTGTGATCAAGGATCTGTATTGGCTTTTCTTCGTATCTCAAATCAGGACGTATTTCCACTGGTTCATACGTTATAACATGTCTGAAATCAGAATGGTATTCTCTTAACAAAGCAACAAGAAACACATCATGGATATGCTGAAGGTCTGGAGGTAGGACCAACTGAAGCTAGTGGTCCTATTTTCTTAAGAATAAAAAAAAAATCCTATATATCTGGGGCTCAACTTGCCTTCCTTTCCGAATCTCATTACTCCCTTCCAAGGTGAAACTTTCAACATTACTTTATCTCCCTCTTCAAATGCTTTATCTTTTCTCTTTTGATTTCCATACTTCTTCTGTCGATCCTGAGCTGCAACTAACTTTTTTTCGAATAACTTCGGTCGCTTGCTTAGTTTGTTGTAGTAGTTCTGGTCCTAGTATTTTCCTTTCTCCTACTTCATCCCAGTACATGGGTGATCTACACTTTCTTCCGTACAATGTTTCATATGGTGCCATACCTATGCTTGAATGGTAACTATTGTTGTAAGCAAACTCAACTAGGGACAAATGTTCATCCCAACTTCCTTTGAAATCAAGTACACAGGCTCTTAACATATCCTCAACTGTTTGGATTGTCCTTTCACTTTGTCCGTCGGTCTGTGGATGATATGCAGTGCTCAGATTTAACTTCATGCCAAGACATTCCTGGAAGCTTTTCCAAAATCGCGAAGTAAAACGGCATCTCTATCAGATACGATAGAAACAGGCACTCCGTGACGAACTACAATTTCCTTTAGGTATATGCTCACCAATCTCTCAACGGAATACTTATCGCTAATTGGTATGAAATGCGCAGATCTAGTGAGTCGGTCGACAATAACCCAAATAGCATCGTGGCTGGCTCTAGTTCGGGGCAATCCTACGACAAAATCCATGGAGATATGCTCCCATTTCCACTCGGGTATCTCTAAAGGTTGTAGAAGTCCACTTGGTCGTTGATGTTCTGCCTTCACTTTCTGACATGTCAAACACTTACTTACCCATTCTGCAATCTCCCTCTTCATGTTGGGCCACCAATAATTCAACTTGATGTCTTGATACATTTTTGTGCTTCCTGGGTGAATGGAATATCTCGAGTTATGCGCTTCACTCATAATTTCTTCCTTTAACTCTGTAACATTAGGAATCCATATTCTCGATGCAAATTGCTTAATTCCCTTATCATCTTTTGAACTTAGAAATTCTTCTCCGGTCAACTCTGATCTTTTTTCTTCCATCACTTGTTCCTGACAACGTCGAATCTTCTCGAGTAACTCCGGTTGAAACTGAATACTGTAAACTCTTTCATTGTTTTGGACTGGGACCTTGACTTCTAATTCCATCTTCTCAAATTATCTAACCAATTCTTCTGAGGTTGTCAACAGGTTTAGTCTCTCCTTTCTACTTAATGCATCAGCTACAACATTAGCCTTCCCTGGGTTGTAGTTTATCGATCAATCATAGTCTTTGATCAATTCCACCCATCTTCTCTGTCTCATGTTTAATTCCTTCTGCGTGAATATATACTTTAAGCTCTTGTGATCCGTGTAAATCTCGCACTTCTCTCCATAAAGGTAATGTTTCCAAATCTTGAGTGCGAAAACAATAGCAGCAAGTTCCAAATCGTGAGTAGGGTAACGGGACTCATACTCCTTCAATTGTCGGGAGGCATAAGCTATTACTTTTCCGTGTTGCATCAAAACACATCCTAAACCCTTGTGAGAAGCGTCGCTGAAAATTACGAAATCACCTTTCTCATCGGGTAAGATCAACACCGGGGCAGTAGTCAATCTCTTCTTTAATTCTTGAAAGGTTTCTTCGCATTTGGGGTCCACTCAAACTTTTCACTCTTTCTGGTAAGTCGAGTCAATGGCGTAGCTATCTTTGAGAAGTCCTTCACGAATCTACGATAGTATCCGGCCAATCCAAGGAAACTTCTAACTTCGGTTGGAGTCTTGGGTCTCTCCCACTCTGCTACAGCTTCTATCTTTGCGGGGTCTACAGAAATCCCTTCGCTGCTTACAATGTGTCCCAAAAATTGAACTTCTTTTAGCCAGAATTCACACTTTGAAAATTTCGCATATAGCTTTTCCTTTCTCAGCGCTTCCAGTACTAAACGGAGATGTTCAGCATGTTCCTCATGAGACTTCGAGTATATCAATATGTCATCAATAAATACAATCACGAACTTATCCAAGTATCTCTTGAGCACACAATTCATCAAATTTATAAAAGCAGCTAGAGCATTCGTCAATCCAAAAGACATAACTAAGAATTCGTAATGTCCACATCGGGTCCTAAAGGCGGTTTTAGGAATATCCTCAGGCTTGATCTTTAGTTGATGATAGCCGGATCTCAAATCAATCTTTGAAAAATATATAGTTCCCTTAAGTTGGTCAAACAGATCGTCGATTCAAGGTAGAGGGTACTTGTTCTTGATAGTCATCTTGTTCAATTCACGGTAATCAATACATAATCTCATAGATCCGTCCTTCTTCTTCACGAACAATACCGGAGCTCCTCACGGGAATACACTTTGTCTGATTACACCTTTTTCTAGCAATTCTTGCAGTTACGTTGCCAATTCCTTCATTTCCACTGGTGCCATTCTGTACAGCGTGTTTAAGATTGGTGCAGTTCTTGGTGCTACGTCGATTGCAAATTTTATCACTCGATCCGACGGCATTCCAGGCAACTCGTCAAGAAAAACATCTTCAAATTGATTAATTACAGGGACTTCTCCAATCGTAGGGTTCTGTTTCTCGGTCTCTATCACATGAGCCATATAGGCTTGACATCCTTGCCGGAGTAATCTTTTAGCTCGAATTATTGACAGAAAATCCTTAGTCGGTTTCCGTATATGAAAAAAAATTCTTATACCATTAGGTTCACTTAAGCTAACTCTCTTCCGACGACCATTTATTTGGGCATCATAGCGCGCTAAACAATCCATTCCTAGAATTACGTCAAATTTCCTTAACTTAAAAGGAATGAGGTCTGCATCGAAACATTGTCCATGTATCTCTATAGAACAATTTGGACACAATTGGTTTACTAGTACGATTTTCTGATTAACTACTTCTATGCTCAGAATCTCTTCTAAAGGCACAGATTCAAGATTCGAATAGAACAAACGCATTCTCAAAATTCACTAGAAGCATACTTGTAATCACATTGCTATCATTAATGGCATCTCTTATAGTCATGTTAATAGTTCGCGTTGTCGGCTTGTTGTTAGGAGGTGCTGTAAATCAAGGCACTGGTTTCTCCTTCAAAGGTTGTCTGAATTCTCGGGACACGGGACCTTATGATTCATGATAACATCTGTCATACTCATATTAAAAGTGTATACTTGGCTTGTCTCCTAGAGGTGTATCCAATCTTATAATTGTGTTTTCTCTCAGGGTTACTAATATTTTTCGTCCAAAATCTCCATTCCTTCCTCATTTGAAGTAGGAATATCCTTCTTTACGTAGGTTAAATACTAATACCAACTCTTTCCCAAAAATATAAATATATTCTGCTCATATGGTCTTGGATGCTTTCGTCTTAGGGAGCTTGATCCTCCTATGATTCACAACATACTTAAAATAGTACTTGCTAAGTATCAACTCAATAATTCTAACTTAAGATATCACCATCGTGCCTTCAATAGTTCTCTTTTGCCCTCCACCAATAATTTTTATTCACCATAACATATTAACGGATATAGTCCTAGCTTATTCAACACTATTCAAAGAAAATATTCTACATTTCTCTCAACCATATTCTCATTTTTTTAAGAACAAGTAATCCTTTTGGTCTCAACAATATCTTGCTACATATAAGTCTTAATAGCAATGGCATGGTCAATCATAAGATACATTTCTTCTCACAAAGTCTTCTCGTTTTAACGAAAATCAAGGAATAATTTCCAAAAATACCCTTAATTTGGTTTTAGTCTAGGTCCTGGGTTTTGACTTTACTTTATAATCCAAAATATTATCACTTGATTATCAATCGCGGTGTTTCATTTAAAGATATGTTGTAGATATAAAGGGTAAAACACTTGTCGTACTTGGGGCAAGAAAATCTCAGAAAATACGATAAGACATGCCTCAAGAGTTTGAAGTAACACAATCATGTTAATTGTCTCAAACATTAATCTTAAAACTCCCAAGGGTTAAATCGTAGTTTAACTAATATACTCAGAAGGAAATATGACACATATATTTTCTCTTCCTAAATTAAAAACGATCGCTCTTTCATCAACAAATAATATATCATCAATGTATACTCGACATCGATTTCGCTTCTCACTTTCAAAAGGATTGAACTCAATAATTGCTCCATATTCAGACCAAATTCTTCGAACCTTAATACCTAACCATGAAACATCACATAGGGTTTCGAAGACCTGACTAGTAGTTTAACGCAATGATCTATTCATATTTAGAAATCGATGCTCCAACTTGAGTTGTTGAAATTTCCATTTCTGGAAGAGAAGTTTCATCATTTTCAATTTTTCGCATAACACTTTTGAAATTCTTAAGCACCAATAATTTTAGGATTCATAAGAATATTTGAATAGAGATAACTCATAAAGGAACGAATGTTAAATCACAACATGTGTATACTCAATTCTTGGTGGTGAAAATCTTAATAAAGGACTAACTGAGAGATCATGATGATCATTGAACATCTGTTTTGTTGCATGTATCATTAGGACAACCGTCATAGTACACAAGGTGGCCAGCCTTTAGTACTCTAATGACAAACAACAGTACAAACGGTGGCGTCCCACCAGACTTCAATCACAGAGACTGATAGTCTTCCCCTATAAATAGGGTTGTTCATCTCAATATCTCAAAGGGTATCAAATATAGAAATGGATATTAAAGGGATTTGTATTTATGAAAGTACATGATGATGGGTAACTTAACCTCAAAACAACGTAGGTCATTTTTAAATAGGATAGGAATTGCCTGAGTAAATTCGAATGATAATATTTATCGATAATCGTTGCTAAAGAAGTTATTTAAAGAACGATTCTCCCGCACAATATAAGCTCTCAGGAACAACTATTGATTCTCGAATAAAAGCGACACTTGCAAACTTCGGTAGCTCATCAGGGAAGAAAATCTCTAAAAGGGGATGTA
Organism: Kitagawia praeruptora; assembly: GCA_037693485.1. Lineage (NCBI taxonomy): Eukaryota > Viridiplantae > Streptophyta > Magnoliopsida > Apiales > Apiaceae > Kitagawia > Kitagawia praeruptora. The sequence continues at coordinate 85,795,440 of CM075353.1, read as the reverse complement.
TAAAAACACAATACCGTAGAAAACCATTTCAACCTCTATAAGGTATATCTTTAGAAAAACTAATGTCGGTAGCAGAATTGTTTAAAAGTTTAGCCTCAAACTTGTAATACATAATTGCATCTCTCTTTAAGTCCACCTCTGGTGCACGTACCTCGTGATGATCCAACTCCGACTCTGGTAAGGGTATTGATAACATCTAAAAAATGTGGAAGCTCTGTAAGGTAACATCTGATCTTAATTATAATGGGAAATTAGGCATCCTATCTTATATTAATCAGGAATTTGGGTCCATGCGAATGAGGCGTAGAAAATCTATCTCGAGCAGAACGAAAGTCAACAGATCCGGAAATAAAAATCGATAAAGGTACTAAGAGTTTCGGTCACAAACAGATTCTAGTCGACTATAAACGCATATAAATATATAATGGTGTAAGGCACTTAGTACTTAAAATCTCAACATCTTATTAAATCTCTAAATTCTGACGTCGTGTCATATTCCTAGGCTCTCACGTTTCCTAAAAATATAACTATGGCTCTGATACCAAAACTGTAACGCCCCCAAATCCGCCCTGTCCGGGGATCCGGGTCGTCACATTGTCTCAATATCCTGCAGCACACGATAACGCCATAATAAAATAAAATATTTACTTCAACGGAACATAAATGTCCCACTCCGCAGTTCCAAGATCGTCTCACAAAATAATACAATCCAACTTATTTCATCTCTGGATAATATCTTACAAAAGTTCACAAATGTAGAAAAATAAAAGTTCCAGCTTGATATTCTAATTCTTGTCGCCATAACCTTGCGCCTTTCCCTTTCCTTTGTATCCTTGGTTGGACATCTCGACTCTTTCCATCTTGACAGCTGAACAAAATGTTGTAAATCAAGAATGAGCAACTATAGTGCTCAGCAAGTTCTTTCATTGCTCGGGGTATAAATATAATAATATTTACCGAAAGAAATACTCAAAATTTTAATATCGGATATAAAATCTGAATTGGCTCAAACTCATCTCGAAAATAGCATACTCGAAAAACTCAATACTCATCTCGAAACAGAATACTCGAAAAACTCAATATTCATCTCGAAACGGAATACTCGAAGGAATCGATATTCATCTCGAAAGACTCAATATTCATCTCGAAACAGAATACTCGAAAGACTCGATATTCATCTCGAAAGACTCAATATTCATCTCAAAATAATATGCTCGAAAGACTCTTTTGATATAACTCTGATAACTCAATACTCATTTCGAAAACAGACTACTCAAAGTCTCAACTGATATAACTCTGATGATTCAATACTCATATCGAAAATATAATACTCGAAAGTCTCAATTGATAGACCCAAACAACTTATCTTTGAATAAAGAAGTTGGAATTTAAAAGCTTGAGAATCTGGTCTTCCTCCTCTACGATACCCCACAGCGAGATCAACCGTTGTGTCTCAAGTACCGCACACCCGTGATACCCCATAGCACGATCACTACTATGTCGCAAGTACCACCATATCGTTTTGCTAGCAAAAAGTTGGTTGAAAAGTCAACCTGGCAACACTTGTGCCAAAATATTCTCGTGTCCTTATAATGGTACACAAGTCTCTTTTTCTCTGTAATGGGCCTCTTTCCCAAAATTGACCAGTAGAATACAGAATTCCCGAATATTTGGTGAACAGATAACTTGAGATAACTCTTCCAGGAAAATATTTACCATTCTGGCGGACTGCCAGTCTAACTCAATTGTACACTCAATCCGAACAATGGACTGAGGTCAACTCTCAATAGTAATATTTTATTTGTTGACACGAACAAAATGCCAAACCTTGACAATAAAGGCAACTATCTCGAAATTATGAGCATAGTCTTAAAATAAAGTAATTGGGAATTGTACTGAACAAATAGTACTTCTCGTATATTTATAATACTCAAAATTGATGAACATTTAACTAGAATATTTATCACTTGATCGACGAGTAAAATCTCTAACAATTATAATATTTAAAACTCATATCGGTTAATTCGCACGAGGAACCAACTAAAAGATAATCAATAAATGATTGTTGAATTTGTACAATAAATTCAACCGAAAAAAATGAATTTAACTATCCCAAACGAACGAGATTAATTTCACTGAATCAAAATAATAGTCGTCTCGAATTAATGAGATCGACCTGATAGCAACGAATTTATTTCTACGCTTATAGGGAGTATAATTCACAAGTAACTAAATTATAATATTTAACGAGAAATAATGCTCAAAAGAAATTATTGCATCATAAAGAGTAACAGATAAATCTCAATATTTGATATCTCGAGAATAAATACGACAGATAATCTCATAATTGATAGCTCGGAAATAAATACGACAGATAAATCTCATAATTGATAGCTCGGAAATAAATACAACAGATAAATCTCATAATTGATAGCTCGCAAATAAATAAATCATTAACTAATACGAACAGAAATACACAGTTTCCAAAAGTTAGGGTAGGAATGAACTTGCCTCGATCTCGAAGTGCAAATAAGTGTAGATAAAATTTGTACTCTACCCGTGAACTCGGCTTCGGTCTATGGCTCAGAATTTATTCTCAATTTATTGTACTGAATTGTTTTGAAATTTTATTCGTAACAGTAACGTGGGCCCCACTTTTACCGCCACCACGCGCCGCCGACACGCGCCGCCGCCCCTGTTTTCTCTCTTCCCCTGCTTTCCCTTTCTCTCTCAATCTCTCTGCCATCTCTCCCTCTCTGTACTCTCTCAATCTCTCTCTCTCTCAGTCCATCTCTCTCAATCTCTCCCTTCATTTCTCTCGTCTCAACAATCTCTCTCGCTATCTCGCCTCAAACAATCCAGTCTCTCCACTCTCTCGACCTCCCATCTCTCTCGACCTCCAATACGAAGCAACACCAACCGGTAAAATCAACAACAATCTCCCTCATCTCCCTCGCCATTTCCTCTCTCCGCTCCATCCCTTTTTCCCGAATCAATCTCTCTGCAAGCCCCTCTTATCCACCAATACTAACCCACATCTTCATCTGATCTCCTCAATAATCTCTCATCTCTCTCTTAAACTCTCATCTCGAACTCTCCCTGTATCCCCGACTGACTATCACTCGTCCATCTTCTACGACAACACAACGAACACCACCACCACAGCGGTGGTGGTGGTCTCCGATTCATTCCCAATCGCCACTGAAATAATACACCAAACTCCGGTTGAACCCTATCAACACAACACTACTGCAACTCCATCACCACTTCCTCATCTCTCCGATCTCCCAATCTCTCCGTCTCCCCCTCGTCTCTACTGCAACAACAGCACAACCAACACCACCACCGCAACGGTGGTGGTCGTATAAAACCGCAAGCACGACCCACAACGAACACAACAATCGGCCTATCAGTTCTACAATAATGAAATCGACAACAATTATTAGAGGGAAATTCAACTACCTGTTTGTGTAGTTTGTGTGTATATGTATTATTCGATTTTTGGCTAATAAGAGATATACAGGAGCTGTGTTTGTGTTGTGCTCTGTTTTGGGTTTGGAAAATGAAAGAGACAATAGTTGTGTTTTTGCAGGAAGAAAAGGAGATGGGGTGTGTTTTTTTTTTTTTTTGATTGAAAAATGAGTGCTGTGTGTTTGTAAATAAGGACGAGAGTGCTCTGTTACTTGATAAAAATATTAGTGGCTTATAAAACATAATCATGTATATGTTTAGTGCGTTTAGTGGATGCTTATCAAATTAAAAAGAATCAAAACACATGGGGAACAACATAAGTGCCATAATAATGACTATATTTAGTGCAGGTTTTTGGTGAAAAGAGATCGTTTCTTCCGTCCTGGCTAATTAAAACGATTCTCTAAAATAAATTCGATAAAATAAAAATCCTATTTTCCTAAATTTCATAATTTTAATGAATACCAAATAAATATAATTAAATGGATATAATATAATATTACGTGCGTACGAATATCTAAAATTTCGAAATTTTACAAAAATGTGCTAATTAAAATGTAATAATGCATCGCCTCTTAAATAAAATTTAAATATCGAGTAGAAATATTTATTCGAAAATTCGCGGTTATTACATTAATATTACCTTTCGAATTAAAATACGTTTCCTTTTTGATTTAAAACTAATTTTACAATCATTAATATATATCCGAAAATATCATACAATATTTTTCAATCATTAATAAAATATATTAAAAATATACTTTGTTTGATGTTACATTTTATCATATCTTCCAATCATTAATATTACCTTTCGAATTAAAATACGTTTCCTTTTTGATTTAAAACTAATCTTACAATCATTAATATATTTCCAATCATTAATATATATCCGAAAATATCATACAATATTTTTCAATTATTAATAAAATATATTAAAAATATACTTTGTTTATAATAAGGAAACATTAGTGTAATCCGTAAACATGTGTATATTAAATTATATTAATTAAAATTAAAAATTATGTAAAAAAATAATGATTACATCTATACTATTATCTAAAAACCGAAACATTAAAAGTTTTGGTACCTTTTTTTTTGTACCTGTTTTTTCGTACCTTTTTTTTTGTACCTGTTTTTTCGTACCTATTTTTTGGTAATTCGTGAATTTACTTATTTACCCTTCATTATGAAGAAAAATAAATACTCCTAAAATAAATAATAATATAATATAATTAATGGTAATTAGTCGAGATATTACCTTTTATAAACACCTAAAAACATCAATCGTTTCATATTTTTCCATCATTAATATTTGTTTTGAATTAAAACACATTGTAATTAATGGTAATTAGTCGATTAACATAATAAAATTAATGGTAATTAGTCGATTGCCTTTTTCATATTAAAATAATGAAATTAATGGTAATTAGTCGATTGCCTTTTTCACATTTACTTTTAGTTGAAAATATTACCTTTTTTAAATACCTAAAAATATAAAATTAATTTTAATATAATATAATTAATGGTAATTAGTCAATTGCCTTTTTCATATTTACTTTTAGTTGAAGATGTTACCTTTTATCATATATTCCAATCATTAATATTACCTTTCGAATTAAAATACGTTTCCTTTTTGATTTAAAACTAATTTTACAATCATTAATATATATCCGAAAATATCATAAAATATTTTTCAATCATTAATAAAATATATTAAAAATATACTTTGTTTGATGTTACCTTTTATCATATCTTCCAATCATTAATATTACCTTTCGAATTAAAATACGTTTCCTTTTTGATTTAAAACTAATCTTACAATCATTAATATATTTCCAATAATCCTTTTTCATATTTACTTTTAGTTGAAGATGTTACCTTTTATCATATATTCCAATCATTAATATTACCTTTCGAATTAAAATACGTTTCCTTTTTGATTTAAAACTAATTTTACAATCATTAATATATATCCGAAAATATCATACAATATTTTTCAATCATTAATAAAATATATTAAAAATATACTTTGTTTGACGTTAACTTTTATCATATCTTCCAATCATTAATATTACCTTTCGAATTAAAATACGTTTCCTTTTTGATTTAAAACTAATCTTACAATCATTAATATATTTCCAATCATTAATATATATCCGAAAATATCATGAAATATTTTTCAATTATTAATAAAATATATTAAAAATATACTTTGTTTATAATAAGGAAACATTAGTGTAATCCGTAAACATGTGTATATTAAATTATATTAATTAAAATTAAAAATTATGTAAAAAAATAATGATTATATCTATACTATTATCTAAAAACCGAAACATTAAAAGTTTTGGTACCTTTTTTTTGTACCTGTTTTTTCGTACCTATTTTTTGGTACTTCGTGAATTTACTTATTTACCCTTCATTATGAAGAAAAATAAATACTCCTAAAATAAATAATAACATAATATAATTAATGGTAATTAGTCGAGATATTACCTTTTATAAACACCTAAAAACATCAATCGTTTCAAATTTTTCCATCATTAATATTTTTTTTTGAATTAAAACACATTGTAATTAATGTTAATTAGTCGATTAACATAATAAAATTAATGGTAATTAGTTGATTGTCTTTTTCATATTAATATAATGAAATTAATGGTAATTAGTCGATTGCATTTTTCACATTTACTTTTAGTTGAAAATATAATTTACAACAAATCTTACAATCATTAATATATACCCGAAAATATCACACCATATTTTCAAGAAAAATATAACACCTAAAATAAATAATAACATAATATAATTAATGGTATAATTTAGAAAACTAAAATTTACAACACACACTAATATAATTTAGAATAAATAGAAATTTGCACAGAAACATATAAAAAAAGTAAAATCTAACATTAAAAAAGAAATAAAAATATGTGATGTTTGGAAATGACACAAAAATCAACAAAAAATATGATTTATAAAATAAACATTAATTTTAAAAGACATACTAAATTTATGAAACTAAATGCACAAAAAACTTTTAAATAATGCAAATAGAACAAATAAAAAATAACACAAAAACATAAAAAGGTACAAACTTTTCAAAAAAAAAAATAGTAGAGCATATTTTCACATAAATATATATCTCAAAAATAAATAAATAAACATTACAAAAAATATCAAATAAATGAAAAATACCATATTTTTTAAAAAAAAATTCAAAAACACGTAAGAAAAAGAATCCACAGATGTAAAAAAAATAACAAATTATTTTAAATAATTCTTAGATATTCACGTAAGTTAAATACATGTAAAAAAATAATAAAAATACTAATACCAATATATTACCAACATGTTTCAAGTATATAATATAAAATTTAAGAAAATAGAAAAAAACAACCCAAAAAATGTGTTAAACTAAATTTAGAATATAATTTACAAAACAAACAAATACCACATAAAGGTCATCTAAAAAATTATTATATAAATGAATATAATAAAAAAATTATATTTATGTTTTAGGTGTTTCTAAAATCAAGCTAAAAAGAATTAGATTTGGTACTAAAGTTGTAATTAAATTAAAAAAGTAACCTAAAACCCCAAAACATGAAATTTACGAACTATCTAAATATAAAAAAGATGTTAAGTTAGATAATAAAAAAGATAAAAAAAAAAGCGTGAATAGGTAACAATATATTTCAAGTATATCATGTATTATAAATACTGTTACATAAAATAGTTACTTATAAAATTTTCAATAAAAACATTTCTTAAATTAGTACTAAAAAACAAACACAAATAAAACAAACATTTCTTAAATTAATACTAAAAAACAAACACAAATACAACTCTATTGAAAAAAAAATATTTCTATTTCATCATATTATTATATTGCGAAAAATGTTGACGCAAATGCAACTGGTTTCGACCTAGTTCTTCAAGTTATTGAATTAATTAAGTGAGACTTGATTAATTATATTATAATTCGAATTTAATAATAATATAACCCAAAATCGTTAGACCAGTCTTATCTCTCATATTTAGGGTTAGACTCTTGCAATTGGAAGAGAGGCTAGAGAGATAGAGATTCGAGGGCTGTTTTGGCTAGTACCAACTCTGGGGATCAGACGTATATCTTGCATCACGTATAAGTGGTGATTGCAGCTAGGACCTCTAATTGACAACCAACGTGGTGATTGCAGCTAGGACCTCTAATTGACAACCAAACGTAAAGTTTCAAAGGTACATATTTGTTTCTCCATAATTATTGATACGTAAAGTTTCAAAGGTACAGATTCGTTTCTCCATAATTATTGATACGTAAAGTTTCAAAGGTACAGATTGGTTTCTCCATAATTATTGATATCTTATACATGAGTTCTGGGTTAGGATTTCGGATTCAGATTGTATTATTTTTATTACCTTTTTTTCGTTGCGTTAATTCTCCGAAACCCAACGAGAATAACTATTTGTTATTTTTAATAAGTGAAATATATGTGCTGATTTTTTTCACAGTTATTTTTCCCAGCTGCTGCAATGGGGAAGAAAAAATCTGATGATAGCGGAGCGAATGCGAAGGCTAAAACAAACAGTAAAGAAGCCCCAAAAGATCCAAAGAAGATTTCTGTCTCAGCACTGCTTGCCAACATGGACCAGAAACCCGATAAATCCAAAAAAGGATCATCAAGCTCAAGCACTTCCAAGTCAAAAGCAGCTCCAAAGGTTTCTTCTTATGTTGATGGCTTGGATTTACCTCCCTCTGATGAAAAGGATAATGGTTATGCTTCCGAAGAAGAACTGCAAAAAAGTGGCATCCATAAGCAGCCTGTTCGGCACCAGAAGACCGAAATAAAGCCTCTACAAATCTCCGTAACTCACAAGGAGCTGAAGAAAAGGGAAAAGAAGGAAATGCTTACTGCTCAAGCTGCAGAGCAGGCCAAAAAAGCTGCTCTTAGGGATGATGGTGATGCTTTTACTGTTGTTATTGGCAGTCGGGTGGCTGTTCTTGAGGGTCAGCATGATGCTGATGCGAATGTTAAAGATATAACTGCAAATAATTTTTCTGTTTCAGCTCGAGGAAAAGAACTCTTCAAGAATACATCAGTAACAATATCTCATGGGATAAGGTATGGATTGGTTGGGCCTAATGGAATGGGCAAGTCTACCCTGTTAAAGCTCCTTGCAGGGAGGAAGATTCCTGTACCAAAAAATATAGATGTGCTATTGGTCGAGCAGGAGGTAGTCGGTGATGACAGAAGTGCAATTGAAGCTGTCGTTTCAGCTAATGAAGAGCTCATTCAGCTCCGCGATGAAGTTGCTACGCTGGTAAATTCATCTTCTGCTGCTGTTGAGGATCAAGATGACGACGATACCAGTGGCCTTGATGCGGCAGAGAAGCTTGCTGAGCTATATGAAAAATTGCAGCTGATGGGATCAGATGCTGCTGAGGCCCAAGCAGCAAAAATACTTGCTGGCTTAGGTTTCACCAAAGATATGCAGGGTCATCCTACTCGTTCATTAAGTGGTGGCTGGAGAATGAGAATTTCACTTGCCAGAGCACTTTTCGTGCAACCAACTCTGCTGTTGTTGGATGAACCTACCAACCATCTTGACCTCAGGGCTGTTCTTTGGTTGGAGGAGTATTTATGTCGATTCAAGAAAACACTTGTTGTTGTATCACACAATAGAGATTTCCTAAATACAGTTTGTAATAAAACCATTCATCTTCACGATCTGAAACTGCACCAGTACGATTGTAACTTCGACAATTTTGAGAGTGGATATGAGCAGCGACGCAAAGAAATGAACAAGGAGTTTGAGATATATGAAAAGCAGAAGAAAGCTGCTAAGAGAACGGGGAGCTGGGTTGCGCCGCTACAAGAGGCCCCTACAGGGGCGGACCCAGGATTTTTTTTCTGCCGGGGCTGGAGCAAACTCAACAGCAACATGCGCCCAAGGAAACTCAGCACCACCATGCGCCCAGAGAAGGACCATGTTGAAGCTCAAACATGGTCAAGGAGATATAACTAAAGCTAGAATTGTAGACCATTCCTCTTGCATATCCCCCCGCCTCGCCAGAGGAGAACCCACCTGCATTCCTACAATTGTAGACCTTGTGCATTAATTTGTTAGCAGTGTCATTGTTAGCAGGTGTAAACATGTTTAAAATGATCTGACTTGGTCAGAGAGCGTTGATTATAATTCATTCTCATGATTAGCTCCTTGATATCATATTAACCTAGAAACAGAAGAAATGTATGTCTTAAACTAACAAGCAAAAGTACTAGCTAAGTAAAATTGATCGGCACCATAATCTTCTAATAAGAGCAGAAAGTTTTGGTTGCTTATAATATGCGCAGAACACAAATAGTGGTAGTCTTGGCAGATCAGGATGCTACTAGATCTTTGTCGCCCATTTCTGATCAGGATGCTACTAGCTAGTTAATAATCTCTGTTGTTCATGTCTTTAAAAGAACAAAGTTTAGCCCCTTTTACTGGTGTAACACTAGTTAATAATCTCTGTTGTTCATGTCTTTAAAAGAACAAAGTTTAGCCCCTTTTACTGGTGTAACACATAAAAGCACATACGTAGTTCAACACACTGATTCTAGTATCAAGAATTTATTCTCAAATATAGAGATCAAAAAGTGCACAATGATTATTGGTATACGTTGGGATAGACCCAACCACATCTATATTTATGTTTGAACTCATGTTATGGAAAATGTAAAAACTCATGTTGTTATGGAAAATGTAAAAATGCACTATCTGAGAATCGAACCTCAGTTTTCAGTATTTCATTCCAGCCTAAAACCAGATGAGCTACACAAGGGCTTTGTTGAGGATAGAGAATATATAATAAGGGGATTCAAATATTTTCACCAGGGCTAGAGCCAACCCTAGCCACCCCCTAGGTCCGCCCCTGGGCCCCTAAGAAGTGGAGAGACTACTCTGTTGAGTTTCACTTTCCTAAGCCAACTGAGTTGACACCACCGCTTATGCAACTAATTGAAGTAACCTTCAGTTATCCCAACAGGGAGGATTTCAGACTCTGTGACGTAGATGTTGGTATCGATATGGGTACACGTGTTGCTATTGTTGGGCCTAATGGGGCTGGGAAATCTACTTTGCTTAATCTGCTTGCTGGGGATTTGGTTCCAATCGAGGGTGAAGTGAGAAGGAGTCAAAAGCTGAGAGTTGGGAGATATTCTCAGCACTTTATTGATCTCCTGACAATGGAGGAAACGCCCGTTCAGTATCTTCTACGCCTTCATCCAGATCAAGAGGGACTAAGTAAACAAGAGGCTGTTCGTGCAAAGCTTGGGAAATTTGGACTTCCTAGCCATAACCACATCACTCCAATTGCGAAATTATCTGGAGGACAAAAAGCTCGGGTTGTCTTCACATCAATTTCTATGTCTAAACCACACATACTATTATTGGATGAACCAACCAATCATTTGGATATGCAGAGTATTGACGCATTGGCTGATGCACTTGATGAATTTACCGGTGGAGTTGTTCTTGTCAGCCATGATTCTAGACTAGTATCTCGTGTTTGCAATGGTGAAGAAAGGAGTGAAATATGGGTGGTAGAGAATGGAACTGTGGAGAAATTCCCCGGTACCTTTGTCGAGTACAAAGAGGAGCTGCAACAGGAAATTCGGGCAGAGGTGGATAATTGATGCAGCATGTAAATGATGTGGCTGATTATTACCGTACCATATGCTAATTGTATCTTGTTGTTGAGCGTACTGTATTGTTTACATTTCATATATGAGTTTCTCCCACTGTTTTGCGGATCAAAGGTGATATCAGATAGAATTTGAATATTTAAATGAACACATCAAAGTTGCTCCAGTGTTTAATTTTAGTTCGTTGGATGTTATTTGCATGTAACTTTCTTCTCTTGAAAATTGTGGCTTGCTTTGAGCCTTTGACATATCCTGTATTAAGGTTCCTTTCGTTCCGTTACATGGCAGCTTTTGCTTTGCTGATACCCACATAGTGGAGCTTTAAATTTTTGAAGGGTCGTTCACTTCGTCGAAAATAGGCCTTGAGTTTGAATTACTTGTAATAATATCAGTTAAATTACTTGTAATAATATCAGTTAAATTAGGATAGACCGAGTATTTATTTATAAAAATTCCTTGTAAAATTTTTAGCATACATATTTAATTTTAGCTTAGCCCCTACGGCACAACTACCTATAATTTGTAATTTCTTGACAACAGTATTATTTTGTCTTTTAAGACAGCACCTTCAAGTTCTTCTGATGTTTAAGTTGGATCTTTTCCGGTGAAAAATGTTCTTCAATAAGTTACCAGACGGTAAGTTTTTATTATTTAACTTGCCAGATCAAAAATAAATTTTTTACTTTTAAGTTAGCAGGCCAAAATTTAGGTTCTTATTTTAAACTTGATAGACCAAATTTTGAAAGTGATATCCATCGAAATGAATCAGGTCTCTCAATTTTAGTATACTCAAAATAATCACCAGCTATCTTTTGCACATATATGTATACTTTTATGCAACAAACATCAGCCAACTTATAATAAAAATAGTAAAACAATACCAATGAAGGGTAAAAATTCAGTGACTACTTCTATATTCTTCCAAAATTTTCACTTTTAACCCATGGTACATTATAAATGTCAAAATGAAATGGACTAGTACAACAAGTTCTTCAGATCTAGTATAGCGTATTTTGCCCTATGCTTACAGTAGTATGACCCAATTACAAAACCTTCAACAGAATCACATCAGAAGCTTGGCCAAAGGTTTAAATATAAGAACTCTTGGAGCACTATGCAAGTAATTATACACATTCGCAAAGAAATTTCAACTTCCGTGGATGGACAATCTAGGAAAAAAATTATTTTTTAGAAAAACTGAACCTTCTCGAATGCATTGAAATGAATTCAATCATTGACGAGTTGCTTAAATCCTTTTGCTTGGGGTGTCAATCCACAACACAAAAAATGGTTTTCTCTTGCCACCAAGTTAGTAAGGTCGTCTTTCTCAAAATTAAATGACCAGATCCTTGAGTGCCTCTGCGTTTTCTAATGTTCCATTCGAAAAAAGAGGCACTGCGCTTTGATCACCTTCTTGGTGATTACTACTCCCATATACTGGATTATCTTGAACCTTGTTGTGAGTAACAACATAACTTTTACAGCCTTCAAAATATGTCGAGTACGGGAAGTACTCACTACATCGAACTTTCCATCCTACAATATAAAAAAAACATTTTCACTATTGATCTATAATTTATGGTCTCGGCTTTTCTGTTTGGTTCTATGAAATGAAGCACTATTACTATAAATCTACAAGTATTGGATATCACAAAACAAAAGGTACCTGAGAATGGGGATACAAGGCCGTGTTATGAATGTTGGAATCTATATCAAACACTCAACAAATAGATTAAAGTAATGCTAGAGGTCCAATGTTAAATCCCAAATGAGCACCCAGATGCATGTCACAATTTTAATTGCTTGCTCCTATATTGTTTATCTTTAATGCCCATTACCACATATGCATTTGAATCCTCATTCGCTTTCCAATTTGGGACCTCTAGCATTGCTTGTTTAAAAAGATGGACGTGGCACCAGTGACTTGCTAGATGCACTAGATGCAACAGCATGATCATCTGAAATTTTTCCTAGAAATTTGTGCACCGCTATGCAGTCTTTGAGCTTCCACTCGTAAGCTCCACTCCTGAAACAGAACAGACAAATAGAATCGTTTATAACTAAAGTTTGATCTGGTTCAAGAACGAATACAATTAAACATATAACGGTTCTAAATTTGAGGCATACTTCGATACTGATTTGTTGGTTGAATCTTCAATTAATTTGATGGCCTCAGCTTTCCAAATGGTTCTATAAAATAAAGCATTTCTGCAGCTGCAACTCTATGCATCAAGGAATCTACCAACAAATACAACATACTGATGTCAGAGTGAATGTCTTCAGTGCTCACGAAAATTAGATTTAAAGAAATATTCAATTTACCTGTATGTTTCCCAAGGAAAAGAGTGTTTCCGTCAATGAGAGATTTGCCATGCAACTGACTGCAAACACACAAAAAATAGAGTATTCAGTAATTTCCTATGTTTGATGTATCTAAACTAAACATCAACAACGTATATGATAACAAACATCAAAACGAACCTGAAACTGGGTTGCTCTGCATCTAAGACACCCCCGTATAAGTTTCTCGGCATCAGTAGCTGGAGCAGGCATAGAAGCAACCTTGTGGAAGAATCTCATCTGCATTTAATGCATTGTTTCCAATCAATTGTGCAGAACAGTTACTTGACAAAAAATAATTGTGCAGAACAGTTGCCAACACAATTCTAGAAGATTGGAAAAAACAAACACTAAAAATAAAGGAAGTCGCCATGTCCTTGATATAATTTTAACTTTTCAGAAGTATATAGATACGGGGTGTTTGTTTAAGCTTTTACTTTTAATGAATTAGGATATATTTCTCAAAAGAAGTACCGTTTAGTTTTAGCTTATTTTCAAGGAATAAGCATGTATTTCCAAAAAAATTACAAAATAATAGATACTTTCTTCTGAGAGACAAGACCTTATTTTTTTCTATGTTACTCGGACTCTTCATTTTGCCTGGGAGTACCCGTGTCGGACACTCGACACTCGGACATGGACACTTGCACACTTATTTTAGGCAAATACATGCATTTTTTTCAAAATATCGCCGAGTCCAACACATGGATACGTATCCATGTCGAACACTTCTAGCCGAGTCGGAGTAACATAGAGCCTGTTTGGGGTTTCTTATTTGTTAGAACTTATGGCTTATAAGCCCAAAACAGCTTATGCGGGGTGTTTGTGTGTTTAATTTTTAGCTCAACTTATAGCTTATATGTTGATAAGTTGAATGTTAGGAATCCTTAACATTCAACTTATGGCTTATAACTTATTTCTCGATACACGTAATATATAATCTTTAAAATCATATATCTTTTGATCCGTTCATTAGAAAATTGATATGTATATATCAAATTTCTCTACTCATCGAGATCTATCCATTGAGATCCATTGATAAATATTAAAAACAAATATTTTGAAAATAATAAAAAATAAGTTAACTTATAAGTTCTGATTTACCAAACACTCTACTGATTTAAGTTCTGATTTACCAAACACTCTACTGATTTAATTTCTGATTTACCAAACACTCTGCTGATTTATAAGTTCTGATTTACTTATCACTTATAAGACATTTATGAGTTACTTATTTTAAGATACCCCAAACACCCACATAGATTTTTTTATATTAAAAAAAAAGTTACAACAAACACATTCATTATGAGAAAGCTCTGATATAAAAGAACAATATGCCAAGAATTACATCAAGGGAAATAAATTACCAAGCAACAATGAGAATCTCCGTTTTCAGCATCCAATCGAAAAAGCTGCTTTAGTGCCTATTGCAATATGATAGGAAGATTAGAAAGATAGCATCAGTATTCCAATCATGAATCCAATTAAATGAACAAGCCTCTCTGTTTATGAACATGAAGCAACATATCCAGACAAAGCAGATTAAACAAGCTTCCCTGCCTATGAACATATAGCAACATATCCAGAAAAATAATCGATTTAAGAATGAAAAAAACAAGAACAGCAGTATTAGCAAGAGTACATTGTTAATATTACACAATAAATCAATATAGAAAATGGAAAATTTTGCTTCTTTAAGCTGCAAGTATTTTGTTGCATACATTCAACCAAACCAACAAAAAATCAATTTAAATATAAACTAGAGAAGTTATAATCCCACAAATATTTTTTTAACTCCATAATCAGGTCAACCAAAATATTTGCACACCGGTTTAATAAACGTTAACAATGATACATGATTGAAGATAACAACTATTATGTGATAATTACCAATCATGTTTAATAATTATTAAGCCAAAAGGGAAGGTCCAAAAGGGTTCAATTCTACAGTTGACATCAAATTACCTATAAGGCAAGCAAAATCTTATGCTTTCTCATGTGCACTTCAAAAGATAGCAAATGTGTCTCTAAGGAATCAGGCGAGTGCCTCTGGAGCAGTTTCAAATACTTTGTAGTTTCTAGTAAAGGATCTTCCACCTACATCATCATTATTCCCAACTCAATTCAGAAGTACCAGACATAATATACAGTTCTTTCATAATTTGGGATTCTGGAAAATAGAGAAGGGTGTGGAGAGACCTGCAACAGTTTTTCTCCATAAGGATCTGCATCAACTGGTTTAACAACCCGTTTTCCTGATTTTGAGACATTGACACTAGATTCCTCATTCTTCACTTCCGCCTCCTAATATAACCATATCGTTAGGGAAAAAAAGAATGGACGAAAAGAAGAATATAACTCCAAAAGATGCAAGAAATGAATGGAAGTACTTTCTTAGTCCGGGCTACTGCCTTTCTCTGTTTTTGCCTAATTTTCTTTTTTTGAGAAGCAGGTAATTTCGCCATTTCATCATCTTCTTCGACAGCTGACTTCGGAGGAGAATCATACAGCATAATATAGCATCTGCAACACAATCACTATTTGCACAACGATCAGCAAGATCCATACATCTAGCTTCATCTGCCAATGCAGCAGCAGCTGCCAAATCACCTCCATGCTTTAATATCCGGCTCTGATGTTATTAACAAAGAATATAAGTATTTCCAACTATAAAACAGAATAAGCTCGAGGGATCAACTCGATAATGGATTCGGGTAACACCCCACCACCATGCACACAAAAAATATATATATTTTTTAAATATGTCAATAGCACTGGTATGATCAAACCTTGATTGAATACAAATCAATAACTGTTGGAGTGTGTTCAATGGCTTCATCAATTTTTGGCAAGAGCAATGTCATACTGCCCTCGTCTATCATAATTCTGCAGGAAAGTTAAGAAAAAAATAGCAAATGTGAAATCAAGAACGAACTTACGGACCAGGCAAAAATAATATAACATTTTAAAATATAATAAATTTGATAAAAAAAAAATGCAAGTACACTAGTTTTACAAATTTATGGCATCAAACCTGATCAAGATAAAACAAAGTCCACATAAGTGTTGAAGGGGGCTCTTTATCAACTCTGCTAGATAAAAATACAAGCAATTAGCAGCAGACATGACAGGCATATCTTCATGATTTAACAAAAAACTCTATGATCTTTGCTGCATATAACACATTATAAACAATCCATTTAATGGTATCAAACAATGCTGAGTGCCAGCTCTTACTCTCTAATAACTCGATAATACCAGATGCTAATAAAACACAATTCATATAAAAGTGATGGTACAACTCAAATTGCACTAGTTGTAACACCCCAGTCCCACATCGAGGAGATTGGGACATTCTGTTCAGTTTATAAGGCAAAGGACTACTACCAAGTGCACCAACAAATCATGATCTTTTGGGGGCCTGTGGTGGGCTTGTGGACTACCCAAGTTGTTGCATTTGGGCCAGCATACTTTGGCTTATTTCGGATCCGGAATCGGGACTTGACACGGTTTTCGGAAAAAGGCTCGGGATTTGACCCGGGTTGTCACATATGGTATCAGAGCCGACTCTCGAAAGCATGATTCGTCAAGTTGCCGGAGGTGGGGACACGAAGGCTGGTGGTATTATCCCACAATGGACAGAGATCCGGAGGTGGGGACACACGAAGCTAGTATTATCCCACAATGGCTAGAGAGGTATGAGCTGGGCCTATGCTATCCGTTGGGGGAGTTTGTAAGTAACACCCCAATCCCACATCGAGGAGATTGGGACATTCTGTTTAGTTTATTAGGCAAAGGACTACTACCAAGTGCACCAACAAATAATGATCTTTTGGGGGCCTGTGGTGGGCTTGTGGACTACCCAAGTTGTTGCATTTGGGTCAGTATACTTTGGCTTATTTCGGATCCGAAATCGGGACTTGACACGGTTTTTAGAAAAAGGCTCGGGATTTGACCCGGGTTGTCACATCATTGTAGTGTCTTCTTATATTTTACTTAATTTAGTAATAAAAAAGTTGGTGGATGACACCGTTTCAAAGCCAACTGACGACCCAACTAGTAAGCCGGTACCCAATAAATATATTGCAGTTTCCCTATAATGAAAACATCAACGGATGCCACATTAGTATCATACTTGTCAAGGCGAGACTAGGCGACAGGGTACCGCCTAGGCGATTAGGCGCCCGCCTAGGCGATTAGGCGCCCGCCTAGTTGTCCATTAGGCGATTATACATTTAATTATATACTCCATCCGTCCCAATTGATAGTTATCATTTGAATTTGACTGTTCTGGCACGCATTTTAAGGTGCATTTTAAAGATAGTTCCATAACTTATTTTTACAATTTTTTTATTTTGTATAAAAATAAAACAATTCTATTTTTATATAAAAAAAAATTAAAAATATGTTTTGGAACTATCTTTAAAATGTACCATAAAATGCGTGTCAGAACAGTCAAATCCAAATGTTAACAATCAAGAGAGACAGAGGGAGTATATATTAATTATTTTTTTATACATACATTTATATGTATATAGATACATATGTATATAAATTCATGCATATACATATATACATATATATAATGGTTTACATGTATATGGATACATATATATGTATGTCTGTGTGTGTGCGAAGAACAAAAGAAGAGATTAAAAAAAATCTGTCAAAAAAAAAATTAAAAAAAGGCGTTGCCTAGGCGTCCTAGGCGGACCTAGGCGTCAGAAATCAAGGCGGGGCGGACGCCTAGACATTTTTGGGCGCCTAGACGCCTAGGCGACGTCTTAACAACTATGATTAGTATATTACCTCTCAACTGCATTATTAGCTAACCAGTGTACCTATTAAACTAATCAGTTATCTTATAATTGCCTAACACGTCACACCTTATCCATAAACATCTAAGCATATGATAGAAGTTACCAAAAGTATGTGGCAACTACACCATATAGACCAAGCTACCAAAATAGTTAGTGACCCTGTTGATATTTAGGTTAGCACAAAAAAAGTGGTGGTTGTGCACAGTATAAGAAAATACAGAAATCTGGGGTTGCAGACTAATATTCGCGGTAGATCACAAAGTAAAAGTACCACATAAGAAAAAATGGCGCCACTGAGGTGCATATAACAATACAGAGTAATGATAAATGGTGGGAAAAATATGGTTGAGATTAAAAGTTTGAGCTAGTGATGCTACCTCCCAGGAAACACTCCACTCGTCTTAAGGGAGCGCTCAATCTCAAGGGCCAATTCCTCTAAAATATCAGCCTGTACGAATAGACAAAACAGGCCAGCTTTATGATCGGGGTAGTAATGCATTAATCGCAAGAAGAAAATATAACAGGAACTGTAATCATTATTACATAGGATCCTAATAAGAGCTTGTACGAACCTTTCCGAGGTGATCATAGAGCGGAGAAAGATCAGAGGATAGTGATGGAACTCCCCAAGTGGAATATTAAACATAACGTGTAAGTTTGGCGCTAAAAACAGGAAATCAACCAAATGAATCAGAAAGAGTATAGTACCTTCGCTAAGAGAGGCCGGATGTTACGACCCTTGTAAGTGACACTGGCCCAAGCGTGCAGTCTTGCCCTACACGCATTATCACCAAACCCATCCGTTTTATCAATTAACAGAAAAGTTCCAGGACTATAATTAAAGCATGTTTGAGGGAGAGGAATCAGGGGACATTTCTAGAATATGGGTCACTATTTTCCAGTGTTATGGTTCTATTCGAGATGAACCAATCTCCAGCAGAAAATAATAAAGAGAAGGAGGGAATAATGCAAACTTTCTTATTTTTTCAACCTCAGCACACGACATATACATATAGCAACACAAGGGCTTTTGACAGCCTAGTACACACTCTACATAATCATTACACCCACCAAAATACATGACAATAATTCAGCAAAAAGAATTGACAACTCCCACTCACAGAAAGCAATTATGGAAATGCAAACCACATAATAAAATAGTGACCCATATTCTAGAAATGTCCCCTAATTCCTCTCCCTCAAACATGCTTTAATTATAGTCCTGGAACTTTTCTGTTAATTGATAAAACGGATGGGTTTGGTGATAATGCGTGTAGGGCGAGACTGCACGCTTGGGCCAGTGTCACTTACAAGGGTCGTAACATTATCCTGCCCTTCGAAACTGGCCTTGTCCTCAAGGCCGGAGTTGTCATCTAGCTGCACTGTGTTTAAGAAATCCGGTGGTAGGGGGTGAATTCTGTTTGCCAGTCTCCTTTACAAGCACGTAACAGTGAGACATGAAAGACCGGATGGATGCGGGAGCCTGCCGGCAACTCTAAACGATACGCGACCTTCCCGATACGATCAATGATTTTGAAAGGACCATAGTAACGACGACTCAACTTCTCAACAGCCCGGGAAGCTACTGATTGCTGTCGATACATGCGTAAACGCAGCAAGACCAACTCACCGATCGAGAATTCTTTGTCTTGGCGGTGTTTATTAGCCTGGTTCGCCATCCTTTGTCGGGATATTTGCAGTGTGGATTTGAGCAGGTCAAGTACCCTTTGATGTTCCACTAAGGTTTCGTCAATAGTTGTGTTCCTGGTTAAGTTCAGCGTGTAGTGGGGAAAGGATGGTGGTGGCCGCCCGTAGAGTGCTTGAAACGGTGTCATGTCGATTGCACTATGGTAGCTCGTGTTGTACCAAAATTCAGCTAGGTACAAGTATTTGGTCCAGCGGTTGGGTTCATCACATGTGAAGCATCTTAAGTAACTCTCCAACGTCCGGTTAACCACTTCGGTTTGACCATCCGTCTGAGGATGGTAGGCACTGGAATGCCACTACACCATATATTGCATATTGCAACGACAGGAAAACATTGCCTTAAGGCCTATATTCGTTGCAGTAGAGTCTATGGCAACAAATTTGCAAAATTTGAGCGTTGCATCCGGTTGCCTTGCAATAGGTCGATTTAGCAACGTTTTTGGTACCATACAGCAACATAATTAAATCATTGCAATAAATCTCAGTAGCAACATTTTAGACTCTATAGCAACAATTAAAAACTATTGCAGTAGCACAAGAAGGTAGTTTATTGACGCTTAAAGGCAACATTTTTCAGACCAATTGCAATGATTTTTTATAGATTAATGCAACATATTTTGACCCTATTGTAACATTTTTTCAAAAAAAAATTAGTAGGATCATGCTGAAAATACACTAAACCAGGCCATTTATAGCCACAATCCAAGCATCATCAATATTTCATAAACCAGGGCAACTTAATGCCAAATATCCAAATGTACCATTACAGTGCTACATGACCAACTACAAACCATTCAAAATATAAAGTAAAAATGAAATGACTAAGGCGCATACAAATAGTTGCGCAAATTTAAACATCAGTACATGCGGTCTACCAACTTTTAACACAAAATTTAAACATAGGTGACATAAATAACTCATGCGTCGTCATCGATCTTCATCATCTGCATCCTCATTTCCAGCTTCCTCTGCATCAAACTCAATAAGTTTCAGCACACAAATCTTCCACATTTATGGTCTGCCAACTGATATAGTTCATTGGGTCTGCACAAGAAATTATGCATTATCAAAACAAGACAAAGTGCACACTGCATCCAGAAAACCTACTGCACAGTCCTGAACCAGAAAATAATATAACTTTTAATACAATATGTTTAGAAACCCTTGGAATGCAAAAACACAAAAAAGGAAAATTAGACGTACGGATGGCTAGAGCTGATTGTGATGCAATCCCTCAAAGAACATGGAGAAACAAAAGAAGCTGAGATACAGAAGGCTGAGTTGAGCGGAGGTTGTGCTCTTCTGGGGCACATGACACATCCCAATGTGACATAACCTTTAGGGGCTACAGGGAACCAAATAAAATAGCCTTCTTCCTCATCACAAAGGACATATTTTGTTGTCTGGTCATGCTTAAGTAAACCTTCAGAATCCGCGATCTCACCACTAGATAAGGGCCAGACAAGTTTAAATGAGTCAGATCTCTTGACTCTTACAAAGCTGGTGTTGACCGCTAATACGCCTTTTACAGGGGGCTTGTCACTGTCATTGAAAGGGTAATGTTAGTACTTCATATGCAAATATCCAATTAGGGAACCCCAATACATTCTGAGAAAGTTACTAACACTGGCATCAAATAGTCGCCAAGAACAGCAAAGCCTGGAGGTGCATGTGGTCTCCAAAATTCATATTTTTTGTCATTGCTAGGATCTGTATAAAATATTCTTATGAATATACTACCAGCCAGAAAAAACAATACTCTAAACTGAAACTTCAAAATAACAAGTCTTTTAGCATACTTTTAATGGTTTCGATTTTGTCAAACTCAGAGCACATTACTGTCATCTGGTTAGAAATCTTTCTAAAAAATGCCAAAATGTCATCTTCAACTGCTTTAAATAGCTTTAAGATGCTAAATGAGAATTTAATAAATATATCAGAAATAGTTGATAACTTCATTATCTATATAAACCTCTTCTGATCCATTACTCTCCTGATATCTTCATTATCTATATAAACCTCTTCTGTCTCTCTCAATCATGCCCAAAAGTGGTCGCGCTGGTTGTTGATAACCTTAAGCATGGAGTTCTGATCTTGTTCTGAAGACATGTGTTTTTGATCCTGTGCAGTGAAGGAGCATTTAATTTTCATCAATGGCAAAAATGTCGGATAATTAAACAAGTTAATTTACATCCATGTGATTTAAAAGGTGAATACAAGTTAAGCATCAACAAATAAAAAAGGTGAATTGACGTACAAATCCTATAAAGCAGAAGTTCCAGTGTTACAAAGCTTTAAATATTGAAGTAGTCTTTGGCAAAAAAAAAAATATTGAAGTAGTCAAAGAACTTTTATACATGTGCATAGCTAACGGGATCTGCCTATGCCTTTTTTTATCGCTCTGTTACAAGAGAGAGAGAGAGAGAGAAATATCACATGTATGTCAATTTTTGAATAAAGAGTAGTCATTCCAACACCTTAAAGCAAGATGTCCTTTTTTTAACTCCAATTAACTATAACTAATCGTCATATTAGAAGAAAGAGTATTAAAAAGTGGAAAGAATAGGCAATGCAGATTACATTAGCTATTAAAGGTTCTTAGATTCAGAACTAATTATTCAAACCTTGGATATAGCATCTTCCAGCTTCTGCATTAACAAATGTTGTTCACCAAGTTTTGTTGTAAGTTCTGTGATTTTCCCTTCAGCTGTCTCCAGATAAGACGACATTTTTGAAAGCTTGAACTGAAAGAGGAGGTGGGGTGCAGCAGTTAGACTAGAGTATTTAACAAAAATTATTTGATAAATAGCTTCTAATATATCTCCACGAATTAGGAGACAACTTTCACATTATAAACAGAATTATAAGTGAGTGAAAAGATAGGTAGCAGTGCACGATAGGTATATTCCACCGAATCAACTGGGCACAGTATAACCTGTCAAAGCAAAGACAAACGAGTAAGTTACTATCACTTTCTCCAAGGAAAAAACTAAAATGCCTAAGCTGCATACTGACCTTCAGCAATGAATCAATAATCATCAGAAACTTCTGGCTGGCGGCAATGCCAGGTTTAAAGAAAGATCTCAAGTTATATATCCTAGAGCAACGCTCTAATATGAAAAAAAACAGCAAAGTTTTTCCAAAACTACGCAGAAACCTTTTAGAAGATACGAAGCAGTCTCTGCTGACTGCAAACATTTTTACAGGGTATCATCTAGCATCTTCTAAATTAAGTGAGTTTCTTACAGATCAAGCATGTCAAGATTAGTAACTATTAATGAAAGATAATAGGAAGAAAAGAAAAAAAAAACAGGTAGTTCCAAAGTATAACTAATATAAAGAAGTACATTCATATTTTGGATATAATCAATATCCCTGATATTAGATGTGTGATAAGAAACCTAGCATAACTTTGGTAGCTCAAGACCAATCACATCTCAAGCATGTACTTAGTTCAATCATGAGAATATGATAAATTTATTATAAACACGAGAGTGAAAGTAAGAAAGTTTAATAATAATTAAGTGCAGGTGCAGCAACGTACAAATAAAAACATTATAATTAATTTTTATCCAGGAATGTTGCAGACCTGCTCAACATACGATAAAAGGAGATGTTGCAGTAGCACAGGTTGCGCCCTCTGCAAATGTGTATAACCAGGAACAATCAGGCCCTCGTTCTACATACAAAGATCACTGAACTTGAACTTCCTTCACATCTTTCTGTTGCATCAATTACACCACTACCTCATCAAATTACACCACCGATTCAATTCGGCAAACAATCACAGTACACAGGACTATAATATAACATAAAGCACCTCTGTAAGAATCATTAAAATCCCAGGTCCACATCAGGTCAAAGCATGTACTTCAATCTTAACTGTTTTAAGTAATTAGCTCTGATTGAACAACTCAAACATACATACACGAATACATATATAAATCTTATAACCAAATAATAGAACAAGGTACTTATAACATATCTTATTAACAAATACAAACACCCCCAAATTGAAGCATACACGAGAAATCCAAATTAATGAACCCAAAATAGAACACAAAGATATGTAAATTAAAAAGCATACATATGTAAATTATAAAACATATATTAAACCATAAATAACATCTACGATCAATAAATTAAGAACCAAACTGTTTGAGGTGTTCTAAATCATTCAACTATTAAATCTCTTGCAACTTGAAGTCTTCCGATCTGCCAAATTTGAGTTAAAATAGGTGATAATATACTAGTGCCAATCAATTCAAACCACTAAAAAGGAAAGCGTATAAATAAATCTACCTTTCATTCCAGAGTGAAAGCCGGAGAGCAAATCCAATTCTTTGTATTTTCTAAACATGGGTATAATATTAGAAACATCAAGTTATCACCTTGGGAGAGGATTTTAACAAATTTGTAGCAGAATTCTACCTCTGTCATGGTACACATCAAAAGATGTTAACTAAATCCGCTGAATCAGAGCAAAATATCGATTCCCAATTAACAAATTTTATAAATAGATAATTGAAAAACAAGACATGAAGAAAGCTCCGGATACAACCCCAAATTCATACATACTGATATGCAAATTTTGAAAACTTATATTAAATCTTAATTAACAACATACAAACAAAGTAGTACATATAATCCCAAATTAAAACAGAAAATTATAAACCCTAATTGAAACTCGTTTCAAATCAATTAGGGAAAATAATTATTTCAGGAAACATACCTTCTTAGTGCTTTAATCTTATTCGATTTTGTGTTTTCCTCTCTTCGAGCTTGAGTATTCAACCTTGATTTTGTATGCGTATCTGCGTTGTTTTGTGTCTGTGTGTGTTACTGTGTTTTGTTTCTTTGTTTCTTTTTTCTTTGTTTCTTTTGTTCATTTAGTAAGCCCAGCAAAGCCGCTCAAAATTTTTGAAGACATTTTAGAAGCCCGCCAATTTTTTGGGCTAAAAAATCCTATATATTGCAACGATTTAAGAAAAATGTTGCAATAGAATGAATGTTTTTAACTCTCTTGAATTTTTTCAGTGCAATTGCAACGCTTTTCAAAAGCATTGCAATTTATGTGATTTGGTTTCTCAATAGCAACGTTTTTTGACAAACTCCTAGAAATATGGTTGCAATAGGCAATATATGGTGTAGTGTGCAAAAGAGTAGTACCGACAGAACGAAATAATTCTGTCCAAAATTTGCTGAGGAAGATGGGGTCCCGATCTGAAAGGATGCTCTTTGGGAGACCATGTAACTTGTAGATTTGATCCAGGAAAATGGTGGAAAGAGAGGTGGCGGTGTAGTTGGGCCGTAATGGAATGAAGTGTGCGAATTTGGTTAGCCGATCGACAATGACCCAGATGGCGTTTTTCCCGTTCGATGGTGGTAGGTTGGTGATGAAATCCATAGATATCTCCTCCCACACTTGATTGGGAATGGGAAGAGGTTGAAGCAACCCATATGGTTTTTTGGTGGAATATTTGGTTTGTTGACATACCTTGCAGCTGTTGATGTACTGTGTGACCTCTTGTCGAAGATTGGGCCAAGAGAAGGAGCATTTAATCCTTTTTATGGTAGCTGTAATACCGGAGTGCCCGCCCAGTTTGCTTGAATGAAATTCATTCAATAGCTTGAGGCGTAAGGAAGGGAGAAGAGGAATGAAAAGCTTATTATCTCGATAAATTAAGCCATCATGCAACTGTTGGTTAGGGTGGTGGTCCAAAGATTCTGCTATTTGCCGAAGCATTTCGCGACCCTCTTGGGTGGACGTGTAGTAGTCTCTAAGTTCATATAACCATGGAAAATGGGGCATGGAAAGTGTCAATAGCTGTGCATCAGTTATCCGGCTTAGGGCGTCCGCCACATGGTTTTCTTTCCCTGGTTTAAAATGGATTTCAAAATCGTACCCGATCAATTTGCTTGCCCATTTGTGTTGTTCCGGAGTTTGAATAACTTGATTCAAGAGATGGCGTAAGCTTCGATGATCGGTAAAAACTCGAAATCGATGACCCAATAAATAGTGTCGCCATTTCTTTACAGATTCTGTGATAGCATATAATTCACGGATATAAGCGGACGCGGTCTGCATCTTTGGACTGAGTTTCTTGCTAAAGAAGGCAATAGGCTTGTCTTGTTGAGATAAAACTGCGCCAATGCCATAATCCGACGCATCTGTTGTGACATCAAAAACAAAGGCAAAATTGGGTAATGTGAGGGTAGGTAGTTTTATCATTGCCTGTTTGAGTGTGTCGAATGTTGTTTGAGCTTTTTCAGACCAAATAAACTTGTTGTTGCCTGTCAGCAAATCTGTGAGTGGTCCCGCAATGTTGGTGTAGCTCTGTACAAACCTTCGGTAATAACCCGTCAAACCAAGGAACCCGCGAAGGGCTGTTTGCGATGTAGGGATTGGCCAGTTTTGAATGGAGATAATCTTGTCTTGTCGGTGGCCACGCCTGAACTGGATATAACATGACCCAGATAATTGATCTCTGTAACTCCAAACACACATTTAGATAGCTTAGCGTAATATTGGTGTGTATAAAGGATTTGAAAAATCTGTTGAAGATGGCTTATATGTTCTGATTGGGATTTGCTATAAACAAGTATGTCGTCGAAGAAAACCAATACAAACCGTCGTAGAACATCACGAAAAATATCATTCATGGCAGCTTGGAATGTGGAAGGAGCGTTCGATAAGCCAAAAGGTAGGACGAGGAACTCATAATGCCCATCGGTTGTACGAAAAGCTGTCTTTGATGTATCCTCTTGCGCTACTCCCACTCACAGAAAGCAATTATGGAAATGCAAACCACATAATAAAATAGTGACCCATATTATAGAAATGTCCCCTGATTCCTCTCCCTCAAACATGCTTTAATTATAGTCCTGGAACTTTTCTGTTAATTGATAAAACGGATGGGTTTGGTGATAATGCGTGTAGGGCGAGACTGCACGCTTGGGCCAGTGTCACTTACAAGGGTCGTAACACCGGATATAATTATCAGCTTCATCACGGAACTTCTCAGCATTCAGAAAGTCAAGTGGTATCCTCTGGAAAGTAGAAAAAAGGCATAGTTCAACACACGCACATGAACAGATTCTTACTTAAGGCGTCTCGAAAAGGAGAAAGAAGAAAGACATAGGCAAGCTTTCTAGGTGGATCAAATAAAACAAGGTGATAACAAAATTTTAAATTGAAGGCCATCTGACCACGTATATCTTAACATGCATAAAAACACAAAAAGTTAACATCGGAATCTAGATCCACCGTCCACATGAAACACGAAATTCATATCAAAATAGATAACACAAAGAAAAAATAGTAAATATACAACTGAACAAGAATAACATATCCTGATAAGAAAACAAAACAGATAAGCTTGGAGGCATAACATGTTTGCGAGGCAATTTAAGATATGCCATTTATGGTTCAACAAGGGTGACTCATTTGTATTCTTCGACCAAGCATTAATTTATAATTTTGTAATATGTACTGCTGCAGGAGGTGGTAAAAAAAGGACATGCATAAGCAATTATTTTTTTCAAAGAAGACTGAAGACGTCAACTTAAAAGATTACCCTCAACTAAATATATAAAAGCCTTTGACCAAGTTTGTAGTAACTACGCTAAATCATGTAAGGAAAGTAAACAAAGGAAGCTACACCTTAACAGCAGATGACCAAGTGTATTGTAGCCCAAGTGACTTGTACAAAGCCTCCAACTGCTCAATCTCATTAGAGGAATATACACCACTCTCTGAATATAATCCTAAACACTTTTGCAGACCTTCACAGTAGCTAAAGAATTCAGAAGGAAAACAAAGGAAAAAGTAGGACTACAACAGATATTGCACTTTCAAAAGAAAATTATAATATTCTAGTACGGACAAAAGCATATGACTGGAAATATTTGTGGGCTGTCCATATTTATCTAGATAACATTAACTACAAAAATGGAAAAAGTGAAAATCCACAGGATCACCTTGCATATGTAAAATATTAGCATAAATATTTGAAGAAAAAGACATTACATGTGTCCATCCACTAGAACTCCAAGTATGTTCCCACTAACCTCGAAAGGTTTTCAAGACTAAAAGGCCAGGGGTAAAAAATTAATTACCAAAACACAAGTTTTTGGTTTGCATGGACCTCAGATAGGATTTCTAGGGCATCTAAATTTAAACCCTCAAATTGGATCTATGTTTGGTTCTAATAATATAGTTTTATTTTCAAAAACAATCAAAAAGTATTTGTTCAATTAAAAATGGTTTATTAAGATGCAGTACTAATTTAAACATTTTGCAAACAAAAAACATGCTATGCATCGAGCCATTGTAAGCATCTGGAAGTATTGTATTGGAAATTTAAATTATCATATCTTAAATTAGATCTAAAACTTAAAAAATTTCATTGCAATGATGTGAGAAAAATTGAATTGGAAAAAGACCATTCACATATCATGAATATAAATAACTATCAAGATAATAGTAATATATATATACTAGCTTATAACCCGTGCAAGGCACGGAATGACTTATTTATCTTCTAATAAATATTTATGAATATATTTTTATTAATGACGAATTATTATTGAAATATTTAGTTTTACTAAAAATTACATTCATATTAATAAAATATTATATCATGAATTATCTTATGAAATATATTTCTCTTAAATGAGTAATTAAAATTTGAATAATGTTTTAAAGCATTTTTTGTACTACGTTTTTTGATATAAAAGTTTTAGTTTTGTATATTATGATGATGAATATCATACACACATAATATAGAAAACATAATAGAGGTCGCAGAAGAACGGTGAAAGATAATTAACCTCTATACATAAATCTAAATTAAGGGCCTTAGAAAAATAAAAGAGGAGTTGGTTTAGGAAGAACATGTGTGGAAGAGCCCGTGGAAGAGCCGAAGAGAGACGCAAAAGCTGGGGCGCATGTTTGTTGAGGAAAATTAATGTAAACTTTTAAAGTTTTTATATTTTTTAAAGTTAAATATGGGCTAAAGGATTCAATAACAACGGGCCTAAGCTAAATATTTTAGCCAAGTACCGACCGACTACGAAAGTTTTAATGTTTCGGCTTTTAATAGTATAGTATAGATATATATGGATTCATTAGGCACGATAGATTTAAGTTGTAGGATTGTGCGATTTCTGTCAACAAAAACAAAATTTATTCTATATACCTATAATTGTCAGGATTCATTGAAAGCAACGCCCTGTACAACTTTTCACCCTCTTCCAACCGCCCAAGCTTCACAAGAAGAGATACCTCCACTTCCTTGTACGACAATTTATCAACCTGAAAAGACATGTAGCAATCCACTTGTAAGAAGCCCAACTTGGAAGTCGGATTATCGAACGAGTGATAATACACTTACAATTTTGTAATTCTTTTTGTGCAACTCATTCAGAGCTTTCTCAACCATGTCACACTCCTCTAGTAAGGATACCTGGAAAGCACTGAATTTATATAAGCATAATATACAAGTATATAATTCTAACTTTTGTAAATGTTTCAGTTTATCGTTCATGTAATTACGATTTTAAGATGTCATATTTAACAAGAAAAACCTTGGACAATGAGGAAGTTCTATTAAGTCAGTTGCATGGATACGTGATACATGCGAAGTTTGAAATATGCGATACATTCAAAGTTCAAGTCTTTTGTCCTAAAACGAAGAGGATATAGATAATAATAGAAGGGAGGAAGGGATTTGAAAATATAGCAGTAGGATCATCAACTTTGGAGGAACAGTAAATCTAGCACTCCAAATTCCAAAACAAAGCACTGAAACATTGAACCAAATTGTTTTAATATGGCACGCTTAAAGTATTCATAACTTCACTATAAAAGTTAATTCAAACAAATCCGTCATAACCCTTAAAGTGAAATTCATTGGTCTGTAACAAATTTTCAGGAATGGGCACAGATACAACAGACCGACCAAATCATTGACTTATACAAAACATAAATATATTTAACATCTTAAAATGATATGACGTATATAATTTTAATAAAATTGCATGTTAAATAACTTGCCTTGTATAACGGCATTTCCCCATGCTCCAAACGTTCATTTTCTGGAGGATAATCGTTCTCAAGAGTTCCTTCATATGCTTCAAGAATATCAATTGCTTTTAATGCACTACATAAAAGATAACCACAAAGCCATTAGTGCTGCAGAACTATAAAAACAATTGAGCAAATTCCAACTACATCCGTCATGAATGCTGGAAACTAATGTGTTCCATGTATCATATAAACAAAACTGCAAATAGATTAAATGAGTCCAACTTCACCCAAATATAGGAAAAATAATCTCTCAGTAATCTTGGCATATGGTAGTTCCAGTTAATTGTTTGTCATTCTTAGGTCAAGAACTAAGAAGCAAAGACAGAATATGAGCAGCATGTATACAGTTAAGTGAGGAATTAAGAGATATGATACAGATGCCGAAATTTATGAGAGAGAAACGGCACATGAGAGGGGGGGATTAGAGATAGAGGTTTGGTGGTAATTCTAAAACAGGAGTACCGTTTCTCTTATTTAAGTTATTTTCAAAGAATACAAGCACATCCAAGTATTTACTATTTACAAGACATAAGCTGACTCTTATTTTCGAGTCAAAAACAAAGGCTTACTTATTTACCCTACGTAAGTGTATTGACTTTTTCTCTACTGTTGTCCAGGACTCTTAATAGATTAAGATGCTAACAGTAGTTCAAAGGAAAGAGTAGGGTGCAGGATCTAACAGTACATAACTATTACGTAGTTTATCACGGGCCTGATATTCTTATTAACGAATACATGGAAAATGTATCTATCATGCTTTAAAAAACTATTGTACCCGTCTCAATTTGTGGATTCGACTTGATCAATTTGAATAGAATATATTATGTATAATATCAGGTCATCAGTTTACTTAATAATTATTCTTAACCATGACTGTTTACTGTACAGAAGGCTAACCAACTAGTTTGACATGGGAGCCATTCTTGAATAGTTGATTACAATTACAACTATAAAGTTTATCGAAGCAAGAAATAAGTGGTTGTTCAATATATCTCTTTGCTAATAAAATTGTAAATAATTAGGGCAAACATGAAATTTCGAAAGACTCATGCAAGCATCATATGCCTACTGCTTCAAATTTATGAATGTAGTAGAAACATTTACTTTAAGGTCAAATGATGGGCTACAGCAAAGCCAATCCAATCCAATTCATTCGATGATTTGGTTTCAATGTCAGTAACTGCTGCCTGGTTTCCACAAAACCAGCTAAATCTCTTATCTGCGCCTGGATAACAGGAAAAAGTTTGCCATAAGGCAACATTTTAGCAAAATCAATAACTTAAAAATAGAGCAAACAGAAGCATTTAACACAAGACATATTAAGAGAAAATAGCTATATAGAAGTATTACAATGAAATTAGAACATGTGATGGACAGGGCATGGTCAAATAAAAAAATTGTCACCATCAAGGAGCACTGATATGGAAATATATGCTAATAAACTGAGAAACTAAACAAGCTTTGTGGAGAAATGTTATGTTATAGATGAGTAAGGTTTGATGGATACTGTTTGGCACCCTATGGCTTTAGCTGCTTGTAGTTTGTTGTGTTGAAATGCTTACATAGAAATATGATTAATTATATAATACATCAAATTTAGATATTTCATCACGTATTCTTGCATCGTCTATATACCACTAATTAACAGTAGACAGTAGACTGGTCATTTGTTTCCCAGGCTTATCTTCTCATGATTCAGGCATTTAGGATGTAATGTCATTAAATCTTCAAATAACTTGGCAAATTATCTATAGACTATAGGCTACTATATTATAACCATATGTCCACATACAATACATCAGAATGTAGCATACCTGTAGAAGTAACAAGTCTGTCAGTATTTCTATGTTGTCGGGATCAATTCTTAACGCATTTCGGTAGCATTTGACTGCCTCACTATATTCTGTCGGAGCGGTACAGAAGGCCATAAACATGCCAGCAAACATGACTTTTTAAATCATTCTGTGTCCAAAACAGTGCAAGATTTAGCTTCAAGAATATAATGGCGTTGCAAATACAATTAATTTTAAGCGAGGAATGATTCTGACATTCAGCCCAAGTCGGACAAGTTCATAAGCTTCAGAATTTCGGTCCATGCAATTCAAAGTTAGTCCCTTCATCGACAAAGTTTCTGGCGAGTGGCGACCTATTAAGGGAGACAAAAAAAGATAAGGTGTCAATCACATTTACAGATAGAAAGTCAGTCGCATCGCAACAATTTCTATGCCAGGTATAGTTATACAAACAAGAGCAATCAGTAGTGTATTTGCCAGATAATTACCGAACACCTAAGGTCCTAAACCACTTGCAAAATCAGGCCATGTACGATGTCCCCAGGATAAACATTCCTTTCCTTTCCCTACAAAACCCCCCCTTCATACTAACCTTTCAGGACCTATTGGAGAACAAAATCTGAGCTTCCTTGCATTAGTTGCAATTATACTGTTTTTGGCATAAAGCATTTGCATGTTTTTTAGGTTTTTATTTTGTCACGCCATTTTTATATAGATAGGTGTTCATAACTTCACTTGGACCTTTTGATGCAGGACAGCTACTCTGAGCAAAGCAATGCAAATTTATGCTTCAGCAAGAGTGGGTCTCTTCACTCCCTCTGGACACATTTAGTCTTGGGCGCTATTTATATTTCTTAAAACCCAACTCTCAACCAACTTGATTTTAGCCTTTCTTTTAAAAAAAATTAATGATCTTATCAGCTAAAAAAGTTACAAAAGAACTTAAATATTCTAGATTAGAACAAAGTTAAAGATATACATGTGTCCGTAGATTTATGATAAAATTACTACATAAACTGAAACAATTTTATATGCTTGGATCGCTTAGTCTTCCTTTGCTTTGTAATGTGCTATATAACTAGATATATTGCATAGAGTTTGACTTACCTCCATGATTTGGATACTTCTTCAGTATAGAATCCGCGGCCTTCAACCCTTTCTTGTATTGTTTTGTTTCATATGATTTCTGTAACAATAGCAACAAGTAGCTATTTAGTATTTACCTCAACGATAGTACTTGCAAAAAACTTCTCAATAAATAGCTGTATTATATATGATATTGGTCTAAAACAATAGTAATAAATAAGGGACTCTTTTCAAACATTCAGTGATTCATTTCAAACATTCAGTAATTCAACAAATTTGAGAACAAAGAAAAAAGATCAAAACTGGGAAACAAACTCTAATACGGTACAATGTTTATATTGGCTTGCCAACATACATACCATGCAGTCCAACAACATTTTACAAAAGAAAATGCCTACTCTACTCTCATCATTACAGACATTATTCCAAGTTAACATATAAACTCCTACCCTATAAACATAATTCCCCTATCCTGCCTACACATTATCACCACAACACTCTACTTCTTTCCACTTTTTAATAAAGCTAGCATAAAAACCCGTGCAAGGCACGGGTCATTTTCTAGCACTGTTGTGTCAGATTGTGAGACTGTATTCTCCACATTTATGAACAGTAGTTCGTAGATTTATACACTGTTTACTTGCAATTTAGCGAAGTTAATCACGATGTCTCCAAGTTTGGGCATCAAGTAGCTTAATAATAAAAATACAGACTTTACAGGTAATCAATGATAAGTTCATTGACAACCGACACATTTCCTTGCACATCTCTGATTAAAGCAGTGATCCATAGGCGACACACAAGTGCTGAATCATAGGGCAGAAGAACCGGTAATGTCATCCATCTGCCTCAAGGACCGGGATATTTGCAATGTAAAGAAAGCTGGATGTTGCTGTTGTACCCAGATTCCAGTGAAATAACATGCTACAAACAGAGCAAATAGTATAATATGATTAATACCTAGTACTTGCTATATTTAGGACCAGCACACATAGTGTTTTATATTCAGTGAAATGAAATTAACCAAAGATTAGTATTATTTGATTAATACTTTCGATATTTAGGACAAGCAAACATATTTTTATATAGGGCAACCATTTTCAACTGTGTCAAAAATTCTTTTGTCAGGATAATTAGTGAGACCACATACAGGGCCTATAGGAATAGACCAACAATTGGTACCTTGTGCAAAGCTTGTAGTTTGATTGTTGTCAGTAGCTGTATTGGTGGGCTCCAAATGACTTATTCTCTGCATAAATCAAACAAAGTTGTTAAACGCTTAGGGGTCCAGCTTACATGCACTACACTCGAATACAAGGTTACAAAAAATGACTGAGTAAAGACCACCTTGCGCTGAGGTCGCACCTAAAGTTAGGTCACATTCTCGAACCGTATTAGTTATTCATGTATTAGTTATTCTGAATAATAGAACATTCCAAAATATATATCCTAGCAGGTGAATATTCCCATAATTGTCATGACATTAACCTGCGCGGAGCAAGCTATCACTTTATGTTCATTATCACTTCATTACCTTTGAAAGAGCTCTTCTCAGTTGGTAACAGCCAAATTGGCATGCCAACAACCCATGATTATTTTAAAAACTTGCACCAATATTGAACCTGATTGAATATTAATGTCCCGGAGGAATCACTCACTTTCCAATAAAATAATTAAATTTGCTAAAAGCATAGATTGCGTGCTAAGAAATTAAATTGAGCAAGGCTGAAAGATATAAATTAATATATTATTTATATTATTTATATGTTCTCTAATTGAAAGAAAGAGCCTACACCCATAATTCGCATAAGAATATGACATACATAGAGTTACCTTTCCGGTCATTAAACTAAGATTTAGAATTTTGGTACTGCCAAGTTGAGATAGACGGTAATAAAATTCTTAGCTTGAGCTTATTCCTAGAACAAGACACATCCAGTAATTCTATATTTACGCTGTTCAACTTAAAAAACTTAAAATGTGACTTGAAAGATAAATACATTGCTTATTAACACGTCACTAAAGTTCATCCATGGAAGGTGGTATTTCAAAGACCAAAATTGAAATGGGGTACATTTTGCTACAGGCCATGAGCAAGAGAGCTTGGGGTGCAGTTTAAAGTAAGTTTTACTGTCATTGCTTTTGATTAGAATATTATCAATACTAACTCAATCTTATATAGGTATGCAAATTGCTATTCTTTTGGATTGTCTGAATGACTACGTAAATTGTTGAATAGAAACTTTATTAAGGTCTGTTTGGATAAAAAAAAAATGTTGTATGAATGATTACTTGCATTTTTTGGGACGATCTCTTACAGGCAGCTAAAAAAAATTAGACACCAATGAATCGAAACTCTATATAGCTTTTAAACAGAATGGATTTGAAGCCTTTACATGTTTGTATGTTATATCAAAACTGATTAGCCACGTATAAAAATAAATAGATGAAAAAGGACTATGATTGTTTGATATGACAAATTTTCCAGAGAATAAAATTTTTAGCACAAGTTAAATTTACATAATTATTTAGAGAGTTCAGCACCTGTATGTTTATAACTTTCATCTTATAGTTAACATGGTCTGTTACATAGAGTAGGCAGTTATTTACCATCATTAACATAAAGAAAATGTTGGGAAGACATTTTTAGCAGTTGGCTCCTAAACATCGTTCGAACGGCTTCTTTCTATGCAAAACATGTCACAAGTATTACTATTTGTCATGATTGTCTCTTTTTGTGCAGAAAAGCTATCAATAGAATTGTAAATAGATGTGCCCCAATTGATGTCTATAGTAGGGTTTTCTATCCATATATAGACACATAAGAACAGAAACCTACGGGTGTAAATCAATTCTGAACCTCACGAAACATAATTCTTGAAACACGATTAATTTAAATAGGTAAGATCAGTTGACACGGTCTAGTTTAGCAGTTGGCACTACCTTTAAAGGGGTTTGGCTGAGTAGTGCTGTTGGGCGCTCCCTGAAGTTCACTGGTGAAGCCTAGAACAGTTCCTGGCAAATGCGTCAAGAAACATGTTTTAATCACTGAGCCAAACATTTTTAAAGTACTTACACAACTGTACAATCTAGGGAAAAATACAGCAGACCTCATATCATTTACTGATTAATTTTAACAAATATAACATCCAAATGTATATTCTTATTGACCATATTTTTGGCATGTTTATTGTTAATGCACTATGCCCTATAGTCTTTATAACCTTAAATTTTATACGTAAAAAAATTCCTGGGTGGACTTATTCTTGGATCGCGAGTCACGAACCTGTTACCCTGATAAGAATGAGGAATGCACTCACGCACACATAACAAATATAAAGATCAAAGGGCATAATGGCCGACCGACCACCTAAAAAATGGGGGGGGCAAGATATTGATAATATTGAACACAACACTTTTCTGATAACTTACTCTTCGTCCCTACCCAATATTAATTTACGAAATGCCTAATGTGTCAATAAACATTTATCAGAACTATAACTACAATGCAAAGAAAATGGTAATGTATAATTCTCGTTAAAATTCATACTCTTTGTCGCCGAGCTTAACTTGGGTACCATCGTATTCAAGCAAGAGAACAGTATCAGCTTCCTTATCAGACACCGGAATCTTATTTCCAGCTTTATAAATATCCCACGGTCCAACCGCCACCACTTTCGCCGAGTTCAACTAAAATCAGACAAATATATCACATTTGTATCCATCAAATCATATGAAAACAATGTAATTACAATTTACAACTTAAATCTTGCCTTGTAAGCTTTCTCGGGGAGGAGAATTCCAGTGGTAGTTTTGGAAGGAGGTACAATTTTCTCCACCAGGACTCTGTTAAGTGTTGGGATCAACACTTTGCCATCGATCTTGTTTATTTTTAATTAGCATAAGCCACCAAGAGCACTTTAGCTAGTAGCTGCACACCTGGTGTGTGGAAGCAATCTTATAAAACATTATCTCGTCTCACAATGTGCCTTATTTAGCTCAGATAATGTAACTTAGTTCTACGAATCCAAGTAGAATTGAAAACGTATTTTCTGTCAACTCAATCGCCAAACAGAAT
The DNA here is from genome assembly GCA_037693485.1 of Kitagawia praeruptora. Classification (NCBI taxonomy): domain Eukaryota; kingdom Viridiplantae; phylum Streptophyta; class Magnoliopsida; order Apiales; family Apiaceae; genus Kitagawia; species Kitagawia praeruptora. The sequence continues at coordinate 85,758,361 of CM075353.1, read as the reverse complement.
CTTTAACACTGATGACAGATTTCAAAAAATAATAATTCCTATTTTGTAATGAAAAATTTTAAGAACTTACTATAAACTATACAACTAATGACAAGAACAACAATTTTTAAAAAATGATGGAGACAAGACATGATAAATGGTGCTAGCCAACCACAAGTTGCTTGTAGAAGCGGATGAGGCAACACATAACTTCAAGTTCATCTAACACAACTTTCCAAAGCAGATCAACATGTACATGTACCTATATCCAACTATTATTAGATAAATCCATGTCTTCCCCTACAATAACAAAAGTGATGTACATGTACCTATATCCAACTATTATTAGATAAATTCATGTCTTCCCTAAGTACAAATCATCCGAAAAGGAATTGTTTTTTGAAAAGGAATCGAGTACTGCCACTGTTTTATCATAGGTCTCACCCCATTTAGATATTGCTCCTAGACACTTATGTGAAGAAAACAAACCAAGTAATAAACTTGTAACAACATAGAAATGTCTAAAAAGTAAATTGCTAAAGGATATATACTTGTTTCGAACATACTCTGATCTCATCAAGTGGCTAGTAGCCAACGGCCTAACACTCATAATACGATTGAACTCTGTAAAAAACTTGATCAATTTGGACACCTAATTTTATACTTTCACATGTATATAAATATACTCAAAGGTAAAGTAAAATGAATGAACTCGGGTACCTTTTTGAAATCCAACAATAAGGCTGGAATTAGTGTGATTAATATTGCACAGATTGTAGATGACAAAAGAGATATATTTATATATCAAAATTTATTCACATATCAAAAGTATCATAGGTAATTTATTAAGGAAAATCTCAAACATGGGTGATCTAAAAAAGTGAACAAAGGCGTAAAATTCAACTCAAATTTCACTGTATTCTAAATCAAAAAAACATACATGTACGCAAGCACATACATGTATATATATAAATTAAATCGATGGAGAAAAATTTCAAATGACTCGCTTATACTATGATACTTGTGGGTGCACTAACTTTTTGATCCGCGAGTATTTATTCTCTGTTAGGATTAAAGTATTTGGAAGGTTTTTAGGACTTCAATTGAAGCCAGGATTTTATCATCCCAAAAAAAGAGCAATTCGGTTTGAAACAATATTGTTGTTCGACACAAATCAGGAGGTATACAATTCAAACGACACCAAAAGCATGGAAAAATGGTCATGTATATACCGGGAGCAGCCCTAAAATCCATAATATTCACTAAGATGTAGCAGGAAGCTCTATATTAACACTATATTAAATACAAATCTCTAATTCTTTAATTCCCTTGGTAAGATTAATAAAAGAAGTTGAATTTATTGGTATTCCAGAGAACAGTGCATCCTTAAAAACTTAAGGATTATGTGAGGCTTAAAAACTTAAGGATTATTTATTGGTATTCACAGCTTGTAGCAAAATATCAACATCATTTACTTCACCTGACGCTTCTAAAAGAAGATCATATGCTTGAGGGCTAAGGAATATGTGATTATTGTGCAGGGACTGTTGTAACCTGGAAGCATGCAAAAGCTTTTTCGCCTTGCAAAATTTCTCAATGTGAAATGTAGAGATTCCTTCACTCTATATTAATGTGAAATGGCACAAAGAATTTGACTCTTGATCTCGTCTACATCTTCCTTTCCTGACCAAGAAGCTTGCATTGATAATGATGCTACCTGATAACTGACCATGGGAGTGCTCCAAATCAAGAAGAATGGACATATCCAGAAGAACTTAACTGAGCTGTAGGAATACAATAATTAATTACATAAGCTTAGAAAGCTATGTAATATAAAAGTAGAAAAGTAGCAGTCATGCCTCAAAAGGAACCAGGCCTGAACAAAAAGGGTTAACATAGGTCCGCAGACATACAATCTAGACATCAAGGAGCGTCACTAATACACAATTTCACCAGAAAATCTACAACGGATTTTGCAAACATTCAACTTCCAATATTGAAATCCCAATGTCAAAACATAAATATTTTAAATTTTAAGACTCGTTAATTAGCTCTAAGTAGGCAACCTTCTATTGTTGTAAGTTATATATATAGAATATGGTCTAATAATCTTCACTCAAAAATCTTAGACTTAACTAAATAATGCAAATAATCTTAATTTGACATTTTTGGAAAAAAAAAATCTTAATTAGACATACAAGTGAAAGGGTATAAAGCAGCATAAGGATTTTAAATATACTGACAGAATAGATCGATTGAGATACATATATTGAAACTGAATCTTTTTTGCCCAAAAACTTGTCTTTTCATGAAAAAAAGGGCACCTTCGAAATCCCTTGTGGAAGCTTATTTATAAGTTTAAAGTTTTGTAGCATCTATCATTATAGTGGGGCAAATTCACCCTTAGGGGGTTTAGGGTTTATGAACTCAAATCTATATATATATATATCATAAATTGACGCATAACCCGTTCCTGAGGCTATACATAAATCCTAGGCTACATTACGAATCTAGTGCTGAATATTTGGTAGAGTGACATGTTGTACTTGAGTTGCCTTGAAAAATTCTAGAAATCATCCGCCATAATTGACTAAACTAAACATACAAAGGATAAATGCAAATTAAAAGCCTAATCCTGAACTTCAAAACTTTCGATATATCTATATATAATCGGAAGAAGGCCAAAGGTAACAATAACACCAAATTCCCACTTCTATAGAGTGTAAATATCTACTTTTACATTACACTCAATTCCCTAATTACCGATTTAAAAATTTATCCATAATTAATCTATCCCCTCGTAATCAATTATCATTTCAATAAATCAAAACCTTGATGTCTTATCAAGTCCAAGCAAATTGATAGAGCCGTAAATGGAAACAAACACGCAATGGAAAAATAGCAAACATACACAAAGCACAACCGCCGGAATTACAAAGTGAAACAATATGGCAGAAGAACCGGAATAAGAAGACGAGAGGAAGATCATACAATTACCTGGAAAAAGGGCCGATTGAGTTGCTAACCCATACCTATGAGATCGCCTTTTGTCATAGAAAATCCGACTACCAATCTCCCATAACAAAACTATCGATTCCCAACGATCGATTCCCGATCCCAGAAGACGCAAATGAAATCAAACTATCCTAACCTCTCAAAACCTTGAGCAAAAACAGTCAATTGAGGGGGTGGACTGGCAAGTAAATTAGAATGAGCAAGGGCAAACTTGACTTTTCACCTGCATTAAAAAATCTCACATGATTTTTTCTCCTGTTGGCGTATTATATATTTATATACCACTCAAAGTGGTGTCTGAGGAGGGTAGCTGTACGCAGACCATGCCCCTATACAATAGGGAGGCTGTTTCCGAAGGACCCCCGACCAAATACAAATACAAATACAAAGAAAGGAAACTAATACAAACTAAACTCACACACACCCAGGGATCGAACCCTTGACCTCCTACAAAGGAGACAAGGGTTCAACCCACTGCACCAACATGTTGTTGGCCTTTAGCCTCATCTTCTGAGGTCAATTAAACAGGTAACGAATCATATATGACTTCAAAAGTAAAAAATAAGGTAATTAACTGTCCTTTTGACTTCAATATAACCAATTATACCTTCCACAATAAAATTAAACAAATGGGTATCCATCAAAATTCAAGAAATCACAAAATACAAAAATCAAATTTACGATATAAATCCATATGCATGTCAATATAAAAGATTTTAAAAAAAACAAGACTAGGGCAACTATTAGACAAATGAATAACACAGTAATTAATCATCAATTGCATACATTAAAATACATAAAAATAGCTAAAATTGAAGTGGGTTTATATAAATAGACAAAATATAATAAAGATACTTACAACAATGAGTTTGAAGAGGTTAGCCTCTTTAGGAGGAAGTGAAGCCCCCATTTTTGAACTTTAATAAGCTTCTGGTCTAGTTATTATATTATCTATACTATATATGAAAAAGCACAGAGATTTATATATATGGGGGATAGGATTTAGATATAAAAGATGTATGTATATGCAGTGACGGACCCAGAGCATAATGTGAGGGGTCCAAAAATTCTTTAAAAATTTGAACCGCGCGAAGCGTGGATTTTTTCCCACTAAATCATGCAAAAAAATGAAAAAATTTCACTAAATCATGCAAAAATGAAAATTTTCCACTAAATCATACAAAAATGGATATAAAAGAAGACAAATAAACCATTAGGAGGGGCCAGGAACAAGTAAATGATAGGGCATACAAAGATTTTTCAAAAAAAAATGTTTTTTTTTTAAATTCCCAACCTAGGAGGGGCCGGGGACCCCCAGGTCCGTCCCTGTGTATATGAGTCGGAAGTGTTGGGGTTTCTTGTGGTGGCGTCTATTTGCTGCTGCTGCAACCCTAGTACCCTACTATGGGGGAAGTAGCCGAAAGAAAGAATGGGAAAATACCGCTTTTTTGAAAAAAATATGAAAATAATAATTGTCGGGACACTTGGCGAATAATACCGGTTTGGTTACCCGACCGGCAATTGCGTATTCCAGATGCGCATGTGCTGAATGCGTATTGCCTGTTACGCAAGACGTGAATGTGTATTCGTCATTGTAGCAGCATCTTCCCAGCTCTCAGCGATCTCCATGGCGATTTGCACTTCAAAGTTGCCGTTCACCACCATATCTCTGGCCTCTCTCATCCCTCCATGTCTCTCTCGTTCCTCTCTCCCTGTCTCTATCTCTCCCCGTCTTTCTTTAGCAATCTCCGGCCCCGCAGGGGCGTGTACGAGCCGTCGAAAAGCAGATCTGAAATTGCGATCGGGAACTTAGGTTTGATTTGGGCGTTTCCAATCGTGCAATAGAACTGTAATAAGATTGGTACATGCTTGTAGAGCTCGAAACGACGATTCCAACAGTGTATAATAATTACCCGGAAAATTGCTGTATGGGGGTGAACGGATGTCGACAATATTCCAGCCAAAATCGCCTCCAAATCTCCATAGGAGCTCTTCGTCTGATTTTTGCTGTGTGAAAGTGACAATGACGTCGGATGGCGTCATCATGCAATCCAGGCATGCGTGACACGGGACACGCATGATGGAATTGCGTATCCCATGTCACCCGATTCCAACTTGCGTAACCAGGCTATGCAAATACACGTATTACCCCCTGACAAATGCGTAACCCATGTTACGCATTTGAGAAATGCGTAACCCCCGATACCCCAGTTGGAAATGCATAATTCATCCGGTATTTTTTGCCAACCCTCCCGAGAATGGGTATTTTCATGTTTTTAATTAAAAAATGGTATTTTTAATCATTAGCAAGAACGAAACACGATTTTAGTTTTGTCTATTATTTTCTTTAAATATTATATTTGATTTATTATTCATTTTTCTATCAAATACTTATGTGCTTTTTCTTTTTTCTTTTCTTTTTTTTTGTAAAATGCTTCTATCAAATATCTACGGTAAAACCTGGATAAATTAATTTTAATATCATAATATTTATCTTATAAATATCATGATGTAATAAATGTCAAACAAATTATAAATTATTTAAAGAAAATAAAACATATTAACTAAATTGACAATGTTTTGTGAAATGAAAAAAAAGATTAAGCGTAGAATAGTAATACTGAATTAGAGTCGATCTTACTAAAGACTGTTTCTTAAAGCAATAATAAAATTGCGTAATTTTCTTTTGCAATACAAGAATTGAAGTAGCGTAAAAGCCCGTGTCAGGCACGGGCCAATATATATATAGGGTCCTACTCAAATAGAAACCAAAATACTCTAGAAACTAGAAACCTCAACCCAGTCCAAAATTAAAAAGGCCCGACCCAAATAAAAGTAGACAAATAACCACGAAAAAATAAAAACATGCATTCATATAACTATACATACGTTTATTCTCTGAAAGCACGAAACCCACCATTTCGAAACCAACAGAAAACTCACTAAAAATTATCATCAACCACACTAATTCAAAGCTTCTTTCGCTCAATTTCAAGTTCCTGCTGCCAAAACACAGATCTATCATCTCCAGTCTCAAGCGAAAACGAAGAAAATCGACTAAAACATATCGATTCGCAGTTTGAAAGAGTAATCATCAAAAAATACACTGAGAATCTCTAAAAAGGTCAATTACTCTACATTCATCATTATAATACACATTAATGTTTCATATAAACTTGATTTGATGAATGCATGTTGATATTTTAATGATTTTTAGGGTTTTAAATTTTTTTTTTACTTGAATTAACAAATTACTCTTCAAATCTTGTTCAAACAGCTTCTAATTAGCATTTTTGTTGACTAGTCAAAGAAAAATATGGCTAGGACTAGAGGAGTTATGTAAAATTAGGGTTTATAAATGAGTTTTTTGATTTACTTGTGATTTGAAGCATATTTATGATGAAACTGTGATTTATTGTGTGTTTTTTTGTGATTCAGATTTACCTATTTTATATTTTGTTCAATATATATCTGTTTTTTTGTATTTTTTGTGATTTTGATACAGTTATTTTATAGTTTTGTTAAAGTATGTTGCATATTTGTAATTAATTGAAAAGTATTTTTGTTCAAGTACATATTATATTTTGTGATTCTGTATGTTTTTTTGTGATTCAGATTATATTTTACTTAATAGATGTGTTGATTAGATACGAAACTAGTATTGAACGGTAGTTATTTTAATAGCTTTTAGTGATTATAGAGATGTAATTATCCCCTGCATATTATTTACTTATCCAGTGAATATTAGAAGTGAACTTAATAATTACACTATTTTGTATTTGAAAACAATCTAAAAACACAGTTAAAGCTACTATTTATATATAGAATTAATATTATTGACGTTTTGTGATTGGATATGTTATAATTATTGTCGTATTAAGGCTATTGTAAACGTAGCCTTAATTGTTCTAGATTCAGAATCTATTTGAATTGTAAGTGTACACAACTTCACTTCCTTTTTTAAACAGATGCATAAGACAGCTTATACTCTAAAGAGCCACGTGAAGCTTACACACAAATCGATATCGGTTTATTAATAATCTTGTTCATTTCTCGTGTTAATTGTTGTTTAATTAGAGTTAATAGGGATGATCTAAAAGTAAATATAGATACAGAGAGAGAGAGGGAGAGAGAGAGAGAGAGAGAGTTGTGCCCCTGCGGGGCCGTAAAAAATAGAAATAACAGATGCAACTTCACTTCCTTTCTTAAACAAATTCATGAGACACCTTATACGTTAAAGAGCCACGTGAAGCTTACACACAAATCGATATCGGTTTATTAATAATCTTGTTCATTTCTCGTGTTAATTGTTGTTTAATTAGAGTTAATAGGGATGATCTAAAAGTAAATGTAGATACACAGAGAGAGAGGGAGAGAGAGAGCAAGCGAGAGAGAGTTGCATACATAATGGATTTACCTAGAATTACTTTAGCAGTTGTTTTTTGTGTATCTACAATTACTGTTATTGATGATTTATGATTGGATATGTCATAATTATTAGTGTATTATGATTGAATAATGCAGTCATAAATCACACTTTATTATGATTTTACTGATTTTACTGCTAAATTGAGGTTCAACTTCTTTGACAATTAGAAGCTTATCAATGCATATGTATAATAAGTTAGGAAAGTTTTGCAGGTTCAACTGTACAATTACGAAGAAGTTCAAGGCTAAAAGAATTGAGTCATCCAAAAAGGAATGTCAGCCCTGTGTTTGTCAACCTAGCAAATTCTAGTGATCAAGAAAGCATGGAACAAGGTATAACAGTAACTTTCTTTATTACTTAGTAACAATTACAAAGCATGACAATATTTTGATTTTTTTAAATTAATACAGAACAACCTAACACACCTCCAAGAACCAATTCAGCAAGACAACAACCCATCACACCTCTTCCAAGTAATACTTCCGCAAGAATTTATAAACGATCTCAAAACAGATTCAAAGTCACTGCAGGAAGACCTGTTGATGTATGTTCTCCATCAATTTTTTTTTATAATTTTAATCAAAGTTAAATTGATGAATAAAGTACTAACCATTTTATAAATTGTTGTACAGAATAATGGGGAAAAAGTGAATTTTGTACAAAATGAAGAGGAAGTACATACTCAAGAAAATCAAAAGGAAAATGAAGCAGATGCACATGAGAATGAAGAACATGACTATCAAGCACCTACTGCAAAAGAAGTCAAAATTACCAAGTGGAAAAGGAAAGCGTTTGAACAGGTAAAATAATTACTATTTCGGTACCAATTCGTATGTAATAAGGCGTTTATATTAAATTTATTTCCCCTAGTATGTATTACAAATTACATATAAATTATCAATCACTGAAAAGTGATTATCTAATTACTTAAATTAGATAGATCAATCACAAAATATATAGTACAGTCAAGCATGCCATAGAAGTGATCTTTCTGTTTATTTCTCACTGATTAGGCATGGGGCTTGTAATATTAGTTAGCTGATTGTGTTAGATTGTTAGATGTTTATAATTTAAGTTGTTAACGTTGATTTAGTTGTATGAAAAATAAATGACTGCAGTCGACAGCTCTAGCCCCACAGGACAAAGTAGTGACACCTCAGCCCTTGACTTATTTTCTTTTTAGGATCTATATATGTTACTCTTACATGTGATCATAGGCTGTTGTATCGTTGTAACTCCGCGAGTTTTATAAATTAGTAATTAATTTGATAAATTAGTAGTTTACTGATTGGTCGTACCAAAATCACTTAAATTTCAGTAATTAGTATAGTAACAATTATATGGGTACTTCATTTAATTTCAAAAAATAAGATTAGTTTTATGGGATTATTGGAAACTAAGGTCAGAGTTGAAAACTCGGGTGTACTTCATTTAATTTCAAAAAATAAGATTAGTTTTATGGGATTATTGGAAACTAAGGTCAGAGTTGAAAACTCGGGTCCTATTTCTAATCGTATCAACAACAAATGGAATTGGATTTTTAATTATGATGAGCATGATTACGGTCGTGTTTGGGTGGGTTGGGACCCGTCAGTATGGTCGGTTCAGGCAAGGTCAAAGTCCTCTCAGCAAATTACTTGCTCGGTAATCTTTTTGCCGAACCAAATTTCTTTCTGTGTAACGTTTGTGTATGCTCTGAATAAACCTCACGAAAGAGAGCCTCTTTGGAGAGATATTGAGAGAATTAGCCGGTCTATTGTTGTCCCTTGGTGCATTAACGGGGACTTCAACTGCATCCTGTCTTTGAATGAAGTCAAAGGGGGTCGAGAGCGTTGGACGCCTGCGATGCAAGATTTTAAAGATTGTGTTTCCAATTCAGACTTGGGTCATATTAAAACTATTGGGCCTATTAACACTTGGACCAATAAAAGATGTGCTCTCATTCAGAAATGTCTGGATCGAATGCTAGGCAACAAGGAGTGGTTTAATGCTTTTACTGAATCTCTGGTCACGGTAAAGAACAGGGGTATTATGGATCACTGCCCGCTTATTTGCTCGGTTCCGATACATATTCAAAAAATTCCTAAACCTTTTCAGTTCTTCAACTTTATGACGGAAATTGTTGGGTTTAAAGAGGCGGTCTCTAAAGCTTGGGAAAGTCGCTGGTACGGTGATCCAATGCCTATTCTGGTTCAGAAGCTTAAGGAAGTTAAAACAGCTCTTTCCCTACTTAATAAAAATCATGGACATGTCCAAACAAATGTTGTTCTGGCTCGTGCTTCTTTGTCTGAGGTTCAGGACAAACTGGTTACAGATTCTGATAATCATAATCTGCTTCTCTTAGAAAACCAGGCATGTCGTGATCTTGAAACAGCTCTACTTGAGGAGGAGCGCTTTCTGCTTCAAAAATCGAGGGTGAAATGGTTGAATGTTGGAGATGGTAATAATAAATTTTTCTTTAATAAAACCAAGGCCAACTGGAATGTTAATAAAATGCTTGCTACTGAAAATAAGGAGGGTGAAGTGGTATTAGGTCACAATAATGTTGCTCAAGTGGCAGTTGAGTTCTTCTCTAGCACTCTAGGCTCTTCAGTCGACTTGGATCCATGCGACTTTGACAATTTGAACTGTGCCAAGCTTTCAAATGCTCAATCTATCCTTCTAGAGGCGCCTGTCTCTAGTGATCTAATTTTGAGAACCTTGAAATCTATGAAGAAGAACAAAGCTCCGGGTCCAGACGGTTTCACTGCTGAATTTTTCTTGGCAGTTTGGGATATAGTGGGTGAAACTTTTTGTGATGCAGTCAAAAGCTTCTTTGTGACAGATTCTTTGTTTAAGCCGATTAATGCCACCAGCATTGCTCTAATACCAAAGGTATCCAATCCATCTTCTATGCAAGATTTTCGTCCTATTTCTCTGTGTTCTATCTCGTACAAATGTATTGCTAAAATCATTGCATCTCGACTTAAAGTGGTGATGCCTAGTATTATTGACATCTCACAGTCAGCTTTTATTCCGGGGCGTAATATTTCTGACAACATTCTTATGGCACAAGAGCTATTTCGGGGATATCACAGGGATAGTGGTGTGCCTAAGTGTGCTTTAAAGCTTGATTTACATAAGGCTTTCGATTCTTTAAACTGGAACTTCATCTTGGGTGCCTTACAAAAGCTTAATTTCCCGATTAAATTCATAAAATGGATCCAGTCATGTATCACCACAACAACTTTCTCTGTTAAGGTCAATGGCTCACTGTGTGGGTTCTTTGAAGGAAGGAAAGGTATTAGGCAGGGGGACCCAATTTCACCCTATATTTTCTCCATTGCTATGACTGTTTTCTCATCTATGCTTGCTAGGTATCCTACAAATTTTAAATTCCATTGGAAATGCAAAGAAATGAAGCTTACGCACCTTCTATATGCTGATGATGTGCTTCTCTTCTCCAACGGAGATATGGAGTCTGTAAATCACCTTATGCACTGTGTTTCTCAATTCGCTGCTGCTAGTGGTTTGAATCCGAGCCTCGTAAAAAGCAATGTTTTTTTCGGAAACTGTGATGAGAACTTTGTTAGATGGTTTGACAACTCCTTCGGCATAGCTCATGGTAATCTACCTGTTAGGTTCCTAGGGGTCCCCCTAATCTCGTCTAGACTGAGGCACAATGATTGTATTCCCCTTCTTGATAGGATTACTACTAGGATTTCTTGCTGGACTACTGCGCTTTTATCTCTGGCTGGGCGTGTTCAACTAATTAAGTCTGTGCTATCTGCGGTTCTATCCTTCTGGACGAACCATTTTGTGCTTCCGAATTCTGTGCATAGCAGCCTTCAAACGGTTTTTACTCGCTTCCTTTGGAAGGGTGATGCAACTTCAAAGGGTGGTGCAAAAATCAGTTGGGACTCGATTTGTAGGCCTATTGAAGAAGGTGGCCTTGGTATAAAGAACTCTAAAACCTGGAATCAAGCTCAAATTATTAAGCACTTGTGCAGAATTGTTTGTAAGAGTAAAGCCCTATGGCCTTCATGGATTCACTTGTCTGTGCTAAAGAAGTATCCATTCTGGAATATGCCAATGCCAACGGATTGTTCATGGATCCTTCGTAACGTTCTCAAGTTACGCTCTCTTGCTATGCAGTTTATTTCTTACACTATTGGAAATGGAATGGGAACCTCGCTATGGTTTGATCCGTGGTGGCATGCAACCTGCTTAGCCCGAAACAATCATGATCCTTTAATTTCTCAAGCAAATTTGACCTCTGGTGCTACGGTCCATTCTCTGATCAGTTCTGGAGCTTGGGTGTTGCCTCAACCCGCGAATAGGATTCATCACTTAAATCCGGTTTTGGTCCATTGGTTTAATTAGTTTGATTTTCCAACTTTTGACCTCAATGCTTCTGACTCAATCCTTTGGAATGGTTTGCATCTTCACAAGTTAAAAACTAGCCACATTTGGAACTGCATTCGAGAGACAACTCCTAATGTGGCGTGGAGTGGGTACATTTGGCATAGGCTTAAAATCCTTCGGTATGCTCATCATGAATGGATCTTATGCCATGGTCGTCTCCCAACAATGCACAGACTTTCTTCATTTGGTTTGGATGTCTCTCAACTCTGTCAATTCTATATTGGAGGCACTGAAACAGACTCACACTTATTTGTAGCTTGTCCTTACAGCATCTACATTCTTGCTAAATTGGGTGGCCTCCTAAATATAGACTTTGCAGGCATTACTTGGGGGGAGGTCTTAGAGTCTTTGGGGAACATTTCTGACAACATCCTTCGCCTCGTCGCTCTTCTTGTAGCTCAAATTTATTCCTATCATTTATGGAAGGAACGAAATGCAAGACTTCATGATAGAGGTGTCTTTGGTCCTAGCAGGCTAATCCGAATTATTATGATGGATCTTAAGGCTAGACTTGTTTCTTCTACATGGTTCCTAAATCATGCAAACTTAGATTTGTATAGGTGGATTTATATTTGACTAGCTTAGGCTAGTTTCCTGTGTAGCTCTCTCTTTGCTTAGCCTTAGAGCAAGGGTTAATCCCTTTTTCTTCTTTATAAAATACTTAATTTAGCAAAAAAAAAACAATTATATGGGTACAAAAATCACTTAAATTTCAGTTTAAAAATCACTATAGTGTTTAATTTTTATGCTGCATTGCTTTACCGTATTCAGAATGAGGATGAAGATAAAGGGCAAAAGAGAATAAGGCCAAATATCAAGATCCCAACAAAGAAAAATGCAAAGCTGCACAATGAGGTAATTTAAACATGAAAAAATTATATAAGTAATCTGATTTTTCTTCATTAAATTTATTCTAATTCCTTTTTTGTATACCAAATGATCAAGGAAAATAACGGTGCCAAGTTTATCAACACAGAGAAAGATGACATCAAAATCAGAAATTCTCTGAGACTTTTTAGTGAAATGGTTTACTACCTTTCAAAAGAATAAAAGAATTGGGTAGTAGACTCTGGATTTAAACCACTTCTTGATTTTTGCATGGAGATGTTACCATCAAGACTTGCATATAATGTTTTTGGAATTTTTGACAAGAATAGTGTGTCACTAAAGCTTAAAGATAAAGAACTGCCAATCACAGAAGAGGATGTGTTTGATGTTTTTTGTAACAGCCCCAAATCCGGGGTCTGAGATTTAGAGTAGTCACGATCCATTTACTTCTTGCCTTACCTGTATTACTCACAATGCACATAATTCAACTGTTTATGACCCCACAATATAAATCTCACACACACACACACAGGTTAGAGTCTCAGAAATGACACAATACAATAACTGCGGAATAAACAACTTTTATTACAATACCCAATTGTCTTACAAAATCTGTTATGAAACAATATCTAGGAAATGGTACAATCCCAACTCAGACTTCTGATGATTACAATCTTCTCCTACCATCTATATCTGCACATATTTTTAACTACAACTAGCTGCAGCCTGATCCGACTGGTTCGTACTACTCTTGGGATCGCTGCGAGAAACTGTCTATGGAAGACTCCTGATTTGTGTCCTTGACATCCTGCTTCCCTGATCTATAATATATAAAACAATAGCAAGAGTGAGCAAATAGCTCAGCAAGGTAATGAAAGCATGGCATAACTCTGCCTATGACTTAACCCAGAATAAAGCGGGTATAAGACAATAATTGTCAAAATATCTCTTTACCAAAAGTATTTCCTCATCGGAATATAACCCAAAAATAGTACTATTGTAGTACTCCAATATTGTTTCAAAATATCTCTGCAAACTTTTATTGTACTTCTGAACCGAGTTCTAGTACATTATAAAAGGATGAGGTTTCAGAGAAAACAATTATAACCTTTTTGTAGGAAAGAAATATCTGCTATATAAGTATAAGCAGAGTATCAACATATAACTTAAAGATGAAGTTATAAGGTGATTTAATATAACCCAACCCCTTACCATAACCCCCGTTTTGTAAGGTAATCACAGAGTCATATAAAAGATGAAGTGACAAGGTGATTCAATATAACCTTTTTAAACACTTTTCAAAACCCTGCCAACATGACCATTATGTTTCTTGATCCATGTTGCAGAAAATATCCAAATTGGATGATTGAACTAATATCGGAGTACGTCGCGCAGAAGCCACACCCTTATGATGATCAGTCACAGGTTGTGCATCTCAGAATTTGTTTCTCTACATGTAGAAGGAAGAAAGCATGGGTACCCCCCATATTCCAGATCTCCCGGCCAACGGTTGGGCATAGACGGGACCGGCGCCACTCGGACCCTGTATAATGGATGGACTGTCCCACAGCCTCTTACACAGTACTCCTAGTTCGAACAGTATCCATGACTCTGAAACGTAAAGCTTGTCCTCCTTTCCCCAAATTTAATACTTGTTAATAGGACTTCACAAAGAAGCCGTATCAGGTTGGAAAGGGGAGTTCACCAATATTTCCCAAGCAATGCTTGTTAATGGATTTCAAACTTGATACCCAGATTACTTCTCGAACAGTTGAAGAAGTAATAAAAACATTTTTGACTTGCAGTCATTGCACTGCGAATGAGAGATGAGTTTCTTTTAAAGAGTTATGACCGGGGAGTCAAATACAAATAACAGCTTCCAAGTAGGGTTCCCTATGTTTTGAAGGTTTGAGCGAACATTTAAATCCCTTTAGAAGGTTGATTTAAATGGAAAAGAGTATTTGGGAACCACTTCCTTGATGAAATAATTATTAATAGGACTCAGAAATATTCTTTATAATTATTGAAGGTCAAAGAATATTTCTAAATAAGATAAACTATTTTTGAAAATAGTTAAAGGTATTTAATAAATATTCGAAGAATTTTTATTAAATAAATAAGTATTTACTAAATAAATAACCTTTAAATGAATATTTGAAAATAATATTCATTAATAAATAGTAATTAAATGAATATTCAAAAAGTAATATTCATTTAATAAATAATCCTCAAATGAATATATGAAAATAATATTCATTAATAAATAGTAATTAAATGAATATTCAAAAAGTAATATTCATTTAATAAATAATCCTCAAATGAATATTTGAAAATAATATTCATTAATATAATTAATCTTTAAATGAATATTCAAAATAATATTCATTTAAATAAAGAGTATTTAAGTGAATATTCAAAAGTAATATTCACTAAATAAATAATTCTCAAATGAATATTCGAAAATAATATTCATTTAAAATAAATAATCTTTAAATGAATATTCAAAATAATATTCATTTAAATAAAGAGTATTTAAGTGAATATTCAACAGTAATATTCACTAAATAGATAATTCTTAAATGAATATTCGAAAATAATATTCATTTAAATAAATAATCTTAAATGAATATTCAAAATAATATTCATTTAAATAAATAAACTCTTCATGAATATTCAAAATAATATTCATTGTACTCAATAATATTTATTCGATATATTATGAAAATATATCTCCAAAAGTATATGAAATACCGACTCCCGGTCTTTTACAAAATATACGACATATACACCCTTTATTATGGGTAATAATAAAGTCTGGCTTATAACTGATATCCCCATATCTAGCTTATAAGCCAATTCCCAATTCATTTCCAAGTAGTAACTACTTTCTGGAAATATAATATTATTCAATAATAACATTCCTCCAAGTACATAGTAATCTGTCGCTGGAATCCCTCCGGGTTTCCACGACTATCTATATAACAGAAACTACCGACTCCCGGTCTAGAGTCGAAACAATAAATATGCCCTTATCTATAGAGCCACAAGGTATACCGGTTTGTATATACTATATCTCAAAAGATCATATACAATCCGAAAGTTAAACTTTTACAACAAGTATATATCGCAAAACTATGCAAATCTAAGCATGACAAAAGCAGTATTATAATCAATACTTCAAGTATAGATTTAGAAATCTTGCCTGATGCTCGAGAAGTGGTAGGGGCTTGTGACAATGTCGAACAATCTATACAAAGTCAAAAGAAAACGTACGATTAATCCCCTAGATAATCCACTTAATATCTAAAGCATAAACACGTATGTGAATCACAACCAAGGCATTACTAACTCGCTTTAGGCTCATACTAAGTCCATGTCAATCAACAATTACTTAGGTCGAAGATTCGCTTTAAGAATCGGATCTCGTTTAACCGTTTTACCAAGTGGTTTTCAAAGTTAGAATCAAGTGCTCCTCTAAGGGGTTCCTTCGCACTTAACCTTGATTCAAACATTTTTATAAAATCCAAAAATAATCCTTTTTACACGAGGTCTTCTCTCATATCTTCATTATGACCTCTAGTATTTAATTACCAAGATTCGTAACCGAATATCTCATTTTCAAAGGGTTCAATTGAAGTTACGAATTCATGCTTAAGCTTAAGAACCGTTTTTACGAATTTTACGATTTCTCCTAAACCGTAAGTCCGAATGCTACGATTCTCACGTCAAAATGATCCTTAAAACATGTACTATTCATTCATGGCAGTAATGGTCACTTGTCAGTAGGTTATTCATACGAAACATGGCATACACAACATGGTATTTGAAAATCGGGCATTATAATGGCTATGTTTACGCGATTCTAAAGTTTTCGCATCACCGCGATTCATACGAGCACTACACACCAACCATCTTACACATGATACATCTTGACTAATCTCATATCATCTCCTTATATCAACCATATAGATCATCAATAAGAAACAACCACCAATCAACTTAACAAACATAGTTCTTAAGCATTCATAACCATCTAACACCAATTCAACCATAATAACACATAAAAATCAAAGTAAGCTCTAGGGTTTCAAGACTTTATACCTTCCTTTGAAGTAGTTAATCACTTATCAAGCCTTGTATGATCCTTGTAGAACCTCAACCAAGCTAAAGATCAATCAAAGATTCAAGAAAAATCATGTTAGTTCTTGATTTCACTATTCATCCTCCTCTAAAACCAATTTTTCTACCTAGGTTAGACATGGAATTAAAATCTAAGATTCATACCATATCTTAGTTATGAAATATAGGTATTACCTTCCAAATATGAGAAATTTTTGATGGTTGGAGCTTGGATTTCTTCTTCCACTTTTACAAAGGGCCGAATGTTGTTCTTCTTGCAAGGGGAGGATAGTTTTGCTTTCTTCCTTTGGTTTAATCACTAATAATGCAACTAGATATTATGTATATCAGATTTCCTTGGATGTATCAACTCCCTGCTAGGTGTCGCGCTGTGATTGGTGCGTTTTAGATTGCCTTATCCTTTGGAAATTGCAAGCAAGTCCTTTTCTTTAATGTAATTGCACTTAGTCCTTGGTTAATTGCAATTTGGTGGTTATTACTTTAATAAAGTGATGAGGTCATCTTCCACTAATTCCTTTTCTTTATTAAAGTGATTACGTCATCATCCACTAGCTCGTTTTGCGGTTAAATGCGAAGTTATCATCCGTTTGTTAACCGTCTCTCGTCTACATTGCTACGTTCCTTCCTCAATATTTATTATAATCCTTTTGATGATCATATATGATATTTAATCTAGATATGAACTTAATTCATAATCCAAGATTCGTTCGCTTTATCGATTAATCCCGTTATAAAGTTTTTGGCGTTTTCCGGAACGCTCGTTTCACTGTCTCAGTGGTTTCCGTCCTTCATTCTTAAATCAAATATAATCAAATCCCAAAATATTAAATCCTCAAAGTTAATATCTCAATTCTTGGATTATAATAATATATAATCCACTGTCCGGTCAAATATTACACCGAAATAGAATTTGGAATTTCTGAATAACGATCGTCTTTGCATACACTTATTTCCTCTGTAGATCACAGATATGACTTCGAAATATCCATACCACGCTCCGTACATAGGGTGGCATGAAAAGTTTTCCAACTCACAAAATCACTATTCATCCACCAATTTACTATGCACGCATAGAAAATACTATGCACGCATGGGAAACACTATGTACGCATGGGAAACACTATGCACGCATGGGAAACACTATGCACGCATGGGAAACATTATTCACTTCTCATCTCCCCTCTCAGGGTTCATTAGCTCATTCCTGGACGATAGATTATTCTTATCTATGTCCTCAAACATTGGATCACTCTATTCTGACAATATACAATTGAATCAGGATCATTGTCCAAAGCAATATCCATTCATTACAATCACTGTTCTTTGGAATCACCACTCACTCATGTACTTAATCATAATAAGAAAAGTTTTAAATTCTATCGAAAATTTGGGTTATTACAGTCTCCCCTCCTTAAAAGGATTCCGTCCTCGGAATCAGTTCAGGAATAACTCCGGCTACTTTTATCCCATTGCACTCTCTAACTTCCAGGTGGTTTCTTCCACTTCTTGATTTTCTTCAAATTTCTCACTATCTTGACAACCTTATCTCTTAGCACTTGTCCTTTTTCTATTCATAATTTTCACAGGTTGTCTTTCGTAGTTCAGATCCGGTTATGTATATCTATCTGCTCGTGCTCTGTCATATGTCGGGCATTTATAGTATACTGACGTAGCATTTACACATGAACCAGGTTATGGCCATTCTACAGGTTTGGGTAAGGCTGGCTCGTAGGCCACCTTCCTGACGTGCTTAAACTCTCAGATGGCCCAGTGAATCTCGGGCCCAACTTCCTTTCCTTCCAAATCTCATTACTCCCTTTCAGGAGGACATCTTTAGCATCACAACTTCCAACCTCGGATTCTTTATCTTGTTTACACAAAAATATACCAACCTAAACTTACTTGTCATTCATCAACATGCCATTTAGCTTGTCAATGGCATTCTCTCGAATCTCTATACATTTTGGTACCGTCTTGGTACATATAATATCTCAAATTATGGCTCTCGTGTAAAGTCCCATTCTTTAATTCCTGATTATTCGGAACCCATCTCTCTCTTAGTTTGACTAAGGGTATCGGCAACCACATTGGCCTTCCCTGGAATGGTAGTGTATCTCGTTGTCATAATCCTTTGCCAATTTTAGCCATTTCCCAATTCCATTGCATAAATGTCAACTTTCTTGTCGACGGGGTGCTCCTTATTGAAACTAACTCGACTATTCTAGCAATCAATTCGAGTAACTCTTGTTGTGCAGTAACGAGCTTATCGGCCTTCACTGTTTTGGCCTTCCTATCTCATTGTTATCTACTACCACTATCAACCCCCGGTGTTCCAGCCTCTTCTTTAATCATTAAACAGAAAGCCAATCTACTCCCGGTATTCATTCGATCATTTTCTTATTGTCACATCTCTCCTTTCTTTGAAAGAAAGGGGAGTCTCTTGGGGAATTTATTTATGGGGATGTTGTCTGGCTCGAGGACTCTTAATTCTTTTATCACAATCATAGTCTTCATATACACACAAGCACACATATTTTCATATATGATCGATCTGAAAGTCGATCACGTTTGATCCTTTTTAATTCCGCACCTTTCCTTCATATATACGACATTTCGATATACTTAGGGCGAACACTATCGCAGATGACTCATTGTCAATTCACTAATTTCCATAAAAAGTTGTGGGTGCAATAATCAACCCAAAATATCCTTGCTGAAAACTCGGAGTGTCTATACCTAGTACGAATCGCAGTCTGGGTATATCCTCGAATTTACTCCCAACTGGTGATGTCCCATTTTTTTTTTCAAATATGTTTGGAGATACACAACGCCTTCCAACCGATCCAACGACCATCTATAAGAGGGTACCTATTCTCAATGTTGAGCTAGTTTAACTCTTCGAGGTTCGATGCACATTCCTGTGCTAACATCTTTCTTTCTTACCACAAAACCAGGCTTACCACGATGGTATACTGGGTCTTATTATACTCTTGCCCAACACTCTTCGTAACTGAGTTGCTAATTCTTTCACCCTTACTAGGGCTACTAGGAGGTGTAGCACTATACTCTGAATACTCGGTACTCATTCTCATGTCATCCAAATCGATATCTGGTAGCTCATGCCATCCAGATCGTTATCTGGTAGCTTATTAAAACCTTGTACAACCTCCCAAAATCATTATAATTTCGTTTATACTTGAGGTCTCTTTTCTTTACCATCAGTTTGCTTCATTGGGTATTAGCCAATCCCTCACTATTGTTATATCAACTTCTCCCAACTCGAAGGGAGTAAAACTTATTAAAAGTGTCGGTCTCATATTTCTAGTCCACCACTTGTATGCACCAATTTTAGGAAAATCTCTCGATTGGGTGGTAACCAGGGTAGATTCTCTGGAATACATTCTCAAACTTTTCAATCACTGGAATTTATTGTTGGCTAGGTGCTTTTCTCTTGGTATCAACCATATAATCTAGATAAGCCACACACCCATCCCATAATAACTCATTTGTTCATATTACCGTAGGAAATTTCGTAATTTGCTTCTGTCCTCAAAGGACCACCCCCCCTTCTCTGGGCAATCAACACTTCCCTCCAACATCGCCACGCGAGTCTAGATTCATCGTTTCAGCTCTAGTTGAAACATTTGGGCTCATTTTTCTTCTATATCCACCAACTTGGCCTCATATTCTGCCACAGTCATGGTTTCTTATTTCAACTCTAGAAACTTTTTATTTTTATCTGGATCTTCATATATTTTAGAAAACATTTTTCTAAAATCAACAATCTGAATCTCTCCCAAGTCATAAAACCCTTTACCTCTAGGTTCGTCTTAGATTTCCACCAGTGATTCGCCTCTCCCTCCAGGAGATAGGCGGCGACCACCGTTTCCATCTTCTCTGCAATACTCAGTATCATAATTGATTTCTTCATCTCTTTAGACCAAGCTCTGACCTCCACTGGGTCAGTGGTTCCATAAAATTATGTGGGTTCTAACTCACTCCACTACCATTGGAGTTTCACAACACATTGTTATTCCTTTCACATATATCGATTGGCCAACTTTCCATTATCATAATATCCTTGAGAGAGAATGACTAATTCTATTGATATGTCCCCCATGTTTTATTCGTCTTAGGGATCTGCTCTTGTCATTGACTACTTCGTGGCAAATCTAATTCTTATTAGTGAAGTTTGACTTAGTCGGCCTGGTTGGCCTCCCCTTGAGATTCAATAAAGATACAAGAATTATGGAGCTTTGAAAGGATAGCTCCCACATCAGAGAAAACATCACCCATTGGTGATCACAAGGTTATGAGTTTTAAGGTAACCTTATTTGAAGTGAAAGAATTTACTGAGAGATCAATATGATCATAAGAACTCAACGTTGTGTGTCTCTGTTGAGACATTACTAAAGGTAATTAGCCTTCTTGTATTTCACAACTTACAAGTGATGGCGTCCCATCAGACTTCTATCACACAGATAGACGGTCCTTGTGGCCCCTATAAGTATAGGGTTGTTCGTCTCAGTGGAATTTGAGAAGTACGAAAGAAATTCAAAGTTGAGTTAATAATTATCGTCGTTTGACAAATAATTTCTCAGATGGACACCTTGGATCAAAAGTAAACAGGTTCCAAGGGTGCGATTTCCAAAGAAAAGAATAACCAGAGAATACTGGTATTTAACACGGAAGTGGTGCTATATCACCATTAAATTACCCACTATTGAAGAAAAGTGGGGGTTTTAGATAATATCATTCACCAGGGCTTTGAAAACCTATAAGCAGGTATTATGACGGCCTCTGGCACAATTGAAACTAATTGTGAATTAACACAAGAGTCATCAAATACTTCGAAGAGGAACTGTTCCCTTTCTCAATTCTCTCTTGGAGAGATGTCAAGATAGACCATAGATTAGGAATAATCAGCATAATTTGCAACTGGGGAGGGTACTGCCACGGTCTCTACGGAGGATGCCTTTTATGTCGGCTCCTCTATTGGGTAGTCGTTCGATTCCGGAGCTTTAATTCTCCCTACACACCCTAAGGTGTTCGATACTTATGTCGTTGCTGACTTATAATAATCGCTACATGTTCAACCACTGCCATTTGCAATTGCAGGGAGTTCTATTCGATTAGGCACAAGCATCGCAACTAGCGTTCTATTTTATAAGAAGACTTCGATAGTGTTGTCACCTATAGTAACAATGAATTCCACATGTTGAACCAGCGGTATTCCGGAAGATCGTTTAGAAACTGCAGTCTTCAACCCGATTATGATTATAACCGTCCCTATACCACATTTCCTTTTTCCTCGTGCCACTCTCGGGTGCTACCTAAGCGTACCCATGGCAGCATTGCAACCTTTTCATTTAAGTCAATCCCAGACTTCCTTAGTCCGTCTTGATTCTTGAAATACATCTCGTCTTAGCGCATTTGTGTTACAATAACATTATACATAGTACGTACCTATACAATCTCATTCGAGATATCAAAATCCCTCGGTACCGAAGTAAACACCATCCTTGATGGAATCGCTTATCGTGGGAAATTAAACTCCATAGATAAGGTAATGCTTCTATAGGTTAAGGTAACTAAGTACCCTTAATCATACACGAAGTTCAAACGTCTCAGTTCTTACGTATGCTGCCTTCTTAGGGCCATTGCAACAGACTACGAGTAACAGGTCTCGTTCAAATCGACTCAATCCACTGGTATTGGCTATACAGCCTCTACCTCATCTGCTTTGGGGGTTTTACTCCATATCCTTTATCATATTTCTTGATGAATCTTAAATGATTCCAAACTCTTATCTCGTCACTTATTTGATCTCTGAAGATTCGTCTGGTCCTATCATAAGACCTCAACTAACATATCACATCTTTGTCAACACGTTCTCTTACAAGATTCTTACTTTGACCCACTATGGGTCCTCCTCTGGATCCTCCCATGGATCTTCCTTTATCGGGTCTCCGTCCATCTCAAGGAGCCCATCATCAAATGCCTACTCGAAGGCCTCGGGATCTGGTATATCAGAATCCCATCCATCTACAACTCATACGAGTCGAGGTTACTAACCATGAAGTCCTAAGCATGGTTTCCCCGAAGAAGTCCCCTCTTGGGCTTTATCTCAAACAGTCAGGGTCATGTCTTCTAACCCTGCTACGAACTCTACTGGAGCTCTAGTTGTTCTTATCATTAATCTTAAGGGTATTGTAAGACTCAATCTCCTATCATTTCCGAGGACTGTAACCTAACTCTCTGATACCATTTCTGTAACAACCCAAAATCTGGGGTCTAGGATTTAGAGTAGTCACGATCCATTTACTTCTTGCCTTACCTGTATTACTCACAATGTACACAATTCAACTGTTTATGACCCCACAATATAAATCTCACACACACACACACAGGTTAGAGTCTCAGAAACGACACAATACAATAAATGTGGAATAAACAACTTTTATTACAATACCCAATTGTCTTACAAAATCTGTTATGAAACAATATCTAGGAAATGGTACAATCCTAACTCAGACTTTTGATGATTACAATCTTCTTCCTACCATCTATATCTGCACATATTTTTAACTACAACCAGCTACAGCCTGATCCGACTGGTTCGTACTACTCTTGGGATCGCTGCGAGAAACTGTCTATGGAAGACTCCTGATTTGTGTCCTTGACATCCTGCTTCCCTGATCTATAATATATAAAACAATAGCAAGAGTGAGCAAATAGCTCAGCAAGGTAATGAAAGCATGGCATAACTCTGTCTTTGACTTAACCCAGAATAAAGAGGGTATAAGACAATAATTGTCAAAATATCTCTTTACCAAAAGTATTTCCTCATCGGAATATAACCCAAAAATAGTACTATTGTAGTACTCCAATATTGTTTCAAAATATCTCTGCAAACTTGTATTGTACTTCTGAACCGAGTTCTAGTACATTATAAAAGGATGAGGTTTCAGAGAAAACAATTATAACCTTTTTGTAGGAAAGAAATATCTGCTATATAACTATAAGCAGAGTATCAACATATAACTTAAAGATGAAGTTATAAGGTGATTTAATATAACCCAACCCCTTACCATAACCCCCGTTTTGTAAGGTAATCACAGAGTCATATAAAAGATGAAGTGACAAGGTGATTCAATATAACCTTTTTAAACACTTTTCAAAACCCTGCCAACATGACCATTATGTTTCTTGATCCATGTTGCAGAAAATATCCAAATTGGATGATTGAACTAATACCGGAGTACGTCGCGCAGAAGCCACACCCTTATGATGATCAGTCACAGGTTGTGCATCTCAGAATTTGTTTCTCTACATGTAGAAGGAAGAAAGCATGGGTACCCCCCATATTCCAGATCTCCCGGCCAACGGTTGGGTATAGATGGGACCGGAGCCACTCGGACCCTGTATAAAGGATGGACTGTCCCACAGCCTCTTACACAGTACTCCTAGTTCGAACAGTATCCATGACTCTGAAACATAAAGCTTGTCCTCCTTTCCCCAAATTTAACACTTGTTAATAGGACTTCACAAAGAAGCCGTATCAGGTTGGAAAGGGGAGTTCACCAATATTTCCCAAGCAATGCTTGTTAGTGGATTTCAAACTTGATACCCAGATTACTTCTCGAACAGTTGAAGAAGTAATAAAATCATTTTTGACTTGCAGTCATTGCACTGCGAATGAGAGATGAGTTTCTTTTAAAGAGTTATGACCGGGGAGTCAAATACAAATAACAGCTTCCAAGTAGGGTTCCCTATGTTTTGAAGGTTTGAGCGAACATTTAAATCCCTTTAGAAGGTAGATTTAAATGGAAAAGAGTATTTGGGAACCACTTCCTTGATGAAATAATTATTAATAGGACTCAGAAATATTCTTTATAATTATTGACGGTCAAAGAATATTTCTAAATAAGATAAACTATTTTTGAAAATAGTTAAAAGTATTTAATAAATATTCGAAGAATATTTATTAAATAAATAAGTATTTACTAAATAAATAACCTTTAAATGAATATTTGAAAATAATATTCATTAATAAATAGTAATTAAATGAATATTCAAAAAGTAATATTCATTTAATAAATAATCCTCAAATGAATATCTGAAAATAATATTCATTAATAAATAGTAATTAAATGAATATTCAAAACGTAATATTCATTTAATAAATAATCCTCAAATGAATATTTGAAAATAATATTCATTAATATAATTAATCTTTAAATGAATATTCAAAATAATAATCATTTAAATAAAGAGCATTTAAGTGAATATTCAAAAGTAATATTCACTAAATAAATAATTCTCAAATGAATATTCGAAAATAATATTCATTTAAAATAAATAATCTTTAAATGAATATTCAAAATAATATTCATTTAAATAAAGAGTATTTAAGTGAATATTCAAAAGTAATATTCACTAAATAGATAATTGTTAAATGAATATTCGAAAATAATATTCATTTAAATAAATAATCTTAAATGAATATTCAAAATAATATTCATTTAAATAAATAAACTCTTCATGAATATTCAAAATAATATTCATTGTACTCAATAATATTTATTCGATATATTATGAAAATATATCTCCAAAAGTATATGAAATACCGACTCCCGGTCTTTTACAAAATATACGACATATACACCCTTTATTATGGGTAATAATAAAGTCTGGCTTATAACTGATATCCCCATATCTAGCTTATAAGCCAATTCCCAATTCATTTCCAAGTAGTAACTACTTTCTGGAAATATAATATTATTCAATAATAACATTCCTCCAAGTACATAGTAATCTGTCGCTGGAATCCCTCCGGGTTTCCACGACTATCTATATAACAGAAACTACCGACTCCCGGTCTAGAGTCGAAACAATAAATATGCCCTTATCTATAGAGCCACAAGGTATACCGGTTTGTATATACTATATCTCAAAAGATCATATACAATCCGAAAGTTAAACTTTTACAACAAGTATATATCGCAAAACTATGCAAATCTAAGCATGACAAAAGCAGTATTATAATCAATACTTCAAGTATAGATTTAGAAATCTTGCCTGATGCTCGAGAAGTGGTAGGGGCTTGTGACAATGTCGAACAATCTATACAAAGTCAAAAGAAAACGTACGATTAATCCCCTAGATAATCCACTTAATATCTAAAGCATAAACACGTATGCGAATCACAACCAAGGCATTACTAACTCGCTTTAGGCTCATACTAAGTCCATGTCAATCAACAATTACTTAGGTCGAAGATTCGCTTTAAGAATCGGATCTCGTTTAACCGTTTTACCAAGTGGTTTTCAAAGTTAGAATCAAGTGCTCCTCTAAGGGGTTCCTTCGCACTTAACCTTGATTCAAACATTTTTATAAAATCCAAAAATAATCCTTTTTACACGAGGTCTTCTCTCATATCTTCATTATGACCTCTAGTATTTAATTACCAAGATTCTTAACCGAATATCTCATTTTCAAAGGGTTCAATTGAAGTTACGAATTCATGCTTATGCTTAAGAACCGTTTTTACGAATTTTACGATTTCTCCTAAACCGTAAGTCCGAATGCTACGATTCTCACGTCAAAATGATCCTTAAAACATGTACTATTCATTCATGGAAGGAATGGTCACTTGTCAGTAGGTTATTCATACGAAACATGGCATACACAACATGGTATTTGAAAATCGAGCATTATAACGGCTATGTTTACGCGATTCTAAAGTTTTCGCATCACCGCGATTCATACGAGCACTACACACCAACCATCTTACACATGATACATCATGACTAATCTCATATCATCTCCTTATATCAACCATATAGATCATCAATCAAAAACAACCACCAATCAACTTAACAAACATAGTTCTTAAGCATTCATAACCATCTAACACAAATTCAACCATAATAACACATAAAAATCAAAGTAAGCTCTAGGGTTTCAAGACTTTATACCTTCCTTTGAAGTAGTTAATCACTTATCAAGCCTTGTATGATCCTTGTAGAACCTCAACCAAGCTAAAGATCAATCAAAGATTCAAGAAAAATCAAGTTAGTTCTTGATTTCACTATTCATCCTCCTCTAAAACCAATTTTTCTACCTAGGTTAGACATGGAATTAAAATCTAAGATTCATACCATATCTTAGTTATGAAATATAGGTATTACCTTCCAAATATGAGAAATGTTTGATGGTTGGAGCTTGGATTTCTTCTTCCACTTTTACAAAGGGCCGAATGTTGTTCTTCTTGCAAGGGGAGGATAGTTTTGCTTTCTTCCTTTGGTTTAATCACTAATAATGCAACTAGATATTATGTATATCAGATTTCCTTGGATGTATCAACTCCCTGCTAGGTGTCGCGCTGTGATTGGTGCGTTTTAGATTGCCTTATCCTTTGGAAATTGCAAGCAAGTCCTTTTCTTTAATGTAATTGCACTTAGTCCTTGGTTAATTGTAATTTGGTGCTTATTACTTTAATAAAGTGATGAGGTCATCTTCCACTACTTCCTTTTCTTTATTAAAGTGATTACGTCATCATCCACTAGCTCATTTTGCGGTTAACGCGAAGTTATCATCCATTTGTTAACCGTCTCTCGTCTACATTGCTACGTTCCTTCCTCAATATTTATTATAATCCTTTTGATGATCATATATGATATTTAATCTAGATATGAACTTAATTCATAATCCAATATTCGTTCGCTTTATCGATTAATCCCGTTATAAAGTTTTCGGCGTTTTCCGGAACGCTCGTT
Source organism: Kitagawia praeruptora (assembly GCA_037693485.1). Lineage (NCBI taxonomy): Eukaryota > Viridiplantae > Streptophyta > Magnoliopsida > Apiales > Apiaceae > Kitagawia > Kitagawia praeruptora. The sequence goes on along the minus strand of CM075353.1, from coordinate 85,730,785 downwards.
TCACTGTCTCAGTGGTTTCCGTCCTTCATTCTTAAATCAAATATAATCAAATCCCAAAATATTAAATCCTCAAAGTTAATATCTCAATTCTTGGATTATAATAATATATAATCCACTGTCCGGTCAAATATTACACCGAAATAGAATTTGGAATTTCTGAATTCCGATCGTCTTTGCATACACTTATTTCCTCTGTAGATCACAGATATGACTTCGAAATATCCATACCACGCTCCATACATAGGGTGGCATGAAAAGTTTTCCAACTCACAAAATCACTATTCATCCACCAATTTACTATGAACGCATAGAAAATACTATGCACGCATGGGAAACACTATGCATGCATGGGAAACACTATGCACGCATGGGAAACATTATTCACTTCCCATCTCCCCTCTCAGGGTTCATTAGCTCATTCCTGGACGATAGATTATTCTTATCAATGTCCTCAAACATTGGATCACTCTATTCTGACAATATACAATTGAATCAGGATCATTGTCCAAAGCAATATCCATTCATTACAATCACTGTTCTTTGGAATCACCACTCACTCATGTACTTAATCATAATAAGAAAAGTTTTAAATTCTATCGAAAATTTGGGTTATTACATTTTTGGACTACCATTTGGAGGGGAATCAGTACTACTGGGATCGGTAGACTTATATCAACAGAGAATAGATGCATGGTTACAACAATTTCCAGCTGAAAAACGAGATCAGATAACAACTGGGATGGTGTTAGTGTAGGTGCCCTAGAGGCAATACACTGTTTATTTTGATAAACTTTTATGTCATTTGATTATTTAATAAATGTATTTATTATGACTTTAATTACTGCGATATATTTGTTAGCATAATAAATGTCCTTAGAATAATGATACACATTATATAGTTTAAGTATTTAACTTGAACTTGAGATTATATAATATATCATATTCTTAAAGGTCCCTAGTCGAGTATTATTATATAAGACAATAATAATACATAAATAGACTAGTATGTTGTTTGACTGATAACCACATCTCATTGGTTATAAGTATGGAGATACTAAAGTCAAAACATAGGTACATGTAAGGGTACATGGTACTGGACAGACCCACCGTGAGATTCTTCATGTTAATAAAGTCATAAGAAAGACTCACAGTGATAATGGTGTAATGATCCTTTGACTTGAGATCATTATATTTCTATACGAGGATAATATACTTTGACTACATTAAAAGTTACCTTTGACCGGGTGATGATAAAAGTGGACATCGGGTATATTGTGAGTCGTATGAGAAATATGAATGATAGATAAAGGATTTAACCCTCCTATAATTAGGAGAGATATTATTGGCCTCTTGATTGAGTGAGACTATAAAATGCATGGCCGTGCTCAAATGATGATTTGTTTTAATAGTCTACTCATGGATCAAGTAAACCCGGATTAAATTATGAAGAGGATGACTATAAACATGCCTTGAGTTTAATCTATAATATTTGGTTAAATGGATTATATTACACGGAAACATTAATCACGAAAGGTTATCGAATCACGAATTAAATATTATTTACTTGGGTAGCAATGATGTATTACTAGATGCCGCTCATTGTTTATAATTTTATTGGAGAATAAAATTATTGCCAATTAAATAATAACATACAGGGTCACACACATAGAACATTTAAAGGAAGAATTAATTTAAATTATGAATTTAAATTAATTAATGATAAGTTGGATTTTATTATATTAATTAAGTGGGACTTAATTAAGCTATAATAAAATACAAAGATAAATGAGATATGATTTTATAATTTTAATAATTGAGTGTGACTTAATTATTATTTAATTAAATAATAGGATTTGGTTCTATTATTTAATAAATCAATTTGGGCTAGGGTTTTGGCTTGGGCTTTTTGGCCTTACACTATCATATAAATATATGATAGGAGGCAAGATCGTGGGGTACGACCAAACCACAGCTTGGCCGCATAACCTAAACCCTAAGATCTCATCTCTTTCATTGGAGGCTAGTACCTCTCTTCCGGACAAGAACGTAAGACGGTCTTGGGGTGTTCGTGTGGATACCGTAGAGGAGTTTTCGAAGAGGAAGCTCTGTGATTGCATCTCCATCGTTCTTAATACGTAAAGCTTTATTACAAGGTAAATGTTTTTATCTTATACCATGATTATCCGGACATTATACATGGATCTGGGCTTGGTTTCTATTTTATTTTTACCGTTCTTTCGCTACGTTTTGATGATCGGAACCAACAGATGGTGGTCCAAGTAATGAAAGGACAAGGATTGAGTCAAAACTTTAAACTCAATTTTTTGATTGTCATGTCAAACGTCCTTTGTCCACCCATTCCTATGTTGACAAACAGCTACTTAGGTTACCTGAAAATCTTGATGATTGATGTAAATACAACTGGGCAGAGTACCTTATCAGTTACCTAGTTTCTGCAACAGAAAGTTGGAATAGAACAACTTCACTTTTCTTCAGAGGATCATTGATCTTTCTCACTGTAAGCAAAACTTAACTAAATATTTACTTAATTTTCTTATTTTCTCTTATATGCACTTATTTTAATTTTACTTGCATGTAGTTATTCTATGTTGATCGAGTAAAACACCAAGGGGTTAGCCTGGTTGATAGGCGCTTTCCATCTTACAAAGGCTGGACTAAAGAAAAGTTAAAGAAAAGACAGGCAATTGAAGTATATGATGGAGTTTTTGGAGTTGGTTCTATTTTGATACCATTGAATGACCATTTAGCAAAATTAAAGGACCAATTAGAAAAAACAAAAAAGGCATATTATTTCAAACAACAATTATTTGCAACTTCTATTTTAAACTGTCACTTTTTATTATTTATCATTATTATCACCAACAGGGCAATGCTAAAGATTGGAATGACAATCAAAGTCCTAACAATCATGGATGGGATGCATGGGATGGTGGAAAAAATCATAGTGGGCAAGAAGATGTTGACTTCTATTTTGATGATGCAGAAGTACCGAATGTTGATATACAAGATATGCAACAGACACAAGAAGTGACTGAGACAGAAAAAGGAAATCAGGTTAGTGAGTTCTGAATACTAATTTCTTTCCAAGTCATGGTCGAGTTGTGTTTGTCCAATATTATTAAGTTCTTGTCTGAGTTGTGTGTAAATTTTACTGATTTACAATTTCATAACTGAAACATACAGAATGGCAATGATGCTGAGCCAAGAACAGGAGATGGCAAAGATGTTACTGAAAAAACACAGGGGAAAAAGGTATATATCACTAAAAAACAAAATATAAATCATCAGTTGTTAAACCCTTAATCACTACTTGTTAAACTTTTAATCACTAAATATATTTCTGTCTAATCCTATAAAATGAAGTGGAACAATTCTTTTTCTAATCCTGCTCTTTTTTTTAATTCTTATTGGGACATCTTGCGTTATATTCCTCTTTTTTCTTGTACTTTTTCTTAGAAATTTCAACGCATTCTTTTGGGTGCAAAGTCACGTTATAAGATATTCTTTTTCCATGTGTTATGGCTTGTTTGAACGTAGCGAGCACAATGCTTTATATAGTTGATTAAAGTAAGATTAAAGTGAAAAACCAGAGGGTCATGTCTAATGGGACATAACATTAGAATGCCGGCATAAATTACTCAGAGGAGGTATGTAAAGAGGTTCAAGAAGAGGGTCATGTCCAATGGGACATAACATTTATTAATCTCATGACAAAGAAATAACCTACTTATTCTAGAAGTTAATCAGGTCTACTATTTAGTTTCTCTCCACACCGTGGTTACCAACATCACAATTTCTGTTAATCTTGATTAACATAAACAGATTTCGAATGCTGCTCGTGATTAACATAGTGATTAACACTTTGAAATTAAATTCTTTTCTGTGTAAATTTTACTTATTTCTTCGTAACTAAAATATGCAGGATGACAATGATGTTGAGCCAAAAACAAGAGAAGACAAAGATGGTTCTGAAAAAACAAAGGCGAAAAAGGTATATATCAAAACATACCACAAATCATTAGTTCTTAAAACCTTAATCAGTACTTGTTAAACTTTTAATCACTAACATATTTGACTATAACTACTATCACTATAACTAATTTTGTTTCTAATCCTACATGACAAATTGGAACTACTGCGAGAAAGAGCAAATGATTTAATAGAAACAAAATTGTTGTTTGACACAGACCTCAAACTGGCCATTGACAAAGATCCAACAAATAAAGAGCTGCTGTCGATTAGAAACATCGTCAATGAACTATTTCATCCAGCAAAACAAGATGAGCCTTCTATGGATAGAAATAGGAAATCATCTCAGCAAGACCATCAGACATCTCCAACAGACTTCGACAATGATTTTCAGTTGAGACATCAAGACACAGAACAACTTGACCTCATAGAATATCTGCAGTCAACTAAAACCAATGTTGAGAAGTCTGACATATTTGGTCCAGACCAAGAAAATGATGGAATTCCAAGTTTCTCACTTGGGATAGATGAAGACATATATGGTGATATTGAATTAGCCAAGGGAAAAGATGACTTCATTACTCCAAAACCAGCAATAAGAGAGAAGAGCACACGAGTTCTTAAATTGGGTCGATTTGGTAAATCACCATACGTTGAAAGGGTTGTAGACATAAGTGCCAAATTAACAAGTAAAGATATGGGACTTTGGAGATTTATGATACAAAAAAAGATCCAATGCAAGTATTTAAACACTTTACTGTACTTAGTTATCCCATTTCAAAATATTTGTTATAGAAAGATAATATGTTCTTATTATTGACAGGGAACATGTCTTCACCTGGGATTATTTCTTTTGTATAAGGGAGGATATCCAAACATTAAAACTTAACCATAATCTGGCGAGTTCTGTCATTGATACATGGGCTATAATCTTTAATGATAATGAAAAGTACAAGTCAGAAGAATCTCCGATGTGTCTCTTTTCTACTATTGACTGTGTGGTAATCATCTAGCTCACTATTAAAGATACTAGATATGTGTTCTAATTTTCATGTAATACTATTTAATCCTAATTCTAAAAACCTTGGATATGTGTTCTAATACTATTTTCAGTACCCAACCTTGGATTCTGTTAAAAGTGTGACTGTGACGTATCCAATATTTGCTGAAAACATGGATGAGATGCTCAACAGATTCAATAGGACAAAACTGGACAGTATAGACATGGTAAATAAAATCATTTAATTAAAAGGTCAAAATATATTGAATGCAATACTTTTCGCTTGTTTTTTTGTTTAATAATTTTTTTTCAGGTGTTTTTCCCCTGTATTGGATATGAGCATTTCTATTTGATTTGTTACAACATGAAAAATCCAGCATATGAAATAATTGACAACATAGCAAGAAACGATGATCCAAAGATATGCTATGGACAAAAACCAAGAATTCTGGTATGAAACTTGAACCATATGACTTATTTACCTTTCTTGTTTACCTAAATTTAATACCATATACATTATTTTACAGCATTCACACTTTATAAAGTATTTGAAAGCAAAGGGCCATTTATTTTTTGTGAATAAACTCAAGAATTTAAAGCCTGATTACAAGAAGATGCCATGGCAGACAAAATTTAATACAGTTGATTGTGGTATTTTCCTCATAAGACACATGGAAACTTACAAAGGTGATTCTAAAAATTGGAAGACAGGATTTAATGAAGAAAAGGTACTCAAACATTCCCCCTCTACAAATACTTTCACCAAATTATAATTATTTATTTCTATTTTAGCTGGTTTATTACATGTTGTCGTGGTGACATAAAGGACTTGATCAATAATTTTCCTTCGTTTATATGCTTATGGTGTGATAGTATATGCTTATGGTGTGATAGTAATTGTTTGTCAAAAAGGTGTGAATAGTGATTCCATTCTATGCACTTTTACTTGGTCTCCACTTTACCAATTCGTAGTAGGGTTAGAAGACATGACCCTGACTGTTTGAGATGAAGCCCAAGAGGGGACTTCTTCTGGGAAACCATGCTTAGGACTTCATGGTTAGTAACCTCAATTCGTATGAGTTGTAGATGGATGAGATTTTGAGATACCATATCCCGAGGCCTTCGAATATGCATTTGATGATGGGCTCCTTGAGATGGACGGAGACCCGATAAAGGAAGATCCATAGGAGGATCTAGAGAAAGTCCCTATGATGGGTCAATGAAAGAATCTTGTAGAGAACATGTCAATTAATAAAGATGTGGTATGTTATTTGAGGTCTTATGATAGGACCGGATGAACCTTCAGAGTTCAGCTAAGTGACGAGATAAGAGTTTAGAATCGTTATGATTCATCAAGAAATGTGACAAAGGATATGGAGTAAAGTCTCCAAAGCAGAAGAGGTAGAGGCAGTATAACCAATACCGGTGGATTGATTCGACTAATTAAATGAGACCTGTTACTCGTAGTCTGTTGCAGTTGCCCTAGGGAAGCAGCATACGTAAGAACTGAGACGTTCGAACTTCGTGTATGATTAAGGGTACTTAGTACCTTAACCCGTAGAGGCATTACCTTATCTATGGAATTTAATTTCCCATGATATACGATTCCACCAAGGATGGTGTTTACTACGGTACTGAGGAATTTTGCTAATTCAAACGAGATCGTATACATATGTACTACGTAGAATGTTATGCGATAAGACGAGATTCATTTTAAGGATTGAGACGGACTAAGGAAGTCTGGGATTGACTTAAATGAAAAGGTTGCAATGCTGCCAGGGGTACGCTTAGGTAGCACCCGGAAGTGATACGAGGAGAGGGAAATGAGGTATAGAGACGGTGATAATGGTAATTGGGTTTAAGCCTGCAGTTTCTAGACGATCTTTCGGAATATTGCCCGCTCGTCATGTGGAATCCGCTGTTGCTATGGGTGATAACAGTATTGAAGTCTTCTTATAGAATAGAACGCTTGCTTGCGATGCTTGCGCCTGGTCGGATAGAACTCCCTGCGATTGCAAATATCGATGATTGAATCCTTATTGTTAGGAATAATTCATAAGTTGTGATGTTAAGAATAGAATTTACACATTATACTTCTTGTAATCCTGATCTTATAAAGGATTTAGTACTTTATATAGGATTTATGTGTAAGACAGTTATCTGTACAGTTTAGTCAGGAATGAACAGTGTATCGGAGACTACATGTCAGGAACAAAGGGCAAATCCTGATGACGGTCTAACACTGATGATGATCAGATACTGATGCAAGATGAAATCCTGATATCAGTCTTGTTACTGATGATGTCATTATGGATGCTACAAAAACTGGCAAGTGCTATAAAACAGGATCGTTGTTTGAAGAACAAGCAAGAAGATATTATGAAGGAAAGAGTTTTCTATTGATGGAAACTATCGACTAGAAGGCAGAACATTGTCATGTATAGATTATATCTTTCTGTTATTAGTTTGTAGGTAGCATTATAAATACTCTCTCAATATCATTGTAAAAAGTGCGAATGTGCGTAGCTCTGTATAAGGTTTGTATTCGAAAGTTCGAAACAAATAGAGAGAGAGATTTGTATTGTCAGCAGCTGCTAAAGGTATTGTACACCTTTGGTAGAGTTTGTTTTTGATCTTATTAATACAAACAGAGTTTGATTCATTCGTTTATTCTTGTTCATATAATCAAGCAAAAATCAGACACGATTATATAACTTGTATTCAACCCCCCCCCTTCTACAAGTTATTCGAGTTAACAATTGGTATCAGAGCAGGTTGATTTCGAATAATCATAAAGATCTGCAATCATGTCTGGTTACAAGGATGGGAATACTAAGATTCCTATGCTCAAGAGAAACGAATATACTCTATGGGAAGTAAAGATGTTGCAACATCTGGAAGCAACAGATCCTGATTATCTTGACAGAATCAGAGATGGACCTTTAGTTCCAACAAAGGTCGTTGGACAAGCAACTGTTGATGGTGTGGTTGTTCCAGAACATACAGCAGAGAAGCGAAAATCTGAATGGTCAGATAAGGACAAGGAGAATGTTCTTAAAGATGCTAAAGTGAGAAACATATTATTCAACAGTCTTGATTCTGTTCTCACTAACTATGTTCTCTCTTGTAAAACTGCTAAGGATATATGGGACAATCTTAAGGTTCACTGTGAAGGAACTAAGCCTGTCAGGAAGAATATGAGGACATTACTTATACAACAGTATGAGTAATTTGAATCCAAGTCTGGTGAGTCACTTACTGATACCTTTGATAGGTTTACAAAACTCATCAATGAGATGGCCATGCATGGTAAATATTATGACTTGGAGGATATGAATACTAAGTTCATGAAAGCTTTGCCTGATTTCTACAATGAGAAGATATCTGCAATTGAGGAAGCTAATGATCTGGATGAAATTTCATTAGAGGCAGTATATGGAAAATTGAGAGCTTATGAACTTGACAAGCAACAGAAGAAGAGCAGGAGTGAAGGAAAGATGAAGACGATTGCACTTACTGCTCAATCTGAAGTTAAGAATCTTCCTGAAGAACAGCATGAAGAGATTGCTGTAAAGAATTCAAGGAAGAAGAAAAGCAAAGAAAGTTCTAAGTCAGAGACTACTGATATGGACTCTGACAACAATGATTCTGAATCTGAGATGCAGGAACTCTTTGCTATGTTTGCTAAAGCTTTCAAGAAAGGAAGATTCAACAGGAGAAGATTTAGCAAAGGACCTTTTCAAAAGAAAGAGGAGAAGAAGAGTGACAAAGGAAAAAGTACAATTGTCAAGCTTGATAAGGCCAAGATCAAGTGCTTTAACTGCAGCGAGCTTGGACACTTTGCTAGTGAGTGTAAGAAGCCTAGAAATTCAGGAAATGGTAATGCACTTATGGTCACACAGAAGGATTGGGCTGATTCCAGTGATTCTGAAGATGAATTGGATTATGACAACATTGCATTGATGGCAAATAGTTCAGACAAACCTGGATCTCCAAAGAAAATTTCTCCATCCTCTGTTAAGGTATCACTTCACTCTCTTGATTCATTTGATAGCTTAAATTCTGATGAAATTAGATCTATCCATGCTGAGTTTAAGAATCTTATGACTAATTTTAGAATTCTTACTTGTGAAAGAGATGAACTTAAAGTTAAGAATGATAAATTAGTTGATAGAAATAATTTTCTTGAATCTGAATTAATTCAAATGGAAGAATACAAGTTAAGTTCTGATAAAGCTAAGCATGATTATAGTGTTATTCTTGAGGCTTATGACTATGTCAGAAAAGAACTAGAAGAAGAGAGAGATGTGATTAAGACCATTAACAATTCCAGTAAAAAGACTATAGAAATCTTTGAAAGTGGAATTCGTGGTAAGGTTAATGGTTTAGGTTTTGATAAGGTTAGACAAGAAGAAAAAGTAGCTATTGTCAATGATGATAGTAAGATAGAAGCTAACACATCTAAATATGAAGGTAAGAAAAGTGTTTCTGAACCTAATCATGTTAAATTTGTTGATTCGAAAGGTACCCCTGTTGTACATAAAAGGATTAACAATAGTAATTCAGATGAGAAAGTGTTAGAGAAACCTAAGAATGTAAACATAGGGTTTCTGTCTAAGTCTCAGTTGAAACAGAGATTAGATGGTCTTTCAGAGTCTAGCAAGATCAAAAGAAATAGGAATGGAAAAGAAGGTGTTAACAAAGAGAATAATTACAAGAATGTACCTGATGCACATAGAAAAAAAAGCTATAAGTGTGGAAATCATAATCATTTGGCCCTAGACTGCAATCAAAAACCTTCTTGGAAAACTGAGTCCAGATTCCCCAAGACTCAGAAAATTCAATACCAACCACAAAAAGCTTGTTATCATTGTGGTAGTTTACTTAATTCCATTTACATGTGTAGAGAATATCATGAACTGTATTATGACTATTATTCTTTGAAATCTGAAACTTCTAGTCACAAACAGTTTGTGAAATTAAAGTCTAAGGTTGACTCTGCAACAGGTAAAATAAAAGCAAAATCTTCAAAGCCTGTCGTTTCTAAATCTAGTAAGAAAGGATCCAATCAAAATTGGGTCCTAAAAAATTCTAACTAGTTACTTTTTGTTTGCAGGGCACAGGAAAGAAGCATTCAATTATCTTGGACAGTGGATGCTCTGGACATATGACTGGAAAGAAGTCCCTGCTTACAAAGTTTGAGAGGAAAGCTGGCCCAGTAATATCTTTTGGAGATGGCAACAAAGGAGAAACTCTGGGATATGGCTCAATTGTTTTGGGGAATGTCATCATAGAAAATGTAGCACTGGTTGAAGGCTTGAAACACACTCTTTTAAGCATAAGTCAACTGGGTGATAAAGGTTACAAATCAATCTTTGACAGAGAAGGATGCAAAATCTTGAATATGCAGAATGGAGACATTGTTCTAACTGGTCAAAGACATGGTAACATATATGAAGCCAGATTAAGTGATACATCTAAAGGAATTGTTAGATGTCTCTACAGCAAAGCAACAAGTGATGAAAGCTGGAATTGGCACAAGAAGCTCTCACATCTTAATTTCAAGAAGATTAATCAACTTGTTAAGCACAATTTGGTGAGAGGCCTACCTCAGGCAAATTTTGTGCAAAATGGACTTTGTGATGCATGTCAGCTTGGAAAGCAAAGAAGAATCACTTTCAAGAGCAAGACTGAAAATTCAATTACTGAACCATTTCACATGCTACATCTTGATCTGTTTGGTCCAGTAAACATTATGTCTATCCGCAAGAAAAGATATACTCTAGTAATAGTGGATGATTTCACAAGGTTCACATGGGTGTTCTTTCTACACAAGAAGGATGAAGCTCCTCAGCAAATCATTGAACTCATCAAGAATATTCATAATAACTCTGAGTACAAAGTCAAAGTACTTAGAAGTGACAATGGTACAGAATTCAAGAATTCTACAATGGAGGGGTTTTGTGCAGACAATGGAATCACTCAACAGTTTTCTGCACCTGGTACACCTCAGCAGAATGGTGTAGTGGAAAGAAAGAACAGGACTCTCATAGAGGCAGCAAGAACCATGCTTGCAGATGCAAAACTTCCAACCTACTTTTGGGCAGAAACTATTAACACTGCATGTTTCACTCAAAACTGTACCTTGGTAAATAGTCATGGAAAAACTCCCTATGAGATGATCAAAGGAAAGAAACCAAGTGTGAAATACTTTCACATCTTTGGATGCAAATGCTATGTCCTAAAAGTTCATCCAGAATAACATGGAAAATTTGAAGCCAAATCGGATGAAGCAATTTTTCTAGGATATTCAGCATGTAAGGCCTTCAAAGTTTATAATCTCAGAACTCACATTGTTATGAAATCAATTCATGTTGCATTTGATGATAAGAAATTTGGAATTCTGCAAACTGATGAAAGCCATGACAAATTGGAATTTGAAAATCTGAAGATTTCTGAGATACTCTCCAGTGATGATGAAGGTTCTCCAGAAGGAATTTCTATTGCTTCTCAAAGGAATGCTACTGTTGATGGGGAACAAATAAATCAAAGAGAACACAGTGATCATCAGGAGCAGACTAGCCTTTCAGAGTCTACTCCATCAGGAATTGACGTTTCAGAGTCTACTCCATCAGGAACTGATCTTTCAGAGTCTACTGAGGAAAGATCAGTAACTAGTAGCAATATGGAATCTACTGATTCTATTGATCAAAGGAGAGTTTTTGAAGGTAGAGAGAATTCTTCTACAAGAGATACCACTAACTTAGGGGGAGAGACTAGCAGAGTTAATCTACCACCTGTTAGAAAATGGACAAAAGATCATACTGAAGATTTGATTATTGGTGATCCAAATAGTGGTGTTCGAACTAGAAGATCAATTCAAAATGAATGCTTGTATAGTTGCTTTCTCTCAAAGAATGAACCTAAGAAGGTTGAAGAAGCCTTACAGGATCCTGATTGGGTAATTGCAATGCAGGAGGAGTTAAATGAGTTTGAGAGAAACAAAGTCTGGAAACTGGTACCAAGACCTAAAGATAGATCTATTGTTGGTGCAAGATGGGTTTTCAGAAACAAGCTAGATGAATCTGGTATGATTGTAAGAAACAAAGCAAGACTGGTGGCCAAGGGTTATTCTCAGGAAGAAGGCATTGATTATGATGAGACCTTTGCACCTGTAGCAAGATTGGAAGCAATCAGAATGTTTCTTGCATTTGCAGCTCATTCAAAATTCAAAGTATACCAGATGGATGTAAAGAGTGCTTTTCTAAATGGCAAACTTGATGAGGAAGTGTATGTGGAACAGCCCCATGGATTTGTTGATCCAAAGTTTCCAAATCATGTCTACAAACTTGACAAGGCACTCTATGGACTAAAGCAGGCACCAAGAGCATGGTATGAGACTTTGTCTAAATTTCTTCTTGAAAATGGCTTCACAAGAGGTACAATTGACAAAACTCTATTCTTTAGAAAGATAAAAGGTGAATTGCTTTTAGTTCAAGTTTATGTTGATGATATTATTTTTGGTTCTACAAATGAAAAGTTGTGTGCTAAGTTTAGCAAGCTTATGCAGTCTAAGTATCAGATGAGCATGATGGGTGAATTAAATTATTTCTTAGGCTTGCAGGTCAAATAGACTGAGACTGGTATTTTCATTAATCAGTCAAAGTATATCAAAGATCTTTTAAGAAGGTTTGACTTTCAAGACTGTGCAGTTGCAAAAACACCCATGGCAACAGCCACTAAACTAGACTCTGATCCTAAGGGGAAGAGTGTGGATAATACTAGTTATAGAGGCATGATAGGCTCATTGTTATATCTAACTGCAAGTAGGCCAGATATAATGTTTTTTACTTGTTTATGTGCTAGATTCCAAAGTGATCCTAAGGAATCTCATTTAATTGCTGTGAAGAGAATTTTTAGATACCTCAAAGGAACTCCAAATCTTGGTTTGTGGTATCCTAGAGAATCTGATTTCTTTCTAATTGGCTATTCAGACTCTGATTATGCAGGGTGTAAGATAGACAGGAAAAGCACTACAGGTACATGTCAATTCTTGGGAAATAGATTGATTTCTTGGGCAAGCAAGAAGCAACAATCTGTTTCAATCTCAACTGCAGAAGCTGAATACATAGCAGCAGGCAGTTGTTGTGCACAGCTCCTTTGGATAAGAAATCAGTTGATGGATTATGGTATGACACTTAGTAATATTCCTATGTTTTGTGATAATACTAGTGCTATTAAAATTGCAGAAAATCCAGTTCAACATTCAAGGACTAAGCACATTGATGTCAGGTATCATTTTATTAGAGAACATATTGAGAATGGTACTGTGGAACTTCATTTTGTTCCTACTGACAAACAACTTGCAGATATTCTAACTAAACCACTTGATGAGACTACATTCAGTAGACTAGTAAGTGAGTTAGGAATGTTAAATTTTTAAATCTTTAACATCTGCAAAAGTAGCAAGGTATGTTGTTCTTAGCTTATAGACTTGATATTCTTGTCAGGATCTATATTTGATGTTAAATGTTTTAGCTATAACACTATGCCTTGATAAATTTCAGTATGATAGACTTGTTTTTATCATCAGGATTAGTTTTGTTATCAGGATGCTGACGTCATCAGTATTGTGTCAGTATCAGGATTATGAAAATTCTTTCAGATCCTGACGTTTACTTTGTGTAGTAATCTAATTCTATGATGTGTTAAGTCTATGCCAGCATGTTTTGATATTTGCATACTGATAATTTATACATCATTCAATAATCAAAAGACAAGTAGATAACAAGAAATTGTATTTTCATTAATTAAAAGCATTACATATATGGAAATGAAATACAACGTCTTTTTGTCTAATTTCTACTGATAATTCTATACTTGTCTATTGATATGAATTCTGAGGTACAGGACAAGGAGCATCTCAAGAAATCCATCAGGGGATTAAACAGCCTCGTTTGCTCTTGGATTCCTTGTCTGGGCGACTTGAATGAGAGCAGCTAACTTAAATGAGTAGCATCTCCATCAAGATCAACCTCAGACTCTCGACCAAATTCTTCATCCTCAAGTTTTGAGGAGGTTAGGGGAAGATTGTATCCAACAGATGGATGTTCTAGGAGAAACCTCTGGATATTATCTGAAACTAATCCATCCATGATTAGTTCGATGAGAAGAGTAATCTTTTCAAAGAGATGATCAAGAACAGGATGTTCATCGACCGAGAAAGATCTAAAGAATGGATTTGAAGGGAATTTTGGTTTGAGGAGCATTGTTGAGAAGAAAAGGGATTGAAAGGTTTATGGAGAATGGCATAAGGCGTCTGTTTCTTTTAAAGAAAGACGTGAGAAGCTGAACAGTCACTTGGAAGTCTTAATGAAGTCAAATATTAATTATTGCGTGTGACTGTATTTCTTGTTTTCAAGAAATATTGAAAATATCTAACCAATTGATTTTTGTTCAGATTAATTGTTTATTTCTTTTTCAGATAAAAGAAAAATGCCACGTGGAAACTCCATATTTAGTCTCTGATGATATTGGTCAGGATTTCATGTGTGACCATCAGGATTTGAGAATCATTATCACATTGTGTTTTATGATTATTTTGATGAGAGGTCAACAGGAAAAGGAAGCTGATCAGTATTGATTATTTATACCCTGATTTATTTCATGAAAATCAATTTTGGATTTTATTTTCCAAAAATCGTGGGTAACCGCATTTTTCAGGGACTGACACCTGTCAATCTACGTGTCAACGTGGGATAGTGGTCTGAAAGATTTGTGAAATATATTTGTTTGAAACTCTAATCGTGTAATTGCTTTCTCTAATTTTACATTCTCTATAGCAAAAACCACTTTTGAGTTTTCAAAATCACTAATCCATTTCAAGAATTTTTCAAGTTCTTTTCAGATCAAAAATGGCAGCTCAGAGAAGATTACCTAAGTCAGTAGCCTTCAAGTTTGGTGACTTCGATTTTATGACAAACAATCATGTAGCAGCTATCACCAACAAGGAAGGAGTGTCATCTGATTTTCATCCAATCATGGACTTTCTGGCGTATGGACCATTAAGTTATGCATTGACAGCATCTCCACAAATTAATCAAGTAGCTGTTTCACAAGCTTGGGAGAATGCTGAGGTAATTGATTCTACTCAGAGTCAATCAGGTAAGATTGTTCTACATTTAGGACAAGATTCATTTGACATTACTGAATCTGTTGTTAATTCAGTACTTTGCTTACCTGTTACTGATAGTTATGCAAGTGAACCATCTGATGATAATATAAGAACTATGTTGTCTGAATTAGGTTATAGTGGACCTCTAGACAACATGAGCCAGTTGAATAGGTCTTTTCTTAGAAAGGAATGGTCTTTTTACTTTGATCAAATTGCTAAATGTTTTACTGGTAAATGTAGTTCTTTTCATCAAATTACTTCTGTTACATCACATATTGCTTATAGTTTGATTTATGACAGAGTAATTAACATTGGTCATATTATCTTAAGTCAGATGAGTATTAAACTTGGGTTAAGAGATCAAAACAGGAAAATGGTTTATTATCATAGATTTATGCAAATGTTTATTAACCATTTTATTCCTGATGTTGAAGCTAGATTTGGTAGGGAACATTGTGTTTCTTCTTATGAACAGCAAAAGAGAATTTTCTCTGACATTACAAAGAAGGACAATGAAAAGAATCTAGATGAAATACCTGCAATTCATTATCCACATCATTTTCAGGTAATTCTTAAAACTCATCTTCCTACTCTCTACAATTCTTCTTTCTTTTGTGGTGAAATGGCTCAGGAATCTCAATTGGAGGAGAACCCACCTGTGTCTACCCAAGTAGCCCAAAACATTATAGTCTCTGAAACAATTCAAGAACCAAATTTTGATCCACAGCCTATTGTTTCAAAGAAACCAACCTCTGGTGTTTCTCATAAGACATCAGTTGTAAGGAAGAGAAGATTTGTTGTGTCAAGTAGTAGTAATTCTAGTGAAGATGATGATGATTTAACTCTTGCTGAGAGAGCAGAATTGAAGGCTGCAATTCAACTTTCTCTGTTAGCACAAAGAGATGAAAAACCTAGCCACAGCCAGGCTGCAGTCTCCCAAAAGACTGTAGTTCTTAAAAAGGGAAAACAGTTACTGGATACTGTCTCTCAAAAGACTGTGTCTATTGAACAAAGATCTCATCCCAAGATCACTTCTTTGTCTACACCTCTTGAGTCTTCTCAGGATAAATCTTTTGCTCACTATATCAGGAGAACAAGGAGAAAGATTCAATTGTCACCTACACACACAGAGTCTAGTCCAACTAATATCATGCAGGTCTCTACAAATGAAGCTACAATCAAGTCAGCAAATGACCATAGAGATCTGGATATTGATTCTTCATGGGAAACTACATTATCATACAGACTGGCTATGGGACTAATTTCTCTCAAAGTGAAGTTGTCAAGGCCTGTTCTAGATTTTTTGGTTGAAAGAGTACCAAAACTTTTATTTCCAGATGAATATGGACTTCTACATCAAAGACTTGACTTAATGAAGATGTATTTCTATGTATCTGTCAGAAGACAATTAGTCAAGAAGTTTGGACTCTCGAAGCATGTTACACTTCAATCACTTCATGCATATTTATTTGACAAGGATGTCATTATTGAAGATGCTTCAGCTCAAGGTGAACAACTGGAGGAAGTAGATAGAGAGAAGCAGTCAATAGAAGATACTATTGCACCAGTGGCGAATAGTAGGAATGATCAGATTACAGTCACTACAACACAAGAACCATCTAGTCAGAGGAAGGATGACTCAGGAGCTGTGATAGCTGATGTTGAAAGGTCTTCTGTGATGACTGAAAATGCAAGTGGGATACCCTATGATGTGGGAGGAATGTCTTTGGTTGATTTTTCTGAAGATTAAACAAATTTTGTTCAGTCAGAGTCTATCCACCTTGAGGGTGAGTCTCAGCAAACAACACTTAAAGACGGTGATGTACTAACTATGGTGTCTAATGAAGTATTACTGAAGACATCAGAGTCTAGTAAAGAACCTGAAAGTGGTATACTGGAGCCTGTAGTCTCTGGAAAGAAAGAAGATGTTAGTATGGGTTCAGAGACTATAGCAGCTCACTCCTTGGAGAAAACCTCAAGCCACATGCCAAATGAGGAACCCTCTCTCCATGTGAGTTCAGGTATAAAAACTCCTTCTAAACCCTATTTTTCTGTAGGTCATGAGAGCACTTATCTAAATTTGAGTGATACACTTGAAAAGATGGACTTAGATCCACAATTTGAGCGGCTGGCTCCTGACCAGGCAAAAGGTGAGGTAGAAAGAGTGTTGACTTTAGTAAGTCAAAGTGAGAATGAGGGTATGGATGATCAACTCCATAGTGAGGAAGAGAAAATTAGGAAACCATCATTTGATTTCTGGGATCAGGTTTTTCCTGAATCTTGGTCTGAAAATTTGGATATGGATGCTGGTACGTATTCATTCATCAAAATGTATCAGAAGAATGACCTAGCACATCATAATGCAAAGCCAGAAGTTAAAGCTCAGAAGCAAAAGGAGAGGCTTGCAGGAATCATTAACAGAAGAGGTGCATAAAGCAATCTCTTGATACATATGTACCAGATGAAGTTTCTAATGATCCTAGTGTTCCTTTGTATGTACTTCCAATATCAGCTAGAATTGAGACATCTACAGTCTTTGATCACTCTAAGGAGGAGTCAGGATTTGAAGATGTTAGTACACAGAATACTGGTGAAGGAGATGATGATCATGTTTCAGTTCCAGATCAGAAAAATGAAGATGTTGATACTTCTAATCAGGTTTTATTACTTGAATATCATACAACTCAAGCAACTTCTTCTACAAGACTTGAAGATACAATTCTTTCTGATTCTGATACTGAAGATACTAGAAGCACTTCCAACATTGAAGTTCATTCTGATGTTTTGAAAGATATTCAGAATTCTCAAATTGCTATGCAAACAAGACTTCAATCACTTGAAGATAACCAAGTCACAATTATGGAAAATCAAGCAGTTCTGATGAATATCATTTGTTCTGTTTCTGAATCTCTTGGAATTAATGTTGCTGATGTCAAAAAGGGAGAGATAAAGACAATTCAAAGACAACAACAACAACAACAACACCAGACTGAGGGAGATAAAGCTGGGGGAGATAAAGAGCAGACAACGGGAAGTAAAAAGAAGAACCAGGAGTGACAGTGGTAAATCTCAGCTAGGAAGTGGTAAAGGAAGAGCAGCATTAATAGTTAAATTCTTTCTTCTAATTACTAGATAAATGTCTACATCTGGGAAGGATGTACTTAACTTCATAATTCTACATTCATAAATTCTATTCTGGTTGTATTGTTATATGTTTTGACATCCACAACTTAGATTTATGCTTCAGATTTTTAAAGCATAAATAGGGGGAGATTGTTAGGAATAATTCATAAGTTGTGATGTTAAGAATAGAATTTACACATTATACTTCTTGTAATCCTGATCTTATAAAGGATTTAGTACTTAATATAGGATTTATGTGTAAGACAGTTATCTGTACAGTTTAGTCAGGAATGAACAGTGTATCGGAGCCTACATGTCAGGAACAAAGGGCAAATCCTGATGACGGTCTAATACTGATGATGATCAGATACTGATGCAAGATGAAATCCTGATATCAGTCTTGTTACTGATGATGTCATTATGGATGCTACAGAAACTGGCAAGTGCTATAAAACAGGATCGTTGTTTGAAGAACAAACAAGAAGATATTATGAAGGAAAGAGTTTTCTATTGATGGAAACTATCGACTAGAAGGCAGAACATTGTCATGTATAGATTATATCTTTCTGTTATTAGTTGATAGGTAGCATTATAAATACTCTCTCAATATCATTGTAAAAAGTGCGAATGTGCGTAGCTCTGTATAAGGTTTGTATTCAAAAGTTCGAAACAAACAGAGAGAGAGATTTGTATTGTCAGCAGCTGCTAAAGGTATTGTACACCTTTGGTAGAGTTTGTATTTGATCTTATTAATACAAACAGAGTTTGATTCATTCGTTTATTCTTGTTCATATAATCAAGCAAAAATCAGACACGATTATATAACTTGTATTCAACCCCCCCTTCTACAAGTTATTCGAGTTAACACTTATCGACTATTATGAGCCGGCAATGATGTAAGTATCGAGCACCTTAGGGTGTATAGAGAAGAAAAGCTCCGGAATCGAACGATTACCCATTAGAGGAGCCGACATAAAAGGTATCCGTAGAGACCTTGGCAGTACCCTCCCCAATTACAAATAATTTTGATTATTCTTAATTTATGATCTATCCTGACATCTCTCCAAGAGAGAATTTTGATAAAGGGAATAGTCCCTCTTCGAAGTTATTTTATAACACTTGTGTTAAAACATATTTAGTTCAATTGTGCCAGAGGCTGTCACGATACCTATTTTCAGGTTTTCGAAGCCATGTCAAATGATGTTATTCAAGTTTTCACTTTTTGAAATTGAATAATCCTATGGTGATACAGCACCACTTGTTTGTTGAATACCAGTATCTTACTGGCTATCTTTCTTTAAAAAATCGCACCTTTGGAACCTGTTCACTTTTAATCCAAGGTGTCCGTTTGAGAATTTATTAATCAAAATATGATAATCATTAAATTGACTTTGAATTGCTTTCATACTTCTCAATTTCCACTGAGACGAACAACCCTATATAGGGGCCACAAGGACTATCTATCTGTGTGATAGAAGTCTGATGGGACGCCATCACTTGTAAGTTGTGAAATACAAGAAGGCTAATTACCTTTAGTAATGTCTTAATTGAGACATGCAATATTGAGTTCTTATGATCAGATTGATCTCACAGTAAATTCTCTCATTACAAATAAGGTTACCTTAAAAGGTCACAACCTTGTAATCACCAGTGTGTGACGTTTTCCTTGATATGGGAGCTATCTTTTCAAAGCTTCACGATTCTTGTAGCTTTATTGAATTTCAAGGGGATGCCAACCAGGTCGAATAAGTCACAAATTCGCTGATAAGAATTAGATTCGCAATGAAATAGCCTATGGCGAGAGCGGATCCCTAAGACGAATTGAATATTGGTGGCATATCAATGAAACTAGTTATTATCTCAAAGATTTTGCGATAAGGGAAGGTTGGTCAATTGATATATGTGAAAAGAATAACAATGTGTCATGAAACTCCAATGATAACGGAGTCAGAAAAAAAAAACAAAAAAAACCCCAGAATTCCATGGAACCACTGACCCAGCGGAGGCCAGAGCTTGACTGAAGAAATGAAGAAATCAATTGAGATACTGAGTATTGCAGAAAATCAGAAAACGGTGTCCGCCGCCTATCACTAAGGTTATTTATAAACATTATCAATACATAACTTCTTTCAAAAACCTGTACTTCGAAGTACTTTCGACTCTCTGATAAAGGATCAGCCCAGTCTAGGTAACTTCAAAGTGTTTTAAGAAAACATTACATTTTGATTTGCGATGATAAAAGTCTAATCATCTGGTCAATGGTTATGATTCCAAAGAAATAGAAATGGCAAGTCTGAATCATCGAGAAAAGACTCAAGGTATTCAAAGTATGGAATAGCTGATCTTATGATGTTTCAGGGTTTTGGGCCAACAAGCAAAGGCTTAGCTTAATCAACTTGGTTTACAAGTTTAAGAACATTAACAATG
Organism: Kitagawia praeruptora; assembly: GCA_037693485.1. NCBI lineage: Eukaryota > Viridiplantae > Streptophyta > Magnoliopsida > Apiales > Apiaceae > Kitagawia > Kitagawia praeruptora. The sequence goes on along the minus strand of CM075353.1, from coordinate 85,710,071 downwards.
GTTGTCAAATCCTGTTGAACAATGATTTGGTCAAGACTGTGCTTTAATACACAATGATAGTAACACTTGCCTCAATACATGCGATCCTGATTTCAACACATCGATTCGTTACTTTCCTTACGTCAGTCTCTATTCGATTATTCCTTCGTCTTTCTTCTATAACTCCTCAGTCTCAATTCCAATACACTTGTCCATTGCGATAACTATCTTCCTTTTCGAACTTCCATCTACATGTGCACTGGTTCTTAGTCGGACGTCCTACTCGTACCTATTGAGAGGCAAAGTACTACTTCAGTATACTTATATCCTTTATCATCTAACTCTATTCTACCCAAACGTGTCCTATTACGCTTTACAACTTAATACATGTAACACGTATTGATCATATTCTCAATTTAATATCGTATAATCATGCAAATCACATAAGCACTTAACACATAGCATCTAGTGATCACGCAATTCACTTAAACACTTAACATGTAAGTTCTACTTCGAATTATAAACAGTTATACCTTGTTACTATACAATTTACGATTTATAAATTTCACGAAAATCGGGCAGCATTTCCTTTGTAAAGTGGACTAATCCTCGAAAAAATATCCGGCTCCAAGTTGCAATCAAGTACCTACGATGGATTCAAAATCCACCTACAAGTTCAACATTTAACAATACAATTACAGTTACCAATCCACGCTATACGTGTGTCAATTGTACAAATCCGAAATTAATAATCTAATATCATTATTTAATCATTTATCCAATTAGCAATTAGAATCACTTAATCACATTTACTAAATCACAACATTACCTTATACATTATAAAAGGTTGACTTTGACTTATACCATTTTCGAAAATCATCATTTTATAACCGATAATTCTTATTTAGCATATAATCCAAATCAATTATACAATTACAATTAAATTACAATTAACAGTGATAATTACACTTAACCTTTCCGACATACAACACTATAATTATATCCGAAAATAATATGTTTCGTAATTTAAGTCGGACTCAGAATAAATCATCACCGTCCCCGTCGGCTCGCCGAAGCTCATCGCCGGCGGCGGCAAAACCCGGAGGTACCCAATAATTCGGGCGTCCAGTCAAAAATTCCACCAATTTTATTTCGTAAAATAATTATAAGAATATTGAATTACAATTTCATCATGAAATTCGAACCAATTATTTGAACCACAGCAATTAAATCGAATTCAGAATGGAATATCAATCAATCAAGGACGAAGCCCACTAACACAACACACTGCACTTGCATGTACAACACACAAGTATTACACACATCCACGTGGCACAGACATACACCAACACACACTTGGCACATGCACATACACGAACACCTCACGCCACCACACGCAGGGCACGCGCCACCACGCACAGCCAATACCAAAGCAGAGAGGAGATCCAACAGGGGAGGGAGAGAGACATCGACTCGTCGCTACAACCCAACCCGCTGCCATACATTCACCGACACACACACACAACTGTTTTTGATACACGAATACACACACACACACAGCCATGGGCTATACACACACAGATCAAAACCCATCGAACAAATCACACAACCCACTCTCAACAACATACGCGGCAACACACAATCACGGGTCGCCGGACATGGTTGCCAACGTCGGTCAAACAGAGGGAAGGGGTGATATCACGGGAGAGACAGAGAAAATCAGGAGAGATCGCAATCGGGAGGGAGAGAGCCCGAGATTAAACGAGAGAGGCGAGAGAGATTGTGAGGGAGAGAGATCAAATTGAGAGAGAGAAGAGATAAGGATAATTGAGAGATACCCCATCTGAAAATCTGAAGAGATAAGGCTTTAAACAAATAATATCCAGGGCGTTATAGTACTCTGCAAATTCTAAAAACTGATTTAAACAATTTCAAAAATCTGTTTTTAATCAATTTCGAATTGAAATAAAACAAAAAATGGGGATAAAATATTTCTAAAAATATTTTAAAAAAAATTTTGTGAAATTATGAACAGCCCCATATTTTTAAAACCATTATTGAATCAAAATTGAATTTTATATGTATTTTACAAGTTTTACCTCTTTAAATGCAATAAACATTTTTAAATCATTTTAAAATACTTACACACACAATTAAATATCCCCATGAATTTTATAAACTTCTTAATATCATAAAGATGATAATGCAAAAGATTTCGTGATTTAAAACGATTCCAGTGATTTTATATGATTTTTCAAAGATTAAAAATGCACTTTTTAAAAATACTTTTAATGCTCTGAAAATACAATTAAAATTCTACGAGCACATACGATACATACCAATCATCATATAATCATATAAACATGATTTCACACATACTTTTATTTCACAAAAATATATCCATCTCATAAATCACATAATTATCATTTTAAAACTAGTTAAGCACTTAATTAATTACACGAAAATTTCTAGGTTGTTACAAGTATGGCTTATCTAGCTAATGTGGTTGATACCAAGAGAAAAGCACCTAGACAACAATAAATCCCAATGATTGAAGAGTTTTTTGGAATGTATTCTAGAGAATCTACCCAGATTACAGTCAAGTTGTAAAACTAGAAATATGAGTGTTGTACATGAAATTATCATGGGCTAAGTTTAGGCTCATTAAGTTATAGGATCCAATCCAAACGAGTGAGAGAATAGATTTAGTGCAATTCCTGAAGATCAGACAAAAAAATGAGCAAGGAACTAGGAATATAAGGAGGTTCTTAAAGGTCTGGAAGCTGAGAAGATCATTCGAAGACCAGGTTCCCCTAAGCAGAAGGGTTCGAATTAATATAGCTACAGCCACGGAAAGAGGTAGGAACATGCAAAGATATTAGATAAGTTATCCAGCTTAACATGTGTGTTATCTGTGCAGGTACAGGTACCTAGCAAGAGGTTCCTGAGCAGTATGTCCCGAAATAAGGAGGTTCCTGAGAAACGGGCTCCTGAGATATAAGTTCCTGAGCACCTGGTTCCTAAGAATGACCGACAGAACGTTCTAGAAGCTATCTAGAACAGATAAACGCATTATTATTGGAGTATAATTCTAGGGCGCAGATGATCCTAGAATATCTCCAATATACGAGAGAATTAGAATGGGGTACGAACTCGAGTTCTACTCTATTCCAACAACTAGTTCGTGAAAGGCTCTAAAGGAACCTGAGTCCTACACTAACTAGGTGATCGAGCACAGCTATTCCAGCAGAGTCAGATTCGCATTAGAACTACGTGAGCTTGATTCCTATAAAAAGGATACGTAGGCACCTTGAAGGGGAACGAATTCACCTCTCTAATTTTCTCTAAATGCATCTGAGATTATTGGAGACCCCGGCAAGCTCAGCACAACCCCCAAACACAACCCAAATCCTCCAGTGAATAGTTGATCGTTAGCCTTACAACTCATTGAAAGCCTCACAGAAAGTTGATACGAAATCCACTCATCAACATTGGCGCTAGAAGGAGGGGAGTTATCATCTTAAGAGTGGAAAGATGGCAGGCAACAAAGATAGCGAAGCAACCAATTCCAGTGAGAAGGTATCAAACAGAGTAGAGCATGAAGTCACACCAGTAGACTTATTGGAAGCTATTAGGTCAATTGGAGACAGAGTGTCGAATCTGGAACAAGCTTCAAGCAAGAAGAAAAAGAAGGCTATGAAAGGAAGGAAATCAAAGGTTACTCCGAAGCGATGAAATTTTGAAGATAAGGAATCTGAACCTGAGGATGAATTGAATGGAGAGGAGGAAGAGATAAACCAGGATGGTGACGATAGAGAACAAGAGAACCCTGAGAAGAAGAAAACTCCTATCAAGAAGGCGAAACCCCAGGTTCATACTGAGTCCAAGCCAAAGAAAAAGACCAGGGCAGGAGATTCCTTGCAGAGAAAGAAGAAAGATAAGGAGTCATCTGTTTAGATAACCGATGATGATGAAACAGGTTCGGAAGAAACTAGTGAGGAATCTAGTACTGCAGAATCGCTAGATAGTGAAGAAGTGGGTAGAAAGACAAGAACAGAAGCTACTGGAGAGGTAACGGCTGAAGATGTTAAGAAAATACTAACTCAATTAAGGGATGAGAAGTACCTCTTTGCTAAACCAATAACCGCTTCTCCCTTCACTAAGAAGGTTCGGAAGTCAGCTTTACCAAGATCTTTTAGACCTTCGAATGAGTTAAAGTTTGACGGAACCACCGACCCGGTTGAATACCTAAGCCGTTTTGACACAGAGATGGACGTATATCAAGTAAACGAAGCTACTAGGTGTAGGCTACTGGCTGCAACTTTGCAGGGCGGTGCACACCAATGGTTTAAGAGGTTACCTGCTAATTCTATTGGTTCTTGGGAAAGCATGGGACAGCTTTTCGTTACACAGTTCAGGGCATCTATTGCGTTTGCACCACCTACCAACACTTTGGCCAATATCAAGAAGAGACCTAATGAAACATTGACAGAGTATTTCAAGAGGTTTAACGCAGAGGTTCCGAAAGTGAGGAGAGCATCTGAGGAGACCTTGAAGAATTTCCTAATTGCTGGAGTCAAAAGAGGTTCTGATTTCTAGAAAAACCTACAAGGGAAGAAACCTGAGACATTGACAGATTTTTATTCTCAAGCAGAATCTTTTCGTTTGGTAGAAGAATCTCTAGCTGATTTGAAGAAAGATCCAGAATTTGAGAGACAAACAGGATGGTCAGGGAATAAGAGGTCGAGGAACAGAAGCCCTAGCAATCGTGATAAAAAGAAGGTGGTCAGTCGAACATCACAAGTGAAGCCATTAGTTGAAAGTGTGAATCCTACTAAACCAGCTATGAACCAGGTTCCGCCACCAGCTTCCTACAATAATAAAAATAAACGAGATAGACCTGTTTATGAAACTTTCACCCCTTTGGTAGCTCCAATCGATCATATCTATGCTGTGAATGAGAAGTCTTCGTGGTTTAGGAAACCTGTTAGGGTTGGTCCTCCTGGGAATAAAAACGATCGTCCATATTGTGATTTTCATGATAATAACGGGCATAATACTGCAGACTGTCACCATTTGAGAGATTTAATTGAAACTTTAATAAGGCAAGGGCAGTTAACTGAATGGGTAGCTCAAGAAGGAAAGAAATACAGAGAATAGAAGACGCAAAGGGCACTAGAACCTACATTGGTTGAGGGACCACCTAAGACTGGATATATACGAACTATTATGGGAGGTCCCCATGTTGGAGGAAGCAGCAGAGGCGCCATGGAAAGATATACTCGTGAAGCTAAGGAACGTCCACTGACCAATGTTTGAAGGGGAAAATGCAAATATTACTTTTACTGAGGATGATGCTTCTTGGGTACATCATCCCCATACTGATGCCTTGGTAATTGAGGCAGAAATTGGGTCGTATGAGGTCCATAGAGTGTTGGTGGATAATGGAAGTTCTGTAAATCTGTTATCTTACTCGGCTTTTAAGAAGATGCATTTTTTGGATAAGGATTTAACTCCAACGAAGGACACTCTATATGGTTTCACCAATAATCAGGTTCCTATCAAAGGTAAGATTCGTTTGCCAGTTATTTTAGGTGATAAACCTTGTTGCATCACACAATTGTCGGAATTTATTGTTATTGAGGACAACATGAATTATAATGCCATCCTTGGGAGACCAGTGTTAAAGGAGATGAAAGTGGTAACCTCAATTTATCATTTGACTATGAAGTTCCCAACGCCGAGTGGTATTGGTGTAGTTCGAGGATGCCAGTATAAGTCTAGAGAATGTTATACTAAAGCTCTGCAACATGCTGCTAAGGCAGCTAAACTCCCAGAACCTGTCGACGAGGTTCCTGATGACTTTCCAGGGAAGAATCCAGATGTGATAACGGACGATTTACGAGGTCACCCATTAGAGGGTTTTACATCAGCCTCTTGCAGAGTAAAAAGTATGGAAGGAATCATAGAAGAGGAACCTCATGCTGAGATTCCAGTTTTTCAAGGACCAGATACCCCTTACTTGTTGATAGAACATGCACCCCATGGTGGTGAGGATGGTGATGTTTGTATGACAGAAAAATTGGATGATGAAAATCCTCGAAAAATGAAGCATAATGGAAGCGATGAGGACAGTCAGCCGGCATCTAAGAAACGGAATATCATGGATAAAGCACATGAACCACATATAGTTGAGGAACCTCAGGAAAAGTTGGCAGGAGAAATGGATATAGATCTGGATCCTCGAATGCCAGAAACGGTGGTCAAAGCTGGACCAGCTGGGGAGATATTGGATGTAAAGATAAATGATAAGGATGGAACAAAAGTATTGAAGATTGGAGCTCAACTTGAAACAATTGTGAAGGAATCTCTTATTTCCTTTCTTAGCAGGAATCTGGATGTATTTGCATGGTGCCATGCGGATATGGAGGGAATAGATCCAAAGGTCATGTGTCACAAACTGAACATTAATCCAGAAAAGAATGGTATAAGACAGAAGCGAAGACCGGTTAGTGGAGAAAGAGCTCAGGCATTAAAAGAAGAAGTAGACAAGTTGCTGGATGCAGGATTGATAAAAGAGTCTTTCTATCCTGAATGGTTAGCAAATCCAGTTTTGGTGAGGAAACCTAATGGAAAATGGAGAACCTGCGTGGATTTCACAGATCTCAGCAAAGCATGCCCAAAGGACAGCTTCCCGCTGCCACGAATTGATCAGTTGGTGGATGTAACAGCGGGACATGCTTTACTCAGCTTCATGGACGCATATTCAGGTTAAAATCAAATCCCTATGTATGAACCTGATCAGGAACATACTTCTTTTATCACAGATAGAGGTCTTTATTGTTACATATGCATGCCATTTGGATTGATTAATGCTGGAGCCACATATCAACGATTGGTAAATATGATGTTTAAAGAGCAAATTGGCAAAACCATGGAGGTATATGTGGACGACATGTTAGTTAAATCTAAAGAGGTTACTGACCATGTGAAGCATTTTGAGGAGATGTTTGAAATCCTACGAAAGTACAGAATGAAATTAAACCCCCAAAAGTGCGTATTCGGAGTAGAATCAGGAAAATTCTTAGGGTTCATGGTGAACCACAGAGGTATAGAAGCCAATCCAACCAAGATTAAAGCATTGATCGATATGAAATCGCCAAGAACTGTCAGAGAGGTTCAAACCCTTACTGGAAGAGTTGCAGCTTTGAGCAGGTTTATATCGAGGTCAACCGATAAGTGTCAAGAGTTCTTTAAAGCCATAAAGAAAGGAAGTAAGTTTGAATGGACAGAAGAATGCGAGATAGCTTTTGGAAAATTGAAGGAGCATTTGGGAAGTTCTACGTTACTAGCAAAGCCAATTGATGGGGAAACATTAATACTCTATTTAGCTGTGTCAGAGTATTCTATTATTACGGTCTTAGTTCGAGAAGAAGATGGGCAGCAGAGTCCAATCTATTATGTTAGTAAGAGATTGCTCGATGCAGAAACAAGGTACACAAGAATGGAGAAGCTGGTTTATGCTTTGATTCTAGCTTCCAGGAAGCTGCGGCCTTATTTTCAAGATCACAAGATGGAGGTAAGAACCTCTTATCCTCTCAGACAAGTGATGCACAAGCCTGAGACCTCGGGAAGGATGTTAAAATGGACCGTGGAGCTAGGACAGTTTGATATAGAATACAAGCCAAAAACAGTCATCAAGGCTCAAGCTTCAGCAGATTTTTTGATCGAGTTTCCACCTCAGGTGGAGGTTACTGGTCAGGAGGTACCGAGAGAAGTGATTGAAGGGAAGAAAGAAGATGACAATAGTACACCTTGGTGGACTTTGTATGTGGATGGAGTTTCTAATAGTAATGGAGCTGGAGCGGGCATAGAGTTAATTAGCCCAGAAGGACACAGACTGCATAGTTCGATCCATTTTGCTTTCAAAGCCACAAACAATGATGCCAAATATGAAGCATTGATCGCAGGTCTCAAGCTAGCTTTAGAGATGAAAGTTGAGAATATCAGGGTATTTAGTGACTCGATGTTAGTTGTTTGGCAGATTCGTGGGGGGTTTCAGGCAAGAGGCCCACGAACAGATTTATATTTGAGATACTCTCAGGAGTTGTTGGCAAAATTTCGAGAGGTAAAGTTAAATCAGATACCTCGAGGGAAAAATACAAATGCAGATGCATTAGCCAAATTAGGCTCACAGAGAGAGTCCACGTTGTTAGGAGTGATTCCGTTACAGATTCAAGAGCAGCCTAGCGTCTTCAAGGAGGAAGTGATGGACATTGAATTCCCAGTTGATGATTCATGGATGACTCCAATTTATAGCTATTTGGCAAAAGGAGAGATACCTTCTAGTCAAGATGAAATCAGAAAGTTAAAATATTATGCTGCCAAGTACGTGATTTATGATGGAAACCTGTATAAACGAGGATTTAACCAGCCTTTGCTTAAGTGTGTAGCTGGAGAACAGTGTAGATACATCTTTGAGGAGATTCATGAAGGAGTATGCGGAAATCACTCGGGGGGTAATTCTCTAGCCATGAAGATCCTTAGACAAGGGTATTATTGGCCAACCCTCAAAGCAGATGCTAAAAAATTTGCTCAAGCATGCAGCAATTGTCAGAGATTTGCAAATTTCGATAGCAGGCCTGTAGCTCCCATCAAGCAAATTATAAGCCCTTGGCCATTCAACGTTTGGGGGATAGACCTCATTGGAGAGCTCCCGACAGGAAAAGGAGGAGTAAAGTATGCAGTGGTTGCAGTTGATTACTTCACAAAATGGGTAGAAGCAGAGACACTGGCTAAGATTACAGCTTCGAAACTAACTGAGTTTATTTTTTGAGCCATTGTTTGCAGGTTTGGCATTCCCCAGAAGTTGGTTTCTGATAATGGGAAGCAGTTTATAGCAAAGAGCTTAGAGGATTGTGCGAATAGTTTGGAATTCAGAAAGCATTTTCAGCAGTGTATTATCCACAGAGCAATTGACAAACTGAAGCTATAAACAAAATAATCAAGCATACTTTGAAAGCAAGGCTTGAAGACAAGAAAGGAAGCTGGCCAGAAGAGCTTCCTGGAGTCCTGTGGTCGTATAACACTACTCCTCGAACAACAACTGGTGAGTCTCCTTTTACTCTCACTTATGGTTGTGAAGCTATGGTACCTGTAGAAGTTGGCACAGGTTCCTTGAGGAGAAAGTATTATGACCCTGAGAACAATGAGGTCAATCATAGACTCTACCTAGACATGGTTGAAGAGTTAAGAACAGAATCTCAGATGAAGCTAGCAGCTTACCAGCAAAGAGTTCGAAGGTACTACAACAAGAAGGTGAAGGCAAGACCTTTTAAAGTTGGAGACCTAGTTTTGAGGAAAGTCATGCCCAATACCAAGGTTCTAGCACATGAAGCTTTTGGAGCAAATTGGGAGGGTCCTTACCAGATAAAGTCAGTCATTTGGGAAGGAGCCTATCATCTGATGGATATGGAAGGGAACCTCATTCCGAGAGCTTGGAATGCAGAGCATCTCAAGAAGTATTATCAGTAATTCTCTTTTACTATGCTTTTTTAGGAAAAGTAAGGCTCTTTCAACCCAGGAATAAAGGCAGCTTATTAGTTATAGCTGACCCAAATTGTTGATTTTAGTATTTAATTTTGCATGTAACCGGGGGGTACTTGATGTGAACCTTCCTATTTGCAGGACCGCTTTTTAGTAATGAGCATTGATAGCTCTGCGTTGAATTTGTTAATTGCAGTATTGATGATTATAGCTTCCTAATAGTTCTTTTATGTAACAATAATTACCCAAAAGAACTGGGGGTAGTATTCCTACTTAGACAGTATTGTGCATGATATGATTAGCTATTTCATATGCCAATTTGAAATTTTTAAGTACTTGTTTTAGTACTTGTATCGTAAAACAGGTTACCTTGACGAACAGGTTCCTGTAGCATTGATAGTATGAATATGAGTTGACAGACTATGCAAATTTTGATTGAATGATTCGAGAAAAAGTCCCAGGTAGCTTCCTGGGCATCGAGAAAAAGTCCCAGGTAGCTTCCTGGGCACGAGAAAAGCCTCAGCTGACTGAGCACGACATTGTTGCCAAAAGCCTCAAGTTCCTTGAACACGTGAATTAAAGTCCTGACAAAAGGCACCTCAAAGGAACCTGTATGGAGCCGAGACTGGCATATAGGAACCTGAAACTATATGTTTCACCCCTCCGTGGAGCCGCCACTGGCACGAGAGGAAGTGGGAACTTGTGTGGAGCCGAGACCGGCACACTTGTTCTTAAAGGGAATCCTAATAAGTCCCCCCTCATGTGGAACCGCCTCTGGCACATGGGAAGAAGGAATAAGTTCCTTAGCATTTACCTTCATAAATGTCTAGCCTGACACATGAAGAAGAGGAATCTGTGTGGACTCCCAGAACGGCGCACAGGTTCCTAGAATCGCCTCGAGTCAAAGAGAAAAAAGGAACCAATATGCCCCGAGGCATGTTGGGTGATAGAATATATTTTATCTATATTTTATAGGATTTTGTTCCCACATTTACGGTGCTTTTGCGAATAATCGTGTGGATTTAATTAGTTTTATTTGAGTTTGTTGCAGGAAATAAAGAATTGCCAAGTTGAAAGAAATTGAGCATTAATTAAAGATTTTATGTGATTTTTAGCTCGAAGAAAGAAATGGTGGAATTCCGGCTCGTTGTTAGAAATTATGGAACAGAGAATAAAGCAAATTCCAGGGGCTTCGAGGAGCAAGAGCTCCTAAATTAAGAGCAGGAGCGCTATGACATCACTTGATTTAGAATAAAACAAAGAAATTCCAGGAGGGTCTAGGCGCAAGAGCGCGAGGGAATCTGAGTAACAGCACGATGCGCATTATAAAGAGGCACAACAGCGCCGGTTTTTAGCGCACCTGCGCATCACAGTCATGCGCAACAGCACGTCTAACAGTGCCCCAGCGCGTCCCGCCTTTCCATCCTGCGCAGCAGCCCTTCGAATTTGGCGCAGTAGCGCTGTATTGCCCCTGTCCTTGTGCGGGATTAATTCAGAATTTAACACATGGAGGCCCATCTTGAGCAACAGCTCAACAAAAACAAGGCAAGAGCGCCTTCAGTTTCCTGTGCTGTGTGCGGAAAAATTCAGAAAAAAATAGAATAAATTCTATTTCCTATTTAGATTATTATTCTAATTAAAAATCAGGTGGGCTCTATTATTCTTGGCAATTACCTTAGTTGTTTAGGACTTTGTAAACACCTCTATATAAATAATTCTAGGGATACATTTTAGGGGGCTAGTTTTTACATCTTTTTATATACACAATTTTACATACGTTATTGAAGATTCAAAGCTAGGGTTTTATATCTTCCTCTTCATCTTTGCAAGCTTAATTCGATTTTAGATTTAATTGTTCTTCATTATTCAAAGGTTAAAGGTATTTCATCTTCTCCTTTAATTATTACATGTTTATTATGGCTTTCTTGATTATTATTGCTAGCTTTAATCCTAGAATGAGTGAGTAATTTAATTCTAGGGTATTAAGGGGATCCATGTTTGCACCATGAATTGGGCTTAATTTGATTAGTAAATTGATGGGTAAAGAGTAATTCTGATTGATATGTGTTAATTCTTAATTTGTGTAATTGCGCAATATCATGGATTAATTGATTGCAATAGGAGTAATAGATCGAAAGATTTTGCTGCTAGAGGCTTACATACAATTAGCGAAATTGAAGGTGATTGTGGAAGCATCATTAGATATTCTGAGAGTGTTAATGCTTGAAAAAGATTAACCATTGCTCTAATTACTTTATCCCATTAATTAGCTATATCTTTGAATTTTGTTTGGTGTAAGCATGGTGAACCTGAATTGCCCTAGATCTATTAATTGATTGAATTAAAACTTTGTTAATTTACATTAGTAGTTAAATAAAATTCCCAAATAATCGTTTGTGACTAGAAACAGTTGATAATAATTGAATTGAAATTGAAACTGTCTCCTTGAGGAATCGACCCGTATTTGCTAGTATCTACTACAATTGTTACCGTGCGCTTGCGGTTAGGTATAATTTTAACACATCAAGTTTTTGGCGCCGCTGCCGGGGAGACATCTAGTTTCTATTGATTTTAATTTAGTTGTTTAGATTGTTTCCATTGTCTCATTGAAACTTTTGTTCCAATTGAGGCAGACTTTACTATGTTTCTTGGCTTTGTTGAGCGTTTACAGGTTTGCAATGGGTGAAGTTGATACTTTTGCACTCCTATCTTCCCTAGTAGAGGCACATACTCGAGAGATTGCCATGTCGAAGACTACAGAGGCCACTATGCGTCCAATGAGTATCAACGATATGTCACAAGTGGCCCATAAAACTTACAACTTCTGTCAAATTTGTGGTGTCCAGGGTCACTATGGTTATGAATGCTCTTACAATATCTATAATTCTCAGAGTGCTCAGTTGGGACAAGTAAATTCTTTTGAAGAAGGATATGAGTACAATCAGTATTCAAACACTTTTGATCAAGAATGCGTGAATCAACAAGATTTCTACTACCAGGACAATGGTGCTCAAAATTTTTCATATCATAATCAGCAACAGTTTGAGCAACAATATTATCAGTTATATGAGCAGCCACCACAGCAAGAATATCAATATCCTCCTCTACAAGAAGATCTATATGTTTCTCAACCCAGTGCAGATGTGCAAGCTGATCAGACAAATGAGATGTGGGATATCTTGAATAAACTGCTAAAGAGTTCTGAAGAACAAGCCGAGGCGATCAAAGAATTAGAAACTCAAAGTTTGGCGATTGAATCTCAAATTGCACAGTTGGCTAACTCTTCTACTACAGTGCAGCTCGACTATTTACCATCATCATCTATCCGATCCGAAGAGGACCTGACTGCTATCAATCTCACGAGCGATCAGGAATATGACAGTTTCTTCATGTATGTTGATGATGAGGCCATTGATGAAGGGAAGGAGCATGCCACCGATGACGAGATCAATGATGTTGCTGCTACCGAGAACAATGTGACTGATGATGAGGCTACAAAGGAAAGCAATACAGAGATGGTTGTTGTTTCTCTTCCACAACCTGTGCCTAAGCTACCATGTATTGATAAATTTGCTCTCGATCTAGCCTCTACTTACATGGCTTCTTTGCTCAAGAATACTTATTTCAAGGTTGATGTGATCACAAAAGTTGTCCAAGAAGATCTTTCTCAAATTTTGGTTGATGATCCATACAAAGTGGCTCCTACGTTTGAAGCTCGGGGAGAGGGAGAAGATGGAAGTGTCGGCTTAATCAATGATGTGATAAGCCAAGGATTTCGAATGGCTCCAGTAAAAGTGAGGAGTGAAGAAAAGCCACCACCAGAGCCTCCACCTTATGTCAAGGGAGTTCGTTATTTTCGTGGTGTCGAATTTTATCGTTGTTTTATCACAAAGTTTTCCAAAACTGCACAAGCACTTTCTCTATTGCTTATTAATGACATATTTTATTTTACTGATGCTTGTTTGGAGACTTTCTGCAGGATAAAGACAACCACAGATGTTCTTGATACTTTTTGTGGTGGCGAGTTTATGATCGAGAAAGTGGATATTCTGCCTTTACCGGAGTATTTTTGAGGAGGTCAAGCTAATGACTCTAAAAAAGCGCTTCTTGGGAGGCAACCCATGGATCATGCTTCTTCATAGGGGAGTTCTTCTTTCCTTCTATTTTATATATGATAGATTTCTTTGTTTAGTTAATGAGTCATTGAGGACATTGACTCGCTTAAGTGTGGGGAGGTGTTCTCAACGTAGTGTGTAGTGTATAAAAAAAATCCAAAAAAATTAAAAAATTAAAAATACCAAAAATAATTCTGGCCATGCAATTTGATTAGTTGTTGTATTTTGCTTGACACACCCATGCATGCTTAGGAATCTTGTGTTTATGGACGCTTTTGTATGAGAAGTGGCGTGCTTTGTTCTTGTGCACACACTTACACTAGCAAGTTGAAGCTAGTAGACTTAATTGAATGTGTTAAGTGATTAGATGGACATGAATATGTGCAAGATGGCTTGGTTTTCATGCTTTGAGTACAAGTAGGTGCGTTAGAGAGTCTTGTTACTTGGGATTGATTATGTTTTGTCACACCAAGCGAGTTTTGAGCCTATATGCATATCCTTTGCATGATTTATTCGTTTGCTTGAGTGTCCACATGTTGCTTACATTGCTAGCACTCACTTGAGATCTTTCTTGAAATGCATGCTATTACTTGATGATGAGATGATAAAGGCACTTAGGGTTAACCTCGTATTTCCCATATTTCCACACCTTTGATACATGATCAATTAGTTAACCCGTTGAGCATAATCCTATTCTTTCGGTGGCGCACCACATTACTTGCCATTATCCTTTTTATTCTATTGGCCTTACGTTGAATTTGAACCCTAAATTGTCAAAGGCTAGTATCGTGCTTAAGGGAGTAATAAGGTGTTCATAAAGGGGGGGTTATTGTTGGTCATACTTTTGGGGGAATTATTGATTTTGGGTTGATGCTTGTTAGTCGAAATTCATAAAATATCTATGGATCATTGTGCTTATTCCTTAGCTCTCAGAAAAAAAAGAAAAAAAAATAGAAAAAAATAGAAAAGAAAAAAAAAGAAGAAAAAAATGAATAAATTTAAGAGCATTCTTATGTTTGTATGATCCTTCTTCTTTCGACTAGTCAAGTTATTATGTAAGGGGTATTGAAAATCTTAAGTGTGGGGAAGATGGGAAGGGAATGGAATTAATAATATTGTTGGGTACTAGCTTTTGACGTTAACCTGTTTTAGCTTTACTTGACATACCTTGTCCCTAGCCCACGTTACAACCCGAATAAAGACCTTTTGATTGTCATCAGTGATGTATGTTGTGTTGAGAGTGAGATTGATTGCGAGTGTCAAGTTGTGTTTATGATTTTGTTGGAATTGAGTGATACACTTAACCTTGTTCTTGAGTGAATATTCGTTTGTGAGTGAAAGGTGAGTTATTACTTGTTTTGGCATAGGAGATCCCAGGTTTAGACTCAAAGATGTGTTTCTTGTGGGCTTAGCATGATTACCAATTTATTCTTACACTTGACATGGATTTTTGTGATCTTATGCATCTTCTTTGAGTAGACTATGTGAATACTTGCACATTCAACACCAAGACATTGTATGTTTACTTTGATTCTTAAGTTGATGTGGCATGAGAGGACTTGTGTGTGTGGTGTTGTGTTGGCGTTGATCTTTTGCATGGTTAGATGAATTTTGTGGGTATATTCACTATAAACCCTCACGAGACCTTACTCGTCCACTAGGGCTACCTAGGGGTTTAAAGGACTTGTTGCATATATTAAATGCAACCGTGATCACCTACGGAAGTGGTACTAGTTATTTAGTTTAGTTATTATGTTAATTTGCACGAGGACGCGCAAAGTGCTAAGTGTGGGGATATTTGATAGAATATATTTTATCTATATTTTATAGGATTTTGTTTCCACATTTACGGTGCTTTTGCGAATAATCGTGTGGATTTAATTAGTTTTATTTGAGTTTGTTGCAGGAAATAAAGAATTGCCAAGTTGAAAGAAATTGAGCATTAATTAAAGATTTTATGTGATTTTTAGCTCGAAGAATTTATTTGGTGAAATTACGAGGAGAAATGGTGGAATTCCGGCTCGTTGTTAGAAATTATGGAACAGAGAATAAAGCAAATTCCAGGGTCTTCGAGGAGCAAGAGCTCCTAAATTAAGAGCAGGAGCGCCATGACATCACTTGACATAGATTAAAACAAAGAAATTCCAGGTGGGTCTAGGCGCAAGAGCGCGAGGGAATCTGAGTAACAGCGCGATGCGCATTTCAAAGATGCGCAACAGTGCCGGTTTTTAGCGCACCTGCGCATCACAGTCATGCGCAACAACACGTTTAACAGCTCCCCAGCGCGTCCCGTCTTTCCATCCTGCGCAGCAGCCCTTCGAATTTGGCGCAGTAGCGCTGTATTGCCCCTGTCCTTGTGCGGGATTAATTCAGAATTTAACACATGGAGGCCCATCTTGAGCAACAGCTCAACAAAAACAGGGCAAGAGCGCCTTCAGTTCCCTGTGCTGTGTGCGGAAAAATTCAGAAAAAAATAGAATAAATTCTATTTCATATTTAGATTATTATTCTAATTAAAAATCAGGTGGGCTCTATTACGCAATTACCTTAGTTGTTTAGGACTTCGTAAACACCTCTATATAAACAATTCTAGGGATACATTGTAGGGGGCTAGTTTTTACATTTTTTTATATACACAATTTTACATACGTTATTGAAGATTCAAAGCTAAGGTTTTATATCTTCCTCTTCATCTTTGCAAGTTTAATTCGATTTTAGATTTAATTATTCTTCATTATTCAAAGGTTAAAGGTATTTCTTATCTTCTCCTTTAATTATTACATGTTTATTATGGTTTTCTTGATTATTATTGTTAGCTTTAATCCTAGAATGAGTGAGTAATTTAATTCTAGGGTATTAAGGGGAGCCATGTTTGCACCATGAATTGGGCTTATTTTGATTAGTAAATTGATGGGTAAAGAGTAATTCGTATTGATATGTGTTAATTCTTAATTTGTGTAATTGCGCAATATCATGGATTAATTGATTGCAATAGGAGTAATAGATCGAAAGATTTTGCTACTAGAGGCTTACATACAATTAGCGAAATTGAAGGTGATTGTGGAAGCATCATTAGATATTCTGAGAGTGTTAATGCTTGAAAAAGATTAACCATTGCTCTAATTACTTTATCCCATTAATAAGCTATATCTTTGAGATTTGTTTGGTGTAAGCATGGTGAACCTGAATTGCCCTAGATCCTTTAATTGATTGAATTAAAACTTTGTTAATTTACATTAGTAGTTAAATAAAATTCCCAAATAATCGTTTGTGACTAGAAACAGATGATAATAATTGAATTGAAATTGAAACTGTCTCCTTGAGGAATCGACCCGTATTTGCTAGTATCTACTACAATTGATACCGTGCGCTTGCGGTTAGGTATAATTTTAACAAATCATTGGGACCTAGAGTTTAGGATTGGGAACCAAGCAGGTGACCTTTCCAAGAGAAAAAAGGAACCAATATGCCTCGAGGCATGTTGGGACCAAGAGATTAGGTTTGGGAGCCAAGCAGGCGACCTTTCCAAGAGTTGACCCAAATTAAACAAGAGAAAATTTTACTGACATTAACTATTTTCTGTTTTATGTTTCATGTTTTTGCAGGGTTAATCAGCTATTTTCAGGGAACCTGGTTTCAGCTATAGAAAAACAGGGAATCACTAAGGGAAATTATTTCTTCGTAACTAAAATATGCAGGATGACAATGATGTTGAGCCAAAAACAAGAGAAGACAAAGATGGTTCTGAAAAAACAAAGGCGAAAAAGGTATATATCTCTTAAAAACATACCACAAATCATTAGTTCTTAAAACCTTAATCAGTACTTGTTAAACTTTTAATCACTAACATATTTGACTATAACTACTGTCACTATAACTACAGGACGAATTGGAACTACTTCGAGAAAGAGCAAATGATTTAATAGAAACAAAATTGTTGTTAGACACAGACCTCAAACTGGCCATTGACAAAGATCCAACAAATAAAGAGCTGCTGTCGATTAGAAACATCATCAATGAACTATTTCATCCAGCAAAACAAGATGAGCCTTCTATGGATAGAAATAGGAAATCATCTCAGCAAGACCATCAGACATCTCCAACAGACTTCGACAATGATTTTCAGTTGAGACATCAAGACACAAAACAACTTGACCTCATAGAATATTTGCAGTCAACTAAAACCAATGTTGAGAAGTCTAACATATTTGGTCCAGACCAAGAAAATGATGGAATTCC
Organism: Kitagawia praeruptora; assembly: GCA_037693485.1. Taxonomy (NCBI): domain Eukaryota; kingdom Viridiplantae; phylum Streptophyta; class Magnoliopsida; order Apiales; family Apiaceae; genus Kitagawia; species Kitagawia praeruptora. The sequence continues at coordinate 85,692,192 of CM075353.1, read as the reverse complement.
AAGTTTCTCACTTGGGATAGATGAAGACATATATGGTGATATTGAATTAGCCAAGGGAAAAGATGACTTCATTACTCCAAAACCAGCAATAAGAGAGAAGAGCACACGAGTTCTTAAATTGGGTCGATTTGGTAAATCACCATACGTTGAAAGGGTTGTAGACATAAGTGCTAAATTAACAAGTAAAGATATGGGACTTTGGAGATTTATGATACAAAAAAAGATCCAATGCAAGTATTTAAACACTTTACTGTACTTAGTTATCCCATTTCAAAATATTTCTTATAGAAAGATAATATGTTCTTATTATTGACAGGGAACATGTCTTCACCTGGGATTATTTCTTTTGTATAAGGGAGGATATCCAAACATTAAAACTTAACCATAATCTGGCGAGTTCTGTCATTGATACATGGGCTATAATCTTGAATGATAATGAAAAGTACAAGTCAGAAGAATCTCCGGTGCGTCTCTTTTCTACTATTGACTGTGTGGTAATCATCTAGCTCACTATTAAAGATACTAGATATGTGTTCTAATTTTCATGTAATACTATTTAATCCTAATTCTAAAAACCTTGGATATGTGTTCTAATACTATTTTCAGTACCCAACCTTGGATTCTGTTAAAAGTGTGACTGTGACGTGTCCAATATTTGCTGAAAACATGGATGAGATGCTCAACAGATTCAATAGGACAAAACTGGACAGTATAGACATGGTAAATAAAATCATTTAATTAAAAGGTCAAAATATATTGAATGCAATACTTTTCGCTTGTTTTTTTGTTTAATAATTTTTTTTTCAGGTGTTTTTCCCCTGTATTGGATATGAGCATTTCTATTTGATTTGTTACAACATGAAAAATCCAGCATATGAAATAATTGACAACATAGCAAGAAACGATGATCCAAAGATATGCTATGGCCAAAAACCAAGAATTCTGGTATGAAACTTGAACCATATGACTTATTTACCTTTCTTGTTTACCTAAATTTAATACCATATACATTATTTTACAGCATTCACACTTTATGAAGTATTTGAAAGCAAAGGGCCATTTATTTTTTGTGAATAAACTCAAGAATTTAAAGCCTGATTACAAGAAGATGCCATGGCAGACAAAATTTAATACAGTTGACTGTGGTATTTTCCTCATGAGACACATGGAAACTTACAAAGGTGATTCTAAAAATTGGCAGACAGGATTTAATGAAGAAAAGGTACTCAAACATTCCCCCTCTACAAATACTTTCACCAAATTATAATTATTTATTTCTATTTTAGCTGGTTTATTGCATGTTGTAGTGGTGACATAAAGGACTTGATCAATTATTTTCCTTCGTTTATATGCTTATGGTGTGATAGTATATGCTTATGGTGTGATAGTAATTGTTTGTCAAAAAGGTGTGAATAGTGATTCCATTCTATGCACTTTTACTTGGTCTCCACTTTACCAATTCACTATTAAATATTACATAATTTACAAAATTATGTTATATAAATCACTAGTTCATTCTATAAAAATCACCAGTTACTTGTAAATATATCACTTTAAATATTACAAACATGACCATTTTTTGTCATTAAAATAACTAGTTAGATGTGTTAGGCATACCGAATTGAATCATGCGTATCATTTGTTCCCAAAAGGCTACTTACCTTGTAATAACCCGAATTTTCGATAGAATTAAAACTTTTCTTAATTACGAATAAGTGCATTGATGAATGGCGATTCCAAGGGACAGTGATTGTAATGAATGTGTATTGTCAGAAAAGATCAATCCAATGGTTGAGGACATAGATAAGAATAATCTATCGCCCAGGGAATAAGGTAATGTACCCAAGAGGGGAAATGGGAAATGAGTTGGTATGATAAACCTGATTTCTGGATTTGAGAGAATCCTTCATTTTTGATGAATAGTACTTTTCATACGTGAATAGTAATTTGGATGGATGAATAGTGATTGTGAAAGTTAGAAAACTTTTCATGCCACCCTATGTACGGAACGTGGTATGGATGTTTTGAAGTCATATTAGTAATCCACGGAGAAAATAAGTGTATGCAGAGACGATCGGAATTCAGAAAATCCTATTTTCATTTTTGGTGGAATATTTGACCGGTCTGTGAATTAAATATTTTTATATTCAAGAAACAAGATATTAAATTGGAGGAATTGAGGATTTAATATTTTGGGATTTTATTATATTTGATTTGAGAATTTAGAACAAAAACCACTGAGTCAGTGAAACGAACGTCCTAGACACCGCTGAGACTTTATAACGAGATTAAAGTGATTAAGCGAACGAATCATGGATTAAGGATATGGTATATTAAGAGTCCAAGGGAGGATATATTACTAAAGGAGAATGGAATTGAGAATAAAATCCTAGAGGAAAAGGAATTGAGAACAGTTGAGAAAGCGCGGGAACATTTTCTGAGAACAAGAAATAGAAAGAGAATAAACAAGGAATATTGGAGATATTATTGATTTAAGGTATTATGCCACATTGGATCAATGAAGTGCAACATATAAGTCGTAACGTATTTATTTTATTAAGACGACACAGAAGAAATCAAGTCGGTGAACAAAAGGATGCATCCAATCTTGCAATATACACCGTCCAAGTGAGTGGATCATGACATCACACCTTAATAAAGCAACTAGCATCAAAAGGTAATAAACCAAGGACTTAAGTGCAATAACACAAAAGAGGAGGACTTGGGTGCAATTTTGGAGGATAAGGAAATCTAAACCAACCAATGAGAAGATGACACCTCATGGCAAAGTGGATGAGGTTGATTAAAAGATAAAGACTTGTATTATTCAACCAAAACCAAAACAAAACATCACCACCACCCACCAAGAGCTACCCACGGTTTTCTAAAGAAAAGAAGATGATGAATAGTAAATTTTTCATATCTCAAGATCTAGCCACTCATAAATCACAATCTATATCTTAAATCAAAGCTTAGAAGAAGATAGGAAGGTGTGCCAAGTTTGAGAGCAAGAAGGTAACCATTCCATTTTCATTTTGATTTTACAAGATGAGCATGAATAGTGATGAATAGTAATTTCAAGAAACTAACTTTGATTTTCTTGTTTCTTTGGTTGATCTAGGTTCAGTTGAATTTCTTTTCCATTTTAAAAGTTTATTTCAGATTTTCTCGGCTGAACTTTTCTAAAACGTTCAGTTGAATTTTATTTTATTTTCTTTTTCTGTTTTTCAGTAGAATGTTCAGTATAATCTCAAATGAACTTTCGGCTGAACTTTTGCCGAAAGTTCAGATGAGTCAGCCGAAAGTTCAGATGAGATTGTTTGTATATATTATGTTGTTTCTCGGCTGAACTTTTACGTTATCTTAACTTTTCCACCCGTTCAGTTCTTTGGTATCAGATATATCACTCTCTCTCATCTGTTCATATAAACACGCAAAGATATATATATATATATATATATATATATATATATATATATATATAAACACTCCAAAAACGCTATTTTCGATCTGTTTATCACCTAAACTCGAGTTTTTACTCAGTTTGTCACTAATATGATTACTTAAATCGTATAATCTAGTCGAACCTCTGCCCGATTTTAGTTGGATTTCGTTTTTAGATTTCAAAACCCTAATACCCAATTCGATTTTAGGCTTTGTTTAGCTGTGGTTAATTTCTATTAAGTGATTTAACTGATTAATTTCGATTAATATTACTAATCTGTTTAAGTGATTTAACTGGTTGTGTAAGTGTGTTAAGTATTAATTAATTTCTGCTTAATTCGTTTTTAGTGATATCGTTAATTGTGAATTAGTAATATTTTCTTAATTGTTTAACTTAATTCTAATTTTTGAATTAAAATTGATTTTCAATTAATTTTAATTTTAAAATTTGAATTAATTTGTTTTTAACTCATTAAATATTTCTTAATGGCTCAAAAAAATCAACCAATTTTTGAATTAGCTAAAACTAATTTAGTTGGTTATTTTAATCCGGATAGCTGCCCCGTGGAAAGGTTTAAACCCTGGGTTCGTTTTTTAAACACACATCCCCTAATTTCTTATGCTATGATTTTGGGTGTTCGTTTAATAATTAGTGCACTTCGTCTTATTTGCACTACAGCAGTTATCCCCTCTGGCACAGATCCTCAATTTTTTACCTTTAGTGTCTGTGGTACTTCATATCGAGTAGATGCATCAGTGATCAACAAAGCTCTATTTTTCCCAACTGATAACTTTGCGCATACACCCACTCATGAGGTTATAACTCAGTTCTTTGCAGATATTCGTTATCAAGGAGTACTAGATTTGGCAAGGCTTAATAAAAATAATCTAGTTGCTGAATGGAATTTGTTCTTCGATACACTAGCTAAATTGTTTGCCCCTTCGTTAAAATCAGGTGTAAACAATATTACTTCTCACATCCAGTATATTGGGTATGCTGTTGCTTTTAATAGATCAATCAATTTTGGCAAACGACTTTTATTTGATATGATCAAGAAACTAAAGGTTTGCAAACGTAGTTTCGAGTCGGGTAGTAAGATTTCCTGTTACTATCCTCGTTTTATCATGATTATCTTTAACTACTTGCTCACACCTGAACATCTTGCATTATATACAAACAGTGATTTTGAGAACTCTCCTAAAACCATCAAAAATTTGTACACAAGCTTAAATACTAACCTCGGGTACAATAATGTTGATGTGTTGGTAACTTCTTACATGGCTGAGTCAATTCCATTGCCAATCATTCCTGCACCAGTCCAACAAGAAGCACAAGTTCCTGAACAACAAATTCAAGTGGATCAACCCACTCAACCTGGAACCAATGTGCCTCTGCATGTAACTACTCCTCTCCCTGCATCTACTTCTGCTTCTATCTCTCAATCCCAAGAGGATGTTAGGACTGACCACGAAGTTGTAGAACCACAACTTCCGACCCAGGTCATAGAGACACATACAGAGTCAAACAAAGAAAATCAGCTCATCCGTGTCCTCTCAACAGGACATGGACTCTAAAATGGCCCAAGAACAGTTACTAGATTCATTCTCTCAACATGATGAATCTATTGAAAATCGCCAGACGGCCCTGGCAACTTGTAATGAGTCAAGCACAACCCCATTACTCACAATGGGTGAACCATTAGAAAGTCAAATGACTCAGGACATTCAGAGAGAAAAGTACTTGCAGCTAGTTACAGTGCCTACCATAGTTATGGTAGAAGAGCCTTCACAGGCTTCAGAGGGAAAATTTGATTTATTGCCAAATATTTTAGAATCATTTTCTCCCCTCCCAAGAGGAACATTCTTGGCTCCCTCAAGGGATTTTCCACTCGCAGTTTCGATTGGAGAAAGTGGAAGGCAACTCGGTCAGTCTACCACTGAAGCAATTCAGATTTCAATTCAAAATGATTTAGTAGACTCGACTGAGGTTTGGGATTTGCAAACTCCCATTGCACCACCAATGACCTCTTCAACAGGGGCTATGGTGATTTCTTCTGCAAGTACATCTGGAGTTGGACAACAGCTAGTGATGAGTGATGTGAGGCAAACACCGAGTGAAACACTTGCACATCAGATGAGTGATACACCCATGAGAGCAATTGAGGGGAGTGCACACACTGACACACATACTATTTTATTAAATCAAATTGTTGTTCTACAACAACAGTTGGATCTCGAAAAAGCTGAGAAGGAAAAACTTAAAGCACAAGTGGTTGAACAGTCTCTTTCTTCCACCTCTGTCCTAAATCGGCTTACAATTACAAGAGAAGAAGTGAATGCTGTCAAATCCAACATTCTCTTGAATACAAAAGATATCCAAGACGTACAGAGTCTAATTGCTGAGGATATGAAGAGCATAACAAATGTTAATGAAAGGTTAGATGAACTTGAGAAGAGATTCAATAAAAGGTTCATTGAAAATGAAAAGAACTCAAAATGGAGATTTGACAAGCTCGATGAAGGGATGCTGCACCTAAATGAAGGGATGAAACAAGTATATCAGATGATAGAGAAATTTACTAAGTCACAATATTCTAAGTCTATAGAGGATTCCTCAACTAAGGGGGAGAAGGCAAGTAAGATATGGGGAGAAGTCAAGCTAGGTGAGAAGACAAGTCTGGCAGCAGATAAAGGTAAAGGAGAGATGAAAAGTTCAGACATGTCAGATGATCAGTACTACCATGGTGAACAAGATGACTTCGATGCTTATGCTGAAGCAGAAGTTGAGTTACCTGGTGAGCCCGAGCTAGAGAAAGAAGCTGACTTTGCAGATTGGGAGGAAGTAGCACCTCCAGAGCCTCAATTTGAGAAAGATCTTCATAAGCAAAGGTCAGAACTGAAAAGAAAAGAAGATGAACTGGACAAGGTACGGGAATTACTCTCCAAGAGGAAAGAACTACAAAGAGCTGAAAATATTAAAAAACAACGTCTACATACAATTAATGTTGAATCTAAAAGAAGAGACGTTGCTATTAAGATTGGAGATAGATGCGATGAAGCTAGAAGAATCATAGATCTTCCACAAAGGGGTACTAACAATGACAGAGATTTTCTGAAGAAACTTGACAATTTCAGGACAACTAACCCTGACAATAATCTCTACATGAAGTCATTGGATTTGGGAATTTCTAGAGTTAGTGCTGCTTATGACCCTGTCAGACAAGAGATGGATATCTTTGTCTATTGGCATCGGGAAGGAACGTTTAAAGCTTCACTCAATTTCTTTGAGCACAGAACATTATCATAATTGTGGATTCTGATGAGCAAGGTCAAAAAGACATCTGAACTGAATATCATTCTTTATGAAAGACTCAAGGAATTTGTTTATAAGGCAGGACCAGAAGTCATTCGTCTGCCTTATCAAGTCAAGTATCTTGGTGCAAAATCTATTCAGTCCTTCAACCTTGATCCAGAATCAATGAAACTTGTTAGGATTCTTGGGTGATAGCATAGATTGACAACATAACATTGTAGTTTAGTTTGTTGTATAGACTAAGTAGAACACACTGTCACAAGCCAAAGCATGTCTTTTGTATAGTAAATAAATTGTTGTCATGTAATAAACTAGTTTCTTGAAAGAAGTTCATGCAAGTGTTCAAGCCTCAAGAAGTACAAGCATTTCGACAACAAGAATAAAGTCACTGTCATCTACAGTGAAGCTACTAGAATACATCATGTTGCAGGTCAAGATACAAATCTCAATCTGACAGCAACTTTGGCAAAGATTCGTTAAGACATAAAATTCTGCATACATGTCACGACAGCAAGTTTGAGACTCCTGACAGCAACATCTGCGGGGAGTTTGTACTGTCAACAAAGAATATTCTTTTGGTAGCAGACTTGGCATCAAGGATATTATCTTAACGGAATCAAATTGATTTGGACATTTTTCCAATCAACCATGTGACAGATTGGGTGTTCAACTTTCAGGCATGCTGCAGTATCCAAATATTGTAGCAGACCTGCGAAGACTACGACAAAAGCTTGAGGGATTCACATGATCGAGTAGTACAATTCGAGAACCTGCAAAGTCCACATCAAGCAGGGTTGTGTTAGCTTAAAATAGAAAATATCTAGGTTGTTGCTTTTGTACTGAAAAGATATATGTATAGCAATACTAGGTAGTCACATGGGTGTACAATTTGTAAAGAGCTGCCAAATGAAAATGATAGCAGCTCTACAACCCATGTAGATAGCGATAGTAGAGAAAAAGTTAGGAGATATAGATCTAACTACTATCCTGTCTTTAGTATGCAAGTTTTGAGACGAACTCACTTGTATCCCTCAAGAAACCGAAGCTTGAGAAAACACTTTCTCAAGGTTGTAGCAAACCCAACAAAATAAATAAAATATTTATTTTGTGAATCTCTTGAGTTCTACAACTTGTGCTTGCATTCAAATAGTTATAGATAAGAATCTTTGTTTGTTGTTGACGAAGATTCAAATTTATTAGTATTGCATTCAACCCCCCCCCCCTTCTGCAATCCTGCCCGGGACCAACAACTGGTATCAGAGCAACCAGATTGACGTACAAATCTGAAGATCTATGGCGATGGCTAATATGCAGAAGTCAAGTAGTATCAAGATCCCAGCTTTTGATAAATAGAACTACAATATTTGGAAAAGAAAATTTTTGTTATTTATCAAAGCTGCAAACCCACTATACATGGGTATCCTCGAAAATGGACCATTCATTCCTCAGAAGGAAGTTAAAGCCGCTACAGTAGAAGGTGAGGTAATCCCTGCTCATTGGGTTGCCAAGAGAACATCTGAGTATCTTGACTCAGAAAAGGAGAAAGTGGCGTTGGATGACTACCTGCAACTCATCCTGTTAGATGCACTTACCTTGGACCAAGCCATGTGTGGAAATGTCATAGGATGCACCTCGGCCAAGGATATGTGGAACAAGATCGAGTTGTTATGTGAAGGAAGTGAAGAGGTCAGAGAAAATCAACGACAAATACTGGTGTCTCAGTATGAAGCGTTCATGGCCAAGCCTGGTGAAGAGTTAACTCTCATGTTCGAGAGATTTAGCAAGTTGATAGCAGAACTGCAAATACATGGCAAGTTCTATGAGAAGAAAGAGATAAACATCAAGTTCTTGCTAACTCTACCAGAGCATCTTGAGCACAGAGTAACAGCCATTCGAGAAGGAAGAGATTTAAACATTGTTTCACTTGAAACATTGTATGGTGTTCTAAAATCTTATGAACTAGAACTCTATCAGAAGAGAGCCATACAGAATGGATCTAAAGGAAAGATGGCAAATATGTCTGGTGCTTTAGTTGCTCAAGAGCCAAGAGTTACTCAACCAGGTGAACAACTGCAAATCTCTCAATAGGTACAAGTACCTACCTTGAAGATAGAGGAAGTAGTTGAAGATGAAGAGAAAGTTGTTCTACAACTTGAAGATGTTGAAGATGAAGACTTCTATACTTTAGAAGAGATGGAAAACATGGACAATCCAACCATGGCATTCATGGCTAAGAAATTTAAGAACATACGGTTCAGGAGGAACAAGCCATACAAGCCACAGGGTCAAACTTCAAGATTCAACGAAGGAAGCTCTTCGAAGGCTGTGAGTGGTACAACCAAAGGAGGATACAAGTCTGGGTTGGTGGATAGATCAAGATTCAGATGCTTCAACTGCAAGGAGCTTGGACATTTTGCAACAGAGTGCAAAAAGCCGAGGCAGTTTTAGAGGATGGACAAAAGGTCAAGGAAAAGCCTACGTGGCTGAAGGAAAGTGCTGGGATGAAACTGAAGATGAAGAAGAATAAGAGTTCGTGAACTTAGCCCTCATGGTTAAATCTGATGATGAGGCATCAACTTCTTCTAATCAGGTACCATCCTTAGTTTTATTTGACATGTCTATCACTGATTACAAGCGAACCATTGAAGAAATGAGTGTTGAGATGTTTAATGTGCATACTAGTTTATCTGCTGCTCATGAAGAGATTGCTCGATTAACTAGTTCTAATAAATCACTCATATCTGAAAATGAAATGTTGTTGCTTAAGACCAGTCCATTAGATTCTTTAGCTCATAGGAACGCCAGATTAAAAAATTATTTAGTTTGTGCTAAAGAAATAGAAGAATATCTAAGGAAGGAATTGGCTGATAATGAATTCAAGATTAAAGCCTTTAGAAATTCTTCTAAATTGATACAGGAATGTCATGAGAAACAACCAGAGAAAAAGAGAGTTGGAATAGGATATGATTACGGTAGAAGACCTGGAAAGGAAGCTGTTGGAGATTGCTCAAATGGTGATACTGTCAAACCCAGCATTCTCAAGAATGTAAACAATGCCATATTCAAAAGTGTAGGGTTCAAAGTTGATGAATTATCCTTGATCATCAAACAAGAACTCCTAGACGAAGAAGAAGGGAATGACAGTACAACCATTGGTGGAAAAGATTCTGTCAAGCAACCCATGACAGAAACTTTGCCAAGCAATCTGACAGAATGTTCTAAAGATGCTGTCACAAAGGATGAGACAGAAACTTTGAAAGATACTGTCAAATAAGAATCCATGACAGCAACCTCCAAACCTGCTGTCAAGACAGTAGGAGGAAAAGGTACTGTCAAGGTTGTCTCGACAGCAACTTCAGAACATGCTGACAGCACAGTTTCTTCCAAGTCTAAGAATAGGAATGGTAAGTTAGGGATTGATAAGAAGAATGGCTATGAATCTGTTAGATATGCACCTAAGAAGCTTTGCAATAATTGTGGCTCATCTCAACATTTAACATTTGTTTGTAAGAAGGCAACCAGTACCAAAGTTAATGCAACTGAGGTAGATGGTAACTTACATAGAACCCCCATTATGCAAAGAAAGATGTCTGTGTGTAATAACATTGATTGTATGCCATGCAAGATAACTGCTATGAGTACTTGTTTCAATCTGCCTATTCTATCTGCTGAAAGATGTTCCTATGTGCAATCAGTGGAGACTTCTGATCCCACTGTGGTCAGTGAGAAAGCTACATCCACTAAGAAAAAGATCAAGTCTATTTCTAAACCAAAGTGGGTGGCCAAGGAAGTCGATCAAAAACTTTCTATTTCTGATGAAAATGTTTTGAATGAAAATGTTTCAAGTGATGCTAAGAGTGCAGGACCCAACAAGGTTTGGGTACCAGATGCAAATTAAGTCTCAACTGTTTTGCAAGGTGGAAACAATAAACAGGTCATGTGGATCATCGACAGTGGATGCTCCAGGCACATGACATGTGATATAACCCTGCTATCACAGTTTGTGGAGAAAACTGGCCAAATCATAACCTTTGGAGACAACAGCAAGGGTTACACTGTGGGATATGGCTGCTTGGAAATTGGAAATGTTGTCATTGAAGATATCGCTCTTGTGGAAGGGTTTAAGCACAATCTACTAAGTGTCAGTCAGTTCAGTGACAAAGGATTCAAAGTTGATTTTGATATGATGAACTGCTGCATTTACCACAAGAAAGATAGAAGCCTCTCTCTGAAAGGAGTAAGGAAAGGAAGCCTGTTTGTTGCAGACCTAAGCTCAACAAAGGAGGATAAAATTTACTGTTTCTACAGCAAGGCATCTGTTGGTGATAGCATGCTCTGGCACAAGAAGCTATCCCATCTCAACTTCAAAACAATGAACATTCTAATGAAGAAGGAGTTGGTGAGAGGACTTTCTCAACAAGAATTCTGTCAAGAAGGATTGTGTGAGGACTGTAAAATGGGAAAGTTAAAAAGAGCAGTACAAAAGTCTAAACGAATGAACACCAACACTGAATCACTCAAGTTGATTCATATGGATCTCTTTGGCCCAGTCAATGTTACATCCTTAGCCAAGAAGAGATATGCCTTAGTCATGGTGGATGACTACTCTAGGTACACTTGGGTTAAGTTCCTAGAAACAAAAGATGAAGCTACTCAGGAGATCATTGATCACATCAAAGTTCTTGATAGAACTCCAGGTGCTAAAGTGCAAATTCTAAGAAGTGACAATGGAACTGAGTTCAGAATTTAGAGCTCGGAAATTTCTGCAAGGATGAGGGAATTGTTCAACAATTCTCTGCTGCTAGGACACCACAGCAAAATGGTGTGGTGGAAAGAAAGAACAGAACTCTCATTGAAGCTACTAGGACTATGTTGAGTGATGCAAAATTACCAACATACTTCTGGGCAGAAGCAATGAACACAGCCTGTTATAGTCAGAACAGAACATTGATCAACAAGACTCATGGAAACACTCCCTACTATCTCTTGACAGGAAAGAAACCTACTGTCAAATACTTTCACATCTTTGGAAGTAAGTGCTTCATGATGAAGGACAACCATGAAAGGAAAGGAAAGTTTGATGCTAAAGCTTATGAAGGCATCTTCATGGGATATGGGATAGAGAGGACTGCTTACAGAGTCTATGTCATTGAGCACAAGATTATTGAAGAAAGTGTGAATGTCACATTTGATGAAGCCAAGTTTCCTGGTGTGCATGATGATGAGCAAATGCAACCACTCAGGTTTGAGAATCAGGGCTACTTGGAAGAAGAAGAATTTGTAAATGAAGAACCAAGCTACACTCAGACTGTGGAACATGGGAGAGATGAAGGAAACACTCAAAATTCAAATCAAACTCCAGCACAATCACAGACCATATCTGGAAACAATCAACAGGATGGTGAATCTGGAGATCAAGAAGAGCATGCAGAAGACAATGGAAATGGTGGAGATTCAAGTCCTCACAATGAAGATGATCAATCTGATCAATCTAGAAGCTTGCCTAGAACCACTAAGTGAAACAAAGATCACACCAGCAATCTAATCATTGGTGATCCCACTTCTGGTGTTAGGACAAGGAGGAATGTCTCTGCTGACAGCATGTTTTCATGTTTCCTATCTCAACTAGAGCCCAAGGTAGTTGAAGAAGCATTGTTGGATTCAGATTGGGTGATAGCCATGCAGGAAGAGCTCAATCAGTTTGAAAGGAACAATGTTTTGAAGCTGGTTCCAACACCCAAGAACAAATCAGTCATTGAGACAAAGTGGGTCTTCAGAAACAAATTAGATGAAAGTGGAAATGTGACAAGGAACAAAACAAGGCTAGTGGCTAAAGGTTACTATCAACAGGAATGGGTAGACTATGATGAAACATTTGCTCCTGTTGCAAGATTTGAAGCCATAAGGATATTTCTGGCATTTGCTGCACACTGTAACTTCAAGGTATTTCAGATGGATGTCAAAAGTGCCTTTCTAAATGGAGAGCTAGAAGAAGAAGTGTATGTTGAACAGCCACCTGGATTTGAAGATGGTGAATTCTATGACTTTGTCTATAAGCTGTTCAAAGCCCTCTATGGTCTCAAACAAGCACCTAGAGCCTGGTATGATACACTGTCTACCTTTCTATTGGAAAATGAATTTACAAGAGGTATTGTAGATAAGACATTATTCTACAAGCATCATGGCAAGGACATCATTCTGGTGCAAATCTATGTGGATGACATTATCTTTGGTTCGACTAATGAAAAGCTATGTGAGAGGTTCTCATCCCTCATGAGAAACAAATATGAGATGAGTATGATGGGAGAGCTGTCATTCTTTCTTGGACTTCAAATCTATCAGAAGAGTGATGGAATCTTCATATGCCAAACCAAGTATGTTAAAGAACTGCTCAAGAAGTTTAACTTGGAAGATTCCTCACCTGCCAAAACACCTATCTCTACTGCAACCAAACTGGATTTAGATCCAAAAGGGAAGAAAGTGGATTCTAGTACCTACATGGGCATGATTGGATCATTGCTTTATCTAACTGCTAGCAGACCAGACATTATGTTTGCTACATGTCTCTGTGCAAGGTTTCAGGCTGATCCAAAAGAATCACACTTGATTGCCATAAAAAGAATCTTTAGATATCTCAAAGGCACTCCTAATCTAGGCCTTTGGTATCCTAAAGATACTGGATTTGAGCTAGTTGGATATTCTGATTCTGACTATGCTGGTTGCAAGATTGACAGAAAAAGCACCACTGGTAGCTGTCAATTTCTTGGAGAAAGGCTGGTGTCATGGTTTAGCAAGAAGCAGCATTCAGTATTTACATCAACCGCAGAAGCTGCGTACATTGCAGCTGGAAGTTGCTGTGCACAAATCCTTTGGATGAAGAATCAGCTGATGGATTATGGACTAGAGTTGACAAATATCCCAATCTACTGTGACAACACTAGTGCCATAGCCATATCTGATAATCCAGTTCAACACTCCAGGACAAAGCACATTGATATCAGACATCATTTCATAAGGGAGCATGTTGAAAAGGGAACTGTGAAGCTGATCTATGTCCCAACGGATAAGCAACTTGCAGATATCTTCACAAAACCACTTGATGAAGCCACCTTCAGCAGGTTGGTAAGTGAATTGGGAATGCTAAATCTGGTATGTTAACTTACTAGTATTTACATTTCCTAAGTGCTATTTGAAGCTCGTGACAGTAGCCTTCAATGTTGCTGTCATGAGAAGTTACTGTCTTACGTGCTACATGTGTTGACAGCATGTCTTCTATGACTATGCTAAAAGCAAATTAAAATGTTTATTTTAATTGATGTGTCTAGTAGTCACGTGACTTTAACTTGTTACCTTGCGTGCTGAGAATAATTGGTCATTTATTTGTTAAAATCTAAAGGGCTAATTATTAAAACGTTTAGGTTAAATTGTAAAACGAGTCATTACACGCGTGTGGGTAAGTGAAGCGTCGCTCAGGGTGCTATAAATAAACTCGAGGCAAAACTTTTTTTTTTCACCCTGCGCTACTAAGAGAGAGAGAGAGACCATGAGCAAAAGGTCATTTGAAGAGATGAACTCAGGCATGAAGAACGAAGCAAGCAAAGATGGCGAGAGTAATGAGATGACTCCCGAGGAGGAAGCAACCTGGGGGCCCTGACTAGATAAGCTTGAAGCTTATCTCAAGATGCTAGGGGTCTCCAAGGAGGAGGAGATCGAGAAGGTCGTTGAAGGCCTGCTGGTGGAAGCCTTTCCTAGGCTTAAGAAAGATGTTTAGATGTTTTAATCTCTTTATGTAATGTTTAAACTTTTTTTAATAAGATGATGTGGCTTCATCTTACTACCATTTGATTCTCGTCTTCATATCTAGATCTGTCATCTGCTTCCTTATTATTCCATGCTTTAATATCTTATTTGTGTGATGTATGTTTGAATGATTATGATTCTTGAACAAATGCATGCTAAAATGATTATTTGCAAATTAGTAATTTGATCTGTTTTAAGTAAGTGGACAAGGATCTAATTAAAAGATTTTGTGACGATTGAAATTCCCGCACAATTTGTTTTTACAAGTAAAGGTGCAGTCATAAAATATTTTAATTTAAGTGTCGTTTGAAATGCTTACTTGTGACAGCATGTTTGTCGCGCCAATGTTACTGTCAAGCGAAAACTTGCCGTCACACCCCCTAATTACTAACCTACATTTGTTCTAGCGCACAGGTTACTGTCAAGATTGGTGGTTTTTCCATAATAAATAAAAATCATTTTCATATACCCACCTTCTAAAAGTAACTGCTCCACGTGACACACTTACTGGGGTAATTGGCTCAACACACGAAGACACGTCTCATCTTTTTCTAAAAAGCAACTGATTTGACCTTTGGCTACTTAGTTGTCTTTTCACATCTTTTTACTCTACCACCTATTGCTCAGAGACCAAGAAATATTTTCTTTGATTTTCTCTCTGTACACATAAATCCCCAAGCTTACACAACAATGGCACCCAAACAAATTTCATCTCAGACAAATTTTGCTGGCATCTATTCTCCAAATGATGCTGGTGAAAACTTCAAAGGACTTGTGTCCTTTCTGAACAAGTCATATCTAGGTCATGCCATAATCTCAAACCCTTCTTTGAACCCAGATAGACTTGAACAATTTTGGAGAACTGCTGGTGCTTCTGGCATAGGTGATGGTGAGGCAATACGATTCAAAATCAATGGACAAAGCCATACTCTCACTATCAACAGCATTAATGAAGCCTTGGGTGTTGTGCTACAAAAGGATGAATCCTTTCAAGAGCTAACAGACGATGACATCCTGAGGAAATTTTTCTTGAAGATTGGGTACACTGGACCTAAACTTGAAGAAAACTCAGAGAAATGGTATCCCACTGGTGAAATGGTACAAAGTGAATGTTGGAAAGCTGATAATGGCACAACTCAGAAGTGCCATAGGTAAGAAGGTAACAATCTATCCTCGCTTTTTAACTATGTGCATGAATTCTTTATGTGGTGTTGATGAAGCAGCCCCTCATTCTGAGGAGTGTCCTGTTTTGAAAAAGAACACACACACAACTCTCAATTCACAGAATTTAAATGCACACATTCCACTTTGTTTCACACAATTCATGGTTAATCAAGTGCCCAACCTTGATTTTCCATTACCTACTGGGTATACTACTTTTTCTCTTGAGAATGAAGCTGAATTAGCCCCAAATTCAGCTAACCCCCATTCAACTCCATACACTCTGCCTAGGAACTCTAAACTACCAAAAGCCCAACAATTGGCCAAACAGGAATCCAAGAAAAGACCCTCGGAATCTGGTGCTGGTAGTAGCTATGAGAGTGCTGAGGGAGTCACTGCACAAAGTGTAGCAAACAAGGATGTGAGTGGACCTGAACCCACAGTGGTTCCTCTTGAACCTAAGGGGAAGAGAGTTAAGAAGGCTAAAACCACTGTCAGCCACTCTACTATCTCCCAAAAGACTGTAGAGATTAACAGGGAAACAAACACATCCCTAGATGCTTCTTCTCAACAAGAGGTATCTATTGAAACTGGCCTGTCTCCCAGGGGATATTGTAAAGAGTCTGCACAACCTCATGAACACACTTCTGAGGAGCCTCCACTTGCAGAAATACACATGGAGATAGTGAGGAGCAACCTCCCAACGTCTTTGATGTTCCACATTTCACCTCTGTGGAACAGCCAGACATCTTCTCTACACGTTTATCTTCTTCCTTCCCTACTACACCAATTGTTTCTTCTCAAGAACTTAGAGAAGGGGACAGTCCCAACCCTTCAGGTTTTGATCATCCATCTCCAATCATGGATGAGCCCCCATCTAGTAGTCCACATGAACCCATTGCTCAAAGTGTGATGGATACTACTACTTCAAACACTGAGTTAGAACAAGATGGTACTTTGCCTCTAAATGAAACAGCCAACATCTTGTTCGACCTCCACAAAGTAACTAACCTTAGGGGAGTTACTGTTACAGCCCCAGCTGCTGTCAAAGACACTACTGCAGGCAACCTTCCAGAAGGATCGAAAGCTACTGTCACAGCCTCAGTTGCTGTCAAGGACATCCCAAAAGTTGCTGTCACACATTCAACTGACAGTACCTTTTTGGGAAAAGCTACTATCACTCAAAGTTCACCAATGCCACCACAAGGAATTATTGAGGATGTCTCTGATGATGATGTGCCTCTCTCTCTTACTTTTAAGGTAAAATCTAAATCCTCTATTTTTACTACTCATATGCATGCAAGTACTGCTCATACCCATGCATCTAGGTTGAGTGAGGGAGAGAAAAAGAAAATAGAGATAAAAGAAAAGAGAAGTGAGCATAAAAATGAGAGGTAGCCAAATGAGCTGGCAAAAGGTGAGGGACTTGAGCATGTCCAGAGTGAAACTGAGAGAGCCAAACCTTCTAAGGCATTAGGCCTTGAGAGTCACACTGTGAGGGGTGATGAGATCACTCAGAAAAACAATGAGAGTGTGAGAAACCCCACAGCCTCCAAGCCCTATTCTTTTCCTCATCCTCCCAAGAGGTTAAGAACTAGTGGTCCATCCAAACAAGCTGAGTCAAGGTTGAAATCCCTTGAGGACAGCTGTGCATCTATGGAAATCAAACTAGGAACTCTGTCCACCCTGGTGATTACTGGTTTTACTGACATCAAGCATGATTTGCAAATTTTGTTATCCAAATTTGATGCTGGCAACTTAACTAAGGGGGAGAAGGTTAGTAGATCAGAATCCAAGGAGAAACTGGGTGGAACTGAGGGGGAGCAAAACTCAGATGGTGAGCAAACTCAGGGGGAGCAACAAGGTGGAGACAAAGGTGAAACTGAAGATAAAGGGGAGCATGTGCTCACTGCTGAATCTGGAGAAGAAGAGAATCTTGGTGAAAAGTTGAAAGCAGACAATCCTGAAATATACTTTGAAATGGAAATGGATGGAGAAAGGGTGGTGGCAACTGAAGAAGTACTAAATGAGATAACTGCAAGCAAAAAGCATACACTGCCACCAGTACAAATCAGAGAAACACCACAGCCCCAGGAATCTGCTTTTCAGAAACTATGGAGAGAAAAGGAGGAGGGCAACAAAATGGGTAAAGGCAAAGGGAAGATGCCTGAGTACATCAAAGAAGAAGTTCATTGGGTTGAAGAGGTTGATGGTACAGATGAAGAGATAAATGCAATGATGGTTGATCACATGGAGAGTACTTTGCACAGCAATGATGAAGAAATCAGTAGAATGATTGAGGAATCAAAACTGGAAGCAGGTGGAGACAAGTCAAAACTCTCAGTCATACTGAAAGAAAAGATAATAAGTATCTCTGTGAAAGTAAATCAAAATCGAAGATGGGCCATTAGTGTGTATTTATCAAATGGGCTTTCAGAATTCATAACTTTTAAATTCCTGCAGTGCTTACCTGCTAGAATTCTGAATGCTTTTGCGTCAAAGGTGAGAGCCAGTTCATCCCCTCTAAATGATTCATTGAGACTGCAAATCCAAAGGCTGGTTGATGAGAAACTTCCTGAAGTTAAAGTGGACCCATTGGGAGTTCATTACAGAACTGCTAGAGCCAGCAAGAAGCAAATAGGGTATGTATGTCTGGAGGGCAATCCTAGAATGTCCACACTGCTATTGATCAAGTTGATCAAACAGATATTCAGAACCCATATAAGCAAGGAAAAGGTACTAGCTGTCAAAGCCATTCACAGAGTGCTGCATAGGAGGGACAAGGAGCTTAGCAAACAAATCAAGGAGTTGATTGCTGAGGCCAATGCAAGCAGAGGTGAAAAAGGTGGGAGCTGTACTTATGATGACACTTTGGATGAGGATGATGATGAAGGAGCAGGAGGAACTGCAAATGCCAAATCTACTGGCATTGAAGCTTCTGGGAATGTAAGCTCATAAACCCAGAAAGATAACAAGAAAGAAGAAACTACTCCCAGGTCTGAAAAGAAAGATGCTGTCAATAAGGAAGTGGAGAGAAACATTCTTGAAGCTATGGAAGCAAATGATCAAATGAATGCAAGTGATAGTAGCTGTGCTGAAAAGGTTGTTGTCAACAAAGATGCTGTCGAGAATGTCAAAGACACTGTCACCAAAGACACTGTCGAAAAAGATGTTGTCAAGGGCGAAAGTAAAGATGCTGTCAAGGAGGACAAATCTGATTCTGTCGAGGAGAGCAAGAAAGATACTGTCAAGGGTGAGACTACTGAAGTAGTTAAGCCTAAAAGGACAAAGGTTAAATCAAGGAGGCCTTCGATGAGAGATCCCAAACTGAGAAAATATTCAGGGAAAGAAAATGCTACAGGACTTGGCAGACCAGTAAGGCCAATCAAAACCAGGAAAATGAATAGCTTTGAAGTCATGAAGGAACTAGCTCAGGAAGAAATCACAGATGTAAAGATAGAGCAAGATGCTGATGGGAATGCTCAATCATACTCCCTAACTCGAGGCTCTAAAGTCATTCATAAGCTTGGACCAGACTTCACCACTCTAAACAAGCATGAAAGGTTAAACTACATTGAAGTGGAAAGGATGCTAGATATTCTTCAAGGCTATGGTGACACCTTAAGTCATCTCTTGGAACCTGTCCAGAAATACCATGATGAAAGATATGCTGAATTTTGTTAGAAGTATAGTGACTGGAGGAATCATGCAGATGAGGATATTGCTTGTAGTTCAGATGAGGAGTTGCCTGTTGAGGATATAGTGTATCTTGAAAGCGAATATGATGTGTGAGTTAGAGAAGAAGAAGCCAGAAAAGCTAGAGAGCTCAGAAAGCAAAATGTTGAGCAAATGGAAACTGATCTCATGAAGAAATAAAGAAGGTCGAACAGAGCAAACAGCACATCTGTAGGTTACATACCTCGTGTGCTCAGTTTACCTTTGAGGATAAAGAAAGGGAGAGAATAAATCTTCATGGACAGTTTACCAAAGCTGAGAACTAGTGTTTTGGAGGAGCTTCTATATGACATAGTTGGATCTGTCAATACTGATGAAATGATGTTCTCTATGGAACTTGAGAACATTCTACTGAGTAGAAAGAATGAAGATCTTTCTTTGGACAAGAAGAGAAGAAAAACTCTAAACTCCTACCCTGGTCGAAGATTCAAGTTCATTGGTGGTATTCTGAAATTCAGAACATTCATGAGTGGAGAAATGGAACTCTGGATGGATGCCATGGATGCATTGAGTTCACCATCTCCATTGATCCAAAGATACATTGATGAAGTTGAAGATGATGCTTTCACTGATAGTGAAAGAGGCCTTGTTCAGAAACTCAAGGAATCTCTCCAATATGCTCTTGAAAGAGAAGCAAGAGTCAGACAGAGAAGGGCATCTCAAAATCAAGCTAAGTAATTCCATATCTACTCAGTTTAAAGGAGTATTTCAATTGCAGCTAGAACATTGTCCCTGTCATTGCATGTTTATCATAGGAAATGTTCTGGATTCTTTTTAACATTCATCAGAGTAATTTTTCTGCTATTCTGATCTATGTTAATTAAGTTGTCAGCATGCTTAGATTGTAAATTTGTTGTTATTGCCCATAAAAACAAATTGGGGGAGATTGTTAGGATTCTTGGGTGATAGCATAGATTGACAACTTAACATTGTAGCTTAGTTTATTGTATAGACTAAGTAGAACACACTGTCACAAGCCAAAGCATGTCTTTTGTATAGTAAATAAATTATTGTCATGTAATAAGCTAGTTTCTTGAAAGAAGTTCATGCAAGTGTTCAAGCCTCAAGAAGTACAAGCATTTCGACAGCAAGAATAAAGTCACTATCATTTACAGTGAAGCTACTAGAAGACATCATGTTGCAGGTCAAGATACAAATCTCAATCTGATAGCAACTTTGGCAAAGATTCGTTAAGACATAAAATTCTGCATACATGTCACTACAGCAAGTTTGAGACTCCTGACAGCAACATCTGCGGGGAGTTTGTACTGTCAACAAGGAATATTCTTTTGGTAGCAGACTTGGCGTCAACGATATTATCTTAATGAAATCAAATTGATTTGGACATTTTTGCAGTCAACCATGTGACAGATTGGGTGTTCAACTTCCAGGCGTGCTGCAGTATCCAAATATTGTAGTAGACCTGTGAAGACTACGACAGAAGCTTGAGGGATTCACATGATCGAGTAGCACAATTCGAGAACCTGCAAAGTCCATATCAAGCAGGGTTGTGTTAGCTTAAAATAGAAAATATCTAGGTTGTTGCTTTTGTACTGAAAAGATATATGTATAGCAATACTAGGTAGTCACATGGGTGTACAATTTGTAAAGAGCTGCCAAATGAAAATGACAGCAGCTCTACAACCCATGTAGATAGTGATAGTAGAGAAAAAGTTAGGAGATATAGATCTAACTACTATCCTGTCTTTAGTATGCAAGTTTTGAGACAAACTCACTTGTATCCCTCAAGAAACCGAAGCTTGAGAAAACACTTTCTCAAGGTTGTAGCAAACCCAACAAAATAAATAAAATATTTATTTTGTGAATCTCTTGAGTTCTACTACTTGTGCTTGCATTCAAATACTTATAGATAAGAATCTTTGTTTGTTGTTGACGAAGATTCAAATTTATTAGTATTGCATTCAACCCCCCCCCTCTGCAATCCTGCCCGGGACCAACAACTGGTATCAGAGCAACCAGATTGACGTACAAATATGAAGATCTATGGCGATGGCTAATATGCAGAAGTCAAGTAGTATCAAGATCCCGGCTTTTGATAAAGAGAACTACAATATTTGGAAAAGAAAAATTTTGTTGTTTATCAAAGCTGCAAACCCACTGTACATGGGTATCCTCGAAAATGGACCATTCATTCCTCAGAAGGAAGTTCAAGCCGCTACAGTAGAAGGTGTGATAATCCCTGCTCGTTGGGTTGCCAAGAGAACATCTATGTATCTTGACTCAGAAAAGGAGAAAGTGGCGTTGGATGACTACCTGCAACTCATCCTGTTAGATGCACTTACCTTGGACCAAGCCTGTTCAGATGGAGCCTTTAATTCGTGTATAAAAACAGAATGAAGACAGTGGATCATATGTACCTAAACATTAAACTCAAAACACTACTGTCTTCTTTAAATCTCCAGCCGCCAGAAGAAGAATTAACCCACAAGATTCATTACTAGCTTTTATTGTTCCATTTTTTAAGCTCTAGTATTTGTATCCATGTACTTCCTAGACTTACTAGCGGATCAGAAATCCATAGTTTTCACTCGAACTATTTTATAAACATTCGATATATTTATTTCAAATATAGAATAATTCATGTCGAATTTATTCTAGATTTGTTTTAAGTATTAGAACTGTATTTGTAGCAACCCTCAAGTTTAATATAAGCTATATTCAACTTGAATCTTGTTTCAGATTTATTCCGCATTAATTATTCCGAACAAAGTTTTATCTAACCGTACTAATTCGATTAAACGGTATTGTTTGTATTCAACCCCCCCTTCTACAAACATATATGACCTAACAAACGACGGTCACCCTAGGGAAACAAGATCTTCAGAAGACAACTCTTCATAAATATGAAAAATTTATGGAGAAAATATTCAGCATAAAAGATACAGATAAGGTAAAATTTAACCTAGCATCTAATCTATGCTTGATGACTTCCATGACTCACCTACCAATGAGTCCAGGAGATTAAATAATTTTCAACAACTGCATCAATAATTTAGCTAGTGGAAAAAGAATATTCGGATGTCACTTTCCATCATTATGTAAAGCAGCCAAGAGAATATTAAAGAAGACAAGAAGAGAAGACAAAATATTTTGTCTAATCTGTGACAGTAAACCATCCACCAGAGAACATGGAGGACCCGACCACTAAAAAAGAAGACAAATCTTCTGAAAAAGCAGTGGTAGAAGATTAAAGTAGAAGCATCTACTTTAAAAAAGAAGGATAAGCATCTTTCTTTTCAGCAAAGTTACAAAGCAAAAGACGCATGCAATTACGTCTGAGATATTTGTACAGATCCTCACTCCTTATTCTATAAAAGGAGGAGTTCCATTTCAGAAAAAGGAATCTGTTTTTCGGAAGAAAAATTCTAGCCTTAGAAAATCTTCTGCAAATACAAGCCATAAGTGAGTAGTCCCGTATAGGGATTGTAAGTAGGATGAAATGGTTCATAATGAACTCAGTGTAATATATTGTATAGAATAAAATAATTCTAGTTTAATTCAAAATCTGTCCAGTACTTAGCTTTCCGGTCATAGACTCTGGAGTCCATAATTGGTCACAGGAAAGTACCGCTTAGGCAGGTGGCCGTTTAGGGAAATCTTCGACCAAAGGATTGAGGGACCGCAAGGAAAAGATTAGTAAAGGAATAAGAATCAAATAGGAGTTTTATCTGTCATACAATCAAGGTTACAACAGAGCTTCATTAAAGAAGAACACCCAGTAAAATCACTTACAATCTCTATCTTTTTAAATAACTGAATTTAAATTTATTTAAATAAAGTCAATAAATGTTTTCATTTATCAATATATTTCCATGCCATGTCTAACAATATTCATGCCATGATTAGTACGTCACAACCCTGGTTAGTGAACGTAGAAGGAAATGCCATGATTTACATGTCTAACAAAGAATATCTAGATCATCTCTTAGAGACCTCTAGAAAAACGACTCCTACTAGAGATCGTAGAGAAATTATATGCCTAATTTGGGATTTAGAATCTATAAAAGAAGAACAACCCTCTTTTATAGATTATTTTCTTGCATAATAGAAATTGAAATTAGTAATCTAAAACGGATTATGAAATTAGAACCTTATCCTCGTAATATGTCTATACAGATGAGCCCAGTTCCTCCAGAATGTCAGGCCCAATATATAATTATCATGCATAAAATGACGAATTATCCAAACCATCCAGTCCACTACAGATAGATAGAAATGAATGGTCAGGAACTGTTCCCCCGTTCTCTCTACAAACATGTTCTCCCTGAAACGTTACTCTATATATATTTATAAATATATATATATATATATATATATATATATATAGGCAAAAGTTCAATGGAGTACCTTATATTGAGTACTAATTGGAGACCTATATATCCTCCATATAAAATTTTACAAATTATATTATATATTTACGTTTTGCAATATTTTATATGTCAGAACATGTTGGAGGACATACATGTATTCAATTAGTACTCCATATAATACATTTGTAATATTATATATGCAGAACATGTTGCAGGACATATAGGTCTCCAATTAGTATTCCATAGAATTGAACTCATATATATATATATATATATATATATATATATATATATATATATATATATATATATATCAATACTATTATATAATAGCCGAAACATTAAAAGTTTGGTTGGTTTGGTTTTCGGTCCTTTATTTTAATTAATAAATAATAAAGAATATCTTTTAAAACACACATACAACCTGTTGTGGGAGGAATTTGTCACAACTATGTGGAGGTTGTTGCTGGAATAGCGCCAATGAATACGGAATCGTCCAACTGTCCAGAAAGGCTCATAGTCAGAGATTTATAGCTAGCCGCCCAGAAAGGCTCACGACTAGGGCTTACCGAAGAACACAATATGGTGTTTTGGTAATGATTTAGACTGAATCTATGGGAATTAGAGCTCAAGGACCGTATGTTGGTCACCCAAGAACCATAATTATCGAATATCACACAAGAGTATATGTGCTCTATATTACTCAGGGTGTTAAAGTGTCTAAGAGATCCCATAAATTGCCTACATTCCACTATTTATAGTGGATCAAGCCCAATGTAGTTCTACATGATTTATTCGGTTATTTTATGATGAGTTATCCTCTCTCCATTGGGATAATGACTGATATTTCTAATATACATCTGATATGATCGAATATTGTAACGTCTCAAGAATTTAGTGATTATTTAAAACATTTTATCTAGGTGTTAAATCAAAAATTATGTGCTATAATGTGATAATGAGTTATGAATATGTGTGAAAGCATGACTATGTGATTACATGATGACTGGTATTGGTTATATGTGCTCCTAGAATTTTAATTGTATTTATAGAACATTAAAAGTATTTTTCTTAGCTTATTTTAACCTTGTAAAAATCCTATAAAATCACTGGAGTCATTTTTAATTAAGAGACTTTTTGTATATTATCTTTATGATAATAATTGAATTTTAAAAATTTTGGATGTATTTATTGATGCTTGTATGTATTTTAAAATGAATTAAAAAGCTTTATTTTACTTAAAGCCATTAAACTTGTAAAATCCGTATTAAATCCATTTTTGATCCCAAAACTATTTTAAAAATATGGGGATGTTCCTGATTTTATAAACTTTATTTTAGAAATTTTTATTTTATTTTTCTACTCATCCTTTATTTAATTTTGAATTTAGAATGATTAAATATCAGATTTTCAGAAATAAGTAAATCGCAATTAGTAAGTTACGGTTTTGCCCCTGCCATTTTCAATCAGATGAGATTTATGTCTCATATCCTCTCATTGTCTCTCTCGCTCGTCTGTTTCTGTCTCTTTTCTCTCTCGACTTTGTTCTCTCTCTCTCCCGATCGGTAACATCTCTCTTCCGTATCTCCGCCGTTTTGCTTCGGTTTTTAGATCGGAAGTCGGGGTTGTGCTCGGTTTTCTCTTCTCTACCTGCTACTGTGCTTGCATGTTGTGTTCGCGATAAAAATTATAAAACCCCTCTCGGGTTCTTGCTCCGATTCGACTTTCTTGTGTGGTTTTAGCATATTTACAGTGCCCATGATTGTTAGAACTTGATTTAGGTTCTTAAATCGTGTTGGTGGTGTGTTGGTAATGATCGTATGTGTGTATATGTGTTCTCCGTATGTATATATTTATATGTTCTTGAATAATATGATGAATCCTTGTAAATCATGATTATTTGGCCTCGGTTTTGAATTGTTTAGTCCGATTCTCGTTAATACAGTGGTGTTAAGACGCGATTCGATTGTTTGGTGGTGGTTGTCGAGGTAACCCGAACTCCGGGGAGCTCCAACCGTCCACCACCGCCGGCGGTGAACCTCCTGTGAGCCGGCGGTTATGGCGATGATGTCCCCTGAGCCTAATAAATATTTTTTTTAACTTCGTTTGGGAATTTAAATGTTGAATATCCGATTAATTGTATGAACTTCCGAAATTGTGGTGTAAATCCAATATATATGTTTCGTTAAATGGTGTAATTGGTTCGTTATGATTAGATAATCGATATGATATAATTGTTTATTTTTCTGTAAAATTCGAATATTGATGCATGTGTTAGTAATATTCGGATTTATATGATTAACATGTATTAATTGAATTTATGCGAGATGCAATAACCGAATTTGGTAATTAGCGATAATTAATAAGTTGATAATTTGGATTGGACATTTGACGATTATATAACGTAGAATAATAATTGAAATAATATTTGATTATTAAATTCGATTTTGATGTTAAGTCAGTATTAATCAAGACTTTGAGATGAATGACATGATTATTGAGTTGACTTTGCTAATTGATTAAATAAGTAATGGCATAAGCATATCGGTTTTGGACTTATACAAATTGACATGTGTCTAGTGTCGGTTAGTGAATGGTAATAGTGTTAATGATTGTTGGGATTGTAGGTGGATTTGAATCCATCGTAGCTACTTGATTGCAACGTTGGAGCCGAATATTTTTCCGAGGATTAGTCCACTTTATAAAGGGAGCTATGCCCGATTTTCGTAAAATGATATAAGTAATAATGTATAACGAATAGCATGAATACCTATAAACTGAACTTATCTGCTAAGTGTATAACGAGTTATGTGAAATGCATGTTCTATGTGCTACGTGCTTAAGTGGTAATCATTATACGTGATCGTAAGAGTCATGTCAAGTATGTATGATATGTGCTAAGTGTAAATTGTGTTTTAAGGATCGTTGGGTAGAATAGGATGATTCGATTGAGAGGTATAGCGTTCTAAAGTAGTGATTATGGTTTATGTAGATAAAAAGGATGTAGGCCCTAGCAATTAAGGGAAAGCTAAGGTTGAGTATCAGTGAACTGAGCTAAGCTGTTGCAATCTACTGAAGGCAAGTAACTCTGTCATTATTGAAATTCATATTCATACAACTGTTGTAATCTGTTGATTCAAGCATGCATATACTGTTCAAATGCACTGAAATCCTATTGCGATTCTTCCTTTTCTTTTCCTAAACTCGAGATCGTGTGGAACCTATTAATTTCCCAAAGTACCATAATATAACCTAATTCTTTTTAATTGCTTTTTGACCATATCATACCTGAAGTCTCTTTTGACTTTAAACTTTATTGACTGACAGATAAACCAATTCCTAAACAACTCAAGCTGTGATCACCTAACGTTCTATTGATCCAGAACCTTATAAAGCACAGTCTTAACCAAATCATTGTTCAACAGGATTTGACAACCATTGTTAATGTCCTTAAACTTGTAAACCAAGTTGATTAAGCTAAGCCTTTGCTTGTTGGCCCAAAACCCTGAAACATCATAAGATCAGCTATTCCATACTTTGAATACCTTGAGTCTTTTCTCGATGATTCAGACTTACCATTTCTATTTCTTTTAAATCATAACCATTGACCTGATGATTAGACTTTTATCATCGCAAATCAAAATGTAATGTTTTCTTAAAACACTTTGAAGTTACCTAGACTGGGCTGATCCTTTATCTGAGAGTTGAAAGTACTTCGAAGTACAAGTTTTTGAAAGAAGTTATGCATTGATAATGTTTATAAATAGCCTTAGTGATTGGAGAGGTTGGAATTCGAGTAATACCGGTTCAGCCTGTTTGTGTAGTTATGATGTAGTTCTGGTATGTCTAGTTCAGCATCTTTTATAGGCCAATATGTGCCTATTGGGAACCCAAGTATCCTAATGAAAGGATTGATGTCCAGAGGGACTTTGTGTCCTGTCTGGGGACTTTATGGGCTGATCACTCATATTGTCCGTTGTGCGAAAACCTCCAATCAAATTATTTAAAAGTGTTTTATTGTTGAAAGAATATTGATATATCTGGTTTACTGTTGAATTTCAAATGTTTTATATATACTCTGATATCAATTGTTCAAAGTAACCATTATCACCTTATTATCGTTGGAAGCCAGCTTTATCATTGCTTCACTAGCTATATTGCTAGTTACTTGCTGGGCGTTAGCTCATGATTATTCTTTTGTTTAACCCTTTTGACAGCAACTAAGAATCATGGCCCGTACACATCAGACTGCGAGGAAACGTGTTTCCTATAACCCAGTGGTGGTTCATTTTGAGGTGTCTGCAGAGGTAGATGCAATAGCTGCTCAGAGAGGAGTGTTGTTAGAAGTTGGTAGAATGACTGTTAGACTTGGAATCACCGTTGTAATAACTTTTGATAATTTGAATTTGGTTTGTATTAATGAACAGTTAGACTTGTGGCTTTCTTGTTTCATACCATTACCTGTGAAAGATCCAGGTGAGTAGTGTTGGGGCCAGTCAGCATGCTATATTTATATTTATTTACTTTTAGGTTGTTGTGTCAGTGGGGCCCACATCTAGGCCCCAGATGTTTGGGGCGTTACAAGTTGGTATCAGAGCGGAAGGTTTTGGTCACTAAAATAAGCCAGGATTTAGGGATCACTAATAAAAGAAGTAGAAACAACTAAGGTGTAAGATGATTAGGTGATAGGGAGTGATTAAGATAGGTATTCTTTTGTGATAAGGTTTTAGGAGTGAGCTAACCTACGTCGTTCATATGGTATATACTTATTATTATTACAGGAGATGGATCTGGATGACGATGTACCCCTATACCCTTCCTCTAATAGTTTTACTGAGTCTGACCCTTCTGAGGATGTGTCCGTTGAGAGTTCTGAGCCCGAGGAGGTTTCTGAGTCTGAGGTTCAGAGTCCACCAGTTCATGACCCTAACCCTGTACCTACTACCGAGACCGTGCCTGTTTCTTTCCCTGTGCCGGTGAAGACCCCTACTGTTACTGAGCATGGTGAGTCCTCTGTGGGATCACATGTGGTTTCTGATGTTGTGCCTAGACACACCTATGCGGAGGTAGTCCGTGACTGCGAGGATCTGGCAGGACAGAACGCCGAGTTGGAGGAGCTGATAGCGAGGATGAAGGTGGAGGCCCAGCTTAGGGTAGATCTGACCACGATCGACTGGAGGGGACGCGTCAAGATGTTGGAGGAGGCTGTCCGTGATCGTCTGAACCGGAACCCCGTATCTACTGACGCACTAGAGGAGGCTCGTAGGCTTACTAGGTTGGTGTCCTGGACGCTCACAGAGATTCGCGCGACCCATGGAGCCCGTGGCTAGGATGTTGTTGTGATTGTTTAGGGAGGAGTGGGACAGTTGTTGGAGCCCACTAGTGTTAGTTGTTGTACCTACTAGATTAGGATGTTTTCTTAGTTTCCTAGTCTTAGTAGCCGGATGGTATGCCGTTTAGGCTTTTCGTTGTCTTTTTACCTAACTCTGATCTGTAAGGGGTGTAATACCCTTAACTCGTAACTTTTAACCGTTTTCCTATAATGCATATATATTATATGACCCTGTGTCCACTGTTGTCCATATTGCTTCAATATATCTATTGACCTGCTTAAATTCAATCCTCGTTGCACCATTATAAACTGTACCCATATCATCTTGATTCAATGGAACTGATCGTCTATTGATTTCGGACGATTGAACCCTATAAACTGTTGTATTTTATTTGCATGTGATTTACCTGCTTCTCATCTTCTTATCAGAATTATGCCTCCTAGAAGAGCTAATCGTAATGCTAACCCTGGAAACCAAAATCAACCACCTCCAGAAAACCCTACTATGGCCCAAATGTTTCAGTTGCTATAGCAACAAACTGCTGCTTTTGTTCAACACCAAGCTGCACAACCTACGGCTACTTTCAAATCTTTTCAAGCTTTAAACCCTCCTGAATTCAAATGTACCTTGAACCCTGTAGAGGCCAAGACTTGGATTATTGATATGGAGAAAGCGTTTGCCTTGGTTAGGATAGAAGAGGACCGAAAGGTAGAATTCGCTAGTTTCTATTTGCGAGCGGAATCTATTTTCTGGTGGGAGTCTGTCAAAGTTGCAGAAGGAAATGAGATGACTTGGGATAGATTTGTGGAAGTATTCAACGAGAAGTATTTACCAGCATATTTACAGGACCAGTTAGAAATGCAGTTTATGGAATTGAAGCAAGAAGGAATGTCGGTGGCGGAATACGGAGCCAAGTTTACGGAGTTGTCAAGGTTTGCACCCCAGTACGTAGGAAATGAAGCCGGAAGAGCTAAGAAATTTTAGCATGGATTGAAGCCTTGGTTGAGAAGTAGAGTAGCTGCGTTTGAGCTGAGGACGTATACAGCGGTTGTTCAGAAAGCCATGATAATAGAAGGTGAGAGTGATTTGAATCAGAAGGAAAAGGCAGGACATAAAAGGAAGTTTGAGAAGGTGGATAAGAGTCCGGATTTTGGAGGACAGAGGAATTTTCAGAACAAGGGAAGATTTGGGGACCAGCAAGGGGGAAGTGGAAACTTTCCAAGAATTAAGAATGGTAACGGAGGACCAGACCTTCGACCTCAAGGAGTGAACCCTGGAGCTGTAGCGAGACCCGTACAACAAGACTGCAAGATTTGTGGGAAGAAGCACCCGGGTATCTACAATAAGCCAAACATCGTTTGCTACAAATGTGGGAAGAAAGGTCATTATGCACATGAGTGTACCAGAGTTAAGCCAGTGGAGATAACCTATTATAAGTGTGGCAAGGTTGGCCACATAGCCCATAATTGCAAGGACCCCGTCCATACGATGAATGTTCTAAGGATTTCCGCACCCCCAGCGCCGCACCAAACACCCAGCCAAAGATTTCAGCCCAGAGCTCGTACTTTCAACATGTCCGTTAAGGAAGCTGTTCAGAATGCGGATGTGGTTGCATGTACGCTCCCTGTAAACTCGTTAGAAGCTAAAGTTTTATTTGATTCTGGAGCTACCAAGTCGTTTAAAGCTGAGAGATTTCTCAATATGTTGCACTGTGAGATTCGACCGCTAGAGAAGTCATTAGTGATAGAAGTTGCCAATCAGGATAAAGTCTATATTAATCGAGAGTGTCCCAATTGTAGTATTGAGATCGGGGGTTATCTTTTCTATGCTGATTTGATACCTTTTAGAATGGGAGAATTTGATGTTATTTTAGGAATGGATTGGTTAACCAATTGTGATGCGCAGATTGAGTGTAGAAAGAAACAAGTTAGATTACAGACCGCAAGTAGTAAGGAAGTGATATTCCAAGGACAGAAGCAAGATAAGAGATTTCTAACGTTTATGCAAGCTAAGAGAATGTTAAGGAAGGGATGTGAAGCGTATTTGGCCCATGTAGTTGATATGGAGAAACAAGTTTCCAGAATAGAAGATGTACCAGTTGTCAATGAGTTTCCTGATGTATTTCCTGAGGAATTGCCCGGATTACCGCCAGATAGAGAAGTAGAATTTCCAATAGATTTAGCGCCAGGAACTGAGCCTGTTTCTAAACCACCTTATCGCATGGCACCCGTCGAGATGAAAGAGCTAGCTACCCAATTACAAGATCTACGGGATAAAGGAATTATAAGACCAAGTGAGTCTCCGTGGGGAGCACCAGTGTTGTTTGTGAAGAAGAAAGATGGAAGCATGAGGTTGTGTATAGATTATAGAGAGCTCAACAAGTTGACCATCAAAAAATAAGTATCCACTACCAAGGATTGATGACCTGTTTGACCAACTGAAAGGAGCTGCTTACTTTTCTAAGATTGATTTAAGATCCGGATATCATCAATTGAAGATTAAGCCTGAGGATATTCCAAAGACTGCTTTTCGCACGAGGTATGGACACTACGAGTTTTTTGTGATGGCTTTTGGATTAACGTATGCACCAGCTGTGTTTATGGATTTGATGAACCGAGTGTTTAAGAAGTATTTGGACAAGTTCGTGATTGTATTTATCGATGACATCTTAGTATACTCGAAATCCCCTGAAGAGCATGCCGAGCATTTGAGAATAGCAGTAGAGACCCTAAGGAAGGAGAGGCTTTACGCCAAGTTTTCGAAGTGTGAATTTTGGTTAGAAGAAGTTCAATTTGTAGGTCATGTGATTAGTAAGGATGGAATCAAAGTCGATCCTGCCAAGACTGAAGCTGTGGTAAATTGGAGTAGACCAAGAACCCCTACCGAGGTAAGAAGTTTTCTAGGTTTGGCTGGTTATTATCGGAGATTCGTTCAGGATTTTTCGAAGATAGCTACGCCATTGACTAAGTTGACCCGGAAAAGTGGGAAGTTCGTTTGGGATGACAAGTGTGAAGAAAGTTTTCAAGAGTTGAAAAAGAGATTAGTTTCAGCACCAGTTCTAGTGTTACCAGACGACCAAGGAGATTTTGTTATTTTTAGTGATGCTTCGCTTAAGGGATTAGGGTGTGTTCTGATGCAACATGGTAATGTTATTGCCTATGCATCAAGACAACTTAAACCCCATGAGCAGAAGTATCCAACTCACGATTTAGAACTAGCTGCGATTGTTTTTGCATTGAAGATTTGGAGACACTATCTGTACGGAGAAAAGTGCGAGATTTTCACGGATCACAAGAGTTTGAAGTATATCTTCACCCAGAAGGAATTGAATATGAGGCAAAGGAGATGGTTAGAACTGATTAAAGACTATGATTATACGATAAGTTATCACTCTGGGAAAGCCAATGTGGTAGCAGACGCGTTGAGTAGAAATGAAAGACTGAATATGATGACCTTGCCCAAAGAATTATTTCGAGAATTTGAAAAGTTAAGTTTGGAAGTGTATGACCCTGAGAGTGTGAAAGAATTTCTGGATACAATGACGTTTCAACCAGAGATGTTAGAGAAGATTCAAAAGTGTCAAGAAGAAGTTATGGATTGTGAGATGAATACACTGACTGGAGAAGAAATCTGTACGCAGAAGGATGATCAAGGTATTTTAAGATTTTCGAAGATAATATGGATTCCCAACGTGCCAGAGTTGAAGAATGAGATTCTGAGTGAAACCTATAGTTCGAGGTATTCGATTCACCCCGGGAGTACGAAGATGTACCGAGATCTGAAGGAAAACTTTTGGTGGCCAGATATGAAGCTGGAGATTGGTGAATGGGTAAGAAAGTGTTATACGTGTCAGAGAGTTAAGGCAGAGCAGCAGAGACCAAGCGGATTGTTACAACCTTTAGACGTTCCTGAATGGAAGTGGGAACATCCGTAATCATCCTTCGGCAACACCTGGGCCGGAATAATAATTGATGGACCGCCTGGCTCACGGCCGCTTACACATCCCGGGAATCGTTCGTCAACGATTCCCACACCTGCCAGAGTCCCCTTTTTCTTTTCTTTTCTTTTTAAAATCATTTTGATA
Source organism: Kitagawia praeruptora (assembly GCA_037693485.1). Classification (NCBI taxonomy): domain Eukaryota; kingdom Viridiplantae; phylum Streptophyta; class Magnoliopsida; order Apiales; family Apiaceae; genus Kitagawia; species Kitagawia praeruptora. Next base: position 85,658,991 of record CM075353.1, on the reverse strand, counting down.
GAAAACTTGAGTAGTTGAAGTTTGACCTCAGTCGACCGATAACTCTTGAAAAACGTACAAGAAGCAAAACCTGATCGGGGGTTTTCGAAAATGTTTTGGGTTCAAAAGAGTTCGAGTTTGAAAACGCTAAAGGTATCTTGGATTAGTTTTGTCTTTAAAATAATGAACGATAATTAATAAATAATATTTTGAGATTTAATATAAACAATTAATAAAATAATTATTTAATTAAAATAAGCTTTTAATCCAAGATAGATATTTTTGAGTATTTTTAACAACGTAAAATAATAAATACTTAAGTATACGATACTTCCCGAATGACTCTTCGGGATTTCGTAATTTAATCACGACACAATAATATACCGCTCCCCGGTCAATAGTATATTTGGACCGCTACGACCTCTATTGCTAGAGTCGTTGTCCGAAGAAAACACTTTTATTCTAAGTTCAAGGGTGTACAAACACATATGCATATATCTCAAACTTCAACATAACTTCATAAGCATATAGTACATTTGAAAGCCGCAAACACAACAGTGAAAATCCGTACATATAAGTTTTGAAAAGTAAACTTGCATAGGTAAAATCAAGAATATAATCTTTTGAAATTAAATACTTAGGGTTGGAAAACTTGCCTTGGTGAGGTTGGGGTGATCGGCTCGCGAAGTGGAATGGAAATCTATACATAATCAATATTTGTACGTTAGTACCTTAACAATATCTCTTTAATTACGGGGTTTTAGGGGGTACGAAATTAACTTAATGACCTCGTCTTATGACACTCTAGCCCCACTATAGGTTCATGTCATCGCTCGATTACGCTCGTCACTTATTCGACTTAATTTAGTTACCACATTCGAATCATAACCATTACCCCTAGAATTATGCTCCACTAACGACTTTTTCCCTTGCGCGAAATTTACTCTAGCATTTTTATAAAATTCAAAAATTCATATTTTAATCCAATTCCTTTTGGGTGGTCTTCACCACTGCATTTCCTAGTGTCTCAAAATTTTCCATGATCCCACATATATTTTTAGGGGTTTAAACAAGGTTCACAAGGGGGTCACTTAGTGCAGTCCGGAATCCAGAAACACAATTTACTTCTCAGGCCATAACTCAAAATCTATACATCACCTAGTCATGAACCTTACATTTCTGGAAACGACATTCAAATACCTTTCCAACAATATACATTAGGACTTCAGGGGACAAGATTTGGGGGTTCAAAACCCTCCTACAAGACAGTACAAGTTCCTGGGAAAAACTCAGCATGCTTATATCACTAAACCAACCAAGAATCTTACATCCACATCACAACCAACATCTAAATCACCAAGATCATACTTTATAACATACATGGAGATACATACACTAACCACAAGCCTAAAAATCACAACCACAACACTTAAACTCAAGGTCTACATCATCCATAACTTATATGTCCAAGATTCACGCTAATAACCATGGATCTAACATTAAACATCACAATTACTACATGGCCAAGAGGGGTTAGGGTTTTTATACCTTCTTGATGTTCTTACAATCTCAAACAAGCTTGGTTAACCTTGGGGAAGCCTTACTCTATGCTCACCATCTTCAATCTCACCAAAGAAATCAAGAACATGGAAGTGAGTTTCCTGATCTGGAAAAAGACGCCCCAAAGATCAGCCAAAACGAAGCCCTTGCACTCGTTTCCTGGTCGAGGCTCCTGAATGAAAGTTGTAGAGAGTCTTCACAGCTTTCTAACCATATAAAGAACAAAAAATTTCATTGAGTAATGAAGTCTCTAGGCCCGTTTTACTGAGCTGCTATCTTGTTTGAAAGAATGGAGTGTTCTTGGTGTTTTGTTTTGTGTAATAATACATGTATAATAGCTTTTTAACTTGGATGCATCTTCTCCTTTAGTGTTGTCAACCTCTCATTGGTCCCCTTGGATTTCCCTTATCCATTCCATTTGCAACCAAGTCCCTAGCTTTTGTTTCTTGTACTTTAGTCCCTTTATTTGTTTTTCGTTTACACCGCTTTGATTTCTTTGTCGTTTCTTGAATAAAATTAATATGTTACAACTCATACGTTGCATTTTATTACTCCACCATGGTATAATCCTTAATCCATGATCCGTTCGCTTAATCTCGTTTTAATATCTTAGCGGTTTCTAGAACGTCCATTTCACTGTCTCAGAGGTTTTCGTTCTAAATTCTCAAATAAATTATAATAAAATTCCAAAATATTAACTCCTCAATTCCTCAAATTAAATATCTCATTTCTTGAATATAATAATATATAATTCACTGCCCGGTCAAATATTACACCAGAATACAAATTGGAATTTCTGAATTCCGATCGTCTTTACATACAATTATTTGCTCCGTGGATCACTAATATGACTTCGAAATATCCATACCATGTCTTGTACATAGGGTGGCGTGAAAATTTTCTTGGTCCTCAAAATCACTATTCATCCATAAATAACTATTCACGCATGACAAACACTATTCATGTATATACTTATTCTTAATAAGAAAAGTTTTATTCTACCGAAAATCTGGGTTCTTACAGCATGTATGAACCCCTGTCTACTATGTGTATGTCTAAGGGTTAGGGCGGTCCATACTCCGGTTACTCCCTTGATTGCTTTTTAACATGTCTATAACATGTTTGACGGCTGTTCCCAACGAAATCTTGTAATTTTAAATTTGTTTTGTCAAGCAAATACCTATGTTTCATCGATTTGGGGTATACTGATGGTGTTCTAGGTTAGCGTTCCCTTTTCTTTGCTTTCGCCTAGGTAACGCAGCCTTTATTTTCGTGATTACCCCTCGAGCCTTGCTCTCTTCGTCTCAACCCGGTAGCCCTTCCAGTTATAGGGGTATCTCTAGGACGATTATTTGAGACCTTTATTCTTTTCGACTTTGCTTATCTGGTCCCGAATCCTATGTCTAATCTGCTCCCTTCTTTTGGTTGCATATGTCGACTTCTTCTGTTTCTGTGGGTTCTTCTACATACCCCGGTAACCTGTCGCCTAAGTCTGGAGAGCCTTCGGATACCTGGTCTACTCACTTAAATGAAGCGCTTATCTCTCAACCCTTACTTCAATCTAAACCATCGGTTAGCTCTAGGACACGTTCTCGGGTGGAGGTGATTAATCCTCTAGAAGCCCAGATTGTGTGCCGGTACCTCGATCTATTTTTTGATGTTGGTTCCCCAACTCATGACGTGGGACATCCTGAAAGAGTAAATATTAGTTCCAACACCGAGGAGGGAGAGGGTTCAGCCGGTGTGTTTATTGATGATGAGGATCTGGTGGAAGGGGAAGAGGAAATTAAAGTTGAGATGGTGAGAGAAGTTGAGCGGAAGCCTCATGTCCCTATAGGATTCGTGCCTGCATGTGAAGATATAGATTCCACCATGATTACGGACAGACTGGAGAGGCTATTGGAGATGTGCAACCCAGGGTGCAGCCTTGTGATACCTAGTGCTAGTGAGAGGTGCCACAAGTTTGATGACTTCGAGCCTGACCAAGTCATTCCCGATGCTGTGTTATCTGCATCTTACTTCAAGCTAGGGTTCTCTCTGCCAATGCACTCATTCTTCATAGAGATGCTAAAGTTTTATGACATTGCTCCTATGCAGCTGACCCCTAATTCCTTCAGGGTAGCAGCGTGCATGTATATCCTTTATGATCAAACGTTTTCGGTTGCCCTTACCACCAGAGAATTAGGATATTTTTATCAGTTAAAAGATGTTGGAAGAAAGGTTGGAGTTTTTTACCTTACTGCTTGGAACAATAGGCAGGGAAGGTGTATAAAAGGGAATAAAAAAGGTATGTACGACTGGTTGGAGCAGTTTCTATACTGCTATGGTTGTGAAGAAATTATGAATGAATTCAACTTGACTCCGGGTAAGCATTCGGTACCCTCAAGCATGTCCACAATGACCCTTCTTTAATCGCTTCTAGGCCCAGCCTTTACCTCTTGTTATCTTGTTTAGGGATTCCAAAGCAAACCATTTTAGAGGGTAATGAAGAAAAGAGAGCCAGGAGAATCATGAAGTTGGCAGCCACATTGGGAGACGGTGAAAGTCTGTTGACACCGACTACACTGACGAGGCTAGGATTCTCACTGCCTATGACTCCCTCATCTCCTGCCCAGGGGATGGAGGTTGAGGAAAAACTTACAGGAGAGCCCGAGACCCAGGGTACCGGCCGGAAGCGTGAAAAGAAAGGGGGGCTTCCGCTAATCCTGACTTTGGTAGCCTAGGCTTTCACTCCTTTATGCTACCTACCCATGTGCTCCCTATTATTATGCTTTATTCCATTTTTTACTAGTATTCATAAGGACCTTCATATGCACGTTATTAATCTGTAGAGTTTCCACTATTTGTCTTGCATCCTTTGCACTTATCCATGCTGATAGTTCCTTATTTTTATCATATGTGTTGGGGTTTCTAATGCTCTTTTGTATCCTGTCTTTTCAGGCATGTCTAGCACCGTCCCCTCTTTCATACAGCCCTCGGAGAAATATGAAGATCTCTTCCCAGAGGACGAATTAACTGTACTTGAGACTCCCATTGATGCCACTCCTATTTCCCAAGTTAGGGCTCCATCTTCCGGTAAGACTGGGTCTACTCCTGCTGAGAAACGAAGGTTCTCTCAAGGTTCCGACAGCCTGGCTTCCACGCCTGAGACTAGGTCTTCTAAGAGGATCAAGTTACCACAGTCCCCTGGGGTGCCACAAGAGATTCAACAGTTCCACAAGCTGGTTGATGGGCAAATTCCTCTGGAGGTTATAGCCGGTTGGTCGAAGCTCAAGACTGCGGATGCCGCACGTGCCATGCTGTTCTCTTCGGGGGAAAACCTATTTCATCAGATAAGGCTCAGCAATCAGATGGCAATGGCCACGCGTGGTGATATGAAGCTATGAGAGGATATGAAGCAGTTAAAGATTGGCTTCGATGCTATGGAAGAGGAAAAGAGGAAGCTGGTGGATATCAACAAGAAGTTGAAGGGTGAAGCGACGATAGCTACGAAGGAGAAGGAGAAACTTGGCATGTTAGTGTTTCCTCAAGACAGGGAAAAAGAGGAATTGGTGGCAACCCATGCTACCGAAGTCAAGGAACTGAAGCTACAGGTGGATACCCTACAGGCCTCAGTGAAGAAGCTCAAAGAGGCCCTCCCGGATAGGTATAGGACAGGCTTCGCCAAGGGGGTCAATGACTACCTGAAAGCCACCTGGAAGGCAATGTCGGACCTAGACTGGGCTCTCTTGGGTGAGGATGCCGTAAAGCAGGTGGAGAGTTTTCGAGCTGAAGCCGCCAAATCGCGGGTTCCTGCCACGAGAGTGATTTCCAAACCACTTACTGCTCCGAAGAATACAACTGAAGATATCCATATTGCTAGGGTTGAGGCTCCCGCGGACGCGGTTAAGGTGGCTCCAGGCGACTCTTCCCAGAAGGTCGATCCTGTCAAGGATTCCCCTAACACCGAGGCTACCGAGGCTCCTCTTTCCTCTTAATGACTTTCGTTAATGATCTCGAACTTTTGATTTTATTGGCTTAAGAATTTTATGGTTTCTCTCAAGGGAGTGGGCTCCTATAATGCTCCACAGATGTAACTTTAATCTCGCTACTTTATGGCCATGGGCCTTGGTACTTTTGTTACGACCAACTCAACACGCAAGTGCACGTGATCTCAAGTAATACAGATAGCAAATAAGGTTCGTTCCTACAGGGACTCGTTGTATTGTCTAGCTAATTCACTCACCAATGTATGATTGTTTTCCGATGCTAAAACAAATAAATAAGTGGATTGTTGTTATCACTAAAATTTATCTAAGAAATATAACTAATTATCAACTACTTGAACTGAGAATTATATCGAATTACTTATGCAAATATAACATGGGAGTTTAGTTTCTTTAAACACTCCATCTATGGTCTCCAAATCCCTAGCCTTGTTCATGTGATTTAGTAACACCTGGTCGAACACACAAAACTGATATAAGCCAACTTCCGTTAAACAAATACCATCCTAAACAATATCCACAATATAGATAGAAATTATTTAGTCTCCCAAATATGCCAAGTCTTCATATGTCTATAAAGAATTAAACATAATGGTTGAGGTGCAAGCATTCAATTGATCACATAGTCGTCATAAAACGATTAGAATTACGACACTAATTACGAATGATACTATCACGCATAAACCTACACTAACATGGCAAGTTCTAAACTCTTATTTCCACTTTCGCTTCAACAAGAATTAACACACAATTAAAGGAGTTAGCTACTCTCCTATAACGAATTAAATCAACCATGAAAGGATGTCACATCAATCACACTATAGGCATCGAGAAGATTCAACACATAAAATTCATGAATAAATCCACTAAACCCCCATGACAACGAATTAGTTCATGATAGAACTAATCATCATCATGGGTTCCAATGAAAACATGATTCTAAAATAAACAAGTAAATATAAAAGAAAGGAAGAGGGTTTAGAATTAAATCCCCAAATAGAAGAGTACAAATGTTCCAAGAATAATCCTTGCTTGTCACTAGCTTGGAGAAATTCCTTGAAATTATGCTTGAAAACTAGATGAAAGATTGTTGATAGTTGCTAAGAAAACTAAAAACGACCATAGATATGTTTTTTAGGTCTAGATATTACATAAATAGATGCCCTAAAAATAGGCCCAAAGTGTTTTGACCCGGAACAATATACAAAAATTGCCAACAGGTCCCAACAGGCGCCATAACGCATCAGCCAAGCGCAAGAGCGCTCACTAACTGCGCCACAGCGCCCACGCAAGGCCCAAACACGCGCAATGGCGCCTCATACCCGCGCAATTGCGCTCCAACATCCCTGGATTCTCCCCGCGCGCGCGCTCTTGCGCCTCTTCTCGAGCAACGGCCCTCTCCCGAGCGCAACTGCGCCCATACAACGCGCAATGGCGCCTTGAATCTCCTGGAATCACACTCTAGCGCGCCATGGCGCCCAACACCTGCGCAAAGGCGCCCCACATCTCCTGGTATCCAACCTTTGACAACCTCCTGTGCACTAACCTGCATACTGTTTTCCTTGATTGAACCTCATCTTTTAATTTGCTTCAACTCTACCCCTTAGCAAAAAAATCATTCCACAACTCTTACACTTTAAATCAACTTTTCTTCACACATCTAAAAATTCAAATCACACCACCCAAATCACCATTTTAACACCGTAACAACTTCACGACACCACCTACACAATTTACACAAAAGCGGATCAAATGACAACGAAACTTGAGAACTTGCAAACGATTAAAGTCCAAACGGAAGGTAAATAGTGGATATAAAATCCACTTATCAAACCCCCAAACTTAAACCGTTGCTTGTCCTCAAGCAATGCAAACTCAGTTTAAAGATGATGAATGAATGCAACTAATAACTACATGTCATGATAATGCAAAAATGTCCTAATGCAATGATCCCACACAAATGATCTGAAACCAACTCAACAAGCAAACGTCTCAACGAATGCAACAACTCCAAACAGAGCTCGACTAAGGCCCCGTATACTAACAGTACATGCTCGGAAACGTGGTGTGTGCATTTCTCACTAGATATACTCTCGAAACTAGATCAAAGGCATAACCAATTCTTCGCCAAAACAATCACATGTTTATAAACAGAATAGACTTTAGACACTCCATAACCTAGGAACACCTCCACCCTCATCCAAGGTAGACAGAAACTCATGCTTCATTACTATACTACGACACTACATATACAATACGCATGCTTATTTAACCGTGCAATGAGCGAGACCCCAAAAGGCTTATACAGTAATACCCATGTAGCGAGTGTTAGGTCAGCAGGATCCCAGACTATAAAGCCTTAGGTCACTAGGACTAAGTCCCCTCGGACTTAATTACTCGAGTATTAAAGAGCTCACTCTGGTTAATTTTGCATTTAAATTATTTACATGACTCTTTTTTTTTTTTCTTTCATTTTTTTTCATTTTTTTTTCTTTTTTTTTTTCATATTTTGTTTTTTTTTAGATCAGGAATGAGCCTTTCTCATTTCCAACCCTAGACTACTCATATAAATATGAGCTGGCTACTAGCCATTTGACGCCTAGCCTTTATTGACACATATTAACAACTAGCATGAAAATTCCTGGTTTCCCCCAAACTTAGACTTTAATGTTCCTACGCTATAAAGGGAATAACGAAAATTCTAGATATAAATAAGTGATTAAATCTCAACAACCAAACAAGGTATGACTCGATCTAGCTCAAAAGCAAACAGTGAGACCGTGAAAAGATTGTGTTCCCGACACATGCAAGTCAATTTCATAAGTACTTAAATCAACCCTCTATTCATTGTCATCACACCCACATTAACGTCGACCTATCGAGCCAGAAACAGACACTCATATGGAATCATATAAAATGCATGAAATGCATGAACAACATGATAATAAATCCTAATTAAAACTATATGACATGGCATCCTAAATGCAAACTAAATGGCATGGCAAAACTAAATGCAAAAATACTAACATGAATATGCATGAATATGCAACTATATGCAACTACTCTTGCTACCCTAAAATCACCCCCAAACTTAAAAATTTCAATGCCCTCATTGAAGGTAAAATTAAAGGGTACAAGAGATACTCCCCTAGTCATCGGCATCTCCACCCTCTTCGGGTGGTGTGTCTGGTGGTGGATAGATGTGGTGCGCTCCAAAAATAGGCCATGTGACCTGGAAACCCTGCTTGAAGAATACGTGTGGCTGTCTTTTCACCCGCATAATGACCTCCATAAGCTGTAGCATGAAAATCACTTAGAATAGCCTCGGTCTCACCGTAAGGAACACAACGCCTAATAATCTGATCAGCTCCTTGCTTGAACAAAAACGGTTCATCCCAAATATATTGCTTGACATCGTGCAAAAATTTCTTCCTTTGAGCATGAGAGAGCTCAGGTGGAATGATGTTGCTTACTAGATAATTCACGAAGTCTGCAAACCATGGTTCATCATCTTGCACTTTGAATAATTGTTCATCAGGGAAGAACTCATTAATGACCGTGTTGTCTTTAGGTGACTTGCCATGATCTTCCAATCTAGAGAGATGGTCAGCTACCTGATTCTCCGTCCCCTTTCTATCCTTGATTTCCACATCGAACTCTTGTAACAGAAGAACCCAACGAATCAATCTTGGCTTAGAGTCCTTCTTCGCAAGGAGATAGCGAATGGCAGCATGATCTGTATAAACTGTCACCTTTGTACCAAGCAGATAAGAGCGAAACTTTTCAAACCCGTAGACAATAGCAAGTAGCTCCTTTTCAGTGGTCGTGTAGTTCAACTGAGCATCAGTTAGTGTTTTACTTGCATAGTAAATAACGTGGAACACTTTTTCTTTCCTTTGGCCTAGAACGGCCCCAAGTGCATAATCGCTGGCATCACACATCAAAGCAAATGGTTGACTCCAATCAGGAGCTGTAATAACTGGAGCAGAAATTAGTTTCTTCTTCAAGATCTCGAACGCATGTGAACAAGCTTCATCAAACTTGAATGGTACATCTTTCTCCAAAAGATTGCATAACGGCTTAGAAATTTTTGAGAAATCCTTTATGAAGCGCCTGTAGAACCCCGCATGACCAAGAAAGCTGCGAATACCCTTGACTGAGACGGGAGCAGGAAGGTTCTCAATAGTCTCCACCTTTGCTTTGTCAACTTCCAAACCTTTACACGACACCTTGTGTCCCAGAATGACACCTTCTTGTACCATGAAATGGCACTTTTCCCAATTTAGAACAAGATTCGTCTCCACACAACGTTTTAGAACCAAACTCAAGTTTGCCAAGCACTCATCAAAAGAATCCCCAAAGACTGAGAAGTCGTCCATGAATACTTCCACATTAATTCCAATCATGTCAGAGAAGATGGCCATCATGCACCGTTGAAATGTAGCTGGTGCACCACACAACCCGAAAGAAACACGTCTGAATGCGAATGTGCCAAATGGACAAGTGAAAGTAGTCTTCTCCTGATCCTCGGGTGCTATGCAAATCTGATTGTACCCAGAATACCCATCAAGCAAGCAATAGTACTGATGTCCAGCCAATCTGTCGAGCATCTGATCAATGAATGGAAGTGGGAAATGATCTTTCCGAGTGGCCTTGTTCAATTTCCGATAATCCATGCAAATCCTCCAACCTGTAACTGTTCGCGTAGGAATGAGCTCGTTCTTCTCATTAGTCACCACTGTCATGCCCCCCTTCTTAGGCACACACTGTACCGGACTCACCCAAGAGCTATCAGAGATCGGGTAGATAATGCCTGCGTCAAGCCATTTAAGAATTTCCTTTTTCACAACTTCTTTCATGACAGGATTCAGTCTCCTTTGATTATCAACTGTAGGGTTAGCTCCCTCTACCAAAGGAATTTTGTGCATGCAGTACGACGGACTGATACCCTTGATGTCTGCTATAGTCCACCCAATGGCTGATTTGGAATCCCTTAAGATTCGCAATAGTTTTTCCTCTTCTATTCCTGAAAGCTGAGAAGATATAATAACAGGTAAAGTAGCAGAATCACCAAGATAGGCATACCTTAAATGTTCAGGCAATGGCTTAAGTTCCAATGTAGGTGCTTCCTCGATGGATGGCTTAAGTCTAACATGAGACTTTTTCAATTCTGACAACCCCAATGATTCAAAAGAACTTTGAAACTTCTTCCAAGGTGATGCATTAAGATATTGCAATTGTTCTTCATCCTCTTCGGTCTCAACCTCCAAGTCATTAGCAAGAACTCTTTCCAACACATCAGCTTTTATCAAGTGTTGAGTTGCGGGGTTAACCACCTTGTCGACCATATCAATTTTGAAACACTCTTCATCGTCAGTTGGAAGCTTCATTGCATTGAAAACATTAAAAGTGACATCTTGATCGTGCACCCTCATAGTGAGTTCCCCCTTTTGGACATCGATAAGAGTTCGGCCCGTCGCCAAGAATGGTCGTCCCAAGATGATAGGGATCTTCTTGTCTTCCTCGAAGTCAAGAATAACAAAGTCGGCTGGAAAGATAAGCTTGTCGACCTTCACCAAAACATCCTCAACTATCCCTCGCGGATAAGTAACAGAACGGTCAGCAAGTTGTAAAGTCATGGTAGTAGGCCTTGGCTCTGGAAGACCCAGTTGCATGAAAACTGATAAGGGCATGAGATTAATACTTGCACCCAAATCACATAAACATTTGCTGAATGAGATGTCTCCAATAGTGCATGGAATGGTGAAGCTTCCCGGATCCTTCAACTTAGGAGGCAACTTTTGTTGCAAGATGGCACTACATTCCTCCGTCAAGGCAACGGTCTCTAACTCCTCAAGTTTCAATTTCTTCGAGAGAATACCCTTCATGAACTTCGCATAGCTCGGCATTTGCTCAAGAGCCTCCGCAAATGGTATGTTAATCTGCAGCTTCTTGAATACATCCAAGAACTTAGCAAATTGCTTGTCTAACTTTTGCCTTTGAATTCGTTTTGGGAATGGAGGAGGTGGAAACACCTTATCTTCTACTTCTTTTTGGGAATTAACACTCTTGTGAATGATAGGAGTTGAAGGAGTAGCATTAGGAAGCAAATCAGAACCAGATTCGACCTCAACTGAAGATTCAAGTTTTTCCTCGGTTGCTTTTTCTTCGTTCTGACCTTGTAGACTTCTTCCTGATCGTAATGTTATTGCCTGAACCTGTTCCTTTTGATCTTTCTTGCCTGGATTCACCTCTGTGTCACTCGGAAGTGTTCCTGGTTGACGGTTCAACAAAGCATTGGCTAGCTGGCCAATTTGATTCTCTAAAGTTTTCAATGACACTGCCTGACTCTTATACATCATTCGAAGCTCTTCCAATTCCGACTTCTCAGACTGATTCAATGAAGTTCCTTGAGATGGTTGAAACCCCGGTGGATTGAATGGTTGCCTTGGAGCATAAGGTGGTGGTTGATAGTTCTGATTACTTGGCCTTGCATTGAACTGCTGATTTTGTGGTTGCTGAGCACCTCCCTGATTGTGGCTCCAACTGAAGTTAGGATGATTCCGATTGTTCGGATGATAAAATTGTGGCACTGGTTGCTGAGATCTTTGAAAATTACCAACAAATTGTGCGGATTCAGCTGAGATAGCACACATATTTGTGTCATGCGCCCCTGCACACAATTCACACACCATAGCAACCTGATTAGTCCCAAGATTAGAAAGGGAATCTACCTTCATTGTCAACGCTTTGAGTTGGGCAGCAATAGCAGTAGCTGCATCCAAGTCAAGAACTCCGGCCACTTTAGCAGGTGGCAAGCGTTGAGTAGGATTCTGAAACTCATTGGCCGACATCATTTCAATCAGATTGTAAGCATCCTCATAGCTTTTTGCCCATAGCGCACCTCCAGAAGCTGCATCTAACATAGGCCGGGACTGAACTCCCAACCCGTTATAGAAATTGCTGATTATCATCCAATCCGGCATTCCATGATGAGGACAACGTGCCAATATCTCCTTGTACCTCTCCCAAGCTTCTCCCAAAGATTCCTGGGAATGCTGAGCAAACTGAGAAATGGCATTCCTGTAAGCTGCTGTCTTCGCCATGGAGAAATACTTAGTCAAGAACTTTTGAGCACAGTCTGCCCATGTTGTAATAGAGCCTGATGGCATAGAATGTAACCAACTCTTGGCTTTATCCTTAAGAGAGAAAGGAAATAGCCTCAATCTGATTGCGTCATCTGTAACTCCGTTGAATTTGAAGGTGTCACAGATCTCAAGGAAGTCCCTAATATGAGCATTGGGATCTTCAGCAGGACTACCCCCAAACTGGACTGTGTTCTGAATCATCTGAATGATGTTTGGCCTTAGCTCGAAATTGTTAGACCCTATAGCTGGGCGAACAATACTAGTATGGATGTCCTCCACTTTCGGCTGAGAGAATTCACTCAAAGCCTTCGCTGCTTGTTCTTGATTAGCCATAACTTCCTTTGCTTCAAGATTGTCTTTTAAATCGAAATTAAGTCTTCTCCTAGCTAGTTCTTCTGTACGTGCTAGTTCGTCTCTACGTGCACGAGCTCGTGTACGCATAAACTCTCAACAAGTACCTGAAATTTACCAACAAGAAATTTTATGAAAACGTCCTAGTCACCGAAATTCAATGACCACTGATGGCAAATATTGCAACTAAACAAAATAAAACCGCCTCCCCGGCAGCGGCGCCAAAAACTTGTTACGACCAACTCAACACGCAAGTGCACGTGATCTCAAGTAATACAGATAGCAAATAAGGTTCGTTCCTACAGGGACTCGTTGTATTGTCTAGCTAATTCACTCACCAATGTATGATTGTTTTCCGATGCTAAAACAAATAAATAAGTGGATTGTTGTTATCACTAAAATTTATCTAAGAAATATAACTAATTATCAACTACTTGAACTGAGAATTATATCGAATTACTTATGCAAATATAACATGGGAGTTTAGTTTCTTTAAACACTCCATCTATGGTCTCCAAATCCCTAGCCTTGTTCATGTGATTTAGTAACACCTGGTCGAACACACAAAACTGATATAAGCCAACTTCCGTTAAACAAATACCATCCTAAACAATATCCACAATATAGATAGAAATTATTTAGTCTCCCAAATATGCCAAGTCTTCATATGTCTATAAAGAATTAAACATAATGGTTGAGGTGCAAGCATTCAATTGATCACATAGTCGTCATAAAACGATTAGAATTACGACACTAATTACGAATGATACTATCACGCATAAACCTACACTAACATGGCAAGTTCTAAACTCTTATTTCCACTTTCGCTTCAACAAGAATTAACACACAATTAAAGGAGTTAGCTACTCTCCTATAACGAATTAAATCAACCATGAAAGGACGTCACATCAATCACACTATAGGCATCGAGAAGATTCAACACATAAAATTCATGAATAAATCCACTAAACCCCCATGACAACGAATTAGTTCATGATAGAACTAATCATCATCATGGGTTCCAATGAAAACATGATTCTAAAATAAACAAGTAAATATAAAAGAAAGGAAGAGGGTTTAGAATTAAATCCCCAAATAGAAGAGTACAAATGTTCCAAGAATAATCCTTGCTTGTCACTAGCTTGGAGAAATTCCTTGAAATTATGCTTGAAAACTAGATGAAAGATTGTTGATAGTTGCTAAGAAAACTAAAAACGACCATAGATATGTTTTTTAGGTCTAGATATTACATAAATAGATGCCCTAAAAATAGGCCCAAAGTGTTTTGACCCGGAACAATATACAAAAATTGCCAACAGGTCCCAACAGGCGCCATAACGCATCAGCCAAGCGCAAGAGCGCTCACTAACTGCGCCACAGCGCCCACGCAAGGCCCAAACACGCGCAATGGCGCCTCATACCCGCGCAATTGCGCTCCAACATCCCTGGATTCTCCCCGCGCGCGCGCTCTTGCGCCTCTTCTCGAGCAACGGCCCTCTCCCGAGCGCAACTGCGCCCATACAACGCGCAATGGCGCCTTGAATCTCCTGGAATCACACTCTAGCGCGCCATGGCGCCCAACACCTGCGCAAAGGCGCCCCACATCTCCTGGTATCCAACCTTTGACAACCTCCTGTGCACTAACCTGCATACTGTTTTCCTTGATTGAACCTCATCTTTTAATTTGCTTCAACTCTACCCCTTAGCAAAAAAATCATTCCACAACTCTTACACTTTAAATCAACTTTTCTTCACACATCTAAAAATTCAAATCACACCACCCAAATCACCATTTTAACACCGTAACAACTTCACGACACCACCTACACAATTTACACAAAAGCGGATCAAATGACAACGAAACTTGAGAACTTGCAAACGATTAAAGTCCAAACGGAAGGTAAATAGTGGATATAAAATCCACTTATCAACTTTTGAACTTGTTTTGACGTTTCTATGACATGTGCTTGCTTAATCATTCTATATCTTATGGTAGATGTAGCTTTCATGCCATCCCCTACATAGCATGCGCTACCGATTATGACCTAAGTATCCTTCGCACGAGGGTTCCAAAATGAACGTCTAACATCCTCAAGTTGGTTGACTTGATTTAGAATTGTAAACCTATCTCTTCTCTTGGGACACTATATTTGCTAGGTAAGAAATGTGGTGACTCAACTCGAGATAGTCATTGCCTAGACAAGTATGCTTAATTCTAAAAGTCTATGGGATGTAATCCTTAAACTCCGATAAGTGATGTAAATTTACTGACCAATCCTAAAGTAGACCAATGTGAACACTTAGAGGATATATGCCATATTTTCATTGATTAGATCGATAAATCAGAAATCAAGAATTAACTAAATAAGTAGTGGTACGATAAAATGTTTATGAGTAGTTATAGCAACACATACCAGGGTAGGTGGCCTAAAAATAGCACACTACTCGTACCTTGGTTCGTATGGTCTCCATTATGGATATGGGGGTACCGTCCGGTAACCCTATATTGCTCGAAAGTTTATGTTCCGGGAGTGTGGCCGGGGAAGCCCCCTATGCCGGTAGCCCCTACGGTAACCTGGGTGCCGGCTCTCAATCCTGGAAACCCTCTTTCCGGGAGCCCTACCTTTAGGCTTTCATAGGTGAATGCTCAATGGAATCCTGTGCGTTAACCAAGGTTCAATATAAGATTGATAATAAATGGAAGTCATGGTGCCAATCAGGGTTCCACACATGACTTAGTAAAGGGAACCATGTATGCCAATCAGGGTTCCATACATGACTGATAATAAATGGAAGTTATGGTGCCAATCAGGGTTCCACACATGACTTAGTAAAGGGAACCATTTATACCAATCAGGGTTCCAAACATGATTGATAATAAATGGAAGTCATGGTGCCAATCAGGGCTCCACACATGACTTAGTAAAGGGAACCATGTATGCCAATCAGGATTCCATACATGATTGATAATAAATGGAAGTCATGGTGCCAATCAGGGTTCCACACATGACTTAGTAATGGGAACCATGTATGCCAATCAGGGTTCCATACATGATTGATAATAAATGGAAGTCATGGTGCCAATCAGGGTTCCACTCATGACTTAATGATAAAGGGGACCATGTGTGCCGCTCAGGGTTCCACACATGATCAATAATTAAAGGTAACCATGTATGCCAATCAGGGTTCCATACATGATTAATAATCAATGGAAGTCATGGTCCCAATCAGGGTTCCACTCATGACTTAATGATAAAGGGGACCATGTGTGCCGATCAGGGTTCCACACATGATCAATAGTTAAAGGTAACCATGTATGCCAATCAAGGTTCCATACATGATTAATAATGTGGAAGTCATGGTTCCAATCAGGGTTCCACTCATGACTTAATGATAAAGGGGACCATGTGTGCTGATCAGGGTTCCACACATGATCAATAATTAAAGGTAACCATGTATGCCAATCAGGGTTCCATACATGATTAATAATGTGGAAGTCATGGTGCCAATCAGGGTTCCACTCATGACTTAATGATAAAGGGGACCATGTGTGCCGATCAGGGTTCCACACATGATCAATAATTAAAGGTAACCATGTATGCCAATCAGGGTTCCATACATGATTATTAATCAATGGAAGTCATGGTGCCAATCAGGTTCCACTCATGACTTAATGATAAAGGGGACCATGTATGCCGATCAGGGTTCCACACATGATCAATAATTAAAGGTAACCATGTATGCCAATCAGGGTTCCATACATCAATGGAAGTCATGGTGCCAATCAGGGTTCCACTCATGACTTAATGGTAAAGGGGACCATGTGTACCGATCAGGGTTCCACACATGATCAAAAATTCAAAATTCTGGTAATTTCAACCTATCAAACTGCGAGGTGTATCCTCTACTACCCCCTAGTTCTGGATGGTAGCCTGGCTACTATGTGGAACTTATGCTTATGAGGCTTCCATAATTTTCTTTTCTCAAATAAATTTTTTTTTTTGCTAAATTAAATTTATATTAGAAACGGAAGGGATAAACCCCTGGTCTATGAAAAACATAGATAGAACTATCTAAAGACAATCTGATAGAACAGATTGAAAAAAGAAACCAAACAAAGAACTAACAAAACAGCCTAAATGATCAAATCAGACCTACTCGAAATAATTTTCGCGAACCAGGTTGAGCTTACAAGCTTTGCTCGAGTGTCAACAAGTATGATTTCCAAGACGTTCTTGGGTTGTAAAATGTCTCCGTTGTGCATTCGGGCATTCCTCTCTCGCCAGATGAAGTAGGTATAAATTTGAACCATAAGTAAGATCACTCGTTTCTTTGCATTGTCTATAATGTGAGAAATATAATGTTGGAACTCTGGACAGTTCCTACCATGAAGACCAACATTGAAGATAGAGAGAAGAGAGATTAAGACATGCCGACTGAAGGAGCAATGCAAGAACAGATGGTTGTCAGTTTCGCGCCCGCCCACACATAAGTAACAATGTTGATCCAAATCAATACAAAACCTTGATAAACGAGATAAAGTGTTAAGACGCCCATGACAGAGAAGCCATTGGTGGTGAGCATACCTTTCCACCTTAAGCTGATGCCACACCGTTCGAAACCACTGGACTTCTTGATCACGATGTCTAATGGATTCCCAGATATGCCATGTCTTAACCTTGCGAATATCCAGACCATCCCACCTAATAACATCACGTTTACTAAGGTCAAAACAAGGGTGGTTGAAGTTGAGAATCCAGTGAGACAAAGTACTATCAGGATGGTGATATCTCTGGTAAGGACGAGGTAAACACCAAGATCCTGAAGAAATGATGTCGTGAACTTTAGAACCTTTGTTCATACCACATTGAGAAATAATGGGAGCTGCCATGGAAGTAGCAAGACAAGCCCCGTTCCACCAAGGATCAAACCAGAGAGAGGTCGTCAAGCCATTTCCTATGGAGTAGGAGATAAAACGGATTGCTAATTGACGAAGTCTTAGCAGTTTTTTCCAAATCCAGGAGCAGTCCGTTGGAATTTTCAAAGTCCAGAAATACTTGTGTTTAAGCACCGTATTGTTTACCCAGCTAGCCCATAAAGTCGAAGAATGACTAATAACTTTAAGCAAGTGACAAATTATTTGAGCTTTGTTCCACTCAGACAGATCCTTTAAGCCAAGCCCACCTTCAGCTTTAGGGAGGCATATAGTTTTCCAACTGATTTTAGCTCCCCCTTTGTCATTTATGTTTCCTTTCCAGATAAATTTTGTAAGCATTGATTGTACGATAGCATGGATGGCATTTGGAAGGAGAAAATGGTTTGACCAGTACGCTTGAATAGCAAACAGAACAGACCAAACCAATTGCACCCGTCCAGCAAATGATAGAAACAAAGAAGTCCAAGCATTGATTCTGTGTGTAAGTTTCTGCACTAGGGGCATACAATCATTGATACAGAGTTGAGAAGAAATGAGGGGCACTCCTAAGAACCGCACTGGAAGATTTCCTCTAGGGATTCCATACACATCATCAAACCATTCCACAAGGGCTGGATGACAGTTGCAAAAGAAGCTCGTGCTTTTATGCACACTAGGAATAAGACCGCTAAGAACAGAGAAAGCATGAACAGAGTCCATAATATGAGCTATAGAAGTTTGATCTCCATGGCTAAAAAATAAAACGTCATCAACAAAAAAGAGATGTGTTAAGTCTAGATCCTTGCATCGCCAATGGTGATTAAAACCAGGGGGCTTCGACTTTAACATTTGAGATAAGACATTCATACATATGACGAAGAGATAGGGAGACATAAGATCCACTTGACGGATACCTTTTGTACCATTGAAGTATCCATGGACTTTTCCATTTAGCTTGACTGAGTATTTATCTCCACAGATGCATAACTGGATCCAGCGAATAAAACGGGGGGGAAAGTGCATTCTATGTAAAACAGCTAAGATGAAATCCCACCTTATGGAGTCAAAAGCCTTGTGCAAATCAAGCTTTAGAGCACACCTCGAGGTACCTGTCTCTCTATCGAAACCCCTGAATAATTCCTGAGCTAGTAAGATATTGTCAGATATATGCCTCCCAGGTATAAAAGCCGACTGTGAAATGTCTATGACATCAGGAAGAACCTTTTTAAGTCTAGAAGCTATGATTTTAGAGATGCACTTGTAGGCAGTGGTGCATAACGAAATGGGTCTAAAATCACGCATATGAGTGGGAGTGTCAACCTTAGGAATTAGAGCGATGTAAGTAGAGTTGATGCCTGTGTGCATGTTAAAGTCATTAAAAAGAGAGATCACAGCCTCAGAAAAACAGTCTCCAACGATGTTCCAGGTGGCCAAGAAAAACTCTATAGTAAACCCATCCGGTCCAGGGGCCTTGTTCTTTTTCATCTTTTTAATGTATCATGGACGAGCTCTTTTGAGACAGGAGCTTCCAAATTAGATGCTTGCACTTCCGAGATAGAGGGACGTGAAATTCCCTCAATCATTCCATTTGCAGAGGGATCAACAGGTTTGCCAAGAAAATCTGTGTAGTACTCCACTGCAACCTGTGCACAATTTCTCTGACCATGGACTAAATTTCCTGAGCGATCAAGGAGAGCCAAGACCTTATTTTGGTTCCAGTTAGACTTACACTGGTTATGAAAGAATTTGTTGTTGCCATCCCCCTTCGAAAGCCATTTCACCCTGGATTTCTGAAGAAGCAAAGATTCCTCTTCTTGAATAGCTTTGTTAAGTTTAAGAATCAAATCAGATTCTTTGGCAAACAATTCAGGCGACGGAGCATTTAAGAGAGAATCTTGGGTGTCAGCTAGATTGTCACGCACCATTTGAACATTAGAGTGCAGATTACCATGCTTCTTGTTTAGGTCAACTAAAGCATGCTTTACAGCCTTTAGCTTCCTGCATAAAACTGCCATAGGTCTCCAAAAAGAACAGTGGAGGTCCAAACATTCGAGACAATAGTGTGAAAGTCTGGAACGTCTAACATGTAATTGAAAAATTTAAAAGGCTTACCAAAACGATCTATCTGCATAGGGACAGTTAAAAGAAGAGGATTGTGATCCATAATTCCCCTGTTTTTCACCATGACATAAGCCTCGGTGTGAGTAGAAATCTAGTGACCATTACCAACCACCCTATCACGCCATTTGTAGATTGGATCAAGAGGTCGCTTTTTAGTCCACGTGAAACGATCGCCAACTGTTCGAATGGAGTCAAGACCCGCTCTATAGAGACCATCTTTGAAGGTTTGCATATCTGTAGTCCAATGCACCCTTCCCCCACAAACTTTATTGAGACTGAGAATGCAATTAAAGTCACCCAGGCAGCACCACGGTAAGGTAGTATTGCTAGTAGAGTTGAGATCATTCCAAAGAGTGGCTCGGTCTTGAGCATCGTTTGAAGCGTAAACAAAGGTTACCATGAAAGTAATGTTCTTTTCAAGAAAAGTGACATTGCAAGTAATTTGTTGGGCTGACTTAGACAGAAGAGTAACACACCAAATCGAGGGATTCCATCCCACCTAGACACGACCATTATAATGACAATCATAGTTGAATAACCAGTTCCACGATCTATTAATCTTCTTAGAAATACGCAGAGAACGTTTTTCTTTCACTTTAGTTTCCATAATACCGATAAAGGATAAGGAATTAACAGAAATAAAATTAGCAAGCTCACGTTGGTGAGTGCTTTTATCCAAACCTCTAACATTCCATGCTGCAAAATTCATTTAAAACCGCTTTGATGTTGACAAGCCTGTCAACCTGGGGCTTTTCCTGTTCAAGACCTTTGTAAACCCATCAACATCAACGTTTGTCTTATTCTTTGGCTTGGGAGGCCTCTGAGCATTGAGGTCGATAACTATTGAACCAGGGTTAGTTATTTTCGAAGGCGTTAGATCGTTCTTCCGTTTAAGACCTGGAGACGGATTAAATTCTATGAGATGTTCCTCAATATCTCCTGCAAGTGCTGCAAAACCGTTTTCAGTTGCAATTGGCTCGACGTCTTCTGTTACGGAATTCTCAAAAGAGAGACTTGTGTCCCTATTCCCACTTGGTGATGTAATTGTTTCTGGAATTCTATCAAATTCTTCTAAATTATCATGCTCTCTTTCTAGCTCCTGTAGGATTTCATCCTCATCCATAACCACTTTGCAACCACAGAATTCGCCTACAACATAAGGCACCATCTCCATATTTTCCAGATACGCTTTCTTATCCGCGTGGGATTTCGATTGAGGGACTGTTGCTGTAGAAGTAGAGGCAAAGTCATTTGAACGAGCCATTCTTGGTTTTTTAGTAACTCTTTCTGGGTTGTTTATGCAACGAGCTAAGGAGTGGCCGAATGCCTTACACAAACTACAAGATTAAGGTAGTTGTGGGTACTGAACTTCAATTTTCTCTTTCTCTATCACACCATCCACATTCAAAACGTTGACCCATACATAGTCCGGTCTTGGAGCAGAGTACGCCAGCTCTATTTGAACGTTAGCATATTTTAGAGGTTTGAACTTTGAGGTAGCCAAGTCAAACTTGAGTGGTCTTCCCACTGCTTTGGCAATGGAGGTGAGGCTGTCCTTTGACCAAAGGGTGTATGGCACGTCTACAAGACGGATCCAACAAGGAACTTTGTCGATCACATTTCGTTTGAAATTTGATCCCTCCATCCAAGGTCTAAAGTACATTGTCTTACCCCCCATTTGCACCGTATTTAGATTGAGAGCCCCGTTCCTCTCTTCTATATTACCAAAGCGAAATGTAAAGTACCCTTTAGAGCTGTAATAAACGCCCGTTAGCCCTTTTTTTGCCACAATTTGTGAGCTTGTTCCTTGACAAACTTAAAAGCAAAATTCCCCCCAATGAAATGTCCAATTATGCTAGTCCCCCACTGTTGCTGGGCACGAATCAAATATTCTTTAAAGAAGTTAACTGAAGCAGACCCATCTTCATTATAAGTAATCGTTGTGTCCTCATTTTCATTTGCACTGGGAATTTGATCAGTTACATTCTTTGAAACAATAGAACTCCACGTAACACTCTTCTTAGGTGGAGCTGTGACAGAGTCTGATTTTTTATGTAAAGCATTAGGTACAATTGGTTGAGAATTATTACCAGAAATGGTTGGCATAATACCGGCTATTGGCACACCAACTTCTTGAACCAGAGACACTGCATCCGCAAAATCATGAGAGGCTCTTGACGATTCAGTAGACGGACCAGAGTTAGGTTGGACAGAGCCTTCATTTAAAATGAGGTTGATTTGCTCCTCCATTCGAGCTCGTGCTCCTGGAGACAAGGGTTCACCTACAACATCATTTGTGTTAAGCGATTCGTTTGCAGCATCAAAGTGCCTATGATACTGCTGGAGAGGAACTGGTGCAGGACCAAGAAAGGCTACAAATTCATCAGAATTCATGGAGCCTGAGTGTTCCGAGTTTTGTGAACCCATCTGGAAACAGGAATAGATCGATGGTAAAAAAGGGATGGATAGAAAGAGGAAGAGGGTGGAAGAAAGAAAAAGTGAAGCGTGTAGATCGTGAGGATTAAGAGTTTAGGGGATAGGGAGGTCAACGTCGTAAGAGATGGTGGTTCCTAGATATCGCCATTGTTTTGACAAATTTGTCTTATTTGTTTTTGTTGAAATATTTATTTTCTCAAATACTTGTAAGTGATGAATGTAAAAGGAAATAAAACAACCTCTACTTTTAATGAGAATTGAAAGAGTATGATTACATCAAATTTCATCCAGACGGGGTGTGCATTCACTACCCCCCGGGCAACTATTGAAAATCAGAAAATCCTATTAATTGAAAGGGAGATGGCATTGCCACAACTAATAGGCTGCTTTTATTTGTCCTAAGCCTGAAGGAGGCCTACATCTGCATCTACTTTGAAAGAAGTCTTACTGATAATATTTTTTGAGGTGCTCAGCATTCCAAGTACGGGGAATAGTGTTTCAATCCATATCTTCGAGGTGATAAGTGCCTTCCCAGAATACGGACTTTATCTTGTAAGGCCCTTCCCAATTTGCTCCAAAGGCTCCATGGCTGGAAACTCGCATATTGGGCATCATCCGTCTCAATACTAGATCTCCAACCTGTAGGGGTCGAGGGCGTACCTTGTTGTTATAGTACTTGCAGGTTCTCTGCTGGTATGCCGCAAGTCTTAGTTGAGCGGTAGCCCTCGTTTCCTCTGTAAAGTCCAAACTCAGTCTTTGGTTGATTTCATTTACTTCTTGATTAAAGTTATCTTTCTGGTAGGATCCAACCCCTATTTCCACAGGAACCATTGCCTCACAGCCATAGACAAGCATAAAGGGACACTCTCCGGTAGTGGATCTGGGAGTGGTATTGTAGGACCATTGGGAGTTCCTCTGACCAGTTTCCCTTTTTGTCCTCCAGTTTCGCCTTCAAGGTGTGTTTAATGATTTTATTCACACCCTCTGTCTGCCCATTGCTCTGGGGGTGACATACGGCAGAAAAGTCTTTCTTTATGCCTAAATCTTCACATAGGCTCCTCATCTCTTTACTATCAAATTTCTTTCCGTTGTCTGAAATCAGCTTGTATGGTACCCCGTACCTGCATATGATAGTCTTCTTAACAAATTCCTTCAACTTGCTGGCAGTTATGATAGCCAGTGGTTCAGCTTCGGCCCACTTGGTTAAGTAGTCAACAGCCACCACAGTGTACTTCACACTGCCTTTGCCCTTCGGAAGCTCCCCGATCAGGTCAATTCCCCAAATTGCAAAGGGCCAGGGGCTTACGATAGGCATCAATTCCACAGCTGGTTTGCTATTAAAGTTGGCAAACCTTTGACAATGATCACAGGCCCTGGAGAATTGATGAGAATCAGCTTTCATAGTGGGCCAATAGTAACCCTGTCGTAGCACCTTATGTGCAAGGGAGCTACCCCCTGAGTGGTTGCCACAGATGCCTTCGTGAACTTCCCTTAGGATGTATTCGCATTCATTCCCAGATATGCATCTCAGCAGGGGTTGGTTGAAGCCTCTTTTGTACAGGGTGCCATCGTAGATTACATAACGGGCAGCCTTGTATTTGAGCTTCCGGGCTTCATCCTTGTTCTCCGGAAGGGTTCCTTTAGTGATATACTCATGTATTGGAGTTGTCCATTATTTTTCAATCGAAGTATTTATCTCCATGGTTTCCTCTCGGTGAATACTTGGTTGGAGCTGCACCTCAAGGGGTATCACTCCCAACAAAATGGCTTCTTTTTGGGATCCCAACTTCGCCAGGGCGTCAGCATTGGCATTGTCGGCCTTTGGAATTTGATTCAGGTTCAGCACTTTAAACTTACTGATGAGTTCTTGGGCATATCTCATGTAAAGTTCAGTGCGTGGACCCCTGCTCTGGAAACTCCCCTTAATCTACCACACAATCAGCATGGAATCACTGAAAACATTCAGGTAATCAACTTTCATTTCTAGGGCTAACTTCAGCCAAGCAATCAGGGCCTCGTACTCGGCATCGTTGTTGGTAGCCTTGAAACCGAAGTGTATGGCACTCTGTATTCGGTGTCCCTCTGGGATTATCAACTCTATCCCAGCTCCTGCCCCATTATTTTTTACTGCTCCATCAACGTATAGATTCCACCACAGGTGGGGACCCTCGGCATCCCCTTCGGTAGGTGGGGGTACCGGTATGCATTCTTCCCCGGTAACCTCAAAATCAGGGGGAAACTCGAGTAAGAAGTCAGCCAAAGCTTGTGTAACAGCCCCAAATTCCTTATCGTAAATCCAGGTTGTCACACCTCTTGCGGAATATCAATCACCTGCTCACAATATAAACTACTACCATAATCATAATAATCTCCATAATCTACTCCACGGGTTATAGTCTTAGAACAAGTACTCAATAATTACCCAAAAGTTATTACAACTTTAAATACTAGATAATAAGATATTACACAATTCTCCCCAGTTTGCGAACTCCTCAGATACTAAAGGCTAAAGTGCTGGACTAGTAGCCTTTCTCCTTCTCTATGCCACGGTTCGCCATGCTCGAACCAGCCCTGGATGCCGCTGTTTAATAATATTTAAAATAGCAAGGGTGAGCCAAAGAATGCTCAGCAAGGTTATATCTACACCCTATATATCAACAACAACTCACACAAAATATGATTTTTACCCCTCTTGTAAAAGCTTCTCTCCTCATATAGATATATATTTTGAAAAGAGTTTAACTCGAAAGTTTTTATCCACCTCAGAATACTCTCAATTTAATGTGAAATAATATAATATAACAACTCCTTATGAAATACACATATTTCAATAACTCCTCAGAACTCCTCAATTGATAACAAACACGTCTCAATAACTTCTTTATATTACTCGATGGTAATATGATAACTTCTCAGAAGGATGAGCCGACTCGCTCGGAACATCACCCTTAATACTTCTCAATATAATAAGATAACTTCTAAAGATAAAAGGATAACTTCTCAAAATCAACACCCTAGTCAACAGTTCAACAAAGGCATCTGTTAACAATAAAGCATCAATGATTGGACTTCTTCTTCAAACGCCATCTCAAGTAATGGATGATCAATCCATTGTCACGCCTCAATTCTATCGATAGAAAGGATGGTCGACGTCTCGAACCACCCAAAATTACTTCTCAGAAGGATGAGCCGACTCGCTCGGAACATCACCCTTAATATTTTTCCGAAGGATGAGCCGACTCGCTCGGAACATCACCCTTAATACTTCCCAGAAGGATGAGCCGACTCGCTCGAAACATCACCCTTAACTGGGCCGGTGCGTTACTCCGATCACTTGCCATCTGTAGTCCAGAATATAAGGTGTCGGAATCTTCGATCACCTTCCATAATTTATAACTTAGGCGTCACGGTAAAATAACACGTGCACCTTTATTTGCTTCTCAATAAAATATTACTCCAATATCGCTCAGAAACAATGAACGATAAACACCTCCAATAATTTAGTTTTCCTCTCGAATGAGTAGAGGAAAATATTTATGAAAGACTGTTCTGATTATGGATTCAGAATGAAGGAACCCATATCAGTATATATAGGTATATATATATATAACCCCACTCTTAATAACAATTAATATATATAATATGAAGATATCATTAATACGTCTCTTATCATCTCCTCTGCGAGTACAATTAAAGTAACTCGATAAATGTCCACCATATGGACCACCTCAGGGAATAAAATTTACATCTCGTATAATAATATTATCCGAATAACAACTCAACAGTGATATATATAGGGAAAATACAAGAAGAAAACACCTCTTTGATAAGTAATCGTCTCGATAGAATAGTTTTTGTAAATTATCTTTGATATTTCTCCGGACAAAGTTGTTTTAAGAAAACATTCTGAAAATAATATTCATCTAATCAAATAAATTTAATTAGACGAATAAGGTTTATTTAATCAGTAAATGCTACCCAAGTATCTACTTAATTAAATAAACACTGGTTTATTGGTGATGTTCCCTTTAGGTAAATTATTGCGAAATTCTTTTAAAAATCTTTGTCCGGTTTTTCGAAATTAATCCTCTCTCCTCAGCACTTCGTGCTCATTGCCTACTTCTCATGTTACATCATCTACTGGGAACGTAGGTTTCCTCTAACCCACTTCCATTATCTCCTCATTATTACATCTACTTGGAACGTAGGTTTCCTCTAACCATACTTCCATTACCTTCTCATTATAAATATTCACATTTAATGACTATTACTAACAATTTATAATACAAAATACCTCTACTTTGAACGATAGAGTAAGAGTTAGTATACTTTCCTGGTACTCCTGATGCAGTAAGGGCTTGTAGCGGGGTCCGACGATCTAAACACAGTCAAGAAAACACGCTATTAATCCCTTATACTATCCATTCATAACACAACACTTAAACACTTAAGCCAACCTCAAACAAGGCACTTAGGGGTCCCTCTAGACTCGTACTAAGTCCATGCTAATCGACAAACACTTAAGTCAAGAGTTCATTTCGAAATCGATCCTCAAACATCCATTTTACAAAGTCATTTCAAAGTTAAGGTTTTACCTCAGGGAATAAAATTTACATCTCGTATAATAATATTATCCGAATAACAACTCAACAGTGATATATATAGGGAAAATACAAGAAGAAAACACCTCTTTGATAAGTAATCGTCTCGATAGAATAGTTTTTGTAAATTATCTTTGATATTTCTCCGGACAAAGTTGTTTTAAGAAAACATTCTGAAAATAATATTCATCTAATCAAATAAATTTAATTAGACGAATAAGGTTTATTTAATCAGTAAATGCTACCCAAGTATCTACTTAATTAAATAAACACTGGTTTATTGGTGATGTTCCCTTTAGGTAAATTATTGCGAAATTCTTTTAAAAATCTTTGTCCGGTTTTTCGAAATTAATCCTCTCTCCTCAGCACTTCGTGCTCATTGCCTACTTCTCATGTTACATCATCTACTGGGAACGTAGGTTTCCTCTAACCCACTTCCATTATCTCCTCATTATTACATCTACTTGGAACGTAGGTTTCCTCTAACCATACTTCCATTACCTTCTCATTATAAATATTCACATTTAATGACTATTACTAACAATTTATAATACAAAATACCTCTACTTTGAACGATAGAGTAAGAGTTAGTATACTTTCCTGGTACTCCTGATGCAGTAAGGGCTTGTAGCGGGGTCCGACGATCTAAACACAGTCAAGAAAACACGCTATTAATCCCTTATACTATCCATTCATAACACAACACTTAAACACTTAAGCCAACCTCAAACAAGGCACTTAGGGGTCCCTCTAGACTCGTACTAAGTCCATGCTAATCGACAAACACTTAAGTCAAGAGTTCATTTCGAAATCGATCCTCAAACATCCCTAATGGTCATGAAAAAGGTTTTACCATTTTATCAAACTCCATACAAACTCCATAACCACAATAATGAACTCATCTCCAAACTAACCACAAAACTCATAAACATAAAAGGTAAGGTTAGGGTTTATACCTTCCTTGATGCTCTAGAAACACTAACAAGTGCTCACAATCAGTTAACAAGCCTTAAATGGTCCTTACAAAGCTTAATCCTTAAGAACAAAACAAGAAAAACAAGTTAAGTTACTATTCATTACTATTCACCCTCCTCTTAGGATGAACTTTTGACATAGCTAGGAATACTATTTGAAGCTAAGATTTTAACCATACCTTCTACTCTTCAAGGGATTTCTTTTGAGCTATAGATCACAAAATATGAAGCTTCCTAGCTAGGGTTTTGAACCCCATCTTTTGGAAGAACAGAATCTGTCCAGATTTGATTCTCCAACTTGGGGGAGGGATTTGACTAGGCTACACTCCTTTGATGACCATGAAATTTTAAACGTGTGTTCGACATACAATGAGGAAGCTGTGGTTAAAATTTGGTGATTTGTTCATGGGTAGAAGTGGAGATATGAATTTTTCTTTGAGTTGTGTTTCTGCTGGACAGATTCTGAAAAAAAATGTGTTCTTGCTTTTTCTTTCTTTTCCACCAATCTTGACTTGTCAACTCTACTTTATGAAGATATTATCTTGATATATCAGATATGTTTGCTGGGTTTGATCACCTTGGGGCAAGAGCAAAGAGTCTTGGATAAGCTTTGATAAAGTGGTTTGCTTTTTGGAATTGTTTTAAGTGATTAAATCACTTGTTTTCTATGATTTGTTTTTGCTAAAATCCTTGATTAAATCATTCAACCCACTTGATTTAATCCTCTTGATGAACATATAAGATATTTAATCTTGATGAACTCAATTCATAATCCATGACTTGTTCGTTTTATTCCTTAATCTCGTTATAAAGTCTCGGCGGTTTCTAGAGCGCTCGTTCACTATCTAAGTGGTTTTCGTTCTACATTCTAAAATCAAATATAATAAAATCCCAAAATATTAAATCCTCAATTCCTCCAATTTAATATCTTATTTCTTGAATATAATAATATACAAGTCACTGTCTGGTCAAATATTGCACCAAAATAAAATTTGGAATTTCTGAATTCCGATCGTCTTTACATACACTTATTTACTCCGCTGATCACTAATATGGCTTCGAAATATCCATAACACGTCCCGTACATAGGGTGGCGTGAAAAGTTTTACAACTTACAAAATCACTATTCATCCACCAAATTACTATTCACGTATGAGAAACACTATTCACGTATAGGAAACACTATGCACGTAGGAAGATGCTTATTCACTCCTCCTCTCCCCTTTCACGGTTCATTACCTCATTTTCTGGACGATAGATTATTCTTATCTATGTCGTCAACCCTCGAATTACTCTATTCTGACGATACACATAAGAATCGGGGTCATCATCCATGGCAATATCCATTCACTAGTGCACGTATTCATAATTAGAAAAAGTTTTAATTCTACCAGAAATTCAGGTTATTACAGTCTTCCCTCCTTAAAAGGATTCCGTCCTCGGAATCAACGTAAGTAGCAACTAAGGTTAATCATCTCGTACTCTACTTCTCAGGTTGACTCATCAACCTTTCTCCACAATACTCTTTCTAGTACCATGGCATCATTTCTCAACATCTCCTCTTTTCCATCAATCATTTCCACCAGTACCTCTACACGAGACACTTCTATTCATACTTCTATATATCCAATATTTCCACATGTCTATCATTCACCATACGCTCTTTACACCTTGATGATCCACATTCGTTTCCTTCTGCTATACTATCTAGTCCACCTCGGTAATTCCCTTTTCATTATTCTCCAAAAATCTCCACCTCAAGTTTTACACATTCACATCTTCTAGATTAATCCTCTGAATAACTAACGTCCTTAATCTCTCTTTCCTACTTAGGGCATTAGCCACCACATTGGCCTTCCTCGACTTAGTAATTATTACACCTCGAAATCCTTCATTAATCACACCCACCTCCTTCGTTTATCCTTATCCTACCTCTATCCTCAAACACACCTTATCCTCAATAGTAAATCTCAATTATAACTTAAAAATCCTCATATTCTTCTCTTTACTAATCATCAAATATACCTTTTTTCTCCTCATCTCCATCCTCCTGAATCAACTCACTCTAAGCCTTTACCATGGCTGCTTCTTATATCCATATTACATAGTCTCTTATTTAGAAAACTGCCTCATTATATCCAATCTATTGCTTCGATCCCTGTTGGAAATCTTCAAATTCTTTCTCCTCCAAATCCATACATCTTACCAGCATACTCTCCTTGTTTTGTTTCCATCTATACAATCCACTCTATTTATCTCTTCTACCTTCTCCAAAAGTCACAGCCTCACTCGATCTACTTAACCCTATATTGTCTAGTATACTAAAACTACATTCCCATGAAATATTCACTGATGAAACAAAATAGTATATATACATGCACATAAATATATATATATTTGCAACTATGTATATATATATATTTGCAACTATATATATATATATATATATATATATATATATATCTACGGATCTATATAACTATATGCTCATTTAATCCCTTCAATAATCCTAACTCCTCCTACTCTTGTTCTAAGGTTTATAACCTACTGCTCTGATACCATTCTGTAACAGCCCCAAATTCCTTACCGGAAATCCAGGTTGTCACACCTCTTGCGGAATATCAATCACCTGCTCACAATATAAACTACAACCATAATCATAATAATCTCCATAATCTACTCCACGGGTTATAGTCTTAGAACAAGTACTCAATAATTACCCAAAAGTTATTACAACTTTAAATACTAGATAATAAGATATTACACAATTCTCCCCAGTTTGCGAACTCCTCAGATACTAAAGGCTAAAGTGCTGGACTAGTAGCCTTTCTCCTTCTCTATGCCACGGTTCTCCATGCTCGAACCAACCCTGGATGCCGCTGTTTAATAATATTTAAAATAGCAAGGGTGAGCCAAAGAATGCTCAGCAAGGTTATATCTACACCCTATATATCAACAACAACTCACACAAAATATGATTTTTACCCCTCTTGTAAAAGCTTCTCTCCTCATATAGATATATATTTTGAAAAGAGTTTAACTCGAAAGTTTTTATCCGCCTCAGAATACTCTCAATTTAATGTGAAATAATATAATATAACAACTCCTTATGAAATACACATATTTCAATAACTCCTCACAACTCCTCAATTGATAACAAACACGTCTCAATAACTTCTCTATATTACTCGATGGTAATATGATAACTTCTCAGAAGGATGAGCCGACTCGCTCGGAACATCACCCTTAATACTTCTCAATATAATAAGATAACTTCTCAAGATAAAAGGATAACTTCTCAAAATCAACACCCTAGTCAACAGAACCACAAAGGCATCTGTTAACAGTAGAGCATCAATGATTGGACTTCTTCTTCAAATGCCATCTCAAGTAATGGATGATCAATCCATTGTCACGCCTCAATTCTATCGATAGAAAGGATGGTCGACGTCTCGAACCACCCAAAATTACTTCTCAGAAGGATGAGCCGACTCGCTCGGAACATCACCCTTAATATTTTTCCGAAGGATGAGCCGACTCGCTCGGAACATCACCCTTAATACTTCCCAGAAGGATGAGCCGACTCGCTCGGAACATCACCCTTAACTGGGCCGGTGCGTTACTCCGGTCACTTGCCATCTGTAGTCCAGAATATAAGGTGTCGGAATCTTCGATCACCTTCCATAATTTATAACTTAGGCGTCACGGTAAAATAACACATGCACCTTTATTTGCTTCTCAATAAACTATTACTCCAATATCGCTCAGAAACAATGAACGATAAACACCTCCAATAATTTAGTTTTCCTCTCGAATGAGTAGAGGAAAATATTTATGAAAGACTGTTCTGATCAAGGATTCAGAATGAAGGAACCCATATCAGTATATATAGGTATATATATATATAACCCCACTCTTATTAACAATTAATATATATAATATGAAGATATCATTAATACGTCTCTTATCATCTCCTCTGCGAGTACATTTAAAGTAACTCGATAAATATCCACCATATGGACCACCTCAGGGAATAAAATTTACATCTCGTATAATAATATTATCCGAATAACAACTCAACAATGATATATATAGGGAAAATACAAGAAGAAAACACCTCTTTGATAAGTAATCGTCTCGATAGAATAGTTTTTGTAAATTATCTTTGATATTTCTCCGGACAAAGTTGTTTTAAGAAAACATTCTGAAAATAATATTCATCTAATCAAATAAATTTAATTAGACGAATAAGGTTTATTTAATCAGTAAATGCTACCCAAGTATCTACTTAATTAAATAAACACTGGTTTATTGGTGATGTTCCATTTAGGTAAATTATTGCGAAATTCTTTTAAAAATCTTTGTCCAGGTTTTCGAAATTAATCCTCTCTCCTCAGTACTTCGTGCTCATTGCCTACTTCTCATGTTACATCATCTACTGGGAACGTAGGTTTCTCTAACCCACTTCCATTATCTCCTCATTATTACATCTACTTGGAACGTAGGTTTCCTCTAATCATACTTCCATTACCTCCTCATTATAAATATTCACATTTAATGACTATTACTAACAATTTATAATACAAAATACCTCTACTCTGAACGATAGAGTAAGAGTTAGTATACTTGCCTGGTACTCCTGATGCAGTAAGGGCTTGTAGCGGGGTCCGACGATCAAAACACAGTCAAGAAAACATGCTATTAATCCCTTATACTATCTATTCATAACACAACACTTAAACACTTAAGCCAACCTCAAACAAGGCACTTAGGGGTCCCTCTAGACTCGTACTAAGTCCATGCTAATCAACAAACACTTAAGTCAAGAGTTCATTTTGAAATCGATCCTCAAACATCCATTTTACAAAGTCATTTCAAAGTTAAGTCCAAGTACTCTCCTAAGGGGTCCTCTCGCTCGTCACCTTGACTGAAACATTTTTTATAAAAACGAAAAGTAACTCTTTTGACATACCGTCTCCTCCCACCTCTTTATTAAGATCTCTAGTATTTACCCTCAAAATATCATGTCTTAATTCCATTTTTAAGGGTCTCAATTCTAGTCACCAACTCAACACTTACATCTACGAACAACTTTTACGAATTTGGTCATTCCTCCTAAACCGTAACTCTGAATGCTATGATTCTTTCGCCAAAATGATCTATGATTCAAGATCTACAATTACATGGTCAGAAACCAACAGGTCAGAAGGTTCTTGGTTCGGACATGCTCTGTTTTTAAGGGCTAAAGAAATTTGGGCATTACGACGGCTATAAATCGGATATTTCCAAAATCCAATCACTCCAATCAAACAACCAAGCACTCCCTATCACTTATCCATGTTCTATACTACTGACCTCAGGCCAAGAAATGACCTGATGGTCATGAAAAAGGTTTTACCATTTTATCAAACTCCATACAAACTCCATAACCACAATAATGAACTCATCTCAAAACTAACCACAAAACTCATAAACATAAAAGGTAAGGTTAGGGTTTATACCTTCCTTGATGCTCTAGAAACACTAACAAGTGCTCACAATCAGTTAACAAGCCTTAAATGGTCCTTACAAAGCTTAATCCTTAAGAACAAAACAAGAAAAACAAGTTAAGTTACTATTCATTACTATTCACCCTCCTCTTTGGATGAACTTTTGACATAGCTAGGAATACTATTTGAAGCTAAGATTTTAACCATACCTTCTACTCTTCAAGGGATTTCTTTTGAGCTATAGATCACAAAATATGAAGCTTCCTAGCTAGGGTTTTGAACCCCATCTTTTTGAAGAACAGAATCTCTCCAGATTTTATTCTCCAACTTGGGGGAGGGATTTGACTAGGCTATACGCCTTTGATGACCATGAAATTTTAAACATGTGTTCTACATACAATGAGGAAGCTGTGGTTAAAATTTGGTGATTTGTTCATGGGTAGAAGTGGAGATATGAAATTTTCTTTGAGTTGTGTTTCTGCTGGACAGATTCTGAAAAAAAAATGTGTTCTTGCTTTTTCTTTCTTTTCCACCAATCTTGACTTGTCAACTCTACTTTACGAAGATATTATCTTGATATATCAGATATGTTTGCTGTGTTTGATCACCTTGGGGCAAGAGCAAAGAGTCTTGGATAACCTTTGATAAAGTTGTTTGCTTTTTGGAATTGTTTTAAGTGATTAAATCACTTGTTTTCTATGATTTGTTTTTGCTAAAATCCTTGATTAAATCATTCAACCCACTTGATTTAATCCTCTTGATGAACATATAAGATATTTAATCTTGATATGAACTCAATTCATAATCCATGACTCGTTCGTTTTATTCCTTAATCTCGTTATAAAGTCTCGGCGGTTTCTATAGCGCTCGTTCACTATCTCAGTGGTTTTCGTTCTACATTCTAAAATCAAATATAATAAAATCCCAAAATATTAAATCCTCAATTCCTCCAATTTAATATGGCTTCGAAATATCCATAACACGTCCCGTACATAGGGTGGCGTGAAAAGTTTTCCAACTTACAAAATCACTATTCATCCATAAAATTACTATTCACGTATGAGAAACACTATTCACGTATGGGAAACACTATGCATGTAGGAAGATGTTTATTCACTCCTCCTCTCCCCTTTCAGGGTTCATTACCTCATTTTCTGGACGATAGATTATTCTTATCTATGTCGTCAACCCTCGAATTACTCTATTCTGACGATACACATACGAATCGGGGTCATCATCCATGGCAATATCCATTCACTAGTGCACTTATTCATAATTAGAAAAAGTTTAATTCTACCAGAAATTCGGGTTATTACAGCTTGGCCTTTGATAGCAGTTCGTGGCTTGTAATCTATATCAAACTGTCCCAATTCGACAGCCTATTTCATCATTCTTCCGGAGGGTTCCGGCTTATGTATCACTTGCCTTAGCGGGAAGGACGTTCTAACTTCAATTTTATGGGCCTGAAAGTAGGGCCTCAACTTCCTGGAAGCTAATATAAGGGCATATGCCAGTTTCTCCATGCTGGAACACCGGGTTTCCGCATCTAATAACCTCTTGCTAACATAATAAACCGGGTATTGTACTTGTTCTTCCTCCCGGATCAACACAGTACTTATAGAATATTCAGAAACAGCTAAGTATAGAATGAGTACCTCACCTTCTAGGGGTTTGGAGAGAAGTGGTGGGCTTCCCAACTGTTCCTTTAGCTTTTGGAAGGCTTTCCCACATTCTTCCATTCAAAGTTTTGACCCTTCTTCTTGATGGCCTTGAAAAACTCCCTGCATTTGTCGGAAGACCGGGATACAAACCTATTTAGGGCTGTCACCCTTCCGGTAAGCCCTTGGACCTCTTTAACATTCCTTGGAGATCTCAATTCCAGTAACGCCTTGATTTTGGCAGGGTTTGCCTCAATTCCCCTATGGTTCACAATGAATACGAGGAATTTTCCCGATTCCACACCAAAAGCACATTTTTGGGGGTTCAGCTTCATCTGGTATTTCCTTAGAATATCAAACATCTCGGATAGGTGCGACACATGATCGGCTGCCACCTTTGATTTGACCAACATATCATCGACATAAACTTCCATAGTCTTACCAATTTGTTGTTTAAACATCATGTTTACCAACCTCTGATAGGTAGCCCCGGCATTCAACAGCCCAAACGGCATCCCCACGTAACAATATAATCCTCTATCAGTTATGAAGCTTGTATGCTCCTGGTCCGGCTCATACATCGGTATCTGATTATACCTAGAATACGCATCCATGAAACTTAGCAAGGCATGGCCTGCCGTGGCGTGAACCAGTTGATCAATTCTGGGTAGTGGAAAGCTGTCCTTGGGACAAGCTTTTTTCAGATCAGTAAAGTCAACACATGTCCTCCATTTTCCATTGGGTTTCCGGACCAATACCGGGTTTGCCAGCCATGTTGGGTAGAAGGATTCTTTGATTAAGCCTGCCTTCAATAACCGATCTACCTCCTCCTAGAGGGCGGTAGCCCTTTCACCACTGATGGGCCTTCTTTTCTGTCGAGTTCCCCTTCTCTCGGGGTCAATATTTAAGTGGTGACACATGATTCTCGGGTCAATCCCCACCATATCTGAGTGACACCATGCAAACACATCTAAGTTGCCTTTAAGGAAAGAGGTCAACCTTTCTCTTATCTTTTCGTCTAAATGCTTTCCAATCTTTAGAACTTTATTGGAATCTTCAATGTCCACTAGTATGGGAATAGTATCCTCGGCAGCCCCTACCTTTTCTAGGGTGCCGGGCATTCTGGGATCAATATCAATTTCAACCGGAAGCCCCTTTACAGCTTCCTCCTTCTCATTTTCCTGAATGGCATTATCTAGATCACCATCTGTGGTATTCTCTACTGTGCCTTCCATTGGAAAATTTTGAGTTTCTCCATTTTTTTCGGCAGCTTCCAACAATAAACTTTGTGGTGGTACTACCCCCCGAAAAACTGGAACCTCTTCAATAGGTTCCTCTGGCAGCTCTACTATCATGATGGTATTGCATGATGCCTTTTCAAACTTCTGTGGTTCTATTCCATGGCTTCTCATTAGGGCTTCCCCATCAGCCTTCAGACCATCTTTGCTGAATTTATCTGTTTTATCGGCAGCCTGGACAGCCTTATTATAGCATTCTCTTGATTCATACTGACTACCCTTTCCACGCCCGATGCCATTCGGAGTGAAGAATTTCATTAAAAAGTGATAAATTGAAGTTATCACCCTCATATCCTTCAGCATGGGCCTTCCCAAGATTGCATTATGAGAAATGTCTTCGTTTACCACCATGAACTCGGTCATTTGGGTTGCCGTACAGGGTTCTGTACCCAATGTTAGGGGTAACTTGATCTTTCCCATGATCTGGACCGGGTAGCAATTCCTTATCTAGGAGCCCAAGTTTCTAATAGGTACTGTAAGCCAGGATATTTACAAAGCTTCCATTATCAATCAGCACCCTGTGCACATTCATTCCACTAATGCTTATGGTTACCACTAGAGCATCGTTATGAGGATGATGGACCCATTTGGCATCCTCCTCGGTAAAAGATATGTCAACGGCTTCCCCTTTGAACAGCTTAGGGGGCCTTTCTGCCAGGTGGAAAACATTGGTTAGAGGCTTCCCTCTATCCTCCCGGGCATACTTATCTCAGGCATTCCGACTGGAACCCCCTAAATAAGGG
This sequence comes from Kitagawia praeruptora, assembly GCA_037693485.1. NCBI lineage: Eukaryota > Viridiplantae > Streptophyta > Magnoliopsida > Apiales > Apiaceae > Kitagawia > Kitagawia praeruptora. The sequence continues at coordinate 85,621,732 of CM075353.1, read as the reverse complement.
CCGCCAAAGATGGTATGAATGCTTCTAGCCCGGGTACTCCTTTTCTGAGTTCTTGGGGTCTTATCCTTACCGTCTTTCTCCTCTTTATACTTCTTGGCTTCCTGTACCACAAACTCTGTCAGGTAGCCGTTTCTAATCAGTTCTTCGATTTAATCTTTCAGATGCCTACAATCAGCAGTCTCATGACCATTTGCCTCGTGAAAAGTGCAATATTTTCCCTGGTCTCTCTTGCCTGGGGGTCCCGCCCGGTAAGGCCTCCGGAACAGTCCACTTTTCTCATTCACTTCTAGGATATGACCAATTGGAACAGTTAAGGGAGTATATTCCGTATACCTCTAGAAACTTGTTCTCGGGGTGAGCCTATCTTTTACAGAAGGTCTATCTCTGGTAGTATTGACTGTGATTGGAGTAGTCTTATCGTCATAACGGTGGGCTCCCACACCAGTGGTACCACCTCCAGTAGCCCTTTTATTAGAATCTTGATTCCTCGGGCTGTATGATCGGTTCCTCTTATTTATGTTCCAATTTCTTGAACCAGATTCCTTGGATAGTTTGGCCATTGACTCTTCGATTACTTTATTGCGTTCAGCTTGCCGTTAGAACTTGTCTAATGTCCTTGGCTTCTCGGTTTGGAGTTCTTTCCAAAATTCTGTTCCTGGGCGAACCCCAGCTATAAGGAAATTTTTCAAGGTTTCATCAGATGCCTTTTTGACTTTAGGCACTTCCTCATTGAATCTTTTGAAGTACTCCCTCAGGGTTTCGTGGTCTTTCTGTTTGATGTTGGCAAGAGTATTGACCGGTGGGGCATATGCCACGGTAGCCCTAAATTGAGAAACAAACTGGTCTCTCATCTTTCTCCAGGACCTGATCGATCCCTCAGCCAACCTCTTAAACCACTGGTGGGCATTCCCATTCAGGGTGGAAGCCAGTAGCCTGCATCTTGCTAAATCCTCCACCTGGTACACGTCCATCTCAGTATTGAATCGACTCAAATATTCGACCGGGTCCGAACTTCCATCAAATTTCAAGTCAGTATTCATTTTGAAGAACCTTGGCAGGGGGGCCTTTTTTTACTTTCTTAGAAAAAGGGGAACCGGAAATGATTTCCGACCTGAATTTTTTCTCATTCTTGATTTTTTCTAGAGCCTTCTTCCATTCTGACATCTTAAAATGTCCATCCTCTCCATCAGAAAACTTATCACTTCCAGAATCATCACTTCCGTAGGCTGTTCATTTCTCCTTGGGGCCGAGCTATGGTGAGAGCTGGAGCCCTGGCCGGTATCCCCTTCGGAAGGGACTTTGGTAGAGTGAGATTTTCTGTGCCTATGACCTGAGGAGTGTCCACTTTGCATGTGGCTTCTCCTACCATCTGATTTGGATCTCCTGGAATTGCTTCGTGGGGGTACCGATTGGGACCTTTCCCTATGCTCCCGGGAGCCTTGAATGTGGGAATCCCCATTACCATCTCTTCGTTCTCTATCTCCAGTATTTCCCAGCTTGTGGTGGAGATCCTTGTTGGTCAGCTATCAAAGACACTTAGACTTCTAGTGGGTGAGTCCTTGGAACCCCTGGCTTCCGAGTCATCAGAATGGTCACCCTCATATTCTATTGCCTCAGGCTCCTCTTCCTCAGATGGGACATAATCATCTTTGTCCTCAGCATCTTCTTTGGACCAAAAATCCAATCTCGTGGGGGTCACGTCCTTCTTCTTCGATTTTGACCTATATTTCTTACGCCATTTCTTTAACTTCTCGGAACTTTTCTCCAAATGATCAATTCTTCCTTGCATGTTGACCAAATGGTCCAGAATATCCTTGTTATTAACATCATCCTTATTTTGCCTATTATCACCTTGAGATGGTGTCTTTTCACTATCGGATTTATCACTCGCCATGTCTCCTCCAAATGACGATTTTTAAATGAAAGAGGCCCCTCCTTCTAGCGCCAATTGTTGTGGGAGGAATTTGTCACAACTATGTGGAGGTTGTTGCTGGAATAGCGCCAATGAATACGGAATCGTCCAACTGTCCAGAAAGGCTCACAATTAGAGATTTATAGCTAGCCGCCCAGAAAGGCTCACGACTAGGGCTTACCGAAGAACGCAGTATGGTGTTTTGGTAATGATTTGGACTGAATCTATGGGAATTAGAGCTCAAGGACCGTATGTTGGTCAGTCAAGAACCCTAATTATCGAATGTCACACAAGAGTATATGTGCTCTATATTACTCAGGGTGTTAAAGTGTCTAAAAGATCCCATAAATTGCCTACATACCACTATTTATAGTGGATCAAGCCCAATGTAGTTCTACATGATTTATTCGGTTATTTTATGATGAGTTATCCTCTCTCCAGTGGGATAATGACCGATATTTCTGATATACATCTGATATGATCGAATATGATATGTGTGAGTGTATATATATATCGGTTTTCCAACCGATTTAGGAGTTTTTAGAAGTGTTTTTCTTGTAATTATCTTGATTTAATATGTTTTAATCAAGCTAATATGACATATATCCTCTAACAACTGTATATTTATCTGTTTAAGAGGGTTAATTGACTGTAAAGACGTGCTCCAAGAAAGTAGGAGATCTGCCTTATCCAAATAGGCGGCCTAATCAGGCTTCCGGTGGAAGCCAGGGGTACCAACCGGTAGCCCCACTGGTAGCCTGCTCTGGTAACTCAGTTGTAGCAGATATTTCGGAAGCTCTGTCTGATGGCTGTCCTTATCTGAATTCATAGCCTTATTGGGTTTCCAGTGGGAATTGGGGGGTACCGCCGGTAGCCTGGCTCCGGTAACCCCTACGGTAGCCCGACTTACAGGAGTTGCTCCGGGATACCTATATGATGACTGCTAGAGGTTGTGGGTTATCCTCAAGTGTCTACTCTTGGGACCTCAAGCCTTGCATTTGCTCACGGCTATGTACACGGTAACCCCTAGAGCTACCGAGGGCCCTTGGAAACCTGTCAGATCATCTATTTTCCTCATGGGTTTGGACCCTTACCCTCTAGTGGGCCTAAATCTGACCCATGCAAGATTTTGGTCACAACACAACCCAAAAATATCTTACACTATATCTTTCTCTATCTTTTCTAACTAAAATCTCTCATTTTCTAAAAATACTACGAGCAAATCTATTTAATAAAATAAAATTACAATATTATAACTACTAATAACTAACCAATTACCTTTTTCAACTAAAACACATACTTTTTTATTTCTAACTAAAATTTCTCATTTTCCAAAAATATCACGGGCAACATATACATCTATATATTATTTTTGTCAAATCATATCGTTTAAAATTTAAAGCCAACAAAATCATGTCTTAATTTTTTTAATTTATATTAAATAAAAAAAATATATAATATTAAAAATATTCGTGCATCGCACGGGTTCTAAGCTAGTATATATATATAGGCTTTTGCTCAAATGAGATAGTTAATTAGGGTGAGATATGAGATGGAATCTCAGTCCCCACATTTTTAATACTCTCTTTTAATCTCAACCACACAAATCATTTATACAAATATATTTATACAATATATATTCTACATTTTTATTATCCCCCCACCACCGGAACCACCGCCCTATTCCGGCGAGCTCCAGATCCGGCCACCACGAGTTCTCCACCATCACCACCAGTCCTCCACCATCACCATGTCTCCGGTCTATTCTCTCTCTTGGTGCCGTAGGCGAACAATCACAGCCCTAATCGTTGATCATAGTAAAAGCTTCTAATTTGAAACCGGAACTGACTGGCATGGTGTGTTGCAAGTGGAGAGTAATTTTTGTGACTCGGAGATGATTGGTTCGAATTATCAGAGACTTAGTGTTTTATTGAATCCAAGGAATAATATTTTTCCATTTGCGGAAAATGCTTATAAGAAGGTCCAAACTGTAGGTACACAAAGTGCATTTTTCTATATATATATAGAGAGAGAGAGAGAGAGACTCTTGCTCCATTGAGAACTTTCTTAAAATGAGAACTATGATAACCCACATAAACACTACATTTCAAGTTAATCTAAAGATTCAACTAGGGGTACCCCAATACAAAAAACCTACATTCACCTACCCTCTATCTAGGAAGCAAAAAAAACAAAAAAAAAATGTTCACTGCTGACGTGGCACCAGACCCCACTGCAATTTTTTTTTTTTTTTTGCAAAAATGTTGGTGAGCTAATTTACGATATTTTTTGTGAAGGTTCCCGTAGCGGGGCCCTTATAATAAATAAAATATAGCTTAAAATGTGGCTAAGATCTAGTTTACATATAAAAATGGATGGCTATTGAGCAAAAGTCTATATATATATATATATATATATATATATATATATAAATATATATATATATATATATATATATATATATATATATATATATATATATATATATATATATATATATATATATATACACTTTTTTGAAGCTGAGCCAAATTAAAGTAAATTTAAATGACAAATTTTAATAACCGAAGAAAGATCAAATACCTGCTCAGCCTCCCTTTCACCAAGGCTATTACTTTGTAAGATGGTCATTCACGCTGCAACATCAAGAACATTTTCTATAGCACATAGGCACATAGTCCATCTAAACACAGAAATATAACTTGAAAACGACAAGAAAAGCTACCGAGTGTGCCCATAAAAGAACACCCGAAAGCATCTTCAGCAAAAAACTAGATTCAACATTCATAAATAAACAAAAAAAAATGAAGAAGACACTAATTATTAAACAACAATTATACTCAGTTTCTTTTTTGCCTAGAAAATATTCCTTTCCCTTGATTGTTTCTCCTACAAGTAGAGCTAGTGTAGACCCGATGAGGGTTCAAGCTAACTCAACGGAAAGTAAAAGTGATCCAGAGTCATCGACCACTACGTACAATCATCAAATGTCATAAGACCTCGTAGTTCTATATATTTAGCACCTTTTAACAAAAATTAAGGGGAATCGGACACTTAAACTGTGATATATATCAACAATTATCAGAAAATTAGCCATATAACCAAGATGGAGCGATTTCATATAATCATATTGATTGAACTCGTATATTCTCATGAGACAAAACAATCTTGCAGTAGAAACTTTGCTTTATTATACAGGTACTTAAACCAAAAAAATGTCATCAATATTTCACAGAATAATACTGGATTAAGATTCAACGCCTAGAGAAAACTTCTAAATATTCACAACAGAATTTGACAGTTATATATGATGCGTTATATATGATGCGTTAACGACTCGTTAATCATATCATTTTATAATACCAAAACAATGTCGTTAACATATAATTAGAGAATATGCATAGATTAGAGGGGTTTTGAAGCGTAAACGACAAGGATTAGAGATGATACCTTCTCTTTCTCTTTATATACGTACATGTGTATACATGCAATTGCGATCAACTATCTTCATTATTCCCTCCAATACAATTCAATGGAAAACTAAAACCAACCTTTTTTTGTCCAATTTATTATATATTCTGATTTGGATTTTTGGATAATTAATCTTTGTTCTTGAGTTTGGATGAAAATGATATAATATTTAGTATTTACCAAAGACCTTTTAATTTCTGACATTATTGTGTTAAGAAAAGGTTGTGATGTCCTTTATGGGCTTGTTCCATTATTGATCGAGTTGATTCCTGGTTTAAAATCATGTTGCGATGGCCCAAAATCTAATGTTAAATGATTATTAGTGTGAAGCACAATATACTCAGTTTGGAAATATTTATTTTACAAAAATAAGTTACTTATTTTCAGAAAATGTACATAAATATGTACCTTTTTTTTTGGAGATAAGTAACTTATAAGTTACTTTTCAGGTTTCCCAAACACGCCCGTTATGTTATCAATTCAATATTTTGATCTTACAAGATATTCATTGTTACGGAATACGTGCGCTTTTGTTGGGACGCCTGATCATAGGGTCATGTCTCACTCCACATGTAACTTTTAATATAATTATCTCACTTAAAAAAAAACTTTTACCATTGTTACTATCCCCGGTGGTAAGGGGCTCATGCAGAATGCAAGAATGTTCGCAGATCAATAAAACATTTGACAATAATCATTCAAATTGAATATATGGTCATCTAAATGGCACTGTGACAAATATATTACTCCCTCCACCATCCCACCCATTTATTTACAATTACTATTTTGGACCGTTCCATCCATTTCTTTACATTCCAAAAATAGTAACCTTTTACTAATATAAAACACTATTACACCCACTAACTTCCTCCACTTTCTCAAATCTACTATTAAATATTGATAGATCCCACCACTTTACCCACTTTTCATCACTTTTCATTACATTACCTACTTAAATATATATATATATTGGTCTCCGTGCCCATCAAGGATGTAAAGATCCCGGTGGGACGGAAGGAGTATATTTCTTAAATCAAACAAACGCTAAAAAAATCAGGAAAATAATATCTTCAAACCAAACAAACATCCTGCATTAATTAATATAATAACCATCCAAAGAACACACAGTCATTAATTAATTATGATGATAGTAGTAGCAAAAGATAGACAAGTTAACACTAAATCATCTCTTGGACATTTGTACTTTCTAAACTGATTGGCGACCGTCTCCGGACCTTTCAACAGTTTCATCTATGAGCTGCACCTACTAGAGTAGCAGGTCTTCAAAGCAACAGTCAATTACACCTACAACTGAAAATTGGTAACAAGACAAGATGTAAGTTTACAGGAGAGCAACAAATCAGATGCAATCCATTTAACATACAATCATACATGCTTATAAGAGTGTAACTTCAAATTGGCCATAAGAGAATAATTGGTCTAAAACACACTTCATTTAATTAGCATGAGAATTTCAACAATTAGAATAACCTATAGTAGTTATACTGATTATGCAGGCAATGGAAGTAGAAATTAGGAATATGGTCAAAGAGATTGCATAGACTTTCCATATGTTCTGCCTAACGAAGTTACTCAGATTTCTAGAATAAAAGCAGGCATTTAGATACATCTACAAAATGATTCCATGAAGAGGCATAAACACAAGTCCCTTTAAATATTTATTTATTCTTTGACGTATATAGGACAAGTGACCACAGCTTTCCAGAATATTACCAGTCAAACAAACCAAACCAACACCTCTGTCCACGATTTAAAAAACTACTTGCTAAACACAATTTAAAATTGCCAGAAGGTTACATGTAACTTCGCAATGTGGTCATGTCAATCTCATTACAAATAAATTTAATATAACGATCTCCATAACCTGACACCTAACTCTAATATAATTGCACAACTGTTTGTAGTCTGCATAGGCTATTTAAATTCCTTCAATAATATTATAAAACGTCTAGTCCAAGTCACAACTCCCCCATAGAAGAAGTACTGTGAGCAATTTTACCTACAGCATTGTGAACTTTATTAGGCAACTTTTGCAAACCATCGGCAAATATGAAGATCCACAAGGCCTTCAAAAAATATATTCACTCAAGTATGTAAAATATCAATTGAATTTATTCAGAGACAGAATTCATCTCTTTTGTGCTTGTTCAACAAAAATTAACTCTAGATTCCATTTTTCCGGTATATATATTTAAATTGGCCAGAAATAACCTAAACTAAAGAATATTCAATTGATTAGTAAATAGTGTACATAAAGGGTAGGAGTAAAATAAATAAAATATATAATCAGCTTACCATAGGTACTATAGTTCAACATCTCCCAAAGAATTAAAACAAACTGTGCTCTGGGGGTATTCGCCAAGAAGTAATCTCCCATTCGAGGTTGTGAGTTAATTTTACAAAGAAAAAAAATTACAACATCTAGATGGGGGACTGGGAATTAGTACCCATGACCTTTTCATGTTGGGAATGTGGGGAGGGGGGTAACATTTGCGACTAGGCTATCCTTACATCCTTACTTATATCCATTTATCTAAGTAACGCACAAAAAACGCAACATATATACATAGTGATACTTCTGTATGTAAAATTGTCATTTCTTGCACAAGGTATTGTGCATAGAGTACAAGAATGTCATTATTCTTTTAGTGCACCCCTATCGGCAGATATCCTCTCTTTCCGTTCATACTGTTTGTTGATCCAATGTGTTGCCAATTCATGTAAACTTCCACTGTTTTGACATATTTGTCATTTTGTAAAGTTCTAATTCTGAACCTTTACTTCTTAGGATGCTTTTGCTGTTCAGGAATTGTGATTAATTAGTTTGGTATAGGATATGCTGACATTCACTTTTTCATAGTTTATGGTCCCTTTTTTGTGCTCTATAACATGAAAAAATTGAAGATTCAAGCTTCAATATTGACCTACAACACCTTGTTGTATAACTTTCGAGTTTTGACACTTTAAAATCATGTGGGTTACATATAATGAGATAAGAGATGGTTTGTTGAGGCCATCCGAGTGAACAGACTGATTTGACACTTATAGATGATTTGCACAGACAGTCGTTATCCCAGAAGTAGTGTAATTTCTAAAAAAGACTTTACGAAAATACAGCAGGACTAATGTTGTTTCCCTTAGCAATCTCATGTTTAGGTTAAATAAATTGAAATTTGTAACTACTTGTAATGTTTACTATGTATAATGTTCAAGTGCTGAAGCTACTTCCTAATACTTATAGTGATAATATTCTCAATCATGGATTATGTGTATCTGGTTCTGTTGAAGAAGGTATTGAATTTGCAAATGACAAGGAGAGGCATGAAGTAGAACCTGATTTGGAGATATTTTGACATTTAAGTACAAGGCTTTCGTCTTCTTGGCATAAAGAGTGGGCAGGAAAGATTATTTAACGAATGCTACCCAGGCATTGTCACATACTATATTTTGGTATGCGGGCATCGTTGATGAAAGTCTAGAGTTGCCTGCGGAGAAGTTACCTAAGGTAACTAACTGTACCGGGAGATATGCCTGAAAGAAGTTTCTCCAGAAGGCTTCTGACAGAGAGCTAATTTCTTGGCTCTGTATGAGAAAGGAACTATGAAAGATGCAAGGTTGTTTCTTTGATAGACTAGTAAATTGTGACTCTATAGATGATAACATTTCATATAATATGATGATTTATATGTCTGCAAAACTGGTAATATCCAAATGCAATACCCTGGTTCCACTCTTTGAAATGTGAGTAGTTTTTACACAAATCTAAGAGTTAGCCCATATATGACATAATGACAAGTAACAACGGAATTTAAGAATATTATTACTTATTAGTCACACAAATTGACGAATTTGTTTTCCTTTTCCACAAACTACTCAATAACCACGATCCATTACAAGTGACATGACTTTAAAAGAGAAACACAGAAAAAGAGATCATACATTATACGATATGTCATACTTAGCAGAAAGGGGAGCAATGAGTGTTGTACATGATGCCAAAATACAGAATTCTTACAGCTCAAACATAATGGTTTTAACTGTCAAGAACCAGACTTTTATGTGTAAATGGGTACAGATGATTCATATAGACCAATAATTATAATAAGTAGATACATTTAATAACACTTACCAGTTACCACCATAAGACTTAGGATTGCTCACCTTGCGAAATTTGAACAGGTACTTTCCTCCTTCATACATGATCAAACTCTCCGGGAAGGAAGTGTCAACAGTAGCAGGCCCCTGAACAAATTGTGATTGACCCCCATGTCTAAGGGTTCTATGAACGTTATGAATCATAGTCTTGAAATTACAGGAAACTATGCTTGTAACGTTATCTAACGCATAGTATGATTCTACTGACTCTACTATCAGTGTCCCATGCTTTGTAATATTTAGAGGTGATCCACCTCTTCTAAGTACGGCATTGAAATGGAGAGTCCAGCAGACTTCACCATTTTCTTGTCTCATCAACCATAAACTATATGGATAGGTAGCTTCCGCTTGACTCCAATGAGAAGGGTCTGAAGCACAAAGGGCAAGTGAGCCCTCAAACTCCATAAGCTTAAATAGGGTGAACTTTCCAAAATCATCGGGAACATCATCGGGCACTTTTAATTCCCCAAACACCTCTTGATTAAAATCAAAATACAAAATCCTTAGTTCTTTACCATAATGAGTACGAAACTCATCCGTTCCAGGTTGTTTCATATCTATCCAATAAAAACCACCATCAAAATAAGTCCCTGTATTATCTCTTGCAAGTTTCAAAACCCCAACGCCCGTTAACTTCCGCCACGTATCATTCTTAAAACTATAAATCTCAACCTTGGGAGCCACGTTCCCAAACTGCCTCCCCTGGCCATCCTGAACATAAACAACCCTAACGACTTTATAATCATCCATATTCTTATCATAACCCATCCCAACTACACAATAACTCTTCTCATGATTATCAAGAAGCTTCTTAAAACAACTGGAAACAACTTTTTTATATCTCATAACATAGGGATTCCAAAAATACAAGTATCGAGAAGCATAATGCGTATGCAAATCAGTTAATAAAAGCATTCCATTTACCTCACTAACTAATTTCAAACTATGAGTCCTAGTCACAAACGGAATGTCAAATTTTTCAATTTCCAAAGAAGTATCAGCAGAGATTAAGGAGCAGTAGTTGTCGCCGCGAGAGGTAATAGGAGGGATAATAAGCAAAACATTTTTATTGTGCGAAATAGAACGAGAGATTTGAGAAGAAATGAAAGAGGGTTTGTTGATAAGAGAGTACCATGTTTTGTTCACTGATGTTGACCTAATTAGGTCCTTTACTGGTAGGCGTATGAAGATATCCTCCATTGTTACTTCAGCAAGATCCATAAACGACGTATCTGATGGCGATAAGCTTGACATTTTTGTTTTGATTGAGGAACAAAGTAGATTGAAATGGGAAAGTATGTTTTCTGTGGTGGGTGTTGATATGGTTTTTGTGTAGATTTCCAAACCACGCTAGGGATCCAATGTGCTTTTAACTTTATGGATTGTTTTTTTAAAATATTTTTTTTATATAACTTAGTAGGAAAATAATTTATGAAAACAATATAATATATGATAGACTTAATACCTGAGTTATTATTTTTTTGCGGAGAAATGGTCCAAGTATAGAAACATGCACAGGAGTGGCTGAACAATTATTTTTAAAGCGGCCGATTGCATTCCGTTACATGGGTTAGACTGCAGTTGATTTTCGAAGGGTAATTATGTCCAGCCTATGTGGACGATATAATATTTGGGTCTACTAAAGATAATCTCTGCAAGGGTTATTCACAAGCCGAAGACATTGACTATGATGAAACCTATGCACCAGTGGCAAGGCTTGAGGCTAGCAGGATGTTCTTGGCATTCACAACATTCTCAAACTTTAAAGTTTATCAAATGGATGTCAAGAGTGCTTTCCTGAATGGTAAGCTGGATGAAGAGGTCTATGTAGAGCAGCCCCATGGCTTTGAAGATCCAGAACTCCTGGACTTTGTCTACTTTCTCTTCAAGGCTATTTATGGTCTTAAGTAAGCGCCAAGAAAGTGGTATGACACTCTCTCGGAATTCTTATTAGAAAATGGTTTTGTACGTGGTATCATAGACAAAACCTTACTCTCTAGAAATCATGGGTTGCCTCCCACGAAGCGCCTTTCTTTAACGTCTTTAGCTAGACTTGGCCACAATTTTCCTCTTGAAAATTTTCTACACCGCATCTCTATAAGGCCATTTAATGATCTTTTCTGGAGCGACATCTTCAACGACAAGCTTTACCCGTATTCGCTCCTCACAAGATCTCTTAACAACATTCTCCCGCCTACCTGAAAAGTTAGCAGCAATAACAATAGCAAGCAAAGGATTTGAATTACAAGAAACATACCCCAGGTGAACTAGCAATGTTTTGAGCTCGAGTTCGGGAGCTCCTTCAATTGATGGCTTAAGGCGCACCTGAGAATTCCAGAGATCTTCCACTCCAAGCAACTTATGTGGAATACGTAGCCCCATTAACCAAGGCACTGTAATCCTCAGTTGGCCATGCTTTGCCTTCTCCTCCGTGTCATACTTTTTACTCTGCCCTGCATCAACCAATTTCAAGCTAAAACACTCCTCATCCTCCGCCGTCAAATTCATGGCTAGAGTTTGCATCTGAAGCCTCTGTGGATATGGAGGAGGAAAATCGATTTGGATGATCTCTGTAGTCTTCTCCGGAGTAGATTTGTCAACAGGAGTGATGATCTTTTCCTCTTCGGCCTCCAGCTGGTCGAAGTCAGATTGCAACGGAGCGGCATTCAACAACTGAACATGCTCTTCTAATTCATCATCTTCCACACTGAGACACTCTTCATCCTTCGAAGGAAATAACATAGCCGCTTGAGCCTTGGAATTTTCTTGATCTTGGGCTGATTCTTCAAAATTTTGAGATTGCAAAGGAAGTGGTTGCGGCTGATTATTCAGAATCGAATTTTCTGGACATTCTGAATTTTCTGATTGGTTTGCCTCCGGCTCTGCTTCCTTATCAACTTCATGTTCTGCTTCTTCCCCATCTTTGCCCTCAGACTCTCCTTCCTGAACTTCGATCATAGTCTCACCTGTGGCTAAGAAAGGCCAGTCAAGACTGATAGGAAGGTTCTTGTCCTCCTCCTCTACAGCTAGGCCTTCTGTGTCACTTGCAATTTGATTCAATGTTTTTAATGAATTTGCAATTTGACCAATCTGATCTCCTATTTTCTGGAGAGACAATGCATTGCTTTTGGCCATCAACCTCAATTCTTCTAATTCAGCTTCTTCGGTCGACTGTTGATTAGACCAAGTCTGAAATTGCAGCTGCTGAAATTCAGGAGGTTGAAAGTGTTGATGCACTGGGGCATACTGATGCTGAAATTGTTGCCCCTGTTGCTGCTGAATTCCCCCTGGACTGTATGGCTCATCTTCAAACTGCTGATTTTGGAGCGGGTAGAATGGATATTGAGATTGCTCCATACCACTCTGATTGTAGTCCCAGCTGAAATTTGGCCGGTTTCTGTTATACTCACATTGATGAGTGTAATGTCCACCTGCACACAGCTAACAAACAATTACGAATTCCTGCTCCCAATAATCCATCAAATAAAAAAAAACGTCCGAGTCAGTGAATTTAACCCAAATTGATGACAAGATCATAAACTAAACAAACAATGAACCGAGTCCCCGGTAGCGGCGCCAAAAACTTGTTCGCACTTATTCACGCAAGAGAACGTGGTCAACAAGTAATATAGAGTAAATAGGATTCGTTCCCACAGAGACTCAAATTGTTTGTTATGTTCACTTATGCACCAGCTTATGATTTACACTCACTGCTAAGACAATCACAATTTTGGTTTTGATTTACTAAAGATTAATTACCAACTAAGCCAATTACGAGGAAATAACTTAACTTTAACTTTATAATAAACAAACATGGAATTTCAATTTCATTAACTACTTCATCTAGAATCTTATGCCTTTAGCCTAGCATGTGACAGAGTTGATTACTGATTAGATGCACTAAACTGATACACACCAACTCTCGTTGTGCATATACCATCCTACTGATCATCCACAATTGATAGAAGTCAAGTAGTCACCAAATACGTGTAGTCCCTATATGTCTATAGCAATTGAACACATACCGGTTGAAAATCAAGCACCCATTAAACCACATAGTCGATGCAAGACGGTTAGAATTACATCACAAATTAATACATGTTCTTCACATGCAAAAACCTATGCTAGCATGAATTGTTCTAAACCCTAGATCCACTTCCGCATTCACCAGGATTAAACAAACAATTACAAGTGTTCGCGACTCACTTATAACGAATAAGCATAAACATACTAGGCAATCAATACAATCAATCACACACCAAGGCATAAATAACACTCAATTACTAGAATCCATAGAAAAATCCATCAAAATCCCATGATAACGAATTAGCCCATAATTGACCTAATTGCCATAATGGGTTCTATGGAAAACATAATTCTAAAATAAGCAAGTAAATATGGAAGAAGAAATAAGGTTTAGAAATAAATCCCCAAAATAGAAGAGTACAAAGGTTCCAAAGAATAATCCTTGCTTGTCACTAGCTTGGAGAATTTCCTTGAAAATGTTCTTGAAATCTAGATGAAAGTGTTGATAGATGCTAAGAAAAAACTAGAACAACGATAGATAATGTTTTTAAGGTCTAGATATTACATATAAAGATGCCCTAAAAATAGGCCCAAAACAATTGACCCGGTACAAGGCAACAGAATTTTGCCAAAAAAAAACCACACAGCGCCATGGCGCCTAGACAACGCGCAAGAGCGCCTAGTGACAGCCCCCACTCGCGCAACTGCGCTCCAACTACGCGCAACAGCGCTCGCAGCCTCCTGGAACAACCCCCTCGAGCGCTACTGCGCCTCGCGCGCGCGCTACGGCGCTCTCTCGCACAAACCTCCGCGCAGCTGCGCCCAAATCAAGCGCAACGGCGTCCGAATGCTCCTGGAATCAGCCTCGCGCGCCATGGCGCCCAACACCTGCGCAATGGCGCCCCACATCTCCTGGAATGCTAAGCTGCATGCTGTTGCCCTCATTGAACCTCACCTTTTAATTTGCTTTAACTCTTCCACTTAGCAAAAATCATTCCACCACTCTTGCACTTTGAATCAACTTTTCTTCACACATCTAAAAATTCATTTCACACCACCCAAATCACCATTTTAGCACCGTAATAACTTCACGACACCACCTACACAATTTACACAAAAACGTATCAAATGACAACGAAACTTGAGAACATGCAAACGATTAAAGTCCAAACGGAAGGTAAATAGTGGATATAAAATCCACTTATCAATCAGGAAGGAACGTTTAAAGCTTCACTCAATTTCTTTGAGCACAGAACATTATCAGAATTGTGGATTCTGATGAGCAAGGTCAAAAAGACATCTGAACTGAATATCATTCTTTATGAAAGACTCAAGGAATTTGCTTATAAGGCAGGACCAGAAGTCATTCGTCTGCCTTATCAAGTCAAGTATCTTGGTGCAAAATCTATTCAGTCCTTCAACCTTGATCCAAAATCAATGAAACTTCACAGTGCTAAAGATCTCGTCTGGATGGAGAATCTTCTCAGGACCACTGGGTTTCAATCCCCTGAAAAGACTGGAGCTACTGATTGTCTTAAATCTTACTGTGAAAAGCATCTAAAAAGGTATAATCAGATGAGGAACAAGCTGAAGACAGTCAGAGCTCTCCCAGTAATGCCAGTTGGTCAAGCTACAGAAAGGGAACGTGCCTATGACACAGATCTTCTGAAAGCTTTGGATGAAGATGAAGAAGGAGAACTAGATGGTCAAGGCACATCTAAGTGAAGAATAACTCTAAATGTTATATGTATAGAGCTGTAGGTAGATCAAGATATGAACTCAATGTAATATATGATCAGGCTAAAAGATCATCTATCTTGTATTTATCTTTAATGTTTGAATCTGGAAAATGTTATATATACCAGAACTGTTATTATTTACTTAACCTTCAAGTTTTATTCTTACTTGTTTGTTAGTTGAGTTATCCTCTAGGAATTTGCTTGTTATCGTTTAACAAACAAACAGGGGAAGATTGAAAGGCATACGACTTAACCTATTTGTTATCTCAAGGATACTACTCAACTAAATCTAGTTTGTAATAAGTAAATAATATTTATAACTGTCACAGGAATCCCATCATGTGATAACTGTCAGAGAAAAACATTTACATGTCAATCTACAGCCTTGAAGAATTGCTACATTGGAAGAAGTTCAATTTATTGATCAAGCCTCAGTGAAATAATCAAGTAAGTGGATTCAGTTTGAAGACAGAGGTTTCTACAGTGATAGTTGAAGAAAGATAGTACAGTACAAAAGTCAAGGAATTATGCAAGAAAGGACCACAACTTAGAGTCAAAGAATGAAGAACATTGGATAAAGTTAGTCGCTTATGAACCAGACAGTACATCGAGCGTCAACAAATTAATTCAGTGGAATTACTTCATCATTTTTAGTGGTCCAGAACATTCGGTATTGAAGACAAAGAAGAAAGAATTAAAAAGCTTTATTTTACTTAAAGCCATTAAACTTGTAAAATCCGTATTAAATCCATTTTTTATCCCAAAAATATTTTAAAAATATGGGGATGTTCCTGATTTTATAAACTTTATTTTAGAAATTTTTATTTTATTTTTATACTCATCCTTTATTTAATTTTGAATTTAGAATGATTAAATATCAGATTTTCATAAATAAGTAAATGGCAATTAGTAAGTTACGGTTTTGCCCCTGCCATTTTGAATCAAATGAGACTTACGTCTCATATCCTCTCATTGTCTCTCTCGCTCATCTGTTTCTGTCTCTTTTCTCTCTTGACTTTGTTCTCTCTCTCTCTCTCCCGATCGGTAACATCTCTCTTCCGTATCTCCGCCGTTTTGCTTCGGTTTTTAGATCGGAAGTCGGGGTTGTGCTCGGTTTTCTCTTCTCTACCTGCTACTGTGCTTGCATGTTGTGTTTGCGATAAAAATTATAAAACCCCTCTCGGGTTCTTGCTCCAATTCGACTTTCTTGTGTGGTTTTAGCATATTTACAGTGCCCATGATTGTTAGAACTTGATTTAAGTTCTTAAATCGTGTTGGTGGTGTGTTGGTAATGATCGTATGTGTGTATATGTGTTCACCGTATGTATATATTTATATGTTCTTGAATAATATGATGAATCCTTGTAAATCCTGATGATTTGAATTGTTTAGCCACCTGGAAGGCAATGCCGGACCTAGACTGGGCTCTCTTGGGTGAGGATGCCGTAAAGCAGGTGGAGAGTTTCCGAGCTGAAGCTGCCAAATCGTTGGTTCCTGCCACGAGAGTGATTTCCAAACCACTTACTGCTCCAAAGGATACAACTGAAGATATCCAGATTGCTAGAGTTGAGGCTCCCGCGGACGCGGTTGAGGTGGCTCCAGGCGACTCTTCCCAGAAGGTCGATCCTGACGAGGATTCCCCTAACACCGAGGCTACCGAGGCTCCTCTTTCCTCTTAATAACTTTCATTAATGATCTCGAACTTTTGGTTTTATTGGCTTAAGAATTTTATGGTTTCTCTCAAGGGGGTGGGCTCCTATAACGCTCCACAGATGTAACTTAATCTCGCTACTTTATGGCCATTGGCCTTGGTACTTTTGAACTTGTTTTGACGTTTCTATGACATGTGCTTGCTTAATCATTCTATATCTTGTGGTAGATGTAGCTTTCGTGCCATCCCCTACATAGCATGCGCTACCGATTATGACCTAAGTATCCTTCGCACGAGGGTTCCAAAATGAACGTCTGACATCCTCAAGTTGGTTGACTTGATTTAGAATTCTAAACCTATCTCTTCTCTTGGGACACTATATTTGCTAGGTAAGAAATGTGGTGACTCAACTCGAGATAGTCATTGCCTAGACAAGTATGCTTAATTCTAAAAGTCTGTGGGATGTAATCCTTAAACTCTGATAAGTGATGTAAATTTACTGACCAATCCTAAAGTAGACCTATGTGAACACTTAGAGGATATATGCCATATTTTCATTGATTAGATCGATAAATCAGAAATCAAGAATTAACTAAATAAGTAGTGGTACGATAAAATGTTTTTGAGTAGTTATAGCAACACATACCAGGGTAGGTGGCCTAAAAATAGCAGACCACTCGTACCTTGGTTCGTATGGTCTCCATTATGGATAAGGGGGTACCGTCCGGTAACCCTATATTGCTCGGAAGTCTGTGTTCCGGGAGTGTGGCCGGGGAATCCCCCTATGCCGGTAGCCCCTACGGTAACCTGGGTGCCGGCTCTCAATCCTGGAAACCCTCTTTCCGGGAGCCCTACCTTTAGGCGTTCATAGGTTAATGCTCAATGGAATCCTGTGCGTTAACCAAGGTTCCATACAAGATTGATAATAAATGGAAGTCATGGTGCCAATCAGGGTTCCATACATGATTGATAATAAATGGAAGTTATGGTGCCAATCAGGGTTCCACACATGACTTAGTTAAGGGAACCATGTATGCCAATCAGGGTTCCATACATGATTGATAATAAATGGAAGTCATGGTGCCAATCAGGGCTCCACACATGACTTAGTAAAGGGAACCATGTATGCCAATCAGGGTTCCATACATGATTGATAATAAATGGAAGTCATGGTGCCAATCAGGGTTCCACACATGACTTAGTAAAGGGAACCATGTACGCCAATCAGGGTTCCATACATGATTGATAATAAATGGAAGTCATGGTGCCAATCAGGGTTCCACACATGACTTAGTAAAGGGAACCATGTATGCCAATCAGGGTTCCATACATGATTGATAATAAATGGAAGTCATGGTGCCAATCAGGGTTCCACTCATGACTTAATGATAAAGGGGACCATGTGTGCCGATCAGGGTTCCAGACATGATCAATAATTAAAGGTAACCATGTATGCCAATCAGGGTTCCATACATGATTAATAATCAATGGAAGAAATGGTGCCAATCAGGGTTCCACTCATGACTTAATGATAAAGGGGACCATGTGTGCCGATCAGGGTTCCACACATGATCAATAATTAAAGGTAACCATGTATGCCAATCAGGGTTCCATACATGATTAATAATGTGGAAGTCATGGTTCTAATCAGGGTTCCACTCATGACTTAATGATAAAGGGGACCATGTGTGCTGATCAGGGTTCCACACATGATCAATAATTAAAGGTAACCATGTATGCCAATCAGGGTTCCATACATGATTAATAATGTGGAAGTCATGGTGCCAATCAGGGTTCCACTCATGACTTAATGATAAAGGGGACCATGTGTGCCAATCAGGGTTCCACACATGATCAATAATTAAAGTTAACCATGTATGCCAATCAGGGTTCCATACATGATTAATAATCAATGGAAGTCATGGTGCCAATCAGGTTCCACTCATGACTTAATGATAAAGGGGACCATGTGTGCCGATCAGGGTTCCACACATGAGCAATAATTAAAGGTAACCATGTATGCCAATCAGGGTTCCATACATGATTAATAATCAATGGAAGTCATGGTGCCAATCAGGGTTCCACTCATGACTTAATGATAAAGGGGACCATATGTGCCGATCAGGGTTCCACACATGATCAAAAATTCAAAATTCTGGTAATTTCAACCTATCAAGCTGGGAGGTGTATCCTCTACTACCCCCTAGTTCTGGATGGTAGCCTGGCTACTATGTGGAACTTATGCTTATGAGGCTTCCTTAATTTTCTTTTCTCAAATAATTGTAAGTGATGAATGTAAAAGGAAATAAAACAACCTCTACTTTTAATGAGAATTGAAAGAGTATGATTACATCAAATTTCATCCAGACGGGGTGTGCATTCACTACCCCCCGGGCAACTATTGAAAATCAGGAAATCCTATTAATTGAAAGGAAGATGGCATTGCCACAACTAATAGGCTGTTTTTATTTGTCCTAAGCCTGAAAGAGGCCTACATCTGCATCTACTTTGAAAGAAGTCTTACTGATAATATTTTTTGAGGTGCTCAGCATTCCAAGTACGGGGAATAGTGTTTCCATACATATCTTCGAGGTGATAAGTTCCTTCCCAGAATACGGACTTTATCTTGTAAGGCCCTTCCCAATTTGCTCCAAAGGCTCCATGGCTGGAAACTCGCATATTGGGCATCATCCTTCTTAATACTAGATCTTCAACCTGTAGGGGTCGAGGGCGTACCTTGTTGTTATAGTACTTGCGGGTTCTCTGCTAGTATGCCGCAAGTCTTAGTTGAGCGGTAGCCCTCGTTGCCTCTGTAAAGTCCAAACTCAATCTTTGGTTGATTTCATTTACTTCTTGATTAAAGTTATCTCTCCGATAGGATCCAACCCCTATTTCCACAAGAACCATTGCCTCACAGCCATAGACTAGCATAAAGGGAGACTCTCCGGTAGTGGATCTGGGAGTGGTATTGTAGGACCATAGGACCATTGGGAGTTCCTCTGACCAGTTTCCCTTTTTGTCCTCCAGTTTCGCCTTCAAGGTGTGTTTAATAATTTTATTCACAGCCTCTGTCTGCCCATTGCTCTGGGGGTGACATACGGCAGAAATGTCCTTCTTTATGCCTAAATCTTCACATAGGCTCCTCATCTCTTTACTATCAAATTTCTTTCCGTTGTCTGAAATCAGCTTGTATGGTACCACGTACCTGCATATGATAGTCTTCTTAACAAATTCCTTCAACTTGATGGCAGTTATGATAGCCAGTGGTTCAGATTCGGCCCACTTGGTGAAGTAGTCAACAGCTACCACAACGTACTTCACACTGCCTTTGCCTTCGGAAGCTCCCCGATCAGGTCAATTCCCCAAATTGCAAAGGGCCAGGGGCTTACGATTGGCATCAATTCCACAGCTGGTTTGCTATTAAAGTTAGAAAACCTTTGACAATGATCACAGGCCCTGGCGAATTGATGAGAATCAGCTTTCATAGTGGGCCAATAGTAACCCTGTCGTAGCACCTTATGTGCAAGGGAGCTACCCCCTGAGTGGTTGCCACAGATGCCTTCGTGAACTTCCCTTATGATGTATTCACATTCATTCCCAGATATGCATCTCAGCAGGTGTTGGTTGAAGCCTCTTTTGTACAGGGTGCCATCATAGATTACATAACGGGCAGCCTTGTATTTGAGCTTCCGGGCTTCATCCTTGTTCTCCGGAAGGGTTCCTTTAGTGATATACTCATGTATTGGAGTTGTCCATTATTTTTCAATCGAAGTATTTATCTCCATGGTTTCCTCTCGGTGAATACTTGGTTGGAGCTGCACCTCAAGGGGTATCACTCCCAACAAAATGGCTTCTTTTTGGGATCCCAACTTCGCCAGGGCGTCAGCATTGGCACTGTCGGCCTTTGGAATTTGATTCAGGTTCAGCACTTTAAACTTACTGATGAGTTCTTGGGCATATCTCATGTAAAGTTCAGTGCGGGGACCCCTACTCTGGAAACTCCCCTTAATCTACCACACAATCAGCATGTAATCACTGAAAACATTCAGGTAATCAACTTTCATTTCTAGGGCTAACTTCAACCCAGCAATCAAGGCCTCTTACTCGGCATCGTTGTTGGTAGCCTTGAAACCGAAGTGTATGGCACTATGTATTCGGTGTCCCTCTGGGCTTATCAACTCTATCCCAGCTCCTGCCCCGTTATTGTTTACTGCTCCATCAACGTATAGATTCCACCACAGGTGGGGACCCTCGGCATCCCCTTCGGTAGGTGGGGGTACCGGTATGCATTCTTCCCCGGTAACCTCAAAATCAGGGGGAAACTCGAGTAAGAAGTCAGCCAAAGCTTGGCCTTTGATAGCAGTTCGTGGCTTGTAATCTATATCAAACTGTCCCAATTCGACAGCCCATTTCATCATTCTTCCGGAGGCTTCCGGCTTATATATCACTTGCCTTAGCGGGAAGGACGTTCTAACTTCAATTTTATGGGCCTGAAAGTAGGGCCTCAACTTCCTGGAAGCTAATATAAGGGCATATGCCAGTTTCTCCATGCTGGAATACGGGGTTTCCGCATCTAATAACCTCTTGCTCACATAATAAACCGGGTATTGTACTTGTTCTTCCTCCCGGATCAACACAGCACTTATAGAATATTCAGAAACAGCTAAGTATAGAATGAGTACCTCACCTTCTAGGGGTTTGGAGAGAAGTGGTGGGCTTCCCAACCGTTCCTTTAGCTTTTGGAAGGCTTTCTCACATTCTGGGGTCCATTCAAAGTTTTGACCCTTCTTCTTGATGGCCTTGAAGAACTCCCTGCATTTGTCGGAAGACCGGGATACAAACCTATTTAGGGCTACCACCCTTCCGGTAAGCCCTTGGACCTCTTTAACATTCCTTGGAGATCTTCTAGTAACGCCTTGATTTTGGCAGGGTTTGCCTCAATTCCCCTATGGTTCACAATGAATCCGAGGAATTTTCCCGATTCCACACCAAAAGCACATTTTTGGGGGTTCAGCTTCATCTGGTATTTACTTAGAATATCAAACATCTCGGATAGGTGCGACACATGATCGGCTGCCACCTTTGATTTGACCAATATATCATCGACATAAACTTCCATAGTCTTACCAATCTGTTGTTTAAACATCATGTTTACCAACCTCTGATAGGTAGCCCCGGCATTCAGCAGCCCAAACGGCATCCCCACGTAACAATATAATCCTCTATCAGTTATGAAGCTTGTATGCTCCTGGTCCGGCTCATACATCGATATCTGATTATACCCAGAATACGCATCCATGAAACTTAGCAAGGCATGGCCTGCCGTGGCGTCAACCAGTTGATCAATTCTGGGTAGTGGAAAGTTGTCCTTGGGACAAGCTTTGTTCAGATCAGTAAAGTTAACACATGTCCTCCATTTCCATTGGGTTTCCGGACCAATACCGGGTTTGCCAGCCATGTTGGGTAGAAGGATTCTTTGATTAAGCCTGCCTTCAATAACCGATCTACCTCCTCCTGGAGGGCAGTAGCCCTTTCACCACTGATGGGCCTTCTTTTCTGTCGAGTTCCCCTTCTCTCGGGGTTAATATTTAAGTGGTGACATATGATTCTCGGGTCAATCCCCACCATATCTGAGTGACACCATGCAAACACATCTAAGCTGCCTTTAAGGAAAGAGGTCAACCTTTCTCTTGTCTTTTCGTCTAAATGCTTTCCAATCTTTAGAACTTTATTGGAATCTTCAATGTCCGCTAGTATGGGAATAGTATCCTCGGCAACCCCTGCCTTTTCCAGGGTGCCGGGCATTCTTGGATCAATATCAATTTCAACCAGAAGCCCCTTTACAACTTCCTCCTTCTCATTTTCCTGCATGGCATTATCTAGATCACCATCTGTGGTATTCTCTACTGTGCCTTCCATTGGAAAATTTTGAGTTTCCCCATTTTTTTCGGCAGCTTCCAACAACAAACTTTGTGGTGGTACTACCCCCCGAAAAACTGGAACCTCTTCAATAGGTTCCTCTGGCAGCTCTACTATCATGATGGTATTGCATGATGCCTTTTCAAACTTCTGTGGTTCTATTCCATGGCTTCTCATTAGGGCTTCCCCATCAGCCTTCAGACCATCTTGGCTGAATTTATCTGTTTTCTCGGCAGCCTGGACAGCCTTATTATAGCATTCTCTTGATTCATACTGACTACCCTTTACACGCCCGATGCCATTCGGAGTGGGGAATTTCATTAAAAAGTGATAAATTTAAGTTATCACCCTCATATCCTTCAGCATGGGCCTTCCCAAGATTGCATTATGAGAAATGTCTTCGTTTACCACCATGAACTCGGTCATTTGGGTTGCAGTACAGGGTTCTGTACCTAATGTTAGGGGTAACTTGATCTTTCCCATGATCTGGACCGGGTTCCCGGTAAATCCATATAGCTCATTATTTGTGGGTAGCAATTCCTTATCTAGGAGCCCAAGTTTCTGATAGGTACTGTAAGCCAAGATATATACAGAGCTTCCATTATCAATCAGCACCCTGTGCACATTCATTCCACTAATGCTTATGGTTACCACTAGAGCATCGTTATGAGGATGATGGACCCATTTGGCATCCTCCTCGGTAAAAGATATGTCAACGGCTTCCCCTTTGAACAGCTTAGGGGGCCTTTCTGCCAGGTGGAAAACATTGGTTAGAGGCTTCCCTCTGGCCTCCCGGGCATACTTATCTCTGGCATTCCGACTGGAACCCCCCAAATAAGGGCCACCAAAGATGGTATGAATGCTTCCAGCCCGGGTACTCCTTTCCTGAGTTATTGGGGTCTTATCCTTACCGTCTTTCTCCTCTTTATACTTCTTGGCTTCCTGTACCACAAACTCTGTCATGTAGCCGTTTCTAATCAGTTCTTCGATTTGATCTTTCAGATGCCTACAATCAGCAGTCTCATGACCATTTGCCTCGTGAAAAGCGCAATATTTTCCCTGGTCTTTCTTGCCTGGGGGTCCCGCCCGGTAAGGCCTCCGGAACAGTCCACTTTTCTCATTCACTTCCAGGATATGACCAATTGGAACAGTTAAGGGAGTATATTCCGTATACCTCTGGAAACTTGTTCTCGGGGTGAGCCTATCTTTTACAGAAGGTCTATCTCTGGTAGTATTGAATGTGATTGGGGCAGTCTTATCGTCATAACGGTGGGCTCCCACACCAGCGGTACCACCTCCAGTAGCCTTTTTATTAGAATCTTGATTCCTCGGGCTGTATGACCGGTTCCTCTTATTTCTGTTCCAGTTTCTTGAACCAGATTCCTTGGATAGTTTGGCCATTGACTCTTCGATTACTTTATGGCGTTCAGCTTGCCGTTAGAACTTGGCTAATGTCCTTGGCTTCTCGGTTTGGAGTTCTTTCCAAAATTCTGTTCCTGGGCGAACCCCAGCTATAAGGAAATTTTTCAAGGTTTCATAAGATGCCTTTTTGACTTTAGGCACTTCCTCATTGAATCTTTTGAAGTACTCCCTCAGGGTTTCGTGGTCTTTCTGTTTGATGTTGGCAAGAGTATTGACCGGTGGGGCATATGCCACGGTAGCCCTAAATTGAGAAACAAACTGGTCTCTCATCTTTCTCCAGGACCTGATCGATCCCTCATCCAACCTCTTAAACCACTGGTGGGCATTCCCATTCAGGGTGGAAGCCAGTAGCCTGCATCTTGCTAAATCCTCCACCTGGTACACGTCCATCTCAGTATTGAATCGACTCAAATATTCGACCATGTCCGAACTTCCATCAAATTTCAAGTCAATAATCATTTTGAAGAACCTTGGCAGGGGGACCTTTTTACTTTCTTAGAAAAAGGGGAACCGAAAATGATTTTCGACCTGAATTTTTTCTCATTCTTGATTTTTTCTAGAGCCTTCTTCCATTCTGACATCTTAAATTGTCCATCCTCTCCATCAGAAAACTTATCACTTCCAGAATCATCACTTCCGTAGGCTGTTTCATTTCTCCTTGGGGCCGAGCTATGGTGAGAGCTGGAACCCTGGCTGGTATCCCCTTCGGAAGGGACTCTGGTAGAGTGAGATTTTCTGTGCCTATGACCTGAGGAGTGTCCACTTTGCATGTGGCTTCTCCTACCATCTGATTTGGATCTCCTGGAATTGCTTCGTGGGGGTACCGATTGGGACCTTTCCCTATGCTCCCGGGAGCCTTGAATGTGGGAATCCCCATTACCATCTCTTCGTTCTCTATCTCCAGTATTTCCCAGCTTATGGTGGAGATCTTTGTTGGTCAGCTTTTTGCCAAGCCTATCAAAGACACTTAGGCTTCTATTGGGTGAGTCCTTGGAACCCCGGGCTTCCGAGTCATCAGAATGGTCACCCTCATATTCTACTGCCTCGGGCTCCTCTTCCTCAGATGGGACATAATCATCTTTGTCCTCAGCATCTTTTTTGGACCCAAAATCCAATCTCGTGGGGGTCACGTCCTTCTTCTTCGATTTTGACCTATATTTCTTACGCCATTTCTTTAACTTCTCGGAACTTTTCTCCAAATGATCAATTCTTCCTTGCATGTTGACCAAATGGTCCAGAATATCCTTGTTATTAACATCATCCTTATTTCGCCTATTATCACCTTGAGATGGTGTCTTTTCACTATCGGATTTATCACTCGCCATGTCTCCTCCAAATGACGATTTTTAAATGAAAGAGGCCCCTCCTTCTAGCGCCAATTGTTGTGGGAGGAATTTGTCACAACTATGTGGAGGTTGTTGATGGAATAGCGCCAATGAATACGAAATCGTCCAACTGTCCAGAAAGGCTCACGGTCAGAGATTTATAGCTAGCCGCCCAGAAAGGCTCACGACTAGGGCTTATTGAAGAACGCAGTATGGTGTTTTGGTAATGATTTGGACTGAATCTATGGGAATTAGAGCTCAAGGACCGTATGTTGGTCAGTCAAGAACCCTAATTATCGAATGTCACACAAGAGTATATGTGCTCTATATTACTCAGGGTGTTAAAGTGTCTAAGAGATCCCATAAATTGCCTACATACCACTATTTATAGTGGATCAAGCCCAATGTAGTTCTACATGATTTATTCGGTTATTTTATGATGAGTTATCCTCTCTCCAGTGGGATAATGACTGATATTTCTGATATACATCTGATATGATCGAATATGATATGTGTGAGTGTATATATATCGGTTTTCCAACCGATTTAGGAGTTTTTAGAAGTGTTTTTCTTGTAATTATCTTGATTTAATATGATTTAATCAAGCTAATATGACATATATCCTCTAACAACTGTATATTTATCTGTTTAAGAGGGTTAATTGACTGTAAAGACGTGCTCCAAGAAAGTAGGAGATCTGCCTTATCCAAATAGGCGGCCTAATCAGGCTTCCGGCGGAAGCCAGGGGTACCAACCGGTAGCCCCACTGGTAGCCTGCTCTGGTAACTCAGTTGTAGCAGATATTTCGGAAGCTCTGTCTGATGGCTGTCCTTATCTGAATTCATAGCCTTATTGGGTTTCCAGTGGGAATTGGGGGGTACCGCCGGTAGCCTGGCTCCGGTAACCCCTACGGTAGCCCGACTTACAGGAGTTGCTCTGGGATACCTATATGATGACTGCTAGAGGTTGTGGGTTATCCTCAAGTGTCTACTCTTGGGACCTCAAGCCTTGCATTTGCTCACGGCTATGTACACGGTAACCCCTAGAGCTACCGAGGGCCCTTGGAAACCTGTCAGATCATCTATTTTCCTCATGGGTTTGGACCCTTACTCTCTAGTGGGCCTAAATCTGACCCATGCAAGATTTTGGTCACAACACAACCCAAAAATATCTTACACTATATCTTTCTCTATCTTTTCTAACTAAAATCTCTCATTTTCTAAAAATACTACGAGCAAATCTATTTAATAAAATAAAATAACAATATTATAACTACTAATAACTAACCAATTACCTTTTTCAACTAAAACACATACTTTTTTATTTCTAACTAAAATTTCTCATTTCCAAAAATATCACGGGCAACATATACATCTATATATTATTTTTGTCAAATCATATCGTTTAAAATTTAAAGCCTACAAAATCATGTCTTAATTTTTTTAATTTATATTAAATAAAAAAAATATATAATATTAAAAATATTCATGCATCGCACGGGTTCTAAGCTAGTATATATATATAGGCTTTTGCTCAAATGAGATAGTTAATTAGGGTGAGATATGAGATGGAATCTCAGTCCCCACATTTTTAATACTCTCTTTTAATCTCAACCACACAAATCATTTATACAAATATATTTATACAATATATATTCTACATTTTTATTATCCCCCCACCACCGGAACCACCGCCCTATTCCGGCGAGCTCCAGATCCGGCCACCACGAGTTCTCCACCATCACCACCAGTCCTCCACCATCACCATGTCTCCGGTCTGTTCTCTCTCTTGGTGCCGTAGGCGAACAACCACAGCCCTAATCGTTGATCATAGTAAAAGCTTCGAATTTGAAACCGGAACTGACTGGTATGGTGTGTTGCAAGTGGAGAGTAATTTTTGTGACTCGGAGATGATTGGTTCGAATTATCAGAGACTTAGTGTTTTATTGAATCCAAGGAATAATATTTTTCCATTTGCGGAAAATGCTTATAAGAAGGTCCAAACTGTAGGTACACAAAGTGCATTTTTCTCTCTCTCTCTCTCTCTCTATATATATATATATATATATATATATATATATATATATATATATAGACTCTTGCTCCATTGAGAACTTTCTTAAAATGAGAACTATGATAACCCACATAAACACTACATTTCAAGCTAATCTAAAGATTCAACTAGGGGTACCCCAATATAAAAAACCTACATTAACCTACCCTCTATCTAGGAAGCAAAAAAAACAAAAAAAAAACTGTTCACTGCTGACGTGGCACTAGACCCCACTGCCATTTTTTTTTTTTTTGCAAAAATGTTGGTGAGCTAATTTACGATATTTTTTGTGAAGGTTCCCCTATCGGGGCCCTTATAATAAATAAAATATAGCTTAAAATGTGGCTAAGATCTAGTTTACATATAAAAATGGATGGCTATTGAGCAAAAGTCTATATATATATATATATATATATATATATATATATATATATATATATATACACTTTTTTGAAGCTGAGCCAAATTAAAGTAAATTTAAATGACAAATTTTAATAACCGAAGAAAGATCAAATACCTGCTCAGCCTCCCTTTCACCAAGGCTATTACTTTGTAAGATGGTCATTCACGCTGCAACATCAAGAACATTTTCTATAGCACATAGGCACATAGTCCATCTAAACACAGAAATATAACTTGAAAACGACAAGAAAAGCTACCGAGTGTGCCCATAAAAGAACACCCGAAAGCATCTTCAGCAAAAAACTAGATTCAACATTCATAAATAAACAAAAAAAAATGAAGAAGACACTAATTAATAAACAACAATTATACTCAGTTTCTTTTTTGCCTAGAAAATATTCCTTTCCCTTGATTGTT
This sequence comes from Kitagawia praeruptora, assembly GCA_037693485.1. Taxonomy (NCBI): domain Eukaryota; kingdom Viridiplantae; phylum Streptophyta; class Magnoliopsida; order Apiales; family Apiaceae; genus Kitagawia; species Kitagawia praeruptora. The sequence continues at coordinate 85,593,220 of CM075353.1, read as the reverse complement.
TCTCCTACAAGCAGAGCTAGTGTAGACCCGATGAGGGTTCAAGCTAACTCAACGGAAAGTAAAAGTGATCCAGAGTCATCGACCACTACGTACAATCATCAAATGTCATAAGACCTTGTAGTTCTATATATTTAGCACCTTTTAACAAAAATTAAGGGGAATCGGACACTTAAACTGTGATATATATCAACAATTATCAGAAAATTAGCCATATAACCAAGATGGAGCGATTTCATATAATCATATTGATTGAACTCGTATATTCTCATGAGACAAAACAATCTTGCAGTAGAAACTTTGCTTTATTATACAGGTACTTAAACCAAAAAAATGTCATCAATATTTCACAGTATTAAATAATACTGGATTAAGATTCAACGCCTAGAGAAAACTTCTAAATATTCACAACAGAATTTGACAGTTATATATGATGCGTTATATATGATGCGTTAACGACTCGTTAATCATATCATTTTATAATACCAAAACAATGTCGTTAACATATAATTAGAGAATATGCATAGATTAGAGGGGTTTTGAAGCGTAAACGACAAGGATTAGAGATGATACCTTCTCTTTCTCTTTATATACGTACATGTGTATACATGCAATTGCGATCAACTATCTTCATTATTCCCTCCAATACAATTCAATGGAAAACTAAAACCAACCTTTTTTTGTCCAATTTATTATATATTCTGATCTGGATTTTTGGATAATTAATCTTTGTTCTTGAGTTTGGATGAAAATGATATAATATTTAGTATTTACCAAAGACCTTTTAATTTCTGACATTATTGTGTTAAGAAAAGGTTGTGATGTCCTTTTATGTTATCAATTCAATATTTTGATCTTACAAGATATTCATTGTTACGGAATACGTGCGCTTTTGTTGGGACGCGTGATCATAGGGTCATGTCTCACTCCACATGTAACTTTTAATATAATTATCTCACTTAAAAAAAAAACTTATACCATTGTTACTATCCCCGGTGGTAAGGGGCTCATGCAGAATGCAAGAATGTTCGCAGATCAATAAAACATTTGACAATAATCATTCAAATTGAATATATGGTCATCTAAATGACAATGTGACAAATATATTACTCCCTCCACCATCCCACCCATTTATTTACAGTTACTATTTTGGACCGTTCCATCTATTTCTTTACATTCCAAAAATAGTAACCTTTTACTAATATAAAACACTATTACACCCACTAACTTCCTCCACTTTCTCAAATCTACTATTAAATATTGATAGATCTCACCACTTTACCCACTTTTCATCACTTTTCATTACATTACCTACTTAAATATATATATTGGTCTCCGTGCCCATCAAGGATGTAAAGATCCCGGTGGGACGGAAGGAGTATATTTCTTAAATCAAACAAACGCTAAAAAAATCAGGAAAATAATATCTTCAAACCAAACAAACATCCTGCATTAATTAATATAATAACCATCCAAAGAACACACAGTCATTAATTAATTATGATGATAGTAGTAGCAAAAGATAGACAAGTTAACACTAAATCATCTCTTGGACATTTGTACTTTCTAAACTGATTGGCGACCGTCTACGGACCTTTCAACAGTTTCATCTATGAGCTGCACCTACTAGAGTAGCAGGTCTTCAAAGCAACAGTCAATTACACCTACAACTGAAAATTGGTAACAAGACAAGATGTAAGTTTACAGGAGAGCAACAAATCAGATGCAATCCATTTAACATACAATCATACATGCTTATAAGAGTGTAACTTCAAATTGGCCATAAGAGAATAATTGGTCTAAAACACACTTCATTTAATTAGCATGAGAATTTCAACAATTAGAATAACCTATAGTAGTTATACTGATTATGCAGGCAATGGAAGTAGAAATTAGGAATATGGTCAAAGAGATTGTATAGACTTTCCATATGTTCTGCCTAACGAAGTTACTCAGATTTCTAGAATAAAAGCAGGCATTTAGATACATCTACAAAATGATTCCATGAAGAGGCATAAACACAAGTCCCTTTAAATATTTATTTATTCTTTGACGTATATAGGACAAGTGACCACAGCTTTCCAGAATATTACCAGTCAAACAAACCAAACCAACACCTCTGTCCACGATTTAAAAAACTACTTGCTAAACACAATTTAAAATTGCCAGAAGGTTACATGTAACTTCGCAATGTGGTCATGTCAATCTCATTACAAATAAATTTAATATAACGATCTCCATAACCAGACACCTAACTCTAATATAATTGCACAACTGTTTGTAGTCTGCATAGGCTATTTAAATTCCTTCAATAATATTATAAAACGTCTAGTCCAAGTCACAACTCCCCCATAGAAGAAGTACTGTGAGCAATTTTACCTACAGCATTGTGAACTTTATTAGGCAACTTTTGCAAACCATCGGCAAATATGAAGATCCACAAGGCCTTCAAAAAATATATTCACTCAAGTATGTAAAATATCAATTGAATTTATTCAGAGACAGAATTCATCTCTTTTGTGCTTGTTCAACAAAAATTAACTCTAGATTCCATTTTTCCGGTATATATATTTAAATTGGCCAGAAATAACCTAAACTAAAGAATATTCAATTGATTAGTAAATAGTGTACATAAAGGGTAGGAGTAAAATAAATAAAATATATAATCAGCTTACCATAGGTACTATAGTTCAACATCTCCCAAAGAATTAAAACAAACTGTGCTCTGGGGGTATTCGCCAAGAAGTAATCTCCCATTCGAGGTTGTGAGTTAATTTTACAAAGAAAAAAAATTACAACATCTAGATGGGGGACTGGGAATTAGTACCCATGACCTTTTCATGTTGGGAATGTGGGGAGGGGGGTAACATTTGCGACTAGGCTATCCTTACATCCTTACTTATATCCATTTATCTAAGTAACGCACAAAAAACGCAACATATATACATAGTGATACTTCTGTATGTAAAATTGTCATTTCTTGCACAAGGTATTGTGCATAGAGTACAAGAATGTCATTATTCTTTTAGTGCACCCCTATCGGCAGATATCCTCTCTTTCCGTTCATACTGTTTGTTGATCCAATGTGTTGCCAATTCATGTAAACTTCCACTGTTTTGACATATTTGTCATTTTGTAAAGTTCTAATTCTGAACCTTTACTTCTTAGGATGCTTTTGCTGTTCAGGAATTGTGATTAATTAGTTTGGTATAGGATATGCTGACATTCACTTTTTCATAGTTTATGGTCCCTTTTTTGTGCTCTATAACATGAAAAAATTGAAGATTCAAGCTTCAATATTGACCTACAACACCTTGTTGTATAACTTTCGAGTTTTGACACTTTAAAATCATGTGGGTTACATATAATGAGATAAGAGATGGTTTGTTGAGGCCATCCGAGTGAACAGACTGATTTGACACTTATAGATGATTTGCACAGACAGTCGTTATCCCAGAAGTAGTGTAATTTCTAAAAAAGACTTTACGAAAATACAACAGGACTAATGTTGTTTCCCTTAGCAATCTCATGTTTAGGTTAAATAAATTGAAATTTGTAACTACTTGTAATGTTTACTATGTATAATGTTCAAGTGCTGAAGCTACTTCCTAATACTTATAGTGATAATATTCTCAATCATGGATTATGTGTATCTGGTTCTGTTGAAGAAGGTATTGAATTTGCAAATGACAAGGAGAGGCATGAAGTAGAACCTGATTTGGAGATATTTTGACATTTAAGTACAAGGCTTTCGTCTTCTTGGCATAAAGAGTGGGCAGGAAAGATTATTTAACGAATGCTACCCAGGCATTGTCACATACTATATTTTGGTATGCGGGCATCGTTGATGAAAGTCTAGAGTTGCATGCGGAGAAGTTACCTAAGGTAACTAACTGTACCGGGAGATATGCCTGAAAGAAGTTTCTCCAGAAGGCTTCTGACATACATTATACGATATGTCATACTTAGCAGAAAGGGGAGCAATGAGTGTTGTACATGATGCCAAAATACAGAATTCTTACAGCTCAAACATAATGGTTTTAACTGTCAAGAACCAGACTTTTATGTGTAAATGGGTACAGATGATTCATATAGACCAATAATTATAATAAGTAGATACATTTAATAACACTTACCAGTTACCACCATAAGACTTAGGATTGCTCACCTTGCGAAATTTGAACAGGTACTTTCCTCCTTCATACATGATCAAACTCTCCGGGAAGGAAGTGTCAACAGTAGCAGGCCCCTGAACAAATTGTGATTGACCCCCATGTCTAAGGGTTTTATGAACGTTATGAATCATAGTCTTGAAATTACAGGAAACTATGCTTGTAACGTTATCTAACGCATAGTATGATTCTACTGACTCTACTATCAATGTCCCATGCTTTGTAATATTTAGAGGTGATCCACCTCTTCTAAGTACGGCATTGAAATGGAGAGTCCAGCAGACTTCACCATTTTCTTGTCTCATCAACCATAAACTATATGGATAAGTAGCTTCCGCTTGACTCCAATGAGAAGGGTCTGAAGCACAAAGGGCAAGTGAGCCCTCAAACTCCATAAGCTTAAATAGGGTGAACTTTCCAAAATCATCGGGAACATCATCGGGCACTTTTAATTCCCCAAACACCTCTTGATTAAAATCAAAATACAAAATCCTTAGTTCTTTACCATAATGAGTACGAAACTCATCCGTTCCAGGTTGTTTCATATCTATCCAATAAAAACCACCATCAAAATAAGTCCCTGTATTATCTCTTGCAAGTTTCAAAACCCCAACGCCCGTTAACTTCCGCCACGTATCATTCTTAAAACTATAAATCTCAACCTTGGGAGCCACGTTCCCAAACTGCCTCCCCTGGCCATCCTGAACATAAACAACCCTAACGACTTTATAATCATCCATATTCTTATCATAACCCATCCCAACTACACAATAACTCTTCTCATGATTATCAAGAAGCTTCTTAAAACAACTGGAAACAACTTTTTTATATCTCATAACATAGGGATTCCAAAAATACAAGTATCGAGAAGCATAATGCGTATGCAAATCAGTTAATAAAAGCATTCCATTTACCTCACTAACTAATTTCAAACTATGAGTCCTAGTCACAAACGGAATGTCAAATTTTTCAATTTCCAAAGAAGTATCAGCAGAGATTAAGGAGCAGTAGTTGTCGCCGCGAGAGGTAATAGGAGGGATAATAAGCAAAACATTTTTATTGTGCGAAATAGAACGAGAGATTTGAGAAGAAATGAAAGAGGGTTTGTTGATAAGAGAGTACCATGTTTTGTTCACTGATGTTGACCTAATTAGGTCCTTTACTGGTAGGCGTATGAAGATATCCTCCATTGTTACTTCAGCAAGATCCATAAACGACGTATCTGATGGCGATAAGCTTGACATTTTTGTTTTGATTGAGGAACAAAGTAGATTGAAATGGGAAAGTATGTTTTCTGTGGTGGGTGTTGATATGGTTTTTGTGTAGATTTCCAAACCACGCTAGGGATCCAATGTGCTTTTAACTTTATGGATTGTTTTTTTAAAATATTTTTTTTATATAACTTAGTAGGAAAATAATTTATGAAAACAATATAATATATGATAGACTTAATACCTGAGTTATTATTTTTTTGCGGAGAAATGGTCCAAGTATAGAAACATGCACAGGAGTGGCTGAACAATTATTTTTAAAGCGGCCGATTGCATTCCGTTACATGGGTTAGACTGCAGTTGATTTTCGAAGGGTAATTATGTCCAGCCTATGTGGACGATATAATATTTGGGTCTACTAAAGATAATCTCTGCAAGGGTTATTCACAAGCCGAAGACATTGACTATGATGAAACCTATGCACCAGTGGCAAGGCTTGAGGCTAGCAGGATGTTCTTGGCATTCACAACATTCTCAAACTTTAAAGTTTATCAAATGGATGTCAAGAGTGCTTTCCTGAATGGTAAGCTGGATGAAGAGGTCTATGTAGAGCAGCCCCATGGCTTTGAAGATCCAGAACTCCTGGACTTTGTCTACTTTCTCTTCAAGGCTATTTATGGTCTTAAGTAAGCGCCAAGAAAGTGGTATGACACTCTCTCGGAATTCTTATTAGAAAATGGTTTTGTACGTGGTATCATAGACAAAACCTTATTCTCTAAGAAGCATAAAAATGATTTGATACTAGTCCAAGTCTATGTGGACGATATAATATTTGGGTCTACTAATGATAATCTCTACAAGAGATTTTCTAAGTTAATGCAGAGTAGGTATGAAATGAGCATGATGGGAGAGCTGAAATTCTTCCTTGGATTTCAAGTAAGTCAAAGGCAAGATGGCATATTTATTTATCAATCCAAGTATCTTAAGGAACTCCTCAAGAAGTATCACATGGAGGATGCATCTTCAGCAAGAACTCCATCATCTACAGCTGTCAAACTTGGTGATAGTAAAAATTCTATCAAGGTAGATATCGCAAGCTACAGAGGTATGATAGGCTCATTACTTTAACTTACTGCTAGGGCTGAGCATTCGGTCGGTTCGGTCCAGAACCGGACCGAACCGAAATAACCAAAAACTGAATAAGGTCTTTTTTTTGGAACAGGACCGAATCGAAATATGGGCATGGACCGGACCGAACCAAACCGAAATATTTCGGTTATTTCGATTCGGTCCCAGCAGGACCGAAATTTTAAAAAAAACCTGTTTTTTGCAGGAGATATGGATACGCAATTTGTCGTGCAAACTATATTCATATCATTAGTCAACTAAAATGTGGTACTTCCAGTTATGTTTACTTGCTCCTCCAAATCACATTTAACTGGTTCTGTAAGTAATTTGCAGCCCCTTCTATCTTTGCCATAGTCAAAAGTTCATGTTCATCTTTTTACTACTGCATCGGCATACAGAGGATGCATCTAATAAAAACATCTCAATTGTTTAGCTCCATATTTTCTTAATTCTATCTCAACTGTCTTTCTGATAGTGATAACATTGATACGGGTCTGAGTCTGACTTTGGATATTTAGATATATTATATATATATATAAAATATAAAATATAAAATATAAAATGTAAGTATATATTTTTTATAATTCGGTTTATTCGATCCAGAACCGAATTATTTTGAAAAAAACCGGACCGAACCGAATTATATTTCGGTCCAAACCGAAAATCCGAAAAAACCAAAATTTCAAAAAATTCAGAACCGAACCGAACCGAATTAGCATATTTCGGTTTGGTTTTTCGGATTCGGATCGGTTTTGCTCAGCCCTACTTACTGCAAGTAGACCAGATATTATGTATGCTACATGCTTATGTGCAAGGTTCCAAGCGGATCCTAGAGATGTTCATCTCGTTGCTGTGAAACGGATCTTAAGATATCTTAAGGGTACACCTAATCTAGGTATTTGGTACCCTAAAGAATCTAGTTTTAATCTCGTTGGATATACATATTCGGATTATGCAGGAAGTGTTGTTGATAAAAAAAGCACCTCTGGGAGCTGTCAATTCCTAGGTAGCAGATTGATCTCCTGGTATAGCAAGAAACAACAAACAGTTTCCAACTCAACAGCAGAAGCTGAATACATCGCTGCTGGAAGCTGTTGTGCTCAAATCCTTTAGATCAGGAATCAGCTAAGAGATTATGGCCTTGTGTTAAACAAGATTCCTATCTTGTGTGACAATACAAGTGCCATTGCAATCTTCAACAACCCTGTGCAGCACTCGAGGACTAAGCACATAGACGTAAGGTATCATTTCATTAGAGAGCACGTTATGAATGGTACTATGGAGTTACATTTTGTACCCACAGAAGAACAAACAGCAGATATTTTTACTAAGTCTCTTGACGAATCCACATTTACCAGATTAGTTGGTAAATTGGGTATGTTAAATTTACAAGTGACTTTTTATGTGGTAATTAAGAATCATTTGTGAAATTATTTTCTCATCTAATTTTTCTTATTTTGCTTATTCAAGTGAATTTCTCCATCTTTATATCTTCAAACTTCATACTTTCTTATTTATGATATTTTTAATAAGTCATATTTTTTCTTTAAATAATTTTCCAAGTGAAAGTTATTTTATTAGAAATTATTTCGACTTATTGAATTTATTATAAATATATTTGTAAATATTTAGATTTTCTAAATTTTATGTTCTGAAGTGTTTGTCTTTTTATTAATCTTTAATTTCTGCTTAAAAGGCTACCCCATAGTCTTTTTAGCATTTTTAGAACCTTTAGTTTATTTTTACCTGGTTATTAGAGTCTGTACATATTTGTTTTGTTTATTTGTAATTATTTTTTCATGATTTTTCAATTTAGTCACTCTTGTTTGTACATTTCCATTTCAAATCTGTTGTCTTTTTCAATTTTATTACTCGGCTGAACCTTTTTAGAAGGTTCAGTTGATTATTACTAATGTATATATGATATTTTGGTTTATTCGGCTGAACTTTCTTAAAAAGTTTAGTTGGATTTTCTCTTTTATTTTTTACTTATTTTCTATTTTCTCGGTTGAACCTTTTACAAAGGTTCAGTTGAATTTCTTTTCCATTTTAAAAGTTTATTTCAGATTTTCTCGGCTGAACTTTTCTAAAACGTTCAGTTGAATTTTATTTTATTTTCTTTTTCTGTTTTTCAGTAGAATGTTCAGTATAATCTCAAATGAACTTTCGGCTGAACTTTTGCCGAAAGTTCAGATGAGATTGTTTGTATATATTATGTTGTTTCTCGGCTAAAATTTTACGTTATTTTAACTTTTCCACCCGTTCAGTTCTTTGGTATCAGATATATCACTCTCTCTCATCTGTTCTTATAAACACGCAGAGGTATATATATATATATATACAAACACTCTAAAAATGCCATTTTCGATCTGTTTATCACCTTAAGTCGAGTTTTTACTCAGTTTGTCACTAATCTGATTACTTAAATCGTATAATCTAGTCGAACCTCTGCCGGATTTTAGTTGGATTTTGTTTTTAGATTTCAAAACCCTAATACCCAATTCGATTTTAGGCTTTGTTTGGCTGTGGTTAATTTCGATTAAGTGATTTAACTTATTAATTTCGATTAATATTACAAATCTGTTTAAGTGATTTAACTGGTTGTGTAAGTGTGTTAAGTATTATTTAATGTCTGCTTAATTCGTTTTTAGTGATATCGTTAATTGTGAATTAGTAATATTTTCTTAATTGTTTAACTTAATTCTAATTTTCGAATTAAAATTGATTTTCAATTAATTTTAATTTTAAAATTCGAATTAATTTGTTTTTAACTCATTAAATGTTTATTAATGGCTCAACAAAATCAACCAATTTTTGAATTAGCTAAAACTAATTTAGTTGGTTATTTTAATCCGGATAGCTGCCCCGTGGAAATGTTTAAACCTTGGGTTCATTTTTTAAACACACATCCCCTGATTTCTTATGCTATGATTATGGATGTTCGTTTAATAATTAGTGCACTTCGTCTTATTTGCACTACAGCAGTTATCCCCTCTGGCACAGATCCTCAATTTTTTACCTTTAGTGTCAGTGGTACTTCATATCGAGTAGATGCATCAGTGATCAACAAAGCTCTATTTTTCCTAACTGATAACTTTGCTCATACACCCACTCCTTAGGTTATAACTCAGTTCTTTGCAGATATTCGTTATCAAGGAGTACTAGATTTGGCAAGGCTTAATAAAAATAATCTAGTTGCTGAATGGAATTTGTTCTTCGATACACTAGCTAAAGTGTTTGCCCCTTCGTTAAAATCAGGTGTAAACAATATTACTTCTCACATCCAGTATATTGGGTATGCTGTTGCTTTTAATAGATCAATCAATTTTGGCAAACGACTTTTATCTGATATGATCAAGAAACTAAAGGTTTGCAAATGTAGTTTCGAGTCGGGTAGTAAGATTTCCTATTACTATCCTCGTTTTATCATGATTATCTTTAACTACTTGCTCACACCTGAACATCTTGCATTATATACAAACAGTGATTTTGAGAACTCTCCTAAAACCATCAAAAATTTGTACACAAGCTTAAATACTAACCTCAGGTACAATAATGTTGATGTGTTGGTAACTCCTTACATGGCTGAGTCAATTCCATTGCCAATCATTCCTGCACCAGTCCAACAAGAAGCACAAGTTCCTGAACAACAAATTCAAGTGGATCAACCCACTCAACCTGGAACCAATGTGCCTCTGCAGGTAACTACTCATCTCCCTGAATCTACTTATGTTTCTATCTCTCAATCCCAAGAGGATGTTAGGGCTGACCACGAAGTTGTAGAACCACAACTTCCGACCCAGGTCATAGAGACACATACAGAGTCAAACACTCCAAGGACCTCTCAGCCACTACAAAAACTCCTTGTTAAAAGAAGAAGCATTAGTAAATCTTTGAGTGATCCCTCATCTCTGCCTCCACCAGCAAAGAAAATCAGAATTCAACCTAAGGCATCTGATAGCTCATCCGTGTCCTCTCAACAGGACATGGACTCTGAAATGGCCCAAGAACAGTTACTAGATTCATTCTCTCAACAGGATGAATCTATTGAAAATCGCCAGATGGCCCTGGCAACTTGTAATGAGTCAAGTACAACCCCATTACTCACAATGGGTGAACCATTAGAAAGTCAAATGACTCAGGACATTCAGAGAGAAGAGCACTTGCAGCTAGTTACAGTGCCTACCATAGTTACGGTAGAAGAGCCTTCACAGGCTTCAGAGGGAAAATTTGATTTATTGCCAAATATTTTAGAATCATTTTCTCCCCTCCCAAGAGGAACATTCTTGGCTCCCTCAAAGGATTTTCCACTCGCAGTTTCGACTGGAGAAAGTGGAAGGCAACTCGGTCAGTCTACCACTGAAGCAATTTAGATTTCAATTCAAAATGATTTAGTAGACTCGACTGAGGTTTGGGATTTGTGAACTCCCATTGCACCACCACTGACCTCTTCAACAGGGGATATGGTGATTTCTTCTGCAGGTACATCTGGAGTTGGACAACAGCTAGTGATGAGTGATGTGAGGTAAACACCGAGTGAAACACTTGCACATCAGATGAGTGATACACCCATGAGAGCAATTGAGGGGAGTGCACACAATGACACACACACTATTTTATTAAATCAAATTGCTGCTCTACAATAACAGTTGGATCTCGAAAAGGCTGAGAAGGAAAAACTTAAAGCACAAGTGGTTGAACAGTCTCTTTCTTCCACCCCTGTCCTAAATCAGCTTACAATTACAAGAGAAGTGAATGCTATCAAATCCAACATTCTCTTGAATACAAAAGATATCCAAGACGTACAGAGTCTAATTGCTGAGGATATGAAGAGTATAACAAATGTCAATGAAAGGTTAGATGAACTTGAGAAGAGATTCAATGAAAGGTTCATTGAAAATGAAAAGAACTGAAAATGGAGATTCAACAAGCTCGATAAAGGGATGACGTTGCACCTAAATGAAGGGATGAACAGGTATATCAGACGATGGAGAAATTTACTAAGTCACAATCTTCTAAGTCTATAGAGGATTCCTCAACTAAGGGGGAGAATGCAAGTAAGATAGGGGAGAAGTCAAGCTAGGTGAGAAGACAAGTCTGGAAGCAGATAAAGGCAAAGGAAAGATGAAAAGTTCAGACATGTCAGATGATCAGTACTACCATGGTGAACATGACTTTGATGCTTATGCTGAAGCAGAAGCTGAGTTACCTGGTGAGCCCGAGCTAGAGAAAGAAGCTGACTTTGCAGATTGGGAGGAAGTAGCACCTCCATACCCTCAATTTGAGAAAGATCTTCATAAGCAAAGGTCAGAACTGAAAAGAAAAGAAGATGAACTAGACAAGGTACGAGAATTAGTCTCCAAGAGGAAAGAACTACAAAGAGCTGAAAATATTGAAAAATAACGTCTACGTACAATTAATGTTGAATCTAAAAGAAGAGACGTTGCTCTTAAGATTGGAGCTAGATGGGATGAAGCTAGAAGAATCAAAGATCTTCCACAAAGGGGTACTAACAATGACAGAGATTTTCTAAAGAAACTTGACCATTTCAGGACAACTAACCCTGATAATAATCTCTACATGAAGTCATTGGATTTGGGAATTTCTAGAGTTAGTGCTGCTTATGACCCTGTCAGACAAGAGATGGATATCTTTGTCTATTGGCATCAGTGTTCGCACTTATTCACGCAAGAGAACGTGGTCAACAAGTAATATAGAGTAAATAGGATTCGTTCCCACAGAGACTCAAATTGTTTGTTATGTTCACTTATGCACCAGCTTATGATTTACACTCACTGCTAAGACAATCACAATTTTGGTTTTGATTTACTAAAGATTAATTACCAACTAAGCCAATTACGAGGAAATAACTTAACTTTAACTTTATAATAAACAAACATGGAATTTCAATTTCATTAACTACTTCATCTAGAATCTTATGCCTTTAGCCTAGCATGTGACAGAGTTGATTACTGATTAGATGCACTAAACTGATACACACCAACTCTCGTTGTGCATATACCATCCTACTGATCATCCACAATTGATAGAAGTCAAGTAGTCACCAAATACGTGTAGTCCCTATATGTCTATAGCAATTGAACACATACCGGTTGAAAATCAAGCACCCATTAAACCACATAGTCGATGCAAGACGGTTAGAATTACATCACAAATTAATACATGTTCTTCACATGCAAAAACCTATGCTAGCATGAATTGTTCTAAACCCTAGATCCACTTTCGCATTCACCAGGATTAAACAAACAATTACAAGTGTTCGCGACTCACTTATAACGAATAAGCATAAACATACTAGGCAATCAATCACACACCAAGGCATAAATAACACTCAATTACTAGAATCCATAGAAAAATCCATCAAAATCCCATGATAACGAATTAGCCCATAATTGACCTAATTGCCATCATGGGTTCTATGGAAAACATAATTCTAAAATAAGCAAGTAAATATGGAAGAAGAAATAAGGTTTAGAAATAAATCCCCAAAATAGAAGAGTACAAAGGTTCCAAAGAATAATCCTTGCTTGTCACTAGCTTGGAGAATTTCCTTGAAAATGTTCTTGAAATCTAGATGAAAGTGTTGATAGATGCTAAGAAAAAACTAGAACAACGATAGATAATGTTTTTAAGGTCTAGATATTACATATAAAGATGCCCTAAAAATAGGCCCAAAACAATTGACCCGGTACAAGGCAACAAAATTTTGCCAAAAAAAAACCACACAGCGCCATGGCGCCTAGACAACGCGCAAGAGCGCCTAGTGACAGCCCCCACTCGCGCAACTGCGCTCCAACTACGCGCAACAGCGCTCGCAGCCTCCTGGAACAACCCCCTCGAGCGCTACTGCGCCTCGCGCGCGCGCTACGGCGCTCTCTCGCACAAACCTCCGCGCAGCTGCGCCCAAATCAAGCGCAACGGCGCCCGAATGCTCCTGGAATCAGCCTCGCGCGCCATGGCGCCCAACACCTGCGCAATGGCGCCCCACATCTCCTGGAATGCTAAGCTGCATGATGTTGCCCTCATTGAACCTCACCTTTTAATTTGCTTTAACTCTTCCACTTAGCAAAAATCATTCCACCACTCTTGCACTTTGAATCAACTTTTCTTCACACATCTAAAAATTCATTTCACACCACCCAAATCACCATTTTAGCACCGTAATAACTTCATGACACCACCTACACAATTTACACAAAAACGTATCAAATGACAACGAAACTTGAGAACATGCAAACGATTAAAGTCCAAACGGAAGGTAAATAGTGGATATAAAATCCACTTATCAAACCCCCAAACTTAAACCGTTGCTTGTCCTCAAGCAATGCAAACTCAGCTTAAAATGATGAATGAATGCAACTAATACTAAATGTCATGATAATGCGAAAATGTCCTAATGCAATGATCCCACACAAATTATCCGAAACCAACTCAACAAGCAAACGTCTCAACGAATGCAACAACTCCAAACAGAGCTCGACTAAGGCCCCGTATACTAACAATACATGCTCGGAAACGTGGTGTGTGCATTTCTCACTAGATATACTCTCGAAACTAGATCAAAGGCATAACCAATTCTTCGCCAAGACAATCACATGTTTATAAACAGAATAGACTTTAGACACTCCATGACTCAAAGACACCTCCATCATCATTTAAGGTAGACAAGGACTCATGTTTTACTACACAAAACATCACAAAACACAAAACACACATGCTTTTGACTGTGCAATGGGTGAGACCCCTAAAGGCTTATACAATAGCACCCTTGTAGCGAGCGTTAGGTTAGTGGATCCCAGACCGGAAAAGTCTTAGGTCACTAGGCATAAAATCCCCTCGAACTTACTTGCTCGAGTACTAAAGAGCTCACCCTAGCCAATTAGCATACACACACTCTCACAATCCCTCATTTTTTATTCTCACAACTCTTTTTTTTTTCTTTTCTTTTTTTTTTCTTTTTTATTTCTTTTTTTCTTTTGACTCTTTTTCTTGCCTTTTTTTTTTTCACATGGGTGCACTATCTCACCCTCCTAGACTACTCATATCAAATATGAGCCGGCTACTAGCCATTTGACACCTAGCCATTATTACACTACGACACGACACTTAGCATGAAATCCCTGTTTTCCCCCAAACTTATACTTAAGTGCTTCTATGCCATCAAGGGAATAACGAAAATTCTAGATATAAATAAGTGATTAAATCTCAACAACCAAACAAGGTATGACTCGATCTAGCTCAAAAGCAAACAGTGAGACCGTGAAAAGATTGTGTTCCCGACACATGCAAGTCAATTTCATAAGTACTTAAATCAACCCTCTATTCATTGTCATCACACTCAAATTAACGTCGACCTATCGAGCCAAAAACAGACACTCAAGTGGAATCATATGAAATGCATGAACAACATGATATTACAATCCTAATTAAAGCTATATGACATGGCATCCTACATGCAATCTAAATGGCATGGCAAAACTACATGCAAAAATTCTAATATGACTAACATGAATATGCAACTATATGCAATGAAATGACTCTTAATACCCTAAAATCACCCCCAAACTTAAAAATTGCAATGTCCTCATTGAAGGTAAATTAAAAGGGTACAAGAGATACTCCCCTACACGCCGGCATCTCCACCCTCCTCGGGTGGTGTGTCTGGTGGTGGATAGACGTGGAGGCTCCAACACAACTGTTGTTTTATTCGAAAGCAAGAAATCATGGGTTGCCTCCCACGAAGCGCCTTTCTTTAACGTCTTTAGCTAGACTTGGCCACAATTTTCCTCTTGAAAATTTTCTACACCGCATCTCTATAAGGCCATTTAATGATCTTTTCTGGAGCGACATCTTCAACGACAAGCTTTACCCGTATTCGCTCCTCACAAGATCTCTTAACAACATTCTCCCGCCTACCTGAAAAGTTAGCAGCAATAACAATAACAAGCAAAGGATTTGAATTACAAGAAACATACCCCAGGTGAACTAGCAATGTTTTGAGCTCGAGTTCGGGAGCTCCTTCAATTGATGGCTTAAGGCGCACCTGAGAATTCCAGAGATCTTCCACTCCAAGCAACTTATGTGGAATACGTAGCCCCATTAACCAAGGCACTGTAATCCTCAGTTGGCCATGCTTTACCTTCTCCTCCGTGTCATACTTTTTACTCTGCCCTGCATCAACCAATTTCAAGCTAAAACACTCCTCATCCTCCGCCGTCAAATTCATGGCTAGAGTTTGCTTCTGAAGCCTCTGTGGATATGGAGGAGGAAAATCGATTTGGATGATCTCTGTAGTCTTCTCGGAGTAGATTTGTCAACAGGAGTGATGATCTTTTCCTCTTCGGCCTCCAGCTGGTCGAAGTCAGATTGCAACGGAGTGGCATTCAACAACTGAACATGCTCTTCTAATTCATCATCTTCCACACTGAGACACTCTTCATCCTTCGAAGGAAATAACATAGCCGCTTGAGCCTTGGAATTTTCTTGATCTTGGGCTGATTCTTCAAAATTTTGAGATTGCAAAGGAAGTGGTTGCGGCTGATTATTCAGAATCGAATTTTCTGGACATTCTGAATTTTCTGATTGGTTTGCCTCCGGCTCTGCTTCCTTATCAACTTCATGTTCTGCTTCTTCCCCATCTTTGCCCTCAGACTCTCCTTCCTGAACTTCGATCATGGTCTCACCTGTGGCTAAGAAAGGCCAGTCAAGACTGATAGGAAGGTTCTTGTCCTCCTCCTCTACAGCTAGGCCTTCTGTGTCACTTGCAATTTGATTCAATGTTTTTAATGCATTTGCAATTTGACCAATCTGATCTCCTATTTTCTGGAGAGACAATGCATTGCTTTTGGCCATCAACCTCAATTCTTCTAATTCAGCTTCTTCGGTCGACTGTTGGTTAGACCAAGTCTGAAATTGCAGCTGCTGAAATTCAGGAGGTTGAAAGTGTTGATGCACTGGGGCATACTGATGCTGAAATTGTTGCCCCTGTTGCTGCTGAATTCCCCCTGGACTGTATGGCTCATCTTCAAACTGCTGATTTTGGAGCGGGTAGAATGGATATTGAGATTTCTCCATACCACTCTGATTGTAGTCCCAACTGAAATTTGGCCGGTTTCTGTTATACTCACATTGATGAGTGTAATGTCCACCTGCACACAGCTCACAAACAATTACGAATTCCTGCTCCCAATAATCCATCAAATAAAAAAACGTCCGAGTCAGTGAATTTAACCCAAATTGATGACAAGATCATAAACTAAACAAACAATGAACCGAGTCCCCGGCAGCGGCGCCAAAAACTTGTTCGCACTAATTCACGCAAGAGAACGTGGTCAACAAGTAATATAGAGTAAATAGGATTCGTTCCCACAGAGACTCAAATTGTTTGTTATGTTCACTTATGCACCAGCTTATGATTTACACTCACTGCTAAGACAATCACAATTTTGGTTTTGATTTACTAAAGATTAATTACCAACTAAGCCAATTACGAGGAAATAACTTAACTTTAACTTTATAATAAACAAACATGGAATTTCAATTTCATTAACTACTTCATCTAGAATCTTATGCCTTTAGCCTAGCATGTGACAGAGTTGATTACTGATTAGATGCACTAAACTGATACACACCAACTCTCGTTGTGCATATATCATCCTACTGATCATCCACAATTGATAGAAGTCAAGTAGTCACCAAATACGTGTAGTCCCTATATGTCTATAGCAATTGAACACATACCGGTTGAAAATCAAGCACCCATTAAACCACATAGTCGATGCAAGACGGTTAGAATTACATCACAAATTATACATGTTCTTCACATGCAAAAACCTATGCTAGCATGAATTGTTCTAAACCCTAGATCCACTTTCGCATTCACCAGGATTAAACAAACAATTACAAGTGTTCGCGACTCACTTATAACGAATAAGCATAAACATACTAGGCAATCAATACAATCAATCACACACCAAGGCATAAATAACACTCAATTACTAGAATCCATAGAAAAATCCATCAAAATCCCATGATAACGAATTAGCCCATAATTGACCTAATTGCCATCATGGGTTCTATGGAAAACATAATTCTAAAATAAGCAAGTAAAAATGGAAGAAGAAATAAGGTTTAGAAATAAATCCCCAAAATAGAAGAGTACAAAGGTTCCAAAGAATAATCCTTGCTTGTCACTAGCTTGGAGAATTTCCTTGAAAATGTTCTTGAAATCTAGATGAAAGTGTTGATAGATGCTAAGAAAAAAGTAGAACAACGATAGATAATGTTTTTAAGGTCTAGATATTACATATAAAGATGCCCTAAAAATAGGCCCAAAACAATTGACCCGGTACAAGGCAACAGAATTTTGCCAAAAAAAAACCACACAGCGCCATGGCGCCTAGACAACGCGCAAGAGCGCCTAGTGACAGCCCCCACTCGCGCAACTGCGCTCCAACTACGCGCAACAGCGCTCGCAGCCTCCTGGAACAACCCCCTCGAGCGCTACTGCGCCTCGCGCGCGCGCTACGGCGCTCTCTCGCACAAACCTCCGCGCAGCTGCGCCCAAATCAAGCGCAACGGCGCCCGAATGCTCCTGGAATCAGCCTCGCGCGCCATGGCGCCCAACACCTGCGCAATGGCGCCCCACATCTCCTGGAATGCTAAGCTGCATGCTGTTGCCCTCATTGAACCTCACCTTTTAATTTGCTTTAACTCTTCCACTTAGCAAAAATCATTCCACCACTCTTGCACTTTGAATCAACTTTTCTTCACACATCTAAAAATTCATTTCACACCACCCAAATCACCATTTTAGCACCGTAATAACTTCACGACACCACCTACACAATTTACATAAAAACGTATCAAATGACAACGAAACTTGAGAACATGCAAACGATTAAAGTCCAAACGGAAGGTAAATAGTGGATATAAAATCCACTTATCAATCAGGAAGGAACGTTTAAAGCTTCACTCAATTTCTTTGAGCACAGAACATTATCAGAATTGTGGATTCTGATGAGCAAGGTCAAAAAGACATCTGAACTGAATATCATTCTTTATGAAAGACTCAAGGAATTTGCTTATAAGGCAGGACCAGAAGTCATTCGTCTGCCTTATCAAGTCAAGTATCTTGGTGCAAAATCTATTCAGTCCTTCAACCTTGATCCAAAATCAATGAAACTTCACAGTGCTAAAGATCTCGTCTGGATGGAGAATCTTCTCAGGACCACTGGGTTTCAATCCCCTGAAAAGACTGGAGCTACTGATTGTCTTAAATCTTACTGTGAAAAGCATCTAAAAAGGTATAATCAGATGAGGAACAAGCTGAAGACAGTCAGAGCTCTCCCAGTAATGCCAGTTGGTCAAGCTATAGAAAGGGAACGTGCCTATGACACAGATCTTCTGAAAGCTTTGGATGAAGATGAAGAAGGAGAACTAGATGGTCAAGGCACATCTAAGTGAAGAATAACTCTAAATGTTATATGTATAGAGCTGTAGGTAGATCAAGATATGAACTCAATGTAATATATGATCAGGCTAAAAGATCATCTATCTTGTATTTATCTTTAATGTTTGAATCTGGAAAATGTTATATATACCAGAACTGTTATTATTTACTTAACCTTCAAGTTTTATTCTTACTTGTTTGTTAGTTGAGTTATCCTCTAGGAATTTGCTTGTTATCGTTTAACAAACAAATAGGGGAAGATTGAAAGGCATACGACTTAACCTATTTGTTATCTCAAGGATACTACTCAACTAAATCTAGTTTGTAATAAGTAAATAATATTTATAACTGTCAAAGGAATCCCATCATGTGATAACTGTCAGAGAAAAACATTTACATGTCAATCTACAGCCTTGAAGAATTGCTACATTGGAAGAAGTTCAATTTATTGATCAAGCCTCAGTGAAATAATCAAGTAAGTGGATTCAGTTTGAAGACAGAGGTTTCTACAGTGATAGTTGAAGAAAGATAGTACAGTACAAAAGTCAAGGAATTATGCAAGAAAGGACCACAACTTAGAGTCAAAGAATGAAGAACATTGGATAAAGTTAGTCGCTTATGAACCAGACAGTACATCGAGCGTCAACAAATTAATTCAGTGGAATTACTTCATCATTTTTAGTGGTTCAGAACATTCGGTATTGAAGACAAAGAAGAAAGAATTAAAAAGCTTTATTTTACTTAAAGCCATTAAACTTGTAAAATCCGTATTAAATCCATTTTTGATCCCAAAAATATTTTAAAAATATGGGGATGTTCCTGATTTTATAAACTTTATTTTAGAAATTTTTATTTTATTTTTCTACTCATCCTTTATTTAATTTTGAATTTAGAATGATTAAATATCAGATTTTCATAAATAAGTAAATGGCAATTAGTAAGTTACGGTTTTGCCCCTGCCATTTTCAATCAAATGAGACTTACGTCTCATATCCTCTCATTGTCTCTCTCGTTCATCTGTTTCTGTCTCTTTTCTCTCTCGACTTTGTTCTCTCTCTCTCTCTCCCGATCGGTAACATCTCTCTTCCGTATCTCCGCCGTTTTGCCTCGGTTTTTAGATCGGAAGTCGGGGTTGTGCTCGGTTTTCTCTTCTCTACCTGCTACTGTGCTTGCATGTTGTGTTTGCGATAAAAATTATAAAACCCCTCTCGGGTTCTTGCTCCGATTCGACTTTCTTGTGTGGTTTTAGCATATTTACAATGCCCATGATTGTTAGAACTTGATTTAAGTTCTTAAATCGTGTTGGTGGTGTGTTGGTAATGATCGTATGTGTGTATATGTGTTCACCGTATGTATATATTTATATGTTCTTAAATAATATGATGAATCCTTGTAAATCCTGATGATTTGAATTGTTTAGCCACCTGGAAGGCAATGCCGGACCTAGACTGGGCTCTCTTGGGTGAGGATGCCGTAAAGCAGGTGGAGAGTTTCCGAGCTGAAGCTGCCAAATCGTTGGTTCCTGCCACGAGAGTGATTTCCAAACCACTTACTGCTCCAAAGGATACAACTGAAGATATCCAGATTGCTAGAGTTGAGGCTCCCGAGGACGCGGTTGAGGTGGCTCCAGGCGACTCTTCCCAGAAGGTCGATCCTGACGAGGATTCCCCTAACACTGAGGCTACCGAGGCTCCTCTTTCCTCTTAATAACTTTCATTAATGATCTCGAACTTTTGGTTTTATTGGCTTAAGAATTTTATGGTTTCTCTCAAGGGGTGGGCTCCTATAACGCTCCACAGATGTAACTTAATCTCGCTACTTTATGGCCATGGGCCTTGGTACTTTTGAACTTGTTTTGACGTTTCTATGACATGTGCTTGCTTAATCATTCTATATCTTGTGGTAGATGTAGCTTTCGTGCCATCCCCTACATAGCATGCGCTACCGATTATGACCTAAGTATCCTTCGCACGAGGGTTCCAAAATGAACGTCTGACATCCTCAAGTTGGTTGACTTGATTTAGAATTCTAAACCTATCTCTTCTCTTGGGACACTATATTTGCTAGGTAAGAAATGTGGTGACTCAACTCGAGATAGTCATTGCCTAGACAAGTATGCTTAATTCTAAAAGTCTGTGGGATGTAATCCTTAAACTCTGATAAGTGATGTAAATTTACTGACCAATCCTAAAGTAGACCTATGTGAACACTTAGAGGATATATGCCATATTTTCATTGATTAGATCGATAAATCAGAAATCAAGAATTAACTAAATAAGTAGTGGTACGATAAAATGTTTTTGAGTAGTTATAGCAACACATACCAGGGTAGGTGGCCTAAAAATAGCAGACCACTCGTACCTTGGTTCGTATGGTCTCCATTATGGATATGGGGGTACCGTCCGGTAACCCTATATTGCTCGGAAGTCTGTGTTCCGGGAGTGTGGCCGGGGAAGCCCCCTATGCCGGTAGCCCCTACGGTAACCTGGGTGCCGGCTCTCAATCCTGGAAACCCTCTTTCCGGGAGCCCTACCTTTAGGCGTTCATAGGTTAATGCTCAATGGAATCCTGTGCGTTAACCAAGGTTCCATACAAGATTGATAATAAATGGAAGTCATGGTGCCAATCAGGGTTCCATACATGATTGATAATAAATGGAAGTTATGGTGCCAATCAGGGTTCCACACATGACTTAGTTAAGGGAACCATGTATGCCAATCAGGGTTCCATACATGATTGATAATAAATGGAAGTCATGGTGCCAATCAGGGCTCCACACATGACTTAGTAAAGGGAACCATGTATGCCAATCAGGGTTCCATACATGATTAATAATAAATGGAAGTCATGGTGCCAATCAGGGTTCCACACATGACTTAGTAAAGGGAACCATGTACGCCAATCAGGGTTCCATACATGATTGATAATAAATGGAAGTCATGGTGCCAATCAGGGTTCCACACATGACTTAGTAAAGGGAACCATGTATGCCAATCAGGGTTCCATACATGATTGATAATAAATGGAAGTCATGGTGCCAATCAGGGTTCCACTCATGACTTAATGATAAAGGGGACCATGTGTGCCGATCAGGGTTCCAGACATGATCAATAATTAAAGGTAACCATGTATGCCAATCAGGGTTCCATACATGATTAATAATCAATGGAAGAAATGGTGCCAATCAGGGTTCCACTCATGACTTAATGATAAAGGGGACCATGTGTGCCGATCAGGGTTCCACACATGATCAATAATTAAAGGTAACCATGTATGCCAATCAGGGTTCCATACATGATTAATAATGTGGAAGTCATGGTTCTAATCAGGGTTCCACTCATGACTTAATGATAAAGGGGACCATGTGTGCTGATCAGGGTTCCACACATGATCAATAATTAAAGGTAACCATGTATGCCAATCAGGGTTCCATACATGATTAATAATGTGGAAGTCATGGTGCCAATCAGGGTTCCACTCATGACTTAATGATAAAGGGGACCATGTGTGCCAATCAGGGTTCCACACATGATCAATAATTAAAGTTAACCATGTATGCCAATCAGGGTTCCATACATGATTAATAATCAATGGAAGTCATGGTGCCAATCAGGTTCCACTCATGACTTAATGATAAAGGGGACCATGTGTGCCGATCAGGGTTCCACACATGAGCAATAATTAAAGGTAACCATGTATGCCAATCAGGGTTCCATACATGATTAATAATCAATGGAAGTCATGGTGCCAATCAGGGTTCCACTCATGACTTAATGATAAAGGGGACCATGTGTGCCGATCAGGGTTCCACACATGATCAAAAATTCAAAATTCTGGTAATTTCAACCTATCAAGCTGGGAGGTGTATCCTCTACTACCCCCTAGTTCTGGATGGTAGCCTGGCTACTATGTGGAACTTATGCTTATGAGGCTTCCTTAATTTTCTTTTCTCAAATAATTGTAAGTGATGAATGTAAAAGGAAATAAAACAACCTCTACTTTTAATGAGAATTGAAAGAGTATGATTACATCAAATTTCATCCAGACGGGGTGTGCATTCACTACCCCCCGGGCAACTATTGAAAATCAGGAAATCCTATTAATTGAAAGGGAGATGGCATTGCCACAACTAATAGGCTGCTTTTATTTGTCCTAAGCCTGAAAGAGGCCTACATCTGCATCTACTTTGAAAGAAGTCTTACTGATAATATTTTTTGAGGTGCTCAGCATTCCAAGTACGGGGAATAGTGTTTCCATACATATCTTCGAGGTGATAAGTTCCTTCCCAGAATACGGACTTTATCTTGTAAGGCCCTTCCCAATTTGCTCCAAAGGCTCCATGGCTGGAAACTCGCATATTGGGCATCATCCTTCTCAATACTAGATCTTCAACCTGTAGGGGTCGAGGGCGTACCTTGTTGTTATAGTACTTGCGGGTTCTCTGCTGGTATGCCGCAAGTCTTAGTTGAGCGGTAGCCCTCGTTGCCTCTGTAAAGTCCAAACTCAATCTTTGGTTGATTTCATTTACTTCTTGATTAAAGTTATCTCTCCGGTAGGATCCAACCCCTATTTCCACAAGAACCATTGCCTCACAGCCATAGACTAGCATAAAGGGAGACTCTTCGGTAGTGGATCTGGGAGTGGTATTGTAGGACCATAGGACCATTGGGAGTTCCTCTGACCAGTTTCCCTTTTTGTCCTCCAGTTTCGCCTTCAAGGTGTGTTTAATAATTTTATTCACAGCCTCTGTCTGCCCATTGCTCTGGGGGTGACATACGGAAGAAAAGTCCTTCTTTATGCCTAAATCTTCACATAGGCTCCTCATCTCTTTACTATCAAATTTCTTTCTGTTGTCTGAAATCAGCTTGTATGGTACCACGTACCTGCATATGATAGTCTTCTTAACAAATTCCTTCAACTTGATGGCAGTTATGATAGCCAGTGGTTCAGATTCGGCCCACTTGGTGAAGTAATCAACAGCTACCACAACGTACTTCACACTGCCTTTGCCTTCGGAAGCTCCCCGATCAGGTCAATTCCCCAAATTGCAAAGGGCCAGGGGCTTACGATTGGCATCAATTCCACAGCTGGTTTGCTATTAAAGTTGGAAAACCTTTGACAATGATCACAGGCCCTGGCGAATTGATGAGAATCAGCTTTCATAGTGGGCCAATAGTAACCCTGTCGTAGCACCTTATGTGCAAGGGAGCTACCCCCTGAGTGGTTGCCACAGATGCCTTCGTGAACTTCCCTTATGATGTATTCGCATTCATTCCCAGATATGCATCTCAGCAGGTGTTGGTTGAAGCCTCTTTTGTACAGGGTGCCATCATAGATTACATAACGGGCAGCCATGTATTTGAGCTTCCGGGCTTCATCCTTGTTCTCCGGAAGGGTTCCTTTAGTGATATACTCATGTATTGGAGTTGTCCATTATTTTTCAATCGAAGTATTTATCTCCATGGTTTCCTCTTGGTGAATACTTGGTTGGAGCTGCACCTCAAGGGGTATCACTCCCAACAAAATGGCTTCTTTTTGGGATCCCAACTTCGCCAGGGCGTCAGCATTGGCACTGTCGGCCTTTGGAATTTGATTCAGGTTCAGCACTTTAAACTTACTGATGAGTTCTTGGGCATATCTCATGTAAGTTCAGTGCGGGGACCCCTACTCTGGAAACTCCCCTTAATCTACCACACAATCAGCATGGAATCACTGAAAACATTCAGGTAATCAACTTTCATTTCTAGGGCTAACTTCAACCCAGCAATCAAGGCCTCGTACTCGGCATCGTTGTTGGTAGCCTTGAAACCGAAGTGTATGGCACTCTGTATTCGGTGTCCCTCTGGGCTTATCAACTCTATCCCAGCTCCTGCCCCGTTATTGTTTACTGCTCCATCAACGTATAGATTCCACCACAGGTGGGGACCCTCGGCATCCCCTTCGGTAGGTGGGGGTACCGGTATGCATTCTTCCCCGGTAACCTCAAAATCAGGGGGAAACTCGAGTAAGAAGTCAGCCAAAGCTTGGCCTTTGATAGCAGTTCGTGGCTTGTAATCTATATCAAACTGTCCCAATTCGACAGCCCATTTCATCATTCTTCCGGAGGCTTCCGGCTTATGTATCACTTGCCTTAGCGGGAAGGACGTTCTAACTTCAATTTTATGGGCCTGAAAGTAGGGCCTCAACTTCCTGGAAGCTAATATAAGGGCATATGCCAGTTTCTCCATGCTGGAATACGGGGTTTCCGCATCTAATAACCTCTTGCTCACATAATAAACCGGGTATTGTACTTGTTCTTCCTCCCGGATCAACACAGCACTTATAGAATATTCAGAAACAGCTAAGTATAGAATGAGTACCTCACCTTCTAGGGGTTTGGAGAGAAGTGGTGGGCTTCCCAACCGTTCCTTTAGCTTTTGGAAGGCTTTCTCACATTCTGGGGTCCATTCAAAGTTTTGACCCTTCTTCTTGATGGCCTTGAAGAACTCCCTGCATTTGTCGGAAGACCGGGATACAAACCTATTTAGGGCTACCACCCTTCCGGTAAGCACTTGGACCTCTTTAACATTCCTTGGAGATCTTCTAGTAACGCCTTGATTTTGGCAGGGTTTGCCTCAATTCCCCTATGGTTCACAATGAATCCGAGGAATTTTCCCGATTCCACACCAAAAGCACATTTTTGGGGGTTCAGCTTCATCTGGTATTTACTTAGAATATCAAACATCTCGGATAGGTGCGACACATGATCGGCTGCCACCTTTGATTTGACCAATATATCATCGACATAAACTTCCATAGTCTTACCAATCTGTTGTTTAAACATCATGTTTACCAACCTCTGATAGGTAGCCCCGGCATTCAGCAGCCCAAACGGCATCCCCACGTAACAATATAATCCTCTATCAGTTATGAAGCTTGTATGCTCCTGGTCCGGCTCATACATCGGTATCTGATTATACCCAGAATACGCATCCATGAAACTTAGCAAGGCATGGCCTGCCGTGGCGTCAACCAGTTGATCAATTCTGGGTAGTGGAAAGTTGTCCTTGGGACAAGCTTTGTTCAGATCAGTAAAGTTAACACATGTCCTCCATTTCCATTGGGTTTCCGGACCAATACCGGGTTTGCCAGCCATGTTGGGTAGAAGGATTCTTTGATTAAGCCTGCCTTCAATAACCGATCTACCTCCTCCTGGAGGGCAGTAGCCCTTTCACCACTGATGGGCCTTCTTTTCTGTCGAGTTCCCCTTCTCTCGGGGTTAATATTTAAGTGGTGACATATGATTCTCGGGTCAATCCCCACCATATCTGAGTGACACCATGCAAACACATCTAAGCTGCCTTTAAGGAAAGAGGTCAACCTTTCTCTTGTCTTTTCGTCTAATTGCTTTCCAATCTTTAGAACTTTATTGGAATCTTCAATGTCCACTAGTATGGGAATAGTATCCTCGGCAACCCCTGCCTTTTCCAGGGTGCCGGGCATTCTGGGATCAATATCAATTTCAACCAGAAGCCCCTTTACAACTTCCTCCTTCTCATTTTCCTGCATGGCATTATCTAGATCACCATCTGTGGTATTCTCTACTGTGCCTTCCATTGGAAAATTTTGAGTTTCCCCATTTTTTTCGGCAGCTTCCAACAACAAACTTTGTGGTGGTACTACCCCCCGAAAAACTGGAACCTCTTCAATAGGTTCCTCTGGCAGCTCTACTATCATGATGGTATTGCATGATGCCTTTTCAAACTTCTGTGGTTCTATTCCATGGCTTCTCATTAGGGCTTCCCCATCAGCCTTCAGACCATCTTGGCTGAATTTATCTGTTTTCTCGGCAGCCTGGACAGCCTTATTATAGCATTCTCTTGATTCATACTGACTACCCTTTACACGCCCGATGCCATTCGGAGTGGGGAATTTCATTAAAAAGTGATAAATTTAAGTTATCACCCTCATATCCTTCAGCATGGGCCTTCCCAAGATTGCATTATGAGAAATGTCTTCGTTTACCACCATGAACTCGGTCATTTGGGTTGCAGTACAGGGTTCTGTACCTAATGTTAGGGGTAACTTGATCTTTCCCATGATCTGGACCGGGTTCCCGGTAAATCCATATAGCTCATTATTTGTGGGTAGCAATTCCTTATCTAGGAGCCCAAGTTTCTGATAGGTACTGTAAGCCAAGATATATACAGAGCTTCCATTATCAATCAGCACCCTGTGCACATTCATTCCACTAATGCTTATGGTTACCACTAGAGCATCGTTATGAGGATGATGGACCCATTTGGCATCCTCCTCGGTAAAAGATATGTCAACGGCTTCCCCTTTGAACAGCTTAGGGGGCCTTTCTGCCAGGTGGAAAACATTGGTTAGAGGCTTCCCTCTGGCCTCCCGGGCATACTTATCTCTGGAATTCCGACTGGAACCCCCCAAATAAGGGCCACCAAAGATGGTATGAATGCTTCCAGCCCGGGTACTCCTTTCCTGAGTTATTGGGGTCTTATCCTTACCGTCTTTCTCCTCTTTATACTTCTAGGCTTCCTGTACCACAAACTCTATCAGGTAGCCGTTTCTAATCAGTTCTTCGATTTGATCTTTCAGATGCCTACAATCAGCAGTCTCATGACCATTTGCCTCGTGAAAAGCGCAATATTTTCCCTGGTCTTTCTTGCCTGGGGGTCCCACCCGGTAAGGCCTCCGGAACAGTCCACTTTTCTCATTCACTTCCAGGATATGACCAATTGGAACAGTTAAGGGAGTATATTCCGTATACCTCTGGAAACTTGTTCTCGGGGTGAGCCTATCTTTTACAGAAGGTCTATCTCTGGTAGTATTGACTGTGATTGGGGCAGTCTTATCGTCATAACGGTGGGCTCCCACACCAGCGGTACCACCTCCAGTAGCCTTTTTATTAGAATCTTGATTCCTCGGGCTGTATGACCGGTTCCTCTTATTTTTGTTCCAGTTTCTTGAACCAGATTCCTTGGATAGTTTGGCCATTGACTCTTAGATTACTTTATGGCGTTCAGCTTGCCGTTAGAACTTGGCTAATGTCCTTGGCTCCTCGGTTTGGAGTTCTATCCAAAATTCTGTTCATGGGTGAACCCCAGCTATAAGGAAATTTTTCAAGGTTTCATCAGATGCCTTTTTGACTTTAGGCACTTCCTCATTGAATCTTTTGAAGTACTCCCTCAGGGTTTCGTGGTCTTTCTGTTTGATGTTGGCAAGAGTATTGACCGGTGGGGCATATGCCACGGTAGCCCTAAATTGAGAAACAAACTGGTCTCTCATCTTTCTCCAGGACCTGATCGATCCCTCAGCCAACCTCTTAAACCACTGGTGGGCATTCCCATTCAGGGTGGAAGCCAGTAGCCTGCATCTTGCTAAATCCTCCACCTGGTACACGTCCATCTCAGTATTGAATCGACTCAAATATTCGACCATGTCCGAACTTCCATCAAATTTCAAGTCAATATTCATTTTGAAGAACCTTGGCAGGGGGACCTTTTTACTTTCTTAGAAAAAGGGGAACCGGAAATGATTTTCGACCTGAATTTTTTCTCATTCTTGATTTTTTCTAGAGCCTTCTTCCATTCTGACATCTTAAACTGTCCATCCTCTCCATCAGAAAACTTATCACTTCCAGAATCATCACTTCCGTAGGCTGTTTCATTTCTCCTTGGGGCCGAGCTATGGTGAGAGCTGGAACCCTGGCTGGTATCCCCTTCGGAAGGGACTCTGGTAGAGTGAGATTTTCTGTGCCTATGACCTGAGGAGTGTCCACTTTGCATGTGGCTTCTCCTACCATCTGATTTGGATCTCCTGGAATTGCTTCGTGGGGGTACCGATTGGGACCTTTCCCTATGCTCCCGGGAGCCTTGAATGTGGGAATCCCCATTACCATCTATTCGTTCTCTATCTCCAGTATTTCCCAGCTTATGGTGGAGATCTCTGTTGGTCAGCTTTTTGCCAAGCCTATCAAAGACACTTAGGCTTCTAATGGGTGAGTCCTTGGAACCCCGGGCTTCCGAGTCATCAGAATGGTCACCCTCATATTCTACTGCCTCAGGCTCCTCTTCCTCAGATGGGACATAATCATCTTTGTCCTCAGCATCTTCTTTGGACCCAAAATCCAATCTCGTGAGGGTCACGTCCTTCTTCTTCGATTTTGACCTATATTTCTTACGCCATTTCTTTAACTTCTCGGAACTTTTCTCCAAATGATCAATTCTTCCTTGCATGTTGACCAAATGGTCCAGAATATCATTGTTATTAACATCATCCTTATTTCGCCTATTATCACCTTGAGATGGTGTCTTGTCACTATCGGATTTATCACTCGCCATGTCTCCTCCAAATGACAATTTTTAAATGAAAGAGGCCCTCCTTCTAGCGCCAATTGTTGTGGGAGGAATTTGTCACAACTATGTGGAGGTTGTTGCTGGAATAGCGCCAATGAATACGGAATCGTCCAACTGTCCAGAAAGGCTCACAGTCAGAGATTTATAGCTAGCCGCCCAGAAAGGCTCACGACTAGGGCTTACCGAAGAACACAGTATGGTGTTTTGGTAATGATTTGGACTGAATCTATGGGAATTAGAGCTCAAGGACCGTATGTTGGTCAGCCAAGAACCCTAATTATCGAATGTCACACAAGAGTATATGTGCCCTATATTACTCAGGGTGTTAAAGTGTCTAAGAGATCCCATAAATTGCCTACATACCACTATTTATAGTGGATCAAGCCCAATGTAGTTCTACATGATTTATTCTGTTATTTTATGATGAGTTATCCTTTCTCTAGTGGGATAATGACTGATATTTCTGATATACATCTGATATGATCGAATATGATATGTGTGAGTGTATATATATCGATTTCCCAACCGATTTAGGAGTTTTTAGAAGTGTTTTTCTTGTAATTATCTTGATTTAATATGATTTAATCAAGCTAATATGACATATATCCACTAACAACTGTATATTTATCTGTTTAAGAGGGTTAATTGACTGTAAAGACGTGCTCCTAGAAAGTAGGAGATCTGCCTTATCCAAATAGGAGGCCTAATCAGGCTTCCGGTGGACGCCAGGGGTACCATCCGGTAGCCCCACTGGTAGCCTGCTCTGGTAACTCAGTTGTAACAGATATTTCGGAAGCTTTGTCAGATGGGTGTCCTTATCTGAATTCATAGCCTTATTGGGTTTCCAGTGGGAATTGGGGGGTACCGCTGGTAGCCTGGCTCCGGTAACCCCTACGGTAGCCCGACTTACAAGAGCTGCTCCGGGATACCTATATGATGACTGCTAGAAGTTGTGGGTTATCCTCAAGTGTCTACTCTTGGGACCTCAAGCCTTGCATTTGCTCACGGCTATGTACACGGTAACCCCTAGAGCTACCGAGGGCCCTTGGAAACCTGTCAGATCATCTATTTTCCTCATGGGTTTGGACCCTTACCCTCTAGTGGGCCTAAATCTGACCCATGCAAGATTTTGGTCACAACACAACCCAAAAATATCTTACACTATATCTTTCTCTATCTTTTCTAACTAAAATCTCTCATTTTCTAAAAATACTACGAGCAAATCTATTTAATAAAATAAAATAACAATATTATAACTACTAATAACTAACCAATTACCTTTTTCAACTAAAACACATACTTTTTTATTTCTAACTAAAATTTCTCATTTTCCAAAAATATCACGGGCAACATATACATCTATATATTATTTTTGTCAAATCATATCGTTTAAAATTTAAAGCCAACAAAATCATGTCTTAATTTTTTTAATTTAAATTAAAAAAAAATTATATAATATAAAAAATATTCGTGCATCGCACGGGTTCTAAGCTAGTATATATATATATATAGGCTTTTGCTCAAATGAGATAGTTAATTAGTGTGAGATATGAGATGGAATCTCAACCCCCACATTTTTAATACTCTCTTTTAATCTCAACCACACAAATCATTTATACAAATATATTTATACAATATATATTCTACATTTTTATTATCCCCCCCACCCCCACCGGAACCACCGCCCTATTCCGGCCAGCTCCGGCGAGCTCCAGATCCGGCCACCACGAGTTCTCCACCATCATCACCAGTCCTCTACCATCACCATGTCTCCGATCTGTTCTCTCTCTTGGTGTCGCAGGCGAACAACCACCACCCTAATCGTTGATCATAGTAAAAGCTTCGAATTTGAAACCGGAACTAACTGGTATGGTGTGTTGCAAGTGGAGAGTAATTTTTGTGACTCGGAGATGATTGGTTCGAATTATCAGAGACTTATTGTTTTATTGAATCCAAGGAATAATATTTTTCCATTTGCGGAAAATGCTTATAAGTTGGTGGTGGTGGTGGTGGCGGGGCGGTGGTGGCGGTGGTGGTGGCGGGTTGGTGCTCGTCGGGATGGGGGGGTAGGGGGAGGTGCGGTGGCAAGGGAGGGGGGTGGGGGTGTATATTTGTATTTATATATGTATTATAAATATTGTTGGTTCCGATCGCACAAAACGCAGCGGAAAACGATAATAAAATCAAATCGGAACCAATCCCGGATCCATGTATAATTAACGGATAATCACGGTAGTAAGAAAAATTTACCTTGTGAAGCTTTACAAAGGGATGTCAATTAGAGATCCTAGCTTGCACGATTCCGAGTGCACCTCTTCGAAGCCTCCTCTACGGTATCCACACGAACACTCCAAGAACTTTTCTTGTCCGAAAGTGAGGTACTAGCCTCAATGAAAAATCGAGAGAGAGAGATATGTAGGGTTAGGGTTTTCTTGCGGCTTGTGTTTGTTTTTAACGTGAAAAACCGATGCCTCCCTTTACAATCCTTATCAATATATATATAAGGTATTATGGGGCATTAAGCCCAAGCTAAAAAACTAGTCCAACTTGATTAATCAAATAATAGAATCATATCCTATTATTTAAATCAATAATAATTAAGTCATACTTAATTATTAAAGTCATATCTCATTTGTATTTTATTATAGCTTAATTAAGTCCCACTTAATTAATATAATAAAATCCAACTCCTCATTTAATTAATTTAAATTTATTATTTAAATTAATTCTCCCTTTAAAGTGTTCTATGTGTGTGACCCTGTAGGCTATTATTTAACTGACAATAATTTTATTCTCCAATAAAATTATAAACAATGAGCGGCATCTAGTAATACATCATTGCTACCCAATTAAATAATAATTAAATCGTGATCCGATAAAACCTTTTGTGATTAATGTTCCCGTGTAATATAATCCCTTTAACCAAATATTATAGATTAAACTCGAGGCATGTTTATTGTCATCCTCTTCATAATTTAATCCGGGTTTACTTGATACATGAGTAGACTATTAAGACAAATCATTACTTGAGCAAGGCCATGCATTTTATAGTCTCACTCAATCAAGAGGCCAATAATATCTCTCCTATCTGATAGGAGGGTTAAATCCTTTATCTATCATTCATATTTCTCATACGATTCACAATATACCCGATGTCCACTTTTCTCATCACCCGGTCAAAGGTAACTTTTAATGTAGTCAAAGTATATTATCCTCGTATAGAAATATAATGATCTCAAATCAAAGGATCATTACACCATTATCACTTTGAGTCTTTCTTATGACTTAATTAACATGAAGAATCTCACGGTGGGTCTGTCCAGTACCATGTACCCCTACATGTACCTATGTATTGACTTTAGTATCTCCATACTTATAACCAATGAGATGTGGTTATCAGTCAAAAACATACTAGTCTATTTATGTATTATTATTGTCCTATTTAATAATACTCGACTAGGGACCTTTAAGAATATGATATATTATATAATCTCAAATTCAAGTTATATATACTTAAACTATATAATGTGTATCATTATTCTAAGGACATTTATTATGCTAACAAATATATATATCGCAGTAATTAAAGTCATAATAAATACGTTTATTTAATAATCAAATGACATAAAGGTTTATCAAGATAAACAATGTATTGCCTCTAGGGCACCTACACTAACAATCTCCCACTTGCACTAGAGCCAATCACCCATGTATCTAATACCCATGGAACTAGTGTGACCGTCGTGCTTCTGCTGCGACAGGCCTTTGGTCAGTGAGTCTGCTATGTTATCATTTGTGTGTGCTTTACATATGTGTATATCACCCCCTTTTCATTTATCTCTTGAATGAGGTGAAATCTCCTGAGTATATGTTTGGATCGGGAGTAAGATCTAGGTTCTTTAGCCTGTACAATGGCTCCATTATTATCGCAGTACTAGTATATGGGATCTGCGATCGATGGAACCAATCCCAAATCAGTAATGAATTTTTCGAATCCAAACATCTTCCTTTACCGCTTCACAAGCTGCAACGTACTCAGCCTCCATTGTAGAATCAGCGACTGTTTCTTGCTATGAACTCTTCCAGCTCACATTACATCTGTTTAGACAAAACAAAAACCAGACTATGATACATTATCATCCCTGTCTGTTTGGAAACTTGCATCGGTGTAACCTTTTTACAACCAGTTTCTCTTCTCCTCCATTCACCTAGAATATGCTCGTCATGCTCAAAGCATAAGAGACATCAGGACGAGTACATACCATTGCTAACATGATAGATCCAATTGCTGAGGCATATGGAACCTTCCTCATGTCGTCCTTATCATCCAATGATTTTGGACACTGGTCATTAGAGATCGTTATCTCTTGAGACACGGGGACACATCCCCTTTTCGCATTTTGCATACCAAAAGATGCAAAACCTTATCAATGTATGTACTCTGACTTAGACCGATCATCCTTCTAGATCTATCCCTATAGATCCTCATTCCTCGAATGTAGGATGCATCTCCTAAGTCTTTCATAGAGAAGTTGCTCCCTAACCAAGTTTTAACATCCTTTAGAGAAGATATGTCATTCTCCATTAGTAATATATCATCAACATATAATACTATTGAATGCCATATAGCTCCCACTAACCATCTTGTAAACACAAGGAACAAAGCCACACTATTTGACTTCAGGTTCAATGTTATTTTGTGGTTCTCGATCTTCATCGAGATCTATAGTTCTCCCACTATTTCTTTTGAAAACTAATCTCTTTCCATAAAGACAGCATTTCGAGCAGTAAACACTTTCTGCTCAGAAGGACTATATAATAATATGCCTTTATTTCTTTAGGGTATTCCACAAAATTTTATTCTTCGGATTTAGGTCCAAGCTTGTCAGATACTCGACGTTTCACAAAACGCCTTGCATCCCCAAACTTTCATAAAGTTCATGCCTGACCGTTTCTCCTCCCATATCTTATATGGAGTCTTTTGAACCTTCTTAGTAGGAACACAGTTAAGTGTGAAAGTGGCTGTTTCTAGAGCGTGACTCCAGA
This sequence comes from Kitagawia praeruptora, assembly GCA_037693485.1. Classification (NCBI taxonomy): domain Eukaryota; kingdom Viridiplantae; phylum Streptophyta; class Magnoliopsida; order Apiales; family Apiaceae; genus Kitagawia; species Kitagawia praeruptora. The sequence continues at coordinate 85,558,836 of CM075353.1, read as the reverse complement.
AACTAATTGGAAGATCTGCATGACTCATCATCGATCGTACCATGTCCAACAAGGTACGATTTCTCCTCTCTGAAACTCCATTCCATTGAGGTGTTCCTGGCGGAGTGAGTTGTGATACAATACCACACTCTTTTAAATACTCTTTAAATTCGGTGCTTTAGTATTCACCCCCACGATCGGATCGTAAGATCTTAATACTTGCACCTCCGCCAATTACCTTCTCTACTTCAGCCTTATATTCTTTGAACTTTTCAAAAGAATCGGATTTATTCTTCATAAGATATACATATCCATATCCACTGAAATCATCAGTAAATGTTATGAAGTAGTAGTAGCCTCCTCTAGCCATCACACGCATTGGGCCACATACATCACTGTGTATTAGCTCCAGACGTTCAATGGCCCTTTGACCCTTATCAATGAAAAGGGGCTTTGGTCATCTTACCAAGCAAAACAAGATTCGCATTCAGAGTATGATTCAAAATCAAACTTTATCCAAGTATCCATCCATATGTAATTTAGATATGCGTTTCTCATTTATATGGCCTAGACGACGATGCCAGAGGTATGTATGATTTGAGTCATTATTTTAAGTCGTTTGTTTTCTACATTATAGACAGGATTATCTAATATCAAGAACATGTTAACCATTAAACAAACGTGCAATACCATAGGTCAAATCATTCAAAGCAAAAGAACAACTGTTGTTCCTTATTATAAATGAAAAACCCTTCTTGTCCAAACAAGAAACAGAAATAATGTTTCTGCGAATCGCAGGTACGTAAAATAGTTATCAAGTTCTAAAACAAGCCCAGAGGGCAAAGATAAATAATAAGTGCCTACAGCTAAAGCAGCAACTCTTGCTCCATTTCCAACTCGTAGGTCCACTTTTCCCTTAGCCAATGTCTTACTTCTCTGCAGTTCCTGCACATTTATACAAATGTGAGAAGCACATCCAGTATCAAATACCCAAGATGTAGAAGTAGATAGATTGACTTCTATAACATATATACCTGAAGTAGAAGCTTGCTCAGCCTTCTTCTTCTTCAGATCCTCCAAGAAAATTGGACAGTTTCTCTTCCAGTGACCAGTTTTCTTACAGTAGTGACATTCACCCTTTTCAATACCATCTTTAGGCTTGAAAGCCTGTTTGGGACCTGACTGTGGCTTGGGTGCAGAATTAGATCCAATCTTTTTCTTACCCTTCTACTTGCCTTTCCCTTTCGCCTTACCTTTATTGCCCACCATCAGTATGGGAGCAGGTTCAGCTGCCTTCATGTTGGTTTCATATGTTCTCAACATAGCCAACAATTCAGTAGGTGTCTTATCAAATTCATTCATGTTGTAGTTTATAACAAATTGATTGAATTTGTTGTTCAGAGAATTCATGATTAGGTCAATTCCAGTTTCCGGTCCAACCGGGAAACCCAGAGTTTCAAGATACTCAATGTAACCAATCATCTTCAGAACATGTGGTCCAACTGGTTCACTTGCCCCTTGTTTGCAATTAAAGAGTGACTTACTCGTGTTGATCCTTTCTTGACGAGTTTGGCTTGCAAACATGCTTTGCAAGTGCTCATAGGTAGTGTATGCATCCATATGCATATGCTGCCTTTGAAGCTCAGCACTCATAGTTGCCAACATAAGACATGCAATATCATTTGCATCATTCTCATCCTTTGTGTGGGCCGCTCGTTCCTCAATAGTAGCGCCCTCAGGAAGGGGACCTGGCGGAGGGATATCAATGACATGAAGCTTGCGCTCCTGCCTGAGGACAATCATCAAATTCCTCTGCCAGTCTAGGAAGTTATTACCTCCTGTCAGTTTATCCTTCTCAAGGATTGATCGAACGGATAGCGAGTTTGTGTTGTTTTCCATTTCTTAGTATCTAAAATGTTAAAAGCACAAAATAAACATTAGATTGTCTGAGTTATCAATTATTATGTTTAAATGATTATGATATTTTCACACTACGCCATAGATGCCCAGACGCAACGCACTTCTACTGTTGCATTAGACACGTTTTTTGTTACAATAGGCCTAAGGTAACACTTTTTCACCATTTCATCCGCTAATGTTGCCTCTGCTCTCTAACGTAACGCTTTTGTTCTCAATAGTAACACTAAGAAAAGTATTACCTTAGGGCCATACAGTAACACTAAATCAAACAAATGCAACACTAGGAAGGTGTTACCATAGCTTAGCCAAAAAAACCAAGAGGACACGTGGCATGTGGGGCCCACATGACACGTGTCATGGTGGTGACATGTCATGGGGTGATACGTGGCAGGTGTCCACGTGGCATGTGGGTCCCACCTGACACGTGGCACGTGGGTCCCACCTGACACGTGGCACGTGGATCCCACCTGACACGTGGCACGTGGGTCCCACCTGACACATGGCAGGTGGGTCCCACCTAACACGTGACATGTGGGTCCCACCTGACACGTGGCATGTGGGGGGGCCCACTCTCTATTGCAACACTACATAATTATCTAATGCAACACTATAATTATCTAATGCAACACTGTAATTATCTAATGCAACAGTGTAACTATAGCAATTGCAACACTACCAATGAAAATTTTGCAATACACTGTTTGTACATATAAGAATCCCATTACCAACAAAACTAATCAATACAAAAGATCTCTATCCACAAATTCACCAAAATACAACTAAGTACCAACAGTCAAAATCAAATCCACCGGTTCGCCAAATTAAAATCCAAGTACCAAATCACCTTTCATACACCGCTTCTCCAAAATAAAAACTAAGTACCAATTACCAAACCACATAAGTGCAAATGACCAACGACAAAATAAAACCAAAGTACAAAACCCTTTAATTCCAATCTAATAAATCTAGCAGCGATTTGACAGAAGCATGCTTGAAAGGGCACTGAAACTTTCAGGAATATCACCCATCTTGGAGTTGAAAGAGATATCCCTGGTGCAAGGACAATTACATATGTCAAACAAAGCAAAGCAAGGACTTAACCCCCGACAAATTCTTAAATGTTCAAAAAGGAAAATCCAACTAAAAGACTGAAACAAATAACTGAAAATATATTGAACATGTATGAAAATGGACAGGGTATACCCTGTCCATTTACTATAGACTGGATCTGTCATGGCATTGAGAAATTCAGGATTAGAAGTTGCATTCTGGAGGATAAGACTGCTGGTGACTAATCCTACGTTTTGGCATTACTTTAAAAAGATACTGTAGTAAGAGATTCAGCTCATATGCAAAACTTAAGACAAATATTGTTATCACTACAGCTGGAACGTAAAATATATCATGGAACTCCCAAAAGATAACAGTTTGAAGCATATACTTTCAATATTGTAGGCAATTTTTATATTTGATGCTTCATTTGCCTTTCTCTATTTTAGTACCTTTAGAAGTTAACGTATTTACATTCTGGTTGTAGTCGATTCTCTTATTGCAACCATAAATTAAGTTCAATTTGTTTTCCATATCTACATAATAATTAAGTACACAATGAATTAAGTTTGTATTTTGTATTTAAAACTTTGGAGGAAACATAATAATTAAGCAATTAGAACTGACCTGATGAGAAACTGACGCTACATTCTGACTGCAAAAAGAATGGAATTTAATAAGCTGCTCTTTTTCCAGATCCCATACCACGGTAGATGATAGTTCACCAGAGGCATAGTAGATTAACCAAAGAAATGTAACAAAGATGTAAGTGTATAATATTGCAATTCCCCTTTGACCTGTTAGCAGCTTCATCCTCCAGGTGAACCTAACAATATATGACATATCTTTTAAAAGGAATATAAATTATTGAAGTGAAATGAAAACATAGCCGGAGAGCCGGAGGGTAAAGGCTAAAAAACATGCAGGAGTCAAGAAAAGATCAATAATACATAATTGAGCAGAGACTATGAAGTTACTCCCACATTAATAGCTCAATGGAATGCAAAGAATGACACTATATCCCAAAGTTCTCAAAGATTCGTCAAAACCAATGGAGTTTTTGAAGACGCTGTCAAGCTAAGGTTGTTTCCATTCTCTTTGAGAGACAAAGCAAAAAGCTGGTTGCATTCACTTCCAGCAGGTTCCATCAATACATGGGAAGATCTGGCACAAAAGTTCTTGACTAGATTCTTTCCTATGGCAAAAACTACTGCCATGAGGAATGCTCTTACACAATTTAGTCAGCATTCTGGTGAATCACTGTGTGAAGCTTGGGAAAGGTACAAGGAGATGCTTCGGAAATGTCCTCATCATGGGATGCCAAATTGGATGGTCATCAACAGCTTTTACAATGGGTTAAGTCATTCTCGAGTAATGCTCGATGCAGTATCTGGAGGAGCTCTGTGGGCCAAAAGCTATGAAGAGGCCTATGACTTGATTGAAATGATGGCTGCAAACGAGTATCAGAATCCGACACAGCGTATTCCACAAGGTAAGGTTGCAGGTGTACTTGAAATGAAAGCCACAACAGCTATAGTAGCTCAGTTACAGGCTCTAACCATGAAAGTGGATTCATTGGCTAAGGTGGGGGTTCAACAAGTCACCATGGTTTGTGAATTGTGTGCGGGGGCTCATGACACTAATCAATGTGCAATTTCTAGTGAGTCGGCACATTTTGTCAGCAATTATCAGAGGCCTTCACAACCTGCTCCTAATACATATCATCCCAACAATAGGAATCATCCTAACTTCAGTTGGAGCAACAATCAGAATGCTATGCAACAACCATCTCAAGGTCAGCAGTATGGTTCAAAGCAGTTCAACAATTCGGGTTATCAACAACCCTATGCCCAAAAGCCACCATACAATCCACCTGAATTTCATCAACAACAACCAGGGAGTCATGTGCAATCTAATGAGAAGTCAGAAATGGAAGATTTGCGGATGATGTACAAGAGTCAAGCAGCATCTCTGAAAACTCTTGAAAACCAAATGGGCCAATTGGCCAATGCTCTTTTGAACAGACCTCAAGGGCAATTACCTAGTGACACGGAAGCAAATCCGGGTAAAAAGGAGGTCAAGGAACAGATTCATGCTGTTACGTTACGTTCTGGAAAGGTTACAGACGATTTGGGGGTCAAAAAGCAAATTAACGAAGAACTTGAAAATGCTGTGAACAGTTATTTGGGCGCGGGCACGCCTGAGGGGTCTATCCGTTCTTCGAATTCTACTCTTCCGGTCATTCAGAAGGCATCAGGTGAGGAAGAAAAGGAGAAGTCAGATGGGAAAACAGGTTCAGAAATTATGGAAGCTAGCAAGGAAGTTTATCCGCCTCCGCCATTCCCTAAAAGGCTTCAGAAACAGAAGTGTGATAAGCAATTTGAAAAGTTCTTGGAAGTGTTCAAAAAGTTGCACATAAATCTACCATTTGCTGAAGCACTTGAACAAATGCCAAGTTATGCCAAGTTCATGAAGGGCATACTTTCGAGGAAATTGAAACTTGAGGAGTTAGAGACCGTCGCTTTGACGGAGGAGTGCAGTGCTATCTTGCAACAAAAGTTGCCACCTAAGCTGAAGGATCCGGGGAGTTTTACCATATCGTGCATCATTGGGAATGTGTCTTTTGACAAGTGTTTGTGTGATTCAGGGGCAAGCATCAACCTCATGCCCTATTCGGTTTTCTCGCAACTTGGTCTTCCGGAGCCTAAGCCTACAAACATGTCACTCCAGTTAGCTGATCGCTCGATTACCTACCCTCGAGGAATTGTAGAAGATGTTATGGTGAAAGTGGACAAACTCATCTTTCCAGCGGATTTCGTCATACTTGATTTTGAAGAAGATAAGAAAATCCCTATCATTCTTGGGAGGCCATTCCTAGCTACCGGCCGAACTTTGATTGATGTGCAGAAAGGGGAGCTAACTGCGGGTGCAAGATGATAAGGCCACCTTTAATGTGTTTGCTCCTACGAAGATTTCAGATGATCCAGAAGTGTGTTTTTCTGTGGAATCCCTTGCATTATCTTTCCGAGAAGAAACAGGTGATGTACAATTGGATGCATTGCCTAGTGTTACAAATTTTTCGAAAGGCTCTCACTCAGTTAAGATGCTCGAGGAATTTGATACTGATAAACCTTCCATACAAGATCTCTCAAATGTAAAGCTCGGAAAACTTCCACCACATTTGAAGTATGTCCTTTTGAATGATGAGTTATTGATTTTTGAAGAGGGTTATGATAATGTGTTAAGAAGGTGGATAGTTGATGATGAGGTTGAAGAGTGTTCTGTTCAATCGGCTGAGAGGGATAAACACCTTAGAGGTGTGAGGAAGAAAAAGAAGGCGATGAAGTTGAAGGGAGGAAAAATCAAGATTAGGAGTGAAAGAAAAGTTGAGTTGGGAGGAAGCAAACAAAATGTTAGCATTTGTGTGAATGGTCTTTCTAATAAGGACGATCTTATTATCCTTTTGAAACCGCCGTGAGTTGAGGACGTAACGTCAAGCTACGGACGTAAAAGAAGCGCTTCGTGGGAGACAACCCACGCTTTGGTATTCCTATTTCTGTTTAGTTAAAAAAAAAAATTTGCAAAGTGAAAAAAAAAAGGGTCCAAAATGCGCAGCAGCGCCCCAGAACGCGCAGGAGCACACCACGTCTATCCACCACCAGACACACCACCCGAGGAGGGTGGAGATGCCGGCGAGTAGGGGAGTATCTCTTGTACCATTTAATTTTACCTTCAATGAGGACATTGCAATTTTTAAGTTTGGGGGTGATTTTTGGGTAGCAAGAGTCATTGCATTGCATATAGTTGCATATTCATGCTAATCATGTTAGTAATTTTGCATTTAGTTTTGCCATGCCATTTAGAGTGCATTTAGGATATGCCATGTCATATAGAGGTATTTAGGAGGGTAATATCATTTTGTTCATGCATATCACATGATTCCACTTGAGTGTCTGTTTCTGGCTTGATAGGTCGACGTTAATTTGAGTGTGATGACAATGAATAGAGGGTTGATTTAAGTACTTATGAAATTGACTTGCGTGTGTCGGGAACACAATCTTTTCACGGTCTCACTGTTTGCTCTTGGACTAGATCGAGTCATACCTTGTTTGGTTGTTGGGAGTTAATCACTTATTTATATCTAGAATTTTCGTTATTCTCTCGATGGCGTAGGAGCACTTATGTATAAGTTTGGGGGAAAACAGGGATTTCATGCTAAGTGTCGTGTCGTAGTGTAATAATGGCTAGGCATCAAATGGCTAGTAGCCGGCTCATATTTGATATGAGTAGTCTAGGGGGGGTGAGATAGTGCACCCATGTGAAAAAAAAAATGCAAGAAAAAAAGTCAAAAGAAAAAAAATAGAAAAGAAATAAAAAAGGAAAAAAAAAATATAGTTGTGAGAATAAAAAATGAGGGATTGTGAGAGTGTGTGTATGCTAATTGGCTAGGGTGAGCTCTTTCGTACTCGAGCAAGTAAGTTCGAGGGGATTTTATGCCTAGTGACCTAAGACTTTTTCAGTTTGGGATCCACTAACCTAACGCTCGCTACAAGGGTGCTATTGTATAAGCCTTTAGGGGTCTCACCCATTGCACAATCAAAAGCATGTGTGTTTTGTGTTTTGTGGTGTTTTATGTAGTAAAGCATGAATCCTTGTCTACCTTAAATGATGATGGCGGTGTCTTTGAGTCATGGAGTGTCTAAAGTCTATTCTGTTTATAAACATGTGATTGTCTTGGTGAAGAATTGGTTATGTCTTTTATCTAGTTTCAAGAGTATATCTAGTGAGAACAGCACACACCACGTTTCCGAGCATGTATTGTTAGTATACGGGGCCTTAGTCGAGCTCTGTTTGGAGTTGTTGCATTCTTTGAGGCGTTTGCTTGTTGAGTCGGTTTCGGTAATTTGTGTGTGATCATTGTATTAGGACATTTTTGCATTATCATGACATTTAATTTTTAGTTGCATTCATTCATCATTTTAGGGTTGAGGTTGCATTGCTTGAGGACAAGCAACGGTTTAAGTTTGGGGGTTTTGATAAGTGGATTTTATATCCACTATTTGGCATTCCATTTGTACTTAAAGCGATTGCAAGTTCTCAAGTTTCGTGTTAGTTTGATGTATTTTCATATAATTTGTGTAGGTTGCATAGTTGGGCGGCATTGGTGGTGTTGGTGAAGTATTGGTGGTATTCTGTGAGCTTAAAGTAGAAATTACAGGAAGTCCAGGGCAAGAGAACTCGGGAATTTGAGCTCAATGCGCATTCATCACTGTTTTGGCCATATCTTGAGTTCTAGAAGTCCGTTTGAGACCCGTAAGCTGTCCACGCGAAGAGGAGAGAAATGTCTACAAATCTGTCCAGGGGTGCACAAGCGCAGTAGCGCCGTTTTGAGCGCAGCAGCGCAGTTCTGAGCGCAACAGCGCGTGTTGAGGCACTATGGCCCATGTCAGGAGAGCGCAACAGCGCTTGGGGAGAGCGCAACAGCGCTATGCATGGTGAATTCCAGGAGATGAGTGGCGCAATGGCGCTGTTGGAGGCGCTGTGACGCAGCAGTGCAAGGCCCAATGGCGCAAGGACAGGCGCAATGGCGCTGGGTCGCGTGTTGTCCAGGAGGAATCAAGCGCAGGGGTGCTTAAATGGGGGCAGTTGCGCTCGAATTCATTCTCCGGTTTATTTTTGGATTGTTTTTATCGGGTTATTTTGTATTGGGCCTATTTTATTTGGGGCTTTTCCTGAGACTATTTGAGTATCGTTAGGAACCTAAAAAACATATCTCTCATCAGTAGAGATTGTACTTGAATATCATCTATCAACATTTTCTTAGAACAATTTTCAAGAGGAGTTCTCCAAGCTAGTGACAAGCATGGAGGCTTAATCTTTGGATCGTTTGTACTCTTTCTCACTATTGGGGATTTATTTCTAACCTTATTTCTCTTTTATTATTATTTGTTTTCTAGAATTATGTTATCAATTGAACCCATTATGGCGATGAGGTCGATTATGGGCTAAATCGTTATCATGGGGTTTTAATGGATTTTTCTATGGATTCTAGTAATTAAGTGTTCTTATGCCTTGGTGTGTGATGGATTGAATTGATTGCCTAGTATGATTATGCTTATTCGTTATGGGTGAGTCGCGAACATCTGTAATTGTGTGTTTGATCCTGGTGAATGCGATAGTGGATCTAGGGTTTAGAACAATTCATGCTAGCATAGGTTTTTGCATGTGAAGAACATGTATTAATTTGTGGTGTAATTCTAACCGTCTTACATTGACTATGTGGTTTAATGGATGATTGATTTTTATCCGGTATGTGTTCAATTGTTATAGACATATAGGAACTACACATATTTGGTGACTACTTGACTTCTATCAATTGTGGATGATCAGTAGGATGGTATATGCACAACGAAAGTTGGTGTGTATCAGTTTAGTGCATCTAATCAGTAATCAACTCGATCACATATTGGGTTAAAGGGCATAAGATTCTAGATGAAGTGGTTAATGAAATTGAAATCCCATGTTTGTTATTATAAAGTTAAGTTATTTTCTCGTAATTTCCATAGTTGGCAATTAATCATTAGTTAATTAAAACCAAATTTGTGATTGTCTTGGCAGTGAGTGTAAATCAAAAGCTGGTGTATAAGTGAACAAAACGAACAATTTGAGTCTCTGTGGGAACGAATCCTATTTACCGTATATTACTTGTTGACCACGTTCTCTTGCGTGAATAAGTGCGAACAAGCACAGTCTTGACCAAATCATTGTTCAACAGGATTTGACAACCATTGTTAATGTCCTTAAACTTGTAAACCAAGTTGGTTAAGCTAAGCCTTTGCTTGTTGGCCTAAAACCCTGAAACATCATAAGATCAACTATTCCATACTTTGAATACCTTGAGTCTTTTCTCGATGATTCAGACTTGCCATTTCTATTTCTTTGGAATCATAACCATTGACCAGATGATTAGACTTTTATCATCGCAAATCAAAATGTAATGTTTTCTTAAAATACTTTGAAGTTACCTAGACTGGGCTGATCCTTTATCAGAGAGTCGAAAGTACTTCGAAGTACAGGTTTTTGAAAGAAGTTATGTATTGATAATGTTTATAAATAGCCTTAGTGATTGGAGAGGTTGGAATTCAGGTAATACCGGTTCTACCTGTTTGTGTAGTTATGATGTAGTTCTGGTATGTCCAGTTCAGCATCTTTTATAGGCCAATGTGTGCCTCTTGGGAACCCAAGTATCCTAATGAAAGGATTGATGTCCAGAGGGGCTTTGTGTCCTGTCTGGGGACTTTATGGGCTGATCACTCATATTGTCCGTTGTGCGAAAACCTCCAATCAAATTATTTAAAAGTGTTTTATTGTTGAAAGAATATTGATATATCTGGTTTACTGTTGAATTTCAAATGTTTTATATATACTCTGATATCAATTGTTCACAGTAACCATTATCACCTTATTATTGTTGGAAGCCAGCTTTATCATTGCTTCACTAGCTATATTGCTAGTTACTTGCTGGGCGTTAGCTCATGATTATTCTTTTGTCTAACCCTTTTGACCGCAACTAAGAATCATGGCCCATACCCGTCAGACTGCGAGGAAACGTGTTTCCTATAACCCAGTGGTGGTTCATTTTGAGGTGTCTTCAGAGGTAGATGCAATAGCTGCTCAGAGAGGAGTGTTGTTAGAAGTTGGTAGAATGACTGTTAGAGTTGGAATCACTGTTGTAATAACTTTTGATAATTTGAATTTGGTTTGTATTAATGAATAGTTAGACTTGTGGCTTGCTTGTTTCATACCATTACCTGTGAAAGATCCAGGTGAGTAGTGTTGGGGCCAGTCAGCATGCTATATTTATATTTATTTACTTTTAGGTTGTTGTGTCAGTGGCGCCCACATCTAGGCCCCAGTTGTTCGGGGCGTTACAAATATGATATGTGTGAGTGTATATATATCGGTTTCCCAACCGATTTAGGAGTTTTTAGAAGTGTTTTTCTTGTAATTATCTTGATTTAATATGATTTAATCAAGCTAATATGACATATATCCTCTAACAATTATATATTTATCTGTTTAAGAGGGTTAATTGACTGTAAAGACGTGCTCCTAGAAAGTAGGAGATCTGCCTTATCCAAATAGGCGGCCTAATCAGGCTTCCAGTGGAAGCCAGAGGTACCATCCGGTAGCCCCACTGGTAGCCTGCTCTGGTAACTCAGTTGTAGCAGATATTTTGGAAGCTCTGTCTGATGGCTGTCCTTATCTGAATTTATAGCCTTATTGGGTTTCCAGTGGGAATTGGGGGGGTACCGCCGGTAGCCTGGCTCCGGTAACCCCTACGGTAGCCCGACTTACAGGAGTTGCTCCGGGATACCTATATGATGACTGCTGGAGGTTGTGGGTTATCCTCAAGTGTCTACTCTTGGGACCTCAAGCCTTGCATTTGCTCACGGCTATGTACACGGTAACCCCTAGAGCTACCGAGGGCCTTTGGAAACCTGTCAGATCATCTATTTTCCTCATGGGTTTGGACCCTTACCCTCTAGTGGGCCTAAATCTGACCCATGCAAGATTTTGGTCACAACAACTACCCCCCGGTTCCCTGAAGTACTAGGTGCACGGGGAACCAATTATTTGTAGGGTGCCGCTTTCCGGGTTTCTTAATGAAAATTCTATGCTCTGGTTACCACATCCATTCGATATAATGGGTGGCATGAGCACTGGAATTGAATATCAAAATAGTGTACAGGTACTCGATAATTTCTGTAATTGCGCTGCGGAAGCCCGAATTAAAATTCATAAAAACGAAAGCCTCCTAATTTTTCTTGTTAAAAGAAAAACTGATTGCTCGATTTTATTCTCTGAAAATTAAAAAGATAATTAACAAAAGAGAGGTATTTAAAATCAAATTCTATTACTCTCCTCTTGGATATGGTAAAAGAACGATTCATTTTCCACACCCTTCCCATTTTGCCTCGTTTTCTGTGCCAAATTCATTGGCCGGGAGAGTCACGCCTCTTTCTCTCTTATTCCACCATATATACTATCATATTTGGTCTTTTCACTTTTCTTTTCATCTTTTCATCGAGTCTCTTTCTCTACAAACAAGGGTTCCAAGCGTCCTTGAGTGAGATCTCATCCGGCGAAGGCTAAATCATCCACATACCCACTTTCTTCATCTTTGTGAAGTTATGTCTTCAACCAACGCCACCTCTCCGCTTGTACAACTTTGTAATTTCATGTTTGACACGTATTTATCTGATTTTGTGCATATTTGTACACCTGTGTATCTGTATATGTATGTTAATTGTCTTGAATCGATGGGTAACTTGGTATTCCCATGGCCATTGCATGTAATTTGTTTAAATTTATATGAATCCTTTCACGCTTGTTTGTCGATTATCGTTATAATCCTCAACTTTTCGAGCTTCGTTCGGATAGATCTGTTCGTCTGAGTTTTGATTTATGAATGCATGTATGAACCCCTGTCTACTATGTGTATGTCTAAGGGTTAGGGCGGTCCATACTCCGGTTACTCCCTTGATTGCTTTTTAACATGTCTATAACATGTTTGACGGCTGTTCTCAACGAAATCTTGTAATTTTAAATTCGTTTTGTCAAGCAAATACCTATGTTTCATCGATTTGGGGTATACTGATGGTGTTCTAGGTTAGCGTTCCCTTTTCTTTGCTTTCGCCTAGGTAACGAAGCCTTTATTTTCGTGATTACCCCTCGAGCCTTGCTCTCTTCGTCTCAACCCGGTAGCCCTTCCAGTTATAGGGGTATCTCTAGGACGATTATTTGAGACCTTTATTTTTTTCGACTTTTGCTCATCTGGTCCTGAATCCTATGTCTAATCTGCTCCCTTATTTTGGTTGCATATGTCGACTTCTTCTGTTTCTGTGGGTTCTTCTACATACCCCGGTAACCTGTCGCCTCAGTCTGGAGAGCCTTCGGATACCTGGTCTACTCACTTAAATGATGCGCTTATCTCTCAACCCTTACTTCAATCTAAACCATCGGTTAGCTCTAGGACACGTTCTCGGGTGGAGGTGATTAATCCTCTGGAAGCCCAGATTGTGCGCTGGTACCCCGATCTATTTTCTGATGTTGGTTCCCCAACTCATGACGTGGGACATCCTGAAAGAGTAAATATTAGTTCCAACACCGAGGAGGGAGAGGGTTCAGCTGGTGTGTTTATTGATGATGAGGATCTGGTAGAAGGGGAAGAGGAAATTAAAGTTGAGATGGTGGGAGAAGTTGAGCGGAAGCCTCATGTCCCTATAGGATTCGTGCCTGCATGTGAAGATATAGATTCCACCATGAATACGGACAGACTGGAGAGGCTATTGGAGATGTGCAACCCAGGGTGCAGCCTTGTGATACCTAGTGCTGGTGAGAGGTGCCACAAGTTTGATGACTTCGAGCCTGACCAAGTCATTCCCGATGCTGTGTTATCTGCATCTTACTTCAAGCTAGGGTTCTCTCTGCCAATGCACTCATTCTTCGTAGAGATGCTAGAGTTTTGTGACATTGCTCCTATGTAGCTGACCCCTAATTCCTTCAGGGTAGCAGCGTGCATGTATATCCTTTATGATCAAACGTTTTCGGTTGCCCTTACCGCCAGAGAATTAGGATATTTTTATCAGTTAAAAGATGTTGGAAGAAAGGTTGGAGTTTTTTACCTTACTGCTTGGAACAATAGGCAGGGAAGGTGTATAAAAGGGAATAAAAAAGGTATGTACGACTGGTTGGAGCAGTTTCTATGCTGCTATGGTTGTCAAGAAATTAGGAAGGAATTCAACTTGACTCCGGGTAAGCATTCGGTACCCTCAAGCATGTCCAAAATAACCCTTCTTTAATCGCTTCTAGGCCCAGCCTTTACCTCTTGTTATCTTGTTTATGGATTCCAAAGCAAACCATTTTAGAGGGTAATGAAAAAAAGAGAGCCAGGAGAATCATGAAGTTGGCAGCCACATTGGGAGACGGTGAAAGTCTGTTGACACCGACTACACTGACGAGGCTAGGATTCTCACTGCCTATGACTCCCTCATCTCCTGCCCAGGGGATGGAGGTTGAGGAAAAACTTACAGGAGAGCCCGAGACCCAGGGTACTGGCCGGAAGCGTGAAAAGAAAGGCGGGGCTTCCGCTAATCCTGACTTTGGTAGCCTAGGCTTTCACTCCTTTATGCTACCTACCCATGTGCTCCCTATTATTATGCTTTATTCCATTTTTTACTAGTATTCATAAGGACCTTCATATGAACGTTATTAATCTGTAGAGTTTCCACTATTTGTCTTGCATCCTTTGCACTTATCCATGCTGATAGTTCCTTATTTTTATCATATGTGTTGGGGTTTCTAATGCTCTTTTGTATCTTGTCTTTTTAGGCATGTCTAGCACCGTCCCCTCTTTCATACAGCCCTCGGAGAAATATGAAGATCTCTTCCTATAGGACGAATTAACTGTACTTGAGACTCCCATTGATGCCACTCCTATTTCCCAAGTTAGGGCTCCATCTTCCGGTAAGACTGGGTCTACTCCTGCTGAGAAACGAAGGTTCTCTCAAGGTTCCGGCAGCCTGGCTTCCACTCCTGAGACTAGGTCTTCTAAGAGGATCAAGTTACCACAGTCCCCTGGGGTGCCACAAGAGATTCAACAGTTCCACAAGCTGGTTGATAGGAAAATTCCTCTGGAGGTTATAGCCGGTTGGTCGAAGCTCAAGACTGCGGATGCCGCTCGTGCCATGCTATTCTCTTCGGGGGAAAACCTATTTCATCAGATAAGCCTCAACAATCAGATGGCAGTGGCCACGCGTGGTGATATGAAGCTACGAGAGGTTATGAAGCAGTTGAAGATTGGCTTCGATGCTATGGAAGAGGAAAAGAAGAAGCTGGTGGATATCAACAAGAAGTTGAAGGGTGAAGCGTCGATAGCTACGAAGGAGAAGGAGAAACTTGGCAGGTTAGTGTTTACTCAAGACAGGGAAAAGGAGGAATTGGTGGCAACCAATGCTACTGAAGTCAAGGAACTGAAGCTACAGGTGGATACCCTACAGGCCTCAATGAAGAAGCTCAAAGAGGCCCTCCCGGATAGGTATAGGACAGGCTTCGCCAAGGGGGTCAATGACTACCTGAAAGCCACCTGGAAGGCAATGCCGGACCTAGACTGGGCTCTCTTGGGTGAGGATGTCGTAAAGTAGGTGGAGAGTTTCCGAGCTGAAGCCGCCAAATCGCTGGTTCCTGCCACGAGAGTGATTTCCAAACCACTTACTACTCCAAAGGATACAACTGAAGATATCTAGATTGCTAGGGTTGAGGCTCCCGCGGACGCGGTTGAGGTGGCTCCAGGCGACTCTTCCCAGAAGGTCGATCCTGTCGAGGATTCCCCTAACACCGAGGCTACCGAGGCTCCTCTTTCCTCTTAATAACTTTCGTTAATGATCTCGAACTTTTGGTTTTATTGGCTTAAGAATTTTATGGTTTCTCTCAAGGGGGTGGGCTCCTATAACGCTCCACATATGTAACTTTAATCTCTCTACTTTATGGCCATGGGCCTTGGTACTTTTGAACTTGTTTTGACGTTTCTATGATATGTGCTTGCTTAATCATTCTATATCTTGTGGTAGATGTAGCTTTCGTGCCATCCCCTACATAACATGCGCTACCGATTATGACCTAAGTATCCTTCGCACGAGGGTTCCAAAATGAACGTCTGACATCCTCAAGTTGGTTGACTTGATTTAGAATTCTTGTAATAACCCGGATTTTTCCGAAATGATTTTATTAATATTTCAGTAATAATAATGTTTTTCCTAATATGAGGAGGATTTTTTTTATTATTATTATTAATTATTTTCAGATAAGTGGAACCGGGTCCATTTTAATTTTATTGATCGAGTATATATCTCGAGTCAATAGTTTATTTGGGCAAATGTTTAATTTTGAGGTGGTATTATTCAGTAGAGATTTTATTTTTAAATTACTGAATATTTGGAGATTTTCAAAATTCTTGAAAGATGATTATTTTATTATTTGAGGATTTATAGAATTACTCGATTAATATATAAAATCGAGAATTCGAGATTTTATTAATATATGGATGTTTGTGGTATTTTTATAAAGTCCTGAAAATTGTGATTTAAGAATCACAATTATTATTTTTGAGAATTGATTTTATAAAGTATTAATAATTGTAGAATGTATATTAATTTGGGAAAATTAAATTAAATTCTAATTCTTTCTCCAAATATCTTTAAAAATATTCTAGTATTTAATTATGCTAGAAATTTTATTTTTTTTACAAATTGGATTTATTAACTCGAAATATTATTTTATCCGACTAATATTTTGCGGGTTAAAATTAGATTGGGTTATTATTTGGTAGTAGTATAAGTTATTGGGCCAAACCCAATATTAAAACACACACACAACACAATTGATAGATATAATCGGGGAGAGAGAAAGAGGATTGGGGGAGAGAAAATTAGGGTTCATGAGATGTAATGGGGGGATTTCAATTGGGGGTTTGTATGTATAGATATATGTGTGTATGTATAGCGTGTGTTTAGTGTGTGGGTGATGGTGTCCGCGAGGATGAGCAGCAGTGGGAGGCGTCGGATGGCAGGAGGCGCGGCATCGAACCTGCAGCAGCGGCGACGGACGTCCGACGGGGGCTAGTGGCGGCGTGGCTGCGTAGGGAGGTGGCCGGTGGCCTGGCAGTGACGAGTTGCAGCAGAGGTGCAGCAATAGCAGTGGGTAGAAGAGAGGGAGAGAAGAGAGAGAGAGAGAGAGAGAGAGAGAGAGAGAGAGAAGGAGAGAAGGAGAGAAGGAGAGAGAAGTTGGTGGAAACTTTTCCGGTGACATGAATTTTGCGGGTTGAATCGGAAACGAAAATGGTATAATTTCTTTGTATTTTTAAATTATGTATTTAATTATCTAATTGTAGTATATTAATTAGTTAATTGTTATGAGCTAATTAGTGGTACAATTGATATAGTTTAATTGTTATGATTTTAATTAGTTAATTGTGGTTAGAATTAATTAGTGGTAATTATAATGAATGGTTTAGTGGTTGTAATTTTAATTAGCTAATTGTGGTAATTAGTTAGTTTAAATTGAGAGGTTAATTATGGTGGTTTAATTAGTTTAAATGGAAAGCTTAGTGTGGTAATGGTTATAATTAGATTAAAATTGTAAGATTATGGATATTGTTTAATTTCCGAGGTTTAATTCGGAAAGTCGATAATTGGTTAATTGTAGTGGTTGGTATTAAGTGCGAGATGATGGTATTGATTTTCGAGATTAATTCGGAGGAGTAAAATGGTAATTATAATTATTGATGGATAATTATAATTTTGATATTAATGGAGGTTTAGATAAAAGGTGCGGGTTAGCGATTATTAATGTTAATTGTTAATTGCTAAATGGTAATTGCTAGTTGCAATTATAATGGTAATTGGTAATTGCTAAGTGCTAAGTGCTAGTGGTAATGGTTGGAATTATATTGTGGTTTTGTTAATATTTGAGTTTAATAATTATTGGTGGTTAATGGTAATATTAGTATAAATTGTGGAGGTTATAATAGTTGACTAGTTGTAAATGTCTATATGTTAAATGTTTATGTGCTAGATGGGATAAATAGAGTCTTAATATGTGGTGAATGTCTAATTATCAACTACGTGCTGTTGGCTTACAGGTGGATGGTAATTGTCACTAAGTCAAGTACTTGGTGATGAAGAATATGTGGTTTTTATAAGCAAAGGTAAAGTCCTTATGTGTTGATATGGTAGTGCGAGGAGTCGTAAAGAGATCATAAGTTCTAAATGTCAATATTTAAGGACTTGTGTAATTCTCTTCGACTAGTTCCTCGAGGACTTACGAATATCAATGATTGATTGTCACCAGTATAATTAATATGCTGGAGTGATATGATCATTGGTATTGCGTAAGCAATAGTTAGAGCTAGGCTTTGTTCCTAGGACTTACGAATATCAATGATTGGTCTTCACGCGTATCATTAATATGCGTGAATGAAATGGTCATTGGTGGAGCGTAAGTAGTAGCTTTTTTATTAAAACAGGGTTGGATTGTTGTTTATTGGCTTGGAGGGGCTATGCCCATAGTCCGATAAACGAATACCTCATGCCGAAATTTTCTGAAAATCCCCTGCGATTAAATTTATTTAATTTAGTTAAATACAATGGTCTAGAGGCATGCTTTTGGTGCTAACTGTTTATGTGTATATGTGTTAAGTGAATGGTTTCGAGGGTTAATTATTATCTCGAGGGTTATGTGCTAATTTAAGGATTAATGTTGTCTCGAGGATTTAATTGTTTAAATTGAGCATTAAATGTTGTCTCGAGGATTTATTTGTAAATTCGAGGATTAATTGTGTCTCGAGGATTTATTTGTTAAGTCGAGGAGTAATTGTGTCTCGAGGATTAAATGTGTATATGCATTAATTGGTATAAGAGTGGTCAGCTATAGGGAGCACACCTATAGTTCGACCTAAGGGGGTTCAATGATTAATTGGGATTGTGTCCACTCGAGATACGAGTATGGACTAATACGCAATTGAAACTATTACAGTAGCATTGAGGCGTGATCGAGAGAATCGACGTGTAGCAACAAGAAGGTCAAGACGTCAGTTAAAGAAGGAGAAGTTTTTCTGTTTCTGCTAAGGACCAGAGGCAAGTATACTAACCCTTACTCTATCATTCAGAGTAGAGGGATTTTGTATTATAAATTGTTCATAATAGTTAGTAAATGCGGGTATTTATAATGAGGAGATAATGGAAGTATGGTTAGAGGAAACCTACGTTCCAAGTAGATGATGTAACACGAGGAGTAGACGATAAGCACGAAGTGCTGAGGAGAGAGGATTTTTCAAAAACCCGGACAAAGTTTTTTTTAAAAGAATTTCACAATAATTAACCTAATGGGAACATCACTATCAAACCAGTGTTTAATCAATAAGTAGGTACTTCCGAAGCACTTACTTATTGAATAAACCCTATTCGTCTAATTAAATTTATTTAATTTTGATGAATATCATTTTCCAAATGTTTTCTTAAAACAACTTTGTCCGGAGGAATAACAAGGATGATTTACAAAAACAATTTTATCTAGACGATTACTTATCAGAGATATTTTCTTCTTATAATTTTCCATATATTTATTATTGTTGAGTTGTTATTCGGATAATATTACTATATGAGATATTAAATTTTATCTCCTGAGGTGGTCCCTATTGTGGACATTTATCGAGTTACTTTAATTGTACTCGCAGAGGAGATGATAAGAGATGTATTAATGATATCTTCCTACTATATATATTAATTGGTATTTAAGTGTGGAGTTATATATATACTAAGTAATTTGATAATAGTGATATGGGTTCCTTCATTCTGAATCCATGATCAGAACAGTCTTTCTAAATATTTTCCTCTACTCATTCAAGGGGAAAACTAATTCATTATAGGTGTTTATCGTTCATTGTTCCTGAGCGATATTGGAGTAGTATTTTATTGAGAAGTAAATGAAGGTGCACGTGTTATTTTACCGTGACGCCTAAGCTAAATGTTGTTGAGGGTGATCGAAGATTCCGACACCTCATATCCTGGACTAAAAGATGGCAAAAAGTGACCGGAGTAACGCACCGGCCCAATCGGTTAATTGAAGAGTGATGAGCACGAGAAAGACGGGCTCACTCTTCTGATGTCATTAAGGGTGATGAGCACGAGAAAGACGGGCTCACCCTTATGATATGTAAAAAGGGTGATGAGCACGAGAAAGACGGGCTCACCCTTCTGATATGCATGTAAAAAGGGTGATGAGCACGAGAAAGACGGGCTCACCCTTCTGAAAAGTTTTTGGGTGGTTCGAGACGTCGACCATCCTTTCTATCGATAGAATTGAGGCGTGACAATGGATTGATCAGCGTTTGACAATGGATTGATCATCGATTCCTTTGTGGTTCGGTTAACTAGGGTGTTGACCTGAGAAGTTGTTTTATTATATTATCTTATTATATTGAGAAGTATTAAGGGTGATGTTCCGCGCAAGTCGGCTCATTCTTCCGAGAAGTTACCATGTTATCATCGAGTAATATGGAGAAGTTATTGAGAAGTATTTATGCTATTAATTGAGTAATATTCTGAGACAGATAAAACTTTCGAGTTAAAAATCTTTTCAAAATACATATATCTACATGAGGGGAGAAGTTCCTAAAGAGGGGTAAAAAGCTATATTCTGGGTGAGTTGTTGTTGATATATATATACCGTAGATATAACCTTGCTGAGCATTCTTTGGCTCACTCTTGCTATTTTATATATTATTATACAACGGCTTCCAGAGCTGGCTCGAGCATGGCAAACCATAATCAAGGGAAGATGACAGACTACCAATTCAGCATTAGCCTTAAAGTATCTGAGAAGGTTACAAGCTGGAGAGTAGTTGTTTAGTGTTTATTACCTAGCACTGTGAGGTTGCGATTATAATTCCGAGATTTTAAGAAGTGATCCTGTGTTGTAATAACTTTTGGGTATTTATTGAGTACTTGTTCTAAGACTATATTCCGTGGAGTAAGTTGTGAAGTTTATTGCATATAGTGTTGTAGTTTATATTGTGAGCAGGTGATTGATTATTCCGCAAGAGAGGTGACAACCTGGATTCCCGGTAAGGAATTTGGGGCTATTACAATTCTAAACCTATCTCTTCTCTTGGGACACTATATTTGCTAGGTAAGAAATGTGGTGACTCAACTCGAGATAGTCATTGCCTAGACAAGTATGCTTAATTCTAAAAGTCTATGGGATGTAATCCTTAAACTCTGATAAGTGATGTAAATTTACTGACCAATCCTAAAGTAGACCTATGTGAACACTTAGAGGATATATGCCATATTTTCATTGATTAGATCGATAAATCAGAAATCAAGAATTAACTAAATAAGTAGTGGTACGATAAAATGTTTATGAGTAGTTATAGCAACACATACCAGGGTATGTGGCCTAAAAATAGCACACCACTCGTACCTTGGTTCGTATGGTCTCCATTATGGATATGGGGGTACCGTCCGATAACCCTATATTGCTCGGAAGTCTATGTTCCGGGAGTGTGGCCGGGGAAGCCCCCTATGCCGGTAGCCCCTACGGTAACCTGGGTGCCGGCTCTCAATCCTGGAAACCCTCTTTCTGGGAGCCCTACTTTTAGGCTTTCATAGGTGAATGCTCAATGGAATCCTGTTCGTTAACCAAGGTTCCATACAAGATTGAAAATAAATGGAAGTCATGGTGCCAATCAGGGTTCCATACATGATTGATAATAAATGGAAGTTATGGTGCCAATCAGGGTTCCACACATGACTTAGTAAAGGGAACCATGTATGCCAATCAGGGTTCCATACATGATTGATAATAAATGGAAGTCATGGTGCCAATCAGGGTTCCACACATGACTTAGTAAAGGGAACCATGTATGCCAATCAGGGTTCCATACATGATTGATAATAAATGGAAGTTATGGTGCCTATCAGGGTTCCACACATGACTTAGTAAAGAGAACCATGTATGCCAATCAGGGTTCCATACATGATTGATAATAAATGGAAGTCATGGTGCCAATCAGGGTTCCACACATGACTTAGTAAAGGGAACCATGCATGCCAATCAGGGTTCCACACATGATTGATAATAAATAAAAGTCATGGTGCCAATCAGGGTTCCACTCATGACTTAATGATAAAGGGGACCATGTGTGCCGATCAGGGTTCCAGACATGATCAATATTTAAAGGTAACCATGTATGCCAATCAGGGTTCCATACATGATTAATAATCAATGGAAGTCATGGTGCCAATCAGGGTTCCACTCATGACTTAATGATAAAGGGGACCATGTGTGCCGATCAGGGTTCCACACATGATCAATAATTAAAGGTAACCATGTATGCCAATCAGGGTTCCATACATGATTAATAATGTGGAAGTCATGGTGCCAATCAGGGTTCCACTCATGACTTAATGATAAAGGGGACCATGTGTGCCGATCAGGGTTCCACACATGATCAATAATTAAAGGTAACCATGTATGCCAATCAGGGTTCCATACATGATTAATAATCAATGGAAGTCATGGTGCCAATCAGGTTCCACTCATGACTTAATGATAAAGGGGACCATGTGTGCCGAGCAGGGTTCCACACATGATCAATAATTAAAGGTAACCATGTATGCCAATCAGGGTTCCATACATGATTAATAATCAATGGAAGTCATGGTTCCAATCAGGGTTCCACTCATGACTTAATGATAAAGGGGACCATGTGTGCCGATCAGGGTTCCACACATGATCAAAAATTCAAAATTCTGGTAATTTCAACCTATCAAGCTGGGAGGTGTATCCTCTACTACCCCCCTAGTTCTGGATGGTAGCCTGGCTACTATGTGGAACTTATGCTTATGAGGCTTCCATAATTTTCTTTTCTCAAATACTTGTAAGTGTTTAATGTAAAAGGAAATAAAACAACCTCTACTTTTAATGAGAATTGAAAGAGTATGATTACATCAAATTTCATCCAGACGGGGTGTGCATTCACTACCCCCCGGGCAACTATTGAAAATCAGGAAATCCTATTAATTGAAAGGGAGATGGCATTGCCACAACTAATAGGCTGCTTTTATTTGTCCTAAGCCTGAAAGAGGCCTACATCTGCATCTACTTTGAAAGAAGTATTACTGATAATATTTTTTGAGGTGCTCAGCATTCCAAGTACGGGGAAAAGTGGTTCGAGGTGATAAGTGCCTTCCCAGAATACGGACTTTATCTTGTAAGGCCCTTCCCAATTTGCTCCAAAGGCTCCATGGCTGGAAACTCGCATATTGGGCATCATCCTTCTCAATACTAGATCTCCAACCTGTAGAGGTCAAGGGCGTACCTTGTTTTTATAGTACTTGCGGGTTCTCTGCTGGTATGCCGCAAGTCTTAGTTGAGCGGTAGCCCTCGTTTCCTCTGTAAAGTCCAAACTCAGTCTTTGGTTGATTTCATTTACTTCTTGATTAAAGTTATCTCTCCGGTAGGATCCAACCCCTATTTCCACAGGAACCATTGCCTCACAGCCATAGACTAGCATAAAGGGAGACTCTCTGGTAGTGGATCTGGGAGGGGTATTGTAGGACCATAGGACCATTGGGAGTTCCTCTGACCAGTTTCCCTTTTTGTCCTCCAGTTTCGCCTTCAAGGTGTGTTTAATAATTTTATTCACAGCCTCTGTCTTCCCATTGCTCTGGGGGTGATATACGGCAAAAAAGTCTTTCTTTATGCCTAAATCTTCACATAGGCTCCTTATCTCTTTACTATCAAACTTCTTTCCGTTGTCTGAAATCAGCTTGTATGGTACCCCGTACCTGCATATGATAGTCTTCTTAACAAATTCCTTCAACTTGATGGCAGTTATGATAGCCAGTGGTTTAGCTTCGGCCCACTTGGTGAAGTAGTCAACAGCTACCACAGCGTACTTCACACTGCCTTTGCCCTTCGGAAGCTCCCCGATCAGGTAAATTCCCCAAATTGCAAAGGGCCAGGGCTTACGATAGGCATCAATTCCACAGCTGGTTTGCTATTAAATTTGGAAAACCTTTGACAATGATCACAGGCCTTGGCGAATTGATGAGAATCAGCTTTCATAGTGGGCCAATAGTAACCCTGTCGTAGCACCTTATGTGCAAGGGAGCTACCCCCTGAGTGGTTGCCATAGATGCCTTCGTGAACTTCCCTTAGGATGTATTCGCATTCATTCCCAGATATGCATCTCAGCAGGGGTTGGTTGAAGCCTCTTTTGTACAGGGTGCCATCGTAGATTACATAACGGGCAGCCTTGTATTTGAGCTTCCGGGCTTCATCCTTGTTCTCCGGAAGGGTTCCTTTAGTGATATACTCATGTATTGGAGTTGTCCATTATTTTTTAATCGAAGTATTTATCTCCATGGTTTCCTCTCGGTGAATACTTGGTTGGAGCTACACCTCAAGGGGTATCACTCCCAACAAAATGGCTTCTTTTTGGGATCCCAACTTCGCCAGGGTGTCAGCATTGGCCTTGTCGGCCTTTGGAATTTGATTCAGGTTCAGCACTTTAAACTTACTGATGAGTTCTTGGGCATATCTCATGTAAAGTTCAGTGCGGGGACCCCTGCTCTGGAAACTCCCCTTAATCTACCACACAATCAGCATGGAATCACTGAAAACATTCAGGTAATCAACTTTCATTTCTAGGGCTAACTTCAGCCCAGCAATCAGGGCCTCGTACTCGGCATCGTTGTTGGTAGCCTTGAAACCGAAGTGTATGGCACTCTGTATTCGGTGTCCCTCTGGGCTTATCAACTCTATCCCATCTCCTGCCCCGTTATTGTTTACTGCTCCATCAACGTATAGATTCCACCACAGGTGGGGACCCTTGGCATCCCCTTCGGTAGGTGGGGGTACTGGTATGCATTCTTCCCCGGTAACCTCAAAATCAGGGGGAAACTCGAGTAAGAAGTCAGCCAAAGCTTGGCCTTTGATAGCAGTTCGTGGCTTGTAATCTATATCAAACTGTCCCAATTCAACAGCCCATTTCATCATTCTTCCGGAGGCTTCCGGCTTATGTATTACTTGCCTTAGCGGGAAGGACGTTCTAACTTCAATTTTATGGGCCTGAAAGTAGGGCCTCAACTTCCTGGAAGCTAATATAAGGGCATATGCCAGTTTCTCCATGCTGGAATACTGGGTTTCCGCATATAATAACCTCTTGCTCACATAATAAACCGGGTATTGTACTTGTTCTTCTTCCCGGATCAACACAGTACTTATAGAATATTCAGAAACAGCTAAGTATAGAATGAGTACCTCACCTTCCAGGGGTTTGGAGAGAAGTGGTGGGCTTCCCAACTGTTCCTTTAGCTTTTGGAAGGCTTTCTCACATTCTGGGGTCCATTCAAAGTTTTGACCCTTCTTCTTGATGGCCTTGAAGAACTCCCTGCATTTGTCGGAAGACCGGGATACAAACCTATTTAGGGCTACCACCCTTCCGGTAAGCCCTTGGACCTCTTTAACATTCCTTGGAGATCTCAATTCCAGTAACGCCTTGATTTTGGCAGGGTTTGCCTCAATTCCCCTATGGTTCACAATGAATCCGAGGAATTTTCCCGATTCTACACCAAAAGAACATTTTAGGGGGTTCAGCTTCATCTGGTATTTCCTTAGAATATCAAACATCTCGGATAGGTGCGACACATGATCGGCTGCCACCTTTGATTTGACCAACATATCATCGACATAAACTTCCATAGTCTTACCAATCTGTTGTTTAAACATCATATTTACCAACCTCTGATAGGTAGCCCCGGCATTCAGCAGCCCAAACGGCATCCCCACGTAACAATATAATCCTCTATCAGTTATGAAGCTTGTATGCTCCTGGTCCGGCTCATACATCGGTATCTGATTATACCCAGAATACGCATCCATGAAACTTAGCAAGGCATGGCCTGCCGTGGCGTCAACCAGTTGATCAATTCTGGGTAGTGGAAAGCTGTCCTTGGGAAAAGCTTTGTTCAGATCAGTAAAGTCAACACATGTCCTCCATTTTCATTGGGTTTCTGGACCAATACCGGGTTTGCCAGCCATGTTGGGTAGAAGGATTCTTTGATTAAGCCTGCCTTCAATAACCGATCTACCTCCTCCTGGAGGGCGGTAGCCCTTTCACCACTGATGGGCCTTCTTTTCTGTCGAGTTCCCCTTCTCTCAGGATCAATATTTAAGTGGTGACACATGATTCTCTGGTCAATCCCCACCATATCTGAGTGACACCATGCAAACACATCTAAGCTGCCTTTAAGGAAAGAGGTCAACCTTTCTCTTGTCTTTTCGTCTAAATGCTTTCCAATCTTTAGAACTTTATTAGAATCTTCAATGTCCACTAGTATGGGAATAGAATCCTCGGCAGCCCTTGCCTTTTCCAGGGTGCCGGGCATTCTGGGATCAATATCAATTTCAACCGGAAGCCCCTTTACAGCTTCCTCCTTCTCATTTTCCTGCATGGCATTATCTAGATCACCATCTGTGGTATTCTCTACTGTTCCTTCCATTGGAAAATTTTGAGTTTCTCCATTTTTTTCGACAGCTTCCAACAACAAACTTTGTGGTGGTACTACCCCCCGAAAAACTGGAACCTCTTCTATAGGTTCCTCTGGCAGCTCTACTATCATGATGGTATTGCATGATGACTTTTCAAACTTCTGTGGTTCTATTCCATGGCTTCTCATTAGGGCTTCCCCATCAGCCTTCAGACCATATTGGCTGAATTTATCTGTTTTCTCTGCAGCATGGACAACCTTATTATAGCATTCTCTTGATTCATACTGACTACCCTTTACACGCCCGATGCCATTCGGAGTGGGGAATTTCATTAAAAAGTGATAAATTGAAGTTATCACCCTCATATCCTTCAGCATGGGCCTTCCCAAGATTGTATTATGAGAAATGTCTTCGTTTACCACCATGAACTCGGTCATTTGGGTTGCCGTACAGGGTTCTGTACCAAATGTTAGGGGTAACTTGATCTTTCCCATGATCTGGACCGGGTTCCCGGTAAATCCATATAGCTCATTATTTGTGGGTAGCAATTCCTTATCTAGGAGCCCAAGTTTCTGATAGGTACTGTAAGCCAAGATATTTACAGAGCTTCCATTATCAATCAGCACCCTGTGCACATTCATTCCACTAATGC
This sequence comes from Kitagawia praeruptora, assembly GCA_037693485.1. NCBI lineage: Eukaryota > Viridiplantae > Streptophyta > Magnoliopsida > Apiales > Apiaceae > Kitagawia > Kitagawia praeruptora. Next base: position 85,532,117 of record CM075353.1, on the reverse strand, counting down.
TCATGTTTACCACTAGAGCATCGTTATGAGGATGATGGGCCCATTTGGCATCCTCCTCGGTAAAAGATATGTCAATGACTTCCCCTTTGAATAGCTTAGGGGGCCTTTCTGCCAGGTGGAAAACATTGGTTAGAGGCTTCCCTCTGGCCTCCCGGGCATACTTATCTTTGGCATTCCGACTGGAACCCCCCAAATAAGGGCCACCAAAGATGGTATGAATGCTTCCAGCCCGGGTGCTCCTTTCCTGAGTTCTTGGGGTCTTATCCTTACCGTCTTTCTCCTCTTTATACTTCTTGGCTTCCTGTACCACAAACTCTGTCAGGTAGCCGTTTCTAATCAGTTCTTCGATTTGATCTTTCAGATGCCTACAATCAGCAGTCTCATGACCATTTGCCTCGTGAAAAGCGCAATTTTTTCCCTGGTCTTTCTTGCCTGGGGGTCCCGCCCGGTAAGGCCTCCGGAACAGTCCACTTTTCTCATTCACTTCCAGGATATGACCAATTGGAACAGTCAAGGGAGTATATTCCGTATACCTCCGGAAACTTGTTCTCGGGGTGAGCCTATCTTTTACAGAAGGTGTAACGTCCCGAACATCTGGGGCCTAGATGTGGGTGCCACTGACACAACAACTTGACAGTAAATAATATAAATATAGCATGCTGACTAGCCCCAACACTACTTACCTGGATCTTTCTCAGGTAATGGTATGAAACAAGCAAGCCAAAAGTCTAACTACTTATTATTACAAACCAGATTCAAATTATTAAAAGTTATTACAACAGTGATCTCAAGTCTAACAGTCCAACTACCAACATTCTACCAATTCTCCTCACTGAGCACCTATTGCATCTACCTCTGAAGGCACCTCAAACTGAAACACTACTGGGTTAAAGGAAACTCGTTTCCTAGCTGTCTGACGGGTACGGGCCATGATTCTTATAGCTGTCAAAAGGGTTAGACAAAAGAATAATCATGAGCTAACGCCCAGCAAGTAACTAGCAACATAACTAGTGAAGCAATGGTAAAGCTATCTTTCAACAATAATAGATGGTAATTGTTACTGTATGTAAAGGATATCAGAGTATATGTATAACATTTGAAATTCAACAGTAAACCAGATATATCAATATTCATTCGGCAATAAAGCAATTTTAAATATTTTGATTGGAGGTTTTCGCACAACAGACAATATGAGTGATTAGCCCATAAAGTCCCTAGACAGGACACAGAGTCCCTCTAGACATTGATCCGTTCATTAGGATACTTGGGGTCCCAAGAGGCACACATTGACCTATACAAAGGGTGCTGGACTGGACATACCAGAACTATACCAAAACAATACACAAACAGGCTGAACCGGTATTACCCGAAATCCAGCCTCTCCAATCACTAAGATTATTTATAACATTTTCAATTATAACTTTCTTTTAAAAAACCTGTTCTTCGAAGTACTTTCGACTCTCTGATAAAGGATCAGCCCAGTCTAGGTAACTTCAAAATGTTTTAAGAAAACATTACATTTTGATTTGCGATGATAAAAGTCAAGGCAATTAGTCAATGGTTCCGGTTCCAAAGGGATAAAAGTTGCAAGTCTGAATCATTAAGAAAAGACTCAAGGGTATCCAAAGTATGAAATAGTTGATCTATAATGTTTCAGGGTTTTGGACCAACAAGCAAAGGTTTGGTTCAAACAACTTGGTTTACAACTTTAAGGACATTAACAATGGTTGTCAAATCCTGTTGATCAATGATTTGGTCAAGACTGTGATTTGCAAGGTTCTGGCTCAACAACATGATAAATGATCAAAGCTTGGGTCATTTGAGAATTGGTTTATCCGTCAGTCAAAGTAGTTTAAAGTCAAAAGAGACTTCAGGTATGATATGGTCAAAAATCAATTAAAAAGAATTAGGCTATATTAGAATGCTTTGTGAAATTAATAGGTTCTACTCGATCTCGAGTTTAGGGAAAGAAAAGGAGGAATCACAATATGATCATAGTTTAAACAGAATAGGCATGCTTGAATCAGCAGGTACAACAGTTGTATGAACATAAACTTCAATAATGACAGAGTTACTTGCCTTCAGTAGATTGCAACAGCTAATGCTCAGTTCACTGATACTCGACTTTCGCTTTCCCTTTGTTGCTAGGGCCTACGTCCTTTTTATCTACACAAATCATAATCACTACTTTAGAACTCTATACCACTCCAATCGAATCATCCTATTCTACCCAACGATCCTTACAACACAATTTACACTTAGCACGCATCATGCATACTTGACATAACTCTTACAATTCATATATACTGATTACCACTTAAGCACGTAACACATAGAACATGCATTTCACATAACTCGTTATACATTTAGCAAATAAGTTAAGTTTACGGGTATTCATGTTATTCTTTACACATTACTACTTATATAAATTTACGAAAATCGGGCAAAGCTCCCTTTATAAAGTGGACTAATCCTCGGAAAATATCCGGCTCCAAGTCACTGCTATGTACCTACGATGGATTCCAAATCCACCTACAATAATAAGCACTATTACAATTCACCAATTGACACTAGACACGTGTCAATTGTTATACGTCCAAATGGATATTCAGATAGCATTATATAGTTACTCAACCAATTACTGATATTTGAGCTTTACAACAAAAATCCATATTTAGCATATCATTGGCATATCACTAATTAATTAGCGAAGTCAATCTTAACATTTACATTCTTATAATCTAATCATGTCATATGTCTAAAAAGTTTTGATTAGTACTTACTCAATATTACAATCGAATTTAATAATCAAATGTCATTCTAATTATTATTCTACGTTATCGAATCGTCAAATGTTCAATCTACATTATTAACTTAATAATTATGGCAATTTACCAAATTCGGTTGTTACATGCATTTATTAGTCACATTATTCTAATCATGTTATAATCATCACTTATCATTTATATCATTATACAATTCGGATTTATTTAACAATTACCGCATCATATATATAATCGACAATTTACAAAATTAAATTTTATTATTAAAAATTCGGAAAAATGTTCCGGAAGTTAGAAAACGTAACATAATCTATATCTATATCTATATATCTATATAAAGGAAAATCCCGGGCGATAAACGTGGCTTCCTCAAAATAGCCTAATCTCAATATCCTCTTTTCTTAGGCATTCACATATTTACAACTCTCTCTCTCTCTCTTTCTTGATTCCCTCCGGCAGTTACTGAAATGTGAGGAGACGTTCATTTATATTCAATGTTGCTACTCTTATCTCCTAAACCTTTTTATCTCCCAAACCTGATCCAACTGGATGTATATAAATCGTTTTGCTTTGGTTCACTTTAGGGTTCGGATCTGCGATACCTGCCATGGGTCACTTCGTCTTCAGAGATTTATGGCTACATCGTCAGAATCTCTCTTCCAAGTACTGTAATCTCTTATACATTGGGTGTATTGCAGTTAAAGCAGTAATTTGGAGCCCTGGATAGTAGGGTCTCCAACCTGGAACACCTCCTTCCCCATCCTTCAAATTCAATCAAGGTTGTTTTCTTTTCTTAATTATTTTAATTTGTTTGATTAAATGAGTTTGGGAATTTGTATATATGCATTCAGTTATTTATAATAGGCTGCCAACGTTTTGTTATTTAGGACTGTTGCTCTGCTACCAAGATTATTGGCTCTTAATGAGATGCCTGACAAAATTGTCCATAGTGCCGAGCGTTATTCTTTGTGTTATTTTTATCTGAATTATGGAACAAGGGTCATGCTTAATGAGATGCCTGACAAAATTGTCCATAGTGACGAGCGTCATTCTTTGTGTTATTTTTATCTGAATTACGGTCATGCATTTGATATATATATAAATAAATAAAGCTTCTGGGCCATCTTAGACATGAAAATGTAATAGCTTTGAAAGATGTTATGATGCCTACGCAAAGGAGAACTTTTAAGGATGTTTACCTGGTTTATGAACTAATGGAAACGGACTTGCATCAGATTATAATTAAGTCGTCTCAAGCACTTACAAATTATCATTGCCAGAATTTTCTGTATCAGGTATCTTGATCATACAGTTCATTTTCTTGCTAAAATTTTAAACATCAGTCATGTATATATGATGGTCCTCCAATTTAAATCGAAAAGTTGAGAGTTGAGGTTTCAACTTTGTGATGCTACAACCTGAAGCATTAACCAGTGTTTTCATAATATATTGGTAATGTATTTTATAGCACTTTGTTTGAATCCTGAATCCCTAGATTGATCCTCGCTTTCATGAGAGTTGTTATACTGTTACCGGGAACCTGAATATAACTTTTTTCTCCCTCTTTTATCTGGATTTTGTTGTATTAACCTCTAATAGGGCACAAATATCTTATAGCCTATTGAATTCTGATAGGATTGATGACAATTCAGTAAGCCAGTAGTAATCTCACAATGTTTGCAGTACCACATTCTTGTGAGTTGTGCAAAAAATGCAATGATTTGGCAGTATCGCGTTCTTGTGTTTTGTGTAATATGCAATGGTTGGCTTATGCAGTTATTGCTAAACGGATTAAGGATTGCTTCTTAACCATATGCGCATGTTCGTCTCTTTTTAAAATCTACCAGACCTTTTCAGATGTACCTGCTTGAGGCTAAATATTTAAAATTTGTACGCAATGCCTCTGAGGCCTCAGGTATCTGCACTCGACTGATATTCTTCACCATGACTTTCAGCCTGCCAACTTATTTTTAAAAGCAAATCAGTTACGTAAAAATCTTTGACCAATGTCTTTCCTGGTACCAGTAGTGGAAAGGGTCAGGCAGTTGGTCATGTGTATGTGATAGACTTTGAATTCTAAATGTATTGTCTTGTGTGACAGAGAAATTTGAAAGTTGAGGTTTTAACTTTGTAATGTTGCAGGTCGCAGCATTAACCAGGATTTTGTTAGTGTAGGCATGGAAATATATTCTGTGATACTTTGGTAATTCCGGAGTCTCTAGATTAAGCCCCTAACTTTTAAAAAAAGAAAGAAAAGTTATACCATTACTGGAAACCTTACAAAAACTTGTCTTCTTTTTAGTTTTGTTAAGTTAATGTGCCTGTCAAGTTTTTATAAATGAAACTATATATTTAGTGTTACAAAACAAATCAAATTAAAGGACACTATTAGTCATTAGATATGTTTCTCCCTCTTCTAACTGGAAGTTTATATGTTCACCTCCAATAGGCCCCAAGTATTCCTTAGACAGTTGAGTTTTAAAAGGAACAATGACATTTTACCATGACCTTCAAAATCGAACAACGTTTGTGGGACCTTGTAGGTAATACTTTCATGGTTAAAATGCAATGTTTTGGTAGTGCATATATATGAACAATATAATTCAGTTATTTTCAAGTGGAGCATGCTGATTTCTTCACAATATGTGCATACTCGTCTCTTCTTAGGTCTACAAGACCTCATATCATTAAGAAATATGTATCATACATGCTTGAGACTAACTATTTTAAATTTCTATGCAGTTGGTCCGAGGCCTCAAGTATCTGCGCTCGGCAAATATTCTTCACCGTGACCTTAAGCCTGACAATTTTCTTATCAATGCAAATTGTGACCTCAAAATCTGTGACTTTGGTCTTGCCCGAACCATTAGTGGAAAGGGTCAATTTATGACAGAGTATGTTGTCACACGCTGGTATAGGGCACCAGAGCTACTCCTTTGCTGTGATAACTATGGGACATCTATCGACGCGTGGTCTGGCGGGTGCATCTTTGCAGAGCTTCTCGGGCGCAAACCCATATTTCCTGGCACAGAGTGTCTTAACCAACTAAAGCTGATGATCAACATTCTTGGCAGCCAGAGTGAAAATGATATTGAATTCATTGACAACCGAAAGGCTAGAAATTTCATAAAGCCACTTCCATATTCTTTTAGAACCCCATTTCCCGACCGGTATCCCCATGCCCATCCATTGGCGATTGATCTGCTCCAGAAGATGCTTGTTTTTGACCCTGCAAAGAGAATTGGTGTCACCGACGCACTCCACCACCCTTACATGTCTTCTTTGTATGATCCTAACAGTAATCCTCCAGCTCAAGTTCCGATTGATCTTGACATAGATGAGGATTTAAGAGAAGATAGGATAAGGGAGATGATGTGGTTCGAAATGCTTCAGTACCACCCTGAAGCTGTTGTAACCAGCGTAAACTCATAACCTTCAAATTTGTCTTTTTTGCAGAGCTCTTTGTTAAGGTTTGCGGACATTAGATTTCCCTTCAATATGCTTTTGTGTTACTTTTTCCATCCTAATAATCATTAGAACTAATGCAGTAGCAGTTTGTGCTGTGAACGCATAGCATTTCTAAAACCTTGTGTTTCCTTCAGCTTCAACTCACCATGACAAATACTCTTTAATTTGTATATAGGTATTGTGTTGTATTTCTGAACAATTTTGCCCTGTACATTATTTATGGATTTGTAGATCATGTGTTTATACAGTTTCTGAAAACAATGGAAATTAATGATACAGTACTAAAGTGATAAAATGTAAAGGAAGGCCATGAATTACTCCTGATGAATACTATAGAATGTGGCAAAACTGGAACTACATAAATCTAAGCAACGAAAACATAATACACATCCTTGCATGTGTCTGTTAAGTGTTACTAAGACATATATGTTTTTCCCCACATTATTATTAAGTGGTTGAGTAGATACTTTTGGCTAATGATTCGAAATTGCAAAGGTTACATGATAGACATATAAAATTTATAATAAAAAGCCTCAATCACATAGGATACTTTTTCTTTTTCACAAATATGTAAAAATCGAAGCAATCGGACAAGTGTAAGGGCCTGCATGCGGTGAAGCACGAAGACCGAGGCGAGAGAGCTCACAGAGAGAACAGGAGAGACGAGGGAGAGACAGACGAAGTAGGAGACGGAGGAATGAGGAGAGAATTGATGTTTTATTAATTTCACACCCCTGGCTTTAATAATTTAGAATTCTGAATTTTAATACTATTATATACTTATTAAATCAGATTTAAATAAATAAAAGGGGATAAAATAAAATAAAAATTCCTAAAATGAAATATACGATTTTACAAGCATCCCCATATTTTTAAAATATTTTTGGGATCAAAAATGAATTTTATACGAATTTTATAAACTTAATAGCTTTAAATGCAATAAAGCTTTTTAAATCATTTTAAAATACTTATACATACAAATAAATGCTCACATCAATTTTATAGACTACTTAATATCATAAAGATGATAATGCAAAAGATTTCGTGATTTAATACGACTCCAGTGATTTTATAGGAATTTTACAAGATTAAAAATGCACCTTTAAAATACTTTTAATGCTTTAAAAATACAGTTAAAATTCTACGAGCACATACAATCCATACCAGCCATCATATAATCACATAATTATGCTTTTACACATATCCATAACTCATTAACACATCATAGCACAAAATTTTGATTTAATAGCTAAATAAAATGCTTTTAATATTCACGAAATTCCCGAGACATTACAGAAGGTCTATCTCTGGTAGTATTGACTGTGATTGGGGCAGTCTTATCGTCATAACGGTGGGCTCCCACACCAGAGGTACCACCTCCAGTAGCCTTTTTATTAGAATCTTGATTCCTCGGGCTGTATGACCGGTTCCTCTTATTTCTGTTCCAGTTTCTTGAACCAAATTCCTTGGATAGTTTGGCCATTGACTCTTCGATTACTTTATGGCGTTCAGCTTGCTGTTAGAACTTGGCTAATGTCCTTGGCTCCTCGGTTTGGAGTTCTTTCCAAAATTCTGTTCCTGGGCGAACCCCAGCTATAAGGAAATTTTTCAAGGTTTCATCAGATGCCTTTTTGACTTTAGGCACTTCCTCATTGAATCTTTTGAAGTACTCCCTCAGGGTTTCGTGGTCTTTCTGTTTGATGTTGGCAAGAGTATTGACCGGTGGGGCATATGTCACGGTAGCCCTAAATTGAGAAACAAACTGGTCTCTCTCTTTCTCTCCAGGACCTGATCGATCCCTCAGCCAACCTCTTAAACCACTAGTGGGCATTCCCATTCAGGGTGGAAGCCAGTAGCCTGCATCTTGCTAAATCCTCCACCTGGTACACGTCCATCTCAGTATTGAATCGACTCAAATATTCGACCGGGTCCGAACTTCCATCAAATTTCAAGTCAGTATTCATTTTGAAGAACTTTGGCAGGGGGGCCTTTTTTACTTTCTTAGAAAAAGGGGAACCGGAAATGATTTCCGACCTGAATTTTTTCTCATTCTTGATTTTTTCTAGAACCTTCTTCCATTCTGACATCTTAAACTGTCCATCCTCTCCATCAGAAAACTTATCACTTCCAGAATCATCACTTCCGTAGGCTGTTTCATTTCTCCTTGGGGCCGAGCTATGGTGAGAGCTGGAACCCTGGCTGGTATCCCCTTCGGAAGGGACTCTGGTAGAGTGAGATTTTCTGTGCCTATGACCTGAGGAGTGTCCACTTTGCATGTGGCTTCTCCTACCATCTGATTTGGATCTCCTGGAATTGCTTCGTGGCGGTACCGATTAGGACCTTTCCCTATGCTCCCGGGAGCCTTGAATGTGGGAATCCCCATTACTATCTCTTCGTTCTCTATCTCCTGTATTTCCCAGCTTGTGGTGGAGATCCTTGTTGGTCAGATTTTTGCCAAGCCTATCAAAGACACTTAGGCTTCTAGAGGGTGAGTCCTTGGAACCCCAGGCTTCCGAGTCATCAGAATGGTCACCCTCATATTCTACTGCCTCAGGCTCCTCTTTCTCAGATGGGACATAATCATCTTTGTCCTCAGCATCTTCTTTGGACCCAAAATCCAATCTCGTGGGGGTCACGTCCTTCTTCTTCGATTTTGACCTATATTTCTTACGCCATTTCTTTAACTTCTCGGAACTTTTCTCCAAATGATCAATTCTTCCTTGCATGTTGACCAAATGGTCCAGAATATCCTTGTTATTAACATCATCCTTATTTCGCCTATTATCACCTTGAGGTGGTGTCTTGTCACTATCGGATTTATCACTCGCCATGTCTCCTCCAAATGATAATTTTTAAATGAAAGAGGCCCCTCCTTCTAGCGCCAATTGTTGTGGGAGGAATTTGTCACAACTATGTGGAGGTTGTTGCTGGAATAGCGCCAATGAATACGGAATCGTCCAACTGTCCAGAAAGGCTCACAGTCAGAGATTTATAGCTAGCCGCCCAGAAAGGCTCACGACTAGGGCTTACCGAAGAACACAGTATGGTGTTTTGGTAATGATTTGGACTGAATCTATGGGAATAAGAGCTCAAGGACCGTATGTTGGTCATCCAAGAACCCTAATTATCGAATGTCACACAAGAGTATATGTGCTCTATATTACTCAGGGTGTTAAAGTGTCTAAGAGATCCCATAAATTGCCTACATACCACTATTTATAGTGGATCAAGCCCAATGTAGTTCTACATGATTTATTCTATTATTTTATGATGAGTTATCCTCTCTCTAGTGGGATAATGACTGATATTTCTGATATACATCTGATATGATCGAATATGATATGTGTGAGTGTATATATATCGGTTTCCCAACCGATTTAGGAGTTTTTAGAAGTGTTTTTCTTGTAATTATCTTGATTTAATATGATTTAATCAAGCTTCCGGTGGAAGCCAGGGGTACCATCCGGTAGCCCCACTGGTAGCCTGCTCTGGTAACTCAGTTGGAGCAGATATTTCGGAAGCTTTGTCTGATGGCTGTCCTTATCTGAATTCATAGCCTTATTGGGTTTCCAGTGGGAATTGGGGGGTACCGCCGGTAGCCTGGCTCCGGTAACCCCTACGGTAGCCCGACTTACAGGAGTTGCTCCGGGATACCTATATGATGACTGCTAGAGGTTGTGGGTTATCCTCAAGTGTCTACTCTTGGGACCTCAAGCCTTGCATTTGCTCACGCTGATGTACACGGTAACCCCTAGAGCTACCGAGGGCCCTTGGAAACCTGTCAGATCATCTATTTTCCTCATGGGTTTGGACCCTTACCCTCTAGTGGGCCTAAATCTGACCCATGCAAGATTTTGGTCACAACACAACCCAAAAATATCTTACACTATATCTTTCTCTATCTTTTCTAACTAAAATCTCTCATTTTCTAAAAATACTACGAGCAAATCTATTTAATAAAATAAAATAACAATATTATAACTACTAATAACTAACCAATTACCTTTTTCAACTAAAACACATACTTTTTTATTTCTAACTAAAATTTCTCATTTTCCAAAAATATCACGGGCAACATATACATCTATATATAATTTTTGTCAAATCATATCGTTTAAAATTTAAAGCCAACAAAATCATGTCTTAAGTTTTTTAATTTATATTAAATAAAAAAATTATATAATATTAAAAATATTCGTGCATCGCACGGGTTCTAAGCTAGTATATATATATAGGCCTTTGCTCAAATGAGATAGTTAATTATTGTGAGATATGAGATGGAATCTCAGTCCCCACATTTTTAATACTCTCTTTTAATCTCAACCACACAAATCATTTATACAAATATATTTATACAATATATATTCTACATTTTTATTATCCCCCATCCCCCACCACAGGAACCACCGCCCTATTCCGGCCAGCTCCGGTGAGCTCCAGATCCGGCCACCACGAGTTCTCCACCATCACCACCAGTCCTCCACCATCACCATGTCTCCGGTCTGTTCTCTCTCTTGGTGCCGTAGGCGAACAACCACCGCCCTAATCGTTGATCATAGTAAAAGCTTCGAATTTGAAACTGGAACTGACTGGTATGGTGTGTTGCAAGTGGAGAGTAATTTTTGTGACTCGGAGATGATTGGTTCGAATTATCAGAGACTTGGTGTTTTATTGAATCCAAGGAATAATATTTTTCCATTTGCGGAAAATGCTTATAAGAAGGTCCAAACTGTAGGTACACAAAGTGCATATTTCTCTCTCTCTCTCTATATATATATATATATATATATATATAGACTCTTGCTCCATTGAGAACTTTCTTAAAATGAGAACTATGATAACCCACATAAACACTACATTTCAAGCTAATCTAAAGATTCAACTAGGGGTACCCCAATACAAAAAACCTGCATTAACCTACCCTCTATCTAGGAAGCAAAAAAAACAAAAAAAACTGTTCACTGCTGACGTGGCACCAGACCCCACTGCCATTTTTTTTTTTTGCAAAAATGTTGGTGAGCTAATTTACGATATTTTTTTGTGAAGGTTCCCCTAGCGGGGCCCTTATAATAAATAAAATATAGCTTAAAATGTGGCTAAGATCTAGTTTACATATAAAAATGGATGGCTATGAGCAAAAGTCTAAATATATATATATATATATATATATACACACTTTTTTGAAGCTAAGCCAAATTAAAGTAAATTTAAATCACAAATTTTAATAACCGAAGAAAGATCAAATACCTGCTCAGCCTCCCTTTCACCAAGGCTATTACTTTGTAAGATGGTCATTCACGCTACAACATCAAGAACATTTTCTATAGCACATAGGCACATAGTCCATCTAAACACAGAAATATAACTTGAAAACGACAAGAAAAGCTACCGAGTGTGCCCATAAAAGAACACCCGAAAGCATCTTCAGCAAAAAACTAGATTCAACATTCATAAATAAACAAAAAAAATGAAGAAGACACTAATTATTAAACAACAATTATACTCAGTTTCTTTTTTGCCTAGAAAATATTCCTTTCCCTTGATTGTTTCTCCTACAAGTAGAGCTAGTGTAGACCCGATGAGGGTTCAAGCTAACTCAACGGAAAGTAAAAGTGATCCAGAGTCATCGACCACTACGTACAATCATCAAATGTCATAAGACCTCGTAATTCTATATATTTAGCACCTTTTAACAAAAATTAAGGGGAATCGGACACTTAAACTGTGATATATATCAACAATTATCTGAAAATTAGCCATATAACCAAGATGGAGCGATTTCATATAATCATATTGATTGAACTCGTAAATTCTCATGAGACAAAACAATCTTGCAGCAGAAGCTTTGCTTTATTATACAGGTACTTAAACCAAAAAAAATGTCATCAATATTTCACAGAATAATACTGGATTAAGATTCAACGCCTAGAGAAAACTTCTAAATATTCACAACAGAATTTGACAGTTATATATATGATGCGTTAACGACTCGTTAATCATATCATTTTATAATACCAAAACAATGTCGTTAACATATAATTAGAGAATATGCATAGATTAGAGGGGTTTGAAGCGTAAACGACAAGGATTAGAGATGATACATTCTCTTTCTCTTTATATACGTACATGTGTATACATGCAATTGCGATCAACTATCTTCATTATTCCCTCCAATACAATTCAATGGAAAACTAAAACCAACCTTTTTTTGTCCAATTTATTATATATTCTGATTTAGATTTTTGGATAATTAATCTTTGTTCTTGAGTTTGGATGAAAATGATATAATATTTAGTATTTACCAAAGACCTTTTAATTTCTGACATTATTGTGTTAAGAAAAGGTTGTGATGTCCTTTATGGGCTTGTTCCATTATTGATCGAGTTGATTCCTACTACTGGTTTAAAATCATGTTGCGGTGGCCCAAATCTAATGTTAAATGATTATTAGTGTGAAGCACAATATACTCAGTTTGGAAATATTTATTTTACAAAAATAAGTTACTTATTTTCAGAAAAGGCACATAAATATGTACCTTTTTTTTTGAGATAAGCAACTTATAAGTTACTTTTCAGGTTTCCCAAACACTCCCGTTATGTTATCAATTCAATATTTTGATCTTACAAGATATTCATTGTTACAGAATACGCCCGCTTTTGTTGGGACGCCTGATCATTGGGTCATGTCTCACTCCACATGTAACTTTTAATATAATTATCTCACTTAAAAAAAAAACTTTTACCATTGTTACTATCCCCGGTGGTAAGGGGTTCATGCAGAATGCAAGAATGTTTGGAGATCAATAAAACATTTGACAATAATCATTCAAATTGAATATATGGTCATCTAAATGGCACCGTGACAAATATATTTACTCCCTCCGTCCCACCCATTTATCTACAGTTACTATTTTGGGCCGTTCCATTCATTTCTTTACATTCCAAAAATAGTAACATTTTACTAATATAAAACACTATTACACCCACTAACTTCCTCCACTTTCTCAAATCTACTATTAAATATTGATAGATCCCACAACTTTACCCACTTTTCATTACTTTACCTACTTAAATAAATAAATATATATATATATATATATATATAGGCAAATGATCAAAAGAGAACTTTTTTTTTTAAGAAAACTAAGGTACTAATCCTAACCATTGGATGTATTATAATCAATGGCCCCGCTAGGGGCACCCACACACTAATCAAATACACCCTCACACACACAATCCCACCTAATCCCCTCCGTTTTTAATTTGATTTTTCCCGTCAATCGGTGATATTTTTTTAAAATCTAATTTCTCAACATTTTTCTCCATCTCCCAACGATCAGTTTGAATACCATATGTGCTATATTTTAATTTAGTTTTCTAAGTTCTCCTTTTAAAGGGGTTTTCTCTAGATCCCTACTATATATATATATATATATATATATATATATATATATATATATTGGTCTCCGTGCCCACAAGGATGTAAAGATCCCGGTGGGGCGGAGGGAGTATATTTCTTATATCAAACAAACGCTAAAAAAATCAAGAAAATAATATCTTCAAACCAAACAAACATCCTGCATAACCAAATATATATATATATATATATATATATATACATATATATATATATATAATAACCATCCAAAGAACACAGTCATTAATTAATTATGATGATAGTAGTAGCAAAAGATAGACAAGTTAACACTAAATCATCTCTTGGACATTTGTACTTTCTAAACTGATTGGCGACCGTCTACGGACCTTTCAACAGTTTCATCTATGAGCTGCACCTACTAGAGTAGCAGGTCTTCAAAGCAACAGTCAATTACACCTACATCTGAAAATTGGTAACAAAACAAGATGTAAGTTTACAGGAGAGCAACAAATCAGATGCAATCCATTTAACATACAATCATACATGTTTATAAGAGTGTAACTTCAAATTGGCCATAAGAGAATAATTGGTCTAAAACACACTTCATTTAATTAGCATGAGAATTTCAACAATTAGAATAACCTATAGTAGTTATATTGATTATGCAGGCAATGGAAGTAGAAATTAGGAATATGGTCAAAGAGATTGTATAGACTTTCCATATGTTCTGCCTAACGAAGTTACTCGGATTTCTAGAATAAAAGCAGGCATTTAGATACATCTACAAAATGATTCCATGAAGAGGCATAAACACAAGTCCCTTTAAATATTTATTTATTCTTTGACGTATATAGGACAAGTGACCACAGCTTTCCAGAATATTACCAGTCAAACAAACCAAACCAACACCTCTGTCCTCGATTTAAAAAACTACTTTCTAAACACAATTTAAAATTGCCAGAAGGTTACATGTACCTTCGCAACGTGATCATGTCAATCTCATTACAAATAAATTTAATATAACGATCTCCATAACCTGACACCTAACTCTAATATAATTGCACAACTGTTTGTAGTCTGCATAGGCTATTTAAATTCCTTCAATAATATTATAAAACGTCTAGTCCAAGTCACAACTCCCCCATAGAAGAAGTACTGTGAGCAATTTTACCTACAGCATTGTGAACTTTATTAGGCAACTTTTGCAAACCATCGGCAAATATGAAGATCCACAAGGCCTTCAAAAAATATATTCACTCAAGTCTGTAAAATATCAATTGAATTTATTCAGAGACAGAATTCATCTCTTTTGTGCTTGTTCAACAAAAATTTACTCTAGATTCCATTTTTCCGGTATATATATTTAAATTGGCCAGAAATAACCTAAACTAAAGAATATTCAACTGATTAGTAAATAGTGTACATAAAGGGTAGGAGTAAAATAAATAAAATATATAATCAGCTTACCATAGGTACTATAGTTCAACATCTCCCAAAGAATTAAAACAAACTGCGCTCTGGGGGTATTCACCAAGAAGTAATCTCTCATTCGAGGTTGTGAGTTAATTTTACAAAGAAAAAAAATTACAACATCTAGATGGGGGACTGGGAATTAGTACCCATGACCTTTTCATGTTTGGAATGTGGAGAGGGGGGTAACATTTGCCACTAGGCTATCCTTACATCCTTACTTATATCCATTTATCTAAGTAACGCACAAAAAACGCAACATATATACATAGTGATACTTCTGTATGTAAAATTGTCATTTCTTGCACAAGGTATTGTGCATAGAGTACAAGAATGTCATTATTCTTTTAGTGCACCCCTATTGGCAGATATCCTCTCTTTCCGTTCATACTGTTTGTTGATCCAATGTGTTGCCAATTCATGTAAACTTCCACTGTTTTGACATATTTGTCATTTTGTAAAGTTCTAATTATGAACCTTTACTTCTTAGGATGCTTTTGCTGTTCAGGAATTGTGATTAATTAGTTAGGTATAGGATATGCTGACATTCACTTTTTCATAGTTTATGGTCCCTTTTTTGTGCTCTATAACATGAAAAAATTGAAGATTCAAGTTTCAATATTGACCTACAACACCTTGTTGTATAACTTTCGAGTTTTGACACTTTAAAATCATGTGGGTTACATATAATGAGATAAGAGATGGTTTGTTGAGGCCATCCAAGTGAACAGACTGATTTGACACTTATAGATGATTTGCACAGACAGTCGTTATCCCAGAAGTAGTGTAATTTCTAAAAAAGACTTTACGAAAATACACCAGGACTAATGTTGTTTCCCTTAGCAATCTCATGTTTAGGTTAAATAAATTGAAATTTGTAACTACTTGTAATGTTTACTATGTATAATGTTCAAGTGCTGAAGCTACTTCCTAATACTTATAGTGATAATATTCTCAATCATGGATTATGTGTATATGGTTCTGTTGAAGAAGGTATTGAATTTGCAAATGACAAGGAGAGGCATGAAGTAGAACCTGATTTGGAGATATTTTGACATTTAAGTACAAGGCTTTCGTCTTCTTGGCATAAAGAGTGGGCAGGAAAGATTATTTAACGAATGCTACCCAGGCATTGTCACATACTATATTTTGGTATGCGGGCATCGTTGATGAAAGTCTAGAGTTGCATGCGGACAAGTTACCTAAGGTAACTAACTGTACCGGGAGATATGCCTGAAAGAAGTTTCTCCAGAAGGCTTCTGACAGAGAGCTAATTTCTTGGCTCTGTATGAGAAAGGAACTATGAAAGATGCAAGGTTGTTTCTTTGATAGACTAGTAAATTGTGACTCTATAGATGATAACATTTCATATAATATGATGATTTATATGTCTACAAAACTGGTAATATCCAAATGCAATACCCTGTTCCACTCTTTGAAATGTGAGTAGTTTTTACACAAATCTAAGAGTTAGCCCATATATGACATAATGACAAGTAACAACGGAATTTAAGAATATTATTACTTATTAGTCACACAAATTGACGAATTTGTTTTCCTTTTCCACAAACTACTCAATAACCACGATCCATTACAAGTGACATGACTTTAAAAGAGAAACACAGGAAAAGAGATCATACATTATACGATATGTCATACTTAGCAGAAAGGGGAGCAATGAGTGTTGTACATGATGCCAAAATATAGAATTCTTACAGCTCAAACATAATGGTTTTAACTGTCAAGAACCAGACTTTTATGTGTAAATGGGTACAGATGATTCATATAGACCAATAATTATAATAAGTAGATACATTTAATAACACTTACCAGTTACCACCATAAGACTTAGGATTGCTCACCTTGCGAAATTTGAACATGTACTTTCCTCCTTCATACATGATCAAACTCTCCGGGAAGGAAGTGTCAACAGTAGCAGGCCCCTGAACAAATTGTTATTGACCCCAATACTTAACGGTTTTATGAACGTTATGAATCATAGTCTTGAAATTACAGGAAACTATGCTTGTAACGTCATCTAACGCACAGTATGATTCTACTGACTCTACTATTAGTGTCCCATGCTTTGTAATATTCAGAGGTGATCCACCTCTTCTAAGTACGGCATTGAAATGGAGAGTCCAACAGACTTCACCATTTTCTTGTCTCATCAACCATAAACTATATGGATAGGTAGCTTTCGCTTGACTCCAATGAGAAGGGTCTGAAGCACAAAGGGAAAGTGAGCCCTCAAACTCCATAAGCTTAAATAGGGTGAACTTTCCAAAATCATCGGGAACATTATCGGGCACTTTTAATTCCCCAAACCCCTCTTAATTAAAATCAAAATACAAAATCCTCAGTTCTTTACCATAATGAGTACGAAACTCATCCGTTCCAGGTTGTTTCATATCTATCCAATAAAAACCACCATGAAAATAAGTCCCTGTATTATCTCTTGCAAGTTTCAAAACCCCAAAGCCCGTTAACTTCCGCCACGTATCATTCTTAAAACTATAAATCTCAACCTTGGGAGCCACGTTCCCAAACTGCCTCCCCTGGCCATCCTGAACATAAACAACCCTAACGACTTTATAATCATCCATATTCTTATCATAACCCATCCCAACTACACAATAACTCTTCTCATGATTATCAAGAAGCTTCTTAAAATAACTGGAAACAACTTTTTTATATCTCATAACATAGGGATTCCAAAAATACAAGTATCGAGAAGCATAATGCGTATGCAAATCAGTTAATAAAAGCATTCCATTTACCTCACTAACTAATTTCAAGCTATGAGTCCTAGTCACAAACGGACCTCACTAACTAATTTCAAACTATGAGTCCTAGTCACAAACGGAATGTAAAAATTTTCAATTTCCAACAGTATCAGCAGAGATTAAGGAGCAGTAGTTGTCGCGAGAGGTAATAGGAGGGATAATAAGCAAAACATTTTTATTGTGCGAAATACAACGAGAGATTTGAGAAGAAATGAAAGAGGGGTTGTTGATAAGAGAGTACCATGTTTTGTTCACTGATGTTGACCTAATTAGGTCCTTTACTGGTAGGCGTATGAAGATAGCCTCCATTGTTACTTCAGCAAGATCCATAAACGACGTATCTGATGGCGATAAGCTTGACATTTTTGTTTTGATTGAGGAACAAAGTAGATTGAAATGGGAAAGTATGTTTTCTGTGGTGGGTGTTGATATGGTTTTTGTGTAGATTTCCAAACCACGCTAGGGATCCAATGTGCTTTTAACTTTATGGATTGTTTTTTTTTAATATTTTTTTTATATAACTTAGTAGGAAAATAATTTATGAAAACAATATAATATGTGATAGACTTAATACCTGAGTTATTATTTTTTGCAGAGAAATGGTCCAAGTATAGAAACATGCACGGGAGTGGCTGAACAATTATTTTTAAAGCGGCCGATTGCATTTCGTTACATGGGTTAGACGGCAGTTGATTTTCGAAGGGTAATTATGTCCAGCCTATGTGGACGATATAATATTTGGGTCTATTAATGATAATCTCTGCAAGGGTTATTCACAAGCCGAAGGCATTGACTATGATGTTCTTGGCATTCGCAACATTCTCAAACTTTAAAGTTTATCAAATTGATGTCAAGAGTGCTTTCCTGAATGGTAAGCTGGATGAAGAGGTCTATGTAGAGCAGCCACCTGGCTTTGAAGATCCAGAACTCCTGGACTTTGTCTACTTTCTCTTCAAGACTATTTATGGTTTTAAGCAAGCGCCAAGAAAATGGTATGACACTCTCTCAGAATTCTTATTAGAAAATGGTTTTGTACGTGGTATCATAGACAAAACCTTATTCTCTAAGAAGCATAAAAATGATTTGATACTAGTCCAAGTCTATGTGGATGATATAATATTTGGGTCTGCTAATGATAATCTTTGCAAGAGATTTTCTAAGTTAATGCAGAGTAGGTATGAAATGAGCATGATGGGAGAGCTGAAATTCTTCCTTGGATTGCAAGTAAGTCAAAGGCAAGATGGCATATTTATTTTTCAATCCAAGTATCTTAAGGAACTCCTCAAGAAGTATCACATGGAGGATGCATCTTCAACAAGAACTCCATCATCTACAGCTGTCAAGCTTAGTGATAGTAAAAATTCTATCAAGGTAGATATCACAAGCTACAGAGGTATGATATGCTCATTACTTTACCTTACTGCAAGTAGACCCGATATTATGTATGCTACATGCTTATGTGCAATGTTCCAAGCGGATCCTAGAGATGTTCATCTCGTTGCTGTGAAACGGATCTTGAGATATCTTAAGGGTACACCTAATCTAGGTATTTGGTACCCTAAAGAATCTAGTTTTAATCTCGTTGGATATACAGATTCGGATTATGCAAGAAGTGTTGTTGATAGGAAAAGCACATCTGGGAGCTGTCAATTCCTAGGTAGCAGATTGATCTCCTGGTATAGCAAGAAACAAAAAACAGTTTCCAACTCAACAGCAGAAGCTGAATACATCGCTGCTGGAAGCTGTTGTGCTCAAATCTTTTGGATCAGGAATCAGCTGTAAGAACCCAGATTTTTGGGTAGAATTAAAACTTTTATTATGTATTGATGTAAGAGTGAACAGTGGTTACAACTACAATGTAATACTGGCTTTAAAGAATGAATAATGGAAGGATAAAAGATTCCAAGGTTATATGTCCTGAAGGATGCTATTGGATGATAACTTAGATTAGAATAATCTATCTCCTAGAAAGTAAGATAAGATTCCCTAGAGAGAAATAGATACCCTCATGTCATCCAAATCAATATCTATTATAAGCCCAGCGGTCCGTAAAAAGGGTTAAGGAACACTCGAGGGTGAACCAGGTTCATTTTCCCAACTATAGGAATTAAATAAAAATAAGTGATGAATAGTGATTTTGGTGGAATTTGGAATATTATTATAATAATGTTATACCCGGTATTCGGAACGGATTTCTGAGTTCGTATTAGTGATCCAGGAGGAAAATAAGTGTATGTAAAAGCTGTCGGATTCAGAAACAGAGCACTTTCATTTTCTCCGAGAATTCCCTGGACACTGCCAGACTTAAGGATTTATAAAAGGGAATTAAGGAATTTAAATTCGAGAAGTATTAAGAAAGATGGAGAATGTTATTATAAATATTAAGAAGGTTTTCGGTAAAACCCTAAACTAGAAACGAATGAGTTAGTCCCTCGAACGATCAATGAATTGAGCAATAATCGGACAAAAGAGCAAGCAGAGACTAAGATGCATGCATGTGCTATGTATAAAATATCTACTAACCAAACTAGAATCAAGGAACTAGAACCTTAGAGCATGCAACCAAGCACTTAGCAAGTAACTAACTAGTAAGCTCTAAACCACCATAAACTCAACACTTGTCATGGTGTTTCCTCATCCAACACTTCACAACTTTATTAAAGCAACCAAGGATGAGATATTATGTTAAACATTCACTTTATGCATTATTAGCAAATCAACCAAGCAAAGAACATAAAACACTCCCAAAGAAACCCCATTCGGCTTTCTTGAAATTCAAGAACTCAAATCCAACTTCCAACCATTTGTTGATCTTGAAACTTTTTATTTGAGTCCTATAATTCATAAAAATGATCTCCTCAAAATCTTAGCATCAAACTCATCTTTTTCCATTTTCAAAGAAATGATTTAAGAGGAGGGTGAATAGTGTTTTCAAGAACAAAACTTTTGGATCTTGATTTTGGGTGATGATCCAAGCTTCATGGAGGCTATACAAGGACCATACAAGGCTTAGTAAGGCTATATCACTCTCCAAGGAAGGTATAAACCTCATGAACCCTTAGTTGACTTTGAGTTTTAAGCATGTTCTTGAGTGATCTATGTTTAGTGGTGTTGTTAGTAAGTTATAAGCATGATTATAAGCATGATTAAGATTGGGTTTTGATAAATGTTAAAAATAGCTTAGATGAACGGAAAGGCATTGCTTGGCCTCAGTTCATGGTTATAAATCATGTATATGTTGTTTGGAGTAGATATCATGATTATTGGGAGTTTTGGAATTTGGTAAATATCCGATTTATAGCCGTCGTAATGCCGAAATTTCGTTAACCTTAAGAACACGAGTTTGACAGTAGGTATAAACCACTGATTAACTTCGATTTCTTCCATGATAAGATAGATTATGTTATAAGCTTCGTTCTGATATAAAGATCGTATGAAATGGACTTACGGTTTAGGAGTTATGATTAAATTCGTAAAAGAGGTTCGAAACCGTAATCGAAAGTTCGTAACTGAAATTGGAATCCCTTAACATGACTAAGTCAGTGACGAATCATGGTAATTAAATATTAGAGGTCATAAGGAAGGCGTGAGAGAAAACCACAAGTAAAATGGATCGTTTTCCGATTTTATAAAAATGTTCGAATCGAGGTTAAATGCGAAGAAACCACTTTTCGGAGGTAACACTATTCACTAGAAGCTCCTGCCCTGTTTTAGTGAAATCTGTAAAATTTAATCTTCTGATCTAAGTCCAATTTTGAGTTAGCTACCTTCTATATATTCTCTAGATCATGTACGCGAAAACGGTGCGTCATTTGAGTTAACGGTTACCGAGTTATGAACGTTTTAGTGAAAGAGGTGTGAATAGTAAAGATCCGTAGTCGACCGAACTTCAAAAATACATTTCACCTATCTAGACCCGTGGCTTCGAATTGGAAATTTTATGATAAATATTACAAATACCAAAAATGATTTTATAAGTGGTTTCGTAATTAAATACGTTTCCAGTGATTTATTAAAAGTGTTAAAGTGCGAGTCACGGAATAGTGATTCTCAGAAAAGTCACCTCTAGGGATACTACTTTGGCCACCCTTTTTGGCTAAGTTAAAAAGGGAATTTCGAGTCGACTAAAACACGAAACTTGTTAAGAATTATCAAGACCACATATTGGTGCAAAGAACGAGGTTATAATTGATTAAGTAAGATATACGAAAAATCCGACATTAAGGATGGGTTCGAGGGTGTTTTGGACTAAACTTACATGACTTAAGTTAAGTTGTACTTAACCTTCGAAATGTTAAGTGATTGACCTCGGTTATTGTGACTATTTATAGATCATTGGATTGACACGAGGCACACTACCCCTACAGGATTATCAGGCAAGTTTCCAATACTTGGAACTGTTGTTGTGATAGTATATATGATGATTGTTTTATACATATGCCATAGCATGCATGCCTACTTTCAAGTTAATATTGAATTACTTGTTCCCTGAATTGATATCGGCTTATAGACTATATATGAAACATCAGTTATAAGCCGGATTGTTTGGTTAAGACCCTTAGCGAAGGGCGTATGATATTCATACCTCAAATATAGACCGGGAGTCGATATTTTGTAATATATATATAGTCGTGGAAACCCGGAGGGATCCCAGCGACAAATTTATTATTTCGAGGATATTTATTCGATTACGAATCTTTCGAGGAACGTTATTTGAGTATTACCTCAGTGAAGGAATACTTAATGAATATTATTTTGGATATTCATTTAGAATATTATTTGGATATCCATTTGGAATATTATTTGTTAAATGAATATTATTTTCAAATATTCATTTAAGGTTTGATTTATTCAGTATATAGTATTTTAAATATTTATTTAGGTTTATTTATTTAATGAATACTATTTTAAATATTCATTTAAGAAGAGATTTATTTAATAAATAATTATATATATTCATTCGAGGATTACTTACGAGCAATATTATGATTTAATAATATTCCGTAATTATTATTGACTTAATAAATATTCTTGGAATATGTAATTAAATTCTTTTGAATTCTTTTTGTAATGATTTATATTATTCAAGGGTTATCCTTCACCTTCAGATATTATGTAAAATATTTCGAAGTCTTTTATGACTATTTTATCAAGGGGAGGTTCCCAAAACTCTATTTTCATTTAAATCTGTCTTAAAGAAGATTTGAATACTCGCTCAACTTCCAAACGTATATAAGGGGACCTCACTTGAGCGATGTTATTTATTGGACTGCCCGGTCCTATACTTGCTAAAACTATCTTGTCACTCACATCTTGATCCTTTCAAGCATCGATATGAGTCTTTTGGTTACCTCCTCAATGCTCGAGGGGTATGATTGATGTAACAAGTTTATATCCATTAACAAGCATCAGCTTGGGAAATATTGGTGAATTTTCCTTTCCAATTAGATACGACTACTTTGTGGAGTCCTATCAACAAGTGTTACACTTGGGGAAAAAGGGGAACGAACTTTACGTTTCAGAGTCATGGATGATATTCGAACTAGGAGACGCGTAAGTGGCCGAGTGGCGCCGGTCCAGCAATAGCCCAACCGTTGGCTGAGGAGTTCCAGAGGGCGGTAGATAAGTAATTCCGTCGGAGCTACCTTCTACATGTAGAGAACGACTGATGAGATGCATGACATACGACTGATCATCGTAAACGTCAGGGCATCTGGCGCGGCAATGCTCCCGTATTAGTTCATCTACTAAAAATGAGAAATTTCTGCAACACTGTTGGTGTTGGCAAGGTGAAAAAGTGTTGAAACCGGAATTGCAATATTTTTCCTGCAAGTTCCTTTTTTTTTATAATTGAGAATATCTTGCTTATCCTTTACATAGCAGATATTTATTCAAAACAAATATATTTTTGAGTTACCTTGTAACTTCATCTCATACCTTATATCGGTACTACATCGTTAATGCATGGCATATGGTTTCAAAAGATATTTTGGACTGTTATATATTATCACTGTTCAATTATATTTCTGGTGGGCTATTGCTCACCCTTGCTTTATTTATTTATATCACAACAACAGCTAGATCAGATGGCCGCGCAAGGTGCACACAGCGTAAGCAGGTGTCAACCGTCAGAGATTTACCACTAAGGTCTTTGCTACCTTTGTTGAGGATGCAACTACTGGTAGGCTAGTTGTTAGCAATTGAGCCTCAAATGTATTTATATTATGGTATCTATTAATGGATGGCAAAGAGTATGTAATTTTACAATTGTAATTCTTTGGGTTGTAAGAACTCAAACTTGTGATTAATAATATTGTTGGTTACTCTGATTTCATCTCTGGGACTATAACGGGTGTGTTTTATGTTGTTGTTTTGGGTCACAAGGTTGTAATTTAAATTATGTTGGATATTGAGACCGCAACGACTAGATCCCTGACCCTGGATCTGGGGGTGTTACATCAGCTAAGAGATTATGGCCTTGTGTTAAACAAGATTCCTATCTTGTGTGATAATACAAGTGTCATTGCAATCTCCAACAACCCTGTGTAGCACTCGAGGACTAAGCACATAGACGTAAGGTATCATTTCATTAGAGAGCACGTCATGAATGGTACCGTGGAGTTACATTTTGTACCCACATAAGAACAAACAACATATATTTTTACTAAGTCTCTTGACGAATCCATATTTACCAGATTAGTTGGTAAATTGGGTATGTTAAATGGTCTTAGTAATTAAACTTGTTAATATCTGATATTTGTTCTTAAATGAATTTACAAGTGACTTTTTATGTGGTAATTAAGAATCATTAGTGAAATTATTTTATCATTTAATTTTTTTTATTTTGCTTATTCAAGTGAATTTTTCCATGTTTATATCTTCAAACTTCATACTTTCTTATTTATGATATTTTTAATAAGTCATATTTTCTCTTTAAATAATTTCCAAGTGAAAGTTATTTTATTAGAAATTATTTTGACTTATTGAATTTATTATAAATATATTTATAAATATTTAGATTTTTCTATATTTTATGTTTTGAAGTGTTTGTCTTTTTATTAATCTTTAATTTCTGCTTAAAAGGCTACCCCATAGTCTTTTTAGCATTTTTAGAACCTTTAGTTTATTTTTACCTGGTTATTAGAGTCTCTACATATCTGTTTTTGTTTATTTGTAATTATTTTTTCATGATTTTTCAATTTAGTCACTCATGTTTGTACATTTCCATTTCAAATCTGTTGTCTTTTTCAATTTTATTGCTCGGCTGATGTAATAACCCGAATTTCTGGTAGAATTAAAACTTTTTCTAATTATGAATAAGTGCACTAGTGAATGGATATTGTCATGGATGATGACCCTGATTCGTATGTGTATCGTCAGAATAGAGTAATTCGAGGGTTGACGACAAAGATAAGAATAATCTATCGTCCAGAAAATGAGGTAATGAACCCTGAAAGGGGAGAGGAGGAGTGAATAAGCATCTTCCTACGTGCATAGTGTTTCCCATACGTGCATAGTGTTTCCCATACGTGCATAGTGTTTCCCATACGTGAATAGTGTTTCCCATACGTGCATAGTGTTTCCCATACATGCATAGTGTTTCCCATACGTGAATAGTGTTTCCCATACGTGAATAGCAATTTTTGGATGAATAGTGATTTTGAGGATTAAGAAACTTTTCATACCACCCTATGTTCGGGATAGGGTATGGATATTTCGAAGCCGTATTAGTGATCGACGGAGTAAATAAGTGTATGCAAAGACGATCGGAATTCAGAAATTCCAGATTCTATTTTTAGGCAAGATTTGACCGGGCAGTGAATTAAATATTATTATAATCCAATAATTGAGATATTAACTTTGAGGATTGAATATTTTGGGATTTTATTATATTTGATTTAAGAAACAAGAATGGAAACCCCTGAGATAGCGGGACGAGCATTCTAGAAACCGCTGAAGCTTTATAACGAGAGTAAGGAATAAAACGAACGAATCATGGATTATGGATTGAGTTCATATAAAGGTTAATTATCCTACAAAATCATCAAGAGGATTATACCCCAGAATCATTAAGGTATTATGCGTACCGAGAAGTTTCCCGGTAAACCCTAGCGGTAAATCTATTTAGTTATTCTTCGAACGATCAGCGAAATTGAGCAATAACCGGACAAAGAAACGTACAAGCAATCTAGGATGCATCCAATATAAGTTAGTGGAACATGACATAAGCACTTTATGAAAATATCTTGCATCCAAATGTAATTTACCAAGGACTTAAGTGCAAGAATGCAAGAGATGAGTACCTAGTTGCATTTTCTGAGGATAAGGCATTCTAGAAACCACCAATCACAACTTGACACCTAGAAAGAGAGGATGCATCCAAGTATTAAGTGATACATATCCTAAACATTAGCATTATTGGACATAAAGTGAAGAAAAAAAACAAAACAAAACCATTTCCTTGAAGATTAAGAACATTCGGCCATGGTGTAAGAAAAACAAGATCCAACCATCAACAATTGCTCATATTTTGAAGGTAAGACCTATATTTCATAACTAATACATGGTATGAATTTGATATTTTAATTCCAAGGTTTGCCTAGGTAGAAAAATCCATGAAGTTGAGGCATGAATAGTGAAATCAAGAAACTAACTTTGTTTTCTTGATTTTGTTTGATGATTCAAGTGGTGATAAGGCTAGATAAGGATCATACAAGGCTTACTAGGTGTTAATCACTCTCCAAGGAAGGTAACAAGTCCATAAACCCTAGATCTTACCTTGAGGGTTATGTGTTTTTATGAATGATTTAGTGTTAGTATGCTATGTTATGCTTAGATCGATGGTTATAGTTGATTATGGTTGTTGTTTGGATGATGATCCATGAGATGGTTGATATATGATGTTGTTAGACTAGTCATGATGATTTCATGTGTTAGAATTGATGGGGTGTAGTGCTTGATTGAATCACGGTGATGTGAAAACTTTGAAAAACGTGTAAACATAGCCGTTATAATGCCCAAATTTCTTTAAGCCTTAAGAACCGAGCATGACAGTAGATTTAAACCTTATGACCAGTTGGGTTTCTGACCTATACTTGTAGGTTTTGAATCATAGATCATTTTGGAAAAAGAATCGTAGCATTCAGAGTTACGGTTTAGGAGAAATGACAAAATTCGTAAAAGTTGTTCGTAGCCGTAAGTGTTGAGTTGGTGACTGGAATTGAGACCCTTAAAAATGGAATTAGAACATGATATTTTGAGGATAAATACTAGAGGTCATAATAAAGAGGTGAGAGAAGACGGTATGTCAAAAGAATTATTTTTCGATTTTATAAAAATGTTTCAGTCAAGGTGACGAGCGAGAGGACCCCTTAGGAGAGGGCTTGGACTTAACTTTGAAAATGACTTTGTAAAGTGGACGATCGAGGTTCGATTTTAAAACGAACTCTTGACTTAAGTGTTTGTTGATTATTTTGGACTTAGTACGAGTCTAGAGGGACCCCTAAGTGCCTTGTTTGAGGTTGGCTTAAGTGTTTAAGCGTTGTGTTATGAATGGATCGTTTAAGGGATTAATAGCGTGTTTTCTTGACATTGTTTAGATTGTCGGGCCCCGCTACCAGCCCTTACTGCATCAGGAGTACAAGGCAAGTATACTTAACCTTACTCTATTGTTCAGAGTATATATGTTCAATAAATGGTGTATGTGGTTCAAATGTTTTCACTACGAGTTGCAAGTATTTCATCTAGTCGATTAAATACCGGATATTGATGCAATCGAATGCATGTATATATAGATGATTGTTCCGAACGTTATTCGGATAGTATATAAGTATAGTATTACGTATAAGAGCTATTGGTCCATATGATTAGGACAAGTATCGATGTACATTGTTCGTACTCGAGTAGTGTTATAATATTGTTGGAATATGTATACGAGTTGTTGGTCCATATGATTGGGACAAGTATCGAGGTACATTGTTCGTACTCGAAGGAAGATAAAATGTTTCTGTAAAAGTATATTGTAATTATGAGGGGTGATGAGAGAGTTGATCTGGATCATTTTATTTGAATCCATGATCAAAGCAGTCGTTTATATGTTTCCTCTTATATTTCGAGAGGAAGGTGATTTATTGATAATAGTAATTGTTCGTTGTTTCCGAACGATAATAGTATCATGAATTAAGGTGCACGTGGAATTATACGTGACATCGAAGATGATGAGTATGTTGAGGTGCACGTGGAATTATACATGACATCGAATATGATAAGTATGTTGAGACTATTCACAGCAGGAAGGAATAGACTATGATGAGACTTTTGCTCTAGTTGCAAGATTGGAGGCAATACGAATATTTCCAGCATATGCCTCTCACAAGAAATTCAAGGTGTTTCAGATGGATGTGAAAAGTTCTTTTCTTAATGGAAAACTTGAAGAAGAGGTGTTTGTTGAACAACCACCAGGTTTTGTGGACACCAAATATCCAGATTATGTCTACAAGCTAGACAAAGCACTCTATGGACTTAAGCAGGCACCAAGAGCATGGTATGAAACACTTGCTCAATTTCTTCTAGAAAGTGGATTCAACAGAGGCACAATTGATAAGACTCTGTTTTATTTTAAACAAGGAAGTGACCTGCTTCTAGTTCAGATTTATGTAGATGACATAATTTTTGGGTCTACAAGTGATAAACTCTGTAAGAAGTTTGTCAAGCTCATGCAGTCCAGGTATCAAATGAGCATAATGGGAGAGCTAAATTATTTTCTAGGCATACAAGTAAAGCAAACAGATGATGGAATTTTTATAAATCAAGCAAAATATACCAGAAATCTTCTCAAGAAATTTGGTATGCTTGACTGTTCATCTGCAACGACTCCCATGGCAACAGCAACAAAATTGGACAAAGACACAGGGGCACAAGTAGATATGACAAATTACAGAGGCATGATAGGATCACTTCTTTATCTAACTGCAAGTAGACCTGATATCATGTATGCCACATGTCTTTGTGCAAGGTTTCAGGCAGATCCAAGAGAACCACATCTAACAGCTGTGAAGAGGATTTTCAAGTATCTAAAGGGCACCATAACTCTAGGTCTGTGGTATCCAAGAGAATCAGAATTCAAGCTAGTTGGTTACTCTGATGAGACTTTGCTGGCTACAAGGTAGACAGAAAAAGTACTAGTGGAAGTTGTCAATTTCTGGGTGACAGACTGGTTTCTTGGTACAGCAAGAAGCAGAAATCAATTTCTACATCTATAGCTGAAGCAGAGTATATTGCAGCTGGTAGATGTTGTGCACAGATTTTATGGATGAAGAATCAATTGCTGGACTATGGATTGAGGTACAGTAAAATTCCTATTTACTGTGATAACCAAAGTGCTATTGCTATGACAGGTAATCCAGTACAACATTCAATGACTAAGCACATCAGCATAAGGTACCATTTCATAAGAGAACATGTGGAGGAAGGAAATATAGAGCTCCATTTTGTGTCTACAGAACAACAGCTTGCAGACATCTTCACCAAGCCATTGAGTGAGGCAACGTTTACAAAGCTGGTAAATGAACTAGGAATGATCTCTGGTTCTGACTAGAGATATTGGTTAGACTCAAAACTCATGTTTCTCTAAATCTGTTCTACAATCTCTGTCTGTCAAACTCTGTCTGTCAAACTCTGTCTGTTAAACACTGTTGGCTAAACTCTGATAATGTTATTGTCTGAACATTACACCAATGAAGAACCTTGTATGAAGCATATTCTCAGTAGTAAATCATGCATTCTTCTAAGTTATTCGTGATCTAATCTAAGACTGTGCAGACAAATTCACAAACCATAACACCGATCTGTTATTTTTAGCATCTCTTAGTTTATTAATCCTAAACTCTGAGTCTGTAAACACTGTCTTCATTGCCTCTCATAAATAACTTTATTACTAATGACACTGTGTAACTGATTAGAAGGACATGGAGATATGCAAATTGATTTGGTTTATATGCTTTGAATACAAGAAATTGTGCTAAAAAGATTTCTACTTGGGATTGACTGTGCTAACTAACCAGTGAGCTTTTTGAGCCTTATTGCATATCTTTTGCAAATTATTCATTTGTATGAGAGTCCACAGATTAGTTGCATTGCTAGCAGTTGTTTGAAATCTTTTCTGAAATGCATGATATTATTTATTGATAAAATGAAAAAAGGCAGTAGGTATAACCAAAATATCTCCATATTTACCACACCCTAATTACATGAGATCCCAAGACAGTTTTCAAATGTATATTCTTGTAGATTCAGCATGTTAACCAACTTCCCTATGCATTTAACATGGACTTTTGTGATTTTATACACTTTCATGAGATTATGGATGTTAACCATGCGAGTTTGTGCAATCAGTGTTTACTGAATTTTTTTATGGATTTTATAAAATATTAGATGCTTTAATTAATTTTTCAGTAACCTCTGCTTCTCACACACATATTTTCACAACTGTACAGTCTATGTAAAGGTCATGATAATAAGGTGGGATAAGTGATAAAAACTATTGAATTTTGTGAAATATTCTGAGGTGCAAATTTTGTTTCAGATGATTGATTTATTTGGGGTTATTTGAAAATTTGATTTTGCATCATGCCAACTGTTAATTGCTAATGGGAAGTTAATTTGCCTTGATTAAATGAGAGAGAGAGTAGTGGGGAGTTATAGGTTTCTTGGTAATAGGAGAGAGAAACATTAGGACAGCGGTATTTACTGCGCGTGCCTGTATCTGCATTAGTGCATGTGCGCCACGTGTCCCACTCACACAAATTACAATGAACCATTATGAGATTTAATGATTGAAACGATTCAGTTTTAATTTTAATTACACGGTTAATCATTTTCTCACGTTCATTTACAAAATACATACACACTCTCTCATTATTCTCACAACCACTACTAGCTTTCTCACTCGCGCATTTTATCAAACACTTTTTGTGCTTCTTCTTTATTCACACAAATGGCCACCAAAGCATTCACTGTTGCTGGATTATCTTTCTCCACTAACAATTATGCAGCACCATTGCGAACAAAGAATGCTCCAGAAGCATTTCATGTGATACAAAATTTCTTGAAAGATTCGGAAATAGGAACGGCGCTTGTGGAACCATCGACTCTGTCTGCTTCTCAAATCGTCAATTTCTAGCAAAATTCCACATATGATGATGGCAAGAATGGCACACCATCAATCATTTTCACACATGAGGATCAAGAGTTTGTAATTACTCCTCGTACTGTTTGTGAGGCTCTTGGTTTTGAGATCTATACTTGTCACAATACTGTTGGTGAAAAGCCTCTACGAGATATGCTCAAGGAGATAGGCTATTCAGGCTCGGTAGAGAAGCTTGGTTCAATCAAGAGACCACAATTACGCAAGGAGTGGAGTTTTTTCTTTGATTGTATAACCAGAGCTTTTGGAAACAAGATCACGAATTGGGATGCAATTCCAATTGACAGTCTTCAAATTGGGTATTCTCTTCTTTATGGTACCAATTTTAATTTTGGTAGACATGTCTTGATGAACTTAGGAGAAAGATTATCTGCTTTTCCTACAACTGTGTATTATTCTAGATTCTTTCAATTGTTATATAATGCTTGTGTGCCTAATCAGTCAATTGATGAAGGAGATGAAGTGCAGGCATTTACATTGACAAAGAGAATGTTTTCTGATCTCATTAACAAGGATGTAGCTAAATTTGAATTGCCTGATATGGCTTTTCCTCTAGCACTGCAAAACTCACTAAACCAGCCACAAGAAACACAAGAACATCAACCTGAGCCAAACACTACTGAACCAGCAAATGTCAACATCAACACACCACCCAACCAAAAATCACCTTCAAACAGTGAACCATCTCTAAATATTCTTGAGCCAATTGCTACTTTTGTTTCTAAGCCAAAACCAAACTCTTCATCCTTGGCGAAGAGGGATGATGCTGAAGATGGAGATGCAAAGGCTGAAAGATCAAGAAAAGGGAAATCAGTTATGATTGAAGATTTAATATCAAAGTCTGGAAAAGCAAATACAGATACAAAGGCTGTTGGTTTAGGCTCTGATGGCCAAGGTTCTTCTAAGACCAAAAGTCTGATTTTCACTGAACAACTACAAACAGATGAAGAGCTAGCTGCAAAGCTATTCATGGAAGAGCACAAAGGGGTAACACTGGAAGATATTAGAGCTGAAGAGTTAAGACTTCAAGCTAAGCATGCACAAGCCTTAAAGTCTGGGAAATTGAAGAAGAAGGTTGAAAAGACTTCAAGGCCTATTCAAAAAGGCATAAAAATCAGTGAACATGTTGGAGATACTCAGACAGTGTTTGTATCTAGAAGATCAGCTGATAATGAAGCCAAGCTGAAGTTAAAAGGAAAGGTTGGTGAAGAAGAGAAGAGTATGAAGAAATCAGATACAACCACTGTCATTGCACAAGTTGTTCAGAAACCACTTTCTTCTCAAATGTAACCAATTTTTGCAAGAACAACAACTGTTGATAAAACTCTTGCAACTAGAGGAAACATTTTTCAAAGCAGATCTGTATTGTCTAAAGAACCAAGAGATACATCTGGCTTGGGTTCACAATGGGAAAGAAGAATGTCAAATAGTCCTCAAGAACTATCATCTCTGGCTGTTCCAGGAGTTGGAGTCCCACAAGAGAATCTTGATAAGCTTGAATCAGTTCAGTTAATATATCAAAGAAGTTTGCAGAAATATTTTCTTTTATACTTCATGGAAGATGGAACTGTATTTAAGATTGCAGAACAAGACATTAAGCTCAAGATGTATGAAGAATTGCAGTATGTCTTGCATATCTTAAAGGTGAAGAATAAGGAGACTTACCAAGCTGCAGAAGTGATAAGGAAGCAGGTGAAAAGTTCCAAGATACTTTCTGGGATAAAGAACATAACAGATTATGTACCAAAGTACAGGAGTTATCAAGGGAAGCTTATTGAAATGAAAAGAAACAGTGCTAGATTGAGAACAGATCTGGGTGTTACTGTGTTAAAATTTAATTTGGAATCAGCAGAAGCACAGTACATCAGACTGGGAAATGAAATGAGGAAGAACAAGATCTATGCTCTAAGATCAGCAATCTATCAAACTGATGGTAGTGATCCTAAACTTACAGAAATTAAGCTGACAATGGAGAAAGAACTTGAAGCTGCAGAAAGGAGATTGCTCATAGACTACCTTAAGTCAACACCAGATGTTGAAGAGGTTAAATGAATTAAGCTCTGTAAGTATTTCTTGTTTTCTGTAAATTTTGTTAAGTAACAGCATAAACTCTGTTTAGTATTTGAACACTGTATATATCTATGTGTTTTGACATCATCAATTATCTGTTAACTTGAACATTTTTGTTAATGAACAAGTTGGGGGAGATTGTTAGATATAATTGATGTGAATGTTATCAGTGTTTATTTGAGTACAGTGTAATATCAGAGTTTAGCTGGAAGCACAGTCAGAGTTTGCTAAAGTCTGACTGATGGAAGCTAGACAGAGTTTATTAAACTCTGTCAAGGAGCAGCGTCTACTAATCAACTACAGTGATTGCGGGATAATTGAAGATATTTATGGAAGACATATCACTGAAGATTGGATAGCTACTAAACGAGATTGAGTTGTATTAGAAGACGTGTAACAATCATGATTGATATCAATTGTATAGATGATTTATAGGAGTATCAAATAGTGATTGTAACAAAGCTGTATGTATTATAAATACAGTTAGGTTAACCCTAGAAGGGTATCGATATTGAACTATCATTCATTGTAACCTAGCAGCTCTCTGTAATATTCAACAGAGAGAGTTTTTAATACAAAAACAATTTTAAGTGCAATAACGTGTTCTTAATTGTTATTTTCTCATACATATTAGTGTGTATTCGGCCTAACATAGTACCACTTCCGTATGTGATCATGGTTGCATTTGGCATATGCAACAAGCCCTTTAAACCCCTGGGCAGCCCTAGTGGACGAGTAAGGTCTCGTGAGGGCCTATAGTGAATGTACCCACAAAATCCAACTGACACAATCAGAATCGACACACAAAACGCAATGCATGAATGCAACTAATATGAATGCAACAATCCCCTTAGAATGACCATAACCAACTCAATAAGCAAATATCTCAAAGAATGCAATACGTCCAAATAGAGCTCGACTAAGTCCTCGTATACTAACAATACATGAACAGAAACGTGCATGTGTGTGATGCTCACCAATATACTCCTAACACTAGATCAAAATCATACATATCCTTCGCCAAGACAATCACGGGAGTATAAATAGAATGAACTGTAAACACTTCATAACCTTGAAACACCTCCATCATCATATGAGTTAGACAGGAATTCATGCTTTATTAAGAACAACTACGACACATAGTAATAACACAACAATACATGCTTATTTAACTGTGCAATGGATGAGACCCCTAAAGGCTTATACAATAATACCCATATAGTGAGCGTTAGGTCAGCAATCCCAAACCATAAAGGCTTTAGGTTACTAGGACTAAGTCCCCTCAGACTTAATTATTCGAGTATTAAAGAGCTCACCCTGGTTAATTTTGCATTAAACACTCACATAACTTTTCTTTTCTTTTTTTATAGATTTTTTTATATGCGATCTTGAATGAGAATTCTCAATTCCAATCCTAGACTACTCATAATACGCAGCCCCCAGCGAGAAGGCGCACGTCTACGAGTGGCTACTAGCCTTTGACACCTAGCCAACAAACACTAGCATGAAATCTCTGTTTTCCCCCAAACTTATACTTCAGTGCTCCTACATCATCAAGGGAATAACGAACATTCTAAATATAATCAAGTGATTAAATTTCAAAACAACCAGACAAGTATGACTCAATCTAATTCAAAAGCAACCAATGAGACTGTGGAAAGATTGTGTTTCTGAAACATGCAAGTCAATTTTATAAGAACTTAAAATCAACCCTCTATTCATCATTACTACACTCAAATCAACATCAACCTGTCGAACCAGAACAGTCAATTCCTAAGGGATCATGAAATATACCATGCAAATGCAACTAAAATGGACTCACATGGTATATACAACAAATATGCAACAAAATGCTCTATATGAAACAATCATGCAATAATATATACAAAACACGAATGAATTACTACTAACATGCAAAATATGAGTACCTACCTACATGAACACATGACACTCTACACATACTACTACATACCCTCAAAATCACCCCCAAACTTAAAATATTCAATGTCCCCATTGAAGGTAAATAAGAGGATAGTAGAGAACATACCTAACACATGGGTTACCTCCCACGAAGTGCTGTCGTTAATGTCATTTAGCCGGACACATCTGAATCAAATCATGGTGGCTCGAAGATCGTATTTAACTTGTCCTTAGCA
This sequence comes from Kitagawia praeruptora, assembly GCA_037693485.1. NCBI lineage: Eukaryota > Viridiplantae > Streptophyta > Magnoliopsida > Apiales > Apiaceae > Kitagawia > Kitagawia praeruptora. Next base: position 85,496,803 of record CM075353.1, on the reverse strand, counting down.
GAAGGACCATTCACCCATTGTTTGACAACCTTCTTGCTTTCTTCCCACATCTTTTCTAAATCACACTTCACCTTGACTTTTCCACCAATCGATCTTTTCTTTTTTTTCTTCACACCTCTAAGGTGTTTAGGCTTTCCGTCGATTGATTAGAACACTCTTCTACCTCATCATCCACGATCCATCTTCTTAACACATTATTATGACAATATTTAAAAATCATCAACTCATTATTCAAAAGGACATACTTCAAATATGATGGAAGTTTACCAAGCTTGACATTCGAGAGATCTCGAATGGAAGAATTGTCAATGGAATCACTGATGTGATGCTCAAGCTTGTACATGTCTGACTTCTCGCTCATCAACTGATCAAACTCCTTTCTCTGGCCTGTATCAACCATTTCCACGCTGAAACATTCTTCATCATCCATTGGAAATTTCATGGCCTTGAACACATTAAAGGTGACATTCTGATCTTGCACCCTCATCGTAAGCTCTCCTTTTTGCACATCGATCAAAGTACGACCCGTAGCTAGAAAAGGTCTTCCCAAGATTATGGGAATCTTCTTATCTTCTTCAAAATCAAGGATAACGAAATCGGCAGGGAATATGAGCTTATCAACCTTCACCAAAACATCCTCCATTATACCCCTCGGGTATGTGATAGTCCGATCAGCCAACTGTAAAGAGATGTTGGTCGGTTTTGGATCCGACAAACCAAGTTGCTTGAAAATAGACAAGGGCATGAGATTAATGCTAGCTTCCAAATCACATAAGCATTTGTCGAAGAACAACTTCCCAATAGTGCATGGAATTGTGAAGCTTCCTGGATCCTTGAGTTTTGGTGGCAATTTCTGTTGCAAAACAGCACTGCACTCCTCTGTCAATGCCACTGTTTCAAATTCTTCTAACCTTCTCTTTCGTGACAAAATATCCTTCATGAACTTGGCATATCTCAGCATCTGTTCAAGAGCTTCCGCAAAAGGTATGTTAATGGACAATTTCTTAAAGACATCCATAAATTTCTGGAACTGTTTTTCTTGATTTTGTTTCTGCAAACATTGAGGATATGGCGGAGGAGGATAGATCTGATTCACCAACTTTTGCTTCGGAGGAGAGTTTTCAGTAGAATTTTGCTTTTGAAGTCTTTTTGGGAATGGAGGAGGAGGATAGACATGAGTGCTCTCTGTAGACTGCTTAGGAGTAGACAATTCAATGGATTTCTTGCTCTTCTCCACTTCACCATTCAACTGCTCAGCTGCCAAATCAGAAATTGGATTTTCTTTAGAAGGTTCCACCTGCTGCTGCTGAATTTCTTCTTCCTCTTCAACTGCAGATTTTTGAGTGCTCGTGACTCTACCAGATCTCAAAGTAACTGCGTTGACCTGTTCTTTAACTTCTCTCTTGCCTGGATTAACTTCTGTGTCACTAGGTAGAGTTCCTTGTGGCCTATTGAGTAAGGCACTTGCAAGTTGTCCGGTCTGATTTTCTATCGTCTTGAGAGATACCGCCTAGCTTTTAACCATCAACCTCAACTCTTCTATTTCAGATTTCTCATTAGAAGCTTGAGCAGAATTCCCATGAGACTGTTGTTGCTGAAATCCCGGTGGTTGAAATTGATGTCTAGGAGCATACTGCTGCTGTTGACCAGCCGGATAGAATGGCTTAGCTCAATACTGTTGCTGACCCTGAAATGGTTGGAAAGGCTGCTGATTATTGCTCCAGCTGAAATTAGGATGATTTCGGTTGTTTGGATGATAGGTGGATGGCACTAGTGCAACAGGTCTCGGAAAATTACTCACAAATTGTGCTAATTCAAAAGAGATAGCACACTGAGTCGTCTAATGTGCGCCCGCACATAGCTCACAAACACTAGCAACCTGCTGAACTCCATAGTTGGTACGAGAATCCACCTTCATCGTCAAAGCCTTCAACTGAGCTGCAATAGCGGTAGCTGCATCAATTTCAAGAACACCTGCTACCTTGCCTTGAGATAGTCTTTGAGTTGGATTCTGATATTCATTCGCAGCCATCATCTCAATTAACTCGTAAGCCTCCTCATAGCTCTTAGCCCATAAAGCTCCACCTGATGCTGTATCTAGCATGGGTCTTGACTGTGCACCCAAGCCATTATAAAAACAGTTGATTACCATCCAATCAGGCATCCCATGATGTGGACACTTCCTTAGCATCTCCTTGTATCTCTCCCAAGCCTCGCACAAAGATTCTCCAACCTGCTGCGAAAACTGAGTGATAGCATTCCTGATGGCTGCTGTCTTTGCCATGGGGAAAAATTTGGTGAGAAATTTCTAAGCAAGATCCTCCCATGTGACAATAGAACCTGCTGGTAGAGAGTGCAACCAGCTCTTAGCCTTATCCCTTAGAGAAAATGGGAAAAGCCTCAGTTTCACCGCATTGTCAGACACCCCGTTGGTTCTGAAAGTATCACAGATCTCTACGAAATTCCGAATGTTCATGTTGGGATCTTCAGTAGGAGCACCCCCAAACTGAACTGAGTTCTGCACCATCTGAATAGTGCTAGGTATGATCTCAAAGTTATTAGATGAAATAGCCGGCCTAACAATGCTCGATGCAATGTCATTGATCTTTGGCTGTGAATAGTCCTTCAAACCTTTAGCTGGATCTCCCATATCTGTATTAACTGCTGCTTCTTCTGCCAGATTTTCCTTATAAGATTGCAAACATGTTCGCATACAAACTCAAGAACCTGAAACAACAGAACAAAGCAAAATTGATAAGTAACAAATCCGAGTCAGTGAAATCTAACGACCACTAATGACAAGCACATAAACTAAAAATAAAACACTGATGGTCCCGGCAACGGAACCAAGTTTTTGGCATCGCTGCCGGGAATCATCGGTGTTTTATTTTTAGTTTAGGTGCTTGTCATCAGCGGTCGTTAGATTTCACTAACTCGGATTTGTTACTTATCTATTTTGCTTTGTTCTGTTGTTTCAGGTTCTTGAGTTTGTATGCGAACATGTTTGCAAGCTTATAAGGAAAAACTGGCAGAAGAAGTAGCAGTTAATACAGAGATGGAAGATCCAGCTAAAGCTTTGAAGGACTATTCACAGCCAAAGATCAATGACATTGCATCGAGCATTGTTAGGCCGGCTATTTTAGCCAATACCTTCGAGATCAAGCCTAGAACTATTCAGATGGTGCAGAACTCAGTGCAGTTTGGGGGTGCACCTACTGAAGATCCCAACATGCACATTCGGGATTTTATAGAGATCTGCGATACTTTCAGAACTAACGGGGTGTCTGAAGATGCTGTTAAACTGAGGCTTTTCCCATTTTCTCTGAGGGATAAGGATAAAAGCTGGTTACACTCTCTACCAGCGGGTTCTATTGTCACATGGGAGGATTTTGCTCAGAAATTTCTCACCAAAATTTTCCCCATGGCAAAGACAGCAGCAATCAGGAATGCTATCACTCAGTTTCAGCAGCAGTCTGGAGAATCTTTGTGCAAGGCTTTGGAGAGATATAAGGAGATGCTAAGGAAGTGTCCACATCATGGGATGCCTGATTGGATGGTAATCAACTATTTTTATAATGGCTTGGGTGCATAGTCAAGACCCATGCTAGATGCAGCATCAGGTGGAGCTCTATGGGTTAAGAGCTATGAGGAGGCTTACGAGGTAATTGAGATGATGGCTGTGAATGAATATCAGAATCCAACTCAGAGACTATCTCAAGGCAAGGTAGCAGGTGTTCTTGAAATTGATGCAGCTACCGCTATTGCAGCTCAGTTGAAGGCTTTGACGATGAAGGTGCATGGATTCTCTTACCAACTATGGGGTTCAGCAAGTTGCTAGTGTTTATGAGCTATGTGCGGGCGCACATGAGATGACTCAGTGTGCTATCTCTTCTGAATCAGCACAGTTTGTGAGTAATTTCAGAGACCTGCTGCACCAGTGCCAGCCACCTATCATCCAAACAACCGAAATCATCCTAATTTCAGCTGGAGCAACAATCTGCAGCCTTTCCAGCCGTTTCAGGGTCAGCAGCAGTATGGAGCTAAGCCATTCTATCCGACTGGTCAGCAGCAGCAGTATGCTCCTAGACAGCAATTTCAACCACCGAGATTTCAGCAACAACAGTCTCATGGGAATTCTGCTCAAGCTTCTAATGAGAAATCTGAAATAGAAGAGTTGAGGTTATTGGTTAAAAGCCAGGCGGTATCTGTAACGCCCCGACTTCCCAATACTAAAAAAATACTTTTTATAATAAAATACTCAATTACTGGAATTTGTTTAGATAAAATAACTTTAATACAGGGGAATTTTAAAAATTTTGGCATGAAGTGTTCGTAATACGGACTATTCACCTGTAACTTGAATCCAAACCAATTCATTCCAACACCAACAAACAATTTCAACTACTAAAGAAATAATACAAACACATGTTCAACCTGTCCTAACTGATCAGGTGAACCATACCAACGTGCCCTCCCGATCAGAGCAAAGATCGGGGCATCACAAAACCAACCAAAAACATAAACCTTGATAACAAAATAATAAGAAATAAATACAACCCCACTACTAACCCGGATCGCTAACTGGTAGTGGTATGAAACAAGCAACTACTAACTAAGTTATTACATTACAATACTACATCTTTTAATTAAAACTACATACTCTTCACAAATATAAATACATCTAACTACCACTATTACATCTATTCTCGACGGCTAACCAAAAGTCCAACCTGATACTGAGCAGAGCTAGAATGCCTAGGAGTCCACAATAAGCACTCTTCTTGAATAAGCTATTAATCTGCACCACCTTCTCTTTTAACTGAAAAGGTTTGTAAATAACAAAAGTGAGCCAAATGCTCAGCAAGTAACAATATAGATGCAATGGAATCAACAACAGAAATATGGATAAAACAATATAAGAATCATTCTTGGAGCTTTTCCAAAGTTGACAATTTACAATTTATTTTCCCAAAGGTAGAGAAAAAAAGAGACAGAGAGAAAGAGCAATAAATTTCTCTTTTTATATCACAAATCCACCTTTAAAACATTTCAATAAAATTAAGTTGTTTATTAAAACCAGACAATACGCGTGATCAGCCACGTAAAGTCCCTCTTCCTTTGAAATTGGGTCCCCAATTAGGCAACACACTGGCCTTTAATGCTGGACTAGGACCACCCTAGCCTCTTACACTAAATAAAAGTACTGGACTAGGACCACCCTAGCCTATTACACTTTTCCAATTATAACCAAATTTATTATTAATAAATAAAAACATTTCACTTTCAAGTCCCTTATACTCACTGGCAAAAGACCAGCCCAGTATAAGGATATTTTAAAATCATCTTTAATTAATAAACCATTTTTCTTTTATGAGCATTGGTAAATGATGGAGGGTCAGGGAAGCAATTGATGTAAGAAAGCAAGCAGCAAGGGTAAATGATTCAAGGTCAGAGTAGCATTCAAGTGTAACTGCATAAGATATACGAGTTAAGGATCAAGTGTGATTCAAAGGTATTTAAGAATAAATGTTTTGAATGAAATACAGCAAGTTTCGATAAACATAGCTTTTATGGAATAACTCAGGGTAGGGAGATATTCTGTTTAGCTTAAAGAATAAATGAATAAAAGTCAGGTGCACAATCAAATTTAATTACATAAGATTCGCAAGATAAAGTTCAAGGATGATTCACAGGTTTTGAGGAAAACAAAGGTTCAGCAGCTATTGTCATTTCAGGGGTGTAATTATAACGTGATATCAAACATGGTAAGACTTAGGGAAAATGGAAATATAAACAATAAGGGTATTATTCCAACAAAAGTCATTAATTAATTAAGAATAAGACAAGGATTAGGGATCTCGGATTTAATTCAAGGGTTATAAGGTATAGTTAGGTTATTGTGAATTAAGGAAGTAAATATGAATTAATGTCTTGTTGGTGTGGTTTAAGGAAATAAGCATAAAGAAAAGTTTATGACAGAGCCAGGCACGAATTCTAATTTAAGGTTTGCAGTTTGACAAGAATTAGAGTAAACAGTAGGGTACAGAAGTTCAAACAATAATTCACAGGCATGAGCAGTAAGATACCAAGGTTTAAACAACAATTTGCAAGGATAAATAATAAGGAACAAGAGTTGATCGATAATTCATGAGGATAAACAATAAGCTACAAAAATTAAATCAACGATCCATAAACATTTCAAAGATTCTGAACTTCAATATAATGTACGAGTTACTTGCCTTAACCAAGTACTTTCACGCTAGTCACTTAACTCAAAAGCCCTCGGCCTTTGCCTTTCCTTTATCCCTTGAATCTACGTCCTTCGAATCTACACAATAAAACACTACTTCAGAATTCTATACAATATTCGACATTCTAACCTTAATCTATCCTTGCGATAATCCCTAAACTTATTCGTTTTAATCACATAATATTAACCCCTAACCACTGACCTAAGATTAAATAAATAAATAAATATATATAATTAGAGCTGGCAACATTTAACAATTAATCACATAAACAAAATATGATCCAACACCACTTCGTACTAATAATATATACATATATACTTATACTCGAGAAAATGAAATCAAGATTTTTAGAAAATTTCGACAACACTTTCTTTGTATCTTATACTACCCGTCGGAATACAACCGACCCAAACAAGCTTTAACAAGTACATTTGAACTATTAATATCACCGAAACCAATAGCAACCAATTTAAATTAAAAGTATTACAAATCTGGATAATCCTTACATTAACTAAATCAACAATTGAATTAACAGCTGAAATAGTAACCAAATGTAACCACTAAACTCACAGCCAATCATCCTGCTAAGTATAGTACCACTTTGTAGTCACATACGTAAACACATATAACAGTATAACACAAACACCCACCAATTAATTCGCATAACAATTTAGAACCAAAATTCATCTTGAAAATTCAGAATTAAACCGAACAAAAAATCCAAACCCATTTCGGCTTCACTGTAAACACACAACATTTGAACCATAGTTACAGAAAAGCCTCGAATTTGACACTCCAGGACTCATATGTTACTTACTAGACCAATATCATACCACAGCAGCTATGCCAACTCAGAATCGGACTCCCACAAGGAACAATAACAGATTCACAGGAGGGTCTCAATGAAACTACCAGACACCCACACATACATACTCGGCAAAACTGCCAAAATACACATACACCCACTAATTCGCGTACACACTCATACACACACGCACACTCACTGTTTTACACACTCTTGCATAACCACGCAAGTCGTTTACAGCACCCAGACATCACACACCCAAGTTCGATACATACACACCCCACTGGTTCAATGTTTTTTAGGGGAGGAGAGGAAGAGATTAACTTTCGGAATTGAATTATAGACACCAGCCACACACACACGTACAACTGCGATTCAATTACCCACGCAGCAACACATAGTTGCAAGACAATACAGGGGAGAGAAAAGAACGATTTTCAACAAGAATAGGCAACACAGCTCGAATTGAAGCTTACATGAGCGAGGGAGAGAAAATCGAGATTAAGGAGAGGGAGAGAATCGAGAGAGTACTGGAGGGTTCAAGAGAGTACTGGAGAGATTTAGGGATTTAAGATAAAATGGGGGAAAAGAATTTGGATTTTGCAAGAATTTTCTAATTAAAACAATAAAAATCCATCTCGTAAAATAGGAAATAAACAGATAACAATTAAGAAAAATCTAAATTTCATTTTTAAAATATGGAAAATAAATTTATCTATCTCCCCATATTTTTAAAATATTATTGGGATCAAAAACGAATTAAATATGGATTTTACAATGATAACAATCAAAAATGCAAAATAATTCATAAAATCACTTTAAAATCGTTAAAGATAAAAAATAATTCAGTAAATATTTCTAAAACTCAAATGAACTCATAAAGTTAATAATGTAAAAGATTTCAGGATTTATACTAATCCCGATGATTTATAATATTCTCAGAAGATAAACAACTCATGAATTAAATAAAATTTATTCACCAAAAATAAAATTAGAATACGCAGAATTACACGACACATATAAATCATCAAATAAACCCACAAAAATGATATCACACATATTCTACCTCATAAAAAATATTCACATCACATAATTCACATTTAATATTTAATAAATAATTATAAATACCAAAAATTTCTAAGGCGTTATATCCTCCCCCCTTAAAGGGATTCTGTCCTCAGAATCTACCTTAAGAAAACGTAATGCTGGTAATACTCAACCATTTCTCTTTTAATTTCCCAGTCATTTCTTTCATTCTAGAATTCCTTTTACATCATTTCACATATCGACAGGCTCATCCTGTAGGCCTTCGAATTCCCAACATAAACTTAAAACTTTTGTTTGCAAATCTCGTTAATTCTAAATACTTATCACTCGCACGTGATGATCCTTTTCTATCGAAAATTGGACATGACCTATTCGTATAATGGACTATGCCCTGTACACAACGTCTCAAGTACTTATCCTAATCATCCATGAATAATTCATTTATACACAATACTAAAACAAAACCCGCCTTGACTTGCAGCAACATATAATTAAATCTTTAAAACGAAATTCACACAACTAAAACAATTGATACTCCTTCCACGCTCCTACTCATAATTCAGGTTGCCCCAGATAAAACTATGAGAAAAAGAATATCAAGAAATCCCCTAATCATTCTTACTCCCCTTTCAACGTACAATGTTACTCGAGGAGGGAATAATTGGGAAACCTCTATCCATCCTCAATCCCATCGTTTCACCGAGTAACCTTTTCGAAACTAATAACCATTTACCTTGAAACGCGTATATCTTATTCATAATACAAACTATTACAAATTTATCCAATTGCTTCCTAAAGACTCTAATGGTTGAATTTTTCGCATTGCAATTGACTAACAAACTTGTTGGAAATGAAAGACTTGGTAGCTCCAGAATCAATTAAAATTTTAGCCTCTACTGAGTTCACAAGAAGTGTACCTGCGACATCAACTTCCTGAACCGTATCCTGCATTGTCATGTTGAAAATTCTGGCCCTAGGTGGAGACATCTGGGTCTGGGCAGGTGGTCCAGCTATCCTCAAAGCATGTTCTATTTGCACTGGTTCTTTACAATCTTTAGCAATATGACCAATTTTTCCGCAATTGTAGCATATTATCCCTGGTTTTGAAGTCGGGCACTCTCCCGCGTAATGTCCCTTCTTGTTGCACTTATAACACGTAATACTTAGTTTGTGACAAACTCCCGAGTGCTTCTTCCCACAAATTGTACATTCAGGTAGAGCTGGTCTGATTGCCAATTGCTGTTTTTATTCTGAAAACGTTTACCTTGGCCACCATTTCCATTCTTCGGCTTCTGGGAACCTCGGCTCTTATCAAACCGACCCTCACTCCTTGGCTCGAACTTGTTATTGTTATTATTACCTCTTGGATTTTGACTTCCCTCAGTACTTTCTATCTTTCTTTTCTTTCCCGCCTTCTCCTTATGATACAATTCGCTCTCACCTTCCACAATCATAGCTTTCTCCACCACCATTGCATAATTCTCTAACTGAAATACTGCTACCTTACTACGTATCCATGACTTTAGACCCTGTTGAAACCTTTTAGCTTTCTTCGCCTCAGTATTTATATATTCAGGAACAAATCTTACTAACTCTGTGAATTTTGCCTCGTATTCCGCCACACTCATATTCTCTTGCTTTAACTCTAGAAACTGAATCTCCAACTGATCTTGCATATACCTTGGAAGATACTTCTCGAGAAATAGCTCTGTGAATCTCTGCCATGTGATCACTCCTTCACCTTCCAGCAACTTCGTTGACTCCCACCAATAGTTTGCTTCATCTTTCAAGAAGTAACTCGCATATTTGGTCTTTTGATCTTCCTCTACCCTTACCAAAGCAAAAGCTTTTTCCATCTCAATTAGCCATCCCCTAGCTTTTATTGGGTTAACAGTACCTTTAAACTCTGGAGGGTGCACAACTTGAAAAGTTTTGAATGTTACTATTGGTTGAGCGGGTCGTTGTTGAGCTAGTGCAACTGTTTGCTGTTTAAGGAGTTGAAGAATTTGGGTCATAGTAGGGTCAACTGGATTTTGATGGCCAGGGTTCTGGTTTTCGGGATTCGTAGTGGTTCTTCTCTTTGGAGGCATGATTCTGATAAGAAAACAAGGAACTTATTAAGCAACAGGGTAATATATACAAAAATAAGGTTTTCGAATCCTGAATTTTAGTTATCTATGATCACAAGAATTATAACGAGGCAAAGAAATAGGGAAGCATAGGTATTATCTTGAACAAGAAATTTTAATAGAAAATATTTGGACAACTCATAAATATAATGAAAGATGCATAAGTAGCAAGAAAGTAAAAGTCATGGTACCAACAAGGTTAATAATATAACCCAACAGTTTCAGAGTTCAAGGTACACTGTTAACCATCCTACTACAAAAAAAATAAATACCGAGGATAATCTCAATCATCCACCATCTACGATAACGATCTAGCGAGTAAAGAAATTATTAAATCGATAAAAGAATATCCTAAACCTACTACCTACTATCCTAATGATAACCTACACCTATCGCTCATATCCTATGCCTATAAGGGTTCAAATCCTATCCTACACTTATCCTATACCTAATCCTGGCTTGTTTCAGAGACCAAAACCTGATAGCTCTGATACCAACCTGTAACGCCCTGACTTCCCAATACTAAAAATATACTTTTTATAATAAAATACTCAATTATTGGAATTTGTTTAGATAAAATAACTTTAATACAGGGGAATTTTAAAAATTTCGGCATGAAGTGTTTGTAATACGGACTATTCACCTGTAACTTGAATCCAAACCAATTCATTCCAACACCAACAAACAATTTCAACTACTAAAGAAATAATACAAACACATGTTCAACCTGTCCTAACTGATCAGGTGAACCATACCAACGTGCCCTCCCGATCAGAGCAAAGATCGGGGCATCACAAAACCAACCAAAAACATAAACCTTGATAACAAAATAATAAGAAATAAATACAACCCCACTACTAACCCGGATCGCTAACAGGTAGTGGTATGAAACAAGCAACTACTAACTAAGTTATTACATTACAATACTACATCTTTTAATGAAAACTACATACTCTTCACAAATATAAATACATCTAACTGCCACTATTACATCTATTCTCGACGGCTAACCAAAAGTCCAACCTGATACTGAGCAGAGCTAGAATGCCTAGGAGTCCACAATAAGCACTCTTCTTGAATAAGCTCTTAATCTGCACCACCTTCTCTTTTAACTGAAAAGGTTTGTAAATAACAAAAGTGAGCCAAATGCTCAGCAAGTAACAATATAGATGCAAGGGAATCAACAATAGAAATATGGATAAAGCAATATAAGAATCATTATTGGAGCTTTTCCAAAGTTTGACAATTTACAATTTATTTTCCCAAAGGTAGAGAAAAAAAGAGACAGAGAGAAAGAGCAATAAATTTCTCTTTTTATATAACAAATCCACCTTTAAAACATTTCAATTAAATTAAGCTGTTTATTAAAACAGACAATACGGGTGATCAACCACGTAAAGTCCCTCTTCCTTTGAAATTGGGTCCCCAATTAGGCAACACACTGGCCTTTAATGCTGGACTAGGACCACCCTAGCCTCTTACACTAAATAAAAGTACTGGACTAGGACCACCCTAGCCTCTTACACTTTTCCAATTATAACCAAATTTATTATTAATAAATTAAAACATTTCACTTTCAAGTCCCTTATACTCACTGGCAAAAGACCAGCCCAGTATAAGGATATTTTAAAATCATCTTTAATTAATAAACCATTTTTCTTTTATGAGCATTGGTAAATGATGGAGGGTCAGGGAAGCAATTGATGTAAGAAAGCAAGCAGCAAGGGTAAATGATTCAAGGTCAGAGTAGCATTCAAGTGTAACTGCATAAGATATACGAGTTAAGGATCAAGTGTGATTCAAAGGTATTTAAGAATAAATGTTTTGAATGAAATACAGCAAGTTTCGATAAACATAGCTTTTATGGAATAACTCAGGGTAGGGAGATATTCTGTTTAGCTTAAAGAATAAATGAATAAAAGTCAGGTGCACAATCAAATTTAATTACATAAGATTCGCAAGATAAAGTTCAAGGATGATTCACAGGTTTTGAGGAAAACAAAGGTTCAGCAGCTATTGTCATTTCAGGGGTGTAATTATAACGTGATATCAAACATGGTAAGACTTAGGGAAAATGGAAATATAAACAATAAGGGTATTATTCCAACAAAAGTCATTAATTAATTAAGAATAAGACAAGGATTAGGGATCTCGGATTTAATTCAAGGGTTATAAGGTATAGTTAGGTTATTGTGAATTAAGGAAGTAAATATGAATTAATGTCTTGTTGGTGTGGTTTAAGGAAATAAGCATAAAGAAAAGTTTATGACAGAGCCAGGCACGAATTCTAATTTAAGGTTTGCAGTTTGACAAGAATTAGAGTAAACAGTAGGGTACAGAAGTTCAAACAATAATTCACAGGCATGAGCAGTAAGATACCAAGGTTTAAACAACAATTTGCAAGGATAAATAATAAGGAACAAGAGTTGATCGATAATTCATGAGGATAAACAATAAGCTACAAAAATTAAATCAACGATCCATAAACATTTCAAAGATTCTGAACTTCAATATAATGTACGAGTTACTTGCCTTAACCAAGTACTTTCACGCTAGTCACTTAACTCAAAAGCCCTCGGCCTTTGCCTTTCCTTTATCCCTTGAATCTACGTCCTTCGAATCTACACAATAAAACACTACTTCAGAATTCTATACAATATTCGACATTCTAACCTTAATCTATCCTTGCGATAATCCCTAAACTTATTCGTTTTAATCACATAATATTAACCCCTAACCACTGACCTAAGATTAAATAAATAAATAAATATATATAATTAGAGCTGGCAACATTTAACAATTAATCACATAAACAAAATATGATCCAACACCACTTCGTACTAATAATATATACATATATACTTATACTCGAGAAAATGAAATCAAGATTTTTAGAAAATTTCGACAACACTTTCTTTGTATCTTATACTACCCGTCGGAATACAACCGACCCAAACAAGCTTTAACAAGTACATTTGAACTATTAATATCACCGAAACCAATAGCAACCAATTTAAATTAAAAGTATTACAAATCTGGATAATCCTTACATTAACTAAATCAACAATTGAATTAACAGCTGAAATAGTAACCAAATGTAACCACTAAACTCACAGCCAACCATCCTGCTAAGTATAGTACCACTTTGTAGTCACATACGTAAACACATATAACAGTATAACACAAACACCCACCAATTAATTCGCATAACAATTTAGAACCAAAATTCATCTTGAAAATTCAGAATTAAACCGAACAAAAAATCCAAACCCATTTCGGCTTCACTGTAAACACACAACATTTGAACCATAGTAATAGAAATGCCTCGAATTTGACACACCAGGACTCATATGTTACTTACTAGACCAATATCATACCACAGCAGCTATGCCAACTCAGAATCGGACTCCCACAAGGAACAATAGCAGATTCACAGGAGGGTCTCAATGAAACTACCAAACACCCACACATACATACTCGGCAAAACTGCCAAAATACACATACACCCAATAATTCGCGTACACACTCATACACACACACACTCACTGTTTTACACACTCTTGCATAACCATGCAAGTCGTTTACAGCACCCAGACATCACACACCCAAGTTCGATACATACACACCCCACTGGTTCAATGTTTTTCAGGGGAGGAGAGGAAGAGATTAACTTTCAGAATTGAATTGTAGACACCAGCCACACACACACGTACAACTGCGATTCAATTACCCACGCAGCAACACATAGTTGCAAGACAATACAGGGGAGAGAAAGGAACGATTTTCAACAAGAATAGGCAGCACAACTCGAATTGAAGCTTACATGAGCGAGGGAGAGAAAATCGAGATTAAGGAGAGGGAGAGAATCGAGAGAGTACTGGAGGGTTCGAGAGAGTACGAGAGAGATTTAGGGATTTAAGATAAAATGGGGGAAAAGAATTTGGATTTTGCAAGAATTTTCTAATTAAAACAATAAAAATCCATCTCGTAAAATAGGAAATAAACAGATAACAATTAAGAAAAATATAAATTTCATTTTTAAAATATGGAAAATAAATTTATCTATCTCCCCATATTTTTAAAATATTATTGGGATCAAAAACGAATTAAATATGGATTTTACAAGGATAACAATCAAAAATGCAAAATAATTCATAAAATCACTTTAAAATCATTAAAGATAAAAAATAATTCAGTAAATATTTCTAAAACTCAAATGAACTCATAAAGTTAATAATGTAAAAGATTTCAAGATTTATACTAATCCCGATGATTTATAATATTCTCAGAAGATAAACAACTCATGAATTAAATAAAATTTATTCACCAAAAATAAAATTAGAATACGCAGAATTACACGACACATATAAATCATCAAATAAACCCACAAAAACGATATCACACATATTCTACCTCATAAAAAAATATTCACATCACATAATTCACATTTAATATTTAATAAATAATTATAAATAACAAAAATTTCTAAGGCGTTATAGTATCTCTCAAGACGATGGAAAATCAGATCGGAGAACTTGCAAGTGCCTTACTCAATAGGCCATAAGGAACTCTACCTAGTGACACAAAAGTTAATCCAGGCAAGAGAGAAGTTAAAGAACAGGTCAACGCAGTTACTTTGAGATATGGTAGAGTCACGAGCACTCAAAAATCAGCAGTTGAAGAGGAAGAAGAAATTCAGCAGCAGCAGGTGGAACCTTCTAAAGAAAAGCTAATTTCTGATTTGGCAGCTGAGCAGTTGGATGGTGAAGTGGAGAAGAGCAAGAAATCCGTTGAATTGTCTACTCCTAAGCAGTCTACAGAGAGCACTCATGTCTATCCTCCTCCTCCATTCCCAAAAAGACTTCAAAAGAAAAATTCTACTGAAAACTCTCCTCCGAAGCAAAAGTTGGTGAATCAGATCTATCCTCCTCCACCATATCCTCAACGTTTGCAGAAACAAGATCAAGAAAAATAGTTCCAGAAATTTATGGATGTCTTTAAGAAATTGTCCATTAACATACCTTTTGCGGAAGCTCTTGAACAGATGCTGAGATATGCCAAGTTCATGAAGGATATTTTGTCACGAAAGAGAAGGTTGGAAGAATTTGAAACAGTGGCATTGACAGAGGAGTGCAGTGCTGTTTTGCAACAGAAATTGCCACCAAAACTCAAGGATCCAGGAAGCTTCACAATTCCATGCACTATTGGGAAGTTGTCCTTCGACAAATGCTTATGTGATTTGGGAGCTAGCATTAATCTCATGCCCTTGTCTGTTTTTAAGCAACTTGGTTTGCCGGATCCAAAACCGACCAACATCTCTTTACAGTTGGCTGATCGGACTATCACATACCCGAGGGGTATTGTGGAGGATGTTTTTGTGAAGGTTGATAAGCTCATATTCCCTTCTGATTTCGTTATCCTTGATTTTGAAGAAGATAAGAAGATTCCCATATTCTTGGGAAGACCTTTTCTAGTTACGGGTCGTACTTTGATCGATGTGCAAAAAAAGATAGCTTACGATGAGGGTGCAAGATCAGAATGTCACCTTTAACGTGTTCAAGGCCATGAAATTTCCGATGGATGATGAAGAATGTTTCAGCGTGGAAATGGTTGATACGGGCCAGAGAAAGGAGTTCGATCAGTTGATGAGCGAGAAGTCAGACATGCACAAGCTTGAGCATCACATCAGTGATTCCATTAACAATTCTTCCATTCGAGATCTCTCGAATGTCAACCTTGGTAAACTTCCATCACATTTGAAGTATGTCCTTTTGAATAATGAGTTGATGATTTTTAAAGAGTGTCATGATAATGTGTTAAGAAGATGGATCGTGGATGATGAGGTAGAAGAGTGTTCTGATCAATCAACGGAGAAGCCTAAACACCTTAGAGGTATGAAGAAGAAACAGAAAAGATCGATTGGTGGAAAAGTCAAGGTAAAGTGTGATTTAGAAAAGATGCGGGAAGAAAGCAAGAAGGTTGTCAAACAATGGGTGAATGGTCCTTCTGCTAAGGACAAGTCAAATGCGATCTTCGAGCCCCAGGATTTAATTCAGATGTGTCCGGCTAAATGACATTAACGACAGCGCTTCGTGGGAGGCAACCCATGTGTTAGGTATGTTCTCTACTATCCTCTTATTTACCTTCAATAGGGACATTGAATATTTTAAGTTTGGGGGTGATTTTGAGGGTATGCAGTAGTATGTGTTGTGTCATCATTGTGTTCATGTAGGTACTCATATTTTGCATGTTAGTAGTAATTCATTCGTGTTGTGTATGTATTATTGCATGTTTATTTCATATAGAGCATTCTGTTGCATATTTGTTTTTATATACCATGTAAGTCCATATAGTTGCATTGCATGGCATATTTCATGATCCCTTAGGAATTGACTGTTTATGATTAGTAGTTTGATGTTGATTTGAGTGTAGTAATGATGAGTAGAGGGTTGATTTTAAGTTCTTATGAAATTGACTTGCATGCTTCAGAAACAAAATATTTACACAGTCTTATTGGTTGCTTTTGAGCTAGATCAGGTCATACCTTGGTTGGTTGTTAGGATTTAATAACTTGTTTATGTCTAGAATTTGCTTTATTCCCTTGATGATGTAGGAGCACTGAAGTATAAGTTTGGTGGAAAACATGGATTTCATGCAAGTGTCTGTTGGCTAGGTGTCAAAGGCTAGTAGCCGCTCGTAGACGTACGCTCTCTCGCTGGGAGCTGCGTATTATGAGTAGTCTAGGGGGGGTGATGGAGCGAAACGCACTCATTCCACGTGTGAAAAAAAAATCAGAAAAAAAAGAAAAAAAAAGAAAGTTTTGTGAGAATGTGAGTTTACAGAATTGACTAGGGTGAGCTCTTTAATACTCGAGTAATTAAGTCTGAGGGGACTTAGTCCTAGTAACCTAAAGCCTTCGTGGTTTGGGATTGCTGATCCAACACTCGCTACATGGGTTTTATTGTATAAGCCTTTAGGGGTCTCATCCATTGCATAGTCGATTAAGCATGTGATATGTGTTCTTGTTTGTTAATAAAGCATGAATCCTTGTCTATCTCATATGAGTATGGAGGTGTCTTCGAGTCATGAAGTGTATAACGTTTATTCTGTTCATAAACTTGTGATTGTCTTGGCAAAGAATATGTATGGTTTCGATCTAGTGTTAGGAGTATATCTGATGAGCATCACACACTGTTAGATATTGATTCAAGAGATGATCAGGATCTGGGCATTACTGATCAGATACTGATGCTGACGTCATCAGGAATACAACGTCAGTATTGGACTATCAGGATTAGAAGCTGGTCAGTATTTGATGAAGATTCTCGTTGACCAGAGATCAAGGAAGATTGATATGTCGGTTCCTAATTTGTAGGAAGGCAGCTATTATACAAGATATGCATTCAGAGATATATGTAATTGATTTAGAATATCTTGTAATTGATAGTGCAACTGTGTACATTATATAAACACAGTTTAGGTTTTACATTTTGTAATCGCTTACACGAGTTATATTGTAACCTAGCAGCTCTTAAGAACATAAGAATTTCTTAAGAGAGTTTTGTAACAGTTTTATATCAGAGTTAATAAAGCTGTTATTGATTCATACTTGTGTTATTTGTTTTAAGTCGAAAATCTTATACAATTGTATTCAACCCCCTTCTACAATTGTTATTTACTGGGCAACAATTGGTATCAAAGCTGAACTGATTAATTTAAATCAGAAACGATCTTAAGATGTCGACAAGCAAGTATGAAAGCATTAAAATTCCAATTCTCAAGAAGACTGAGTATCCAACCTGGAAAGTGAAAATGTTGATGTATCTAGAAGCAACTGATCCTGACTATCTTGACAGGATCAATGATGGACCATTTCTTCCAACAAAACTAGTTGCAAGAACAAAGACTGTTGCTGAACACTATGTCATTAAGGCAAAGAGTGAATGGACGACAGAAGAAAAGGTTCAAGTACTCAAAGATGCAAAGGTAAAGAATATTTTGCATAACAGTCTTGATAATGTCATGTCTAACAGGGTAATAGCATGCAAGACTGCGAAGGAAATTTGGGATACTTTGGAAACTCAATGTCAAGGTACTGAATCTATCAAAAGAAACAGAAGGGCTCTGTTAATTCAGGAGTATGAGCAATTCGATGCTAAATCTGATGAAAGCCTTACTTATATGTACGATAGATTCTTGACTTTACTGAACAATCTATCACTGGTTGGCAAAGAGTATGATCCAGAGGATTCGAATACCAAGTTTCTCAGAGCTTTAACTGAAGAGTAGGATACTCAAGCTTCAATCATAAGGCATCAATATGATTTGAAGATGCTGTCTCTTGATGAAGTCTATGGGATGCTAAGAACTCATGATCTTGAAGTTCAACAGAGGAAGAACAAGAAAAATGTCAAAGCAAAATCTGTTGCTTTGAATGTTGAATCAAAATCAAAGAGAAAAGCTGAGGAGGTTTATAACCGAAAGAGTAGAGTGGAAGAGTCAATTCCTGATGACTCATCATCAGATATTGATACTGAGTCTGATCCTGATACTGATGATGACTCTACTGATTCTGATATGATGGAAATGGTTGCTATGATAGTCAAGGGCTTCAAAAAGATGAAGTTCAGGAAGGCTAGGAAGCAAGGGAAATTCCAGAAGAAAACCTTCAATGCTGACAAAGACAGGTACAAGAAGAAAGAAGGCAAAAGCAGCAAGTTTGACAAGTCAAAAATCAGATGCTATAACTGTGATGGGATGGGTCATTTTGCAACTGAGTGCAAGAAGACCAAAACCAAAGCTCTCATTTCTTCAAGCAAGGATTGGATGGACTCATCATCTGACTCTGAAGAGGAAAAAGTGAATTATGCTTTGATGGCTAAAACTGATGAGACTTCTGCTGGTGAAACCAAGGTATCTGAAGTTTTATTTGATTTTGATACTAATAATGTTTCTGAGCTAAGATCTTTCTTAAAATCTCTGCATATTAGTTTTAGGAGTCAATCTCTTGAAAATACAAGAATAAAATCTGAAATGGCAGAGGTTGTTAAGAGAAATGATCATCTAGAAGCTGAGTTAATTTTCTTGCATGAAGTTCAAGCAGAATGTGATAATGCTAAACACATAAAACTTGAAACAGAGTTTAAATGTAATGAACTTGAGAGGCAACTTAAAGATGCTAATGAAAAACTCAGAACCTGGACACATTCTGGTACAAAAACTCATGAAATCATTTCTGATAAAAACTGGAAAGAATGTCTAGGGTATAAGCCAGAAAATGAGAAAAAGGACAAAGGAAAGGTTGTTTCATCTAACCCTGGAAGAGTTATTGTTAATAACTCAACAAATCCAAAAACCTACAGATATGTTACAGACAGTACCAAAACCAAATTAAAACCAGTTAATTATGTGTATCCAGAAATTCCCAAATCTACTTCAGAAGAGGGATCTACTTCTACACATCATTCTGAGTCTAGAACTGTCAAAAACAAGAATGTAGGTCTTTTGTCCAAGAAGCAATTAAGGGACAGAATCTGTGAGGTAACAGATAGGAAGAGAGTTCCAAATGTCAAAAGGAACAGGAATGGTAAAGTTGGAATAAACAAGGAAAATAATTATAAGTATATTCCAAATGCACCAAGAAAAGCATGCTTTAACTGTGGTAATTCTAATCATCTTGCTATTGATTGCAGGAGGAGTAAAAAGAAGCCAACTGTAGTTCCTAAGTCTGACATTAGGAATAAATCAGTATTCTATAAACCACAGAATCCTTGTTTCCATTGTGGCAGTAAATGGCATTCTATTTATACATGTGAAGAATACCATAATTTGTACTATAATTATTATGAGCCTTTGCCTAAGTTCAATAAAAGTGCAAATTTTGGAAAAACAAAGAACTTGAATTCTAATCATGCATCTGTCAAGATAAAGACTAATTCTGATGGAGTTAATTCTGATGAAAATGTCTTTACAAGAAAATCTTCTACTGATAAAGGTGTTGAATTGCATGAAAAGAGAACCCAACAAGTGTGGGTTCTTAAAAATTCTAACTGAGTTCTTTGTGATTCTGATTGCAGGGTAAAAAGAAAAATGTGTTAGTCATGGATAGTGGATGTTCTGTGCACATGACGGGAGACAAAACCTTGCTATCAGAATTTGAGGAAAAGGCTGGCCCAACTGTGTCTTATGGAGATGGCAACATTGGACAAACTTTGGGATATGGCAGCATTGTAATTGGAAATGTCATCATTGAGAAAGTAGCTCTGGTGAAAGGACTAAAGCACAATCTGTTGAGTGTTAGTCAGATCACAGACAGAGGTTATCGTGTCAACTTTAATGATACTCATTTTGAAGTTATCAGCAAATCTACAGGAAAGATTGCATTAACAGGTCAAAGACATGGTAACATTTATGAAGCCAACATTAACACTAATACTCAAAATCCAACTACATGCCTCATCAGTAAAGCATCTGTAGATGAAAGTTGGAATTGGCATAAGAAGCTTTCTCATCTCAACTTTAACAATATAAATGAGTTGGTTAAGAAAGACTTGGTGAGAGGATTACCAAAGGCTCTATATACTCCTGATGGACTCTGTGATGCTTGTCAGAAGGCTAAATAGAGAAGGACATCATTCAAGAGCAAATCTGAATCCTCAATTGATGAACCATATCACATGCTACACCTCGACTTGTTTGGACCAGTGAATATTATGTCCATCAGTAAGAAAAGGTATACTCTAGTCATTGTTGATGAATATACTAGATTTACCTGGGTTTATTTTCTTCATAGAAAAGATGAAACTGCTGAAATACTGCTGGACCATGTTAGACTTATTGAAACTGGCACGGAATACAAAGTCAAGATTCTGAGAAGTGATAATGGGACTGAATTCAAGAATTCAGCAATGGAAGAGTTCTGCAAATACAAAGGAATAGTTCAACAATTCTCTGCTCCTGGCACTCCTCAGCAAAATGGAGTGGTTGAAAGAAAGAACAGAACTCTTATTGAAGCTGGTAGAACTATGTTGGAAGAAGCTAAACTACCTACATATTTCTGGGCAGAAGCAGTCAACACAGCTTGTTATACTCAAAATATTACACTAATCAACAGACATGGTGTAACTCCTTATCAGATGATTAAGGAAAAGAAGCCAAGTTTGAAGCATCTACATGTGTTTGGCTGCAAGTGCTTTGTTCTAAGACCTCATCCAGAATAGCTAGGAAAATTTGAGACAAAAGCTGATGAGGCCATCTTTATTGGCTATCCAACAACAAGAGCCTTTAAAGTCTACAATCTGAGAACAAAGACAGTCATGGAGTCTATTAATGTATCTTTTGATGATAGAAAGCTAACAGGAATAAAAGAAGACTCTCATGACAGTTTGACTTTTGCAAATGAAGCTACCAACAATCCTGATGAAGTCACGTCAGATACTGATATTCTGTCAGATCCTGACGATCGATCAATTCCTGATCAAACACCTGTTACTGATGATGACTCAAATAATGCAAATGTTGAGGGGGAGCAAGAGCGAGACATCACTAGTGCTGATACAACTCAAACATCAAGTAGAGATTCATCAGAAACAGACTCAAGTGACAATCAATATAGTACATCAGTTGAAGATAGCACTATCTCAGGGGGAGCTTCTAGCAACTCTAGTTCTTTTGAAGAAAACACCAATCCAGGGGGAGCATCCAGTTCAAGAAATGACTTACCATCAGCAAGGAAATGGACAAAAAGTCATACTCCTGATTTAATCATTGGGAATCCTGAAGCAGGTGTTAAGACAAGAAGTGCAACTCAAAATGAATGTTTATATAATAACTTTCTGTCAAAGGAGGAGCCCAAGAAAGTTGAAGATGCACTTAAGGATGCTGATTGGGTGACAGCTATGCAAGAAGAACTGAATGAGTTTGAAAGAAATGAAGTCTGGAAACTTGTACCGAGACCCAAAGGAAGGTCTATTGTAGGTACAAAGTGGGTATTCAGAAATAAGACTGATTCAGATGGCACAATTGTGAGAAATAAAGCAAGACTAGTAGCAAAGGGGTATTCTCAACAGGAAGGAATAGATTATGATGAGACTTTTGCTCCTGTTGCAAGACTGGAGGCCATCAGAATTTTTCTGGCATATGCAGCCCACAAGAAATTCAAAGTATTCCAGATGGACGTAAAAAGTGCATTTCTCAATGGAGAACTGGAAGAGGAGGTATATGTTGAACAACCTCCTGGATTTATTGATCCCAAACATCCAGATCATGTCTATAGACTGGATAAAGCACTTTATGGACTAAAGCAAGCTCCAAGAGCCTGGTATGAAACCCTAGCTCAATTCTTACTGGAAAGTGGATTCAACAGAGGTACAATTGATAAAACCTTATTTTATTTGAATCATGGTAAGGATTTGCTGTTAGTTCAAATATATGTTGATGATATCATTTTTGGGTCAACTAATACTAAGCTGTGTGAGAAGTTTTCAAAGCTAATGCAGTCGAGATATCAAATGAGCATGATGGGTGAAATGAGCTATTTCTTAGGTCTTCAAGTTAAACAGACCGATGAAGGGATTTTTATCAATCAGTCAAAATACACAAAGAATTTACTAAAAAGGTTTAACATGCAAGACAGCTCTACAGCTTCCACTCCTATAGCTACAGCTGCAAAGCTTGATCCTGATCAAGGAACTGAAGTAGATGTAACCAACTATAGAGGAATGATTGGTTCACTCTTATATCTAACTGCTAGCAGACCTGATATCATGTATGCAACCTGTCTATGTGCAAGATTTCAAGCAAATCCTAAAGAACCACATCTCATTGAAGTAAAAAGGATTTTCAGATATCTAAAGGGCACATCTTCTCTTGGCCTTTGGTATGCCAGAGAATCAGACTTTAGTTTATGTGGCTATTCAGATGCTGATTTTGCTGAATGCAAAATAGACAGGAAAAGTACTTCAGGCAGTTGTCAGTTTCTTGGAGGAAGACTAGTTTCTTGGTTCAGTAAAAAGCAAAAGTCTATCTCCACATCAACTGCAGAAGCTGAGTACATTGTTGCTGGAAGCTGTTGTGCTCAGATCATGTGGATGAGAAATCAGCTAATGGACTATGGTTTGTAATTTTCAAAAATACCTATTTATTGTGATAACCAAAGTGCTATTGCTATGACAGGAAATCCAGTTCAACATTCTCTTATAAAGCACATAAGCATCAGGTATCACTTCATAAGAGAACAAGTACTGGAAGGAACAATTGAACTTCATTTTGTTCCTACTGATCAACAGTTAGCTGATATATTCACCAAGCCACTACCTGAGGCTACTTTTACAAAGTTGGTGAATGAACTTGGAATGGTAAACTGTGGCAGTTCCTGAGAAAAAGAAGTCATCAGATACTGACGACTTGCAAATACTGATGGAAAGTCAATCCTGACAGTGGTCAACGTCGAATCCTGATGCAACAATTCGATAATCAGTATTTTGTCAGAATCTAATTGTCTTCATTTTATCTCAATTTCCTGATTCAAGCTATGTTTAATGTTATTGAATTCCTGATAATGTGATCACTTTAATTATTCTTCATATTTATTTTCAGATAACATGTTAAATCAGGAAAAACATTGAATAGAACAGAATAACAAGATTTTTCATTGATAATAAGAAAGAGTTTACATTCAAAGATTACATCTTTTGTGTTCTCTATCTACTAATCTATTCAACAGGAAATAAGAGACCAATCCACTCCATTGTTAATAGCCATCCCAGATCCCATCTTTGCCACTTTGTTTGGGTGGAAGTTGACAGGGATAAGGTTATTTTTGCTGACATATTCATTAACAATGGTTGATGGAGTTGGATGAGGATGCCTTAGATGAAAGCCATGCGAATGCTGTTTGGAGGACAGCATCTATGTCGATCACTTTTGCAGGTTTTTCCTTCTCGATTTCTTCGAGACCTGCATCCATCTGCAACCAGAGAGTCTCCAGTTGTCTTTCCCAGTCGAAAGCATCAAACTCTTCACGAGTATAACTAAATATATCTCTTTTCTCTAAGAGATGGAGGTTTTTCTCAATAATGGTAAGGTTCGACATTGCTAAAACTTTTGATGAGAAGGGTTTTTCTGATTTTTCTTACAGGAGAGAATGAAGCGTTATAGAAGTAAGTGGACAAGTCTCTAAGATTAAATAGAGAAGGGTGAAACAAGAATATGAAACGATTCATATTACTGGTGCAAATACCAGGTATTATTCGATTGTGATGTTTTAAATTTCTTTATTTAAAACAAAATTACCATGTTTTATTTTGGTCACAATTTTATTTTCCGAATAATATGTAGCGCGTGTGCTCACTCGTTGCTTACATACAGTTATAGATGTAAGTCATGACGCGTGTAATCCTCACCACTCTCTCACGTAATTTGGTCCATTACTTTAGCCTAAACGAATGATTTACTGACACCTGTTTTGAGAAGTTATAAGTATTGTCTAAAATCAATTAAGTTTACTAATTGATTTAGTTTTCTCAAACTATCAGTAAAGCATCGTCTCTCTTTGTCTCTACACTCTCAAACCCTAATTTCAGAATTAACACATCTTTTGTGTTTGAAATTCCAATGGAGAACTTATTCATGAACAGCAAGGTGGTAATCAATGGAGTTACTTTTAATACCAATAACTTCACTGCAGTTCTAGATCATCAGGACTTGCCGAGTGATTTTCACATTATTCAGGACTTTTTGGCCTCAAGCCCAATCAATTATGCTCTAACCCAACCTGCCAAGATATCTTTTAAGTCTGTTATGCAGGTGTGGAACACAAGTGTTTTTGGGAAAGGTCTTTCATCAGAGAATCCTCAGATGAGCTTTGAATATGACAATGTTACATACTATGTGACTCCTGAGATTGTCACTGAAGCTCTACACTTACCGTCAATCATTGGTAAGCCTGTATTCAAAGTTCCTGATGCAAAACTTCTTGAGTATGTTGTAAACTTGGGTTACAATGGAACACCAAAGAAGTTTGGAGAGCTCTACAGGACAAAGCTCAAGAAGGAATGGAATTTCTTCTTTGACACTATCAGCAGATGTTTCTTGAATAAAGTCTCAAACTTTGATGCCTTACCCACAGGTTCAGCCAAAATTGGGTACTCTCTAATTCATGATCTCTCATTTGATTATGGTTCCTTTATGCTAAAGGCATTAAGTGAAAGAAAAGCAGATAAATGTGGTTATGTTTGCTTTCTTAGATTTTTTCAGTTAATATTTTCTCACTTATGTCCTCATGCTGTTTTTGAGAATGATACAATTTTGCCAATATGTAAAATCTCAGAAAACAATATAAAGAGTCTAATCAATTCTGATAAGGCAAATAAGTTTGTGGGACCTCCATACATTCCTAATGAAGTATGGTCTCTTTTAAGAGAGAGAATGCCTATTCAATATGGCCCAGCAACTGGTGCTATGGAACAGGACCTTACACATCCTATTCCTGACACAAGCACACAACCTAAACACTTACCTAAACAGTTAACCACCTCTGGTGTCTCACAAAAGGCATCAGTTGTAAAATCAAAGAAATCAGCTAGATCTGATGTGTCTAAGAGGCAATCAGGGTCAAAGGATTTCTCCACTCCAGCTCATTCTCAAATGAAGTCACAAGGGGGTGGACAAAGGGTTTTTGAAACATCTGGCTTGGATAAAGGAACAGGAGTGAAAAGGAAAGTTGATCAAGGAGCTATTTCTGATTCTGATGATGATACAATGCCTATATCAGTCTTGTTGAAAAAAAATGAGATTGATGTTGTTGATACAAGAGAAGTGGCTGTCTCTGAAAAGCCAAAGAAAAGAAGAAGATTAATCAGCAAAGGCAAATTTGTTGATCATACAGAATTTCAGAATCTTACTGATGATATGGAAGGCAATCCTGATGTTGTTAATCAGGATGGATCATCAGTTCCTGACGCTACTGCTAATCCTGACATCTCTACTCCAAATAATTCACCTATGAAGACTGTTGAGATTTCTGATTCTCCAGCGTCTGAATCTCCAAAGAGAAGAATTATTGAGATGTCTGTCGATAAAGTAAATGCTATTGCTGCTCAGCTGGGTGTTAAACCTTCACCTCTTGAAGTAAAAACTGCTGAAGCAAATGTTTTTCACAGACAAAAGAAACAGAGGACTATTGTGTCATCTCTGAGAGGATCCAGCCCACAAGAACCTGAACTTCAAAGGAGTTCAGAAGCTATTGCAGATCCAGTCACACAAGAACCACCTACTCAAAGTGTAGGTGAAGACATTTCTGAAGGAATAGTCCCACAAGAACCATCTTCTCAAAGGGAATGTGAAGACAAGAATATTCCTGCCCCACAAGAACCATCTTCTCAAAGTGAAGATGCTGGCAAACTCACATCAGCAGGGGAGTTTCCTGACAATGCTCAAGGGGCTTCTGCAATTGAAATTGAACTTGCTAGAAGTCTGGGAGAAAAAGCTGCTCATGATTTGCACATTGCTGAATGTGATAGAGTGATTGCTGACACTGCATTTGAGGGAAGTACACAAGAACCTTTGACTCAAAGTGTTGATGAAGCTTCAAAACCTCAGACTACACAAGAACCATCAGTAGCAAATACTGATGCAAGTCATGCTATAGTTGCAGTGGTCAATCCTGATGAAAGTACTACTGATCTATTTATTCCATTGCTTATTGAGCCAATTTCAACAAGGCCAATGGATTCTTTAACTACTTTATCAGGTAACATCTCTTTCTCTACTTCATTTACTACTGATAGTATGATTACAGATAGACCTGATAAAAGGGATACCTCTATTTGTATGACTTCAGATCACTCTTCTCAGCCACCTCTTATTTCTTCACAATTAATGAGCCAGAACCTTTCTTGTGAGATTGAGAGTGAACATTTAGAGAAAAAGAAGAGTGATGAGAGGCAGTCTCCTGAACTGGCAAAAGGAGAGGTAGAAAAGAGTGAGAAGTTATTAACTTCTAGTGAGGTAGAAGTTGCTATTGAAAGTAACTTAGGTAACATTGGGAGAAGTGATGAGATCACTTTAAAAGAAAAGAGAGATTTAGGAAATGTTACTAATTTGTCTGCAGGTCATCAGGATTCACCAGCTGTATCTACTGGTGTTTTGAAACTGAAAGGTATTATGCTTCCTGATGATGATATTGAACATAAACTTCCTGAGGCTGGTGGTGGCTCAGATGATGATGATGATGATGATCATGCTGATCTTGAAACAAAGCAAATGCAGGCGGCTATAAAAGCAAGTCTCCAATCTACTTATGGGTCTTCAAGTAGATACATGCAGCCAATGACTCAAGAAGAATTCAGAGGGGAGTATAGTTCACTTCTTCCTCCTGATACTCGAGCTGCAAGGGGACATGAATGGGATACAGAATGGAATGAACCAACTGCTGAGATGAATTTTCAAAATGCTCTGTTTCATTCTAGTCATATTGCTATGCGGATGCCGACACCTGAACTTAAGGCTCTTCTCAAAACCAATGCTCTTCTAGCAAAGGGATTGAAGAGTGAAATTGACTCTATGAAGGCTGCAATAGATAAATTTCAAGCGGGTATTCAAACATCTGTTTCTATATCTGCTACTGCTTCTCAAGCACGCCTTCTTGCAGATGATATTAAAGCTCTTGACAAGAGATTGGATTCTAGAATGACTGTCTTGGAATCAAAAGTTGATACTATTGATGAAACCCTCAAGCTTATATTGTCTTTCTTCATTCAGGACGATACTGATGTCAAAAAGGGGGAGAAGATAGTCAAAACAAAATGTTCACCTGATCCAGTTGTACGAAAGGATTATGATAATTCTGGAAATGATGGTGCTGCTAAGTCACATCATAAAGTTGAAACCTCTGATGCTGCTTTAGTGACAAAGAGAACGAATACTCAAACTAAGCAGTCAACTCATGTTTCTGAATCTGGATAGAAGACAGTGGCAATAATGATGCAATCTCAGAATCCAAAAGAAGAACAGGTTGTGACACCTGGTCAAACTCTGTCAACCATTCCTGAGGATGATGTGTATGTGGAACAGGATGAAGATGTTGCTAATCTGTTTCATGAACTTGACACTGGGGATGGTCGTGTTCTTAAATTATTTCATAAAGACAAAAGAGTTCAACAGTATCATGCTGAGAAAGCACTTGTCTTATCTGCTGAAGAAAATCCAAACATGACTACTGATGAGTTCTTAGAAGAATAGAACAGGATCTTTGAAGAGTTTGCAAAACAGAATAAAGCTCCTGCTGTAAGAAGAGGAAGAGGCAGAGGAGGAAGATACAGAAGTAGAGGAAGATTATCTGCTCAAACAAGTATAAGGCAAACAAGATCTAGTGGAATCAAATTGAAAGATGTTTCTGAAAATGAAAAGAAGAAAACTCCACTATCTCTTGCATCAACTCCAGATAACAGATTCAATGCTCCTGAAGAAATTGTAGAGGAGATATTGCCTTTGAAAAGGAAGAGTAAGGTAGCTGTTCAATCTACTGCATTTAATGAGAAGTCAGTCGATGATTCAATTTCTGATGTTGTTTCTGATTCTGAAGAGACTGAGACTTTAAAAGAACTTAAGATTATGATTCTTAAGGTTGTGGTTGAATTTCACATTGTGGAAGTTTTTGAAGATACATTGGAGTATGAACAAGAAAACTTCAGAAGATTTGAAAGAGAAAGTGAAATCAGAGCTAAAGCCACAAAAGCAGAAAAGATAACAACCAGGGATTACTTAAGAAATGTTCATAGATCAGACAGGAAGTTATGATATGATAGAGATAGATCTGTTCCTGAACATCAGCAGGATTATCCAACTAATGAGAAGAAGAAGAGTAAGAAGAAGGAGGTGGATAAGGTTGATTATAGGAAACCAGTTGTGTTCATATCAGCTGGATTGATAAAAGAGTCTTCTTTGATCAATGAATTTCTGATTGTTAAAACAGAGTCTACTACTTTTATTGCTGAAAATCCACCAAAATGGGTGAGTATGCAATCTGGCTTGAGAGGATGGGAACCTGGCACAAGAGGAGGAATTGGATATAGTCATGCACTGGTTATTTTCATTGCACAAACTGATCAATATGCTCTAGTTGACAAGATTGGGGATGAGTTAACTGTAGATCATCTTTGGAAACTTGAAGCTGTTGCTATCATTGCTGATTGTCATACTGATGCAAAGAAAATAGAGAAGCTGGTGTACTTCATGAAGGATGGAAGTGTGAAGAAGATTCCTATTCATGAATTGTTGTGTAAGTCTGCAAAAGAACTGAAATATGTTCTGTATCTTCTCAGAAGTAAAAGAATAAATGTTAGTGAAAGAGAAGTTTATCAAAATTGGTGTGTCATGATTTACATGAAGATTAGACAGAGGTTCATGGATGGAGGAACAAGGTATGATGGCAATTATATTCCCATGTACTTAAATTTAAGAGATATAGAGGTTGAAATGAAGAAAGGTACAGCTGTTAAAGAAGTGTATCTAGGCATGGAACAACTGTCTATAAATCCAGATGGGAAGGAAATTGCTTATGTGTTGCTAGGTGACTTAGATCTTCCGAGAAACTCAATTCAGAACATCATGGCAGCTATTTATCAGATTAATGAGGAAGATGAAGAACTCAAAAATCTGAAGAAGAAACTGATTCAAATTCTTGAAAGCAAGGAAGAAGAATTGTTATCTGAATTCTTGAGACTGAATCTGTTTTATCAAAGAATTTTTGAAACTGTTCCTGATGATTTTTAGAAGGTATTTTGTTTTGAGTTTTTGACATCTTGAATCAAGGAATTTGTGCTTTGTTTTATAAAGAACAAATTGGGGGAGATTGTTAGATATTGATTCAAGAGATGATCAGGATCTAGGCATTACTGATCAGATACTGATGCTGACGTCATCAGGAATACAACGTCAGTATTGGACTATCAGGATTAGAAGCTGGTCAGTATTTGATGAAGATTCTCGTTGACCAGAGATCAAGGAAGATTGATATGTCGGTTCCTAATTTGTAGGAAGGCAGCTATTATACAAGATATGCATTCAGAGATATATGTAATTGATTTAGAATATCTTGTAATTGATAGTGCAACTGTGTACATTATATAAACACAGTTTAGGTTTTACATTTTGTAATCGCTTACACGAGTTATATTGTAACCTAGCAGCTCTTAAGAACATAAGAATTTCTTAAGAGAGTTTTGTAACAGTTTTATATCAGAGTTAATAAAGCTGTTATTGATTCATACTTGTGTTATTTGTTTTAAGTCGAAAATCTTATACAATTGTATTCAACCCCCTTCTACAATTGTTATTTACTGGGCAACACACACACCACGTTTCTGATCATGTATTGTTAGTATACCGGAATTTAGTCGAGCTCTGTTTGGATTGATTGCATTCGTTGAGATATTTTCTTGCTGAGTGGTGTTGGTTAGTTCGAGGGGATCATTGCATTCATATTAGTTGCATTCATGCATTGCATTATATGTATCGAGTCTATTTGTGTCAGTTGGATTTTGTGGGTACATTCACTATACGCCCTCACGAGACCTTACTCATCCACTAGGGCTGCCTAGTGGTTTAAAGGGCTTGTTACATATGCCAAATGCAACCGTGATCACCTACAGAAATGGTACTAGTTAGTTAGTGTTAGTTGTTTATGCTTGAGGACAAGCATTGGTTTAAGTTTGGGGGTGTGATAAGTGGATTTTATATCCACTTGGAGTGTTCGATATAGGCTTAAATTGATTGACTTGGACTCAAGTTTGTTTTAGTTTTGATGTGTTTTGTTTAAGTGTGTAGGTTTACAAGTTTATCTATTAGGGTTGATGTTTCTGTCAATTTTGGAGTTGAATTCAAGCATAGGAATGAGGAATGGAGTCTTGTCTTAAGCCAACATGAAGGTTTGAAGTCAAGAGAATTGAAGACGAAAGCAAATGCAACAGAAACGGGAGAAAACGGAGCGAAAACGAAGAAATGAGAGCAGAAAAAGCAATTTGGCAGGATTTAAGTGGGCAATCTGCGCCCTCTACTAGGTAGACTGCGCCCTAGATCACCAGAAACACAACCTAGGTGCGCAGGCTGCGCCCTAGGTGCGTAGGCTACGCCCTGGCCGGCCAGAAATTGCTGAAAATTACTGTTTTGCCCTAATTCGAGTTGTAATTGTATTTTAGGTAGTTTCTTGCACTTAAATCGAATTCTAATTGTATTATAGGGTATTTTCTTGCTGGGCAAGATGTCTAGGGCCTATTTAAACACATCCTACCATTGTAATTTGTATCAATATTTATCACATCATAGAATTGCAAGAGAGAAAAGGAGAAGGAGATTCAACGCTCGTGACAAGCAACGGATCAAGATCTACTTCATCTTTTGTATTCTTTTCTTAGGCGTTATTTTGGATTCTAGATTTGTTTTCTCAACTCTTTCTCCAATTAATATTACTACTTTCGATCATACTTTGGTTAATATCATGTTTTCATCAAATCCCATGGTGACGAACGGTTCGATTATGAACTAATCATTGTCATGGGATTCTAACGGATTTATCTATGTAGTTTAGTAGTTTGATTGCTTTAAAGATCTATGTGTGGTGAATTCTTGATATCCTCGTATGGTTGTGATTCATGTATTTAGATGCGTAGCTAACATCTAATTTGTTAATCTCTTGCGAAACGAGAGTGGATCTTGAGATTTAGAACTTGCCATGCTAGCATAGGATTATGTATGTTTTGACATCATAATTTGTAGCGTAAATAGAGATATATTATGCTACCCTATGTGATCGAATTGGATGACTTGTGCTTAAATCGTTATGTTTTCAAATCTTATAGAGATATAAGGTCTAAACATAATTGGTGTCTATTCATCTTCTATCTCTTTTGTGGATGTATGATTAGTTTGGTGTTCGTATACCGAGAGGTAACCTATACTTGTTTCGTGTTGTCTGATCAGATATCAAAACCATCACATGCATTGATTAAAGGCATCAACTCTAAGCGAAGTTGTTAATGAAGTTAGGATCCCATGTTATTCTCTTATAAGTAATTCGATTTCAATTCTCATTAGTTAATTAATTCTTAGTTTGTTAATTTGCTTCTTAGTTAATCTTAGTTAATCAAAACCCAAACTTGTTAATTATCTTAGCAGTGAATAAAAACCATACATTGTTGAATAAGTGCATTAACTGAATTAGAACCTAAACCAGATCCCTGTGGGAACGAACTTGTCTTATTCATATATTACTTGTGACCACGTACGCTTGCGTGATTTAGTGCAAACAAGTTTTTGATATCTTATAGAGATCCTAACTTCATTAACTACTTCGCTTAGAGATGATGCCTTTAACCAATGCATGTGATGGTTTTGATATCTGATCAGACAACACGAAACAAGTATAGGTTACCTCTCGGTAAACGAACACCAAACTAATCATACATCCACAAAAGAGATAGAAGATGAATATATACCAATTATGTTTAGACCCTATATCTCTATAAGATTTGAAAACATAACGGTTTAAGCACAAGTCATCCAATTCGATCACATAGGGCAGCATAATATATCTCTATTTACGCTACAAATTATGATGTCTGATAGAGTATATTTTTATATATATTCTAGATGATTTTATTCTCATATTTATTGTGTTTTGCATTGATTTGGATTTTTATTTAATAGATTTGATTGTTTTATTGTAGGAAATAAAGAATTCATGACTTGGAAGGATTTGGAGCAAAAAGAGCTATTTTGGAGATAAAACAGGAGAAAATTCGTATTATTGGGCTACAAGGGCTGTCTAACACTGTTCGGGCCGTATCTTGAGTTCCAGAAGTCAGAATTTGACGATCTTACTGTCCACGCGAAGCTTGTGGAATTATCTTTAATTTAAAGGTGGTCCAGTAAGCAAAATCCAAATGGAAGAGCCCAGAAATAGAGGAGAAAAATTAGTGACGAATTTTACAAGAAAATCCTATTTAATCATGGATATCTTTTTGTAAATTGATTAGGATATTAAAAATACTTTTATTAGGAGATAGATATCAGATTTTATTAAGGAGTTTTATTATAAAAAGAAGGAGAGAACGTGGGAAGAGAAGATAGACATATACAGACGTTTTTTACATAAACTAGGTTTTTTGGTTTTTCTCTCTCCATCTCTTTCTTTGTAAGCACTTGGTTTAATTTAGATCTTCATTGTTCTTCGTTAATAAAAAGTTTGAGGTATTCTTTATTCTCTTGTTTTATTATTATATGTTTTACATGGCTTCTTTCATTATTATTATTGCTTTTACTTCTAGAATGAGTGAGTAGTTTAATTCTAGGGTATTAAGGGAAGCCATGTTTGCACCATGATTTGGGCTTAATTTGATTAGTAGATTGATGGGTAACGAGTAATTCTGATTGATATGTTATAATTCTTAATTTGTGTAATTGCGCAATATCACGGATTAATTGATTGCAATAGGAGTAATAGATCGAAAGATTTTACTACTAGAGGCTTACATACAATTAGCAGAATTGAAGGTGAGTGTGAAAACATCATTAGATATTCTGAGAGTGTTAATGCTTGAGAAAGATTAACCATTGCTTTAATTACTTAATCCCATTGAAAAGCTATACTTTTGTGATTTGTTTGGTGTAAGCATGGTGAACCTGAATTGCCCTAGATCCTTTAATTAATTGATTTAAAACTTTGTTAAATTTGCTTTAGTAGTTAATAAAATTCCAAAACAATCGTTGTGACTAGAAACAATTGATAGCATTTGAATTGAAACTGAAACTGTCTCCTTGAGGATTCGACCCGTATTTGCTAGTATCTACTACAATTGATACCGTGCACTTGCGGTTAGATGTAATTTTACACATCAAGTTTTTGGCGCCGCTGCCGGGGAGACGCCTAGTTTCTATAATTTTAGTTTGATTGTTTTAAATTGTTTCTCTTGTCTCTTTGGAACTCTTGTTCCAACTGAGACCGATCTTACTGCTTTTCCTTGTTTAGTTGTTGATGCCCAAGACCAGGTCTCAAACGAAAGTAGATCAAGCGAAAGAGGATACAACTCCTCTTAGTCCAGATTCTGGAATTACTTGTCAACAATACATAGATCAACAAAGAAAAGAGAAGCAGCAAAGGATATCTGAACCAAAGATTGAGATGGCGGACCTTCCTCCCAAATCTTTGAAGAATTACTCACAGCCCTCTCCGAGTGGGGTACCTACTGGCCTTGCTATGCCAGCGATTCAAGCAGCAAATTTCGAGATCAAGCCTGCTTTGCTCACTATGATCCAACATAATCAATTTGCTGGGCTTGCCTCTGAAGACCCTACACTTCATCTGCAATGGTTTCAACAGCTCTGTTCTACAATTAAACATCAGGGAGTCACTCCAGACCAGTTGAAAGTCATGTTGTTCGGTTTCTCTCTTCGTGATAAAGCTCAAAAGTGGTTGAACGATATTGACTTGACCAAGTGGGATGAGATTGCTCAAGCCTTCTTAACTGAGTTCTTCCCTCCTAACAGAACCGACGATTTGATCGACAAGATGATGGGTTTTAAGCAAGATTGTGGTGAATCTCTTCGGGATGCTTGGGACAGATTCAAGGAATATCAACGTGCATGCCCTCACCATGGTCTTGAGAAGTGGTTTCTGCTTAAACGCTTCTACAATGGTCTTGATCCTGAGACAAAAGGTATGGTTGATAACGCTGCAGGTGGTGTATTTCTGGATAAAGGAGTTGATGATGCACATGCTTTTCTTTCAAATTTGGCTGCCAATCACTTCAGTAATCCGAGAGCAACCAAGAAAGGGGGTAAACTTGAAGTGGATGCTTATTCTCTATTATCATCTCAACTCGCTGCATTAACTCAGGAGATCCACTCTTTAAAGACATCTCAGCCCTCTACTCAACCTATGAGTATCAATGCATTGTCGTCCATGGCTCCTATGAATAATCCCGTTTGTGAAGTCTGTGGCATCCAAGGCCACTATGGTAACGATTGCCAATACAATGCTCAAAATTCACAAAATTTTCAGATGGATCAAGCAAATGTTTTCCAACAGAGGCAGCAGTACAATCCATACTCCAACACTTACAATCCTGGTTGGAAAGATCATCCGAACTTCTCATATAGGAACAATAATGCTCAGAATTCAAGTGTTCCTAATCAGCAGCAATATCAGCAGTCGTACCAGCCTCCTCCACAGCAGCAGTATAGGCCTCCTCAAGGACCTTTGAATCCCCCTGGATTCCAAAGGCCTCCTCAGAATTATACTCCTCAAGCCAATCAAGCTGCACAGGCTGATAATCAAGGTGATATGATGAAGATATTGTTACAAATGCAAACAAAGATGAACCAGATGGAGATTCATAATAAGATGTTGGAAACTCAGATTGCTCAAATGGCTAGTTCTTCATCTACAAGGCAACAAGGCTCTCTACCAGCACAATCAACTCAGCCAAAGGAAAATGTGAATGCCATTGCTCTTAGGAGTGGTCGTACATATGATGCTCCTCCAATGCCTACTAATGATGTTCCTACTGAGAAAGAAAAAGAGGATTCTAAGAAAGACAAGGTAGAGAAAGTTGTGGAAGATACAAACAAAGATGAAACTGAGGAAAGCAAGAAAAAGGATAAAGAGAAGACTGCAGTTACTCCTCCACCATTTGTGCCAAAGCTCCCATTCCCTAGCAGGATGAACAGAACTAAGGTGGACCAGCAGTTTGGAAAGTTCATGACACTTGTCAAGAATCTTGAGGTAACAGTTCCTTTCACTGATTTAATTTCTCAAGTTCCATCATATGCAAAGTTTCTTAAGGATATTCTCACTAAGAAAAGGTCTTTTGGTGAGGTAGAGATAGTAGCTTTTACTGAAGAGTGTAGTGCTGTTTTACAAAATAGTCTCCACCTAAGCTTAAAGATCCTGGTAGTTTTTCGATCCCATGTCATTTAGGTGCATTGTTCATTGATAAAGCTTTATGTGATTTAGGCGCTAGTGTCTCAGTCATGCCTCTCTCGGTTTTTCAAAAACTTAATATGGGAGAATTAAAATGTACACAGATGACTTTGCAAATGGCAGACCGTTCGATAAAATATCCCCTTGGAATTTTAGAGGATGTGCCTGTTAGGGTTGGAAAATTCTATATTCCTGTAGACTTTGTAGTTCTAGATATGGAAGAGGATAGTCAGATACCTATTATTTTAGGTAGACCATTTCTTTGTACTGCAGGTGCTGTAATTGATGTTAAAAGTGGGACTCTCACTTTGAGCGTTGGTGATGATAAAATTACTTTTACTCTAACCTCTGCTCTTAAATCCCCTTTGCTTGAGAATACTTGTTGCAGTATTGATGTTGTAGATGAAATTGTCCAAGATTATACTCCTCAGATTCTATTGAATGATACATTGGAAGCAGTGCTCATGCTTGAAGCTTCAGAAGGAGAAGGACATGCTGAAGTCGATTTATTGATTCTTGTGTTGAATGATCACAACATTGATTCCATTGATAGTTCTTCAGTTTGAGATCTCTCGAGTATTAAGCTTAGGAAACTTCCACCACATTTGAGGTATGTCCTTTTCAATAATGAGCTAGTGATTTTTTAAGAGGGGCATGATAACGTGTTGCGAAGGTGGAAAACCAATGATAAGGAAGAAGAAAGTTTTGTTCAGCCGGTTGAGTCGAAGAAGCACTCTAGGGGTGTAAAGAAGAAAAAGAAGAAGATTTGGCTGTTGGGTAGTAAAATCAAGTTGAAGTATGATGGAAGAGCTTTGTGGAAAGCAAACAATCAAGATGTCAACGTTCGTAGGAATGGTCTTTCTGTTGAGGATGGTTCAGTAATTCTTTTGAAACCGCCTTGAGTTGAGGAAGTAACGTCAAGCTATTGACGTTAAAGAAGCGCTTCGTGGGAGGCAACCCATGTATTAGTATAGGAAAAAAAAAATTATTCAAAAAAAATTTGTTCAAAAAAAAAAAAAAATGAGTAAAGCAGAAGAGGACCGCGCATCAGGCGCTAGAACAACGCAGAAGCGCCCAGTCACGCAGAATGTAACCGCGCATCAGGCGCCAGAACCACGCAGGAGCTCCCAGTCACGCAAGACTGATCTGCGAAACAGCGCTTTACCGCGCCTTGCGACCCTGAAACGCAGCCTGCTGCTGCGTTATACCCCCTCTGCCCAGAATTTTTCCCGAAAAATTGTGTTTTTCCTCATAAATTCCACCCCAAATTCAATCCTAACCCAAATTCTTTCAATCCCTAATTCCTATATCTATCCTACATCAAATCCTAACCTCTCCAAATCTCTCCTACACTCTAAATTTTTAAATCTCATCTATCCATCATCTTATATATATACACACCTATCCATACAAATCCAATTTCTCTTCTATTTTATTTAAATCTCCAAAAATTCAATTCTAAAGAGGAATTAATTGCAAGTTCACCTCTTCAATTCGTAATGGGTTTATTTCTTCTCTCAAATTTTATTTTGATTACGAATTTGTGTTCTTGTAAATTGGGATTTATATTATTCTTGATATATTGGGGTATTTTTGGTGTGATATTGCTTGGTAATTTTTGGTGGAGCTTCTTGTGAGTTAGGTATTGATTCTTTTGGCTCGTAAGCATGGGAGAGATAGTGCTAATGTTGGGAAATTTTCGTTTTCGACGGTGGAGGTTAAATTTAATCGGTTGATGTGAGGCTAATTGCTAAGGAAAGGGGATTTTTGCGAGGAAAAAAATTGTTGGGTTGGTTCATATGATTGGTGAGTGGGTGGCTCCTAAGCGACTGAGGGGTGGTTTTCACACCTGACATCTTGATTCCAGGGGAGTTTTCTTTCTTTTCTTTTTAGTGTAGTTTTATTTTGTTTTTAGTTGTAGTTTTGTATCTTGCTCATTAGTTCATTGGGGACAATGAACCGCTTAAGTGTGGGGAGGTGTTCTCAACGTAGTGTATTACTTGTTTAAAAAAAAATCCAAAAAAATTAAAAAATTAAAAATACCAAAAATAATTCTAGCCATGCAATTTGATTAGTTGTTGTATTTTGCTTGATACACCCATGCATGCGTAGAAATCTTGTGTTCTTGACGCTTTTGTATGAGAAGTGATGTGCTTTGTTCTTGTGCACACACTTACACTAGCAAGTTGAAGCTGGTAGACTTAATTGGATGTTGTAAGTGATTAGAATGACATGAATATGTGCAAGATGACTTGGTTTCCATGCTTTGAGTACAAGTAGGTGTGTTAGAGAGTCTTGTTACTTGGGATTGATTATGTTTTGTCACACCAAGTGAGTTTTGAGCCTATATGCATATCTTTTGCATGATTTTTCGTTTGCTTGAGTGTCCACATGTTGTTTACATTGCTAGCACTTACTTGAGATCTTTCTTGAAATGCATGATATTACTTGATGATGAGATGATAAAGGCACTTAGGCTTAACCTCGTATTTCCATATTTCCACACCTTTTATACATGATCAATTAGTTAACCCGTTGAGCTTAATCCTATTCTTTCGGTGACACACTACATTACTTGCCGTTATCCTTTTTATTCTATTGGCCTTACATTGAATTTGAACCTAAATTGTCAAAGGCTAGTATTGTGCTTAAGGGAGTAATAAGGTGTTCATAAAAGGGGGGGTTATTGATGATCATACCATTGGGGAATATTGATTTTGGGTTGATGCTTGCTAGTCGAAATTCATAAAAATATCTATAGATCATTGTGCTTATTCCTTAGCTCTCAAAGAAAAAAAAAAGAAAAAAAAAGAATAAATTTGAGAGCATTCTTATGTTTGTATGATCCTTCTTCATTCGACTAGTCAAGTTATTATGTAAGGGTTATTGAAAAATCCAAGTGTGGGGAAGTATTTGTTTTAATAGAAAGGGAATTGAATAATGATTATTGTTGGGTACTAGCTTTTGACATTTAACCTGTTTTAGCTTTACTTGACATACCTGGTCCCTAGCCCACGCTACAACCCGAATAAAGACCTTTTGATTGTCATCAGTGATGTATGTTGTGTTGAGAGTGAGATTGATTGCGAGTGTCAAGTTGTGTTTATGATTTTGTTGGAATTGAGTGATACACTTAACCTTGTTCTTGAGTGAATATTCGTTTTTGAGTGAAAGGTGAGTTATTACTTGTTTTGGCATAGGAGATCCCAGGTTTAGACTTAAAGATATATTTCTTGTGGGCTTAGCATGATTACCAACGATTTTTACACTTGACATGAATTTTTATGACCTTCTGCATGTTGGTTGAGTAGACTACGTGAATACTTGCACTTTCGACACCAAGACATCGTATGTTTACTTTGATTCTTAAGTTGATGTGGCATGAGAGGACTTGTGTGTGTGGTGTTGTGTTGGCATTGATCTTTTGCATGGTTAGATGAATTTTGTGGGTACTTTCACTATAAACCCTCACGAGACAACACTCGTCCTACTAGGGCTGCCTAGGGGTTTAACGGCTTGTTGCATATGCTCAATGCAATCGTGTCATCTACGAAAGTGATGTTTGTTAGGACTTAGTATTTATTTCACTTATTTGCCCGAGGACGTGCAAATGCTTAGTGTGGGGATGTTTGATAGAGTATATTTTTATATATATTCTATATGATTTTATTCTCATATTTATTGTGTTTTGCACTGATTTGGATTTTAATTTAATAGATTTGATTGTTTTATTGTAGGAAATAAAGAATTCATGACTTGGAAGGATTTGGAGCAAAAAGAGCTATTTTGGAGATAAAATAGGAGAAAATTCGTATTATTGGGCTACACGGGCTGTCTAACACTGTTTGGGCCGTATCTTGAGTTCCAGAAGTCAGAATTTGACGATCTTACTGTCCACGCGAAGCTTGTGGAATTATCTTTAATTTAGAGGTGGTCCAGTAAGCAAAATCCAACTGGAAGAGCCCAGAAACAGAGGAGAAAAATTAGTGACGAATTTTACAAGAAAATCCTATTTAATTATGGATATCTTTTTGTAAATTGATTAGGATATTAAAAATACTTTTATTAGGAGATAGATATCAGATTTTATTAAGGAGTTTTATTATAAAAAGAAGGAGAGAACGTGGGAAGAGAAGATAGACATATACAAACGTTTTTTTACATAAGCTAGGTTTTTTGGTTTTTTCTCTCTCCATCTCTTCCTTTGTAAGCACTCGGTTTAATTTGGATCTTCATTGTTCTTCGTTAATACAAAGTTTGAGGTATTTTTTATTCTCTTGTTTTATTATTATATGTTTTACATGGCTTCTTTCATTATTATTATTGCTTTTACTTCTAGAATGAGTGAGTAGTTTAATTCTAGGGTATTAAGGGAAGCCATGTTTGCACCATGATTTGGGCTTAATTTGATTAGTAGATTGATGGGTAAAGAGTAATTCTGATTGATATGTTATAATTCTTAATTTGTGTAATTGCGCAATATCACGGATTAATTGATTGCAATAGGAGTAATAGATCGAAAGATTTTACTACTAGAGGCTTACATACAATTAGCAGAATTGAAGGTGAGTGTGAAAACATCATTAGATATTCTGAGAGTGTTAATGCTTGAGAAAGATTAACCATTGCTTTAATTACTTAATCCCATTGAAAAGCTATACTTTTGTGATTTGTTTGGTGTAAGCATGGTGAACCTGAATTGCCCTAGATCCTTTAATTAATTGATTTAAAACTTTGTTAAATTTGCTTTAGTAGTTAATAAAATTCCAAAACAATCGTTGTGACTAGAAACAATTGATAGCAATTGAATTGAAACTGAAACTGTCTCCTTGAGGATTCGACCCGTATTTGCTAGTATCTACTACAATTGATACCGTGCGCTTGCGGTTAGACGTAATTTTACACATCAATGTCAAAACATACATAATCCTATGCTAGCATGACAAGTTCTAAATCTCAAGATCCACTCTCGTTTCGCAAGAGATTAACAAATTAGATGTTAGCTACGCATCTAAACACATGAATCACAACCATACGAGGATATCAATAATTCATCACACACAAATCTTTAAAGTGAACAAACTACTAAGCTACATAGATAAATCCGTTAGAATCCCATGACAACGATTAGTTCATAATCGAACCGTTCGTCACCATGGGGTTTGATAAAAGCATGATGAAAAACAATAATTGCATAAAAACAATGATATTAAAGTAGAAGAGTTAAGAAAACAAATCTAGAATCCAGAGTATCGCCTAAGAAAAGAATAGAAAAGATGAAGTATATCTAGATCCGTTGCTTGTCATGAGCGTTGAATCTTCCTCCGCCTTTTCTCTCTTGCAATTCTATGATGTGATAAATATTGATACAAATTACAATGGTAGGATGTGTTTAAATAGGCCCTAGACATCTTGCCCAGCAAGAAAATACCCTATAATACAATTAGAATTTGATTTAAGTGCAAGAAGCTACCTAAAATACAATTACAACTCGAATTAGGGCAAAACAGTAATTTTCAGCAATTTCTGGCCGGCCAGAGCGCACCCTGCGCACCTAGGGCACAGCCTGCGCATCTAGGTTCTGTTTCTGGCGATCTAGGGCACAGTCTGCCTAGTAGAGGGCGCAGACTTCCCACTTAAATCCTGCCAAATTTCTTTTTCTACTCTCATTTCTTCGTTTTCGCTCCGTTTTCTCCCGTTTCTTTTGCATTTGTTTTCGTCTTCAATTCTCTTGACTTCAAACCTTCATGTTGGCTTAAGACAAGACTCCATTCCTCATTCCTACGCTTGAATTCAACTGCAAAATTGACAGAAACATCAACCCTAACCGACAAACTTGCAAACCTGCACACTTAAACAAAACATATCAAAACTACAACAAACTTGAGTCCAAGTCAATCAATTTAAGCCGTATGGAACGCTCCAAGTGGATATAAAATCCACTTATCACCCACCCCCACCGGAACCACCGCCCTATTCCGGCCAGCTCCGGCGAGCTCCAGATCCGGCCACCACGAGTTCTCCACCATCAATACCAGTCCTCCACCATCACCATGTCTTCGATCTGTTCTCTCTCTTGGTGCCGCATGCGAACAACCACCGCCCTAATTGTTGATCATAGTAAAAGCTTCGAATTTGAAATCGGAACTGACTGGTATGGTGTGTTGCAAGTGGAGAGTAATTTTTGTGACTCAGAGATGATTGGTTCGAATTATCAGAGACTTAGTGTTTTATTGAATCCAAGGATAATATTTTTCCATTTGCAAAAAATGCTTATAAGTTGGTGGTGGTGGTGGTGGCGGGGCGGTGGTGGTGGTGGCGGGTTGGTGGTCGTCGGGATGGACGGGGGGGGGGGGGGGGGGGTGGAAGGAGGTGCGGTGGTAGGGGAGGGGGGTGGGGGTGGGGTGGGGTGGGGGTGTATATTTGTATTTATATATATATATTATAAATATATGTGTGGTTTAGATTAAATAGGAGTATTAAAAATGGAGGGCTGAGATTCCATCTCACATCTCACACTAATTAACTATCTCATAGGAGCATGACCCTATATATATATATAGAGAGAGAGAGAGACTCTTGCTCCATTGAGAAATTTCTTAAAATGAGAACTATGATAACCCACATAAACACTACATTTCAAGCTAATCTAAAGATTCAACTAGGGGTACCCCAATACAAAAATCCTACATTAACCTACCCTCTATCTAGCAAGCAAAAAAAACAAAAAAAATGTTCACTGCTGACGTGGCACCAGACCTCACTGCCATTTTTTTTGCAAAAATGTTGGTGAGCTAATTTATGATATTTTTTGTGAAGGTGCCCCTAGCGGGGCCCTTATAATAAATAAAATATAGCTTAAAATGTGGCTAAGATCTAGTTTACATATATAAATGGATGGCTATCTCACCATAAGAGGGGTTCTCACTTGAGCAAAAGTATATATATATATATATATATGTATATATATATATATATATATATATATATATATATATATATATATATACTTTTTTGAAGCTGAGCCAAATTAAAGTAAATTTAAATGATAAATTTTAATAACCGAAGAAAGATCAAATACCTGCTCAGCCTCCCTTTCACCAAGGCTATTACTTTGTAAGATGGTCATTCATGCTGCAACATCCAGAACATTTTCTATAGCACATAGTCACATAGTCCATCTAAACACAGAAATATAACTTGAAAACGACAAGAAAAGCTACCGAGTGTGCCCATAAAAGAACACCCGAAAGCATCTTCAGCAAAAAACTAGATTCAACATTCATAAATAAACAAAAAAAATGAAGAAGACACTAATTATTAAACAACAATTATACTCAGTTTCTTTTTTGCCTAGAAAATATTCCTTTCCCTTGATTATTTCTCCTACAAGTAGAGCTAGTGTAGACCCGATGAGGGTTCAAGCTAACTCAACGGAAAGTAAAAGTGATCCAGAGTTATCGACCACTACGTACAATCATCAAATGTCATAAGACCTCGTAATTCTATATATTTAGCACCTTTTAACAAAAATTAAGAGGAATGGGACACTTAAACTATGATATATATCAACAATTATAAGAAAATTAGCCATTTAAACCAAGATGGAGCGATTTCATATAATCATATTGATTGAACTCGTATATTCTCACGAGACAAAACAATCTTGCAGCAGAAGCTTTGCTTTATTATACAGGTACTTAAAACAAAAAAATGTCATCAATATTTCACAGAATAATACTGGATTAAGATTCAACGCCTAGAGAAAACTTCTAAATATTCACAACAAAATTTGACAGTTATATATGATGCGTTAAGGACTCGTTAATCATATCATTTTATAATACCAAAACAATGTCGTTAACATATAATTAGAGAATATGCATAGATTAGAGGGTTTTGAAGCGTAAACGACAAGGATTAGAGATGATACCTTCTCTTTCTCTTTAAATACGTACATGTGTATACATGCAATTGCGATCAACTATCTTCATTATTCCCTCCAATACAATTCAATGGAAAACTAAAACCAACCTTTTTTTGTCCAAATTATTATATATTCTGATTTGGATATTTGGATAATTAATCTTTGTTCTTGAGTTTGGATGAAAATGATATAATATTTAGTATTTACCAAAGACCTTTTAATTTCTGACATATTGTGTTAAGAAAAGGTTGTGATGTCCTTTATGGGCTTGTTCTATTATTGATCGAGTTGATTCCTGCTACTGGTTTAAAATCATGTTGCGGTGGCCAAAAATCTAATGTTAAATGATTATTAGTGTGAAGCACAATATACTCAGTTTGGAAATATTCATTTTACAAAAAGTAAGTTACTTATTTTCAGAAAAGGTACATAAATATGTACCTTTTTTTTTAGATAAGTAACTTATAAGTTACTTTTCAGGTTTCCCAAACATGCAGGTTATGTTATCAATTCAATATTTTGATCTTACAAGATATTCATTGTTACAGAATACGTGCGCTTTTGTTGGGACGCCTGATCATAGGGTCATGTCTCACTCCATATGTAA
The DNA here is from genome assembly GCA_037693485.1 of Kitagawia praeruptora. NCBI lineage: Eukaryota > Viridiplantae > Streptophyta > Magnoliopsida > Apiales > Apiaceae > Kitagawia > Kitagawia praeruptora. Next base: position 85,452,059 of record CM075353.1, on the reverse strand, counting down.
CTTTTAATATAATTATCTCACTTAAAAAAAAAACTTTTACCGTTGTTACTATCCCCGGTGGTAAGGGGCTCATGCAGAATGCAAGAATGTTTGTAGATCAATAAAAAATTTGATAATAATCATTCAAATTGAATATATGGTCATCTAAATGGCACCGTGACAAATATATTATATTTCTTAAATCAAACAAACGCTAAAAAAATCTGGAAAATAATATCTTCAAACCAAACAAACATCCTGCATAACCAAATATATATATATATATATATATATATATATATATACATACATATATATATATATATATATATATATATATATATATATATACATACATACATACATACATATATATATATATAGGGTGCCCTTCCACAGCCCCCGTTGGTTGAAAAAAGGCCCACAACCACCAACTCGTACACTGCCGCAATGAACCCTTGCGGCAGGAAAACTTAAAAAAAAATTTAGGGGTGCCGCAATGAAAACTTGCGGTAGGAATGGGCCGCATTGAACGTTTGCGGCAGGAGTCGCTCTCAGGTCCTTAAATATTATTTTACGTTTTTATACCTTTATTTTTAATATTTATTAAAATTAAAAAAATTGGTAAATTAGGGTTTCTCATCTTTAATTAGGTTGAATTAGCTCGAAATGCCCAATTTAGAATTAGTTTTCGAATTATTATTCGAATTTTTATTAAAACTGATATGGGCCAAAAGTAAGCCCTAAAGACACATTTAATGTGGCATTAATTAGACCCGGAATGGTTCAAACGTGGGGCCCACCAGATGGGCCCAATCCCTATCTATAATATTAATTTCGTACTTAATATTAGGGGTAATAAACAGCTCAGCAAATAAGAGTCAAACAAGGATATTACTCTTGCCTGACTTAGCCTCCAAGATACATACTTTAACATGGAAACTGATTCATACATGGAAGGAGACTAGAACCTTCTTCTATTCTGTGACTTGCCCACCAAGTCACCTAACCCTACTACGATTTTAGGGCTTCTCAGCCTATATAAAGGGTCAGACCCCTCAACTCAGAACTACGTTTTATTGGCTTGATTCTCTAATACAGAGATACGTAGGCATTCTGTGAGGACCGTTTAGTCTCGAACGCAGAAGCAGCCATTAAAAGCTCGAAGCTCACAAACCCTAGCCGTCATAATCGTAACCTAGTTTTTATTCCACAACAAAAACTATGAATTAATTCGAATTATTAGGGTTTATAATTATGAAATTATAATTCGAATTGAGCAAACTTAAAAAAAAAAAATTGGAAAAAGGGAACTTCCCAGGGGGTCACCCATCCCAGATTTGCTCTAGCCCAAACACGCTTAACCTCGGAGTTTCGATTCGCAACAACCCGCTCGGCCAGGAATGCCACATCTGCCAATTTTAGCAACCGTTCATATATGAATGCGAAATGAATTCCGCTCATATTTCAATATTTTTTAAGTAATAATATTTTAAATTATTTATTTATAATTATTGCTTCAAAATTCGAAAAAAAACATCAAATTTGGTTTTAAATTAATCCTTTCTTTCGAATTTTAGTTAAAAACCTCGGAATTTTTTTTCCCATTTTTCTCGAATTTTAAATTAATTATCAGGAATGAAATATAATTTATGCCTTTTTTCGATTTTTAAATGCAAATTTTGTCAAGTTTTAAAATAAAATTTGGGAAAAAAATATTTTTTTTCATTTTTCTCGAATTTTACATTTAAAAATTGAAATAAATTGTAATTTTATCATTTTTCTAATTTTTATAATCAGGACATAAATAATAATAAAAAATTATTGACATCCGCAAGGCCTCATTGCGGCAGGGAGGAGTCCAGTAGCTTTTCTCTCTCCTCCCCTGTTTTCCCCTGCACAGGGGAAAACAGGGGAGGAGAGAGAAAAGCTACTGGACTCCTCCCTGCCGCAATGAGGCGTTGCGGATAGGCACATCCCTACCGCAAGGCCTCATTGCGGATAGACACATTATTTTTTTTTTCTTGATATTAAAATTTGGAAATTGATAAAATTCCAATTTATTTCTATTGTTAAATATTAAATTCGAGATAAATTAAAGATTTCGTAAAGTGTTTACTAATTTATGTGTTTTTCCTAATATTCGAAAAATTGGAAAAAATTCTAATTTAAACTAGTACAAATGCATGGATTGCATATTAATACCTTACATAGAAAATTAAGATTATAATTAATAAAAATTGTTTCAAATATTACAGAATACAATTGAAACTAATTGTCAGGACAATTTCTTCTATCATGGTTTGCTCCTACCAACCCACATTTTCCGCACTTTCGTTGCTTGGTTGTTGAAGTTGACGTTTCAATACCACTTTTATATCTTGCCGCTTTCTTTCGTCCCTTAGTTTGTGACATTGGAGGATCGAATATCGGATCATGATCCCAATCTTCTTGAGGAAACGACTCGTTCATTTGTTCGATCTTATCTTCTTGTGGAAAAGAAATTTCCACGTGACACCTCTCTCGCTCAATCAAGTTCATCACGTAGTTGAAACGTGGGACGGAACAACTACCAACAGCACCTAAATTTTGAAATGATTTGCACAATGCACTATACCTTGATGCTTGTGATTCACCAACATTACCAAGAACGGGAGGGGTATAAGGTAGAGGTCCGGCAATTTTGTTGCCATTTTTTGTCCACCTAGACATGATGTAATCATTCGGTATACGTATTTTTTGTTTCATGTCTAGGTAACGGATCATGTGTTTACAAATCATCCCGGAATGTTCAAATTGCATACAAACACATTCAATCTGTCCATCAATATGGGCCGTCAACCGATAGCTTCTTCTACGATCCTCCGGCACGGTAGACTTCTCAGCCACGAACATTTTAAATAAATGACATCCACCTTTAGTTTTCGTCACGACATAAGATGTACTTTTTAGAAGCTCCTTTTGAAAACGCCTAAACATCTCTTTCGTGTAAATTTCGGATGCATGAATTTCCAAGGATGATTGCAATACTAGTCTCCTTTCCCTTTCTTCGCTCTCGTAGTCACTTTTAACCTCCCTAAGATATTGTGCCTCCAAAGCCTTTTGGGAATTCTCAATGAATTCTTTCAAACCGGTAGATGCTTGCACATATTCATCAAAAAATGCATTCATTGATTCGCTTCTAGAGGTAGTGGTCATACCGGCGGCAAAATGCGACTTTGTGTAAGCACCAATCCATTGATGTTTAATGCGATACATTTCATTTAACCAAACATGATCCTCAAGTTTGTACTTCTCGACCAATTCCTCCCATCTACCTTCAAATTCCGTGGGAGACAATGACTTGTACACACATGCATTAAAATCTGTTTTGAATTCCGGATATTTGGTGTACAAACTAGATAACTTCTCGGGAAATTTACTACTTATATGCCATTTACAATAAAAGTGATTTGTTTCGGGCATAACCGTGGCAATAGCATTTCCCAAAGCAATGTCTTGATCGGTAATTATTGTAGTGGGAGGTTTGTTGTCAACGGCTTCCAACCAAGTTTTTAAAACCCATTGATAAGAAGTCTCGGTCTCATCTCTCATGAGTGCAAATCCAAACAAAATATTTTGGTAATGGTGGTTCACCCCCGTAATAGGTATGAAAGGCATACAATACCTATTCGTTCGATAAGTTGAGTCGAACGTCACCACATCACCAAAATTCTTGTAAGCGTTCATGCATCGAGGATCAACCCACACCAAACCTTTAACACGATTCTCGTTATCCACATCCACTCGATAGAAGAAATGACCGAACGCATTCTCTTGTTGTAACTTTCGTAACAAGACCAAGCCACACTCCGCATCATCGGAATCAAACACTCGGTGCCGAATATCCCGTATGACATTACGTACATCTTGATTAGAAAACCCTAAATTTTCAATGCCTCCACATGTCTCACCAAGATATTTCATCACTTTACTCGTCTCGATCCCCGATTTGTTAAACAACTCAATCAATGATCGGGTGATCGGATCGATGTTGCGTGATGTTTGAAAAAATTGTCGCTTATCCGGTGTTACCATGGAATGATTATGTTTCAAATCAACCAAAGTTACCTTCCATTTGTTTACATTAACTAGGTGACATACGTACATTCGAGCACGACAATTCGTTCGTGGATCTACATCCCTAATGCGTCGTTTTCCTTTATCAAGATAATCCGATTCCGGTGCTACTCTTCCACCCTTCTTACAAATAAACAAACGGGATGATGGATCATGACTCCGTTGATGTTTATGAGTATTCCTAATTATTATCTCGAATCCGACATTTCGACCATAATTTCTATAAAAACTTTCCGCCTCATCTAATGTATCGAAAATCATTCCAACACAAGGCACAACCTTATTAACATCCGCAAATGTAAAATCAAAATTTTGGTTTCCAATATCCTCATCATCATCATTTTTTCTCATCCTAACATCCTCATCATCAACATTTTTTCCCATCCTAACATCCTCCTCATCATCAATTTTTTCCATCCTAATATCCTCATCTCCTTCATCATCATTTTTTCTCATCCCAAATTTCTCATCTTTTTCATCATCACCATCAATAATAATTATCTTGTTTTTATCCTTTCCACCATCATTTTTTCCCCACCAACATCATCAACATTCATTTTATTTTTATAAACATTGTATTTCACTCTACGTTTATGAACACTACTATAATAATTATCAATATCTACATCATCAACGAATAATTTACGAGAAACATGATTTTTTTTAACGGACGGCGTAACATAATCATCACCATTACGTTCACTAGATGAACTAGAAGAGCTAAATAAAAATGAAGCCATTGAATAGAGCACTAACCTTAATTTTGGATGAATTTTTGAGCTCCAAACCCTTGAAATTTTTGAGCACTTGGTTGAGTTTTCTGCTGTTTGGAAAAAAGGAAATTGGAAAAAAAGACAAATTCTGTAACCTTAAAGGAAACAGATTTCACGCCTACCGCAATGTTTCATTGCGGCAGGAAGCCTTAATTGCCAACTGCCGCAATGAAACATTGCAGCGGATGGTTCATTTATTACCAGCCACCAACCATATTTAATGACTTAAAATTTTTCTGAGCCACAACCAAACATTGCGGCAGGAAAATTTACCGCAATGTCTCATTGCGGCAGCAATTTAAGATTTTTTTATTTTTTTTGTTTAATTTTTAAATCTTCAAATATGCATCAAAATAATAAAATATGTTAATTTTAACTTTAAAGTATCTTTAATAATGTAATATGGATATTTTTTACATGTTATGTAGTTTAAATAATGATGGAATGACATGTACATCTCAATCTTAGATAACTGTTGAAAAATAAATCAGGATGGTAACATTTACCTTCCAAATTAATTTATTATTTTTTGAAATATTGGGAATATCACTAAATTAGACATATATTGATTTACGTGCGGTTGTATCGTCGATAAGTATTTTTTAAAAAATAGAAACAACAATCCGGGACAAAGCACTAGTTAGGTATACTGGTCAAATCGATAGTTCACTACCACTTTTACCACCCAAATAAACTTATTATTTTTTCAAAACTTGGGAATATCACTAGATTAGACATATATTGACTTACGTGTGGTTGGATCGTCGATAAGTATTTTTTAAAAAATAGAAACACACAGTCATTAATTAATTATGATGATAGTAGTAGCAAAAGATAGACAAGTTAACACTAAATCATCTATTGGACATTTGTACTTTCTAAACTGATTGGCGATCGTCTACGGACCTTTCAAGTTTCAACAGTTTCATCTATGAGCTGCACCTACTAGAGTAGCAGGTCTTCAAAGCAACAATCAATTACACCTACAACTGAAAATTGGTAACAAGACAAGATGTAAGTTTACAGGAGAGCAACAAATCAGATGCAATCCATTTAACATACAATCATACATGCTTATAAGAGTGTAACTTCAAATTGGCCATAAAAGAATAATTGGTCTAAAACACACTTCATTTAATTAGCATGAGAATTTCAACAATTAGAATAACCTATATAGTTATACTGATTATGCAGGCAATGGAAGTAGAAATTAGGAATATGGTCAAAGAGATTGTATAGACTTTCCATATGTTCTGCCTAACGAAGTTACTCAGATTTCTAGAATAAAAGCAGGCATTTAAATAAATCTACAAAATGATTCCATGAAGAGGCATAAACACAAGTCCATTTAAATATTTATTTATTCTTTGACGTATATAGGACAAGTGACCACAGCTTTCGAGAATATTACCAGTCAAACAAACCAAACCAACACCTCTGTCCTCGATTTAAAAAACTACTTGCTAAACATAATTTAAAATTACCAGAAGGTTACATGTAACTTCGCAACGTGGTCATGTCAATCTCATTACAAAAAAATTTAATATAACGATCTCCATAACCTGACACCTGACTCTAATATAATTGAACAACTGTTTGTAGTCTGCATAGGCTATTTAAATTCCTTCAATAATATTATAAAACGTCTAGTCCAAGTCACAACTCCCCCATTGAAGAAGTACTGTGAGCAATTTTACCTACAACATTGCGAACTTTATTAGGCAACTTTTGCAAACCATCGGCAAATATGAAGATCCACAAGGCCTTCAAAAATATATTCACTCAAGTCTGTAAAATATCAATTGAATTTATTCAGAGACAGAATTCATCTCTTTTGTGCTTGTTCAACAAAAATTAACTCTAGATTCCATTTTTCCAGTATATATATTTAAATTGGCCAGAAATAACCTAAACTAAAGAATATTCAATTGATTAGTAAATAGTGTACATAAAGGGTAGGAGTAAAATAAATAAAATATATAATCAGCTTACCATTGTTACTATAGTTCAACATCTCCCAAAGAATTAAAACAAACTGCGCTCTGGGGGTATTCGCCAAGAAGTAATCTCCCATTCGAGGTTGTGAGTTAATTTTACAAAGAAAAAAATTACAACATCTAGATTGTCAAAGTTCAATGCATTCTCTCAGCTAAAGCTAAAAAGCCTGACATCATGTTAACAAGCGCATATAACAGATAAGGAAAATTAAAATAGTACACATATACCATATAAGAAAATTAACACATGGGTCAAGTCATGTCAATCTTAGTACACAACAGAACTCGCTACACTTAAACTACTCTCCTCATTCTTATTTCATTAGGGTATGTAAATTTTGTGCAGAATCTCAGCTTCAGATATATTTTTATGTAAAAAGAAGCAAAGTAGGAAGCTTTTATCTTTTTCTAATGGACTTTGCAATATGTAACATCATATATGTACTTAAAATGCTTATTTATAAGATGTGATCCCCCAATCCAAATCTCCATACTAAGAATCATAGTTTTTGATTTTGCATATTAGCGCAATACGCGCCCACGCATCCTTGTTTCCCAGTTTTTAGCACCAATAGAGGGGGACTGGGAATTAGTACCCATGACCTTTTCATGTTGGGAATGTGGGGAAGGGGTAACATTTGCCACTAGGCTATCCTTACATCCTTACTTATATCCATTTATATAAGTAACGCACAAAAAACGTAACATCTATACATAGTGATACTTCTGTATGTAAAATTGTCATTTCTTGCACAAGGTATTGTGCATAGAGTACAAGAATGTCATTATTCTTTTAGTGCCCCCATATCGGCAGATATCCTCTCTTTCCGTTCATAATGTTTGTTGATCCAATGTGTTGCCAATTCATGTAAACTTCCACTGTTTTGACATATTTGTCGTTTTGTAAAGTTCTAATTCTGAACCTTTACTTCTTAGGATGTTTTTGTTGTTCAGGAATTGTGATTAATTAGTTTGGTATAGGATATGCTGACATTCACTTTTTCATAGTTTATGGTCCCTTTTTGTGCTTTATAACATGAAAAAATTGAAGATTCAAGCTTCAATATTGACCTACAACACCTTATTGTATAACTTTCAAGTTTTGACACTTTAAAATCATGTGGGTTACATATAATGAGATAAGAGATGGTTTGTTGAGGCCATCCGAGTGAACAGACTGATTTGACACTTATAGATGATTTGCACAGACAGTCGTTATCCCAGAAGTAGTGTAATTTCTAAAAAAGACTTTACGAAAATACACCAGGACTAATGTTGTTTCCCTTAGCAATCTCATGTTTAGGTTAAATAAATTGAAATTTGTAACTACTTGTAATGTTTACTATGTATAATGTTTAAGTACTGAAGCTACTTCCTAATACTTATAGTGATAATATTCTCAATCATGGATTATGTGTATCTGGTTTTGTTGAAGAAGGTATTGAATTTGCAAATGACAAGGAGAGGCATGAAGTAGAACCTGATTTGGAGATATTTTGTAACAGCCCTAAATCCGGGGTCTGGGATTTAGAGTAGTCACGATCCATTCAATCTTTGCCTTACCTGTATTGCTTACAATGTACACAATTCAAGAACTTGTGACCCCACAATATATATATCTCACACACATACAGGTTAGAGTCTCAGAAACGACACAATACAACAACTACGGAATAAACAACTTTTATTACAATACCCACTACGCCATAGATGACCTATTGCAACCTTTGGCATGGGTGTTACCTTCTTGGATGTTACCATATCTATGAAATTTTTGAGTTATCGCAACCCTGTGTTACCAAATCAACAAAGTATGTTACTTTAGTTATCAAAGGTGTTACAGTGGTAACACCATGAGATGTGTTACCATAGAGTATTCATCATGAACAAAATTTTTATTTTATTTAAAATTAATAATTTAATAATTATTTGACTTTAAAAACAATTAATTTTAACAAAATAATTGAAGTTATTATTGAAAAATGTTTAAGTTACCATAAGTGAGACTGTGTTAGCTTAGACTATTAATTACAAAATTTTCACTTTTACTCAAAATTAAATATTAAATAATTAATTCATTTTAAATATAATTAATATTATTAAAATCTTTGAAGACATTTTTATAAAAATCAATAGTCCATCAAATTAAATAAATTATTTATATTTAATAAATATTTAAATATATTCTATAATTTAAGATGAATAGGTTTTACAATAAAGTAAAATATTTGAAAACTAATATATTTTGATTGAAATCATTAAAAAGAATTTGTCAAAAATAAAAGTTTGCAATAACTGAAAATTTTGAAATGAATTAAAATTATAAATTTAATATAATAATTTTAATATCAACAAAATGAAGGAGATTTACTATATAAGGTTCAATCATTTTGAAAAAAATAATGACATAGATACCCGTGAATTGTTTGGACGGGGTTTGAAATATTTGAGGAGCGGCAAATAAAATTGGAGCTAATTCAGATTAGGGCAAGGGATTAAATATTTTCCCTTATTTAGCTCTTCAATGCCTCATCTCTCTTGCTCCTCGCTCTCGGTAGTTTCTCTCAATCTAATTAGGATTCAAGCTGGATTTGGGTTCAATTGAATGGGTTCGAGCTTTGAATCGGATTGTAGCAGATTTAGGTTCAATCTTCGTTTGGTTTCGAGTTTGAGGTATAATTCTCACTTTATATCCCCCTCTCTCCCTCCCCGTCTCTCTCTCTCTCTCTCTCTCTCTCTCTCTCTCTCTCTCCTTCTGTTTCGCTCCCCCCTCTGTTTCTCTCTATGTGTCAGTGTCTCCCTCTCTCTCGCTCTCTCTCTCTCTCTCTCATTCTCTCTCTCTCTCAGTCACACACAAAAACATAAAATGTACTGAAATTTATAATATGGATCCATTAGCTACTTTGCTAATTTCTAGTGTGTTGGTATGTTTTTAGTTTGATTTTTTAGTCTATATTTTTGGGATGTTCTATGTCGTTTTCTCACTGCTAACCTTTGCTGTATTCATATTTGATATCTGAGTATAGATATTAGATAGTGAATACTTAAATCAGTAAATGCTCAATACAAAAACTGTGCCTGGTGTAGAATTCTTCCTACCAGGTATGTGTTTATATATATTTGTGCTTCACGAAATCTTGATTAACATTTGACCAGGTACTTATCCACACTATGGCTTGCAAGTCCACACTTTCACACTACACTTAGAGAGCTTTTTGGGAGGCCTCTTGCTTTTCGGTCCCGAGCGATTTAGTTTGTTAATGTTTTACTGTGTGTTTATTAACTGAATTTATTTTTACTATTTTTAGGTTTAGTGCTGTAATTCAACCGTTGGACTACTGTTGTGTATGTTTAGTCTGCTGATTTAGTGTTGTGTTCCGAAATGTTGTGCTTATTTAGAGTTTTGATTTGATTACAGCGATTAACGATTAGTGTTGTATTGTTTACTAAATGCTGAGTTTAGTTCGAGTTGTTTAATATACTAAATTAGTTTTGTATGAATTAGTGTATTTTGAATTGTTTGTTAATACTAATTACGACGTATTGTTTAAACTATCAAATTAGTGTTGTATGAACTATTTGTTGGTTGAGACTAATTACCGCAATATCGTTTGTTTAGAAAAATAGTACAGGATTAATATGTAAACTATGTTAATTTTGTAAACTCGTCTTGATTATATAAGAGGCTGATCAATGTTGCATGTTGGAACTGAGTTTGTAATTATTTTTTGAAGGATTTGGGAGTGCATTGTGCGGGATTGCCGGGAATAGGGAGCTTCCGTTAGGAGCGCGCCAAATATCCTTCTGTGATAGCAATAATTAGTCGAACATTTCAGTGCATTTTTTTCCATAGAACATGGTGAACTAGAATGTTACAGAACTTGTACGGTTTATGTTTTTGTTTCATTGCGTTCGTTTGCCTTGTTAGAATTGACAGCTTTAACCTAGCTACAGTTCTTCTAAAGCAGTTCATTATGAAACATTGGCAGGAGGATGAGGAAAATTTCGAACATCCCATGGTTTCTATTCAGTAAAAGGTAATATTATCTTTAGTACTTTCGTTTAGTTTTACTACTCTCTATTTGTTCAGTTTGAACTTTTGACTGAAGAACTTTAATTTCATGAAACATAAGTTCCTTCCTTAAGGTTAAATCATTGTACAAGAAACTATAAGAAGTCTTCTTCTGTTGTCACTGGATGATAACCATAAAAAAATATGCACAGCAATTACTATGGTTGTTGCATCAGTTGCACATTATGACTGGCCAGAAGATTGGCCGGACTTACTGCCATTCCTCTTGAAGTTGATAAATGATCAGACTAACTTGAATGTAGGTAACTCTGTTCTCATATATATAAATTTTTGTGCTTAATTACTTGGTTTATCAAACTATATCCATATATCATTCTTATGTGATATTTTCATTTTGTTTATAGGTGATTTCATCATTCTTGCTTGTTTCATTTCCCTAAACTAGCCATCATCTACTTATATAAAGCGAAAAATTGGGCATGTTTAAAACTCAATCTGCGGGTATTTTTCCTTCTCTTGTTTTACTGATTATGTTATTGTTAAGTTATCGACACTTGTTAAGTCACTGAACAAGGAATCGATCATGGCAGCTCGTGAAAATGCTGAGTGCAATGCTGATAAGTCATTGAATCAGACTGATTCACTTGTTCAAATATATTAATGATAGACAATATGACATGTTTTAAATTCACACACAAACAATTGTACGTATCAATTGTCTGACCCGTCTCATTTATTTTACTCCGGCGACTCCAAGATTACGTGTTTATATATATTATTTCAGGTTTATAAATTTAATTTTTTACAAGTCCTTTTCAATTCTTGTACTTTCTTGGGCTGACTTTTTTCTTGATGATGCTATAGGAATGAAAAATGTTACTGTTAGCAGCAAAGTTGCAGAGCCAATGCCTGATGCTAAGAGGAAGTCACCTGAAAAGCAAGCTGATAAAAAGGTAGGTTTTGTTGTGTATTCTTGTTCTTGGTCTTTACTTCAGTTATACATGTTTGCCATCTCATTATATTTATTGTTGCAGATACAAGCATACTAACATGTTGTGGCACATACCTTTTACTTGTATAGTCAATCATGATTGAAAGTAGCTCTTGATTCATTTCCTTTATACAGTCATATACTTCATCTCAATAAACAGTTTTTGTATTACCTTTTTTTGTTTAATGATATATTTTTCTTTTAAACAATTTTTTTTTAAAATTTCAGGAACCTAATAAACCTCCCGACAGTTGGTTTGAATTAAAATTTAATACACATGTTTATGTGACTGGATTGCCAGAAGATGTTACTTTTGATGAGGTAGTCTTGTTCTTATGTTATATTGTATCTTTAAAGCTTCATGCTTAGCGCTTTGGGTGTATAACAAAGTAAAAGCTTCATGTGTGTATACAAATGTTTATGTACAGTTCTATTTATTTATCTAGCATGAAATCTGTTGGAAGTGTAGAGAAGTCCTTAGGTTGAAATATGCAATAAGGTAACACAGTGCCCATTTGATTTACTTTGAGGAGCTCTATTTAATTGTTTTCCATGTTCGAATGACAGAGCTGGGAGAAAATAGTGGACTGCTTCTGTCCAGGACAGGGGTTGATGCCTGCTAGTTTTAAAGTTATAACAACGCCTCGTGAAGACGGCAAGGAGGAAGAAAGATTAGACGCATTAAGTTTTTGAGTCTTTGATGGACACCGGTTGTCTTTTGAAATTTGCCATGTTATTATCTCTAATACTTGTACGTTTTAAGTTTTGTTCATTAGCTAGTGTTGGTAGATTTTTTTGGATGATTTGATTGGTTTTGTACTAGATGATGTTATTGAAATGATGTTATTGAAATGTAATTAATTTGGTTCTTAATTTCTTTTACTTGAAAATGTAATATTTAAATGTCAATTTTTTTGTTATTAAAATTATTTATTAATGATTTTAATTATGTAACACACAATGTGTTACAATTAGTAAAAGAGGGTGTTACAATAGATTGTTGACCCCACCTAGATGTGGGCCCCACATTTGTCCCTATGCAAATTGTATCATCTATTGTAACACACAAACTATGTTGCTCTATAGTGTTTTAGATGTTGCTATAGAGGTTTTTGGTAACCACCTTTGCTATGTTACCTTAGGCTGTTTTTTGATGTTATCTTAGATATCTATAGTTACTGTTGAGAACCTAACACAGCTGAAGTGTTACCATAGCCCTATTTTGGCCTATGGTAACTTCAAACAGGGGTCTATGGTAACACATTTTGGGGGTTACAATAAGCAATCTATGGTGTAGTGACCCAATGTCTTTTGAATCTGTTTTTGATACAACCTTTAAGTAATATTACATTACCACTAAGTATTCTGACGATTACAATCCTTTCATATCAATCACATCTATACATAAGATGAATACGACAAGCTGCAGCCTGATCCAACTGGTTCACACTGTTCTCGGGATCTCTGTTAGAAACTGCTTATAGAACCTCCTCATTTGTGTCCTTGACATCCTGCTTCACTGCTCTGTAATATATATAAAACAATAGCAAGAGTGAGCAAATAGCTCAGCAAGGTAATGGAAGCATGGCATAACTCTGCCTATGACTTAACCCAGAATAAGGCGGGTATAAGACGATAATTATCACAATATCTCTTTACCCAAAGTATTTACTTATCGGAATGTATTCTCAAAACAATACTTATCATAGTACTTCAAATATCAGTCATAATATCTCTGAAAACTTTTATTATACTATAGACCAAGTTCTAGTATATATTATAAAAGGATGAGGTTTCAAAGTAAACCAATATAACCTTTTCGTAGAAAATATCTTCTATATAAGTATAAGCAGAGTATCAACATATAACTTAAAAGACGAAGTTATAAGGTGATCCAATATAAACAACCCCTTTATCATAACTCATGTTATGTAAGGTATCCATAGAGTCATATAATATAAAAGATGAAGTTACAAGGTGATTCATTGTAACGTCAGTTTTGAACACTTTTCAAATCCTGCCTACATGATCAGTATGTTTCCTCGATCCATGTTACAGAAAATATCCAAATTGGATGATGAACTAATACTGGAGTATGTCGCGCAGAAGCCACACCCTTATGATGATCAATCATAAGTTGTGCCTCTCAAGATTTGTTTCTTTACATGTAGAAGGAAAATCATACGGACTGTCATCCAGCCTCTTCTCCCCAGCCTCATCTGGGCATAGTCGGGAATGGCTCCACTCGGACCCTTTAAAAGGAGGGACTGTCATCCAGCGCCTCAGGACTGTCATCCAGCCCTAGCAATACTCCTAGTTCGATTAGTTATCCATGACTCTGAAACGTAAAGTTTGTCCTCCTTTCCCCAAGTATAGTACTTGTTAATAGGACTCCACAAAGAAGCCGTATCAGGTTAGAAAGGGGGAGTTCACCAATATTTCCCAAGCGATGCTTGTTAATGGATTAAAAAATTGATACTCAGATTACTTCTCGAATGATTGAAGAAGTAACAAAATCATCATGATTTGCAGTTGTTGTGCCCAAAATCACCATGGGTTGAATTTAGGCCCATTAGGCCCTAGGGTTCAATCTATACGAGTTAGAGGATAGATCCAGTATGAGTTATGAAGATCAGATAGAGGAAATGATCCGTAAACCATGGGTATCAGGAGGTTCCTGAAGGCCAGGAAGCACAACAGGCTACTAAAGGACCAGGTTCCTCCTAGTAAAGAATTCGAATTAGTGTGACTACAGCCACGAAAGGAGGTAAGGGCATGCAACAATATTAGATAAGTTATCCAGTCTAACATATTTGTTATTTGTGCAGGTACAGGTGCCTAGAAAAGAGGTTCCTAAGCAGTATGTCCCGAAATAAGGAGGTTCCTGCGAAACAGGCTCCTAAGATATAGGTTCCTGAGCGCCAGGTTCCTATGAATGGTCGACATAATGTTCTAGAAGCCATCTAGAATAGATATTGAATTATTACCAGAGTATAATTCTAGGGCGCAGCTGATCCTAGGATAACTCTGGAAGAACGAGACAGTCATAGTAGGGTACGAACTCGAGTTCTACACTACTTCTTCCAACTAGTTCGTGGAAGGCTCTAAAGGAACCTAAGTCCTGCACGAACTAGGCAATCGCATACAGCTATTCCAGCAGAGACAGAGTCGCATTAAAACTATGTGAGCTTGATCCCTATATATACAAGGGTACGTAGGCACCTTGAGGGTAAGATGCATTCAGCTCTCTAATTCTCTCTAAAGGCATCTGAGATTATTGGAGGCACCCTCGAGCTCAGCTCAACCCCCAAACACAACCCAATCCATCCATTGAACAGTTGATCGTTAGCCTTATAACTAACCAAAAACCTCTCAAAAGTTGTTACGAAATTCACTCATCAACATTGGCGCTAGAAGGAGGGGAGTTAACATCTTAAGAGTGGAAAGATGGCAGGCAATTCGGATAGCGAAGCAACCCGTTCTGTGGAGAAAACTCATGACGAAGAAATCACCCTAGCAGATTTGCTCGAAGCCATTAGGTCTATTGGAGAAAGGCTGTCTACTTTGGAGCAAGTATCAAGCAAAAAGAAAAAGAAGGCTAAGAAGGGTAATGTAAGAACCCGTATTTTTCAAGAAACTATTTTATTATTATTTTGATAATAATAATGTTTTCCTAAAATGAGGAGAATTTTTTTTATTTTATTTATTATTATTGTAATTTTATTCTGCAATGTGGAATCAGTCAGTAAAGACTTTATCTTCAATTACTGAATAATTTGGATATTTCTAAAATCATTGAAAATGATTATTTTAATTATTAGAGGATTAATAGAATTACTCGATAAATATATATGGATCGAGAATTCGAGATTTTATTAAAGCAATAATATTCGTGGTATTTTACAAAGCCCTGTAAAGTTATGATTTATGAATCATAATTATTATTTTTAAGTATTGCTTTTATAAATTATTAATATTTGTAAAATACGTATCAATTTAGAAAATTGAGATTTAATTCTATTTCTTTCTCCAAAAATCTTTAAAAGTATTCTAGTATTTAATTATGCTAGAAATTTTATTTTTACAAATTAGATTTGTTTACTCTAAATATTAATTAGAAGTGTGTAGTATTTAAATTGATGTTTAATAAGTAGTGGGCTTAGATTTAAACACATCACTCCACACAATTTATAATACGTATACTACTTTAAAACCACAAAAACACAGCACAAGTGATATACATACACGACTACACAAAAACACCGAAACTAGGGGGAAGAAAAGGAGAATCGATCGGGGGGAAGGGGAGAAGACAATTTGGAAGAAATTTTGGGGGAAATCAGTACATACATACGCATCATCGTGTGTACGAATTAGTGTGTGCAGGTGGCGCGAGAACAGGACAGTGGGGAGGGGGTCGCAGCTGGGTCCGGATCGCGGTGGAGGATTGCTACAGCGGCCGATGGTGGCGCTGTTCGCGTGTGTAGGGACGACCGGCGACCTCGGCTCCGGTGTGTCTGTGGTGGTCAGACGAGAGGCGTAGGGGAGAGAGAGAGAGAGAGAGAGAGAGAGAGAGAGAGAGAGAGAGAGAAGGAAGAGAGATTTTGAGGGAGATTAATTCCGGTGGAATGAATTTCAGGCGGATCGAATCAAAAGCGAAATGGTATAATTTTCTTGTATTTTGAATTACGTATTTAATTATCGTATATTAATTAGTTAATTGCTATGAGCTAATTAGTTGTAAAATTGATATAGTTTAATTGTTATGATTTTAATTAGCTAATTGTGGTAATTAGTTAGTTTAAATTGCGAGGTTAATTATGGTGGTTTAATTAGTTTAAATGGAAAGCTTAATGTGGTAATGGGTATAATTAGACTAAAATTGTAAGATTATGATTATTGGTTGAATTTCCGATATTTAATTCGGAGGGTTGATATTTGAAACTAGTGGTGGATTATTGATTGATGTTGTAGACTGGCATGGGCCTATTGTGCTTGGTTGGTATTTTTGGATAGTCCGTGAAACGAATAGGTCATGCCGAATTTTCGTTAGGAATAAATATATAAATAGGAGTTATAAAATGAAGCTAAGTGATAAATGGTAAATGCAAATTGCTAAGTGCTATTTGTTAGTTTTCAATGGTAATTGGTAATTGCTAAGTGCTAAGTGCTAGTGGTAATGGTTGGAATTATATTGTGGTTTTGTTAATACTTGGGGTTTAATGATTATTGGTGGTTAATGGTAATGTTAGTATTATGTGTGAAGTTTATGTGAGTTGGCTAAACTTTAAACGTTATGTGCTAATCGTTATTATTATATAATTTATGATTATAATAGTTGGCTAGTTGTAAATGGCTATATGTTAAATGTTATGTGCTAGATGGTATAAATCGAGTCTTAATATGTTTTAAATGTCTAATTATCAACTACGTGCTGTTGGCTTACAGGTGGATGGTAATTGTCATTAAGTCAAGTACTTGGTGGTGAAGAATATATGGTATATATGAGCAAAGGTAAAGTCCTTATGTGTTTATATGGTAGTGCGAGGAGTGGTAAAGAGATCATAAGTTCTAAATGTCAATGTTTAAGGAATTGTGTAATTCTCTTCGACTAGTTCCTCGGGGCTTACGAGTATCAATGATTGATTGTCACAAGTATAATTAATATGCTCGAGTGATATGATCATTGGTATTGCGTAAGCAATAGTTAGAGCTAGGCTTTGTTCCTAGGACTTACGAATATCAATGATTGGTCCTCACGTGTATCATTAATATGCGTGAGTGAAATGGTCATTGGTGGAGTGTAAGTAGTAGTTATTTTTATTTAAAACAGGGTTAAAATGTTTTGATTGGCATGGAGGGGATGTGCCCATAGTCCGATAAACGAATACCTCATGCCCAAATTTTCTGAAAATCCCCTGCAATCAAATTTATTTAATTTAGTTAAATACAATGGTCTAGAAGCATGAAATGGATATTAGTTGTTATGTGAATATGTGCTAAGTGAACTATTTGAGGGTTAATTGTTATTTCGAGGGTTATGTGCTAATTTGCTGATTTGATGTGTCTCGAGGATTAATTATGTTTGAGCACTATCTATATACTAAGTTGATTAAGTGGTATGGTTTGAGGTGTTTAGCACCAGGAATTGTCCACTTTAAAAATGGGACTTTTCCATTTCATTTTCTTTACTATAATATGTTATGTGCAATAAGTGGTATTAGAATAGTCAACTATATGGAGGACACCTATAGTTTGACTTTATGTTATTTAGTGATAATCCCGAGTTGTGTCTACTCGATATACGAGGTAGGATTGACACGCACTCATAACTATTTCAGTACCATTAGGGCATAATCGAGTTGGAATGACGTGCATCAAAAAGGGAAGATCGAGGCGCCGTATAAAGAAAGGTAAGCTACCTCCAGGGAATTGTTTGGACGAAGTGCGAAAGGTTTATTCGCGGTTTCTGCTTTCTTCTAAGGACCAGAGGCAAGTTTATTTACACATACTCTATCGTTCAGAGTATACCTATTTTGAATTATATAAAATGTGCGGAAAAAGGTTTTCAATCCCTAATTGCGAGTTTTTAATCTTGTGCTCCTCCTTCCAAATCATTTTATTCTTGACTTTGCTAGCGATATTAAATTCTTCTCGTGCAATAATCAAAACCCATGACTTGTAATACTGTCGATGGGCGGTGACATTCTTATGGTTCTACATCTCGATTTATATGTTGTATATTTATAAACTTTTGTAATGTGGTAGAGGACTATATGTTATGAGGTATATATAGATACATATACGTATATATGGAACTACGTGATAAAGGCTCCGAGGGTAGAGCGTGTATTGAGTTATCGAACTTAGCCCGCGTGTCGGGGTTATTTGTATCGTATATTTTCGAAAGCCCGGACAAAGCTTTTCAAAAGAATTTCGCAGTAATTAACTTAAAGGCAACATCACCAATAAATTAGTGTTTATTTAATTAGTAGATACTTCTTGAGGTATTTACGGATTAAATAAACCCTATTCGTCTAATTAAATTTATTTAATTAGATGAATATTATTTTCAAAACGTTTTCTTAAAATCGTTTTGTTCCGGAGAAATAACTTTATTTTCAACTACGGATTAAAGATATTCCAATGGTTATAAATTGGATATTTTCGGTCTAAAATATCTAGAATGATATCGATGAGTGTTATTTGAGTTATTACTTAAATAAATGAATATTATATTTAAATATTCATTTTAAAAAAAGGGAGTATTGAATAGTTATTATTTAATAAATATTATTTGGATAACTATTAAATACTTTTACATTGGATTAAAAATTGGGCTATATTTACAAATTTATCTTTGACCTTCAATAAGTATGAAGAGTACTTTGAGCGTTATTAAAAATTATATATTATCAAGGGGAGATTCTCAAACACTGTTTTCCATTTAAATCTACCTTTTAAGGAGATTTAAATGCTCGCTGAAATCTTCAAAATATGTGAGACCTCACCTGAGAGACTTGTTATTTACTTTGACTCCCCGGTCATAAAGTTTTGAAAGAAATCCATTCCTGTTACTTCTTCAACCATTCGAGAAGTAATCTGAGTGTCAAGTTATATCCATTAACAAGCAATAGCTTGGGAGATATCGGGTGAAATTTTCCTCTCCAATCTGATACAACTACTTTGTGGAGTGGTATTAACAAGTACTATACTTGGGGAAATGAGGGGTAACTTTTCTTTCCAACCTGATACATCCACTTTGTGGAGCGGTATTAACAAGTACTAGACTTGGGGAAAGGAAGACTAACCTTATGTTTCAGAGTCATGGATTTACTCGATTTTTCAATCAAAATGAATTTCAAAATAAAATAAAGGGACTCTGGCGTGAGGCAAGATCGTTGACGAGCGATCCCAAGGTGTTTGTGTAAGAGGCCGTGAGCCAGGCGGTCCATCATTTATTCCGGCCCAGGTGTTGTCGAATGATGATTACGGATGGAGTTTTCATCAAGGGTATTTGCGGATGGAGCTTTTACCCAAGGGATAGTTACGGATGGAGTTTCTATTCCTTCTACCGGTAGAGAAGACCCGCGGATTGTGAGCTTGGATGTGGCGACTGATCGTCGTTAATCCTTGCAAGTTTTATGTTTTCATATTGGTCCCTTCCTCCACTACGTGAAAAAATGTTTAACACTGCTTCTTAAGCTAAGTGCCAAGTAGCCGATAGTGTTGTTTTCTAAAATGAAAGATGATGGTGAATTCATGCAGTATCTAGAACTGCAAGATTATTTCGATAATATTGGCACGTGTTCAGTGCACTTGTGAAAGTACTTAAAAGATGAAAGATGGTTCATCGATTATTGTGGTCAAATCTTAAATGGTTCGTTTCAAGAACTTTGACTCTCTTCCTATCAGTTATTTCTGAGTTTAACTTATCAAGTGGTTAACGAACTTATATCCTGTACAGAATCTTGAACTGTAAGGTGTTTTGATGATAATGATATACTCATGTGTATATACTTACAAACTTGAGGAGTATTAAAAAGGGAACTTTATAATGGTTTGGTTTATGAAGGGTGGTAATAACTATCACAGTAGCATATTGAACTGCATATTTTGAAAAGCTCCCTAAGAGGTTATCAATACTATGAGGTATGGTATGTGGATAAGGTATGAGGATTACTATTGTTGACATGAACTTACTTTATTTATCTGATGTTACTCGAAATGTCATATATCCCCTACTGAGGTTTCATTGTTGTAAATATTTCGAAATTGATATTAAGTATCGTTATATTTCGAAAACTCCATGTGTATATTGATATATATTGTTGTGCTCTATTAATACTTGCTGGGCAATTCTTTCGCTCATACTTGCTTGTTTTAAATATTAACCTTTCAGAGGAAGGTAGATGATTAAGGCTTATCTGCATGGCTCAGGAGAAGCAGGCAGTGTGCCCTTGTGAAGATGATATGATCCAGAACATAGATAGCTGGAGTAAGTTATATATAAGTGTATTGATGTGTAATATGTATATATCACTTTGTACAGGATAGTACTAGTGCTAGTGTACTTCTCAACGAAGCTACACTAGTAGTATAGGATTTGTAATACTCAGTGTGATGTAATTAAATGGATGTAATGAGAAATGTAAGGATCGATTCTTGTTTCTAGCCCTATAACCTAAAAGATGCTTGGTGGTTGGGGTCACAGATGTTGTAATTCAGTTATTAAATGATTACAGGTGGTTTAATATTGTTAAACATGTGATTTGATGTTAAGGATTTCCGCGTGACGACCAAATCCCTAACCCCGGATTTGGGGCGTTACAGGTAAGAAATCGAAGGTAACCCCGAAGCAGTTGAACTTTGACGAAAAAGAACCGGAAGGCGAAGAGGAAGCTGACGAAGATGAAGAAAAACCTGGAAAAGAAGACAATAGAAAGTCGAAGGATTCTACAAAAGATCAGATTCCTACGATGAAGGTTCCCCCTCAGAACAAGGAGAATCCAAAAGTGAAGCAGCCTAACAAAACGGGAGGTTCCTCGGTTAAGAAGACAAAGTCTAAGGAACCATTTGTTGAGATAATCGACGATGAGAAAACGGAAACAGAGGAATCTAAAGATGAATCCAGTACTGCAGAATCGCAGGAAGGTGGTGATAATGGTGAAAAGACGAAGACAGAAGCAACAGGAGAGGTAACCGCCGAAGATATCAAGAAAATACTGGCTCAACTCAAGGGCGAGAAGTACCTCGCGGCTAAACCAATTGCTTCTTCTCCCTTTACCAGAAAGGTTCGGAAGTCGACTTTGCCTAGGTCTTACAGACCTTCGAACGAGCTAAAGTTTGATGGAACCACTGATCCCATCGAATATTTGAGTCGTTTTGACACAGAGATGGATGTTTACCAAGTGAAGGAAGCAACAAGATACAGGTTACTGGCTGCAACCTTGCAGGGTGGTGCACATCAATGGTTCAAAAGGCTGCCTGCAGACTCTATTGGTACCTGGGAGAGTATGGGAAAGCTTTTCGTTGCTCAGTTCAGGGCATCTGTTGCGTTTTCCCCACCTACCAATACCCTAGCCAACATTAAACAAAGACCTAATGAGACGTTGATAGAATATTTCAAGAGGTTTAATGCAGAGGTTCCAAAAGTTAGGAAAGCATCTGATGAAACTATAAAGAACTTTCTGATCGCTGGAGTCAAAAGAGGTTCCGATTTCTGGAAGGATTTGCAAGGGAAGGAACCTGAGACGCTAGCTGACTTCTATTCTCAAGCAGAGTCTTTCCGTCTGGTGGAAGAATCTTTAGCTGATTTGAAGAAAGATCCAGATTATGAGAGGAACAGTGGATGGTTAGGAAGCAAGAGGTCAAGGCCTAGAAGTCCTAACACTAGGGACAGTAAGAAGGTGGTCAGTCGTACATCTCAAGTGAAGCCTGAGGTTGAAGCTGAGAATCCTACTAGACCTGCTATGAATCAGGTTCCACCACCAGCTTCCTATAGTAGCAATAAACGAGAAAGACCTGTCTATGAAACTTTTACTCCTTTGGTAGCCCCGATTGACCATATTTATGCAGTAAATGAGAAGTCCTCATGGTTTAAAAAGCCATTCAGGAGCGGTCCACCAGGGAATAAGAATGAGCGCCCATACTGTGATTTTTATGATAACAATGGGCATAATACTGTGGACTACCGTCATTTAAGGGATTTAATTGAAACTCTAATCAGGCAAGGGCACTTAAGTGAATGGGTGGCTCAGGAAGGCAAGAAGTATAGAGATGAGAAGACTCAGAAGGTACAGACACAGGAACCTGTCGTGATGGAAGGACCACCTAAAGCCGGATGTATACGTACGATTATAGGAGGTCCCCACATTGGAGGAAGCAGCAGGAGCGCCATGGAAAGGTACACTCGTGAAGCTAAAGAACGTCCTTTGACCAATATTTACAATCTCTCACAGAGGTCTCCCAAGCTGTTTGAAGGAGAAGATGCAGATATTACCTTTACTGAAGAGGATGCTTCTTGGGTACATCATCCTCATATGGATGCATTGGTGGTCGAGGCAGGAATTGGGTCCTATGAGGTTCATCGAGTATTAGTTGATAATGGAAGCTCTGTAAATCTGTTGTCTTACTCGGCTTTCAAGAAGATGCATTTTCTGGATAAAGACTTAACCCCAACGAAGGACACCTTGTATGGTTTCACTAACAACCAGGTTCCTATCCAGGGTAAGATTCGTTTACCAGTAACTTTAGGTGACAAACCATGTGGCATCACACAGCTAGCAGAATTCATTGTTATAGAGGACGATATGAACTATAATGCTATTCTTGGAAGACCAATCTTGAAAGAGATGAGGGTGATAACCTCTATTTACCACCTGACTATGAAGTTTCCAACACCAAATGGAATTGGCACAGTTCGAGGATGCCAATATGAGTCTAGAGAGTGCTATGCCAAAGCTTTACAACACGCCGCTAAGGCTACTAAATTGCCTGAACCAATGGATGAGATTCCTGATGATTTTCCAGGAAAGAACCCAGGACAAATAACGATCGATCTTCGTAGTCAGCCTTTGGAAAGCTTTGTGCCAGCATCCTGTAGAGCAATAATGATTGAAGAAATCACAGAAGAGGAACCTCATGCTGAGACTCCAGTTTTTCAGGGGCCAGATATCCCTTACTTGCTATTAGAAAATGCACCCCCTGTTGACAAGAACGGTGATGTGTGTGTGACAGAAGGGTTGAACGAAGAAAAATCTAGAAAACTGAAACATAGTGGAAGCAGTGAAGACAGTCAGCCAATATCAAAGAAAAGGAATGTCATGCACAAAATTCAAGAACCACCTACAGTTCAGGAACCTCAAAAGGATTTAACCACAGAAACGGAGGTAGATTTAGACCCTCGAATGCCTGATACATTGGTCAGGACTGGACCAGCTGGTGAAACAGTAGATGTGAAGATTAATGACAAGGATTCTACGAAAGTTTTGAAGATTGGAGCTCAACTTGAACCAGCCCTGAAGGAATCTCTCGTTTCCTTTTTGAGTAAGAACTTGGATGTGTTTACATGGTGTCATGCAGATATGGAAGGGATAGACCCAGGAGTTATGTGTCATAAGCTGAACATTGATCCAGAAAAGAAGGGTGTGAGGCAGAAGCGAAGACCAATTAGTGGAGAGAGAGCTCAAGCATTGAAGGAAGAGGTTGACAGATTGCTGGATGCAGGGTTAGTCAAGGAATCTTTCTATCCTATATGGTTGGCGAATCCTGTCTTGGTGAAGAAACCTAATGGAAAATAGAGAACTTGTGTAGACTTCACAGATCTCAACAAAGCATGCCCAAAGGACAGCTTCCCACTGCCACGGATAGATCAGTTAGTGGATTCAACAGCAGGACATGCTTTGCTCAGCTTCATGGATGCATATTCAGGTTATAATCAGATCCCCATGTATGAACCTGATCAGGAACATACTTCTTTTATCACGGATAGAGGTCTTTATTGCTATGTTTGTATGCCATTTGGATTGATTAATGCTGGAGCCACGTACCAAAGATTGGTAAACATGATGTTTAAAGACCAAATTGGCAATACTATGGAGGTCTACGTGTACGATATGTTGGTTAAGTCGAAGGAAGCTACTGATCATGTGAAACACCTGGAAGAGATGTTTGGTATTTTGCGGAAGTACAAAATGAAGTTAAACCCTCAAAAGTGTGTATTCGGGGTAGAGTAAGGGAAGTTCATGGGTTTCATGGTGAATCACAGAGGTATAGAGGCTAATCCAGCTAAGATTAAAGCACTGATTGATATGAGGTCACCAAGAACTGTGAAAGAGGTTCAGTCCATTACTGGAAGGGTTGTAGCTTTGAACAGGTTCATTTCGAGGTCTACGGACAAGTGTCAAGAGTTCTTTAAAGCAATAAAGAAGGGAAGTAAGTTCGAATGGACAGAGGAATGCGAGATAGCCTTTGGAAAATTAAAGGAGCATTTGGGAAGCCCTCCATTGTTAGCAAAACCAGTGGACGGAGAGACATTGATTCTTTACCTGGCTGTGTCAGAATATTCCATCAGTGCTGTGTTAATTCGAGAGGAAGACGGACAGTAGAGTCCAATCTATTATGTCAGTAAGAGGTTGCTTGATGCAGAAACGAGGTATTCCGGAATGGAAAAGCTATTCTACGCCTTAGTATTAGCTTCCAAGAAGCTGCGTCCCTATTTTCAAGCTCATAAGGTTGAAGTGAGAACCTCTTATCCACTTAGACAAGTAATGCACAGGCCAGAAACCTCAGGAAGAATGATGAAATGGGCTGTAGAAGGGACAGTTTGATATAGAGTACAAGCCAAAGACAGCGATCAAGGCTCAAGCTTTAGCAAATTTTTTGATTGAGTTCCCACCTCATGTAGAGGTTACTGATCAAGAACTACCAAAAGAAGGGGAGGAAGAGCAGATAGAAGATGATAACTGTGCACCTTGGTGGACATTGTATGTGGATGGAGCTGCTAATAGTAGTGGGGCAGGAGCAGGCATAGAACTAATAAACCCAGAGGGACACAAGCTTCATAGCTCAATTCACTTTGATTTTAGAGCTACTAACAATGATGCAGAGTATGAGGCGTTGATTGCAGGTCTCAAGTTGGCATTAGAGATGAAAGTTAAGAATATTAGAGTTTTCAGTGATTCAATGCTAGTGGTTTGGCAGATTCTTGGTGGATTCCAGGCAAGAGGTCCACGAACAGATTTGTATTTGAGATACTCCCAGGAGTTGCTTGCAAAATTCAGAGAGGTGAAGCTAGATCAGATACCGCGAGGGAAAAATACCAATGCAGATGCACTAGCTAAATTGGGCTCACAAAGAGAATCTACACTGTTGGGAGTAATTCCACTTCAGATTCAAGAGCAACCAAGTGTCTTCAGAGAAGAGGTGATGGACATCGAGCTTCCAGGTGAGGATTCATGGATGACTCCAATCTATTGCTACCTGGATAAGGGAGAGTTACCTCCTAGTCAAGATGAAGCAAGGAAGCTAAAGTACCATGCTGCCAAATATGTGATTTATGATGGAGTCCTATATAAACGAGGATTTAATCAGCCTTTGCTTAATTGTGTGGCTGGAGTGCAGTGCAGATATATCTTGGAAGAGATTCACGAGGGCGTATGTGGAAATCACTCGTTGGGTAATTCTTTAGCCATGAAGGTCCTTCGACAAGGATATTATTGGCCAACCCTAAAAGTAGATGCATTTAAGTTCGCTCAGGCATGCAGTAACTGTCAGAAGTTTGCAAATCTTGATAATCGTCCCGTGGCACCTATCAAGCAGATTGTCAGTCCTTGGCCATTCGCCGTGTGGGGGATAGATCTTATTGGAGAGCTTCCTAAAGGGAAAAGAGGAGTGAAGTATGCGGTGGTTGCGGTCGATTACTTTACAAAGTGGACAGAAGCAGAAGCACTTGCCAAAATTACAGCGTCAAAATTGACTGAATTTGTTTTTCGAGCCATTGTATGCAGGTTTGGAATTCCCCAGAAGCTGATCTTCGACAACGGGAAGCAGTTCGATAGCAGAGAGCTTAGAGGATTGTGTGAGCAGTTTGGAATCCAGAAAGCATTTTCAGCAGTGTATTATCCATAGAGTAATGGATAGACTGAAGCTGTGAACAAGATTACCAAGCATACCTTGAAGACAAGGCTTGAAGACAAGAAAGGAAGCTGGCCTGGGGAGCTTCCTGGAGTCTTGTGGTCATATAATACCACTCCTAGAACTACAACTGGCGAGTCTCCTTTTACTCTCACTTTTGGTTATGAAGTTGTGGTGCCTGTGGAAGTTGGAACATGTTCTTTGAGAAGAAAGCATTATGACCCCGAGAACAATGAGGTCAATCATAGGCTTTATCTAGACATGATCGAAGAGTTAAGGACAGATTCGTAAGTGAAGATAGCAGCGTATCAACAGAGAGTTCGAAGGTATTACAACAAGAAGGTGAGAGCACGACCTTTTAAAGTTGGAGATTTGGTCTTGAGGAAAGTCATGCCAAACACTAAGGTTCTATCACATGGAGCCTTTGGAGCGAATTGGGAGGGACCTTACCAGATAAAGTCAGCCATTTGGGAAGGAACCTACCATTTGATGGATATGGATGGGAACCTCATTCCGAGAGCTTGAAATGCGGAGCATCTCAAGAAATACTATCAGTAATTCTCTTTTACTATGTTTTCTAAGGAAAATTAAGGCTCTTTCAGCCCAAGAATAAAGGCAGCTTATTAGTTATAGTTGACCAGAATTGTTGATTTCATTATTTGATTATGCATGTAACTGGGGGGTACCTGATGTGAACCTCCCTATTTGCAAGACAG
The DNA here is from genome assembly GCA_037693485.1 of Kitagawia praeruptora. Classification (NCBI taxonomy): domain Eukaryota; kingdom Viridiplantae; phylum Streptophyta; class Magnoliopsida; order Apiales; family Apiaceae; genus Kitagawia; species Kitagawia praeruptora. The sequence goes on along the minus strand of CM075353.1, from coordinate 85,424,814 downwards.
TTTTAAGTATTGAGCAATTGATAGCTCTACGTTGAATATTATGAGTGCGTTTTTGACAATTATAGCTCCTTAATAGTTCTTTTACGTAACAATAATTACCCAAAAGAACTGGGGGGTAGTATTCCTACTTAGACAGTATTGCGCATAATATGATTTGGTATTTCATATGCCAATTTGAAAATTTTAAGTGCTTGTCTTAGTACTTGTATTATGAAGCAGGTTACCTTGACTAACAGGTTCCTGTAGCATTGACAGTATTTGCAGGTTACCTTGACTAACAGGTTCCTGTAGCATTGACAGTATTTGCAGGTTACCTTGACTAACAGGTTCCTGTAGCATTGACAGTATTTGCAGGTTACCTTGACTAACAGGTTCATGTAGCATTGACAGTATTTGCAGGTTACCTTGACTAACAAGTTCCTGTAGCATTGACAGTATTTGCAGGCTACCTTGACTGACAGGTTCCTGTAGTATTGATAGTATGTGCAAAGTATGAATGCGATTTGGCAGAATATGCAGATTGAGAATGATGAACATGAATTAAGCCTTGGGTAACTTCCCGAGCATGCATTGAGAAAAGCCCCAGGTAGCTTCCTGGGCACGAGCAAAGCCTCAGGAAGCTTCCTGAGCACATTTGATTGAAAAGCCTCAGCTGACTGAGCAAAGTTTTTTAGCCAAAAGCCTCAGGTAGCTTCCTGAGCACGAGCAAAGCCTCAGGTAGCTTCCTGAGCACGAGCAAAGCCTTAGGTAGCTTCCTGAGCACGAGCAAAGCCTCAGGTAGCTTCCTGAGCATGAATTGAAAGTCTCAAGTTCCTTGAGCACATGATCTAAAGTCCTGATAAAAGGCACCTAAAGTCCTGATGAAAGGCATCTAAAGGTACCTGTGTGGAGCCGAGACTGGCATACAGGGACCTGAAACTATATGTTTCACCCCTCCGTGGAGCCGCCACTGGCACGAGAGGAAGTGGGAACTTGTGTGGAGCCTAGACCGACACACTTGTTCTTAAAGAGAAGCCTAATAAGCTTTCCCTCATGTGGAACCGCCTTTGGCACATGGGAAGAAGGAATAAGTTCCTTAGCATTTACCTTCATAAGATGTCTAGCCTGACACATGAAGAAGAGGAAACTGTGTGGACTCCCAGAACGGCACACAGGTTCCTAGAATCGCCTCGAGGCAAAAGGAACCAGCATGGAACCTAGACTGGCATGTTGGAACCTAGAATTTAGGACTGGAACCCAAGCAGGGAAATTTTCCAAGAGTTGACCCGAATCAAGCGAGAGAAATTTTACTAACATTAACTATTTTATTGTTTTATGTTTCATGTTTTACATGCAGGGTTAATCAGTTATTTGCAGGGAACCTGGTTTAGATGTAGAAGAAATGGTTAAGCTGCAGTTCAGATTATGATCTCAATGTGTGAATCAAGAGGTTCCCAATCTACAGGTAAGCTGTATTTTGTGAGTGGAAGTACACATGTGTTCTGTTTCTTACAATGGGTTAGCCCGCGTAAGCTTGAATACATAAGTATGGAAGCTGAGTTATTCTCTAGAATGCCTAACGATGAGGTATTCTATGAATTATTAAGGAAGAGTGTGCAGTATAAAGTTAAGGCACAAGTAAAATTTAGCATGCACAGATGAATAAGCAAGGATAATGGATGTAGCAAAGAAGAACATTCATAGGCTATAGTTATGGGTACGACGACCCGAGAAAACCAGCACAAAAGTTAAGGCACGAAGGCCATAAGAAACCAGTGTTAAAAATACATCTTGCGAGGCGCTACGAGAGGCCCGCGACCTCATCAAAAGTTATCAAAAGTTCGAAGTATTCATAAAAGAGTTCTGTTCGCTAATTTTCTCTACGCAAGTGTACGCAGTCCAAAAGCAATATAGGGAAATAAGGATCGTTCCCACGAAGACTCGGTTATTTTAGTAAATATGTCTATTCAACAATGTTTGGTTAATTATAGAAGCATGAACGAATTAAAATGGTTTATTTGCAGATAACAATTAACTAATGAAGTAATGGCTAATTTGTTTAAAATAATATGATAGAGGCATGGGGTCCTAATTTCATGAATGTTTTAACTCTTATTAATTATCAAGAATTAATGTGTTACAATTGTTAAGAATGCTAGCGGGAACACGACACTAATATGAGCCATCTTTCAATTAACTCACACCATTCCAAATAAACATCCACAAAAGAGATAGAAGTTATAAGGGCATCAATTATATCCAATACACTATATGTCTATGTGAATGGGTGATACAATCGATTTAATCACAAGTTCCGCAATTAACTACATAGGGGAATAACGTTCTTTCGAAACTATAATCCGAAATGCGGAGAAGCCGACATACCTATGCTAACATGGCAAGCCCTAAATCTCTAAATCCACTTTCGCAATCATTAGAGATTTGGCACAATAGATGTTAGCTATTCACCTATATTCAATTAAAACAACCATGCAAGGCAATCTTATATAGAAATTGTAAACACAAATTATCTATCAAATTAACATGAGCATTAATAATTCATTACATTAGAACCCCATGAAAGTGTTTAGTTCATAATTAAACTAGGCACCTTTATGGAATTAAATAAAATCATGGCAGAAAATTTTATAATTTAATTAAGAAATTACGAAAATTTAAAAATAAAAATAAAAGAATTAGTACCTAATAATAATAATAATAATAATAATAATAATAATAATAATAATAATAATAATAATAACAATAATAACAATAATAACTAAATTAAAAACTACGAGAAATTAAATATGAAATTACCAGAGTTTAGAAATAGAACCGGATATTTTGTTGAACAGGAGCACTCCAAGACCAGCTAAATAATAACAGTACACGGACAAAACTCAAAAAAAGGAACCCAAATATTCAATCTGCGTTGCCACTTGAGAAAGCAATGATGATGTTTCTTCCTGCATGCACATGGTTCTGTCGGCAGTTTCACTCTCCAGCACGCGCGTGGCGTGCACGCGCCGGCTTTGAGGTGCAATTTTGCCGCGCGTGGCGGCCACGCGCTCTCCTGAGACTGGTTCTGGTCAATTTCGTGTGGTTCACTCAGCATGTGTGGTGTGTTGAATTTGAAGAGACTGAATGATTACAGAAAGTGAAACGAATCTTTATAATAAATCAAAGACTGGTTGTGTACCCAAATTGCTTTACAGACCGAATAAAATAGAAGAGCCCTCTTGATAATCCCCTTAAATTCTTAAATTAAATCTTATAATAAATTTCTTTAGAAATTTTTAAGTGTATAAAATAAAATTAAATTACAGAAATTCAAAGTGTTTAAAATATAATAACATTACAGAAATTTAAATTGTATAAAAATAAACTGTTTGCAGAAATTTAAAATGTATAAAATGAAACTGAAATTTCAACAGAAAGCTAAGAAATTGTGGAGAGAGTACACAGCTGAAATTCAGTTCTCCGGATTCTCTCAACCTATGCAAAATCACTCATATATATAGAACAATTTAGCACATCATAAGCAATTTACAAAGTCAGATGTAGAAAAGTCTTCAGCCTAATTCTAACAACTCTCCAGACAATTTGCAAAGCCAATTTGGAATTCTCTTCCGCAACTGGCGGTAATTGACTTTTAATATCAGCTCCGTAGAAATGCTTTTTAACCCGCACAGCTTATAATTTTTAATTAATAAATAATTATTTTAATCCAGAAATTATAAAAATAAATATCTAATATTATTAGATATTTATAAATATAATTTTCTAAATTAATAAAATTATTTAATAATATAAATAATTCTTTATTGTCTAAGCTGCGGTCTCTGGTCGTCTGGAACCAGACTCCTTTTGCTTAACAGAAAATATATCAATTCCAACCGGGGTTCCAGCTTTAAGAAAATATCACTTTCCATATTTTTGTGATAATTCTTATTTCTTCATTGCTCGTCCAGATGCAAGTTACGGTCTCTTGAGGTTCTAAAACCGGACTCCTTTTGCTTAGAAAAAAATATAACAATTCCAACCGGGATTCCTGCTTTAAGAATATATCACTCAGAACATCTTTATGATAATTTCTTTTCCTCGTAGCCAGTCCATCTGAGCCAGAAATCCACCGTCTTTTAACCTTTTATCGCCAGGATACCTGAAACTGTGAATTCTGCACTACAAAGACTTGAAACAACATAAAACTAATTAAAAGATACAACATACTTAAGGATAAACCACCAATTTAGGTCTATTTAGCGCATAATAAGTGGATATAAAATCCACTTATCACACCCCCAAACTTAAACTGATGCTTGTCCTCAAGCATAAACAATATAACTATATACAACTAACTAGTACCACTTCCGTAGGTGATCACGGTTGCATTTGGCATATGCAACAAGCCCTTTAAACCCCTAGGCAGCCCTAGTGGACGAGTTAGGTCTCGTGAGGGCCTATAGCGAATGTACCCACAAAATCCATTTATCAAATGCAACTAACAATGCATGAATGCAACTAATATGAAAAATGCAACGATCCCCTTCAAACTCACCAAAATCAACTAAAAAGCAAATATCTCCAAAGAATGCAACAATTCCAAGCAGAGCTCGACTAAGTCCCCGTATACTAACAAATACATGAACAGAAACGTGCGTGTGTGCAATGCTCATCAGAAATACTCCCAAAACTAGGTCAAAAACCAAACATGCTTTCCGTCAAGACAATCACAGGTTTATAACTAGAATAAACTGTAGACACTTCATAACCTAGGAACACCTCCACCCTTATCCAAAGTAGAAAGAAACTCATGCTTTATTACTATACTACGACACTACATATACAATACGCATGCTTATTTAACCGTGCAATGAATGAGACCCCAAAAGGCTTATACAATAATACCCATGTAGCGAGTGTTAGGTCAGCAATCCCAAACCACAAGGGCTTTAGGTTACTAGGACTAAGTCCCCTCAGACTTAATTACTCGAGTATTAAAGAGCTCACTCTAGTTAATTTTGCATATAATCAATTGGACTTCTGACATTTTTTTTTTCTCTGGAATGAGCATTTCTCATTTCCAACCCTAGACTACTCATATAAATATGAGCCGGCTACTAGCCATTTCACGCCTAGCCTTTATTGACAATTATTACCACTTAGCATGAAATCCCTGTTTTCCCCCAAACTTAGATTTTAGTGTTCCTACGCTATCAAGGGAATAACGAAAAATTCTAAGAATAAACAAGTGATTAAATCTCAAAACATCCAACAGGCATGACCCTAACCTAGCCCAAAAAGCACCCAATGAGACTGTGTAAAAGTTGTGTTTCTGAAACATGCAAGTCAATTTCATAGGAACTATAAATCAGCCCTCTACTCATCATCATCACACCCAAATCAACATCCACCTATCAATCAGAATCAGTTCGTCCTAAGGGATCATGAAGAATGCATGCCATGAAAATGCAACTAATATGACTCACATGTTTAAAACAAACAAACAATAACAGAATGTCCTAAATGAAACAACATAGATAATACGAATAAATATGCATGAATTACTACTAAATTGCAAAACATGATATCCTACATGAACACAATGACTCACAAAAACTACTATCACTTTTACATACTACTTATCCCCTAAACCACCCCCAAACTTATAATATTCAATGTCCGCATTGAATGGAAGTAAATACAAGGGATAGTAGAGAACATACCTGAAAACACCGAAACACATGGGTTGCCTCCCACGAAGCGCTTGTTTATTGTCGCTAGCTTGACCTCACTTTCGCACTTTAATCGGTAGTACCAAGAACTGCGGTTTCTGCTTTGCTATTCACATGTTCACCAAAATATGGCTTCAACCTCTGTCCATTTACTTTGAAAGCTGCTTCCGGTGTTTTATCAAAAATTTCCACTGCACCATGTGGAAACACCGTTTTAACCGTGAATGGTCCTGACCACCTTGACTTAAGTTTCCCTGGAAAAAGTCTGAGAGGAGAGTTGAAAAGCAAAACTAACTGCCCTGGTACAAAAGACTTTTGCACCAAACGTCTGTCATGCCATCTCTTGACCTTTTCCTTGTATAACTTGTGATTTTCATAAGCCTGTAGCCGAAACTCATCCAGTTCATTAATCTGAAGCATTCTTTTCTCACCTGCTGCTGCTAAGTCAAAGTTCAACTTCTTCAGTGCCCAATAGGCTTTGTGTTCTAGTTCGGCAGGCAGATGACAAGCCTTGCCATATACTAGCTGAAAAGGTGACGTGCCCAAAGGTGTTTTGTAAGCTGTTCTATAAGCCCAAACAGCTTCATCAAGTTTTAGTGACCAGTCCTTCCTTGAAGGATTCACGACCTTCTCTAGGATCCGTTTTATCTCTCTGTTGGACACCTCTGCTTGGCCATTCGTTTGAGGGTGATAGGCCGTAGCAATTCGATGATTTATGTTGTACCTTGCCATCAATGCTGTGAACTTGCGGTTGCAGAAGTGTGATCCTTCGTCACTGATAATTACCCTTGGAGTTCCGAAACGTGTGAAAACTTGCTTATTCAGAAAATTTAGCACCACTTTAGCGTCATTGGTCGGTAAAGCCTTTACCTCGACCCATTTAGAAACATAGTCCACCGCTAGCAAGATGTACTGATTATTGCATGAAGAAACAAAAGGACCCATGAAATCGATCCCCCACACATCGAAAATCTCCACTTCCAGCAGCATATTCAGAGGCATCTCATTCCTCCTAGAGATATTACCAATTCTTTGACATCTATCGCATCTCAACACAAACTGATGCGCATCTTTAAACAGTGTTGGCCAATAAAACCCAGCCTGAAGTACTCGAGTGGCTGTCTTCTCTCCAGCATAATGACCTCCGTAAGTGGTAGCATGGTAGTCATGCAAAATACCTTCAACCTCACTAAACGGAATGCACCTCCGAATCACCTGATCAGCTCCCTGTCTGAATAAGAAGGGTTCATCCCATCGGTACCATTTTACATCATGAAGAAACTTCTTTCTTTGGGCATAAGAAAATTCCGACGGGATGACATTGCTTACAAGATAGTTCACAATGTCTGCAAACCATGGTTCTTCATTGTTCACCCCAAAAAGTTGCTCGTCAGGAAAAAATTCATTGATGAGAGTTTTATCCGTAGAGTTACCGTGTTCCTCTAACCGAGACAAGTGATCAGCCACCTGGTTCTCAGTACCCTTTCTATCCTTGATTTCCAAGTCGAATTCTTGAAGCAACAGAATCCAACGAATCAACCGTGGCTTAGCATCTTTCTTCGACATTAGGTATCGAATGGCTGCATGATCTGTAAACACCACTACCTTAGTTCCGAGCAAATACGATCTGAATTTCTCGAAGCTATATACAATAGCTAAGAGTTCCTTTTCTGTAGTAGTGTAATTCAGTTGTGCATCATTGAGAGTTCTTCTAGCATAGTAAATCACGTGAAACACCTTATTCTTCCGTTGACCAAGAACAGCTCCCACTGCATAGTCACTTGCATCACACATTAATTCAAAAGGTTCACTCCAATCAGGTGCAGTGATAATGGGCGCAGTTGTCAATTTCTTCTTTAAGAGCTTGAATGCCTCCAAACAATCTTCACCAAATTTAAAAGGAATATCCTTTTCTAACAGATTGCACAAAGGTTTAGATATTTTCGAAAAATCTTGGATGAATCGCCGATAAAAACCCGCATGACCAAGAAAACTGCGAATTCCTTTAACTGAAATTGGTGGAGGGAGATTTCCAATCGTCTCCAACTTAGCCTTATCCACTTCCAGCCCCTTACCAGATACCTTGTGCCCAAGAATGATGCCTTCCTTTACCATGAAGTGACATTTTTCCCAGTTGAGTACTAGATTAGTCTCAACACATCGTTTCAGCACCATGCCCAGATTTCTGAGGCATTCATCAAATGATTTCCCAAAGACTGAGAAATCATCCATGAATACTTCCACATTGATACCAATCATATCCGAAAAAATTGCCATCATACACCTCTGAAAAGTAGCAGGTGCACCACAAAGTCCGAAAGGAACGCGTCGGAACGCAAAAGTGCCAAAAGGACATGTGAAAGTGGTCTTCTCCTGATCTTCTGGAGTAATACCAATCTGATTATATCCTGAATAACCATCCAGCAAGCAATAGAATTCATGCCCAGCCAACCTGTCTAGCATTTGATCAATGAATGGAAGGGGAAAGTGATCCTTCCTTGTAGCTTTGTTCAGCTTTCTGTAGTCCATGCAAATTCTCCACCCTGTAACTGTACGAGTCGGAATGAGCTCGTTCTTTTCATTGGCAACTACTGTCATGCCTCCTTTCTTAGGCACACATTGCACTGGACTTACCCATGAACTGTCTGAAATGGGATAGATGATACCAGCATCTAGCCACTTGAGAATTTCTTTCTTTACCACTTCTTTCATGATAGGATTTAACCGCCTTTGGTGTTCTACTGTTGGTTTACTCCCTTCTTCCAGTGGAATTTTATGTTGACAATATGCGGGACTGATTCCTTTTAGATCCGCAACAGACCAACCAATGGCTGATTTGAATTCTCGAAGAACTCTCAAGAGCTTGTCTTCCTCGGAGTCTGAAAGGTTAGCGGCATTAATCACAGGTAAAGTGGATTTTTCACCAAGGGAAGCATACCGTAAGTGATCCGGTAGTGGCTTGAGCTCTAGAGTTGGAGCTTCTTCGATAGACGGTTTTAATTGCTGATGTGGTCCTTTTAATTCTGGCAGTCCCAATGATTCAACTGGTCTTTCAAATTTTCTTTGCCACGGCAAAGCATCCAGATATTGCAATTGTTCATCAATGTCATCTTCATCTACTGAATACTCCCCACTGAGGGCCTTTTCCAAAGTATCATTCATGAGCGTGTGCCCTAACTTTTCTTGCACCGTAGACTCAATCAAGTCTATCTTCAGACACTGCTCTTCTTCTGTTGGGAATTTCATAGCTGTGAAAACATTGAAGGTGACAATTTGATCGTGCACCTTCATCGTCAGTTCCCCCTTTTGGACATCAATCAAAGTTTGTCCTGTTGCTAAAAATGGCCTACCAAGAATGATAGGAATCTTCTTGTCCTCTTCGAAATCAAGAATGACAAAATCAGCAGGAAAGATGAGTTTGTCTACTTTCACCAACACATCTTCAACAACTCCCCTAGGATAGGTGATAGATCGATCAGCCAACTGAAGGGACATACTTGTCGGCTTTGGTTCAGGAAGACCAAGCTGCAAGAAAACCGAGTATGGCATAAGATTGATACTTGCTCCCAGATCACATAAACATTTGTCGAAAGATAATCTCCCAATGGTGCATGGTATTGTAAAACTCCCTGGATCTTTCAGCTTAGGCGGCAACTTTTGCTGCAATACCGCACTACATTCTTCCGTCAAAGCAACGGTCTCTAAGTCTTCAAGTTTTAATTTCCTCGAGAGAATGCCTTTCATGAATTTGGCATAGCTTGGCATTTGTTCGAGAGCTTCAGCAAATGGAATGTTGATATGTAATTTTTTAAAGACTTCAAGAAATTTGCCAAACTGCTTGTCTAATTTCTGTTTTTGCACTCGTCGAGGAAATGGTGGAGGTGGGTAGACTTGCTCTTTTTGCTTGAGGACAGCTTGTTTAGGAGTTGGCATATTTTCTTTAATCTCCTCTTTTGATTCTGATATATTGCCCATGTCCTTTGTGTCTCCCAAATCTGCTTTTTCTGTTCCTTTGACTGGCAGAATTTTTTCTGTATCTTTTAGCTCAGCATCCTCCGTGATTCTCCCTGATCTGAGGGTAATTGCTTTGATGTGCTCGTGATTATCCTTTTTCCCAGGATTAAGTTCAGTGTCACTGGGGAGTGTTCCTTGTGGTCGGCTCATCATGAAACTTGCGAGTTGACTCAATTGAGTTTCCAGATTTTTAATGGAAGCCGCTTGGCTTTTTTGGCCCAACCTCAACTCCTCTAATTCAGTCTTTTCATTCGAAGATTGTCCAGAATTTCCATAAGATTGTTGTTGAAATCCTGGGGGCTGAAATTGTCTAGGAGCATATGGTTGTTGAAAATGTTGCCCCTGTTGTTGCTGGAATCCAGATGGATTATACTGCTTAGCTCCAAATGGCTGATGATTAGATTGTTGGTAGGGCTGATGTGATTGTTGTGCTCCTCCTTGATTATTGCTCCAACTGAAATTTGGATGATTTCGGTTGTTCGGATGGTAGGAATTTGGAGCTGGTTGTTGCTGTCTCTGGAAATTGCTTACGAACTGAACCGACTCGTTTGAGATGGCACATTGATTTGATTCATGTGCGCCTGCACACAACTCACAAACACTAGCAATTTGATGAAATCCTTGTGCTGTCAAAGAGTCTACTTTCAATTTCAAGGCCTCTAGCTGAGCTGCTAAGGAAGTGGTTTTGTCGATATTAAGAATTCCTGCTACCTTCTGTTGTGGCATTCTCTGAGTTGGGTTTTGATATTCATTAGCTGCCATCATCTCGATAAGATCGTAGGCCTCCTCGTAACTTTTAGCCCATAGTGCTCCACCTAAAGCTGCATCTACCATTGGCCTTGATTGCATTCCTAGCCCATTATAGAAACAATTTATGATCATCCAATTTGGCATGCCATGATGAGGGCATTGCCGAAGCATTTCTTTGTATCTCTCCCAAGCTTCACATAAAGTTTCACCAGACTGCTGAGAAAGAATTTTCTAAGAAACTTTTGAGCTAGATCAGCCCAAGTGGTGATAGATCCTGGTGGTAGAGAGTGTAGCCAACCCTTGGCTTTGTCTCTTAATGAAAACGGGAAGAGTCTCAATTTCACAGCATCATCTGACACATTGTTGAATCTGAATGTGTCGCATATTTCTATGAAGTTCCTGATGTGTAAATTAGGATCTTCCGTTGCAGTTCCTCCGTACTGTACTTGATTCTGCACCATCTGAATAGTACTGGATCTAATTTCAAATGTAGGAGCCGTAATTGCTGGCCGAATGATGCTTGACTGGATGTCATCAATCTTCGGTTGCGAGTAGTCCATTAAAGCACTTGCTGCTACAGGTGCAACTACTTCGCCTTCTCCGTCCATCTTGTGAATATTTGCTTGTTCAAGTACTTGTTTGGCTTTTAATGCTTTAGAACGTGTTAGCATAAAAATCCAAGTATCTGTACACAAATAACCACTTCACAACAAAATGTTCAAGTCAAACAAATTAACTTCTATTGTAGTAAAACACATAAACAAAAATAACACCGAGTCCCCGGCAGCGGCGCCAAAAACTTGTTCGCTAATTTTCTCTACGCAAGTGTACGCAGTCCAAAAGCAATATAGGGAAATAAGGATCGTTCCCACGAAGACTCGGTTATTTTAGTAAATATGTCTATTCAACAATGTTTGGTTAATTATAGAAGCATGAACGAACTAAAATGGTTTATTTGCAGATAACAATTAACTAATGAAGTAACGGCTAATTTGTTTAAAATAATATGATAGAGGCATGGGGTCCTAATTTCATGAATGTTTTAACTCTTATTAATTATCAAGAATTAAAGTGTTACAATTGTTAAGAATGCTAGCGGGAACACGACACTAATATGAGCCATCTTTCAATTAACTCACACCATTCCAAATAAACATCCACAAAAGAGATAGAAGTTACAAGGGCATCAATTATATCCAATACACTATATGTCTATGTGAATGGGTGATACAATCGATTTAATCACAAGTTCCGCAATTAACTACATAGGGGAATAACGTTCTTTCGAAACTATAATCCGAAATGCGGAGAAGCCGACATACCTATGCTAACATGTCAAGCCCTAAATCTCTAAATCCACTTTCGCAATCATTAGAGATTTGGCACAATAGATGTTAGCTATTCACCTATATTCAATTAAAACAACCATGCAAGGCAATCTTATATAGAAATTGTAAACACAAATTATCTATCAAATTAACATGAGCATTAATAATTCATTACATTAGAACCCCATGAAAGTGTTTAGTTCATAATTAAACTAGGTACCTTTATGGAATTAAATAAAATCATGGCAGAAAATTCTATAATTTAATTAAGAAATTACGAAAATTTAAAAATAAAAATAAAAGATAGTACCTAATAATAATAATAATAATAATAATAATAATAATAATAATAATAATAATAATAATAATAATAATAATCACAATAATAACAATAATAACTAAATTAAAAACTACGAGAAATTAAATATGAAATTACCAGAGTTTAGAAATATAACCGGATATTTTGTTGAACAGGAGCACTCCAAGACCAGCTAAATAATAACAGTACACGGACAAAACTCAAAAAAAGGAACCCAAATATTCAATCTGCGTTGCCACTTGAGAAAGCAATGATGATGTTTCTTCCTGCAAGCACATGGTTCTGTCTGCAGTTTCACTCTCCAGCACGCGCGTGGCGTGCACGCGCCGGCTTTGAGGTGCAATTTTGCCGCGCGTGGCGGCCACGCGCTCTCCTGAGACTGGTTCTGGTCAATTTCGTGTGGTTCACTCAGCAGGTGTGGTGTGTTGAATTTGAAGAGACTGAATGATTACAGAAAGTGAAACGAATCTTTATAATAAATCAAAGACTGGTTGTGTACCCAAATTGCTTTACAGACCGAATAAAATAGAAGAGCCCTCCTGATAATCCCCTTAAATTCTTAAATTAAATCTTATAATAAATTTCTTTAGAAATTCTTAAATTCCAGACAATTTGTAAAGCCAATTTGGAATTCTCTTCCGCAACTGGCGGTAATTGACTTTTAATATCAGCTCCGTAGAAATGCTTTTTAACCCGCACAGCTTATAATTTTTAATTAATAAATAATTATTTTAATCCAGAAATTATAAAAATAAATATCTAATATTATTAGATATTTATAAATTTAATTTTCTAAATTAATAAAATTATTTAATAATATAAATAATTCTTTATTGTCTAAGATGCGGTCTCTGGTCGTCTGGAACCGGACTCCTTTTGCTTAACAGAAAATATATCAATTCCAACCGGGGTTCCAGCTTTAAGAAAATATCACTTTCCATATTTTTGTGATAATTCTTATTTCTTCATTGCTCGTCCAGATGCAAGTTACGGTCTCTTGAGGTTCTAAAACCGGACTCCTTTTGCTTAGAAAAAAATATAACAATTCCAACCGGGATTCCTGCTTTAAGAATATATCACTCAGAACATCTTTATGATAATTTCTTTTCCTCGTAGCCAGTCCATCTGAGCCAGAAATCCACCGTCTTTTAACCTTTTATCGCCAGGATACCTGAAACTGTGAATTCTGCACTACAAAGACTTGAAACAACATAAAACTAATTAAAAGATACAACATACTTAAGGATAAACCACCAATTTAGGTCTATTTAGCGCATAATAAGTGGATATAAAATCCACTTATCAAGTTCAGGTAGAAGGTACTTTATCAGATACCTCGACAGTTGTAGGAGATGGAATGACAGGCAGAACAGCTTCAGGAGCAGGAACCTCTGCAGTCTCAAGGTTGGAACCAAGAGACCTCTCAACCGTAGGAACGGGAGGTACAGAGTCTTGCGGAGCTGTAGTTCTCTTCTCAAAGTCTTTGATCATCCCCACCACGTCTTCGCCCAAGAGGGACCAGTCTAGATTAGGCATCTTCTCCCATGTGGAGCGTATGTAATCATTAATACCTTCATCATAGCCCTCGTCGTATCTGGCCTTCTCTTTGACGAGCATGGATGAATTCACAACCCCAGCAGCAGCGTTCAAGGCGTCTACCTGAGTTTCTAGTTCATTTGTTTTTTCCAGCATCGACAGTTTCTCGTCCTGTAGGGCCTTGACTTGACCTTGAAGCTCAACCTTCTCATTTCTTAAAGAGGTCTCCACAGTTGTTACCTTGCTGACAGCCGCACTAGCAACTGTCACCCTGTCCTCACTAGCAGCTAGCTCTGATTTGAGTTTGTGAATCTCCCTTTGTAGTTGGAGGTCATATTGAGTCTTCACAGCAAACTCGTCGCAATATCTAAGGGCAAAGAAAGAAGATTGGGCAGTAGCAAACCTCATGGCGTGCATGGCATCAATAGAGCTCATTTTACTCCAGGCAGCAATTGTCTCTGTAGGAACATGGGTGTCAATCTTGTCCTTAAACAGGTTTGGGGATTGATCAAGATCGGTTTTAACTGCTTTGTTCTTCTTTGATGAGCGATTTTGGGGAGTCGCTGAGAGATCGAGGGTTGACTGGGCAAGCTTCCTCTTTGAAGAGCCGGAGTGAGTAGTCTGGGAAGCAGGGGTGCCAGGGACCCGATTAACAGGAGTTGCATTCAGCGGAACCTCCTTTGTTTCAGTCTTGAAGATTTCGTCCACATTCTTGGACCTTTTGATGAATGATGGGACCTTGGGAGCCATGCCTGCAAAAGGAAGAAAAATGAAAACAAGACATAAATGAGAGATTTGCATACAGGATAAGTAGGTGAAAGTGCAGTTGTATAATAGTAAAGAGGAAAGAGCATAACGGCAAGAAAATTCATACCAGATGTCGAGGGGATAAAGCCTAGGGCAGATAAGTTATCAGGGGTCAACAGAATCATACAATCTCTTATGGTCGAAGAGTGCTTCAAAGCCTCTTCAGCCCTCATTAAACAAGCTCCAGTAATAATAGTCTGTTTTGGAATTAGGGGGCGACAATTGAACTCAAATCGAACGGATGGGCAATCAAAGCAATAGAGGAACTGCACTTGCCATTGGTCAAAGTTTTGTTTGATGCTTTTTATGCACTGACCTTGATGATTAGGCCAGGCCGTCAGATAGAAAAAATCGGAACCCTTCCCAGTATCTTTCAATCTAAAAAAGTAACCTAATTCGGGTGCAGACAGTGGAGTTGTGAACAAGCTGGAGTACAGAATGTAGGTGCTAATCGCTAACTATATGAGTTAGGTGTCAATTGGAGAGGGGTCAGGCCATAGAAGTCTAGAACTTCCTTCAGGAATGGATGTAAAGGGAATAGCCCACACACGTGGTAGCAGGTGATTGGAGCAGTAAGTGAAGAGGTACACGTGCAGGAGGCGTGTAAATCTTGGGAAAGAGATTAAAATAACCGCGGTATTGGTAAGTGATAAGAGCAATTTGAATTTTGAAATTATCTTCTGAGGATAATTACTATCGACCATTATCCCTTTTAAATTTTGAACATTCGAAGAGACGTAGTGACAAGAAACAAGCCAGATTCCCTGGGAAGCTGAGTGCGAGCATTGAGTCGATTTCAAGAGCTCTAGTTTGAAGAAGAAAATAGCAAGACAACAGGTTCCTTGGTATGAAGGAAGCCTATTCGAGATTAGGATAGCTGAAAATATTTTGTGTCCTATTTCCTACGACGAGTTAGCTCATGTAGGCTTGGATATAAAATGTTAAAGCAAAGCATTGCAAGGGGAATGGTTTAGCATTGAACCCGTGATTGTAGAATTAGAATGGGTTCCTTTTCTCATTATATGATTTCAAGGAACCGGGGGGTACTTGTTGTGCCCAAAATCACCATGGGTTGAATTTAGGCCCATTAGGCCCTAGGGTTCAATCCATACGAGTTAGAGGATAGATCCAGTATGAGTTATGAAGATCAGATAGAGGAAATGATCCGTAAACCATGGGTATCAGGAGGTTCCTGAAGGCCAGGAAGCACAACAGGCTACTAAAGGACCAGGTTCCTCCTAATAAAGAATTCGAATTAGTGTGACTACAGCCACGAAAGGAGGTAAGGGCATGCAACAATATTAGATAAGTTATCCAGTCTAACATATTTGTTATTTATGCAGGTACAGGTGCCTAGAAAAGAGGTTCCTAAGCAGTATGTCCCGAAATAAGGAGGTTCCTGCGAAACAGGCTCCTAAGATATAGGTTCCTGAGCGCCAGGTTCCTATGAATGGTCGACAGAATGTTCTATAAGCCATCTAGAATAGATATTGAATTATTACTAGAGTATAATTCTAGGGCGCAGCTGATCCTAGGATAACTCTGGAAGAACGAGACAGTCATAGTAGGGTACAAACTCGAGTTCTACACTACTTCTTCCAACTAGTTCGTGGAAGGCTCTAAAGGAACCTGAGTCCTGCACGAACTAGGCAATCGCATACAGCTATTCCAGCAGAGACAGAGTCGCATTAGAACTATGTGAGCTTGATCCCTATATATACAAGGGTACGTAGGCACCTTGAGGGTAAGACGCATTCAGCTCTCTAATTCTCTCTAAAGGCATCTGAGATTATTTGAGGCACCCTCGAGCTCAGCTCAACCCCCAAACACAACCCAATCCATCCATTGAACAGTTGATCGTTAGCCTTACAACTAACCGAAAACCTCTCAAAAGTTGTTACGAAATTCACTCATCAACAGCAGTCATTGAACTGTGAATGAGAAAATGATTTTTTTTTTTGCAAGTTTATGACCGGGGAGTCAATTACAAATAACAGGTTTCAAGTAAGGTTCCCTAAGTTTTGAAAGTTTGAACGAGCATTTAAATCTTCTTAGAAGGTAGATTTAAATGGAAAATAGGGTTTGGGAACCTCTCCTTGATAAAATAGTTTTTAATAAAACTCAGAAATATTCCTTATAATTATCGAAGGTCAAAGATAAATTTTAAATAAGATAAACCATTTTTAAAACTAATTAAAAGTATTTAATAAATATTCAAAGAATATTTATTAAATAAATAAGTATTTAAGAAAAAATTTTAAACAGAATAATCATTGATAATTAAACCTTTTAAATAAATATTCGAAGTAATATCCACTTCATAATTAAAATCTCGAATGAATATTCCAAATAATATTCATTGAATAAATAATATTTAAATGAATATTGGAAAATAATATTCATTAAATAAATAGTCTTTAAATGAATATTCAAATATAATATTCAATTAATAAATAATCCTCAAATGAATATTCGAAAATAATATTCATTTATTAAATAAAGTCTGAAATGAATATTCATTAAATAAATCCATAAATGAATATTCAAAATAATATTCATTTAATAAATAAACTTTAAAATGAATATTCAAAAATAATATTCATTTAATATATAATAATTGAATAACACCTATTCAATATCTTTATCAAGAAATACTATTCAAGATATACAGAAATATCTCGACTCCCGGTCTATGGATGAAGAATAAGAATCATACGCCCGATACTAAGGGCGTTTGCAAAACCCGGCTTATAACTAGTATCCCATATCTAGTTCATAAGCCAAATATCAAATCATATTTAAATAATAAACTTCGAATGAGGTAATATTTAAATAACATCCCTCGAATTATTTCCAAGTAATTAATACCTTCTGGAAATATAAATCATGCTTATTAATAATATTCCTCAAAATGAATAGTACTCTGCCGCTGGAATCCCTCCGGGTTTCCACAACTATCTCTATATCTCAAAATACCGACTCCCGGTCTAGAGTCAAAACAATAAATATGCTCTTATATATATAGAGCCACAAGGTATACCGGTGTGTATATACTTCATCTCAAAGTTCGTATAATATCCAAAAGTCTAATTTACACAATAAGCATATATCGCAAAACTTTGCAACTTTATATATGGCAAAGCAGTATATAATCAATACTTCAAAGTATCGAAATAGGAAACTTGCCTGATGCTCGAGAAGTGGTAGGGGTTCGCAACAATGTCGGACAATCTAGACAGAGTTAAAGAAAAACGTACGATTAATCCCCTAGATAATCCATTTATAATCCAATACTTATACACGTAAGCAAATCACAACCAAGGCATTACTAGCTTGCTTTAGGCTCATACTAAGTCCATGTTAATCGACAAATATTTAAGTCGATGATTCGCTTTAAGAATCGGATCTCGTTTACCCGTTTTACCAAGTGGTTTTCAAAGTTAGAATCAAGTGCTCCCCTAAGGGGTTCCTTTGCACTTAACCTTGATTCGAACATTTTTATAAAATCCAAAAATAATCTTTTTGACGTGAGGTTTCATATTTTTATTATGACCTCTAGTATTTAATTATCAAGGTTCGTAACCGAATAACTCATTTTAAAGGGGTTCAATTGAAGTTACGAACTCACACATACGTTTACGAATAACTTTTACGAATTTCACGATTTCTCCTAAACCTTAAATCAGAATGCTACGATTCTTTCGCCAAAATGAACCTTAAAACATGTTCTATCTTAACATGGCAGTGGTGAATATAACCAGTGGGGTTTTGAGTCCGAATGTTACATACAAAACAGGGGATTGAAAAATCGAGCATTATAACGGCTATGAACTAACGATTCCCAAAATTAAAATCATGATCTAAACATCAACCAACAACCAATATACCAAGATCTCATGATCATCATCTAAACTAAACCATAATCTTCCAAGAACAAGTCATACCCATCAAAGTTTGATTATGGCCAAAACAACAACAACAATCAACTCCAAATACATGGATCTATACATACTAACACCTGCTCATCTCATAATCATCAAAACATCTATAAAGATCAAAGTAAAACTAATGGTTGTTGATGTTCATACCTTCCTTGATGAGTGGGTAGTGCTAAACAATCCTTGGATTATCCTTATATAACCTTAAAATGATCACATCTTCAAAATAAAATCAAGAACACAAACATAGTTACTATTCATCTAACTTTATATCATTAAAAACGAGTATGGGAATCAAGGGGGTGAGGAGAGTGGTTACCCTATATGCGTAGATCTTCTCGAGGGCTTCGATTTGACTGGTAGAACGCGCGAATCGGCCAATGGAAACTCAAGATACAAGCATTTATTTCTCCTCCATTTTTTTCTCTCTTTGCTCTCGGGTTTTCTTCTTAAAAATGGAGAGATATTCTTTTGTTTGCTTTGTTGCTTGGTTTATGAATAATTGTGATGCATCTCAATAATATCTATCATGAAGCTACTTTATTAAAGTGGTGAGGTCATCCCTTGCATCATCTTCCACTAGCAATCTTATGTTACAAGATTAATACATGTATTGTATCTATATCTTTTGGATGCATCCTTTCCATATGTGTTGTCAAGCTCTCATTGGTGCCACTTGTCATTCTTTGGTTGCCCCTTGGTTGTTTGTATGTTTCTTTGTCCGGTTATTGTTCAATTTCGTTGATCGTTCGAAGAATAACTAAACGGATTTACCGCTAGGGTTTACCGGAAAATTTCTCGGTATATATAATACCTTCCTCAATCTTTCTAATAATCCTTGAATATAATTCTCTTGATGATCATGTAGGATAATTAATCTTGATATGAACTCAATCCATAATCCATGATTCATTCGCTTTATCGCTTAATCTTGTTATAAAGTCTCGGCGGTTCCTAGAACGCTTGATTCACTGTCTCAGTGGTTTTCGTTCTAGATTCTCAATTCTCATTTCATAAAATTATAAAATATCAAATCCTCAATTCCTCAATTTTAATATCTTATTTCTTGAATATAATAATATATAATTCGCTGCCCGGTCAAATATTAAGCAAGAATTAAAATTGGAATTTCTGAATTCTGATCGTCTTTACATACACTTATATCCTCCGTGGATTACTAATATGACTTCGAAATATCCATACCACGTTTCGTACATAGGGTGGCATGAAAAGTTTTCCAACTTTCAAAATCACTATTCATCCATCCAAAGTACTATTCACGTATGAAAAACACTATTCATCAAAAAGTGAAAACTTCCCTCAAATCCAGGAATTAGGGTTATCATACTAACTCATTTCTCATCTCCCCTCTAGGGTACATTAGCTTATTGCCTGGACGACAGATTATTCTTATCTATGTCCTCAATCATTGGATTACTCTATTCTGAAAATACACATATGAATCGGGATCATTACCGAAGCAATATCCATTCATTATTGCACTTATTCATAAATAAGAAAAGTGTTAATTCTACCCAAAATTCGGGTTATTACAGTCTCCCCTCCTTAAAAGGATTCCGTCCTCGAAATCAGTTTAGGAATAACTGGGGTTACCTCTCTCCCATTGCACTTACTATTTCTCAGGTGGATTCTTCCACTTCTTGATTTTCTATCAAATTTCTCACTAGTCTTGACAACCTTGTCTCTTAGCACTTGCTCTTTTCTATCCGTGATTATCCACAGGTCGTTCTTCGTAAGTCAGGCTAAGTTATATATCTTCCTGTCCATATTCTATTATATGTCGGACACCTATAGTCTACTGACGTAGTATTGACACATGAACCATGTTATGACCATTCTAAAGGTTTGGGTACGGCTGGCTTGTAGGCCACCTTTCTGACGCGTCTAAACTCTCAGATGGCCCAATGAATCTCGGGCTCAACTTCCTTTCATTACCAGTCATGTTAATTCCTTCCTAGAGGATACCTTTTTCACATCACAATTCTCGAACCTCATATTCTCTATCTTGTTTGCACAGAAATACATTAACATAAACTTGCTTGTCATTCATCAACATGCCATTTAGCTTGTCAATGGCATACTCTCGAATCTCTATACATTTTGGTACCATCTCGGTGAATATAATATCCTAAACTATGGCTCTCGTGAAAAGTCTCATCCTTTAATTCTTGATCATTCGAAATCCATCTCCTTCTTAGTTTGACTAAGGGTATTGGCCACCACCTGGGTCTCCACTGGATGGTAGTGTATCTAGTTGTCATAGTCCTTTGTCAATTTTAGCCATTTCCCAATTCCATTGCATAAATGTCAACTCACTTGTCGACGGGGTGCTCCTTATTGAAACTAATTCGAGTATTCTAGCAATCAATTCGAGTTACTCTTGCTGTCTAGTAATGAGCTTGTCGACCATCACTGTTTTGGCCTTGCTATCTCATTGTTATCTACTATCACCCCCCGTGGTTCCAGCTTCTTCTCTAATCATTTTGCAGGAAGCTAATCTACTTCCTGTATTCAATCATTCTATATTATCCCATCTCTCCTCTCTCTGAAAGAAAGGCGAGTTACTTGGGGACTTTGTTTGGCCTGTCACATGATCCATCCCTTTCTGGATGAATATACTCAGATATCTCAAGCTCTTTTGATCCTTTTAGATTTCGTACTTTTCCTTCTTATATACGACGTTTCGATATACTTAGGGTGAAAACTATCGCGGCTAACTCATCGCCAATTCATTAAATTCCATAGAAAGTTGTGGGGGCATTAGTCAACCCAAAATATCCTTGCTGAAAACTTGGAGTGTCTATACCTAGTACGAATCGCAGTCTGGGGTATATCCTCGAATTTAACTTCCAACTGGTGATGTCCAATTCCTAATAAGTTTGGAAAAATACACAGCGTCCTTTCGCTTGGTCAAACAATCTTCTACAACGGCACCTATTCTTAATGTTGAACTTATTCAAATCCCGAGGTTCGATGCACCATCTTGTGCTAACATCTTTCTTTCTTTCAACAGCACCGGCTTTCCACGGTGGTACACTGGGTCTTATCACACTCTTATCCAACAATTCTTATAACTGAGTCGTTAACTCTATCATTCCCACTGGGGCTAACGGGAGGTGCGACACTTTACCTTGAATACTCGGTATTCATTCTCATGTCATCCAAATCGATATCTGGTAGCTCATTAAAATCGTGTACAACCTCCCAAAATCATTACAGTTTCCTTTATACATGTTGTCTCTATTCTAAGTGTCAACTATAAGGGCTAATCAAGCCTCATATCCCTGGAATCATACTTTCTTAGTCTGAACTATATTCAATAATCTCTGAGTCGGTCTCTGTCCCTTAATTATTACTTTCTTTCCCTTACAATCAATTTCCTTCCTTGGGTATCAACCAATCCATCACTATTGTTATATCAACTTCTCCCAACCCGAAGGGAGTCAAACCTATTACAAGAGTCAATCTTATATTTCTAGTTCACGACTTGTGTGTAATCTGTGTAGATTCTCTGGAACACATTCTCAAACTCTTCAATCACTGGGATTTATTGTTGGCTAGGTGCTTTTCTCTTTGTATCAACCATAATAGCTAGATAGGCCATACATTCATCCCATAATAACTTGTTAGCTCGTATTTCCGTAAAGAACTTCATAATTTGCTTCTGTCCTTAAAGGACCACTCCCCTTTTCTGGGCAATCAAAATTTCACTCCAACATCACCACGCGATTCTAGATCCATTGTTTCAGCCCTAGTTGAACTTACGGGCTCTTTTCTCTTCTGTGTTCACAAACTTCGGAACAAACTTTGACACTTAGAAAACTTGGCCTCTTATTCTGCCACGGTCATAGTTTCTCGTTTTAATTCTAGAACTTTTATTCCCATCTGGATCTTCATATATTTTAGAAAACATTTCTTTAGAAATAGCAAACTGAATCTCTCCCAAATCACAACACCTTTTACCTCTAGGTTTGTCTTAGATTTCCACCAGTGATTCGCCTCTCCCCCCAGGAGATAGGCGGTGACACCGTTTTCTGATTCTCTGTAATACTCAGTATCTCCATTGATTTCTCTATTTCTTCCAGCCAAGCTCTGGCTTCCACCGGGTCAGTGGGTCCATGGAATTTTGGAGGTTTTTATCTGACTCCGTTATCTTTGGAGTCTAACCAAACTTTGCCATTTCTTCCACATATATCGATTAACCAACTTTCCATTATCATAATATCCTTGAGAGAGAATAAACTAATTTCATTGATATCTCACCCATATTCTAATCGTCTTAGGGATCTGCTCTAGCCATAGGCGATTTCGTTGTGAGCCTAATTCTTAACAGCGAATTTTGACCAATTTAACCTGGTTGACATCCCCTTGAAATTCAGTAAAGATAACAAGAAGCATGGAGCTTTGAAAAGATAGCTCCCATATCAAAGAAAACATCACACACTGGTGATTATAAGGTTATGAGTTTTAAGGTAACCTTATTTGAAATGAAAGACTTTACTGAGAGATCGATCTGATCATTAGAACTCAATGTTGTGTGTCTTAATTAAGACATTACTAAAGGTAATTAGCCTTCTTGTATTTCACAACTTACAAGTGATGGCGTCCCATCAGACTTCTATCACACAGATAGATGGTCCTTGTGGCCCCTATAGTTATAGGGTTGTTCGTCTCAGTGGAAATTGAGAAGTATGAAAGAAATTCAAAGTCGAGTTAATAATTATCATCTTTTGACAAATAATTTCTCAATTGGACACCTTGGATTAAAAGTGAACAGGTTCCAAGGTGCGATTTTCAAAGAAAAGGATATCCAGAATGATTCTGGCATCCAACAAACAAGTGGCGTCGTACCACCATAAAATTATTCAATTTTGAAAGTGAAAACTTGAGTACATCATTTGACAAGGCTTTGAAAACCTGAAATTAGGTATTGTGATAGCCTCTGGCACAATCGAAACTAGATATAAGTGTTATAGAATAACTTCAAAGAGGGACTATTCCCTTTATCCCAAAATTCCCTCTCTTGGAGAGATATCAAGATCGATCATAGATTAAGAATGATTAACATAATTTGAAAATGGGGAGGGTACTGCCAAGGTCTCTATGGATGCTTTATATGTCGGCTCCTCTGACGGATAATCGTTCGATTCTAACGCTTTTCTTATCCATACACACCCTAAGGTGCTTGATACTTACATCGTTATCGGCTTCTAATAGTCGTTAAGGATTCAGCCATCAACATTTGCAATTCCCAGGGATTTCTTATTCGATCAGGTGCAAGCATCACGAGCAAGCGATCTATTCTATAAGAAGATTTTGATACCGGTGTCGCCTGTAATAACGACGAATTCCTCATGTCGAATGGGCGATAATCCAGAACGTTGTTAGAAGCCACATGCTTAAATCCAGTCATTTGCACAGCTACCCTTAGGCAGAATATTATTCTTCTCGCATCAATCGCGCGTGCTACAGAAGCTTACACTCGCGGCATCACACCTTTTCATTTAAGTCAATCCCAGACTTTCTTAGTCCACATTGTCTCTCAAAATATATCTCGTCTTAGCGCGTTCGGGTTATAATAACACCTTGCGTAGTACATATATATATACAATCTAGCTCGAGGTAATAAAATTCCTCAGCGTCGTAGCAAACACCATCCTTAGTGGAGTCGTTGATCGCGGGGAGTTTAAACGCCATAGATAAGGTAATGCCTCTACTACTTAAGGTAAATAAGTACCCTTAACCATGCACGAAGTTCGAACGTCTCAGTTCTTATGTATGTGGCCTCCTTCGGGCAACTGCAATAGACTACGAGTAACAGGTCTCGTTCAAATCGAATCAATCCGCCGGTATTGGTTATACTGCCTCTACCTCATCTGCTTTGGAGACTCTACTCCATTTCCTTCGTCATATTTCTTGATGAATCATACACGATTCTGAACTCTTATCTCGTCGCTTATTTGAACCCTGAAGATTCGTCCGGTCCTATTATAAGACCTCAAGTAACATACCACATCTTGATCAATCAGCACGTTCTTTACAAGATTATATCCTTGACCCATCACAGGGTCTACCTCTAGATCCTCCTATGGATCTTCCTTTATCGGGTCTCCATCCATCTCAAGGATCCCATCATCAAATGCCTACTCGAAGGCCTCGGGATCTGGTATCTCAGAATCCTATCCATCTACAACTCATACGAGTCGAGGTTACTAACCATGCAGTCCTTAGCATGGTTCCCAGAAGCAGTCCCCTCTTGGGCTTTATCTCAAACAGTCAGGGTCATGTCCTCTAACCTGACTACGAACTCTACTTGAGCTCTAGTTATTATCCTTATTCTTAAAGGTATTGTAAGACTCAATCTCCTATCGTTTCTGAGGACTGTAACCTAAATCTCTGATACCATTTCTGTAACAGCCCCAAATCCGGGGTCTGGGATTTAGAGTAGTCACGATCCATTCAATCTTTGCCTTACCTGTATTGCTTACAATGTACACAATTTAACAACTTATGACCCCACAATATATATATCTCACACACACACAGGTTAGAGTCTCAGAAACGACACAATACAACAACTGCGGAATAAACAACTTTTATTACAATACCCAATGTCTTTTGAATCTGTTATTGATACAACCTTTAAGTAATAGTACATTACCACTAAATATTCTGACGATTACAATCCTTTCATATCAATCACATCTATACATAAGATGAATACGACAAGCTGCAGCCTGATCCAACTGGTTCACACTGTTCTCGGGATCTCTGTTAGAAACTGCTTATGGAACCTCCTCGTTTGTGTCCTTGACATCCTGCTTCACTGCTCTGTAATATATATAAAACAATAGCAAGAGTGAGCAAATAGCTCATCAAGGTAATGGAAGCATGGCATAACTCTGCCTATGACTTAACCTAGAATAAGGCGGGTATAAGACGATAATTATCACAATATCTCTTTACCCAAAGTATTTCCTTATCGGAATGTATTCTCAAAACAGTACTTATCATAGTACTTCAAATATCAGTCATAATATCTCTGAAAACTTTTATTATACTATGAACCAAGTTCTAGTATATATTATAAAAGGATGAGGTTTCAAAGTAAACCAATATAACCTTTTCGTAGAAAATATCTGCTATATAAGTATAAGCAGAGTATCAACATATAACATAAAACACGAAGTTATAAGGTGATCCAATATAAACAACCCCCTTATCATAACTCATGTTATGTAAGGTATCCACAGAGTCATATAATATAAAAGATGAAGTTACAAGGTGATTCATTATAACGTCAGTTTTGAACACTTTTCAAACCCTGCCAACATGATCAGTATGTTTCCTCGATCCATGTTGCAGAAAATATCCAAATTTGATGATAAACTAATACTGGAGTATGTCGCGCAGAAGCCACACCCTTATGATGATCAGTCATAAGTTGTGCCTCTCAAGATTTGTTTCTCTACATGTAGAAGGAAGATCATACGGACTGTCATCCAGCCTCTTCTCCCCAGCCTCATCTGGGAATAGTCGGGAATGGCGCCACTCGGACCCTTTAAAAGGAGGGACTGTCATCCAGCACCTCAGGACTGTCATGCAGTCCTAGCAATACTCCTAGTTCGAATAGTTATCCATGACTCTGAAACGTAAAGTTTGTCCTCCTTTCCCCAAGTATAGTACTTGTTAATAGGACTCCACAAAGAAGCCGTATCAGGTTGGAAAGGGGGAGTTCACCAATATTTCCCAAGCGATGCTTGTTAATGGATTTCAAACTTGATACTCAGATTACTTCTCGAATGATTGAAAAAGTAACAAAATCATCATGATTTGCAGTCATTGAACTGTGAATGAAGAAAATAATTTTTTTTTTTTGCAAGTTTATGACCGGGGAGTCAATTACAAATAACAGGTTTCAAGTAAGGTTCCCTAAGTTTTGAAAGTTTGAACGAGCATTTAAATCTTCTTAGAAGGTAGATTTAAATGGAAAATAGGGTTTGGGAACCTCTCCTTGATAAAATAGTTTTTTATAAAACTCAGAAATATTCCTTATAATTATCGAAGGTCAAAGATAAATTTTAAATAAGATAAACCATTTTTAAAACTAATTAAAAGTATTTAATAAATATTCAAAGAATATTTATTAAATAAATAAGTATTTAAGGAATATTTTTAAACAGAATAATCATTGATAATTAAACCTTTTAAATAAATATTCGAAATAATATCCACTTCATAATTAAAATCTCGAATGAATATTCAAAATAATATTCATTGAATAAATAATATTTAAATGAATATTGGAAAATAATATTCATTAAATAAATAGTCTTTAAATGAATATTCAAATATAATATTCAATTAATAAATAATCCTCAAATGAATATTCGAAAATAATATTCATTTATTAAATAAAGTCTGAAATGAATATTCATTAAATAAATCCATAAATGAATATTCAAAATAATATTCATTTAATAAATAAACTTTAAAATGAATATTCAAAAATAATATTCATTTAATATATAATAATTGAATAACACCTATTCAATATCTTTATCAAGAAATACTATTCAAGATATACAGAAATATCCCGACTCCCGGTCTATGGATGAAGAATAAGAATCATACGCCCGATACTAAGGGCATTTGCAAAACCCGGCTTATAACTAGTATCTCATATCTAGTTCATAAGCCAAATATCAAATCATATTTAAATAATAAACTTCGAATGAGGTAATATTTAAATAACATCCCTCGAATTATTTCCAAGTAATTAATACCTTCTGGAAATATAAATCATGCTTATTAATAATAATCCTCAAAATGAATAGTACTCTGCCGCTGGAATCCCTCCGGGTTTCCACGACTATCTCTATATCTCAAAATACCGACTCCCGGTCTAGAGTCAAAACAATAAATATGCTCTTATATATATAGAGCCACAAGGTATACCGGTGTGTATATACTTTATCTCAAAGTTCGTATAATATCCAAAAGTCTAATTTTCACAATAAGCATATATCGCAAAACTATGCAACTCTATATATGGCAAAGCAATATATAATCAATACTTCAAAGTATCGAAATAGGAAACTTTCCTGATACTCGAGAAGTGGTAGGGGTTCGCAACAATGTCGGACAATCTAGACAAAGTTAAAGAAAAACGTACGATTAATCCCCTAGATAATCCATTTATAATCCAATGCTTATACACGTAAGCAAATCACAACCAAGGCATTACTAGCTCGCTTTAGGCTCATAATAAGTCCATGTTAATCGACAAATACTTAAGTAGATGATTCGCTTTAAGAATCGGATCTCGTTTACCCGTTTTACCAAGTGGTTTTCAAAGTTAGAATCAAGTGCTCCCCTAAGGGGTTCCTTTGCACTTAACCTTGATTCGAACATTTTTATAAAATCCAAAAATAATCTTTTTGACGTGAGGTTTCATATCTTTATTATGACCTCTAGTATTTAATTATCAAGGTTCGTAACCGAATAACTCATTTTAAAGGGGTTCAATTGATGTTACGAACTCACACATACGTTTACGAATAACTTTTACGAATTTCACGATTTCTCCTAAACCGTAAATCAGAATGCTACGATTATTTCGCCAAAATGAACCTTAAAACATGTTCTATCTTAACATGGCAGTGGTGAATATAACCAGTGGGGTTTTGAGTCCGAATTTTACATACAAAACTGGGGATTGAAAAATCGAGCATTATAACGGCTATGAACTAACTATTCCCAAAATTAAAATCAAGATCTAAACATCAACCAACAACCAATATACCAACATCTCATGATCATCATCTAAGCTAAACCATAATCTTCCAAGAACAAGTCATACCCATCAAAGTTTGATTATGGCCAAAACAACAACAACAATCAACTCCAAATACATGGATCTATACATACTAACACCTGCTCATCTCATAATCATCAAAACATCTATAAAGATCAAAGTAAAACTAAGGGTTATTGATGTTCATACCTTCCTTGATGAGTGGGTAGTGCTAAACAAGCCTTGGATTATCCTTATATAACCTTAAAATGATCACATCTTCAAAATAAAATCAAGAACACAAACATAGTTACTATTCATCTAACTGTAAATCATTAAAAACGAGTATGGGAATCAAGGCGGTGAGGAGAGTTGTTACCCTATATGCGTAGAGCTTCTCGAGGGCTTCGATTTGACTGGTAGAACGCGCGAATCGGCCAAGGGAAACTCAAGATACAAGCATTTATTTCTCCTCCATTTTTTTCTCTCTTTGCTCTCGGGTTTTCTTCTTAAAAATGGAGAGATATTCTTTTGTTTGCTTTGTTGCTTGGTTTATGAATAATTGTGATGCATCTCAATAATATCTATCATAAATCTACTTTATTAAAGTGGTGAGGTCATCCCTTTCATCATCTTCCACTAGCAATCTTATGTTACAAGATTAATACATGTATTGTATCTATATCTTTTGGATGCATCCTTTCCATATGTGTTGTCAAGCTCTCATTGGTGCCACTTGTCATTCTTTGGTTGCCCCTTGGTTGTTTGTATGTTTCTTTGTCCGGTTATTGTTCAATTTCGTTGATCGTTCGAAGAATAACCAAACGGATTTACCGCTAGGGTTTACCGGGAAATTTCTCGGTATAAATAATACCTTCCTCAATCTTTCTAATAATCCTTGAATATAATTCTCTTGATGATCATGTAGGATAATTAATCTTGATATGAACTCAATCCATAATCCATGATTCGTTCGCTTTATCGCTTAATCTTGTTATAAAGTCTCGGCGGTTCCTAGAACACCTGATTCACGGTCTCAATGGTTTTCGTTCTAGATTCTCAATTCTCATTTCATAAAATTATAAAATATCAAATCCTCAATTCCTCAATTTTAATATCTTATTTCTTGAATATAATAATATATAATTCGCTGCCCGGTCAAATATTAAGCCAGAATTAAAATTGGAATTTCTGAATTCTGATCGTCTTTACATACACTTATTTCCTCCGTGGATTACTAATATGACTTCGAAATATCCATACCACGTTTCGTACATAGGGTGGCATGAAAAGTTTTCCAACTTTAAAAATCACTATTCATCCATCCAAATTACTATTCACGTATGAAAAACACTATTCATCAAAAAGTGAAAACTTCCCTCAAATCCAGGAATTAGGGTTATCACACTAACTCATTTCTCATCTCCCCTCTAGGGTACATTAGCTTATTCCCTGGACGATAGATTATTCTTATCTATGTCCTCAATCATTGGATTACTCTATTCTGAAAATACACACATGAATCGGGATCATTACTCGAAGCAATATCCATTCATTATTGCACTTATTCATAAATAAGAAAAGTTTTAATTCTACACAAAATTCGGGTTATTACATATTTTGACATTTAAGTACAAGGCTTTCGTCTTCTTGGCATAAAGAGTGGGCATGAAAGATTATTTAACGAATGCTACCCAGGCATTGTCACATACTATATTTTGGTATGCGGGCATCGTTGATGAAAGTCTAGAGTTGCATGCGGAGAAGTTACCTAAGGTAACTAACTGTACCGGGAGATATGCCGGAAAGAAGTTTCTCCAGAAGGCTTCTGACAGAGAGCTAATTTCTTGGCTCTGTATGAGAAAAGAACTATGAAAGATGCAAGGTTGTTTCTTTGATAGACTAGTAAATTGTGACTCTATAGATGATAACATTTCATATAATATGATGATGTATATGTCTGCAAAACTGGTAATATCCAAATGCAATACCCTGGTTCCACTCTTTGAAATGTGAGTAGTTTTTACACAAATCTATGAGTTAGCCCATATATGACAAGTAACAACGGAATTTAAGAATATTATTACTTATTAGTCACACAAATTGACGATTTTGTTTTCCTTTTCCACAAACTACTCAATAACCACGATCCATTACAAGTGACATGACTTTAAAAGAGAAACACAGAAAAAGAGATCATACATTATACGATATGTCATACTTAGCAGAAAGGGGAGCAATGAGTGTTGTACATGATGCCAAAATATAGAATTCTTACAGCTCAAACATAATGGTTTTTTTTTTGCTAAATTAACAAACATAATGGTTTTAACTGTCAAGAACCACACTTTTATGTGTAAATGGGTACAGATGATTCATATAGACCAACAATTATAATAAGTAGATACATTTAATAACACTTACCTGTTACCACCATAAGACTTAGGATTGCTCACCTTGCGAAATTCGAACAGGTACTTTCCTCCTTCATACATGATCAAACTCTCCGGGAAGGAAGTGTCAACAGTAGCAGGTCCCTGAACATATTGTGATTGACCCCCATACTTAACGGTTTTATGAACGTTATGAATCATAGTCTTGAAATTACAGGAAACTATGCTTGTAACGTCATTTAACGCATAGTATGATTCTACTGACTCTACTATCAGTGTCCCATGCTTTGTAATATTCAGAGGTGATCCACCTCTTCTAAGTACGGCATTGAAATGGAGAGTCCAGCAGACTTCACCATTTTCTTGTCTCATCAACCATAAACTATATGGATAGGTAGCTTCCACTTGACTCCAATGAGAAGGGTCTGAAGCACAAAGGGCAAGTGAGCCCTCAAACTCCATAAGCTTAAATAGGGTAAACTTTCCAAAATCATCGGGAACATCATCGGGCACTTTTAATTCCCCAAACACCTCTTGATTAAAATCAAAATACAAAATCCTTAGTTCTTTACCATAATGAGTACGAAACTCATCCGTTCCAGGTTGTTTCATACCATCAAAATAAGTCCCTGTATTATATCTTGCAAGTTTCGAAACCCCGACGCCCGTTAACTTCCGCCACGTATCATTCTTAAAACTATAAATCTCAACCTTGGGATCCATGTTCCCAAACTGCCTCCTCTGGCCATCCTGAACATAAACAACCCTAACGACTTTATAATCATCCATATTCTTATCATAACCCATCCCAACTACACAATAACTCTTCTCATGATTATCAAGAAGCTTCTTAAAACAACTGGAAACAACTTTTTTATATCTCATAACATAGGGATTCCAAAAATACAAGTATCGAGAAGCATAATGCGTATGCAAATCAGTTAATAAAAGCATTCCATTTACCTCACTAACTAATTTCAAACTATGAGTCCTAGTCACAAATGGAATGTCAAATTTTTCAATTTCCAAAGAAGTATCAGCAGAGATTAAGGAGCAGTAGTTGTCGCGAGAGGTAATAGGAGGGATAATAAGCAAAACATTTTTATTGTGCGAAATACAACGAGAGATTTGAGAAGAAATGAAAGAGGGGTTGTTGATAAGACAGTACCATGTTTTGTTCACTGATGTTGACCTATTTAGGTCCTTTACTGGTAGGCGTATGAAGATATCCTCCATTGTTACTTCAGCAAGATCCATAAACGACGTATCTGATGGCCATAAGCTTGACATTTTTGTTTTGATTGAGGAACAAAGTAGATTGAAATGGGAAAGTATGTTATCTATGGTGGGTGTTGATATGGTTTTGTGTAGATTTCCAAACCACGCTAGGGATCCAATGTGCTTTTAACTTTATGGATTGTTTTTTTTAATATTTTTTTTTATATTTTAATATATAACTTAGTAGGAAAATAATTTATGAAAACAATATAATATATGATAGACTTAATTGCACAAAGGTGGCCTGAGTTAATATTTTTTTGCAGAGAAATGACCCAAGTATAGAAACATGCACGGGAGTGGCTGAACAATTATTTTTAAAGCGGTCGATTGCATTTCGTTACATGGGTTAGATGGCTGTTGATTTTCGAAGGGTAATTATGTCCAGCCTATGTGGACGATATAATATTTGGGTCTACTAATGATAATCTTTGCAAGGGTTATTCACAAGCCGAAGGCATTGACTATGATGAAACCTATGCACTAGTGGCAAGGCTTGAGGCTATCAGGATGTTCTTGGCATTCACAGCATTCTCAAACTTTAAAGTTTATCAAATGTATGTCAAGAGTGCTTTCCTGAATGGTAAGCTGGATGAAGAGGTCTATGTAGAGCAGCCCCATGGCTTTGAAGATCCAGAACTCCTGGACTTTGTCTACTTTCTCTTCAAGGCTATTTATGGTCTTAAGCAAGCGCCAAGAAAGTGGTATGACACTCTCTCAGAATTCTTATTAGAAAATGGTTTTGTACGTGATATCATAGACAAAACCTTATTCTCTAAGAAGCATAAAAATGATTTGATACTAGTCCAAGTCTATGTTGACGATAAAATATTTGGGTCTACTAATGATAATCTCTGCAAGAGATTTTCTAAGTTAATGCAGAGTAGGTATGAAATGAGCATGATGGGAGAGCTGAAATTCTTCCTTGGATTACAAGTAAGTCAAAGGCAAGATGGCATATTTATTTGTCAATCCAAGTATCTTAAGGAACTCCTCAAGAAGTATCACATGGAGGATGCATCTTCAGCAAGAACTCCATCATCTACAGCTGTCAAGCTTGGTGATAGTAAAAATTCTATCAGATATTACTTTACCTTAAGCAAGCTACAGAGGTATGATAGGCTCATTACTTTACCTTACTGCAAGTAGACCAGATATTATGTATGCTACATGCTTATGTGCAAGGTTCCAAGCGGATCCTAGAGATGTTCATCTCGTTGATGTGAAACGGATCTTGAGATATCTTAAGGGTACACCTAATCTAGGTATTTGGTACCCTAAAGAATCTAGTTTTAATCTCGTTGGATATACATATTCGGATTATGCAGGAAGTGTTGTTGATAGGAAAAGCACCTCTGGGAGCTATCAATTCCTAGGTAGCAGATTGATCTCCTGGTATAGCAAGAAATAACAAACAGTTTCCAACTCAATAGCAGAAGCTGAATACATCAATGCTGGAAGCTGTTGTGCTCAAATCCTCTAGATCATGAATCAGCTAAGAGATTATGGCCTTGTGTTAAACAAGATTCCTATCTTTTGTGACAATACAAGTGCCATTACAATCTCCAACAACCCTGTGCAGCACTCGAGGACTAAGCACATAGACGTAAGGTATCATTTCATTAGAGAGCACGTCATGAATGGTACTGTGGAGTTACATTTTGTACCCACAGAAGAACAAACAGCAGATATTTTTACTAAGTCTCTTGACGAATCCACATTTACCAGATTAGTTGGTAAATTGGGTATGTTAAATAGTCTTAGTAATTAAACTTGTTAATATCTGATATTTCTTCTTAAATGAATTTATAAGTGACTTTTTATGTGGTAATTAAGAATCATTTCTGAAATTATTTTATCATCTAATTTTTCTTATTTTGCTTATTCAAGTGAATTTCGCCATCTTTATATCTTCAAACTTCATACTTTCTTATTTATGATATTTTTAATAAGTCATATTTTTTCTTTAAATAATTTTCCAAGTGAAAGTTATTTTATTAGAAATTATTTTGACTTATTGATTTTATTATAAATATATTTGTAAATATTTAGATTTTTCTAAATTTTATGTTCTGAAGTGTTTGTCTTTTTATTAATCTTTAATTTCTGCTTAAAAGGCTACCCCATAGTCTTTTTAACATTTTTAGCATTTTTAGAACCTTTAATTCATTTTTACCTAGTTATTAGAGTCTGTACATATTTGTTTTGTTTATTTGTAATTATTTTTTCATGATTTTTCAAATTTAGTCACTCCTGTTTGTACATTTCCATTTCAAATCTGCTGTCTTTTTCAATTTTATTACTCGGCTGAACCTTTTTAGAAGGTTCAGTTGATTATTACTAATGTATATATGATATTTTGGTTTATTCGGCTGAACTTTCTTAAAAAGTTTAGTTGGATTTTCTCTTTTATTTTTACTTATTTTCTATTTTCTCGGTTGAACCTTTTACAAAGGTTCAGTTGAATTTCTTTTCCATTTTAAAAGTTTATTTCAGATTTTCTCGGCTGAACTTTTCTAAAACGTTCAGTTTAATTTTATTTTATTTTCTTTTTCTGTTTTTCAGTAGAATGTTCAGTATAATCTCAAATGAACTTTCGGCTGAACTTTTGCCGAAAGTTCAGATGAGATTGTTTGTATATATTATGTTGTTTCTCGGCTGAACTTTTACGTTATCTTAACTTTTCCACCCGTTCAGTTCTTTGGTATCAGATATATCACTCTCTCTCATCTGTTCTTATAAACACGTAGAGAGATATATATAAGGTTAATTATCATTTGGATCACTTAGTACAACCAAATGTATCAAGTGGATCACTGAGTTTTTTTCGGTATCAATTAAATCACTCAGTACAAGAAATGTATCAAGCCGTTAATTTTCGAAAAATAAAAGTTATCTTTTGCTGATTCTGAACATGTTTCTTGAATGCTATCGCAACCAAATGAATATTGTTAAATTATAGTATTTTAGATAATATATTTATATTTTTAAAAATTCATTTACTATTCATTTTTAATTTTATAGTTATTTTCCTTATTTTAATTAAAAATAAATAGTAAATGAACTTTTTAAATTCTAAATATATTATCTAAAATACTAGAATTTAACAATGATTCATTTGGTTGCGGTAGCATTCAAGAAAAATGTGTATAATCAACAAAATATTACTTTTATTTTTCGAAAGTTAACGGCTTGATACATTTCTTGTATTGAGTGATTTAATTGATACCAAAAAAAACTCGGTGATCCACTTGATATATTTGGTTGTACTAAGTGACCCAAATGATAATTAACCCTATATATATATATATACAAACACTCTAAAAATGCCATTTTCGATCTGTTTATCACCTTAACTCGAGTTTTTACTCAGTTTGTCACTAATCTGATTACTTAAATCGTATAATCTAGTCGATCCTTTGCTCGATTTTAGTTGGATTTCGTTTTTAGATTTCAAAACCCTAATACCCAATTCGATTTTAGGCTTTGTTTGGCTGTGGTTAATTTCAATTAATTGATTTAACTTAATAATTTCAATTAATATTACTAATCTGTTTAAGTGATTTAACTGGTTGTGTAAGTGTGTTAAGTATTAATTAATTTCCGCTTAATTTGTTTTTAGTGATATCGTTAATTGTGAATTAGTAATATTTTCTTAATTGTTTAACTTAATTCTAATTTTCGAATTAAAATTGATTTTCAATTAATTTTAATTTCAAAATTCGAATTAATTTGTTTTTAACTCATTAAATATTTCTTAATGGCTCAACAAAATCAACCAATTTTTGAATTAGCTAAAACTAATTTAGTTGGTTATTTTAATCCGGATAGCTGCCACGTGGAAAGGTTTAAACCTTGGGTTCGTTTTTTAAACACACATCCCCTGATTTCTTATGCTATGATTATGGATGTTCGTTTAATAATTAGTGCACTTCGTCTTATTTGAACTACAGCAGTTATCCCCTCTGGCACAGATCCTCAATTTTTTAACTTTAGTGTCAGTGGTACTTCATATCGAGTAGATGCATCAGTGACCAACAAAGCTCTATTTTTCCCAACTGATAACTTTGCTCATACACCCACTCCTGAGGTTATAACTCAGTTCTTTGCAGATATTCGTTATCAAGGAGTACTAGATTTGGCAAGGCTTAATAAAAATAATCTAGTTGCTGAATGGAATTTGTTCTTCGATACACTAGCTAAAGTGTTTTCCCCTTCGTTAAAATCAGGTGTAACCAATATTACTTCTCACATCCAGTATATTGGGTATGCTGTTGCTTTTAATAAATCAATCAATTTTGGCAAACTACTTTTATCTGATATGATCAAGAAACTAAAGGTTTGCAAACGTAGTTTCGAGTCGGGTAGTAAGATTTCCTGTTACTATCCTCATTTTATCATGATTATCTTTAACTACTTGCTCACACCTGAACATCTTGCATTATATACATACAGTGATTTTGAGAACTCTCCTAAAACCATCAAAAATTTGTACACAAGCTTAAATACTAACCTCGGGTACAATAATGTTGATGTGTTGGTAACTCCTTACATGGCTGAGTCAATTCCATTGCCAATCATTCCTGCACCAGTCCAACAAGAAGCACAAGTTCCTGAACAACAAATTCAAGTGGATCAACCCACTCAACCTGGAACCAATGTGCCTCTGTAGGTAACTACTCCTCTCCCTGAATCTACTTCTGCTTCTATCTCTCAATCCCAAGAGGATATTAGGGCTGACCACGAAGTTGTAGAACCACAACTTCCGACCCAGGTCATAGAGATACATACAAAGTCAAACACTCCAAGGACCTCTAAGCCACTACAAAAACTCCTTGTTAAAAGAAGAAGCATTAGTAAATCTTTGAGTGATCCCTCAGCTCTGCCTCCACCAGCAAAGAAAATCAGAATTCAACCTGAGGCATCTGATAGCTCATCCGTGTCCTCTCAACAGGACATGGACTCTTAAATGGCCCAAGAACAGTTACTAGATTCATTCTCTCAACAGGATGAATCTATTGAAAATCGCCAGACGGCCGTGGCAACTTGTAATGAGTCAAGCACAACCCCATTACTCACAATGGGTGAACCATTAGAAAGTCAAATGACTCAGGACATTCAGAGAGAAGAGCACTTGCAGCTAGTTACAGTGCCTACCATAGTTATGGTAGAAGAGCCTTCACAGGCTTCAGAGGGAAAATTTGATTTATTGCCAAATATTTTAGGATCATTTTCTCCCCTCCCAAGAGGAACATTCTTGGCTCCCTCAAGGGATTTTCCACTCGCAGTTTCGACTGGAGAAAGTGGAAGGCAACTCGGTCAGTCTACCACTGAAGCAATTCAGATTTCAATTCAACATGATTTAGTAGACTCGACTGAGGTTTGGGATTTTCGAACTCCCATTGCACCACCATTGACCTTTTCAACAGGGGATATGGTGATTTCTTCTGCATGTACATCTGGAGTTGGACAGCAGCTAGTGATGAGTGATGTGAGGCAAACACCGAGTGAAACACTTGCACATTAGATGAGTGATACACCCATGAGAGCAATCGAGGGGAGTGCACACACTGACACACACACACACACTATTTTATTAAATCAAATTGCTGTTCTACAACAACAGTTGGATCTCGAAAAAGCTGAGAAGGAAAAACTTAAAGCACAAGTGGTTGAACAGTCTCTTTCTTCCACCTCTGTCCTAAATCAGCATACAATTACAAGAGAAGAAGTGAATGCTATCAAATCCAACATTCTCTTGAATACAAAAGATATCCAAGACGTACAGAGTCTAATTGCTGAGGATATGAAGAGCATAACAAATGTCAATGAAAGGTTAGATGAACTTGAGAAGAGATTCAATGAAAGGTTCATTGAAAATGAAAGGAACTGAAAATGGAGATTCAACAAGCTCGATGAAGGGATGTTGCACCTAAATGAAGGGATGAAATAGGTATATCAGATGATGGAGAAATTTACTAAGTCACAATCTTTTAAGTCTATAGAGGATTCTTCAACTAAGGGGGAGAATGCAAGTAAGATCGGGGGAGAAGTCAAGCTAGGTGAGAAGACAAGTCTGGAAGCAGATAAAGGCAAGGAGAGATGAAAAGTTCAGACATGTCAGATGATCAGTACTACCATGGTGAACAAGATGACTTCGATGCTTATGCTGAAGTAGAAGCTGAGTTACCTGGTGAGCCCGAGCTAGCGAAAGAAGCTAACTTTGCATATTGGGAGGAAGTAGCACCTCCAGACCCTCAATTTGAGAAAAATCTTCATAAGCAAAGGTAAGAACTGAAAAGAAAAGAAGATGAACTGGACAAGGTATGAGAATTAGTCTCCAAGAGGAAAGAACTACAAAGAGCTGAAAATATTGAAAAACAACGTCTACGTACAATTAATGTTGAATCTAAAAGAAGAGACGTTGCTCTTAAGATTGGAGCTAGATGGGATAAAGCTAGAAGAATCATAGATCTTCCACAAAGGGGTACTAACAATGACAGAGATTTTCTGAAGAAACTTGACCATTTCAGGACAACTAACCCTGAAAATAATCTCTACATGAAGTCATTGGATTTGGGAATTTCTAGAGTTAGTGCTGCTTATGACCCTGTCAGACAAGAGATGGATATCTTTGTCTATTGGCATCAGGAAGGAACGTTTAAAGCTTCACTCAATTTCTTTGAGCACAGAACATTATCAGAATTGTGGATTCTGATGAGCAAGGTCAAAAAGACATCTGAACTGAATATCATTCTTTATGAAAGACTCAAGGAATTTTCTTATAAGGCAGGACCAGAAGTCATTCGTCTGCCTTATCAAGTCAAGTATCTTGGTGCAAAATCTATTCAGTCCTTCAACCTTGATCCAGAATCAATGAAACTTCACAGTGCTAATAATTAAATCAGAATAGCCAACTGAACTTTTGGGAAAAGTTCACCCGAAAGTTCAGTTGGTAATTTAAATGGATTTTAATTATTAATTCGATATAAATCAAAATAGTTCACTTGAAGGTTCACCCGGAGAAAATGTTCAGTTGGTCTACTGAAAGTTCAGCCGAAAGTTAAGATCACAGGGAAAAGTTCAGCTGGCAATAGAAGGTTCAGATGGAGCCTTTAATTCGTGTATAAAAATAGAATGAAGACAGTGGATCATATGTACCTAAACATTAAACTCAAAACACTACTGTCTTCTTTAAAGCTCCAGCCGCCAGAAGAAGAATTAACCCACAAGATTCATTACTAGCTTTTATTGTTCCATTTTAAGCTCTAGTATTTGTATCCTTGTACTTCCTAGACTTACTAGCGGATCAGAAATCCATAGTTTTCACTCGAACTGTTTTATAAACATTCGATATATTTATTTTAAATATAGAATAATTCATGTCGAATTTATTCTAGATTTGTTTTAAGTATCAGTACTGTATTTGTAACAACCCTCAAGTTTAAGATAAGCTATATTCAACTTGAATCTTGTTTCAGATTCAATCCGCATTAATTATTCCGAACAAAGTTTTATCTAACTGTATTAATTCGATTAAACGGTATTGTTTGTATTCAACCCCCCCCCTTTTACAAACATATATGACCTAACAAACGACGGTCACCCTAGGGAAGGAAGATCTTCAGAAGATAGCTCTTCATAGATATGAAAAATTTATGGAGAAAATATTCAGCATAAAAGATACAAATTAGGTAAAATTTAACCTAGCATCTAATCTATGCTTGATGACTTCTATGACTCACCTACCAATGAGTCCAGGAGATAAAATAATTTTCAACAGCTGCATCAATAATTTAGCTAGTGGAAAAAGAATATTCGGATGTCACTTTCCAGCATTATGTAAAGCAGCCAAGAGAATATTAAAGAAGACAGGAAGAGAAGACAAATTATTTTGTCTAATTTGTGACAATAAACCATCCACCAGAGAACATGGAGGACCGACCACTAAAAAAGAAGACAAAGCTTCTGAAAAAGCAGTGGTAGAAGATTAAAGTAGAAGCATCTACTTTAAAAAAGAAGGATTAGCATCTTTCTTTTCAGAAAAGTTACATAGCAAAAGACGCATGCAATTACGTCTGAGATATTTGTACAGATCCTCACTCCTTATTCTATAAAAGGAGGAGTTCCATTTCAGAAAAAGGAATCTGTTTTTTGGAAGAAAAATTCTAGCCTTAGAAAATCTTCTGCAAATACAAGCCATAAGTGAGTAGTCCCGTATAGGGATTGTAAGTAGGATGAAATGGTTCACAATGAACTCAGTGTAATATATTGTATATAATAAAATAATTCTAGTTTAATTCAAAATCTGTCCAGTACTTAGTTTTCCGGTCATAGACTCTGGAGTCCATAATTGGTCACAGGAAAGTACAGCTTAGGCAGGTGGCCGTTTAGGGAAATCTTCGACCAAAGGATTAAGGGACCGCAAGGAAAAGATTAGTAAAGGAAGAAGAATCAAATAGGAGTTTTATCTATCATACAATCAAGGTTACAACAGAGCTTCATTAAAGAAGAACACCCGGTAAAATCACTTACAATCTCTATCGTTTTAAATAACTGAATTTAAATTTATTTAAATAAAGTCAATAAATGTTTTCATTTATCAATATATTTGCATGCCATGTCTAACAGTATTCATGCCATGATTAGTACGTCACAACCCTGTTTAGTGAACGTAGAAGGAAATGCCATGATTTTCATGTCTAACAAAGAATATCTAGATCATCTCTTAGAGACCTCTAGAAAAACGACTCCTACTAGAGATCGTAGAGAAATTCGATGCCTAATTTGGGATTTAGAATCTATAAAAGAAGAACAACCCTCTTTTATAGATTATTTTCTTGCATAATAGAAAATGAAATTAGTAATCTAAAACGGATTATGAAATTAGAACCCTATCCTCGTAATATGTCTAATACAGATGAGCCCAGTTCCTCCAGAATGTCAGGCCCAATATATAATTATTATTCATAAAATGACGAATTATCCAAACCATCTAGTCCACTACAGATAGATAAAAATGAATGGTAAGGAACTGTTCCCCCGTTCTCTCTACAAACATGTTCTCCCTGAAACGTTACTATATATATATATATATATATATATATAGGCAAAAGTTCAATGGAGTACCTTATATGGAGTACTAATTGGAGACCTATATATCCTCCATATAAAATATTACAAATTATATTATATGTTTACGTTTTGCAATATTTTATATGTCAGAACATGTTGCAGGACATACATGTATTCAATTAGTACTCCATATAATATATTTGTAATATTTTATATGCAGAACATGTTGCAGGACATATAGGTCTCCAATTAGTACTCCATAGAATTGAACTCATATATTTATATATATATATATATATATATATATCAATACTATTATATAATAGCCGAAACATTAAAAGTTTGGTTGGTTTGGTTTTCGGTCCTTTATTTTAATTAATAAATAATAAAGAATATCTTTTAAAACACACATACAACCCAAAAATATCATACACTATATCTTTCTCTATCTTTTCTAACTAAAATCTCTCATTTTCTAAAAATACTATGAGCAAATCTATTTAATAAAATAAAATAACAATATTATAACTACTAATAACTAACCAATTACCTTTTTTCAACTAAAACACATACTTTTTTATTTCTAACTAAAATTTCTCATTTTCCAAAAATATCACGGGCAACATATACATCTATATATTATTATTGTCAAATCATATCGTTTAAAATTTAAAGCCAACAAAATCATGTCTTAATTTTTTTAATTTATATTAAATAAAAAAATTATATAATATTAAAAATATCCGTGCATCGCACGGGTTCTAAGCTAGTATATATATATAGGCTTTTGCTCAAATGAGATAGTTAATTAGTGTGAGATATGAGATGGAATCTCAGCCCCCACATTTTTAATACTTTCTTTTAATCTCAACCACACAAATCATTTATACAAATCATTTATACAAATATATTTATACAATATATATTCTACATTTTTATTACCCCCCACCCCCACCCCCACCCCCACCGGAACCACCACCCTATTCCGGCCAGCTCCGGCGAGCTCAAGATCCGGCCACCACGAGTTCTCCACCATCACCACCAGTCCTCCACCATCACCATGTCTCCGATCTGTTCTCTCTCTTGGTGCCGCAGGCGAACAACCACCGCCCTAATCGTTGATCATAGTAAAAGCTTCGAATTTGAAACCGGAACTGACTGGTATGGTGTGTTACAAGTGGAGAGTAATTTTTGTGACTCGGAGATGATTGGTTCGAATTATCAGAGACTTAGTGTTTTATTGAATCCAAGGAATAATATTTTTCCATTTGCGGAAAATGCTTATAAGTTGGTGGTGGTGGTGGCGGGGCGGTGGTGGTGGTAGTGGCGGGTTAGTGGTCGTCGGGATGGACGGGTAGGGGGGGTGGGGGGAGGTGCGGTGGCAGGGGAGGGGGGTGGGCGTGTATATTTGTATTTATATATTTATTATAAATATATGTGTGGTTTAGATTAAATAGGAGTATTAAAAATGGAGGGCTGAGATTCCATCTCACATCTCACACTAATTAACTATCTCATAGGAGCATGACCCTATATATATATATATATATATAGAGAGACCCTTGCTCCATTGAGAACTTTCTTAAAATGAGAACTATATTTCGAATTATCCAGATTAATAATTAATTAAAAATTCAAAAAATTCAAAGTCCTCTAAAATTCTGAAAAAACTGTATGATGTTAAGGATACAAACAAGAACAACCCAGTAATTTTAGATTTCCTAAAATCGATTCACAACTCCACAAAAGTTGAAAAATTCGAATGGTTCTTCAAGAACAAAATCTCAGAATACTCAACGAAATACAACTTTTTATGGATCAAAATGACCGGCTTGGAACGATCTATTCAGTATTGGTCTCAGATTTTGAAATGATTGAGAAACGAGAGAGAAATCACTTGATATTTGGGCAGCAGTTCTAGAGGGTTTCAATTTTGTAAGTAACTGGGTGTGTATTGTGTAAAAACACGAGTAACGACTGCTAGTATGACCTTTTAGAAAGTCATATCAAACATAATATAAGTAGAAAACTGTTGTATTACCTTTTGGAAAGTCATAATAAATGTAATATAAGTATAGACACAACTGAGTATTACCTTTACTTAGCCTTGTATGACCTTTGGTTAAATTGTCATACCGAAGGTCATACTAGAGTAATGAAAGGTAATATCAGTACAAAAGGATATTCACAGAACAGAAAAAGAAATATTAACAAAGGAAAAAAAAATACAAATACTTAGTATGACCTTTTTAACAAAGGTCATACAAGTATAAAAAGATAGATATAAAAAAAAATCAGACACCACAAACTAGTATGACCTTTTTAACAAAGGTCATATTAGTACAAATAGACTGAATTATCACATATAATTCATAGTGAATGAAAGACTATACAAAATTATGTACTGACAAAAAAAAGTCACAGACTTGTAAACATAAATAAAATAAAATATTTACAAGTTACATAAAAATGCTAAAACGACTAAGGGTTAGCCTTTTAAGCAGAAAGTAAAAATAAATAAAAAAACAAACAATTCAAAACATAAAATATTAAAACAAATCTTAATATTTACAAAAAAATTTATAATAAATTCAATAAGTCAAAATATTTTCCAATAAAATAACTTTCACTTGAAAAATTATTTAAAGAGAAAATATAACTTATTAAAATATCATAAATATTACAGATATTCTAATATAAGAATATTTTCAATAAAAATAGATTTCTCCACAATTTCAACTTGTAAAATTTGAGAAAAATATTTTTAAAGAAAATAAGATATATTAACATATGAAAGTATGAAGCTTAAAGATTTGAACATGGCAAAATCATTTGAATAAGCAAAATAGAAAATTAAATGATAAAATAATTTCACAAGTGATTCTTAATTACCACAAAAAATCACTTGTAAATTTATTTAAGAACAAATATCAGATATTAACAAGTTTAATTACTAAGACTATTTAACATACCTAATTTACCAACTAATCTGGTAAATGTGGATTCGTCAAGAGACTTAGTAAAAATATCTGCCGTCTGTTCTTCTGTGGGTACAAAATGTAACTCCACAGTACCATTCATGACGTACTCTCTGATGAAATGATACCTTATGTCTATGTGCTTAGTCCTCGAGTGCTGCACAGGGTTCTTAGAGATTGCAATGGCACTTGTATTATCACACAAGATAGGGATCTTGTCCAATACAAAGCCATAATCCCGCAGCTGATTCCTTATCCACAAGATTTGGGCACAACAGCTTCCAGCAACTATGTATTCAGCTTCTGCTGTAGAGTTGGAAACTGTTTGATGTTTCTTGCTGTACCCGGAAACCAATCCGCTACCTAGGAATTGACAGCTCCCTAAGGTGCTCTTCCTATCAACAACACTTCCTGCATAATACGAATCTGTATATCCAACAAGGTTAAAACTAAATTCTTTAGGGCACCAGATACCTAGTTTAGGTGTACCCTTAAGATGTCTCAAGATTCGTTTTACAGCAACGAGATGTACATCTCTAGGATCCGCTTGGAACCTTGCACATAAGCACGTGGCATACATAATATCTGGTCTACTTGCAGTAAGGTAAAGTAATGAGCCTATCATACCTCTGTAGCTTGTGATATCTACCTTGATAGAATTTTTACTATCACCAAGCTTGATAGCTGTAGATGATGGAGTTCTTGCTAAAGATGCATCCTCCATGTGATACTTCTTGAAGAGTTCCTTAAGATACTTGGATTGACAAATAAAT
Source organism: Kitagawia praeruptora (assembly GCA_037693485.1). NCBI lineage: Eukaryota > Viridiplantae > Streptophyta > Magnoliopsida > Apiales > Apiaceae > Kitagawia > Kitagawia praeruptora. Next base: position 85,380,094 of record CM075353.1, on the reverse strand, counting down.
ATGCCATCTTGCCTTTGACTTACTTGCAATCCAAGGAAAAATTTCAGCTCTCCCATCATGCTCATTTCATACCTACTCTGCATTAACTTAGCAAATATCTTGCAGAGATTATCATTAGTAGACCAAAATATTATATCATCCATATAGACTTGGACTAGTATCAAATTATCTTTGTGTTTCTTAGAGAATAATGTTTTGTCTATGACACCACGTACAAAACCATTTTCTAATAAGAACTCAAAAAGAGTGTCATACCATTTTCTTGGCGCTTGCTTAAGACCATATATAGCCTTGAAGAGAAAGTAGACAAAGTCCAGGAGTTCTGGATCTTCAAAGCCAGGGGGCTGCTCTACATAGACCTTTTCATCCAGCTTACCATTCAGGAAAGCACTATTGACATCCATTTGATAAACTTTGAAGTTAGAGAATGATGCGAATGCCAAGAACAACCTGATAGCCTCAAGCCTTGCCACTGGTGCATAGGTTTCATCATAATAATGCCTTTGGCTTTTGAATAACCCTTTGCCACCAGTCTTGCTTTGTTTCTAGTTACGATGCCATCTTCATCGAGTTTGTTTCTGAATACCCACCGAGTACCAATAATGGTCTTGTTCTTTGGTCTAGGTACCAGCTTCCATACTTGTTGTTGTTCAAATTGATTGAATTCATCTTTCATAGCAATCACCCAATCATGATCAACCAGTGCTTCCTCAGTTTTCTTTGGTTCCATCTCAGAAAGAAACCCTGAATAGAGACATTCACTCTGAGTAGCACGTCTAGTTCTGACTCCAACATCTGGATCACCAATGATCAGCTCAAAGGGATGAGCTCTACTCCAGACTCTCTGAGTTGGTTGACTTGATCTTGATGATTCTTCTTGAAAGACATGGGGATGTTGTGTTTGACTAGATGATCCTTCTTCATTTCCTGCCACTGAGTTATTGCCAGGGTGACTTGATGATCCTTCACTGGTGCTAGGGGTATCTCCAGTATTACCATTGTTTCCACCACCATGATCATTATCATTGTTATCACCAGCAGCAACCTCAGGTTCTTTGTCACCATCTGAATCTGAATCTGACATGTCATCGAACTTTAGCTTTTCAGATGGATCCTCAGTTTGGATACTAGGGAGTTTAGTGTCATCAAATGTTACATTGACACTTTCTTTGACAACTTGATGATCAATAATGTATACCCTGTATGCTCTTCTAGAATAACCAACAAAAATTTCTTCGTCTGCCTTGGCATCGAACTTGCCATGAGAAATATCTCCATCTTTGAGCACGAAGCACTTTGCACCAAATACATGAAAGTACTTGAGTGTTGGTTTCTTTCCATACATGATCTCATACGGGGTCTTCATTAAGTCCTTGTTGATTAAGGTACAATTCTGGGTATAACACGCAGTATTGACAGCTTCAGCCCAAAAGTACATAGAAAGTCTTGATTCACTTAGCATGGTATGTGCGGCTTCAATCAAGGTTCGATTCTTCCTTTCTACCACTCCATTCTGCTGTGGAGTTATAGGGGCTGCGAATTGTCTTGATATACCTTTGTCAACACAAAAGTCATTTAGAACTTCAATCTTGAACTCAGTTCCATTGTCTGACCTAATTGCCCTGACAGGAAATTTGGAATCATTCTCAATCAACTTTACATGATCAATCACCATCTGTGGTGTTTCATCCTTGGAATTTAGGAATAAAACCCAGGTGTACTTGGAAAAAGTCATCAACGATCACCAGAGCATATCTCTTCTTTGACATGGACATCATATTAACTGGACCAAATAAATCCATGTGCAGCAGCTGATGTGGTTCAGTTATTGATGATGTGCCAGTGCTCCGGTGTGTTGCTTTCTTTGACTTTCCCTTCTGGCAAGCCTCATACAGTCCTTCCTGTGTAAATTCCATCTGAGGCAGACCTCTCACTAATTCTCTTTTAACCAGAGAATTCATTGTTTTGAAGTTGAGGTAAGAGAGTCTCTTGTGCCATAGCCAACTATCATCCAATGATGCTTTAACATAGAAGCAATTAACTTCATCCTTGCTTCCTGAGTTCATGTCAGCTACGTACAAGTTGCCTTTCCTGACTCCGTGGAGAGCAGGCTTAGCTTCCTTCTTATGTGAGATAAGACACTTTTTCTTGTCGAAATGCACACTAAACCCTCCGTCACAGAATTGACTGATTGACAGAAGATTGTGCTTCAGACCTTCTACATAAGAAACTTGATCAATGATAGCATTACCAGCTTACAGATAGCCATATCCATCAGTTTTACCTTTGCTGTTATCTACAAAGGTAACGACTGGGCCGACTTTCTTAACCACGTTTGACAGCAGGGCTCTATCTCCTGTCATATGCCTTGAACATCCACTGTCCAGAATCCACATGACTCGGTTCACATTATCTATGCCCTAAAACAACAAACGGATTAGAATTTCTTCGGAACCCAAACTTGATTGGGTCCAGAGTACTTGAAGAATTGGCCTTTGTCAGGCAAAACAACATTTTTAATTTTAATTGATTTAACAATTTCTGTGACTGCACATTTCACCCTGTAGACAGCCTTAACAACTTTTTGTACAGGCTTGGGAACAAATGCTTCCTTCCTAACCTTAGGAGGAATTGCAGTCTTAGTCTTAACATGCTTCTTGTTATTTACATGTTGTCGTGGAGCAGTCTTATCTGAGGATGTATGTTTAGAATTAAAAAAAGCATACATAACATTAAATGCATAAGACATACAATTACTCACGCCATATGCTTTATGACAAGGATCTATAACAGGCATGTTAGTGTTGTTATTGCACTTACGAACGCCTGTTTCAGTCTTCAACACATTAGTTGTCTAAACAACCTTGACAGGTGCAATAGGCACAAAATTGATAGGTTTAGCAAGCTTGGATCTATTAGCTTTAGCAAGTGGAGCATTAAAAACAGGTGTACTAGATATAACATTATTAACACCAGATCCATTAGCTAAGTCCTCTATCCTGATCTCCTCTTGAATGATAACAGAGAGAGGCTCATCTACGCCCTTAAGCACATGGGGGATACCCCTTTCTTTGGCACTGATAAGATCAGGGGTATTTATGCCTAATCGTCCAACAGCCTCGTAGTAACCATAACCGATTCCTACAGTTTGGTTAACTGCTTGCTTGTTAAACATCTCTTTTGCTTGTTTACATGAGTTATAATAAGCACCTACTTTGACTTCCAGACTCGTAATTTTATCCTTTAGAAATGTTTCTAGTTGTCTATAACACTCAACCCTATTATCGAGGAAGACTATTTTCTGTCTTATTCTACTTGATTGATGTGCATAGCTTTTAATTCTATGTTCTCTTTTTCTAGATTAACATTTTGTAGAATTATTCTGTCATTTTCTCTCCTAGCACATTCAAGTGTACAACTTAAATTACGAATAAACTCGGCATCGGTAAACTTTACCATTGAGTTGGGACTGTAGCGAGTTTCTTCATTTGCTACCAGTGCAAGATTGCCAACTTCCTCATCTTCACTGTCTGAGTCATCCCAACTCTTACCCTCAGCAATATTTGCCTTTCCAGCTTTCTTTTTCTGGAATGAGTCACTGAAACATTTTCATCTTGCCTGCCTGGGCTTCTTACACTCAGTTGCGAAATGTCCTATCTCGTTGCAATTGAAGCATCTGATTGTGATTCTGTCCACCATCCCTATTTTGTAGCCCCCCTTGAGCTATTAGAGGATGAAGATTCCTCTTTGAAATTTATTGGATGTGGACTTGTATCTGAAGTTAGGATTCTTCCTGAATCTAAAATTACCAAACTTCCTTGCAACCAAAGCCATGGACTCATCCTCTAGTAGAACTCGAGTAGAACTCGGGATCTCCTAGGGTGTCTGCTGTCTTGCCTTCCTCTGCTACAATCACCTCCTTTTCCGTGCTGTAAGGTAGAATAACCTTAGCTTCCATCCTTTGCGGAGCTTCAACAACCAGTGCAACAGAGGTGCTGGCCACTCTTCCAGACGGTACATCAACTACCCTTCATGTGCCATAGGTCTCTCTTTGTTGAATTTGTTCAAGTTCATAAGTCTTCAGCACTCCATAGATTCTCTCCAAAGATTGTTCTCCCAAATCTCTTCCTTCCCTGATGGTTGTGATTCTGTGTTCCAGATGAACAAGAAGAGTCATCAAGAATTTTTTGTTAACCTCCTTGATGGTATAATACTTTCCAGCAAGATTTAGGTTATTTATTAACTTGTTGTATCTATGAAAGACCTCTGAAATTCCCTCTCATGGATAGGACTTGAAATGCTCATATTCAGAGGTGAGAATCTCCAATCTATTCTCTCTTACCTCCTCTGTCCCTTCAATAATAATCTCAATTGTTTCCCAAATGTGCTTGGCATCTTTATAATTGACGACATGTGAGTACATGAGGGGATCCAGGGATTCAATTAATATGAGCTGAGGGTTTATGTCCAGGGAGGCCTCTTCCTTATCATTAGCTGTATAGGTTTTTGGGTCTTTCTCAAATTGTCTTGCTGGGATAGTGATTCCATTTTCAATACATTCCAACTCCACTACCATATGGATAATTGGTCCTTTCTTTAACACCTTTAGATATTTAGGATTTGCAACCTGAAGAAACAAAGTCATCTTTTTCTTCTACAACTCGTAGTTGTTTTTGTCAAACATAGGAATCTTAACACTGCTAACTTTTTGGATAGACATAATCATTGATTAAAAATAAGATCTTTGATTTGTACGTCAATCAAAAGGCTCTGATACCAATTGTTAGGTCCTAGATGTTTGTAGAAGGAGGGGGTTGAATACAAACTATATCAATAAATCGAATTTGTCGGGTTAGATAAAACTTGATTCGGAATAATTCGTGCAGAATAAATATGAAACAAGATTCAAGTTGAATATAACTTTATATTAAACTTGAGAATTGTTACAAATACAATACAGAGTAATATCTAGTTAATAAAAAGAAATTAGAAAATTTGACATGAACTTTTCTAGATTTGTTAATAAAAATGAGATATAGATTAGGAGTAAAAACTCGCTAATAGTACAAGAGGGACAAACAAACAAGTTCTAATGGATTGAATATTACAAAAACAAAGAACTTGAATTTCTATGAATAAAATGCTCTTGCTGGTACGTATTGATGAAGAGAGAGATTTGGCAGTCTGTGATCTTTTGAAATGAAATGTTAAGTGTATGTTTTGATCTTTGGCCGCCTGTGTTGATTAAGTAGTAATGTCTACTGTCTTCTAGAATGCCAAACACCCTGGTATGACCTTTGAACCATTTAATAACTTCGGTATGACATTTGGCTTTGTACTAGTATGACCTTTGACAGTGTTGTTATGACGTTCGGTATTACCTTTTGAACACAGTTGTTATGACGTTTGTCCAGCCAGTATGACATTCAGTTAAGCCAATATGACATTCGGTATGATCTTTTAAACCACAGCTGATATGACCTTTGGTGAAGCCAGTATGACATTCCATTGAACCAATATGACATTCGGTATTACCTTTTCCAAAGGTAATACCAGAATGATTTTTGTAATATCTGGGAATTTCCTACTCTATAAATTATATTATTTGGAAGTAAAAATATTATTATGTGCTTAAATTGATGAATCATTGCATGATTATATGATTGTGGACGTGTGTTATGTGTAAAATTGCTAAATGTGTTTACATGCATTAATATTAAAATTTGCATATCTTTTAAATATTAAAATATGATTTTTTTATTTGCTTAAACATTTCTGTAAAATTCTTGGAGTTAGTAAAAATTATGAAATCTCTTGTTTTATTATCTTTATGTATTTAAAGACTTTTTAAAAATAAAAGTTTAATTTATTTTCGAATTAAAATAATTTACAAAGATTTTTCTATTTATTATTTTTTTAAATATCAAAACTTGTAAAATCCAAATCTTTTTATAAAATGATTTTAAAAATGTTTCAAAAATATTTTTAAGAAAGAAATGGTGTGTTTTAAATATATTTGCCAATTATTAAATTTTAAATCAAAATTCAATTGTAAGTGGGATTTTTATAAGTCTTTTAAATTAGTTTTTTTCGCTAAATTTTATATATATTAAAAAGGAGAAACAGGGGTTGACCCTTGCTCTAAGCCAAGCAAAGAGAAAACATCTACTAACAATCTAACCTAAAGCTAGATATAAGAGAAAGAACAGAGGTAATAAATCACCCCTTACAGCAAGCAAACCGAAAAAACCTAACTAGTCAAATGCACAACCATCTATATAAGTCTAGATGCACATAATGTTAGAACCATTTAGAGTTTCGAAGTTTGTCTTTGAGATCAGCCAAAATTCCTTTAATCATCTTGCTCGGACCAAAGCTCCCTTTGTTGTGTAGTCTAGCGTTTCGTTCCCTCCACATGTGATAACAGAAGATTTGAGCAGCTAAAAGCGCAACCTGTCTAAGGGAGCAATCATTTATGGAACCCCAGTGAGCTAGCAGATTTACCCAGGTGTTGGCAATGCAATCAATCTTTAAGAGACCAGCCAGTTTGGATAACACAAAACTACTGTAAGGACAAGTGACAAAGAGGTGACAGTCCGTCTCAACCCCTCCCACACAAAGGTGACAAAAAATGGGGACATCAAGGCCAAAGGATGCAAGTCTGTGTAATGTAGGAAGCCTTCCATGACATAGAAGCCATTCGTGGTGTGCGTAGCGGAGGATCTTCAATTTATTCCAAACAAAGTGGCACCATGGCACAACAGGAGCTGAACTGCGAATATCATTCCATATATCCCATACCTTTAATTTTCGAAGTAAAGTTCCATTCCACAATATATCATCAGGGACATTAAGATTAAATTCTGGATAGTCGAAGTGTTGAAGCCACGAGGTCAGACCAGGGTCATGGTGGTGTATCCTATTTGAGATGGAAGGCAGCACCCATTCTCCAGTAGTGATCAAAGCATTAACCATTGAATCATGAGTTAAATTTGTTTGAGCAATAATGGTGTCATATTGAGTGTTGGCAAGACAGGTCGAGTTCCACCAAGGATCAAACCAAAGAGATGTCCTTTCGCCATTCCCAATTTTGAAGGATATGAAGTGACGAGCCAAAGGACGAAGTTTGAGGACATTTCTCCATATCCAGGAGCAGTCAGTAGGCATCTGCATTGTCCAGAAGTTTCGACGTTTAAGCACTGTGGTGTTAATCCAGCAAGACCAAAGAGATCGACTATTTTTGATAATTTTGCACAAGTGTGATAAGAGTTGAGCTTGATTCCACTGTCTAGAATTCTTGAACCCAAGACCACCTTCTTCAAGAGGAGTACAGATTCTGTCCCAGCAAACCTTAGCTCCCCGTTTAGAGTTCACATCGCCTTTCCATAGAAATCTAGAAAAAATTATTTGAAGCCGTCTGTGCACTAGCCCAGGGAGTAAAAAATGATTAGTCCAGAAAGCTTGAATTGCAAACAGAACAGAACGAATCAGTTGCACACGACCAGCTAAAGACAACAGTAACGAAGTCCAACAGTTGATACGAGCAGTGATTCTTTGAAGCAGAGGGATGCAATCATTGTAGCTCAGATTTGAAGTGATCAGCGGTACACCCAGAAATTTGATTGGAAGAACCCCATGAGCAATGCCAAAAGATCTGTTAAACCAGCAAACAAAATCTTGACTGCAATTGCCAAAAAACACATTGCTTTTTATTATGCTCGGACATAACCCACTTGAGGCAGAGAATTTCGAAACACATTGCATGAGATGGGCCACCGAATTTGTATCCCCATTAGAAAATAATAGGACGTCATCAGCATAGAAGAGATGGGTGAGTTTAAGGTCCTTACATTTCCAATGAAATTTAAAATCAGTGGGCGTCTTGGCAAGCATGCAAGAGAGAACATTCATGGCTATTGAAAAAAGGTATGGGGAGAGAGGGTCGCCCTGTCGAAGACCCTTCTTTCCTTCAAAGTATCCACACAAAGCTCCATTTACTTTGACAGAGAAAGTTGGGTTTGAAATACAAGCATAGATCCATTTCATGAAAGTATCTGGGAATTTTAGTTTCCGAAGAGCACCCATGATAAAATCCCAATTAATGGAATCGAAAGCTTTGTGTAGATCAAGCTTTATAGCACACTTTGAGGAGCCAGTCTCACGTTTATACCCTCGAAACAGCTCTTGAGCCATAAGGACATTGTCAGAAATGCTACGTCCCGATATAAACGCTGATTGGGAAATGTCTACCAAACTTGGCATCACAGCTTTAAGGCGAGTAGCCAATATTTTAGCTATGCATTTGTATGGAATGGAGCATAGAGATATTGGACGAAATTCTTTCATATTAGAAGGAGTGGGTACCTTTGGAATTAAGGCTATACTGGTGGCATTGGCAGTTTTATGCAAAAAAGCTGTCTAAAAGAAGCTCTGAACAGCTTTACAGAAATTGTCACCCACTATATCCCACGTAGATAGAAAAAATTCAACAGTGAATCCGTCCGGGCCTGGAGATTTGTTTTTACCCATGTTTTTTAAAGTGGCCAGGATAAGCTCATTCAAGACAGAGGCTTCTAACAGCGACGCCTGTGTGGGAGTAACCTTGGCACAAGTAAAATTATCAAATTTACAAGGAGGAAGAGTTTGATGCGTACCAAGTGTAGTTGAGAAAAAATCGACAGCCACCTGAGAAACTTTTTATGCCCAGTAACCAAGTCCCCATGTGAATTTTGAATAGCCAACGTCTTGTTCTTATTCCAATTCGCCTTGATTTGGTTGAAGAAAAATCTGGTGTTTCCATCCCCGAGAGTGAGCCATTTAACTCGAGATTTTTGATGGAGGAAAGCTTCCTCCTGTAGTAGAGCATCTTCAAGTTGATTTGAATGTTCTTTTTCTTTTTGAAGGAGATCCGCATTATCGTTGTCATGATCTAAACTATCTTGCACGTATTGGAGAGAAGTACGTGCTCGAGAAACATTATTGTGAACATTACCATGTTTTTTGTTGAAGACAATCAATTCTTTCTTAACCTCTTGCAACTTTCTAGTAAGGATTTCCATAGGTTCACCATACCACTGATTTTCCCAAACTTTCGAGACCAGGGGTAAAAACCCATCCAAATCTTGCATAAAATTATAGAACTGAAACGCTTTATTGATTTTCTCACTCTGCATAGGAATAGTACATAACAGAGGACAGTGGTCCATAAGACCTCCGTTTTAATAATAATTGTGCTTTCCCCAAAATTCCCAAACCATTCCTGGTTGCCAAGCATCCTATCAAGACGCTTTTGGATTAGAGAAGGAGCCCTTTTATTTGTCCAAGTAAAGAGTGGACCCACTGTTTTAATATGGCCTAGAGATGAATTGGTAATACAATCTAAAAAAGATTGCATTCCAGGCGTCCAATGTTCACGCCCCCCTTTAACCTCATTCAAAGAAAGAATACAGTTAAAATCTCCAGTGACGCACCAAGGCATAGTAATGAGGTTACTGAGGTTCTCAATTCCATTCCATAAAGAATCACGCTGATGAGCTCTATTTAAAGCGTAGACAAAAGTAACACAAAAAGATAGCTGATTCTCTAGAAAGGTAGCAAAACATGTGATCTGTTGAGAAGATTTAGAATGAACTGAGATAGACCAAACAGATGGATCCCAACCAACCCATACCATTCCGTAGTCATGATCTTCGTAATTATGAATCCAATTCCAGTCATTGTTGATATTTTTTGCAATTGAGACTGAGTTCTCTATCCGAACTTTGGTCTCGATTAAGCTCATAAAAGAAATTTTGTGTTGAGAAATAAAATTAATCACCTCCTTTTGATGAGGACTTTTATTTAAGCCCCTCACATTCCAGATTGCAAAATTCATTGACATTGTTTATTGGCTAGTTTATTTGCTAGCCTCAAACTTCTTTTGACTGACTTCTCTGAGATTGGTTCGTAAGTAGTTTGATGAGATTCAGATTCGACTATGTTCACCACTGGAGATTGTGGAGATTTGCATTGGTTCCTTTTGCGTTTAATGGGAGAGTTGTCTATCATCTCAGGTATTTCTCCTGGTTCTAGAGATTTGAGCAACTCGAAGGGATTATTGTCTACGACAGTGATAGAAGGTAGCATGGCAAGTGGTAAAGCAGAGCAAATTTCCGGAGAGGCAAGAACGAGGGATTTGCCTACATTTCTGGGTGAATTGTCTTCGTTTTGATCCATCCCATCTAGATTGTTATCATTATCAATTCTTTTCTCTTCATTTATTATTTGATCTTCGTCCATCACCACGTCACAACCTGCAAAATTCCCAACAATATATGGGACCATTCCTTGTGAGTCAAACAGGCTTTCATAGGGAACAGAGCTTTCCTCTGTTGGGCTTGAAGTATTTCCTTGTTTACCATCAGAATCAACATTGTTTTTGGTTTGAGATGTAGCAGTCCTTGGTTTCACATTCCTATTTGTCTTGATTGCATCTGGATTGTTCGAACATCTTGCTAATGAATGGCCAAAAGCCTTGCACAAGCTACATGAATAAGGTAATTGAGGATATAAAATTTCCACCTTTTCGCGATCGTCAATACCGTTACAAACCACATCTAAGCAAAGTCTGGTCTCGGGCCTCCATACTCGAGCTCAACTTGTACCTCAGCGTATTTCAGAGGCTCGAAACGAGCTGTGACTTCATCAAATTTCAAAGGTTTGCCTATACCATTAGCTATAGAAGTAAGACCTTCTTGGTTCCAGTATGATTGAGGTACATCAACTAATTTGATCCAGCAAGAAACTTTACTTACCACATTCTTTCTGAACCTCGAACCTTCAATCCAAGGCTGTAGGTACATAGTTTTCCCACCAATATACACTGTGTTCATGCTTAAGACAGCGTTTTTCTCATTAATCTGGTTAAATCTAAAAGTAAAGTACCCCTTCGAGCTGTAATAAACCTTTGACAGACCCTTATGTTTCCACAATTTGAAAGCTTGTTCTTTAACGAATTTGAAAGCAAAGCTACCTCCAATAAAGTGACCTATCAAGCTAGAATCCCACTGCTTTTGAGCATTAATATGAAATTCATGAGGTGGTTTAATATTGACCGATCCATCAGCATTATATGAAATCAAATCATTCGATTCCATGTTAACATCGGAAATATCCGCATTCGGGATATTTTTTGTAACCACAGCACTCCAAGTGACATGTTTTTTAGCCTTGCTAGACTCTCCTTATTCAACATTAGTTGTGGTAAGAACCCCATTTTTGACTTTGGAATTATCTTGAGGATTCTCAAGGTTAATAGGTGAAGCAGAATTGTTACCTGGTAGTCTTGTTGTCTTGTTATGAACAGAGTTGACCTCCTCCGGTGAGTGTACCGTGAGAGGTGTATGGACCTGGCTGGCATTAGAGGAGAACATTGGACCATTATTATTTCGAAGCGAACCATCACTGAGGATTAATTGAATCTGTTCCCTCATCCTCTGCTGAGCTTGAGGTGATAGGGGCTCGCCCATAACCAAGTTACTGTTGGGAGAGCCTTCCTCAATAAGAAATTGAGGTTGCAGATTGATTATGGGCAATGGAGCTGCATAATGGTGACCAATGAAGTTAGAGAACTCATCACTGTCCATTGAACCCGAGTGTTCAGAGTTCCTAGAGCCCATCTTCAAATAAAGGAGCAGATCGAGGCTAAGACCCAATGGATCTGAAAGAGGATGGTGAGATTAAAAAGGAAAGTACAGAGCGTGAAGAGAGTGTGGGCAGGGTGGAGGGTGACGGAGAGAAGAAAGGTTGGTCGGAGAAGAAATGTAAGGTTTTTAGAGAGAAGGGAGAGCATTTTTCCCCGTTCATTAGTTTTAATTATAAAAAAAAGCAATGTCTTTTAAATTAGTTAAAAGATGTATCATTAAAGTGTAATCAAATTATATGTGTGTGTAGCTTGGACAAAACAAAACCCTCCCCCTTTTATTTTTTTCACACGGACAACCACCCCCCCCCCCCCCCGTGTCTCTTCTCTCTCAATTCTCTCAAAATTCTCTCACCTCCATTGCCATTCAAGTTCAAGTACAAGGTAAACCCTCCACCAAAAACACAAGTGCTAGTTATAAAAGTTACTCCCCTTTCAATTCTCTACAACCCCATGTCTTTGTATTTCGATTTTAATCACTTTCCAAATTAGGGTTCTTCGAAAAGTGTTGAATCAAGATAAGTTTTTGATTGATTGTTAGTGGGTAGTACTCCATGGTAGAGACCCATGAATTTCGGGCTCTCCGGAGACCCCAAAACTTTCGGCCATGATCTTATGTGAGCCAAAGGGTTGCATGCAAGACTTGATATGTTGATTTTATGTGATTACTACATGATTTATGGTTGCATGTAAGTTTTTATGACTTTTTATGTTGAAATTGATGATGGGTATAAGTTTTATTGAATTTACAAGTTATGGGTATGTGTGTATTAGTGATTGATGATTGTTAGTAGGTTGTAATTTAAAAAGATTCAAGATTTAGATGTTATATGATATGTGATGTAATGGGTATTTGAAGTATGATTTTAGAAGTAACATTGGTGGGTATTTGAAATTATGTGTATGTAAGTAATTGTGTAAGTATTTGTTATGGGTTTATGTGTGGTTGGTGTTGTGTGAGAGGGAGGCCGAGAGAGATTGTGAGAGAGGGAGAGAGACCGAGAGGGAGAGAGACCGAGAGGGAGAAGAGAGGGAAAAGAGAGAGAGATGCCGAGAGTGAGAGAGAGAGGAGGAGAGGAGAATAATGGTAAAGTTGTGTAATTGTTTAAAGATTAATTGTTTGATCTTATGTTATACTTGATTACATGTTTACTTGAAATAATTATTATGTGAATTGAACTAAGTGTGTGACATGAGTTATAAGTAGGTCGTTTTGGTTGCAAAATTTACTTGGTTATGGTTTATAAGTGAATTGTCAATGGAGTTATAAGGTTGCAAGAGTGATTATTGATAAAATTGTATTGTCGCATTTATAGCGTGATGATTTGAACCGGTTATATTCCGGTGTGGTTTGTCGACTATACAAAGGAGATGCCGCCGAAATTTCTAAAAATATATATAATCAATTTTCAAAACCTAAGGCACGTCTCCAATGTTAAGTTGTAGTGTCACTATAGTACTATGCCATGCTACCTTATATGAATTATGTGCTATGTGCCTTGTATGACCTACATGTATATAAATCATATGTGTATATAGTTATAAAGTTATCGATGGGGCGTTAGCATTATTAGGTTGTCTTGTGGTATGTAAACAAAAGAGGGGAAAATAAGACATTGTTTATTATTATTATAGGTCCAAGTAGGAGGCCTGGCAAGGAGCCAATCGAAGAGGACGCTATCTAGTACAATTTCGTGATCTAAGGCAAGTGTACTATCCTACCTTGTTGTTACCATATGTTGAATGCCATGAGATATCGAATTGTTAAGTTGTCGCAAACTAATACCATGCTCTTTCCGACCTTATTATTGTTGCGTACCATGTGATTGATTTCATATCCCTTGAGCTTGAATTGACTTGTTAATCGATAATCATATTATTTGGAAACCTTTTCATACCTTCTTGAATTCTTGAATCCTTGAATCAACTACATAAATACCTTCTTATACGATGAACTCTTTTCCACCTCAAAACACTTATTGATTCTTGATTTATTTTCTTGACTTAACCCAAAACACACTAAACAGAATCCCAACTCCCAAGAATCCAAAATGATAACTTTCTTCACTTTGCCTTGTCAATTATTCAAAATCTGATAATCCTATTCTTATTGGTCAACCTCTTGTATAACATTGATATTCTCGTTTCTTTGAGATGAATTGAATTTGACAGACTTTGTTTAATCTAAATGGGATTGGATGTAATGTTACTTTGACCGAGGCGCCGGTCCAGATTATATTTTATTATAGGCCAATGTGCCTGGGATCCCCTTATATTTGTGAACACGTATTGGATATACGGGTTCGGAGCTCTGACGTGGGCTGATCACCCAGCTTTGCTCGTAGCTTCTTATCAGATAATCCAATTCCTATTCCTTTTTATTTTGACATTGATTCAGTTGATAACCTTCATTGCAGATTGTTATATCTTGCTTTACATTTGATTACTTTACCAGTTTTAGATTGTTGGTTTATGCACTTGCTAGGCAATTGGCTCAATTGTTTATTTCTTAACCTTTCAGTGAAAATCGAAGATGGTAAGAACGATTAAGACTGCTCGTAAGAACTGTGGATCCGGTTTAGCCTATAGGAGGCATTTCCAGGTAGAAGGGAGTGGCGATCTAATGGTTTAGTTTTAATAGAACTATGAACTTAGTTTGTAATAACTTTTGAACTTAGAATTATGTTGGGTTGTAATGATAACATGTTTTAAATTTGTAGTTCTATATTGTTTCAAACTCTTACCTGTTGGCGATCTAGGCGTTGGCTTTGGTAGCATTAATTAATTAATATGCATGTTTTACCATTATTTAGTTAAATCTATTAAGGGATTTGGGGCCGTCACATGTTTGGTATCAGAGCCACAGGTTTAAGTCACTGAACAATATAGGTTTGGGTAACAAGATGGATCATGTTTTTAGAAACTCATTTAGAATGTAATTAGTATAATATTTATAAAAGAATAGGATGATTGATCCATATTATCGAGAGTGTTTAAGTAGTATGGTTCTAAGTTATATCTTACGCTTTATATATATATATATATATATATATATATATATATATATATATATATATATATATATATATTTATATATATATATATATATATATATTATTGGCAGCAGGCACCTGGACCATCAGTTCCACCCCCTTCAGACTTTCCAGCTACTGTACCCTTGTCTGTTTACCAGGAGTTTCTTAGGGAGTGTGATCACCTTTATGGTGAGAATACTCACCTTCAGAAGCGGATTGATGCGCTGTACAATGATGAGGATGGCATAATCGCGGACCATGACGGAACTCTTACCTCCAAACTTCAGGTACTTACCCGGATGGTTGACGAGTGGCTTCGTGAGATGGAACCTCATAGTGATCGGGATAGTCATACGATGGTTCAGATGATGGCGGACGAACTCCAGCGCGTGATCAATAAGTTGCAGGAGATCTAGTCTTATGCTTTGGGTTGTGTGATATGGCGTATAGTATAGCCATTTTATTATCTGACTTGTGTTGTTAGACTTTATCATACTTTTAGTTTCCGGTATTCGTACTTTATGTGGGTTGGTACTTTGATCTTCGGATTTGGGATATCGATGGATGTCATCGGTATTGTTATCGTTTAAATATTATCGTTTACCTTATTGTACTATTCGGCCATGTGAGATTGTTAAATTTTAGGTTGTACCTATGCTATATTAGAACTGTTAGACTATATTATGCCATGTTGCGGATAGATATATGCTTATGGATAAATAGATGATTGTTTACTATTCAGAAAGATGCCTCCAAGAAGGAATAATACTAGAGCTAATCAGAATAGGATTGCTAATCAAGGAAATCAGGGCAATATGGATATGGCCCAGCTATTAGGTTTGCTACAACAATAGACGACCACTCTAGCGCAACAACAGCAGTTACTCCAACAACAACATCAACAGTTACAACAGCAACGAGGACAACAACAACCAGCCCAACTTGCGGTAACTTTTAAAACTTTTCAGGCTGTAAAACCCCCAGACTTCCAAAGAACCAAAGATCCAGTTGAAGCCCAGATATGGCTTAAGAAAATGGAGAAGGCCTTCGCACTGGTGAAGGTTAGTGATGAACAAAAAGTAGAGTTTGCCAGCTATTTTCTCAAAGGTGAATCTAATTATTGGTGGGAGTTGGCTAAGGCCCTAGAAGCAGTAGGAGTGATTCCATGGGATAGGTTTAAAAGGATTTTTCTCGAGAAGTATTTTCCTAGGTACATGCAGAATCAGATGGAGCTAAAGTTCTTTAATTTGAAGCAAGAAAATATGAGTGTTGATGAATATGAGAAGAAGTTTACAGAACTAGCAAGGTTTGTAGGAGATTATTTGGATACAGATGAGAAGAGAGTGAAGAGGTTTCAACAGGGGTTGAAACCATGGTTGAGGAGCAGAGTTGCGGCTTTTGAGATGAATACATATGCAGAAGTGGTTCAGAAGGCAATGATAATAGAAGGAGAGAGCGATCAGAATCAGAAGGAGAGGGGTAACTTCAGGAGGAAAGCGGAAGCCATAGACAAGAATTAGGACCAAGGAAAGTCAACCAATCAAATGGAGAGAAAACCCGGATTTCAGAACCAGGGAAGAAATTTTAAAAGAAATGTGCCCAGAAACAGAAATTCAACAACCCTTTCTCAGAACCCCAGTCAACCAGGATTTCCCCGACCCTCTATTCCAGAGTGCAAGTTATGTTCTAAGAGGCATACCGGAGTGTGTGTGTGAAGGCAGATATTATTTGTTTCAAGTGTAACTCGAAGGGTCATTATGCTAATGAGTGCCGGAATTCGAAATCGAACGTGACTTGTTACAAGTATGGTAAAGTGGGACATATGGCTAGAAAGTGCAGATCGCCTATTCCAAACAATAATTTGATGAGATTGACTACCTCTACCCCAGTGAACCAAAGGGTAACTTCTCAGATTCCAACTCAGATTCTAAATCCACCTCTACTTCAGCAAGTTCCAGCTCTTCAAGCTCCCAGTTATCAAACTTCATCCTATCCAATTCATGCCCGGACCTTCAACATGAATATGAACGACGCAGTGAAAAGCTCGGATATGGTGGCAGGTACGCTTTCCGTAAATGCTATAAGTGCAAAGGTGTTAATTGATTCGGGTGCTACTAGATCTTTTGTCTCTATAGGTTTTGTGAATAAGTTGAAGTGTGATACTCGTATGTTAAGGGAAGCTTTGAATATTGTGTTAGCTAATCAGGATCAGATACCAGTAGATAAAGTATGTTTACCTTGTGTAGTAGAGATTTCGGGACATCTTTTTCCCGTCACCCTGATACCTTTTCAACTAGGGGATTTTGACATAATTCTAGGAATGGATTGGCTTGCCGAGTATGATGCGCATATTGATTGTAAGAGTAAGAGAGTCATATTGAGATCTCCAAAAGGCGTTAGAGTTATCTTTAAGGGACGTAGGCAGACTAGTACGTTTCT
This sequence comes from Kitagawia praeruptora, assembly GCA_037693485.1. Lineage (NCBI taxonomy): Eukaryota > Viridiplantae > Streptophyta > Magnoliopsida > Apiales > Apiaceae > Kitagawia > Kitagawia praeruptora. The sequence continues at coordinate 85,362,940 of CM075353.1, read as the reverse complement.
TACCATCATGCAAACCAAGAGATTGTTGAGGAAAGGATGTGAGGCTTATCTTGCGTATGTAATAGACAAGAGTCGAGAAGAAGTGAAGTTAGAAGATATTCCCGTAGTTAATGGATTTCCAGATGTTTTTCCAAAAAAACTACCCGGATTACCTCCAGATCGGCAGATTGAGTTCGCGATTGATTTAGCACCAGGGACAGAACCTATTTCCAAAGCTCCATATAGAATGGCACCGTCTGAAATGAAGGAACTCGCCAGTCAACTTCAAGAGTTATTAAATAAAGGAATTATTAGACCAAGTGTATCGCCCTGGGAGCGCCAGTATTGTTCGTGAAGAAGAAGGATGGAAGTATGAGACTGTGTATTGACTACCGAGAGTTAAATAAGTTGACGATTAAGAATAGATACCCGTTACCGCGGATCGATGATTTGTTTGACCAGCTGAAAGGAGCGTCATGTTTTTCAAAGATAGATTTGAGATCAGGATATCATCAGTTGAAAATCAAGCCAGAGGATATACTGAAGACTGCGTTTCGAACGAGGTATGGTCACTATGAATTTTTGGTTATGGCTTTTGGATTAACAAACGCACCAGCAGCATTTATGGATTTAATGAACCGAGTGTTTAAGAACTTTTTGGATAAGTTTGTGATAGTCTTCATCGACGATATTTTGATATACTCAAAGACGGAAGCAGAACATGCAGAGCACTTGAGGATAGCATTGGAAATATTGAGAAGGAAGAAGTTGTATGACAAGTTTTCTAAGTGTGAGTTTTGGTTAAAGGAAGTCCAATTTTTCGGACATATTGTGAGTAAGGAAGGAATTCGAGTCGATCCAACAAAGATTGAAGCAGTTGTAAATTGGGAAAGACCAAGGACACCGACGAAAGTAAGAAGTTTTATGGGATTAGCAGGATATTATCGTAGGTTCGTGAAAGATTTTTCTAAGATTGCGGTACCATTGACTAAGTTGAAGCGAAAGAATGAAAAGTTTGAATGAACTGAAAAGTGTGAAAAGAATTTTCAAGAGCTTAAGCAAAGATTGGTAACTGCTCTAGTATTAACATTGCCCGATGATAAAGGAGAGTTTGTAATCTATAGTGACGCTTCTCATAAAGGCTTAGGATGTGTATTGATGCAACATGGAAAGGTGATTGCGTACGCTTCAAGACAACTGAAACCTCATGAACAGAGATACCCTACCCATGACCTCGAGCTAGCAGCAATTGTGTTTACGTTGAAATTGTGGAGACATCATCTTTACGGTGAAAAGTGTGAGATATTTACGGATCATAAGAGCCTAAAGTATATTTTTACTCAGAAGGAACTCAACATGAGACAAAGAAGATGGTTAGAGTTGATAAAGGATTATGATTGTACCATTAGTTATCACTCAGGAAAGGCGAATGTCGTAGCAGATGCGCTGAGCAGGAAAGAAAGGTTGAATACGTTATCAATGACTCAAGAATTGTTTAGAGAGTTTGAGAAGTTAGAGATCGAAGTTTATACAACAGAGATGCCAACAGAGCAAGTCTACACCATGACATTTCAACCAGCATTATTGGATAAAATTCGAGAATGCCAAGAAGAAGTAATGAATCAGAGATTGAATGAATTGACCGGAGAAGAAATTTGCACGCAGAAAGATAAGGAAGGTATTTTAAGATTTTCCTCAAGGATATGGATTCCCGATGTGAAGGAGTTAAAAGAGGAGTTGTTGTGTGATGCCCATAGTTCTAAGTTTTCGTTACATCCTGGAAGCACGAAAATGAATCAGGATTTAAAGAAAAACTTTTGGTGGCCAGACATGAAAAGAGAAATTGCTGAGTGGGTAAGTCGTTGTTATACATGCTAAAGAGTGAAAGCAGAACATCAAAGGCCAAGTGGATTGATTCAACCGTTAGAAATACCCGAGTGGAAGTGGGAACACATTGCGATGGACTTCGTAGTAGGTCTACCAAGAACGAAGACTAATCACGATGCTATTTGGGTTATAGTTGACCGATTGACGAAATCAGCTCATTTTTTGCCGATTAATGAAAGATTCTCGCTAGACAAGTTGGTGCATTTGTATTTGAAAGAGATTGTAACTCGACATGGAGTTCCCGTATCTATAGTATCTGACAGAGACCCCCACTTTAACTCAAGATTTTGGAGTCATTTTCAAGAACACCTCGGAACACAACTCAGAATGAGCACTGCTTATCATCCCCAGACAGATGCTCAGAGTGAAAGAACGATTCAGACGATTGAAGATATGCTTAGAGTTTGTGCAATAGATTTTAAAGGCAGTTGGGACGAGCATCTACCTTTGGTGGAGTTTTCTTACAACAACAGCTATCATGCCAGTATTGGAATGCCTCCATATGAAGCTCTCTATGGAAGGAAGTGTAGGTCTCCTGTGTGTTGGGAAGAAGTTGGTGAGCGCAAGATAGTAGGACCAGAACTGATTCAGCAAACTAAAGAAACTGTGGAACTAATTCAGAAAAGATTGTGAGCTGCTCAAGATCGACAGAGAAAGTATGCGGATCCAGCAAGAAAGAAAGTAGATTTTGAAGTAGGAGATCCAGTACTGTTAAAAGTTTCGCCATGGAAAGGATTAACCAGATTTGGGAAGAAAGGGAAGTTAAGTCCAAGATTCGTAGGACCTTTTGAAATTTTGCGACGCGTGGGCAAAGTAGCTTATGAATTAGCTTTACCGCCTCAGATGCAGCATATTCATAATGTTTTTCATGTATCGATGCTTAAGAAATTTCATCCTAACACTAAATGTGTAATAGAGTATGAGCCGGTAGAAATTCAGCCAGATTTGTACTATATAGAGCGACCAATCACAATAGAAGATCGTAAAGAGAAAGTGCTTAGAAATAAATCAGTTGCATTAGTTAAAGTTTTGTGGAGGAATCCAAGGGTAGAAGAGTCAACCTGGGAGTTAGAAAGTGATATGTTAGAACAGTACCCTCATTTGTTTACATAGCTGATTCTGGGGACAGAATCCTTTTAAGGAGGGAAGGATGTAATATCTGGGAATTTCGTACTCTATAAATTATATTATTTGGAAGTAAAAATATTATTATGTGATTAAATTGATGAATCATTGCATGATTATATGATTGTGGACGTGTGTTATGTGTAAAATTGCTAAATGTGTTTACATGCATTAATATTAAAATTTTCATATCTTTCAAATACTAAAATATGATTTTTTTTATTTGCTTAAACATTTCTGTAAAATTATTGGAGTTAGTAAAAATTATGAAATCTCTTGTTTTATTATCTTTATGTATTTAAAGACTTTTTAAAAATTAAAGTTTAATTTATTTTCGAATTAAAATAATTTACAAGGATTTTTCTATTTATTATTTTTTTAAATATCAAAACTTGTAAAATCCAAATCTTTTTATAAAATGATTTTAAAAATGTTTCAAAAATATTTTTAAGAAGGAAATGGTGTGTTTTAAATATATTAACCAATTATTAAATTTTAAATCAAAATTCAATTGTAAGTGGGATTTTTATAAGTCTTTTAAATTAGTTAAAAGATGTAGTGTAATCAAATTATATGTGTGTGTAGCTTGGACAAAACAAAACCCTCCCCCTTTTATTTTTTTCACGCGGACAAACCCCCCCCCCCCCCCCCCCCCCCCCGTGTCTCTTCTCTCTCAATTCTCTCAAAATTCTCTCACCTCCATTGCCATTCAAGTTCAAGTACAAGGTAAACCCTCCACCAAAAACACAAGTGCTAGTTATAAAAGTTGCTCCCCTTTCAATTCTCTACAACCCCATGTCTTTGTATTTCGATTTTAATCACTTTTCAAATTATGGTTCTTCGAAAAGTGTTGAATCAAGGTAAGTTTTTGATTGATTGTTAGTGGGTAGTACTCCGTGGTAGAGACCCATGAATTTCGGGCTCTCCGGAGACCCCAAAACTTTCGGCCCTGATCTTATGTGAGCCAAAGGGTTGCATGCAAGACTTGATATGTTGATTTTATGTGATTACTACATGATTTATGGTTGCATGTAAGTTTTTATGACTTTTTAAGTTGAAATTGATGACGGGTATAAGTTTTATTGAATTTACAAGTTATGGGTATGTGTGTATTAGTGATTGATGATTGTTAGTCGGTTGTAATTTAAAAAGATTCAAGATTTAGATGTTATATGATATGTGATGTAATGGGTTCAAGTTATAATTTGATTTTGAGTATGATTTTAGAAGTAACATTGGTGGGTATTTGAAATTATGTGTATGTAAGTAATTGTGTAAGTATTTGTTATGGGTTAGTGTGTGGTTGGTGTTGTGTGAGAGGGAGGCCGAGAGAGATTGTGAGAGAGGGAGAGAGACCGAGAGGGAGAAGAGAGGGAAAAGAGAGAGAGATGCCGAGAGTGAGAGAGAGAGGAGGAGAGGAGAATAATGGTAAAGTTGTGTAATTGTTTAAAGATTAATTGTTTGATCTTATGTGATACTTGATTACATGTTTACTTGAAATAATTGTTATGTGAATTGAACTAAGTATGTGACATGAGTTATAAGTAGGTCGTTTTGGTTGCAAAATTTACTTGGTTATGGTTTATAAGTGAATTGTCAATGGAGTTATAAGGTTGCAAGAGTGATTATTGATAAAATTGTATTGTCGCATTTATAGCGTGATGATTTGAACCGGTTATATTCCGGTGTGGTTTGACGACTATACAAAGGAGATGCCGCCGAAATTTCTAAAAATATATATAATCAATTTTCAAAACCTAAGGCACGTCTCCAATGTTAAGTTGTAGTGTCACTATAGTACTATGCCATGCTACCTTATATGAAGTATGTGCTATGTGCCTTGTATGACCTACATGTATATAAATCATATGTGTATATAGTTATAAAGTTATCGATGGGGCGTTAGCATTATTAGCTTGTCTTGTGGTATGTAAACAAAAGAGGGGAAAATAAGACATTGTTTATTATTATTATAGGTCCAAGTATGTGGCCTGGCAAGGAGCCAATCGAAGAGGACGCTATCTAGTACAATTTCGTGATTTAAGGCAAGTGTACTATCCTACCTTGTTGTTACCATATGTTGAATGCCATGAGATATCGAATTGTTAAGTTGTCGTAAACTAATACCATGCTCTTTCCGACCTTATTATTGTTGCGTACCATGTGATTGATTTCATATCCCTTGAGCTTGAATTGACTTGTTAATCGATAATCATATTATTTGGAAACCTTTTCATACCTTCTTGAATTGTTGAATCCTTGAATCAACTACATAAATTCCTTCTTATATGATGAACTCTTTTCCACCTCAAAACACTTATTAATTCTTGATTTATTTTCTTTACTTAACCCAAAACACACTAAACAGAATCCCAACTCCCAAGAATCCAAAATGATAACTTTCTTCACTTTGCCTTGTCAATTATTCGAAATCTGATAATCCTATTCTTATTGGTCAACCACTTGTATAACATTGATATTCTCGTTTCTTTGAGATGAATTGAATTTGACAGACTTTGTTTAATCTAAATGGGATTGGATGTAATGTTACTTTGACCGAGGCGCCGGTCCAGATTATATTTTATTATAGGCCAATGTGCTTGGGATCCCCTTATATTTGTGAACACGTATTGGATATACGGGTTCAGAGCTCTGACGTGGGCTGATCACCCAGCTTTGCTCGTAGCGTCTTATCAGATAATCCAATTCCTATTCCTTTTTATTTTGACAATGATTCAGTTGATAACCTTCATTGCAGATTGTTATATCTTGCTTTACATTTGATTACTTTACCAGTTTTAGATTGTTGGTTTATGCACTTGCTGGGCAATTGGCTCAATTGTTTATTTCTTAACCTTTCAGTGAAAATCGAAGATGGTAAGAACGATTAAGACTGCTCGTAAGAACTGTGGATCCGGTTTAGCCTATAGGAGGCATTTCCAGGTAGAAGGGAGTGGCGATCTAATGGTTTTGTTTTAATAGAACTATGAACTTAGTTTGTAATAACTTTTGAACTTAGAATTATGTTGGGTTGTAATGATAACATGTTTTAAATTTGTAGTTCTATATTGTTTCAAACTCTTACCTGTTGGCGATCTAGGCGTGGGCTTTGGTAGCATTAATTAATTAATATGCATGCTTTACCATTATTTAGTTAAATCTATTAAGAGATTTGGGGCCGTCACAATTTTCACTTAAATTAAATTAAATGAATTCAGAAAAACATTTAATTAATTTACTTTTACATATTAATTTAAATTTAATTGATCTAGTTATCATTTTAATTAGTAAATTAATTCTGATAGAATTAATTTATTAATTAAATTAACTAAATAAATTAATCAATTAATGGAAAATTAATATGAGTCATTTGAATATCCAAATCATTTCTGTGTACCACTTAAAATAATAAAGAGCTTCCACTCGATTAATTGCTGACGCTCGATGTACTGTCTGGTTCATGAACGACTAACTCCAATGGTTGTTCAATATTTTTGACTCTGAATTGTGGTACTTGAAATTCTTCAACTCTTTTCAATTTCTTTACTCTGTCTTGATCTGTCACTGTAGAAATCTTTGTCTTCAAAATGAATCTACTTTCTTGATTACTTCACTGAGGCTTGATCAATAATTTGAACTTCTTTCAATGCACTAAATCTTCAAGGCTGTAGATTGACTTGTAATTCTTTTTCTTTGACAGATATTACACTTTGAGATTCCTATGATAGTAATATATTATTTACTTATTACAATCTTGTTTAAGTTGATTCGTATCCTCGAAGTAACAAATAGGCTAATGTCATATGCCTTTCACTGAGTCAGGATCCAAAGATTCAGATTCTAATGATGAAGTATTTTGGGAAGGAATGCCTAAGAAAGCTGCAAAGAAGCTGATTGCTCACACCATCATTCCTACAGATGATGCTTTGGTGATTATGTATCCACTCATCAATCCTCTTGAGGATCGGTCTTCTTATACTACTATAACTTCAAAGCTAAAGCTTCTTAGTGCACATGACAATACAAGGAGAAAATTGGAAAATCAACTCAAAATTGCTGCTAAAGATGTTGTTACCACAATCTACAATTATCTTTTCACTCCTTCCTTGAAGTAGATGGCTGCTGAAGTCATTTCTGAAAGAAACTTGAAAGTTCCTCAGGCTACTACTAGTTCAGACCTACCAATAGCCAAGAAGAAACAAAAATCCAAGACAAGAAGTCAAAAGTCTAAGTCTGATGTTCAGACTAATGATGATCTAGAGACAGAAGCCTTTGATTACAAAAAGATATGGCATGATACTGTGACTTATAATGTGGCTATATTAATGATCACAGAACAGATTGAGCATCCTCAGGAAGCATTATCCTATCTCAATCAACATATTGCTCCAGTAATCAATAGGTTCATCTACAATAATTTTGAAGTCAGGTTAGATTTGCTGATGAATCCAATATATTAAAGAATGGTGAGGAATCTGCAGGATATTCATCATTTATCTTTTGCACATGCTTTAAATGCTCTTTACAAGAGATTATTTGTGCACACTCCCTTCAGTCTAACCAGGAGTTCATCTTTGGAGGTAGGTGGTAGTGGTTTGCAGTCAAAAATTGGTAATGTTGCACAAGTTGTGGACAGTGGGATAGTTGATTTAACAGATTCAACCACACAAGAACCACCTAGTTAGAGGTTGGGTGATAGTGGATCTGAAAATCAAGCTGATAGGCCAGTTTTGGTGACTAAATCTCAAGTGGGTAACTCCAATGATATGGTGTTGCAGACTCTGATGTACGTCTAAGAAGTTTTACAAAGTCAAAATCTGTCAGAGTCTACTTATCTTGAGGAAGAGTATCACAACAAAACAATCAATGAAAGTGAAACTTTGACTTTGGCACCCAATGATAGTCCATTGAGGGTGACTGAGTCAATAGTGCAACTAGAGATTGGAGTACTGGAGCCACTAGACTTTGGAGAGAAATAAGATGTTCGTACGGGTCTAGAGTCTACTGAAGCTCAACCTGTGTTGGAGTCCCCTAGCCTTCAGACAGATGAAGGGGTACCTCTCCAGCATAAGGTTTCAGGTACTGAAGTAAATCATTCTTCTCAACCCTTGATGTGGTATATTTTTGTGTTCGTTCGCAGGGAGACAGGTTTTATCAATTATAATTTAATTGTCACGAATTTTATAATTTTAACAATTATTGAGAATTTTTATAAAACTAAATAATGCAAATAAATGTGTTTTAAAGTCGATTAACTAAAAGTCTAGGGCAACCGGGTTCACCATGTTTACACCGAAACAAATTATACGGATATAGTAATTTAACGGATTTAAATAATTAGAGCAGGTGTTAATCTTTCCCAAGCATTAATGCTCTCGGAAATCCAATTATGCTCTCGCACTAAAATTCAATTCCGCTAATCGTATGTATGCCTCTAGTGAATAAAATCTCTCGATCTATTATTCCTATTCACAAATAATTAATTAATGATACCGGCCGATAACACAAATTAGATTTATAACATATCGATTAGAATTATTTTATATCCGTTAAACAACTAATAAAATTAAAGCATTATCATGGTGTAAACATGGCTTCCCCTTATACCCTAGAAATAAACTACTCCCACATGCTATTAATAGAAACGACAAAAATATTTAAACAAGACATATAAAACATATATTAATAAACAAGATAAAATTTAGGAGTACCTCAAATTTACAATAGAACGGAGAATTGAGCCAAATTGTACATAAAAGAGAAGAAAGAAAATCAAGCCCCTAGTTCCAAAGTTGCATTAACCGAATGAAAACAAAGATGAAATGAAAAAGTGCAGATGCTTTATCTCTTTTTGTCCTCTCCTTTTCAAATCTCCCCGTGTAGTAGTAATCCTTGAATGAACAAATGCCTATTCTTTTTATAGGACTTTTGTTTGGTTGCTTTTCAAAGTTTGCTCATTTATTTTCAAAGACTTCTGCTTTTCCTTTTCAAAGCTTGCTGCATGCATTGACAAATTGGCAAATATTCTGATTTTTCTACCATCAATCCCGTGAGTGGTGGAAACCTTTGACCATTAAAACAAAATGTGTTAAAAATGGGAGGGGATAAGGTGTGTTTGAAATATTCCTTTTGCTCCAAGCTCCTAATTCTTTTTTTTTTCTTCTTCTTCTTTTATTTCTTCTTTGCACTTTATTTCTTTATTTTGTTATTTCTTCATCTTTCCGAATTTCTTCCAATTTCAGCTCCAAAATAGCTCTTTAAGCCCAAATTCTTCCAATTTAGAAATTCTTGTCTCCTGAAATAAAACATCAAAATTAATTAAATAAATATCCAAATCAATGCAAAATGCAATTAAATGTGGGAATAAAATTATATAAAATGTATATAAAAATATATCTTATCAAATATCCCCACACTAAGCATTTGCACGTCCTCGGGCAAATAAGCGAAATAAAAACTAATTTCTAACTAATATCACTTTCGTAGATGACACGATTGCATTGAGCATATGCAACAAGCCGTTAAACCCCTAGGCAGCCCTAGTAGGACGAGTGTTGTCTCGTGAGGGTTTATAGTGAATATACCCACAAAATTCATCTAGCTCATGCAAAAGACCACACATCAATACAACACCACACACACCCGTCTTCTCATGTCATATCGGCTTAAGAATCAAAATGAAAATGCAATACCTTGGTGCCCAAAAGTGCAAGTATCCACATAGCGTACTCAAAGAAGATGCATAAGATCATAGAAATTCATGTCAAATGTAAGAATAAGCTGGTAAACATGCTAAGCACACAAGAGCACATCTTTAAGACACAACTTGGGATATCCTATGCAAAAGCAACAACTCACTGTTCACTCAAAAAAATATTCACTCAAAACAAAGGGTAAGTGTATCACTCAACTCCAACAATATCATAAACATGCTTTGTCCTTGGTATCAATCTAACCTTTAACGCAACATACATCATCGATGACAATCAAAAGGTCTTTGTTAAGGTTGTAACGGGGCTAGGGACAAGGTATGTCAAGAAAGCCAAAGAAGGTTAAGTCAAAAGCTAGTACCTGACATTGAAGTACAATCAACTCCCATAATTATTAAAACCTATAAATACTTCCCCACACTTGAACTTTTATTATAGTCCAATACACACCTTGTCTAGTCGAATCTAAGTAGGATCACGAAAGATAAGTATGCTCTCATTTTTATTTATTTATTTATTATTATTTTTTTCTTTTCTTTTCTTTTTTTTTTCTTTTTTTTTCAAGAGAGCTAAGTAATAGCAAGAAAAATGATCCCATAAATATGGTTTCAAACTTCGACTAACAAGCTATGAACCAAACCCCAAATATTCCCCCAAAGTTATGATCATTAATAAAAACCCCCCTTTTTGTGCACACCTTATCACTCCCTTAAGCGCAATACTAGCCTTTGACAATTGGGTTCAAAATTAATGTAAGGCCAATACAATAAAAAAGATATATGGCAGGTACATGGTGTGTCACCGAAAGAACAAGATTAGGCTCAAAGGGTTAACTAATGGATCATGTATAATGATTTGGATATATAGGAAATATGAGGTTATCCTATTGCCTTTATCATGTTATCATCAATTAATGTCATGCATCTCAAGAAAGATCTCAAGCAAGTGCTAGCAATGCAAATGACAAGTGGATACTCAAGCAAACGAAAAATCATGCAAAAGATATGCATATAGGCTCAAAACTCACTTGGTGCGACAAAGCATAATCAATCCCAAATAACAGTCTCTCTAACGCACCTACTTGTACTCAGAGCATGTAGACCAAATTACCTTGCACATATTCATGGCATTCTAATCATTTAGCACATTCAATAAGTCTACTAGTTTCTACTTGCTAGCGTACGTGTGTGCACAAGAACATCACATATCATTTCTTAATCAAAAGCATCCATAAACACAAGATTCCTAAGCATGCATGGGTGCATTTACTCAAGTAATCTTCACATGGCTAGAATTATTTTTGACATTTTTCAAATTTTTTAATTTTTTTTTGGATTTTTTTAATTTTTTTTTTATATACACTACGTTGAGAACACCGAGAACACCTCCCCACACTTAAGCTAGTCAATGTCCTCAATGACTCATTAACTAATCAAAGAAATCAACAATATATAAAACAAAAGGAAAGAAGAACTCCCCTTTGCAGAAGTATGATCCATGGGTTGCCTCCCAAGAAGCGCTTTTGTTTAACGTCGTTTGCTCGACTCAACTGGTTCAGATCTCCGTGGAGGGGTTGTCAATATAAATCACTTCCATCTTCCCTACGAATGTACCATCCACATATAATTTAAGGCGTTGACCGTTGACCTTAAATTTTTTTCCATCTCGTCCCATAACTTCAATAGCACCATAAAATTTGACATTGGTTACAGTAAAAGGTCCGGACCATCTTGATTTGAGCTTCCCAGGAAAAAGTCGAAGTCTGGAATCGAACAACAACACCTTGTCACCAACCTGAAAATCTCTTCTCTGAATCATCTTATCATGCATCTTCTTCGTTCTCTCCTTGTAAAGCCGGGAATTATCATAAGCATCAAATCGAAGCTCATCTAACTCATTAAGTTGAAGAAGTCTCGCTTGTCCCGCAGCCTTCAAATCCATGTTGAGTTCTTTGATAGCCCAAAAGGCGCGATGCTCCAATTCCACTGGCAAGTGACATGCTTTACCATAAACTAACCGATAAGGAGTGGTTCCTATAGGTGTTTTGTACGCCGTACGATAAGCCCATAAAGCATCATCTAGCTTCAAGTACCAGTCTTTCCTTGACTTTGCCACCATCTTCTCCAAAATGCTTTTGATTTGGCGGTTAGAAACCTCCACTTGGCCACTTGTTTGAGGGTGATATGCAAGAGCAACCTTGTGAGTAACGCCATATTTCTTCAACAAAGTTTCAAACTGTCGATGGCGAAAATGAGAACCACCATCACTTATTACTGTCCTTGGAACTCCAAAACGAGGGAAGATGATACTTTTAAAGAGATTCATAACAACCTTGGAATCATTGGTTACTGATCCAACAGCTTCAACCCATTTGGACACATAATCGACAGCAACAAGAATGTATCTCATCCCACAAGAACTTGGGAATGGTCCCATAAAATCAACACCCCATACGTCAAATATCTCGACCTCAAGAATACTGGTTTGAGGCATCTCATGACGTTTAGAAATATTACCCGTCCTTTGACATGCATCACACGCCAAACAGAAAGCACGAGCATCCTTAAATAGAGAGGGCCAAAAGAAACCAGCTTGCAGTACCTTAGCAGCAGTTTTAGAAGGACCATGGTGGCCTCCACATGCGAGAGAATGACAATGCTTGAGAATGTCATGTACTTCGAACTCAGGGATACATCTACGAAAGATTCCATCAGCACACTTTCGATACAAGAAAGGGTCATCCCAAAAATATTGTTTAGCATCGTGATAAAACCTCTTTCTTTGCTGATAAGTCAATTCTGGAGGGTGAGATCCACTAACACAGAAATTTGCAAAATCTGCATACCATGGAGTTTGAGTAGCAACCGAAAACAGGTGATCATCTGGAAAAGAATCGTCAATAGGAGTACTTGGCGCAATGTCAGATTTGAAACGCAACCGTGAAAGATGATCCGCAACCACATTCTCAGCACCCTTCTTGTCTTTGATTTCCAAGTCAAATTCTTGGAGTAACAGAATCCAACGAATAAACCTTGGCTTTGCTTCTTTCTTTGCTAGCAAATATTTCAGTGCTGAATGATCTGTGTGAACAATGACTTTGGAGCCAATGAGATATGTCCGAAACTTGTCAAGAGCATAGACTACAGCTAGAAGCTCCTTCTCAGTGGTAGCATAATTGACCTGAGCTTCATCCAAGGTTTTACTTGCATAGTAGATGGCGTGCAATACCTTGTCTTTCCTTTGACCGAGAACGGCTCCCACTGCATAGTCACTTGCATCACACATGATTTCAAATGGAAGATTCCAATCTGGAGATTGAATGATTGGTGCACTTATCAAAGCTTCCTTAATCCTGTTAAAAGACTCCAAACAAGTATCAGTAAACACAAAGGTGGCATCCTTAAGCAACAATTGAGTGAGGGCTTTTGCAATTTTTGAAAAATCTTTTATAAAACGACGATAAAAACCCGCATGACCAAGGAAACTCCTCACTCCCTTGACATTAACAGGAGGAGGAAGCTTCTCAATCACCTCAATTTTTGCTTTGTCAACCTGGATGCCACGTTCATAAATCAAATGACCAAGTACCACTCCTTCATTGACCATGAAGTGGCACTTTTCCCAATTTAAAACCAAATTCACCTCTTCACAACGTTTAAGCACTTTAGAGAGATTATGCAGACATACATCAAAATCAGACCCATAAACACTGAAATCATCCATAAATACTTCCATGATAGACTCTATGAAATGAGAAAATATGGCAGTTATGCAACGCTGAAAAGTAGCAGGGGCATTGCACAAACCAAAAGGCACTCTACGATATGCAAAAGTACCATATGGGCAAGTAAATATAGTCTTTTCTTGGTCATCAGGATGTATAGGGATCTGAAAGAACCCTGAATATCCGTCTAAATAGCAAAAGTATTTATGCTTAGCAAGTCTTTCTAGCATCTGATCAATGAAAGGGAGAGGGTAATGGTCCTTTCTAGTAGCAGTGTTTAACTTGCGGTAATCAATGCACATTCGCCAATCGATGACAATTCGAGTGGGAATTAATTCATCTTTGTCATTTTTAATTACCGTTGTTCCTCCTTTTTTAGGGACTACCTGAACTGGGCTTACCCATTTAGAGTCAGAAATTGGGTAAATGATGCCCGCATCTAACAACTTCAAAACTTCTTTTTTAACAACCTCTTGCATGTTAGGGTTCAAGCGACGTTGTCCCTGTATGCAAGGTTTATGGTCATCATCTAAGTGAATTCTATGCATGCAAATGTCTGGGCTAATTCCTGTAAGATCATCAATACTATACCCAATAGCTTTTCTATGCGCACGCAAAACAGTAAGAAGCTTAAAAACCTGGTTATCATCAAGACTAGAGCTAACAATCACAGGACAAGTCTTTTCATCATCAAGAAACACATATTTCAGATTAGATGGCAAAGGCTTTAGCTCTAACTTGTTTACCTGAGGTTCACCACAAGAAGTGACAGTGTCGGTTACCTCATAATTCGGATCATCTGCACCATCTAACTCAAGAACAAATGAATCGACTTCAGCATGTCCTTCTCCTTCTGAAGCTTCAAGCATGAGCACTGCTTCCAATGCATCATTCAATAGAATCTGAGGTGTCTCATCTTGGACAATTTCATCTACAACATCAATCCTGCAGCAAGTATTCTCAAACAAAGGGGATTTAAGAGCAGAGGTTAGAGTAAAAGTAATTTTATCATCACCAACGCTCAATGTGAGAGTCCCACTTTTAACATCAATTACAGCACCTGCAGTACAGAGAAATGGTCTACCTAAAATAATAGGTATTTGGCTGTCCTCTTCCATATCTAGAACTACAAAGTCTACAGGAATATAGAATTTTCCAACCCTAACAGGCACATCCTCTAAAATTCCAAGGGGATATTTTATCGAACGGTCTGCCATTTGCAAAGTCATCTGTGTACATTTTAATTCTCCCATATTTAGTTTTTGAAAAACCGAGAGAGGCATGACTGAGACGCTAGCGCCTAAATCACATAAAGCTTTATCAATGAACACTGCACCTAAATGACACGGGATTGAAAAACTACCAGGATCTTTAAGTTTAGGTGGAGACTTATTCTGTAAAACAGCACTACATTCCTCAGTAAAAGATACTGTCTCTACCTCACCAAAGGACCTTTTCTTAGTGAGAATATCCTTAAGAAACTTTGCATATGATGAAACTTGAGAAATTAAATCAGTGAAAGGAACTGTTACCTCAAGATTCTTGACAAGTGTCATGAACTTACCAAACTGATGGTCCACCTTAGTTCTGTTCATCCTGCTAGGGAATGGGAGCTTTGGCACAAATGGTGGAGGAGTAACTGCAGTCTTTTCTTTGTCCTTTTCCTTGCTTTCCTCAGTTTCACCTTCGCTTGCGTCTTCAACAACTTTCTCTACCTTGTCTTTCTCAGAATTCTCTTTTTCTTGCTCAGTAGGAACATCGTCAGTAGGCATTGGAGGAGCATCATATGTACGACCACTCCTAAGAGTAATGGCATTCACGTTTTCCTTTGGCTGAGTTGATTGTGCTGGTAGAGAGCCTTGTTGCCTTGTAGATGAAGAACTAGCCATTTGAGCAATCTGAGTTTCCAGCATCTTATTATGTGTCTCCATCTGGTTCATCTTTGTTTGCATTTATAACAATATCTTCATCATATCACCTTGATTATCAGCCTGTGCAGCTTGATTTGCTTGAGGAGCATATTTCTGAGGAGGCCTTTGGAATCCAGGGGGATTCATAGGTCCTTGAGGAGGCCTATACTGCTGCTGTGGAGGAGACTGATACGACTGCTGATATTGCTGCTGATTAGGAACACTTGAATTCTGAGCATTATTGTTCCTATATGAGAAGTTCGGATGATCTTTCCAACCAGGATTGTTAGTGTTGGAGTACGGATTGTACTGCTGCCTTTGTTGGAAAACATTTGCTTGCTCCATCTGAAAATGTTGTGAATTTTGAGCATTGTATTGACAATCATTACCATAGTGGCCTTGGATGCCACAGACTTCACAAACAGGATTATTCATAGGAGCCATGGATGACAATGCATTGATACTCATAGGTTGAGTAGAGGGCTGAGATGTCTTCAATGAGTGGATCTCCTGAGTCAATGCAGCGAGTTGAGATGATAATAGAGAGTATGCATCCACTTCAAGTTTACCCCCTTTCTTGGCCGCTCTCGGGTTACTGAAGTGATTGGCAGCCAAATTTGAAAGAAAAGCATGTGCATCATCAACTCCCTTATCCAGAAATACACCACCTGCAGCGTTATCAACCATACCTTTTGTTTCGGGGTCAAGACCATTGTAGAAGCGTTTAATCAAAAACCACTTCTCAAGACCATGGTGAGGGCATGCACGTTGATAATCCTTGAATCTGTCCCAAGCATCCCGTAGAGATTCGCCATAATCTTGCTTAAAACCCATCATCTTGTCGATCAAATCGTCAGTTCTGTTGGGAGGAAAGAACTCAGTTAAGAAGGCTTGAGCAATTTTATCCCACTCGGTCAAGTCAATATCATTCAACCATTTTTGAGCTTTGTCACAAAGAGAGAAACCGAACAACATGACTTTCAACTGGTCTGGAGTGACTCCCTTATGTTTAATTGTTGAACAGAGTTGTTGAAACCTTTGCAGATGAAGTGTAGGGTCTTCAGAGGGAAGACCAGCAAACTGATTATGTTGGATCATAGTGAGCAAAGCAGGCTTGATCTCGAAATTCTCTGCTTGAATAGCTGGCATAGCAAGGCCGGTAGGTACCCCACTCGGAGAAGGCTGTGAATAATTCTTCAAAGATTTAACAGGAAGGTCGGCCATTTTAATCTCTGAGAAATGGATCTTTCGCTGCGTTTTATTTCTCTGTTTATCGATATATTGTTGCAGAGGTTCTCCAGAATCAAGATCCCGAGTAGAATCAGGTGTTAAAAATGCGTCTTCTGTAGACCTGTGCATCAACAACAAAAACAAGAAAAGCAGTAAAATCGGTCTCAATTGGAACGAAAGTTCCAATGAGACAATGGAAGAAATAGACGAAAATCTAACAAAATATTTTTTTTTTATTTAAAAGAAAATATAATCTATTTGAAAAAGAAAATCTAATTTTATTCTCATTTTAAACTAATTAAGAATTCTAAATTATTCTAAAATTCCTAAAAACCAAATTTTATTCTAAAACAATTTAGCAACTCAGTATTTAGAAACACAGCAAATTTCGAATCAGTGATAAAGCAACTCAGGAACAAAGTTTACAGACTAAGGGCAACTCGCAAATGACTCAAAATTTACACAGCAACACTGCACTCGGGAACAGGACTCAAGAGGTCATAACTCGACAGCAAACTGTGCTCATTAATCCGTACAACTCGGAAGACAACGAACTCAACAAATTCAAGAATCCAACGACAACTAACGCAACAACAACTCAGTATATTACAAACTCAAACGAACAAGAAATTCGCAGAAAGACAACCAACAGTGTCACAAAACGCAAAAATTCGCATTCATCTTCTTTTCCAATGTAACGATTACTCGGCATATCTCGGAAACAAAACCAGAAGCAGCAACTAACGGACAGTAATTTACGAACAATTTATAACAGCTCGAAAATTCATAAACATAAAATCCTAAAATCCAACCCAGAAACGAACTCAGCAATACACTCGGCAACTCGAAGACTCGGTACAAAGAAGGGGTTGTGGGATTGTAGCTGGGTGTTTGTAGCGGTGAATGAAAGGAAAAGGGAAGGGAGCGCGAACGGAGGTGTGGCGCGGATGGACGGAGAATAAGAAGAGGTGGGTGCTGGGTAGGAGAATGGTAGACAGTGGTGATGCAGGGGAGTTTGGGAGATGGGTTTGTTTGTCTAGCTTAGAACAGAGAAAAACAAAGAACAAAAGCTGAAACAGGGGAAAGTAAGAGAGGGAGGTAGTCGGAGGTGTTGTGTTCGTGTGAAACGGAGAAGAGGTCGGGGATTGATGGTGGAGGGAGGAGAGGTTGGGCTATTGAAATCGAAGAGAGGAGAGGGGTGCGGAGGCGTGAATAAAAGGAAGGAGGGGAGACACAAAATGAACTGGGTTTTGGGGTGTTTTGAAGAAAGGAGAAAACAGAGCAGTTAACCTACGCTTCGAATTTATCAATTAACATGAAACAGAAAATACAATTTGAAAAATTAAAACGAATAATTTTGTTGTAATTTTTTTTTTTACACTAACACATAAACATAAAAATTAAATCTACAATTAAAAATTATAAAACCAGGACAATAAAACTAAATTTTATAAAAACTAACTGCCTCCCCGGCAGCGGCGCCAATTTGATGTGGTATATTTTTGTGTTCGTTCGCAGGGAGACAGGTTTTATCAATTATAATTTAATTGTCACGAATTTTATAATTTTAACAATTATTGAGAATTTTTATAAAACTAAATAATGCAAATAAATGTGTTTTAAAGTCGATTAACTAAAAGTCTAGGGCAACCGGGTTCACCATGTTTACACCGAAACAAATTATACGGATATAGTAATTTAACGGATTTAAATAATTAGAGCAGGTGTTAATCTTTCTCAAGCATTAATGCTCTCGGAAATCCAATTATGCTCTCGCACTAAAATTCAATTCCGCTAATCGTATGTATGCCTCTAGTGAATAAAATCTCTCGATCTATTATTCCTATTCACAAATAATTAATTAATGATACCGGCCGATAACACAAATTAGATTTATAACATATCGATTAGAATTATTTTATATCCGTTAAACAACTAATAAAATTAAAGCATTATCATGGTGTAAACATGGCTTCCCCTTATACCCTAGAAATAAACTACTCCCACATGCTATTAATAGAAACGACAAAAATATTTAAACAAGACATATAAAACATATATTAATAAACAAGATAAAATTTAGGAGTACCTCAAATTTACAATAGAACGGAGAATTGAGCCAAATTGTACATAAAAGAGAAGAAAGAAAATCAAGCCCCTAGTTCCAAAGTTGCATTAACCGAATGAAAACAAAGATGAAATGAAAAAGTGCAGATGCTTTATCTCTTTTTGTCCTCTCCTTTTCAAATCTCCCCGTGTAGTAGTAATCCTTGAATGAACAAATGCCTATTCTTTTTATAGGACTTTTGTTTGGTTGCTTTTCAAAGTTTGCTCATTTATTTTCAAAGACTTCTGCTTTTCCTTTTCAAAGCTTGCTGCATGCATTGACAAATTGGCAAATATTCTGATTTTTCTACCATCAATCCCGTGAGTGGTGGAAACCTTTGACCATTAAAACAAAATGTGTTAAAAATGGGAGGGGATAGGGTGTGTTTGAAATATTCCTTTTGCTCCAAGCTCCTAATTCTTTTTTTTTATTCTTCTTCTTCTTTTATTTCTTCTTTGCACTTTATTTCTTTATTTTGTTATTTCTTCATCTTTCCGAATTTCTTCCAATTTCAGCTCCAAAATAGCTCTTTAAGCCCAAATTCTTCCAATTTAGAAATTCTTGTCTCCTGAAATAAAACATCAAAATTAATTAAATAAATATCCAAATCAATGCAAAATGCAATTAAATGTGGGAATAAAATTATATAAAATGTATATAAAAATATATCTTATCAACCCCTCAGTTCTTTAGGAAATGAGAGAGCACTACATTACCTATATTGAGTGTACCACAAATGAGTGAAACACTTGAGAGGTTGGCTCCTGACCAGGCAATAGGTGAGGTATAGAGTGAAAAGGGCTTAGAGACCCTTATTGAGAATGAGAGACTGGATGTTCAACTCCAGTGTGAGATTGAGAGTTTGGGTGTCCAATCCCAAAGTGATGGAGAGATTAGGGATAGTGAAGGTGTTCATATTTCTTTTGAAATTCCTTTGCTTGTTCAACCGATAAAATCAAGGATGCCAGAGACTACTACTCATGATCATGTTGCATCTACTTCACAGGTAGATTATGGTGTTCTTCATTCTGATATAATCTTGCAATTCCCTCTACATCATCCAAATCCAAGCCTTTAACCTATTATAATCAAGATTGGTTATATTCTGAAGTGGAAGCCTATGAACGTGGATATAGTTCTGCTGATTACACTATTATTCGTATACTTCAAAATAGTGATAGAGACATGGCTTTGGAAATGGAACCACCAGTGCATTTAGACTATCAAAATCAAGTCTATACTCCTGATAACAGTGATAGTGATGATGCTCCACCACCGCCAGATGTTGGTATATCAAAGGGATTGGATGGAGCTAATGTTGCTATTCGGATTCGACAACGAGCTGAACAGACACATATTGAACATTTTGGTATATCTTCATCAAATGTTTTTACTCTTAGTGCCTTGGCATTATCAAGGAAAGAGATGGAAGATAATCAATCTGTTCGAAATATGGAAAATGCTGAAGCCAGGGAAACTCCTTCTGCTACTACAATTCATATTACTATTTACTCTATCTCTGAGCAAATGGCAGGTATGGATGCTTCTATTCATCAAAATCAAGCTCAAGCAGTCCAGCTGAATCAATCACTTCACGAAGCATCTAGTTCTACTCAAAAATCACTGGATGGAATTTTTTAGAAACAACTATCTTTTGAGCAGAGACTTCAAAATGTTGAATCTAATTAACAATCTATGATGGATCAACAAACGATAATCATGGATCTTCTATGTCAACTTTCTACTTCTCTTGGTGTAAATGTTGATGATGCCAAAAAGGGGGAGAAGGGGAAGATGAAGAGAGGACCTGATGATAGTTGTAGGGGTGATAAGGATGGAAAAGATGATGATGATGATGATAGTGGTGATGATGATCAACCACATACTAAGAGATTTTCGAAGTCTATACCATCAGAGACTAGAGCTGGAACTTTAATTATCAAAGATTCTAAACAGGTTAATGTACTTGAGTCTAGCACTAGTACTCAAAAGTCAACGAAGCAATCTGATGATGGTATTCAAGAAACTCAAAGAGAACCTACACTTTCTAGAGAACAACGAATGATAAGACTACAGCATGAAATAGCTAGAGAGGTGGAATGTACAATTCAATTAGACTTACCTGTTATGATTCCTATTTCAAAGAATGAGGTGGTTAGGAAACCACAGATCAGTCAACAATCTACTACTTCTGAAAAGAAAAAGTCTAAAATAGTTCATAAGACAAGAGCTAGACCCGTGATTAACAGAAGAACATTCAGATTCAAACCATCAAGGAGGTATAGAATACCTGTTGATATAAGTTCCAAATGGATCTGTGTTGGTAATCAAGATGTGCAGGATCTAGACTATGTCAGAACAGATAAATTAGTTCCAACTTATTGGTTTCTAAGTGAAAATAGCTAGAGAGGTGGAATGTACAATTCAATTAGACTTACCTGTTATGATTCATATTTCAAAGAAGGAGGTGGTTAGGAAACCACAGATCAGTCAACAATCTACTACTTCTGAAAAGGAAAAGTCTAAAATAGTTCATAAGACAAGAGCTAGACCCGTGATTAACAGAAGAACATTCAGATTCAAACCATCAATGAGGTATAGAATACCTGTTGATATAAGTTCCAAATGGATCTGTGTTGGTAATCAAGATGTGCAGGATCTAGACTATGTCAGAACAGATAAATCAGTTCCAACTTATTGGTTTCTAAGTGAAAATAATACAGCTCTAAATTCAAGAATTACCATTGGGCTAGGACATGAAAATATGGTGAAACATGAAACTACCTTAAAGAAGCTTACATTGGATCCACATACATTGACTGATAGACCTTTTGAGAATGTCACTCAAAGACATATGAACAAAGTTATATCTGTTCAACTAGTTTACAGGGTCAAGGATGAGCTCAAATCGAAAAAGAAGATCAGATAAATGGTCAATGTTGAAAGAAAAGAAGAGATGCTGTTATATTTCATGGATGACAGATCAGTTAGGTTTATGGATTTTGAAACTTTCCTGATGTACAAAAGAGGCAAGGAGCTACAGTATATCAGATTCTTACTTACATGTAGAGCTGAAACTACAGGATGCTGGACCAAATCACTTTTCAATTTGACAAGGGCACTTGATAAGAAACTAGCCATTCTGAGAAGTTATGATAAAGAATAAGTTGTTCCATATCAATTCAAATATGTTGATATTCATGGGGATGAAAAAGAATTTACTCCTAAGGTGTTTGAAATCGAAAAAGATTATTGGGGGTACTTCATTACTTTTCAACCAATGGAGGGACTTCTTAATTTATTAAATCTGGACAAGCTTGAAGAATTCAGATACAGACCAGATGAGCTCAGGGCAGTCTATTATCAAATTCTTTGTGAGAATGATGACAATATAAGATTGAATGAAGTAGTTGGTAATGCATTAATGAAATCTGAAGACAAGCTTCTTGAAGATCTACTCAAGAAAGATAAGAAATTCAGGAAAATATCTGAGTAAATAATTCTATGCATACTTGTATATTACTCAAGTGTTCTATTTATTTTGTATATTATTATTAGTTTTGACATCATCAACTAAGATTTATGTTCCATGTATAAAGCATAAATAGGGGGAGATTGTTAGGAATAAATACATTTGATGATGTGTAAATAGAACATAGTCAAGTAGATTTCTGTACTCAGAAGATTTGAAGAAAGAAGCTGACAAGAGTCTACAGGCTGATACGAGTCTACAAGCTAATACGAGTCTACAAACTGAGTCAGAGTCTACAAGATTTCCAAGTCTACAGGAAGCTGAGTTTACGATTCAAATTCGGAAAAGGAAATTCTTGAAGACCAAGTCAAATCTTATTACAGGAAGTTTTGCTACATGGAATGTTTTGCATGGATGGAAGCTATCGACTAACAGAAAGGAAGTTATTCCTTATTACCATATAAATTGATATTGATGTTTTAGTTGATAGGTAGCTGTATATATAGTCTCACGAATTCATTGTAATATGTCGGTCGAGGATAGAGAGATCGAGAGAACTGTGTATTGCTTATAAGCTAGAGTTTATACATTATGAGATCATATACAGTTAGGTGATGTGAACGATTAAGTTTACAGAGAAGCTGCTAAAGGTAATCGTACACCTTTGGTAGAGTTTGTGTTATTCACCAATAATACAAACAGAGTTTGTTCATTGTGTTGCTTGTGTGATTTGCTTTTATATAACTGTTATTATTATTCCTCATTAAAGTAAATAGTTTCGAAAATCAGACATTGTTACATAACTTGTATTCAACCCCCTTTCTACAAGTTATCTTCTGGGCTAACAGTAAGTGTTCTGAAAAGTCATATTAATTAGAAAACACCCACCAAGTACTCCAGTTAAGTTCTATGATCCACAACAAAGTAAAAAATTGTCATGATTGCTATCAGTACTACTCGTATCGAATTTCAAATTATAAACTTACACATACTTAACTAACGACATTATTAATACATAATTTGATTTATAAGTATATTTAAGCTACCGGCCCGTGCCTTGCACGTGCTTTTATGCTAGTATATATATAATTTAAGAAGTATTCTAATGTAACTTGCTTATTTTTTTTTATATTGATGGTGTT
Organism: Kitagawia praeruptora; assembly: GCA_037693485.1. NCBI lineage: Eukaryota > Viridiplantae > Streptophyta > Magnoliopsida > Apiales > Apiaceae > Kitagawia > Kitagawia praeruptora. Next base: position 85,339,654 of record CM075353.1, on the reverse strand, counting down.
CCCGTTGTGTACCATGAATGTCTATAATCTACTTATATATATTAAAAGGTAACAAAGGGCAAAAAGAGCCAATTAAATGGTTGTGAAGTTACGGTTTTACCTTTTTTTAAAAAAAAATACAAAAAATTCACCCCTCTATTATTCATGCTAAAAATGTATTAATTTGTGTTAAGAAGGAATCAATCCATTGACCTCCCTTTTACAAACTTCATGTCATAATCATTATGCTAGATTGATTTTGGAGTTTACCATAAAAATGTTAATAGATAAACCACATCTTCATCTATTTTCTATTTTGAATTTTAGAGTAAAATAATAGAAATGAATCGTCCGATGTCTGCTCGTTCTCCCCTCTTCAATTCCCAATGAACAACATGATCTTGACCTATCGTTTGTTCCATTTGGTCGATCTGATACTTAGTTAATTCTTTTATCTTTATATTCCCACTGATACCTAATCGATAGCGAACCTGAATGGCTTTTTTAGGCCCAATTCCGTACATTTTTGTTGAGGCAATTCTGACTTGTTTCTCGGCAACTGATCTAGCTCCTGAAATATATAACATGATTGATCCTTCTTTTTACGAGTCTTCTTGGCTGGAATCATAAAGAGAAATGGGTTGTATCCTTTCTGATGATCTTTTGCATCACATCAAGGTGACAGGATTCGAACCTACGGCCCTCTCTTCCCAAAACAGATGCGCTGACCAGACTACGCTACACCTCGTCTCACCGCCCCGGAGCATATAGATCCACCCGATCGATGAACACTCAAACCGAACTCGCCCATCCTTTTGGGCACAGGGACGCGAGAACCAATCTGAGTAATCAACCGCTTTTTATTTAGCCTCCAGCAAGATAGGGCGACGCCAAAAAAAGCCTATAGTGCAGGAGTGCTCACATTTTTTGGCTTACTCTTTAACTTTCATTTTGAAATAGATTTTCGTATATAATCATATATTCAATCATTTTTTTATATTTTAATTCTACTTGTACTTTTCATATTAAATAGATTTTGATTTGATATTCCGACATTTCGTATCATATTTTATTTGGATTATTCAGGTATTCATACATAAATATAATATTAAAATTTGTTCTAATATAAGTAACATGATATATATAGTATATCTCATTATTCGTGAATTATTTTTTTAATTTAACAAGTTTAGAGTTTAAATTAATTTTAAATTATATGATAGACATTTTTATACACTTTGTTTGTCTCATCCAATTTTTACCCACTTTTTTAATTTTTTTACTCTCTTTATTTCTTTATTAAATTCGTTATTTCTCATATTCTCGCTACTTTAGCCACTATTTTTATTAAACTTTTTCACTCTCCTCGCCTTTCTTACTTTCCTTACCCACAATAAGTATGACCGAAAATTGATCTAGACTATCGCATATCTCGACTTATATCCGGCTCGCAAATACGATACATGTTTCATATTCATTATAAAAATAATACAAATATGGCGGAAAAATTAAATTCGAGTAAAATATGATCCTGAATATAACACTCATATAACCGCTCAGATTAGGTCTCATCTGATTTTTTCTGATAAAATGCTCCTATCCGAATATGATCAATGATTCGTATTCGGTTCACACCTGAATATGGATTATAATTTTAGCACATTCCATTATAGATGACAATTTTATAATATCTTAATATCTTTTATTAGTTTATATTTTCACCAAATACGATTTATCCACCCCTATAATCGATCGATTATCAATATAGATATATAGAGTCCCTGTTAGCACTACTAAGGATTTCTAATCAATCAACAGCTGTCCATCATTGTCTTGTACTACTTGGGTCGTTACCCCTTTACCCAAAAATAAGAAGGCAGTTGGGTGCAGATGGGTCTACAAGGTGAAATATCTTCCAGATGGATCAGTTGATAAGTTTAAGGCTAGGTTAGTAGCCAAAGGTTTCACTCAAACTGCAGGGGTCGACTACTTTGAAACCTTTGTACCTGTAGTTAAAATGGCAACCTTAAGAACTGTACTAGCAGTTGCAGCTATGAAAGGATGGAATATTACTCAGCTAAATGTCAACAATGCTTTCTTGCATGGTGACTTGGAAGAAGAAGTCTATATGGCCTTACCTCAAGGTTACTATCCACCCTCACAAGTGATGCAACATTTTCTTCTCAACATTTAGTATGTAAACTCATTAAGACTATTTATGGACTTAAACAATCCCCTAGGAACTGGCATCTTAAACTTGCTGCATCCTTGATCACTTTTGGATTCAAACAGTCTCAAAGTGATAACAGTATGTTTGTGTATACTACTGCTTCAACTATTACCATTCTGCTTGTTTCTGTGGATGATATGGTGCTTACTGGTAATGACCACCACACAATGAACTCTGTCAAAACCTTCCTTGCTTCTCAGTTCAGCATCAAAGATCTTGGTCATCTTAAATATTTCTTGGGAATTGAACTGGCTAGGTCTTCCACTGGAATCTATCTACATCAGAATAAGTACACACAAGATTTGCTAGCAGATGTAGGTCTCAGTAATTGTAAAACCTCTATCATTCCTATAGAGCAAAATCATGGGCTTATGGCTGATACTCAAGACCTCCCAGATGTTTCAGATATCTCTCTATAAAGGAGAATAATAGGAAGGCTCATCTATCTTACGATCACCAGACCAGACATCACTTACACTGTCAATACTTTGGCTCAATTTATGTCTAGTCCCAAAGACTGTCATTTTCAAGCAGCAGTTAAACTTCTTAAATATCTCAGAGGTACTTGTGGTCAAGGAATACTGTTGTCAGCAAATGCAAACTTCAGTCTCCATGCTTACTGTGATGCTGACTGGGGGGCTTGTCAAATTACACGAAGGTCCATTACAGGTTTCTGCATCACTCTTGGAGGATCACTAATTGCTTGGAAAAACAAGAAACAGGCCACAGTTTCCAGGTCATCAGCAGAGGCTGAGTACAGGGCCATGGCTGATACCACGTGCGAAATTACCTGGTTACAAGCCTTACTCTCTAACTTACATGTCACCAACACTGCTCCAGCTACTTTGTACTGTGACAACCAATCAGCCCTCCACATAGCCTCTAATCATGTCTTCCATGAGAGAACAAAACATATAAAAATTGACTGTCATTTAGTACGAGAAAAGCTGCAAAAGGGAGCCATTACTATTGTGTATCTACCAACTCTTCAACAGCCAGCTGATTTACTCACCAAAGCTCTAGCATCTCAACAACTGTTCTATCTTCTCTCCAAGCTAGGAGTTGTCCACTACTTTCCTACTCCTAGCTTGAGGGGGGTGTTAGCACTACTAAGGATTTCTAATCAATCAACAGCTGTCCATCATTGTCTTGTACTAGGTTGTGTAGTTGTGTGGGGACCTAAAAGTTGTTAGTATTGTGGGCCTTAGAATGTTCTGTAATGTAGTGAGTAGTGCTCTCTATATAGCAATGTTGTAGCCCTTGTTTGGGTATATAACAGTTGTTATCTCTATCTTTCATTTCAATATAATAATGTAGCCTATCTATCTCTTCAAGTTATCCTCCATTGTTTCTTCCTTTAGCTTGTTGCAGACACCATTGTTAAGAAAGCTGTCAGTCCCATTCTAGGGAGACCCATTTATATGGAGAATTAGAGAGAACCAATCATAGCCATCCATTTAATCAAATGGTACAAAATTATCGATGGCATTTTTGTAATTAAATTAAAATTTAAGGCTATTTTTTAAAATAGAACCACTCCAGACTGACTAACGGGTATGACACACACCTATACACACTGATTCTACGGAGAGAGTTTGAGAGAGAAACAACTTGCCTCTACAGAGAAAGAGAGAGAAATCAAACGAAAAACAGTAACAATCCGCCATTGGAGCTTCAAATTCGAGCATTTTATCAAACAAAGGTTCATAATCTTTGTTATTCTATCAATTTTGATCTAATTATTCTTCAATTCGTACATTTAGGGTTTTGAATTGAAATTTTCAGGTTAAGCTCAATCGGATAGAGAGATTAAGATGTTTCCGAGGAGAATATGTATTCTTAGCTTTTTATGCTTTAAAAAATCTATATGCAGATGCATATGTAGTTTTAAACTTTGATTCTGTAATTAATGCAAATTTAATAGGTAATTGAACTTTATTTTCTAATAATTTGATTCTACAGTACAGTTGAACCAAATCTGATATATTTTTTTATTTTGTGTATTTTGATTCTGCTATAGAATCATATTTATGTTGATACTGCCTTTGGCTTGATTTTGTTTTGAAATTAAGGTTATGTATTAGAACAAAAAAATTTGAAATTGTGCTTGTACAATATAAGTAATTTATGTCTTTATTAGCTAGTTGAGGTGAAGGGATTTTGTGTATAAATCTTAAGGTATAAATTGTGGTTCTGTAATAGAACCAAAGTTTATTAGGTTTGACTGTTAAAGCTTGTTTATAGCTTCATGTATATTTGGAGGTGTGAAATTTGGTTTTACAGTAGAGCAACTATTTCTATATTTCAATTTTGATGTATATTTGTATATTTGGTTCTGATCTAATGTGTTCTAATATGGTTCCATAGTACAACCGAGAAATTTAGCAAAATAGTATACATATTAGAATATATGCTTCCATTTGATTCTACCATAGAAACATATTTATATTTTCAAGTGTTATGTTGATTAATTAATGAAGTGGAAAATATCGTTTTCATTATTTGTTAAAAGTTAAAGTTCCTGTTAGTTAATAGTTTCTTGGATCGGAGAATTTTATTAATTTATCGAGATATAGAAATTTATTGTTTAGATTGTGTTGGGACCCTAAATTAATTAATGAGCAGCTAAACTTGTTAATTTTTAGGATTTCATTGATTGGCTTAAAATGATGAGACCAGATGATTTGATAAACCCTGGATAATCTGTTGATTTTTGTTTGGAAAATAATCCTGAATTTTGTTGTACTTATGACTTTAATTGTTTTAACATATTCGAGACAACCAATTTTTAATTTTTCAAACTCTGTTTGATTAGTTTAGTGAACAAAGTAGTTGATAAGTACTGGAGAACTGTTACCTGCAAATCCTGATATCCTTGAGGGTGTAGATGATCTTATGCAGCTTAGTTATTTGAATGATCCATCGGTTCTTCATAACCTTCATTTCAAATTTACTCATGATGCATTTTATGTACGTACATTTAATAGTTTTTATTTACTTCTCTGGCAAATCATTTTCTCTTTCTGATTCCAAAACAATGTTTTGCCCCCCCACCCAATAGTTTTATGGAAGCTCAAACTTTACGGAAGTGATTATGTCACAGCTTACAGGCAAAAACTGTTTATGCCATAGATGATATGCCTATAGCGAAATGACGAAAGGTTAGTAAAATCAGATCTCAGAGACTTGGGGAATATATTTATTACATTCAATATTCACTCATACAATATTTTCTTTTTGTGACACAAGCAGATGAAGTATAGCAATCACTAATAATAAGGTAGGTGATTTTACTGAACGACTATGATTGGAAGCTTCCATTTGTGTTCTTTTTGGTTTCCTCCAGAATATATGTAGGATGTAGCTCATATTTTTATCTTAAGTTATATTGGTTACCCGTGTCAACTGATTAGTTTTCTAAAATGGAAGTGGGAAATTGAGAAGTTTAAAACAAATGCGAAATGACCAAAGTAAACATACTGCAAGTCTGAGTTGATTTGAAAAGTTGAAATTCCCTTATTTTATTTACCGCGTCTGTCTATATGGTTTTCTTTGTGGTGATGAAAAGACAGGGCTGATTTAGCATCATTTACATATAATGGTTTCCGTCTGTCATAATTGAATATTCTCCAGTGAATTTCAGATGAAGTTGTATATCATGATGTGCAATTTAACCCTTTGGAAGTATTGTTGATTTTTTTGAATAAGTAAGAAATGTCGTGTTTGTTCACTTCTACCTAAAATGAAACTTGTTCTCTTGTTTAATATGTCTGATAGTCAAGGTGAAGTGTTCTTTATTTCATTTACATGTAAGCAGTTATGCTCTTAATTAATGATAAAATACAATGTGCCTCTAGACCATGTCCTACAATCATCATATCTAATTTTACTAAAATTGTAGCCGAGACTAGGTTGTACATATCAGGCAAAGTCACTTGCTCATGCTGCAAATGAAGAGCTCCGAAAGGCACAGGAAGAAGTGGAGCGTGCAAAAGCTGGAGCAAGTACTGTGCAGAGTAGATTACTTGCAACTCAAAAGGAGATAGAGGCTGCAAAGGCATTGGAAAAGCTAGCTGTAGCAGCTATCAAGGCACTGCAAGAAAGTGAATCAGCTCAAACTCTCAACAACAATGATACACCTTCTGGAGCTACACTTACATTAGAGGAGTACAATGAGCTCAGTAAGCAGGCCCATGAAGCAGAGGAGTAGGCTAATAAGAGAGTTGTTGACGCCCTCTCTCTAATAGAGACTGAAAAGGAATATGAGTTGAGAAACATGAGCAAATTGGAGAAAATTACTTCTGAGTTGGCTGCCAAAAAGGACACATTAGAAATTTCAAGGGAGAAGGCTGAAAAGGCCAAAGAAGGGAAAATGGGTATAGAATAGGAATTGAGAAAATGGAGGGCTGAACATGAGCAAAGGTGAAAAGCTGGCGAGTCTATTCCAGGAGCTGTTTACCCAAGTAAGAGTCCAAGAGCAAGCTTTGAGGTGAGAAAGGAAACAAACTACTTTGACCAGGCACCAAATACTGCAGCTACGCATTACATGCAAAGCCCAAAAGCTTATGAGCATAGCAACACTGAAACTGATACATCCCCTGATGTGAAAATGTTAAAGAAAAGGAAAAGGTCTATATTCCCCCGGTTTTGGATGTTCTCGACAAAAAAGAGGAAACATGCTCATTCGCACTAATATTATGCTAACAGTTGGAGGTGATGATGGCGTGCTACTCATATTTTCATTGTCTAATATGCTGTATTGAGCAGAATCATGCGTCTCAATATGGCATTAGTTCTTCCTTGCACATATTGTTGCATTTTTTCCTTTTCTCCCGAAAGAGGTTTGTAATTTTGTATTGGTTTCCTATGAGATGGTCTTAACATCTTCACAATATTTAAACTACATCAATACATTCTGAAGACTAAATATACAGAATCAAAACATTAGCATTGTACTATATTATCTACTTATTTGGTTCTACACTAGAATAAACATGAAAAATACAGTATATATGAAATAAATGTTTAAGGATAATGTACAAAATGGTTTCTCAGATGAGGTTCTAGTCGATGAAAATGACACTGAGGTATAAAAAGAAATTTTAATAAATTGACAGTATTAAAGATTAATTTTGTCAGTGCCTACTAATTAGAATGATCATGTAAAAAAAGGTGTTTGGGGATATTTATGTTGATAGGGATCGTGCTGAAGATGATGAGGACTGGAAAACGTATATGCGGGATGATGAAAAAATTGTCGAGAACGAAAAATTTGCTACAAATGTAAGTAACTTGCCTGTTAAAATTGTTCTTTCATTTTTTCCACTATATTATAGCTTAACTACAATGTAATTATAGAATGATTTGATTCCACATTAGAATTAAAAATTATGATGCATTACAATTACAAAAATGAACTAGAAACTAATATGGTTCCCTAGTAGAAACAAGAAGTTAGAAAAACAGTATACATAGGAAAATGAGCAAAATACTAAGTTGGTTCCCTAGTAGAACCAAGAAATGCCTTTTTTTTTGTTTAGTAATTTTTGATGAAAAATAATATGTAGTACAATCAAAAATTATTGTTGGTGCTATCATTGTTTGTTCTTATGACAGGGTTAGTGTCAAATGCAAGATTTGTAAAAAAAATCATATATTATAGCCTCTACTGGTAAATTCTTGACTGATAATATTTCTAAAACAGATTTACAGGCGGCCTAGTATCACTCCTCGAAGGTGTAAATGGTAATTACCATTGTTCTTTTTGTCATTACTTGAGCTGTGTTCCTACCCCTTGTTGCGTAAAATTCAGTTATGCAAGTGTACACAATCGCAAACAAGTAATATAGTAGTAACTACCAGATTCGTACCTCAAGGACTGCTAATTTTGTATCAATTGCAAGTTTTATCTAGCAAAGTGATTTATCGAACCAAAAATATTGTTTGAAGATTTTATACTAATTAATTAAACTAAATTAACTAGCAAGAAAGTTGTTGTGAATCAAATATGAGAAGACAAGTCAGGATAATTACTTCCCCCTAGCACATGGAAATCAGTTAACAAGCCTCACAGCACCGTCACAATCCACAGTCTACTAGCTAGAATTCTATGGTCATGGGTTTCTCTCGAAATCACCATGGTCTAATTCCTATCAAATAAACTAACATATGTCTATGCCAATTTACTTCTCAGAATTCAATTAAACATCAATTCATAAAGCTATGCATGATCACAATATATTTCTATACCGCAATAATATTAAATCAATCGATCTAAGCATGCACCATTCAAGTTTTGTGTCAATTAATTATATTCCTCTCAGAATTATAATTAACTCGTTAACCCACTAATGTTGATCAGACAAAAGCAAGTATTAGCATGAAAAACACTTGAATGAATAAACCATGGAATTGCAAATAGCACTATTCAACAAATCACCAATAACCCATGCTAGGGTTCCATAAAAATCCCAACTATAATAATTTAGTTCATAATCAAGATCTCAAAATCACACAATAAATAAGTGTATGAATAAATGATATGAAAAGATAAAGAGAGAATTTCAAACAATAAATGGAGAAAACAAATCCAAGAATTTCTTCTATGGCTGGGTCTCCGTCTTCTGCTCTTCTTTCTCTCTAGGGTATGATAGGTTATGATTTTTTATTCTCTGTGAATTGCGTGTGTCTCTTTTTTTTTGTAACTATCATCTAATATATATAGCCCCAAGGATGTGTTTAATATAGCCCTAATTATCCTCCAAGACATTCCTTATTGAAATAGAAATCAATTAGTACTTTCCCCATTTAAATCTGAAAAGCTGAAAACTATTTTATTTTTTCCGTGTTAGGAATCTGCCCGATTCCCTGCGAATGCGGAAGCGATTTGGTAAATATGTGCGCTTAGATCCCACAAATATACGTGATAGTAATGAAGCAACAAACCAACAATACAGTAAAAGAGACAAGAGATTTAACGTGGTTCGGCCCAGCCTACATCCACAAGAGCAACAACTTCACACTAGATAAAAGAGATTACAATATCTGGGTATCCGGCCCCTTGAATTTCATACAAAAATTCAGCCCTACAATACCTATTATGTATATCCCCAACTCACTGAAGTGTTTATCTCAAAACCTCCCCCTATCACTGTTTCCCGACAACCTTTCCTTCTCTCCCTCTCCCAACCCGGACAGTGCCACACAACCTGATAGAAAGACCCCCTGCAGCGGGACCACCTCCGATGGCTGCAGTCAGACCCAAGTACCCTAAGGAATAGTTTAGGCACGAGGACCTTCTATCCCGACACTTCCTGAAAGCGGGCTAAACCGGCTTTCCTACTAGACGGACTATCTAGCAGCTATAGAGAGAGAAGAGAGAATTTTGGTGTAAGAAATATGGAATGAGGATATGGGTATTTATAGGAGTTAGTAGTAGGTGGGGAGGGGATGGTGAAATAAGAGTTGGTGGAAAGAAAATCATCCGGCTGCTGCCTAACAATCTCCCCCTCTTTCCAAACTCACAACTCTTCACTTGCACTCCATACCTACACCCTGTTGACACAACTCCAACTTTTCCTCGATCCGTATCATTTCCTACGACAAAACTCCCTCCCGAGTCCAAGACTCCAAACTATACCCTAGTTTGCACATTCATTCTCGAATGCCCACTTGCTATACGCACAAGTGTACCATTGACCTCTATTTGTCCAACTACATACATGTGAAGCAATCTGTTGTATACACACATACTCACTTGATTCACGTCGGCCAATCCCATATGTAGTCCATCACACACACAAGTGTGACCATCACACAAACAAGTGTGACCATCGATCTTTCATTTACTCCCCAACTGCATATCAAACAAATCAATCTGTTGCATGGCTCACTGCTCACTTGATTCGTGTTGATCGATGCCCATATGCAGCTGCAACACACCAACTACTCGTTGATGTCGTGAAAGCCCTTCGACCAAGCATCCATCCCAGCAGTCTTTGCACCATCGTCTAGACTGGAAGGCAATACAACCGCAGCAGTATCCTTCAAGTCACTCTTCCCTCGTGCACGAGATAACCAGATTTTCGAAGTTCCAGTACGTTCTGGCCACGTACTAATCAGACGATATATTCCCCCACGTAGCTCTCCCTTCATCCGAACCACACGGCCTCTTTTGATATTCATAGCTCCCCCTACTACAGAGCATCTGTAGCCTTCTGAAGCTAACCGACCAATAGATATTAGATTCTTCCTCAGCTTAGGCACATATCTTACCCCGTTCAAGCTGCGAACTATTGCATCGAACATTTTGATTTTCACAATTCCAATCCCCTTGATCTCACAAGTAGATCCATCAGCCAAAGAAACTGTTTCATTCTTTGTATCTTGGAATTTGACAAAATGCCCCCTCTCGGAACATACATGGTAAGATGACCCTGAGTCTAATATCCATTCTCCTGAAGAACTAGTGCCTCGATTGAAGACGGTGCAAACATCTTCACAATCGAGAGTAACCACAGCCAATGATGCATCTGGATCCTTCTTATTAAGCGGACAATTCGGCCTAATATGACCCCACCCCTTGCAACCAAAGCACTGCATGCCCTTTTCCCCGTATCTGGATTTACCCCTGCTATTGGTAGATCCTCTCACAGCACCCCTTCCTCTATTATTTTGACTACGCAAAGCCAAAACTGTCATTCCGTCCTTGTCACCATCCTGGTTCTTCCTTCCAGCATTTGACAAAAGTGCTGACTGAACCTCCTCTATTTTTAAAGTGTCCTTTCCGTACAAAATGGTTGTGACCAAATGATCGAATGACTCCGGAAGCGAAGTAAGAAGAATAAGGGCCTTATCTTCTTCCTCCAATTTTACATCAACCTTTTCAAGTTGATCAACAATACCATTAAACACATTCATGTGCTCAATAACATTGCCTTGAGCTGCCATCTTCAGCTTGTATAACTCGCGCTTCAGATTTAACTTTGTAGTCAAGTTCTTCCCGAGATACAATGTCTCCAACTTTGACCATAATTCCTTCGGCGTGCTTTCGTCAACAACATTATTTATAATGTTATCAGCAATGCATAGCCTGATGGTACTCATGCATTGCGACTCAGCATCCTCCCAATCTTCATCGCTCATCTTTGTTGGTTTTCCCTCCTTCCCCTTTAAAGCCCTTGCTAGCTTCTGTTGGGTTAGGATATCCTTTACCCTTCTCTGCCAAAGAGTAAAACTTCTTTTACCATCATATGGAGTCACCTTGAATCCTCCAATACTTGCCATGATCTCCGTTTGCGCACACAAACCAATCCAAACAACTAAATCAATTGGCCAGGTAAGTGTAAGAAACAATGGGAGCACTTCCGTAAAAACGGCGCCAAATTAGACAACCATTTTTCTTAACGACTTTCCTTCGGCACCAATAATTTAGACATAACTAGCTCTGATGCCAACTGTTAGGAATCTGCCCGATTCCCTGCGAATGCGGAAGCGATTTGGTAAATATGTGCGCTTAGATCCCACAAATATACGTGATAGTAATGAAGCAACAAACCAACAATACAGTAAAAGAGACAAGAGATTTAACGTGGTTCGGCCCAGCCTACATCCACAAGAGCAACAACTTCACACTGGATAAAAGAGATTACAATATCCGGGTATCCGGCCCCTTGAATTTCATACAAAAATTCAGCCCTACAATACCTATTATGTATATCCCCAACTCACTGAAGTGTTTATCTCAAAACCTCCCCCTATCACTGTTTCCCGACAACCTTTCCTTCTCTCCCTCTCCCAACCCGGACAGTGCCACACAACCTGATAGAAAGACCCCCTGCAGCGGGACCACCTCCGATGGCTGCAGTCAGACCCAAGTACCCTAAGGAATAGTTTAGGCACGAGGACCTTCTATCCCGACACTTCCTGAAAGCGGGCTAAACCGGCTTTCCTACTAGACGGACTATCTAGCAGCTATAGAGAGAGAAGAGAGAATTTTGGTGTAAGAAATATGGAATGAGGATATGGGTATTTATAGGAGTTAGTAGTAGGTGGGGAGGGGTTGGTGAAATAAAAGTTGGTGGAAAGAAAATCATCCGGCTGCTGCCTAACATTCCGCACGGGCGCTGCAGTGCTGTGATTATACTAAGAAGTCGCGCTGTTGCGCCGCTGCTAATCTGCTAACTCCGTTTTTTTTCCATTCGCGCGCTCTTGCGCTAGAACTCGCGCAGCTGCGCCAGACATGCTCTAATCTGCTCATTCTCTTCCCCTGCTCTTGTCTCGACCGTGAGCCGTGCGCGCTATTGCGCCTACTTCGAGCGCTACAGCGTCAACATCAATCTGCCCACTGTTTTCATCGCGTCGCTGCTTCAACAGATGTCCACCAGCGCTCCTGCGCTCCACAAGGCGCCCCAGCGCTATACCAAATTTGTCTAGCAACTTTGCTTTGATGAATTTCCTCATTTTCCTTCATCAATTCTTCCGTAACTTTACACTCTTCAATGTTTGAACTCAAAATCACCAAATAATCAGCAAAAAATCACATTCTTGCCTCTAACCGAATAAAAGGGCTAAAAATGGTGTAAAATATCCACTTATCAAATATCCCCACACTTACCATTTTGCACGTCCTCGGGCAAACTACTATAATAATATACTAAAGTAACTAACTAACCAGTACCACTTCCGTAGGTGATCACGGTTGCATTTGGCATATGCAACAAGCCCTTTAAACCCCTAGGTAGCCCGAGTGGACGAGTAAGGTCTCGTGAGGGCCTATAGCGAATGTACCCACAAAATTCATCCAACCATGCAAAAGATTACAAATCAACACACACCACACACGCACGTCCTCTCATGCCACTTTAGCTTAAGAATCAAAATGAAAATGCAATGCCTTGGTGTCTAAAGTGCAAGTATCCACATAGTCTACTCAAATCACATGCATAAAATCATAAAATTCCATGTCAAGTGCAAAATTCGTTGGTAAACATGCTAAGCACACAAGAGCACATCTTTGAGACAAAACCTGGGATCTCCTATGCAAAAGCAACAACTCACCGTTCACTCATATAGAATATTCACTCAAAACAATGGGTAAGTGTATCACTCAACTCTAACAATATCATAAGCATGCTTCAACCTTGGTATCAATCTAACCCTTAACACAACATACATTATTAATGACAATCAAAAGGTCTTTTATATGGGTTGTAACGTAGGCTAGGAACAAGGTATGTCAAGAAAGCCAAAGAAGGTTATGTCAAAAGCTAGTTCCCGACAATAAATTTAAATCAATTCCCCTTTATATTAAAATCACAAATACTTCCCCACACTTGAACTTTTATATAACCAACTTGTACAGTCGAATCAACGTAGGATCACCACAGAATAGTATGCTCTCATATTTATTTTTCTATTTTTTTTAAGAGCTAATTTCAAGCAAGAATATTGATCCCATAGATATAATTTCAACTTCGACTAACAAGCTATCAAAGAACCCCAAATACCCCCAAGATTATGATCATCAATAAAACCCCCCTTTAATGCACATCTTATCACTCCCTTAAGCACAATACTAGCCTTTGACAATTAAGGTTCAAAATTATTGTAAGGCCAATAGAGTAAAAAGGATAATGGCAAGTAACGTGGTGTGTCACCGAAAGAATAAGATTAGGCTCAAAAGGTTAACTAATGGATCATGTATAAATGGTTTGGATATATAGGAAATATGTGGTTATCCTATTGCCTTTCTCATCTTATCATCAATTAATGTCATGCATCTCAAGAAAGACCTCAAGCAAGTGCTAGCAATGCAAATAACACGTGGACACTCAAGCAAACGAAAAATCATGCAAAAGATATGCATATAGGCTCAAAACTCGCTTGGTGTGAAAAACATAATCAATCCCAAAGTAAATATCTCTCTAACGCACCTACTTGTACTCAAAGCATATAGACCAAATCATCTTGCACATATTCATGTCACTCTAGTCACTTAGCACATTCAATAAGTCTACTAGTTTCTACATGCTAGTGTATGTGTGTGCACAAGAACATCGCATAACACTTCTCAATCAAAGGCGTCCATAAACACAAGATTTCTAAGCATGCATGGGTGTATCGAACAAAATACAACAACTAATCGTTTTGCATGGCCAAAATTATTTTTGGTATTTTTAAATTTTTTTATCTATCCTAATTTTTAGTTGAAAACCCCTCCCCACACTTAAGTGGTTCATTGTCCTCAATGAACAATTACTAACAAGTCTACTAAAGAAGAGAGGGAAATAAATACTCACAAACTGCATGGGTTGCCTCCCAAGAAGCGCTTTTGTTTAACGTCCACTACGCCATAGATGGCCTATCGCAACCTTTTGGCATGGGTGTTACCACTATGGGTGTTACCATAGCTATCAAAATTTTGACCTATCGCAACCTTTTGATTGTGGTGTTACCATAGGCACAAAAGTATGTTACTTTAGTTATGAAAGGTGTTAACAGTGGGAAACACCATGAGGTGTGTTACCATAGAGTATTCATTAACAAAAATTTTATTTCATTTAAAATTAATGATTTAATAATTATTTGATTTTAAAAATAATTAATTTTAATAAAATCTTTGAAATAATCATTTTAAAACGTAATATTCCATCAAATAATTAAATTATTGATTTTTCATAAATATTAAAAATTTGTTTATAAATTTCAAATAAAAAGATTTTAAAATAATGTAATATCCAAACATTATTAAATTTTAACTAAATTCATTAAAAGTTTAATAAAGAAAACTAAGTTACGTATATTTTTTGAATTATTACAAAATTATGAAATAGTAGATTTAATAATTATATTTTAATTTCAAGAAATTAAAATAAATTAATAATATTTACAAAAAAAAAGTAACATTCAAAAAAAAAAGAAGTAAATGAGTGTATATACTGTGCAGAGTTGAAAACACACGAGCGGGAAAAAAGGAAAACACGAGCGCCAAATGAATTGGGGGAAAGTATACTAGTGACTAGGGTTCACACATTCTCTCAAAACAGCCACTTCAGTCTCAGCCGCTCTCGCTCTCAAAATGAAAAAACAAACTCAGGCGCGCTCAAAATTATTGGCAGTTTAGGGTTTCTCGCCTCTCTCAGAAGAAGTTTAGGGGTTCAATTAGGGTTCGAGCTGGTCAATCAAAGCTTGGTTCTACGATTTCAATTAGGGTTCGACCTTTGTTCAATTAAGGTATAAATCTTTCTTTATATGCTTCGATTTATGTATACTCTGTGTTGCATGCTTCGATTTATACTCTGTGTTGCATGCTTCGATTTATGCCTCTCTCTTTATGTATCTCTCTCTCTCTCTCTCTCCCCCTCTCTCTCCCTCTCCCTCTCCCTCTCTCTCTCTCTCTCTCTCTCTCTCTCTCTCCCTCTCCCTCTTTCTGTCTCTCTCTTTGTATCTCTTTGTGTCTCTCTCTCCATCTCTCTGTCTCATTCTCCATTCTCTAGCCCTCAGTCTCTGTTTTTTCTTGATTATTGTATGTATGCCTTTTATGTGGATGTTGATTTATGTATTGTTGTTGAAATAATATAATCTGTGATAATTGTTGTATATGTGTCGCGTTTCTCGAATTTGTGTATTGTATTACATACAAGGATCGATTTTGTTTATCGATTTTTGTATAAATTTGTTATTTATTATGATTACATATTTATGTTGATTTATGCCTAAATCTGTGATATTTTGGTCAAATTTTAATCTGTGATTTATGTATGACTTCTGTCGCGATGTGTCTCGCTGTCTTAGTTTCTTTCGTATCTCTGTCATATATATTATTTGCTGCTGCTGCTTAAATACTATCTCAACTGTATAGCTAACAGTTAAAAAAAACCCCTCTGTTGTTTAGTAGTTAGGTTTAAGCTCATGTATATAAATCTCATAATTATTTGTATAATTAGTTAGTTATTAATAGGTATTTATTTGCTTAGGTTGGCCGAAATAAACACCTTGACTACTCTTTTTATATTAATAGAGTTGTGCTTGAAAAATACAGTGATGGACAATGAGGAAAACACGTGGATAAAACTTCCAAAGTTTAGTAACGGCTATATTAGCGGGGTAAAGGCTTTTATAAAAAATGCAGTTTCTAGATTCGCCGTAGGTGATGAAATAACTTGTCCTTGCAAGAAATGTAAAAATGACAAGTGGTATCGTCAAGATGTAATATACGAGCATCTCATCTACAATGGTCCATCTCCATTGTACATGGAATGGATGTGCGAGGTTTCTCGACATGGGAGTGATGAAGATATGGATCGTGAGGCTGGTATAGACTTTGGAGATACTCTAGGTGACATGTTGCAACGTACCCATGGAATGCAGAATGGTGAAGGCGAGCACACTGAAGTACCAAATGCCAAGCCTAATAAATTTGATCGCCGTATTGAAGACGGAAAACAACCATTATATCCTGGTTGTTCGAAGTTTTCGCGATTAAGTTTTATCCTTAGGCTTTATTCTTTAAAATGTATACATGGGATTACGGAGGCTGCATTCGGGGACCTACTAGAGTTGATGAGAGAGGCTTTTCCAGAGGCCCACATACCTTTATCTTTTAATGCCGCAAAAAACATCATTAGAGATTTAGGTCTAGATTACCAAAAAATACACGCATGTCCAAACGATTGCATGCTATATTGGGCAGAAAACAAAGATGCAGATGTTTGTAAAACTTGTGGTGTTTCAAGATGGGAAGTAGTGGAAAGGAAAGGTAACAGTGACAATGATGAAGAGAAGGTAATTCGCAAGGTTCCAGCAAAAGTTATGCGATATTTTCCGCTAAAACCAAGGCTGCAAAGGTTGTATATGTCGAAGGAGTATTCTGCACTTATGTTATGGCATGCCGTGGGATGAAAAGCTGACGGAAATCTTAGACATCCAGCAGATGCCGATGCATGGAAGGCTATGGATGCTAGGTATCCTGATTTTTTGATAGAAAAGAGAAATATCAGACTTGGTTTGGCCTCAGATGGATTTAGTCCTTTCCGTACTATGAGTACAACTCACTCAACATGGCCTATTGTATTGGTTAACTACAACCTGCCACCTTGGCTATGCATGAAGCCTGAAAATTTGATTCTTTCAACAATCATCCCCGGTCCAGAATCTCCAAACAACAACATTGATGTATTTATGCAGCCTTTAATTGAAGAGTTGAAAGAATTATGGGATCTAGGTATAGAAACTTTCGATGCCTTATCTAATCAACATTTCAGGCTACGTGCAAGTGTGTTGTGGACCATTAGCGATTTTCCGGGATATGCAATGCTATCCGGTTGGAGCACAAAGGGTAAATTGGCCTGTCCCACATGCCATATGAGACATCTTCAATGTACTTGAAACATAGTAAAAAGATGTGCTACATGAACCATAGAAAATTTCTATGTCCGGAGCACAAGTGGAGGTTCGATAAGAGAATGTTCAATGGTGAAGTTGAAATGGGACAGGTTCCACCCCCTTTAAGCGGAACAGATATACTTGATTTATTGTCCGGCTATGAAAATGAGTTTGGAAAGGACAAAAGCAAGAAAACGAGCAAACGGGGTGTAAAGCGTAAAAGGGATTCCCCTTTCAAAAAAAAGTCAATATTTTTCAATTTACCATATTGGAGGCACAATTTATTGCGACACAACCTTGATTGTATGCATATCGAGAAAAATGTATGTGACAGCATACTTGGTACTTTGTTGAATATTGGCGGTAAGACAAAAGACCATTTGAGTGCTCGTTTGGATTTACAAGAAATGGGGATCAGGAAGGTCCTTCATCCTGTTAAGTCAAGTGATGGAAAATACCTTGAGATTAGGGCTGCTATTTTTGACATGACGAACCAAGAGAAGGAAATATTCTGTTCAGTATTGGAGAAGGCTAAACTGCCATACGGCTGTGCAGCTAATATCAGTCGATATGTTCACACGAAGGAAAGGACAATCTCGGGGTATAAGAGCCATGATGCTCATTTTCTTCTGCATTACTTGTTACAATTTGCAGTGAAAAAAACATTGAAACCTGAGGTTGCACTACCTTTGATAAGACTTGGTGCATTTCTAAGAAATCTTTGGAGCAAAGTATTTAATTTGGCTGACCTGAATAGGCTAGAACAAGAAATTGTTGAAATTCTTTGCCATTTTGAGATGATATTTCCATCAGCTTTCTTTGACATAATGATTCACTTGCTGGTTCATTTGTGCAAGGAAATCGAATATGGGGGACCTGCACACCTGAGATCCATGTGGCCAATTGAGCGTTATCTAGCTAAATTAAAATCTTATGTGCGCAACAGGTCTAAACCTGAGGGTTCCATTGCTGAAGGCTACCTAGCAGAAGAATGCTTGACGTTCTGTTCAAGATTCTTGAACGGGGATGCAGTACCTAAATTTGAAAGTTGTCCACAAAAGATGCAATATCCAATTGGTACAAGAAGAAATAAAGATGGAAAACCTATTCATCTCAAAGAATCTCAATGGATTGCATGTCATCGTTACATTCTATTCAATTCTGGTAACAAGGACATCGAGACTTTGATCGAGTAAGGTTTATGTTATAATTTATTTTAATAAGAATTAGAATGTTTATTTGTTTAATAATATTAACTAGGTAATTATTGTAGGGAACATCGAGCTTTACTTGATGGTCATCGAGTATCGAAAAAATATAAAAGAGAGAGGGCACACACCGAAGACTTCTGGAAGTGGTTGAAGGAAGAGGTTCGAAAAAAAAAGGACATTTCCAAAGAGCTAGAAGTCCTTGCAATGGGACCTAATCGAACAGCTAAGAGGTTTACGGGATATGTTACTAATGGGTACAGATTCTATACAAAGTACAGAGATGCTAGGTGTACAACATAGAATAGTGGTGTATTTGTGTCTTCCTTAACCACCAGCTTTGCAAGTTCAAAAGATCAGAATCCAAATGTTGGTGATGTCGATTACTACGGATCGATTGAAGAAATCCTTGAAATCGATTATTGGGGAGATTTTACCGTGGTTCTATTTAGGTGTTGTTGGTACCATGCAGAAAAGGATTTGTATGACCTAACACGAGTCAATTTTAATAGACTGGTTCAAAAAGCTGATCCGTATGTTCTGGCTTCACAAGTACAACAAGTATTTTATTTTGAAGATCCGACTGACAAGATGTATCATAATGTTATCAAGAGACTGCCAAAGGACTGGTGTGATGTCGAAGGTGAAAATGGGAACGAGGATGATTTCATTGATCCGATTATAAATGATATTCAACACGGTCATGGAATTTGAAATCAAGTTAGTGATGTGAGCTGGTCTAGAGAAGATGTACCTGCAACAAAAATTATCATTCCTCCAAAAGTAGTCAATGAAACTGTTTAGTGTTTTTTAAGGAGTTTTTCCTCTTAATGTAACAAATGTACTGCCTGCCTTTTAATGCGGGGAATTGCTTCTTTATGGATTGCTTTTTATTGTGTTAAGTTCTTTTAATGTAACAAATGTACTGCCTGCCTTTTTAGTATTTTTTATTAGTGATTTACTGCATTTTAATTTTTATTAGTGATTTACTGCATTTTTATTAGTTAATTTACATTCTTTTGCTAGACTACTTTTAAATAAATCAGTTGATGCTTTTAAATTGATTCTTACTTTTTGTTTGTACTGGTTCTAATGTAAGCTTCTTTTTTTTTTTAGGATGACAGAGAAGCGCATCAATCTCAGAATTTGCCACATGGGAAAATTTCAGAATAAAGAATATGTTGGTGGAAAGGAGTGTGTGCTAAGTAACTTAGATTCTGATTGGTTTTCTTACACGGTGCTGATGGACCATGTTAAAGATGAGCTTAAGTATACTGAAATTGGAGGAATTTACGCAAGAGATGGTAATCAGCAAGAGGGATGGAAAATGGTGGCGAATGATCAAGACTTGCTTGAATTAAGTAAAAATGGTGGCCACATAGATCTTTATATTGATAACACTGTTGATACTAGGTTCGAGCCATTACAGCAAATGCAACCGTTTGTAGTCATACGGCCAAGGCCAAATGTGTTTGAAGGTATTAAAATTTTTTAGTTATATACTTTTATTAATACATATTATTAATTCTTTTATGAGAGTTCTAACAGTTGTTGGTGTACTAACAATTTAATTCTATTGTTGCAGCGACCAAACAAGTGAAACGTCAGTTTGTGACCACTCATCAGTTACAACAGCAAAAAAGAAATAAGAAGTCCACTGAAGTCTACACTCCTAGGAAGTCAGCACGGCTGAATAATGCACAAGTCATAATTCCAAATCAAGTTAAGAGTACTCGGAAGCCGACACTTTTAAAAAATCAACGTGACGGCAGGGGTGAAGCCGAAGTCACTAGTGCTAGGAAGTCGGCACGCCTGGTTGGTGCTAGACCAGAAATCATTGATGCAGCCCTCAAGCAGAAGCCAAAGTCAGTTGAAGTGAAAAGTGCTCAAAAGTCGGCATTGATTAAAAATCCACAAGGCAATGATGAAAATGTGAATCTGAAGTCTGAAAATGTTCGAAGGAAATTGGATTTACATAATCCAATAGATGAAGGTGAAGACGTAGATGAAGGTGAAGATATAGATGAAGGTGAAGATTTAGATGGAGATGAAAATATGGATGAGAATGACATTGAGGTTAGATAACAAAAATCAATACAAAGATGTAGCCTAATCGATGTTCCACATATATTGCTATTTCACTAACTATATGTTTCTTTTAATTACGCATGTGCAGGATATTGTTCTACCACCTCCCCCACCACTTCCACCTGCATCATCTCCAATAAAACCGATGAAGCTGAACAAGTATGAAATGATTCAATTTAACAATATGCTGAGAAACAGAGCAAAGCTTCAAGAGCTAGGGGTGCCTGATATAGCTCTTAGTCTGCCAGGTGTGTTCAAAAAGGGCAAAGGAAAAAGTAAAGGGACAGAACAGATTCGAAACGGGGATGAATATGTTCAAGAAAGTGAGGAACACAGTGAAGATGATGCTTCAGAAATTCTGCCAAAGGTGCATCTTATCTACTATGTAGCGAGTTAATTAAAATTTTAATCATAGTACTAATTCAATTTATTTTTTAGAAAACCCGAAAAGTGAAGGAAAACAAGCTTCTTAATCGACGAACTACTCGTTCACAATCTAATGCTGTGACTACAACTGAAAAGGGTTCCACTCAGAATGATAAGAATGAGGCGGCAAATTCAGGTATGGTGGAACCTGCAAAAACACAATTACCATCTGGTCAAGGACTTGGATCAATGGCGGATTATCTTGCTATGCGGGAACGCAAACAAAAAGAAGCTGCATCAGCGATTGTAACTGGAAGTGGAACTAAAAATGACAAAGTTCCGGAAACTGACCTGCCAGATATTGAAGACATTGAAATGGAAGAAGTTGAAGCAGGTTTATCTTCGTTTACTTAAATAATTTTTATGGTATTCCTTTGTGAAACAAGGCAATTACATAATAGTGTTTTGATTTAACTTTTTATATGTTTTGAACTCGGTACTTAAGTCAAAGTGCCTAAGAGATTACGAGGGAAAATGAGGATGGATAACGTACATACAAGGCCGTTTGAGAAAAGGGTTGTCATCTCCATGAATAAAAGGGGCCAGCCTGTTTTAGATTTTGATAAAAATGTTTCAGAATTGAGTCGCTTTCTGGGGACACTAAAGAGGTGTGTGCCACTGACTCATGCATCTTGGGAACATGTTCCTGAAAGTCTAAAGAATACCTTGTGGGATTATGTCAAGGTAATCAATCAATTTGAACTAGCTTCATGTAAATAATGTTGGTCAGATAGCATTTTAGACTAACTTATTCTGTTTTATATTTGATTTATATGTAAGCAACGCTATATTATTCCCGAGGAATTAAAAAAATGGTCATGGAAGACAATTCAACAGAGTTGGAAGGGGTACAAGAGTCGAATAAAGAGCAATCATTATACTGCATATGCAACTGATGTGGAGAGGCTAGAAAATAAGCCGGAAGACATTCCACTTGAGGAATTTAAGCTGCTCTTAAAATTTTGGGGAGATCCTGATATTCAGGTATAATTATAACTTTAAAAAGGTGTTGTTTTCATGTTTTTTTGCATAAGCAACTAGTGCTCTTTTTTCATGTTTTTTTGCAGGCGAAGGCGGAAAGAAATGCTAAAAGTCGTCGTGAATACACAGACACGCACACTACTGGTCCCAAACTATTTTCTCAAATTGAATACAAGATGGTAAGTTCCTGAAAATTTATTATCAATCCTTTTGCAAGTCAAAAATTATAAAATTAGTCAGGATTGTCAAAAAATAAAATGTCAATCTTTTTTAGAGTCGTGAATTATAGTTAAGAAAATTGCTTCTCCTTAATTTATGTATGAATTATATCTCAATACAGTAGTATAAGTAGTGACACTTTCAGTTTACAAGTTTTTATCTAGTAGTTTATAGTTTAGATTAAATGCTTATTTCTTTCCATCTAGGATTGTGTCATGCATCTTAAGTTTCTGTTCATAAAGATTGGCAGGATTTATTCATTCCTGGTGTGTGCAGGTTCAGGACAAGGACAAGCAGCCAGATGACAAGCAACCAGATGACCATCAGCTAGATGACCATCAGCCAGATGACCAGCAGCCAGATGACCAGCAGCCAGATGAGCAGCAGCTAGATAACGACCTATTTCTTGCAAAGATTTTTGCCAAAACTCGTAAGCGCAATCCTGGACGAAAATACCAATCTAATCCTGATGTGATGAAGTTCAGAATTGTAAGTAACAATTCATCTTTACAGTCCATATTTCATCTTTACAGTCCATTTTCATTTTCATATATTGACTTACATTTATTTTCTAGGATACAATTAACAAGAAACTCCAATCATCAGAAGGGCTTGATGGTCTTGAGGAACTAGTTTCGGGTGCAAAAAAATCTCATGGTCGAGGTTGGCTTATAGGAAGACATGACCCGAAGTGTCTCAAAACTTCTACTCAAGCTTCAGCTTCAGCTCCAACCGATTCATACGTGCAAGAGCTGACAAAAAAGATACGGTAGGAAGTTGTTGTCGAAGTGGAAGCAAAGGTAAACCAGAAGGCCGCTGAAGTGGATGGCAAGATCAATCGGAAGGTCCAGGACAACATGACATTGGTCCTAAAAAAATTAGTTGAAGCAAACCCCACTCTGAATATTAATATTGGTGAAATCTGTGCGACGATTTCCAGTGACACAGTAGGTGATGCTACTCCTATGACCGGTGGACCTAGCTCTTAGACTTCTAGTACTTAACTGTTTTAGTTTATGTTTAAAACTGATGGTAGATTTGATGTAGTTGCTTTTGGATTTGATGTAGTTGATGGTGGATTTGAATTGTTGTTGGTTTGGATTTGATGTAGTTGCTTTTGGATTTGAATTGTTGTTGGTTTGTTTTATGGGAATTCAATATTCTGCTGGTGCATTTTTATTTTTTACATTTATGGTGTTACAATAGGTAAATTGTGTGTTACAATATGTAATATTAGGTGTTGCAGTAGGTAATATTAGGTGTTACAATAGGTTATAGTAGGTGTTACAATAGGTTATAGTAGGTGTTACAATAGGCCTTGCAGGTGGGCCCCACCCAGAAGTGGGTCCCACATGTGGGTCCACCAAATGTGGGTCCCACATGTGACAGCTGTGCAAAATTGTATTATCTATTGTAACACACAAACTATGTTACTATAGAGTGTTTAAGATGTTGCTATAGAGGTTTTTGGTAACCACATTTGCTATGTTACCTTAGGGTGTGTTTTGATGTTACCTTAGATACCTGTAGTTACTGCTGAGAACCTAACACAGCTGAGGTGTTACCATAGCCCTATTTTGGCCTATGGTAACTTCAAAATGGGGTCTATGGTAACACAGTTTGGGGGTTGCTATAGGCCATCTATGGCGTAGTGGTCGTTGGCTCGACGTGTGCCTCGATCAAGGCTCCGTCAAATCAATTGAGGCTTTATCACGTACAACCTCACCTCCCCAATAATGCTTCACCCTTTGGCCATTCACCTGAAATTCACCCCCTTGATTATCCCGCAAAACCATAGCTCCATAGGGATGCACTTTTACAATTGTGAAAGGACCAGACCATCTAGATTTCAGCTTGCCCGGAAACAATTTCAGCCTTGAATTGAATAACAATACTTGCTGACCCACTTCAAATACTCGAGATTGAATGTTTTTATCATGCCATTTCTTCGTCTTATCCTTGTAAAGCTTAGCATTCTCGTAGGAGAAAAATCTTAACTCATCCAACTCGTCAAGTTGCAACAATCTCTTCTCACCAACACGATGCATGTCAAAATTTAGACTTTTAAGAGCCCAATAAGCCTTATGTTCAAGCTCAACCGGTAAATGACACGCCTTTCCGAAAACCAAGCGATAAGGAGACATACCCAAGGGAGTTTTGTATGCTGTACGATAGGCCCAAAGAGCCTCATCCAACCGTGTAGACCAATCCTTACGGTTCGGGTTCACCACTTTTTCAAGAACACTTTTAATCTCCCTATTTGACAACTCCGCTTGCCCATTCGTCTGAGGATGATAGGTAGTTGCTACTTTGTGTCTCACATGATATTTAGCTAAAGTACTAGCCAACAATTTATTCACAAAGTGTGTGCCTTCATCACTAATTATAGCCCGTGGGGTTCCGTAACGAGTAAAGATATGCTTGTCCAAGAACTTGACGACAACCCTTGCATCATTAGTGGGATAGGCAGCAACTTCCACCCATTTAGATACATAATCCACAGCAACTAAGATGTACTCATTGTTGAAGGAAGGAGGAAACGGGCCCATGAAGTCAATGCCCCACACATCAAATAGCTCAACCTCAAGAATATTAGTCAAAGGCATCTCACTTCTCCTCGAGATATTACCAACTCTTTGACAACGATCACATTTAACAACATAAGCATGAGCATCCTTGAATAGAGAGGGCCAAAAGAAACCAGACTGCAATACCTTTGCAGCCGTGCGTTGTCCACCAAAATGTCCACCAGAAGGAGATGAATGGCAAAGGTAAAGAATATCTTGCATCTCAAATTCAGCAACACATCTTCTAATAATTTGGTCTGCACCTTGCTTGAACAAATAAGGCTCATCCCAAAAATAAGATTTCACATCATGCAAGAATTTCTTTCTTTGTTGACTTGATAAATCCAACGGCATCAACCCAGTAGCTAAATAAGCAAAATGAGCAAACCATGGAGTAACATTAGAAATTTGCACTTGAAACATCTGCTCGTCTGGGAATATTTCTTTGATAGGAATCATAGCAGACTCTTCATTGTACTCCATTCTTGATAAATGATCAGCTACTTGATTTTCAACGCCTTTTCTGTCTTTGATCTCAATATCAAATTCCTGAAGCAAAAGTACCAACCTAATCAATCGTGGCTTTGCATCCTTCTTGGTGATTAAATATTTAATGGTTGAATGATCAGTGAAGACAACCACTTTAGTGCCCACAAGATACGAACGAAACTTGTCAAAGGCAAACACAACAACAAGAAGCTCCTTTTCAGTCACCGTGTAATTTAATTGAGCTCCGGTCAAGGTACGACTTGCATAGTAGATAGGATGAAAAAATTTGTTCCTTCTTTGACCCATTACTGCACCCACTGCATAATCACTAGCATCACACATTAATTCAAAAAGTATGCTCCAATCCGGTGCAATGATGATAGGTGCTGAAATCAACCTCTGCTTCAATTCCTCGAAAGCCTTCAAACATGCCCCATCAAACTGAAAAGGGGTATCATTCTCCAATAACTTGCAAAGTGGCTTAGATATTTTTGAGAAGTCCTTAATAAACCGTCTGTAGAAACCTGCATGTCCCAGAAAACTTCGAATATTCTTGATGGAAGTAGGAGGAGGTAGCTTCTCAATGACTTCCACCTTAGCTTTATCCACTTCAAGTCCATTCCTTGAAATTTTGTGCCCCAAGACTATGCCCTCTCTCACCGTAAAATGACACTTTTCCCAATTTAGTACAAGATTAGTTTCCTCGCATCTTTCCAATACCTTGCCCAAGTTATGTAGATAATCATCATAAGAATCTCCAAAGACAGAAAAATCATCCATGAATACCTCTAGGAAGTCACCCACCAAGTCGGAAAAGATAGCCATCATACATCGCTGAAAAGTTGAATGGGCATTACGCTACCCAAAAGAAACTCTACGAAATGCAAACGTACCATACGGACATGTGAATGTAGTTTTGTGTTGATCCTCCGGAGCGACAGTTATTTGATTATAGCCTGAGTACCCATCAAGAAAACAATAGTACTGATAAGTGGATTTTATATCCACTATTTACCTCCCGTTCGGACTTTAATCGTTTGCAAGTTCTCGAGTTCTGTTGCCATTTAATATGTTTTTGTGTGATTTGTGGAGGTTGCATGTTGGAGGCAAGATGGTTCTAAATCAAGGTGTTAATGGTGGTACTATATTAGAGGAAGCAAGAGAAGCAAGTCGTGAAAAGGAAGCTTTTGCAAATTGGATTTCTAGAGCAAAAATGAACAGGCAGTTCCAGGAGCGTTTCTTGAAGAGCAGTAGTGCCTCGTTCGCAGCTAGCAGGTTTCCAGGGATAGTGAGGCACCATGGCGTGGTTCTTAAGCGCAATTGCGCGTCACATGTCCTGATTCAAGGTGCTCTATCGCAGGGTAAGGCGCAGCAGCTCAGGGTCTTTTCTGTTGGCACGGCATTTCTACAGCAATTCTCCAGGATCCATGTAGCGCAGGTGCGCGAGACAAGGCGCAGGGGCGCGTTTCCATTCCTGTAAAGCGCAGCTGTACAGCATGTAGAGTAGAAGCGCTAGTAGACTCCTGGCCATCTCGAGTAGTAGCTGTGAAATTTGTTTCGTAACTTTTAGTTATTTCTCCCGGGTCAAAAGTATTCTTGGGCCCATTTCTTTGAGGCTAGCAATTGGACTTCTATTACGTAATTTTTTAGGTTTTAAAAACATATAACCATTATCAGGTATTAGATTAGACGCAGATCAACTATCATCGAGAAACACTATTATTTTGAAAATAAATTCTAGGGTTCTTCAAGCTCGTGACAAGCAAGGAGGCCTTATTAATTTTCATCGTTTGTATTCTCTTCTACAATTTGGGGAATTATTTTCTATCTCAATTTTCTCTTCTATTATTAATTATTATATGTTTTTTTAGAACCATGCTTTCTTTAGAACCCATGATGGTGATTAGTTTAATTATGAACTAAATCATTATCATGGGGTTCCAATGGATTTGATTACGTAATTATTGTGTCCGACATGTAGTTGATTATTGGGTGATTTAATTGCGATAATCTAGTAT
The DNA here is from genome assembly GCA_037693485.1 of Kitagawia praeruptora. Taxonomy (NCBI): domain Eukaryota; kingdom Viridiplantae; phylum Streptophyta; class Magnoliopsida; order Apiales; family Apiaceae; genus Kitagawia; species Kitagawia praeruptora. Next base: position 85,312,065 of record CM075353.1, on the reverse strand, counting down.
GGTTGATTTAATTGATAGATGTTTAGCTAGCATCTAATTTATTAATTCTTGTTGATTGCGAAAGTGGATGCAAGAATTGAGATATCGCCATATTAGCATGGGTTCATGAATTAATTTGATTTTTCATGATTAGTGGTATGATTTAACCAATGCATATTACCCCATGTTATTATAGAGATAACTTGTGCTTAAACCAATTGTGTTTCAAGATTGTATAGACATATATGATTTGAATATAATTTGGTGTCCTCTTGATTTCTATCTTTTGTGGATATTAAGTGGTTTGATACGAGTGTACTGAAAGGTAGCTCGTATTATTGTCATGTTATCTGATTAATTATCAATGTTTATCACCTATATCAATTCTATGTGTCAGCCTTTAGTGAAAAATTCAATGAAATTGGAACTCCATGTTTTCTCATTTATTAGATCTCTTGTTTGTTAATCTGTTCTCAATTAATTAATTAAAATAGTTATTCAAAAACCCACTTTGATAATTGTTCAAGCATTAAGAAGTAACCATACACTGTTGCATAGGTATTAAATTGGCATTTACACTTTGTCTCTGCGGAACGAACTCTATTTATCACTTGCTATTTGTTATCGCGTATACTTGCGTGTTTAGGAGTCAACCAGTTTTTGGCTCCGCTGCCGAGGACATCGGTGTTATTTGTAGTTTATATGCTTGTCATCAGTGGTCGTTATAGATTACTGACTTGATTCGTGTTACTTACCTATCTCGTGTCTTCCTGTCCTTCGTGTTTCAGGTACTTAAACGTGTATGCGAACACGATCTCAAACCAAGGCGGAACTAGAAAGGAAAGAAGAGGTAGTGTTACTTGAAGAAGAAGTCGTACTTGAGGAAGAAGTTGAACCGGTTGTGACAATGGGAGATGCTAATGCTAACCCACCGGAAGTGCCTAGAGCACTCATGGATTATTCGCAGCCAAGGATAAATGATATACAGTCTAGTATCATCAGGCCAGCTATCGTAGCGAATACATTCGAGATTAAGCCTGGCACAATCCAAATGGTGCAGAACACAGTCCAGTTTGGGGGTGGTGCAACTGAGGACCCTAAAATGCACATCCGGAATTTCATCAAAATTTGTGACACCTTCAAGTTCAATGGTGTTTCCGACGATGTTGTGAAGCTGAGACTCTTCCCCTTCTCTTTGAGGGACAAAGCTAAAGGCTGGTTACATTCTTTACCAGCTGGATCTATCACTACTTGGGAAGAGCTTGCGCAAAAATTTCTCTCTAAATTCTTTCCCATGGCAAAAACAGATGCCATAAGGAATGCTATTGCTCAGTTTACTCAGGCACAGGTTGAGTCATTGTGTGAGGCTTGGGAGCGTTATAAGGAGATGCTCAGAAAATGCCCCCATCACGGGATGCCCGACTGGATGGTCATTAACTACTTCTATAATGGACTAGGAGGCCAATCTAGGCCTATGGTAGATGCTGCTTCTAGTGGAGCGTTGTGGGCTAAAAGCTACGAGGAAGCCTATAATCTGATTGAACTGATGGTTGCGAATGAGTACCAAAATCCTTCGCAGAGATTGCAACAAAACAAAGTAGCAGGAGTTCTTCAAGTTGATACCACTACTGCTCTGTCAGCTTAGTTAGAAGCTCTAAACATGAAGGTGGATTCTTTGGCTAATCTTGGGATGCAACAGGTAGCTAGCATCTGTGAGCTATGTGTAGGTGGACATGACACTCGTCAATGCGCCATATCTAATGAGTCAGCTCAGTTCGTTAGCAACTTTCAAAGGCCACAACAGCCAGTGCCTAACACATATCATCCAAACAACAGGAATCACCCTAACTTCAGCTGGGGTAATAGTCAGAACAACATGCAGCAAACATCTTATCCTCCTCCTAACCAGCAGTTTGGGGGTAGATAGCCCAACCCTTTGGGGATGTAGCAGCAGTATGCTCCGAGGCAGCAATATCAGCCTCCGGGATTTCAACAGCAGTCGAGTGAAAAAACTGAATTAGAAGAATTGAGATCGATGGTCAAGAGTCAAGCGGTATCACTCCAGAGTCAAGCATCTTCTCTCAAGACTTTGGAAAATCAGATTGGACAACTCGCAAATGCCCTACTCCATAGGCAGCAAGGAAGTCTTCCAAGCAACACAGAACCTAATCCAGGCAAACGAGAGGGCAATGAACAGGTAAACGCCATTACTCTAAGGTCAGGAAAAGTCACAGAGGGAGGCACAGAAACTGAGAAAAATTCAAAATAGGCAGATCAAGGGGAAGCTGAAGAAAATGAAAAGCAGCCAATCAATCAACCAGCCAAGTAGTCGGTTCCTTTAGTGGTTGACCCTCCAGTCTACCCTCCGCCACCGTTTCCTCAAAGGCTGCAGCATCATACACTGGATAAGCAATTCAGCAAATTTCTGGAGGTCTTCAAGAAATTGCATATTAACATCTCATTTGCCGATGCTTTGGAACAAATGCCTAGTTACGCGAAATTCATGAAGGGATTCTCTCTAGGAAGTTAAAGCTCAGTGACTATGAGACGGTTACATTGACGGAGGAATGTAGTGCGATCTTGCAACAGAAGCTGCCTCCAAAGCTTAAAGATCCGGGGAGTTTCACAATTCTATGCACTATTGGTAATGTGTCGTTCAACAAATACTTGTGTGATCTTGGTGCAAGCATCAATCTGATGCCTCTTTCGGTTTTCAGAACACTTGGGCTCCCTGAACCAACACCAACAAATATCTCCTTGCAGCTAGCTGACAGGTCGGTCACTTATCCTCGTAGAATAGTGGAAGACGTCTTAGTCAAAGTGGATAAACTCATTTTTCCCGCCGACTTCGTCATCTTGGATTTTGAGGAAGACAAGAACATCACTATCATCTTGGGAAGGCCATTCTTGGCCACGGGCAAAACAAATATAGATGTTCAAAAAGGGGAGCTTACTATGAGGGTGAACGATCAAAAGGTCACATTCAACGTCTTTAAAGCTATGCAATGTCCAGCAGAAGAAGAAGAATGTTTCGAACGTGATACGGTTAATTCGCTACAACACCATAGCTTGGATCAGATGTTGAAGCCAGATGGGTTGGACATGACTTTACAAGGAGAAGCCAATAATAAAGAGGAGCCATTGCAGCAACCCAGTATTGCTCTTGATCATAATGCGGGTAAGCAGTTGATGGAAAGGCCGGGTGGCATTCCACATCCTGGAGATCGGGGGTATATTGTTGAGGTTGAGGATGGTGGTAATTCGCCATATATGGCAAGAGTCTTTAGGCAGGGTCCTTTGCATGGAGATCATGAAGGGTTGGGCTTTAGTGAGGATCAGTTTAGGTGCTTGATGAGGCATCTTGATTCCTCGCATGACGTCATCTACCAATTTGCTGCAGATTTGATTCAGACCTTAGATGGCATATACTAGCAGCAGGGATTTCAGATTCCATGGCCTACTTTTGGAGAGTACCACATATACAGACCACCATATTTACCACCCGAGGAGGGTGGCGATGCCGACGACTAGGGGAATATCTCTTGTACCCTTTAATTTTACCTTCAATGAGGACATTGAATTTAATAAGTTTGGGGGTGATTTTAGGGTATCAAGAATCATTGCATTGCATATAGCTGCATATTCATGATAGTTCATATTAGTAATTTTGCATTTAGTTTTGCCATGCCATTTAGTTTGCATTTAGGATGCCATGTCATATAGAATTATTTAGGATCTTAATATCATTTTGTTCATGCATATCACATGATTCCATATGAGTGTCTGTGTCTGGCTTAATAGGTCGATGTTAATTTGAGTGTGATGACAATGAATAGAGGGTTGATTTAAGTATGAAATTGACTTGCATGTGTCGGGAACACAATCTTTTCACGGTCTCACTGTTTGCTCTTGGGCTAGATCGTCATACCTTGTTTGGCTGTTGGGATTTAATCACTTATTTATATCTAGAATTTTCGTTATTCCCTTGATGGCATAGGAGCACTTAAGTATAAGTTTGGGGGAAAATAGGGATTTCATGCTTAGTGTCGTGTAGTAGTGTAATAATGGCTAGGCGTCAAATGGCTAGTAGCCGGCTCATATTTAATATGAGTAGTCTAGGAGGGTGAGATAGTTCACCCATGTGTAAAAAAAAAGGCAAGAAAAAAAAAAGAGTCAAAGAAAAAAAATAGAAAAAAAAATAAAAAGAAAAAAAAAGAGTCGTGAGTATAAAAAATGAGCGTTGTGAGAGTGTGTGTATGCTAATTGATTAGGGTGGGCTCTTTAGTACTCGAGCAATTAAGTTCTAGGGGATTTTATTCCTAGTGACCTAAGACTTTTCCGGTCTGGGATCCACTAACCTAACGCTCGCTACAAGGGTGATATTGTATAAGCCTTTAGGGGTCTCACCCATTGCACGGTCAATAAGCATGTATGTTTTTTGTTTTGTGGTGTTTTGTGTAGTAAAGCATGAGTCCTTGTCTACCTTAAATGATGATGGAGGTGTCTTTGAGTCATGGAGTGTCTAAAGTCTATTCTGTTTATAAACATGTGATTGTCTTGGCGAAGGATTGGTTATGCCTTTGATCTAGTTTCGAGAGTATATCTAGTAAGAATTGCACACACCATGTTTCCGGGCATGTATTGTTAGTATACGGGGGCTTAGTCGATCTCTGTTTGGAGTTGTTGCATTCCTTGAGGCATTTACGTGTTGAAATGGTTTCGGTAATTCGTGTGGGATCATTGCATTAGGTCATTTTTACATTATCATGACATTTAATGTTTAGTTGCATTCATTCATCATTTTAGGGTTGAGTTTGCATTGCTTGAGGACAAGCAACGGTTTAAGTTTGGGGGTTTGATAAGTGGATTTTATATCCACTATTTACCTCCCGTTCGGACTTTAATCGTTTGCAAGTTCTCGAGTTTCGTTGCCATTTAATATGTTTTTGTGTGATTTGTGGAGGTTGCATGTTGGAGGCAAGATGGTGCTAAATCAAGGTGTTAATGGTGGTACTATATTAGAGGAATCAAGAGAAGCAAGTCGTGAAAAGGAAGCTTTTGCAAATTGGATTTCTAGAGAAAAAATGAACAGGCAGTTCAAGGAGCGTTTCTTGAAGAGCAGTAGTGCCTCGTTCACAGCTAGCAGGTTTCCAGGGATAGTGAGGCGCCATGGCGCGGTTCTTAAGCGCAATTGCGCGTCACATGTCCTGATTCAAGGCGCTCTAGCGCAGGGTAAGGCGCAGCAGCTCAGGGTCTTTTCTGTTGACACGACATTTCTACGGCAATTCTCCAGGATCAATGTAGCGCAGGTGCGCGAGACAAGGCGCAGGGGCGCGTTTCCATTCTTGTAAAGCGCAGCTGCACAGCATGTAGAGCAGTAGCGCTAGTAGACTCCTGGCCATCTCGAGTAGCAGCTGTGAAGATTTGTTTCGTAACTTTTAGTTATTTCTCCCGGGTCAAAAGTATTCTTGGGCCCATTTCTTTGAGGCTAGCAACTGGACTTCTATTACGTAATTTTTTAGGTTTTAAAAACATATAACCATTATCAGGTATTAGATTAGACGCAGATCAACTATCATCGAGGAACACTATTATTCCGAAAATAAATTCTAGGGTTCTTCAAGCTCGTGACAAGCAAGGAGGCCTTATTAATTTTCATCGTTTGTATTCTCTTCTACAATTTGGGGAATTATTTTCTATCTCAATTTTCTCTTCTATTATTAATTATTATATGTTTTTTAGAACCAGGCTTTCTTTAGAACCCATGATGGTGATTAGTTTAATTATGAACTAAATCATTATCATGGGGTTCCAATGGATTTGATTACGTAATTATTGTGTTTGACATGTAATTGATTATTGGGTGATTTAATTACGATAATCTAGTATGGTTGATTTAATTGATAGATGTTTAGCTAGCATTTAATTTATTAATTCTTGTTGATTGCGAAAGTGGATGCAAGAATTGAGATATCGCCATATTAGCATGGGTTCATGAATTAATTTGATTTTTCATGATTAGTGGTATGATTTAACCAAAGCATATTACCCCATGTAATTATAGAGATAACTTGTGCTTTAACCAATTGTGTTTCCAGATTGTATAGACATATATGATTTGAATATAATTTGGTGTCCTCTTGATTTCTATCTTTTGTGGATATTAAGTGGTTTGATACGAGTGTACTGAAAGGTAGCTCGTATTATTGTCGTGTTATCTGATTAATTATCAATGTTTATCACCTATATCAATTCTATGTGTCAGCCTTTAGTGAAATATTCAATGAAATTGGAACTCCATGTTTTCTCATTTATTAGATCTCTTGTTTGTTAATATGTTCTCAATTAATTAATTAAAATAGTTAATCAAAAACCCACTTTGATAATTGTTCAAGCATTAAGAAGTAACCATACAATGTTGCATAGGTATTAAATTGGCATTTACACCTTGTCTCTGCGAAACGAACTCTATTTATCACTTGCTATTTGTGATCGCGTATACTTGCGTGTTTATGAGTCAACAAGTACTCTCTCTCCGCAAGTCTGTCCAGCATTTGATCCATAAACAGCAAGGGAAAGTGATCCTTCCTGGTGGCTTTGTTCAACTTCCGGTAATCAATGCAAATTCTCCAACCCGTGACTGTTCTGGTTGGAATCAACTCATTGTTTTCATTCTTTACCACCGTGAGTCCACCCTTCTTTGGCACACATTGAACCAGACTAACCCATGAACTATCCGAGATTGGATAAATAATTCCTGCATCAAGCCATTTGATAATTTTTTTCTTCACCACCTCTTTCATGATAGGATTCAATCTTTGTTGGCCTTCAATAGAATTTGTAGCACCATCTTCCAACAAAATTTTATGCATACAAACAGATGGACTAATACCTCGAATGTCCGCAATACTCCACCCAATAGCCTTCTTGTGCTTTCTAAGAATTTCCAACAATTGATCTTCCTGAACTTCGGACAAAGTAGCAGAGATGATAACAGGCAATGTAGACGAAGGTCCCAAATAAGCATACTTCAAATGAGAAGGAAAAGCTTTCAGTTCTAGCACCGGTGGTTCAACAATGGATGGCCTTGGAACCTTGAAATCTCTTGATGACAAATTCAGTGACTCAAAACGGCCTTTAATATGTGTATCATGTGAATTAGCTTCCAACCAAGCCACAAGATCAGCATCATCAGCTTCATTAAGAATGACTTGTTCCAACGGTTCATGTGAAAAATAACACTCTAGTTTTTCAGAAACTAGATCATCTATCAAAGTGACTGCTGCACAATCTTCAGTATTATCAGAATACTTCATTGCCTTGAACACATTGAATGTTACCTTTTCATCTTGCACTCTCATGGTTAGCTCCCCATTGTGCACATCAATCAATGTTCTCCCAGTAGCAAGAAACGGTCTCCCCAAGATGATGGGAACCTCCCTATCTGCCTCATAATCCAAGACAATAAAATCAGCAGGAAATATGAATTTATCTAGCTTGACCAAGACATCCTCAATCTTTCATTCGGGATGAGCAAGAGATCTATCTGCTAGTTGAAGAGTGACAGTTGTAGGCCGAACTTCTCCAATCCCCAATTTCCTGAACACAGACATAGGCATCAAGTTTATGCTAGCCCCCAAATCGCACAATGCCATCCCACAATAAGAATTCCCAATAGTGCAAGGAATGGTGAAACTCCCTGGATTTTTCATCTTTGGTGGCAATTTATTCAGCACAAAAGAGCTACATTCTTGCGTAAGAGCTACAGTTTCAAACTCTCCCAACCTTCTCTTCTTTGTAAGAATGTCCTTCATAAATGTAACGCCCCCAAATCCGGGGTCAGGGATTTAGGGTAGTCACGATCCATTTAATCACTGCCTTACCTGTATTACTTCACAATGTACATAATTCAACAACTTATGACCCCACAATATATATCTCACACACACACACACACAGGTTAGAGTCTTAGAAACGACACAATACAACAACTTCGGAATAAATAACTTTTATTACAATACCCAAATGTCTTACAAAATCTGTCACTGAAACAAAATCCAAGTAATGGTACAATTTCAACTTAGACTTCTAATGTTTGCAATCCACTCATACCATTCCTATCTATACATGAGTTGAATTCCACAAGCTGCATCCTGATCCAACTGGTTCGCACCATTCTCAGGATCACTGCTAGAATTGTCTATGGAAACTCCTTGTTTGGGTCCTTGACATCCTGCTTCACTATCCTATAATATATAAATAAAACAATAGCAAGAGTGAGCAAATAGCTCAGCAAGGTAATGAAGGCATGGCATAACTCTGCCTATGACTTATCCCAGAATAAAGTGGGTATAAGACAATAATTGTCAAAATAACTCTTTACCAAAAGTATTTCCTCATCGGAATATATTTCAAAACAGTACTCTCATAGTACTCCAAATATCAATTTATAATATCTCTGCAAACTTTTGCTATACTAGGAACAAAGCTCTAGTATATTATAAAAGGTTGAGGTTTCAAAGTAAAAAAATACAACCTTTTCTTAGAAAAGAAATATCTGCTATATATGTATAAGCAGGATATCAACATATAACTTAAAAGATGAAGTTATAAGGTGATCCAATATAAACAACCCCCTTATCATAACCCCTGTTTTATAAGGTATCAACAGAGTCATCAAATATAAAAGATGACGTTACAAGGTGATTCAATATCAATATGATTCAATATCAATAACCCCCTTACCATAACCCCTGCTATGTAAGGTAACCACAGAGTCATATAAAAGATGAAGTTACAAGGTGATTCATTGTAACAACGGTCTTGAACACTTTTTAAACCCTGCCAACATGACTGGTAAACCTTTCAATACATGTTGTAGCAAATATCCAAATTGGATGATGAACTAATACTGGAGTATCGACGCGCCAGAAGCCACACCCTCATGATGATCAGTCATAAGTTGTGCCTCTCAAGATTCTTTACATGTAGAAGGAAGATCATACGGACTGTCATCCAGCCTCGTCTCCCTTGCCTCATCTGGGCATAGACGGGACCGGCGCCACTCGGGCCCTTTAAAGAGGAGGGACTGTCATCCAGTTTCCTCAAGACTGTCATCCAGTCTCAATTACTCCTAGTTCGAATAGTTATCCATGACTCTGAAATGTAAAGCTCGTCCTCCTTTCCCCGAGTATAATGCTCATTAATAGGACTCCACAAGGTAGTCATATAAGTTTGAAAAGGGGGAGTTCACCAATATTTCCCAAGCAGTTCTTGTTAATGGATTTCAAACTTGATACTTGAATACTTCTTGGTTAAGGGAAGGAGTATCAACATTATTCATGACTTATAATCAGAGAACTGGGAATGAGAAACAGATTCTTTTGAAGGTTTATGACCGGGGAGTCTATCAGAAATAACATTGTTCGAGTAAGGTTCCCAGGATTTTTGGAGAGTTGAGCGAACATTTAAATCCTCTGAGAGGAGAGATTTAAATGGAAAATAATATTTGGGAACCTTCCCGTGATATAATAGATATAAAAAGGTTCGGGAATATACCTTATAATTGTTGAAAGTCAAAGATGAATTTTAAGTAAGTTAAACCATCTTTAAAAGTATTTAATAAATATTCACAGAATATTAATTAAACAACTTATTCAAAGAATATTTGAATTAATATTTAATAAGCTCATAATACTTAAATGAATATTTAAAATAGTATTCATCACTTAATAAACCTCGAATGAATATTCAAAATAATATTCATTAAATAGATAACTGATAAATGAATATCTGAAATAATATTCATTAAGTAAATAATCGATAAATGAATATTCGAAATAATATTCATTAAGTAGATAATTGATAAATGAATATCTGAAATAATATTCATTAAGTAAATAATCGTTAATTGAATATTCGACATAATATTCATTAAGTAAATAATCGATAATTGAATATTTGAAAATAATATTCACTTAATAAATAATCCTCGAATGAATACTTTAAAAATAATATTCGTTACATAAGTAACTCCAAATGAATATTTGAAATAATATTCATTAATTAAATAAAGTCCGAAATGAATATTCCTAGATAATATTCATTAATTAATTAAACTTTAAAATGAATATTCAAAAATAATATTCATCTAATATATAATAATTGAATATCATCTATTCAATATCTTTATCAAGAAATACTATTCAAGATATACAGAAATATCCCGACTCCCTGTCTATGGATGAAGAATAAGAATCATACGCCCTTCACTAGGGCATTTAGTGCACCCGACTTATAACTGATATCCCATACCTAGCTTATAAGCCAATAACCCATTATATACAAGTAATAACCTTCTTCGAATCATTTTCAAGTAATTATTACTTTCTGGAAATATAAATAATGTTTATAAATAACATTCCTCCATTTAGATAATAATCTGCCGTTGGAATCCCTCCAGGTTTCCACGGCTATCTCTATATCTCAAAATACCGACTCCCGACCTAGAGTCGAAACAATAAATATGCTCTTATCTATAGAGCCACAAGGTATACCGGTTTGTATATACTAAATCTCAAAAGATCATATATAAATCGAAAGTCAAACTTTGACAATAGGTATATATCGCAAAACTATGCAATTCTAAGCATGGCAAAAGCAGTATTATAATCAATACTTCAAAGTATAGATTTAGGAATCTTTCCTGATGCTCGAGAAGTAGTAGGGGCTCGTGATAATGTCGAACAATCTATACAAAGTCAAAAGAAAACGTACGATTAATCCCCTAGATAATCCCTTTATAATCCAATGTTTAAACATGTAAGCAAATCACAACCAAGGCATTACTAGGTCCATGTTACTCCACAATTACTTAATTCTAAGATTCGATTTAAGAATCGGATCTCGTTCGCCCGTTTCACTAAGTGGTTTTCAAAGTTAGAATCAAGTGCTCCCTAAGGGGTCCCTTTGCATTTAACCTTGATTCGAACATTTTTATAAAATCCAAAAATCGACACGAGGTCTTCTATTATATCTTCGTTATGACCTCTAGTATTTAATTACCAAGATTCGTAATCGAATTACTCGTTTTAAAGGGGTTCAATTGAAGTTACGAACTCACGCTTACGATTACAAACTACTTTTACGAATTTCACGATTTCTCCTAAACCGTAAATCCGAGTGCTACGATTCTTTGGCCAAAATGATCTATGAATCAAGATCTAACATAAAATGGCAGTGGTGAACAAGGTCAGTGGGGTTTGGGTCCGAAAGTCATGCACCAAACATGGTATTGCAAAATCGGGCATTACGACGGCTATAAACTTAACGTTTCCGAGATTTAAATCTCATTCCAAAGCACAACCAAACCTCACAACCATCATAAACAACAAATATACTCCATTAATAGCCTCAAACCGTGCATAATCAGTGGGTTCTTTATTTTTATAAAAATCTATCGATAACTCATGCAATCGCTAAACTAAACGCATAAACGACTAACCCATAACCTTAATTACTCATCCATGCTTTCAATTTCAATTTCTAAGAAGTTTAAAAATAAAAATTACTGTAGCACAGCCTATAAATCATGAGAAATGAACAAGCTAAGGTTGGAGGTGAAGAGAGTGGTTACCGTAGATGCGTAGAGCTCGGAAAGGGCTTCGATTGGAGTACTAGAACGCAAGAAACAGACAAGGCTAGCCATGATTTCCTTTGGCAAGCATGCAATTCAGCCATGGAGAGAAAAAGAGGGAGGAAGATGAGAGAAATAAGAGATATTTTCTTTCGGTATAGTTTTAATAAATCTAAATGAGTTTCTGTTCTGTGTGCGAGCGTATACCGTAACCTACCGTGCATCTCGTCCTTCTTCCTTCTCTTTCTTTTAAAAAAAATCAATTTCTATTCCTCAAATAACTTTTCTAATTGTTCACTTAGTCACCACTTACTAATATGAAGCTCTCTCTGAAATTTGAGATTTTTCGGATTTTTGGATATTTTCCATCATTCACTTGATCGTTTCTACATCGTTAAATCAATTTTCTCCAATTTGCTCTTTTCTGAATTCTGACGAATCCTTCTTACGTTTATATATATCCTATATTAAGAATATGTATTTGAAATATTTCTTTAGAATCAATAATTAGTCCATCCCAATTTTTGGTCCAATCTGGTTTGTTTAGGGAAAAATAATTTTTGAATTTCTGCAATCTGACGAGACGATCTTATGTTTATATATTCCATAGATTGTGAATACGTCCTCAAATTAGAACTCTTTAAACAAATCAATACTTCATCTTATAATCAACCTCATCTACTTTGCCATGAGGTGTCATCTTCTCATTGGTTGGTTTAGATTACCTTTATCCATCCATAATTTCAAGATAGTCCCTAGCTTTATGGTTATTGCATCCAAGTCATTCCTTCCATTTATTATTACACTAAGGGGCTTCTTTTATTAAATATCTTCTCATACACTTTTTGACTTGTAGTTGGGCCAATTATTGGGCCTTTACCAAGCTATTGGGCTTTTTGCAAAGTTCTTTCGTCATTCGATCCATCGTAAGATTTCTGTGTTTGTCTCAGTGGTTTATCTTTTGTAAATCCCTTGGATATAATTCTCTTGACGATCATGTAGGATATTTAATCTTGATATGAACTCAATCCATAATCCATAATTCATTCGCTTTATCGCTTAATCCCGTTATGAAGTCTCGGCGGTTTCTAGAACGCTTATTTCACTATCTCAATGGTTTTCGTTCTAGATTCTCAATTCTCATTTCATAAATTATGAAATATAAAATCCTCAATTCCTCAATCTTAATATCTTATTTCTTGAATATAATAATATTTAATTCACTGCCCGGTTGAATATTACCTCAAAATAGAATTTGGAATTTCTGAATTCCGTTCGTCTCTGCATACAATTATTTCCTCTGTGGATTACTAATATGACTTCGAAACATCCATACCACGTCTCATACATAGGGTGGCGTGAAAAGTTTTCTAACTTATAAAATCACTATTCATCCATTCAAATTACTATTCACGTATGAAAAACACTATTCATTAAAAACTGAAGGATTCTCTCAAATCCATAAATTAGGGTTATCATACCAACTCATTTCTCATCTCCCCTCTAAGGTTCATTAGCGTATTCCCTGGACGATAGATTATTCTTATCTATGTCCTCAAACATTGGATTACTCTATTTTGACAATATACAAATGAATCAGGATCATCGTCCACAGCAATATCCATTCATTACAATCATTGTTCATTGGAATCACCACTCACTCATGTACTTAATCATAATAAGAAAAGTTTTAAATTCTATCGAAAATTCGGGTTATTACAGTCTCCCTTCCTTAAAAGGATTCCGTCCTCGGAATCGGTTTAGGAATAACTGGGGTTACTTCGATCCCATTGCACTTTCTATTTCTCAGGTGGATTCTTCCATTTCTTGGTTTTCTTCAAATTTCTTACTAGCCTTGACAACCTTGTCTCTTAGTACTTGCTCTTTTCTATCCGTGATTTTCCATAGGTTGTTCTTCGTAAGTCAGGTTAAGTTATACATCTACCTGCTCATACTCTACATGTGCTGGACATCCATAGTAATCTGTCGCGATATTGGCATATGAACCATGTTATGGCCATTCTACATGTTTGGGTAAGGCTGGCTCGTAAGCCACCTTTCTTACGCGTTTAAACTCTCAGATGGCCCAATGACTCTTGGGCTCAACTTTCTTTCATTACCAATCTTGTTAACTCCTCCCACGAGGATACTTTTTCGCATCACGAATCTCGAACCTTATATTCTCTATCTTGTTTGCACAGAATTACACCAACATAAACTTGCTTGTCATTCATCAACATGCCATTTAGCTTATCAATGGCATTCTCTCGAATCTCTTTTTAGTTTGGTACCATTTTGGTGCATATAATATCTCGAACTTTGGTTCACGTGTAAAGTCTCATCATTTAATTACTGACTGTTCGGAATCCATCTCTTTCTCAGTTAGACTAAGGGTATTGGCCACCACATTGGCCTCCCCTGGATGGTAGTGTATTTCGTTGTCATAATCCTTTATCAATTCTAGCCATTTCCAAATTTCATTGTATAAATGTCAACTCACTTGTCGACGGTGTACTTCTTATTGAAACTATTTCGAGTAACTCTGGCCGTCTAGTAACGAGCTTGTCAGCCATCACTGTCTTGGCCTTGTTATCTCATTGTTATCTATTATCATCCCCGGTGTTCCAGCCTCTTCTCAAATCATTTTGCAGAAAGCTAATCTACTTCCAGTATTCAGTCATTCTATATTATCCCATCTCTCCTTTCTCTGAAAGAAAGGCAAGTTTCTTGGGGAATTTGTTTTGCGGGGAATGTCGTCTGGCCTGTCGCATGATCAGTCCCTTTTTGGACGAATATTCACATATATCTCAAACTCTGTTGATCCTTTTTGATTTCGCACCTCTCCCTCATATATACGACGTTTCGATATACTTAGGGTGAAAACTATTGCGGCTAACTCATAGCCAATTCATTAAATTCTATAAAAAGTTATGGGTGCATTAGTCAACCCAAATGACATCAGTTAAAATTTCATATTGTCTATACCTAGTGTGAATCACAATCTTGGGTATATCCTTGGGTTTAATCTCCCATTGGTGATATTCATTTCTTAAATAAGTTGGGACCATAATACACAGCGTCTTCCTTCTGATCAAACAATTATCTACACATGTACCTATTCTTAATGTCGAACTTATTCAACTCTCGAGGTTCGATGCACCATCTTGTGCTAACATCTGGGTCTTACCACACTCTTACCCAACAATTTTTATAACTGAGTCGTTAACTCTTTTATTCCCACTGGGGCTAACGGGAGATGCAGTACTATACTCTGAATACTCGATATTCATTCTCATGTCATCCAGATCGATATCTGGTAGCTCATAAAACCTTGCACAACCTCCCAAGTCCATTACAATTTGCTTTATACTAGGTGTCTCTTTTCTTGGTGTCAACCATATGAGCTAATCAAGCCTCATATCTCTGGCATCATAATTTCTTAGTCTGAAGTATATTCAATAATCTCTGAATCGATTTATGTCCTTTAATTATTACTCTCGTTCCTCTACAATCAATTTGGCTCTATTGGGTGCCAACCAATCCATCCTTATTATAATATCAAATTCTTCCTACTTGAAAGGAATCAAATCTCTCGATTGAGGGGTAGTCGGGGTAGATTCTCTTGAATACATTCTCAAACTCTTCAATCACTGGGATTTATTATTGGTTAAGTGCTTTCCTCTTGGTATCAATCACGTAGGCTAGATAAGCCACACATCCATCCCATAATAATTCATCGGTTCGTATTACCGTAAGAAGCTTCATAATCTGCTTCTATCCTTAAAGGACCACTCCCTTCTCGGGATAATCAAAATTTCCCTCCAACATCGCCACACGATTCTGGATCCATTGTTTCAGCCCTAGTTGAAACCTACGGCTCTCTTCACATTTGTGTTTACAAACTCCGGAACAAACTTTGACACTCAGAAAACATGGCCTCATTTTCTGCCACCGTCATAGTTCCTCGCTTTAACTTTAGAACTTTTATTTCCATCTGGATCTTCATATATTTCAGAAAATATTTCTCTAAAAACAACAAACTGAATATTTCTCAAGTCACAACACTTTTTCCCTCTAGGTTTGTCTTAGAATTTCACCAGTGATTTGCCTCTCCCTTCAGGAGATAGGCGGTGACCACCGTTTTCAGATTCTCTGCAATACTTAGTATCACAATTGATTTCTTCATCTCTTTAAGCCAAGATCAGACCTCCATTGGGTCAGTGGTTCCATGAAATTCTGGGGGTTTCTATCCGATACCGTTACCATTGGAGTCTCACGACACGTCGCTATTCCTCCCTCATATATCGATTAGCTAACTTTCCATTATCATAATATCCTTGAGAGAGAGAATAACTAATTCTGTTGATATGTCACCCATATTCTAATCGTCTTACGGATCCGCTCTTGCCATAGGCGATTTCGTTGCGAGTCTTATTCTTATCAGCGACTTTAACTTATTCGACCTGGTTGGCTTCCCCTTGTAAATCAATAACAAAATTTATGGGCTTTGAAAAGACAGCTCCCATATTAAAGAAAACATCACACAGTGGTGATGACAAGGTTATAAATTTAAGGTAACCTTATTTGAGATAAAATAGTTTACCGAGAGATCAATATGATCTTAAGAACTCAACGTTGTGTGTCTCTGTCGAGACATTACTAAAGGTAATTAGCCTTCTTGTATTTCACAACTTACAAGTGATGGCATCCCATCAGACTTCTATCACACAGATAGATGGTCCTTGTGGCCCCCATAAGTATAGGGTTGTTCGTCTCAGTGGAAATTGAGAAGTATGAAAGAAATTCAAATTTGAGTTAATAATTACTGTCTTTTGACAAATAATTTCTTAAATGGACACCTTGGATTAAAAGTGAGCAAGTTCCAAAGGTGCGATTTCCAAGAAAGGATAGCCAGAATGATACTGGCATTCATCAACCAAGTGGTGTTGTATCACCATAAAATTATTAGATTTTGAAAAGTGAACACTTGAATAACATCATTTGACAGGGCTTCGAAATCCTGAAAGTAGGTATTGTGATAGCCTCTGGCATAATCGAAACTAGATATGGTTCACCACAAGTGTTATAGAATAACTTCGAAGAGGGAATATGCCCTTTATCGAAATTTTCTCTTGCAGAGATGTCCAGATAGATCATAGATTGGGAATAATCAACATACTTTACAACCGGGGAGGGTACTGCCAAGGTCTCTATGGATGCCTTATATGTTGGCTCTTTTGACGGATAATTGTGCGGTTCTAAAGCTTTTCTTATTCATACACCCTAAGGTGCTTGATGCTTATGTCATTGCCGACTCCTAATAGTCGCTAAGGTTCAACCGTCAACATTTTGCAATCGCCGGGAGTTCTTATTCGACTAGGCGCAAGCATATGAAGCAAACGTTCTATTCTATAAGGAGACTTCGATACAGGTGTTGCCCCTAGCAATGACGAATTCCACATGTCGAATAAGCGGTACTCTAGAAGATCGTTAGAAGCTACATGCTTAAATCCAGTCATTTGCATAGCCGCCTTTAGGCAGAATATTCTTCTTCTCGCAATAATCATGTGTGCTACATAAGCTTATCCTTCACGGTCTCACAGCCTTTTCATTTAAATCAATCCCAGACTTCCTTAGTCCATCTTGGTCCTTTTAAATATATCTCGTCTTAGTGTACTCGTGTTACAATAACATCTTGCGTAGTACGTACATATAACAATCTTGCTCGAGGCAATCAAATTCCTCAATACTGTAGTAAACACTGTCCTTCGCGAAATTGCTAATCGTGGGAATTAAACTCCATAGGTAAGGTAATTCCTCCACGGGTTAAGGTAACTAAGTACCCTTAATCATACACAAAGTTTGAATGTCTCAGTTCTTACATATGCTGCCTCCCTTGGGCAACTGCAACAGACTACGAGTAACAGGTCTCATTCAAGTCGAATTAATCCACTGGTAATAGCTATAATTCCTCTACCTCTTCTGCTTTGGAGGATTTACTCCATATCCATTGTCATATTTCTTGATGAATCATAAATGGTTCTAAACTCTTATCTCGTCACTTAGTTGACCTTTGAAGATTCGTCCGGTTACATCATAAAACCTCAAATACCATATTACATTTTTATCAACACGTTCTTTTACAAGATTCTTAATTTGACCCACCATGGGTCCTCCTCTGGATCCTCCTTCTGATCTTCCTTTATCGGGTCTCCGTCCATCTCGAGGAGTCCATCATCAACTGCCTACTCGAAGGCCTCGGGATATGATATCTCAGAATCCCATCCATTTACGCTCATACGAGTCGAGGTTACTAACCATACAGTCCTAAACATGGTTTCCCAAAAGAAGTCCCCTCTCAGGCTTCATCTAAAACAGTCAGGGTCATGTCCTCTAACCCGACTACGAACTCTTACTTGAGCTCCAGTTATTTTCATTATCCTTAAGGGTATTGTAAGACTCAATCTCCTATCGTTTGTGAGGACTTTAACCAAACGCTCTGATACCATTTCTGTAACGCCCCCAAATTCGGGGTCAGAGATTTATGGTAGTCACGATCCATTTAATCTCTGCCTTACCTGTATTACTTCACAATGTACATAATTCAACAACTTATGACCCCACTATATAAATCTCTCTCACACACACACACAGAGGTTAGAGTCTCAGAAACGACACAATACAACAACTGCGGAATAAATAACTTTTATTACAATACCTAAATGTCTTACAATATCTGTGACTGAAACAATATCCAAGTAATGGTACAATTCCAACTTAGACTTCTAATGTTTGCAATCCACTCATACCATTCCTATCTATACATGAGTTGAATTCCACAAGCTGCATCCTGATCCAACTGGTTCGCACCACTCTCAGGATCACTGCTAGAATTGTCTATGGAAACTCCTTGTTTGGGTCCTTCACATCCTGCTTCACGATCCTATAATATATATATATAACAATAGCAAGAGTGAGCAAATAGCTCAGCAAGGTAATGAAGGTGTAAGAACCCGTATTTTTCAAGAAATTATTTTATTATTATTTTGATAATAATAATGTTTTCCTAAAATGAGGAGGAATTTTTTTTTTTATTCAATTATTTAATTATTTTCGGTTAAGTGGAGCCTGGTGCTCCTATTTAAAAATTTTATTGACTGAGTAGATACCCCGAGTCAATAGTTTATTTGTGCAAAGATTTAATTTTGGAATGTGAAATTATTCAGTAAAGATTT
Source organism: Kitagawia praeruptora (assembly GCA_037693485.1). Taxonomy (NCBI): domain Eukaryota; kingdom Viridiplantae; phylum Streptophyta; class Magnoliopsida; order Apiales; family Apiaceae; genus Kitagawia; species Kitagawia praeruptora. Next base: position 85,293,216 of record CM075353.1, on the reverse strand, counting down.
TATTTTAAATTATTGAATAATTTAGAGATTTTAAAATCCTTAGAAAATGATTATTTTAATTATTTGAGGATTTGCAGAAATTACTCGATTAATGTATAATATCGAGAATTTGGGATTTTACTGAAACAATAGTGTTGTAGTGTTTTTATAAAGCCCTATAAATTGTGATTTATGAATCACAATTATTATTTTTTTATGAATTGTTTTTATAAATTATTATTGATTTGTAAAATGCATATCAATTTATAAAAATTTAGATTTAATTCTAATTATTTCTCCAAAAGTCTTTAAAAATATTCTAGTATTTAAGTATGCTAGAAGTTTTATTTTTACAAATTAGAGTTTTAACTCAAAATATTATTTCAAGTATGTATTAATTAGTTGTGTGCCTTTTAAATGTTATTGGGCTTGAGCCCATTAGGGCTTAAAACACAACACCCAGCACATATTATGTTAGGAATAATTCATAAGTTGTGATGTTAAGAATAGAATTTACACATTATACTTCTTGTAATCCTGATCTTATAAAGGATTTAGCATTGTATTTAGGTTTTATGTGTAAGACAGTTATCTGTATAGTTTAGTCAGGAATGAACAGTGTATCGGAGACTACATGTCAGGAACAGAGAACAAATCCTGATGACGGTCCAATACTGATGGTTGATCAGATACTGATGCAGTGTGCAGATCCTGATATCAGTCGTGTTACTGATGATGTCATTATGGATGCTACAGAAACTGGCAAGTGCTATAAAACAGGATCGTTGTTTGAAGAACAAGCAAGAAGATATTATGAAGGAAAGAGTTTTCTATTGAAGGAAACTATCGACTAGAAGGCAGAACATTGTCATGTATAGATTATATCTTTCTGTTATTAGTTGATAGGTAGCATTATAAATACTCTCTCAATATCATTGTAAAAGAGTGTAGCTCGTGAGTTGAATAAGTGAATGTGCGTAGCTCTGTATAAGGTTTGTATTCGTGAGTACGAAACAAACAGAGAGAGAGATTTGTATTGTCAGCAGCTACTAAAGGTATTGTACACCTTTGGTAGAGTTTGTATTTGATCTTATTAATACAAACAAGAGTTTGATTCATTCGTTTATTCTTGTTCATATAATCAAGCAAAAATCAGACACGATTATATAACCTGTATTCAACCCCCCCCTTCTACAAGTTATTCGAGTTAACAATTGGTATCAGAGCGGGTTGATTTCGAATAATCATAAAGATCTGCAATCATGTCTGGTTACAAGGATGGGAATACTAAAATTCCTATGCTCAAAAGAAACGAATATACTCTATGGGAAGTAAAGATGTTGCATCATCTGGAAGCAACAGATCCTGATTATCTTGACAGAATCAGAGATGGACCTTTTGTTCCAACAAAGGTCGTTGGACAAGCAACTGTTGATGGTGTGGTTGTTCCAGAACATACAGCAGAGAAGCCAAAATCTGAATGGTCAGATAAGGACAAGGAGAATGTTCTTAAAGATGATAAAGTGAGAAACATATTATTCAACAGTCTTGATTCTGTTCTCACTAACTATGTTCTCTCTTGTAAAACTGCTAAGGATATATGGGACAATCTTAAGGTTCACTGTGAAGGAACTAAGCCTGTCAGGAAGAATATGAGGACATTACTTATACAACAGTATGAGTACTTTGAATCCAAGTCTGGTGAGTCACTTACTGATACCTTTGATAGGTTTACAAAACTCATTAATGAGATGGCCATGCATGGTAAATATTATGACTTGGAGGATATGAATACAAAGTTCATGAAAGCTTTGCCTGATTTCTACAATGAGAAGATATCTGCGATTGAGGAAGCTAATGATCTGGATGAGATTTCATTAGAGGCAGTATATGGAAAATTGAGAGCTTATGAACTTGACAAGCAGCAGAAGAAGAGCAGGAGTGAAGGAAAGATGAAGACTATTGCACTTACTGCTCAATCTGAAGTAAAGAAGCTTCCCGAAGAACAGCATGAAGAGATTGCTGTAAAGAACTCAAGGAAGAAGAAAAGCAAAGAAAGTTCTGAGTCAGAGACTACTGATATGAACTCTGACAACAATGATTCTGAATCTGAGATGCAAGAACTCTTTGCTATGTTTGCTAAAGCTTTCAAGAAAGGAAAATTCAACAGGAGAAGATTTAGCAAAGGACCTTTTCAAAAGAAGGAGGAGAAGAAGAGTGACAAGAGCAAAAGTACAATTGTCAAGCTTGATAAGGCCAAGATCAAGTGCTTTAACTGCAGCGAGCTTGGACACTTTGCTAGTGAGTGTAAGAAGCCTAGGAATTCAGGAAAGGGTAATGCACTTATGGTCACACAGAAGGATTGGACTGATTCCAGTGACTCTGAAGATGAATTGGATTATGAAAACATTGCATTAATGGCCAATAGTTCAGATAAACCTGGATCTCCAAAGAAAACTTCTCCATCCTCTGTTAAGGTATCACTTCACTCTCTTGATTCATTTGATAGTTTAAATTCAGATGAAATTAGATCTATCCATGCTGAGTTTAAGAATCTTATGACTAATTTTAGAATTCTTACTTGTGAAAGAGATGAACTTAAAGTTAAGAATGATAAATTAGTTGATAGAAATAATTTTCTTGAATCTGAATTAATTCAAATGGAAGAATACAAGTTGAGTTCTGATAAAGCTAAGCATGATTATAGTGTAATTCTTGAGGCTTATGACTATGTTAGAAAAGAACTAGAAGAAGAGAGAGATGTGATTAAGACCATTAACAATTCCAGTAAGAAGACAATAGAAATCTTTGAGAGTGGAATTCGTGGTAAGGTTAATGGTTTAGGTTTTGATAAGGCTAGACAAGAAGAAAAAGAAGCTAACACATCTAAATCTGAAGGTAAGAAAATTGTTTCTGAACCTAATCATGTTAAATTTGTTGATTCAAAAGGTACCCCTGTTGTACACAAAAGGATTAACAGTAGTTATTCAGATGAGAAAGTGTTAGAGAAACCTAAGAATGTAAACATAGGGTTTCTGTCTAAGTCTCAGTTGAAACAGAGATTATATGGTCTTTCAGAGTCTAGCAAGATCAAAAGAAATAGGAATGGAAAAGAAGGTATTAACAAAGAGAATAATTACAAGAATGTACCTGATGCACCTAGGAAAAAATGCTATAAGTGTGGAAATCATAATCATTTGGCCCTAGACTGCAATCAAAAACCTTCTTGGAAAACTGAGTCCAGATTCCCCAAGACTCAGAAAATTCAATACCAACCACAAAAAGCTTGTTATCATTGTGGTAGTTTACTTCATTCCATTTACATGTGTAGAGAATATCATGAACTGTATTATGACTATTATTCTTTGAAATCTGAAACTCCTAGTCACAAACAGTTTGTGAGATTAGAGTCTAAAGTTGACTCTGCAACAGGTAAAATAAATGCAAAATATTCAAAGTCTGGTGTCTCTAAATCTAGTAAGAAAGGATCCAATCAAAGTTGGGTCCTAAAAAATTCTAACTAGTTACTTTTTGTTTGCAGGGCACAGGAAAGAAGCATTCAATTATCTTGGACAGTGGATGCTCTGGACATATGACTGGAAAGAAGTCCCTGCTTACAAAGTTTGAGAGGAAAGCTGGCCCAGTAATATCTTTTGGAGATGGCAACAAAGGAGAAACTCTGGGATATGGCTCAATTATTTTGGGGAATGTCATCATAGAAAATGTAGCACTGGTTGAAGGCTTGAAACATACTCTTTTAAGCATAAGTCAACTGGGTGATAAAGGTTACAAATCAATCTTTGACAGAGAAGGATGCAAAGTCTTGAATATGCAGAATGGAGACATTGTTCTAACTGGTCAAAGGCATGGTAACATATATGAAGCCAGCTTAAGTGATACATCTAAAGGAATTGTTAGATGTCTCTATAGCAAAGCAACAAGTGATGAAAGCTGGAATTGGCACAAGAAGCTCTCACATCTTAATTTCAAGAAGCTTAATCAACTTGTTAAACACAATTTGGTGAGAGGCCTACCTCCGGCGAATTTTGTGCAAGATGGACTTTGTGATGCATGTCAGCTTGGAAAGCAAAGAAGAACCACTTTCAAGAGCAAGACTGAAAATTCAATTACTGAACCATTTCACATGCTACATCTTGATTTGTTTGGTCCAGTAAACATTATGTCTAGTTATGGTGGATGATTTCACAAGGTTCACATGGGTGTTCTTTCTACACAAGAAGGATGAAGCTCCTCAGCAAATCATTGAACTCATCAAGAATATTCATAATAACTCTGAGTACAAAGTCAAAGTACTTAGGAGTGACAATGGTACAGAATTCAAGAATTCTACAATGGAGGGGTTTTGTGCAGACAATGGAATTACTCAACAGTTTTCTGCACCTGGTACACCTCAACAAAATGGTGTAGTGGAAAGAAAGAACAGGACTCTCATAGAGGCAGCAAGAACCATGCTTGCAGATGCAAAACTTCCAACCTACTTTTGGGCAGAAGCTATTAACACTGCATGTTTCACTCAGAACTGTACCTTAGTAAATAGTCATGGAAAAACTCCCTATGAGATGATCAAAGGAAAGAAACCAAGTGTGAAATATTTTCACATCTTTGGATGTAAATGCTATGTCCTAAAAGTTCATCCAGAACAACTTGGAAAATTTGAAGCCAAATCGGATGAAGCAATTTTTCTAGGATATTCAGCATCTAAGGCCTTCAAAGTTTATAATCTCAGAACTCACATTGTTATGGAATCAATTCATGTTGCATTTGATGATAAGAAATTTGGAATTTTGCAAACTGATGAAAGCCATGACAAATTGGAATTTGAAAATCTGAAGATTTCTGAGATACTCTCAAGTGATGATGAAGGTTCTCCAGAAGGAATTTCTATTGCTTCTCAAAGGAATGCTACTGTTGAGGGGGAGCAAATCAATCAGAGAGAACACAGTGATCATCAGGAGCAGACTAGTCTTTCAGAGTCTATTCCATCAGGAATTGACGTTTCAGAGTCTACTCCATCAGGAACTGACCTTTAAGAGTCTACTGAGGAAAGATCAGTAACTAGCAGCAATATGGAATCTACTGATTCTATTGATCAAAGGAGAGTTTTTGGAGGTAGAGAGAATTCTTCTACAAGAGATACCACTAACTTAGGGGGAGAGACTAGCAGAGTTAATCTACCACCTGTTAGAAAATGGACAAAGGATCATACTGAAGATTTGATAATTGGTGATCCAAATAGTGGTGTTCGAACTAGAAGATCAATTCAAAATGAATGCTTGTATAGTTGCTTTCTCTCAAATAATGAACCTAAGAAGGTTGAAGAAGCCTTACAGGATCCTGATTGGGTAATTGCAATGCAGGAGGAGTTAAATGAGTTTGAGAGAAACAAAGTTTGGAAACTGGTACCAAGACCTAAAGATAGATCTATTGTTGGTGCAAGATGGGTTTTCAGAAACAAGCTAGATGAATCTGGTATGATTGTAAGAAACAAAGCAAGACTGGTGGCCAAGGGTTATTCTCAGGAAGAAGGCATTGATTATGATGAGACCTTTGCACCTGTAGCAAGATTGGAAGCAATCAGAATGTTTCTTGCATTTGCAGCTCATTCAAAATTCAAGGTATACCAGATGGATGTAAAGAGTGCTTTTCTAAATGGCAAACTTGATGAAGAAGTGTATGTAGAACAGCCACCTGGATTTGTTGATCCAAAGTTTCCAAATCATGTCTACAAACTTGACAAGGCACTCTATGGACTAAAGCAGGCACCAAGAGCATGGTATGAGACTTTGTCTAAATTTCTTCTTGAAATGGCTTCACAAGAGGTACAATTGACAAAACTCTATTCTTTAGAAAGATAAAAGGTGAATTGCTTTTAGTTCAAGTTTATGTTGATGATATTATTTTTGGTTCTGCTAATGAAAAGTTGTGTGCTAAGTTTAGCAAGCTTATGCAGTCTAAGTATCAGATGAGCATGATGGGTGAACTAAATTATTTCTTAGGCTTGCAGGTCAAACAGACTGAGACTGGTATTTTCATTAATCAGTCAAAGTATATCAAAGATCTTTTAAGAAGGTTTGACTTTCAAGACTGTGCAGTTGCAAAAACACCCATGGCAACAGCCACTAAACTAGACTCTGATCCTAAGGGGAAGAGTGTGGATAATACTAGTTATAGAGGCATGATAGGCTCATTGTTATATCTAACTGCAAGTAGGCCAGATATAATGTTTTCTACCTGTTTATGTGTTAGATTCCAAAGTGATCCTAAGGAATCTCATTTAATTGTTGTGAAGAGAATTTTTAGATATCTCAAAGGAACTCCAAATCTTGGTTTGTGGTATCCTAGAGAATCTGATTTCTTTCTAATTGGTTATTCAGACTCTGATTATGCAGGGTGTAAGATAGACAGGAAAAGCACTACAGGTACATGTCAATTTTTAGGAAATAGATTGATTTCTTGGGAAAGCAAGAAGCAACAATCTGTTTCAACCTCAACTGCAGAAGCTGAGTACATAGCAGCAGGCAGTTGTTGTGCACAGCTCCTTTGGATAAGAAATCAGTTGCTGGATTATGGTATGACACTTAGTAATATTCCTATGTTTTGTGATAATACTAGTGCTATTAAAATTGCAGAAAATCCAGTTCAACATTCAAGGACTAAGCACATTGATGTCAGGTATCATTTTATTAGAGAACATATTGAGAATGGTACTGTGGAACTTCATTTTGTCCCTACTGATAAATAGCTTGCAGATATTCTAACTAAACCACTTGATGAGACTACTTTCAGTAGACTAGTAAGTGAGTTAGGAATGTTAAATTTTTAGATCTTTAACATCTGCAAAAGTAGCAAGGTATGTTGTTCTTAGCTTATAGACTTGATATTCCTGTCAGGATCTATATTTGATTGTTAAATGCTTTAGCTATAACACATTGCCTTGATAAATTTCAGTATGATAGACTTGTTTTTTTTTTGCTAAATTAAGTATATTATAAAGAAGAAAAGGGATTAACCCTTGCTCTAAGGCTAAGCAAAGAGAGAGCTACACAGCAAACTAGCCTAAACTAGTCAAATATAAATCCACCTATACAAATCTAAGTTTGCATTGTTTAGGAACCATGTAGAAGAAACAAGTCTAGCCTTAAGATCCATCATAATAATGTGGATTAGCCTACTAGGACCAAAAACACCTCTATCATGAAGTCTTGCATTTCGCTCCTTCCATAAATGATAAGAAAAAATTTGTGCTACAAGAAGAGCGACGAGGCGAAGGATGTTGTCAGAAATGTTCCCCAAAGACTCTAAGACCTCCCCCCAAGTAGTGCCTGCAAAGTCTATATTTAGGAGGCCACCCAATTTACCAAGAATGTAGCTGCTGTAAGGACAAACCACAAATAAGTGCGAGTCAGTTTCGGTGCCTCCAATACAGAAGTGACAAAGTTGAGAGACATCCAAACCAAATGAAGAAAGTCTGTGCATTGTTGGTAGACGGCCATGACATAAGATCCATTCATGATGAGCATACCGAAGGATTTTGAGCCTATGCCATATGTACCCACTCCACGCCACAGTAGGAGATTGATCTCGAATGCAGTTCCAAATGTGGCTGGTTTTTATCTTGTGAAGTTGCAAACCATTCCAACGGATTGAGTCCGAAGAATTAAGGTCAAAAGATGGAAAATCAAACTGATTAAACCAACGGACCAAAACAGGATTTAAGTGATTAATCCTATTCGCGGGTTGGGGTAAAACCCAAGTTCCAGAACTGATCAGAGAATGCACCTTAACACCAGAGGTCGAATTTGCTTGAGAAATTAACGGATCATGATTGTTTCTGGCTAAGCAGGTTGCATCCCACCACGGATCAAACCAAAGGGAGGTTCCCAGTCCATTTCCAATAGTGTAAGAAATAAATTGCATAGCAAGGGAGCGTAACTTGAGAACGTTACGAAGGATCCATGAACAATCCGTTGGCATTGGCAAGGTCCAGAATTGATACTTCTTAAGCACAGACAAATGAATCCATGAAGGCCGTAGGGCTTTACTCTTACATACAATTCTGCACAAGTGCTTAATAATTTGAGCTTGATTCCAAGTTTTTGAGTTCTTTATACCAAGGCCACCTTCTTCAATAGGCCTACAAATCGAGTCCCAACTGATTTTTGCACCACCTTTTGAAGTTGCATCACCCTTCCAAAGGTAGCGAGTAAAAACTGTTTGAAGGCTGCTATGCACAGAATTCGGAAGCACAAAATGGTTCGTCCAGAAGGATAGAACCGTAGAGAGCACATACTTAATTAGTTGAACACGTCCAGCCAGAGATAATAGCGCAGAAGTCCAGCAAGAAATCCTATTAGTAATCCTCTCAAGAAGGGGAATACAATCATTGTGCCTCAGTCTAGACGAGATCAGTGGGACCCCTAGGAACCTAACAGGTAGATTACCATGAGCTATGCCGAAGGAGTTGTCAAACCAGCTAACAAAGTTCTCATCACAGTTTCCGAAAAAAAACATTGCTTTTTGTGAGGCTCGGATTCAAACCACTAGCAGCAGCGAATTGAGAAACACAGTGCATAAGGTGATTTACAGACTCCATATCTCCGTTGGAGAAGAGAAGCACATCATCAGCATATAGAAGGTGCATAAGCTTCATTTCTTTGCATTTCCAATGGAAATTAAAATTTGTAGGATACCTAGCAAGCATAGATGAGAAAACAGTCATAGCAATGGAGAAAATATAAGGTGAAATTGGGTCCCCCTGCCGAATACCTTTCCTTCCTTCAAAGAACCCACAAAGTGAGCCATTGACCTTGACAGAGAAAGTTGTTGAGGTGATACATGACTGAATCCATTTTATGAATTTAATCGGGAAATTAAGCTTTTGTAAGGCACCCAAGATGAAGTTCCAGTTTAAAGAATCGAAAGCCTTATGTAAATCAAGCTTTAAAGCGCACTTAGGCACACCATTATCCCTGTGATAGCCCCGAAATAGCTCTTGTGCCATAAGAATGTTGTCAGAAATATTACGCCCCGGAATGAAAGCTGACTGTGAGATGTCAATAATACTTGGCATAACCACTTTTAGTCGAGATGCAATGATTTTGGCAATACATTTGTACGGGATAGAACACAGAGAAATAGGACGAAAATCTTGCATAGAAGTTGGATTGGATACCTTTGGTATTAGAGCAATGCTGGTGGCATTAATCGGCTTAAACAAACAATCTGTCACAAAGAAGCTTTTTACTGCATCACAAAAAGTTTCACCCACTATATCCCAAACTGCCAAGAAAAATTCCGCAGTGAAACCGTCTGGACCCGGAGCTTTGTTCTTCTTCATAGATTTCAAGGTGCTCAAAATTAGGTCACTAGAGACCGGCGCCTCTAGAAGGATAGATTGAGCATTTGAAAGCTTTGCACAGTTCAAATTCTCAAAATCGCATGGGTCCAAGTCTTCCGAAGAGCCTAGAGTGCTAGAGAAGAACTCAACTGCAACCTGAGCAACATTATTGTGACCTGAAACCACTTCACCCTCCTTGTTTTCAATAGCAAGCATTTTATTAACATTCCAGTTGGCCTTGGTTTTATTAAAGAAAAATTTATTATTACCATCTCCAACATTCAACCATTTCACCCTAGATTTTTGGAGCAGAAATCGTTCCTCCTCAAGTAGAGCTGTTTCAAGATCACGACAACCCTGGTTTTCTAAGAGAAGCAGATTTTGATTACCAGAATCTGTTGCCAGTTTGTCCTGAACCTCAGACAAAGAAGCACGAGCCAGAACAACATTAGTTTGGACATGTCCATGATTTTTATTCAGTTGAGAAAGAGCTGTTTTTACTTCCTTAAGCTTCTGAACCAGAATAGGCATTGGATCACCGTACCAGCGACTTTCCCAAGCTTTAGAGACCGCCTCTTTAAACCCAACAATTTCCGTCATAAAGTTGAAGAACTGAAAAGGTTTAGGAATTTTTTGAATATGCACTGGAACCGAGCAAATAAGCGGGCAATGATCCATAATACCCCTGTTCTTTACCGTAACCAGAGATTCAGTAAAAGCATTAAACCACTCCTTGTTGCCTAGCATTCGATCAAGACGTTTCTGAATGAGAGCACATCTTTTAGTGGTCCAAGTGGTAATAGGCCCAATAGTTTTGATAGGACCCAAGTCTGAATTGGAAACACAATCCTTAAAATCTTGCATCGCAGGCGTCCAACGCTCTCGACCCCCTATGACTTCATTCAAAGACAGGATGCAGTTGAAGTCCCCGTTAATGCACCAAGGGACAACAATAGACCGGCTAATTCTCTCAATATCTCTCCAAAAAGGCTCTCTTTCGTGGGGTTTATTCAGAGCATACACAAAAGTTACACAGAAAGAAATTTGGTTTGGCAAAAAGACCACCGAGCAAGTAATTTGCTGAGAAGACTTTGACCTTGCCTGAACCGACCATACTGACGGGTCCCAACCCACCCAAACACGACCGTAATCATGCTCATCATAATTAAAAATCCAACTCCATTTATTGTTGATACGATTAGAAATAGGGCCCGAGTTTTCAGCTCTGACCTTAGTTTCCAATAATCCTATAAAACTAATCTTATTTTTTGAAATTAAATGAAGTACCTCCTGTTGATGACTGCTCTTATTGAGGCCTCTAACATTCCAAACTGCAAAATTCATTGTAAACGGCGAAGAATTGTTGACGTTTTAGCCAACCTGTTACTTTTTTTGATTGGGACCTGTATAAAACCATCTGCATCAATGTTTTTGTTTCGTCTGTTTGCTTTTGGTGTCCCCACGTTCCCGACTGCAACAGGTGATTGACTTCGTTTTCTCTGTTCTACCACATTACATGGTTCAGTAAAATCTACCACCAAGCCAGAAAGTGTCGAAAACCCATTATGTATAGCAAGAGGTGCCACATTTTCAAGCATACTTTCTGCGGTACCTTCAACAGGTACTATAAGATTGGACGAAGTCTCAGGAATTCTGTCAAATTCCTCCAGATTATCATCTCCCTTAATTAGCTCCATATTGTGTTCGGTGTCGAACTCCTTTTCAAGCTCTGTTAGGATTTCATCCTCATCCATGACTACAGGACAGCCACAAAATTTCCCAATACTATATGGGACCATCTCCAAATTTCCAATGTAGTCATTCTTGTTAGGTGATTCCCGTGATGTATTCGGCCCGGAGGCAGCTGTTTGATTACTATTTCCCTGTGTTTTTTGTCTCTTTGTAACTCTGTCAGGGTTATTGTTACACCTAGCCAAAGAGTGACCAAACGCTTGACACAGACTACAGGAATAAGGTAGCTCACCATACTGAATTTCAATTTTCGCGTGTTCAACTGGTTCCGTTGGGTTCATTGTTTTAATCAGCTTTTTTGATTTTGGAATTGGAAGAGGAACTCTTACATAGTCAGGACGCAGACCAGAATATGCAAGCTCTACTTGGATTCCCGCATATTTGAGTGGTTCAAAACGTGCTGTTGCTGCATCAAACTTTAAAGGTTTGCCCACTGAACTAGCAATAGAGCTCAGTCCTTCCTTGCACCAAAGGATTTCAGGAACATCAACCAAGCGTATCCAACATGGAACTCTATCAACAACATTACGTTTGAAAGTAGATCCATCTGTCCAAGGCAACAAAAACAAAGTCTTCCTACCTATTTGAATTGAATTCAGACGTAATGCTCTCTCTTTTTCTTCTAGAGTGCCAAACCTGAAGGTGTAGTATCCTTTGGTGTTGAAATATACTCCTGTTAATCCGCGATTCTTCCAAAATCTCTGAGCTTGCTCCCGAATATATTTGAAAGGAAATGAGCCACCAATGAAATATCCAATAATGCTTGTGTCCCATTGTTTCTCTGCTTTAGCAAAGAAATCATCAGAGAACTTCACCGTGGCAGTACCGTCTTCATTATAGGTAATATCTGCAGTCCCCACAGCAGGATTCTCATCAACAACATTTTTTGTCATCAGGATGCTGACGTCATCAGTATTGTGTCAGTATCAGGATTATGAAAATTGTTTCAAATCCTGACGTTTACTTTGTGTAGTAATCTAATTCTGTGATGTGTTAAGTCTATGCTAGCAAGTTTTAATGATTGCATACTGACAATTTATACATCATTCAAAAATCAAAAGACAAGCAGATAACAAGAAATTGTATTTTCATTAATAGATATCATTACATGGAAATGAAATACAACATCTTTTTGTCTAAGTTTCTACTGATAATTCTATATTTGTCTTTGATATGAACTCTGAGGAACAGGACAAGGAGCATCTCAAGAAATCCATCAGGGGATGAAAGCCTCGTTTGCTCTTGGATTCCTTGTCTGGGCGACTTGAATGAGAGCAGCTAACTTAAATGTATAGCATCCTCATCAAGATCAACCTCAGACTCTCGACCAAATTCTTCATCCTCAAGTTTTGAGGAGGTTAGGGGAAGATTGTATCCAACAGATGGATGTTCTAGGAGAAACTTCTGGATATTGTCGAAAACCAATCCATTCATGATTAGTTCGATGAGAAGAGTCGTTTGTTCAAAGAGATGATCAAGAACAGGATATTCATCGATCAATAAAAATCTGGAAAATGGGTTTGAAGGGATTTTTGGTTTGAGAAGCATTGTTGAGAAGAAAAGAAATTGAAAGGTTATGGAGAATGGCATAAGGCGTTTGGTTCTTTTAAAGAAAGACGTGAGAAGCTGAGCAGTCACTTGGAAGTCTTAATGAAGTCAAATGCTAATTATTGCATGAGACTGTATTTCTTGTTTCAAGAAATATTGAAAATATCTAATCAATTGATTTTCTGTTCAGATTAATTGTTTATTTTCTTTTTCAGATAAAAGAAAAATGCCACGTGGAAAACTTCATATTAAGTCTCTGATAATATTGGTCAGGATTTCATGTGTGACCATAAGGATTTGAAAATTATATTTTTAAATCACACTGTATTCTGTGATTATTTTGATGAGAGGTCATCAGGAAAAGTAAGCTGATCAGTATTGCTTATTTATACCCTGATTTATTTCATGAAAATCAATTTTGGATTTTATTTTCCAAAAATCGTGGGTAACAGCATTTTTCAGGGACTGACACCTGTCAATCTACGTGTCAACGTGGGATAGTGGTCTGAAAAATTTGTGAAATATATTTGTTTTGAAACTCTTATCGTGTAATTGCTTTCTCTAATCTTACATTCTCTAAAGCAAAAATCACTCTTGAGTTTTCAAAATCACTAATCCATTTCAAGAATTTTTCAGATAAAAAATGGTAGCTCAGAGAAGATTACCTAAATCAGTAGCCTTCAAGTTTGGTGACTTTGATTTTATGTCAAACAATCATGTTGCAGCTATCACCAACAAGGAAGGAGTGTCATCTGATTTTCATCCAATCATGGACTTTCTGGCGTATGGACCATTAAGTTATGCATTGACAGCATCTCCACAGATTAATCAAGTAGCTGTTTCATAAGCTTGGGAGAATGCTGAGGTAATTGATTCTACTCAGAGTCAATCAGGTAAGATTGTTCTACATTTAGGACAAGATTCATTTGACATTACTGAATCTGTTGTTAGTTCAGTACTTTGCTTACCTGTTACTGATAGTTATGAGAATGTACCATCTGATGATAATATAAGAACAATGTTGTCTGAATTAGGTTATAGTGGACCTCTAGATAACATGAGCCAGTTGAATAGGACTTTTCTTGGAAAAGAATGGTCTTTTTACTTTGATCAAATTGCTAAATGTTTTACTGGCAAATGTAGTTCTTTTCAGCAAATTACTTCTGTTACATCACATATTGCTTATAGTTTGCTTTATGACAGAGTAATTAACATTGGTCATATTATCTTAAGTCAGATGAGTATTAAACTTGGGTTAAGAGATCAAAACAGGAAAATGGTTTATTATCATAGATTTATGCAATTGTTTATTAACCATTTTATTCCTGATGTTGAAACTAGATTTGGTAGAGAACATTGTGTTTCTTCTTATGAACAGCAAAAGAGAATTTTCTCTGATATTACAAAGAAGGACAATGAAAAGAATCTAGATGAAATACCTGCAATTCATTATCCACATCATTTTCAGGTAATTCTTAAAACTCATCTTCCTACTCTCTACAATTCTTCTTTCTTTTGTGGTGAAATGGCTCAGGAATCTCAATTGGAGGAGAACCCACCTGTGTCTACCCAAGTAGCCCAAAACATCATAGTCTCTGAAACAATTCAAGAACTAGATTTTGATCCACAGCCTATTGTTTCAAAGAAACCAACCTCTGGTGTTTCTCAAAAGACATCAGTTGTAAGGAAGAGAAGATTTGTTGTGTCAAGTAGTAGTAGTAATTCTAGTGAATATGATGATGATTTAACTCTTGCAGAGAGAGCAGAATTGAAGGCTGCAATTCAACTTTCTTTGTTAGCACAAAGGGATGAAAAACCTAGTCACAGCCAGGCTGCAGTCTCTCAAAAGGCTGTAGTTCTTAAAAAGGGAAAACAATTACTGGATACTGTCTCTCAAAAGACTGTGTCTATTAAACAAAGATCTCATCCCAAGATCACTTCTGTGTCTACACCTCTTGAGTCTTCTCAGGATAAATTTTTTGCTCACTATATCAGGAGAACAAGGAGAAAGATTCAATTGTCACCTACACACAGAGTCTAGTCCAACTAATATCATGCAGGTTTCTACAAATCAAGCTACATCTATGTCAGTATTTGACAAGAGAGATCTGGATATTGATTCTTCATGGGAAACTACATTATCATACAGACTGGCTATGGGACTAATTTCTCTAAATGTGAAGTTGTCAAGGCCTGTTCTAGATTTTCTGGTTGAAAGAGTACCAAAACTTTTATTTCCAGATGAATATGGACTTCTACATCAAAGACTTGACTTAATGAAGATGTATTTCTATGTGTCTGTCAGAAGACAATTAGTCAAGAAATTTGGACTCTCGAAGCATGTTGCACTTCAATCACTTCATGCATATTTATTTGACAAGGATGTTATTATTGAAGATGCTTCAGCTCAAGGTGAACAACTGGAGGAAGTAGATAGAGGAATGCAGTCAACAGAAGATACTATTGCACCAGTGGTGAATAGTAGGAAAGATCAGATCACAGTCACTGTAACACAAGAACCATCTAGTCAGAGGAAGGATGATTCAGGAGCTGTGATAGCTGATGTTGAAAGGTCTTCTGTGATGACTGAGAATGCAAGTGAGATACCCTATGATATGGGAGGAATGACTTTGGTTGATTTTTCTGAAGATCAAACAAATTTTGTTCAGTCAGAGTCTATCCACCTTGAGGGTGTGTCTCAGCAAACAACACTTAAAGATGGTGATGTACTAACTATGGTGTCTAATGAAGTATTACTGAAGACATCAGAGTCTAGTAAACAACCTGAAAGTGATATACTGGAGCCTGTAGTTTCTGAAAGGAAAGAAGATGATTATAAGGGTTCAGAGACTATAGCAGCTCAATCCTTGGAGAAAACCTCAAGCCACATGCCATATGAGGAACCCTCTCTCCATGTGAGTTCAGGTATAAAAACTCCTTCTAAACTCTATTTTTCTGTAGGTCATGAGAGCACTTATCTAAATATGAGTGATACAGTTGAAAAGATGGACTTAGATCCACAATTTGAGCGGCTGGCTCCTGACCAGGCAAAAGGTGAGGTAGAAAGAGTGTTGACTTTAGAAAGTCAAAGTGAGAATGAGGGTATGGATGATCAACTCCATAGTGAGGGAGAGAAAATTAGGAAACCATCATTTGATTTCTGGGATCAGGTTTTTCCTGAATCTTGGTCTGACAATTTGGGTATGGATGCTGGTACTTATTCATTCATCAAAATGTATCAGAAGAATGACCTAGCACATCACAATGCAAAGCCAGAAGTTAAAGCTCAGAAGCAAAAGGAGAGGCTTGCAGAAATCATTAACAGAAGAGGTGCCAGGATAAAGCAATCTCTTGATACATATGTACCAGATGAAGATCCTAATGATCCTAGTGTTCCTTTGTATGTACTCCCAATATCAGCTAGAATTGAGACATCAACAGTCTTTGATCACTCTAAGGAGGAGTCAGGATTTGAAGATGTTAGTACACAGAATACTGGTGAAGGAGATGATGATCATGTTTCTGTTCCAGAACAGAAAGATGAAGATGTTGATACTTCTAATCAGGTTTTACTACTTGAATATCATACAACTCAAGCAACTTCTTCTACATGACTTGAAGATACAGTTCTTTCTGATTCTGATACTGACGATACTAGAAGCACTTCCAACATTGAAGTTCATTCTGATGTTTTGAAAGATATTCAGAATTCTCAAATTGCTATTCAAACAAGACTTAATCACTTGAAGATAACCAAGTCACAATTATGGAAAATCAAGCAGTTCTTATGAATCTCATTTGTTCTGTTTCTGAATCTCTTGGAATTAATGTTGCTGATGTCAAAAAGGGGGAGATAAAGACAATTCAAAGACAACAACAACACCAGACTGGGGGAGACCACCAGACTGAAACTGGGGAAGATAAAAAGCAGACAAAGGGAAGTAAAAAGAAGAACCATCAGGAGTGACAGTGGTGAATCTCAGCTAGGAAGTGGTAAAGGAAGAGCAGCATTAATAGTTAAAATTCTTTCTTCTAAGTACTAGATAAACGTCTACATCTGAGAAGGAGGTACTTAACTTCATAATTCTACATTCATAAATTCTATTCTGGTTGTATTGTTATATGTTTTGACATCTATAACTTAGATTTATGCTTCAGATTGTAAAGCATAAATAGGGGGAGATTGTTAGGAATAATTCATAAGTTGTGATGTTAAGAATAGAATTTACACATTATACTTCTTGTAATCCTGATCTATAAAGGATTTAGCATTGTATTTAGGTTTTATGTGTAAGACAGTTATCTGTATAGTTTAGTCAGGAATGAACAGTGTATCGGAGACTACATGTCAGGAACAGAGAACAAATCCTGATGACGGTCCAATATTGATGGTTGATCAGATACTGATGCAGTGTGCAGATCCTGATATCAGTCGTGTTACTGATGATGTCATTATGGATGCTACAGAAACTGGCAAGTGCTATAAAATAGGATCGTTGTTTGAAGAACAAGCAAGAAGATATTATGAAGGAAAGAGTTTTCTATTGAAGGAAACTATCGACTAGAAGGCAGAACATTGTCATGTATAGATTATATCTTTCTGTTATTAGTTGATAGGTAGCATTATAAATACTCTCTCAATATCATTGTAAAAGAGTGTAGCTCGTGAGTTGAATAAGTGAATGTGCGTAGCTCTGTATAAGGTTTGTATTCGTGAGTACGAAACAAACAGAGAGAGAGATTTGTATTGTCAGCAGCTGCTAAAGGTATTGTACACCTTTGGTAGAGTTTGTATTTGATCTTATTAATACAAACAAGAGTTTGATTCATTCGTTTATTCTTGTTCATATAATCAAGCAAAAATTAGACACGATTATATAACTTGTATTCAACCCCCCCCCCCTTCTACAAGTTATTCGAGTTAACATATTATACACACACGACCACACACAAGCGGCCGCAAAAGAAACCAGTCGGGGGGGAGGGGAGAGAATCAGCGGGGAGGGAGAAAAGAAGAGAGAGATGAGGGGATTTCAAATGGGTCTAGTATATATATACGTATATGTGTATATATATACGCGTGTATAGGTGTGGTGTGTGTAAATTGCGTATAATTGTGAGTAAGAGTCGCGTGTGAGTGTGTGGGTGGCCGGAGGAGACAAGGCAGCGGCGGCAAAGGGCTGTGCTACGGTGGAAGCGGAGAAGGGGGGAGCAGCGGTGGTGGTTGTATGTAGCAGCAGAGAGAGAGAGAGAGAGAGAGAGAGAGATGGTGAAGACTGATTTTTCCGGTGGTTTGATTATCGGGCGAGTCGAATCGGAATGGTATAATTTCGCATTTTATTTATTTAATTTTCGTATCGCATTAGTTGTAAATTTTGATATAAATTAATTGTTGTAAATTTATTAGTTTAAATTGTGAGATTATTGTTATGATTTTAATTAGCTAATTGTGGTAATTAGTTAGTTTAAATTGCGAGGTTAATTATGGTGGTTTAATTAGTTTAAATGGAGAGCTTAATGTGGTAATTTTTGTGTGGTTAAATTAATTTCCGAGATTTAATTCGGAAGGTCTATACTTGTTGGTAATTATTGAGTTTAATTATGAGTCCGATTAAATGTTCGATTTAATAATTGTTAATTGTTATTTGCTAATTAGAATTGTGAGATATTGTTTAAGCTCCATGATTAATTCGGAGAGTTTAATGATTAATTTATAATTATTGGATTAATTGTGAGCCGGATGTATGCTCAGGCCTTATGGTTGTTAAATTGTTTATTATTAATTGTCGGATAATATATTCGGGTTAGTTGTCAAGTAATTGTTAAGTGCTAACTGCTAATTGTTAGTTTCCAATTGAAATTGTTAATTGCTAAGTGCTAAGTGCTAATTGTTATCGCCATATAATGTAGTCATAAGAGTTGGATAACTTGTAAATGTCTATGTGCTAGATGTTATAAATCGAGTCATAATATAGGTTGAAAGTTTAAGTGCCAACTACGTGGTGTTGGCTTAAATGTGGATAAACTTAGTTTATTTTCCTTACATGTTGAGGTGCCGCATGTCTGGGCGGCTACTTTTCCTTATGTGCTAGTTGCCGCATGTCTGGGCGGGTACTTTTCCTTATGTGCTAGTTGCCGCATGTCTGGGCGGGTACTTTTCTTACTTGTTTACTTTGCTGCAAGTTGAGGCAGCTTTATTTTTATTTAAAACAGGGTTGAAATGTTTTGATTGGCATGGAGGGGCTGTGCCCATAGTCCGATAAACGAATACCTCATGCCCAAATTTTCTGAAAATCCCCTGCAATCAAATTTATTAAATTTAGTTAAATACAATGGTCTAGAAGCATGAAATGGATATTAATTGTTATGTGAATATGTGCTAAGTGAACTATTTGAGGGTTAATTGTTATTTCGAGGGTTATGTGCTAATTTGTTGATTTGATGTGTCTCGAGGATTAATTATGTTTGACTGTTTGAGGACTATCTATATACTAAGTTGATTAAGTGGTATGGTTTGAGGTGGTTAGCACCAGGAATTGTCCACTTTAAAAAGGGGACTTTTCCATTTCATTTTCTTTACTATAATATGTTATGTGCAATAAGTGGTATTAGAATAGTCAACTATAGGGAGGACACCTATAGTTTGACTTTATGTTATTTAGTGATAATCCCGAGTTGTGTCTACTCGATATACGAGGTATGACTGACACGTACTCGTAACCATTTCAGTACCATTAGGGCGAAATCAAATTGGAGCGACGTGCATCCAAAAAGGAAGATCGAGACGTCAGGTAAGGTCCATGGAATTACTTGGACGAGGTGCGAAGGATTTGTTCGCGGTTTCTATTTTCTGCTAGGGACCAGAGGCAAGTTTACTATGCATACTCTATTGTTCAGAGTATATTTATTTTAAATATATGAAATGTGTTAAATAAGTTTTCAATCCATAATCGCGAGTTTTTACAACCTTGTACTTCTTCTTCCAAATCATTGTATTCCTTGCTTTGCCAACAATATTAAATCCTGCTCGTGCAATAACCAAAACCCCATGGCTTATAATACTGTTGATGGGCAGTGATATTTTTATGGCTCTATATCTTGATTTATACGGTATATATATATATATATCTATAAACTTTTTGTACTATGGAAGTGGGCTATATGTTATGAGGTATATATTTATGTATCGGAATAAGAAAGGCTCAGAGGGTAGGGCATGTATTGAGTTTTAGAACTTAGCCGCGTGTTGGGGCTATTTTGTATTGTATGTTTTCGAAAACCCGGGCAAAGCTTTTAAAAAGAATTTCGCAATAATTAACCTAAAGGCAACATCACCAATAAACCAGTGTTTATTTAATTAGTAGATGCTCCTGAAAGCATTTACTAATTAAATAAACCTCATTCGCCTAATTAAATTTATTTAATTAGATGAATATCATTTTCAAAACGCTTTCTTAAAATCAATTTGTCCCGGAGAAATAATAAAACAATTTAATGGAGTGATTCTATCTAGTATATTATTTATCGGAGATAGTTTATTTTCAATACGGATTGAAGATATTCCAATGGTTATAAATTGGTTACTTTCAGCTTAAAACAGCTAGATTGATATCGATATATGTTATTTGAATGCTTATTTAATTCGATGAATATTAATTATAATATTCATTAAGAAACAAAAAAAAGGAAAGAGAAGAAGGATTTTCATGCTTATTAATTATTTCTTATTGACCGAGAGTCAGTAGTAGTTATTTGATAAAGTGGCTAAAGTTTGGAGACTGCTGGAGAGATTGTGTCCTGATTTTGATTAGAAACATTCCAAGAGTTGTATTTGGGTGTTTTGAGGTTATTAAATATTCCAGTATTAATAGTAAATATTATTTGAATATTACTTAATAAATGAATATTAATTTGAGTATTCTTTTAAAAAGGGATTATTGAATATTTATTATTTGTTACATAGTAGTCAAATATTTATTAAATACTCTAAGTGTTTTGGAGGTTATAAAACACTATTTAAAGGTTGTCTAAGGACTTTCATAGTCATTTAAAATATATATTTTGAATCTATCTAGGTAAGTTACTTTTCAAGAACTTATATATATATATATGGAATTACCCTGTTGTGGTTACAAGCTTTATGCGTACCATTTTTCCATGTGTGATCACAAAACCCTGTGTCGAGATTGATATCGGTACAAGTGTATATCTATACTTGAACTCTTTTGAACTCAAAACATTTTCGAAAACCCCCGGTCAGGTTTTACTCTCTTGCTCGTTTTTCAAGAAATTATCGGTCGACTGAAGTCGAACTTCAACTACTCAAGTTTTCTATCAAAATGATTTTGACAAGAAAAGAAAAAGGGGACTCTGGCAGGTGTGGGAATCGTTGACGAACGATTCCCGGGATGTGTAAGCGGTCGTGAGCTAGGCAGCCCATCAATTATTATTCCGGCCCAGGTGTTGCCGAAGGATGATTACGGATGTAGTTTTCATCGAGGGTGATTACGGATGTAGTTTTCACCCGGGGATAGTTACGGATGTAGTTTCTATCCTTCTACCGGTAGAGAAGACCCGCGGATTTTTGGACTTGGATGTGGCGACTAATCATCGTCAATCCTTGTCAGGTTTTTATGTTTTCTTTAAGTCCCATCCTCCACTTTGGAAAAAAAATACTCAAACACTGCTTCTTAGGCCTAAGTGCCAAGTAGCCGATAGTGTTGTTTTCAATTTTGAAAGATGATGAATTCATGCAGTATCTAGAACTGCAAGATTATTCTAACAATAATGGCACGTGCTTGTGCACTTTTGCAATTATTCAAAAGATGAAAGATGGTTCATCGGTTATTGATGTTAAGTCCCAAATTTTTTGCTTCAAGAGCTTTGACTGTCTTCCTATCAGTTATTTCTGAGTTTAACTTATCAAGTGGTTAACGAACTTATATCCTGTACAGAATCTTGAACTGTAAGGTGTTTTGATGATAATGATATACTTATGTGTATATACTTACAAACTTGAGGAGTATTAAAAAGGGAACTTTATAATGGTTTGGTTTATGAAGGGTGGTAATAACTATCTTAGCAGCATATTGAACTGCATATTTTGAAAAGCTCCCTAAGAGGTTATCAATACTATGAGGTATGGTATGTGGATAAGGTATGAGGATTACTATTGTTGACATGAACTTACTTTATTTATCTGATGTTACTCGAAATGTCATATATCCCCTACTGAGGTTTCATTGTTGTAAATATTTCGAAATTGATATTAAGTATCGTTATATTTCGAAAACTCCATGTGTATATTGATATATATTGTTGTGCTCTATTAATACTTGCTGGGCAATTCTTTCGCTCATACTTGCTTGTTTTAAATATTAACCTTTCAGAGGAAGGTAGATGATTGAGGCTTATCTGCATGGCTCAGAAGAAGCAGGCAGTACGCCCTTATGAAGATGATATGATCCAGAAAAGTTATAGCTGGAATAAGTTATATGTAAGTACATTGATGTGTAATATATATTACTTTGTACTGAGTAGTGCTAGTTGCTGGTGTACTTCCCAACGAAGCTATACTAGTAGTATAAGATTTTTAAGACATAGTGCGATGTAATAGAATGGATGTAATAAAGATGTAAAGATTTTAGTTCTTGTTTCTAGCCCTATGACCTAAAAGATGCTTGGTGGTTGGGGTCGCAGAGTTATATTTCAGTTTTAATGATTACAGATGGTTTAATGTTGTTAAACAGGTAACTTGATGTTAAGGATTTCCGCGTGACGACCAAATCCCTGACCCCGGATTTGGGGCGTTACAGAAGGCATGGCATAACTTTGCCTATGACTTATCCCAGAATAAAGTGGGTATAAGACAATAATTGTCAAAATAACTATTTACCGAAAGTATTTCCTCATCGGAATATATTTCAAAACAGTACTCTCATAGTACTCCAAATATCAATTTATAATATCTCTGCAAACTTTTGCTATACTAGGAACAAAGCTCTAGTATATTATAAAAGGTTGAGGTTTCAAAGTAAACAAATACAACCTTTTCTTAGAAAAGAAATATCTGCTATATATGTATAAGCAGGATATCAACATATAACTTAAAAGATGAAGTTATAAGGTGATCCAATATAAACAACCCCCTTATCATAACCCCTGTTATATAAGGTATCAACAGAGTCATCAAATATAAAAGATGACGTTACAAGGTGATTCAATATCAATATGATTCAATATCAATAACCCCCTTACCATAACCCTAGCTATGTAAGGTAACCACAGAGTCATATAAAAGATGAAGTTACAAGGTGATTCATTGTAACAACGGTCTTGAACACTTTTTAAATCCTGCCAACATGACTGGTAAACCTTTCAATACATGTTGCAGCAAATATCCAAATTGGATGATGAACTAATACTGGAGTATCGACGCGCCAGAAGCCACACCCTCATGATGATCAGTCATAAGTTGTGCCTCTCAAGATTCTCTACATGTAGAAGGAAGATCATATGGACTGTCATCCAGCCTCGTCTCCCTTGCCTCATCTGGGCATAGACGGGACCGGCGCCACTCGGGCCCTTTAAAGAGGAGGGACTGTCATCCAGTTTCCTCGAGACTGTCATCCAGTCTCAATTACTCCTAGTTCGAATAGTTATCCATGACTCTGAAATGTAAAGCTCGTCCTCCTTTCCCCGAGTATAATGCTCGTTAATAGGACTCCACAAGGTAGTCATATAAGTTTGAAAAGGGGGAGTTCACCAATATTTCCCAAGCAGTGCTTGTTAATGGATTTCAAACTTGATACTTGAATACTTCTTGGTTAAGGGAAGGAGTATCAACATTATTCATGACTTATAATCAGAGAACTGGGAATGAGAAATAGATTCTTTTGAAGGTTTATGACCGGGGAGTCTATCAGAAATAACATTGTTCAAGTAAGGTTCCAAGGATTTTTGGAGAGTTGAGCGAACATTTAAATCCTCTGAGAGGAGAGATTTAAATGGAAAATAATATTTGGGAACCTTCCAATGATATAATAAATATAAAAAGGTTCGGGAATATACCTTATAATTGTTGAAAGTCAAAGATGAATTTTAAGTAAGTTAAACCATCTTTAAAAGTATTTAATAAATATTCACAGAATATTAATTAAACAACTTATTCAAAGAATATTTGAATTAATATTTAATAAGCTCATAATACTTAAATGAATATTTAAAATAGTATTCATCACTTAATAAACCTCGAATGAATATTCAAAATAATATTCATTAAATAGATAACCGATAAATGAATATCTGAAATAATATTCATTAAGTAAATAATCGATAAATGAATATTCGAAATAATATTCATTAAGTAGATAATTGATAAATAAATATCTGAAATAATATTCATTAAGTAAATAATCGATAAATGAATATTCGACATAATATTCATTAAGTAAATAATAGATAATTGAATATTTGAAAATAATATTCACTTAATAAATTATCCTCGAATGAATACTTTAAAAATAATATTCGTTACATAAGTAGCTCCAAATGAATATTTGAAATAATATTCATTAACTAAATAAAGTCCAAAATGAATATTCCTAGATAATATTCATTAATTAATTAAACTTTAAAACGAATATTCAAAAATAATATTCATTTAATATATAATAATTGAATATCATCTATTCAATATCTTTATCAAGAAATACTATTCAAGATATAAAGAAATATCCTGACTCCCGGTCTATGGATGAAGAATAAGAATCATACGCCCTTCACTAGGGCATTTAGTACACTCGACTTATAACTGGTATCCCATACCTAGCTTATAAGCCAATAACCCATTATATACAGGTAATAACCTTCTTCGAATCATTTTCAAGTAATTAATACTTTCTGAAAATATAAATAATGTTTATAAATAACATTCCTCCATTTAGATAATAATCTGCCGTTGGAATCCCTCCGGGTTTCCACGGCTATCTCTTTATCTCAAAATACCGACTCCCGACCTAGAGTCGAAACAATAAATATGCTCTTATCTATAGAGCCACAAGGTATACCGGTTTGTATATACTATATCTCAAAAGATCATATATAAATCGAAAGTCAAACTTTGACAATAGGTATATATCGCAAAACTATGCAATTCTTAGCATGGAAAAAGCAGTATTATAATCAATACTTCAAAGTATAGATTTAGGAATCTTGCCTGATGCTCGAGAAGTAGTAGGGGCTCGTGATAATGTCGAACAATCTATACAAAGTCAAAAGAAAACGTACGATTAATCCCCTAAATAATCCCTTTATAATCCAATGTTTAAACATGTAAGCACATCACAACCAAGGCATTACTAGCTCGCTTTAGGCTCATACTAGGTCCATGTTACTCCACAATTACTTAAGTCTAAGATTCGATTTAAGAATCGGATCTCGTTCGCCCGTTTTACTAAGTGGTTTTCAAAGTTAGAATCAAGTGCTCCCTAAGGGGTCCCTTTGCATTTAACCTTGATTCGAACATTTTTATAAAATCCAAAAATAATCTTTTCGACACGAGGTCTTCTCTTATATCTTCGTTATGACCTCTAGTATTTAATTACCAAGATTGGTAACCGAATTACTCGTTTTAATGGGGGTCAATTGAAGTTACGAACTCACGCTTACGATTACGAACTACTTTTACGAATTTCACGATTTCTCCTAAACCGTAAATCCGAATGCTACGATTCTTTCGCCAAAATGATCTATGAATCAAGGTCTAACATAACATGGCAGTGGTGAACAAGGTCAGTTGGGTTTGGGTCCGAAAGTCATGCACCAAACATGGTATTGCAAAATCAGGCATTACGACGGCTATAAACTTAACGTTTTCGAGATTTAAATCTCATTCCAAAGCACAACCAAACCTCACAACCATCATAAACAACAAATATACTCCATTAATAGCCTCAAACCGTGCATAATCAGTGGGTTCTTTATTTTTATAAAAATCTATCGATAACTCATGCAATCGCTAAACTAAACGCATAAACGACTAACCCATAACCTTAATTACTCATCCATGCTTTCAATTTCAATTTCTAAGAAGTTTCAAAATACAAATTACTGTAGCACAGCCTATAAATCATGAGAAATGAACAAGCTAAGGTTGGAGGTGAAGAGAGTGGTTACCGTACATGCATAGAGCTCGGAAAGGGCTTCGATTGGAGTACTAGAACGCAAGAAACAGGCAAGGCTAGCCATGATTTCCTTTGGCAAGCATGAAATTCAGCCATGGAGAGAAAAAGAGGGAGGAAGATGAGAGAAATAAGAGATATTTTCTTTTGGTATAGTTTTAATAAATCTAAATGAGTTTCTGTTCCGTGTGCGAGCGTATACCGTAACCTACCGTGCATCTCGTCCTTCTTCCTTCTCTTTCTTTTAAAAAAAATCAATTTCTATTCCTCAAATAACTTTTCTAATTGTTCACTTAGTCACCACTTACTAATATGAAGCTCTCTCTGAAATTTGAGATTTTTCGGATTTCTGGATATTTTCCATCATTCACTTGATCGTTTCTACATCGTTAAATCAATTTTCTCCAATTTGCTCTTTTCTGAATTCTGACGAATCCTACTTACGTTTATATATATCCTAGATTGAGAATATGTCTTTGAAATATTTCTTTGGAATCAATAATTAGTCCATCCCAATTTCTGGTCCAATCTGGTCTGTTTAGGGAAAAATAATTTTTGAATTTCTGCAATCTGACGAGACGATCTTACGTTTATATATTCCATAGATTGTGAATACGTCCTCAAATTAGAACTCTTTAAACAAATCAATACTTCATCTTATAATCAACCTCATCTACTTTGCCATGAGGTGTCATCTTCTCATTGGTTGGTTTAGATTACCTTTATCCATCCATAATTTCAAGATAGTCCCTAGCTTTATGGTTATTGCATCCAAGTCCTTCCTTCCATTTAATATTGCACTAAGGGGCTTCTTTTATTAAATATCTTCTCATACACTCTTTGACTTGTAGTTGGGCCAATTATTGGGCTTTTACCAAGCTATTGGGCTTTTTGCAAAGTTCTTTCGTCATTCGATCCATCGTAAGATTTCTGTGTTTGTCTCAGTGGTTTATCTTTTGTAAATCCCTTGGATATAATTCTCTTGACGATCATGTAGGATATTTAATCTTGATATGAACTCAATCCATAATCCATAATTCATTCGCTTTATCGCTTAATCCCGTTATGAAGTCTCGGCGGTTTCTAGAACGCTTATTTCACTATCTCAGTGGTTTTCGTTCTAGATTCTCAATTCTCATTTCATAAATTATGAAATATAAAATCCTCAATTCCTCAATCTTAATATCTTATTTCTTGAATATAATATTATTTAATTCACTACCCGGTTGAATATTACCTCAAAATAGAATTTGGAATTTCTGAATTCCGATCGTCTCTGCATACACTTATTTCCTCCGTGGATTACTAATATGACTTCGAAACATCCATACCACGTCTCATACATAGGGTGGTGTGAAAAGTTTTCTAACTTATAAAATCAATATTCATCCATTCAAATTACTATTCACGTATGAAAAACACTATTCATTAAAAACTGAAGGATTCTCTCAAATCCATAAATTAGGGTTATCATACCAACTCATTTCTCATCTCCCCTCTAAGGTTCATTAGCGTATTCCCTGGACGATAGATTATTCTTATCTATGTCCTCAAACATTGGATTACTCTATTTTGACAATATACAAATGAATCAAGATCATCGTCCACAGCAATATCCATTCATTACAATCATTGTTCTTTGGAATCACCACTCACTCATGTACTTAATCATAATAAGAAAAGTTTTAAATTCTATCGAAAATTCGGGTTATTACAATAAACTTCACATAATTTGGCATTTGCTCAAGAGCTTCTACAAGTGGAATGTTGATGTGAAGTTGCTTAAGAACATCTAGAAATTTCTTGAACTGATCATCTTGCTTCTGCTTTTGAAACCGTTGAGGGAATGGTGGTTGTGGTTGGGGTGTAGGAACCACTTTAGAAGTTTGGACACCACTATTTTCTGCATTTTTACCTTCACCCTTATTTGTAGAGGTATCACCTTCTTTAGCTTTAGCTTCAGCTTTCTCCAAGACTTTCCCGCTTCTCAAAGTAATAGCCTTGCAATGCGCATTCCCATCATTCTTAGGTTTTTCAGTGTCGCTAGGAAGAGTGCCATGTGGTCGATTCCTTAGCTCATTCGCTAGTTGCCCAACTTGATTCTCCAAGTTTCTAAGTGATGCGGCTTGACTTTGTATGAGAGCATCGCTATTTGCCATGTATGCCTTGAGCATATTTTCTAGAGAATTAGATTGAGATGCTTGTTGAGGCTGTTGTTGTTGAGCTTGTTGAGAAAAACCTGGTGGATAATTGGGCCGATAAGTATTTGATGAAGTTCCAGAAGTAGTCCCTTGATTGCTCCATGAGAAGTTAGGATGTTGCCTCCATGATTGATTGTAAGTGTTTGAATAAGGGCCACTCCTATTTTGATTTCCCACATAGTAGACAGATTCAGGATTCAAAGGACAATTATCATACGTATGCTCTTCACCACAATACACACATGAGACATTCTTGACTTGATTGACCTGCTGATTACCCGACTGTCCCATAGACTGATTTCCTCCCGTCGTCAAATTCTTGAGCATATTCTCAATGGATGACATTTGAGCCTTCATTGAAGTTACAGCATCAACTTCAAATAAACCAGCTACATTCTTTCCAGCTTGAGCTCTGTTAGATGTCTACTGATGATTGTTTGTTGCAATTGTCTCAAGAATCTCATATGCCTGATTATATGATTTGGCTAGCAGAGCTCCATTTGAAGATGCATCAACCACCAGCTTTGTCTTAGTATTGAATCAATAACAAATATCACAAGTATGAATCAATAACAATTGTAGAAGGGGGGTTGAATACAATTGTATAAGATTTTCGACTTAAAACAAATATCACAAGTATGAATCAATAACAGCTTTATTAATTTTGATATAAAACTGTTACAAAACTCTCTTAAGAAATTCTTATGTTCTTAAGAGCTGCTAGGTTACAATATATCTCGTGTAAGCGATTACTTAATGTAAAACCTAAACTGTGTTTATATAGTGTACACAGTTGCACTATCAATTACATATATCTCTGAATCAATTACATATATCTCTGAATGCATATCTTGTATGATAGCTGCATTCCTACAAATTAGGAACCGACATATCAATCTTCCTTGATCTCTGGTTGATGAGAATCTTCATCAAATACTGACCAGCTTCTAATCCTGATAATCCAATACTGACGTTGTATTCCTGATGACGTCAGCATCAGTATCTGATCAGTAATGCCCAGATCCTGATCATCTCTTGAATCAATATCTAACAATCTCCCCCAATTTGTTCTTTATAAAACAAAGCACAAATTCCTTGATTCAAGATGTCAAAAACTCAAAACAAAATACCTTCTAAAAATCATCAGGAACAGTTTCAAAAATTCTTTGATAAAACAGATTCAGTCTCAAGAATTCAGATAACAATTCTTCTTCCTTGCTTTCAAGAATTTGAATCAGTTTCTTCTTCAGATTTTTGAGTTCTTCATCTTCCTCATTAATCTGATAGATAGCTGCCCTGAGATTCTGAATTGAGTTTCTCGGAAGATCTAAGTCACCTAGCAATACATAAGCAATTTCCTTCCCATCTGGATTTAGAGACAGTTGTTCCATACCTAGATACACTTCTTTAACAGCTGTACCTTTCTTCATTTCAACCTCTATATCTCTTAAATTTAAGTACATGGGAATATAATTGCCATCATACCTTGTTCCTCCATCCATGAATCTCTGTCTAATCTTCATGTAAATCATGACACACCAATTTTGATAAACTTCTCTTTCACTATCATTTATTCTTTTACTTCTGAGAAGATACAGAACATATTTCAGTTCTTTTGCAGATTTACACAACAATTCATGAATAGGAATCTTCTTCACACTTCCATCTTTCATGAAGTACACCAGCTTCTCTATTTTCTTTGCATCAGCATGACAATCAGTAATGATAGCAACAGCTTCAAGTTTCCAAAGATGATCTACAGTTAACTCATCCCCAATCTTATCAACTAGAGCATATTGATCAATTTGTGCAATGAAAATAACCAGTGCATGACTATATCCAATTCCTCCTCTGGTGCCAGGTTCCCATCCTTTCAAACCAGATTGCATACTCACCCATTTTGGTGGATTTTCAGCAATAAATGTAGTAGACTCTGTTTTAACAATCAGAAATTCATTGATCAAAGAAGACTCTTTTATCAATCCAGCTGATATGAACACAACTGATTTCCTATAATCAACCTTATCCTCCTCCTTTTTCTTACTCTTCTTCTTCTCATTAGTTGGATAATCCTGCTGATGTTCAGGAACAGATCTATCTCTATCATACCATAACTTCCTGTCTGATCGATGAACATTTCTTAAGTAGTCTCTGGTTGTTATCTTTTCTGCTTTTCTGGCTTTAGCTCTGATTTCACTTTCTCTCTCAAATCTACTGAAGTTTTCTTGTTCATACTCCAATGTATCTTCAAAAACTTCCATATTGTGAAATTCAACCACAACCTTAAGAATCATAATCTTAAGTTCTTTTAAAATTTCAGCCTCTTCAGAATCAGAAACAACACCAGAAATCGAATCAACGACTGACTTCTCATTAGATGCAGTAGATTGAACAGCTACCTTACTCTTCCTTTTCAAAGGCAATATCTCCTCTTCAATTTCTTCAGGAGCATTGAATCTGTTGTCTGGAGTTAATGCAAGAGATAGTGGAGTTTTCTTCTTTTCATTTTCAGAAACATCTTTCAATTTGATTCCACTAGATCTTGTTTGCCTTGAACTTGTTTGAGCAGATAATCTTCCTCTATTTCTGTATCTTCCTCCTCTGCCTCTTCCTCTTCTTGCAGCAAGAGCTTTATTCTGTTTTGCAAACTCTTCAAAGATCCTGTTATGTTCTTCTAAGGACTCATCAGTAGTCATGTTTGGATTTTCTTCAGTAGATAAGACAAGTGCTTTCTCAGCATGATACTGTTGAACTCTTTTGTCTTTATGAAATAATTTAAGAACACGACCATCCCCAGTGTCAAGTTCATGAAACAGATTAGCAGCATCTTCATCCTGTTCCACATACACATCATCCTCAGGAATGGTTGACAGAGTTTGACCAGGTGTCACTGTCTTCTTTCCAGATTCAGAAACATGAGTTGACTGCTTAGTTTGAGTATTCATTCTCTTTGTCACTAAAGCAACATCAGAGGTTTCAACTTTATGATGTGACTTAGCACCACCATCATTTCCAGAATTATCATCATCCTTTTGTACAACTGGATCAGGTGAACATTTTGTTTTGACTATCTTCTCCCCCTTTTTGACATCAGTATCGTCCTGAATGAAGAAAGACAATATAAGCTTGAGGGTTTCATCAATTGTATCAACTTTTGATTCCAAGATAGTCATTCTAGAATCCAATCTCTTGTCAAGAGCTTTAATATCATCTGCAAGAAGGCATTCTTGAGAAGCAGTAGCAGATATAGAAACAGATGTTTGAATACCCGCTTGAAATTTATCTGTTACAGCCTTCATAGAGTCAATCTCACTCTTCAATCCCTTTGCTAGAAGAGCATTGGTTTTGAGAAGAGCCTTAAGTTCAGGTGTCGGCATCCGCGTAGCAATATGACCAGAATGAAAAAGAGCATTTTGAAAATTCATCTCAGCAGGTGGTTCATTCCATTCTGTATCCCATTCATGTCCTCTTGCAGCTCGAGTATCAGGAGGAAGAAGTGAACTATACTCCCCTCTGAATTCTTCTTGAGTCATTGACTGCATGTATCTACTTGAAGACCCATAAGTAGATTGGAGACTTGCTTTTATAGCTGCCTTCATTTGCTTTGTCTCAAGATCAACATGATCATCATCATCATCATCATCTGAGCCACCACCAGCCTCAGGAAGTTTATTTTCAACATCATCATCAGGAAGCATAATACATTTCAGTTTCAAAACACCAGTGGATACATCTGGTGAATCCTGATGACCTGCAGACAAATTAGTAACATTTCCTAAATCTCTCTTTTCTTTTAAAGTGATCTCATCACTTCTCACAATGTTACCTAAGTTACTTTCAATAGCAACTTCTACCTCACTAGAAGTTAATAACTTCTCACTCTTTTCTACCTCTCCTTTTTCCAGTTCAGGAGACTGCCTCTCATCACTCTTCTTTTTCTCTAAATGTTCACTCTCAATCTCACAAGAAAGGTTCTGGCTCATTAAATGTGAAGAAATAAGAGGTGGTTGAGAAGAGTGGTCTGAAGTCATACAAATAAAGGTATCCCTTTTATCAGGTCTATCTGTAATCATACTATCAGTAGTAAATGAAGTAGAGAAAGAGATGTTACCTGATGAAGTAGTTAAAGAATCCATTGGCCTTGCTGAAATTGGCTCAATAAGCAATGGAATAAGTAGATCAGTAGTACTTTCATCAGGATTGACCACTGCAACTATAGCATGACTTGCATCAGTATTTGCTACTGATGGTTCTTGTGTAGTCTAAGGTTTTGAAGCTTCTTCAACACTTTGAGTCAAAGGTTCTTGTGTACTTCCCTCAAATGCAGTGTCAGCAATCACTCTATCACATTCAGCAATGTGTAAATCATGAGCAGCTTTTTCTGCCAGACTTCTAGCAAGTTCAATTTCAATTTCAGAAGCCCCTTGAGCATTGTCAGGAAACTCCCCTGCTGATGTGAGTTTGCCAGCATCTTCACTTTGAGAAGATGGTTCTTGTGGGGCAGGAATATTCTTGTCTTCACCTTCCCTTTGAGAAGATGGTTCTTGTGGGACTATTCCTTCAGAAATGTCTGTACCTACACTATGAGTAGGTGGTTCTTGTGTGACTGGATCTGCAATAGCTTCTGAACTCCTTGGAAGTTCAGGTTCTTGTGGGCTGGATCCTCTCAGAGATGACACAGTAGTCCTCTGTTTCTTATGTCTGTGAAAGACATTTGCTTCAGCAGTTTTTACTTCAAGTGATGAAGGTTTAACACCCAGCTGAGCAGCAATAGCATTTACTTGATCGACGGACATCTCAATAATTCTTCTCTTTGGAGATTCAGATGCTGGAGAATCAGAAATCTCAACAGTCTTCATAGGTGAAGTATCAGGAGTAGAGATGTCAGGATTAGCAGTAGCGTCAGGAACTGATGATCCATCCTGATTAACAACATCAGGATTGCCTTCAATAGCATCAGTAAGATTCATAAATTCTGTGTGATCAACAAATTTGCCTTTGCTGATTAATCTTCTTCTTTTCTTTGGCTTTTCAGAGACAGCCACTTCTTTTGTATCAACAACATCAATCTCCTTCTTTTTCAACAAGACTGATATAGGCATTGTATCATCATCAGAATCAGAAATAGCTCCTTGATCAACTTTCCTTTTCACTCCTATTCCTTTATTCAAACCAGATGTTTCAACAACTCTTTGTCCACCCCCTTGTGACTTCATTTGAGAGAGAGTTGGAGTGGAGAAATCCTTTGACCCTGATTGCCTCTTAGACACATCAGATCTAGCTGATTTCTTTGATTTTACAACTGATACCTTTTGTGAGACACCAGAGGTGGTTAACTGTTTAGGTAAGTGTTTAGGTTGTGTGCTTGTGTCAGGAATAGGATGTGTAAGATCCTGTTCCATAGCACCAGTTGCTGAGCCATATTGAATAGGCATTCTCTCTCTTAAAAGAGACCACACTTCATCAGGAATGTATGGAGATCCCACAAACTTATTCGCCTTATCAGAGTTGATTAGACTCTTTATATTGTTTTCTGAGATTTTACATATCGGCAAAATTGTATCATTCTCAAAAACAGCATGAGGACATAAGTGAGAAAATATTAATTGAAGAAATCTAAGAAAGCAAACATAACCACATTTATCTGCTTTTCTTTCACTTAATGCCTTTAGTATAAAGGAACCATAATCAAATGAGAGATCATGAATTAGAGAGTACCCAATTTTAGCTGAACCTGTGGGTAAGGCATCAAAGTTTGACACTTTATTCAAGAAACATCTGCTGATTGTGTCAAAGAAGAAATTCCATTCCTTCTTGAGCTTTGTCCTATAGAGCTCTCCAAACTTCTTTGGTGTTCCATTGTAACCCAAGCTTACAACATACTCAAGAAGTTTTGCATCAGGAACTTTGAACACAAGCTTACCAATGATTGACGGTAAGTGTAGGGCTTCAGTGACAATCTCAGGTGTCACATAATATGTAACATTGTCATATTCAAAGCTCATCTGAGGATTTTCTGATGGAAGACTTTTCTCAAAAACACTTGTGTTCCAAACCTGCATAACAGACTTAAAAGATATCTTGGCAGGTTGGGTTAGAGCATAATTGATTGGGCTTGAGGCCAAAAAGTCCTGAATAATGTGGAAATCACTCGACAAGTCCTGATGATCTAGAACTGCAGTGAAGTTATTAGTATTAAAAGTAACTCCATTGATTACCACCTTGCTGTTCATGAATAAGTTCTCCATTGGAATTTCAAACACAAAAGATGTGTTAATTTTGAAATTAGGGTTTTAGAGTGCAAAGACAAAGAGAGACGATGCTTTACTGATAGTTTGAGAAAAATAAATCAATTAGTAAACTAAATTGATATTGGACAATACTTGTAACTTCTCAAAGACAGGTGTCAGTAAATCATTCGTTTATGCTAAAGTAATGGACCAAATTACGTGAGAGAGTGGTGAGGATTACACGCGTCATGACTTACATCTATAACTGTATGTAAGCATCGAGTGAGCACACGCGCTACGTATTATTCGGAAAATAAAATTGTGACCAAAATAAAACATGGTAATTTTGTTTTAAATAAAGAAATTTAAAACATCACAATCGAATAATACCAGGTACTTGCACCAGTAATATGAATCGTTTCATATTCTCGTTCCACCCTTCTCTATTTAATCTTAGAGACTTGTCCACTTACTTCTATAACGCTTCATTCTCTCCTGTAAGAAAAATCAGAAAAACCCTTCTCATCAAAAGTCTTAACAATGTCGAACCTTACCATCATTGAGAAAAACCTTCATCTCTTAGAGAAAAGAGATATATTTAGTTATACTCGTGAAGAGTTTGATGCTTTCGACTGGGAAAGACAACTGGAGACTCTCTGGTTGCAGATGGATGCAGGTCTCGAAAAAATCGAGAAGGAAAAACCTGCAAAAGTGATCGACATTGATGCTGCCCTCCAAACAGCATTCGCATGGCTTTCATCTAAGGCATCCTCATCCAACTCCATCAACCATTGTTAATGAATATGTCAGCAAAAATAACCTTATCCCTGTCAACTTCCACCCAAACAAAGTGGCAAAGATGGGATCTGGGATGGCTATTAACAATGGAGTGGATTGGTCTCTTATTTCCTGTTGAATAGATTAGTGGATAGAGAACACAAAAAGATGTAATCTTTGAATGTAAACTCTTTCTTATTATCAATGAAAAATCTTGTTATTCTATTCTATTCAATGTTTTTCCTGATTTAACATGTTATCTGGAAATAAATATGAGGACTAATTAAAGTGATCACATTATCAAGAATTCAATAACATTAAACATAGCTTGAATCAGGAAATTGAGATAAAATGAAGACAATTAGATTCTGACAAAATACTGATTATCGAATCGTTGCATCAGGATTCGACGTTGACCACTGTCAGGATTGACTTTCCATCAGTATTTGCAAGTCGTCAGTATCTGATGACTTCTTTCTCTCAGGAACTGCCATAGTTTACCATTCCAAGTTCATTCACCAACTTTGTAAAAGTAGCCTCAGGTAGTTGCTTGGTGAATATATCAGCTAACTGTTGATCAGTAGGAACAAAATGAAGTTCAATTGTTCCTTCCAGTACTTGTTCTCTTATGAAGTGATACCTGATACTGATGTGCTTTGTAAGAGAATGTTGAACTGGATTTCCTGTCATAGCAATAGCACTTTGGTTATCACAATAAATAGGTATTTTTGAAAATGACAAACCATAGTCCATTAGCTGATTTCTCATCCACATGATCTGAGCACAACAGCTTCCAGCAGCAATGTATTCAGCTTCTGCAGTTGATGTGGAGATAGACTTTTGCTTTTTACTGAACCAAGAAACTAGTCTTCCTCCAAGAAACTGACAACTGCCTGAAGTACTTTTCCTGTCTATTTTGCATCCAGCAAAATCAGCATCTGAATAGCCACATAAACTAAAATCTGATTCTCTGGCATACCAAAGGCCAAGTGAAGATGTGCCCTTTAGATATCTGAAAATCCTTTTTACTGCAATGAGATGTGGTTCTTTAGGATTTGCTTGAAATCTTGCACATAGACAGGTTGCATACATAATATCTGGTCTGCTAGCAGTTAGATATAAGAGTGAGCCAATCATTCCTCTATAGTTGGTTACATCTACTTCAGTTCCTTGATCAGGATCAAGCTTTGTAGCTGTAGCTATAGGAGTTGAAGCTGTAGAGCTGTCTTGCATGTTAAACCTTTTCAGTAAGTTCTTTGTGTATTTTGACTGATTGATAAAAATCCCTTCATCAGTCTGTTTAACTTGAAGACCTAAGAAATAGCTCATTTCACCCATCATGCTCATTTGATATCTCGACTGCATTAGCTTTGAAAACTTCTCACACAGCTTAGTATTAGTTGACCCAAAAATGATATCATCAACATATATTTGAACTAACAGCAAATCCTTACCATGATTCAAATAAAACAAGGTTTTATCAATTGTACCTCTGTTGAATCCACTTTCCAGTAAGAATTGAGCTAAGGTTTCATACCAGGCTCTTGGAGCTTGCTTTAGTCCATAAAGTGCTTTATCCAGTCTATAGACATGATCTGGATGTTTGGGATCAATAAATCCTGGAGGTTGTTCAACATATACCTCCTCTTCCAGTTCTCCATTGAGAAATGCACTTTTTACGTCCATCTGGAATACTTTGAATTTCTTGTGGGCTGCATATGCCAGAAAAATTCTGATGGCCTCCAGTCTTGCAACAGGAGCAAAAGTCTCATCATAATCTATTCCTTCCTGTTGAGAATACCCCTTTGCTACTAGTCTTGCTTTATTTCTCACAATTGTGCCATCTGAATCAGTTTTATTTCTGAATACCCACTTTGTACCTACAATAGACCTTCCTTTGGGTCTTGGTACAAGTTTCCAGACTTCATTTCTTTCAAACTCATTTAGTTCTTCTTGCATAGCTGTCACCCAATCAGCATCCTTA
Source organism: Kitagawia praeruptora (assembly GCA_037693485.1). Classification (NCBI taxonomy): domain Eukaryota; kingdom Viridiplantae; phylum Streptophyta; class Magnoliopsida; order Apiales; family Apiaceae; genus Kitagawia; species Kitagawia praeruptora. Next base: position 85,256,206 of record CM075353.1, on the reverse strand, counting down.
AGTGCATCTTCAACTTTCTTGGGCTCCTCATTTGACAGAAAGTTATTATATAAACATTCATTTTGAGTTGCACTTCTTGTTTTAACACCTGCTTCAGGATTCCCAATGATTAAATCAGGAGTATGACTTTTTGTCCATTTCCTTGCTGATGGTAAGTCATTTCTTGAACTGGATGCTCCCCCTGGATTGGTGTTTTCTTCAAAAGAACTAGAGTTGCTAGAAGCTCCCCCTGAGATAGTGCTATCTCTTTCTGATATACTATCTTGATTGTCACTTGAGTCTGTTTCTGATGATTCTCTACTTGATGTTTGAGTTGTATCAGCACTAGTGATGTCTCGCTCTTGCTCCCCCTCAACATTTGCATTATTTGAGTCATCATCAGTAACAGGTGTTTGATCAGGAATTGATCGATCGTCAGGATCTGACAGAATATCAGTATCTGACGTGACTTCATCAGGATTGTTGGTAGCTTCATTTACAAAAGTCAAACTGTCATGAGAGTCTTCTTTTATTCCTGTTAGCTTTCTATCATCAGAAGATACATTAATAGACTCCATGACTGTCTTTGTTCTTAGATTGTAGACTTTAAAGGCTCTTCTTGTTGGATAGCCAATAAAGATGGCCTCATCAGCTTTTGTCTCAAATTTTCCTAGCTGTTCTGGATGAGGTCTTAGAACAAAGCATTTGCAGCCAAACACATGTAGATGCTTCAAACTTGGCTTCTTTTCCTTAATCATCTGATAAGGAGTTACACCATGTCTGTTGATTAGTGTAATATTTTGAGTGTAACATGCTGTGTTGACTGCTTCTGCCCAGAAATATGTAGGTAGTTTTGCTTCTTCCAACATAGTTCTGCCAACTTCGATAAGAGTTCTGTTCTTTCTTTCAACTACTCCATTTTGCTGAGGAGTGCCAGGATCAGAGAATTGTTGAACTATTCCTTTGTATTTGCAGAACTCTTCCATTGCTGAATTCTTGAATTCAGTCCCATTATCACTTCTCAGAATCTTGACTTTGTATTCCGTGCCAGTTTCAATAAGTCTAACATGGTCCAGCAGTATTTCAGCAGTTTCATCTTTTCTGTGAAGAAAATAAACCCAGGTAAATCTAGTATATTCATCAACAATGACTAGAGTATACCTTTTCTTACTGATGGACATAATATTCACTGGTCCAAACAAGTCGAGGTGTAGCATGTGATATGGTTCATCAATTGAGGATTCAGATTTACTCTTGAATGATGTCCTTCTCTGTTTATCCTTCTGACAAGCATCACAGAGTCCATCAGGAGTATATAGAGCCTTTGGTAATCCTCTCACCAAGTCTTTCTTAACCAACTCATTTATATTGTTGAAGTTGAGATGAGAAAGCTTCTTATGCCAATTCCAACTTTCATCTACAGATGCTTTACTGATGAGGCATGTAGTTGGATTTTCAGTATTAGTGTGAATGTTGGCTTCATAAATGTTACCATGTCTTTGACCTGTTAATGCAATCTTTCCTGAAGATTTGCTAATAACTTCAAAATGAGTATCATTAAAGTTGACACGATAACCTCTATCTATGATCTGACTAACACTTAACATATTGTGCTTTAGTCCTTTCACCAGAGCTACTTTTTCAATGATGACATTTCCAATTACAATGCTGCCATATCCCAAAGTTTGTCCAATGTTGCCATCTCCATAAGACACAGTTGGGCCAGCCTTTTCCTCAAATTCTGATAGCAAGGTTTTGTCTCCAGTCATGTGCACAGAACATCCACTATCCATGACTAACACATTTTTCTTTTTACCCTGCAATCAGAATCACAAAGAACTCAGTTAGAATTTTTAAGAACCCACACTTGTTGGGTTCTCTTTTCATGCAATTTAACATCTTTATCAGTAGAAGATTTTCTTGTAAAGACATTTTCATCAGAATTAACTCCATCAGAATTAGTCTTTATCTTGACAGATGCATGATTAATATTCAAGTTCTTTGTTTTTTCCAAAATTTGCACTTTTATTGAACTTAGGCAAAGGCTCATAATAATTATAGTACAAATTTTGGTATTCTTCACATGTATAAATAGAATGCCATTTACTGCCACAATGGAAACAAGGATTCTGTGGTTTATAGAATACTGATTTATTCCTAATGTCAGACTTAGGAACTACAGTTAGCTTCTTTTTACTCCTCCTGCAATCAATAGCAAGATGATTAGAATTACCACAGTTAAAGCATGCTTTTCTTGGTGCATTTGGAATATACTTATAATTATTTTCCTTGTTTATTCCAACTTTACCATTCCTGTTCCTTTTGACAGTTGGAACTCTCTTCCTATCTGTTACCTCACAGATTCTATTCCTTAATTGCTTCTTGGACAAAAGACCTACATTCTTGTTTTTGACAGTTCTAGACTCAGAATGATGTGTAGAAGTAGACCCCTCTTCTGAAGTAGATTTGGGAATCTCTGGATACACATAATTAACTGGTTTTAATTTGGTTTTAGTACTGTCTGTAGCATATCTGTAGGTTTTTGGATTTGTTGAGTCATCAACTATAACTCTTCCAGGGTTAGATGAAACAACCTTTCCTTTGTCCTTTTTCTCATTTTCTGGCTTATACCCTAAACACTCTTTCCAGTTTTTATCAGAAATAATTTCATGAGTTTTTGTACCAGAATGTGTCCAGGTTCTGAGTTTTTCATTAGCATCTTTAAGTTGCCTCTCAAGTTCATTACATTTAAACTCCGTTTCAAGTTTCATGTGTTTAGCATTATCACATTCTGCTTGAACTTCATGCAAGAAAATTAACTCAGCTTCTAAATGATCATTTCTCTTAATAACCTCTGCCATTTCAGATTTTATTCTTGTATTTTCAAGAGATTGACTCCTAAAACTAATATGCAGAGATTTTAAGAAAGATCTTAGCTCAGAAACATTATTAGTATCAAAATCAAATAAAACTTCAGATACCTTATTTTCACCAGCAGAAGTCTCATCAGTTTTAGCCATCAAAGCATAATTAACTTTTTCTTCTTCAGAGTCAGATGATGAGTCCATCCAATCCTTGCTTGAAGAAATGAGAGCTTTGGTTTTGGTCTTCTTGAACTCAGTTGCAAAATGACCTATTCCATCACAGTTATAGCATCTGATTTTTGACTTGTCAAACTTGCTGCTTTTTGCCTTCTTTCTTCTTGTACCTGTCTTTATCAGCATTGAAGGTTTTCTTCTGGAATTTCCCTTGCTTCCTAGCCTTTCTGAACTTCATCTTTTTGAAGCCCTTGACTATCATAGCAACCATTTCCATCATATCAGAATCAGTAGAGTCATCATCAGTATCAGGATCAGACTCAGTATCAGTATCTGATGATGAGTCATCAGGAATTGACTCTTCCATTCTACTCTTTCGGTTAAGAACCTCCTCAGCTTTTCCCTTTGATTTTGATTCAACATTCAAAGCAACAGCTTTTGCTTTGACATTTTTCTTGTTCTTCCTCTGTTGAACCTCAAGATCATGAGTTCTTAGCATCCCATAGACTTCATCAAGAGACAGCATCTTCAAATCATATTGATGCCTTATGATTGAAGCTTGAGTATCCCACTCTTCAGTTAAAGCTCTGAGAAACTTGGTATTCGAATCCTCTGGATCATACTCTTTGCCAACCAGTGATAGATTGTTCAGTAAAGTCAAGAATCTATCATACATATCAGTAAGGCTTTCATCAGATTTAGCATCGAATTGCTCATACTCCTTAATCAACAGAGCCCTTCTGTTTCTTTTGATAGATTCAGTACCTTGACATTGAGTTTCCAAAGTATCCCAAATTTCCTTTGCAGTCTTGCATGCTATTACCCTGTTAGACATGACATTATCAAGACTGTTATGCAAAATATTCTTTACCTTTGCATCTTTGAGTACTTGAACCTTTTCTTCTGTCGTCCATTCACTCTTTGCCTTAATGACATAGTGTTCAGCAATAGTCTCTGTTCTTGCAACTAGTTTTGTTGGAAGAAATGGTCCATCATTGATCCTGTCAAGATAGTCAGGATCAGTTGCTTCCAGATACATCAACATTTTCACTTTCCAGGTTGGATACTCAGTCTTCTTGAGAATTGGAATTTTAATGCTTTCATACTTGCTTGTCGACATCTTAAGATCGTTTCTGATTTAAATTAATCAGTTTAGCTCTGATACCAATTGTTGCCCAGTAAATAACAATTGTAGAAGGGGGGTTGAATACAATTGTATAAGATTTTCGACTTAAAACAAATATCACAAGTATGAATCAATAACAGCTTTATTAATTCTGATATAAAACTGTTACAAAACTCTCTTAAGAAATTCTTATGTTCTTAAGAGCTGCTAGGTTACAATATATCTCGTGTAAGCGATTACTTAATGTAAAACCTAAATTGTGTTTATATAGTGTACACAGTTGCACTATCAATTACATATATCTCTGAATCAATTACATATATCTCTGAATGCATATCTTGTATGATAGCTGCATTCCTACAAATTAGGAACCGACATATCAATCTTCCTTGATCTCTGGTTGATGAGAATCTTCATCAAATACTGACCAGCTTCTAATCCTGATAATCCAATACTGACGTTGTATTCCTGATGACGTCAGCATCAGTATCTGATCAGTAATGCCCAGATCCTGATCATCTCTTGAATCAATATCTAACAGAATGTAATGAAGAAGACCATGATGTGGGCATTTTCTCAGTAATGCCTTGAATCTTTCCCATGCCTCATATAAGGTCTCATCATCCTGTTGCTGAAAAGAATTAATCTCATTGCGAAGCTTTGCATTCTTGGTAGGAGGAAAATACTTCATTAGAAATTTCTCTGCCAAATCCTCCCAGTTAACCACCGAACCTGGTTGCAATGAATTCAACCAATCTCTAGCCATGTCCCTCACAGAATATGGGAACAACTTCAATCTCAAAGCATCATTTGTGACTCCATTTAGTTTGAAAGAATCACAAACCTCAGCAAACAACCGAAGATGAAGATGAGGATCCTCGGTAGACTTCCCACTGAACTGACCGATAGTCTGCAGCATCTGAAACATGACTGGCTTCAGCTCAAACTGTGCTGCCTGGATAACAGGGTTGACAATCCCCGAGTTTAGCTCACCAACACGAGGTCTTCCATACTGCCGAATGGCACTGTCTCTATCATCCAACACCATTGTGCCATCTGCAGCATTCCGGTTATTAGCATTTTCATCACCCATGACTTTATTTACTTCCTTAGCTTTAAATTACAATTTTCTTCTCGTCTTGAAGGTCCGCTCAATTTCAGGATCAAAAGCAAATAATCCCGATAGTTCCTCGTTCATACACAAAGACACCTGAAAAGAAAGACTTTTACTCCCATTAGTCACAGAAGTAACAAAAACCAAATCACAAGAAAATTAACTTAGCAATTAGCACTAAACAGTCCCCGGCAGCGGCGCCAAAAACTTGTTGCGTAAAATTCAGTTGTGCAAGTGTACACAATCGCAAACAAGTAATATAGTAGTAAATACCAGATTCGTACCTCAAGGACAGCTAATTTTGTATCAATTGCAAGTTTTATCTAGCAAAGTGATTTATCGAACCAAAAATATTGTTTGAAGATTTTATACTAATTAATTAAACTAAATTTACCAACTAAATTAACTAGCAAGAAAGTTGTTGTGAATCAAATATGAGAAGACAAGTCAGGATAATTACTTCCCCCTAGCACATGGAAATCAGTTAACAAGCCTCACAGCACCGTCACAATCCACAGTCTACTAGCTAGAATTCTATGGTCATGGGTTTCTCTCGAAATCACCATGGTCTAATTCCTATCAAATAAACTAACATATGTCTATGCCAATTTACTTCTCAGAATTCAATTAAACATCAATTCATAAAGCTATGCATGATCACAATATATTTCTATACCGCAACAATATTAAATCAATCGATCTAAGCATGCACCATTCAAGTTTTGTGTCAATTAATTATATTCCTCTCAGAATTATAATTAACTCGTTAACCCACTAATGTTGATCAGGCAAAAGCAAGTATTAGCATGAAAAACACTTGAATGAATAAACCATGGAATTGCAAATAGCACTATTCAACAAATCACCAATAACCCATGCTAGGGTTCCATAAAAATCCCAACTATAATAATTTAGTTCATAATCAAGATCTCAAAATCACACAATAAATAAGTGTATGAATACATGATATGAAAAGATAAAGAGAGAATTTCAAACAATTAATGGAGAAAACAAATCCAAGAATTTCTTCTATGGCTGGGTCTCCGTCTTCTGCTCTTCTTTCTCTCTAGGGTATGATAGGTTATGATTTTGTATTCTCTGTGAATTGCGTGTGTCTCTTTTTTTTTTTGTAACTATCATCTAATATATATAGCCCCAAGGATGTGTTTAATATAGCCCTAATTATCCTCCAAGACATTCCTTATTGAAATAGAAATCAATTAGTACTTTCCCCATTTAAATCTGAAAAGCTGAAAACTATTTTATTTTTTCCGCACGGGCGCTGCAGCGCTGTGATTATACTAAGAAGTCGCGCTGTTGCGCCGCTGCTAATCTGCTAACTCCATTTTTTTTTTCCTTTCGCGCGCTCTTGCGCTGGAACTCGCGCAGCTGCGCCAGACATGCTCTGATCTGCTCATTCTCTTCCCCTGCTCTTGTCTCGACAGTGAGTCGTGCGCGCTATTGCGCCTACTTCGAGCGCTACAGCGCCAACATCAATCTGCCCACTCTTTTCCTCGCGTCGCTACTTCAAAAGATGTCCACCAGCGCTCCTGCGCTCCACAAGGCGCCCCAGCGCTATACCAAATCTGTCTAGCAACTTTGCTTTGATGAATTTCCTCATTTTCCTTCATCGATTCTTCCGTAACTTCACACTCTTCAATGTTGAACTCAAAATCACCAAATAATCAACAAAAAATCACATTCTTGCCTCTAACTCCAAATCTTGCAAAAATCTCACAAAACACATTAAACGTACCACAATATCGAAGTCAGATAATCAAATTAAACCGAATAAAAGGGCTAAAAATGGTGTAAAATATCCACTTATCACCCCTCTCTGGAAATGTGATGACCGCTTCTCGGTAATATGATTTCCTAACTAAGCAGTTACTCATTGTGTCATCGGAGCAATTATTGATATCTGATCTGCCACGAAATCGATCATCTAATTCCATGAATCATGCCTTTGAAATTTGTGTTTCAGGCTATGCAGGAAGGAAACCAGGTGGTTTTGCAATGCCTTGGCAATGGGAGGGGCGAAAATTACACATTGACGAGTCAAGATAGAAGTTCAGAAGTCGCTCAGCTTTGTTCTGTAGTCTATGTCATTGATTCTTCCCATGCAAGTTTGCATATGTTGAGATCATCTGTGAGCCCAACACGAGTAGAAAAACTTGGTGCTCAGTTATTTTTTTTATCAATGCATGTCGAACTATTCACTAAACAGTTAGTGACACATGATCAGGGATCGGCGAGTTATTAAATTGCTACACCATGGAACAAACACGATGCTGTAATTTACAAAATTATACGACCACGCCAATTATTTCTTTTTTGCAAGTCGACAAACTAAAAATGTTACATGTTTAACATTTATGCTAAAAGGATGCATCATATAAGTTACAAGCTTATGGCAGTTGTAATTAGCGAAAAAAGCTTATGCCAGTTGGATCATTTGTAGTGCTAACAAATAAGCTAGGATGTGCCCTGCTGGTTAATATACAGATAATTAGATCAGTTATATACTTGGAAATTCAGCTTGAGTTTGGAGACACAGCCACATGCCACAAATCATTAGAACAGGAAAAAAAATTAAGTATATATTACAAATCTTTTCGTATCAGAACAATAAATCAACGTGAGTAGGGATTAATCCTCTATCATCGTTCTTCAAAAATAATACATTGCAATTAATCATTAAAACAAGAAAAAGGACTACTAAACTGATAATCCTCACGGTCGATTAATGGCTTCCGATCACTGTTCCGATCACTGTTCCGGGGGTACTTCACCTGAGTTTGGGTATCTGCAAAATAATGCTCGCCCGGGGGTGGTGGCCGTCAAGCACCTCCGGTGTGAGAATCAGTAATCGAAATAATAATAATCGAAACGGGTGAAAATGTATCTGTGTAAAGGGAGAGAATGAGTAGTAATTTTTGTGCTATTGAAATTGTATATATCACCTTGTGTGTAGAATGGGGGTATTTATAGGCTAGGTCTTCTAATAACTGTTCACCCACTTGGTGACCCACTTGTTATGCCGTTAAAGCTACAGTGAGCCACTATTGGAACAGTGATTAGTGTCCCTTTCCCACATACCTCGATTCTAGCACAGCCGCTTTTGTCATAGCTTGAATGCTTTTGTGTCCCCTTAGTTGCCTTTATGGTCCCCTGCCTTAGTGAGCAAGGTAACAAGATATTTTGCAAATATATTTGTGTGAAGATATTTGTTTGTCAAGTGGATTGCTTTTAGTAAAGATAATATGAAATGACACATGTGTAATTAATGAGTATTTGTTACAGGTGGACGCGTAATAGCGGTTGGCGGGTTTGCTCACAGCGGGTGCCCGCTGTAGGCTTACAGCGGGTACCTATCATTGCCCCCCACTCCTTCTGTGCGGTTTAGCGGACAGGAGGAGGAGAAAGTAAAGATACCGCTCTGTTTTTTAAAGAAATTTTTGAGAATGATGTACCTTGTCTGCCCCCCAAGTGTTGGCGGTCAACACTTAAGATTTAGAGAAGGTTTGTGAAAATATGCCCCCCAAGTGTTGGAGGACAACACTTAGGAGTTAGAAAAAATTTGTGAAAATATGCCCCCCAAGTGTTGGCGGACAACACTTAGGAGTTAGAAAAAATTTGTGAAAATATGCCCCCCAAGTGTTGGCGGACAACACTTAGGAGTTAGAAAAAATTTGTGAAAATATGCCCCCCAAGTGTTGGCGGACAACACTTAGGAGTTAGAAAAAATTTGTGAAAATATGGGATTTTTTGACAACGGGTTAATGTGCTTGACGGGTGTGTTATCTGAAACGTTTTTGTAATGCTTGTGAATAAATGTAATAATTGGTAATAAATGAGAATTTTTGAAATAAATGAGGGAATAATATTAAATGTTAATAATAAGTGAAATGATAAGTTGTAGTTCGTATTAATGAGAAATGACCTTTGGGAGGAAAGAGAATGTACCTTTGTGATGTAATGTGTTATGAGTGAGTGGGAAGTTAATGCATAGTGGACAGTTTTGCTGGAAACGAGGCAGTTACTACCGGCTGTAAGAGTGACGTGGACCAATCCTATCCATCCACGAAAATTTTGCAACCTTTTTACCCTTATTACACGCGCCGCACGCGAATAAAAGATGGGTTTGTGTAGCACTTTGTTAAGGTTTTTACTGTCTTTCTTTGCTTCTTTCTCTCCATTTTCTTTGTGTTCTTCGAGTTCGTTGGTCTCCTTGCACTGGATTTGTAGCCATTGAAGCCATGTATAACTTCCAGATTTGAGGTAAGATTTCTTTGTAATTTTCTTTTGTTATTTCTGTTTCCTTTCATCATGCAATTTGTCTCTTCATATATAATTGGTTTTGTGTTCATGTTCTTTGTTTGCATGTTTCGGATATTTGTAAATGTGTGGCGATTGTCTAATCTCTAAAGGTTTGTAATATGTGAATGTTGATTGTGTAGTTGTTATTGGGGTTTTGGTGGTTTCAATCCGTTTCCTGAATCGTGTGAGAATATGTGTATGATTTCGTATTGTTCATAAGGTGTTTGTTTTTTGTATATATATGTGTATATATTCATAAGTGTTGTGTATATGGGTTTGTGATTCTAGGGTTTTGTTGTTTGTGGAGGGAATAGAATATGAAATGTTTGGTTCGATTAGAATGGAAAATTGTAGGAAAAATATGTGTGTACCCGACATTTTTGACGGCCATCTTTGTTGGTAACGGTAATAGGCGAAAAATTGTGCTTTTGTCTGCAGATGGGTGATGAATTTGTTGATCCCGCTACCGGCGAGAAAAGGCCCCTAGTAAACATGTATGGGCGTTGGGCGGACATTGGTCAGCTGGGTTATACAACCGTGTTGCCGAGGAACCGCTATCAGTACTTTGAAAGTTGCGAAAGTCTATGGCGGGCGACCAATGTGGTGCCAACCCCTTACTCGAAGGCGGATATGGATGTTGAATTTGCTGAATTCGCTCATTTGCAACAGGACAGCACCTTTAGAGCTGATGATTGGGGTGATTATATTGCGCGGTTGTTGCGAATTGAAGATGGGTATTTCTGGAGACGGCCGGCACCCGGTGAGAAATTATATCATCGTTTTGATGATGATTCTGTCTGCATTCCCCTAAGTCATTTCAGGGCGGGTTTAAGGTTTCCTCCTCATAAGTTCTTGATGGATCTATTTCGGTTGTATTTCCGCTGTCCGTTAGCTCAGATGTCTCCCAATTCCATAAGGTCCATTAACTGGTTTATAGCTAGTTGCGAGGCGCTGAACAAGCAGCCAACATTCAGGGCTTTTTTCTGTTTGTTTGATGTTAAAGCCAGCCGCGCAAAACCCTTTTATGAGCTACAGTTTGTGAAGTCGAAAACTCGTATTGGAACAGCTTTGGATGGGTTCCGGCCATTTGTGTTTCCCAAAGGTATGGCGGGTTGGCAGGAAGAGTTTTTGATAGTTGGTGGCGGGGAGTTGGCTTGGCACAAGAATTTTGTAAAGAAAGTGGAGTGTGCGTACAAGACAGACCGTAACCGTCTTAGCCAGGTTGAGATAAACTATTTAGTAAAACTGGTAAAGGCATTGGGTGAAGTATGGAACGAGGGTAACTTGATTGACCCGGTTGATTTAAGAAGACATTGCTGTAAGTCCTTGTTTTGTCTTTGTCTTTTGGTTTCTTGTAATATTCTGTATGTGATGTTTTGTCGTGGTTTTCTTTGTAGTGTTGGATCCCCGTAAAGTGGATTTGGAGCCTCATCCTACTTTGTCTATAGAGCAAGAGGCTAAGTTGTATGCTGATTTTATGTTTCTTCAACCGCCCAGACCTAAGCGGGTTCGCGGAATGTTTGCGGCAGAAAACATTATAGATGCCTTCGACCTTTCAGGGCAAGGTGCTGGTGCAGGGCGGATGGAACAAGGCGATGATGAGGAGCCCGTTGTTGCAGAAGAAGAGGTGCCTGCTAGTAATGCTGAGTCTGAGCAAGAAGAAACCGAAGAAGGTAGATATTCTGAGGAAGATCTGCAAGATGCCCAAGGTGATGGGTATGATGTTGAAGATGAAATGGAGAGGTCCGCTGAGAGGCGTGAAGATGAGCAATTTGTTGATAAAGATTTTGCTGTTGATTCTGAGAGTGGAAGTGATGGTGCGGTTGCCAGGCGGGCTGGTGTTCAATTGCCAGTTGAAGAGGCTGCTGAGCAGAGAGAGATTCCTGCTTTAGTTGTGAAACCTGTCACGGTTGTTTCTGGCTTAGGCCAAGTAAGTGTGAGTACTGAGCGCGGCGAGGAAGCGCCCGTTGTTAGAGATGAGGAGCCAGTATTGAAAGCAACCGAAGTGGCCGCAACTGAGAGTCCTGAGATGCCCCTGCGTCGCTCGAAGAGGAAAAATGTGGATGAGGCCAGTACTTCTAAACGAAGGCGTATTGAGCCTACTAAGGTGGTCGAGCCCGCTGTTGCGGAGAAAGTTGTGTTTGAGGAACCTGTTGAGAATGAGCCCGTTGACGGCGATAGCGAGGATGAAGATGAAGATTATCGTGAAGGTGATAGTGAAGATGCTGCTGAGAACGATTCCGAGGATGGTACTGAGGATGAAGGTGATAATGGTGAAGAGGAGATTGTTTTCTACACAAGTAGTGACGACGAGGTAAATGACCTAGAAGTTGGATCCCGTCCAGGGTATGGCTTTCTTTTTAAATCTAGGCCCAATACCTTCTCCGTTGACTCTATGACCGATGATGATCTTGTGAGGATGAATGAATTGAGTTGGGAGCGAATGTGCCGTTTGTCCCAAAAATATGCTGCACGGGTAAGTCCTTTGTGTTTGTTCTTTAGACGTTTTTGTAAAATTGCTTTGAATCCATTCGTTTGTAAGTTGGATGTTTTTTGTGTGTTTTGCAGAATCAATGTATGTACACTGGGTTGATGGCTCGTGGGAATATGTACCGTGGTAGCAATCTTGCCTTGAAACAGAGGATCAAAAAGTTGGAGGAGGAGCTGTCCGCTGAAAAATACTTGAAGAATAATGCTGCCAGGGCTTTACATGAAATCGAGATGGAGAGAAATGACCTTAAAGCCAGCTATGAGTATAGTGCTGAGCTACGGCGGTTTTTAGCGGAAGATAAGATAGAACTTAAGGCTGCCAATGCTACCTTGTCAGACCCGCTGTAAGCCTACAGCGGGCACCCGCTGTGAGCAAACCCGCCAACCGCTATTACGCGTCCACCTGTAACAAATACTCATTAATTACACATGTGTCATTTCATATTATTATTACTAAAAGCAATCCACTTGACAAACAAATATCTTCACACAAATATATTTGCAAAATATCTTGTTACCTTGCTCACTAAGGCAGGGGACCATAAAGGCAACTAAGGGGACACAAAAGCATTCAAGCTATGACAAAAGCGGCTGTGCTAGAATCGAGGTATGTGGGAAAGGGACACTAATCACTGTTCCAATAGTGGCTCACTGTAGCTTTAACGACATAACAAGTGGGTCACCAAGTGGGTGAACAGTTATTAGAAGACCTAGCCTATAAATACCCCCATTCTACACACAAGGTGATATATACAATTTCAATAGCACAAAAATTACTACTCATTCTCTCTCTTTACACAGATACATTTTCACCCGTTTCGATTATTATTATTTCGATTACTGATTCTCACACCGGAGGTGCTTGACGGCCACCACCCCCGGGCGAGCATTATTTTGCAGATACCCAAACTCAGGTGAAGTACCCCCGGAACAGTGATCGGAACAGTGATCGGAAGCCATTAATCGACCGTGAGGATTATCATAAACTATGGTAGGAATTTATTTCCAGTAAAAAAAAAAGATTTAGTGGGGATGTAATCTCTCGCTGTTTTACTATGTCACCTTAAGGTGATTCAAGGAACCACTTCACCTCTTACTTCGCCTTTGACAAACTCTTATCCATCAACTATTTGTGGTTCTACTGTGGAACCAAAGACCATATCACACAATTGCATAACAAAACTACTTGTTTAAGATATTTCTTTTTCTTTTTGATTCTATAATAGAACCAAGTTAAAAACATATCTTAAAAGAATACATAGTTTCTAATCGGATTATCGGAACTTATTGAATTGGATCTATTTCGGTTCTATAGTGGAACCAAAACGTATAGAACACAATTGTGTTATAAAACTATTTATTTAAGATTTTGAATGTTTTGATTATGTAATAGAACCGAACAAAATTAATAAGTCTGAATCTACCACCCTTATGAATAATATTAATAAGTCAGCGGAACTTTTCAAAATTATGTGATACACACCGAGTACAACCTTTTCAAATACTCAATTTCAGGCGTGTGCGAACAAATTTTTAAAAGTCTGAGACGAGTAATGGAAGAAGTATTTGTGGACTATATGGAGACCTCTAATATCAATTAGTAAAATTATCAAGTCATGAAAAACACTAGTGAAATGAAGGTAAAAAGTTTAACAAAAAAATGAAGGTAAAAGTGAAATGCATATGGACAGCCCGGACAATGATCATAATCAACAAGAGAATATTTTCATTCATCTGTCTTCCAAAATTTGAAATTTGTGATACATTAACATCAATTACACTTGACAACTCAAAGTTTGTCCTCACACAAGTGTCAATCTTACTGATAACTTCAACAACAGATGAATCTAGTAGCGAAAAATCCTGAATGTCTATAAAACTTTCAGATTGAGACTGCTCTTCAATGAAGAAAATAAGATCAAACAATTCCATGTGAATAGAATCAATACTAGTATTATCACAATTCTGTCGACAAACTTGTGACTGTTTTCCATTGAATTAGTTCTAACGTTACCCAATCTTCATCATTTGCCCATTCTGGCAAGACTTCAGAAGCAATCAATCCTTTAATTCTCTCTTGTGCAGAGTAATCTGATGAGTAAATGAATTCGGATGGATCCATAGAAGGCTCTGAGACTTCCACGGAATCCCAGAAGCCTAAATCCAAAACACTAGTTGAAGAATTCTCATTGAATTTCTCCACTACTTTCTCAAAATCAAAAGCCAACTCAACAAGAAACTGATGACTAAGAAGTTGCTTGGTTGTCCAACGTTCTCTAGCATTCCACTTCAAACACTTGCTCAAAAAATCTTTGGCATTGTTGGAAATGGTTTGGAAATTATGGTAATTCACCAGAAAAACCAATTTCATGAATTACGGATGATGGATGATCCAACTCTGGCCAAGGGTTTGACCCTGTTGCCATCTCAATAATCGTGCATCCAAGGGACCCCTGCTCTTCGCCACGTGCAACCTCAGGAGCCATAAACACAAGTGTGCCAGAGAATGCTGATGTGGTAGCATCTCCATTTTTCAATGAAGTAGAACAACCTAGATTAGCAATCTTAACACCATCTTTTCCTAACAAAAGATTATGTCCTTCGATATCGCAATGCACAAAACTATAAGAGTGAAGATAATCCAAACCTTGTAAAATTTGGTTATTAATTCTTAAAAAATAACAATTTCTAATCAGAACCTCTTCCGATTGAACTAATTTGGCATGCTAGTTGAAAGGATTGTTCTCACTTTTCCATCCCACCCAAGCACGCTGATAGCAGTGGCAGTAGAAAACAAAAGTGCAGGACCAACCCAGAGAAGAGATCTAAAGTGATAAATGGTTAAGGAGTTTAAATAGTAACGAGGACGTGGGAACTAATCACTGATAATGTGGCATCATTCAAACTAGCTAACTCCGTAAAAAAAACCGAAACAACTGCATGGATATTGAAGGAAGCCCTTTATCAAATTTTGCAGAGTTTTTAGACATTACATCTAGGTCTTCAGAAACAATAAGCACCCTTTATGTAGTTAGTATCCCTGCAACAGATCCCCTGAGAGTTTCTTTCCACTCAATCTGAAAGCTGATTAATAGTATATTTAGTATGTTAATTCAAACCATTTAAAACGAGTAAAATGAAGATTAAAAGTATTCCATAGTAGTCTAAAACAAGCAATTGCTGGTATCTTTAGATACTAAGTAAATATCACTACATAGAAATAATCCACCTACCCTTTTGCCCCCACAATCCCAAGTAAATATCTGACGGCTGTGGGATTTCAAGGACAACAAGAAAAATAAATAAATTTACACATGGTTCCATGGTAAATAAATAAATAAATTTCTACTTTTTTTTATTTCCTTTTCCCTGTATTACAAGAGCTTTCTTACAAAAACTACATTTGATCTTGGCACCCAGGCCATTCATTCTAACAATCAAATATATTAAACATACCTAGCATCTGGGAGGGCATTTCATAAAATGGTCTACAGAGCAGAAGATCGAGCCAAGACCTATAGATGTATATTTTGTATGGGATAAAGTATAACAAGTGACTAAAAAATATTATGAGTTTTTCTGTTATCCAGTTTCAAGCCCAAGATAGACTAAAGAACTAGACGGAATTAAATCATATACCTTGAACGGTAAATGAGCCCTGCGGGCCCACAGTCAATAAGGATAAATTCACTCGTACACCAAGTGCGAAACCTGCTTCTGCAATCTATTGTTCTTCCATCAAGAGCTTGTTCATAGCATTCAGCTTTCTGTTAACTGATTGAAGTCGTGACGCCTCTTTCCTCTGTTTTTATCTGCATCTGAATATCAACAAGAATGCAAATTACAACTTATTAACCAACAATCAATATTTTACCAAACAAGAATGCAAATTACATCCCTAAAACATCTGCAGTGTAAGTCTTGTATCATCAATCAATATTTTAACAAACAATAGACCTAACCTTGCCTCTCAATATATTTTTTTTGTTAAAAAGTAATATGCTGGCGAATGAGTTTTTGTGTGATGATAATCAGGTACTCAAACGAAAAGTTACAATTGCTTCTTCTTGGTATTTAAATTTTTTTTCAGAGTTGATGTGCTGTCAGTTCATCATTACATCATATTATTGTAACAGTAGGAGTATCTGATAGCCTATGGCTCTTGTTTATTTCATGCATATTTAGATAAAATATGGAATATACCAAGGTGAGAAATCAAGCCTATATGCTATCGATATATCTATTGCATTGTATTAGTTTATAACTAGCTTGAGGTTATATAAGTTCTCCGGAAAATATAATGTTTCTGAAATAGGACACTGCTATATTAGTAGTATAATAATAAACACATATATCTAAGAAGGTACATGCATGTAAAGTCCAAAAAAGAATAATCCTAGCCTGAACAAGACAAGGATGCAGTACATAGATCTAAATGAGTATAGAGTTAATGTAAATTAACTCTATTTACTTAATTTACTCTTTTTTTTATTCTACTGTAGAAATCAGAAATGCAGATTAAAAGATAGATGTTGACCCTAATATTAAGGTTCTATAGTAGAATTAGAAAATATATGATTTTAATTATTAATGCAACTAATTATGAAATCAACATATTGTTTTGATTCTACTATGGAATCAAAAATATCTCCTTAAAAGCTGGATTATACAAACTTATTTAAAAGTTGGATACCAAAATACAAGGGCCGTTAAGACTTACTTGAACTTGGAAATAGGTTCCCATTTTAATAAGTATGTCCTTTACATTAGTATGTTTATCAAGATCTTCACCAGCCATAAGAAGCGCGTAAGCCACCTTCATAAGACATATAACCAATCATTGACTTTAAAGAGATACATTAGTAGGCAGACTTGCTGGATATGGTTTCTTCAACTAGATTCAAGGATTCAAAAGGTGCAATGCAATTTTGAGTTAGGTCAACCTGCCTATAAATTGAAGATATTTTTGAATAAACCGTTGTTCTAATAATGTTGCCAGGATAATACTAATGTTTAAAAAACATGAAATTGCAAAGCTTAAGTCTGAGTTGTAATATTAGAATTTGCATGCCTATGATTCTAAGTCTCTCTTCTTTAAAAGTTTTTGAACTTTCAGAAAGGGGCCAGATGCTTTTTTCTTTGACAGAGTTAATTCCTAGTGACGAGGGTCATAGTTTCACTTCAGCTAAAGAGTATAACCTTTCTAAGCTCTCTAACCTACGAGAACTTACATTGTTTAACTAATATTTATGAGAAATTAGTGATATTACAGATCTCTATAATTTTCTTGGCTGTTCATTCAAACATAACATATCCACTGAACACTTTATGTGATAGCTAGATACCGGAGGATCTTTACAATGCAGAAGCACAAAATCCTAGCTTAAAAACTTGAATACCTTAATTCTGGTAGTCTCTACCATCAGCGATGGAGTAAGCGATGGAGTACTTCTTGTACAGTACATCCTAAACTATGAAGTCCAAAATAGCCCTAAAATATACTCAAGGCATAAAGTCTAAATTTTATAATTTGATTCTACCGTAGAATCAGAATTTATGCAGTAAAACAAACAAAATTAAATAAGTTCTAATTTGATTCTATAGTAGAATCAAAATGCCTATCTAAAATTTTGAGAATTAGATTTGCTGTTTATGAGTAATTTATCAGATTCTAGAATAGAATCAATTTTTATTAAAGAAAACTACATGCTTAATAACACACATGTTTCGATTGTATTATAGAACCAACAAAAAGTATCCACCATATGTTCTACATGTGTTATACACGGCTACGATGACTAAATACAATTTGTTCAACTATTGATTCTGTTACAGAACCAAATAAAATACATAATTTAAAGATTACATACACTACACTCAAAATTTACTCCCACTATATAAAACTGTTTCTACTGTAGAACCAAAACAACAACACAACAATATTTAAAAAAACTACATGCTTAAGAACACGCATGTTTCAATTGTATTATAGAACCAACAAGTATACATACAAATCAACAGAAAAAATCTACAAGAAATCATACTACACAAAACTAGACAAAGCAAAATATCACAAATTTAAAAAAATGAATTGTACCTGATGTGGACATAGCTTCGACAGAATCAGAAATTTGAGCTTGATTCGAAGCACAAACACCTTGATTTGAAGAAGAATCCATCTCAAATTGACAAATTAGAGAGAGAAAGAGATACGAGGAAGATATACAGGAGAGATATACGGGAGAGAGATATACGACAGAGAGAGACGAGAGAGAAATTCGGTGAGAGAGAGAGAGTTTAGAGAGAGTATGTGTGTAGTTAGAGAGAGAGAGTATAATAACGTAGTTTAATGTAGTATGTGTGGGTGCATTTTAATTGTTTGTGTTCTTGGCGGGGCCCTAAAAAATAAATGGTTCAGATTGGTTCTCTCCAATTCTCTATATAAAAGATGGTTCTCTCTAGAATAATGGCATATATATATATATATATATATATATATATATAATTAATACATCATATATTCTAGTTTTTGTTTCAATTATTATATTTTTGTCATATATTTTTTTAATTTAAATGGTCATTTATATATATTTTAAATCACAACGATACTTAATGTTAATGGATCATATTTGACTTGACTCGTATCCGATTAACCATAAACTACCCGGTTAGAAGAAAGAAAATGACGCACTGGCTCATATTCGGTATGGATATGAACCTCAATGCCCGGGATCAATTTATATCTGAATAAAATAATACTTAACCCAAATCCGGATCCGATAAAAGTAAAATGATCTGAGACTTCAGCAAAGGGATGTTGGGTTTTACCTGGCTCATTGTAAAACCCTAACAACAAGTGTTAACAATTGAGTGAGATAAGTGAGTAACTAATTTACCCATTTTTTTAATTTTTTTGGGTGATTGCCCTTTCTACCCACTTTTTATTATATGAAAGCCAAAATACCCACCGCCAGGAGGGAGCGCCCAAAATGCCCACCACATACGCCCATGGCAGAGGAGTAACCACGTGATACACTCCTGGTAGAGGCGGAAGCCATATGTGCACCCATGACAGAGGCGTAAGCCACTGCTTACGCTTATTACACAAACGCATCCAAAACAGGATACGCCAATTGGATCCACGCAACACGGGATACGCATCTGCAACATGCGTATCCGTTGTCTTCTCTTCCAGCTCCCAGCTGCGACAGAGGCGATTCGTCGGCGATTTTATCAGATTTTCCGACAACGGTTGTTCGCCATCATTCTGTCATTTTCCAGTCTCAATTTATAGACTAATCGAATCGTCTCTCGACGATCTACACACTCGTACCAATTTTGAATTATTACTAATGCAAGAAATTAAACCCCCAATCTTAAACCTAATTTCCCGATTTCGTTTTCTGGTTTCGTTTTTCGATTAGCTCAGTTCTCCCTAACTCGACATTTTCTGGTCTAAATCTACATACCAATCGATTCGTTTTGTCAACCTCTACAAACCTATACATTTTTTAGTCCATTTGTAATGCCGGATTGTTCATACCAAACCGGAACCGTACTATTCCCACCATTTTCCGACGAGTTCCTAGAAGCCCCTACGGGGCCAGATTCTACTAAATCAGTTGGTCAAAACGAAGATGAAGGCTTGCTGATTATTTTGGTATACTCAAAATGGGTGGAGGTGGCCGGACGAACAGGCTAAAGGCGGAGAGAGGCGGCGAGGTCGAGAGAGACGACGGGAGAAAGTCTGTTCAGGGAGAGAGAGAGAGAGAGAGACGGGTTGCGCCTCACACATGGGCGTGACCCGTGGGTATTCTGGGCACTGTTTCGAAAATTGGGTATTTTGGGGAGTGGGTAGGGAAAAAGTGGGTATTTTGGGCAATTTTTCAAATTTTTTTACTCTCTTCATTTTTCTTAATATCTTTGTCCACTCTAAGTGTTAGCGATTAGGTGGGAGTGAGTAACATATCGATGTTCTTTTATTTGATATTTATAATGTTTATCTAAAATTCTTGATTGTGCATATTAAAATAACCGAATTTAGATTTGGAAAAAATAGATTTCTTAATAATTTATTATGCGCATATTAAACTAGTAGGCTAAATTTTGTATTCAATTAAGATTAAATATTATGATCGGTTAAATATAAAAATTGACGATCAACTTATCGATTTGTTAAAAGACTAGATAATATACAAATAGTTAAAATTAAATAATACACATGTAGTCGTATTGAAATAGAAAGTTACGATATTGATATAAATAGTATACAAATTTTAGGAAATAAATGGAATATTTCAATTTTGATATAAATATTGTTGTGGAATAAAAACGAGGGTTGGAGATCCCAATCCGCCCCTCTTGCGGTAGAAGAACAGATAATGACTATTTATACCGGAACAAATGGTTATCTTGATTCATTAGAAATTGGACAGGTAAGGAAATTTCTTGTTGAGTTACGTACTTACCTAAAAACAAATAAACCGCAATTTCAAGATATAAATATTGTTGTGGAATAAAAACGAGGGTTGAAGATTGCAGCTAGGGTTCGAGCGTATTTAATGCTAGGGTTGGTGAGCTTCGAACTTTAATGGCAGCACTTGCTCTCGGGACTCCTCGATCCTTGCAAGGTGCCTACGTATCTCAAGCATGTTGAGAATCAAGCCAAGACGTAGTTCTAGTTATGAGGGGTAGAGCCCTTTATATAGGCGTTCAGAGCCTTAGTTGTTGGGTAGGGCTAGGTGACTTGGTGGGCAAGTCACCTCCTCAGGCCCAGTTCTAGATCCTTCTTTGTAGGGACCAGTTTCCATTCTTCATAGAGATTGATTGTGAATGCTGATTTGTAGGAATCAGTATCCTATTATGATTATATGTCTTGATTGACATCCCTACTTGGGAGTTATTTCCCATTATGACTCTGATTCTTGCCTTGCTGATTTTATCCTTTAATTAAATACGAATTTTAGTATTTAATTAGAATCTTGGGCCTCATTAATAGGCTTTATAATTGGACCAGCTAGGTCTATTTAATGTAACATTCAATATGTCTCTAGGGCTTATTTTTGGCCCATATCATTTGCCCCCCAACTTCTAGGAAAACTGATCAGGTTTTCGTAGAAGTTATAATGGAGTTTTTTCTTTTGTTATCCCTTACTTGGGACTTTCCTACCCTAGTTGTGGGATTTTTCATACACTAGTGTTTCACGAGTATCGTCTTGGTTGTAAAGTGAGGAGCGGCCTACACATTTACGACAATTTGCCTTATTCGAGGTTTTATTACGAATAATAGTCTGTAATTGTGCTTGCTCTCGTCAATTCTAGCACTTATTCAGAGCTTTTTATGCATCATTAGCACAAATTATGGGTCAATTTTTCAAGGAAAATACCTGTTGGTACCCCCATGGCGCTAAACGACGCTAAACAGCGCTAAAACGGCGCTAAACGGTGATAAACGATACTAAAACGACGCTAAACGGTGCTAAACGGCGCTAAACGGCGCTAGATGGCGTTAGACGGCGCTAAACGGGGTTTAGACAGCGCTAAACGACACTAAAACGGTGCTAAATGGCGCTAGATGGCGCTAAACAGTACTAAACGGCGCTAAACGATGCTAAAAAAGACGCTAAACAGTGCTAAACGGTTGTAGGAGGTCTTGGACCTTCCCAGGGGTATTTCCAACCTAGTTCTCAAGTCATGTTTTAAACGTAAAGTTCACCCCTGGACCCCGACTCGCTGTCCGGTCAGCGAGACCCCCGAAGTCTCAGTGTTTGGGGCATTATAGATTCAAGTCAGATTCTAACAACTTGTTCGTGATCAAGAAACCATCTCTTGACTTCAAGTTGAAGACTTGTTTCCGTTCACGGTTTTTTATTTCCAGTCGTGGTTTCTTGTTGGCCTTCAAGGGCTGTTTGTTTCTAGTCATGGTTTCTTGAACCTAAACCCTTTCTTATCTTGTTGGCCATAAAGGGCTTCTCTTCCTTGTTTTGCCATCAAGGGCATCTTCCTTGGGAAGTACTTTTTCTTTTTCTTTTGTGCTTAGTGTCATAATCCTTACTTAGGATTAACACTGGATTTTATCAGCTTCTAATCTTGACTAGCCATACTATCTGAGCCAGTCGTTTTATGGCCATCTCAGCTATGACTTTCTTTTCTTCCCTTTCTGCTCTTTGCAATCTTAGGGTTTATTCTGGTCTTTACTTCCTGCTCTTGGTTTTTATGAACCTAGGATGGAGCATATTTGGTTTGTTGTGCTTTCACTGACCTCTAAGGGCTTTTTTTGTATTCTGATTCTCAAGATTCAAGATCAATCCTTGATTATGGATCAAGACAAATGCTTAGTTGACTCAACTAGCTATGCTTGGCCGCCAAGGCTTATATAATACATCTCTTGTTCTAGGTTCTTGGTTCCAAAAACAGAGCTTGAACTTCTAACTTTAGGTGGCCCTCAAGGCTTTTACTTGCTTCTTGGTTCTTGATTCTTGATTCTAAGAACCAGAACTTGAACTTTTAATTTTAGTCGGCGTTCAAGGCTTTAACTTGCTTCTCGATTCTTGATCATAATTTCAGCTTGGTTCTGAGCTCGTTCAATTTTCAGCATTTCCTCAAAATTTTCAGGGGTTTCAACTTCTTATATATTTATCTTCTCCCAATGGCCTTCTTAGGCTTCGAGGTCTTCAAGACTAGTATTTGTCTTTGAGACTAGATTTTTAGGATCTCAGGTGTATTCTTTTGGCATCGGTCATACTTCTTCGCATAGCTCTCGGTAGGAGCCAATATATCAGGCTAATGAAATCCCATTCAGGTAATCTTGTGAGCTAAAGCCCTGCCCCCAGGTGTTGCCCACAGGTTCCCTCATGAATTTCCTTGAAGGCTAACTCAGCTTCTTGCGGCTTTCATTTGGACGAAACGTGGCCTATTCGAGCCTTCATTTGGACGGAACGTGGCCTATTCGAGCCTTTGGTCCCTTACAGCTAGAAGCTTGTGGTTTCATCGAACCTTATATTTACTTAGTCTGATCAGGTGGTGTGTCCTAATCGGATGCTCAGATACGATAAACCTTGAGGTTCGGGGTGTGCCAAGTCTAGGCACCACATTCCTTCCAAACGTTTCCAGCTTGTAAGAGCCTCATTTTTGAATTGTCACCCATTATCTGTTACCAAGATTCGAGGAATCCCGTACCTGCAGATAATACTTTCCTACAGGAATCCCATACCTGCAGATGATACTTTCCCACAGGAATTGAGTAACTTTTTTCCCACATCCCTCAAATTCTCCATTTGACTTGTGAGACTACAAGCTTTGAGTCTCCACAGACTTTCAGGTTCTTCACCCTCGGGGCTCTTTGTAACAACCCCAAATTCCTTACCAGGAATCCAGGTTGTCACTCCTCTTGCGGAATATTCAATCACATGTTCACAATTTAATCTACACAATAATCCTAATAAACATCATCTTTTACTCCACGGGTTATAGTCTTAGAACAAGCACTCCATAATTATCCAAAAGTTATTACAACACAAGTTCGCCTACTAGAATCTCTGAATAATATTACAGTTCCAAAGTACTAGGTAACAAAATGTTAAACTACTATTCTTCATCTTACACCCTTCTCAAGTGTTACAAGGCCGATGCTCTGAATCAGTAGTCTGTCACCTTCCCTTTGCCTCGGTTCACCGCGCTCGCGCGTGCCCGCTCGGGGTGCCGCTGTTTAATAATATATAAAATAGCAGAATGAGCCAAAGAATGCCCAGCAAGATTATATCTATACCTTATATATCAACAACAACTGACACCAAATATGATTTTCCCCCTCTTTAAGAACTTCTCCCCTCATATAGATATATATTTTTGAAAAGAGATTTAACTCGAAAGTTTATATCAGTCTCAGAATACTTCTCATATGATAGAATAAATACTTCTCAATGACTTCTCCATATTACTCTATGGTAACATGATAACTTCTCGAAACTTCTCAATATAAAATAATACTTCTCAAAACTTCTCAATATAATAATATAACAACTTCTCAGATCAACACCCTAGTTAACCGAACCACAAAGGCATCGGTTAACAGTTAGAGCATCAATGATTGGACTTCTTCTCATACGCCATCTCGAGTAATGGATGATCAATCCATTGTCACATCTCAATTCTATCGATAGAAAGGGTAGTCGACGTCTCGAACCACCCAAAATACTTCTCAGAAGGGTGAGCCGTCTTTCTTGGCCCTTCACCCTTAATTGGGCCGATGCGTTACTCCGGTCACTTTTGCCATCTGTAGTCCAGAATACAAGGTGTCGAAATCATCGATCACCTTCATCAATAAATAGCTTAGGCATCATGGTAAAACAACACGTGCACCTTTATTTACTTCTCAATAAAATATAACTCCAATATCGTACAGGAACAATGAACGATAAACACCTCAAATAATTGGTTTTCCTCTCGAATGAGTAGAGGAAATATTTATGAAAGACTATTCTGATCATGGATTCAGAATGAAGGAACCCATATCAGTATTCTCAAATTATTCAGTATATATATAACTCCACACTTAAATACCAATTAATATATATAGTAGGAAGATATCATTAATACGTCTCTTATCATTTCCTCTGCGAGTACAATTAAAGTAACTCGATAAATGTCCCATCATATGGACCATCTCAAGAAATAAAGTTGAACATCTCGTATAATAATAATATCCGGATAACAGCTCTACAATAATACATGTATGTATGAATATTTCAAGAAGAAAATATCTCTGATAGGTAATCAACTAAATAGAATCATCTCAGTAAATCATCTTTGTTATTACTCCGGACAAAGTTGTTTTAAGAAAACATTTTTGAAAATAATATTCATCAAATTAAATAAATTTAATTAGACGAATAAGATTTATTTAATCAGTAAATGCTTCCCAAGTATCTACTTAATTAACTAAACGCTGGTTTATTGGTGATGTTCCCTTTAGGTTAATTATTGCGAAATTCTTTTAAAAACTTTGTCCGGGTTTTCGAAAATCCTCTCTCCTCAGCACTTCGTGCTCATCGCCTACTTCTCATGTTACATCATCTATTTGGAACGTAGGTTTCCTCTAACCATACTTCCATTATTTCCCCATTAATACCTCATCTACTTGGAACGTAGGTTTCCTCTAACCATACTTCCATTATTTCCCCATTAATACCTCATCTACTTGGAACGTAGGTTTCCTCTAACCATACTTCCATTATCTTCTCATTATAACTATTCACATTTAATGACTATTATGAACAATCTATAATACAAAATACCTCTACTCTGAACGATAGAGTAAGAGTTAGTATACTTGCCCGGTACTCCTGATGCAGTAAGGGCTTGTAGCGGGGTCCGACGATCTAAACAAAGTCAAGAAAACACGCTATTAATCCCTTATACTATCCATTCATAACACAACGCTTAAACACTTAAGCCAACCTCAAACAAGGCACTTAGGGGTCCCTCTAGACTCGTAATAAGTCCATTTTAATCGACAAACACTTAAGTCAAGAGTTCGTTTTGAAATCGATCCTCAAACACCCATTTTACAACGTCATTTCAAAGTTAAGTCCAAGTTCTCTCCTAAGGGGTCCTCTCACTCATCATCTTGACTGAAACATTTTTATAAAAATCGAAAAATAACTCTTTTGACATACGGTCTCCTCTCACCTCTTCATTATGACCTCTAGTATTTATCCTCAAAGTATCATGTTCTAATTCCATTTTTAAAGGTCTCAATTCTAGTCACCAACTCAACACTTACATCTCCGAACAACTTTTACTAATTTGACCATACCTCAAAAACCGTAACTCG
Organism: Kitagawia praeruptora; assembly: GCA_037693485.1. Lineage (NCBI taxonomy): Eukaryota > Viridiplantae > Streptophyta > Magnoliopsida > Apiales > Apiaceae > Kitagawia > Kitagawia praeruptora. The sequence continues at coordinate 85,230,305 of CM075353.1, read as the reverse complement.
GAATGCTACGATTCTTTCGCCAAAATGATCTATGACTCAAAACCTACAAGTATAGGTCAACTACTTCTCAAGGTCAGAAACTTTTACCCACAGTTATGCTCGGTTTACAAGGGCCAAATAAATTTGGGCATTACGACGGCTATGTTTACACGCTTTCCAAAGTTTTCACATCACCGTGAATCAATCAAGCACTACTGTAACACCCCCAGATCCGGGGTCAGGGATCTGGTCGTTACGGTCTCAATATCCATCCATAAAACCAACATAATTTAAATTACAACCTTGTGACCCAAAACCACAACATAAAACACACCCGTTATAGTCCCAGAGATGAAATCAGAGTTACCATCAATATTATTAATCACAAGTTTGAGTTCTCATAACCCAAAGAATTACAATTTATTAATACATACTCTTTGCCATCCATTTACATAAATACATTTGATAAACCAAAAGCTGACAGTCTAGCTTACTGGTAGCTTTTACCTCAGCAATGTCGTCCATGACACCAGTAGGCAACCCTAACAGCTGTCCCTGCTTACACCGAGTACTCCTTGTGCTGGCCGTCAGATCTATCTGTTGTTGTGATATAATAATAATAACGCAAGGGTGAGCGATAGCCCACCAAAAATAATATAACTGACAGTGATATATATGACAGTTCAAAGATATATTTTGAAATCATATGCCATGCCTTAATGAAAAGAGTTCCAGCTCAATATAAAGGATGAAGTTACAAGGTAACTCAAAGTATGTAAATTCTGTGGAAATATCTGCTATATCAAGATGAGCAAGATAGCATCATTTTCATAAAAGAGGAACTTGCAGAAAAATAGTGCAATTCCAGTTTTCAACATGTTTCAACACTGCCAACACAGATGGTGTTGCAGAAGATTTCGAATCTTGAAAGATGAACTAATACGGGAGCATTACCGCGCCAGATGCCCTGACGTTTATGATGATTAGTCGTATGTCATGCATCTCATCAGTCGTTCTTTACATGTAGAAGGTAGCTCCGACGGATTTACTTGTCTACCGCCCTCTGGAACTCCTAAGCCAACGGTTGGGCTATTGCTGGACCGGCGCCACTCAGCCACTTACGCGTCTCCTAGTTCATTTAACATCCATCATTGTGAAATGTAATGTTCGTTCCCCTTTTCCCCAGGTATGATACCTGTTGATAAGACTCCACAAGGTAGTCGTATCTAATGTGGAAAGGAAAATTTACCTCTATTTCCCAAGCTGTTGCTTGTTAATGGATACCAACTTGTTCCAACATTCTACCCTTCGAATGATGAGAGGGTACGCACAATTCCAAGAATAATAGCAACCAAGTTGCGAGTGAAACGAACTATTTATGACCGGGCAGTCACAAGATAAAATAACATTCCTCAAGTAAGATTCCCTTATGATAGAATCGAAGGAGGGATGGAATTACTGAGAAACTTCCTCGATAATATAATAATGAAAATAAGACTTTGAAATAATTTATATATAATGTTCGAGGGTCGATGATACTATGTGAATGAAACCAAGTGTCTTTGAAACGAGTTAGAAGAATTAAATGAATATTCTAAAGAATATTTATTAAGTCAAAATATTGAAGGAATAATCCTAATATAAAATATTACTCGGAATAATCCTCGAATAAATATTCACAAATGATATTCATTAAATAATTAATGAATATTATTATAAATTGTACTTAATCAAATAATTATAACTCGACTGGATAGTCGAAATAATATTCACTGAATAAATAGTGAATACTCAGATTAAATAAACTTATCGATTAAATAAAATTCGAACGAATATTCGAATTAATATTCACTGAACAAATAGTGAATATTCCAAATAATAATACTTATCGAAGAAGTAATTATCAAGTGAATGTTCGAAACAATATTCATTGAATAAATAATGAATATTCGAATTAATAATACTGATTGAAGGAATAATTACCAAATGAATATTCGAAACAATATTCACTGGACAATTAGTGAATCTTCAAATTAATAATAATATTTGCTGAAGAAATAATTATCAAATGGATATTCGAGGTAATATTCATTGAATAAGCAATGGATATTTAACTTAAGAAGGATACTTATTGATGAAATAATCATCGACTGAATATTTGAGACATTATTCAATAAATAATTAATGATTATTCAACTCAATAAGATTTATCGAAGAAATGATTATCGAATGAATATTTGAAATTATGTTCAATAATTGAATCGACTTTAAATGAATGTCGGAGATAATATTTATCACCTCGAGGAAATATTCAAAATAATATTTATCGAATAACTGGAGTTCGAATCAATGTTCAACTAATATTTATAAAATAAATATAGATTGAATGAATATTCGAAATAATATTCATTTAAATAAACAAGGCTCGAATGAATATTGAAAATAATATTCGTTAAATAAATAAACTCGAATGAATATTCAAAATAATATCTATTGAGTAAATAAGAATGAATATTCTTTAAGTGAATAACTTAACTGAGGGTTCGAAATAATATTCGAATATTAAATCGACTTTAGACGAATATTAAGGATAATGTTCATCTAATAAATAAATATCTGATGAATAATCCGAATAATATTTATCAAATAATCTCAAAGGAATATTCCAATAATATTCGCTAGATAATAAATGGAAAATATTTACTTAAATACTTTCCTCTGAAAATAATATCAATATATCAAGAAATAACGACTCCCGGTCTATAATCAAAGAATGAGATTCAACTGCCCTTCGCTTAAGGGTCTTAGTAATATCCGGCTTATAACAGATATAATAACTATCTGGCTTATAAGCCAATAATAATTCAGGGAACAAGTATATCAATATGACTTTGAAAGTAGGCATGCATGCTATGACATATGTATAACAGAATCAATTCATATATATATATATACATATTATCACAACAACAGCCTTTAAAAAGGGAGTTTTGAAACTTGCCTGGAAATCGAGTGCGGGTAGGGGTAGCGTGTCCCGGGTCAGCCTGGTGATCTATAATAGCCAAGGCATTCGGGATTAATCACTTAACACTTTACAAAGGTTAAATATAAAATCTACTTAAGTCAAAACACGTTTTCGAATCATCGTTATACACCTCTTAGTGTAACTCTCTTTTATCACCGATGCGGTTCGACATATGTTCGCTATTATGACACATCATCATACCCACACTTGATACATACTTAAGCCATGTAAGTTTTAAGATCGATCATTTACGAATCAAGATTGTACTACGAGTTTTATCGCCCGTTTTCTAAGTCGTTTATCAAAGTCATAACCAAGCATGCTTTTAGGGGTTCGTTCGCGTTTAACCTTGATTCGAATATTTTATAAAATCGGAAAACGATCCGGTTGTCATGAGGTTTTCTCCCACACCTTCCTTTTTATCTCTAATATTTAATTATTAAGATTCGCCACTGAATTCGTACTATTTAAGGGGTTCAATTTCAGTTACGAACTTTCGTTTACGGTTTCGAACCACCTTTACGATTTTTATCATAACTCCTAAACCGTAAGTCCATTTCACACGAGCCTTATATCAAAACGAAGCTTATAATGCAATCTATCTTGTAATGGCAGAAGACGAAACTAGAAAGTGAGTTAAAGCTACTGTCAAACACGTTTTCTTAAGTGTTAACGAAAATTCGGCATTACGACGGCTATAAATCGGACGTTCCAAAAATCGTAATCATCAAACCAAGCCACACCGGGCATCCATACAATTTATACACATATTATACATCCTCAACTGTCCAGGAACATCTACTTCATCCTCATATTCATCATAACTCTTAAATCAAGAAACCACTACATAATCATGCTTTCATGTTTGTATTAACATTATACTCCTAACTAATCTCGAAACCATTCAACAATCATCAAAACTTAAACTAAGAGCTAGGGTTTCAAGAGAGTTATACCTTCCTTGGAGAGTGTGCTAGCCTTGTTAAGCTTGATCTAGTCCTTGTATAGCCTTAGAAATCTTAAACTAACAAGAATCAACAAGAACATGATTAGAGTTTTTCGGATCTATTAGACCTCAGTTGAAAGAACATGAAAAACGAGGCCCTTACCGACCTTTTCTGAACGATGCTCCTAAAGGAGAGTTGTAGATCATCTTTACAGCTTTCCAACCATATAAAGAACACGAAATTATATTGAAAAACGAAGGATATATGGCCATTTTAAAATCGTCACAGAAACTGTCATGAATCTGGACAGTTTGTTTCTTCAACTTGGGGAGGTGATTTCACTAGGCTACACTCATTAGATGGCCATGATATTTTGAGCGAATGTTCTCCAAGATATGAGGGAGCTGTGGTTAAAGCTTGGTGATTTTATCATGGCTAGAAATGGAGATATGATTTTTCTTCTTGAGAGTGTTTCTGCTTTGCAGTTTAGAAGAATGGAGAGAAATGGAGTTGCTTAGCTTTGTTCTTGGACAATAATGCATAAAGTGATTGCCTTGGATAATATCTAGATATTATAGATGTGTATGGCTGTGTTGGAACTTGTGCAAAGAGTCTTGGGGAAGCTTTGCTAATTGTTTTGTTTCTTGAAATGATTTAAGTGTTTTAATCACTTAAATTCCTAATTGCTCTTGATTTAATCTTTGATTAAATCATCCAATCTACTCGATATAATTCTCTTGATGATCATGTAGATATTTAATCTTGTAATGAACTCAATCCAAATTCCATAATTCGTTCGCTTTATCTTTTAATCTCGTTGAAAAGTTTCAGCGATTTCTAGAACGCTCGCTTCACTATCTCTGTGGTTTTCGTTCCAAATCCCCAAATCAAATATAATAAAATTCTAAAATATTAAATCCTCAAATCCTCAAATTTAATATCTCATTTCTTGAATATAATAATATATAATTCAGTGCCCGATCAAATATTACACCAAAATAGAAATTGGAATTTCTGAATTCTGATCGTCTTTACATACACTTATTTTCTCCGTGAATCACTAATATGACTTCGAAATATACATACCATGTCTCGTACATAGGGTGGCGTGTAAAATTTCTTGGTTCCCAAAATCACTATTCATCCATGAAAAACACTATTCACGTATGGAAACACTATTCACTGATGCACTTAATCCAAATAAGAAAAGTTTTAATTCTACCAAAAATTTGGGTTCTTACAGTCTCCCCTCCTTAAAAGGATTCCGTCCCGGAATCAGTCCGAGAACAAATGGGGGTACTTTTCCAGCATCGTTCTTTTTAATTCCCAAGCTGATTCTTCCACAGTGTGATTTTGCCACAAGACTCTGACTAGCTCGATGACCTTGTTTCGGAGCACTTGCTCTTTTCGATCTATGGTTTCCACAGGCTGCTCCACATAGGTTAGATTTAGTTGCATGTCTACGTGCTCATATTCTACTATATACTTAGCGTCCGGATTGTAATTTCTCAACATCGAAACATAAAACACATTGTGCACTTGTTGCAGATTTGGGGGTAATGCTAGTTCGTAATCTAGTTCTCCGATCCATCCGTAATCATTCCAATCCTTTTACAGCACATCTCACCAGTGCTACAATACTCCTCTTATCCTTTTTCGTCAACTTTGCTACTTTTCGTACAACACACTATTCGGGCTATGCTCTTACCCAGTCATATATTATTAACCTTATTGGTATCTGCAGTGACTTTGGTGTCACTATCTCGCCGTGAATTCGGAGATATCCTCACTCGTATTATGCATTTCCTGATTGCTTTAATCTTCGCAATCTCGATCAATGTATAAAAACAGAAGAATTTATTGAGAGATCACTATGATCAATGAACATTTGTCATATTGCATAGTTAGTATAGAAGGGGGCCAACCTTTAGTACTTGACAAGCAATTAAACAAGTTACGGTATTCCACCTAGACTTCTATCACACAGACAGATAGTCACGTAGAAGTACCTCCACTCCTTAAAGGGTTGTTCTTCTCAATTCAAAAAGAAGATGAATAAAAGAGAAGAAAAGAATTTCAAAGAATTATAGAAAGTTCTCATGATTGAAAAATATCATATTTAGGATTTACCTCTGAACTATAAAGGTTCATTAGGGAAGAAAATAATCTTACTCGTATCAAATACTACTTTATCATAATCTCACGTGTCGCATGTCCTTGCTGCTATGTCCATCATTCTATGGACCAATACTCTTGCTCGATCTTAGCATTACTCACTTTTGGAAAAATCCTTCGTCCCTTTCGGGTTTGATCTTGGATTCCTTGCTTGACATCATCATTACTGGCATTCCACGCCACATTACTAGCTTTTTCATATTCACAATACTTAACATCATCAGGTGGTCGTCCCGAGAGTTCGTTTGGAAAACCCATTCATCACTCCATTCATAACATTCCTTGCCTCACATTCCATAATTATTTTCCCAACCTTTTCTTTATCAATCACATCCTTCTCGCTTTCTGATTCTTATTCGTTTATGTAAGACATCCTTTGTAATTGACACCTTCTTATTGGTATCCCGTCACCTTTTATTCGATAAGCATCACATCTTTGGGGTCAAACTTTCTTTGATCATCCATCTAATTTCTTAATTTCTCGATCCATGTATCTCTTTATTAATCAATCAGTCTATTCCAAAATTCCTCGAGTTCTCTCTATTTAAAGAGAGTTAATCTATATGTCATTTATGCTTTCAATTTCAACTTTCTGTTTATCAAATAGCTTGCCATGTACATTTCATACTTTTCTTACTTCATTGTTGGGGTTTCCCAAGAGTCCGCTTATCTAACTCCCTTATTGATCCTCAACTCTATTTCATTTATATCAATCGTCTTGTTTCTATTTCGACTATAATATCCTTATGAGCTTTAATAGCATTCTCATTTATTTCAAACATCATATCATTCCAACTTATACACTCTGAAATGAATCTTGCTTATTTCTTTAACTTAGATCCAATATAATCTATTCCTGCCAAACTTGCCTCTTAGCATTATGAATCTCCAACCTCATGTTCTCTATCTTGTTTGCGCAGAAATGCGCCAACATGAACGTGCTTGTCATTCATCAACATGTCATTTAGCTTATCAATGGCAGTATTATCTTTATCTTTGCAGTGTTCTCGCATTTCTTAGAAGAATCACCCCTATATTAACGTAGCCCTTTGTTGAATCACCATCATTTGCTGTAGTGCTTTAATAGCTAATCATACGGGTTCCCTAATCGTCGGGTCAAAATCCTTTAGGAAGACAAAATAATCGCCATCCCCTATCCATGAGGAAAACTTCCTGAACTTGACGTAGACAATACACGAAGCAGATAAAATTGAAGAAGAGCTTCAAGCATCATAGCTAAGCCAGGTTGAAGAAATTATGAATCTTATATCTTCAGTAGAAGACTGGAAACTGAACGGTTTACTTTGTCAAGTTTGAATCATGGTCCTGGTTTACCTCAAAATAGGACCTCCTAACGCAGGTAATATACTTATGACGATATCAGGAATCGAATCTTTACTTAAGCTACTCTTATGGTTGATTCTTGTACAATTATTAGAGGGAATGTAAATTCCTCCAACACATTCTGACCTTCAAAGTCCTTTTCAATACCATTCCGTTTCTTTGGTATGAGCATTTATATTTACTCCTCAACCTTAAAGTGTCGGCCACCTCATTGGCCTTTCCTGATAATAATTTCTTGTAATCGGTGTTTTCTGGATCTATTTAATTCAAAATTTTCTACCTCATTCCTCTCACTGTTGGGTGAAAGTATTCTTCCTTAGACTTTGTTGAAGGAGAGAAATATATATCAGTCTTTTTCCATAAGTTATTGCCTTAATCCTTAAGTGTGACTTTTATTCACAGCTAATTTCTCATCAGGTCTAGGATATCTTTGTCTCAGGCCTTTCTTGCTTTAACACAATCTCAACCTGATTGGTTCAATCCATTTTCTCATAGTTTTATACATGCCCCACTTGGCATTATTATGTCATATATGTTCCTACCAAATTTCCATTTTGAAATCCATAATATTACCTTTTTCATTATAAGATTTCTTAGGTCATCCTCATCATTCCTCCTGTATTTTCTAGGTACATGGTATCTCACAGTATCATTGATCAATCCTACAACAATTCTGCCTATGTACTTTTCAAGACTCCTTTCAACAAATCCTTACAAGTTATTGTTACCTTGGTCGATTCAACTTATACCATCTGAGTTCATAACGTCTTTATTAGGGGTAATGCTATCCTTTATGCATTCCCAAGGTTCATCTTAATTTATGGATATTATATCCTCAATTCTATTTTCAAGAAATACTTACATCCTTTAAGTGACAACCAATCATATATCCTTAATAAGTGTCTCTTTTCAATCATTCTATCTTGATAATCTATCGGTAGCTTAATGCTCACTTTTTCTCTCAAATGAACGTCAGTCTTCATGACCTTACACAAGACAACACATGTCTATCTGCTCTTCTTACAGAATTTGGTGATGGTAGTAAGGATGTTCTAGAAGATATTGGTCGTATTCAACGTGAATCTTTTAGTACTTGTCCTACTTATTAAAGATACTAAGTTTCAAATAACAATTATACATCGTACTGCTCAATCTTTGGCAATCTTCATAAACCTTTTATTGGTCACTTTCCTCAGTCATACTATGTCCCTGGTATATATAAAACCCATCATCCTGCATCTCAATTCATTTTATATCACAAGTCCTCGCGGTTGGCGCTTAATTAGAAGCACCCCGCTTTGTCCTTACAGTGCTGGTTAAGTCACTTGCTAATCCTTTGTGACTTGGCCTCCCCTGGTCACACTAAATATGTGAGTTTAGGGGTTGGCTAATAGAATTACTTTTCTAGCAATTTCCGAAATAGTGCCTTCTTCTTTGATACCTTTTGATCTTTTCAAAACTTTACTCCATATAAGTCTCAAGCGACTTCTCGGTACCGTCTCTGGTCACCTTCCTTTACTTTTATCTTTTCAACTATTCTTATTAATTCCACGTGCCAAGCTTAACACTTCTGGCATACAACCTTTTCATTTGAGTCAATCCCGGAATTTCTCAGTCCGGCTTGTTTCTTAATTACATTTCCCATTTTACCATCCAATCTCGACTTCATCAGTTTATTTCTAGAATCAATCGAAATAATCGGGGTCTGTCTACCAATCCGTATATCGGCTACCTCAACCAATCCACAGGGTTCGCTCCAGTTCCACTTCTTAGTCTTATAAATAAGTCCGGTTACAGGACCTCAATATCTGTCAAGTCCTGAACCAATCTTTGGTAATACATTGTGAACCTTATGAAATTTCTCACCTTTGTTGGCGTGGTTGACCTTTTTCCTTTTGAAACTGTCTTTAACTCGGTAAGGTCAACCAACACCACTCACTATTGATCGTGTGTCCTAATAACTAAACTTCATTTTTCCAGACTCGTACCTCGAGAACTTGGCCTACATTGTTCCTTCAAGTTTCATTTAAAAACATTCTCAATCACATCTTAACCACTGATCGCCTTACTTGATCCATTTACGATTCAGTGTTGGAATAACTTAAGGTAACTACTATAATCCATTCAAGGAAAAGGAAGAATTTAATATTCCTCTGAATCACATGCATCTAATGTTTTTGGTTCATCATTTCACTGATTTGAACTAAACTTATACTTGGTTCCTGACAATAGTCTCATTACTAGTTCATCATAGACTCACTGGTCTTTTCCTCATGTAGGTTCTGAGATCATCGTCCCGCTTACTACTTCCTTATATAACTTTGTCCAATCATGCCATCACTTTCCAATGTCTTTATTTTTCTAAGTTGATCCCTTCATCAAGTGATCATTTCCCTGAACCCAACCACCTCATCAATCTCAGTTTGACTTATAAATTATAACCTATGAAATCTGCCTTCTCACGGCGAATTACCATTAACAATATTCACACTATTCCATTCATCACATGTTATGGCACTTGCTGCCTCTATTTCAACTACTCCTGGAGACTCTGCTCCCCTGACATATATCGGTGTCTTTAATAATCACACAACATTCTACTCTTTTCTCATTAATCTGAAAGTCTCTAGGGACTCTTATCTATCCCTATATAAGATCTCAAGTTATTCTTCCAATCCGTCTTACTTGCTGGTTCTACATCCGGTAGTCTGACTATGAATCCAATATTGCATCTTTAGTTCTCTTAATAATACCTCAGATCTTTATGCTCACTCCTCTGAGCACTATACCTTAACTCTTACAGTCTCTCTGGCTGTAGCCCTCATTTACTCAAGGGTAAACTTTTTTTTTGTCCTTAACAGGATTCTCCTTCTTAGGTGGAACCTCCTTAGGGTCCTCAGTAGGGTACTCTACCGAGTCTTCAAGCCGATTGTCAACATATAATAAAGCATCACTGTGCTGCTGCTCGAACGCCTCAAGGTCTGTCGCCTTACAAGTCGATACGAGAACGCCCTAAGTTACTATCATGATACTTAAGAGTTCCCATAAGGGTTTTGTTGAGTATTGAACACGGTAAAAGAATACAGAGGGGGGGGGGGGTGAATGGATTCTTGAACTTTTCTTGGATTGAGTCTGTGTAGCAGATAAGTGCCTGTGTGTGCAGAAATTAAGGTGCGGATAAATAAACAACACAAGACACAATATCACTTTAATCTAATGTATATTAGATAAAGGTTGCTACAATCTGTGAATACAAATGGTAGTATTCTCAGCTTCGTTTTTCTCAGAAAAATATAGCTTACAGTGTATGAAAAACTTGACTCACAAAAGTTCCTAAGTTATGAAGTGAGGCTGTGTCCTTATAGAACATGGATACAGCCTGCTTACTACGAATAAGGTAGCTAAACAAATTTACTTTCTGGTCTGTCTATCCTTTTTGAGTAAGAGTCCAAACGGTTACAGATTTGACTTTGCAAAGCCTGTTTAGATCCACTTCTTTAGCTCCTTGTCTCTTCTATATCTCTCCAAGCTTCCTTGTAGGCTTTCCAGAGCACGTTACAGATTGTGGTCCATAAAGTGCATTGGCTTGTTGCAGGTTTCTGACTTGTACAATTTCTTCAGTATTTTGTCTCCAAGAATGTATTCGAGAAGTGACTAAGTAAGTGATTCGAGAACTAGAATTGACTTGATCGATAACTCTGAGTTCTCGAATACTGTTATAGTGACATATCGAACCACTTCTCGAATAGCTCTTTTCCATCAGGATTCCTTGAGTTGTCGAATAGAGCATTTGACTTATCGAATCCTCGAGTTGTCGAATAGCTTTCTGAGTCTTTGAGATATCGAATGGGACTTTGACTTGTTGACTCTTTGAGAACTCGAATACCATCTTGACTTGTTGACTTCCTGAGTTCTCGAATAGAGTAGTAGACATATCGAATCTCTGAGATATCGAATGAGATATCGAATAGTGTATTCAGAGATATCTAATAGTGTCTTGAGATATCGAATCTCTGACTTCTCGAATGCTGGACTTCTCGAATAGACAAGTATACTTCTCGAATTGGTACTTAGGCAAATTCTTCATTTCTTCAAATCCCAACTGTGATTATTTGGTAGTCTCTAACTCCTTGCTTGAGGCATGAACCATGGAACTTCTTTCAAGCATTATTCTAGACTATATTTGTACAGTTACACAACTAGGATTTGATGTCTATCACAAGTACAATACAAACAGAAACTCTACAACTAGAGGTTCCCTCAGTTAAGAGGTCATGTAAGTAATGCAAAGCATTACAAACAATTAGGCTTGTTATTAGATGTGTACAGGCATGCCTCTGTAACTAACAAACTCCCCCAAATTGTGAGTGAGACCCTTAGTCACAATTTCATGTCTGATAACAAGCCTAACATACATTAAAGATAAAACTTTTTAAAAGTACAGGTATGTGATTTGATTGAACACATAAATGAAATTACAAGATAAATACTCTTACAGTATGATGAGGTACTAGCCATTTTCTTTTGATTGCATCTCCATTGCTTTGGCTTGTAGATCATCATATGCTTTCTGTTTCTTTTCCTTCTCCTTTCTTGCAATCTCATCTACTGCTCTCATGATTTCTGTCATAGCATCCAATTCTTCAATCATAATGGAGTTTTTGAAATCTTCAAGCACTGGCTTCAGAATGTTGGCAGGATAGTAACTGAGTAGGTTCATTCTTATATTGACATTGTCTCCATTTCTCCTCCTATACTTCACCACATAGGGATCAAACTGAACTCTACACAATCCCTTTGCCCTTAGCTTTTCTGCTTCAATCTCCAGTCTATCAATTTCTTTCTCCCTTTCTAACCATTTCTCATAGCAGCCCTTTCTTATCTTCTCAGCATATTCTTTCTTCATTTTCACAAAATTAATCAATTCCAGCTTCCATACTTTCTCCACCTTGTCCTTAGAATCCAGCAATGCAATGATTCTTTCTATCTCATACAATTTACCCCAATGTTGACAACCCCCTTGTTTGAATTTCATTTCTTTCCCATCAGTGTACTTGATTACAAGGTGGTCATCCACAATTGCAGCATAGCATATCTTTTGAGCTCTTAGAAATAGCAGTTGCTCTTCATCAAAGTCTTCATCAAGTGGCTGGAGCTTTAATCCTGGAATGATTGTTAGGGCTCTAGATTTGGATAGCTTCACTCTCCTTGCAGCATGTTTAAATTTTATCCTCTTGACATGGTTGCTTGGCAGAAATCTTTGACCTTGGTTGGTAGACCATAGTAGTATTCCATTAGCAGATTGCTTTCTGAAACATACACATGGTTTCTTGACTTGAATCTTCTTCTTTTCTTGAGATGGTAAGACAGTTGCAGAAGCCATAGATGTAGATTTTGCTAGGTCACTACTAACAGTATTCACCCTAGACTTAGAGTCTTGTGTTGTGGTGAGGTTACTGCTAGCAATGCCTAAGGCTTGCTGTCTTCCACTCTTTCTCACATATGTTTTACCCTGGTCATCATCATCTTTTTCATCCTTGTCCCCCTTTTTCTTCTTATCTTCATCACCCTTATCTCTCCTGTGATGTCTTCTCCTCCCATCACCTTTGTTTTCAGAATCATCATCCTTATTTCTCCTAGGTTGAGCCATCTCTGGAATTTCACCAGTTGCAATATAGGTTCTGAGGATATGCAGTGCCTCAATTTCTTCAGCATTTCTGGCTCCAACCTTCTTCTGTAGTTGATCAATAATAGCAATGATCAGTCTTTGATTTCTGGGGGTGAGATCATGAGGAATGACCAGTTGCTTGATATCTTCAATTCTGGTACCAGACTGATAAATAATTGTCCATGGCTTCTTGATCACTTCTGGTAGCCTTGTAGGTTGACCATTCCTCAAATCATCAAACAGACTCTTGCTGTTATCATTTTTCTTCTCAATGATGTCAAGTATGGCATCTATCTCTGAGTGCTTTAGGTCTTGTAGAGTCTGGTATGTTAGATGCCATATCTTTAGTTTGGAAACCATCACTATCTCCTTGACCCATATATTGTTGACTTTCTTGGGGATGACAGTGATGTAGTCTATCTGCTTCTTCACCTCCCTCAGATAAAACTGAGTGTCACCAACCTGTTCCCTTATGGCTTTCAGAAACTCCAAGAAGGCTTTATCATGATAGACATTGGAGTTAGCAACTTCTTGTAGCTTGGCCTCAGTAACAACTTTGACTTCTACAGGCTTGGCACTCTCAGATATAGAGATTTGAGGTTTGTCAGATGGCATACTCCCTGCAACCACTGTGGTAGTTATGGATTGCTTTTGTCCTCCAGGAGTAGTGATGTGCACAGTTGGTAAGGTGACAACTGGCAAGATAGATGGAGGCTCATCTACTTTGGCTTTTCCCTTGCCAGGCACATTTGGAGACTTAGAAGCCCTTTGTTGTCCACCCTCTTTGAGTATTATGCCTTTCTCCCTCTTTGTCTCCCCCTTTGAATTTGAGTTCCTAGCCTTCTTCTCCCCCTTAGGCTTGTTGTCAGGCACAGAGGCTGTAGAAATGTCCTTTGGGATTGAAGATTCATCAGGTAGAGGGAGACCCATATGCTTCATCATTGCAGCTAACATGGATTGTTGATGCAGAAGGACATCAGCTGTGGTGGATGCTTGAGTGTCCAACTGATCATTTAGCAATGCAACCTTTTCTGTGAGATGAGCATTGGTCTTGGTGAGAGTAGCTACCTCCTGCTCAAGAGTGTTGACCTTAGTGAAGAGCTCATTGGCCTTGAAACCAGATAAAGATTGATCCTGCAGCCTCTTCACTTCATATTTAGACAATTCATGCACAGGAACATCAGTCACTAGCCTATCTCCATAGAGATTCTTGAACATTATCTTCAGCATGGCATTGGCATCTGTAGTCTGGCCAGATAGATTCTGAAATTGATGCCCCAGACCTGTGACAGCATCTTTTAGCACAGCCAACCCATTGTCCACCTTAGTGCAGGTAGAGTTGCAGTGTTTGATGTCCTTGAGCACACTGTCCAATTGAGGAAATTTGGCATCAAAGGCCCTCTTGACTTCTGCAACTGAAGTGGCTGTCTTATCACACACCCTGTGGACTTCAGTTTTGACTCCCTTGCCAAGATAGTGTGCAGCCTTGAGGAAACCCTTGTAGGAGTCATTTACAGCTTCATACACTTCACCAGGTGACAGGGATTTTGCATTGGAGCCCAGTAAAGTGATGTATTCCTCCCTGAGATACTGAAGTGCTTCATCGAGAGTAATATCATATTTTCCTTGCAACCAGGCATCTATGTTGCCATCTCTCTCAGCATCATCAATGATCTTTGACTTCTGCACTTCTACATCATCCCTATGGCATAACAGAATAGCCTCATAGTCTGGATTGGGCATGTCTGCAGTGAGAAGGTGCTGAGCAATCTTTGTGAACTCAGGAATCTGATCCACAATTAAGCTTTGAAGTGCTTCAACCGTCAATTGTTGTGGAACAGACCCTGATCCTGAAGCACTGTCATGTTGCACAGGCTTCAGCCATTTTGACATGAAGTCAGAGCTAGAGCTAGGCAAGCTAGTCTCCTCAGTTACAGATGCAACTTCTGTAGCCGGATGGATGGACTCTACTACTGGTGTCTCCACAGAAGTGGGATGAATTACACCAGCAGTTGACACAGGCACAGAGTCTCTAGTAAAAACTAGGGGAACCTCTGTGTTTGTGATGGTGTCATTAGGATATGCCTCAGCATGCATTCCCTCACCATCTAAATGTGGGTTCTGAGTGGTGAGCAAAGTGTCATGCACTAAGTCACTTGAAATTATTGGCTCATCAAGAGAAAAGAATTCTTGATGATCAATACCTTGCATCTCAGTTGCCTGAGTTGCAGGTTCCAAAGAAATCTCAGAGTTAGATTCTGGAAGAGAAGTGTGTTTTAGAGTAGATGTTGGCAACTCCCCCTGAGAGATAGAGGGAGTTTCAAAAGTGATGTGCTCTCCACTCAGTGTTGTGCCAGCCTTATCACTCCCATGTGCTGACTCTATACAAGAAGGTGCATTGGGGAGAATGCTTGATTCTATAGGTGCACCCTGTTGAGAGGATACACCTAGTGAGCTGTGTGCCCCTGATTTTACAACTTCAGCCATTTGTGTGACTGAAGAGGTGGTTTTAGTTTTCTTCTTCTTTGTTCTGTGTAAGGGTAACTCAGGTTCCTCACTTCCTAGACCTAACTCAACAGCTAATGCTGCTTCAGACAAGATATTTAAGGGTGCAGACATTACTTCCTTTCTCTTCTTTTTACTAACATCACCCTTTTGAGAGGATGATGCAGTTGGCTCAGTAAGAGGTAGAGTGTTTGGTTGAGAGGGTTGGTTAGCAGGCCCTGGGTTAGCAGTTTGTTCTACTTGCTTGGGCTGTGCTAACTTAGATTTTGCATCAAATGTTGGCATGTTGTGGGGGTAAGTCTTAAACAAACTCTCCATATGGGGAGTTATGTTCAGTCTTACATCCACATCATTCCTAGTTTCCAAGTTACCAAAAATGAGTTTGGTCATGGACTTAGGATAGCCTATTTTATTTTTATCAATCCCAGGCAATTCAATCAATGAAGCATTTTTATAATTAAGTACAGATTGAATGACTCTTGTTGTAGTCCTAGTGCTTGGTTCATGTCCGCAGTAGTGATAGTGATATCCTTATCTTGAACCTTGCAGTAGATGACATAGGAAGTGATTGCATTTTCCAGGGCTACAACCTCCACAATAGCAGTACTCCAGAATTGTTCCAGAATATCGAGATATAGAGTTGGGTTGGCAGAGAGTGCATCTTTGATATATGACTCAGCCATCCATTTCACAAAGCACTTGAAATTTGCATTGGGTGCTTCAACATCACTGGTGAGAGCGATGAAGTTGGTGTTGAACTTTACTGTTGCCATTTGTATAGAAGAGAGAAAAGAAATTGAAGGTTGAAGAAGAAATTTGGCTTTCCGTAGCTAGGGTTTCAGGGGTTTAGAGAGTGTAGGTGCTTGAGAAATCGAATGAAATGAATCGAATAGATGTGAGATTGTATAAGTATGAAGTACTTGAATTGTCGATTAGCAAACTGTTTTGTATCGACAAGTCAGGCATTCTAGAAGTAGAAAACAACTATTCGAGAAGTCAAGAATGGCTTAATCGATAACTCAAGCAGATAGAAACTCACAGCTGGCAGTTATCTAACTTAGAAATAATTCTAAATTAAATAAAATGTATTTTTATGAGTGAATTAAATTTTAGATAAAAATCCAAAATCGGTTAAAATTCAGCGAGAATTCAGCCTTTTCAAATGATTCGAGAACTCAAATATAGTGTTCGAGAACTCAATCATTCGAGAACTCAGTTACTATATTCGAGAAGTCAAGAATTCCTCTATTCGATATCTCAGAAAGACTCTATTCGAGAACTCAAGAGTACTCTAATGAGACTTATTAGAGATGTCGAATAGTGAATCATTTGAGAAGTCTGACTTATCGAACTATACTCATCACTCATAAAAATTTGATTTTCACTATTTTGTAAAAATTTACCAGACATATTCATTGAAAAATATCCTAGCAAATCAAATAGTGATTTTCTCAAAATTTCATAGAAATTTTAAGTTAATAAAAATATGATTTTCAACATATGCAACAGATTTGAAATATTTATAAATCATATTTCAGCCAACACTTACTCCAAAAATATTGAGAATTTAGATGAAGAAAGTGTTTACTGCTGCAACAATCTAGATGATGTATTCACTTAGCCAGAATCTGAAGAATTCAGCATTCCAATCTCACTTACCAACCTTGTGAAGGTGGCTTCATCTAATGGCTTAGTGAATATATCAGCTAGTTGTTTATCTGTAGAGACATAATGCAACTCAATGGTTCCATTAGTTGCATGTTCTCTTATGAAGTGATATCTGATGTCAATGTGCTTTGTTCTAGAATGATTGACAGGATTGGCAACTATAGAGATTGCACTTGTGTTGTCACACATGATTGGAATTCTTTCCAACACAAGTCCATAATCTCTAAGTTGATTTCTAATCCAAAGCACTTGAGCACAGCAACTTCCAGCAGCTATGTATTCAGCCTCAGCTGTAGAAGTTGACACAGATTGTTGCTTCTTGCTATACCAAGAAACTAACCTTTGTCCAAGAAACTGGCAGCTTCCTGAGGTGCTTTTCCTATCCACTCTGCATCCAGCATAATCAGCATCAGAGTAGCCAACCAGATTGAACCCTGTGTCCTTAGGATACCATAATCCCAAGTTAGGAGTGCCCTTCAGATATCTAAAGATCCTTTTTATTGCAATCAAATGTGATTCCTTTGGATTTGATTGAAACCTTGCACACAAGCATGTAGCAAACATGATGTCTGGCCTACTTGCAGTGAGGTAGAGTAGGGAACCAACCATGCCTCTGTAGACTGAGATATCTACTCTCTTGCCTTTAGCATCTTCATCCAATTTAGTGGCAGTGGCCATGGGTGTCTTGGCAGGTGAACAATCTTCCAAGTCAAACTTCTTCAATAAATCCTTGATGTACTTGGTTTGACTGATAAAGATACCATCCTTCCTTTGACTGACTTGCAACCCTAGAAAGAATGTCAACTCTCCCATCATACTCATCTCATATCTGCTCTGCATGAGTTTAGAGAATTTCTCACACAGTTTCTCATTTGTAGAACCAAAAATGATATCATCCACATAGATTTGAACTAGAATCATATCATCACCATGCTTCTTGTAAAACAGTGTCTTGTCCAATGTGCCTCGAGTGAATTGATTTTCAAGAAGAAATTGTGATAGAGTATCATACCATGCTCTTGGAGCTTGCTTAAGTCCATACAGTGCCTTAAGCAATCTGTAGACAAATTCTGGGAAATGTGGATCCTCAAAGCCAGGTGGTTGTTGCACATAAACCTCTTCTTCCAACTCTCCATTTAGAAATGCACTCTTGACATCCATTTGATAAACTTTAAAATTTGAATGAGCAGCAAATGCCAAGAATATTCTAATGGCTTCCAATCTAGCAACAGGGGCAAATGTCTCATCATAATCAATGCCTTCCTGTTGAGAGTATCCTTTTGCAACCAGCCTTGCTTTGTTCCTTATTATTACACCATCTTCATCCATCTTGTTCTTCAGAACCCATTTTGTTCCAACAATGGTTCTATTCCTTGGTGCAGGCACTAGTTCCCATACTTTGTTCCTTTCAAATTGGTTCAGCTCCTCTTGCATGGCAATAATCCAATCTGGATCCAACAATGCATCATCAAGTTTCTTAGGCTCAACTTGTGATAGAAAACATCCATAGAGGCACTCATTTTGAGTTGCTCTCCTAGTCCTTACTCCTGCATTAGGATCTCCAATGATTTGCTCTGCAGTGTGTGATCTATCCCATTTCCTTGAATGTTCAGCCTGATTTCTCATCCTTGATGTTGCTTCATCATCCTCATCATGATCATCCTCATTTCCTCCCCCTGTGAAGTTGCCATTACTCACAGGTGTGTCTTGGATGCTTGTTTCTCCATTATTGATTGGGACAAATTCTTCTCTTGTATCATCATTCACTTGAGTTTGTTGAACTTGAGTTTCAACTCCAGTTTCAGTCTCTTCATCAGAATCATCTAGATTATCAAACTTCAATGGATCTTTGTCTTCATCATTGGCTTCTTCTAGTCCAGGTAGTTTGCTGTCATCAAATGTTACATCTGTGCTTTCCATAACTTTCTTTTGACTGATGACATAAACCTTGTATGCAATTCTTTCCATAGAATAGCCAAGAAAAATTCCTTCAAATGCTTTTGCATCAAACTTCCCAACATATTCAGAACTGTCCTTAAGTACAAAGCATTTGCTTCCAAAAGTATGAATATACTTTAGTGTAGGCTTCTT
Source organism: Kitagawia praeruptora (assembly GCA_037693485.1). NCBI lineage: Eukaryota > Viridiplantae > Streptophyta > Magnoliopsida > Apiales > Apiaceae > Kitagawia > Kitagawia praeruptora. The sequence goes on along the minus strand of CM075353.1, from coordinate 85,210,903 downwards.
TCCAGTCATCAAGTTGTAAGGAGTCTTTCCAGTGTTTTTGTTGATGAGGGTTCTGTTCTGAATATAGCATGCAGTGCTCACAGCCTCAGCCCAAAAACATGTAGGCATTTTTGCATCAAGTAACATTGTTCTAGCAGCCTCAATCAGAGTTCTATTCTTTCTCTTAACAACTCCATTTTGTTGTGGAGTCCTTGGAGCTGAGAATTGCTGAGAAATGCCATTCTCTTTGCAGAATGCTTCAAGTGTGGCATTTCTGAACTCTGTTCCATTATCACTCCTTAATGCAACCACACTTGCATCGTTTGCCTTTGCTTCCTTGTCAACTTTCTTTATATGCTCAATGATTACTTGTGGAGCCTCATCTTTTGATGCCAGAAATTCTACCCATGTATACCTTGAAAAATCATCAACCATTACCAGAGCATACTTCTTTCTTCCTAGTGACATTATGTTGACAGGCCCAAACAAATCCATATGGATAAGTTTTAGTGGCTTGGTTACAGATGTCACTGTCTTTGACTTGTGGCTTGATCTCTTCATTTTTCCTTTTTGACAAGCCTCACACACTCCTTCTTGGCAGAATTCAAGTGTGGGCATGCCTCTCACTAACTCTCTTTTGACTAGAGAATTAATGGCCTTAAAGTTCAGGTGTGATAGTTTCTTGTGCCACAGCCAACAATCTTCATTTGATGCTTTTGAGTAAAAGCAACAAATTTTGTCCTTGCTTGCAGAGTCCATATTGGCTACAAACAGGCTTCCTTTCCTTACTCCAGATAGAGCAAAATCACCAGTCTTCTTGTGGGTGATCAAACATTCATCTTTGTCAAAATTCACTTTGAATCCTCTATCAGTAAACTGACCAACACTTAACAGATTATGCTTGAGCCCCTTGACTAGTGCTACATCTTCAATGATGACATTTCCAACTTTCAGCTTGCCATATCCCAATGTGTTACCCATGCTGTCATCTCCAAAAGCAACCATTGGGCCAGCCTTTTCCTCATACTGTGATAGCAGGGCCATATCACCAGTCATATGATTTGAGCATCCACTGTCCAAAATCCACATGACCTTCTTTTCACTTTCTTTGCCCTGAGAATCAGATGAAGATGAGTCATCCTTGGAGTTGGCCATCAAGGCATAATTGCAGAATTCTTGTTCCTCTTCATCACTCTCAGAATCATCCCAACACTTCCCTTCAGCTATGTAGGCATTACCATGTGTCTGCTTTTTCAGAAGGGCCTCATACTTAGCTTCTAGCTCAAGATAATCTCTATCCTTCTTTTTAGGCTTCTTGCATTCACTGGCAAAATGCCCTAGGTCATTGCATCTATAACACCTTACAGATGACCTATCCACATAACCGGTTTTGAACTTATTTCTGTTTGGTTTCACAGGTGCCTTGTTCTTGTAGGCTGAATGGTTTTGAGTTTTGGGTTTGAAGGGTTGATTTCTTTTAAATCTGATGTTTGGAAATTTTCTGGCCATGAAAGCATATGAAGTATTTTCCATCCCATCAAGTTCTTCCAGAGTGTAAAACTCCTCTTCTTCTTCCTCCTTTTCCTCAACAGGTTCACTCACCCCAGCTTCAGTTTCTTCATCATCTGCCACCTCCTCTATCCTTAGTTGGCTTGTAGATGCTTCTAGGTCCAGAATGGATTTGTTGACAATCAAGGCACATGATGTGTTTATCATCCTACCTTGGTTGGCTTGGATAGCCCTCTTCTGAAGCAACTCAAGTTCATGAGTCTTTAGGACTCCATAGAGTACATCATAGGTGACTTTGTTCAAATCTCTCTCTCTTAGAGAAATGACTCTTTGCTCCAGATGATTTGGTGAAGACAACAGAAATTTCATATTTAACTCCTTGGTGCTGTAAACCTTTCCATTCATCTGTAACTCAGTAACTAGCTTGTGAAACCTTTCAAACATCTCAGTAATGCTTTCCTTGGGCTGTGCCATGAAAGCTTCATACTGTGTGACCAGTATCTGTTTCCTGTAGTCTTTGGTGTATTCGAACTCATGATCGTTTCTCTGTTTTTGAATAAACAGCCCGCTCTGATACCACTTGTTGAGTATTGAACACGGTAAAAGAATACAGAGGGGGGGGGGGTGAATGGATTCTTGAACTTTTCTTGGATTGAGTCTGTGTAGCAGATAAGTGCCTGTGTGTGCAGAAATTAAGGTGCGGATAAATAAACAACACAAGACACAATATCACTTTAATCTAATGTATATTAGATAAAGGTTGCTACAATCTGTGAATACAAATGGTAGTATTCTCAGCTTCGTTTTTCTCAGAAAGATATAGCTTACAGTGTATGAAAAACTTGACTCACAAAAGTTCCTAAGTTATGAAGTGAGGCTGTGTCCTTATAGAACATGGATACAGCCTGCTTACTACGAATAAGGTAGCTAAACAAATTTACTTTCTGGTCTGTCTATCCTTTTTGAGTAAGAGTCCAAACGGTTACAGATTTGACTTTGCAAAGCCTGTTTAGATCCACTTCTTTAGCTCCTTGTCTCTTCTATATCTCTCCAAGCTTCCTTGTAGGCTTTCCAGAGCACGTTACAGATTGTGGTCCATAAAGTGCATTGGCTTGTTGCAGGTTTCTGACTTGTATAATTTCTTCAGTATTTTGTCTCCAAGAATGTATTCGAGAAGTGACTAAGTAAGTGATTCGAGAACTAGAATTGACTTGATCGATAACTCTGAGTTCTCGAATACTGTTATAGTGACATATCGAACCACTTCTCGAATAGCTCTTTTCCATCAGGATTCCTTGAGTTGTCGAATAGAGCATTTGACTTATCGAATCCTCGAGTTGTCGAATAGCTTTCTGAGTCTTTGAGATATCGAATGGGACTTTGACTTGTTGACTCTTTGAGAACTCGAATACCATCTTGACTTGTTGACTTCCTGAGTTCTCGAATAGAGTAGTAGACATATCGAATCTCTGAGATATCGAATGAGATATCGAACAGTGTATTCAGAGATATCTAATAGTGTCTTGAGATATCGAATCTCTGACTTCTCGAATGCTTGACTTCTCGAATAGACAAGTATACTTCTCGAATTGGTACTTAGGCAAATTCTTCATTTCTTCAAATCCCAACTGTGATTATTTGGTAGTCTCTAACTCCTTGCTTGAGGCATGAACCATGGAACTTCTTTCAAGCATTATTCTAGACTATATTTGTACAGTTACACAACTAGGATTTGATGCCTATCACAAGTACAATACAAACAGAAACTCTACAACTAGAGGTTCCCTCAGTTAAGAGGTCATGTAAGTAATGCAAAGCATTACAAACAATTAGGCTTGTTATTAGATGTGTACAGGCATGCCTCTGTAACTAACAGGTTTTATATGTCAATACTACATTAAGTAGTCCGACTGTGAACTTGGCAAGAGTTCTTATTATCATAGTGAATTTATTGTTTTAACGTCGCACCATCTCTGGGATTTATAACGTAACTCTCTGATACCATTTCTGTAACACCCCCAGATCCGGGGTCAGGGATCTGGTCGTTACGGTCTCAATATCCATCCACAAAACCAACATAATTTAAATTACAACCTTGTGACCCAAAACCACAACATAAAACACACCCGTTATAGTCCCAGAGATGAAATCAGAGTTACCATCAATATTATTAATCACAAGTTTGAGTTCTCACAACCCAAAGAATTACAATTTATTAATACATACTCTTTGCCATCCATTTACATAAATACATTTGATAAACCAAAAGTTGACAGTCTAGCCTACTGGTAGCTTCTACCTCAGCAATGTCGTCCATGACATCAGTAGGCAACCCTAACCGCTGTCCCTGCTTACACCGAGTACTCCTTGTGCTGGCCGTCAGATCTATCTGTTGTTGTGATATAATAATAATAACGCAAGGGTGAGCGATAGCCCATCACAAATAATATAACTGACAGTGATATATATGACAGTTCAAAGATATATTTTGAAATCATATGGCATGCCTTAATGAAAAGAGTTCCAGCTCAATATAAAGGATGAAGTTACAAGGTAACTCAAAGTATGTAAATTCTGTGGAAATATCTGCTATATCAAGATGAGCAAGATAGCATCATTTTCATAAAAGAGGAACTTGCAGAAAAATAGTGCAATTCCAGTTTTCAACATGTTTCAACACTGCCAACACAGATGGTGTTGCAGAAGATTTCGAATCTTGAAAGATGAACTAATACGGGAGCATTGCCGCGCCAGATGCCCTGACATTTACGATGATCAGTCGTATGTCATGCATCTCATCAGTCGTTCTTTACATGTAGAAGGTAGCTCCGACGGATTTACTTGTCTACCGCCCTCTGGAACTCCTAAGCCAACGGTTGGGCTATTGCTGGACCGGCGCCACTCGGCCACTTACGCGTCTCCTAGTTCATTTAACATCCATCATTGTGAAATGTAATGTTCGTTCCCCTTTTCCCCAGGTATGATACCTGTTGATAAGACTCCACAAGGTAGTCGTATCTAATGTGGAAAGGAAAATTTACCTCTATTTCCCAAGCTGTTGCTTGTTAATGGATACCAACTTGTTCCAACATTCTACCCCTCGAATGATGAGAGGGTACGCACAATTCCAAGAATAATAGCAACCAAGTTGCGAGTGAAACGAACTATTTATGACCGGGCAGTCACAAGATAAAATAACATTCCTCAAGTAAGATTCCCTTATGATAGAATCGAAGGAGGGATGGAATTACTGAGAACCTTCCTCGATAATATAATAATGAAAATAAGACTTTGAAATAATTTATATATAATGTTCGAGGGTCGATGATACTATGTGAATGAAACCAAGTGTCTTTGAAACGAGTTAGAAGAATTAAATGAATATTCTAAAGAATATTTATTAAGTCAAAATATTGAAGGAATAATCCTAATATAAAATATTACTCGGAATAATCCTCGAATAAATATTCACAAATGATATTCATTAAATAATTAATGAATATTATTATAAATTGTACTTAATCAAATAATTATAACTCGACTGGATAGTCGAAATAATATTCACTGAATAAATAGTGAATACTCAGATTAAATAAACTTATCGATTAAATAAAATTCGAACGAATATTCGAATTAATATTCACTGAACAAATAGTGAATATTCCAAATAATAATACTTATCGAAGAAGTAATTATCAAGTGAATGTTCGAAACAATATTCATTGAATAAATAATGAATATTCGAATTAATAATACTGATTGAAGGAATAATTACCAAATGAATATTCGAAACAATATTCACTGGACAATTAGTGAATCTTCAAATTAATAATAATATTTGCTGAAGAAATAATTATCAAATGGATATTCGAGGTAATATTCATTGAATAAGCAATGGATATTTAACTTAAGAAGGATACTTATTGATGAAATAATCATCGACTGAATATTTGAGACAATATTCAATAAATAATTAATGATTATTCAACTCAATAAGATTTATCGAAGAAATGATTATCGAATGAATATTTGAAATTATGTTCAATAATTGAATCGACTTTAAATGAATGTCGGAGATAATATTTATCGCCTCGAGGAAATATTCAAAATAATATTTATCGAATAACTGGAGTTCGAATCAATGTTCAACTAATATTTATAAAATAAATATAGATTGAATGAATATTCGAAATAATATTCATTTAAATAAACAAGGCTCGAATGAATATTGAAAATAATATTCGTTAAATAAATAAACTCGAATGAATATTCAAAATAATATCTATTGAGTAAATAAGAATGAATATTCTTTAAGTGAATAACTTAACTGAGGGTTCGAAATAATATTCGAATATTAAATCGACTTTAGACGAATATTAAGGACAATGTTCATCTAATAAATAAATATCTGATGAATAATCCGAATAATATTTATCAAATAATCTCAAAGGAATATTCCAATAATATTCGGTAGATAATAAATGGAAAATATTTACTTAAATACTTTCCTCTGAAAATAATATCAATATATCAAGAAATAACGACTCCCGGTCTATAATCAAAGAATGAGATTCAACTACCCTTCGCTTAAGGGTCTTAGTAATATCCGGCTTATAACAGATATAATAACTATCTGGCTTATAAGCCAATAATAATTAAGGGAACAAGTATATCAATATGACTTTGAAAGTAGGCATGCATGCTATGACATATGTATAATAGAATCAATTCATATATATATACATATTATCACAACAACAGCCTTTAAAAAGGGAGTTTTGAAACTTGCCTGGAAATCGAGTGCGGGTAGGGGTAGCGTGTCCCGGGTCAGCCTGGTGATCTATAAATAGCCAAGGCATTCGGGATTAATCACTTAACACTTTACAAAGGTTAAATATAAAATCTACTTAAGTCAAAACACGTTTTCGAATCATCGTTATACACCTCTTAGTGTAACTCTCTTTTATCACCGATGCGGTTCGACATATGTTCGCTATTATGACACATCATCATACCCACACTTGATACATACTTAAGCCATGTAAGTTTTAAGATCGATCATTTACGAATCAAGATTGTACTACGAGTTTTATCGCCCGTTTTCTAAGTCGTTTATCAAAGTCATAACCAAGCATGCTTTTAGGGGTTCGTTCGCGTTTAACCTTGATTCGAATATTTTATAAAATCGGAAAACGATCCGGTTGTCATGAGGTTTTCTCCCACACCTTCCTTTTTATCTCTAATATTTAATTATTAAGATTCGCCACTGAATTCGTACTATTTAAGGGGTTCAATTTCAGTTACGAACTTTCGTTTACGGTTTCGAACCACCTTTACGATTTTTATCATAACTCCTAAACTGTAAGTCCATTTCACACGAGCCTTATATCAAAATGAAGCTTATAATGCAATCTATCTTGTAATGGCAGAAGACGAAACTAGACAGTGAGTTAAAGCTACTGTCAAACATGTTTTCTTAAGTGTTAACGAAAATTCGGCATTATGACGGCTATAAATCGGACGTTCCAAAAATCGTAATCATCAAACCAAGCCACACCGGGCATCCATACAATTTATACACATATTATACATCCTCAACTGTCCAGGAACATCTACTTCATCCTCATATTCATCATAACTCTTAAATCAAGAAACCACTACATAATCATGCTTTCATGTTTGTATTAACATCATACTCCTAACTAATCTCGAAACCATTCAACAATCATCAAAACTTAAACTAAGAGCTAGGGTTTCAAGAGAGTTATACCTTCCTTGGAGAGTGTGCTAGCCTTGCTAAGCTTGATCTAGTCCTTGTATAGCCTTAGAAATCTTAAACTAACAAGAATCAACAAGAACATGATTAGAGTTTTTCGGATCTATTAGAACTCAGTTGAAAGAACATGAAAAACGAGGCCCTTACCGACCTTTTCTGAACGAGGCTCCTAAAGGAGAGTTGTAGATCATCTTTACAGCTTTCCAACCATATAAAGAACACGAAATTATATTGAGAAACGAAGGATATATGGCCATTTTAAAATCGTCACAGAAACTGTCATGAATCTGGACAGTTTGTTTCTTCAACTTGGGGAGGTGATTTCACTAGGCTACACTCATTAGATGGCCATGATATTTTGAGCGAATGTTCTACAAGATATGAGGGAGCTGTGGTTCAAGCTTGGTGATTTTATCATGGCTAGAAATGGAGATATGATTTTTCTTCTTGAAAGTGTTTCTGCTGTGCAGTTTAGAAGAATGGAGAGAAATGGAGTTGCTTAGCTTTGTTCTTGGACAATAATGCATAAAGTGATTGCCTTGGATAATATCTAGATATTATAGATGTGTATGGCTGTGTTTGAACTTGTGCAAAGAGTCTTGGGGAAGCTTTTCTAATTGTTTTGTTTCTTGAAATGATTTAAGTGTTTTAATCACTTAAATTCCTAATTGCTCTTGATTTAATCTTTGATTAAATCATCCAATCTACTCGATATAATTCTCTTGATGATCATGTAGGATATTTAATCTTGTAATGAACTCAATCCAAATTCCATAATTCGTTCGCTTTATCTTTTAATCTCGTTGAAAAGTTTCAGCGATTTCTAGAACGCTCGCTTCACTATCTCTGTGGTTTTCGTTCCAAATCCCCAAATCAAATATAATAAAATTCTAAAATATTAAATCCTCAAATCCTCAAATTTAATATCTCATTTCTTGAATATATTAATATATAATTCAGTGCCCGGTCAAATATTACACCAAAATAGAAATTGGAATTTCTGAATTCTGATCGTCTTTACAAACACTTATTTTCTCCGTGAATCACTATTATGACTTCGAAATATCCATACCATGTCTCGTACATAGGGTGGCGTGTAAAATTTCTTGGTTCCCAAAATCACTATTCATCCATGAAAAACACTATTCACGTATGGAAACAGTATTCACTGATGCACTTAATCCAAATAAGAAAAGTTTTAATTCTACCAAAAATTTGGGTTCTTACAACTACACCCCATCCATTCTAACACATGATAACATCATGACTAGTCTAACAACATCTTATCTCAACAATCACATGGATCTAAGCATATAAAACTCATATCATCATATAACTATCAAAACATCCATAAAAACTCAAAGTAGTACTAAGGTTTCTTGAGCTTTATACCATCCTTGGAGAGCGAATAACACTTAGTAGGCCTTGGATGATCCTTAAGTATTCTTAGTATGCTAGAATCATCAAAAGAAAACCAAGAACACAAAGTTAGTTCTTGAGATCTACTATTCATCATCATCTTTGATGATTTTTCTACCTAGGAAATACTTGGAATCAAAAGCTCAAATTCATAGCATATCTTAGTTATGAAATATAGAACTCGCCTATAAAATCTTGTAATTGTTGAATGGTTGGAAGGTTGAGTTTTGAATTTCTTATCCCTTTTTCTCTTTGAAAAACCGTGGGTTACATAAGGAGAGAGATGGTGGAGTTTGTTTGGTTGATCTTGTATTATTGTGTGTTTAGAAAATATCTTGGCATAAAGTAGCTTTAATGAAGGTGCTTTGCTCATCCATGAGGTCATGATCCACTCATTTAAAGATAAGATGCATCCAAATTCCTACTAGCTTAGTTAGCCCTTAATGAAGCTAGTTCCTTGGTTAATCACTTAGTTACTTCCCTTGACACTTGCATTTAGTAGCCCCTTGGTTGTTTGTTTGTTTCTTTGTCTGATTATTGCTCAATTTCGTCGATCGTTTGGGAAATATCCAAAAGGATTTATCTCTAGGGTTTACTGGAACCTCCTTGGTATATTCGATACCTTCCTCAATCTTTCTTAATAATTCTTGGACTTATGTTATCCTCCTCCCCATCCCATCTTAATGTGTCAGGGTGGTTCTAATCCTCAAACAGATATTAAATCCGATATTCCTTGTATGTTCTCTTTATCTCAGAAAACGTTCTCCCGATTTCTCAAGCATTCTCTATTCCTCAACTCTAGGGTTTTATTCTCAATTCCATTCCCACTCATAATATATTCTCCTTGGACTTCTAATATACATGATTCATTCGCTTAATCTCGTTATAAAGTTCTAGCGGTTTCTAGAACGCTCGTTCCGCTATCTCAGGGGTTTTCGTTCTAAATCCTCAAATCACATATATTAAAATTATAGAATATCAAATCCTCAAATCCTCAATTTTAATATCTCATTCCTTGATAATACTGATATACAACTCACTGCTCGGTCAAATATTACACCAAAATTAAAATAGGAATTTCTGAATTCCGATCGTCTTTACAAACACTTATTTACTCCGTAGATTACTAATACGGCCTCGAAATATCCATACCCTATCCCGTACATAGGGTGGCATGAAAAGTTTCTTAGTCCTCAAAATCACTATTCATCCAAAAATTACTATTCACGTATGGAAAACACTATTCACGTATATACTTATTCTTAAGGAAAAAGTTTTAATTTTACCGAAAATTCGGGTTATTACACTCTTGCCAATCTGGGGCCTACTATCAAAGCTTCGTATTCTGCCTCGTTGTTGGTTGTTGGGAAATCCAACTTCAAGGTGTATTCAATTGTGAATCCATCGGGACTTTGCAGAGCTAAACTTGTACCACTGGTTTTCTATTTTGATGCCCCATCAAAATAGAACATCCAATATTCTCTATTCTTTGCTATGGTTTCCTCACCTTCCTGACCTTCCTGGTCTATTATAGAGTATCCAATATTCTCTATTCTCTCTCTTTGCTATGGGTTCCTCACCTTCCTGACCTTCATGCTCGATTGGAGGCACACAGCCTTATTGGCCATCAAGGCATTAAATTTTGTGTCGGGATTCAAAATTCAAGACTTTAAGTATGGAATGACAAAGGACCTCTTGTAGAGGAGACCTTCGACCACTGCATATCTCAACACTCTCACTAACAGTTTCTGTGCCTTCAAGGCATTATTAGGGAGCCAACCAGTCTCAAGTTGAGCTTTGATGGGGTCTATCCATCAGCAACCGGTGCTACCAATTTCGAATCGATGGTGGGGGTCTTCAGGACCTGGAAGTAAAAACTCCCTGCATAATTCTCTATCTCAGCAGAGGCGAACTTTGATAGGGCATCGGCCTTAACATTCTCCTCTCTCGGAATGTGCTCCACATAGCACTCGTCAAATTGAGTCATTACTGCCTTGACAACCCTCAGATACTTTGCCATAGTTTCATCCTTGGCTTCAAACTCACCATTCACTAGAGAAACTATCACTCTCCATAGAACTGTAGAAGAGATAAATAGAGTGGATTGTATAGATAAAAACTAAACAAGAAGAGTATGATGATAAGATGTATGGAGATGAGGAGAAAGAGGTATATTTGATGATTAGTAAAGAGAAGAATATGAGGATTTTTAAGGTATAATTGAGATTTACTATTGAGGATAAGGTGCATTTTGAAGATAGAGGCAGGATAAGGATAAACGAAGGAAGTGGGTATGATTGATGGAAAAGAGGAGATGTTGAGAAATGAAGCCATGGTACTAGAAAGAGTATTGTGGAGAAAAGCAGAAGGTTGATGAGTCAACCTAAGAATTAGAGTGTGGAGTACTTGTCGTTTCCTGCATTGATTCCGAGGACGGAATCTTTTTAAGGAGGGAAGACTGTAATAACCCGAATTTTGGGTAGAATTAAAACTTTTTCTAATTATGAATAAGTGCACTAGTGAATGGATATGGCTATGAGTGATGACCCCGATTCATATGCGTATCGTCAGAATGGAGTAATTCGAGGGTTGGCGACATATATAAGAATAATCCATCGTCCAGAAAAATGAGATAATGAACCCTGAAAGGGGAGAGGAGAAGTGAATAAGCATCTTCAAACGTGCATAGTGTTTCCTGTACGTGCATTGTGTTTCCTGTACGTGCATAGTATTTCCCATACGTGCATAGTGTTTCCCGTACGTGCATAGTAATTTGGTGGATGAATAGTGATTTTGTAAGTTGGAAAACTTTTCATGCCACCCTATGTTCGGGATAGGATATGGATATTCCGGAGCCATATTAGTGATCAGCGGAGTAAATAAGTGTATGCAAAGACGATCGGAATTCAGAAATTCCAAATTCTATTTTTACGGAAGATTTGACCGGACAGTGAATTATATATTATTATAATCCAAGAATTGAGATATTAATTTTGAGGATTCAATATTTTGGGATTCGATTATATTTGATTTAAGAATGAAGAACGGAAACCCTGAGATAGCGGAACGAGCGTTCTAGAAACCGCCAAAAACTTTATAACGGGATTAATTGTAAGAACCCAGATTTTGGGCAAAATTAAAACTTTTTCGTATGTAATAATATAAGGAGTGAATGGTGGCTATGACTGCAATGTATCGAATGTCTATTAAATGAATGGGATGGATTTAAATTCAAATATTTATATGTCATGAAGAATGCTTCTGGTTGATAGCATAGATAAGAATGATCTATCTTCTAGGGTTATAAGTTATATTATTCCAAGAGAGATTATTCTTGGTCATCCAAATCAATATCTGTTATTAGTCCAGTGGTTCCGAAAAAGGGTTAAGAACGCCCTAAAGAGGACCAGGGCATTATTAGTATACATAAGGAATAAAAAGGAATAATGAAGTGTGAATAGTGATTTTAGTGGATATGGGTATATTATTGGACGACCCTATATAGAAGTATTCAGAACGGATTTTCGAGTTCGTATTCATGATCAAGGGGCAAGATAAGTGTATGTAAACGATATCAGATTCAGAAAAATAGCACTTTCATTTTCTCCGAGATTTCCCTGGACCCTGCAAGACTTAAGGATTTATAAAAGGGATTTAAGGAATTTAAATTCGAGAAGTATTAAGTAAGATGGAGGATGATATTATAATTATTAAGAAGGTTTCCGGTAAAACCCTAACTAGAAACGAATGAGTTAGTCCTACGAACGATCGACGAAATTGAGAAATAACCGGACAAAGAAATGAACAAAATAACCAAGAGACAAACAAGTGCAATTGGTGGAAAAAGGAGAAACCTAAGTGACACGTTTGTAAGTCAACTACAAGCTAAGTGGTATAAGTGCACTTATGCAAAAATGGAGTTATTTAATGTGGTGCCAACACATGGTCCAATAAGAAGCCAACAAGTGGCACCTATAGATGAGTGACAACACATTAAAAAGAGAAGCATCCAAGTATATACATAAAGATACATGCATTTAGCCATTTTATACATCAAAAACACAAAACCAAAAACACCATCTCTCTCCCCTTGCAACTCTCGGCCAAGGCTTGAAAAAGGGGGTTCCCACCATCATTTGATCTCCAAATTTTTATGGTATGTACCTCACCTCATATTAGTGATGCCCTAGAAATCTTAGCTTCAAATTCATCTTTTATCATTTTCAAATAAATCATCAAAGATGATGATGAATAGTGTTCTTCATAAACAAACTTTTATTTCTTGATTTCTTTTGATCATTCAAGCTATACTAAGGCTAGATAAGGGCTAAACAAGGCTTGATAAGATCATACATACACAAAGGAAGGTATACCACTCTTGAAAACCAAGCTCTTAGTTTAAGTTTTGGTATTTTAGATGAGTTATATGGATTATATGCATGTTTAGGACCTTAAGATTATGATTGGGCTTTATTAAATGTTAAATTAGTTTAGATGAACGGAAAGACATTGCTTGGTCTTAGTTCATGGTTGAATAACATGTATATGTTGTTTGGAGTGGAAACTATGATTATTGGATGGTTTGAATTTTGGAAAACGTGTAAACATAGCCGTCATAATGCCCGATTGTCGTTAACCTTAAGAAACCATGAATAGCAGTAGCATTACCTTACTGTCCAGTCCCGGATTTTGCTATGTTTAGTTATTTCATGTAACGAGATTCGTTTTGATATAAAGATCGAGTGAAATGGATATACGGTTTAGGAGTTATGGTCGAATTAAGATAAGTGGTTCGTAAACGAGAGCACCAGTTCGTAATCGGAATTGAACCTGTATAAATTCGGTAATGCAGTAGCGAACCATCGTAATTAAATACTAGAGATGATAAGGAAGGTGTGAGAGAAAAGGATCGTTTTACGATTTTATAAAAAAATGTTCGAATCAAGGTTAAACGCGAACGAACCCCTGGAAGCATGCTTGATTATGACTTTGGTTAATAACTTAGAAAACGGACGATAAAACTCGTAGTACAATCTTGATTCGTAAATGATCGATATTAAAACTTACATGGCTCAAGTACGTATTAAGTGTGGGTACAATGACGGGTCATAATAGCGAACGTATGTCGAACCGCATCGGTGATAAAAAGAGTTACACTAAGAGGTGTATAACAAGATAATTCGAAAACGTGTTTCGACTTAAGTGAAATCTATATTTAATCTTGTAAAGTATTAAGTGATTTATCCCGAATGCCTTGGCTATTTATAGATCGTCAGGCTGACCCGGGACACGCTACCACCACCCTTACCCGCACTCGCTTTCCAGGCAAGTTTTCAAACCTTTTTAAAGGCTGTTGTTGTGAATTAATATATATGATTTCTGTTATACATATGCCATAGCATGCATGCCTATTTTCAAGTTATATTGTGATACTTGTTCACTGATTTATTGTTGGCTTATAAGCTAAATAGATATATGTCAGTTATAAGCCGGAAACTGTTAAGACCCTTAAGCGAAGGGCAGTGAATCTCATTCTTTGATTATAGACCGGGAGTCGTTATTTCTTGATATATTAATATTATTTTCAGAGGAAAATATTTAAGTAAATATTTTCCATTTATTATCTGGCGAATATTTTTGGAATATTCCCTTGAGATTATTTAATAAAAATTATTCGGATTATTCATCAGTTAATTATTTATGCGATGAATATTATCTTTAAATATTCGAATATTATTGAACCCTCAGTTGAGTTATTTACTTAAAGAATATTCATTCTTATTTACTCGATAAATATTATTTTGAATATTCATTCAAGTTTATTTATTTAATGAATATTATTTTTAATATTCATTCGAGCCTTTTTATTTAAATGAATATTAATTCGAATATTCATTCAATCTTTATTTATTTTATAAATATTAATTGAACATTGATTCGAACTCCAGTTATTTGATAAATATTATTTTGAATATTCCCTTGGGATAAGGAATATTATCTTCGACCTTTATTTAAAGTCGATTCAATTATTGAACATAATTTCAAATATTCATTCGATAATCATTTCTTCGATAAATATTATTAAGTTGAATATTCATTATTTATTCAATGAATATTGTCCCAAATATTAAGTCGATAATTATTCCATCAATATGTATCCTTCTTGAGTTGAATATTCACTATTGATTCAATCAATATTATCTCCAATGTCCATCTGACGATTACTCCATCAATAAACATTGTTATTGATTTGAATGTTCATTATTTGTTCAATGAATATTATTCTGAATAATTATTCAAAGATTATTCCGAGCAACCCTTTTTCAATATCTGTGACTTAATAAATATTCTTGGAATATTTATTTAATTCTTCTAACTCGTTTCAAAGATACTTGGTTTCATTCACATAGTATCACCAACCCTCGAATATTATATAAATTATTTCAGAGTCCTATTATTATTATTATATTATCAAGGAAGGTTCTCAGTGATTCCATTCTCCCTTCGATTCTATTGTAAGGGAACCTTACTTGAGGAATGTTATTTATCTTGTGACTGCCCGGTCATAAATTATTCGTTTCACTCGCAACTTGGTTGCTATTATTCATGGTATTGTGTATACCCACTCATTATTCGAGGGGTAAGAATGTTGGAACAAGTCAGTATCCATTAACAAGCAGTAGCATGGGAAATATTGGTAAATTTTCCTTTCCATTTAGATATGACTACCTTGTGGAGTCTTATCAACAAGTATTATACTTGGGGAAAGGGGGACGAACTTTACGTTTCAAAGTTATGGATGTGGAATGAACTAGGAGATGCGTAAGTGACCCAGTGGCGCCGGTCCAGCAATTGGCCCAACCGTTGGCCGAGGGGGTTCCAGACGGCGGTAGACAAGTAAATCCGTCGGTGCTTCCTTCTACATGTAGTAAATAAGAGGTGGGGAGCATAACATGCGACTGATCATCGTGTAAATGCTATGTCTCCTGGCGCGTCAAACTCCAGTATTAGTTCATCACTCAATGTTGGAAATTTTCTGCAACATCATCATAGTTGGCAGAGTTGAAAAGTATTTCAAACTGGAATTGCAATATATTTCTTGCAAGTTCCTATTTTATGAAAATGATGCTATCTTGCTTATTTTGGCATAGCATATGCTTCCACGAAATATATACCTGTTGAGTTCCCTGTAACTTCATCCTTTATATTGATTTGGCACCATTTTCGTTTATGCATGGCATATGGTTTCAAATATATCTTTGAACTGTCATATATATTACTGTTCAGTTATATTCTTGTTGGTGGGCTATTGCTCACCCTTGCTTTATTATTTATATCACAACAACAGTTAGATCAGATGGCCGCACAAGGTGCACTTGGTGCGAGCAGGTGTCAGCCGTCAGAGGATTAACCGCTAAGATCGTAGCTACCATTGCTGAAGAGTAAGCTATTGGAAGGCTAGTTGTTAGCATTTGAATATCAAATGTATTTATTATATGGCATATACAAATGGATGGCAAAGAGTAAGTAATGTATATTGTAATCCTTTGGGTTGTAAGAACTCAACTGTGTAATTAATAAAATTTGGTTACTCTGATTACATCTCTGGGACTATAACGTGTGTGTTCTATATTGTTGTTTGGGTCACAAGGTTGTTATTCAGTTTATATTGATTTTATGGATGGAAATTGAGACCGTAACGACCAGATCCCGGACCCCGGATCTGGAGGTGTTAGAGAAATGGTATCAGAGAGAGCGTTATAAATCCCAGAGATGACGTGACGTTAAAACAATAAATTCATTAAGATAATAAGAACTCTTGCCAAGTTCATAGTCAGACTACATAATGTAGTATTGACATATAAAACCCTTATGGGAACCCTAAAGTATCATGATATTAACTTAGCTCGTTCTTGTATCGACTAGTAAGGCGACAGGCCTTGGGGATTACGAGCAGTAATATAATGATGCTTGTTTTGATGTTGAAGATCGGATGGTGTATTCGATAGAGCACCCTACTGAGGACCCGGTTGAGGTCCCAGCAGAGGAAGGGAATATTGATAGGTATAAGGAGTTTACACTTAAGGAAATGAGGGCTACAGCCAGAGAGACTGTAAGAGTTAAGGTATAGTGCTCATAAAAGTGAGCATAAAGAACTGAGATATTATTAAGAGAACTAAAGATGCGTATTTATATTCGTAGCTGGACTGCTAGATGAAGTACCAGCAGGCAGGATGGATTTGAGGAATTACTTGAGATCCTATATGGGGATAGATTAAAATCCTTAGAGACCTTTAGATTAATGATGAAAGAGATAGAGTGGTACATGATTATCAAAGACAACAATAGAGGACAAGGAGCAGAGTCTCCAGGAGCAGTTAAGATAGAGGCAGCAAGTGCCATATCAGGTGATAAATGAATTAGTGTGAATATTGTAATGATAATTCGCCATGAGAAGGCAGATTTCATAAGTGATAATTTGTAAAGTCAAATTTAGATTGATAAGGTGGTTGGGTTCAAGGAAATGTCCATTTTATGAATTGATCAACTTGGAAAATAAAGACATTGAATGGTGATGGCATGATTGAATAAAGTATATAAGGAAGTAGTAAGCGAGACAAGGATCTCAGAACCTACAAGAGGAGAAGACCAATGAGTCTGTGATAAACTAGTAATAAGGCTATCGTCAGGAACCAAGTAAAGTCTAGTTCAATTCAGTGGAATGATGAACCAGAAACATTAGATGCATGTGATTTAAAGGAATAGTAAATTCCTTCTTTTCCTTGAATGGATTATGGTAGTTACCTTAAGTTTATTTTGACACTGAATCATAAATGGATTGAGTAAGGCAAGCAGTGGTTGAGATGAAATTGAGAATGCTTTTAGATGAAACCTGAATGAACAGGTGTAGGCCATGGTCTCGAAGTGAGAGTTTTGGCAAAATTAAGTCCAGACAGTAAGACATATGATCAATAGGAAGTAGTGATTGATTGACCCCACCAAATTAAAGACAGTTTCAAATGGAGATTGGCCAACCACACCGACAAAGGTGATAAATTTCATAAGATTTACAAGGTATTACCAAAGATTTGCTCAGGACTATACCAAGAGTGCAGTCCCGTAACCCGACTTATTGGTAAGACTAAAATTTTGAATGGACAAGATAAATGGGGGAAAATCTCTCTGGAGTTAAAGATAAAAACTGATGACGACCCAGCATTGGAGTTACCTAATGGAAGAAGGAAAATTTTGGAATATATTAGGATGCACCTCGTACAGGTTTAGGTGTTGTGCTTGTGCAACACGACAACATAATTTTCGAACACAATTGGACAACACGGTTCACCAGATTCGGATGACCTTGGTAGTGCAAATTCTGGGAAGCGACTGACCCCGATGGTAGTGTTCCTTCCGAGACTAGTTGTTAAGTAGACTGGTATTCAGTAGTATCGACTATTAGGACAAACATGCATCGGGGAGGTATGGCATGTTTAGTTTGAAACTTTTGATATCCCTTCTAGGGAAGATGTATATTTAGTTTCCTTCTAATGGTTAAACTCCCATCTTTATGTCAATCATTTCGCTACTGTAACTGTTAATGGTTCGACCAGCTCGGATGTTCATAGAAATATTCTTGGGTATCGAAATTGATTTTCTTAATTTAACCAGTGGGTGGATAGATTGACTGAAATTTGCATAATCCTGGAAAGGAATTGGACAAAAGTTGGCAAACCTTGTCTTCTGATTATCTGAATACATCACTGAGGAGAGTGGAAACTGAAGCAAACCCTATGAATTGGGTAAGGTAGCCGCTATACGGATTGGTAGATAGATCCCGATTATTATTGATTCTAGAAATAAACTAATGAAGATAAGATTGGATGGTAAAAAGGGAAATGTAATTAAGGAACAAGCCGGACTAAGAAAGTTCGGGATGGACTTAAATGAAAAAGTTGTCATGCCAGAAATGTTAAGCTTTTGTGGCACATGAAATTGATAAGAGTAACTAGAAGAATAAAAGAAAAGGAAAGGTGACCGGAGATGGCACCGAGAAGTCGATCGAGACTTATATGGAGTGAAGTTTTGAAAAGATCAAAAGGTATCAAAGTAGAAGGCACTATGCCAGCAATTGCTAGAAAAGTATTGCTATTAGCCGACCCCTAAACTCACATATTTTAGCATGGCCAGTTGGGGCCAAGTCACTAAAAATTATCAAGTGACTGAACCAGCAAGGTAAGGACAAAGCGGGGTGCTTCTAACCAAGTGCCAACCGCGAGGACTTTTGATATAAAATGAATTGAGAAACATGATGATGGATTTTATATATACCATAGAAGTATTAGGATTGAGGATAGTGACCAATAAAGAGTTACGAAGATTGTCAAAGATGGCGTAGTATGATGTATAAATGTTATCTGAAGCTTAGCATCCTCAAAAAGAGCATTAGACACTAAGAGATTCACGTTGAACACGACCAATATCTTCCAGAGCATCATTGCTGCCATTACCAAGTTCTGTAAGAAAGACAGATAGACATATGTTATCTTTTGGAAGGTTATATAGACTGACATTCGTTTGAAAGAAGAGGTTAGCATTAGGCTACCTATAGATTATCAAGATGAGAATGATTGAAAAGAGACCCTTATTAAGGATATATGAGTGAATTTCCAAGAACATGATGTATGTATTCCTTGAAGATAGAATTGAGGATAGAATGTCCATATATTAAGATGAACATTGGGGGATGCACAAAGGATAACATCACCCCTAATAAAGACATTGTGAAATCAGACGACATAAGTTGAATTGACCAAAGCATCAATAGCCATAAAGATTTGAGGAAAGGAGTCTCAAAAAGTATAAAGACATAATTGTTATAGAATTGATTGATGATGTTTGATATACCCTGTACCCAGAAGATACAGGAGGAATGATGAGGATGACCTAAGAAACCTTATAAGGGAAGTTTGGTAAGGAATGTATGACATAGTAATAATAAGGCCAGAGGAAGCATGTGTGAAACCATGAGAAAGTATGAATTGAACCAATAAGGTTGAGATTATCCTAAAACAAGAAGGGATTTAAGTAAGGAAATATCCTAGGTATGACTGGGAGTACCGGTAGTAAAGTTCACACTAGAAAGGTGGAAGCAATGACTTTTGGAAAAGACTGATAGATGCCTTCTCTGATCAGCAGAATTTAATGGAGAATGCTTCCACCATGAGTTGGAATAGATCCAGAAAACATTGATCTCAAGAAATTATTATAATCAGGAAAGGCCAACGAGGTGGCCGGCACTTTAAGTATAGGGGAGTAAGTATAAATGCTCATACCAAAGTAATAGAATGATAATGTAAGGACCTTGATGGTCATAATGTGGTAGAGGAAGTTACGTTCCATCTCATGATTGTGCCAGGATCAACTATAAGAATAGTTTAAGTAAAGATTCGATTCTTGATGTTGCCAGTATCACATTATCGACATTATGAGGCTCTACGACAGGCCAGACCAAATTCCCCAAGGAACTCGCCTTTCCTTGGGAAAGAGTGGGGGGAAGTTAAGTAACAAGGAATTGGTAGTAGGTGACCAGAAACAGAGATGGTACAAATATTGATAAGCTAAATGGCATGATGATGAATGACAAACAAGTTTATGTTGGTATATTTATGCGCAAACAAGATAGAGTACATGAAGTTAAAGATTCGTGATGCTGAAAGGTATCCCTGGATGAACGATATTTGGAAAGTGATTAAGTAAAACGCTGAGCTCCAGTATTCAACTAGAAATATACGATTAATAATCTCCTCAACCTATCCAACTGCAATGCTTGGAGCTCTTCTGCAATTCTATCTTCTTCATGTGATATCTGTATCAAGTTCAGGAAGTATTCCTTATGGGTAAGGAATAGTGATTATTTTGTCTTCCTAAGAGAGTGGTGATTTGACAAATCATGAAACCCGTATGTCTAGCTTTTAAAGCCCTATGTAAATGAACCCGATGGTGATTCAACCATGGACTACATTAAGGTAGTGGTGATTCCTCTGAGAAATTAGATGATAACAACTGTGGAAATGTCGGAATAAAAGATAAATGGATTGTATTGAATCCAAGTTAAAGAAATCATCCAGGTTTATTTCGGACGGTTTAAGTTTGGGAATGACATGATGCTTGAAATAAATGGTAATGCCATGATAGTTAATAGAGTGATTATAGTATAAATAGAAACCAAGGGACTGGTAGAAATGATCATAGAATTGAGAATCAATAAAGGAAGAGATATGCGGACTCCTGAGAAACCCCAAAAATGAGGTAAGAAAAGTATGAGGTTGACATTGGAGATATCGATCATAATGGAAAGCTGAAATTTAAAGAATAAATGACATAAAGATTAACTCATGTTAAGTTTGGAAAAGTCGAGGAAAATTTGGAATAGATGGATTTAGTAATAAAGAGACTCATGTAATGAACAAGTGAAATCTAGATGGTTGAACAAAGGAAAATTTGGCCCCAAACGTGTAACACGTATTGAATAAAGGTGACGAGTGCCTTAACCCTGAGATGAAGGTGGAGATAAACAACAAAAGTAAATAAGAGTTAGATAATACGAAGGATGTGATTGATAAAAAAAAGATTGGGAAATAATTATGGAAGTGAAGCAAGGAATGTTATGAATGGATTGATGAATGGGTTTTCCTAATGAGCTATCGGAATGACAACCTGATGGTGTTAGAATTATGAATATGAAATGGCCAGTGTCGTGGCGTGAAATGCCAGTAATAATAATGTCAAGCGAGAAATCCATGATTTTAACCTGAGAGGTTGAAGGATTTTCCAAAAGTAGGTGATACTAATATCGAACAAGAATATTGGTCCACAGAATGATGGACAGAGTGGCGAGGACATGTGAGATGTGAGATTATGAAAAAGTAGTATTTTATACGAATACGATTATTTTCTTCTCTAATAAACCTCTATAGTTCAGAGGCAAATTCTAAGTATGATATTTTTGACAATCATGAAAATTTTCTAATATAGTTCTTTGAAATTCTTTCCTTTTCTTCTCCCTTACTTATCTTCTTCTAAATTGAGAAGAACAACCCTTTAAGGAGGGGAGGTAATACTACGTGACTCTCTGTCTGTGTGATAGGAGCCTAAGTGGAATGCCATTAATTGTTTAATTGATTGTCAAGTACTAAAGGCTGGCCCCCTTCTGTACTAGCTATGCAATATAACAAATGTTCATTGATCATAGTAATCTCTCAATAAATTCTTCTAATTCTATATAGTGAGGGAGATTGCGAAGATTAAAGCGGTCAGGAATTGCAAAATTACGAGTGAGGTTATCTCCGGAATTCGTAGCGCGTTAGTGATACCGAAGTCACTGCACGTACCAATAAGGTTAATAGTATAAGACCGGACAAGAGCATATAACGGATAATGTGTTGTGCGAAAGTACCAAAGAATTGGTAGAACGTATAAAGGGTGTATTTTAACACCAGTACGATGTGCTTTAGAGAGATTGGAATGTGTAAGGATCGACCAGAGAATTGGAAAGTGAAATAACCAACAAGTACCCAATTGTCTTCTACCTGATTCCGGGACGGAATCCTTCTAAGGAGGGAAGACTGTAAGAACCCAGATTTTGGGCGAAATTAAAACTTTTTCTTATGTAATAATATAAGGAGTGAATGGTGGCTATGACTGCAATGTATCGAATGTCTATTAAATGAATGGGATGGATTTAAATTCAAATATTTATATGTCATGAAGAATGCTTCTGGTTGATAGCATAGATAAGAATGATCTATCTTCTAGGGTTATAAGTTATATTATTCCAAGAGAGATTATTCTTGGTCATCCAAATCAATATCTGTTATTAGTCCAGTGGTTCCGAAAAAGGGTTAAGAACGCCCTAAAGAGGACCAGGGCATTATTAGTATACATAAGGAATAAAAAGGAATAATGAAGTGTGAATAGTGATTTGAGTGGATATGGGTATATTATTGGACGACGATATATAGAAGTATTCAGAACGGATTTTCGAGTTCGTATTCATGATCCAGGGGCAAGATAAGTGTATGTAAACGATATCAGATTCAGAAAAATAGCACTTTCATTTTCTCCGAGATTTCCCTGGACCCTGCAAGACTTAAGGATTTATAAAATGGATTTAAGGAATTTAAATTTGAGAAGTATTAAGTAAGATGGAGGATGATATTATAATTATTAAGAAGGTTTCCGGTAAAACCCTAACTAGAAACGAATGAGTTATTCCTATGAACGATCGACGAAATTGAGAAATAACCGGACAAAGAAATGAACAAA
This sequence comes from Kitagawia praeruptora, assembly GCA_037693485.1. Taxonomy (NCBI): domain Eukaryota; kingdom Viridiplantae; phylum Streptophyta; class Magnoliopsida; order Apiales; family Apiaceae; genus Kitagawia; species Kitagawia praeruptora. The sequence continues at coordinate 85,187,895 of CM075353.1, read as the reverse complement.
ATAACCAAGAGACAAACAAGTGCAATTGGTGGAAAAAGGAGAAACCTAAGTGACACGTTTGTAAGTCAACTACAAGCTAAGTGGTATAAGTGCACATATGCAAAAATGGAGTTGTTTAATGTGGTGCCAACACATGGTCCAATAAGAAGCCAACAAGTGGCACCTATAGATGAGTGACAACACATTAAAGAGAGACGCATCCAAGTATATACATAAAGATACATGCATTTAGCCATTTTATACATCAAAAACACAAAACCAAAAACACCATCTCTCTCCCCTTGCAACTCTCGGCCAAGGCTTGAAAAAGGGGGTTCGCACCATCATTTGATCTCCAAATTTTTATGGTATGTACCTCACCTCATAGTAGTGATGCCCTAGAAATCTTAACTTCAAATTCATCTTTTATCATTTTCAAATAAATCATCAAAGATGATGATGAATAGTGTTCTTCATAAACTAACTTTTATTTCTTGATTTCTTTTGATCATTCAAGCTACACTAAGGCTAGATAAGGGCTAAACAAGGTTTGATAAGTTCATACATACACAAAGGAAGGTATACCACTCTTGAAAACCAAGCTCTTAGTTTAAGTTTTGGTATTTTAGATGAGTTATATGGATTATATGCATGTTTAGGACCTTAAGATTATGATTGGGCTTTATTAAATGTTAAATTAGTTTAGATGAACGGAAAGACATTGCTTTGTCTTAGTTCATGGTTGAATAACATGTATATGTTGCTTGGAGTGGAAACTATGATTATTGGATGGTTTGAATTTTGGAAAACGTGTAAACATAGTCGTCATAATGCCCGATTGTCGTTAACCTTAAGAAACTGTGAATAGCAGTAGCATTACCTTACTGTCCAGTCCCAGATTTTGCTATGTTTAGTTAGTTCATGTTACGAGCTTCGTTTTGATATAAAGATCGAGTGAAATGGATATACGGTTTAGGAGTTATGGTCGAATTAAGATAAGTGGTTCGTAAACGAGAGCACCAGTTCGTAATCGGAATTGAACCTGTATAAATTCGGTAATGCAGTAGCGAACCATCGTAATTAAATACTAGAGATGATAAGGAAGGTGTGAGAGAAAACCTTGCGTTAAAAGGATCGTTTTACGATTTTATAAAAAAATGTTCGAATCAAGGTTAAACGCGAACGAACCCCTAGAAGCATGCTTGATTATGACTTTGGTTAATAACTTAGAAAACGGACGATAAAACTCGTAGTACAATCTTGATTCGTAAATGATCGATATTAAAACTTACATGGCTTAAGTACGTATTAAGTGTGGGTACAATGACGGGTCATAATAGCGAACGTATGTCGAACCGCATCGGTGATAAAAAGAGTTACACTAAGAGGTGTATAACGAGATAATTCGAAAACGTGTTTCGACTTAAGTGAAGTCTATATTTAATCTTGTAAAGTATTAAGTGATTAATCTCGAATGCCTTGGCTTTTTATAGATCGTCAGGCTGACCCGGGACACGCTACCACCACCCTTACCCGCACTCGCTTTCCAGGCAAGTTTTCAAACCTTTTTAAAGGCTGTTGTTGTGAATATATATATATATGATTTCTGTTATACATATGCCATAGCATGCATGCCTATTTTCAAGTTATATTTTGATACTTGTTCCCTGATTTATTGTTGGCTTATAAGCTAAATAGATATATGTCAGTTATAAGCCGGAAACTGTTAAGACCCTTAAGCGAAGGGCAGTGGACGTAATAACCCTAACTTTAACAAAGCTACAGTGATCACATGAATAGTAAATTTCGAGGATTTAGAGAAAGGGTATATAAGTACTCTATAATGGAAACAGAAAATGAATAAACAGAAACCATATTAATATTATACACTGAAATTAAGTGACTCGAAATGACGATAGATTTCAGAAATTCCTGAATATGGATTTTGAGGATTTTGATTTCGAATAAGCTTCTATTGGATATTGAGGAGCATGGAAATATTATAAGAATGACAAATTGAGGGATTAGTGAATTTAGATTAAACCAAGGGATTATTAAGTTAAGAGAATACCAAAGAAAATTGGATTCGTAAATGATTTCGAAAACCACTGAGATAATGAGGTTTACTCGAAACGAACCACAATTAGACGAGTATGGAAACCAAGCAACCAAGATTAGTAATATAACAAGGATACATACCATATTATTTACCAATGTGATGGGCATTTTACTTAGAAAACTTAGAAAATAAGAGATTAGAAAATCCAAGTGGTATCACTTTCCATTAACTTGTTTTAAGGGGGTAAATTAGTAACTTTGCAAGCTTTTAATCACTAAATATCTTCCAAGGCTTCTAGGACAAGCTAAAGCTAACAAATATTAACAAGATTAAAGAGGGATAAGATCAAAACAAAGAACAAAACTCTCTCCCCCATCCATATTACAATTTTCGGCCAAAACAGCAGCAGGTCAGTAAAACAGCCATAACTTCTTCGTTTCTTAGCCAAATTTTGCGTTCTATAGCTTTTTGGAAAGCCCATGAGATGCTCTACAACTTTCATTTAGAAGCCTCCTCCAGAAAACGTAGGTAAGACCTTCGTTTTTGCGATTCTTTCAGCTGAGTGAACAGTAACTTCGAATCTTTAACTTTGTTTTTATGGTTTCTTTAGTTAATACAAGCTATACTAAGGTTGTTCAAGGTGTGCCCAAGGATTATTAAGGATTATTAAGTGTTCTTCAAGCTTCAAAGAGGTATAACAACCCTTGCCCTTTTGTATTTATGATGGATATTGTGGTGTTTAGTGATTAAGGGGTATAATGGTTATGTTTATGATGTTATAAGTGTTTGTAAGTGATTTAAAGTTGAATATGGAGGTGTTTGGAATTGTAACCATGGCTGGTAATGAAGACCACATGGTGTAGGTGATGATTATGGTGTTTGATAATGGTTTTGGAGTGGTGAAATTTTGGAAAGTATGAAATTACAGCAGTTATAATGTCCGATTTTCGTTAGAACGAAAACTGCCCTGTTTTGTGACCCCTGTATTCATACGGTACCTCACTGCCTAGGTTACCAATTGACCATGAAATGATAGATCTTAGTTCATAGATCGTTTTGATATAAGGTGCGTTAAAATCCGATGAACGGTTTAGGAGAAAAGTCAGTTTTAGTGAAAGGTGTTCGAAAAACCGAGAAACTGTAATTGTATCAACTTTGAGGCTATGATCAACCTACTTAGACATTTTTAAAAATTATGAAACTTTGGGATAGTGTAGTAGGGTGTTCAGAGGACCCCTGACAGTTGACCTTGTAGTAAAAGTCGAAATTCATATTTTCTGAGAATTTTTACAGTTAAGTGTGGTCATTAGGGGAAATGGTGAAAACCCCTGAAACTTCGATTGAGTTTATACATGGTGAAGTTCTTGAACCTTTCGGATAATAGTGATACATTAAACATATTAAAGTGTCAAGGGTAATGTTATACAAGAGGGTAGTGAGTAAGGGATGTGATATTCTAATGACGGTCCTTTTGTGTTTATAGAAATTCCAGAGGAGGGACCAACCATACTATCAGGATACAGAAACCAAGGCAAGATCTTTTCTATCCCTACTTGGAAATTATTTATCTTCAAAGAAACTTGATTTCATGAAATATATATATGGGATGCTATTGTTACTATATTGTTAAGAAATGGTTTTCCTCGATTATTGATGTAAAAAGGGAAGGTATATGAGTATGATATGAATATGGATATGAGTATGAGATGGATATGAATATACATAGGGATGATTATGCATGAAGTGAACATGCCTTATGATTAAGGGAATATGAAGGAATGGTGTCAGTTGTTATCTAATGATATATAAAGGAATGGAATCAGTTATTATCCAGGGTTATATGATTTATAGTATTATATTCTTTCGAAGTATTGTGATTTAATAAATATTATTGAATGGTATTTAATACTTTTGAGATAAATGGAATACTCTACGTATATAAAAGCATACTTGAATTCTTGAATATAAAGGAGATGTTTGAATCATAATCAGAGTATTATGTTATACATATATTTTATAGAAATAATGTGCGAGAATGAAAGTGATCTATGGGAATGGAAATGTGAAATGGTGATGATAAATTGAATGATGATCTTATAAAAAGGGAATTTACAACAGTAAGCGTAAGAGGCCGTGTGGAAGTTGCACAGTCCAGCACTTAATAAGCGTAAGAGGCCGTGTGGAAGTTGCACAGTCCAGCACTTAATAAGCGTAAGAGGCCGTGTGGAAGTTGCACAGTCCAGCACTTAATAAGCGTAAGAGGCCGTGTGGAAGTTGCACAGTCCAGCACTTAATGTTTCATTTCGGCCCAAGAGTTGCCGAAGGAGGATGTAGTGGTAGACCTTCCTCCTGGGGGATGGTGGCAGACCTACCTCCGTCTACCGGTAGTAAAAAGGGACGGATACGGAGGGCGACTGATCATCGTGCCTCACGTATTCGGCAACAGTGAAAACCCCCATAATAATTGAATGAAGAATAAATGATAAAGTCGGACTGGTATACTGAAAAGGGAAAAATGATATGAAACGATGGAATTATTGTTATAGATGAAGAGAAACTGATTTTATATTAATTTATAAAAAAATTGTTATATAAGAAGGAAATGAGAAGATGATAGTAAGAGATTTAAGTAAATATTCATGTTATCCTGAAAAATTACACTGAAAGATTATATTGATTGTTATATATTTAAGAAGAGAAACTGATACTGTATTACTCTAGATTTCTTTCTTATAATAGTAAGTGGATGATGTATTATTAAATAAGAGTTTAATTCTTCCTTAAAGTTTATAATTGATTTTCGTTTACATAAGTATATACATGTATATTTGGTTACATTTTTAAATTCTAGTTTATAATAATATCTTGCTGAGCTATTATAGCTCACTCTTGCTACTTATCTATATACAGCTAGGTACGCCGATACTCCGTACTACACCCCGCAAGAGGGTGCGGGAAAGATGAACTTTTGAGAGAATGTTGGCAACGCTTTCCGAGGTAGCTATCGGACGGTTGGGTATTAATAGATTGTGTACATTAAGTGTGTAAGTTGGTGTAATAACTTTTGATTGTTGAAATGCTTCATGTCGAAGTATTATTCAGCAATGTGTTTAAGTATGATTCTGGGTTTGTAATAGCTGTTTAACTCTAAACTTTTATTATGGTGAATGTTGTTCTCTGAGCATATGACTGGTGTGTGTGTGTGTGTGTATTACTGTGGGGTCAATTGCATAAGTATTAATTATAAAAAAAAAAAAACTCAAGAGATATTGATTTTGAATGGAAGTTGGTCCGTGATGGCCCAGATTCATGACCCCGGATTTGGGGCTGTCACAGTGAATCTCATTCTTTGATTATAGACCGGGAGTCGTTATTTCTTGATATATTGATATTATTTTCAGAGGAAAATATTTAAGTAAATATTTTCCATTTATTATCTGGCGAATATTTTTGGAATATTCCTTTGAGATTATTTGATAAAAATTATTCGGATTATTCATCAGTTAATTATTTATGCGATGAATATTATCTTTAATGTTCATATAAAGTCGATCAAATATTCGAATATTAATCGAACCCTCAGTTGAGTTATTTATTTAAGAATATTCATTCTTATTTACTCAATAAATATTATTTTGAATATTCATTCAAGTTTATTTATTTAATGAATAATATTTTTAATATTCATTCGAGCCTTTTTATTTAAATGAATATTAATTCGAATATTCATTCAATCTTTATTTATTTTATAAATATTAGTTGAACATTGATTCGAACTCCAGTTATTCGATAAATATTATTTTGAATATTCCCTTGAGATAAGGAATATTATCTTCGACCTTTATTTAAAGTCGATTCAATTATTGAACATAATTTCAAATATTCATTCGATAATCATTTCTTCGATAAATATTATTAAGTTGAATATCATTATTTATTCAATGAATATTGTCCCAAATATTAAGTCGATAATTATTCCATCAATATGTATCCTTCTTGAGTTGAATATTCACTATTGATTCAATCAATATTATCTCCAATGTCCATCTGACGATTACTCCATCAATAAACATTGTTATTGATTTGAATATTCATTATTTGTTCAATGAATATTATTCTGAATATTTATTCAAAGATTATTCCGAGCAACCCTTTTTCAATATCTGTGACTTAATAAATATTCTTGGAATATTTATTTAATTCTTCTAACTCATTTAAAAGATACTTGGTTTCATTCACATAGTATCACCAACCCTCGAATATTATATAAATTATTTCAGAGTCCTATTATTATTATTATATTATCAAGGAAGGTTCTCAGTGATTCCATTCTCCCTTCGATTCTATTGTAAGGGAATCTTACTTGAGGAATGTTATTTATCTTGTGACTGCCCGGTCATAAATTATTCGTTTCACTCGCAACTTGGTTGCTATTATTCATGGTATTGTGTGTACCCACTCATTATTCGAGGGGTAAGAATGTTGGAACAAGTAAGTATCCATTAACAAGCAGTAGCTTGGGAAATATTGGTAAATTTTCCTTTCCATTTAGATATGACTACCTTGTGGAGTCTTATCAACAAGTATTATACTTGGGGAAAGGGGGACGAACTTTACGTTTCAAAGTTATGGATGTGGAATGAACTAGGAGATGCGTAAGTGACCCAGTGGCGCCGGTCTAGAAATTGGCCCAACCGTTGGCCGAGGGGGTTCCAGAGGGCGGTAGACAAGTAAATCCGTCGGTGCTTCCTTCTACATGTAGTAAACAAGAGGTGGGGAGCATAACATGCGACTGATCATCGTGTAAATACTATGTCTCCTGGCGCGTCAAACTCCAGTATTAGTTCATCACTCAATGTTGGAAATTTTCTGCAACATCATCATAGTTGGCAGAGTTGAAAAGTATTTCAAACTGGAATTGCAATATCTTTCTTGCAAGTTCCTATTTTATGAAAATGATGCTATCTTGCTTATTTTGGCATAGCATATGCTTCCACGAAATATATACCTGTTGAGTTCCCTGTAACTTCATCCTTTATATTGATTTGGCACCATTTTTGTTTATGCATGGCATATGGTTTCAAAATATATCTTTGAACTGTCATATATATTACTGTTCAGTTATATTCTTGTTGGTGGGCTATTGCTCACCCTTGCTTTATTATTTATATCACAACAACAGTTAGATCAGATGGCCGCACAAGGTGCACTTGGTGCGAGCATGTGTCAGCCGTCAGAGGATTAACCGCTGAGATCGTAGCTACCATTGCTGAAGAGTAAGCTATTGGAAGGCTAGTTGTTAGCATTTGAATATCAAATGTATTTATTATATGGCATATGTTAGGAATAATTCATAAGTTGTGATGTTAAGAATAGAATTTACACATTATACTTCTTGTAATCCTGATCTTATAAAGGATTTAGCACTGTATATAGGATTTATGTGTAAGACAGTTATCTGTATAGTTTAGTCAGGAATGAACAGTGTATCGGAGACTACATGTCAGGAACAAAGGGCAAATCCTGATGACGGTCCAATACTGATGGTTGATCAGATACTGATGCAGTGTACAGATCCTGATATCAGTCGTGTTACTGATGATGTCACTATGGATGCTACAAAAACTGGCAAGTGCTATAAAACAGGATCGTTGTTTGAAGAACAAGCAAGAAGATATTATGAAGGAAAGAGTTTTCTATTGAAGGAAACTATCGACTAGAAGGCAGAACATTGTCATGTATAGATTATATCTTTCTGTTATTAGTTGATAGGTAGCATTATAAATACTCTCTCAATATCATTGTAAAGAGCGAGTGAGTCTAACAAGTGAATGTGCGTAGCTATGTATAAGGTTTGTATTCGAGAGTTCGAAACAAACAGAGAGAGAGATTTGTATTGTCAGCAGCTGCTAAAGGTATTGTACACCTTTGGTAGAGTTTGTATTTGATCTTATTAATACAAACAAGAGTTTGATTCATTCGTTTATTCTTGTTCATATAATCAAGCAAAAATTAGACACGATTATATAACTTGTATTCAAACCCCCCCCCCTTCTACAAGTTATTCGAGTTAACAATTGGTATCAGAGCAGGTTGATTTCGAGTAATCATAAAGATCTGCAATCATGTCTGGTTACAAGGATGGGAATACTAAAATTCCTATGCTCAAGAGAAACGAATATACTCTATGGGAAGTAAAGATGTTGCATCATCTGGAAGCAACAGATCCTGATTATCTTGACAGAATCAGAGATGGACCTTTTGTTCCAACAAAGGTCGTTGGACAAGCAACAGTTGATGGTGTGGTTGTTCCAGAACATACAGCAGAGAAGCCAAAATCTGAATGGTCAGATAAGGACAAGGAGAATGTTCTCAAAGATGCTAAAGTGAGAAACATATTATTCAACAGTCTTGATTCTGTTCTCACTAACTATGTTCTCTCTTGTAAAACTGCTAAGGATATATGGGACAATCTTAAGGTTCACTGTGAAGGAACTAAGCCTGTCAGGAAGAATATGAGGACATTACTTATACAACAGTATGAGTACTTTGAATCCAAGTCTGGTGAGTCACTTACTGATACCTTTGATAGGTTTACAAAACTCATCAATGAGATGGCCATGCATGGTAAATATTACGACTTGGAGGACATGAATACAAAGTTCATGAAAGCTTTGCCTGATTTCTACAATGAGAAGATATCTGCGATTGAGGAAGATAATGATCTAGATGAGATTTCATTAGAGGCAGTATATGGAAAATTGAGAGCTTATGAACTTGACAAGCAGCAGAAGAAGAGCAGGAGTGAAGGAAAGATGAAGTCTATTGCACTTACTGCTCAATCTGAAGTTAAGAAGCTTCCTGAAGAACAGCATGAAGAGATTGCTGTAAAGAATTCAAGGAAGAAGAAAAGCAAAGAAAGTTCTGAGTCAGAGACTACTGATATGGACTCTGACAACAATGATTCTGAATCTGATTTGCAAGAACTCTTTGCTATGTTTGCTAAAGCTTTCAAGAAATGAAGATTCAACAGGAGAAAATTTAGCAAAGGACCTTTTCAAAAGAAGGAGGAGAAGAAGAGTGACAAAAGCAAAAGTACAATTGTCAAGCTTGATAAGGCCAAGATCAAGTGCTTTAACTGCAGCGAGCTTGGACACTTTGCTAGTGAGTGTAAGAAGCCTAGGAATTCAGGAAAGGGTAATGCACTTATGGTCACACAGAAGGATTGGGCTGATTCCAGTGACTCTGAAGATGAATTGGATTATGACAACATTGCATTGATGGCCAATAGTTCAGACAAACCTGGATCTCCAAAGAAAACTTCTTCATTCTCTGTTAAGGGCACAGGAAAGAAGCATTCAATTATCTTGGACAGTGGATGCTCTGGACATATAACTGGAAAGAAGTCCCTGCTTACAAAGTTTGAGAGGAAAGCTGGCCCAGTAATATCTTTTGGAGATGGCAACAAAGGAGAAACTCTGGGATATGGCTCGATTGTTTTGGGGAATGTCATCATAGAAAATGTAGCACTGGTTGAAGGCTTGAAACATACTCTTTTAAGCATAAGTCAACTGGGTGATAAAGGTTACAAATCAATCTTTGACAGAGAAGGATGCAAAATTATGAATATGCAGAATGGAGACATTGTTCTAACTGGTCAAAGACACGGTAACATATATGAAGCCAGCTTAAGTGATACATCTAAAGGAATTGTTAGATGTCTCTACAGCAAAGCAACAAGTGATGAAAGCTAGAATTGGCACAAGAAGCTCTCACATCTTAATTTCAAGAAGCTTAATCAACTTGTTAAACACAATTTGGTGAGAGGCCTACCACAGGCAAATTTTGTGCAAGATGGACTTTGTGATGCATGTCAGCTTGGAAAGCAAAGAAGAACCACTTTCAAGAGCAAGACTGAAAATTCAATTACTGAACCATTTCACATGCTACATCTTGATCTGTTTGGTCCAGTAAACATTATGTCTATCAGCAAGAAAAGATATGCTCTAGTAATAGTGGATGATTTCACAAGGTTCACATGGGTGTTCTTTCTACACAAGAAGGATGAAGCTCCTCAACAAATCATTGAACTCATCAAGAATATTCATAATAACTCTGAGTACAAAGTCAAAGTACTTAGGAGTGACAATGGAACAGAATTCAAGAATTCTACAATGGAGGGGTTTTGTGCAGACAATGGAATTACTCAACAGTTTTCTGCACCTGGTACACCTCAACAGAACGGTGTAGTGGAAAGAAAGAACAGGACTCTCATAGAGGCAACAAGAACCATGCTTGCAGATGCAAAACTTCCAACCTACTTTTGGGCAGAAGCTATTAACACTGCATGTTTCACTCAGAACTGTACCTTGGTAAATAGTCATGGAAAAACTCCCTATGAGATGATCAAAGGAAAGAAACCAAGTGTGAAATATTTTCACATCTTTGGATGCAAATGCTATGTCCTAAAAGTTCATCCAGAACAACTTGGAAAATTTGAAGCCAAATCGGATGAAGCAATTTTTCTAGGATATTCAGCATCTAAGGCCTTCAAAGTTTATAATCTCAGAACTCACATTGTTATGGAATCAATTCATGTTGCATTTGATGATAAGAAATTTGGAATTTTGCAAACTGATGAAAGCCATGACAAATTGGAATTTGAAAATCTGAAGAATTCTGAGATACTCTCAAGTGATGATGAAGGTTCTCCAGAGGGAATCTCTATTGCTTCTCAAAGGAATGCTACTGTTGAGGGGGAGCAAATAAATCAAAGAGAACATAGTGATCATCAGGAGCAGACTAGTCTTTCAGAATCTATTCCATCAGGAATTGACGTTTCAGAGTCTACTCCATCAGGAACTGATCTTTCAGAGTCTACTGAGGAAAGATCAGTAACTAGCAGCAATATGGAATCTACTGATTCTATTGATCAAAGGAGAGTTTTTGAAGGTAGAGAGAATTCTTCTACAAGGGATACCACTAACTTAGGGGGAGAGACTAGCAGAGTTAATCTACCACCTGTTAGAAAATGGACAAAGGATCATACTGAAGATTTGATAATTGGTGATCCAAATAGTGGTGTTCGAACTAGAAGATCAATTCAAAATGAATGCTTGTATAGTTGCTTTCTCTCAAAGAATGAACCTAAGAAGGTTGAAGAAGCCTTACAGGATCCTGATTGGGTAATTGCAATGCAGGAGGAGTTAAATGAGTTTGAGAGAAACAAAGTCTGGAAACTGGTACCAAGACCTAAAGATAGATCTATTGTTGGTGCAAGATGGGTTTTCAGAAACAATCTAGATGAATCTGGTATGATTGTAAGAAACAAAGCAAGACTGGTGGCCAAGGGTTATTCTCAGGAAGAAGGCATTGATTATGATGAGACCTTTGCACCTGTAGCAAGATTGGAAGCAATCAGAATGTTTCTTGCATTTGCAGCTCATTCAAAATTCAAGGTATACCAGATGGATGTAAAGAGTGCTTTTCTAAATGGCAAACTTGATGAAGAAGTGTATGTAGAACAGCCACCTGGATTTGTTGATCCAAAGTTTCCAAATCATGTCTACAAACTTGACAAGGCACTCTATGGACTAAAGCAGGTACCAAGAGCATGGTATGAGACTTTGTCTAAATTTCTTCTTGAAAATGGCTTCACAAGAGGTACAATTGACAAAACTCTATTCTTTAGAAAGATAAAAGGTGAATTGCTTTTAGTTCAAGTTTATGTTGATGATATTATTTTTGGTTCTGCTAATGAAAAGTTGTGTGCTAAGTTTAGCAAGCTTATGCAATCTAAGTATCAGATGAGCATGATGGGTGAACTAAATTATTTCTTAGGCTTGCAGGTCAAACAGACTGAGACTGGTATTTTCATTAATCAGTCAAAGTATATCAAAGATCTTTTAAAAAGGTTTGACTTTCAAGACTGTGTAGTTGCAAGAACACCCATGGCAACAGCCACTAAACTAGACTCTGATCCTAAAGGAAAGAGTGTGGATAATACTAGTTATAGAGGCATGATAGGCTCATTGTTATATCTAACCGCAAGTAGGCCAGATATAATGTTTTCTACCTATTTATGTGCTAGATTCCAAAGTGATCTTAAGGAATCTCATTTAATTGCAGTGAAGAGAATTTTTAGATATCTCAAGGGAACTCCAAATCTTGGTTTGTGGTATCCTAGAGAATCTGATTTCTTTCTAATTGGCTATTCAGACTCTGATTATGCAGGGTGTAAGATAGACAGGAAAATCACTACAGGTACATGTCAATTCTTGGGAAATAGATTGATTTCTTGGGCAAGCAAGAAACAACAATCTGTTTCAACCTCAACTGCAGAAGCTGAGTACATAGCAGCAGGCAGTTGTTGTGCACAGCTCCTTTGGATAAGAAATCAGTTGCTGGATTATGGTATGACACTTAGTAATATTCCTATGTTTTGTGATAATACTAGTGCTATTAAAATTGCAGAAAATCCAGTTCAACATTCAAGGACTAAGCACATTGATGTCAGGTATCATTTTATTAGAGAACATATTGAGAATGGTACTGTGGAACTTCATTTTGTTCCTACTGACAAACAGCTTGCAGATATTCTAACTAAACTGCTTGATGAGACTACATTCAGTAGAGTAGTAAGTGAGTTAGGAATGATAAATTTTTAAATCTGTAACATCTGCAAAAGTAGCAAGGTATGTTGTTCTTAGCTTATAGACTTGATATTCCTGTCAGGATCTATATTTGATTGTTAAATGCTTTAGCTATAACACTTTGCCTTGATAAGTTTCAGTATGATAGACTTGTTAATAATCATCAGGATTAGGTTTGTTATCAGGATGCTGACATCATCAGTATTGTGTCAGTATCAGGATTATGAAAATTGTTTCAGATCCTGACGTTTACTTTGTGTAGTAATCTGATTCTGTGATGTGTTAAGTCTATGCCAGCAAGTTTTGATATTTGCATACTGATAGTTATGAGAATGTACCATCTGATGATAATATAAGAACTATGTTGTCTGAATTAGGTTATAGTGGACCTCTAGATAACATGAGCCAGTTGAATAGGTCTTTTCTTAGAAAGGAATGGTCTTTTTACTTTGATCAAATTGCTAAATGTTTTACTGGCAAATGTAGTTCTTTTCAGCAAATTACTTCTGTTACATCACATATTGCTTATAGTTTGCTTTATGAGAGAGTAATCAACATTGGTCATATTATCTTAAGTCAGATGAGTATTAAACTTGGGTTAAGAGATCAAAACAGGAAAATGGTTTATTATCATAGATTTATGCAAATGTTTGTTAACCATTTTATTCCTGATGTTGAAGCTAGATTTGGTATAGAACATTGTATTTCTTCTTATGAACAGCAAAAGAGAATTTTCTCTGACATTACAAAGAAGGACAATGAAAAGAATCTAGATGAAATACCTGCAATTCATTATCCACATCATGTTCAGGTAATTCTTAAAACTCATCTTCCTACTTTCTACAATTCTTCTTTCTTTTGTGGTGAAATGGCTCAGGAATCTCAATTGGAGGAGAACCCACCTGTGTCTACCCAAGTAGCCCAAAACATTATAGTCTCTGAAACAATTCAAGAACCAAATTTTGATCCACAGCCTATTGTTTCAAAGAAACCAACCTCTGGTGTTTCTCAAAAGACATCAGTTGTAAGGAAGAGAAGATTTGTTGTGTCAAGTAGTAGTAGTAATTCTAGTGAGGATGATGATGATTTAACTCTTGCTGAGAGAGCAGAATTGAAGGCTGCAATTCAACTTTCTTTGTTAGCACAAAGAGATGAAAAACCTAGTCACAGCCAGGCTGCAGTCTCTCAAAAGGCTGTAGTTCTTAAAAAGGGAAAACAGTTACTGGATACTGTCTCTCAAAAGACTGTGTCTATTGAACAAAGATCTCATCCCAAGATCACTTCTGTGTCTACACCTCTTGAGTTTTCTCAGGATAAATCTTTTGCTCACTGTATCAGGAGAACAAGGAGAAAGATTCAATTGTCACCTACACACACAGAGTCTAGTCCAACTAATATCATGCAGGTTTCTACAAATCAAGCTACATCTATGTCAGTATTTGACAAGAGAGATCTGGATATTGATTCTTCATGGGAAACTACATTATCATACAGACTGGCTATGGGACTAATTTCTCTCAAAGTGAAGTTGTCAAGGCCTGTTCTAGATTTTCTGGTTGAAAGAGTACCAAAACTTTTATTTCCAGATGAATATGGACTTCTACATCAAAGACTTGACTTAATGAAGATGTATTTCTATGTGTCTGTCAGAAGATAATTAGTCAAGAAATTTGGACTCTCGAAGCATGTTGCACTTCAATCACTTCATGCATATTTATTTGACAAGGATGTAATTATTGAAGATGCTTCAGCTCAAGGTGAACAACTGGAGGAAGTAGATAGAGGAAAGCAGTCAACAGAAGATACTATTACACCAGTGGTGAATAGTAGGAAAGATCATATCACAGTCACTGCAACACAAGAACCATCTAGTCAGAGGAAGGATGACTCAGGAGCTGTGATAGCTGATGTTGAAAGGACTTCTGTGATGACTAAGAATGCAAGTGAGATACCCTATGATATGGGAGGAATGACTTTGGTTGATTTTTCTGAAGATCAAACAAATTTTGTTCAGTCAGAGTCTATTCACCTTGAGGGTGTGTCTCAGCAAACAACACTTAAAGATGGTGATATACTAACTATGGTGTCTAATGAAGTATTACTGAAGATATCAGAGTCTAGTAAAGAACCTGAAAGTGGTATACTGGAGCCTGTAGTTTCTGAAAGGAAAGAAGATGATTGTAAGGGTTCAGAGACTATAGCAGCTCACTCCTTGGAGAAAACCTCAAGCCACATGCCAAATGAGGAACCCTCTCTCCATGTGAGTTCAGGTATAAAAACTTCTTCTAAACTCTATTTTTCTGTAGGTCATGAGAGCACTTATCTAAACTTGAGTGATACACTTGAAAAGATGGACTTAGATCCACAATTTGAGCGGCTGGCTCCTGACCAGGCAAAAGGTGAGGTAGAAAGAGTGTTGACTTTAGTAAGTCAAAGTGAGAATGAGGGTATGGATGATCAACTCCATAGTGAGGGAGAGAAAATTAGGAAACCATCATTTGATTTCTGGGATCAGGTTTTTCCTGAATCTTGGTCTGAAAATTTGGGTATAGATGCTGGTACTTATTCATTCATCAAAATGTATCAGAAGAATGACCTAGCACATCATAATGCAAAGCCAGAAGTTAAAGCTCAGAAGCAAAAGGAGAGGCTTGCAGGAATCATTAACAGAAGAGGTGCCAGGATAAAGCAATCTCTTGATACATATGTACCAGATGAAGTTCCTAATGATCCTAATGTTCCTTTGTATGTACTTCCAATATCAGCTCGAATTGAGACATCAACAGTCTTTGATCACTCTAAGGAGGAGTCAGGATTTGAAGATGTTAGTACACAGAATACTGGTGAAGGAGATGATGATCATGTTTCAGTTCCAGATCAGAAAGATGAAGATGTTGATACTTCTAATCAGGTTTTATTACTTGAATATCATACAACTCAAGCAACTTCTTCCACAAGACTTGAAGATACAGTTCTTTCTGATTCTGATACTGAAGATACTAGAAGCACTTCCAACATTGAAGTTCATTCTGATGTTTTGAAAGATATTCAGAATTCTCAAATTAATATTCAAACAAGACTTCAATCACTTGAAGATAACCAAGTCACAATTATGGAAAATCAAGCAGTTCTTATGAATCTCATTTGTTCTGTTTCTGAATCTCTTGGAATCAATGTTGTTGATGTCAAAAAGGGGGAGATAAAGACAATTCAAAGACAACAACAACAACACCACCAGACTGAGGATGATAAAGCTGGGGGAGATAAAGATCAGACAAAGGGTAGTAAAAAGAAGAACTAGCAGGAGTGACATTGGTGAATCTCAGCTAGGAAGTGGTAAAGGAAGAGCAGCATTAATAGTTAAAATTCTTTCTTCTAAGTACTAAATAAACGTCTACATCTGAGAAGGAGGTACTTAGCTTCATAATTCTACATTCATAAATTCTATTCTGGTTGTATTGTTATATGTTTTGACATCCACAACTTAGATTTATGCTTCAGATTGTAAAGCATAAATAGGGGGAGATTGTTAGGAATAATTCATAAGTTGTGTTAGATATAATTGATGTGATTTAATGTCAGTGTTTAAGTGTTACAGGTAAAGAGAGTTTAACTTGTTATTGAAAGCAGTTGTAACAGAGTTTGAGTATACGCTGATTACTGGAAGCGCAAACGCTGACAGAGGAAAGCGTAAACACTGATAGCTGAATACATGGAAGCGCAAACACTGTTAGCTTGGAGAGAACAGAGTTTGCTAAAGTCTGTCTACTGGGAGCGTCTACAAGTCAACAGAGTTTGAAGATTAATTTAATATTAATATGGAAGCGATATCTTTGAAGATTGGATAGCTGTCAAAGAGATCGAGTTGACTTAGAAGACGTGTAGCAATCGTAATTGATATCAATTGTATAGCTTAATTTTAGGAGAATCAATTTACGATTGTACGTAGCTGTATATCTTATAAATACAGTTAGGTTAACCCTAGAAGGGTATCCATCGTGAACGAATATCATTCTTGTAACCTAAGCAGCTCTCTGTGATACTTTACATCACCGAGAGAGGAATTATTAATTCCAAACAGTTTTAAGAGTTAAAACGTGTGTTCTTGTTACTTATTCATACAGTACTTGATTATATATTGTGTATTCGACCTAACAAGTGGTATCAGAGCCAAATCTGTTACTTTATTACAGTTAAAGATCCAAACACAATAGTAATCAATGGCAGAGATACCTCCACCATCTGAGAAAGCCCCTACTACTGTTAGTAGGTATGAAACAATTAGGGTTCCTATATTGAGGCCATTAGAGTATGCAATTTGGAAGGTGAAGATGACCATGTTTCTGGAGGCTACAGATCCAGAATATCTGGACAGAATTTATGAAGGTCCTCACAAACCTACAAAGTTATCTGCTGCTGCTGCTGGTGAGGAATCAAAAGTCATTCCAAAAGAGAAGAAAGATCTAACTGCTGAGGATCTTTCATCTATTGCAAAGGATGCGAAGGTAAGGCATTTACTTCACAGTGCATTAGACAATGTTATGTCTAATAAAGTGATAAACTGCACAACTGCAAAGGAGATATGGGATGCACTTGAGGTTAGATGTCAAGGAACACCTGCAATTAAGAAGAACAGAAGGAACATACTCACACAGGAGTATGAGCATTTTGAGGCAAAATCTGATGAAACCATGACAGAAACATTTGACAGATTCTGTAAACTGCTCAATGATTTGTCATTGGTGAACAAAGAGTATGATTTAGAAGATTCAAATCTCAAGTTTCTTCTCTCTCTACCTGAAAAGTGGGATGTGAAAACAACCACTATAAGAGATAATTATGAACTTGGTGAAACAGAGATTGATGAAATTTATGGACTGCTCAAAACCCATGAATTGGAATTGGAGCAGAGAAACAAAAGATCTAGTAGAAAGTCAAAGTCTGTTGCTCTTAAGGTTGAGGAGAAACCATCAAAGAAGGAAGCATCAAGGAGAAAGACAAAAGGAAAAGCTTTAGTCATACATTCAGAGAATGAGTCATCAAACACTGATGTTGACTCAAACACAGATGGAACATCTGATTCTGAAGATGATGAGGAGATGATGCAAATGGCTGCATTGATGGTAAAGACCTTCAAGAAGATGGGATACAAGAACTTCAAGAAAGGAAAGAGATTCTCCAAGGACTACTCAAAGTTTGACAAGAAGAATTTTAAGAAATCTGAGGGAAAGGACTTCAAATCTGGTAAGAAAGATAAGTCTGAAATTCAATGCTACAAGTGTAAGGAGATGGGTCACTATGCTCCTGAGTGCAAGAAGGGTAAAACTGAAAAGGCACTCTACACCAAAGGCAGAGATTAGGCAGACACTTCAGATTCAGATGAGGAAGTCAACTATGCTCTCATGGCTACTACTCAGACTGAAAATGATGATCTCAAGGTACCTCCAACTACCTATGCTTATAACACTGATAATATAACTGAATTGAGAATTTATCTTAAAGCATTGCATATCAGTTATAGGGATCAGACTTTAGAAAATGAGAGGATAAAGTCTGAGTGTTCTCAACTCAAAGAAAGAAATAAACTTGTTGAGGAACAGTTAGAGAACATGAATAAAATTCAAAAAGAGAGAGATGATGCAGTGTTTATTGAACATGAGTTGCTAGGAAAGTATAAGCAACTAGAATCAGAATTGGAGGATACTAAACACATCATTAAAACTTGGACACACTCTGGTAAAGATACTCAAGAAGTGTTTCAGTCAGATACAGTAGGTCTAGGTTACTCTGTAGGAGATGAACTTAGATTTGAAAATCAGGTAAAAGTTAGACCACATTGTTCATCTGAGGGTAATGTCATGGGAACAGGTGGACCTAAGACTGAAGCACAGAAAAAGGCTGTTAAAGAGTCATATGCTAAAACTTTTGTTAAAGAGGCTAACATTGGCTTAATGACAGATAAACAACTCAAGCATAAGCTTAAGGAGATAAAGTCTGTCAACAAACAGAGAATGCCTAAGAAAAACAGAAATGGTAAGGTAGGCATAACATCAGGAATAAAGCCAATGCTTGCTTCTTTAGCTCCTAGAAAAACATGCTTTAATTGTGGTAGCACTAATCATCTTGCTAGTTTCTGCAGTAAGAATAAGAACATTAATTCTTTGCCCTCTAAAACTGCAGTAAAGAGTGATTATGTGAGAACTAAACCACAGACTTTATGCAAACACTGTGGAAGTACTTGGCATTCTATTTACACTTGCAGAGATTATCATGCTATTTACTATAATTACTATGAACCCAAGCCAAATTTGAAATGGGTTAAAGTAAACACTGCAAATGTAAACTCTGAAAAAGTTAGCTTAAACTCTGTTAATGTGAATTCCGCTGCAAAAGCTAACAGAATTAAGAAAGTCAAAGGATCCAAGCAAGTCTGGATCCTTAAAACTAATAATCAGTGATTGTTTGTGATTGCAGGGCACCAGGGTCAGTACCCTAGTCGTGGACAGTGGATGTTCAGGACACATGACAGGAAATAAAGCCCTGCTATCAGAGTATGAGGAGAAGGCTGGCCCAGAAGTTTCCTATGGAGATGGCAACATAGGACATACACTGGGATATGGGAATATTAATCTTGGAAATGTCATCATCACAAATGTAGCTCTGGTTCCAGGACTCAAGCATGATTTGCTATCTGTGAGTCAAATCTGTGACAGAGGATATCATGTAGATTTTCAGCCTGAATATTGTCAAGTGATCAGCAAATCTACAGGGAAAGTTGCTCTAGTTGGAAACAGACACAATAACATCTATGAAATTAAATTGTCAACAAACACTGATGGCAAAGCAGTGTGTCTGTCTACAAGGATGTCCAGTGAAGAGAGTTGGAAGTGGCACAAGAAACTCTCTCATTTGAATCTGAACAATATCAATGAGCTCATAAAGAATGATCTTGCAAGAGGACTACCAAAGTCCTTGTTGAATGTAGAAGGCCTGTGTGATTCTTGTCAAAAGGGCAAACAGAGAAAAGCCTCCTTCAAAAGCAAATCTGAGTCTTCAATTGTTGATCCTTATCATCTACTACATGTTGATCTTTTTGGTCCAGTGAATGTGATGTCTCTTGGAAAGAAGAAATATGCATTAGTCATTGTTGATGAATATACCAGATTCACATGGGTATATTTTCTTGCAAAGAAGGATGAAACAGCATTAACACTGACAGAACATATAATCCAACTGGACAAAGGGTCAGAGCATCAAGTGAAGATAATCAGAAGTGACAATGGAACTGAGTTCAGGAATTCATCTATGGAAGAATTTTGCAAGAGTAAAGGGATCAAACAAGAGTTTTCTGCACCTGGCACTCCACAACAAAATGGTGTAGTGGAGAGGAAGAACAGAACTTTGATAGAAGCTGCCAGAACCATGCTAGATGAAGCAAAGTTGCCAACATATTTCTGGGCAGAAGCTGTTCAAACTGCTTGTTTTACTCAAAATGCAACACTGATCAACAAGCATGGTAAAACACCATATGAAATGGTGAAGAAGAAAAAGCCAAATCTAAAATATTTTCATATATTTGGATGCAAATGCTTTGTGTTGAAGACTCATCCTGAACAGTTGACCAAATTTGATCTAAAGGCAGATGAAGGAATTTTTGTTGGCTATCCACTGTCAACTAAAGCATTCAGAGTGTATAATCTGAGAACTAGAGTGATCATGGAGTCTATTCATGTGTCATTTGATGACAAGAAAATAACTGGACTTGAAGATGTTAATAAGCATGATCAACTGCACTTTGAAAATGAAGATTTATTAAACTCGGATGATACAGATCTGACAAACACTGTTGAGGTCAATTCTGAACCTCTACTGGTAAACACTGAAGAAACTTTTCAATCAGAAACAAGGGAAGAACCAGTTGAGGGGGAGCATGAAGAATCACATCAAAGTGATAATTCAACACTGATAGTGACTCAATTGATAACTCTGAATGAAACACTGTTGATTCAAACTCTGATCATTCAAATTCTGAGCAGTCACATTCAGGGGGAGCATCTGAAAATGAAGAGAGACACCAAGAAAATCAGGAGAGCATGGATCAAGGGGGAGGATCACATGATGACAGAAGCAATCTGCCTTCTGCAAGAAAATGGACTAAGTCACATACACCTGATTTAATTATTGGTGATCCAGATGCAAGAGTAAGGACAAGAAGTGCAACAACAAATGAATGTCTGTTTCATGCATTCTTGTCACAAACTGAGCCAAAGAAAGTAGAAGAAGCTCTGAAAGATGCTGACTGGATAACAGCAATGCAAGAAGAGCTAAATGAATTTGAGAGAAATGAGGTGTGGACCCTTGTACCAAGGCCAAAGAACAGATCTATTGTTGGTACTAAATGGGTTTTCAGAAATAAAACTGACAGTGATAGTGTGATCACAAGGAACAAAGCAAGACTGGTAGCTAAAGGCTATTCACAGCAGGAAGGAATAGATTATGATGAGACTTTTGCACCAGTTGCCAGATTGGAGGCAATAAGGATGTTTCTTGCCTATGCTTCTCACAAGAAATTCAAGGTTTTTCAAATGGATGTGAAAAGTGCTTTTCTGAATGGAAAACTTGAAGAAGAAGTATTTGTTGAACAACCACCTGGTTTTGTAGATCCAAAATATCCAGATCATGTCTACAGGTTAGACAAAGCACTCTATGGACTTAAACAGGCACCTAGGGCATGGTATGAAACACTTGCTAAATTTCTACTAGAAAGTGGGTTTCACAGAGGTACTATTGACAAAACTCTGTTTTACTTTCAATCTGGTAATGACCTGCTCTTAGTACAGATATATGTAGATGATATCATTTTTGGATCTACTAATGATAAACTCTGTAAGAAATTTGCCAAGCTCATGCAGTCTAGATATCAAATGAGTATGATGGGAGAGTTAAGCTATTTTCTAGGCTTACAGGTGAAGCAAACAGATGATGGAATTTTCATTAATCAAGCCAAATATACCAGAAATCTTCTCAAGAAATTTGGCATGCTTGACTGTTCATCTGCAACAACTCCCATGGCAACTGCAACAAAACTGGACAAAGATACAGGTTCATCAGTGGATATGACAAGCTACAGAGGGATGATTGGTTCTCTACTCTATTTAACAGCTAGTAGACCTGATATCATGTATGCCACCTGTCTGTGTGCAAGATTTCAGGCAGATCCAAGGGAACAACATTTAACAGCTGTGAAGAGGATTTTCAAATATCTCAAGGGCACTGTAACCTTAGGGCTGTGGTACCCAAGAGAATCAGATTTTAAGCTACTTGGTTACTCTGATGCAGATTTTGCTGGCTGTAAGATTGACAGAAAAAGCACAAGTGGAAGTTGTCAATTTCTTGGTGACAGACTTGTGTCTTGGTACAGTAAGAAACAAAAATCAATATCAACATCTACAGCTGAAGCAGAGTACATTGCTGCTGGTAGTTGCTGTGCACAGATTCTATGGTTGAAGAATCAATTGCTGGATTATGGGTTGAGGTATAGTAAAATACCTATTTTCTGTGATAATCAAAGTGCTATTGCAATGACATGTAATCCAGTACAACACTCAATGACCAAGCACATCAGCATCAGGTATCACTTTATCAGAGAGCATGTAGAGGAAGGCAATATAGAGCTTCACTTTGTGCCTACAGATCAACAACTTGCAGATGTTTTCACAAAGCCTCTAAGTGAAGCAACATTTACAAGACTGGTCAATAAACTAGGAATGGTATCTGGTTTTGACTAAACATGTTGGTTAGACTCAAACTTTTCTAATAAAATGTGTTGCTCATATTTCTGTAAATTGCTAAAGTGCTATGTGAATATTGTTAATTAAACTCTGTCAGCATGATTGTTGGTCATACACTGTTAATACGTTTGTTAAACTCTGTGAATTCTGAGTTGATTTTTGTCTGAATGAAAATACCGATGAAGAAAAATGTATAAAGCATGATTTTCAGTGAAAAATCAAGATTCTTTTTGAGTCACTGTAATCTAATCAGAAATTGCACAGTAAGTTAACACAGCATGATACTGTTTCATATTTAGAGCATCTCTT
Source organism: Kitagawia praeruptora (assembly GCA_037693485.1). Classification (NCBI taxonomy): domain Eukaryota; kingdom Viridiplantae; phylum Streptophyta; class Magnoliopsida; order Apiales; family Apiaceae; genus Kitagawia; species Kitagawia praeruptora. The sequence goes on along the minus strand of CM075353.1, from coordinate 85,165,105 downwards.
AGTTTATTTGATCCTAAACTCTGAATCTATGAATACTGTATGCATTGCCTCTCATGAATAACTCTGATATTGATGAACTCTAAACTCTGATTAGTGACACTCTGTTTCCAAGTCATACTTGATTCTTGATGATTCTGTGTTTGCACTTGTGAAAATTTTAAATCTTGAGACGTGTCATTGTTTATTTTGGTGAGAAACAGTTCATGTCTGCACCCTGTGAGATTTTGAGCCAAATAAGTGATTGATACATTCTATATCAATCAGATTTTATTGTTGTGTGATGTTCATCAGTAAGTATGTTGCTCTAGAACTTGCATTAAACCATTTTGAGACTACATGATATATGTGTGCATGGAAATGATAAAGGCACTAGGATTAACCATCTTTCGTTAAACACTGTTCAAAACATCTTTGAACACTGATCATAAACACTGTTCATAAAACACTACCCTTAGTAAACCCCTTTGAGCCAAATTAACTGCTCATTTTTCTTGAATACTGAAGTATTAAGAGCAGTTATATTCTTTTGATAAATCAAATTCAAGCAGGTGAGTATTACTCAAGAAAAGATATATTACTCAGTATATATATATGTTAATAAAAAAAAAAAACAAAAACAAAAAAAAAACAAAAAAAAGGGTATATATACTGATCATCTTGTACAAATATGTACTAATCGTTTGACTGAACATTTTGACCCGATAAATTGTTCAGTTAGAAATTTTCATTCGACAAACATCTCTTCTCATCTGTTTGATTTCACTCAATTACAACCCTGAACAAAGTCCTTTTGATTTGTGCATATATGTAATCGAAGTGGTGTAGATTTGGTGGACATTCAAGCTTATGGTAGTATCTGCTTTTACTGATTGAATCTGAGAGTAAACACTTCACCTAAACACTTGTGTGATGTGAGAGTTTGTGAGAAAATCCTTGACATGTAACTCACTGAATGATGCTTTGATGTTTATCTCCTGATCGTTTTGTCTATAATGACTGTGTGCTTACGTGGATAATCATGATCATAAACTGGAACAGGGATATTCAGATTTCTGTAATTAAGGAACTACAGAGTTTAGCATTCATCATATACTCTGTGTTTAATATGAGAGTTTGTGCATTCAGTGTTTATTGTTTTTGACTTATGGATTTTATGAAATATTAGATGCTATAAAAATTGATTTGGTAAACTCTGCTACTCACACACGAAAATCACAACTGTGCATTTATGAAAGGGTTTTTGTGATAAAGATTGAAAATTGGGCAAACACTGATTGATTGTGTTATGTACTCTAAGGTATATTTTCATTAAGATATTTTGAAAATTTTGGAGTAAATGGAGTAGTTGACAACTGTTAATAAGTGTATTTCGTGGTAACGTGTCTTGAAAAACGGAACGACAGCGGTAATAATGGCTTTTACTGCGCGTGTATTAAGTGAATCGTTGCATGTGTGACACGTGTCCCACTTTCACCACTCACTCATCATTATGTCTCACTTTCACACTTTTCAAGGGAACAGTTGCGTGTTTTCAAGTAAAATCGTTTGAGTTTAGTTTTTAATTACAACTCAAATTACTTTTGCCACAATCATTTTCATCCACTCGTATTCACTTTACCAAAACAGAGAACATCTTTGTTTTTCACTTTGGCATTTTCACAAACACCTTTCTTGCATATCATATTCATAGCTGCTTTTTGCTTATTTCTTGATTCAATGGCAACTAAACCTTTCACTGTGTTTGGTCTACGTTTTGTGCCTAACAATTATGCAGCTTTACTTGAGAATGACCGGGCTCCAGAGGCGTTTCATTTAATGCAAAATTTTCTTCGAGATTCTGAGATTGGGCAAGCGCTGGTTGAACCGGCTACTCTATCTGCTTCTCAGGTTGTTAATTTCTGGTAAAACTCAAGATATATAGAAGGAGGAGAGAATGGAACTCCGTCTATCATCTTCTCTCATGAAGAACAAGAGTTTGTGATCACTCCACAAACTGTTCACGACGTCATGGATTTTGACACACATACTTCGTATGCTGTTGTCTCTGAGCAAAATCTGAGAGAAATGCTAACAGAGATTGGGTACATGGAATCACTTGCCAAGCTGGGCAGTGTAAGGAGGCCTAATTTGAGAAAAGAGTGGAATTTTTTCTTTGATTGTATCACCAGGACATTTCAGAAGAAGGTCACCAACTGGGATGCTATTCCAATGGACAGTCTGCAAATTGGGTATTCTCTACTCTATGGCAGTAATTTTGATTTTGGTAGATATGTTTTAATGAATTTGGGTGATAAGTTGTCAGAGTCTACTACAGTTTACTTTGCTAGATTTTGTCAACTTCTGTTCAATGCATGTGTTTCTGGGTTAACTATTGATGAAGCTGATGAAATTCAACCTTTTCGAGTCACTAAGAGAATATTCTCTGATATGACTAACAAAGATGTTGGTAAGGACATACCTCCTCTCGTATTGCCACTTGCCTTACAGAATTTTGTCAATCAACCACAAGATTCTCCATCACCAAACCATGAACCACATGAACTACAACAACCAGAACCACAACCAATGCCTGAACCTTTAGCCACTGATCTTACAGAAAACATACCATCTCCACCTACACACTCACCTGAGCCAACACCATCAACCACTGATCAACCCATACCACCTCAAACACAAACTGAACCAACTCATCCTACACAAACTCAAACGCAACCTGACCAAGTACATACTGAACCAACAAACCCTGTCACTACTACTCACCCACAACCATCACCAAAGCCAAAAAGGAAGAAGCATACTGCAATCAACATAAAACAATCTAAGGCTAAACAGACCTCTCCAAAGGCTGTTTATTCTAGAAGATTCATACAAAGGGCAAACAGACCTTCACCACCATCGGTTGAGGAAAGTTCTAGTGAAAGTTCCAGTGAAGATGAAGAACAGGTTGCAGTGCCTCAAGCTAAGAGGAGAAGGCTTATTCTAACTGATTCTGATGATGAGCATGTTGAAGAGGCTCAAGAGAACATCTCTATTGATATTCCTACTGGTAAGACAGAGGTTATCATAGAACCTATAATACCAGAATCAGAAGTCAAGAATGCTGAATCAGAATTTGCTAAGGTTCAAGGACATGAAGATGCTAGAGATGTTTTGTCTCCAATGGAAGAGTTTGCTGAAACTCCAATTTCTTTTAATCATGAAGCATCTACTCCACCACTCATGGAGGTTACACATTCTATTGATACTGGTGTTGCTGATGGGCCTACTGTTGTTCTTGAAGACACTGTGGTTGCATCACACACTGAGTTAAACTCTGATGCTAATCATGTTTCTGCTCATGGTGAGGAGGTTGATAAACCAGAAAAGGTTCTTTCTTCAGAGCAAACTCAAGTTGATAATGGAAAACAAGTTGCTCAAGAACCTGTTGCTGCTCAAAATGAAGACAATGCTTCTATTGCCTCTACTAGTGAGTCGATAAGTGATTCAGTTGAAGTCAAAAGTACAGGAGTTGAACAACCACAAAATCAGACTGATGGTCAGAAAATAGGGGAGAAACCAGATTTTGCTGGGCCTTCTGTTAATGAAATTGATGATGGTTATTTGGCCAAGCAAACTGCTGATTGGTACAAGTCAGAGTGTATTTTTCCTCCTGGAAGGGCAGCAATGTTTCTTGAAGCCAATTCTAAGAAGATTAAAAATCCAGAAATTTTCACTTGTTTGCAAGGCACAGTGATTCAAATCAAAACTTTGAATAATAGATTTGATGATACTCAGAAATCTATTGTTGATCTTCGAACAGAAGTTGCTACTCATGAGGAGAAAGCTCAACTAGCTAATGCTAAGCTCTTTCAACAATTCGCCAAAGCTCAAGCAAATATTAATGACAGACTGAGCACAGTTGAGAAGAATCAGATTTTACTGACTGAGAAGGTTGATTCCATTGCAAACTCTCTTGAGTTAATCACCTCGATTCTGATTCAAGATGGTGATGATGTCAAAAAGGGGGAGAGAATTTCTAAAACCAAGTGTAAGAAAGATCAAACTCTGTCAAAGAAAGATCATCTTGATGATGAAGGTACCAATGCTGATAAGGGCTTAAGAAATGAAAAGTCAAGACAAGGACATGGGAGGTCTACAAGGTCAAACCCAAACTTGGTGGTAGATACAAATGCTCAGAGTACTTCTGGTTCAAAGCCAAAGGATTTGTCATTCTCTGACAATCCACAAACAGATGAAGAATTGGCTGCCAAACTTTTTCGTGAAGAGAATGCTGAAGCAACACTTGAGGACATTCAAGCTGAAGAAAAGCTGTTGCAGAAAGAGTATTTAAAAGCTCAAAAGTCCAAGAAAGTGAAGAAGACTGTTTGAGCTTCAAAGTCTTCAAGGCCTGTAATGAAAGGAATTGAGATCAAAGAAAAACTATCTGGTATTCAAGAAGAAGAAGAAGAAGAAGATACTGGAAAGCTGGTTAGAAAGTCTTCTCTTGATGCTAAGTTGAAGTTAAAAGGGATAATTGGTGAAGAGAGCAAGGGCAAAATGATAGTTACAACCTCTGTTGCTACACAAGTTGTACAGACTCAAAGTAAACTCTTACCTGGTTTTTCAAGGCCAAAGATTCCAGTGCAAGAAGAAGCAGGAGTGACTGGTGGATATCAACATAATGTTGCATGTTCAGGAAAGCCACCAGGCAGGAATACTTATGGCTTAGGTTCAAGAAGAGATTTGAGGGTTGGTAACAGTCCAAGAGATCCTTCTGCACTTGTATCTCTTGGTTCTGGTATTACTCAAGAAAATCTAGACAGGTTGGAGTCAGTTCAGGTGGTTCGTCAAAGGAGCTTAGACATTCACTTTCTGCTATACTTTATGGCAGATGGGTCAGTATATAGAGTGAATGAAGAAGCGATCAAGCTAAAATTATTTGAGGAACTGCAATATGTCTTGTATATCTTCAGAGTCAGAAATCAACGAACACAGCTTATTGCTAATTCTATAAGGGAGTATATGCAGAAAGCTAAAGTTGCTACAGGAACAAAGTCTGCTGAAAAGTATGTTCCTAAGTACAGAGATTGGAATGGCAATCTGATAGAAATGAAGAAAGGGACTACAAAACTGAAGACAGATCTTGGAATTACAGTTCTGGATTTCAATGTAAAGTCTGAAGAATTAAAGTACATCAGATTGGGAAATGAAATGAGAAGAAACAAGATCTATGATCTCAGGGCTGCTATTTTTCAAACTGATGAGAATGATCCAGATTTAAGAGAGATCAAGCAAGCTATGGAGATTGAACTTGAAAATGCTGAGAGGAGATTGTTGATTGATTATCTCAGAACAACTCCAGATCTTGAGGAGGTTAGGTAGACAGAATTTGTAAGTAATTCGAATTTTCTGTAAATTTTGCTAAGTCAAGTTTAAACTCTGATTATATGTTAAACACTGTGTTTTTATTTGTTAGTTTTGACATCATCAATTATTGTGAACTTGTACATTTTTCTAATGAACAAGTTGGGGGAGATTGTTAGATATAATTAATGTGATTTAATGTCAGTGTTTAAGTGTTACAGGTAAAGAGAGTTTAACTTGTTATTGAAAGCAGTTGTAACAGAGTTTGAGTATACGCTGATTACTGGAAGCGCAAACGCTGACAGAGGAAAGCGTAAACACTGATAGCTGAATACATGGAAGCGCAAACACTGTTAGCTTGGAGAGAACAGAGTTTGCTAAAGTCTGTCTACTGGGAGCGTCTACAAGTCAACAGAGTTTGAAGATTAATTTAATATTAATATGGAAGCGATATCTTTGAAGATTGGATAGTTGTCAAAGAGATCGAGTTGACTTAGAAGACGTGTAGCAATCGTAATTGATATCAATTGTATAGCTTAATTTTAGGAGAATCAATTTACGATTGTACGTAGCTGTATATCTTATAAATACAGTTAGGTTAACCCTAGAAGGGTATCCATCGTGAACGAATATCATTCTTGTAACCTAAGCAGCTCTCTGTGATACTTTACATCACCGAGAGAGGAATTATTAATTCCAAACAGTTTTAAGAGTTAAAACGTGTGTTCTTGTTACTTATTCATACAGTACTTGATTATATATTGTGTATTCGACCTAACAAGTTGTGATGTTAAGAATAGAATTTACACATTATACTTCTTGTAATCATGATCTTATAAAGGATTTAGCACTGTATATAGGATTTATGTGTAAGACAGTTATCTGTATAGTTTAGTCAGGAATGAACAGTGTATCGAAGACTACATGTCAGGAACAAAGGGCAAATCCTGATGACGGTCCAATACTGATGGTTGATCAGATACTGATGCAGTGTACAGATCCTGATATCAGTCGTGTTACTGATGATGTCACTATGGATGCTACAGAAACTGGCAAGTGCTATAAAACAGGATCGTTGTTTGAAGAACAAGCAAGAAGATATTATGAAGGAAAGAGTTTTCTATTGAAGGAAACTATCGACTAGAAGGCAGAACATTGTCATGTATAGATTATATCTTTCTGTTATTAGTTGATAGGTAGCATTATAAATACTCTCTCAATATCATTGTAAAGAGCGAGTGAGTCTAACAAGTGAATGTGCGTAGCTCTGTATAAGGTTTGTATTCGAGAGTTCGAAACAAACAGAGAGAGAGATTTGTATTGTCAGCAGCTGCTAAAGGTATTGTACACCTTTGGTAGAGTTTGTATTTGATCTTATTAATACAAACAAGAGTTTGATTCATTCGTTTATTCTTGTTCATATAATCAAGCAAAAATCAGACACGATTATATAACTTGTATTCAACCCCCCCCCCCCTTCTACAAGTTATTCGAGTTAACAGCATATACAAATGGATGGCAAAGAGTAAGTAATGTATATATTGTAATCCTTTGGGTTGTAAGAACTCAACTGTGTAATTAATAAAATTTGGTTACTCTGATTATATCTCTGGGACTATAACGTGTGTGTTCTATATTGTTGTTTGGGTCACAAGGTTGTTATTCAGTTTATATTGATTTTATGGATGGAAATTGAGACCGTAACGACCAGATCCCGGACCCCGGATCTGGGGGTGTTACATTAATCGATAAAGCGAACGAATCTTGGATTACGATTTAAGTTCATATCAAGATTAAATATCATACATGATCATCAAAAGGATTATAATAAATATTGAGGAAGGAACATAGAAACATATGTGAGAATCGGTTAACAACCGGACCATAACTTCGCGTTTAACCGCAAGAAAAGCTAGGGGGAAGTGATGTCATAAAGTAAAAGACTAGTGGATCATGACATCATGACTTTAATAAAGTAACAATCAACTAAATGCACTTTGACAAGGACTTAGAGGCTAAAGCAAAAAGAGTTAGGGAACCTAGTTGCATTTCTGAGGATAAGGAAATCTGAAACGCACCAATGAGAGCTTGACACCTATCCAAAGCAAGATGCATCCTTAGATATTATTAGTAGATATCATATATTGGTATTATTGGTTGTAAAATATCAAGAACAAAGCAAACAAACTCTCCCCTTGGAAGAAGAAGAACATACGGCTCCAACAAGAAAGAGGAATCCAAAGACCAAGCTTCAACCATCAAAAAAATCCCATATTTTGTAGGTAAGACCTATATTTCATAACTAAGATATGGTATGAATTTGAGAATTTAATTCCATGTCTAGCCTAGGTAGAAAAATCCATTAAGATGAGGATGAATAGTGAATCTCAAGAAACTAACTTGATTTTCTTGGTTTTGATTGATGATTCAAGCTTGGTTAAGGCAATACAAGGATCATACAAGGCATATCAAGTGCTTAAATACATCAAGGAAGGTATATGGTCCATAAACCCTAGAGCTACTTTGATTATTATGTGTTATTATGATTGATTTAGTGTTAGGATGATTATGAATGCTTAGAACTATGTTTGATTAGTTGATTGGTGGTTGTTTTTGATTGATGGTCCATATGGTGGATATAAGGAGATGAAATTAGACTTGTTATGTTGTTATTTGATGTTAGAATGATTGGGGTGTAGTGCTCGTATGAATCGCGGTGATGCGAAAACTTTGAAAAGCGCGTAAACATAGCCGTTATAATGCCCAAATTTCTTTAAGCCTTAAGAACCGAGCATGACAGTAGATTTAAACCTTCTGACCAGTTGGGTTTCTGACCTATACTTGTATGTTTTGAATCATATATCATTTTGGAAAAAGAATCGCAGCATTCAGAGTTACGGTTTAGGAGAAATGACAAAATTCGTAAAAGTTGTTCGTAGCCGTAAGTGTTGAGTTGGTGACTGGAATTGAGACCCTTAAAAATGGAATTAGAACATGATATTTTGAGGATAAATACTAGAGGTCATAATAAAGAGGTAGGAGAAGACGTTATGTCAAAAGAGTTATTTTTCGATTGTATAAAAATGTTTCAGTCAAGCTGACGAGCAGGAGGACCCCTAGGAGAGTACTTGGACTTAACTTTGAAAATGACTTTGTATAATTGGCTATCGAGGATCGATTTCAAAACGAACTCTTGACTTAAGTGTTTGTTGATTATTAAGGACTTAGTACGAATCTAGAGGGACCCCTAAGTGCCTTGTTTGAGGTTGGATTAAGTGTTTAAGCGTTGTGTTATGAATGGTTAGTATAAGGGATTAATAGCGTTTTTTCTTGACTTTGTTTAGATCGTCGGACCCCGCTACAAGCCCTTACTGCATCAGGAGTACCAGGCAAGTATACTAACTCTTACTCTATCGTTCAGACTAGAGGTATTTTGTATTATAAATTGTTCGTAATAGTCAGTAAATGCGAATATGTATTAATGATGAGATAATGGAAGTATGGTTAGAGAAAACCTACGTTCCAAGTAGATGATGTATTAATGAGGAGATAATGGAAGTATGGTTAGAGGAAACCTATGTTCCAAGTAGATGATGTAATAATGAGGAGTATACTATAAACACGAAGTACTGAGAGGTTGGATTAATTTCGAAAACCCGGACAAAGATTTTTAAAAGAATTTCGCAATAATTAACCTAAAGGGAACATCACCAATAAACCAGTGTTTATTTAATTAAGTAGATACTTGGGAAGAATTTACTGATTAAATAAACCTTATTCGTCTAATTAAATTTATTTAATTAGATGAATATTATTTTCAGAATGTTTTCTTAAAACAACTTTGTCCGGAGTAATAATAAAGAGGATTTACTGAGATGTTTTCTTCTTGCAAATTATATGCATATACCTTGCTATTGATTGCTATTACCTAAATAGTATAAGAAGATAGTAGTAGGTACGAAGTTAATTTGAAGCATTGGTCTGGATGATGGAAAGTCCAAGATCATAATAATTGTTTATGTGACTAAATGTTTAACTTGAAGTACTGGTCTGGATGATGGAAAGTCCATGATCGTAAATAATTGTTTCTGTGCTTAAATATTATTAGGTGCTAAATATCTTTGTTGATTATATTCTAAAGTAGTAAGTCGAGGTGCACGTGGAGTTACACGTGGCATCTAAGATGAGTAATATTGATGGCTAAGGATGATGGTCCGAACGAGTCGGCTCATCCTTAGGGAGATGGTCCGAACAAGTCGGCTCTCCCTTCTACGGTAGTAACTATAGGGTGATGGTCCGGACAAGTCGGCTCACCCTTCTACCAGTAATAAAATTATTGAGGGTTGTCTATTATCTATGACAAATTGTATTTTGGACTGGAGCGGCATAAAAGACCAGAGTAGCGCCCGGCCCAGCAAATATGTAGCCCATGTTGGCTAAGGATGATGGTCCGAACAAGTCGGCTCATCCTTAGGGAGATGGTCCGGACAAGTCGGCTCCCCCTTCTACGGTAGTAACTATAGGGTGATGGTCCGGACAAGTCGGCTCACTCTTCTACCAGTAGTAAAACCGTTATATCAGACTGATCACCTGTTATAGCACATATTGCGTGTAGATGCTCCAATATATAAAGTCCAACAGTAGTAGGCATAATGCCGAGAACCTAGGTGTTCATTTCGAGAAGTCCAATCATTGATGCTCTAATGTTAACCGATGCCTTTGTGGTTCGGTTAACTAGGGTATTGATCTGAGGAGTTGTTGAAATATGTTTATTTCATGAGGAGTTGTTATATTATCTTATTATATTGAGAAGTATTAAGGGTGATGGTCCGAACGAGTCGGCTTATCCTTCTGAGAAGTTACCATGTTACCATCGAGAAATATGGAGAAGTATTTATTCTATTATTTGAGTAATATTCTGAGATCGATAAAAACTTTCGAGTTAATCTCTTTTCAAAAATATGTCTATATGAGTAGAGAAGCTTTTACAAGAGGGGTAAAAATGTGACAGCCCCAAATCCGGGGTCATGAATTTGGGCCATCACGGACCAACTTCCATTCGAAATCAATATCTCTTGGGTTTTTTTTATATAATTGATACTTATGCAATTGACCCCACAGTAATACACACACACACACACCAGTCATGTGCTCAGAGAACAACATTCACCATAATAAAAGTTTAAAGTTAAACAGTTATTACAAACCCAGAATCATACTTAAGTACATTGTTGAGTGATGCTCCTACAAGAAGCATTTCAACAACCAAATTTATTACAACCTTACACACTTACACACTTAATATACATAAGACCACTAAACCCCTTGCGCTTGTCATCTACCTCGGGAACGGTCGCCAGTACTCGCTCAATAGGTTGCCTTCCCCCAACCCTCTTGCGGGGTGTCGTACGGAGTATTGGCATTGGTCCTAGCTGTATATACATAAGTAGCAAGAGTGAGCTATAATAGCTCAGCAAGATATTATTATAAACTAGAGTTTAAAAATGTAACCAAGTATACATGTATATACATATGTAAACGGTAATCAATTATAAACTTTAAGGAAGAATAAAACTCTTATTTAATAATACATCATCCACTTACTATTATAAGAAAGAAATCTAGAATAATACAGTATCAGTTTCTCTTCTTAAATAATATAACAATCAATATAATCTTTCAGTGTAATATTTCAGGATAACATGAATATTTACTTAAATCTCTTACTATCATCTTCTCATTTCCTTTTTATGTAACAATTTTTATAAATTAATATAAAATCAGTTTCTCTTCATCTATAACAATAATTCCATCTTTCATATCATTCTCTCTTTTCAGTATACCAATCTGATTTATCACTTATTCTTTATTCAAATATTGTGGGGGTTTTCACTGTTGCCGAATACGTGAGGCACGATGATCAGTCGTCCTCCGTACCCGTCCCTTTTTATTACCGTTAGAAGGAGGAAGGTACACCACTACATCCCCCTGGAGGAAGGTACACCACTACATCCTCCTTCGGCAACTCTTGGGCCGAATTAAAATATTGATTGCTGGACTGTGCAGCACACAGCCTCTTACGCTTTTTGTTTGCTATCCCCCTTTTTGTCAAATTGTTCTTCTATTTACTAAATGTCATTCCACATTTCCATTTTCTCACTTTCATTTCCACATATCATTTACTCATCTCATTTCCATTCTCGCACATTATTTCTATAAAATATATACATAACATAATACTTTGATTTTGATTCAGTCATCTCTTTTATATTCAAGAATTCAAATATGCTTTTATATCCATAACATATTCCGTCTACTTAAAGAGTAGTAATAATCAAATAATATTTATAATACCACTAACACTAAAAAGAATATTTTTAATATAGTATTATAAACCATATAACCCTGGATAACAACTGATACCATTCTCTTCCATACCTCTTTAGTTTCCCAAAATCAAGGAAATATATTCTTTGCAACATAACAACAATAGCATCATATATATATATATATATTCCATAATGTCATTTTTATTCCAAGGATAAATAATCTTCAAAGTAGGGATAGAAAAATCTTGCCTCGGTTCCTGTATCCTGACAGTAAGGTTGGTCCCTCTTCCGGAGTTTCTATAAACACAAAAGGACCGTCATTAGAATATCACATCTCTTACTCACTACACTCTTGTATAACATTACCCTTGATACTTTAATATATGCCTAACGTATCACTATTACCCCAAAGGTTCAAGAACTTAACCATTTATAAACTAAATCGAAGTTTGAGGGTTTTTTCACCATTTCCCCTAACGACCACACTTAACTGTAAAAATCCCCATAAATTATAGATTTTGACTTTTACTACAAGGTCAACTGGTAATGTCTCTTTGACTACTCTACCATATTATCCCAAAGTTTCATAATTTTTAAAAATGTCGAAGTAGGTTTATCATAGCCTCAAAGTTGATACAATTACGGTTTCTCGGTTTTCGAAAACCTTTCACTAAAACTGACTTTTCTCCTAAACCGTTCATCAGATTTTAACGCACCTTATATCAAAACGATCTATGAACTAAACTCTATCATTTCATGGTCAATTGGTAACCTAGGCAGTGATGTACCGTATGAATGCAGGGGTCACAAAACAGGGCAATTTACCTCCTAACGAAAATCGGACATTATAACGGCTATATTTTCATACTTTCCAAAAATCCAACCCTTCCAAATCAATCACCAAACACAATAATCATCACCTACACCATGTGGTCTCCATTACCAGCCATGGTTACACTCCCAAACTCCCTCCAAAATCAACTCAAACCACTTACATACACTTATAACATCATAAACATAACCTTTATACCACTTAATCACTAAACACAACAATATCTATCATAAATACAAAAGGGCAAGCATTTTTATACCTTCTTGAAGCTTTATCAACACTTAATAATCCTTAGCTAGCCCTTAAACAACCTTACAATAGCTTGAATCAACTAAAAGAATCATAAAAACAATGTTAGTTCTTGAAACTACTATTCATCACTATTCATCCATCAACTTTGGAGATTTTATTACCTTACTAAATGATGATGGATGGCTATGAAACTTTGTAGATCACTCTTTCTAACCTCCAAGATCATCCATGATTTTCCTCTTGATTTGTTATTGAAGAGAGCTAGGGTTTCTATTTTTTTTTTCTTATTTTTTTTAGAAAAGGCCGAATGGTGTTTAACAAGAAGGGGAGAGGTTTTTGTGTTTTGTTTTGGTCTTATCTCATCTAATCTTGCTAATACTAGAGTACCTTGGAAGCTTGGCAAGATATTTTGTGATTAAACCTTGCAAAGTTACTAATTTACCCCTTGAAAATGTTAATGGAATGTGATGTCATGTTCATGATCTCATAATTCTCTTTTTCTTGTTTTTCCTAAGTATTGTACTAATACTTTTGGTAATTAACAATGTGGTATGTATCCTTGCTATATTACTAATCTTGGTTGCTTAATCTCCATACTCGTCTAATTGTGGTTCGTTTCGAGTGTACCTCATTATCTCAGTGGTTTTGAAACCATTTACGAATCCAATTTCCCTTGGTATTCTCTTAACTTAATAATCCTTTGGTTTAACCTAAATTCACTAATCCCTCAATATATAATTCTTATAATGTTTCCATGCTCCTTAACATCTAATAGAAGTTCTTTGGAAGTCTAAATCCTCAAAAATCCATCTTTAGGAATTCCTGGAATCTACCGTCATTTCGAGTCACTTATTTCCTTAGTATATCACTAATATGATTTCTGTTTATTCATTTTCCATTTCCAGTATAGGGTACCTACACACCATTTTCCTAAATTCCTCGAGATTTACTATTCACGTGACCACTGTAGCATTACTGAAGTTAGAGTTATTACATCCTTCCCCCCTTAAAAGGATTCCGTCTCGGAATCACGTCAGAAATGTCTGTAGATATCTTTTCATCTACACCTTATAACCTCTATACCACTTTCTCCATCCTTTTTCCTTCATAATATCTCTATCTTGTTTGCGCAAAATTACACCAACATAAACTTGCTTGTCATTCATCAACATCCCTCTTTTAGTTATGGGTATTGGCCACCACATTGGCCTCTCCTGAATGGTAGTGTATCTCACTTATGGTTTATCCCTATGTTGATCTCTATCATGACATAAAATATACATACTTCGATCTTATTATATCTTGTATCTGTAAAATCCTCCAAAAATTTGACTATAACATTATTCCTTGAAATTATTGTAAGAAATACTATCTATAATATATATTTCCTGTTCGTATTTAAATAAGTCTATGGTTTACCCCCAAAATACTATTATTCTCCTTTTCATAGAATTTCTAACCCCTAACAGATACTGATTTTCCTTATCTAGATTATCAACCTACCTATACCATTCATTGACCACATTGATTCATAACCAAACATTTACACTAAAATTTAAATACTAGAAAAATGTTCACCTGCATCTGTATCCGGCTTTCTCAATGCCTCTCCTAAAGTCATATTGTACACCCTGGCAGTAGGTCTATTTGAAGCAGTCATACTTTGTCCTGGCGCAGACGACCCACCAGAACGACAATCTCTAGCAAAATGTCCTAGTCTTCCACATTGATAACACTTGACATCACCCTTATCAGGTGATGGACACCTGTCCTGATAATGCCCTTTCTGTCCACATTTAAAGCAAGTTACTCCTAACATCTTACACTCTCCGATATGCTTCTTACCACACGTGTTGCAATCTGGCAATGGTGGTCGCGATTGATTAGACTGAAAGGTTCCTGTGGATCTACCACCCTGATTCACCGTCTCACTGGTAGTCTTATTATTTCCTGACTTTCCTCCAAACTGGGGTTTTTGTCCTTTACCAAATTTGTTAAAGTAGCTTCCCTCACTTGAACCTCCTTTTCGACCCTCAAATTTTCTTTTCTTGTTCTCTCGACCTAGTTGGGTTTGTTCACTCTCGGCCTCGATAATAGATGCCTTCTGAACCACCGTAGCATACTCGGTCAACTCAAATGGTGCCACTCTTGTCCGTAGCCATGGTTTCAGTCCTTGTTGAAACCTTTTCGCTCGTTGCTCTTTAGTACGCACGAATTCTGGAACAAACCTAGACAGTTCGGTAAATTTCGTTTCATACTCAGCCACCGTTAGATTTTCCTGCTTTAGCTCCAAAAATTTTATTTCCATCTGGTTCTCTAGGTACCTAGAGGAATACTTTTCTAAGAACACCCTAGTGAAACGCTCCCAGGTTATCACTCCCGCTCCCTCGAGATTCTTTTTAGTTTCCCACCAGTAACTTGCCTCTCCTTTTAAGAGATAGGCTGCAAAAACTGTTTTCTGGTCTTCCTCTATCCTCAGTATCTCAAAAGCTTTTTCCATCTCTTTTAACCAGGCTCGGGCTACTACTGGGTTAACAGTTCCCTCAAACTCTGGGGGTTTTAATGACTTAAAAGCACGAAAAGAGTTAGCTGCCTGGTTGGGAAGAACAGGTGGTTGTGGCGGATTCTGTGGATTAGCAAAATTCTGCCTCAATAGTTCCATAAATTGGTTAAAAGGGTCACCACCCTGATTTCCCTGTTGACCAGTTGATTCATCTTCTTCTTCCTCATGATCTTGTTCATTATGAGCGTTTTTCACCCTGCCTATTATGACTTCCTTCCTCTCTCTCATTCTCCCTTGCATTCATTCTATTATTACGCTTAGGCGGCATGATTCTGTATATAACAATATTCTTCATTAATCACCCGAATTTATGGTACAACATACATCATTTCCATATATTCATAATTATATCATTCGTTACCTTAATTATGCATCACAGTTAATATCTATTTATAATACTACCTCATTAAATAAACTTATCACTTTTAGCATAATAACCTTTTCATTTAAGTCAATTACCTGTCATACATTAATATTTTCGAATCTCAACACTTAGTATAAAAATACGATAAAATTAGGCAAAGTACATAAACTTCATTAATTTACATAAACATTTTACAACTTGGGTACAACGTCTTTTACTACTAATATCATACATCATAAAGTACAAGGTTCGAAACCCCAAAAGCATAACCATACACACTAACTCGCTATAACAAAAGCACTACTAGCTATCTTCTAATCAGACTGGGATTAAGACAGTAAACAACTAACCTAATCCCCAAAATGACATCCACAAGATGACTAGTCTGATTAGTAACTAAAACTACTACTCTGAATCACGGGAACGCTGCTCTGACAACGTCTCTGATCTGCACTACCATAGTGGTGACTACATCAACTATCTGAGCCCTCCATACTGGATCCCCTCTGTCTCCCAACATCCTCATAATCTCACCGAGTGCCCGAAGCTCGATACTAACTATACCCAAAGACAACCCATCTGGTATCACACCTCCTCCTCCTCTCGCTCTGTCTAACCTCTGTACAAGTGTATCTATAGTCCGACGGGACTCATCCAGCTGTCCCTGTAGAGCAAAGTACTCTGACAAGAAAATAGCGGGCAACTGACCAGCTGGAAATATAGGTGCCTCCTGAGGTGGCATAGCATCTGGGGGAGGTACATCTACAAGTGGGGGTGCATCCACTGGTGGAGGTGGTGGTGCAAATGGTGGGGATGGAGGAACTGGCTCCGTGTCCGCATCCTCGGAAGGGTCCTCCTCCAACTCATCCTCTGACGTGATAAAGTGTCCCGGTGGAGTGAACTGCTCAACTGGGTCCTCAAAAGGGTCAGGGCTAGGTAGAGGAGATGGAACTGGTGATGGCACTGGGACAGGTGGAACAGGAGTAGGAGTAATGTGAATGTCCCTCCACTCAATCGGCTCCTCAGGTATAACAGATAACCTAGGCCTCTTACGCAAGGGCATCTGAAAGGCAGAGTGTATTAACTTGTAACACTAAAACTAATGCAACTCAATTAAAAGAAAAGATACTTAACCAGAAGACAATCAAGAACAAGAAGTCACAAGAAATCAACACTAAATGAAGACAAGGTAATTGATACAATTGAACATGTTAACTATGATCAAGCCAAGAAGAAATCATTGAGAGAAGTTCAAGTCAAAGTTGTTCAGGCCTCAGTGATTTGAGAATTCGAGATTCAAGATCATAACTATCAGTATCAACAAGACAAATTGATTTCAAGTGAACAAGAAGGAAAGCAAATATTGGAAAGCCAAGTTACTAAGTGAATATGGTAATTTATTCAAGAAGCAGAAACACTATCAAGACTAGTCACTTATGAACCAGACCAGTGCATCAAGTGTCAGGACATTGATAGCAAGTTTATGTCAGTAATAAAGATCCATGTTCAAGAGCTTGCCGAAGAATAAAGAAGACATGAAGATATCACAAGCTCAAGATGTGCATTGAAGT
This sequence comes from Kitagawia praeruptora, assembly GCA_037693485.1. Taxonomy (NCBI): domain Eukaryota; kingdom Viridiplantae; phylum Streptophyta; class Magnoliopsida; order Apiales; family Apiaceae; genus Kitagawia; species Kitagawia praeruptora. The sequence goes on along the minus strand of CM075353.1, from coordinate 85,147,851 downwards.
TTCAAGTTGAAGACCAGAATATTTTCTAAGTACTAAATGTTCTGGATGGCCAAGTAGAATATTTCTAAGTAGAAGTTCGACTTAGAAATTTCGAGATGGCTAAGTAGAAATTCTCAAGTAGAAGTTCTACTTAGAGTGCAGCTTCAACATGACACATGGCATCTTCTGATTGGCAGATTTCCAAGCTTTCAAGATAAGGCAAGATTTATGTGGACATCATTGGGCCACGTACATCTTAGTCTTTGAAGACTACAGGACATAGATTACATGTAGTATAAATAGAAGCACTTGTGTAATGTTTTCAGTTAGTGAGCAATATTGAGAAAAACACAAGAAAAAGAGAGAGAGTATATTCACAGAGCTTAGAATCATTCACTTCTCTCTGAACTTCTGTTATACTTTGTAATGAATGTTGTAGCAACCTTTTCAAGTTATATATAAAGAAATATATTCCTTGAATCTGTGTATTCATTTATTGCATCGTATTTATTGCTTCTCAAAATCGAAAAGTTGTATTCACCCCCCCTCTACAACACATTTGGACCTAACAATTGGTATCAGAGCGGATGTTTAACATACAAAACATAGATCCTTGTGTTTGGTAGAAGAATCGTGAGTTTTCATTTTCTAGATCTACTTTTCATTTTTTCGAAAAGTGTGCTTTAATTCGTTTCCAGTGAAAACTCATCCGGGAAAAATTATTTAAATACTCCAGGTGTGATTATTTGGCTTGGGTGTATTTTAATTAATTTTTGTGAATTAATCTGGGTTCATTGATATTTGGTGTTCTTGAGTGTTCATCATCTGTTCTTGTCAAAGAAGATAACCCAACAACTTTTTGATCTCCTTTTTCAAACAAATAAGATAGTCAAAAAGGTGTTTTTGTACTTTTGATTTGATTATTATTCCTTGGCCGAAAGCAAAAGAAAGTGTACTCAGTGCTTAGCAGGTGGGTTAGTCACTTTCGGCGTGTAAAGTAATCAAAAAGGGTGTTTAAGTGGTGATATTGTTTATTCAATATTAAAGTAATCTGCAGAAAATTATTCTAAGGACAAAAAGTTCTACATAGAATTTCTACTTGAGATTTTCTACATAGAATTTCGACTTGGATAATTTCTACTTGGTGAATTTCGACTTGGACAATTTCTACTTAGAGAAATTTCGACTTGAGCAAAATTTCGACTTGGAGAAATTTCGACTTGGCAGAAGTTCTACATAGATATTCTACATAGCCTAGTCTTGGGTACTTAGAAACTTTTAGTGACCAGATTTGAAATGGCTCCTAAAAATTCTTTCAAGATCCCAATGTTCAACAGAGATCACTATGAAGAATGGGTTTTCAGAATGAGACTCTACTTGGAGACTATTAACCCTGAGTATCTGGAAGTCCTTGAAAAAGGTAAATTCGTTCCAATGAAAGCTATTCCTGAGCGTACGGAAGGAGAGGAGGTTATACCTGCTCGGTCTGAGCCTAAAAAGGCAGCGGACTTTACGGATGCTGACAAGGAGCAAATAGCTTATGACACTTCTATAAGACAAACCTTGATGGAATCTCTCGATCATGAAATGTTCAACATAGTCAAGGGTTTGAATACAGCAAAGAAGATTTGGGACAAAATAGAAGTTGTCATGGAAGGATCTGCAGAGGTCAGAAGCAACAAGACACTTATACTCAAGATGGAGTATGACACCTTTAGAATACGAAAAGGAGAAAGCATAACAGATGTCTATCTACGATTCAGTCAGTTGGTATTAGATTTGAATCTGAGAGGTGTTACTCTTCCCATGGTTGAAACCAATACAAGATATCTGAGGAATCAGCCAAAGAGCATTGAACATAGAGTCTACGCAATCAGAGAAACCAGAGATTTGCATACAACTTCTCTGGAAGAATATTATGGAATTCTGAAGACCTATGAGCTGGAGACTCTTCAAGATCAAGCATGGGACAATGATTCAAAGGGAAAAGAAACTGCATCAGGATTAGTTGCTGATGAGGAAGAGCCTAAGAAGGCAGTGGTTGCAGCAAAGCCTAAATCATCACCCGCACCACATCAAGTTAATAATGATGACGAGTGCGCATCTAACAGTGATGATGACTACTTCACCCAAGAAGAGCTGGACAACATGGATGATAGTGTCGTGGCATACATGGCAAGGAAGTTCAGCAATATGAGATTCAGAAAGAGCAACCGACCACAGAGAAATTCTTCATCTTATTATCGGGCTGCTAAGGGTGGTGGTAGTTCATCAGGCTACAAAAGCAAAGGCAAGAGTACCAGCTATAAATCTCCATTGGATTTCAAAATGAAGTTCAATTGCTATAATTGTGGTGAACCTGGACATTTTGCCTCGGACTGCAAAAAGCCTAAACAGACTTATCCAAAAGAGACATTTGAAGACCTCAAAAGCAAATATGAATCGCTGGTGAAAGAAAAACATGGTAAAAGAGCTTTAGTAGTAACAGAAGGAAGAGCTTGGGATGATTCAGATGAGGAAGATGTTACTCATGTAGCAAACTTTGCGCTCATGGCTGAGACATCAGAGGAACCAGAGGTACCAGTTCTAACCCTTAAAGTAGAAATGTCTATTGATGATTATAAGGAACAGAACGGGGCTCTTAGCGAAGAGATCTACATGTTGTGCAAAAGCCTAGACACTTCTCAAAAGGAACAGAAAACACTTGTCGCCAAAAGCAGAATGCTTGAAGCAAAAGTGGAAGAGTTAGAGGCTGCTTGCACTGTAGATACTTCTCTAAGAGATTTTATTAAATCTTTGGAACACAAGCTCGTCCTTAAGGAAGAAATAGAATCATGTTTAAGGAACAAACTAGCTGAGTTAGAAACTAAATGTGAAGCTTACAAACTAGCTGCTAGTAAAGTGTATGTAGATAATGACGTATTTAAGAAGATAACTGGAGTAGGTGTAGGACTTGATTATTCTAACCTTTCTAAGAAAGAAGGGAAGAGACCTATCGACACTACTTCCAGTGACCTTAAAAATGATATTCCTAGCATTTTTAAACCTTCTGTCAAACCCATCTACAAACACCTTGTTCCTAGAATAGAAGAAGAAGAGACTGAATTGATAGCTAGATATGAGATAGAGATGGAAGATCGTCAGAAAGCACAACCTATAACTCCTATTAAACAAGTTAAAATCAATTTTCCTAGTGATGAATCTAGACTAGGAATAGGAGCTAAGGCTGTTAAACAACAAGGGAAGAAAGGCATAAAAGAGGTTAAGGCTGAAAGAATAAAGAAAGCATGTTATCACTGCAAATCTACTGAACATCTTTCTTATGCATGTAAAGCTAACATAAATGTTCCTGCTGCACATGCCATGCCTGTCACACATACAATGAATAATCTGCATCAGAATCATGCACAGTGTGGTCAACCTAATTGTATGCCATGCACTTTTAACGTCATGCAAACTTTTGTGAATTTAATGAATGCATCTAGCCAGTCATGCTCAAATACTGCTGCTAGTTCAAACAACAAAAAGAAGTTTGGGAGAGCCAAGACTGTCAGTCCTCCTAAAGTTAGGAGTGACAAACCTTCTCCTAGGACTGATAAATATGTCAAGTCTGAGAAAGGAAAGGAGGAAGTCGAAAGCTCTAGTTATGTTAAGAAAAGTGCATCTCCTGTTGTTAAATCTGTTGATTCTAAATCTTATCGAAAAGCCGGGCCCAATCAAAGTTGGGTTCCGAAGAAAGTCTAATCAATCTGTCATTGCAGGGCATTAAGCAGAAAAGAAATAAAGTTATATGGGTGCTAGACAGTGGAGCATCGAGGCATATGACTGGAAACAAGTCCCTGCTTACAGAGTTGGTTATGAAAGCTGGCCCTTATGTTACCTTTGGAGATGACAGCATAGGTGTGACAAAGGGATATGGCAAACTGAAAACTGGCAATGTCATCATTGAAGATATTTCCTATGTTGAGGGATTAAAGCATAATTTGTTGAGTATCAGTCAATTCTGTGACAAAGGTTACGAAATTGTCTTCAACAAGAAAGGTGTATCAATCACTCACATCAAGGAAGGTTCATTGGCTTTGAGAGGAGTTCGAAAGGCAGATCTTTTTGTTGCAGACATGGATTCAGCAAATCAGAATGAAGTCACCTGTTTCTACAGCAAAGCTTCGGATGATGAAAGCTGGTTATGGCACAAAAAGTTATCTCACTTAAACTTCAAAACGATGAATGCTCTCGCGAGGCGAGAATTGGTGAGAGATCTACCTCAAATGGAGTTCGCTCCGAAAGGACTCTGTGAAGCCTGTGAAATGGGAAAGTCGAAGCGAGCCTCGCATAAAAGCAAAGAAATTTCTAGTATCACTGAGCCTCTGCAACTTCTTCATATGGATTTGTTTGGCCCAGTGAATGTCCTATCTTTGTCTAGGAAAAGATATGCATTGGTAATCGTGGATGACTTCTCTAAGTATACATGGGTATTGTTCGCAATGACGAAAGACGAAGTACCTTTCCTAATCATTGATCACATCACTCAAATTGAGAATGTTTCAACACTTACTGTGAAGACGATTAGATCAGACAATGGCACTGAATTCAAAAACGCAGTGCTAAATGACTTCTGTGTATCTAAAGGAATACGTCGTCAGTACTCAGCCCCGAGAACTCCACAACAAAATGGAGTAGTTGAAAGGAAGAATAGAACTTTGGTTGAAGCAGCAAGAACTTTGTTGTATGATTCGAAACTTCCTCTGTACTTCTGGGCAGAAGCAGTGAGTACCGTGTGTTACACTCAAAATCGATCCTTGATCATAAAAGATAAAGAAAAGACACCATGTGAGTTAATGAACGGAAGAAGACCAACAATCAAATACTTTCATGTCTTTGGAGCAAAATGCTATGTACTTATAGATGATGAAAATCTAGGCAAGTTTGCAGCAAAAGCTCGTGAAGGAATCTTTGTTGGTTACTCCACAGATGTGGTAGCAGCTTATAGGGTGTTCTTAGTAAATGATCGAAAAGTGACTGAAAGCTACAACGTCAGATTCGACGATACCAAACTCTCATCAATTTCAAGAGATTCTAGTGAACCTGAGTCCCTAAAATTTCAAAATCTGGACTTAGAAGAACTTGAAGATGAACCTGAGTTGGTTGTCCCATTAAATGTTCCAAGTGTACGTGAAGAACCTGAGTCTAGTGAACAAGCTAATTCTACAAGATCAGGAGAGACTTCTTCAGTACGAACCGGCAACAACTCAGGGGGAGTAAATAGCAGCTCAAGGACTACTGTTCAAGGCTCGAGTCGAGTTGACTCTAGTTCTGTAGGAGCTGGCACTAACTCAGGGGGAGTTAGTGAAAGTAATCAAAGTAGTCAGCACCACAACTCAGAAAGTCACGCTGAATCATCAAGACAATTTCCAAGAGAACGGGTATGGAATAGAGACCATCCGTTTGAATTAATTATTGGTGATCCAGATGCTGGTGTGTCTACTAGAAGAAATGCAAGAGCTGATCTGGCTAATATTTGCTTATATTCTGGGTTCTTATCCAAGCTTGAACCTAAAGAAATAGAAGAAGCTCTTGGTGATGCTGATTGGGTGATTGCAATGCAAGAGGAACTCAATCAGTTTGAAAGGCAGAAAGTTTGGAAGCTGGTACCCCGACCAAAGAACAAATCAGTAATTGGAGCAAGGTGGGTATTCAGAAATAAAATGGATGAAAACGGACTTGTAACACGAAACAAGGCTCGTTTGGTTGCAAAAGGTTATTCTCAGCGAGAAGGAATTGATTATGATGAGACCTACGCACCAGTTGCAAGACTTGAGGCAGTCAGGATGTTTTTGGCATTTGCAGCACATAAGAACTTCAAGGTTTTCCAGATGGATGTGAAAAGTGCCTTCCTGAACGGAGAGTTAGAAGAAGAAGTGTATCTGGAACAGCCGCCTGGCTTCATTGATCCAGAACTTGTAGATTTTGTGTATCTTCTCTTCAAATCTGTCTATGGCCTCAGGCAATCCCCAAGATGTTGGTATGAAACCCTATCCGTATTCTTAATTGAAAGTGGTTTTACTAGGGGAGTAATTGACAAAACATTGTTCTATAAGAATGTGAAGAATGACTTAATACTTGTTCAAGTCTATGTGGACGATATTATCTTCGGGTCATCGAATGAGCGCTTGTGCGAGAAATTTGCTAAGCTAATGCAAGACAAATACGAGATGAGCATGATGGGAGAGCTGTCTTTCTTCCTTGGATTACAGATCAGTCAGAGAAAAGATGGTATCTTTATCTGTCAATCCAAGTACGTCAGAGATTTACTCAAGAAGTATAATCTAGAAGATGCATCAGCAGCTAAGACTCCCATGGCAACAGCCACGAAGCTTGATGAAGACAAATCAGGTAAATCAGTTGACATCACAAGCTATCGAGGTATGATTGGCTCACTTCTCTATTTAACTGCAAGTAGACCGGATATAATGTTCGCGACTTGTTTATGTGCAAGGTTCCAAGCGGATCCTAGAGAATCACATCTCATAGCCGTCAAAAGAATTTTTAGGTATCTCAAGGGCACACCAAATCTAGGAATTTGGTACCCAAGAGATACAGGTTTTAATCTAATTGGCTATACGGATTCAGACTATGCAGGTTGCAGGATTGATAGGAAAAGCACATCTGGTGCTTGTCAATTTCTTGGCAGAAGATTGGTGTCCTGGCAAAGTAAAATGCAACATACAGTATCTACTTCTACTGCTGAAGCTGAGTACATTGCTGCTGGAAGCTGTGTAGCTCAAATACTGTGGATGAGGAACCAATTGAAGGATTATGGCATGGAGCACAAGAAAATTCCAATTATGTGTGACAACACAAGTGCCATTGCCATAACCAACAATCCTGTAGATCACTCAAGAACCAAGCACATCGACATCAGGTATCACTTCATAAGAGAACATGTCGAGGAGGGGACTGTGGAGCTACATTTTGTGCCCACAATGCAACAAATTGCAGATATATTCACCAAACCTCTTGATGAGGTAACATTCAATAGGTTGGTTGGTGAATTGGGAATGCTTAACACAAGTTAGTAAAGCCTTCTATCTGTAAAATCCATGGTTATGTTTGTATATGCAAGCTATTTAATCATTATGTGTTTAGACTTTAAAATGCCTAATTAATGATTATTATAGGGTGCATATAGTGTGATTTTGCATGAATTCAGTGTGTTTTAAGTGTCTTTTATAGCACAAATCCTTGAATTTATGCTTGTTAGATTGCATGAACATAGGGGGAGTTAAATTCATAATATTCTAAATATTGCATGATTTTTAGATGAATTTACCTGTGTTTTTCATGTAATTAGAGGCCTTAGAATTATCAAGGAATGTTTTAATTATGTCATATATTAAAATCCTTGAATTGATATTTATATTAATTTGACAAAATTAATTGTTGAGTTTTTCAAAGAAAAATTGTCAAATTATTCTAAGTATCTTCAAAATTTCGAGTTAATCATTATCTCGAAACTCATCTTGAAATTCTAGTTGAATCTCGATTTGAGCTTCCAGAGTGAAGTTTTGAAAATTCTAAGTCTGGGAAGAATTTCGAGTTAGTGTCTATCTCGAACTTCATCTCGAAATTCGACTTAGAGTTCGAGTTCGAGTTACCAGTGTGCCTAGTTATCTTCAAAATATTCGAGATACAGCCTATCTCGAACTCTATCTCGAAATTGAGATGAGATTTCCAATTTTGGGGATATTTTTAAATGAATTGAGAATAACTTCGAGTTAACCTCTATCTCGAAGTTCAACTCGAAGTTCGACTTAGAGTTTGACTTAGAGTTTGGGAGAATTCTCAATTAGTCAAGGGGATTTTTCGAGTTAACTCCTAACTCGAAGTCTATCTCGAATTTCTACTTAAATTTCGAGATAGGTTTCCCTAGTAATGTTAGTGGTTTGTGCTGTTTACATGGTCATTTATAAGTTAAATGGTAAAGTTTTTCGAGTTAACAGCTATCTCGAAGTTCGACTTAAAAAGTTCGAGATAGACTTCGAGATAGACTTCGAGATAAGACTTCGACTTAGATTCTCCCTGTATGTACTTAGTGTTTTTCACACTTTTTATCAGGGGCATTTCTGTCATTGCACATTCATGACTATATATACATCTCTAACTCGATCTTTTCTTTCACTTTTACCTAGTTCAGTTTTACAGCCGCACATATACATACAGGCGATTTCATATTCTTAATCACTGATTCGTGATTGTTGTGACTAATCTCTTACGAACAACGAATTAATGCCCGATTTTGGACTCCTCTTACCTGTGTGTCATCATTTATCTGTGATTGTGTATTGTATAACTGTTCATCTTCATCGATATATACACACACGCATATATACACACAAAATTTCACAGATCTGTTCATACACGATTTCACACACGCATTTCACTGTTAGTGGAGAGTTAATCATTGGTTTGAAATTTGCCTTTCATTGACTGTTGATTGGAGCCCGTAGTTTAATTTCTCAAAAAGGAACTTTTGTGTTCTTGATAAATTAAAAGGGATATAACGGTTAATTCTTTAATTAATTGTTTTTCGAAAATTAAAATCAAAATTCACATCTTTTAAAGGAAAAACTCTTAATTAAAATGGCTCACCAATTTTCACTTGCCAAAAACAATTTTTATAATATTTCTACGGAAATTGGTGATCAACTCCCGCGCTTTAAGTCTTGGATACGATTTCTCAATTTGTATTCCAAAGCTAGCGATGCTTTTACTGCTAAACCTACACTAGTGCATGATGCTTTACAGCAATTATGGATTAGTGCGGTTTCTTTTGGGAGCAAATCAACCCTCTTTGGTTTCAGGTTTACCTTAGCGGGTCAGGAATATCAGGTGACTGAACAAATTGTCAACAAGGTTCTTGGATTCCCTGTTAAAGATGCTTATGATCCAGAACCTACAGCTGCAGAACGCCTCAGATTCTTTGAAGAAATAGGGTGTTATCCTCCGACTGGCCGGATCACAGGAAACATCCAAAAACAATTTCTTCATGTGGAATGGAATTACTTTTTCGAGGCCATCACAAGATGTTTTCGGGCACGAGAAAGCGATTATCATCAAATTTCCATTCCCATGCAAAACCTTGGAATTGCCCTAGCAAGAGAGCTGGATATAAATTATGGACGAATAGTTCTCTCTGAGATAGTGGCTGTGATGGGATCTCCTGCAAGCAGAGACCTCAACACCACAGATGTTGTCTGCTGGTTTCCTCGGTTCCTACAGATGCTGATCAATGGTTTAGTACCGAAGGATGCTCTTGCAGTTAGACGGAGTTTTGCCAGAGGTCCAACATCTGCACCGCTAGGGATGGGCACTAAGTCACTTTCAACAGTTGAAAATCAGGATAAACATCATGGAAAATCGATGTCTATTCCTGAAACCTTACAAAAGTGGCTTACATATGATGAGGGAGTTACCACTTTGATGGAATTCTCGCAAGCTTCATCACATGCTCAGAATCGGTCTGCTCATGCTGAGGCATTTGAAGAGATTCCTGATGAGCAAAGCGGTGATGAACAAGGTAATGAATCAGGTAATCTCTCTCTACATTCTACTCATTCCTCTTCCTATGTTTCTGATTCCCAGACCCAAGAGACTGCTAGCCCGCAGAATCTATCCCAGGGTGAGAGCTATATTTCTAATTCCTTGTCACCTAAGTCACCGGAATCCAAATAGCCAGCACATATAGATGTAGGAAATGATGAGGAGAGTGACCCCGAAGAGCAGCCTCTTACTCGAAAGAAAGCCAAAATTTCTCATGCTGCTACTTCTAAACCTCAGTCAAACCCTAGAGTGTCACACGCAACCACTCCACCTCACGAGAGTGGTTCACCCCTTGAACAATCTGCACATAGGGATTTTGATTTTGATGATGAGTATGTACCTCTTGAAGATGCTGTTACTTCAAAAGGACATGAAGCTTTAAAAACTTCAGCCGTACCTTCACCGGTACGTACTGATGCTACAAAGAGGATCGGTTCTGATGTCGTACAAGAACACTTTGTAGCCTCTCAGCCTGAGATTCCAACTCAAGAACAAACAGCAATTGATCCCATAACTGCAAATTATATTTCTTATCAAGTTTCTGCAGGTACTGCTTCATATTTTGGATCATTTATTGAAGATATACACGAGCGTGAGACAGGGAGTGTGTGTGAGAGGCTAGGGAGAGAGGGACCTTCATTTTTAAGGCCCGAAACCGAGCGCCAAATACCAATAGAACGAGTATTAGAGCGAGGTCACCTAAACCAAACACCGTCCCTTAATTCTGAAAATCTTGAATCTCGTTTGTCTTCTATGGAAAATCAAATGAAGCAGTTTGGGCAGTCAATGGGGCAGTTAGGGATGAATGTTGGAAATAATCAAAGGGCACTTGACGACTACGCAGCCCGAATGGCAAGTCAAGCTACAGCCTTTACTGTTTTGACAAATCAGGTAAATGACTTGGGCCATGCTGCTGGTGTCTTGGGAAACACCCTGAATGACAGGATGGGAGCAATGGAGCTTACAATGGATAATCTGGCTGTGGAGATAAGCAGAGTTATGTTCGCAATCAGAAGTTTTGTGCCCAGGAATGTTTCGCGCCGCAACAACCTCCCCCCGATGCTGGTACAGGTGGAGCAGGAGCCTATGGTTCAGGGTTTGAAGATTTTGATGCAGCTGGTGGATCTGGAGACCAGGGTGGAGTTCAGGATAACTCACCTAAGGGGGAGAGTATAAAGGAGACGAGACAGCAGGGAGTTCAAATCGAAAAAATTCAAGAACATGCTGATCTTGTAAAAGAAATGGAAATTGAGCCGTCTATTGATGAAGAGGCTCTAAGAAGGAAAAAGGGTAAGGCAATAGCGATTGAGCAAGATGAGCCATTCGTTGATCTGAGTCATCAAGAAAAAGTACAGGAGGTACTTGACTCAGATTCCGATATGGAAGACGCACCGTTGAAACATGCTATAAAGAGATCATTGAAGGATCAAGGTGGAGGTGCTGGAATGTTTTTCGGATTGCCTGAAGAAATTACTGTTGATGAGGAAACCCTTGAAGCTCAACAGTTAGCCTTAGATCAAGCTGAGTTCTTTAAAATGAAGGCAATGCAAGATCGTGCTGCGTTTCAGGAAAAGAAAGCGGAGCTACAAGGGAAGCAGTACGATTATGAGCTTGCAAGGCTAGCTGATCCTCAAATTGATCTGGATAATAGAAGGATAGGGCAGAAGTGGGATGATGCAAGGAAGATATTGATGGGACCCTGTGCGAAAGGAGTTCATAACAAAGAGGCAGATAATCTGTTCTACAACCTAAATTTGCAGAATCCAATGGCTGCTGACTACATAAAAGCTTTAAAGAGATTAATTTCTAAAGTCAGGGTTGGATACAATGCAACGAAAAAGGAGTGGCAGGTTATTTTGTCTTTGACAGAAAGTGTCCCAATGTCTTTCAAGTATGTGGATGACCAATTCATGACGAGAAGATCTGCATCAGAGTTGTTCTTGCTAGCAACAAAAGTTCAATACTCTCATTCTGAGAATCTAAGCATTCTGTACAGGGATCAGTTAATGCGGCTAGCAGAGGACAAGGGTCCAGAATTCTCAGCATATCCAAATGTTGTCCGGATGGTGGTTGACAGTAAATTGAAGAGGGTGAGCTTGGAGGAAAAGGACTTAATGGAACTTTCAGTGGAATCTCTTAAGGCCGTCTGTAGGCAGATGATGGGTAAGGGATTCGCTTCTGAGCTTAAAGATAAATCAGTGAAGATCATTGAAAGTGTCATACTCAAGAAGAACAATGAGGTGTGGAAGTGTGATGTCATTGCTCCAAACCCTCTTGATAATGTGAAGATTGAACCAGAGCTAATAGAGAGGAATTGGAATATTCTTCAAGCAATGAAGAATGTTGATGAAGCTCTGAATCTTCCTTCTGGAGCACTTGAACAAGGAGAGATAAGGGAGGCAGTTGGTGTTCCAGGAAGAGACAGCGTATACTGGATACATTCTTTTGCTGATGATACAGCTGATGCCTTAGCATTCACAGATGCAGACCAGAATCAAACAATCTTGCATATGAGTAGAGAATGGCTGCAGCAGACTCAAGATGCTGCATTTCTGGAGAAAGTGTTATATGTGTTCAAATGGGAAGATGTGGAAGTTAAGTATGTGAAAGAAAAGCAGAGACTCGTGAGTTACCTATCTGATGTAGTAGTGGAAAAGAAGCGAATGGAGCAAGATGCGGCTAGTGTCCACAATACTAACCGTGTCAAAGGCTATCCCAAAATGATCTATTGTCATTTTAAAGCTGATAAAACTCATAGGAAACCTCGGCTTATAATGAAGAAATTTGAGGACATTCCAGAGATCAGAACTACTCAGGAGGTGGACAAACTCAGAAGGCTTTTCAAACATCCTTACCCAGAACCCAGGAACCCTCTAGAAATGGAAGCAGTAAGTTTGTTGAATGCTAGGTGGACGCAACTTCATAATCCAGTATATAAGAAACAAAAGCAGCAGGAGGAGAAGCGCAGAAGGCAGAAAGAAGAAAAAGACCAAGCTGCTGAAGCTAGGAAAAGGAAACGGAATTAGGGTTAAAGGTCAGAGTGGTGTGAACTTGAAGTTGGAAAAACTTCATGTCTTTCGGTTGCTTTAACTCACTTGAGGAAAATTCACCTTAGAGTGAATCCAATAAGGTGATATAAGTTTGACTAAAAGATATGAAATAATCCAGGTGATAGGAATCATTCAAATGATCTTTAATTCGAGGTTCGAATTCTGCTTCTAGTTTAAGTTCTTTGTATTGTTTTCAAGTACTTGTCAATTGTATATTTTTCAAGAATGTAATGTTAATTATCTTTTCTCGTCTCTTGTTTAGTTGAGTTATCCTTCATTAATTTGAATGTCATTGTTAGACAATCAAATTGGGGGAGATTGAAAGGCAGAGTGTATTAACTTGTAACACTAAAACTAATGTAACTCAATTAAAAGAAAAGATACTTAACCAGAAGACAATCAAGAACAAGAAGTCACAAGAAATCAACACTAAATGAAGACAAGGTAATTGATACAATTGAACATGTTAACTATGATCAAGCCAAGAAGAAATCATTGAGAGAAGTTCAAGTCAAAGTTGTTCAGGCCTCGGTGATTTGAGAATTCGAGATTCAAGATCATAACTATCAGTATCAACAAGACAAATTGATTTCAAGTGAACAAGAAGGAAAGCAAATATTGGAAAGCCAAGTTACTAAGTGAATATGGTAATTTATTCAAGAAGCAGAAACACTATCAAGACTAGTCACTTATGAACCAGACCAGTGCATCAAGTGTCAAGACATTGATAGCAAGTTTATGTCAGTAATAAAGATCCATGTTCAAGAGCTTGCCGAAGAATAAAGAAGACATGAAGATATCACAAGCTCAAGATGTGCATTGAAGTTTCAAGTTGAAGACCAGAATATTTTCTAAGTACTAAATGTTCTGGATGGCCAAGTAGAATATTTCTAAGTAGAAGTTCGACTTAGAAATTTCGAGATGGCTAAGTAGAAATTCTCAAGTAGAAGTTCTACTTAGAGTGCAGCTTCAACATGACACATGGCATCTTCTGATTGGCAGATTTCCAAGCTTTCAAGATAAGGCAAGATTTATGTGGACATCATTGGGCCACGTACATCTTAGTCTTTGAAGACTACAGGACATAGATTACATGTAGTATAAATAGAAGCACTTGTGTAATGTTTTCAGTTAGTGAGCAATATTGAGAAAAACACAAGAAAAAGAGAGAGAGTATATTCACAGAGCTTAGAATCATTCACTTCTCTCTGAACTTCTGTTATACTTTGTAATGAATGTTGTAGCAACCTTTTCAAGTTATATATAAAGAAATATATTCCTTGAATCTGTGTATTCATTTATTGCATCGTATTTATTGCTTCTCAAAATCGAAAAGTTGTATTCACCCCCCCTCTACAACACATTTGGACCTAACAGCATCTCCTCCTCAGGAATATCCGACCGCACCCGAGAAGGTCCGGCCCCATCAGGTCCTACATATGGTCTACCAGTGTATGGCACTATGGCCACAGCATCCCTCTGTCTACGCTCCTCTGCCTCCTCAAGTCTCACTCTGATCTCGTGTCTCTCCATGGCCTCTGCGCGAACTCTCCTCCTGAGGTCAGTGATAGCATACTCTGGAACCTCTACACCTACCAGCAACAAGTCTCTAATCTCCTGCTCGGGTAGTCCTAGCCACTGGGGGTCCTGACCCGGCTCACCCATCTCCGCTCCCTATAATAAAACATAAAATTCTATTAGTAATGGTCTATAAAATTATATTATATGCTTAAAATAAATACTACCTGCGATATACCACCCCTGAACTTGATGGAATTTCACAATTTTATATTATAACTGATACATTATTATTATCACTCTTGTTCCTGAGCATTATGACTCTTAGCTCTGATACCAAAACTGTGACAGCCCCAAATCCGGGGTCATGAATTTGGGCCATCACGGACCAACTTCCATTCGAAATCAATATCTCTTGGGTTTTTTTTTATAATTAATACTTATGCAATTGACCCCACAGTAATACACACACACACACACCAGTCATATGCTCAGAGAACAACATTCACCATAATAAAAGTTTAAAGTTAAACAGTTATTACAAACCCAGAATCATACTTAAGTACATTGTTGAGTGATGCTCCTACAAGAAGCATTTCAACAACCAAATTTATTACAACCTTACACACTTACACACTTAATATACATAAGACCACTAAACCCCTTGCGCTTGTCATCTACCTCGGGAACGGTCGCCAGTACTCGCTCAATAGGTCGCCTTCCCCCTACCCTCTTGCGGGGTGTCATACGGAGTATTGGCATTGGTCCTAGCTGTATATACATAAGTAGCAAGAGTGAGCTATAATAGCTCAGCAAGATATTATTATAAACTAGAGTTTAAAAATGTAACCAAGTATACATGTATATACATATGTAAACGGTAATCAATTATAAACTTTAAGGAAGAATAAAACTCTTATTTAATAATACATCATCCACTTACTATTATAAGAAAGAAATCTAGAATAATACAGTATCAGTTTCTCTTCTTAAATAATATAACAATCAATATAATCTTTCAGTGTAATATTTCAGGATAACATGAATATTTACTTAAATCTCTAACTATCATCTTCTCATTTCCTTTTTATGTAACAATTTTTATAAATTAATATAAAATCAGTTTCTCTTCATCTATAACAATAATTCCATCTTTCATATCATTCTCTCTTTTCAGTATACCAATCTGACTTTATCACTTATTCTTTATTCAAATATTGTGGGGGTTTTCACTGTTGCCGAATACGTGAGGCACGATGATCAGTCGTCCTCCGTACCCGTCCCTTTTTACTACCGGTAGAAGGAGGAAGGTACACCACTACATCCCCCTGGGGAAGGTACACCACTACATCCTCCTTCGGCAACTATTGGGCCGAATTAAAATATTGATTGCTGGACTGTGCAGCACACAGCCTCTTACGCTTTTTGTTTGTTATCCCCCTTTTTGTCAAATTGTTCTTCTATTTACTAAATGTCATTCCACATTTCCATTTTCTCACTTTCATTTCCACATATCATTTACTCATCTCATTTCCATTCTCGCACATTATTTCTATAAAATATATACATAACATAATACTTTGATTATGATTCAGTCATCTCTTTTATATTCAAGAATTCAAATATGCTTTTATATCCATAACATATTCCGTCTACTTAAAGAGTAGTAATAATCAAATAATATTTATAATACCACTAACACTAAAAAGAATATTTTTAATATAGTATTATAAACCATATAACCCTGGATAACAACTGATACCATTCTCTTCCATACCTCTTTAGTTTCCCAAAATCAAGGAAATATATTCTTTGCAACATAACAACAATAGCATCATATATATATATATTCCATAATGTCATTTTTATTCCAAGGATAAATAATCTTCAAAGTAGGGATAGAAAAATCTTGCCTCGGTTCCTGTATCCTGACAGTAAGGCTGGTCCCTCTTTCGGAGTTTCTATAAACACAAAAGGACCGTCATTAGAATATCACATCTCTTACTCACTACACTCTTGTATAACATTACCCTTGATACTTTAATATATGCCTAACGTATCACTATTACCCCAAAGGTTCAAGAACTTAACCATTTATAAACTAAATCGAAGTTTCAGGGTTTTTTCACCATTTCCCCTAACGACCACACTTAACTGTAAAAATCCCCATAAATTATAGATTTTGACTTTTACTACAAGGTCAACTGGTAATGTCTCTTTGACTACTCTACCATATTATCCCAAAGTTTTATAATTTTTAAAAATGTCTAAGTAGGTTGATCACAGCCTCAAAGTTGATACAATTACGGTTTCTCGGTTTTCGAACACCTTTCACTAAAACTGACTTTTCTCCTAAACCGTTCATCAGATTTTAACGCACCTTATATCAAAACGATCTATGAACTAAACTCTATCATTTCATGGTCAATTGGTAACCTATGCAGTGATGTACCATATGAATGCAGGGGTCACAAAACAGGGCAATTTACCTCCTAACGAAAATCGGACATTATAACGGCTATATTTTCATACTTTCCAAAAATCCAACCCTTCCAAATCAATCACCAAACACAATAATCATCACCTACACCATGTGGTCTCCATTACCAGCCATGGTTACACTCCCAAACTCCCTCCAAAATCAACTCAAACCACTTACAAACACTTATAACATCATAAACATAACCTTTATACCACTTAATCACTAAACACAACAATATCTATCATAAATACAAAAGGGCAAGCATGTTTATACCTTCTTGAAGCTTTATCAACACTTAATAATCCTTAGCTAGCCCTTAAACAACCTTACAATAGCTTGAATCAACTAAAAGAATCATAAAAACAATGTTAGTTCTTGAAACTACTATTCATCACTATTCATCCATCAAATTTGGAGATTTTATTACCTTACTAAATGATGATGGATGGCTATGAAACTTTGTAGATCACTCTTTCTAACCTCCAAGATCATCCATGATTTTCCTCTTGATTTGTTATTGAAGAGAGCTAGGGTTTCAATTTTTTTTTCTTATTTTTTTTAGAAAAGGCCGAATGGTGTTTAACAAGAAGGGGAGAGGTTTTGTGTTTTGTTTTGGTCTTATCTCATCTAATCTTGCTAATAATAGAGTACCTTGGAAGCTTGGCAAGATATTTTGTGATTAAACCTTGCAAAGTTACTAATTTACCCCTTAAAAATGTTAATGGAATGTGATGTCATGTTCATGATCTCATAATTCTCTTTTTCTTGTTTTTCCTAAGTATTGTACTAATACTTTTGGTAATTAACAATGTGGTATGTATCCTTGCTATATTACTAATCTTGGTTGCTTAATCTCCATACTCGTCTAATTGTGGTTCGTTTCGAGTGTACCTCATTATCTCAGTGGTTTTGAAACCATTTACGAATCCAATTTCCCTTGGTATTCTCTTAACTTAATAATCCTTTGGTTTAACCTAAATTCACTAATCCCTGAATATATAATTCTTATAATGTTTCCATGCTCCTTAACATCTAATAGAAGTTCTTTGGAAGTCTAAATCCTCAAAAATCCATCTTTAGGAATTCCTGGAATCTACCGTCATTTCGAGTCACTTATTTCCTTAGTATATCACTAATATGATTTCTGTTTATTCATTTTCCATTTCCAGTATAGGGTACCTACACACCATTTTCCTAAATTCCTCGAGATTTACTATTCACGTGACCACTGTAGCATTACTGAAGTTAGGGTTATTACAAAAAATCATATTTTGTGTGAGTTGTTGTTGATATATAAGGTATAGATATAACCTTGCTGAGCACTCTTTGGCTCACTCTTGTTATTTTATATATTATTAGACAGCGGCATCCAGAGCTGGCTCGCGCATGGCGAACCGTGACGAAGGGAAGGAGAAAGGCTACTAGTCCAGCACACTAGCCTTTAGTATCTGAGAAGTTCGCAAACTGAGGAGAGGTTGTGTAATATCTTGTTATCTAGTATTTAAAGTTGTAATAACTTTCGGGTAATTATTGAGTACTTGTTCTAAGACTATAACCCGTGGAGTAAAAGATGGAGTTGGTTGTGAATATTGTTGTAGTTTATATTGTGAGCAGGTGATTGATATTCCGCAAGAGGGGTGACAACCTGGATTCCTGTAGGGAATTTGGGGCTGTTACAGAATGGTATCAGAGTTGTAGGTTATAAACATTAGAATAAGAGTATGAGGAGTTAGGATTATTGAAGGGATTAAATGAGCATATAGTTATATGGATCCGTAGATATATATATATATATAGTTGCAAATATATATATGTATATTTATGTGCATGTATATATAATATTTCGTTTTCATAAGTGAATATTTCGTGGGAATGCAGTTTTAGTATACTAGACAATATAGGAATGAGTAGATCGAGTGAGGCTGTGACTTTTGGAGAACTGTAGAAGAGATAAATAGAGTGGATTGTATAGATAAAAACTAAACAAGAAGAGTATGATGATAAGATGTATGGAGATGAGGAGAAAGAGGTATATTTGATGATTAGTAAAGAGAAGAATATGAGGATTTTTAAGGTATAATTGAGATTTACTATTGAGGATAAGGTGTATTTTGAAGATAGAGGTAGGATAAGGATAAACGAAGGAAGTGGGTATGATTGATGGAAAAGAGGAGATGTCGAGAAATGAAGCCATGGTACTAGAAAGAGTATTGTGGAGAAAAGTAGAAGGTTGATGAGTCAACCTAAGAATTAGAGTGTGGAGTACTTGTCGTTTCCTGCATTGATTCCGAGGACGGAATCCTTTTAAGGAGGGAAGACTGTAATAACCCGAATTTTGGGTAGAATTAAAACTTTTTCTAATTATGAATAAGTGCACTAGTGAATGGATATGGCTATGAGTGATGACCCCGATTCATATGCGTATCGTCAGAATAGAGTAATTCGAGGGTTGGCGACATATATAAGAATAATCCATCGTCCAGAAAAATGAGATAATGAACCCTGAAAGGGGAGAGGAGAAGTGAATAAGCATCTTCAAACGTGCATAGTGTTTCCTGTACGTGCATAGTGTTTCTTGTACGTGCATAGTATTTCCCATACGTGCATAGTGTTTCCCGTACGTGCATAGTAATTTGTTGGATGAATAGTGATTTTGTAAGTTGGAAAACTTTTCATGCCACCCTATGTTCGGGATAGGATATGGATATTCCGGAGCCATATTAGTGATCAGCGGAGTAAATAAGTGTATGCAAAGACGATCGGAATTCAGAAATTCCAAATTCTATTTTTACGGAAGATTTGACCGGACAATGAATTATATATTATTATAATCCAAGAATTGAGATATTAATTTTGAGGATTCAATATTTTGGGATTCGATTATATTTGATTTAAGAATGAAGAACGGAAACCCCTGAGATAGCGGAACGAGCGTTCTAGAAACCGCCGAAAACTTTATAACGGGATTAATCGATAAAGCGAACGAATCTTGGATTACGAATTAAGTTCATATCAAGATTAAATATCATACATGATCATCAAAAGGATTATAATAAATATTGAGGAAGGAACATAGCAACATATGTGAGAATCGGTTAACAAACGGACGATAACTTCGCGTTTAACCGCAAGAAAAGCTAGGGGAAGTGATGTCATAAAGTAAAAGACTAGTGGATCATGACATCATGACTTTAATAAAGTAACAAGCACCTAAATGCACTTTGACAAGGACTTAGAGGCTAAAGCAAAAAGAGTTAGGGAACCTAGTTGCATTTCTGAGGATAAGGAAATCTGAAACGCACCAATGAGAGCTTGACACCTATCCAAAGCAAGATGCATCCTTAGATATTATTAGTAGATATCATATATTGGTATTATTGGCTGTAAAATAGCAAGAACAAAGCAAACAAACTCTCCCCTTGGAAGAAGAAGAACATACGGCTCCAACAAGAAAGAGGAATCCAAAGACCAAGCTCCAACCATCAAACAAATCCCATATTTTGTAGGTAAGACCTATATTTCATAACTAAGATATGGTATGAATTTGAGAATTTAATTCCATGTCTAGCCTAGGTAGAAAAATCCATTAAGATGAGATGAATAGTGAATCTCAAGAAACTAACTTGATTTTCTTGGTTTTGATTGATGATTCAAGCTTGGTTAAGGCAATACAAGGATCATACAAGGCATATCAAGTGCTTACATACATCAAGGAAGGTATATGGTCCATAAACCCTAGAGCTACTTTGATTATTATGTGTTATTATGATTGATTTAGTGTTAAGATAATTATGAATGCTTAGAACTATGTTTGATTAGTTGATTGGTGGTTGTTTTTGATTGATGATCCATATGGTGGATATAAGGAGATGATATTAGACTTGTTATGTTGTTATTTGATGTTAGAATGGATGGGGTTTAGTGCTCGTATGAATCACGGTGATGCAAAAACTTTGAAAAGCGCGTAAACATAGCCGTTATAATGCCCAAATTTCTTTAAGCCTTAAGAACTGAGCATGACAGTAGATTTAAACCTTCTGACCAGTTGGGTTTCTGACCTATACTTGTAGGTTTTGAATCATATATCATTTTGGAAAAAGAATCGCAGCATTCAGAGTTACGGTTTAGGAGAAATTACAAAATTCGTAAAAGTTGTTCGTAGCCGTAAGTGTTGAGTTGGTGACTGGAATTGAGACCCTTAAAAATGGAATTAGAACATGATATTTTGAGGATAAATACTAGAGGTCATAATAAAGAGGTAGGAGAAGACTGTATGTCAAAAGAGTTATTTTTCGATTGTATAAAAATGTTTCAGTCAAGCTGACGAGCGGGAGGACCCCTAGGAGAGTACTTGGACTTAACTTTGAAAATGACTTTGTATAATGGGCTATCGAGGTTCGATTTCAAAACGAACTCTTGACTTAAGTGTTTGTTGATTATTAAGGACTTAGTACGAATCTAGAGGGACCCCTAAGTACCTTGTTTGAGGTTGGATTAAGTGTTTAAGCGTTGTGTTATGAATGGTTAGTATAAGGGATTAATAGCGTGTTTTCTTGACTTTGTTTAGATCGTCGGACCCCGCTACAAGCCCTTACTACATCAGGAGTACCAGGAAAGTATACTAACTCTTACTCTATCATTCAGAGTAGAGGTATTTTGTATTATAAATTGTTCGTAATAGTCAGTAAATGCGAATATGTATTAATGATGAGATAATGGAAGTATGGTTAGAGAAAACCTACGTTCCAAGTAGATGATGTATTAATGAGGAGATAATGGAAGTATGGTTAGAGGAAACCTACGTTCCAAGTAGATGATGTAATAATGAGGAGTATACTATAAACACGAAGTACTGAGAGGTTGGATTAATTTCGAAACCCCGAACAAAGATTTTTAAAAGAATTTCGCAATAATTAACCTAAAGGGAACATCACCAATAAACCAGTGTTTATTTAATTAAGTAGATACTTGGGAAGAATTTACTGATTAAATAAACATTATTCGTCTAATTAAATTTATTTAATTAGATGAATATTATTTTCAGAATGTTTTCTTAAAACAACTTTTTCCGGAGTAATAATAAAGAGGATTTACTGAGATGTTTTCTTCTTGCAAATTATATGCATATACCTTGCTATTGATTGCTATTACCTAAATAGTATAAGAAGATAGTAGTAGGTACGAAGTTAATTTGAAGCATTGGTCTGAATGATGGAAAGTCCAAGATCATAATAATTGTTTATGTGACTAAATGTTTAACTTGAAGTACTGGTCTGGATGATGGAAAGTCCATCATCGTAAATAATTGTTTCTGTGCTTAAATATTATTAGGTGCTAAATATCTTTGTTGATTATATTCTAAAGTAGTAAGTCGAGGTGCACGTGGCATCTATATAAGAGGAGTAATATTGATGGCTAAGGATGATGGTCCGAACGAGTCGGCTCATCCTTAGGGAGATGGTCCGAACAAGTCGGCTCTCCCTTCTACGGTAGTAACTATAGGGTGATGGTCCGGACAAGTCGGCTCACCCTTCTACCAGTAATAAAATTATTGAGGGTTGTCTATTATCTATGAAAAATTGTATTTTGGACTGGAGCGGCATAAAAGACCGGAGTAGCGCCCGACCCAGCAAATATGTAGCCCATGTTGGCTAAGGATGATGGTCCGAACAAGTCGGCTCCCCCTTTTACGGTAGTAACTATAGGGTGATGGTCCGGACAAGTCGGCTCACTCTTCTACCAGTAGTAAAACTGTTATATCAGACTGATCACCTGTTATAGCACAGATTGCGTGTAGATGCTCCAATATATAAAGTCCAACAGTAGTAGGCATAATGCCGAGAACCTAGGTGTTCATTTCGAGAAGTCCAATCATTGATGCTCTAATGTTAACCGATGCCTTTGTGGTTCGGTTAACTAGGGTATTGATCTGAGGAGTTGTTGAAATATGTTTATTTCATGAGGAGTTGTTATATTATCTTATTATATTGAGAAGTATTAAGGGTGATGGTCCGAACGAGTCGGCTCATCCTTCTGAGAAGTTACCATGTTACCATCGAGTAATATGGAGAAGTTATTGAGAAGTATTTATTCTAATATTTGAGTAATATTCTGAGATCGATAAAAACTTTCGAGTTAATCTCTTTTCAAAAATATGTCTATATGAGTAGAGAAGCTTTTACAAGAGGGGTAAAAATCATTTTTTGTGTGAGTTGTTGTTGATATATAAGGTATAGATATAACCTTGCTGAGCACTCTTTGGCTCACTCTTGCTATTTTATATATTATTAGACAGCGGCATCCAGAGCTGGCTCGCGCATGGCGAACCGTGACGAAGGGAAGGAGAAAGGCTACTAGTCCAGCACACTAGCCTTTAGTATCTGAGAAGTTCGCAAACTGAGGAGAGTTTGTGTAATATCTTGTTATCTAGTATTTAAAGTTGTAATAACTTTCGGGTAATTATTGAGTACTTGTTCTAAGACTATAACCCGTGGAGTAAAAGATGGAGTTGGTTGTGAATATTGTTGTAGTTTATATTGTGAGCAGGTGATTGATATTCCGCAAGAGGGGTGACAACTTGGATTCATGTAGGGAATTTGGGGCTGTTACAACACTCTACAATCTCTGGAGATGTGACCCTCTTTTCCACATTTATAGGAAACCACTCCCTTCCTGGGATAATTCATCCTTTGATGCCCCTCTTGACCACAGTTATGACACCAAGTTTGTGTACACACTCCTAGATGCTTCTTTCCACACACCTCACAGTCTGGCAGCGGTGGTCTTGGCTGCCTAAACTGGCTCCCATTTCCCTGATGTCCCACTTGGACAATATTTGTACTCTCTGCTCGGTTAAACCCTCCAAATCTTCCAGGTTGAAATCCTGGTCTCCTACCATGCTGGTTCTGAAATGCCCCACTAGTTGAATATCCTCCCCCACTCTCCGCTTTTCTCTTCTTCCCCTCATTTTCCTTGGGATCAAAATTACTCCCTGCTTCTACCACTTCTACCTTGTTCACCACTTTAACATACTCAGTAAGCTAAAAAACAGCCACTCTAGTCTATATCCACGGTTTCAAACCATGTTGAAACCTCCTCGCCTTCTTCTTATCAGTGTCCACGAAATGTAGCACGAACCTAGATAACTCGGTAAACTCCTTCTCGTACTCAGCTACTGTCTTGTTATTCTATTTTAGCTCCAAAAATTTGATCTCCATCCTACTCTCCATATGCTCAGGAAAATACTTCTCCAAAAATAACTCAGTGAATCTCGCCCAGGTTACTACCCCTTCAGGCTCCATTGCTTCCTTAGACTCCCACCAATAATTCGCCTCCTCTTTCAGCAAATAGGTGGCAAAGATCGTCTTCTGCGCATCTTCTACTCCTATAATCTTAAAGGATTTCTCCATCTCTTTCAGCCATGATCTCGCCTCTACTGGTTCACCAAACCCCTTAAACTCAGGTGGTTGGATTGACTTAAAAGCCTTGAATGCTGCTGCAGTGTTAGGAATAATTCATAAGTTGTGATGTTAAGAATAGAATTTACACATTATACTTCTTGTAATCCTGATCTTATAAAGGATTTAGCACTTTATATAGGATTTATGTATAAGACAGTTATCTGTACAGTTTAGTCAGGAATGAACAGTGTATCGGAGACTACATGTCAGGAACAAAGGGTAAATCCTGATGACGATCTAATACCGATGATGATCAGATACTGATGCAAGATGAAATCCTGATATCAGTCTTGTTACTGATGATGTCATTATGGATGCTACAGAAACTGGCAAGTGCTATAAAACAGGATTGTTGTTTGAAGAACAAGCAAGAAGATATTATGAAGGAAAGAGTTTTTTATTGATGGAAACTATCGACTAGAAGGCAAAACATTGTCATGTATAGATTATATCTTTCTGTTATTAGTTGATAGGTAGCATTATAAATACTCTCTCTATATCATTCTAAAGAGCGTTCGTGTTGTACGTGAGATTGTGTGCGTAGCTCTGTATAAGGTTTGTATTCGAGAATTTGAAACAAACAGAGAGAGAGATTTGTATTGTCAGCAGCTGCTAAAGGTATTGTACACCTTTGGTAGAGTTTGTATTTGATCTTATTAATACAAACAGAGTTTGATTCATTCGTTTATTCTTGTTCATATAATCAATCAAAAATCAGACACGATTATATAACTTGTATTCAACCCCCCCCCTTCTACAAGTTATTCGAGTTAACAATTGGTATCAAAGCAGGTTGATTTCGAATAATCATAAAGATCTGCAATCATGTCTGGTTACAAGGATGGGAATACTAAGATTCCTATGCTCAAGAGAAACGAATATACTCTATGGGAAGTAAAGATGTTGCATCATCTGGAAGCAACAGATCCTGATTATCTTGACAGAATCAGAGATGGACCTTTTGTTCCAACAAAGGTCGTTGGACAAGCAACTGTTGATGGTGTGGTTGTTCCAGAACATACAGCAGAGAAGCCAAAATCTGAATGGTCAGATAAGGACAAGGAGAATGTTCTTAAAGATGCTAAAGTGAGAAACATATTATTCAACAGTCTTGATTTTGTTCTCACTAACTATGTTCTCTCTTGTAAAACTGCTAAGAATATATGGGACAATCTTAAGGTTCACTGTGAAGGAACTAAGCCTGTCAGGAAGAATATGAGGACATTACTTATACAACAGTATGAGTACTTTGAATCCAAGTCTGGTGAGTCACTTACTGATACCTTTGATAGGTTTACAAAACTCATCAATGAGATGGCCATGCATGGTAAATATTATGACTTGGAGGATATGAATACAAAGTTCATGAAAGCTTTGCCTGATTTCTACAATGAGAAGATATCTGAGATTGAGGAAGCTAATGATCTAGATGAGATTTCATTAGAGACAGTATATGGAAAATTGAGAGCTTATGAACTTGACAAGCAACAGAAGAAGAGCAGAAGTGAAGGAAAGATGAAGACTATTGCACTTACTGCTCAATCTGAAGCTAAGAAGCTTCCTGAAGAACAACATGAAGAGATTGCTATAAAGAATTCAAGGAAGAAGAAAAGCAAAGAAAGTTCTGAGTCAGAGACTACTGATATGGACTCTGACAACAATGATTCTGAATCTGAGATGCAGGAACTCTTTGCTATGTTTGCTAAAGCTTTCAAGAAAGGAAGATTCAACAGGTGAAGATTTAGCAAATGACCTTTTCAAAAGAAGGAGGAGAAGAAGAGTGACAAAGGCAAAAGTACAATTGTCAAGCTTGATAAGGCCAAGATCAAGTGCTTTAACTGCAGCGAGCTTGGACACTTTGCTAGTGAGTGTAAGAAGCCTAGAAATTCAGGAAAGGGTAATGCACTTATGGTCACACAGAAGGATTGGGTTATTCCAGTGATTCTGAAGATGAATTGGATTATGACAACATTGCATTGATGGCAAATAGTTCAGACAAACCTGGATCTCCAAAGAAAATTTCTCCATCCTCTGTTAAGGTATCACTTCACTCTCTTGATTCATTTGATAGCTTAAATTCTGATGAAATTAGATCTATCCATGCTGAGTTTAAGAATCTTATGACTAATTTTAGAATTCTTACTTGTGAAAGAGATGAACTTAAGGTTAAGAATGATAAATTAGTTGATAGAAATAATTTTCTTGAATCTGAATTAATTCAAATGGAAGAATACAAGTTAAGTTCTGATAAAGCTAAGCATGATTATAGTGTTATTCTTGAGGCTTATGACTATGTCAGAAAAGAACTAGAAGAAGAGAGAGATGTGATTAAGACCATTAACAATTCCATTAAGAAGACTATAGAAATCTTTGAAAGTGGAATTCGTGGTAAGGTTAATGGTTTAGGTTTTGATAAGGCTAGACAAGAAGAAAAAGTAGTTATAGTCAATGATGATAGTAAGATAGAAGCTAACACATCTAAATCTGAAGGTAAGAAAAGTGTTTCTGAACCTAATCAAGTTAAATTTGTTGATTCAAAAGGTACCCCTGTTGTACACAAAAGGATTAACAATAGTAATTCAGATGAGAAAGTGTTAGAGAAACCTAAGAATGTAAACATAGGGTTTCTGTCTAAGTCTCAGTTGAAACAGAGATTAGATGGTCTTTCAGAGTCTAGCAAGATCAAAAGAAATAGGAATGGAAAAGAAGGTATTAACAAAGAGAATAATTACAAGAATGTACCTGATGCACCTAGGAAAAAATGCTATAAGTGTGGAAATCATAATCATTTGGCCCTAGACTGCAATCAAAAACCTTCTTGGAAAACTGAGTCCAGATTCCCCAAGACTCAGAAAATTCAATACCAACCACAAAAAGCTTGTTATCATTGTGGTAGTTTACTTCATTCCATTTACATGTGTAGAGAATATCATGAACTGTATTATGACTATTATTCTTTGAAATCTGAAACTCCTAGTCACAAACAGTTTGTGAAATTAGAGTCTAAGGTTGACTCTGCAACAGGTAAAATAAAAGCAAAATCTTCAAAGCCTGTCGTTTCTAAATCTAGTAAGAAAGGATCCAATCAAAGTTGGGTCCTAAAAAATTCTAACTAGTTACTTTTTGTTTGCAGGGCACAGGAAAGAAGCATTCAATTATCTTGGACAGTGGATGCTCTGGACATATGACTGGAAAGAAGTCTCTGCTTACAAAGTTTGAGAGGAAAGCTGGCCCAATAATATCTTTTGGAGATGGCAACAAAGGAGAAACTCTGGGATATGGCTCAATTGTTTTGGGGAATGTCATCATAGAAAATGTAGCACTGGTTGAAGGCTTGAAACATACTCTTTTAAGCATAAGTCAACTGGGTGATAAAGGTTACAAATCAATCTTTGACAGAGAAGGATGCAAAATCTTGAATATGCAGAATGGAGACATTGTTCTAACTGGTCAAAGACATGGTAACATATATGAAGCCAGCTTAAGTGATACATCTAAAGGAATTGTTAGATGTCTCTACAACAAAGCAACAAGTGATGAAAGCTGGAATTGGCACAAGAAGCTCTCACATCTTAATTTCAAGAAGCTTAATCAACTTGTTAAGCATAATATGGTGAGAGGCCTACCACAGGAAAATTTTGTGCAAGATGGACTTTGTGATGCATGTCAGCTTGGAAAGCAAAGAAGAACCACTTTCAAGAGCAAGACTGAAAATTCAATTACTGAACCATTTCACATGCTACCATCTTGATCTGTTTGGTCCAGTAAACATTATGTCTATCAGCAAGAAAAGATATGCTCTAGTTATGGTGGATGATTTCACAAGGTTCACATGGGTGTTCTTTCTACACAAAAAGGATGAAGCTCCTCAGCAAATCAATGAACTTATCAAGAATATTCAGAATAACTCTGAGTACAAATTTAAAGTACTTAGAAGTGACAATGGTACAGAATTCAAGAATTCTACAATGGAGGGGTTTTGTGCAGACAATGGAATCACTCAACAGTTTTCTGCACCTGGTACACCTCAGCAGAATGGTGTAGTGGAAAGAAAGAACAGGACTCTCATAGAGGCAGCAAGAACCATGCTTGCAGATGCAAAACTTCCAACCTATTTTTGGGTAGAAGCTATTAACACTGCATGTTTCACTCAAAACTGTACCTTGGTAAATAGTCATGGAAAAATTCCCTATGAGATGATCAAAGGAAAGAAACCAAGTGTGAAATACTTTCACATCTTTGGATGCAAATGCTATGTCCTAAAAGTTCATCCAGAACAACTTGGAAAATTTGAAGCCAAATCGGATGAAGCAATTTTTCTAGGATATTCAGCATCTAAGGCCTTCAAAGTTTATAATCTCAGAACTCACATTGTTATGGAATCAATTCATGTTGCATTTGATGATAAGAAATTTGGAATTCTGCAAACTGATGAAAGCCATGACAAATTGGAATTTGAAAATCTGAAGAATTCTGAGATACTCTCCAGTGATGATGAAGGTTCTCCAGAAGGAATTTCTATTGCTTCTCAAAGGAATGCTACTGTTGAGGGGGAGCAAATAAATCAAAGAGAACACAGTGATCATCAGGAGCAGACTAGCCTTTCAGAGTCTACTCCATCAGGAATTGACGTTTCAGAGTCTACTTCATCAGGAACTGATCTTTCAGAGTCTACTGAGGAAAGATCAGTTACTAACAGCAATATGGAATCTACTGATTCTATTGATCAAAGGAGAGTTTTTGAAGGTAGAGAGAATTCTTCTACAAGAGATACCACTAACTTAGGGGGAGAGACTAGCAGAGTTAATCTACCACCTGTTAGAAAATGGACAAAGGATCATACTGAAGATTTGATAATTGGTGATCCAAATAGTGGTGTTCGAACTAGAAGATCAATTCAAAATGAATGCTTATATAGTTGCTTTCTCTCAAAGAATGAACCTAAGAAGGTTGAAGAAGCCTTACAGGATCCTGATTGGGTAATTGCAATGCAGGAGGAGTTAAATGAGTTTGAGAGAAACAAAGTATGGAAACTGGTACCAAGACCTAAAGATAGATCTATTGTTGGTGCAAGATGGGTTTTCAGAAACAATCTATATGAATCTGGTATGATTGTAAGAAACAAAGCAAGACTGGTGGCCAAGGGTTATTCTCAGGAAGAAGGCATTGATTATGATGAGACCTTTGCACCTGTAGCAAGATTGGAAGCAATCAGAATGTTTCTTGCATTTGCAGCTCATTCAAAATTCAAGGTATACCAGATGGATGTAAAGAGTGCTTTTCTAAATGGAAAACTTGATGAGGAAGTGTATGTGGAACAGCCACCTGGATTTGTTGATCCAAAGTTTCCAAATCATGTCTACAAACTTGACAAGGCACTCTATGGACTAAAGCAGGCACCAAGAGCATGGTATGAGACTTTGTCTAAATTTGTTTTTGAAAATGGCTTCACAAGAGACTCTGATTATGCAGGGTGTAAGATAGACAGGAAAAGCACTACAGGTACATGTCAATTCTTGGGAAATAGATTGATTTCTTGGACAAGCAAGAAGTAACAATCTGTTTCAACCTCAACTGCAGAAGCTGAATACATAGCAGCAGGCAGTTGTTGTGCACAGCTCCTTTGGATAAGAAATCAGTTGATGGATTATGGTATGACACTTAGTAATATTCCTATGTTTTGTGATAATACTAGTGCTATTAAAATTGCAGAAAATCCAGTTCAACATTCAAGGACTAAGCACATTGATGTCAGGTATCATTTTATTAGAGAACATATTGAGAATGGTACTGTGGAACTTCATTTTGTTCCTACTGACAAACAGCTTGCAGATATTCTAACTAAACCACTTGATGAGACTACATTCAGTAGATTAGTAAGTGAGTTAGGAATGTTAAATTTTTAGATCTTTAACATCTGCAAAAGTAGCAAGGTATGTTGTTCTTAGCTTATAGACTTGATATTCTTGTCAGGATCTATATTTGATGTTAAATGTTTTAGCTATAACACTTTGCCTTGATAAATTTCAGTTGATAGACTTGTTAATAATCATCAGGATTAGATTCGTTATCAGGATGCTGACGTCATCAGTATTGTGTCAGTATCAGGATTAAGAAAATTGTTTCAGATCCTGACGTTTACTTTGTGTAGTAATCTAATTCTATGATGTGTTAAGTCTATACCAGCAAGTTTTAATATTTGTATACTGATAATTTATACATCATTCAGTAATCAAAAGACAAGTAGATAACAAGAAATTGTATTTTCATTAATTGAAATCATTACATATATGGAAATGAAATACAACATCTTTTTGTCTAATTTCTACTGATAATTCTATGCTTGTCTATTGATATGAATTCTGAGGTACAGGACAAGGAGCATCTCAAGAAATCCATCAGGGGATTAAACAGCCTCGTTTGCTCTTGGATTCCTTGTCTGGGCGACTTGAATGAGAGCAGCTAACTTAAATGAATAGCATCTCCATCAAGATCAACCTCAGACTCTCGGCCAAATTCTTCATCCTCATGTTTTGAGGAGGTTAGGGGAAGATTGTATCCAACAGATGGATGTTCTAGGAGAAACCTCTGGATATTATCGGAAACCAATCCGTTCATGATTAGTTCGATGAGAAGAGTCGTCTGTTCAAAGAGATGATCAAGAACAGGATGTTCATCAACCGAGAAAGATCTAAAGAATGGGTTTGAATGGAATTTTGGTTTGAGGAGCATTGTTGAGAAGAAAAGAAATTGAAAGGTTTATGGAGAATGGCATAAGGCGTCTGTTTCTTTTAAAGAAAGACGTGAGAAGCTGAACAGTCACTTGGAAGTTTTAATGAAGTCAGATGCTAATTATTGCGTGTGACTGTATTTCTTGTTTCAAGAAATATTGAATATATCTAACCAATTGATTTTTGTTCAGATTAATTGTTTATTTCTTTTTCAGATAAAAGAAAAATGCCACGTGGAAACTCCATATTAAGTCTCTGATGATATTGATCAGGATTTCATGTGTGACCATCAGGATTTGAGGATTATTATCACATTGTATTTTGTGATTATTTTGATGAGAGGTCAACAAGAAAAGGAAGCTGATCAGTATTGATTATTTATACCCTGATTTATTTCATGAAAATCAATTTTGGATTTTATTTTCCAAAAATCGTGGGTAACCGCATTTTTCAGGGACTGACACCTGTAAATCTACGTGTCAACGTGGGATAGTGGTCTGAAAGATTTGTGAAATATATTTGTTTTGAAACTCTAATCGTGTAATTGCTTTCTCTAATTTTACATTCTCTAAAGCAAAAACCACTCTTGAGTTTTCAAAATCACTAATCCATTTCAAAAATTTTCAAGTTCTTTTCAGATCAAAAATGGCAGTTCAAAGAAGATTACCTAAGTCAGTAGCCTTCAAGTTTGGTGACTTCAGTTTTATGACAAACAATCATGTAGCAGCTATCACCAACAAGGAAGGAGTGTCATCTGATTTTCATCCAATCATGGACTTTCTGGCGTATGGACCATTAAGTTATGCATTGACAGCATCTCCACAAATTAATCAAGTAGCTGTTTCACAAGCTTGGGAGAATGCTGAGGTAATTGATTCTACTCCGAGTCAATCAGGTAAGATTGTTCTACATTTAGGACAAGATTCATTTGACATTACTGAATCTGTTGTTAATTCAGTACTTTGCTTACCTGTTACTGATAGTTATGCGAGTGAACCATCTGATGATAATATAAGAACTATGTTGTCTGAATTAGGTTATAGTGGACCTCTAGACAACATGAGCCAGTTGAATAGGTCTTTTCTTAGAAAGGAATGGTCTTTTTATTTTGATCAAATTGCTAAATGTTTTACTGGTAAATGTAGTTCTTTTCAGCAAATTACTTCTGTTACATCACATATTGCTTATAGTTTGCTTTATGACAGAGTAATTAACATTGGTCATATTATCTTAAGTCAGATGAGTATTAAACTTGGGTTAAGAGATCAAAACAGGAAAATGGTTTATTATCATAGATTTATGCAAATGTTTATTAACCATTTTATTCCTAATGTTGAAGCTAGATTTGGTAGGGAACATTGTGTTTCTTCTTATGAACAGCAAAAGAGAATTTTCTCTGACATTACAAAGAAGGACAATGAAAAGAATCTAGATGAAATACCTGCAATTCATTATCCACATCATTTTCAGGTAATTCTTAAAACTCATCTTCCTACTCTCTACAATTCTTCTTTCTTTTGTGGTGAAATGGCTCAGGAATCTCAATTGGAGGAGAACCCACCTGTGTCTACCCAAGTAGCCCAAAACATTATAGTCTCTGAAACAATTCAAGAACCAAATTTTGATCCACGGCCTATTGTTTCAAAGAAACCAACCTCTGGTGTTTCTCAAAAGACATCAATTGTAAGGAAGAGAAGATTTGTTGTGTCAAGTAGTAGTAATTCTAGTGAAGATGATGATGATTTAACTCTTGCTGAGAGAGCAGAATTGAAGGCTGCAATTCAACTTTCTATGTTAGCACAAAGAGATGAAAAACCTAGTCACAGCCAGGCTGCAGTCTCCCAAAAGGCTGTAGTTCTTAAAAAGGGAAAACAGTTACTGGATACTGTCTCTCAAAAGACTTTGTCTATTGAACAAAGATCTAATCCCAAGATCACTTCTGTGTCTACACCTCTTGAGTCTTCTCAGGATAAATCTTTTGCTCACTATATCAGGAGAACAAGGAGAAAGATTCAATTGTCACCTACACACAGAGTCTAGTCCAACTAATATCATGCAGGTCTCTACAAATGAAGCTACAATCAAGTCAGTAAATGACAAGAGAGATCTGGATATTGATTCTTCATGGGAAACTACATTATCATACAGACTGGCTATGGGATTAATTTCTCTCAAAGTGAAGTTGTCAAGGCCTGTTCTAAATTTTTTGGTTGAAAGAGTACAAAAACTGTTATTTCCAAATGAATATGGACTTCTACATCAAAGACTTGACTTAATGAAGATGTATTTCTATGTATCTATCAGAAGACAATTAGTCAAGAAATTTGGACTCTCGAAGCATGTTGCACTTCAATCACTTCATGCATATTTATTTGACAAGGATGTCATTATTGAAGATGCTTTAGCTCAAGGTGAACAACTGGAGGAAGTAGATAGAGGAATGCAGTCAATAGAAGATACTATTGCACCAGTGATGAATAGTAGGAAAGATCAGATCACAATCACTGCAACACAAGAACCATCTAGTCAGAGGAAGGATGACTCAGGAGTTGTGATAGCTAATGTTGAAAGGTCTTCTGTGATGACTGAGAATGCAAGTTAGATACCCTATGATATGGGAGGAATGACTTTGGTTGATTTTTCTGAAGATCAAACAAATTTTGTTCAGTCAGAGTCTATCCACCTTGAGGGTGAGTCTCAGCAAACAACACTTAAAGACGGTGATGTACTAACTACGGTGTCTAATGAAGTATTACTGAAGACATCAGAGTATAGTAAAGAACCTGAAAGTGGTATACTGGAGCCTGTAGTTTCTGAAAGGAAAGAAGATTATTGTAAGGGTTCAGAGACTATAGCAGCTCACTCCTTGGAGAAAACCTCAAGCCACATGCCAAATGAGGAACCCTCTCTCCATGTGAGTTCAGGTATAAAAACTCCTTCTAAACCCTATTTTTCTGTAGGTCATGAGAGCACTTGTCTAAATTTGAGTGATACACTTGAAAAGATGGACTTAGATCCACAAACTGAGAGGCTGGCTCCTGACCAGGCAAAAGGTGAGGTAGAAAGAGTGTTGACTTTAGTAAGTCAAAGTGAGAATGAGGGTATGGATGATCAACTCCATAGTGAGGAAGAGAAAATTAGGAAACCATCATTTGATTTCTGGGATCAGGTTTTTCCTGAATCTTGGTCTGAAAATTTGGGTATGGATGCTGGTACTTATTCATTCATCAAAATGTATCAGAAGAATGACCTAGCACATCACCATGCAAAGCCAGAAGTTAAAACTCAGAAGCAAAAGGAGAGGCTTGCAGGAATCATTAACAGAAGAGGTGCCAGAATAAAGCAATCTCTTGATACATATGTACCAGATGAAGTTCCTAATGATCCTAGTGTTCCTTTGTATGTACTTCCGATATCAGCTAGAATTGAGACATCTACAGTCTCTGATCACTCTAAGGAGGAGTCAGGATTTGAAGATGTTAGTACACAGAATACTGGTGAAGGAGATGATGATCATGTTTCAGTTCCAGATCAGAAAGATGAAGATGTTGATACTTCTAATCAGGTTTTATTACTTGAATATCATACAACTCAAGCAACTTCTTCTACAAGACTTGAAGATATAGTTCTTTCTGATTCTGATACTGAAAATACTAGAAGCACTTCCAACATTGAAGTTCATTCTGATGTTTTGAAAGATATTCAGAATTCTAAAATTGCTATGCAAACAAGACTTCAATCACTTGAAGATAACCAAGTCACAATTATGGAAAATCAAGCAGTTCTTATGAATCTCATTTGTTCTGTTTCTCAATCTCTTGGAATTAATGTTAATGATTTCAAAAAGGGGGAGATAAAGACAATTCAAAGACAACAATAACAACACCACCAGACTGAGCGAGATAAAGCTGGGGGAGATAAAGAGCAGACAAAGGGAAGTAAAAAGAAGAACCAGGAGTGACAGTGGTGAATCTCAGCTAGGAAGTGGTAATGGAAGAGCAGCATTAATAGTTAAAATTCTTTCTTCTAAGTACTGGATAAATGTCTACATCTGAGAAGGAGGTACTTAACTTCATAATTCTACATTCATAAATTCTATTCTTGTAATAACCCTAACTTCAGTAATGCTACAGTGATCCTATGAATAGTAAATTTCGAGGATGTAGAGAAATGGTATATAGGTACTCTATAATGGAAATGGAAAATGAATAAACAGAAACCATATTAGTAGTGTACATTGAAAATAAGTGACTCGAAATGACGTTAGATTTCAGAAATTCCTGAAGCATGAAATTTTGAGGATTTTGAATTCGAATAAGCTTCTATTGGACACTAAGGAGCATGGAAACATTATAAGAATTATATATTGAGGAATTAGTGAATTTAGAATTGAGCCAGGGGATTTTTAAGTTAAGAGAATACCAATGGAATTTGGATTGTTAAATGATCTCAAAACCACTGAGATAATGAGGTACATTCGTAACGAACCACAATTAGACGAATATGGAGATTAAGCAACCAAGATTTATAATATGACAAGGATACATACCACATTATAATTACCAAGAGTGCTAGCATTATAACTAGAAAAGAAAATCAAGAAAAAGGAATTATGATATCACCAAAATGACATCACATTCCACTAACACTAACTTAAGGGCAAATTAGTAATTTCACATGGTTATAATCACAAAATATCTTACTAATCTTCCAAGACAAGCTAGAGGATCAAGATTAAACCAAGCAAAACTCTCTCCCCTTCTTGTTAGCAACATTCGGCCAAGTAGAAAAAAAAAAGAAAGAAAGAAAAAAATAAAAATCAAAACCCTAGTTAGCATCAAGATCAAATCCAAGGAAAAATCATGGAGGTTCTTGGAGACTAGAAAGAGATATCCACCAAGTTTCATAGCCATCTAACATCATTTTCCAAGGTAATAAAATCATTTAAGTGCAAGATGAATAGTAGTGAATAGTAGTTTTCAAGTTTTAATCTTTGTTTTTATGGCTCCTTTAGTTAATCCAAGCTAATTCAAGGTTGTTCAAGGTGTGTACAAGGATTATTAAGGATTATTAAGTGTTCTTCAAGCTTCAAAGAGGTATAACAACCCTTGCCTTTTGTATTTATAGTAGATATTGAAGTGATTAGTAGTTAAGTGTGGTTAATGGAAAGTTTATGATGAATATGTGTTATGAATGGTTGGGTGTGATATGAAATTTGTGTTGTGAACTTGGAACCATGGCTGGAATGTAGTCCACATGGTGTGGGGTTTGATTATGGTGTTTGATGATGGTTTTGGAGTGGTGAAATTTTGGAAAGTATGAAATTACAGCAGTTATAATGTCCGATTTTCGTTAGAACTACAAACTGCCCTGTTTTTGGACACCAATGCAGTACGGTACCTTACTGTCTAGCACACTTAGTGACCATGAAATGATAGAGCTTAGTTCATAGATCGTTTTGATATAAGGTGCGTTAAAATCTGACGTACGGTTTAGGAGAAAAGTCAGTTTTAGTGAAAGACGTTCGAAAGTCGAGAAATCGTAATTGTACCAAATTTGAGGTTATAGTTACCATACTTTAACATGTTTAAAAGCCACGAAATTTTGGGATATGGTAGTAGTGTGGTCAAAGAACTAATACCAGTTGACCTTGCATTAAAATTCGAATTCTAAAATTTATAAGAAATTTTACAGTCGAGTGTGGTTGTTAGGGGAAATGGTAAAAACCCCTGAAACTTCGATTGAGCTTATAAATGGTTAAGTTCTTGAACCTTTGGGATAATAATAACACATTAAACATATGTTGAAGTGTAAAGGGTTTTGTTATACAAGAGGATAGTGAGTAAGAGATGTAGTGTTCTAATGACGGTCCTTTTTGTGTTTATAGAAATTCCGGAGGAGGAACCAGCCCCACTGTCAGGATACAGAAATCGAGGCAAGATCCTTCTATCCCTACTTTAAAAAATTATTTATCTTCGGAATAATAATGATATCATGGAATATATTTATGTATATGTGATGCTTTTGTTGCTATATTGCAAAGAATATATTTTCTTGATTGTGGGAAG
Organism: Kitagawia praeruptora; assembly: GCA_037693485.1. Taxonomy (NCBI): domain Eukaryota; kingdom Viridiplantae; phylum Streptophyta; class Magnoliopsida; order Apiales; family Apiaceae; genus Kitagawia; species Kitagawia praeruptora. The sequence goes on along the minus strand of CM075353.1, from coordinate 85,110,963 downwards.
TTAAAGAGATATGAAAGAGAATGGTATCAGTTGTTATCTAGGGTTATATGATTTATAATGCTATATTATAAACATTCTTTTATTGTATGTTATATACATATATTTTATAGAAGTAATGTGCGAGAATGGAAATGAGATAAGTGAATGACATATGGAAATGTGAAATGGTGTTGATAAATTGAATAATGATCTTATAAAAAGGGGGATTAGCAACAAACTTGCATAAGAGGCTATGTCAGGGCTGTGTGCGACATAGTCTAGTATTCATGATTCGGCACGAAGATGCCAAGGGAGGATGTTAGCAGGTGCCTTCCTCCAGGAGGATGTTAGCAGGTGCCTTCCTCCAGGGATGATGTTAGCAGGTGCCTTCATTCCTTCTACTAGTAGTAAACAGAGAGCGGATACGGTCAGGCGACTGATCATCGTCCTACGTATCTGGCGCCAGTATATATCCCCAAAACTTGAAAGAAAGAATTGAAAATGGTTTTCAGATTTCTATAATTGAAAACAGAAAAGTGATATGAAACGATGAAATTATTGATATAGATGAAGAGAAACTGATTTTATATTAATTTATAAAATTTCTGTACAGGAGGGAAATGAGAAGATGATAGTGAGAGATTTACTCAAGTATTTATGTTATTTTAAAATATTACACTGAAAGGGTATGTTGGTTGTTATAATATTTAAGAAGAGAAACTGATACTGTATTACTTTGGATTTCTTTCTTATAATAGTAAGTGGGTGATGTATTATTAAATAAGAGTTATATTCTTCCTTAAAGTTTATAAATTGGTTACTGCTTACATATGTATATATATGTATATTTGGTTACATTTTAAATTCTAGTTTTCAATATTATCTTGCTGAGCTATTATAGCTCACTCTTGCTACTTATCTATATACAGCTAGGTATGCCCATACTACGCAGAACGCCCCGCAAGAGGGTAAGGGAAAGGCGACCTTCTGAGAGCTCGTTAGCATCAATCCCCGAGGTAGATGACCATCGCAAGGGGTTTAGTGGGCTTATATATATTAAGTGTGTAAGTTTGAAAGATTGTAATAAATTTGGTTGTTGAAATGCTTCTTGTAGAAGCATCACTCAACAATGTACTGAAGTATGATTCTGGGTTGTAATAACTTTTTAAATTCTAAACTCTTATTATGGTGAATGTTGTTCACTGAGCATATGACTGGTGTGTGTGTGTATATTACTGTGGGGTCAATTGCATAAGTATTTATAAAAAAAAAAAACCCAAGAGATATTGAATTTGAATGGAAGTTGGTTCATGATGGCCCAAATTCATGACCCCGGATTTGGGGCTGTCACAGTTGGTATCAGAGCTAAGAGTCATAATGCTCAGGAACAAGAGTGATAATAATATTGTATCATTTATAATATTAAATTTTGAACTTACATCAAGTTCAGGGGTGGTATAACGCAGGTAGTATTTATTTTAAGTATTGTTTATAATTTTATAGACCGTTACTAATATAGTTTATGTTTACCTTATAGGGAGAGGAGATGGGAGAGCCCAGTCATGTTCGTGAGATTGGAGAGCCGGGTCAGGACCCCCAGTGGTTAGGACTACCTGAGCAGGAGATTAGAGACTTGTTGCTGGTAGGTGTAGAGGTTCCAGAGTATGCTATCACCGACCTCAGGAGGAGAGTTCGCGCAGAGGCCATGGAGAGACACCAGATCAGGATGAGACTTGAGGAGGCAGAGGAGCGCAGACAGAGGGATGCTGTGGCCATAGTGCCATACACTGGTAGACCATATGTAGGGCCTGATGGGGCCGGTCCTTCCCGAGTGCGGTCGGATATTCCTGAGGAGGAGATGCCCTTGCGTAAGAGGCCTAGGTTATCTGTTATACCTGAGGAGCCGATTGAGTGGAGGGACATTCACGTGACTCCTACTCCTGCCCCACCTGTCCCAGTGCCATCACCAGTTCCATCTCCTCTACCTAGCCCCGACCCTTTTGAGGATCCAGTTGAGCAGTTCACTCCACCAGGACACTTTATCTTATCAGAGGATGAGTTGGAGGATGACCCTTCCGAGGATGCGGACACAGAGCCAGTTCCTCCATCTCCACCATTTGCACCACCACCACCTCCACCAGTGGATGCACCCCCACTTGTAGACGTGCCTCCCCCAGATGCTATGCCACCTCAGGAGGCACCTATGTTTCCAGCTGGCCAGTTGCCAGCTATTTTCTTGTCAGAGTACTTTGCCCTTCAGGGACAGCTGGATGAGTCCCGTCGGACTATAGATACGCTTATACAGAGGCTAGACAGGACGAGAGGAGGAGGAGGTGTGATACCAGATGGGTTGAATTTGAGCATAATCAGTATCGAGCTACGGGCACTCGGTGATATTAGGACGATGTTGGGAGACAGAGGGGATCCAGTATGGAGGGCTCAGATAGTTGATACAGTCACCACTATGGTAGCGCAGATCTGGGACGTTATCAGGGCGTCGTTACCATGATTAGGAGTAGTAGTTTTGGATACTAATCAGACTAGTCATCTTGTGGATGTCATTTTGGGGATTAGGTTAGTTGTTTACTGTCTTAATCCCAGTCTGATTAGAGGACAGCTAGTAGTGCTTTTCTAATAGCGAGTTAGTATGTATAGTTATGTTTTTGGGGTTTCGAACCTTGTACCTTATGATGTATGATATTAGTAGTAAAAGACGTTGTACCCAAGTTGTAAAATATTATGTAAATTAATGAAGTTTATGTACTTTGTCTAATTTATTCGTATTTTGATATTAAATGTTGAGATTCGAAAATGTTGATATATATGAGGTGATTGACTTAAATGAAAAGGTTATTGTGCTAAAGGTACTAAGCTTATTTGTCAAAGTTGTATTATGACTAAATATTACTTGTGTGGAGTTAAAAATACTGGGATACATAAATAAGATTAACTAATGATATAGTGTGCATATATGGAAATGATGTATATTGTACCCTAAATTTGGGTGATTAATGAAGAATACTATTATATACAGAATCATGCCGCCTAAGCGTAATAATAGGATGAATGCAAGGGAAAATGAGAGAGAGGAAGCAAGTCAGAATAGGCAGGGTGAAAATGCTCATAATGAACAAGATCATGAGGAAGAAGAAGATGAATCAACTGGCCAACAGGGAAATCAGGATGGTAACCCTTTTAACCAATTTATGGAACTATTGAGGCAGAATTTAGTTAATCCACAGAATCCACCACAACCACCTGTTCTTCCCAACCAGGCAGCTAACTCCTTTCGTGCTTTTAAGTCACTAAAACCCCCAGAGTTTGAGGGAACTGTTAACCCAGTAGCAGCCAGGGCATGGCTGAAAGAGATGGAAAAGGCTTTTGAGATACTGAGGGTAGAGGAAGATCAGAAGACAGTTTTTGCAGCCTATCTCTTAAAGGGAGAGGCAAATTACTGGTGGGAAACTAAAAAGAATCTGGAAGGAGCGGGAGTGATAACTTGGGAGCGTTTCACTAGGGTGTTTCTAGACAAATATTCCCCTAGGTACTTGGAGAACCAGATGGAAATAAAATTTTTGGAGCTTAAGCAGGAAAACCTATCAGTGGCAGAATATGAAACTAAGTTTACAGAACTGTCTAGGTTTGTTCCAGAATTCGTGCGTACTGAAGAGCAACGAGCGAAAAGGTTCCAACAAGGATTGAAACCATGGCTACGTACTAGAGTGGTACCATTTGAGTTGACCGAGTATGCTGCAGTAGTTTATAAGGCATCCATTATCGAAGCTGAGAGTGAACAGACTCAAATAGGACGAGAGAGTAAGAAAAGAAAATTTGAAGGTCAGAAGGGAGGTTCAAGTGAGGGAAGCTATTTTAACAAATTTGGTAAAGGACAAAAACCCCAGTTTGGAGGAAAGTCAGGGAATAATAAGACTACCAGTGAGACTGTGAATCAGGGTGGTAGATCCACAGGAACTTTTCAATCTAGTCAATCTCGAACACCATTTCCAGACTGTAACACGTGTGGTAGGAAGCATACGGGAGTGTGTAAAGCGTTAGAAATAAACTGCTATAACTGTGGACAAAAAGGACATTATTTTAGCCAGTGCCCATCTGCTAATACCAATCCTAAGAGGGACATCAAGTGTTACCAGTGTGGGAAACTAGGACATATTGCCAGAGATTGTCGTTCCGGGGGATCATCCGTGCCAGAACAGAGTGTGACTGCTTCAAATAAACCTACTGCCAGGGTGTACAATATGACTTTAGGGGAGGCATTGAGAAGGCCGGATACAGATGCAGGTGAACATTTTTCTAGTATTTAAATTTTTAGTGTAAATGTTTGGTTAGGGATCAATATGGTCAATGAATGGTATAGGTAGGTTGATAATCTAGATAAGGAAAATCAGTATCTGTTAGGGGTTAGAAATTCTATGAAAAGGAGAATAATAGTATTTTGGGGGTAAACCACATTGTTTATATACGAACAGGAAATATATATTATAGGTAATATTTTCTTACAATTGTTTCAAAGAATCTTATTCTAGTCGGATTTCTGGAAGATTTTACAGAGCCAAGATATAATAAGAGCGAAATATGTATATTTTATGTCATGATAGAGATCAATATAGGAATAAACCATAAGTGAGATACACTACCAGTCAGGAGAGGCCAATGTGGTGGCCGATACCCATAATTAAAAGAGGAATGTTGATGAATGACAAGCAAGTTTATGTTGGTGTAATTCTGCGCAAACAAGATAGAGATATTATGAAGGAAAAAGGATGGAGAAAGTGATATAGAAGTTATAAGGTGTAGATAAAAAGGTATCTATGGACAATTCTGACGTGATTCCGGGACGGAATCCTTTTAAGGAGGGAAGGATGTAATAACCCTAACTTCAGTAATGCTACAGTGATCCTATGAATAGTAAATTTCGAGGATGTAGAGAAATGGTATATAGGTACTCTATAATGGAAATGGAAAATGAATAAACAGAAACCATATTAGTAGTGTACATTGAAAATAAGTGACTCGAAATGACGTTAGATTTCAGAAATTCCTGAAGCATGAAATTTTGAGGATTTTGAATTCGAATAAGCTTCTATTGGACACTAAGGAGCATGGAAACATTATAAGAATTATATATTGAGGAATTAGTGAATTTAGAATTGAGCCAGGGGATTTTTAAGTTAAGAGAATACCAATGGAATTTGGATTGTTAAATGATCTCAAAACCACTGAGATAATGAGGTACATTCGTAACGAACCACAATTAGACGAATATGGAGATTAAGCAACCAAGATTTATAATATGACAAGGATACATACCACATTATAATTACCAAGAGTGCTAGCATTATAACTAGAAAAGAAAATCAAGAAAAAGGAATTATGATATCACCAAAATGACATCACATTCCACTAACACTAACTTAAGGGCAAATTAGTAATTTCACATGGTTATAATCACAAAATATCTTACTAATCTTCCAAGACAAGCTAGAGGATCAAGATTAAACCAAGCAAAACTCTCTCCCCTTCTTGTTAGCAACATTCGGCCAAGTAGAAAAAAAAAAGAAAGAAAGAAAAAAATAAAAATCAAAACCCTAGTTAGCATCAAGATCAAATCCAAGGAAAAATCATGGAGGTTCTTGGAGACTAGAAAGAGATATCCACCAAGTTTCATAGCCATCTAACATCATTTTCCAAGGTAATAAAATCATTTAAGTGCAAGATGAATAGTAGTGAATAGTAGTTTTCAAGTTTTAATCTTTGTTTTTATGGCTCCTTTAGTTAATCCAAGCTAATTCAAGGTTGTTCAAGGTGTGTACAAGGATTATTAAGGATTATTAAGTGTTCTTCAAGCTTCAAAGAGGTATAACAACCCTTGCCTTTTGTATTTATAGTAGATATTGAAGTGATTAGTAGTTAAGTGTGGTTAATGGAAAGTTTATGATGAATATGTGTTATGAATGGTTGGGTGTGATATGAAATTTGTGTTGTGAACTTGGAACCATGGCTGGAATGTAGTCCACATGGTGTGGGGTTTGATTATGGTGTTTGATGATGGTTTTGGAGTGGTGAAATTTTGGAAAGTATGAAATTACAGCAGTTATAATGTCCGATTTTCGTTAGAACTACAAACTGCCCTGTTTTTGGACACCAATGCAGTACGGTACCTTACTGTCTAGCACACTTAGTGACCATGAAATGATAGAGCTTAGTTCATAGATCGTTTTGATATAAGGTGCGTTAAAATCTGACGTACGGTTTAGGAGAAAAGTCAGTTTTAGTGAAAGACGTTCGAAAGTCGAGAAATCGTAATTGTACCAAATTTGAGGTTATAGTTACCATACTTTAACATGTTTAAAAGCCACGAAATTTTGGGATATGGTAGTAGTGTGGTCAAAGAACTAATACCAGTTGACCTTGCATTAAAATTCGAATTCTAAAATTTATAAGAAATTTTACAGTCGAGTGTGGTTGTTAGGGGAAATGGTAAAAACCCCTGAAACTTCGATTGAGCTTATAAATGGTTAAGTTCTTGAACCTTTGGGATAATAATAACACATTAAACATATGTTGAAGTGTAAAGGGTTTTGTTATACAAGAGGATAGTGAGTAAGAGATGTAGTGTTCTAATGACGGTCCTTTTTGTGTTTATAGAAATTCCGGAGGAGGAACCAGCCCCACTGTCAGGATACAGAAATCGAGGCAAGATCCTTCTATCCCTACTTTAAAAAATTATTTATCTTCGGAATAATAATGATATCATGGAATATATTTATGTATATGTGATGCTTTTGTTGCTATATTGCAAAGAATATATTTTCTTGATTGTGGGAAGTTAAAGAGATATGAAAGAGAATGGTATCAGTTGTTATCTAGGGTTATATGATTTATAATGCTATATTATAAACATTCTTTTAGTGTATGTTATATACATATATTTTATAGAAGTAATGTGCGAGAATGGAAATGAGATAAGTGAATGACATATGGAAATGTGAAATGGTGTTGATAAATTGAATAATGATCTTATAAAAAGGGGGATTAGCAACAAACTTGCATAAGAGGCTATGTCAGGGCTGTGTGCGACATAGTCTAGTATTCATGATTCGGCACGAAGATGCCAAGGGAGGATGTTAGCAGGTGCCTTCCTCCAGGAGGATGTTAGCAGGTGCCTTCCTCCAGGGATGATGTTAGCAGGTGCCTTCATTCCTTCTACTAGTAGTAAACAGAGAGCGGATACGGTCAGGCGACTGATCATCGTCCTACGTATCTGGCGCCAGTATATATCCCCAAAACTTGAAAGAAAGAATTGAAAATGGTTTTCAGATTTCTATAATTGAAAACAGAAAAGTGATATGAAACGATGAAATTATTGATATAGATGAAGAGAAACTGATTTTATATTAATTTATAAAATTTCTGTACAGGAGGGAAATGAGAAGATGATAGTGAGAGATTTACTCAAGTATTTATGTTATTTTAAAATATTACACTGAAAGGGTATGTTGGTTGTTATAATATTTAAGAAGAGAAACTGATACTGTATTACTTTGGATTTCTTTCTTATAATAGTAAGTGGGTGATGTATTATTAAATAAGAGTTTTATTCTTCCTTAAAGTTTATAAATTGGTTACTGCTTACATATGTATATATATATGTATATTTGGTTACATTTTAAATTCTAGTTTTCAATATTATCTTGCTGAGCTATTATAGCTCACTCTTGCTACTTATCTATATACAGCTAGGTATGCCCATACTACGCAGAACGCCCCGCAAGAGGGTAAGGGAAAGGCGACCTTCTGAGAGCTCGTTAGCATCAATCCCCGAGGTAGATGACCATCGCAAGGGGTTTAGTGGGCTTATGTATATTAAGTGTGTAAGTTTGAAAGATTGTAATAAATTTGGTTGTTGAAATGCTTCTTGTAGAAGCATCACTCAACAATGTACTGAAGTATGATTCTGGGTTGTAATAACTTTTTAAATTCTAAACTCTTATTATGGTGAATGTTGTTCTCTGAGCATATGACTGGTGTGTGTGTGTATATTACTGTGGGGTCAATTGCATAAGTATTTATAAAAAAAAAAAACCCAAGAGATATTGAATTTGAATGGAAGTTGGTTCATGATGGCCCAAATTCATGACCCCGGATTTGGGGCTGTCATAATTCTGGTTGTATTGTTATATGTTTTGACATCCACAACTTGGATTTATGCTTCAGATTTTAAAGCATAAATAGGGGGAGATTGTTAGGAATAATTCATAAGTTGTGATGTTAAGAATAGAATTTACACATTATACTTCTTGTAATCCTGATCTTATAAAGGATTTAGCACTTTATATATGATTTATGTATAAGACAGTTATCTGTACAGTTTAGTCAGGAATGAACAGTGTATCGGAGACTACATGTCAGGAACAAAGGGTAAATCCTGATGACGGTCTAATACTGATGATGATCAGATACTGATGCAAGATGAAATCCTGATATCAGTCTTGTTACTGATGATGTCATTATGGATGCTACAGAAACTGGCAAGTGCTATAAAACAGGATTATTGTTTGAAGAACAAGCAAGAAGATATTATGAAGGAAAGAGTTTTCTATTGATGGAAACTATCGACTAGAAGGCAGAACATTGTCATGTATAGATTATATCTTTCTGTTATTAGTTGATAGGTAGCATTATAAATACTCTCTCTATATCATTGTAAAGAGCGTTCGTGTTGTACGTGAGATTGTGTGCGTAGCTCCGTATAAGGTTTGTATTCGAGAATTCGAAACAAACAGAGAGAGAGAGATTTGTATTGTCAGCAGCTGCTAAAGGTATTGTACACCTTTGGTAGAGTTTGTATTTGATCTTATTAATACAAACAGAGTTTGATTCATTCGTTTATTCTTGTTCATATAATCAAGCAAAAATCAGACACGATTATATAACTTGTATTCAACCCCCCCCCCCCTTCTATAAGTTATTCGAGTTAACATGCAGTCCGGTTCACCACATTAGGTATAGGACCCTGGTGGCCATGGTCTAGGGTCTGCCTCAACAAATCCAAGAGTTGGTTCATTCCTTGATTGTTCTGGTTGTTATCTTGGTTATCTCCTTGGTTGTTATTCCCTCCCCCTTCATTTCTTCCACCTCCAACGGATCCTTCATCTGGGTTAGCCCTCGTGTTTCTTCTAGGCGGCATTCTTCTGTAATAAAGAGAACTTAATAAATCAATCGGTTCAGTGAAACTGCATATCCATAAAACACTTATGAAAACAAAATAGTACATATACATGCACATAAATATATATATATATATATATATATATATATATATATATATATATATATATATATATATATATATATATATATATATATATATATATTTTGCAACTATATATACATATATCTACGGATCCATATAACTATATGCTCATTTATCCCTTCCCTAATCATGGATACACATGCTTCTCCCCTAACTATTCCTTGAGGTTCTACTATATGTGAAACCTATCGATCTCTTGCCTTCTAAACCTTCTCCCTTACATAGTCATAACTCCTCCTACTCTTGTTCTAAGGTTTATAACCCACATCTCTGATACCATTCTGCAACAACCCCAAATTCCTTACCGGGAATCCAGGTTGTCACTCCTCTTGTGGAATATTCAATCACCTGTTCACAATTTAATCTACACAATAATCCTAATAAACATCATCTTTTACTCCACGGGTTATAGTCTTAGAACAAGCACTCCATAATTATCCAAAAGTTATTACAACACAAGTTCGCCTACTAGAATCTCTGAATAATATTACAGTTCCAAAGTACTAGGTAACAAAATGTTAAACTACTATTCTTCATCTTACACCCTTCTCGAGTGTTACAAGGCCGATGCTCTGAATCAGTAGTCTGTCACCTTCCCTTTGCCTCGGTTCACCGCGCTCGTGCCCGCTCGGGGTGCTGCTGTTTAATAATATATAAAATAGCAAGAATGAGCCAAAGAATTCCCAGCAAGATTATATCTATACCTTATATATCAACAACAACTTACACCAAATATGATTTTCCCCCTCTTTAAGAACTTCTCCCTTCATATAGATATATATTTTTGAAAAGAGATTTAACTCGAAAGTTTATATCAATCTCAGAATACTTCTCATATGATAGAATAAATACTTCTCAATGACTTCTCCATATTACTCTATGGTAACATGATAACTTCTCGAAACTTCTCAATATAAAATGATACTTCTCAAAACTTCTCAATATAATAATATAACAACTTCTCAGATCAACACCCTAGTTAACCGAACCACAAAACGACACTGAATAGCACTAATCGACGTTTAAATAGTGTTAAACATCGTTAAACTGTGCTAAACAATGCTAAGCGGCGCTAATCGGTGCTAAACGACGTTAATTTAAACGATGTTTGGCTTAGGCTGCCGGTTTTCCAAAATGGCAACATTTTTCTGAAACGGCGACCGGATTAGGCTGTCATTTTACTGAAACAACGACCGGCTTAGGCTGTCATTTTTGTAAAATGGAGATCATCCAATCACGTTTCAAACATCATGAGGGATGTTGGAATGCTAACAGTCATGTTGGAATGCTAACAACCACTGCCACTCGGCTGGGGCCTCCCTCATGAGCCTCTCGGCTGCTAGCTCTCGGCCAGGGCCTCCATGGGGAGCCTCTCGGCAGCTAGCTCTCGGTCAAGGCCTCCATGGGTAGTCTCTCGGTAGCTAGCTTTCGGCTGAGGGGGCTTCATGTGGAGGAGTCTCTTGGCTGAGGGCTTCCATGTGGAGTCTCTCGGCTGCTAGGTCTCGGCCGAGGGCTTCCATGTGGAGTCTCTCGGCTGAGGGCTTCCATGGGGAGCCTCTCAGCTGCTAGCTCTCGGCTAGGGGCTTCCATGGGGAGCCTCCCGGCTGCTGGGTCTCGGCCAGGGGTTTCCATGGGGAGCCTCTCGGCCGTTGGCTTCCTTGGGAAATCACTCGGCTGAGTCACCTCGGTTAGGGCTTTCTTTGGGAGTCTTTTGGAGTCTCTCGCCTGAGATCAGTATTTAAACGTCGAACGCCAGCTTTTGAACGTCAAATGTCAGCATTTGAACGTCGACAACCAGACATTCTTGACTTTACTCTTAGTTTTCGTGACCTTCAAGGCTTTAACTCATTTACTGAATCCTTGATTCGAAACCTTGAATTCATTCATCGTTATTGATTATCATCAACCCTTAACTCTCATTCTAAGATGTAGAAATGATGAAGTCCTTTAGTTCTTGCCCCCTTGTTTCACATGGAGGAGGTTTTACTTCTCGGTTGATCATTCAGGAAGTCCACTTGCTCCTTAGCACTTGACTTCAAGTATGGTGTGCCTTGGTTTGTTTTCAACCCTCTATCTCGATTCTAGGATTCCAACCTTCTTATTATGCTCATAGAACCTTGCATAGGTTTCAATTTGACTGACGGCTCTTAATTCAAGGCCTTGAATTCAAACGTCAATCTCGATTGGATGCAGACAGCCTTGTAGGCCATCAAGGCTTAAATTTTGTGTTAAGATTTGAAGTTCAAGTCTTCAATCCTTAGTCTTGGAATATATTCTCCATACTTTTCTTTGTTTCTAAAGTATTAGCCTTTTAACTAATCTCCTTGATTTTGTTTTTGACGCTCCATCAAAATAGAGCACCTAATACTCCTTTTGATCAGGCACAAGTTCTTCCTTCTGGTTCCTGGGGTACTATCTCCTGCCCACCAACTGCTTGGTTGTCAATGGGACATTCAACCACGAAGTCAGTTAACGCCTGAGCTTTGATGGTTGTCCGAGGCTTACACGTGATGTCGAATTCTCATAACTCAATTGCCCACTTGATTAGCCTTCCATTGGCTTTCGGGCTATGCAATATGTTCTTGAACTTGAACTTTAATTCGATTGTATTGTAATCTAACGATTGATCCTTCGGGATCATTTCTATGCACACTAGTACAGAATAGATTTTTTGCGTCGCACCTATAGCGTCGGTTGTTGGTAATAACCGACGCTTTAGAACAAGATTGTACCTATTGCGACGGTTTCTTGAAATAACCGACGCTAAAAGTTTTCTATCAGTACATGTAGCGTCGGTTCTTTTGAATACCCGACGCTTAAAGCTCTCAATTGCGTCGCTCACTAAAACCCGACGCTAGAAGTTGGGTCTTAAGCTCTTATAGCGTCGCTGGTCCATTAACCGACGCTAATAGTTACTCGCTTAAAGCTCTCAATTGCGTCGCTCACTAAAACCCGACGCTAGAAGTTGGGTCTTAAGCTCTTATAGCGTCGCTGGTCCATTAACCGATGCTAATAGTTACTCTTATAGCGTCGTTGTTCCTTTAACCGATGCTTTATGTTCTTTTTTTTCCTAGTTCTTTATTTTTTTAATATTTAACAAATAATATAATGTTTTATATTATTATATTATATATTTATATAAATATAATTTAATATTGAAAAAACGTGAAAATGAGTAATCTTACACAAATTAATAATTTAAATAGTACGGATATATATTTTTCAACTTTTAAAATCGCGTTAAGTCGATCCAATTTTAAAAACATTAAATCGATTACTAACGTCTAGTAGTTACTTCCGGCCACTTAATTGTTAATTTTTAAAATATAAAATATAAATAATATCATATTTTATATCAAAAAATTATACTCTATTCCGAAAATTGATATGATTAATCAACTTAATTAACAAATATGAAATAAATTAATTTTTTATACTAAAATTTTTTTAAAATTTTTTAAGTCAGTACAGATCGAAATTAACTAATTAATTGGATATGCCGCGGTAAGTTATATGCGCGCGGGGAATTGGGTTTTGGGTCAAAATCCCTAATTTCTCAATCTCACATACCTATCTCATCTCGCCGACCTCTCTCTCACATAACTCTCATCGATCTCTCGCAAACCTCTCTCTCACAAACTCGTAATTGAGCTCTCTCTCTCTCTCTCTCACTCTCTCACTCTCTCTCTCTCTCTCACACTCTCTCTCTCGCTCTCTCACTAAAACGTACGGTGTCAAAAAGCCCTCTTAACTCACAGCTAACCACTCACCACTCTATACTCAAATTCTACTCAGTGTACTCACCACCAGAAGCTGCTGAGCGAAGATTATACAGGAGGACAAGAACAAGACAGTGGTGATAAAAATTATCGTATTAACATAGGTGCGTGTATATATTTATAGCAAACTCAGTGTTGACCTCATGGGTATTAATAGTTGTGTTAAAATTGAATCCTTGAATGTAAATTAGTACATTTTTATTGCTTTAAGAACTTCAACTATTGATGTTTGATTCATTTGCTGTTGTGGTTTTTTCACAGTTATTAAAACAGTTATTAGAATTCAAATACAAGCAGATTAATTACAGCAGTTAAATTAGAATGCAAGCAGAAACTTCACTCAAAGCTTCTTAAAGATTGAAACTTTATTCTAAACTCTGATTGAACTGGGCAGTAAAATTTAGGATGATTTAATTGTAAAATTGATCTGGGTTTTGTACAAAAACTAAGTGGAGAAAGTGTAGATGAAACTAAACACTTGCCCATTTGAGAACACAGAAGAAAATTGTTTTACTTGGTCTTCTTGTTACAACTTACAAGTCAGTGTGTGTCTGTTAGACTGTTACCAGTGTTTTGCTTGGTGTTTATTTGGAACAAGTAAATGCAATCTGATTATCGTGCGTCAGGAGCACACGTTTGAAGTTAATTTGATAGTACGTTGCTAGGTGCTATATATAGAATAAGATTCCTGGCGTAGCTATATAGACTGTTATATAAAGAAGTCCATCATCTAATTGCTAGCTGCTTTACTGTAATTGTACATTTTTATTTCTTAATCTGTTAACACTTTTAAGTATCAACTTAGTAAAAAACAATTTGTTAAGAAGTTATTCATTTACTTTTTGTTAGAATTTTGTGGTGTCTGTTAATGACAACATATATTTTGGTACAACTTATTTGTATCTTTTAATGAAAATAGTTACCTGCTTCTGCCCAGGCCTATAATTTGTATCAAGTCTTAGTAGCTTCACTATCTCTGAATGTTTTCTCTTAATATTCTATAGATATATAACATGGACCGCCTTACGTGGATGTATAAAATATCACGAACATCCCATGAGTATATTAGCCGTGTTAATGACTTCATTGAATTTGCGGAGAAAAATTTAAAGATGACCGAACATGGAAAAGAAAGGATGACATGTCCATGTCGCGATTGTTATAATTTAGAAAAGTATTCTAATGTCGATATAGTGCGTGAACATTTATTTCGACGTGGTTTCGTGGATAATTATACCAATTAAGTGGATCTGGCATGGTGAGGGAATACATTCTCGAAAGGCAGAATCATTTAGTGGGAATTCTGAAAGCTGTGGAGATGGTAATCCTACCAATAAAGAAGATGATGAGGAAAATGACAGATTTGATGAGATGATCCAAGATGTTGAAGAAATTTTGATGCACCAACCGAAAATTCTTGAGATCTTGGTTGATGATTCTAAAAAACCTCTTTATCCTGGGTGCAACGATCAGTTTACTAGGTTATCAACAACCTTGAAGTTGTGTAATCTCAAAGGAAATCACTGAAATACGAGAGCTCTGGGCAAAATTTTGAAGGTTCTTGGTTCAAGAAGGTATACAAAAAAGGAAATCACTGAAATACGAGAGCTCTGGGCAAAATTTTTTATCCGAGAATGTCTATAATCAGGTACTAAAATATTTTTTAATATATGACTTGTTCTATAGTGCAATTTTATAATAGTCGGCTTGTCTATAATCATTTTTTTTTATTTCTGGTTTTTTTATAATATCGTTTCTACTTGTAATAAAATTATATACGACATCGACAATTTTCTTGATTTTGCTAGACAGTGTAATGTTAACTAGAGAAAGATTTAATAAGACTTAGTAAAAAAAAGATTTAAAGAGCTTAAATTTTCAACTGATTTGGAGTAAATGAGCAAAATAAAGTTTTTATTTTGTTTTTCGTATAGTTGCAAGATATCAATTTTCTTGCATACCTGGGGAGTCTAGTTTATTTTCGTGGGAGCTCCCTTTGATCCAAAAGAAGTTAAATGGTTTGGTTTTGTTTGGTGAGGTATAAGGTAGTAGGGGTGTTTATTTCTAGATGGTTTTGTTCTTCCTTTGCAAGAACTTTGCGACATGATCTGTCCTTTCTTTCACAGATTGGTCAAGCATGGAAAGCTTATGCTTGTCAAAATCGGCCAATTTGTAGACACTTCTGGTTTTCTTCTGAGACTTTTGGCTCTGTTCATCAGTACACTCCTCTCGGAAACATCACTTATGCTTGTTCTAGTACTAATACTAGCACTTCTGCTACTCCTGCTACTTGTACAACTACTCTGCGATGACATCAAGGAGTCCTTACTGCCCACGCTGCTTAATTGTCAGGCAGACTCAGGCTCACTGATCTAAAAATAGCAGTACTAAAGCTCAGATATTTTGTTGGTGGTCATGGAAACTCATGTGGCAAAAGCCTTCCATTCAAGAACAACTGGTCAGCAGGGGAGTTTGCACCAGTTGAAGTTTGTAGTTAAGTAATTAATGATATGTAAACTTAATTGATAGGAATTTTTTTAGTATTTTGAACATTAATGTACTTTTTAATTTCCAATTGTATACTTTTAATTTAAATTTTATCTAAATCAAATTTCTGTTATAATTTATATTTTCTATTAGTTGAGGTTAAATTTGTGTTATAGTTTGATGTGTGTTCAGGTTAAAAGTAAAGGAGGCTTAAAAAAATAGATTTAAATAAAATATTGAAAAATCAATTTTTTATTACTTATAGCGTCGGTATTTTATCGGGGCGACGCTATAGACCCTAATAAAATCAATTTTTTTAATACTTATAGCGTCGGTTGTTTACTAATACGACGCTATAAAGTCCAATTAAAAGCGTCAGTTGTAAAGAGCACCGACGCAACAAGTCCAATTAAAAGCGTCGGTTGTAAAGAGCACCGACGCAACAAGTACCCAAAAAGCGTCGGTCATATGCTTTTTTGCGATGGCTTTTAAACCGACGCTAATGGATTTTTAGCAACGGCACTTTGACCGACGCAATATGTGTAAACCTATTGCATCGCTTACATGTACTACGCCATTTGACCTTTGCAATAGGTCTATTTGACCGTTGCAATAGGGCCAGTTTGTACTAGTGGCATGTGCTTGTTTTCATTCATATGTTCTTTTATTTTCAGCACTTGGTCATCTTTGATTTACACTCATCTGATGATTGGCACATAAACAAAATCACATAATCATTGAATGGAAAATAAACTTGCATTAATAACTTGAAATGGGTTCAACCCTTACATAGAGTTCCACTATCCTACTCGGGGCAATGAGCCCTGGAATGGTTTCATCGAACCTTATTTCTACTTCTCCTGATAAATGTGAAGATATGTCCTACTAGGATAGTTTAAAATATAATAAACTTTGAGGCATCCATGTCTTCGTCACCATAGATATTCATGTCTTCAATCGGGAGGACCTGCCCCCTGACTCAATCAGGCCTTAACGCGGCTATATTACAGCTCCTAGCCATTTTCTGGTCACCTTTTTGTTCTCCTACACCATTCCTGGTTGGAAACTTGATCTTCATGTGATAGGGTGAGGCCACGGCCTTAAAAGTGTGGAGTCCGGTCCTTCCGAGGATGGCATTATAGGTGGAGGAGGCTTTGATAACCAAAACGTTTAGCATCTGAGTGGCCTCTATTGGCTTCTGTCCAATGGTGATGGGCAACTGAATAGCTCCCTCAACTTTGATTCCACTCCATTGAACCCATATATAGGCGTGTTGGAGGGGGTAAGCTGAGAGTCGTTATACCTCATCTTCATAAATTCATCCTGAAAAAAGATATCCACAGAAGCTCCATTGTCTATCAAGACTCGTTTTACCTCTGAATTTACAATCATGGGCGTTATGACCAGCGGGTCGTCATGGGGGAACTTCACCCCTCTGAGGTCTGAATCGTCGAATCTGATTGTTACCTCAGTTCTTGCACGCTTCGGTGCTTTTCCAACAATGTGCATTACTTCTCTGGCGTAAGCCTTTCGAGAATTCTTTGTTATCCGAGATTCCCAGCCGCGGTTGGGCCTCCTGAGATCATGTTGATTACTGACCCTCGGGGCTATGGGTTATGATCTCGATCGTCATCGCTCCTATCAAACTCTCTTCTCTGATTACCACGATCTTCACCCCTAGTGAAGTGGCTCGGCTTCCCTCTACGGATCAATAACTCGATCTCATCTTTGAGTTGCTTGCAATCATCAGTGTCATGCCCTACATCTTTGTGGAATCTACAATACGGATTCTTGTTTCTTTTTTAGGGATCACCCCAGAGTGGCTTCGGCCATCGAAAATCCTTATCCTTTTCAATGTCCAACAAGATTTGACTCCTAGGAGTTTTCAACCTTGCATACTCAGAAAACCTCGGTCCTAGAGCAGAATCGGAGTCCCTGCTAGTTCGGGGATACTTGTCTCTAGCATCATACTCCTGCTCTATCTTTCGCTTATTAGAGTCCCCGTTTCCACCACTTCAGGCAGAGACCTCTATTTTCCTCAGCCTATATGTATTTGCTCACCCTTTTTTGGAGTTTGGTCATGCTCTCAGGGGGATGCTTTGCTAACGACATCTGAAAATAAACGTTTGATGTCCCATGTTGCAAGACTATCATAGCTACCTTGTTTTCCATATTAGGGATGTTCAAGGTTTCGTTAGTAAAGTGCTTGAGATAATCCCTTAAATTATCATTCTCTTCTTGTACCACTTGCATAAGTGATACGGAGCTCTTCTCGTGGACTCTTCCACTGATGAATTGTCTGATAAAAGCCGTGCTGATCAATTCCTTGAAGGATCCGATTGAGTTTGCAGGCAAACGGCCATACCATATTTGAGCTATGCCCGCTAGGGTTTGAGGGAACGCCCTACACTTGAGAGTGTCACTTGCATGTTGCAACAACAATGCATTCAAAAACGTCCTTACATGGTTCGCGGGATCGCCCGTTCCATCATAAGCCTTTATGGTGGGAATCTTAACCTTTCTGGAGATATGGGCCTTCATCACCTCCTCAGTAAATGGAGGTGTGGGATCGTCAGGATCTCCGGGTTGCATTAAGTCTTTGTCAGTTTTCCCCGTCAATCGGTGATATTTTCTCAAAATCTAATTTCACCACATTTTTCTCCATCTCCCAACAATCAGTTTGCATACCATATGTGATATATTTCGACGTAATTTAAATAAATTTTAATTTAATTTTCTTAGTTCTCCTTTTAAGGGGTTTTCTCTATATTCCTATTATATATATATATATATATATATATATATATATATATGGTCTTGTTCTAATAGAAACTAAATTAGAATAAAAACTAGAAACTAAACCTAAATTAAATATTTCAAGCTAATCTAATGACTACTCAGAAAGTTGGAACTGTTAAGATTCCTATGTTCGACAAGAACAACTACGAGTTGTGGAAAAAGAAGATGACACTGTTTCTGCAGGTTGTAAATCCTAAATATTTAATGGTGTTGAAGTCAGGACCTATTGTCCATATGATAGTGGATGTTGAACATTTTGAAAATGGAATCACCATCCCAGCTAGACAATATGAGAAAGATCCCAAAACACTTACACTTGATGAGAAGGAAGAGGCCTCCCTGGACGTAAATCTTCAACTCATATTAGTTGAATCCCTGGATCCCCTCATGTACTCACATGTAGTCAATTGTAAAGATGCCATGCACATCTGGGATACAATTGAGATAATCAATGAAGGGATGGAGGAGGTAAGAGAGAATAGATTGGACATTCTCACCTCTGAATATGAACATTTCAAATCATATCCAGGAGAAGGAATCTCAGAGGTATTCCAAATATACAACAAGCTCATAAATAACCTCCATTTGCATGGAAAATATTATACCGTCAAGGAGGTTAACAAAAAGTTCTTGCTTACTCTTCCTGTTCATCTGGAACACAGAATCACAGCCATCAGGGAAGGAAGAGATTTGGGAGAACAATCTTTGGAGAGAATCTACGGAGTGCTGAAGACTTATGAACTTGAACAAGTCTAGCAAAAAGAGATTTATGGCACAGGAAGGGTAGTTGTTGTACCGTCTGCACTGGTTGTTGAAGCTCCACAAAGGATGGAAGCTAAGTTTGTTCTACCTTACAGCACGGAGAAGGAGGTGATTATAGCAGAGGAAAGAAAGACAGATGTAATAACCCAAATTTCCGGTAGAATTAAAACTTTTCTTTTTAAGAATAAGTATATCAGTGAATAGTGTTTTCATACGTGAATAGTAATTTTATGGATGAATAGTGATTTTGAGGACTAAGAAACTTTTCATGCCACCCTATGTTCGGGATAGGGTATGGATATTTCGAAGTCATATTAGTGATCTACGGAGTAAATAAGTGTATGTAAAGACGATTGGAATTCAGAAAATCCAAAGTTTATTTTTACGAAATATTTGACCGGGCAGTGAAGTATATATCAGTATTATCAAAAGAATGAGATATTAAAATTGAGGATTTGAGGATTTTATATTTTATTATTTTATGTGATTTGAGGATTTAGAACGAAAACCCCTGAGATAGCGGAACGAGCGTTCTAGAAACCGCTGAAGCTTTATAACGAGATTAAGCGATTAAGCAAACGAATCATGAATGTTAGAAGTCCAAGGAGAATATATTATAAGAGGGTAATGGAATTGAGGATAAAACCCTAGAGTTGAGGAATAGAGAATACTTGAGAAATCGGGAGAACGTTTTCGAAGATAAAGAGAACATACAAGGAATATTGGATTTAATATCTGTTCGAGGATTAGAACCACCCCGACACATTAATATATGATGAGGAGGAGGATAATATAAATCCAAAAATTATTAAGAAATATTGAGGAAGGTATTAAATATACCAAGGAGGTTTCGGTAAACCCTATAGATAAATCCTTTTGGATATTTCCCAAACGATCGACGAAATTGAGCAATAACCGGACAAAGAAACGAATGGATAACTAAGAGGCAACCATGTGCAAGTGGCTAAGGAAGGAGGGACTTGTATGCAAATTACTAGGAATCAAGGACTTGCTTGCAATTATGGAGGATAAGGAAATCTAGAAAGGACCAATGAGGAGTTGACACCTCACCAAGAGAAGATGAGGTTGAAATAAGAAGATAGATACATGTATTATTGAAGGAAAAGAAGCAAGACAACTCCACCACCATTTTCTTCATCAAACTCACGGTTTCAAGCTTTAGGAATAGTAAAATTTTCATATCTCAAGATCTAGCCACTCATAAATCACAATCTATAGCTTGAATCAAAGCTTAGGAGAAGATAGGAAGGTGTGCCAAGTTTGAGAGCAAGAAGGTAAGCATTCCATTTTCATTTTGATTTTACAAGATGAGCATGAATAGTGATGAATAGTAATTTCAAGAAACTAACTTTGATTTCTTGATTTCTTTGGATGATCTAAGCTTAGTTAAGGTGTTCTAAGGACTAATCAAGGTTCATAAGGTTCTTACATACTCCAAGGAAGGTATAACCCTCAAGAACTCTAGATTTTACTTTGATTTTATATGAGTTTTAGTGATGATTTGGTGTTTAGAGGATGTTATGATAAGTTATATATTTAGATCCATGGATTAGTTGTTGTTATTGTTGTTATTTGAGCCATGATTATGTGATGAACAAGTGTTAGTATATATAGATCCATGTATGTGGAGTTGATTGTTGTTGTTGTTTGCATTATGATCCATGTGATGGTTGAGATGAGATGAGATGATATTAGACTAGTCATGATGTTATCATGTGTTATAATGGATGGGGTGTAGTGCTTGAATGATTCACGGTAATGTGAAAACTTTGGAAAACGTGTAAGCATAGCCGTTATAATGCCCGATTTTACAATACCATGATATGTGTGTCATTTTCGTGCTAAGACCCCTACTTACCAGAAACATTTTTTACCATGGTTGAATAGTACATGTTTCAAGGATCGTTTTGACTGGAGAATCGTATCGTTTCGATTTACGGTTTAGGATGAATGACCAAATTTGTAAAAGTTGTTCGGAGACATAAGTGTTGAGTTGGTGACTGGAATTGAGACCCTTAAAAATGGAACTAGAACATGATACTTTGAGGATAAATACTAGAGGTCATAATAAAGAGGTAGGAGAAGACGGTATGTCAAAAGAGTTATTTTTCGATTTTATAAAAATGTTTCAGTCAAGGTGACGAGCGAGAGGACCCCTTAGGAGAGGGCTTGGACTTAACTTTGAAAATGACCTTGTAAAGTGGATGATCGAGGATCGATTTCAAAACGAACTCTGGACTTAAGTGTTTGTTGATTATTGTGGACTTAGTACGAGTCTAGAGGTACCCCTAAGTGCCTTGTTTGAGTTTGGCTTAAGTGTTTAAGCGTTAAGTTATAAATGGATAGTATCAGGGAGTAATAGCGTGTTTTCTTGACTTTGTTTAGATTGTCGGACCCCGCTACGAGCCCTTACCGCATCAGGAGTACCAGGCAAGTATAATAAACCTTACTCTATTGTTCAGAGTATATATGTTTCGATGTATGGTATGTAGTTTTAAATGTTTTCATTACAAGTTGTAAGTATTTCATATAGTTGATTAAATACCGGATATTGATGCAATTGAATGCATGTATATATATGATTGTTCCGAAGGTTATCCGGATAGTATATAAATATATTAGTATATATACGAGTTATTGGTCTATATGACTGGGACAAGTATCGAGGTACATTGTTCGTACTCAAAGGATGGTATAATATTTTGGAATATGTATATGAGTTATTGGTCCATATGATTGGGACAAGTATCGAGGTACATTGTTCGTACTCGAAGGGAGATAAAATGTTTCTGTAAAAGTATATTGTAATTATGAGGAGATAATGGAAGTATAGTTAGAAGTAACTTACGTTCCAAGTAGATGGTATAACATGAGGAGTAGGCTATGAGCACGAAGTGATGAGGAGGTGGATTTTTCGAAAACCCGGACAAAGTTTTTTAAGAATTTCGCAATAATTAACCTAAAGGCAACATCACCGATAAACCTTATTCGTCTAATTAAATTTATTTAATTAGACGAATATCTTTTTTTTCAAAATGTTTTCTTAAAACCACATTGTCCGGAGGAATAATAAAGACGTTTTAATGAGGGGATTCTATCTAGTGGATTACTTATCGGAGAGGTTTTCTTCTTACAATTTACATACATATTATATTGATAATTATGAACGGTAATGAGACAATTGATCTGGATCATTTTATTCGAATCCATGATCAAAGCAGTCGTTCATATGTTTCCTCTTATATTTCGAGAGGAAAGTGATTTATTGATAATAGTAATTGTTCGTTGTTTCCGAACGATGATAGTATTATGAATTGAGGTGCACGTGGAATTATACATGACATCGAAGATGAGAAGTATATTGAGGTGCACGTGGAATTATACGTGACATCGAAGATGAGAAGTATATTGAGGTGCACGTGGAATTATACGTGACATCTAAGATGAGGAGTATTGAAGGTGGCCAGGGGTACTCTGTACCTCCGGTTCTGGACTGGAGATAATGTAGAAGATTGGCGAGGTGGCCATCCCCGCATAGATGTATAAAAGCCCGGATGCGGCTTAGGGTGTGAGAGGTGGATCATCCTTCTACCGGTAGTAAATTGCAAGATGTATGGACTGATCATCCATTATAGCCCCGCGGATGAGAATCTCCTGAATATAGTCCATCAGCAGTGTAATTAATACCACGGATGGGAATTGATTACAGTATGTAGTGTAATTAATACTGGTGGTGGGTATTAATTGCAGATAGTCCATCAGCAGTGTAATTAATACCACAGATGGGTATTGATTGCAGTATGAATCTAGTCTATCATCAATGTAATTAATACCACAGATGGGTATTGATTGCTGTATGAATCTAGTCTATCATCAATGTAATTAATACCACAGATGGGTATTGATTGCAGTATGAATCTAGTCTATCATCAATGTAATTAATACCACAGATGGGTATTAATTGCAGTATGAATTGTATATCCTTACTTAGTTCTTGCGAGTAAATTTCAGTATGATGAGGGAAATATGGGGGTTTATTTTCTTGAAGAAGTTTGGTATATATATATATATAAGTGATATCCAAAGTTGGGGAGTTTAAGGGTTCAAATGTTTACTGTTCATCAGAAGGGGAAAATATTTTCGAAATGATTTTAATAGTACATCGTTGACATCCAGATTATATCCTTGAGTATATATGTGATTCTGGTGTATAAAACTTGCTGGGCATTCTTTTGCTCATTCTTGCTATTTTAAATATTATTAAACAGAGGCACCCCGAGCGGGCACGAGCACGATGAACCGAGGTAAAGGGAAAGTGACGGACTACTGATTCAGCGCATTGGCCTTATAGTACCTAAGGAGGGTGTAAGCTGGAGAGTAGCGGTTTAATGTTTTGTTATCTATTAGTGTGGGTTTGTTATAGTATTCAGAGATGCTGGTAGAAGAACTTGTGTTGTAATAACTTTTGGGTAATTATTGAGTACCCGTTCTAAGACTATAACCCGTGGAGTAAAAGATGGAGTTTGTTATGATTATTGCTCTAGATTATATTGTGAGCAGGTGATTGAATATTCCGCAAGAGGTGTGACAACCTGGATTCCCGGTTAAGAATTTGGGGTTGTTACAACAGCAGACACCCTAGGAGATCCTGAGTTCTACTCAATGGAGGAGTTAGAACAATTAGAGGATGAGTCCATGGCTTTGGTTGCAAGGAAGTTTAGTAATTTCAGATTCAGGAGGAATCCTAACTTCAGATACAAGTCCACCTCCAATAGATTTCAAAGAAGAGGATCTTCATCCTCTAATAGCTCAAGGGGGGCTACAAGACTGGGATGGTGGACAGAAGCACAATCAGATGCTTCAATTGCAACGAGCTAGGACATTTCGCAACGGAGTATAAGAAGCCAAGACAGGCTAGAGGAAATGTTTCCAGTGACTCTTTCCAGAAGAAGAAAGATGGAAAAGAATATGTTGCTCAGGGAAAGAGTTGGGATGACTCAGATAGTGAAGATGAAGAAGTTGGCAATCTTGTACTGGTAGCAAATGAAGAGACAACTACGGTCCCAATTCAACGGTAAGGTTTACCGATGCTGAGTTAATACGTAATTTAAGTGGTACACTTGCATGTGCTAGGAAAGAAAATGACAGGATAATTCTACAAAATGTTAATCTAGAAAAAGAGAACATAGAATTAAAAACTGTGCACATTAATCAAGTGGAACTAAGAGAGAAAATAGTCTTCCTCGACAACAGGGTTGAGTGCTATAGACAACTAAAAACATTTCTCAAAGACAAAATTACGAGTATGGAAGTAAAATTAGGTGCTTATTACAACTCCTGTAAAGAAGCAAAATAGATGTTCAATAGGCAAACAGTTAACATAACCGTAGGAATCGGTTATGGTTACTACGAGGCTATTGGACGATTAGGCATTAATACCCCTGACCTTATCAGTGCCAAAGAAAGGGGTATCCCACATGTGCTTAAGGGCGTAGAAGAGCCTCTTTTTAAAAAGTCGATAGGTGAACCCTTGAATGAGAAATCTGTCATCATTCAAGAGGAAATGAGATTAGAGGATTTAGCTAATGGATCTGGTGTTAATAATGTTATATCTGATACACCTGTGTATAATGCTTCACTTGCTAAAGCTAATAGATCCAAGCTACCTAAACCCATGAATTTTGTGTCTGTTTCACCTGTCAAGGTTGTTCAGACAACTAACAAGTGTAATAAATTTGTACTTGTTCCACCTGTCAAGATTGTTCAGACAACTAATGTGTTGGAGACTGAAACAGGTGCTCGTAAGTGCAATAACAACAATAACATGCCTGATATAGATCCTTGTCATAAAGCATGTGGTGTGAGTAGTTGTATGTCTTGTGCATTTAATGTCATGTATGCTTATTTCAATTCTAAACATACATCTTCAGATAAGACTACTCCACGACAACATGTAAATAATAACAAGCATGTTAAGACAAAGACTGCCATTCCTCCTAAGGTTAGGAAGGAAGAATTTGTTCCCAAGCCTGTACAGAAAGTTGTAAAGGCTATTTACAGGGTTAAATGTGGAGTCACAGAAATTGTTAAATCTGTGAAATTTAAAAATGTTGTTTTGCCTGACAAAGGCCAATTCTTCATGTACTCTGGACCCAATCAAGTTTGGGTTCCGAAGAACGTCTAATCCGTTTGTTGTTTCAGGGCACAGATAATGTGAACCCAGTCATGTGGATTCTGGACAGTGGATGTTCAAGGCATATGACAGGAGATAAAGCCCTGCTGTCAAACGTGGTTGAGAAAGTCGGCCCAGTCGTTAACTTTGGAGATAACAACAAAGGTAAAACTGATGGATATGGCTGTCTGTAATAACCCAGATTTTTGGAGGAATTAAAACTTTTATTATGTAAAGATGTATAAGTGGATATTGGTTGTAACCACAATGTATGTAAGATTTCAATGAACAAGTATTGCAATGAATATGATTCCAGTGTTTGTGTGTATTATATGAATAGTGTAAATGGATTGACGAAATAGAAAAGAATAATTTATTTCTCAAAGAGCAAGTTATGGTATCCTAAAAAGGAAGTTATTCTCGTGTCATCCAAATCAATATCTGTTAAGAGTAAGAGAACTCTATATAAAAAAATTAAGAATATTTGAAAAATCGCGAGAACATTTTCTGAGAACAAGGAATATTGGAGATAATATTGATTTAAGGGATTGTGCCACATTGAATCGATAAAGTGGAACATATAAGTCGTAACATATCGATGTTATTAAAATGACACAAAGGAAATCAAGTCGGTGAACAAAAGAGGAAACCTAGTGACTTACATAGAGGTCAACTTATGAAAGGGATGGTATCTTTGAAATTTCACCAAAAAGGGAATGCATAATGTGAAGCCAACACTTGGACGAGTAATAAAGCAACACATGGCACCACTAGAAGCTTGACAACACAAAAGGCAAGATAGGAACCAAGTAGTTACTAAAGTAACTAGCACCATTAGAAGCTAACAAGATAGTTAGAAAAGTGGATGCATCCAATCTTGATAAACACACCATATAAGTAGTGGAAAATGATGTCACCACTTTATTAAAGCTACTTTATGTAGATATTATCTCAATTATTCAAGGATGAGAGGATAAACCAAGCAAAACAAAGCAAGCACTCCATTCTCTTTTTTTTTATATTCAAGGGGGATCTCAAGCTTCCAACCAACAATCAATTCCTATATTTTTTAGGTATGATCCATAATTCATAACGAAGATATGCTATGAATTTGAGCTCTTGATTCCAAGTCTTTCCTAGGTAGAAAAATCATCAAAGATGATGATGAATAGTGATTTTCAAGTATTAACTTTGTGTTCTTGTTTTCTTTTGATTGATTCAAGTATACTAAGGCTACTTAAGTATCATTCAAGGCTTACTAAGTGTTATTCACTCTCCAAGGAAGGTATAAAGCTTAAGAACCCTTAGTACTCCTTTGAGTTTTTATGAGTTTTATGAATAATATGATGATTAGTGGATGATATGATAGTTATATGTTAGATCGATGGATTTGTGGTTGATGATTCATGTGATGGTTGTAAGGGGGTGTTCTTGAGCTTGTTATGATGTATAATATGTGGTAGAGTTGTTGGTTTGATCATGGTGTGATCGTGATAAAGTGTAAAAACTTTAGAAAACGCGTAAACATAGCCGTTATAATGCCCGATTTTACAATACCATGTTTTCTATGCCATTTTTCGTAGTAATAACCCACTGACCTTGAACCAATTCTGCCATGACTAGTTGGTACATGTTTTAAGGATCGTTTTGACACGAGAATCGTAACATTTCGACTTACGGTTTAGGAGAAACGTCCGTTTTAATAAACGATGTTCGTTAAAACCAAACTATGAATTGTATGCAACTTTGAGGCTATGAGTGAACCCCTTAAATGACTAAGTGAGTTATGAGACTTTTGTGTGACATGCTAGGAGTGTCTAGGAAGGCTCTCGAAAAGATTTCGTGTTAAAGTGATTAATGGTCAATTTTATAAAATTGTCGGAGTCGAGCATGCGCAAGAGATAGTCTTAAATAGTTAACTTGAAAACGTGCTTTAGTATAAGTAAAGTACATACCTAGCTTTCAAGCTTTAATAGTTAATATCGGATATCTTGATTTTGTATAGATTACCGGACCACTCCGAGACTCACTACCCCGACCCGACTACCAGGCAAGTTTTCAAACCTAATTCTTGCTGTTGTTGTGATATTATTGCTGATATGTATATGCTAAGTAGAAAAGCATGACTATTATTGAAAGTATATACTGTGATATTGTTCTGTTTTATATATGCTAGTGGAAAGCATACTAATTGAGGGTATATACGGTGGTACTTGTATATGATTTGTTTATCGGCTTATACGCTAGAGATAATATATTAGTTATAAGCCAGAGTTTTACTAATGCCATTGGGGTAAGGCATATGATTCTTATTCCTTAGGCCGGGAGTCGGTATTTCGTATACTTCGAGGATATATTTTCATAAATATATCGAATAAATATTATTGTGTTTAATGTATATTATTTTCGAATATTCATTTAAAGATTATTTATTAAGTGAATATTAATTAGAATATTCATTTAATGATTATTATTTAATGAATATTAATTCCAAATGTTCATTTAATAATTATTTATTTAATGAATATTATTTTCAAATACTCATTCAAGAATTTATTTAGTATTGATTATTCTGATATTTACGTATTTAATAAATATTCTTCGAATACTTATTAAATACTTTTAAACTAGTATTAAAAGTGGTATATCTTATTTTAAAATTCGTTTTCAACCTTTAATAATTATAAAGAATATTTCTGAGTTTTATTAAAAATATTTTATCAATGAAAGGTTCTCAAATTCTATTTTTCCCATTTAAATCTATCTTCAAAAAGGGGATTTAAATGTTTGCTCAAACTTTCAAAACCTAGGGAACCTTACTTGAAAATTGTTATTTATTATTGACTCCCCGGTCATAGACTTTCGAAAGAATCCCATTCTTACTCACAGTTCAATAACTGCAATTCATAATGATTTTATTACTTCTTCAATCATTCGATAAGTAATCCGAGTATCAAGTTTGAAATCCATTAACAAGCATCGCTTGGGAAATATTGGTGAACTCCCCCTTCCCAACCCGATACGGCTTCTTTGTGAAGTCCTATTAACAAGTATACACTTGGGGAAAGGAGGACGAACTTTACGTTTCAGATTCATGGATACTATTCGAACTAGGAGTACTGTGTAAGAGTCTGTGGGATAGACCATCATTTAAAAAGGGTCCGAGTGGCACCGGTCCCGTCTATGCCCAACCGTTGGCTGGGGAGATCCGGAGTATGGAGGTGCCCATGCTTTCTTCCTTCTACATGTAGAGAAACAAATGTTGAGATGCACAACCTATGACTGATCATCATAAGGGAGTGGCTTCTGCGCGACGTACTCCAGTATTAGTTCATCATCCATATGTGGATATTTTCTGCAACATGTATTGAAAGGCTTGCCGATCATGTTGGCAGGGTTTGAAAAGTGTTAAAACTGATGTTACAATGAATCACCTCGTAACTTCATCATTTATATGGTATGACTCTGGGGATACCTTACATAACAGGGGTTATGGTAAGGGGTTATTTATATTGAATCACCTTATAACTTCATCTTTTAAGTTATATGTGATATTCTGCTTATACTTATATAGCAGATTTTTTCTACAAAAAGGTTATGTTGGTTTACTTTGAAACCTCATCATTTTATAATGCACTAAAACTTGTTTATAATCTAGTAAAAGTTTACAAAGACATTATATAATGTTATACACATTATTGATCAGTTATATATTATCTGGTGGGCTCTTTTGCTCACTCTTGCTTTTTTTATTTATATCACAACAAAATCTAGGACAGATGGCCAGGACCAGTCAGACTCACCGCAAGCGCATGGAAAGCGCCCCACAGTTACCCGCTGACATCCTTGTCGCCGTTGCTGAGGTAGGAACCTCCAATAGGCTAGGATGGTGATATTTTGGGTATTCAGACTATGTATAATTATCACTTATGTTTATTATGGCAAAGAACTTGTAATCTTAACTGGTAATCATTTGGGTTTGTAATAACTGATAACTTGTGGATCCTATGACTCTATGCTTATTTCAATTTCATCTCTGGGACTATAACTGGTTGTGAGTTGTATTGTTATTGTGGGGTCACAGCATGCAGTTTATTTATTATTGATTCAAGTTCAAGTGTTATTGATTGGAAATGAGACCGTAACAACCGGATCCGCGACCCCGGATTTGGGGCTGTTACAGAAATGGTATCAGAGAGAGGATTATAAACCCCAGAGATGATGCGACATTTTAATAATAAATTCACTAAGATAATAAGAACTCTTGCCAAGTTCTATTAAAACCCTTACGGGAACTCTTAAATATCATGGTAGTAATATAGTTCGTCATTGTGTAGGTGAGCGACATTTATGATCCCTCAGCTTTTGAGCGTCAGCATGACGAGGCCTTATACCAGACTGTAGATCCGTACTATGAGCATAGGATGGACGATGCTGAGGGTACAGAGGTTGTTGAGTCTGAAGAGGAGGACCCGCAGGAGGTCCAGGCAGCTGAGGACACCGAGCTTATGGATGGGGATTCTGATGACGAGGATCCAGAGGAGATCCAGGCTATAGCTAAGATTAGGGTTATGGAGGAGGGCACTGATATGACTACTGAGCAGATGATGGATGCGGTGTTAGAGCAGACAGTAGATGAGGGTGCAGAGGGAGATATTGATGAGCCAGTTGACGATGCTATTGGGAGTTCAGGACTTTGTTTACCACCACTCCCTACTGAGAGGGCCCCTACCCCTCCACCACTACCCTTGAGTCCCCTTGATGGTTTTGAGGAGCTCACTCCCGAGCCCCAACAGATGGAGGATGCCTCACCGTCGGATCCAGCCACCCCGCCCCATGTCCCGATTGAGGGGATACCTGTGTGTATCCATAACTACGTGGTAGACCGCGTGTATGCTGAGATGGGAGTAGTTGAGGGCAGACTAGCGGAGTCACGAGCAGAGTTGGCAGCAGAGAGGGCTGCTACGTTGGAGCTGTTTCAGACTGTTAGGCAGGGACGCCAGGGCGGCGAGGGTTCCCATGTTCGTCGACTTACTCGAAGGAGGTTGACCCATATTGAGCTGAGGGCCCGTGTTGCAGTTCGTGCCTTACCCACTGATGGGGCGGGCAGGGTGTCTAGAGTGGTTGCAGAGGAGATCTTTCGACATGCCATGTTCAGGGCGAGGGCTTTGGCCCGAGCTGATGATCGATCCGGTTGATGGTTGATGGTGTATAGTTTCCATTTTGCAGACTAGATGGATAGACCATGTACTTTACTTTTGCTAGAGGTTGTTAGGACAGTTGTATTTTAAACTGTCATGTTGACTCAAATGTTGTATTTGCAGTACCCTGTAATATTTTTGTTTCCTTCAGTTATTCCAGTTTGTTGTGACACGATCACGAGTTTCTTACATTGTTATCCACATTATTTACGAGTTATTGCCATGAAATATAGAACTATGGGATTCTATATCCAACCTTATAACAATGGTGCACAGAGAAATCTGTAAACAAGTGAATAAGCCTAATGTATAATTGATAGGGGCTAAAAGTACGCCCTAAGGACACATTTAATGTGGCATTAATTAGACCTAGAATGGTCCAAACGTGGGGCCCACCAGATGGGCCCAAACCCCAATTATAATATTAATTTCGTAATTAATATTTAGGGATAATTAACAGCTGGGAGATACAAGTCAGATAAGGACATTATCTCTACAAGGAGTAGCCTCCAAGCCACACAGTCATACAAGGAAACAGACTCCTACAAGGAAGGAGTCTAGAACCTTCCTCAAGGCTGACTTACCCATCAAGTCACCTAACCCTACTACGATTTTAGGGCTTCTCAGCCTATATAAAGGGTCTGACCCCTCATCCTAGAACTACGTTTTCTTGGCTTGATTCTCTAATACAGAGATACGTAGGCATTCTGTGAGGACCGTTTAGTCTCGAACGCAGAAGCAGCCATTAAAGCACGAAGCTCACGCACTCTAGCCTTAAATACATTAAACCCTAGCCGCAATCTAATAACCTAGTTTTTATTCCACAACAATAATCTTCCAAATTTTCAGAAAAATGCCTCCATGCTGAATGGGAACGAGGGCTAACCCCCGAGAATCCGAGGATCAAGAAAGTCATAACTAACATAGAGAAAACCCCGTATACAATGAAGAATCAGATGAGGATTATAATGAGCTAGATGATTCCCAATATGGGGAGGAAGATGAACCCTTTTACATTGTAGAGTCTGAGGCTGAAGAAGAAGAAACTGAAATTGAACAGGAAGGGGAAAACCCGGGAGGAGACCTCATGGGCCAATTTATGAACCTGCTAAGGCATAATTTGGACCGATATCCCCAACCACCACCTCAAGGGAGCAACAACACTGTGGCAAATTCATTCAGAGCTTTTAAGTCGCTCAAACCCCCAGAGTTCCAAGGATCGGCTGACCCCGTAGAAGCAAGGGCCTGGATAAAAGAGATGGAAAAGTCCTTTAAGATTCTGAGCATCGATGAGGCATAGAAGACTATCTTTTCCACTTACCTACTAAAGGGAGAGGCCAACTATTGGTGGGAGGCCAAAAAGAATATGGAGACGGATGTTATTATAACTTGGGCGAGGTTCAAGCAACTGTTTTTGGAGAAATATTTCCGGAGGTTCATGGAAACGCATATGGAGCTCAAGTTTTTAGAGCTAAAGCAGAACAACCTAACAATGGCCGAGTATGAGGCCAAGTTCACGGAGCTATCAAGATTCGTGCCAGAGTTTGTGAGTACCAAAGAAAAGAAGGCGAGAAGGTTTCAGCAGGGACTGAAATAGTGGATCCAAAACCGTGTGGCAGTCCTCGAGATTATGGACTTCGCCACCTTGGTGTAGAAAGCTATTATTGTTGAAGCAGGAAGTGATCAAATGCTTAAGGAGAGGGAGAAAGGGGGGATCGAAAGAAAGGCTGTTAGTGTGGGTGGGGGTTCCGCAGGAGGGAACTTCCCAAACAAGTTTAATAAAGGAGCAACCTCCCTACTTGGGAGGAATATGGGGTTCAAATGACCAATGGGTGCAAGTGTGAGCCAGGGCGGCAAGACTTCAGGAGTGTCTCGCTCCCACCAATCTCGACCCCATTACCAAATTATGCCATTTGTGGGAGGAGGCATACCGGGATGTGCAACCTGAAACCGGTAACCTATTTTAAATGTGGACGAGTGGGACATTTTGCTACCTCCTGTACCGTGGCTGTCCCTAGTACCAACACCACTTGTAAGTGTGGGCGTCAGGGCCATATGAGAAAGGATTCCCCATTGAGCAAGCCAGCTGCTTCCGGGGCAAGCAGAGCCACTTCCAACAAGCCACCCACTGCTAGGACCTTCAACATGACAGTGCAGGATGCCGTGAGGAACACGGATGTTATTGCAGGTACCCTTTCTATTAATTCAGTTAGTGTCAATGTTTTATTTGATCTGGAGCAACTAAGTCTTTTATATCGAGGGATTTTGCACATAAACTGAATCTTAAGGCTCAACCACTGAGGACTTCTTTACAAGTAGAAATGGCCAACCATGAAATAGTCCCTGTTAGTCAGATTTACCCCAATTGTGAATTAAAATAGGGGATCAACCTTTTGGTATTGATCTGATTCCTTTTAAACTAGAGGAGTTTGATTTTATTTTGGGAATGAATTGGTTGTCCAGTAATAACGCCCAGATAGATTGTAAAGGGAAGAAGGTTAGGTTGAATGCACCAGAGAAGAAGAAGATAGTGTTTAAGGGGATGCGCCAGACGCAGAAATTTCTAACCATGGCCCAAACCAAAAGGTTACTACGAAAATGGAACGAAGCTTACTTAGGCTATATCGTAGACACCCAGAAAGAAGTACCCCAATTGCAAGATATCCCGGTTGCGAATGAATTCGAAGATGTGTTCCCCCAAGATCTTCCGGGATTACCACCCGATAGGGTAATTGAGTTTACCATCGAGTTAGCCCCGGAGACGGCGCCAGTTTCGAAGGCCCCGTACCGGTTGGTCCCAGTAGAAATGAAAGAGCTAGCCACCTGATAAGTGGATTTCATATCCACTTGGAGCGCTTCAATTCGGCTTAAATTGGGGACTTGGACTCAAGTATGTTGTATTTTTAATGTGTTTTCGTCTAGTTGTGCAGATTAGTGAAATGTTGGCTAGGGTGGGTATTTATCGTCAATTTTGGAGTTCAAGTTGATCATTGGAATGACAGAAGAGGTGTTCCTCTATGCTATCTTGAAGATCGTGAGTCATGGGAATGAAGATGGAAGCTATTGCAAAAGGAATGAGCGAAAATGGAGAAAGAACGAAGAAAATAAAGTAAGAAATCAAAATCGGCAGAATGTCCTGGCACAAATTGCCTTGGTTCTGGCGTAGATTGCGCTAGAGAAATTGTTCTGGCGCAGATTGCCTTGGAAAATCCTGGAATTTCGCTGATTTTTATCCTACTTCGAATTTTATTGTATTTTTGAGACTTTTCTTGTTGGATAAGTATTCTAGGGTCTATATAAACATACCCTACCATTGTAATTCGAATTATTACTTAGAATATCATCGAGAGAGAGCCAAAGGCGGAGATTCACACTTGGAGAAGGATTCCTTTGCTCGTGACAAGCTTTGGAGATCTAGAGCTACTTTGTATTCTTCTAATTAGGCGAACTCTTGGATTACGGATTTGTTTTCTTAACTCTACTACTTCAATATCATTGTTTTTATGCAAATCTTGTTTATCATCATGCTTTCATCGAACCCCATGACGATGAGCGGTTCGATTATGAACTAATCATTGTCATGGGGTCCTAACGGATTTATCTATGGAATTTAGTAGTTGATTTCTTTATAGATATGTGTGTGGTGAATTATTGATATCCTCGTATGGTTATGTTTATTCTTCTTGGATGCGTCGTGAACATCTAAGTTGTATTGTTAATTTCTAGTGAATGCGAAAGTGGATCTAGAGATTTAGAACTTGCCATGCTAGCATAAGTTTGTGGATTTATATTCATGATTTGTGGTGTGATATGAACTATTTCATGCTACCTTATGTGATCTAAATGGATAACTTGTGCTTAAACCATTATGTTTTCAAATCTTATAGACATATAGGGTCTAAACATAATTGGTGTCTACCCATCATCTATCTATTTTATGGATGTATGAGTAGTTTGGTATTCGTATACTGACAGGTAGCCTATACTTGTTTCGTGTTGTCCGATCAGATATCATAACCATCACATACATTGATTAAAGGCATGATCTCTAAAGGAAGTATTTAATGAAGTTAGGATCCCATGTTTTAATTCATATAAGTAATTCAGTTTTATTCTCATCTAGTTAAATTAATTCTTAGTTGGTTAATTTAATCTCTTAGTTAATTTAGATAAACAACCCCAAATTTGTGAATTGTCTTAGCATTAAATTGAAACCATACATTGTTGATTAAAGTGTATATTCTAACGAGTCTCTGTGGGAACGAACTTAGTGCAAACAAGTTTTTGGCGCCGCTGCCGGGGACTCGGTTTATAGTTTATGTGCTTGACATCAGTGGTTGTTAAGGTTCACTGACTCGGATTAGTTACTTACCTATCCCGTGAGTTTTGTCTTGTTTGTTTCAGGTTTCAGGTTCTTGAGCGTGTATGCGAACACGTTTGCAAGCTGTGACGGCCCCAAATCCCTTAATAGATTTAACTAAATAATGGTAAAGCATGGATATTAATTAATTAATGCTACCAAAGCCCACGCCTAGATCGCCAACAGGTAAGAGTGTGAAACAATATAGAACTACAAATTTAAAACATGTTATCATTACAACCCAACATAATTCTAAGTTCAAAAGTTATTAAAAACTAAGTTCGAAGTTCTACTAGAACAAAACCATTAGATCGCCACTCCCTTCTACCTGGAATTGCCTCCTATAGGCTAAACTGGATCCACAGTTCTTACGAGCAGTCTCAATCGTTCTTACCATCTTCGACTTTCACTGAAAGGTTAATAAATAAACAATTGAGCCAATTGCCCAGCAAGTGCATAAATCAACAATTTAAAACTGGTAAAGTAATCAAATGTAAAGCAAGATATATCAATCTGCAATAAAGGTTATCAACTGAATCAATGTCAAAATAAAAGGAATAGGATTTGGATTATCTGATAAGATGCTACGAGCAAAGCTGGGTGATCAGCCCACGTCAGAGCTCCGAACCCGTATATCCAATACGTGTTCACAAATATAAGGGGATCCCAGGCACATTGGCCTATAATAAAATATAATCTGGACCAGCGCCTCGGTCAAAGTAACATTACATCCAATCCCATTTAGATTAAACAAAGTCTGTCAAATTCAATTCATCTCAAAGAAACGAGGATATCAATGTTATAACAAGTGGTTGACCAATAAGAATAGGATTATCAGATTTCGAATAAACGATAAGGCAAAGTGAAGAAAGTTAATCATTTTGGATTCTTGGGAGTTGGGATTCTGTTTAGTGTGTCTTGGTTAAGTCAAGAAAATAAATCAAGAATCAATAAGTGTTTTGAGGTGGAAAAGAGTTCATCATACAAGAAGGTATTTATGTAGTTGATTCAAGGATTCAAGAATTCAAGAAGGTATGAAAAAGGTTTCCAGGAAATATGGTTATCGATTAACAAGTTAGTTCAATCTCAAGGGTTATGAAATCAATCACATGGTACGCAACAATAATAAGGTCGGAAAGAATATGGTACTAATTTGTGACAACTTAACAATTCGATATCTCATGGCATTCAACATATGGTAACAACAAGGTAGGATAGTACACTTGCCTTAAATCACGAAATTGTACTAGATAGCATCCTCTTCGATTGGTTCCTTGCCAGGCCTCCTACTCGGACCTATAATAATAATAAACAATATCTTATTTTCCCCTCTTTTGTTTACATACCACAAGACTATCCTAATAATGCTAACGCCCCATCGATAACTTTATAACTATTTACACCTATAATTTATATACATGTAAGTCACACAAGACACATAGCACATAATT
Source organism: Kitagawia praeruptora (assembly GCA_037693485.1). Lineage (NCBI taxonomy): Eukaryota > Viridiplantae > Streptophyta > Magnoliopsida > Apiales > Apiaceae > Kitagawia > Kitagawia praeruptora. Next base: position 85,074,618 of record CM075353.1, on the reverse strand, counting down.
CATCCAATGTAGCATGGCATAATACTATAATGACACTACAACTTAACATTGGAGATGTGCCTTAAGGTTTTGAAAATTGATTATAAATATTTTTAGAAATTTCGGCGGCATCTCCTTTGTACAGTCGTCAAACCACACCGGAATATAACCGGTCAAAACATTCACGCTATAAATGCGACAAGTACAATCTTATCAATAATCACTCTTGCAACCTTATAACTCCATTGACAATTCTTTTATAAACCATAACCAAGTAATTTTGTAACCAAAACGACCTACTTATAACTCATGTCACATACTTAGTTCAATTCACATAACAATTATTTCAAGTAAACATATAATCAAGTATCACAAAAGATCAAACAATTACTCTTTAAACAATTACACAATCTCACCATCTCTCTTCTCCCTCTCTCGGCCTCTCGGTCTCTCTCTCCCTCCTTCGGCATCTCTCTCTCTCTCTCTCTCTCTCGGCTTCTCCCTCTTTCTCTCATTCTCTTCTCCCTCTCGGTCTCTCTCCCTCTCTCTCTATCTCTCTCTCGGCCTTCCTCTCTCACAACACCAATCCACGCACAAACCCATAACAAATACTTTTCTCATCATACCGAAATTTACTCGCAAAAACTGAGTAAGGATATACAATTCATACTGCAATTAATACCCATCAGTGGTATTAATTACATTGCATACTGCAATCAATATCCATCCGTGGTATTAATTACACTTATCAAATACTGCTGATGGACTATATTCAGGAGATTCTTATCCGCGGGGCTGTAATGGATGATCAGTCCATACATCTTGCAATTTACTACCGGTAGAAGGATTCGCCAACTTAACGACCTACATCCGTGGATTCGCCGACTTAACGACCTACATCCGAGGATTCGCCGACTTAACGGCCTACATCCTAAGCCGCATCCGGGCTTTCATATATACATATATATTATCTCCAGTCCAGAACATAAGGTGCCAGAGTACCCCTGACCACCTTCCATACTTATCATCTTAGATGTCACGTATAATTCCACGTGTACCTCAACATACTCCTCATCTTCGATGTCACGTATAATTCCACGTGCACCTCAATATACTTCTCATCTTCGATGTCACGTATAATTCCACGTGCACCTCAATTCATAATACTATTATCGTTCGGAAACAACGAACGATTACTATCATCAATAAATCACTTTCCTCCCGAAATAGAAGAGGAAACATATGAACGACTGCTTTGATCATGGATTAGAATAAAATGATCCAGATCCAATCTCTCATCACTCCTCGTAATTACAACATACTTTTACAAAAATATTATACCACCCTTCGAGTACGAACAATGTACCTCGATACTTGTCCCAATCATGTGGACCAATAACTCGTATACATACTACTATACTCATATACTATCCGGATAACCATCAGAATAATCAAATATATACATGCATTCAATTGCATCAATATCCGGTATTTAATCAACTAGATGAAAACAATAACATATACTTATGGAATTTGCAAGAAGAAAACACCTCTGATAAATAATCGTCTAGATAAAATAGTTTTTCGTAAATCATCTTTGACATCTCTCCGGACAAAGTTGTTTTAAGAAAATCTTTTTAAGTGATATTCATCTAATTAAATAAATTTAATTAGATGAATAAGATTTATTGGTGATGTTGCCTTTAGATTAATTATTGCGAAATTCTTTTTAAAAAGCTTTGTCCGGGTTTTCGAAAAATTCAACTTCTCAGCACTTCGTGCTCATCATCTACTCCATATGATACATCATCTACTTGGAACGTAGGTTACTTCTAACCTGCTTCCATTATCTCCTCATATATACTTACTCGTCTTTAACTACTATTACAAACAATTTATCATACAAAATACCTCTACTCTGAACGATAGAGTAAGAGTTAGTATATGTGACGCCCCAAGATCCGGGGTCGGAGATCTAGGCGCTCACGGTCCATTTTCCATTAATAACATACTTGTTCTGCACATAATATAAATAAAACAGCCATCAACCCCACAATAAAACTCACACTGCACACACACACACACAGGTTAGAGTCTCAGAAACGTCATACACCTGAATAAGCAAAAGTAAAAGTTTTAGAGTTATTACAGACCGAATTAAATAGCATTTATGCTACCAGCAACACTTCGATATGAAGCGAAGTTGGCGGCTTGAAAGTTTGTTACGGTACACTACCTTGCACAGGTCATACTTATAAATAAAACGTACTAACAAAAATTTCCAACCAATCCGGCTAATGGGGCCTACCGGTGGAATCTCAACTGCAGCCTGAGGTCTAGTCACCTGCTTTCGAACAGTCTGACGGGGTCTTGCCATTTCTCTTAGCTGTTGTGTTTATAAAATTTGAAAACAAGCAAGAGTGAGCAACTATAGCTCAGCAAGAATATATGTATAAGATAATCAATATAACATTTCATATGATTAGCAGTCATTAAAATCGTTTGTATCAACCAGTTATAAAATCACTTGTCATTGTTGATAATTTTAAAGGTGCACCAGTACGTGCCCTTGTTTTCAAAATAACCTTGCAGTTCTAGATACTGCATAGAGTCACATTTTTCTCATCAAAATCGAACACTATCGGCAACTGGCACCTAGGCCTGAGAAGCAGTGTCAAAGCATTTTTCCAAAATGGAGGAATGGGACTTAAAGAAAACATAAAACCTGACAGGGATTGACGATGATCAGTCGCCACATCCGAGTCCAATAATCTGCGGGTCTTCTCTACCGGTAGAAGGATAGAAACTACATCTGTAACTATCCCCGGGTGAAAACTACATCCGTAATCACCCTCGATGAAAACTACATCCGTAATCATCCTTCGGCAACACCTGGGCCGGAATAATAATTGATGGACCGCCTCGCTCACGGCCGCTTACACATCCAGGGAATCGTTCGTCAACGGTTCCCACACCTGCCAGAGTCCCTTTTTCTTTTTCTTTTAAAAACTTGATTTTGATTGAAATCAGAGTAATTGAGGTCCGACATCAGTCGACCGATGATTCTTGAAATCATACAAGAAGCAGAACCTGACCGGGGGTTTTCGAAAATGTTTTGAGTTCGAAAAAGTTCGAGTTTGAAAGTGCTAAAGGTATCTTGGATTAGCTTTATCTTTAAAATAGTGAACAATAATAATAAATGATATTTTAAGATTTAATATTAATAATTAATAAAATAATTATTCGATAAAATAAACTTTTAATCCAAGATAGGGTTTCGAGTATTTACGAAGATATGAATATAATACTTGAGTATATGATACTCCCCGAATGACCCTTCGGGTTTTCGCAATCTAGATACGATATAATAATATACCGCTCCCCGGCCAATAGATATATACGGACCGCTACGACCTCTATTGCTAGAGTCGTTGTCCGAAGAAAACATTTCAATCTAAGTTCAAGGGTACAAGCATATATGTACTTATACAATCTCAATTGCATCAATACTTCGATAAACATAGCATTTGATATAATTGAAAACTACAAACACAATAGTGAAAGTCCTTGTATATGTATAAGTTTTGAAAAGTAAACTTTCCTTGGTTTGGTTGGGGTGGTCGAGCGTGCGGAGTGGAACGATCTATACATAAGCAATAACCGCTCGTTAGCACCTTAACAATATCTCTTTAATTACGGGGTTTTAGGGGGTACGAAATTAACTTAATGACTTCGTCTTATGACACTCTAGCCCCACTATAGGTTCATGTCATCACTCGATTATGCTCGTCACTTATTCGACTTAATTTAGTTACCACATTCGAACCATAACCATTTTCCCTAGAATTATGCTCCACTAACGACTTTTTCCCTTGCGCGAAATTTACTCTAGCATTTTTATAAAATTCAAAAATTCATATTTTAATCCAATTCTCTTTGGTTATCCTTAAACACTGTATTTCCTAGTTTCTCAAATTTTTCCATGATCCCACACAAATTTTTAGGGGTTTAAACAAGGTTCACAAGGGGGTCCCTTATTGCAGTCCGGATTCCAGGAACACAATTTACTTCTCCGGCCATAACTTAAAATCTATACATCACCTAGTCATGAACCTTACATTTCCAGAAACTACATTCAAATACCTGTCCAACAATATATGGTAGGACATCAGGGGACAACATTTGGGGGTTCAAAACCGTGTTAAAAGACAGGTCATTGCTCCTCGAAAAACTCAGCAAGCACATACTACTTAGATCAACCATTTTCCACAATTCCACAATACAACCAACACCTAATACACTTAGTTCATGGTTCATAACACTCATGGAGATATATATGTTATCCATACTCATAAAAGTCACAATCTCAACATCAAAACTCAAGATCCAAGTCATCCAATACTTATACAACCAAGATTAGCTCATAAATACATGGATCTACTACCAAACATTATAAATACTACATAACCAAGAGGGTTTGTGATTTTTATACCTTCTTGAGCACCTAGGAGCCTTGGGTAAGCTTTACACAACTCAATAACACCTTGAATTGTAATAACCCTAACTTTGGCAATGCTACAGTGATCCTATGAATAGTAAATTTCGAGGATTTAGAGAAATGGTATATAGGTACTTTATAATGGAAACATAAAATGAATAAACAGAAACCATATTAGTGTTGTACAATGAAAATAAGTGACTCGAAATGACGTTAGATTTCAGAAATTCCTGAAACATGGATTTTGAGGATTTTGATTTCGAATAAGCTTCTATAGGACATTAAGGAGCATGGGAACATTATAAGAATTATATATTGAGGAATTAGTGAATTTAGGTTTAACCAAGGGATTATTAAGTTAAGAGAATACCAATGGAATTTGGATTGTTAAATGATTTCAAAACCACTGAGATAATGAGGTACATTCGAAACGAACCACAATTAGACGAATATGGAGATTAAGCAACCAAGATTTATAATATAACAAGGATACATACCCCATTATAATTACCAAGAGTACTAGCATTATAATTAAAAAAGAAAATCAAGAAAAAGGAATTATGATATCACTAAAATGACATCATCTTCCACTAACTTGTTTTTAAGGGTAGATTAGTCATTTAACTTGTAACCAAGCTTCCAAGATAAGCTAGACTAATAAGATTAGGATGTGATAAGATAGAAACAAGCAAAGCAATCTCTTCCCCATCCAAAAAGAGAAACATTCGGCCAAGTGAAGAAAAAAAGTAGAAAAATAAAAATAAAAACTAAAACCCTAGCAAAACTTCATCATAAATCAAGGGATAATTCATGGAGCTTCTTGGAGGATAGATCAAGACATATCTAAAGTTTCATAGCCATCAAGCATCATTTGATAAGGTAATAAAATTATTCAAGTTACTAGAAAGATGATGAATAGTGTTTTCTAAGTGTTAACCTTGTTTTCTTGATTTCTTTGCATGATCTAGGCTATACCAAGGTAGTATAAGAGCTTGGTGAGGTTATTCATGTTAGTATACTCTTTAAAGTTGATGATTAGCTTGAAACCCTAGCTTGAATCCTTTGGGTTTTGATGATTTTAGTTGGTTTCTAAGATAAGTAGTACTAAATCATGTAATCTTATTGTTATAGTTGTTTATGTGTGTTTGAATGGTATGGAAATTGTGTTGTGGACTTGGAAATCCATGGTTGGTATGATGACCACATGGTATATGTGATGGTGTATAAGGTGGATGATTGATTTGGAGGGGTTTGATTTTGGAAAGTATGAAAATATAGCCGTTATAATGTCCGATTTTCGTTAGAACGACAAACTGCCCTGTTTTTGGACAACAATGCAGTACGGTAGGTTACTGTCCAGCACACTTAGTGACCATGAAATGATAGAGCTTAGTTCATAGATCGTTTTGATATAAGGTGCGTTAAAATCTGATGAACGGTTTATGAGAAAAGTCAGGTTTAGTGAAAGACGTTCGATAACCGAGAAAATGTAATTGTATCAACTTTGAGGTTACAGTTACCATAGTTAGACAGTCTTGCAAGCCACGAAATTTTGGAATAGTGTAGTAGGGTAGTCAGAGGACCCTTGACAGTTGACGTTACATTAAAATTCGAGATCCATATTTTCTGAGAATTTTTACAGTTAAGTGTGGTCGTTAGGGAAAATGGTGAAAACCCCTGAAACTTCAATTGAGCTTATAAATGGTTAAGTCCTTGAACCTTTGGAGTAATAATAATACGTTAAACATACATTGAAGTGTAAAGGGTGTTGTTATACGAGAGGGTAGTGAGTAAGAGATGTGATATTCTAATGACGGTCCTTTTGTGTTTATAGAAATTCCGGAGGAGGAACCAGCCCTACTGTCAGGATACAAAAATCGAGGCAAGATCCTTCTATCCCTACTTTAAAAATTATTTATCTTCGGAATAATAATGATATCATGGCATATAATTATGTATATGTGATGCTTTTGTTGCTATATTGCAAAGAATATATTTTCTTGATTGTGGGAAGTTAAAGAGAGATGGATATGTTTCTGAAATATGAATATATAGATGATTACGAATGGAGCGAATATGCTCTAAGGTAAAAGAGATATGAAAGAGAATGGTATCAGTTGTTATCTAGGGTTATATGGTTTATAATGCTATATTATAAACATTCTTTTTAGTGTATGTTATATACATATATTTTATAGAAGTAATGTGCGAGAATGGTAATGAGATAAGTGAATGACATATGGAAATGTGAAATGGTGTTGATAAATTGAATAATGATCTTATAAAAAGGGGGAAAGCAATAAAAAGCGTAAGAGGCTGTGTGCTGCACAGTCCAGCAATCAATCAATAAAAAGCGTAAGAGGCTGTGTGCTGCACAGTCCAGCAATCAATATTTTAATTCGGCCTAAGAGTTGCCGAAGGAGGATGTAGTGGTAGACCTTCCTCCAGGGGGATGTAGTGGTAGACCTTCCTCCTTCTACCGGTAGTAAAAAGGGACGGATACGGAGGGCGACTGATCATCGTGCCTCACGTATTCGGCAACAGTGAAAACCCCTACAATATGTGAATGAAGAATAAATGATAAAGTCAGATTGATATACTGAAAAAGGAAAATGATATGAAAGATGGAATTATTGTTATAGATGAAGAGAAACTGATTTTATATCCATTTATAAAAATTGTTACATAAGAAGGAAATGAGATGATGATAGTAAGAGATTTAAGTAAGTATTTATATTATCCTGAGATATTACACTGAAAGATTATATTGATTGTTATATTATTTAAGAAGAGAAACTGATACTGTATTATTCTAGATTTCCTTCTTATAATAGTAAGTGGATGATGTATTATTAAATAAGAGTTTTATTCTTCCTTAAGGTTTATAACTGCTTACCATTTACATATGTATATACATGTATACTTGGTCACATTTTTAAACTCTAGTTATAATAATATCTTGCTGAGCTATTATAGCTCACTCTTGCTACTTATTTATATACAGCTAGGTATGCCAATACTACGCAGAACACCCCGCAAGAGGGTAAGGGAAAGGCGACCTACTGAGAGCTCGTTAGCATCAGTCCCCGAGGTAGACGACCAGCGCAAGGGGTTTAGTGGTTTTATGTACATTAAGTGTGTAAGTGTGCACGGTTGTAATAAATTTGGTTGTTGAAATGCTTCTTGTAGAAGTATCACTCAACAATGTACTTAAGTATGATTCTGGGTTTGTAATAACTTTTTAATTCTAAACTCTTATTATGGTGAATGTTGTTCTCTGAGCATATGACTGGTGTGTGTGTGTGTATTACCGTGGGGTCATTTGCATAATTATTAATTATAAAAAAAAAACCCAAGAGATATTGATTTTGAATGGAAGTTGGTTCGTGATGGCCCAAATTCATGACCCCGGATTTGGGGCTGTCACAGTTGGTATCAGAGCTAAGAGTCATAATGCTCAGGAACAAGAGTAATAATAATAATTGTATCAGTAATAATAAAAATTGTGAACTCCCATCGAGTTCAAGGGTGGTATATCGCAGGTAGTTTTATTTTTAAGCATTGATTATAATTTTATAAATTATTACTAATATAGTTTATGTTTACCTTATAGGGAGAGGAGATGGGAGAGCCCAGTCATGTTCGTGAGATTGGAGAGCCGGGTCAGGACCCCCAGTGGCTAGGACTACCTGAGCAGGAGATTAGAGACTTGTTGCTGGTAGGTGTAGAGGTTCCAGAGTATGCTATCACTGACCTCAGGAGGAGAGTTCGCGCAGAGGCCATGGAGAGACACCAGATCAGGATGAGACTTGAGGAGGCAGAGGAGCGCAGACAGAGGGATGCTGTGGCCATAGTGCCATACACTGGTAGACCATATGTAGGACCTGATGGGGCCGGTCCTTCCCGAGTGCGGTCGGATATTCCTGAGGAGGAGATGCCCTTGCGTAAGAGGCCTAGGTTATCTGTTATACCTGAGGAGCCGATTGAGTGGAGGGACATTCACGTGACTCCTACTCCTGCCCCACCTGTCCCAGTGCCATCACCAGTTCCATCTCCTCTACCTAGCCCTGATCCTTTTGAGGACCCAGTTGAGCAGTTCACTCCACCGGGACACTTTATCATGTCAGAGGATGAGTTGGAGGATGACCCTTCCGAGGATGCGGACACAGAGCCTATTCCTCCATCTCCACAGGCAGTTCCATCCCCACCATTTGCACCACCACCACCTCCACCAGTGGATGCACCCCCACTTGTAGATGTACCTCCCCCAGATGCTATGCCACCTCAGGAGGCACCTATGTTTCCATCTGGCCAGTTGCCAGCTATTTTCTTGTCAGAGTACTTTGCCCTACAGGGACAGCTGGATGAGTCCCGTCGGACTATAGATACGCTTATACAGAGGTTAGATAGGGCGAGAGGAGGAGGAGGTGTGATACCAGATGGGTTGACTTTGAGCATAGTTAGTATCGAGCTGCGGGCACTCGGTGATATTAGGACGATGTTGGGAGACAGAGGGGATCCAGTATGGAGGGCTCGGATAGTTGATACAGTCACCACTATGGTAGTGCAGATCAGAGAGGTTATCAGGACAGCGTTACCATGATTAGGAGTAGTAGTCTGGGATACTAATCAGACTAGTCATCTTGTGGATGTCATTTTGGGGATTAGGTTAGTTGTTTACTGTCTTAATCCCAGTCTGATTAGAAGACAGCTAGTAGTGCTTTTGTTATAGCGAGTTAGTATGTACAATTATGCTTTTTGGGTTTCGAACCTTGTACCTTATGATGTATGATATTAGTAGTAAAAGACGTTGTACCCAAGTTGTAAAATATTATGTAAATTAATGAAGTTTATGTACTTTGCCTAATTTTATCGTATTTTGATATTAAATGTTGAGATTCAAAAATGTTGATATATATGAGGTGATTGACTTAAATGAAAAGGTTATTGTGCTAAAAGTACTAAGCTTATTTGTCAAAGTTGTATTATGATTAGATATTACTTGTGTGAAGTTAAAAATACTGGGATGCATAAATAAGATTAATTAACTAATGATATAGTTGTGCATATATGGAAATGATGTATATTGTACCCTAAATTTGGGTGATTAATGAAGAATATTATTATATACAGAATCATGCCGCCTAAGCGTAATAATAGAATGAATGCAAGGGAAAATGAGAGAGAGGAAGCAAGTCAGAATAGGCAGGGTGAAAACGCTCATAATGAACAAGATCATGAGGAAGAAGAAGATGAATCAACTGGCCAACAGGGAAATCAGGGTGGTAACCCTTTTAACCAATTTATGGAACTTTTGAGGCAGAATTTAGCTAATCCACATAATCCACCACAACCACCTGTTCTTCCCAACCAGGCAGCTAACTCTTTTCGTGCTTTTAAGTCACTAAAACCCCCAGAATTTGAGGGAACCACTAACCCAGTAGCAGCCAGGGCATGGCTGAAAGAGATGGAGAAGGCTTTTGAGATACTGAGGGTAGAGGAAGATCAGAAGACAGTCTTTGCAGCCTATCTCCTAAAGGGAGAAGCAAATTATTGGTGGGAAGCTAAGAAAAATCTTGAGGGAGCGGGAGTGATAACTTGGGAGCGTTTCACTAGGGTGTTTCTAGACAAATATTCCCCTAGGTACTTGGAGAACCAGATGGAAATAAAATTTTTGGAGCTAAAGCAGGAAAACCTATCAGTGGCAGAGTATGAAACTAAGTTTACAGAACTGTCTAGGTTTGTTCCAGAATTCGTGCGTACTGAAGATCAACGAGCGAAAAGGTTCCAACAAGGATTGAAACCATGGCTACGTACTAGAGTGGCACCATTTGAGTTGACCGAGTATGCTGCGGTAGTTCATAAGGCATCCATTATCGAAGTTGAGAGTGAACAGACTCAAATAGGACGAGAGAGTAAGAAAAGAAAATTTGAAGGTCAGAAGGGAGGTTCAAGTGAGGGAAGCTATTTTAACAAATTTGGTAAAGGACAAAAACCCCAGTTTGGAGGAAAGTCAGGGAATAATAAGACTACCAGTGAGACTGTGAATCAGGGTGGTAGATCCACAGGAACCTTTCAGTCTAATCAATCGCGACCATCATTGCCAGATTGCAACACGTGTGGTAAGAAGCATATCGGAGAGTGTAAGATGTTAGAAGTAACTTGCTTTAATTGTGGACAGAAAGGACATTATCGGGACAGGTGTCCATCAGCTGATAAGAAGTGTTATCAATGTGGAAGATTAGGACATTTTGCTAGGGATTGTCGTTTTGGTGGGTCGTCTGCGTCAGGACAGAGTGTGACTGCTTCAAACCGGCCTACTGCTAGAGTGTATAACATGACTTTAGGAGAGGCATTGAGAAAGCCGGATACAGATGCAGGTGAACATTTTTCTAGTATTTAAATTTTTAGTGTAAATATTTGGTTAGGAATCAGTGTGGTCAATGAATGGTATAGGTAGGTTGATAATCTAGATAAGGAAAATCAGTATCTGTTGGGGTTTAGAAATTCTATGAAATGGAGAACAATAGTACTTTGAGGGTAAACCACAGACTTGTTTATATACGAACAGGAAATATATATTATAGGTAATATTTTCTTACAATTGTTTCAAAGAATCTTATTCTAGTCGGATTTCTGGAAGATTTTACAGAAACAAGATATAATAAGAGCAAAATATGTATATTTTATGTCATGATAGAGATCAACATAGGGATTAACCATAAGTGAGATACACTACCATTCAGGAGAGGCCAATGTGGTGGCCGATACCCATAACTAAAGAGGGGTGTTGATGAATGACAAGCAAGTTTATGTTGGTGTAATTCTGCGCAAACAAGATAGAGATATTATGAAGGAAAAAGGATGAAGAAAGTGATATAGAAGTTATAAGGTGTAGATAAAAAGGTATCTATGGACAATTCTGACGTGATTCCGGGACGGAATCCTTTTAAGGAGGGAAGGATGTAATAACCCTAACTTTGGCAATGCTACAGTGATCCTATGAATAGTAAATTTCGAGGATTTAGAGAAATGGTATATAGGTACTTTATAATGGAAACATAAAATGAATAAACAGAAACCATATTAGTGTTGTACAATGAAAATAAGTGACTCGAAATGACGTTAGATTTCAGAAATTCCTGAAACATGGATTTTGAGGATTTTGATTTCGAATAAGCTTCTATAGGACATTAAGGAGCATGGGAACATTATAAGAATTATATATTGAGGAATTAGTGAATTTAGGTTTAACCAAGGGATTATTAAGTTAAGAGAATACCAATGGAATTTGGATTGTTAAATGATTTCAAAACCACTGAGATAATGAGGTACATTCGAAACGAACCACAATTAGACGAATATGGAGATTAAGCAACCAAGATTTATAATATAACAAGGATACATACCCCATTATAATTACCAAGAGTACTAGCATTATAATTAAAAAAGAAAATCAAGAAAAAGGAATTATGATATTACTAAAATGACATCATCTTCCACTAACTTGTTTTTAAGGGTAGATTAGTCATTTAACTTGTAACCAAGCTTCCAAGATAAGCTAGACTAATAAGATTAGGATGTGATAAGATAGAAACAAGCAAAGCAATCTCTTCCCCATCCAAAAAGAGAAACATTCGGCCAAGTGAAGAAAAAAAGTAGAAAAATAAAAATAAAAACTAAAACCCTAGCAAAACTTCATCATAAATCAAGGGATAATTCATGGAGCTTCTTGGAGGATAGATCAAGACATATCTAAAGTTTCATAGCCATCAAGCATCATTTGATAAGGTAATAAAATTATTCAAGTTACTAGAAAGATGATGAATAGTGTTTTCTAAGTGTTAACCTTGTTTTCTTGATTTCTTTGCATGATCTAGGCTATACCAAGGTAGTATAAGAGCTTGGTGAGGTTATTCATGTTAGTATACTCTTTAAAGTTGATGATTAGCTTGAAACCCTAGCTTGAATCCTTTGGGTTTTGATGATTTTAGTTGGTTTCTAAGATAAGTAGTACTAAATCATGTAATCTTATTGTTATAGTTGTTTATGTGTGTTTGAATGGTATGGAAATTGTGTTGTGGACTTGGAAATCCATGGTTGGTATGATGACCACATGGTATATGTGATGGTGTATAAGGTGGATGATTGATTTGGAGGGGTTTGATTTTGGAAAGTATGAAAATATAGCCGTTATAATGTCCGATTTTCGTTAGAACGACAAACTGCCCTGTTTTTGGACAACAATGCAGTACGGTAGGTTACTGTCCAGCACACTTAGTGACCGTGAAATGATAGAGCTTAGTTCATAGATCGTTTTGATATAAGGTGCGTTAAAATCTGATGAACGGTTTAGGAGAAAAGTCAGTTTTAGTGAAAGACGTTCGATAACCGAGAAAATGTAATTGTATCAACTTTGAGGTTACAGTTACCATAGTTAGACAGTCTTGCAAGCCACGAAATTTTGGAATAGTGTAGTAGGGTAGTCAGAGGACCCTTGACAGTTGACGTTACATTAAAATTCGAGATCCATATTTTCTGAGAATTTTTATAGTTAAGTGTGGTCGTTAGGGAAAATGGTGAAAACCCCTGAAACTTCAATTGAGCTTATAAATGGTTAAGTCCTTGAACCTTTGGAGTAATAATAATACGTTAAACATACATTGAAGTGTAAAGGGTGTTGTTATACGAGAGGGTAGTGAGTAAGAGATGTGATATTCTAATGACGGTCCTTTTGTGTTTATAGAAATTCCGGAGGAGGAACCAGCCCTACTGTCAGGATACAGAAATCGAGGCAAGATCCTTCTATCCCTACTTTAAAAATTATTTATCTTCGGAATAATAATGATATCATGGCATATAATTATGTATATGTGATGCTTTTGTTGCTATATTGCAAAGAATATATTTTCTTGATTGTGGGAAGTTAAAGAGAGATGGATATGTTTCTGAAATATGAATATATAGATGATTACGAATGGAGCGAATATGCTCTAAGGTAAAAGAGATATGAAAGACAATGGTATCAGTTGTTATCTAGGGTTATATGGTTTATAATGCTATATTATAAACATTCTTTTTAGTGTATGTTATATACATATATTTTATAGAAGTAATGTGCGAGAATGGTAATGAGATAAGTGAATGACATATGGAAATGTGAAATGGTGTTGATAAATTGAATAATGATCTTATAAAAAGGGGGAAAGCAATAAAAAGCGTAAGAGGCTGTGTGCTGCACAGTCCAGCAATCAATCAATAAAAAGCGTAAGAGGCTGTGTGCTGCACAGTCCAGCAATCAATATTTTAATTCGGCCCAAGAGTTGCCGAAGGAGGATGTAGTGGTAGACCTTCCTCCAGGGGGATGTAGTGGTAGACCTTCCTCCTTCTACCGGTAGTAAAAAGGGACGGATACGGAGGGCGACTGATCATCGTGCCTCACGTATTCGGCAACAGTGAAAACCCCTACAATATGTGAATGAAGAATAAATGATAAAGTCAGATTGATATACTGAAAAAGGAAAATGATATGAAAGATGGAATTATTGTTATAGATGAAGAGAAACTGATTTTATATTCATTTATAAAAATTGTTACATAAGAAGGAAATGAGATGATGATAGTAAGAGATTTAAGTAAGTATTTATATTATCCTGAGATATTACACTGAAAGATTATATTGATTGTTATATTATTTAAGAAGAGAAACTGATACTGTATTATTCTAGATTTCCTTCTTATAATAGTAAGTGGATGATGTATTATTAAATAAGAGTTTTATTCTTCCTTAAGGTTTATAACTGCTTACCATTTACATATGTATATACATGTATACTTGGTCACATTTTTAAACTCTAGTTATAATAATATCTTGCTGAGCTATTATAGCTCACTCTTGCTACTTATTTATATACAGCTAGGTATGCCAATACTACGCAGAACACCCCGCAAGAGGGTAAGGGAAAGGCGACCTACTGAGAGCTCGTTAGCATCAGTCCCCGAGGTAGACGACCAGCGCAAGGGGTTTAGTGGTTTTATGTACATTAAGTGTGTAAGTGTGCACGGTTGTAATAAATTTGGTTGTTGAAATGCTTCTTGTAGAAGTATCACTCAACAATGTACTTAAGTATGATTCTGGGTTTGTAATAACTCTTTAATTCTAAACTCTTATTATGGTGAATGTTGTTCTCTGAGCATATGACTGGTGTGTGTGTGTATTACCGTGGGGTCATTTGCATAATTATTAATTATAAAAAAAAAACCAAGAGATATTGATTTTGAATGGAAGTTGGTTCGTGATGGCCCAAATTCATGACCCCGGATTTGGGGCTGTCACATGAATGGTCTCCTACAACCCTTACAATCCAAGATCTAAAAGAAAATCAAACATGGTTACTATTCACCCAATCTTTAACAATTTATAACTTGAATTTGGGTGGATGAAATGGCTTGAAATTACTAACATACCTTGTCTAGATGATGGAGATGACCTAGGATTTATGTTATGATTTATGAGTGATGGGAAAGGGGGAAGAAGAAATTTTCTTCTTCACCTTTTTCTTTGGCTGAGAGCTTTCTTCAAGGGGGGGGAGAGTGTTTTGTGTTTTGATTTTTTTTTTTTGTGGTTGAATGATTAAGTTAAGTGATTGGATGATATATATTAGTGTATATATAAGCATGGTACAACATAGGTATGGCTCCTAGTACTTCTTGTCTCCTCCTTTTTGAAAAGCAAGTAACTGGTTACTATTCCTCTTCCAAATTGCTAACTAGTTTGCTTTTCCTAACTACTTAGTTGCATGGGACTTGCATGCAATACTACTCCTTGTATCACTATTCTTCCACCAATGTTTGTCATTTAATCTTTAATTTGTATCGTATCTTAATTAATCTCTCGTAATAATATTTTGTCGCGTAGAGATTTCCCCTATATTCCTTAAGTACTAATGTGTAAATTCCTCGAATGTCCATAATTCCTTGTCATAATCCTTAATAAATCTTTTAACACTCTAATCATTCTCAAATCCCAAGTTTTATAAATCTTACTAACAATAAGACTCTTGCCTTCACAATCTCCCTTTTATCTTACATAGTGAATACAACAACACAGTTTCTCAGACAATCAATTCTATTAATCAACAGGGATGACCAGAAAGGTTCCATATTGACATTGCCACAAGATATTAAATAAAATAAAATATTACCAAAATTAGGGTTCTTACAGCCTCCCCTCCTTAAAAGGATTCCGTCCCGGAATCAGGTTGAAAACAGTTGGGGGTGCTTTTCACGCATTGCGCTTTCTAGTTCCCATGTTGATTCTTCGACATTCTGGTTCCTCCACAGGACTCTCACTAGTTTGACAACCTTGTTCCTCAGTACCTGTTCTTTTCTATCCATGATTTCTACGGGTTGCTCCACATATGTTAAGTCTGGTTGCAGATCCACTTGATCATGTTCTATCACATGTCGGAAGTCGGTATGGTAGGGTCGTAGCATGGACATATGGAACACATTATGTACTTGCTGTAAGCTCGGAGGTAAAGCCAATTCATAGGCTAACTTTCCAACTCGTTTCAAGATCTCAAAAGGTCCAATAAATCTCGGGCTTAGTTTCCCTTTCTTACCAAATCTCATCAATCCCTTCCACGATGATACTTTTAACATCACAAACTCTCCTACCTCATATTCTTTATCCTTGCAGGACTGGTCCGCATACTTCTTCTGTCTGTCTTGGGCCGCTACCAGCCGTCCTCTTATGAGTTCGATAGTTTCTCTTGTCTGTTGGACCAGTTCAGGCCCTAATATCTTCCGTTCTCCTACCTCTTCCCAACACAAGGGAGACCGACATCTTCGTCCGTACAAAGCTTTATATGGGGGCATGCCTATACTCGCATGGTAACTGTTGTTGTAGGAAAATTCGATCAACGGCAAGTGGTCGTCCCAACTTCCCTTGAAATCTATGGCACATACTCTCAACATGTCCTCGATGGTCTGGATGGTTCTCTCACTCTGTCCGTCTATTTGGGGATGGTATGCAGTACTCATGTTTAACTTAGTCCCCACACAATCCTGAAAACTCCTCCAGAACCTAGAGTTGAATCTTGGGTCTCTATCTGATACAATGCTCACAGGAACCCCATGCCTAACCACAATCTCCTTTAAGTAGATATCCACCAGCTTGTCGACAGTGTATCTCTCGTTGATTGGAAGAAAATGTGCTGACTTGGTCAATCTATCGATAATTACCCAAATGGCGTCATGATTAGTCTTGGTCCTTGGTAATCCGACCACAAAGTCCATCGCAATCTGTTCCCACTTCCACTCGGGTATCTCTAAGGGTTGCAACAATCCACTGGGCCTCTGGTGTTCGGCCTTCACTCTTTGACATGTCAAGCATTTACTTACCCACTCTGCTACATCCTTCTTCATATTTGGCCACCAATAATACTCTTTCAAATCCCTATACATCTTGGTGCCCCCAGGGTGAATCGAATACCTTGAACTATGAGCCTCTTGCAAAATCTCATCTTTTAATTCTTGAACGTTCGGGATCCATATCCTAGATGCGTACCTCATAATTCCATTCTCGTCCTTCTCACACCTAATTTCCTCGCCAGTCAAAATTTTCTCCATCGAATTCTTTTCTTCTTCTATCTTCTTTTCCTGGCATAACTTAATTTTTTCCAATAGCGGTGGTTGGACTTTTATTTCCTTTAGACTCTCTTGGCCAATTCCTGGTAACCTCACCTCAATCTCCAGCCTCTCAAGGTCCTTGATCAATTCGTCCACTGACGTTATCATCTTAAGCTTTTCCTTTCGGCTAAGTGCATCGGCCACTACGTTGGCCTTCCCTGGGTGATAATGAATCTCGCAATCATAATCCTTGATTAGCTCTAACCATCTCCTCTGCCTCATGTTTAACTCTTTCTAAGTGAATATGTACTTTAAACTCTTGTGATCCGTGTAGATTTCACACTTTTCTCCGTAAAGGTAATGTCTCCAGATCTTCAAAGCGAAAACTATCGCCGCTAATTCCAAATCGTGGGTGGGGTATCTTAGCTCGTACTCCTTAAGTTGTCTGGACGCATATGCAATCACCTTACCGTGCTGCATAAGCACACACCCTAAACCTTTATGGGATGCGTCGCTATAAATCACAAAATCTCCCTTATCATCGGGTAGGGCTAGTACTGGTGCTGTCACCAACCTCTTTTTCAACTCTCGAAAGCTTTCTTCGCAATTCTCAGTCCACACAAACTTCTCAGTCTTGCGAGTTAGCCGGGTCAAAGGGGCTGCTGTCTTTGCAAAGTCTTGGACAAATCTCCTATAGTAGCCAGCCAATCCTATGAAACTTCTCACCTCTGTCGGAGTGGTTGGTCTCTCCCAATTTGATACAGCCTCTATTTTGGCTGGGTCCACTAGAATGCCTTGTTCGCTAATCACATGCCCCAAAAACTGAACTTCCTTCAACCAAAATTCACACTTCGAGAACTTAGCGTACAACTTTTCTTCTCTTAATGCCCCCAATACAATCCTCAAGTGCTCTGCATGTTCCTCTTTCGCCTTGGAATAAATCAAGATGTCATCGATGAAGACTATAACACACTTGTCTAAGTACTTTTTGAAGACTCGGTTCATTAAGTCCATGAAAGCTGCGGGCGCATTCGTTAACCCAAACGACATTACTAAAAACTCATAGTGTCCGTACCGGGTGCGAAAGGCCGTCTTTGGTATATCTTCTGGCTTAATCCTTAACTGGTGGTACCCGGTTCTCAAATCGATTTTGGAAAAACAAACCGCGTCCTTTAGTTGGTCAAACAGGTCATCTATCCTGGGCAAAGGATACTTATTCTTTATGGTCACCTTATTCAACTCCCTGTAGTCTATGCATAATCTCATACTGCCATCCTTCTTTTTCACGAATAGCACCGGGGCTCCCCACGGTGACACACTAGGTCTTATCATTCCTTTATCCAACAGCTCTTGCAATTGAGTGGCCAACTCTTTCATCTCCACTGGGGCTAGCCTATATGGGGCTTTTGATATTGGGGTCGTGCCCGGGACTAAGTCTATAGCGAACTCTATGTCTCTATCAGGTGGTAGTCCTGGAAGATCATCCGGAAATACGTTCGCGAACTCATTAACGACTGGGATTTCCTGTAGGTTTGGCGCCTCCTTCTTGGTATCCTTCACGTAGGCTAAATAGGCTTCGCATCCTTTACGTAACAGCTTTTTAGCTTGAATCATAGTCAGGAACTTTTGGTTTTGCCGTTTTCCACTAAACACTACTTCCTCGTCCCCTGGCAGTCTTAAACTCACTTTCTTCTTCACACAATCAATCTGAGCTCCATGGGTTGTCAACCAATCCATACCTACTATTACGTCAAACTCTCCTAATTTAAAAGGTATTAAATCTACCCGAAAGTGTCGCCCTTCTATTTCTAGGTCGCAACCTGGACATACTTGGTTAACAGGAATAATTTCATGATTAGCTATCTCTACTTGCAGTTTGTCTCTCAGTGGTTCAGTCTTAAGGCCTAACTGACATACAAAATCTAGAGATATGAAAGACTTGGTAGCTCCCGAATCAAATAAAACATTCGCATTAACTGAGTTGAGTAGTAGGGTACCTGCGATCACATCCGTGTTCCTCACGGCATCTTGCACAGTCATGTTAAAAGTTCTTGCAGTAGGGGCCTTGTTAGAAGCAGTTCCACTCACTCTTGACGCAGCTGGCCCAGAGGACATACATTCCCTCATTCGGTGCCCTGGTTTCCCATACTTGAAGCAATTACCTCCGGCACTGGTCTTGTTACTAGTTCCTCGACAGGTGTTAGCATAATGTCCTGTCAGCCCACACTTGAAGCACTTCACATCTTGCAGGTTACACACGCCCGCATGTTTCCTTCCACATTTGTTGCATTCCGGGGGTGGGGCTCTGGGTGGGGTAGAGTAAGACGATCCCTGTGGTCGGCCGCTCTGGCCCACACTCCAACTTTCAGCTCTCTTGGTTCCAAAGTTTCCGCTGGGTTGGGACATTGTTCCTCGCTTAAATTTGCTCGGAAAGCTCCCTCCTGCAGAGTTTCCCTTTCGACTATCAAAATTCCTCTTCTTTCCTTCCCTCTCCTTCTGCATCTGTTCACCCCCAGCCTCAACAATCGATGCTTTCTGTACCAAGGTGGCATAGTCTGTCAGCTCAAGAACCGCCACACGATTCTGAATCCATTGCTTTAGCCCCAATTGAAACCTTCGGGCCCTCTTTACCTCAGAGTTCACATATTTCGGCACAAACCTTGACAGCTCAGTAAATCTTGCCTCATACTCGGCCAGCGTCATGTTACCTTGCTTTAGTTCCAAAACTTTCAACTCCATTTGTGTTTCCATGAACCTAGGGAAATACTTTTCCAAGAACAGCTCGCTAAACCTCTCCCAGGTCACCACACCTCTTCCTTCCAAATTCCTTTTAGCTTCCCACCAGTAGTTTGTCTAACCCTTCAGGAGATAGGTGGCGAAAACAGTCTTCTACCCTTCAGCGACTCCTAGTATCTCAAAATATTTTTCCATTTCTTTCAGTCAGGCTCTTGCCTCGACCGGGTGTGCAGTTCCCTTAAACTCCGGGGGTTTCAGGGATTTGAAACCGAAAGGCATTGGTATTCGCATTGTTGGGTGGTGGCTGAACCGGGGGACGGTCCAAGTTCTACCTGAGCAGGTCCATGAATTGCTCCAAAGGGTCTCTCCTTGGATTTTCCACCTCTCGGGTATCATCTTCAGCTTCCTCTTCATCATACTCAGAGTTATCAAACAAGTTATAGTCACTACTTTCATCCTCGCTCAGGTTCAAATCCTCTCTCTCTCGGTTTTGGTGGCCTCCCGACCCATGGTGGCTACCCTGGCCTTCAGAGTTGGCCGGGTGAGCTCGAGTGTTCATTCTTCTGGGTGGCATGATTCTGATAATAAGACAAAAATGGTTAGGGTTTTCAAATTATCCGACCGTATTTAGAGAAGTCAGGAACGTATTGTTCCTCCTTATACAGGGTTAAAATTTCGGAACTCGCAGTGCCCTTATGATGGCGATAAACTGTAAAACCTTTTTAGGGAAAGTCGTTACGTGGTTCGAAAACATTTGTAGGAATTTCCAAGATTTCAAAACTTCGTAACTTGTAGAAATATTTTTAAAATTTTAAATAAACTAAAACTTCTCTTCTTTTTTTTTTGCAAGATTTATTTTAAAAAAAATTGTAGGAACATTTTTGGAAAATGTAGAGAACAATTTTGAAATCGCATATCGTAAATTTGAAACAGCATGGTTGTATTTGTGGCTTGTAGCAATTGTATAATCACAGTTGTATATCAAAACAGTAGAGCATGGCATCGGAAAGTAAAGCAGTTGAGACAATATCAAGGAAACTGAAACTAAATAAGTACGGTACAAGGGTTGTCACAAAGTTTGGATGTTATAGCCAAATACATAGTTCCGATGTCAAAGTCTAGCAAAAGTGGAACAAATACAAGTACATCATTCGAATAGTCAGGGCTACACAAAAGTAGGGCTACATCCGTACATACTATCCGAAGTCACATCTACATATCTGTAGGTCAGTCTACTCATCCACAGGTCAGAAAGGACGCCACTGCACAAGTCAACTATCCCGCAAAATCGACACACTAATGTCATCTGAACCTAGGGGACTGAGCTATCAGTAACACATCACGGGGCCGCACCGCGACGGAGCAAGGTCCTCACTCGGGCAAATGCACGACGCACAACACGCCTAACATCCCTAGCCTGGATCACTCCGCCCCCGCGAATCCCTAATCCAAGAATCCTCTCGCGACTCCTCCTCTCAATCCTGTGGAGTCGAGCCCTAGTCCTCCTAGCCACAGCGGTCCTCATCTCAGCCTGGATCCTCAAGCGCGCCTCGCGCTCCTCCACTAGCGCTCGCCTCGCCTCATTAAATCTGGCCTTGGCAGAAAGTAATTCTCGGGTCATGAACTGCATGACATAGGCGTGCTCAGCGCACGACACCGGGGGTAGGTCCAGTGGTGGGGGTGGCATAACAGGAGCAGGAGCATGGGTAGGGTCACGCTCCTCCTCGCTAGAAGTATCCTCCTCGGAGTCATCATCTGAAGAAGTGAGGCTCAATGACTACAGAGAGGATGGGGGTGACACAACACGGCCCTCACCGGATCGCACACTCTCCTCATCAGTGGCTACAGGGGAGGGGGTAACAGGCTCAGGCTCAACAAAGGGCTCCTCATCGGGATCCTCCTCCTCAGTGTCCTCTATCAGCTCAATCATAGGGTCGGTCTCAGAGTCAGCATCAGTATCCTCAACAGGGTCCTCAATCTCACTCAGTAGTGCCTCATCATGCTCCCTCTCATAGGCCTCAGGGTCTGGTATCTCCTCCATCTACACAAGGGAAATAAGGTGGGTTACTAATCCATAAAGAAGGGTTTAAGGAGTAGTTCCCTTACGGGCCTTAGAAGTCAGGGCTATATCCGATAACCCGATTGTGAACTCGATGAGAGCTCTAGGTATTAATGGGATTATTATTTGTGTTATTATTATTCGTATTATTATGGTTGCTTTCCTAAATTACTATCGTTTCTGAGAACTGTAACCTTTTCTCTGATACCATTTCTGTGACGCCCCCAGATCCGGGGTCGGAGATCTAGGCGCTCACGGTCCATTTTCCATTAATAACATACTTGTTCTTGCACATAATATAAATAAAACAGCCATCGACCCCACAATAAAACTCGCACCGCACACACACACACACACAGGTCAGAGTCTCAGAAACGTCATACACTTGAATAAGCAAAAGAAAAAGTTTTAGAGTTATTACAGACCGAATTAAATAGCATTTATGCTACCAGCAACACATCGATATGAAGCGAAGTTGGCGGCTTGAAAGTTTGTTACGGTACACTGCCTTGCACAGGTCATACTTATAAATAAAACGTACTAACAAAAGTTGCCAACCAATCCGGCTAATGGGGCCTACCGGTGCAATCTCAACTGCAGCCTGGGGTCTAGTCACCTGCTTTCGAACAGTCTGACGGTGTCTTGCCATTTCTCTTAGCTGTTGTGTTTGTAAAATTTGAAAACAAGCAAGAGTGAGCAACTATAGCTCAGCAAGAATATATGTATAAGATAAGCAATATAACATTTCATATGTTTAGCAGTCATTAAACTCGTTTGTATCAACCGGTTATAAAATCACTTGTCGTTGTTGATAAATTTTAAAGGTGCACCAGTACGTGCCCTTGTTTTCAAAATAACCTTGCAGTTCTAGATACTGCATAGAGTCACATCTTTCTCATCAAAATCGAACACTATCGGCAACTAGCACCTAGGCCTGAGAAGCAGTGTCAAAGCATTTTTCCAAAATGGAGGAATGGGACTTAAAGAAAACATAAAACCTGACAGGGATTGACGATGATCAGTCGCCACATCCGAGTCCAATAATCTGCGGGTCTTCTCTACCGGTAGAAGGATAGAAACTACATCCATAACTATCCCCGGGTGAAAACTACATCCATAATCACCCTCGATGAAAACTACATCCGTAATCATCCTTCGGCAACACCTGGGCCGGAATAATAATTGATGGACCGCCTCGCTCACGGCCGCTTACACATCCAGGGAATCGTTCGTCAACGGTTCCCACACCTGCCAGAGTCCCTTTTTCTTTTTCTTTTAAAAACTTGATTTTGATTGAAATCAGAGTAATTGAGGTCTGACATCAGTCGACCGATGATTCTTGAAATCATACAAGAAGCAGAACCTGACCGGGGGTTTTCGAAAATGTTTTGAGTTCGAAAAAGTTCGAGTTTGAAAGTGCAATAGGTATCTTGGATTAGCTTTGTCTTTAAAATAGTGAACAATAATAATAAATGATATTTTAAGATTTAATATTAATAATTAATAAAATAATTATTCGATAAAATAAACTTTTAATCCAAGATAGGGTTTCGAGTATTTACGAAGATATGAATATAATACTTGAGTATATGATACTCCCCGAATGACCCTTCGGGTTTTCGCAATCTAGATACGATATAATAATATACCGCTCCCCGGCCAATAGATATATATGGACCGCTACGACCTCTATTGCTAGAGTCGTTGTCCGAAGAAAACATTTCAATCTAAGTTCAAGGGTACAAGCATATATGTACTTATACAATCTCAATTGCATCAATACTTCGATAAACATAGCATTTGATATAATTGAAAACTACAAACACAACAGTGAAATTCCTTGTATATGTATAAGTTTTGTAAAGTAAACTTGCCTTGGTTTGGTTGGGGTGGTCGAGCGTGCGGAGTGGAACGATCTATACATAAGCAATAACCGCTCGTTAGCACCTTAACAATATCTCTTTAATTACGGGGTTTTAGGGGGTACGAAATTAACTTAATGACTTCGTCTTATTACACTCTAGCCCCACTATAGGTTCATGTCATCACTCGATTACGCTCGTCACTTATTCGACTTAATTTAGTTACCACATTCGAACCATAACCATTACCCCTAGAATTATGCTCCACTAACGACTTTTTCTCTTGCGCGAAGTTTACTCTAGCATTTTTATAAAATTCAAAAATTTATATTTTAATCCAATTCTTTTTGGGTAGCCTTCACCACTGTATTTCCTAGTTTCTCAAATTTTTCCATGATCCCACACAAATTTTTAGGGGTTTAAACAAGGTTCACAAGGGGGTCACTTAGTGCAGTCCGGATTCCAGGAACATAATTTACTTCTCTGGCCATAACTTAAATCCTATACATCACCTAGTCATGAACCTTACATTTCCAGAAACTACATTCAAATAACTTTCCAAAAATATATGGTAGGACATCAGGGGACAACATTTGGGGGTTCAAAACCGTGTTACAAGACAGGTCATTGCTCCTGGAAAAACTCAGCAAGCACATACTACTTAGATCAACCATTTTCCACAATTCCACAATACAACCAACACCTAATACACTTAGTTCATGGTTCATAACACTCATGGAGATATATATGTTATCCATACTCATAAAAGTCACAATCTCAACATCAAAACTCAAGATCCAAGTCATCCAATACTTATACAACCAAGATTAGCTCATAAATACATGGATCTACTACCAAACATTATAAATACTACATAACCAAGAGGGTTTGTGATTTTTATACCTTCTTGAGCACCTAGGAGCCTTGGGTAAGCTTTACACAACTCAATAACACCTTGAATGGTCTCCTACAACCCTTACAATCCAAGATCTAAAAGAAAATCAAACACGGTTACTATTCACCCAATCTTTAACAATTTGTAACTTGAATTTGGGTGGATGAAATGGCTTGAAATTACTAACATACCTTGTCTATATGATGGAGATGGCCTAGGATTTATGTTATGATTTATGAGTGATGGGAAAGGGGGAAGAAGAAATTTTCTTCTTCACCTTTTTCTTTGGCCGAGAGCTTTCTTCAAGGGGGGGGAGAGTGTTTTGTGTTTTGATTTTTTTTTTGTGTGGTTGAATGATTAAGTTAAGTGATTGGGTGATATATATTAGTGTATGTATAAGCATGGTACAACATAGGTATGGCTCCTAGTACTTCTTGTCTCCTCCTTTTTGAAAAGCAAGTAACTAGTTACTATTCCTCTTCCAAATTGCTAACTAGTTTGCTTTTCCTAACTACTTAGTTGCATGGGACTTGCATGCAATACTACTCCTTGTATCACTATTCTTCCACCAATGTTTATCATTTAATCTTTAATTCGTATCGTATCTTAATTAATCTCTCGTAATAATATTTTGTCGCGTAGAGATTTCCCCTATAATTCCTTAAGTACTAATTGTGTAAATTCCTCGAATGTCCATAATTCCTTGTCATAATCCTTAATAAATCTTTTAACACTCTAATCATTCTCAAATCCCAAGTTTTATAAATCTTACTAACAATAAGACTCTTGCCTTCACAATCTCCCTTTTATCTTACATAGTGAATACAACAACACAGTTTCTCAGACAATCAATTCTATTAATCAACAGGGATGACCAGAAAGGTTCCATATTGACATTGCCACAAGATATTAAATAAAATAAAATATTACCAAAATTAGGGTTCTTACAGTATACTTGCCTCTGGTCCTTAGCAGAAAACAGAATCTACAAATAAATCCCTCGCACCTCGTCCAAGCAATTCCATGAAGGTCGTCTACCTTCCTTTATACGACGCCTCGATCTTTCCTTTTTGATGCACGTCACTCCAACTTGATTACGCCCTAATGGTACTGAAATAGTTACAAGAACTTATCAGTCCAACCTCGTACCTCGAGTGGACACAACATCAATTAATCACTGAGCCTCCTTAGGTCAAACTATAGGTGTCTTCCCTATAGCCAGCCACCCTTATATCAATTAATGCATATAACACCTTTAATCCTCGAGACAACAATTAATCCTCGAATTAAACAATTAAATCCTCGAGACACAATTAATCCTCGAATTAAACACTTAAATCCTCGAGACACAATTAATCCTCGAATTAAACACTTAAATCCTCAAGACACAATTAATCCTCGAATTAAACACTTAAATCCTCGAGACACAATTAATCCTCGAATTAATAATAATATAAAATAATTACGAGATTACCCTAGCGATTCCACACTTACATCCACTAACCCTCCTAAAGGTTCGTAACATCATAAAGTCATGTTCGTTAAGAATCCGTCTCGAATTAATTACCAAATTTCAATCATGCTAAGGTTTGTGTCAAAATCTCGAAAACTATTCCTACGCGCGATTCTCCACTCGCGCGCATTACACTCTAACATTTTTATAAAAATATGAAATTCGAATTTTCACTCATTTCTTTTTAGGTCAGTTACCCCACTGTAAAATCTTGCTTCTCAATTTTTACCACGAATTTACCATAGTTTTAAAGGGTCCAAACATAATTTACAAGGGGACAATTCTCAGCAGTTTTCTACTCAGAACATGTCTCACTAATTCGACAATATATCAAGATCCACAAATCTCCTGAAAATACACTTTATATATCTAGAAACTACATATCAAGACCCTTCCAACCAGGGGCGGACCTTGGGCTGGGCTAGGGTTGGCTCCAGCCCAGGTCAAGTTTTACGAGCCCATATAATATATACTCATGATTCTAAGTTTGCAGCAAGTTCAGCCCGGTTGGAAATTATATTAGCCCTGTTAATACCCATGTTTAGTCCAGCCCACTTAACAATTTTACAAGATATTAGCTTAGCAAAATTGGTAGCCCGTTTCAATTAAATTTAATTTTGTAATCAGCCCAAATCAAAAAGAAAATAATTCCACCCTGTTCTTAGTCTTCGTGGCTCCTTGCGTGTTCTCCTTCATCGAATCTTGCAATTTCAATTACTGTTTGTGTTGGTCCGTTGCAAATTTACAATTTTATAACAATGTGAGTTAATTAGTTACTTCCTCCGTCCCAATAAATTATATACATTGGGACATTTTAATGCTCTTAATTATTATAGTTACATAACTTATTTTTATAATTTCTTTTTTTTATATAAAAATAGAACAATCTTATTTTTATACAAAAAAGAAAGAAAGTTGTAAAAATAAGTTATGGAACTATACTAGTTATGCACCTTAAAATGCGTATCAGACAATCTAAAAAATGTATAGAAATAAATGGGATAGAGGGAGTATTTATTTGTTCAAATGTGTTGGTTAGTTAGTTTATGTATAATTATTTTTCTCCTTTTGAAGGTTTAATCTACACGTATATTTTTTTTCCTTAAAAAAGTGTATATCATTTTAGGTTAAATTTTGAAAAAAATGTGAAATTGAAATTTACATCATTGTTTTAAATTTTGATTTTTTTTAAAAAAAAATTAAGTATTTTTTCATGATTATATTTATCTAATTGTTATATAAATTCTACGTTCAAAATTCAAAATCCGTTACTTTCATAATCGTAATTTTATAAATATTCACTAAATTTTGATATTTTAAAATTTTGGACATGATAATATACGGTATATATTTTCATATTTATGCAAATTTTATTGGTTAATAATTACAAAAATTACAATGGTAAAAAAAATTATAAAAAAATATTTAAATAAGAGTAGAGAAAATATTTAATTATTTATATCAAAGTGCCACCTTACAAGAAAATTTGTAGTTTAACATTACTACACTTATGTTCTAAAAATTTTAGCCCAGGTGAATTAGAGATGCTGGATCCGCCCCTGCTTCCAACCATATAAGGTAGGTTTCCAGGGGATCAGATTTGGGTCTCCGAAACACAGTTTCAAACAGGGTTATTCGCAGATTTGTCAACAGCTCACTTTCTACAAGTCCATACACCTTCTAAAATTTCCACCCACTTCAATATCATCACAAATCCACCAAACTCAAATATTATATACTCATGTGACTTCATATAATATGAAAATAATTTTCATTATAACAATAATCATCAATATCCAAGGTTTTTCATAATTCAAACTCAATCTAACACTTTTAGCACTAGAAATTGTAAATCTCATCATACCAAGCTAATATCTTGCCATGGCTACTAGGGTTGAGAAATTATACCTTCCTTAGAGTCTTAACAACCTTGATCAAGTTTAGTAATCCTCAAGAACACCTTAGCTAGCTTTAACAACCTTCAACCTTCAAGATCTAAACAAACAAGTTTCGAATTTCCGGAGTCAGCACTACCCCTCTTGAAAGAACTGGAAAAACGAGGGTCTTAACATGCTTTTCTGGAAGAGGCTTCTAAAGAAGAGTTGTAGATCATCTCAATACCTTTCCAACAAGCTATAGAACACAATTTTCCAGTGAGTAACGAAGCGGCTATGGCAGTTTTAAGTGGCTGCTCCCTGCCTTGTCCGAAAATGGAGAAATGGAAGTGAAAACTTGTGCTAGCTTTTGGAATTGTGTTCTAAGTGATATATGTGATGTATATATATTGAGACATCACATGTTACCCCATGTTACTTGCATTATCACCATCACATTACTCCCATCATGTCTTGCATTTGCCACGTTCTTGACACAATCACTGCAGTCCCATGTTCATCACTGCAGTCCCATGTTACATCCACCAAGTGCTTGCCTAGCTGCACCATGTTCCTGCCACATCTTCACGTTCTTGCCATGTTTACTTAGCTGCTTTGCTCCATCACTATCATGTATAAATAGACTGCATAACAGTTCATGTAAAATCATGTAATTCACAATGTAGTCTCTTGTGTTTCCAGGTTGTTTAACAATGTAGTTCATTACTTCTCTTGTTCTTCATATTATGTACTCTATCTACTACATATCAGATTATACAAACAATATTATGGTATCAGAGAATAGGGAGGAAATCAAGGCTTAACAGCCTTCCTCCGATCCTTCTTCATTCCGCAAAGTTTTCATCATGTTTTTCTTTTCTGTATCCTTCAGTTTTTCTACATGGTATGAGATCCTATTTCTTCCACACAACCTTCTTAATCTAACCCCTCCAACATGGACTAAAATTCCCTGCTGTACGCATGAAACAGCAAACCATCTCACTGCAACCTTCTGCAGTTTTCTGCTTCTTTTCCAAGTTGAAACTCTCACTATGCATGGCACTACCCTTAATCTCCAGTTGCTTTGTTAAAAGTAAAACCTTTCTTCACTTTCTTTGTTTTGCAACTCACTCCATCACATATGTTTCCAGAAACATATAGTTGTATTCCCACTGCTGTCTTTCTCTTGACTTGCCAAGCAAAGCACCTTCTCCATCTTTACTCCACACAAACACCATAACCTTTCACCATCTTCAAACACACCTCTCATGTACAAAAACTCTATTTTCCCTAGTTAATAAAATGGTGGTCACTCTTTTTTCCCAAAGGGTTTTTTTTTTAATGAGGACCTTCCCATAACCCATTTCTTCATCCGAATAAAAATTTTCTGCAGTTTTTCGAATTTTTCTGCACCTTTTGCATCATATTTTTTGCATGTTTTTCCAGACTCAGCAAGCTGTCTACTGCTACTTCTCTTTCAGGCCATATTCTTCTATCCTTATCATACTTCCTGACTTCCATCTCTGCTCAGTTCAGCCTGTCAAACCTCCAGTTCAGGCTCCAGTGAAACCACCAACTCACGCTCCCACTCCTCTCCGTGTTTCCCAATTTGTTCATTCCAGAAGCCTTAAGATCAGATTCGATGCTTTTTAATCTCTCTTGGGTGAGATTCAATTCATTGCGTCAGATGTCAAGGATGATTTCTTTTTCGACAAGCTTCTCAGTTGAGTTTTGAAGTGCATCTCCCAAGTTTATCTTCTCCTGCCTCAGGATACTGCACTTTCTTTATCGTGCCATTATACACATCCTCCATTGAAGGGTCTGCACAACATCTCACGCAATACAGCTTCCTTTCTGCTCATATATCAAGTTCTTCATATTTATATAACACATTTTCAAACTCAGCCACACTGCCATCTAATTTACAAACACTCTGCACCATTGATGTTACCACAGTCCGCACCATGGACTTTACCACAGTCTGCACAAACAACAATCAATACCACAAACTTTTTCGAGCCATCGTCGCTCACTCTTGTGAAGCTAATCCAATATTCACCACAGAATCGCTCTTTACCTCAGTTTTTATTCCACTTTTTTCTGCAGTTTCTTCGAGCAAGTCTATAGCTGTTAATCGGCAAGTAGATAGCTTCACGTCCGGCATGTCTATAGCTGTTTTTATGGCATGTAGATAGCTAGTGTGTTTGAAAGCTTCCTTCTCCAAGCAATCTCAAAGAAGACTCTAAAAAAAAAATTGTGACGTTCAAGCCGGTCCAAGCACCGAAGATTACCTCATCCGGTCACTGCAAAAGCACCACCGAAGCCGGTCTAGTACCGATGTTCAACAACACTTCCATTGGCCCTTCCAACCAAGGGAGGATATTGCCACTTCCTTCTTCAAACCGGTCACTGCATCAAGCACCACCGAAGCCGGTCGAAGCACCGACAGTTTTACCTCATCCGGTCACTGCAAACGCACCACCGAAACCTTTCCACGACCGATGTTTAATTCTTTCTTCAAGTTAAATGCTTCCGTTTCTCTCCACCATTAACTTGAGGAAGGATATTGAGACATCACATGTTACCCCATGTTACTTGCATTATCACCATCACATTACTCCCATCAAGTGCTTGCCTAGCTGCACCATGTTCCTGCCACATCTTCACGTTCTTGCCATGTTTACTTAGCTGTTTTGCTCCATCACTATCATGTATAAATAGACTGCATAACAGTTCATGTAAAATCATGTAATTCACATTGTAGTCTCTTGTGTTTCCAGGTTGTTTAACAATGTAGTTCATTACTTCTCTTGTTCTTCATATTATGTACTCTATCTACTACATATCAGATTATACAAACAATATTAATAATGTATATGCAGCTATAAATCTGCCAACACACAAGTCATACAACAAAGTCCAATTTACTATAGCACTTTTTGAATTTGTAGTCCTTATTCCATAAAACATGGAACCATGTCTAGCCATATAGTTTGGTTACTAACACACTTTGGTTAGGTTGTAACTACTAGCCAACTACTTGGTTACTAGCTTGGACTTGGTAGTTGCATGGGATTTGCATGGCATGCATGTAATCTTGTCACCTTTGCATGGTTAGTATGTATTTTCCAAATTCCACAATATTCTAGATAATTCCTTAAACATTTTTGGTGGAGTTTTTCCTTCAATTATTCCTCCCAAAATCCAACTTCCTAATCCCAAATATATATACGGGTCCTTGGGTTTTCAAATAATTAAATCCATCACCTTGTCGTAGTATTCGTATTTATCGCTATCCCAGAAATGTACGAAAATAATAAAATAGGATTTTGCGAAATCCGTCAACATTTACATACACTTATTTACTCCGTAGATCACTAATACGGCTTCGAAATATCCATACCCTATCTGGTACATAGGGCGGCATGAAAAGTTTTTTAGTCCTCGAAATCACTATTCATCCAAAAAATTACTATTCACGTATATATTTATTCTTACGGAAAAAGTTTTAATTCTACCGGAAATTCGGGTTATTACAATGGCCGAAAGTTTTGGGGTCTCCGGAGAGCCCGAAAATTCGTGGGTCTCTTCCCAGGAGTAACACCCACTACCAATCAATCAAAAACTTACCTTGATTCAACACTTTTTGAAGAACCCTAATTTGAAAAGTGATTAAAATCAAAATACAAAGACATGGGGTTGTAGAGAATTGAAAGGAGAGTAACTTTTATAATTAGCACTTGTGTTTTTGGTGGAGGGTTTACCTTGTACTTGAGCTTGAATGGTAATGGAGGTGGAGAGAGTATTTTTTTAGAGAGAATGGGGAAGAAGAAGACACGGGGAGAATGAAAGACAGGGGGGGTTGTCCGAGGAAAAAAAAAATAAAGAATGGGGAGTTTGGCTTTTTGATCAAATAATTAACTCCTTCTTAAAATATTAATGATATCTTTTATAAACAAAAGCTTTATAAAATACCAATTGCAAAATAATTTGGATTTAAAAATAATTAATGGGCATCAATATTTAAAACATAAAAATCCTTTACCAAGAGTATTTTTAAAATATTTTTAGAGCCAATATTGAAAAAGATTTGAATTTTACAAGTTTTGATAATTTAAAAAGGGGAATATTTGAAAACTCATTTTAAAATACTTAAATCCAAAAATAATTTAAGTCTCTATTTTTAAAAAGTCTCCAAATGCACAAAGAGAATAAAATGGAAGTTTTCATGATTTTTACTATCTCCGAATATTTTACAAAAATATTGAAGAAAACTAAAAATCGTATTTTCTTATTTAAAAAAAAGTATTCAAAATTTAATCTAAATTTACCTTAATGCACTTAGAAATTATAATTACAGTATAAAACTACTAACATATAATCACATAATGGCACAACAATTGGAGCATATATAATATTTTATTATCAATTTAAAGAGTACGAAATTCCCAGATATTACATCCTTCCCTCCTTAAACGGATTCTGTCCCCAGAATCAGCTATGTAAACAAATGAGGGTACTGTTCTAGCATATCACTTTCTAACTCCCAGGTTGACTCTTCAACCCTTGTATTCCTCCACAAAACTTTAACTAATGCAACTGATTTATTTCTAAGCACTTTCTCTCTACGATCTTCTATTCTGATCGGTCGCTCTACATAATACAAATCTGGCTGAATTTCTACTGTCTCATACTCTATTACACTTAGTGTCAGGATGAAATTTCTTAAGCATCGATACATGAAAAACATTATGAATATGCTGCATCTGAGGCGGTAAGGCTAACTCATAAGCTACTTTGCCCACACGTCGAAAAATTTCAAAAGGTCCTACGAATCTTGGACTTAACTTCCCTTTCTTCCCAAATCTAGTTAATCCTTTCCATGGCGAAACTTTTAACAGTACTGAATCTCCTACTTCAAAATCTACTTTCTTCCTTGCTGGATCCGCATACTTTCTCTGTCGATCTTGAGCAGCTCGCAATCTTTTCTGAATTAGTTCCACGGTTTTGTAATCGCACACACGAGATATCTTGTAACCTAGCAGCTCTTGAGAACATAAGAATTTCTTGAGAGAGTTTTGTAACAGTTTTATATCATTCATAAATAAAGCTGTTGATTATTCATACTTGTGTTATTATATATATATAAGTCAAAAATCTTACAAGATTGTATTCAACCCCCCTTCTACAATCGTAAATCACTGGGCAACAACAATTGGTATCAGAGCAGACTGCTTAATATTAATCAGAAATGATCTGAAGATGTCGACTAGCAAGTATGAAAGTATCAAAATCCCTATTCTCAAAAAGACTGAATATCCTACCTGGAAGTTAAAGATGTTGATGTATCTGGAGGCCATGAAGGAATTTACGGATGAGCGGAAGCGTGATATAATAATTTATTCCGTAAAATCCATGTATCGGGCATATAGAAAAACATATAAAATGAAATTGCGGAGGAATCAAAACCTTACCTTGAAAAATCGAAGCTTTATAATCTATGGTTGCTAGTAGTTGCTTCTCAGAGTGTGAAGCACTCTATCGGTATCCACCAAGATTGATTCTTCGATGAAGCTTTTATAAAACTCGAAGCTTTATAAAAATGGAACTTTTCCTTCTTGAGAGAGAGAGAGAGATGAAGAAGATGGAGGCTAGCTCCCTTTAGGTTTTTCACAAAAACACAAGTGTTTTTTTAGAATGAACTATCTCATTTTATTTATAGGGCACAAGTAGGTTTTAGTATAATTAATATATCAATATATATTAATATATAAATCCCACACTTTATCTTATAAAAGGTTTAAATAATAATTAAAACTATTTTAATCATTATTATTTTTCTAAACTCTTTATAAAATAACTTGCTCTCTCAAAATACCTTCATCAATAAATTAATCTTTTTATGGTGTGACCCTGTAGGTTCAATATTAAGCCGGTGGTAGAAATAAATAATAATAAACTTTTTATTTATTATTTATGTGAATTCTAAAATTCATTAAATATAATTAACTGATTAATTATATTTATTCTACATCGTGAGTGATGCTTCTCAACATATCGCGACTATCCGGATAATATGAATTCACTGCTTAGAATACCAAGAACCTGTCAGTGCTAGTTACCGTACAATCAATTCTTTCCACCCTACAATATCCCGATTAAATACAAGGCATGGATCTCGTGTCAAGCCTATCAAATTTAAACATATGATTTCTTATTCATAATGCAAAGTTCATATTAATGCAAATTAGAAACTCCTTTCTAATTTCATACACTCTGGCCAGAGATTCCAGAACTCGCATACTAAGAATAACATAGGATATTCACTTCTTTACTGGAAGGGGTAGATCCTTTATTGACCATTAACTATCTCCATACACAAATCCCTATGCCCAGAATAGACCTAATGGATGTCCTTGAGACTAAGGACTAAACCAAAGCACAGTTCATTATATACAAGATTACTCTAACGATCTCAAGTCTAAGGACACTTGTACAACTATCACTCTGTGAACAACTATCGACACGTGAGTAAACTCCATTAGTTGTTCAACTTATCGAGTCGTGTTCAGTGAACTTATTCCTTAATAAGCACCTACATACTAGCTATAGTGTCACCACACAAATGCCTATGAGAACAGACATCCTCCTGAAAGGAGCAAGCATAGTATGTACCAATCTTTGCGGATTCACTAACTTCCAATTAGTTATCCTATGATTATGAACTGTTTAAGTCTAGAGTTATCATCTTCTAGATCTCACTATTATAATCTCATTATAATTCTAGAAGCTTTACTTTAAACCATGGAATATCTTATTTAAAACACTTTAAATAGATAAGGCCCGTAATAAAAACAAATAAGTCTTTTATTAATATTAATGAAGTCAAATAAGTGTACAAGAAAGTTCTTCCTAAATCATCATACATGATTGGATTTTAGGACAAACTCTTTCAATCTCCCACTTGTACTAAAGCCAATCTTTCTAGTATCTAATACCCATTCACTCATTATGACGATCGAAGTGAATCTGAGATTGCGGCTTAGTGAGTGGGTCTGCTATGTTGTTATGTGTGTCTACTCTCTCAATGTTGACATCTCTACTTTCAATGATTTCCCTAATCAAAAGAAAGCGCCACAAAA
This sequence comes from Kitagawia praeruptora, assembly GCA_037693485.1. Taxonomy (NCBI): domain Eukaryota; kingdom Viridiplantae; phylum Streptophyta; class Magnoliopsida; order Apiales; family Apiaceae; genus Kitagawia; species Kitagawia praeruptora. The sequence continues at coordinate 85,039,427 of CM075353.1, read as the reverse complement.
CAGTTTTGCAGCGTCACTTGCATCTATAAACTCTGCTTCCGCTGTTGAGTCAGCCGTTGTAGGCTGTTTGGAACTCTTCCAACTAATCGCTCCACCCTTCAGAGTAGACACGTACCCTAACATGGATTTGCTATCATCACTTTCTGATTGAAAACTGGAGTAGGTATAACCCTTCTATTTTTCAACTCAGATCCACTAAAAACAAGAAAAATATCCTTAGTCCTTCGCAAGTACTTAAGGATGTTCTTCACTTCTTTCCAGTGGTCTTCACCTGGATCCGACTGATATTTGCTCGTCAAATTAATTGAATGAGCAATATCATGCCTAGTACATAACATCGCGTACATGATAGCATAAGGAATCTTACTCATACGCTCTCTTTCCTCACGTGTCTCATGAGACATCTTCTCGGAAAGGGATACTCCACGGCTCATCGGTATGAGACCTATCGTGGAGTTTTCATGCTAAACCTTTTGTTAGGTCGAATACACAATATATAATCAAGTACTGTATGAATAAGTAACAAGAACACACGTTTTAACTCTTAAAACTGTTTGGAATTAATAATTCCTCTCTCGGTGATGTAAAGTATCACAGAGAGCTGCTTAGGTTACAAGAATGATATTCGTTCACGATGGATACCCTTCTAGGGTTAACCTAACTGTATTTATAAGATATACAGCTACGTACAATCGTAAATTGATTCTCCTAAAATTAAGCTATACAATTGATATCAATTACGATTGCTACACGTCTTCTAAGTCAACTCGATCTCTTTGACAGCTATCCAATCTTCAAAGATATCGCTTCCATATTAATATTAAATTAATCTTCAAACTCTGTTGACTTGTAGACGCTCCCAGTAGACAGACTTTAGCAAACTCTGTTCTCTCCAAGCTAACAGTGTTTGCGCTTCCATGTGTTCAGCTATCAGTGTTTACGCTTTCCTCTGTCAGCGTTTGCGCTTCCAGCAATCAGCGTATACTCAAACTCTATTACAACTGCTTTCAATAACAAGTTAAACTCTCTTTACCTGTAACACTTAAACACTGACATTAAATCACATCAATTATATTTAACAATCTCCCCCAACTTGTTCATTAGAAAAATGTACAAGTTCACAATAATTGATGATGTCAAAACTAACAAATAAAAACACAGTGTTTAACATATAATCAGAGTTTAAACTTGACTTAGCAAAATTTACAGAAAATTCGAATTACTTACAAATTCTGTCTACCTAACCTCCTCAAGATCTGGAGTTGTTCTGAGATAATCAATCAACAATCTCCTCTCAGCATTTTCAAGTTCAATCTCCATAGCTTGCTTGATCTCTCTTAAATCTGGATCATTCTCATCAGTTTGAAAAATAGCAGCCCTGAGATCATAGATCTTGTTTCTTCTCATTTCATTTCCCAATCTGATGTACTTTAATTCTTCAGACTTTACATTGAAATCCAGAACTGTAATTCCAAGATCAGTCTTCAGCTTTGTAGTTCCCTTCTGCATTTCAATCAGATTTCCATTCCAGTCTCTGTACTTTGGAACATACTTGTTGTATTTCATATGTCTATTTGCAAGATTCTGTACCATCTTTTGTCTGAGCACATTTGCAACTGATTGAGCTCTTTGATTTCTTACTCTGAAAATGTACAGAACATACTCTAGTTCTTCCCAGAATTTCAAATCAATATCATTCTCAGCAATCTTGAACACCGTTCCATCAGCCATGAAATATAACAAGAAATCCTTTCCTAAACTTTTCTGATGAACAAGCTGTACTGACTCCAGTCTGTCTAAACTCTCTTGAGTGACACCATGACCTGGAACAGACAATGAAGAAGGATCTCTGGGAGCAACATTCTATCTTTTATCTCTATGTGAGCCAATGCCTCCTTTGTTGTATGCGATTTTACCAGATAAAGCTCTACCATCAGTAAAATCCATTGAAGCTGTAGCTGGAGCTGTAGCTGCAAGACTCGAATCATGAAGAACACCTTTTCCAAATTTTGATTTCAGCTGAGAAGACAGTATTGGTGTAGTCACAACTTGTGTAGCAACAGAGGTTGTGTCTTCATTCTTCTGTACAACTTGTGTATCAATAGAGGTTGTAATTATCATTTTATTCTTGCTCTCTTCACCCATCACTCCTTTTAACTTCAGCTTGGCATCAATAGAAGACTTTCTAATCAGTTTTCCTTTATCTTCTTCTTCTTCTTCTTGAATACCAGATAATCTCTCTTTGATCTCAATTCCTTTCATTGCAGGCCTTGAAGACTTTGAAGCTTTAACAACTTTCTTCACTTTCTTGGACTTTTGAGCTTTTAAATGCTCTTTCTGCAACAGCTTTTCTTCAGCTTGAATATCCTCAAGTGTAGCTTCAGCATTCTCTTCACGAAAAAGTTTTGCAGCCAATTCTTCATCTGTTTGTGGATTATCAGAGAATGACAAATCCTTTGGCCTTGAACCAGAAGTACTCTGAGCATTTGTATCTACCACCAAGTTTGGCTTTGATCTTGTTGACCTCCCATGTCCTTGTCTTGACTTTTCATTCCTTAAGCCCTTATCAGCATTGGTACCTTCATCATCAAGATGATCTTTCTTTGACAGAGTTTGATCTTTCTTACACTTGGTTTTAGAAATTCTCTCCCCCTTTTTGACATCATCCCCATCTTGAATCAGAATTGAGGTGATTAACTCAAGAGAATTTGCAATAGAATCAACCTTCTCAGTCAGTAAAAGCTGATTCTTCTCAACTGTGCTCAGTCTGTCATTAATATTTGCTTGAGCTTTGGCAAATTGTTGAAAGAGCTTAGCATTAGCTAGTTGAGCTTTCTCCTCATGAGTAGCAACTTCTGTTCGAAGATCAACAATAGATTTCTGAGTATCATCAAATCTATTATTCAAAGTTTTGATTTGAATCACTGTGCCTTGCAAACAAGTGAAAATTTCTGGATTTTTAATCTTCTTAGAATTGGCTTCAAGAAACATTGCTGCCCTTCCAGGAGGAAAAATACACTCTGACTTGTACCAATCAGCAGTTTGCTTGGCCAAATAACCATCATCAATTTCATTAACAGAAGGCCCAGCAAAATCTGGTTTTTCACCTGTTTTCTGACCATCAGTCTGATTTTGTGGTTGTTCAACTCCTGTACTTTTGACTTCAACTGAATCACTTATCGACTCACTAGTAGAGGCAACAGAAGCATTGTCTTCATTTTGAGCAGCAACAGGTTCTTGAGCAACTTGTTTTCCTTTATCAACTTGAGTTTGCTCTGAAGAAAGAACCTTTTCTGGTTTATCAACCTCCTCACCATGAGCAGAAACATGATTAGCATCAGAGTTTAACTCAGTGTGTGATGCAACCACAGTGTCTTCAAGAACAACAGTAGGCCCATCAGCAACACCAGTATCAATAGAATGTGTAACCTCCATGAGTGGTGGAGTAGATGCTTCATGATTAAAAGAAATTGGAGTTTCAGCAAACTCTTCCATTGGAGACAAAACATCTCTAGCATCTTCATGTTCTTGAACCTTAGCAAATTCTGGTTCAGCAACCTTGACTTCTGATTCTGGTATTATAGGTTCTATGATAACCTCTGTCTCACCAGTAGGAATATCAATAGAGATGTTCTCTTGAGCCTCTTCAACATGCTCATCATCAGAATCAGTTAGAATAAGCCTCCTCCTCTTAGCTTGAGGCACTGCAACCTGTTCTGCATCTTCACTGAAACTTTCACTAGAACTTTCCTCAACCGATGGTGTTGAAGGTCTATTTGCCCTTTGTATGAATCTTCTAGAATAAACAGCCTTTGGAGATGTCTGTTTAGCCTTAGAATGTTTTGTGTTGATTGCAGTATGCTTCTTCCTTTTGGACTTAGATAGAGGTTGTGGGTGAGTAGTAGTGACAGGGTTTGTTGGTTCATTATTCATTTGGTCAGGTTGTGTTTGAGGTTCAGTTTGTGTTTGAGTTTGTTTTTGAGGTTGTGTTTGAGGTGATATGGGTTGATCAGTGGTTGTTGGTGTTGGCTCAGGTGATTGAGTAGGTTGAGATGGTATGTTTTCTGTACGATCAGTGGCTAAAGGTTCAGGCATAGGTTGTGGTTCTGGTTGTTGTGGTTCAGATTTTGATGATGAAGAGTCTTGTGGCTGATTGACAAAATTCTGTAAGGCAAGTGGCAATACGAGAGGAGGTATGTCCTTACCAACATCTTTGTTAGTCATATCAGAGAATATTCTCTTAGTGACTCGAAAAGGTTGAATTTCATCAGCTTCATCAATAGTTAACCCAGAAACACATGCATTGAACAGAAGTTGACAAAATCTAGCAAAGTAAACTGTAGTAGACTCTGACAACTTATCACCCAAATTCATTAAAACATATCTACCAAAATCAAAATTACTGCCATAGAGTAGAGAATACCCAATTTGCAGACTGTCCATTGGAATAGCATCCCAGTTGGTGACCTTCTTCTGAAATGTCCTGGTGATACAATCAAAGAAGAAATTCCACTCTTTTCTCAAATTAGGCCTCCTTACACTGCCCAGCTTGGCAAGTGATTCCATGTACCCAATCTCTGTTAGCATTTCTCTCAGATTTTGCTCAGAGACAACAGCATACGAAGTATGTGTGTCAAAATCCATGACGTCGCGAACAGTTTGTGGAGTGATCACAAACTCTTGTTCTTCATGAGAGAAGATGATAGACGGAGTTCAATTCTCTCCTCCTTCTATATATCTTGAGTTTTGCCAGAAATTAACAACCTGAGAAGCAGATAGAGTAGCCGGTTCAACCAGCGCTTGCCCAATCTCAGAATCTCGAAGAAAATTTTGCATAAGATGAAACGCCTCTGGAGCCCGGTCGTTCTCAAGTAAAGCTGCATAATTGTTAGGCACAAAACGTAGACCAAACACAGTGAAAGGTTTTGTTGCCATTGAATCAAGAAATAAGCAAAAAGCAACTATGAATATGATATGCAAGAAAGGTGTTTGTGAAAATGCCAAAGTGAAAAACAAAGGTGTTCTCTCTGTTTTGGTAAAGTGAATACGTGTGGATAAAAATGATTGTGGCAAAAAGTAATTTGAGTTGTAATTAAAAACTAAACTCAAACGATTTTACTTGAAAACATGCAACTGTTCCCTTGAAAAGTGTGAAAGTGAGACATAATGATGAGTGAGTGGGTGAAAGTGGGACACGTGTCACACATGCAACGATTCACTTAATACATGCGCAGTAAAAGCCATTATTACCGCTGTCGTTCCGTTTTTCAAGACACGTTACCACGAAATACACTAATTAACAGTTGTCAACTACTCCATTTACTCCAAAATTTTCAAATTATCTTAATGAAAATATACCTTAGAGTACATAACACAATCAATCAGTGTTTGCCCAATTTTCAATCTTTATCACAAAAACCCTTTCATAAATGCACAGTTGTGATTTTCGTGTGTGAGTAGCAGAGTTTACCAAATCAATTTTTATAGCATCTAATATTTCATAAAATCCATAAATCAAAAACAATAAACACTGAATGCACAAACTCTCATATTAAACACAGAGTATATGATGAATGCTAAACTCTGTAGTCCCTTAATTACAGAAATCTGAATATCCCTGTTCCAGTTTATGTTCATGATTATCCAAGTAAGCACACAGTCATTATAGACAAAAAGATCAGGAGATAAACATCAAAGCATCATTCAGTGAGTTACATGTCAAGGATTTTCTCACAAACTCTCACATCACACAAGTGTTTAAGTGAAGTGTTTACTCTCAGATTCAATCAGTAAAAGCAGATACTACCATAAGCTTGAATGTCCACCAAATCTATACCACTTCGATTACATATATGCACAAATCAAAAGGACTTTGTTCAGGGTTGTAATTGAGTGAAATCAAACAGATGAGAAAAGATATTTTTCGAATGAGAATTTCTAACTGAACAATTTATCAGATCAAAATGTTCAGTCAAATGATTAGTACATATTTGTACAAGATAATCAGTATATATACCCCTTTTTTTTCTCTTTTTTTTTTTATTTACATATATATATACTGAGTAATATATCTTTTCTTGAGTAATACTCACCTGCTTGAATTTGATTTATCAAAAGAATATAACTGCTCTTAATACTTCAGTATTCAAGAAAAATGAGCAGTTAATTTGGCTCAAAGGGGTTTACTAAGGGTAGTGTTTTATGAACAGTGTTTATGATCAGTGTTCAAAGATGTTTTGAACAGTGTTTAAAGAAAGATGGTTAATCCTAGTGCCTTTATCATTTTCATGCACACATATATCATGTAGTCTCAAGATGGTTTAATGCAAGTTCTAGAGCAACATACTTACTGATGAACATCACACAACAATAAAATCTGATTGATATAAAATGTATCAATCACTTAGTCGGCTCAAAATCTCACAGGGTGCAGACATGAACTGTTTCTCACCAAAATAAACAATGACACATCTCAAGTTTTAAAATTTTCACAAGTGCAAACACAGAATCATCAAGAATCAAGTATGACTTGGAAACAGAGTGTCACTAATCAGAGTTTAGAGTTCATCAATATCAGAGTTATTCATGAGAGGCAATGCATACAGTATTCATAGATTCAGAGTTTAGGATCAAATAAACTAAGAGATGCTCTAAATATGAAACAGTATCATGCTGTGTTAACTTACTGTGCAATTTCTGATTAGATTACAGTGACTCAGAAAGAATCTTGATTTTTCACTGAAAATCATGCTTCATACATTTTTCTTCATCGGTATTTTCATTCAGACAAAAATCAACGCAGAATTCACAGAGTTTTAACAAACGTATTAACAGTGTATGACCAACAATCATGCTGACAGAGTTTAATTAACAATATTCACATAGCACTTTAGCAATTTATAGAAATATGAGCAACACATTTTATCAGAAAAGTTTGAGTCTAACCAACATGTTTAGTCAAAACCAGATACCATTCCTAGTTCATTGACCAGTCTTGTAAATGTTGCTTCACTTAGAGGCTTTGTGAACACATCTGCAAGTTGTTGATCTGTAGGCACAAAGTGAAGCTCTATATTGCCTTCCTCTACATGCTCTCTGATGAAGTGATACCTGATGCTGTTGTGCTTGGTCATTGAGTGTTATACTGGATTACCTGTCATTGCAATAGCACTTTGATTATCACAGAAAATAGGTATTTTACTATACCTCAACCCATAATCCAGCAATTGATTCTTCATCCATAGAATCTGTGCACAGCAACTACCAGCAGCAATATACTCTGCTTCAGCTGTAGATGTTGATATTGATTTTTGTTTCTTACTGTACCAAGACACAAGTCTGTCACCAAGAAATTAACAACTTCCACTTGTGCTTTTTCTGTCAATCTTACAGCCAGCAAAATCTGCATCAGAGTAACCAAGTAGCTTAAAATCTGATTCTCTTGGGTACCACAGCCCTAAGGTTACAGTGCCCTTGAGATATTTGAAAATCCTCTTCACAGCTGTTAAATGTGGTTCCCTTGGATCTGCCTGAAATCTTGCACACAGACAGGTGGCATACATGATATCAGGTCTACTAGCTGTTAAATAGAGTAGAGAACCAATCATCCCTCTGTAGCTTGTCATATCCACTGATGAACCTGTATCTTTGTCCAGTTTTGTTGCAGTTGCCATGGGAGTTGTTGCAGATGAACAGTCAAGCATGCCAAATTTCTTGAGAAGATTTCTGGTATATTTTGCTTGATTAATGAAAATTCCATCATCTGTTTGCTTCACTTGTAAGCCTAGAAAATAGCTTAGCTCTCCCATCATACTCATTTGATATCTAGACTGCATGAGCTTGGCAAATTTCTTACAGAGTTTGTCATTAGTAGATCCAAAAATGATATCATCTACATATATCTGTACTAAGAGCAGGTCATTACCAGATTGAAAGTAAAACAGAGTTTTGTCAATAGTACCTCTGTGAAACCCACTTTCTAGTAGAAATTTAGCAAGTGTTTCATACCATGCCCTAGGTGCCTGTTTAAGTCCATAGAGTGCCTTGTCTAACCTGTAGACATGATCTGGATATTTTGGATCTACAAAACCAGGTGGTTGTTCAACAAAACTTCTTCTTCAAGTTTTCCATTCAGAAAAGCACTTTTCACATCCATTTGAAAAACCTTGAATTTCTTGTGAGAAGCATAGGCAAGAAACATCCTTATTGCCTCCAATCTGGCAACTGGTGCAAAAATCTCATCATAATCTATTCCTTCCTGCTGTGAATAGCCTTTAGCTACCAGTCTTGCTTTGTTCCTTGTGATCACACCATCACTGTCAGTTTTATTTCTGAAAACCCATTTAGTACCAACAATAGATCTGTTCTTTGGCCTTGGTACAAGGGTCCACACCTCATTTCTCTCAAATTCATTTAGCTCTTCTTGCATTGCTGTTATCCAGTCAGCATCTTTCAGAGCTTCTTCTACTTTCTTTGGCTCAGTTTGTGACAAGAATGCATGAAACAGACATTCATTTGTTGTTGCACTTCTTGTCCTTACTCTTGCATCTGGATCACCAATAATTAAATCAGGTGTATGTGACTTAGTCCATTTTCTTGCAGAAGGCCGATTGCTTCTGTCATCATGTGATCCTCCCCCTTGATCCATGCTCTCCTGATTTTCTTGGTGTCTCTCTTCATTTTCAGATGCTCCCCCTGAATGTCACTGCTCAGAATTTGAATGATCAGAGTTTGAATCAACAGTGTTTGATTCAGAGTTATCAATTGAGTCACTATCAGTGTTTGAGTTATCACTTTGATGTGATTCTTCATGCTCCCCCTCAACTGGTTCTTCCCTTGTTTCTGATTGAAAAGTTTCTTCAGTGTTTACCAGTAGAGGTTCAGAATTGACCTCAACAGTGTTTGTCAGATCTGTATCATTCGAGTTTAATAAATCTTCATTTTCAAAGTGCAGTTGATCATGCTCATTAACATCTTCAAGTCCAGTTATTTTCTTGTCATCAAATGACACATGAATAGACTCCATGATCACTCTAGTTCTCAGATTATAAACTCTGAATGCTTTAGTTGACAGTGGATAGCCAACAAAAATTCCTTCATCTGCCTTTAGGTCAAATTTGGTCAATTGTTCAGGATGAGTCTTCAACACAAAGCACTTGCATCCAAAAATATGAAAATATTTTAGATTTGGCTTCTTCTTCTTCACCATTTCATATGGTGTTTTACCATGCTTGTTGATCAGTGTTGCATTTTGAGTAAAACAAACAGTTTGAACTGCTTCTGCCCAGAAATATGTTGGCAACTTTGCTTCATCTAGCATGGTTCTGGCAGCTTCTATCAAAGTTCTGTTCTTCCTCTCCACTACACCATTTTGTTGTGGAGTGCCAGGTGCAGAAAACTCTTGTTTGATCCCTTTACTCTTGCAAAATTCTTCCATAGATGAATTCCTGAACTCAGTTCCATTGTCACTTCTGATTATCTTCACTTGATGCTCTGACCCTTTGTCCAGTTGGATTATATGTTCTGTCAGTGTTAAAGCTGTTTCATCCTTCTTTGCAAGAAAATATACCCATGTGAATCTGGTATATTCATCAACAATGACTAATGCATATTTCTTCTTTCCAAGAGACATTACATTCACTGGACCAAAAAGATCAACATGTAGTAGATGATAAGGATCAACAATTGAAGACTCGGATTTGCTTTTGAAAGAGGTTTTTCTCTGTTTGGCCTTTTGACAAGAATCACACAGGCCTTCTACATTCAACAATGACTTTGGTAGTCCTCTTGCAAGATCATTCTTTATGAGCTCATTGATGTTGTTCAGATTCAAATGAGAGAGTTTCTTGTGCCACTTCCAACTCTCTTCACTGGACATTCTTGTTGACAGACATACTGCTTTGCCATCAGTGTTTGTTGACAATTTTATTTCATAGATGTTGTTGTGTCTGTTTCCAACTAGAGCAACTTTCCCTGTAGATTTACTGATTACTTGGCAATATTCAGGCTGAAAATCTACATGATATCCTCTGTCACAGATTTGACTCACAGATAGCAAATCATGCTTGAGTCCTGGAACCAGAGCTACATTCGTGATGATGACATTTCCAAGATTAATATTGCCATATCCCAGTGTATGTCCTATGTTGCCATCTCCATAGGAAACTTCTGGGCCAGCCTTCTCCTCATACTCTGATAGCAGGGCTTTATTTCCAGTCATGTGTCCTGAACATCCACTGTCCACGACTAGGGTACTGACCCTGGTGCCCTGCAATCACAAACAATCACTGATTATTAGTTTTAAGGATCCAGACTTGCTTGGATCCTTTGACTTTCTTAATTCTGTTAGCTTTTGCAGCGGAATTCACATTAACAGAGTTTAAGCTAACTTTTTCAGAGTTTACATTTGCAGAGTTTACTTTAACCCATTTCAAATTTGGCTTGGGTTCATAGTAATTATAGTAAATAGCATGATAATCTCTGCAAGTGTAAATAGAATGCCATGTACTTCCACAGTGTTTACATAAAGTCTGTGGTCTAGTTCTCACATAATCATTTTTAACTGCAGTTTTAGAGGGCAAAGAATTAATGTTCTTATTCTTACTGCAGAAACTAGCAAGATGATTAGTACTACCACAATTAAAGCATGTTTTCCTGGGAGCTAATGAAGCAAGCATTGGCTTAATTCCTGAGGTTATGCCTACTTTACCATTTCTGTTTTTCTTAGGCATTCTCTGTTTGTTGACAGACTTTATCTCCTTAAGCTTATGCTTGAGTTGTTTATCTGTCATTAAGCCAATGTTAGCCTCTTTAACAAAAGTTTTAGCATATGACTCTTTAACAGCCTTTTTCTGTGCTTCAGTCTTAGGTCCACCTGTTCCCATGACATTACCCTCAGATGAACAATGTGGTCTAACTTTTACCTGATTTTCAAATCTAAGTTCATCTCCTACAGAGTAACCTAGACCTACTGTATCTGACTGAAACACTTCTTGAGTATCTTTACCAGAGTGTGTCCAAGTTTTAATGATGTGTTTAGTATCCTCCAATTCTGATTCTAGTTGCTTATACTTTCCTAGCAACTCCTGTTCAATAAACACTGCATCATCTCTCTCTTTTTGAATTTTATTCATGTTCTCTAACTGTTCCTCAACAAGTTTATTTCTTTCTTTGAGTTGAGAACACTCAGACTTTATCCTCTCATTTTCTAAAGTCTGATCCCTATAACTGATATGCAATGCTTTAAGATAAATTCTCAATTCAGTTATATTATCAGTGTTATAAGCATAGGTAGTTGGAGGTACCTTGAGATCATCATTTTCAGTCTGAGTAGTAGCCATGAGAGCATAGTTGACTTCTTCATCTGAATCTGAAGTGTCTGCCCAATCTCTGCCTTTGGTGTAGAGTGCCTTTTCAGTTTTACCCTTCTTGCACTCAGGAGCATAGTGACCCATCTCCTTACACTTGTAGCATTGAATTTCAGACTTATCTTTCTTACCAGATTTGAAGTCCTTTCCCTCAGATTTCTTGAAATTCTTCTTGTCAAACTTTGAGTAGTCCTTGGAGAATCTCTTTCCCTTCTTGAAGTTCTTGTATCCCATCTTCTTGAAGGTCTTTACCATCAATGCTGCCATTTGCATCATCTCTTCATCATCTTCAGAATCAGATGATCCATCTGTGTTTGAGTCAACATCAGTGTTTGATGACTCATTCTCTGAATGTATGACTAAAGCTTTTCCTTTTGCCTTTCTCCTTGATGCTTCCTTCTTTGATGGTTTCTCCTCAACCTTAAGAGCAACAGACTTTGACTTTCTACTAGATCTTTTGTTTCTCTGCTCCAATTCCAATTCATGGGTTTTGAGCAGTCCAAAAATTTCATCAATCTCTGTTTCACCAAGTTCATAATTATCTCTTATAGTGGTTGTTTTCACATCCCACTTTTCAGGTAGAGAGAGAAGAAACTTGAGATTTGAATCTTCTAAATCATACTCTTTGTTCACTAACGACAAATCATTGAGCAGTTTACAGAATCTGTCAAATGTTTCTGTCATGGTTTCATCAGATTTTGCCTCAAAATGCTCATACTCCTGTGTGAGTATGTTCCTTCTGTTCTTCTTAATTGCAGGTGTTCCTTGACATCTAACCTCAAGTGCATCCCATATCTCCTTTGCAGTTGTGCAGTTTATCACTTTATTAGACATAACATTGTCTAATGCACTATGAAGTAAATGCCTTACCTTCGCATCCTTTGCAATAGATGAAAGATCCTCAGCAGTTAGATCTTTCTTCTCTTTTGGAATTACTTTTGATTCCTCACCAGCAGCAGCAGCAGATAACTTTGTAGGTTTGTGAGGACCTTCATAAATTCTGTCCAGATATTCTGGATCTGTAGCCTCCAGAAACATGGTCATCTTCACCTTCCAAATTGCATACTCTAATGGCCTCAGTATAGGAACCCTAATTGTTTCATACCTACTAACAGTAGTAGGGGCTTTCTCAGATGGTGGAGGTATCTCTGCCATTGATTACTATTGTGTTTGGATCTTTAACTGTAATAAAGTAACAGATTTGGCTCTGATACCACTTGTTAGGTCGAATACACAATATATAATCAAGTACTGTATGAATAAGTAACAAGAACACACGTTTTAACTCTTAAAACTGTTTGGAATTAATAATTCCTCTCTCGGTGATGTAAAGTATCACAGAGAGCTGCTTAGGTTACAAGAATGATATTCGTTCACGATGGATACCCTTCTAGGGTTAACCTAACTGTATTTATAAGATATACAGCTACGTACAATCGTAAATTGATTCTCCTAAAATTAAGCTATACAATTGATATCAATTACGATTGCTACACGTCTTCTAAGTCAACTCGATCTCTTTGACAGCTATCCAATCTTCAAAGATATCGCTTCCATATTAATATTAAATTAATCTTCAAACTCTGTTGACTTGTAGACGCTCCCAGTAGACAGACTTTAGCAAACTCTGTTCTCTCCAAGCTAACAGTGTTTGCGCTTCCATGTGTTCAGCTATCAGTGTTTACGCTTTCCTCTGTCAGCGTTTGCGCTTCCAGCAATCAGCGTATACTCAAACTCTGTTACAACTGCTTTCAATAACAAGTTAAACTCTCTTTACCTGTAACACTTAAACACTGACATTAAATCACATCAATTATATTTAACACCTTTTAAGCACTTTCTCGATGTATGTACCTTGGGTAAGACCTATAATTCTTCTCGATCTATCTCTATAGATCTACATACCGAGAATCTAGGATGTCTTTCCCTAGTCCTTCATAGTGAAGTTCTTTGATAGCCACACTTTGACTGATTGCAGCTTCGGTATGTCATTTCCTATAAGAAGTATGTCATCCACATACAACACAAGAAATGTTACCGCGCTCCCACTAACCTTCTTGTAGACACATGGTTCATCTATGTTTTTGATAAAATCAAACTCTTTGATTGTCTCATCAAAATGGATGTTCCATCTACGAGAAGCTTGCTTCAATCCATATATGGATCGCAAGAAAAATCCGAATTGATTTGAGTAGGGCTACATGCAAAAAATTTCATCGAAGTCAATTCTTTGCCTTTGTCTGAATCATTTTGCCATGAGCCTAGCCTTGTAGGTCTCCACCTAGCCATCTACTCCAATCTTTCTCTTGTATACCCTTTAGCACCCAATAAGTCTAACGTCCTCAGGTGCTTCAACCAAGGTCCATACTTGGTTGGCATACATAGAATCCATTTCGGATTTCATGGCACTATGCCATTTCTCTGAGTCAACACTATGTCACATAAGGTTGTTTAGTCTGAACAAGTGTTTCCTCTTGAACCGTAGTAGTTTGTGTTTCATGAACTTCTTTAAGTTCAATCTTGCTCCCACTGTTCCCTTCAAGGATAAACTATTTTACTAAGAAGGTAGCATGTCTGGAGACAAACACCCTATGATCGGTGTAAAAGTGATACCCTAAAATCTATTTAGGATATCCCACAAACCTACATTTTACGGATCGAGATTCCAGCTTATCAGGGTCAACTTTCTTGACATAAGCTAGACATCCCCAAATCTTAACGTGTTTAAGACTCGGTTTCCTTTCTTTCCATATCTCATATGGAGTTTGAGGAACAGATTTGGAAAGCACCTTATTCAGTTAATATGCCGAGGTTTCCAATTCATAACCCTAAAGTGATACTGGAAGATCTGCATAGCTCATCGTGGATCGAACCATGTCTAACAAAGTTCAATTTCTCCTTTCAGATACTCCACTCAACTATGGAGTGTCCAGATGAGTCCACTCGGAGACTATACTATTTTCTTTGAGATAATCTAGAAACACACCACTCAAGTATTCATCTCCTCGATTTGATCGAAGAGCTCTAATACTATGTTTGGTTTATTTCTCTACTTCATAACTGTATTCTTTGAACTTTTCAAAGGCTTCAGATTTGTATTTCATCAAATACATATATCTGAATCTAGATCAATTATCTATGAAAGTCACGAAGTATTAAAATCCTGCCATGGCTTGCGTAGACATTTGTCCACATACATCTATGTGTACCAATACCAGCAACTCTCTAGCGCTCTCTCCATGTCCACTAAATGGAGATTTGGTCATTTTACCCAATAGACAAGACATGCATGTAGGATATGATTCAAAATCAAAGGGTTCCAGTAACCTTCCGTTATGCAATGTCCGAAGTCTATTTTCACTAATATGACCAAGTCTGTAGTGCCATAAGTAGGTAGGATTTTCATCACCCTTTTTTTTCTTTGTTTAATATGAAGTAAAACCAATTCTATGTCACATACATACAGACCATTATTTAAAGTTCCACTACCATAAAGAAAATTATCTCTGAGGATTGGATGTTTAATATTCTGAATAATAAATGAAAATCCATCCAAGTCTAACATTGGAATAGAAATAATATTCCTCACAATCGAGGGAACGAAAATAACAGTTATTTAAAATAATAGTCTTGCCCATAGGCATATGTAAATCAAACGACCCTACAGCTATGGCAGCAACTCTTGCTCCCTTGCCCATCCGTAGAATCGCCTTCTCTTCCCCAAGAGCCCTACTTCTCCTTAGTCCTCGCAACGAATTGCAAATGTGAGAACCACAAGTAGTATCTAATACCTAAGTAGAAGTTTGATTTAGTGACATGTCTACTTCAATCATAAACATATCTGAATTAGAAGTGGCAGTCTTACTAGCCTTCTTCACCTTCAATTCTGCAAGATAAACCTTACAGTTCCTCTTCCAGTGCCTCACCTTGTTACAGTGAAAACAAACAGCATATAGAAAAACATATAAAATGAAATTGCGGAGGAATCGAAACCTTACCTTGAAAAATCGAAGCTTTATAATCTATGGTTGCTAGCAGTTGCTTCTCAGAGTGTGAAGCACTCTACCGGTATCCACCAAGATTGATTCTTCGATGAAGCTTTTATAAAACTCGAAGCTTTATAAAAATGGAACTTTTCCTTCTTGAGAGAGAGAGAGATGAAGAAGATGGAGGCTAGCTCCCTTTAGGTTTTTCACAAAAACACAAGTGTTTTTTTAGAATGAACTATCTCATTTTATTTATAGGGCACAAGTAGGTTTTAGTATAATTAATATATCAATATATATTAATATATAAATCCCACACTTTATCTTATAAAATGTTTAAATAATAATTAAAACTATTTTAATCATTATTATTTTTATAAACTCTTTATAAAATAACTTGCTCTCTCAAAATACCTTCATCAATAAATTAATCTTTTTATGGTGTGACCCTGTAGGTTCAATATTAAGCCGGTAGTAGAAATAAATAATAATAAACTTTTTATTTATTATTTATATGAATTCTAAAATTCATTAAATATAATTAACTGATTAGTTATATTTATTCTACATCGTGAGTGATGCTTCTCAACATATCGCGACTATCCGGATAATATGAATTCACTGCTTAGAATACCAAGAACCTGTCAGTGCTAGTTACCGTACAATCAAATCTTTCCACCCTACAATATCCCGATTAAATACAAGGCATGGATCTCGTGTCAAGCCTATCAAATTTAAACATATGATTTCTTATTCATAATGCAAAGTTCATATTAATGCAAATTAGAAACTCCTTTCTAATTTCATACACTCTGGCCAGAGATTCCAGAACTCGCATACTAAGAATAACATAGGATATTCACTTCTTTACTGGAAGGGGTAGATCCTTTATTGACCATTAACTATCTCCATACACAAATCCCTATGCCCAGAATAGACCTAATGGATGTCCTTGAGACTAAGGACTAAACCAAAGCACAGTTCATTATATACAAGATTACTCTAACGATCTCAAGTCTAAGGACACTTGTACAACTATCACTCTGTGAACAACTATCGACACGTGAGTAAACTCCATTAGTTGTTCAACTTATCGAGTCATGTTCAGTGAACTTATTCCTTAATAAGCACCTACATAATAGCTATAGTGTCACCACACAAATGCCTATGAGAACAGACATCCTCCTGAAAGGAGCAAGCATAGTATGTACCAATCTTTGCGGATTCACTAACTTCCGATTAGTTATCCTATGATCAGGAACTGTTTAAGTCTAGAGTTATCATCTTCTAGATCTCACTATTATAATCTCATTATAATTCTAGAAGCTTTACTTTAAACCATGGAATATCTTATTTAAAACACTTTAAATAGATAAGGCCCGTAATAAAAACAAATAAGTCTTTTATTAATATTAATGAAGTCAAATAAGTGTACAAGAAAGTTCTTCCTAAATCATCATACATGATTGGATTTTAGGACAAACTCTTTCAGGCCACAGATTCTGATTATCATGATATGATCCATGATGGGCCTTATGTTCCAAAGAAACTGGTTCCAATGATAGATGTGGTTCCTGAACACTATGTTCAGAAAATCAAGAATGAATGGACACCAGAAGAAAAGATACATGTGCTGAAAGATGCAAAAGTAAAGAACATTTTGCATAATAGTCTTGATTCTGTCATGTTAAACAGGGTGATAGCATGCAGGACTGCTAAGGAAATTTGGGATACCCTGGAAACCCAATGCCAAGGTACTGAAGCAATCAAGAAAAACAGGAGGGCTCTACTCATACAAGAGTATGAACATTTTGATGTTAAACCTAATGAGAGCCTTACTCACATGTATGATAGATTTCTGACACTGTTGAACAATCTATCTCTGGTTGGAAAGAAGTATGATGCTGAGGACTCCAACACCAAATTTCTGAGGGCTTTACCTGAAGAGTGGGATACTCAAACCTCAATCATTAGACACCATTATGATCTTGAAGCTATGTCACTTGAAGGAGTCTATGGGATGCTGAGAACCCATGATCTTGAGGTTCAACAAAGGAAGAACAAGAGAAGCATTAAGGCAAAGTCTGTTGCCTTAAATGTTGCGACAAATATCAAAGGGAAAGGCTTTGGAGGTTACTCATATGCTGATTTTACAGACTGTAAAATAGATAGGAAAAGTACTTCAGGAAGTTCCAGGATATTCCAAGGCAATCTGCACCAGATCCAAGGCAAACTGTGCCAGAAAAATTTCCCCAGCACAAACTGCGCCAGGACATTCTGCCGATTTTGATTTCTTGCTTTATTTTCTTCGTTCTTGCTCCGTTTTCGCTCATTCCTTTTGAAATAGCTTCCGTCTTCATTCCCATGACTCACGGTCTTCAAGATAACATAGAGGAACACCTCTTCCGTCATTCCAATGATCAACTTGAACTTCCAAAATTGACGATAAATACCAACCCTAGCTGACATTTCACTAATCTGCACAACTAGACGAAATCACATTAAAAATACAACATACTTGAGTCCAAGTCACCAATTTAAGCCGAATTGAAGCGCTCCAAGTGGATATGAAATCCACTTATCACACCTCCGAACTTAAACTGATGCTTGTCCTCAAGCATAAACAAATATAACTATATACAACTAGCTAGTACCACTTCCGTAGGTGATCACGGTTGCATTTGACATATGCAACAAGCCATTTAAACCCCTAAGCAGCCCTAGTGGACGAGTAAGGTCTCGTGAGGGCCTATAGCGAATGTACCCACAAAATCCATCTAACTAATGCAAACTAGAATCCTATAAATGCATGAGTGCTACTAAATGTCAATGCAAAGATCCCATTAGAATAACCATAACCAACCCAACAAGCAAATATCTCAAAGAATGCAATACGTCCAAATAGAGCTTGACTAAATCCTCGTATACTAACAATACATGACAGAAACGTGCGTGTGTGCAATGTTCATCAATTATACTCTCAAAACTAGACCACAGACATAACTCATTTTTCGCCAAAACAATCACAAGTTTATAAACAGAGTGAACGCTAGACACTTCATGACTCGAAGACACCTCCATACTTATATGAGATAGACAAGGATTCATGCTTTAGTACAAACAACAACACAAACACATGCTTAACTGACCGTGCAATGGATGAGACCCCTAAAGGCTTATACAATAATACCTATGTAGCGAGCGTTGGGTCAGCAATCCCAAACCATGAAGGATTTAGGTTACTAGGACTAAGTCCCCTCGGACTTAATTTCTCGAGTATTAAAGAGCTCACCCTAGTCAATTCTGCATTTTTATTCAACAACTCTTTTTTTCCTGTTTTTTCTAGATTTTTTTCTCTTTTTTTTTCACACACATGGGATGAGTGCGTTTCGCTCCATCTCACCCCCCCTAGACTACTCATAATACGTGACCCCCAGCGAGAAGGCACACGTCAATGAGAGGCTACTAGCCTTTGACACCTAGCCAACAAACACTAGCATGAAATCCATGTTTTCCCCCAAACTTATACTTCAGTGCTCCTACATCATCAAGGGAATAAAGAAAATTCTAGACATAAACAAATGATTAAATCTTAACAACCAAACAAGGTATGACCTGATCTAGCTCAAAAGCAAACAACGAGCCTGTGTAAAGATTGTATTTCTGAAACATGCAAGTCAATTTCATAAGAACTTATAATCAGCCCTCTACTCATCATTACTACACTCAACTCAACATCGACCTATCGAACCAGAAACAGTCAATTCTTAAGGAATCATGAAATATGCCATGCAAATGCAACTAAAATGGACTCACATGGTGTATACAACAAATATGCAACAAAATGCTCTATATGAAACACTCATGCAATAATACATACAAAACACGAATGAATTACTACTAACATGCAAAATATGAGTACCTACATGAACACAATGATGACACAACACATACTACTACGTACCCTCAAAATTCACCCCCAAACTTAAAATATTCAATGTCCCCATTGAAGGTAAATAAGAGGATAGTAGAGAACATACCTAACACATGGGTTGCCTCCCACGAAGCGCTGTCGTTAATGTCATTTAGCCGGACACATCTGACTCAAATCATGGTGGCTCGAAGATCGCATTTGACTTGTCTTTAACAGAAGGACCATTCACCCATTGTTTGACCACCTTCTTGCCTTCTTCCCACATCTTTTCTAAATCACACTTCACCTTGACTTTTCCACCAATCGATCTTTTCTTTTTCTTCTTCACACCTCTAAAGTGTTTAGGCTTCTCCGTCGATTGATCAAAACACTCTTCTACCTCATCATCCACGATCCACCTTCTTAACACATTATCATCACATTCTTTAAAAATCACCAACTCATTATTCAAAAGGACATACTTCAAATGGGATGGAAGTTTTCCAAGCTTGACATTCGAGAGATCTCGAATAGAGGAATTGTCAATGGAATCACTGATATGATGCTCAAGCTTGTGCATGGCCGACTTCTCGCTCAAAAACTTATCAAACTCCTTTCTCTGTCTCGTATCAACCGTTTTCACGCTGAAACACTCTTCATCCTCTGTCGGAAATTTCATGGCCTTGAACACATTAAAGGTGACATTCTGGTCTTGCACCTTCATTGTAAGCTCTCTTTTTTGCACATCGATGAAGGTACGGCCCGTGGCTAGAAAAGGCCTTCCCAAGATTATGGGAATCTTCTTATCTTCTTCAAAATCCAGGATAACAAAATCGGCAGGGAATATGAGCTTATCAACCTTCACCAAAACATAAGTTTAAAACACTGGAAAGAAGATTAAAACTGGCCAAAAGCGGGAACCGGAATTAATCGATGCCTCTACCGATTAAGTCTGATTCCCGCTTTTTACAACACTGGAAAGAAGTTTAGAACTGGCCAAATAATAACTGGTAGTACCTGATATCTGAATTTTGTATTTTTTCCTATTAAATGCTTTCTCTGGTAATGCCATAGGATGATGTCTGCATATGCTCTCTCTTGATAGTACAGTTATTTTATATGATCTGTTCCAAATAAAAACTATCACGTCGAACTTTTCAATCCTATGTTAAGGTTTTCCATATTGACTATGGGCAAAAGGTCGCTTTGCCTACTGTATTATTGTAAAATTTCCGTTTAGCCTACTGTACTATTAAAGGGATCACTGTACTTTCCTTTTTTCCATTTACCTCATCGCCGTCAGTCAAAAATTCTATCCGTTAGTTTGACTGTTAAAATGATGACTGGGACGCACTGTCATCTTGCCACAAACACGCCACATCAGCACAACCCTAACTTTCTTTATAAAAAAATCATTAAAAATTATTAAAACTTCAAAAAAAATCATAAAAATTCATAAAAAAATATAAAACTTTCAAAAATATAGAAAAAATCATAAAATTATAATTTTTAAATATCGAAATTTGTTTTATTAAAAAAATCTAAAAAATCGTATATTTGTATTAAAAATTCTTAAAAAAATATAAAAGAAAACATAAAAATCATAAAACATTTATAAAAAATTATTTTTATAATTCTTTCATAAAAACATTAAAAATTGTAAATTTTTATTAAAATTTCATAAAAATCATAAAAACTATAATATATACTAATTTTACTTATTTTTATCCTAATCTACCCAATACCCCCCCCCCCAGACCCCCACCCCCTGTTTTCTTTTCCCCGTCCCATCATCTCTCTCTCTTTACTGTCTCTCTCTCCTCTCTTCAGAAACCTCCGAAATTTCAGAAACCTCTTCTGGGTTATCAAGTTTATGAATCTTTTTGAAATGGGTCTCTTTCTTTTCTTCAAAATCATGAAGATTTGGCTGTAAAGATTGAATCGTTTTTTGAGGTTTCAAGATTCTTGGAGTTGGAGTGGTGGGTCTTAGTTTAGGAGTCTCAGAGAGAACTTCTTTGACTGACTCTTCTTAGTTTATGCCTTTTTTTTAATGATTTTTATACTTTTTATAATTTTTAATGAAAAAATTATGATTTTTTTTTAAAATTTTTATAATTGTTTATGATTTTTATACTTTTTATATTTTTTTATGATTTTTACGATTTTTTTAATTTATTAATGAATTTTTATGATTTTTTTTAAAGTTTTTATGATTTTTTAAAGTTTTTATAAAAATAATTAGGGTTGTGCTGATGTGGAGTATACGTGGCATGATGACAGTGTATCCCAGTCATCAATTCAACAGTCAAATTAACGGAGAGAATTTTTGACTTAGGGCGGTGGGGTAAATGGAAAAAAAGTAAAGTACAGTGATCCCTTTGATAGTACAGTAGGCTAAACGGAAATTTTACAATGGTACAGTAGGCAAAGTGACCTTTTGCCCTATGGACTATTATACATCTAATACTGTTTCTCCTTAAAAAAAATATAATCTCTCTTACAAATTTAATTTCAAAGGTTTGTCTTGACGAACTTTAACATTAATGAAATTGATACCAGTACCTGTTTTCTTGCTGTTGTTTGGGTCATTTAATCGCATATCATCATACGCTCATGATGTGCCCCGTATTGGATGCAGCTAAATGATCACGTACCTTCAGGTTGTGAATCAGGAGAAGTTTCTTATGCTGGACTGAAAGACGGAAATCATACATTAGAGGTCTGCACCAAAGGCATTAATGGAGTTGGATGCTCTATCTATACATGGATTGTCGGTAAGTAACCCGTCCTTACCCTTTATGGGGTTTCCTTGTCAAATGTTAATGATAATTATTTTTTTTGAAGTACAGAAATAGCATCATGGAGTTTAAATATGTTTACACAAAAGTTTCAATTTCCATATAGTTTAATACTCTCCTAATTCTGTCAGTAATAGGTTCAGTCCAGAACTAGCTTCGTTAACCAAATATGATCAAAAATTCTGTTTTTGTTCAATTCGAATTTATTATGTAGGCATCACTCATTCTGATCTTATTTCGATATATTGGTACAGCTTTAAATAGAGATCTCATAAAAGAAAATTGAAATGCCAAGGCATTTATTGTCTAAATGTCTGTAGTTTGATATTCTAAAAATCTGTAATTTGTAATGTCTTAAGTGTTAGGAATCTGCCCGATTCCCGGCGAATGCTGAAGCGATTTGGTAAATATGTGTGCTTAGATCCCACAAATATACGTGATAGTAATGAAGCAACAAACCAACAATACAGTAAAAGAGACAAGAGATTTAACGTGGTTCGGCCCAGCCTACATCCACAAGAGTAACAACTTCACACTAGATAAAAGAGATTACAATATCCGGGTATCCGGCCCCTTGAATTTCATAAAAAAATTCAGCCCTACAATACCTATTATGTATATCCTCAACTCATTGAAGTGTTTATCTCAAAACCTCCCCCTATCACTGTTTCCCGACAACCTTTTCTTCTCTCCCTCTCCCAACCCGGACAGTGCCACACAACCTGATAAAAAGACCCCCTGCAGCGGGACCACCTCCGATGGCTGCAGTCAGACCTAAGTACCCTAAGGAATAGTTTAGGCACGAGGACCTTCTATCCCGACACTTCCTAAAAGCGGGCTAAACCGGCTTTCCTACTAGACGGACTATCTAGCAGCTATAGAGAGAGAATAGAGAATTTTGGTGTGAATATTATGAATGAGGAGAGGGGTATTTATTGGATGAAATGGGGGGGTTGGTGAGTGTGAATTTGGTGAGGTTGGAAAGAATAAATTGTTGGTTGTTGGCTGCCTAACAAACAAAAAACGGCTGCCTAACAATCTCCCCCTCTTTCCAAACTCATAGCTCTTCACTTGCACTCCATACTTGCGCCTTGTTAGCACAACTCCAACTTTTCCTTGATCCGTATCATTTTCTACGACAAAAACTCCCCCCAAGTCCAAGACTCCAAACTATACCCTAGTTTGCACATTCATTCTCGAATGCCCACTTGCTATACGCACAAGTGTACCATTGACCTCTATTTGTCCAACTACATACATGTGAAGCAATCTATTGTATACACACATACTCACTTGATTCACGTCGGCTAATCCCATATGTAGTCCATCACACACACAAGTGTGACCATCACACAAACAAGTGTGACCATCGATCTTTCATTTACTCCCCAACTGCATATTAAACAAATCAATCTGTTGCATGGTTCACTGCTCACTTGATTCATGTTGATCGATGCCCATATGCAGCTGTAACACACCAACTACTCGTTGATGTCGTGGAAGCCCTTCGACCAAGCATCCATCCCAGCAGTCTTTGCACCATCGTCTAGACTGGAAGGCAATACAACCGCAGCAGTATCCTTCAAGTCAATCTTCCCTCGTGCACGAGATAACCAGATTTTCGAAGTTCCAGTACGTTCTGGCCACGTACTAATCAGACGATATATTCCCCCACGTAGCTCTCCCTTTATCCGAACCACACGGCCTCTTTTTATATTCATAGCTCCCCCTACTACAGAGCATCTGTAGCCTTCTAAAGCTAACCGACCGATAGATATTAGATTCTTCCTCAGCTTAGGCACATATCTTACCCCGTTCAAGCTGCGAACTATTCCATCGAACATTTTGATTTTCACAATTCCAATCCCCTTGATCTCACAAGTAGATCCATCAGCCAAAGAAACTGTTTCATTCTTTGTATCTTGGAATTTGTCAAAATGCCCCCTCTCGGAACATACATGGTAAGATGACCCTGAGTCTAATATCCATTCTCCTGGAGAACTAGTGCCTCGATTGAAGACGGTGCAAACATCTTCACAATCGAGAGTAACCACAGCCAATGATGCATCTGGATCCTTCTTATTAAGCGGACAATTCGGCCTAATATGACCCCACTCCTTGAAACCAAAGCACTGCATGCCCTTTTCCCTGTATCTGGATTTACCCCTGCTATTGGTAGATCCTCTCACAACACCTCTTCCTCTATTATTTTGACTACGCAAAGCCAAAACTGTCATTCCGTCCTTGTCACCATCCTGGTTCTTCCTTCCAGCATTTGACAAAAGTGCTGACTGAACCTCCTCCATTTTTAACGTGTCCTTTCCGTACAAAATGGTTGTGACCAAATGATCGAATGACTCCGGAAGCGAAGTAAGAAGAATAAGGGCCTTATCTTCTTCCTCCAATTTTACATCAACCTTTTCAAGTTGATCAACAATACCATTAAACACATTCATGTGCTCAATAACATTGCCTTGAGCTGCCATCTTCATCTTGTATAACTCGCGCTTGAGATTTAACTTTGTAGTCAAGTTCTTCCCGAGATACAATGTCTCCAACTTTGACCATAATTCCTTTGGCGTGCTTTCGTCAACAACATTATTGATAATGTTATCAGCAATGCATAGTCTGATGGTACTCATGCATTGCGACTCAGCATCCTCCCAATCTTCATCGCTCATCTTTGTTGGTTTTCCCTCCTTCCCCTTCAAAGCCCTTGCTAGCTTCTGTTGGGTTAGGATATCCTTTACCCTTCTCTGCCAAAGAGTAAAACTTCCTTTACCATCATATGGAGTCACCGTGAATCCTTTAATACTTGCCATGATATCCGTTTGCACACACAAACCAAACCAAACAACTAAATCAATTGGCCAGGTAAGTGTAAGAAACAATGGGAGCACTTCCGTCAAAACGGCGCCAAATTAGACAACCACTTTTCTTAACGACTTTCCTTCGGCACCAATAATTTAGACACAACTATCTCTGATGCCAACTGTTAGGAATCTGCCCGATTCCCGGCGAATGCTGAAGCGATTTGGTAAATATGTGTGCTTAGATCCCACAAATATACGTGATAGTAATGAAGCAACAAACCAACAATACAGTAAAAGAGACAAGAGATTTAACGTAGTTCGGCCCAGCCTACATCCACAAGAGTAACAACTTCACACTAGATAAAAGAGATTACAATATCCGGGTATCCGGCCCCTTGAATTTCTTACAAAAATTCAGCCCTACAATACCTATTATGTATATCCTCAACTCATTGAAGTGTTTATCTCAAAACCTCCCCCTATCACTGTTTCCCGACAACCTTTCCTTCTCTCCCTCTCCCAACCCGGACAGTGCCACACAACCTGATAGAAAGACCCCCTGCAGCGGGACCACCTCCGATGGCTGCAGTCAGACCCAAGTACCCTAAGGAATAGTTTAGGCACGAGGACCTTCTATCCCGACACTTCCTGAAAGCGGGCTAAACCGGCTTTCCTACTAGACGGACTATCTAGCAGCTATAGAGAGAGAATAGAGAATTTTGGTGTGAATATTATGAATGAGGAGAGGGGTATTTATAGGATGAAATGGGGGGGTTGGTGAGTGTGAATTTGGTGAGGTTGGAAAGAATAAATTGTTGGTTGTTGGCTGCCTAGCAAACAAAAAACGGCTGCCTAACATTAAGTTATTATCTTTGCAGATACAGTTCCCCCCACAGCATTAGTTGCAGCTGCAACATCTTTTACAAATGCAACAAATATTTCTGTAAACGTATCCTTCAGTGAACACTGCAGTGGGCAAGGTGGTTTTCAATGTACTTCTGTAGATTCCTGCAACGTGAGTAGGTCCTTATCTGAATATATAATTGAATCTTTAAATGTTTGTTTTGCTTCCTTTGCTCTGTGTGTAGTTCAGCAGTATTATGTATAATACAGACATTTAGACAATAAAACCAGTCCACACAAAGTAATTGGATCCAGTCAGATGTATCAACTAGCTTTACGTTTTCTGATTACCGGAGTTCTTATGATTGAATCTGAGCAACATTATGATCTTTTGCAGCTTCTTGTTTATGGTGCGGGCAAAGTGATCCCAACCACACTAAACACCATTCAGCCAAACCTCACATATTCTCTCATGGTGAGTTTGGCTTCAAGTGTCCAGTATGGAAGAGTTATACTGGTCATGGATAAAAATTTCTGTACAGATGCTGCTGGCAACAAATTTGCAAGAAGTCAGAATTCATGGTTCTTTATACATTTTGGTGCGTGTAATTTCCTTTCTTAAATAATAACGCAGACTTACATTTCACAGTTTGATTTCCTTTTTGTCACTGACTGTCTGCCATCTTGAAATCAATGATGATACGTATTTAAACAGTTAGATAACTGTAAGAAATTTTATGTGCATTCTATGTACGAAAAATGTAGCCAAGTGTCTACAATTCAGTTACACAATAGTAATGAAGGGAGAATGTTGAAAAATGTAGTGTGTTCCATAGATAATATATATAAGAAGAATATTAAAGGAATTCTACGTTTACTACTGATATCTTTGTTGTTCCTAGTAGTTAACTTTGTTCTTTATTGGTTGGCTGCAGATAGGAGAAATGTGGTAGTAAACTTGAGAACTCATATACCTGAAAGGTTGCTTCAACTTAACCAAGAAACTAGAACAGTACAAGCAACAAACATGTATAAGAATTTGGAGTTGTATTTGTACTTCAATAAACCAGTTATCAACTCAGCCGCTGAAATTTCAAACTCCATCCACACAACTCAAGGATCGCTACTTCCTATAGTTGGTGATAGCCTTGGAAATCGCAGATTTGGCTTCCAGGTCACTTTGCTCATCAATCGATAATGCATGTCCTATGTTTATCAAGATATTATGTGTGCATATATAATTTAACATATCTCATCCCCCCTCCCCTCTTCAGGTTAATAATATATCCAGCCTGGCTATAGTGACAGTGAGCCTCAATTCAGATGTATTGGCTAGCAGATATGGGTCTACAGTTTCTCCAGTGGCACCAGTTACTTTTCTTTATGGTGTGTACTTGCTTGTATACAGAACTTCAATGAGATAGTCAAAACCAGAAGTTTTTTTTGTTAGGAAAACCAGAAGTTTTTTAAATTTATAATGGTACTGTCTTCTACTTGCTTATTGCTATAATTTTTTAAACTATTGTCTGATCATCAGATTCTCAAAGGCCTGCTGTAAGGTTGAGCACCACATCTAATATGAGAACAAGGCACAGGAGTCTGCCAATTTTGATAAGGTTCATGAAACCTGTATTTGGCTTCAATTCTTCTCATATATCTGTCTCCGGAGGCTATGTGCAGAGGTAAGCATAGTATAATTCAGGCTGTGGTGTATAAATAGTGTAATCATGTCATTCGTACCAAATAAATTGCGACGACTATCCCCAACATGGATATATTTCTACTAAAGCACAATCCATACAGAGGGGGAACTAGATCTTAGAAACACGAACACTTCATCTCTTTGATACTTCTTCTCTTTTTCTGTTTCCAAGCTTCCGTGAGACAGGTATGAGCTCGTATGGTGTAGACATTCATATTCTAGAAGATGGTGGTATTGTATCAATTAGTGTTCCCGAAAACAAAACTAAAGATGTTGCAGGGAATGGAAACCTAGCATCTAATATATTACAAGTGAAACACTGTAAGGATAAAATATTTTACTTCTTATACATTTTCTTTAAATCTCTCTAAATTCACTCAGAAACACATTGCCCTTCAGTACTGCCTTTCTAATTTTATTTTTTCTTACCGATAAATTGCAGATTCACTGCCTGCAATATCGTTGGTGCTTTCCTCCTTTGCAACTGCCACTTTTATATTGACAGCCTTGGCTGCAGGGTTGCTCACTATTTCAATTGCAAGTCTCCAATCCATGGGAGCTTTTGGAACACGATCTTCTTCATTGACTACTGATCCTACACGGAACCTCTTTGTATGATAATTTTTTCAACATGATTTCTTTAACAATTCTTCAATGACATGCCTGATTAATGCCAATACCTGCTATCTCCCTCTCCTCTCCCCTTCTTTCTATATGCGTGTCTCTGTGTGTTTAAATAGTGCATAATCTGCTTGCAGAAGATCCATACACATAGCACAATAACAGACACATCCTTCAGTTAAATCACTTGATAAGCATTTCACTTGGCATTCTGAATTCAATAGAAATGAAATGGGGTCTTTGAAAACGAATGCATGTGATTAAACGTACTTGTTCTACCAAGCATTTAACTTTTCCGTAGATCATTGTCGTGCATGCTAATAATGCTGTTTTAAAACTTGCAACTAGGTGCAGTGAATTAGACCCGAATTTATTATAAATAAGGCATATTGTCAATTGAAACAACAGCAGTGACACATAACTAATTGCTATTACTGTTTTCTTTAATTTAGCGAATTGCATGCCACATCCAGAGTCCCAGACTTTTGCACTCTCTAGATGGTTGGCAGTTACCCTGCCAGTCGAATATCATGAATTTGCCAGAGGCTTACAGTGGAGCATCCCTTACTTGTGCCTTCCATGGGACATAGGCCACACACAGTCAGTTGTAATGCCTCCAAGTTCGACTACAGACCCACATTCATCCAGCTCGAAATTTGTTGAGTTGGGAATTCCGAAACATGTACAGCCAAGGAATAAGTATGCGGATGTTGCTACTTCATTATATGGCTTGCCACTTTCTCCGGCAGAATACAGATCATTTTTTGAGGTCAGTCACCCTCTTCATACTCAGATATTTCCTTTCTCCATGTATGTTCATTTTTGGCTGATGGTCAAATCTGAACGCAGAGCCAAAATATTCCAGAAGCTGAATATATTTCAAGTGCCAATGACTCCGATGGGTGAGTTTTTGTGTAATTTTTATCTCATTGATATACTTCTAATAATATGCGATGTGGTTTGTGTAGTAAATTTACAGTATAAAAATGATGAATTTCACGGCAAATTACAATATGAGAACTTAAAAAGGTGAAAGCTGATAGGATAATTTCCAGGAACTTAATGTTTAGCGTTTTAAGGCAACTTGAAAGGAGGCCGTATATGTAATGCTAGTCCAGATCCATTTTCCGGAAAAGAAAGTAGAAGGAAAAACCAGTGAGTTAAATAATGATATAGATGGTGAAATAACTATCAGTGCAGGTCGAGAGTAAATACCCTTTTGTTCAATAACTGATTGTTCCCCATTTTTTATCTGTTCTAGATGGAGTGATTTCAAGAAGAGCATATTTTGGTTAGCTGTACTTGGTGGTAGCTTGTTATTGTTACATGTTCTCCTCTTGTTAATTCTCAAGTTCAGAAAAACGAAAACAGAAAAACAAAAGATCTACGGAGCACTGATTTTTCCAAGATTTGAGATATTTCTCTTAATTCTCGCACTACCTTGTGTCTGCGAAGCATCGGCAAGCCTGCTGAAAGGTAATTTTGTTATGATGCTCAATCAGTCAATCTTCAAAATTTACATTCTTAGGACTAGGTCTTGAACATGATCTAGTGCAAAATGTACAAAGTTTGATTAGTATTTCTGTTTTCAAGGAACGGGGAGAATATCTAATGCCTCAAATCTATACTATCATAAGAAGATCTGCAATGCATATAGCCATAGGTCATGTTCATATGCATCTACTATAAATGTTTATTTCTGTTGTTTGAAGAATTTGCAGCACTTTTCCTCCCAACTACAATATTATCTCGTAATTTCTAAAGAGAGTTCAGCTTAAGATTGATTTTCTTTCGGTTGGTAAATAATGTCTTGTATCTGCTTATATTTCAGGAGTATCAACAGCAGGGACTATAGTTGGGAGTCTATTGCTAGCAGCTGTCTCTTTCGCAGTTTTAGCTTTATTCTTATTCCTGTCGGCGGGGATAACATATGGGAAGCTACTTCAGTACAAAGAAGTGCATAAAGAGGGCCAGAAATCACACTGGTATCAAGAACTCATTCGAGTAACTTTAGGTCCTGGAAAAAGGGGCCAGTGGACGTGGATACACCAATCCAACTCGGTGAATCTTACCAAATTTGGACCACTGTTTGAAGACCTAAGAGGCCCTCCCAAGTTTATGCTTTCCCAGTTTGTTGCAGAGAAATCCCATATTAATGGTGATAGAATCATTGCCTCGGATGATGAAACAGAAGATGCAGACACGCCTTTTATCCAAAAGTTGTTTGGGATTCTTCGGATATACTTTACACTAATCGAAACTATAAAACGTGTTTGTCTTGGAATTCTAGGTGGTGCCAATTCGGAAAACTGGTCTTCAAAAGCTCCTACAATCATCTTACTCTGCATCACTTCTTTCCAGCTCTTCTTTATGGTTCTCAAAAAGCCTTTTATTAAGAAAAAAGGTTCAGTTGGTTGAGATCATTTCGGTTTCTAGTGAATTGGGACTTTTTGCTATTGGTTTTCTCCTCTTGGAGAAGACATTTTCGGCCAAGGATGAAAGGAACATCGGGATATGTATGCTTTCGTTGTTTATGCTTGCATTTTTGCCTCAAATGATCAATGAATGGTATGCATTGTATCGACAGACGCAACAGCTAGATCCAGCAGGGAAGTCATTATGGAAAGGTTTGAAAGCTGCATCAGTTGGATTTCTATTGTATTTCATTCCACAAAAGCTGATGAAAAACACGTACGACAACTTAGAACTTGATAAATGTGGAGATAAGGTACTTGTGGATCCTTCTTCTTCTTCTGGCGATAATAGAAATAGGAGCTCTGGTAGTGGAGCATCAAGTGGAAATGAGAAACCGTGGATGAAACAACTAAGAGAATTAGCTAAGTCTAGCTTCAGCAAAGATAGAAGTGGAACTACTCCAAACGATCCTTCAAATAGTGGCACCAGATGGAGCGGTAGCTTATGGGGTGCAGGTACTAGGGGAAGTCGGAGTTCATCTTTGAGTACCTCCGGAGATACCAAATCGAAACCAAAAGGATTGTACAAAGATCTAGAGGCCATTTTTGCGTCAAAGTGAGATGAAAGCATTCACCTAAACAAAAAATAAAAATCAACAACTCCTGGTCATGGAAACTTTTAGACCATCCCGAGGGATGAACATTTGTAAATATATCATTGTAACTCCTGGTCATAGATACCTCTCAAGGGAAGGAGCAAGAAATGGAAAATCCATTCAGCAAACCAGGCCTGATAAAGTAGAAATTTGAGGTCAAATTGTGTAATGTGGTTCCAGGCATGTATAGTCAATTGCAATTTGCATACCTTGCTTTGCTTCACATACAATTTTCTATATTTTATTTCACAGAGTGTACTCTACATTTCCGAACTTTGAATTTTATACATGTCAAATAACTCGTTACATGTTTATGGTTATTGATGCGTGTAGTAGTACTGTAGTAGTACTAATTATATCCTATTTATAATTGGGAGAGTTTAGGTGGTCTGATCGTCAGAGGTATGAAGGTAATTTCATTAAAAATTAGAAATGGGCTAGAAAATAAATGGTCCAACGGATTAAAAACTAAAACTATCCTTCCCTAACAAAAAAGTTAAAACTATGCTACCAATGGTATTTTTAATTTAACAAACAATATCAAAAAAAGATGCACTAAAATAAATAACATACGATAAAACATAAAAAACTAAAGTTAAAAAAAATTAATGTTTACTAAAATTAATACAAAATAATTTATAATAAAGTTTAAAATATAATTAAAAAAATCCTTACCACAAAAAAGAGTTTCAATGAAGCTTATTTTTTAAAAAAAAGACATAAAAAAAATTTAACAGTTAGATTTTACAATAAAAATGTTTTTAAAATTTATACTAACAAAAGTCAACAGAAATCAATAATTTAACATTTTATTATTTTGCAAAGATTTTAGATTCGGTACTAAAATTGTAAATAAATTAAAAACAATCCGAAAATCCAAAATAAAATAACTAATAGAGAATCTAAGTATAATAAGTACAAAAATTCCTATAATAATTTAATAATTTAAAAGTTACAAAAATATTAAATTTCATCAACAATAAAATTTAAAGTAAATTAATAAAGAATAAAATTAATAAAATATTCATCATCAACTTAATTAATTGTTATTATTATAAGAAAAAGAGTCGTAGTAGCACAAAACTTACACACAATTAACAAATAAGGATAAAATAGCAAAAAATCATAATAAAAAATAAATCATAAATTCATTCTTTATACAAAATAGACAAGTATACAAAGCCTACCATCAAAATTTCAGTAAATATGAAACATTAAAATATATTATATTTAAGTTTGACAACAAATATGTTTCTAATATTAACAAACAAGGATAAATTAGAAAAAAATCATAATTAAAAATAAGATGCAAATTAATTTTTTATTATATATAATAAACAAGTAAACAAAGCATATCATTAACTTCAATTTAAAAAATAATTTTTAAAAAAACAAGAATGTACATTTAATTACAAAACAAAAAAGAAGTTTTTAAGAAAATGTATGGTAAAATAAGATAATAAAAAGGTAATCAAAAAACATGTGACACCAAAATTCAACAAAATAAAATCTACAAAAAAAATGCCAATTCAAAAAAAAATCTAAATGTAGAAAACTAAAATCAACAATAAAATTTAATAATGCACTTAAAACAAATATACATTAACACAAAAACATAAAAAGATAGTACAATTTTTTTAAAAAAAAAGTACAATTGCATGTGTGTTCACAATTACATAATCACATATACATATATATAAAGAATAGTTAAACCAATAAACTTCCACATTTATAAAGTATATTATATATATTCTAATAAAACAGAAAAAACTTTCCAAAAAATATGAAATATTAAAATATATATATGTTTGGTTAAAACTTAAAATATAATTTACAAAAACAATCATTTACCAAATAAAAGTGCTTTAAGAAAAAATATTTTGATAAAATCATTAAAGTTTCTATTTTTAGGTTTGACAACAAATATGTTTCTAAATTTTAAATTAAAAAAATATGCGGAAAAATCAACTAATAAACAAATTCTTATTTTGCAAAGAAAAAACTTAAATTAAAAAAAGTGAACCAAATTCAATAAATAAACATATTTAAATTAGAAAACAATCTAAACACCCACAAAATAAATTTATATTAATATCTAAATATAGTACAACATAAAAATCCCAGATTTATCTAAACAAAACACATAATAAACACCACACATGTGAAATATATAAAACTAATATGAAAGAATAATCAATATTCAAACAAATAAAAAAACTTAATACCCCACATATTTCCAAAAAAATTAAAAAAAATGCCTTTAAAAACTATAAAAACAATATAACAATGTATCTAAAAATTTTAAGAAAACCGTTAAATTACCTAAGCAAAAAGATAAAAAAAAAATAATAATACATTATTACATGAATATAGTACTTATATATTTCACGTATATCATATGTAATCTTATAAAATAAAAAAATCAAAAATAATTATGAAATTCTAAAAAAAAATTAGCCTAAACTTTGAAATATAAATTATAGAAAAACCATTTACAAGAAAAAAATAAATGTATACTTACAAATCATATAACATATGTATTATTATTACAGAAAGTAAAAAAAAAAATTATTCAAAATGCTATAAAACTAATTTTTTAAGGAAATATTTTTAATCAAAATTGAACTATATAAAATAGTAATGAAGTTATCCGTGCATCGCACGGGTATCTATACTATATTATAATAAGCAAAAGGGTATAATTTGTAGTTGGTTACCCTTTTTTGGTTATTCCCATTTTTTGGTTATCACTCATTTATCATCGTTACATCAGCAACTCAAATAGATCATAACAGAGGTTCAAGGTTCGATTCCTGCTAATAACATATTAATTTATATTTAATACTAAAAATTATTATATGTAAAGATGTAAGTTTCGAATCAATAACATTTAAATTAATATTTATAATATTATATAATATTATAAATAAATTATAAAAATCTATATCTATACTATCTATACTATCTATACTATATTATAATAAGCAAAATGAGGTATAATTTGTAGTTGGTTACCCCTTTTTGGTTATCTTATCCCTCATTTATCACCGTTAGATCAGCAACTCAAATAGATCATGACCGTTAGATATAACAATACTAAAAGTTGTTATATGCAGATGTTCAAGGTTCGATTCCCACCAATAACATATTAATTTATATTTAATACTAAAAATTATTATATAAAGATGTAAGGTTCGAATCAATAACATATTTAAACTAATATTTATAATATTTTATTATATTATACCGTGCTTTGCACGGGTTATAAGCTAGTGTCTAATAATAATAATAATACCCATCGTTACATGTTATGGCTATTGGTGCGTGTAGTAGTAGTACTAATAATAATAATATTCATAATAATAATAATAATAATAATAATAATAATAATAATAATAATAATAATAATAATAATAATAATAATAATAATAATAATAATAATAATAATCCTTAAATCTTAAATAGATATTTTAATGAAAAATATTTCATAAATTGACTTAATTTCAAAGTTTGGAATATTAAGTATGAATTATGAAATAAAATCTATTATCTATTATATATATAGGCAGAGACGGAACTAAGGGGGGCACGGGGTGGCAGTCATCCCCCAAAAATGCTAAAATCTGAAAATTATATATATATATATATATATATATATATATATATATATATAATTCAAAAATCTTCATTTAGTCCCCCATTTTTACAAAAAAAAAAAATCATTTAGTCCTCCCATTTTTACAAAAAAATTCATTGTCCCCATTTTTTTTACAAAAATCTTCATTTAGTCCCCTATTTTTTATAAAAATCTTCATTTAGTCCCCCTATTTTTACAAAAAAAATCATTTAATCCCCTTATTTTTTTTTCAAGAATCTTCATTTGTCCCCTATTTTTTACAAAAATTTTCATTTAATCCCCTATATTTTACATAAAAAATCGGATTGGTCATCGAAAAATTTTCCGATCATCGGAAAATTTTCCGGTCCGATGACCGAAAAATTTGACCCCTTCAATATATATTCTTGGTTCTGTCCCTGTATATAGGTGTGGGATCAATTTTTTTTTTCTAAAATACAAACCTACAAACTTTTTAGGGTCATTGGATCAAAAAAGATCAAATGGTGGAGATTGTTTTAAAATTTATATGGGCAGCGGTATTATGTACTCCCTCTGTCCCATCCATTTCTTTACATAAAAAACTGCGTATCTGACACGCATTTTAAGGTGTATTTTAAAGATAGTTCTATAACTTATTTTTGATATTTTCTTTTTTTGTATAAAAATAGGATTGTTCTATTTTTATACAAAAAAAGAAAATATAAAAAATAAGTTATAGAACTATCCTTAAAATGCACCTTAAAATCCGTGCCGAAAACTGGTCCGTAAATGTAAATAACCTCCTGGGACAGAGGGAGTAACTTCCTAACGATTTTTTTAAACGTAAATAAACAAAAAATCTTTGTTTTTTGTTTGTTATTTGACTTCGGCCAGTTTGCGAGAGAACGAGAGAGAGAACATCGACAAGTGGTGTTAATCAGAGTTAGGTTTTGAAATGACGGTGAACGAAGGTTAATTGAGCTAAGTTCAGTTGTTATTTTCGTTGACTGTGTTTTATGCCTAGAATTCTTCGCTTTTTTCTATTTTTTTAACACGATTTGCTTCAATTGTACGTATGTGTGTGTATAGGTTGAATATATTGATTTTAATTTTTGTATCTGTTTATTTTAAATTAGCTGTATTTTGCTTTTCTCGTGTGTTAACAATGATCTGATTTTGTTTCTTCTGTTGCAGACAGAGATTTGATTCAATTCTGTGTTTGAGTGTTAGTTTCTCATTGAATTCTGCTATGGAGAAAAATTCAGGTATTTTCTACGATTTGTTATTTATGTTGAATCGTAGTTCATATACGTTGAATTTCTGTTGTAATTTTGTTTAATTCGTAAAATTTTGTAGAAATTTTGTATTTTTATGTTACTTTTATAGTTATTTTGGCGTTGTTGAAATGTTTATATAGTTTTGTTCAATTCTTCATCTATTTTGTTGAATGTTTATGGTTATCTTAGATTGTTCGTTTTTTATGTTGAATCGTAGTTCAAATACATTGAACTTTTGGTTAATTCGTACGATCTTGTTGAACTTTTGTGTTTTTTATGTTACGTTGGAGTTATTTTGTAGGTGTTGAACTGTAGATATAGTTTCGTTGAATTCTTCATCTGTTTTTGTTGAACGTTTGAAATTTGATTACTATGAGTTCAAATTTTATTGTGATTCTTTGTTTTTTTGTTATTGTTGTTGACTTGTAGATCATCTTTTATTGAATGTTTGAGTGTTTTTTATAAGTTTAGTTCAACTGTTGAATCTTAGTATTAGTTTTGTTGAATGATGTTGGGTTTCAACCCAATATGTGTTATGGGCTTGGGTGATCCAAGATATATATGGGTAAGGTAATAATTGTATGTGTAGACAATTATTATATATGCTATGTCTTGATCACTAAGTTGGGTAATTAGGTGCCAATAATGGGAAGACTTGTATAACAAGTATGGTAAGACATGTAGAACAAGTATGGTAAATCTTGGTGGCTAAGTTTTGGATGGCTATATATATACATAGTCATATTGTATTTGTTTGACGAGTGAATACTTAAGAGATGTAATCTTATGTATTGTTTGGGAGTTGCTTGAGCATTGTTGGCTCAAGTATCGGGTTTGGGACACCGTTAAGGTGTTATTGTTTTGATGTATTATTGATAATTGTTTGGATTAATAATACGAGTTGGGACGTGGGTGTTTCCACGTCAAATATTGTGTATGTTCTTGTTTTGATTTTACTTATTGATTTGATAGAGATAGAAGTAGAAGTAATACTTGAATAACGTGTGACTGCGTTTTGGTGGATCTTGTCAACTAATCAATTGGTGTGTATGTGTGTGTTCTGTATTGGTTGTTTGTGAATCTTGAATTGTGTAGTCCCCTAACAAGTGGTATCAAGAGCCAAGGTTCGGGTTCGAGATAGATGAGGTTGAGGGAAAGTTCGAGGTTCAATTGGTATAGCAGAGCATGATGGAGGATTTGCTGACAAGGAGGCTGCTAAAGCGGGTAGAGACAAAGTTACGTGCGGTATGGATTATTCCGTTCGCCCTTGCATCGTGGATCAAATCTTGATGTTCTTGAGGAGTGGGTTTCTCAAGAAGATGTTCGGACTCGAGATGGAAGAAGATGGAAGAGGTCATCGTAATTGTTTCAATTGCTTGATCAACCAGGTGAACTATTTGGGTAATACTACGGATGTTCTTCTAGAGGCCAAAGGATTGAGAAAGCAAGGATCAGGTGACTCAACATGTGGAAGAGCACTTGTGGTGGTTGATGCATGTGATTTTGTAGATGGATACATCGTTATGGTGAAGAACGATGGTTTGGAGGGTCACTATACAAGTTTTAGCGACACTCAATGTTTGGAATAACAAGAGGAGGTTCTTGTTCGAGGGAGGCATTGGTGAATGGACGTCGATGGCTTGATGATTACTGTTGTGACACGAAATCTAGGTTTTAATATTGCGGCTAGCGTTTACAGATAATTAATACTATGGGGAGAGCTTCGACCTTTAATGGATGCTTCCGTGTTTCGAGACTGATCGGTCCTCACAGAATGCCTACGTATCTCTGTGTTGTAGAGAATCAAGCCAAAAATGTAGTTTTGAGAATGAGGGGTCAGGCCCTTTATATAGGTGTGGGAAGCCTAAATTAGAGTAGATTTAGGTGTCTTGGTGGGCAAGCCACCGCCTTGGAGAAGGTTCCAGACTCCTTCCTTGTAGGAGTCTGTTTCCATGTTGAAATAGGTGCCTTGGAGGCTACTCCTCTTAGAGATAATATCCGTTTTTGACTCTTATTGCTGAGCTGTTAATTACCCTCAACATTAATTACGAAATTAATATTAAAATGGGGTTTCTGGCCTTATTAATGGGCTTCACATTTGGACCAGGCTAGGTCTAATTAATGCATCATTAATTGTATCTCTAGGGCTTATTTTTAGCCCATATCAGTTACCGTTCAATCCAATATGGGTATTGGGTTGAAGGGAAGGATTGTTGGGTTTCAACCCAATATGTGTTATGGGCTTGGGTGATCCAAGATATATATTGTGTAGACAATTATTATATATGCTATGTCTTGATCACTAAGTTGGGTAATTAGGGGCCAAGAATGGAAAGACTTGTAGAAAAAGTATGGTAAGACTTGTAGAAAAAGTATGGTAAGTCTCGGTGGCTAAGTTTTGGATGGCTATATATATATATATATATATATATATATATATATATATATATATATATATATATATATACATAGTCATATTGTATTTGTTTGATGAGTGAATACTTAAGAGATGTAATCTTAGGTCTTGTTTGGGAGGTGCTTGAGCATTGTTGGCTCAAGTATCGGGTTTGGGACACCGTTAAGGTGTTATTGTTTTCATGTATTATTGATAATTGTTTGGATTAACAATACGAGTTGGGACGTGGTTGTTTCCACGTCAAATATTGTTTGTATTCTTATTTTTCTTTTACTTATTGATTTGATAGAAGTAGAAGTAATACTTGAATAACGTGTGATCTCACTTTGGTGGATCTTGTCAACTAATCAATTGGTGTGTGTGTGTACGCTCTGTATTGGTTGTTTGTGAATCTCGAATTGTGTAGTCCCCTAACAAGTGGTATCAAGAGCCAAGGTTCGGGTTCGAGATGGATAAGATTGAGGGAAAGTTCGAGGTTCAATTGGTATAGCGGAGCATGATGAAGGATTTGCTGACAACGAGGCTGCTAAAGCGGGTAGAGACAAAGTTACGTGCGGTATGGATTATTCGGTTGGCCCTTGCACCGTGGATCAATCTTGATGTTCTTGAGGAGTGGGTTTCTCAAGAAGATGTTCGGACTCGAGATAGAAGAAGATAGAAGAGGTCATCGCAATTGTTTCAATGGCTTGATCAACCAGGTGAACTATTTGGGTAATACTACGGATGTTCTTTAAGAGGCCAAATGATTGAGAAAGCAAGAATCGGGTGACTCAACATGTGGAAGAGCACTTGTGGTGGTTGATGCACGTGATTTTGTTGATGGATACATCATTATGGTGAAGAACGATGGTTTGGAGGGTCACTATACAAGTTTTATCGACACTCAATGTTTGGAAGAACAAGAGGAGGTTCTTGTTCGAGGGAGGCATTGGTGAATGGACGTCGATGGCTTGATGGTTACCGTTCAATCCAATATGGGTATTGGGTTGTAGGGGAGGATTGTTGGGTTTCAACCCAATATGTGTTATGAGCTTGGGTGATCCAAGATATATATGGGCAAGGTAATAATTGTATGTGTAGATAATTATTAAATATGCTATGTCTTGATCACTAAGTTGGGTAATTAGGTGCCAAGAATGGGAAGACTTGTATAACAAGTATGGTAAGACTTGTAGAACATGTATGGTAAGTCTTGGTTGGCTAAGTTTTGGATGGCTATATATATATATATATAGTCATATTGTATTTGTTTGATGAGTGAATACTTAAGAGATGTAGTCTTAGGTATTGTTTGGGAGGTGCTTGAGCATTGTTGGCTCAAGTATCGGGTTTGGGACACCGTTAAGGTGTTATTGTTTTGATGTATTATTGATAATTGTTTGGATTAATAATACGAGTTGGGACGTGGGTGTTTCCACGTCAAATACTGTTTGTGTTATTGTTTTACTTTTACTTATTGATTTGATAGAAGTAGAAGTAATAATTGAATAACGTGTGACCGCGCTTTGGTGGATCTTGTCAACTAATCTATACTAATATATAATAAGTAAACTAGGGGATAATTGGTAGTTTGGTTGTTTGGTTCAACCAAGCAAATGGTGATCGTTAGATATTTAGCAAATAGATCGTAACCGTTAGATCTAATAGTAAGGAATATTCTATATTTAAATTTTTTTTCTAACTATTCAAGGTTCGAATCCCATCAATAACAAATTTACATTAAAATTTTATATTATTAGTTTTAAACAATACATGTCATTTATTTTAATAACTATTATTATTACTAATAATTTTATTAATTAATAGTACAAAGTTAAATTATATCCACAATAAATTATTTTATTCTATTTTTTTAATCATATAATTTTAAAAATATTTAAAAGTAAGTCGTGTTTTGCATGGGCTCAAATAGATCAAAACTGTTAGATACAACAATACTAAAAGTGATTATATACAAAGGTTTAAGGTCGATTCCCGCCAACAACATATTAATTTATATTTAATAGTAAAAATTATTATATACAAAAATGTCATTTATTTTATATTTAAAAAATTTATAATAACTAGCTTATAGTTTGCACGGGTTACTTTTAAATATTTTTGAAATTATATGATTAAATAAAATAAAGTATAATAATCCGCCAAAAAAGTATAATAATTTATTATGGATTTAATTTAATTTTGTAATATTAATTAATAAAATTATTAGTAATAATAATAGGGATTCGAACATTGGATTTTTATAAGAGAGATTTAAATATGGAATATTCCTTATTATCTCTGTATTGGTTGTTTGTGAATCTCGAATTGTGTAGTCCCCTAACAAATGATACATGTTCATGTTTATTTTACTGGACATATACTATTTTTTTTTCCAGCTCTTGCTGATATTGAGGACACTTATGGTGATGTTGATATGTGGGATGATTGTTCTGATGATTTAATTGTTGAGGATGCTGATTCATTTTTAGGAGAAGTCAGGGCCGGTCCTAGGGTAAGGCGACCAAGGCGAACGCCTAGGGCACCACCGGAACGAGGGGCACCAAAATATTTATGAATTCATAAAAAAGAAATTAAAGAGTTGGAGGGCATCAAATTCTTTATACATATTTTAGATTCTAAGTTGAAATCTCATGAAAAGGAATAATGATCATTTTGTAAGTACTATGAGTGCTTGGTTTGAGTTAGAAGTACATATGGAGAAGAATGAAACAATTAATAAGATTGAACAACGGATCAAATAAGAAATAGAAGTTAGTAAAGGTCCTCGTCATAGTAATTATAATTGTAAACTCTTTCTTGCAATAATTTAGCATTTCATGGAAATTCCAAATAAAAGTTGAAGAATTTTATACACAATTTGTGATAGTTAAGGATACATAAGGATTTGAACTTTTTAGCAAGCTTGAAGCAGTTCTTAGTGATCTTGGTATTGATGTTGACAATGTTAGAGGACAAATATATTTCATGATTTTGAGTTACTTATCAATTTCTTTGAATTTGCTGCTAGACAGAAAAAAGGGAAACGAGAAATTTTGCAACTTCATTTAAATGACATGTTGCTAGTGACATGTTCTGTACTTGAAGTTGGTTACTATAGTTAGTCACATACGGTCATAGCCCAACTAAATGATTCTAATATAAATGTGATAGGTTAGCATATACTTTCTCTGGCTATCAAAGAAGACACTAGCTAGCAA
This sequence comes from Kitagawia praeruptora, assembly GCA_037693485.1. Lineage (NCBI taxonomy): Eukaryota > Viridiplantae > Streptophyta > Magnoliopsida > Apiales > Apiaceae > Kitagawia > Kitagawia praeruptora. The sequence goes on along the minus strand of CM075353.1, from coordinate 84,997,824 downwards.
AATGTTTTACGGTGCCTAGTTTAGTTTAAAATGATGGTCAGTCGGAGGAATTATTGATAGAAGTGTGCCATTTTTATACGATGTTATATTCTTAACTTTAAGTTCAAGTTTTTATTTTATCACCATTATTTTTAGGGGTTACTACTCATAAACAATGCTATGATTACAATTTTATTGAGTGCAAACACGTGTTATTACTATCTTTTAATATTTAACATAAATGTATAAGGGGCACCATTTTGTAACTTCGCCTAGGGCACCCGAATCTCTAGGACCGGCCCTGGGAGAAGTTGATGATTCATTGTCGAGTCAGTTTATATCTCCTGGTTCTACAAAGTACTGGGTACCTAAATGTTCTTCTGATGTGAAATCTTTTGTTGGACAAGTGTTTCCAAATGTTAATGAAGCTATACAGTTTTATTCTGAGTATGGTCGTGTATGTGGATTCGACATTAGGAGTGGTAGTGAGAAGCAATTCCCTAATAAATGTATTCAATCTAAACGTTTGCATTGTAGTAGAGAAGGTTTTAATGTTAAACCTAGAAAGATGAGAGTGCTACATCTAGTTCAAACAGAAAGCGGAGACATGTGTTTAGTAGATGTGATTGTCCTTCAAAGATGACCATAAAATATAACAAGTCACACTTGTATGAGGTGACGTTGTTTGTGGAGCATCATAATCATAAGTTAGCTGGTACTATTGGTAAGAAGTTTTTTAAAGTGAACCGGTCGATGACTATTACGCAGCAGAGTTTTGCATTCAATGCTGCAAAATTGAAAATAGGTCGAATTAGTCTTTTGGTTTGATGAAAGAATTAGTCGGAGGATATGATAAGGTTGGTGCAACATCTGTGGATTTTAAGAATTGAAATAGAGATTTGAAGAGCATCACTGGAAATGCTGATGTCTAGATTCTGTTGAACAAATTTGAAATTTTGAAAGAATCTACTAATGGTGAATTCTATTATGATTATGATGTCCATAAATTTGGTAAATTAACGAAGTTATTTTGGGTTGATTCAGTTGGTCGTAGGAATTATGATGCTTTTGGTGATATAATGTCTGTTGATGCTACATTCAATAGTAACAAGTGTACTTTATCAATTGTCTTAATTATTTTCACTTTCTTTATTGATTTGGTTAGTGATAAGTTATATTTTTCTCACTTGTTCTTTCAGGTATAGTATGGTGTTTGTTCCATTTTGCGGTGTTGACAATCATAGAAAGTGTGTTACATTTGCTGCGGGATTGCTTTCAAAAGAAGATTTTGATATTTAACATGGATTTTTCTGATTTTTGTAAAAGTTACGGGTCGTCATTGTGACGCCCCCAAACCCGGGGTCAGAATTTGGTGCCACAAAACCAATACAAAGAAATATTACTTTAAATAAAGCTTAATTACACAAACGACCCCTCAACAAGGATCGACATGGTATGAAACAAGAATCTAAAATATATAAACTGTTACAACATCTATTTCTCATCTAGACATAATCTACTGTACCATCTAATCTCTAGCTCGATCCAAAACTGTATATGTACATGCTGGCTCAGAAATCTATCCTGCATAAAATGTCTCGTCACACTCGTTCAGTTCGCAAGACCTATGATCATAGAAAAATGTATTTTTTTAAAATGACTTACTCACCAATATTAATAGATAGTATTTTTTTAAGGATAGCATTACTGAACAATATCTATATAGATATGGAATAAAAATATTTGATTCTATTTAATACTCGCAGAATATCATATTCATTTCTATGGCCATAAATCAGATGCGGACAGAAAAAGAAAATCCATAATTATAAAAAAGCGAAATTAAGTTTAATAATAAAAAAAAGGTAGTATATAATTATCATTATGTATCCAGTGGTGTAAGGTAACACCAAGCATTTCTTTCTTCCGAAGAATCGAAGCTTTAAACAATGAATGCTAAGCATTTCCTTCTTCTATCCCTGCCTGCTCAGAGCCCACTACTAGAAAACTGTTAATAGACATCACAATTTAGACATCGGTTGGAAATGTCACCGTTGTTAAAGATGGTTTTGACATCGGTTTTGTATTTTCCGATGTTAAAGTATTTTTGGGACATCGCTTTCTTAAATAGGCGTTGTCTACTTAAGTTTTTAAAAAATATAGACATCGCTTCTTTAAAAAGCTGTTGTCTAAATCCGTGCTTTAAAAATTTTAAAAAAAAAGTCGTGCTCCCTCTCAGGATCTCCCTCCTTTCTCAAAATTCATTCCCCCCTTTTTCTCAAAATTCATTCCCCCCTTTCTCAAAATTCATCTCCCTCTCAAAAATAAAAAAACTCAAAACATAATTAATTATTAACTAAAAACTTAAACAAAAAAACATACTCCGTAAAACATAACCCACCCCTTGTCTCTCCAGTTTCCCCTCTCCTCTCCCCTTACCCTAATTAGCAAACCCGCCACCCCCACACCCCTTGTAAGCTCGAATTGTTTCGATTTGGGTATATATCAATTTGATTTTTGTGTTTCTTATATGTAGGTTTATATATTCGATTTGCTTATATGTATGTTTATATATAAAGCTTTTAAGATGGGTTTCCAAAGAGTTGAAAGGCTGGGTTCATGAGGAAATATAGGGGGGAAACCATGGTTTGGCTTGGATTTTGTTTAAATGGAGCTCAAAATCGATTTAAGGTACCGCTGTAAATTTTTTCAGATGGTTGTAGTTTGATGTTGTATGTTTCGATAAGTTCTTCATTATATACTCTAACGATTTGTACAAGTTGGTTTAAATCAATATTTTGGTTTCTGAGGTAATTCTTAACACTACAATTTGATTGTTATTTACTTATTTTGCAGTTTGAACTTTGTGGAGGAAGTGTTTGATGAATTGTCTAAGAGAAATAGCTACTATGATTGTGAATTTTTTGCAGGTATTTATGCCCTTGAACTTTAATCATGTATTTCTGCCCTTCAACGATTTGTTTGATGTAATAATGTGTTGTAAATATAGATGTTAGTATGTGATGATGGTTTAGTAGCATGATTAAATGGATTAAGGATGCTAAGTACATGATAATGGTTGTGTAAAAGTAGTGTTTCAGTTTTTACAAAGCTCCTGCCCCTGTTTTTGATCAACTGTTCGGACGACTCATTGCCATGTTTGGGCAGTGGGTTTGTATGGGTTGTGTTCTACTTGGAGTCTAGTTTACATCCTCGAAAGTTTCGATTAGTTTCGTTTAACGAGTACGGAATTATGGTCATTTTAGTGAAACGCGCATTTTATGTGCGAATTGGACAAAACACTGAACTTTAGAGAAGTGTTTCACCTAGCTAAACCCCTTAATTCGAATTTAAATTTGTATGTATGATGGAGCAATTAGCATAGATGATTTCAGAGTTGGTTTCATGTTAAAAGAGAAATTTTTTGATTTATAGTAAATATTTAACTAAAACGTGCGCAGTTGCATTTTAGAGTGCCAGATTTGTTACCCTGTTTTGGAGAGTCATTTTGATTGAGTTAAAGACCTGGTTTGTGTATGGACAGTAAATGAAAGTTGTGAATTATGATCTTGTTTAGTGGGCTACCAAGTTTGGAATGCTGTTAATTAATGGATAATGTTTTATTGTAGAATTACGGAGGTGTAATAATCGGAGATGATGGATAAGAGAAGCTTGTAAGGTAGTATTCTTGTTCATCATCTTATATCATCTTGTGTTTTACTAAACTTAGCAAAAAAAGTAACGAAGAAGGCTTAATCAGCGTGCTTGTAACTCAATTTGCATGTATGTCTTCCTCCTTTTCTTCACTCATTTTATTATATACATTTAATTATTACATGTACATGTTTCAGGCCAGAATTATTGGTTTCTGCCCAGAATTTTCAAAAATTCAGCTTGCGCAACTTGCTTTGTTTTGGCTATATCTCGAGCTCCAACAGTCCGAATGGGATGTGTAAGCAGTCATTGAAAAGCTTACGCCTTACGACGAGACCTTGATAATGTAGCTAGGTGTTGATATGGATATTTGATGTGTTGGATCTTGATAATGTAGGTGTTGATATAGATATTTGATGTGATGAATTTTATTGATAATAATAAATTTTATAATTTTGGTGTTTGTTTTATGTTGGTTTTGGTATTTTGGTTCAAGTCGATGTCAATAAGATGCTTATGAACAAAATGAAACTGATTTCTACAATAATATTATACATTGCTAAACTTCAAAAAACCGATGTCTATTGCTGACAAAGACAAGTGTTTTTATAAAAACCGATGTCTAAAACCATGATAGACATTAGTTTTTTTTAATAAACCGTTGTCTTAAATCATCTTAGACATCGTCTAAAAACCGATGTCTAAAGTCCTGGACCTTTTTCTACACATGCGAAGACATCGGCTAAAAATCGATGTCTAAGGTCCAATAACCGATGTCTAAAATGCTTATAGACATCGGTGAAAAACCGATGTCTAAAGTACAGGACCTTTCTCTACACATGCGAAGACATCGGTTTTTTTTTCAATAGACATCGGTTTTTCACCGTTGTCTAATGCAGTTTTTCTAGTAGTGGCCATAAACCCTACTCTACAACTGGCCAAGATCCTCACACAGCATGGTGCACAGGTCACTTTTGCCACCACTACCTCTGGTCTCAACCCTCTTCCCACCATTGATGGATTATTCTGCACCACAATTTTTGATGATGAGCAAATTAGTAATGAATCCAAAGATGTCGACAGCAACGTAGTCGCTGATGCCTTTTCTGCCTTGAAGCGCTTGGGGCCTAGAAAGTGTTCTGGTAAACACTTTCGATGCCCTCGAAAAAGATGTTATGTATTGGTTTCCTACTTTCCTGATATCAAGGTTTTCCCAGTAGGACCGTTACTTCCAGCTGCCATTTTTAATAAACATGACAAGTCGTTGGGGGGTAATATGGCTCGGTGCTCTACAGATAATTATTTGAATTGGATGGACTCGAAACCAGACAAGTCGGTGGTTTACGTGTCATTTGGAAGCATAATGGTGCTAAAAGAATCCGAAAAAGAAGAAATTCTACGAGGTTTAAGGGACAGTAAGAGGCCGTTTTTGTGGGTGATACGTGAGATAAAGGATGAAGAACGAGAGAAATATTGTGTTAGCGAAGAAATAGGATTCATAGTGCCATGGTGTTCACAACTGGAGGTTCTAAGCCACCCTGCCACGGGGTGTTTCGTGTCTCACTGTGGGTGGAACTCGACGTTGGAGAGCATAGCTAGTGGCATCCCTGTGGTGGGGTGTCCAACCTTCTTAGAGCAGGACACAAATATGAAGATGATAGAGGAGTTTTTTGGGACTGGAATAAGTACGAAGAAATAAGCTTTTTAGACCTTGAGCAACTCTTTATTAAGAACACAAATATCAGGTTCTTTGAGTTTTTTGGGGCAGAACAAATAAGCTTTTTTAGACCTTGAGCAACTCTTGATTGGGCTTCTAAGAAGAAAGGACTATACTGATCGGAATGTTGAAAGTGGAATAAGACAATTGGAACAAATATTTAGCTCTAAAAAAGCTCTCATTGTCCTCGATGATTTGCACCAATCAATCTATTCGGAATTGCTTGTAAGGCTTTGCAACTTGTTTTCTGCTGAAAGTAGAATTATTATTACAACAAGAGATGCAAACCTGCTTACTCAGTTAAGAGTAGATATTTCGCAAGTAGATGTATACATGGTGAAAGAATTGGGAGAAATTGATTCCTTAAAGCTCTTTAGCATCATGCCTTCCGAGAACTAACGCCACCTGAAAGTTTTATGAAGCTCACAGTAAGGTTTGTAACTTATGCTGGAGGTATTCCATTAGCTATCAAAGTGTTGGGTTCATCTTTGCATGGTAGGACTCAAGTGTCATGTTGGAAAGCTAAACTTGAAAAGGTTGGAAAAATTCCATAGAAAGAGATACAGGAAATCCTTCAACTGAGCTACGATGAATTAGATTACTTTCCAGATGCTGGAATGGAATACCAATTCTAGTGGAAACATGTCTACTAACTACTTAAGGATTCAGTCTCAAATAAAATAATATTTATGTTCACGAGCACCAAAGTTCTCAAACTTTATTGGTGGCCTCATAGTTGTAGGCCATTTTACTTTAAAGAGAAAATGACCCATTTGTTATGTATGAACAAGAGATTTTAAGAGCAAGATTTCAAGCAGGCTTCTATTTTGGAAAAAATAAATAAAAAGCTGAAATTTTGAAGCTTGGTTGGGAGTACCCAAGAAAAGAGTGAGCAGTACAGATTAATTAGAGATGCAATGGAGAATAGATCTGCAAATATGATTCGTGTTTGGTCAGGTTGAATTTAATGGTAAATGAAATGAAGTTTTTCCTCCACCGTATCATTCCAGATGTAAACCTTACATTTCAGTTGCACACACTCAGGTCTCCGATGCTTCTTCGGCCAAATACGATATATGACGAGTCCAGAAGTGCTAAATCTGCATCTCATGCCTGATTTGCACTTGAGCTCATCAGAGATTTAAATTTAAAGTTTTGATTTCCCCTATCAAATTTTTGTTAGCATGATGTTTTGATGATGAATACAAATGTTGCTTGTGAATATTTCATGCTTTATTATCTAATCTTGTTTTACAGGAAGCATGGATTTAGGGGGAGTTTTACTCTCATATAAATTATTGAGTAATCATCAAAAAGGGGGAGATTGATAGTCTCATAGTTTTGATGATCACTATGTCAGCAAACTGATAAGCTTGTACCAGAATGTTATAGCTAGCTATTTTGGTTGTGTTCTAACTTTGTTTTGCAGGACTTAATTAAATAGCTGAGTACCTCATTGTCAGCAAGCTGAGACAGTGCAAACCTGACATAACAGCAAGCTGAGACGGTGCTGAGACAGTGCAAACCTGACATAACAGCAAGCTGAGACGGTGAAAACAGGTGGTAACAGCAAGCTTACAACCTCCGCCCAGAAAGATTTTGTGCAGATTCTGAAGTCCTAATTCTGAAGTCCTAAAATCAAAGAAATATACTAGGAAACAACGTGTAAGAGCTGTCTAATATATATATGTATCGTATAATATATATTAGAGCTCTATTTTATCAACGACTTCTTCAAAATCAAATCCCTTAATTATAGGAGTCTTTTATTATCTAAAATCTTTCCAAAACAAACTTCTGTAAACAAATCTTTATGTGTACATTAAAAGACATATCTTTTCTGAACGTTTTTTCCAAAACCTCTGAACAAGAATGTTATGTGAACGTTGTAAATTGAATTACCCTAGCTAATTCAACGTGAGAATTGGATTCAAGACCGTTGCAATTAGGTATGTTAATTCAAATTCATTCGGTTCACTATAAATACTTGTGTGGCTATTTTCTTTCTTCAAGAACACCTTCAAGAACACACAAGCATAACTCTGAACCTTATTTCAGATCTTTAAAACGAGCTCTAGTTTATATCTACAATATACATATATTAGAGAGCTTATAGTTTGAGTTGTAAACACTTTTCTTCTTGTATTGCTCAAGGTGTAATTGTTGTTGTTGGATAGGCAGGCTTGGAAACAAGGGTTCGGGAACTACTTTGCTAGAGAAGATTGTACTCGGGGTAGTATAGTTCTTAGAGAGCATTTGGTTCAAGGGACAAGGTATTTCAGCAAGCTGCTATCAACAACGGGTGCATAGGGAGATATATTATTGGATCTTGTAATTGGTATTTTCGTTGATCAATAATATATTCTCTTACCGGGTTGGTAAGGGACCAGGACGTAGACCGTAGGGGCTAGGGGTCGAACCTGGCTAAAATTCGTGGTGTTCTTTACTTTATGCTTTTACTTTTCTGCACTGCATTGCATGATAGCTAGCTGACAGACTGTTTTTTATTTCAATCAGCAAGCTGACTAGTTAGCAGTTTTAATATTCGGTAATCTTTAAAATTGGATATAGTTGGCTATAACCCCTCTAGGTGTGCATTCTCAATTGGTATCAGAGCTTGGTGTACTAATATTTCTGTAACAGGAAGGTATAGATCCTATGGCACACCATGATGTAAAAGGAGAATCATTCAACACACCGCCACTTCTTTTCGGGACAGAAAATTATGATTTTTGGAAAAGAAGAATGAAGGTGATTCTCAACAGAGATAATGCAACTGCATGGAGAGTCGTTAAAAAGGGTCCGTTCACCTTCATTGACAAAAATGGCAAGCCAAAAGACATTGATGATCTTACGGAGTCAGAATTGGTAAAAGCAAGCTATAATGGTAGAGCGAAGTATCAACTAGTATGTGGCTTATCAGATTCAGATATGGACAAGGTCTCTTCGTGTATCACAGCAAAAGAAATATGGGATACGTTAAAATTGTTGTATAAAAATACAACACAATCAAAGGAAGTTTGTCTCATTTCCAAACAGCTTGTCGTATCAGAATTTGAAGAGAAAGATGAAGATCACTTGACATGCAATGATGATGTATCAACTTCTGGTGCTAAATTAAATGAAGGAATGGATCATTTAGCTTTTGTTGGGCTTGATCATAAAGTCCTTCAAGATAAAACCGAAGAAGTTTTACTCGAAAGTGATGTCTCCAATTCGAAATCAGATGTTGGTGAGGTAAACTCTTTTAATTTCCAAAAGACATCTGAAAATATTATTATGGAATCTCTGACCATGCAGGAACATAATAATATGTCTATGGAGGAATTTATGGCACTTAAAAATGAAAACAGCAAGCTGAAAGAGAAGAATGCCCATCTTAAAAAGGTAGTTTCTGATCTCATGGCTGAAAATGTCCTGGAAAATACTCATGGTGAAGTTACTGATCTTAAGGCCAAGGTTACTCAATTGGAAGGATTGAATAAGGTCATTCTCAAAAGAAATGATATTCTACAAAAAAAAAAATCAGTGAGCTAAGATCAGATATCGAAGCAAGAGATATATGTCTTGAGACATTCAAGATTGGGAAATCTACTTCAAATGAGTCTTCTCAACATTCAGAAACAATCAATGCCTTTAAAGAAGAAATTGAGTCGCTCAAACTTAAGGAATCTACAACATGGGAATCATCTCAGCAAGCTGATATAGTATCCCAGCAAACTGAAAAGTTAACTTCTTTGACAAAAGAAGTTGAAGATCACAAAAAGGGAATGGCAAAGTCAGCCCAAGGAGAGAAAGTGCTTAAATCAATGATGAATCAAACCAACGATCCATTGGAAAAGGAAGGACTTGAAACAACTTCAACTTCAAAGGACAAAGCTCTTAAATATGAAGGCAAACATGGTATTCCTTACGACTATGCTATGCCTTGGAAAATCTGCAACAAATGTGGAGGAAAAGGTCACTTGAAGAAGCATTGCAGAGTTCATAATGGTCATATCAGAAAAAGGACAAACCAGAATTGGAAGGGAAAGAAAACAGCTTACCAAAACAGAAACAATGTTCAATCAGCAAGCTGGAACAGACAGACAGCTTACCTACAGCAAGCTGACAGAACAAGGAAAACAAGGAATCAAGCTCCAAAAGTGATTCAAAAGTGGGTCAAGAAGTCTGATCTACATGTTCTTTATGTTCTATCTACTGGCCATGGTGGATCCAACCAAATTTGGGTATCCAAGTAGTAAGTATGCTATTTGTCCGTGCATAGTTTTATATATATATATATATATATATATATATATATATATATATATATATATATATATATATATATATATTATATTATAATTGTGGTACTAATAAGATTCCTCTAGCATATAGATGGGATAAATATATGTATATATACATTATATTGTGCAGGAAACAAAAAAAGGAATACTACTACGGTTGATTGATTTGTTAAATGAGATGAAGTCACATTCATGATCATTTGGAATGTGTACTGCCTAAGCAGCAAGCTATTATGCATATGGCAAAAAACCTTGAAATGTGTTTTCAGCATGCTGGTTTGATTTGTTCAACTTTATACATTTAACCAGCCTACTGCTTGTTGAAAGGTTTACTTTATATTTTATGCTTACATGCTCATCTTGTTAACCCCTTTTCTGATGATGTCATAGGGGGAGAAGAACATGAATACATGTGATTAAAAGGGCTATAATGTTATATTTTACACATGTTCGGATTTATCAACTAATATTTTATGCAGGGATGATTTGTGTTTATATCATATTGCATTCGATGTTATATGTTAACCTGATTACATGTTGAGATATTTTGTCAATCAGGGGGAGCATTGTTTTAGGGGGAGCAACATAGTCTCTCTGATGTATTCAAGTATGTCATCATCAAAAAGGGGGAGATTGTTAGCATGATGTTTTGATGATGAATACAAATGTTGCTTGTGAATATTTCATGCTTTATTATCTAATCTTGTTTTACAGGAAACATGGATTTAGGGGGAGTTTTACTCTCATATAAATTATTGGTTTTACTCTCATATAAATTATTGAGTAATCATCAAAAAGGGGGAGATTGATAGTCTCATAGTTTTGATGATCACTATGTCAGCAAACTGATAAGCTTGTACCAGAATGTTATAGCTAGTTGTTTTGGTTGTGCTCTAACTTTGTTTTACAGGACTTAATTAAAAAGCTGAGTACCTCATTGTCAGCATGCTGAGACTTTGCAAACCTGACATAACAGCAAGCTGAGACGGTGCTGAGACAGTGCAAACCTGACATAACAGCAAGCTGAGACGGTGAAAACAGGTGGTAACAGCAAGCTTACAACCTCCGCCCAGAAAGATTTTGTGCAAATTCTGAAGTCCTAAAATCAAAGAAATATACTAGGAAACAACGTGTAAGAGCTGTCTAATATATATATGTATCGTATAATATATATTAGAGCTCTATTTTATCAACGACTTCTTCAAAATCAAATCCCTTAATTATAGGAGTCTTTTATTATCTACAATCTTTCCAAAACAAACTTCTATAAACAAATCTTTACGTATACATTAAACGACATATCTTTTCTGAACGTTTTCTCCAAAACATCTGAACAAGAATGTTATGTAAACGTTGTAAATTGAATTACCCTAGCTAATTCAACGTGAGAATTGGATTCAAGACCGTTGCAATTAGGTATGTTAATTCAAATTCATTCGGTTCACTATAAATACTTGTGTGGCTATTTTCTTTCTTCAAGAACACCTTCAAGAAGACACAAGCATAACTCTGAACCTTATTTCAGATCTTTAAAACGAGCTCTAGTTTATATCTACGATATACATATATTAGAGAGCTTATAGTTTGAGTTGTAAACACTTTTCTTCTTGTATTGCTCAAGGTGTAATTGTTGTTGTTGGATAGGTAGGCTTGGAAACAAGGGTTCGGGAACTAGTTTGCTAGAGAAGATTGTACTCGGGGTAGCATAGTTCTTAGAGAGCATTTGGTTCAAGGGACAAGGTGTTTCAGCAAGCTGCTATCAACAACGGGTGCATAGGGAGATATATTATTGGATCTTGTAATTGGTATTTTTGTTGATCAATAATACCTTCTCTTACCGGGTTGGTAAGGGACCAGGACGTAGACCGTAGGGGCTAGGGGTCGAACCTGGCTAAAATTCGTGGTGTTTTTTACTTTATGCTTTTACTTTTCTGCACTGCATTGCATGATATGCATTGCATGATAGCTAGCTGACAGACTGTTTTTTATTTCAATCAGCAAGCTGACTAGTCAGCAATTTTAATATTCGGTAATCTTTAAAATTGGATATAGTTGGCCATAACCCCTCTAGGTGTGCATTCTCAATTTTCACCTCATCTAAACAAACAAGCCATTTGCCCCACAGCTGCCGATCAATTTAATAATCCAGCACACTGAGCAAAACTTTGAACATAGATTTCTAATAAATAGTGGGTACCTGCCCTTCGCAATAAAAAAAATTGTGAACTGTTGTTCCTGTTCTCTATAAGGTTCCATTTGAACTTGTAAATGTTTCTACAAGTCGCATCTATAGGAATTGCTTGTGCAAGGTAAAACTGTAACAATTTACAACCCCTAAGCTAAAAAAATTTGACAAATGAAATGAAATCAACAAAGCAAAAAGTCTAAGTTGGTTTGTGCTTGTACCCTTTCTTTGCCATCACAAATCCTATCAACCTTCATGATCCTTCTTTTTCTTCCTACCCTGCTGGTAACTTCATATTTAAGCCATCAAGTTGTTCAAATGCATCATTAGCGTGCTGCTTGCTGAAAGAACACTCTTGAAACTCACAATTTGTCCTTCCCTAAAATGTGGTGAAAATAAATCCTAATTGTTACATCTCTGTTTCGATTATAAAGAAAAGACCAAAAAGAAACTAAGATGCACAATCACCTTCGCCGTCTTGTAGTGTACTTTCACGCGGTTTCTTTCCTGTCCTTTTAACTTCTTCAGCTGCAAATTATGTCACCCAAAGTTAGCCAAGAGCTGCAAGGAAAAGCATTATCAACATATTCCAGGAAGATCTGTAATTTGTAGATAATAAAGGCAACTAAGCACTAGAAACCTTTTACAGTTTGGTCAATAATTCATACAGCAATTTGGTAACATTCTTAGGGAGCCCATATATATATTCATATCAAATATCATAATATTCATTTCTTAAAAGCTACTGCCAAGTATTAATCATAACCACGTTACAATACGAAGGCGAGCATATTCACGTTTTCATGATTCCGTTTCTTTCATAAACCTCATACTCTGTGCTTACCTTTAAATTTACTTTTTTTGTTAGCTCTCCTTCTCTTTCTCTCGGCTTGTGTTAGCTCTGCTTCTTCTTTGATATCTCCTTTGCCAGAATATACTTCCTCAGGAGCCAGCATAGCGGCATCAGAGACTGCAAGGGGTGCAATCTGCCAATAAAAGACATTATGCAAGTTTTTGAATTGTTTCTGAGCTTGCAACTTACAGCCAGTACCATAGTACCTGGAGATACATGTCTATTTTAAAAGTAAGACAAATTTATTACCTCTTCAATATAAAGAGCAGGAACATTTGTTTGTATGGACATATCTTCTATAACCTGTGCAAATATAAATTTCATCTAAGCATCTTAAAAAAAAAAAACTCTAGTAGTCATGTACATCCATGTATATATAATAGTTGAACAAGATACATACTGGCTTTGGAGTGAACTGGAAATGAGATAGAGCGTCTAACTTCAGGCACAGTTTCTTGAACAAAGTACTTGCCTGAAAAAATACAAATTCATGGGGATTTTGTTCAAAAGTGGGGGCGAAAAATGCTATGGTTTTGAAATACTAGGAACAATGAGAGGTAAGAATCTAGCAACATATGTAAGTAAAAAATTTAATACATAAATGCATTACAAATTCTAGGGACTAGAAACCTGAACTTCTCGACTATATATGCCTATATCAAATACTAAATAACCTATAGGAGATAAATGAAATTGAAACTGCACCTCCTTCTTTTGCTCATCTGAAAAGGACAAAGCTGTCGAAACCAGACCAGTCTTCTGAACATATTCATTCTGCATTGGTATAAAACGAACAAAATCTTTAATAAATGTAACTATTAGTAAAACAATTGTTTTACCCCTCGTTAATTACTTTTATACAAAAATAGTAATTAATACAAATGAGGCAAGACTTCGCATGCTAGTTAACAATGTATACAACTAAAAGCAAAGCATATGCAACCTATATCATCTTTTTGTCAATAACAAAAAAGTATATACTTACAGCATAGATATCACCAAGCCCCTTCTTGCTCTTATTCTCGTCCTGCAAAATTTTAAAAGTAAAAAAGAAAAAGAGAGAGACAAGAAAATAATTACCATCTGCAAGCATGAAAAATACACAGTCGAGACAGAAATCACAACAGAAAATACTTCATTTTGTGTAGACTTTCAGGACAGAACATACCAGCTCCTTCATTTCCTTTGGTGCTGTAGATGGCAAAGTAGGAGCCTTCTCAACATCATCAAAGCTCCCCTTATATTTCAAATATAGAGTATTAGTGAGCCTGAGAAAAGCTTGTTCAAACCACAGACGAATATACATATATATAGAGAGAGGGAGATACAAAATTAACATTTGCAATGACTGCACAAATTTTAGATGAAAATTAAATAAGAGAAGAACATGATGAAGCACATAGAGTTGGAAATTGTTTTCTCTTTAACATGTACTGATAGGAAAAATCTCCAGTTATTATACAGTCTCCTGCCTAAACAAGCTGCAGCATCTCAACACATAATTTGATTTAGAATATTAAGAATGATCTGATCTTTTAATTGATAATTTTAGCTTCACCCAGCATAAAAATATACCGCAAATAAATGTAACATATAATCAACACATTTTGACCATAATTACATCAACACAATATCAATTAAATTAACTGACTATTAAAGCAGTCTAAAGTCATAGATTAGCCAGCAAATCGATTGTTTAAAACATTTTGCATTTCTTTCTTCATGCCTAGAAAGCCACACATTCTAAATAGCAAATTGGTTAAACAAAATTTATGTCAAATCTTAGAAAGAACACCAGAGGAAACCTCCAAAAGGTGATAACACTTTTTTGGAAAGAAGCTACTGATTGTTTAAAAACCACAGAAGATTACTTCCATTTCCAGAATGTTAAAAGTGACAGCATCTGAAAAAACCTTCTCATTGTTATTTGCATATATTGCATACAAGCCAAATCATAATCAAAAGTATCATGAATTATTACCTCAAGGATACGTTTCTTGATTAATTCTTCAATGTCAGCGGTAACCTCCTCCGTAATTACAGGGGCAGGTCTTACATTGTGCTCAAAATCGAGATCAACTTCTAATGCACTGTTCATCGACCTTTTTGCAGCAGTAACCTAATTTTAAGACAAGAAAATTAGATGCAATTTCCTTTTTCTACTAGCATAGTATCGTCATCTAAAATATAAAGGTATTTACCTCTCCTTGCATTGTCCAGGCTTTTGGGTCCAAGTTCATTTTCTCCATTTGCTCTATCTTAGAACACTGCTTCTCAAGCTGTTTCTCATACGTCGAAAGAGTTTTTCCATTCTGTTCAAAAACAGTTTTGAGTCCAGTTCCATGAGTATTCAATATACCCACCTTATAAGTGTTAAAGAATCCAATTTAATGAGAGGGAGGAGAAAAAAGAGAGGGCAGGTAAATAACAATAACATGCATATATTAGTTAACAACCTGATTATCATCATCCAAGACATCCATTTCTTCGGCACCGGAGTCATCAGATTTATCATTACGTTTAGATTTGTTCTTTGGAGCAGTTTTCTTTTGACTTCCAAAAAAATCCTCATACCTGACAGAGGAAGATACAGAAAGCAAACTCATTTGAAAGGGGAAAAAAAAAAGAAATAAAAAAACAAAAAAAATGTATGAATTGATGTAGTATTTATCCGATATACTCTTTTAAAACATCAACAGTATTTAATTGATGCTGGACATTTTCTCCTGCTGTTATTAGCACAGAATACTCTGCCGAATCATCACTTTGATCGCTCAATATACAAGTTAATTTTACATAGGTTCCTCAAACTGATATGTTGCTTCAAAAGATCCATAAAACTATGATTTCAAACAAAAATATTGGTCGCTATTTTTCGAAATGCTGTACCTGGCAACATCAATATGTGGGAGAGTTGCTAAGATGGAAACCGCATTTAGAACTCTCTACAACCTAATATGTGTGGTTGTGTTTGGTCAATATACAACTTCCACTCTTAAGGAAATGCAACCAAAAATAATAACTAAAGAACATCCATTTAAAGAATAATAAATTAACTTAATTCTATGCACCAAGTGGAATTATTTTTTTATCAAAATAAACCACACAAGCAGACAAAATAATAATTGTTGGTCTCCCAACAGATTGCAATGAGGAACCTATGGGTAGGAAATTTTTCAAAGGTAAATCACCCTAGTCTAGTTCACAATTTACTTATAAGTATGAAGTTTTAATTATTTTTTCTTGCTACACAGAACGATGGGATTTCCCTCACCTGTAGACTACTTTAGAATTCTAACTAAACAAGAAGTAATCGGCCTAGATCTACTAGTAGCAAGTAAAACAACCCCCTTATATTAGCATGTTGAACATGTTGCACGATGGCAGATTTTAGAAAAAGCATATTATCAAGACCCCTAAACACTTTTCAAAATACTTTTTTCAAACTCTTAAATTGCTAATCAGAAACAACAGTGGATATACCTATTCTACCTTAAACAGCAGAAAAATACTATGTGTACTTGATTCAATAACAAACAGTTATGCCCCGTCTTCCATTTACGAAACATTAAGATATAAAATACAGTAAAGCCATAAAGTGCAATTAGTAAAACCTGATATCATCCTCGTCATCCTCACCAACATCAACTCCAAGAAGTCCAAGCTACAGTGTTCAACACAAAACATTAGCGGAATAATCAAGAGTTTTAAACATTAGTTTTAGCTACTAAAACTTATATGTAAACACAATAACCAAATGTAGCATATTATTAGAGTAATTAAATTGTTTATATATGTTCACAACAGCAAATTCCGTGAAATAACATTGCACCTCATACAATTAGCTCAGAAAATAACACCACATTAAACATCCTCACCTCATCGTCCTCGTCCTCCTCTTCATCGGGTTTTATATCAAACGGGCCACTGATCTCATTAAAAAGTATCAAGTAGCTCACCAATCTCCACGGAGACTCATTTAAGCCACTAAACTAAGAAATATATCATTTGCCCCCTGCATTAACAAAAATAATACAATTTATGGTGGCCTAAGTGAGAATAATACAATCTATCCAAGATTGAACTTTTTTTTGCCCCCATAAATTTTATCCAAGACACTTAGGCCACCATAAATTGTATTATTTTTATGAATGCAGGGGCAAATGATATATTTCTTAGTTTAGTAGCTTAAATGAGTCCCCGTGGAGACTGGTGGCTACTTGATACTTTTTAATGAGATCAGTGGCCCGTTTGATATAAAACCCCATCTTCATCATCGTCCTCCTCTTCATCATCATCCTCTTCGTCAACAACTTTCTCGTTTTTCTTCTTCGTCTTTTTCGTTCCGTACTCTCTGGCTACTCCTCCAATTCCTTAATCTTCAAAAACTTATCCTCCACTCCCTCTCCATCTCTGTCCTCCTCACTCTCACTCTCTCCCTCTCCATCTGTTTCCTCCTCACTCTCTCCCTCTCTCTCCTCACTCTCTCTCTCCTCCTCTTCCTCATCACTCTCTCTCTCTCCAACTCATCTCTCTCCTCACTCTCTCTCTCCACTCTCTCTCCCTCTACCTCGAAAAACTCCCTAATCTCTCCCTCATCTCTCTCAAACCTCTTCACATCGCGGCGTAAACTCGAAACCAAACCCTGAGTCTGCAAATCAATCTGCTGCCAAATCTGCTCCGCATCAAATCCATCAATCAACAACGTATCAAACGGCGACTTAACAGCGTGTGGCTTCAACAAATTAAATATATGCTTCGAAGCGGACCGAGCTGACTCAGCGAGTTCAGGTGAAGGAGATAAGAATTGAGGCGGAGGTGTTGATTTGAGGCGGTCAATAACGTTCCCTAGGCTCGGAACGGCTGTGGTGGTGCTCCTTTTGGGGGAGAGAGAGAGGGGGGGAGGGGTTTTAGGGGGGTTTAGGGTGTTTTCGTTTAGGGTTAAGGGGAGATGTGGGTGGATGATGTTAAATGGGTCGGGTTGGTGGTTAACCAATTATTTTCGCTTTTCTTCCAAAAATGAATTTGTTTTTGGAATATGATGAATCATTAATTTTTTTCACTTTTGAACATGGTTCTAAAAATCTCCGATTCAACCGATTAATCCCCGATTAATCCTCTGTAAGATAACCAACCGAAGATCTTTCTCTTCCTAACACATACTTTGTTCCTAATCTTTCACTTATCTTGTTTCCATTGGCCAACTATGTGATCTCGGTCTTAACATTATATTTACCTCTTCTGATTATCATGTACAGGATCCTCAGACAGGACAAACTCTTGAGACACGACGTAGATGCAGAAGGTTGTTTGAGCTCACTTCCCTTCATCTTCCTACACCAATATCACCCATTAATCTAGTTGGTTCTGTTTCATCCACAACTTGCATCTGGCATTCCCGGTTAGGTCATCCTTCACCTTCTCGTTTATGTAGTCTAGTTTCTAGTGGTCATCTAGGTAGTGTTAATGCGGACACTATTGATTGTGTATCATGTAAACTAGCAAACCAACGTGTACTTCCATTTCCTATCCATTATGAAAAATCATTAGCTACTTTCGATCTTATACACTCTGATATTTGGGGTCCCTCTCCAACTCTCACTATGGGGGGTCAAGATATTATATGATATTTGTTGATGATTTTTCTCGATACACTTGGATATACATTTTGAAATATCGATCTGAATTAGGAGAAACTTATAAAAATTTTGCCAAAATGATTGATACTCAATTTAACAAGAAAATTAAACTTTTTCGTGTTGATAATGCCAAAGAATACAAAGAATCAGAACTTACAAAATTTTTGGCATCTTATGGTACTCTTGCACAAAGTTCTTGTCCATACACATCACAACAAAATGGTCATGCCGAACGTAAACACAGACACATCCTTGATACAATTTGAGCTCTTCTCATTTCCTCTTCTTGTCCAGAATTCTTTTGGGGGGAAGCTGCATTAACTGCTGTTGATAAGTGGATTTTATATCCACTATTTACCTTCCGTTTGGACTTAAAACGATTGCAAGTTCTCAAGTTTCGCGTTGGTTTGATGTGTTTTCATCTAATTTGTGTAGGTTGCATATTAGGGTGGCATTGGTGTTGTTGGTGAAGAAACGGCGGTAATCTGTGAGTTTAAAGTAGAAATTACAGGAAGTCCAGGGCATGAGAACTCAGGAATTTGAGCACAATGCGCATACTTCACTGTTTTGGCCATAACTGGAGTTCCAGACATCGGAATTGGGCGATTCAAAAGCCCACGCGAAGAGGAGAGGAAGCTCTACAGCTGGGCAGGGGGCACCAGGCGCTGGGGCGCAGCTGGAGGCGCTGGGGCGCAGCTGAAGGCGCTGGGGCGCAGCAGGAAGCGCTCTTGCGCGATTTCTAGCGCTCTAGCGCGAGTGCTGTGCTGTTGGTGTAGCGCTGGAGCGCGGTTCTGTGGCGCAGGAGCGCGGCTAGCCTACTGGAATAAATTTCATAGTTGTTGCCTTAGACTTATTTCCTGAACAGTTTATTTATTTTCGGGTCAATTGTTTATGGGCCCATTTTTATTAGGGCAACAGCTAAACTTAATATGTAATATCTTAGGTTCTAAAAACAGAGGGGAGCATGAGGATAACTATCATCAACAATTTTTATTATTTCGAGTAATAATTTTTAGGGTTCTTCAAGCTCGTGACAAGCAAGGAGGCCTTCTTCTGTATTTTCTCTTCTACATTTTGGGATAAATTTTCTATCTCATTTCTCTTCTACTATTAATTATTTTTCTCTCTATTATTATATGTTTTATTTTAGAATCATGCTTTCTTTAGAACCCATGATGGTGATTAGTTTAATTATGAACTAAATCATTATCATGGGGTTCCAATGGATTTGATTACGTAATTATTGTGTTTGACATATGATCGATATTGGGTGTTTTAATTGCGATAATCTAATATGGTTTGATTTAATTGATAGATGTGTAGCTAGCATCTAAATTATTAATCCTTGATGATTGCGAAAGTGGATTCTAGGATTGAGAATATGCCATATTAGCATGGGTTCATGAATTAATTGTTTATTCTTGATTAGTAGCGTGATTTTAACCATCTCATGTTGCCCCATGTAATTATAAAAGATAACTTGTGCTTAACCCATTGCTTTTCCAGATTGTATAGACATATATAATTTGATTGTAATGTGGTGTCTTCTTGATTTCCATCTTTTGTGGATATTAAGTAGTTTGATACGAGTATACTGAAAGGTAGCTCGTATTATTGTAGTGTTATCTGATTAATTATCATGTTTATCACCCGGGTCAATTTAATGTGTCAACCTTTAGTGAAGTTTTCGATGAAATTGGAATCCCATGTTTTCTCATATATAAGAACTCTTAGTTGTTAATTTATTATCGCTTAGCTAAATTAAATAGTTTAATCAAAAAACCCAATTTGATATTTGTTCAAGCATTAAGAAGTAACCATACACTGTTGCATAGGTACTAAATTGGCATTACACCTTGTCTCTGCGGAACGAACTCTATTTATCACTTGCTATTTGTGATCGCGTATACTTGCGTGTTTACGAACTAACAAGTTTTTGGCGCCGCTGCCGGGGACTTCGGTGTTATTTGTAGTTTAAGTGCTTGTCATCAGTGGTCGTTATAGATTACTGACTTGAACTATTTTTTTGTATTTGATGGATTATTGGGAGCAGGACTTCGTAATTGTGTGTGAGCTGTGTGCAGGTGGACATTACACTCATCAATGTGAGTATAACAGAAACCGGCCAAATTTCAGCTGGGACTACAATCAGAGTGGTATGGAGCAATCCCAATATCCATCCTACCCGCTCCAAAATCAGCAGTTTGGAGATGAGCCATACAGTCCAGGGGGAACTCAGCAGCAACAGGGGCAACAATTTCAGCATCAGTATGCCCCAGTGCATCAATACTTTCAACCTCTTGAATTTCAGCAGCAGCAATTTCAGACTTGGTCTAACCAACAGTCGACCGAAGAAACTGAATTAGAAGAATTGAGGTTGATGGTTAAAAGCAATGCATTGTCTCTCCAGACAATAGGAGATCAGATTGGTCAAATTGCAAATGCATTAAAAACATTGAATCAATTTGCAAGTGACACAGAAGGCCTAGCTGTAGAGCATGAGGACAAGAACCTTCCTATCAGTCTTGACTGGCCTTTCTTAGCCACGGGTGAGACCATGATCGAAGTTCAGGAAGGAGAGTCTGAGGGCAAAGATGAGGAAGAAGCAGAACATGAAGCTGATAAGGAAGCAGAACCGGAGGCAAACCAATCAAAAAATTCAGAATGTCCAGAAAATTCGGTTCTGAATAATCAGCCGCAACCACTTCCTTTGCAATCTGAAAACTCTGAAGAATCAGCCCAAGATCAAGAAAACTCCAAGGCTCAAGTGGCTATGCTATTTCCTTCGAAGGATGAAGAGGGTCTCAGTGTGGAAGATGATGAATTAGAAGAGCATGTTCAGTTGTTGAATGTCGCTCCGTTACAATCTGACTTGACCAGTTGGAGGCCGAAGAGGAAAAGAGCATCACTCCTGCTGACAAATCTACTCCGGAGAAGACTACAGAGATCATCCAAATTGATTTTCCTCCTCCATATCCAAAGAGGCTTCAGAAGCAAACTCTAGCCATGAATTTTCCGGCGGAGGATGAGGAGTGTTTTAGCTTGAAATTGGTTGATGCAGGGCAGAGTAAAAAGTATGACACGGAGAAGGAGAAGGCAAAGCATGGCCAGCTGAGGATTACAGTGCCTTGGTTAATGGGGCTACATATTCCACATAAGTTGCTTGGAGTGGAAGATCTCTGGAATTCTTAGGTGCGCCTTAAGCCATCATTTGAAGGAGCTCCCGAACTCGAGCTCAAACCATTGCTAGTTCACCGGGGGTATGTTTCTTGTAATTCATCTCCTTTGCTTGCTATTATTATTGCTGCTAACTTTTCAGGTAGGTGGGAGAATGTTGTTAAGAGATCTTGTGAGGAGCGAATACGGGTAAAGCTTGTCGTTGAAGATGTCGCTCCAGAAAAGATCATTAAATGGCCTTATAGAGATGCGGTGCAGAAAATTTTCAAGAGGAAAATCGTGGCCAAGTCTAGCTAAAGACGTTAAAGACAGGCGCTTCGTGGGAGGCAACCCATGATTTCTTGCTTTCTAATAAAACAACAGTTGTGTTGGAGCCTCCACGTTATCCACCACCAGACACACCACCCGAGGAGGGTGGAGATGCCGACTACTAGGGGAGTATCTCTTGTACCCTTTAATTTACCTTCAATGAGGACATTGAATTTAATAAGTTTGGGGGTGATTTTAGGGTATCAAGAGTCATTGCATTGCATGTAGTTGCATATTCATGCTAGTTCATATTATTAATTTTGCATTTAGTTTTTCCATGCCATTTAGAGTGCATTTAGGATGCCATGCCATATAGAATTATTTAGGATTGTAATATCAATTTGTCCATGCATATCACATGATTCCATATGAGTGTTTGTTTCTGACTCAATAGGTCGACGTTAATTTGAGTATGATGACAATGGATAGAGGGTTGATTTAAGTACCTATGAAATTGACTTGCGTGTGTCGGGAACACAATCTTTTCACGGTCTCACTGTTTGCTCTTTGGATAGATCGAGTCATACCTGGTTTGGTTGTTGGGATTTAATCACTTATTTATATCGAGAATGTTCGTTATTCCCTCGATGGCGTAGGAGCACTTAAGTATAAGTTTGGGGGAAAACATGGATTTCATGCTAAGTGTCGTGTCGTGTTGTGTCGTAGTGTAATAATGGCTAGGTGTCAAATGGCTAGTAGCCGGCTCATATTTGATATGAATAGTCTAGGGGGGTGAGATAGTGCACCCATGTGTGAAAAAAAAAAGGCAAGAAAAAAAGAGTCAAAGAAAAAAAAAGAATAGAAAAGAAAAGAAAAAAAGAGTTGTGAGAATAAAAAATGACTGATTGTGAGAGTGTGTGTATGCTAATTGACTAGGGTGGGCTCTTTAGTACTCGAGCAAGTAAGTTCTAGGGGATTTTATGCCTAGTGACCTAAGACTTTTCCGGTCTGGGATCCACTAACCTAACGCTCGCTACAAGGGTGCTATTGTGTAAGCCTTTAGGGGTCTCACCCATTGCACGGTCAATAAGCATGTGTGTTCGTGTTTTGTTTAGTAAAGCATGAGTCCTTGTCTACTTTAAATGATGATGGCGGTGTCTTTGAGTCATGGAGTGTCTAAAGTTCATTCTGTTTATAAACATGTGATTGTCTTGGCGAAGGATGAGTTATGCCTTTATCTAGTTTCGAGAGTATATCTAATGAGAAATGCACACACCACGTTTCCGAGCATGTAGGGTTAGTATACGGGGACTTAGTCGAGCTCTGTTTGGCGTTGTTGCATTCTTTGAGGCGTTTGCTTGTGAGTTGGTTTTGGTAACTCGTGTGTGGGATCATTGCATTAGGACATTCTTGCATAATCATGACATTAAATTCTTAGTTGCATTCATTCATCATTTTAGAGTTGAGTTTGCATTGCTTGAGGACAAGCAACGGTTTAAGTTTGGGGGTTTGATAAGTGGATTTTATATCCACTATTTACCTTCCGTTTGGACTTAAAACGATTGCAAGTTCTCAAGTTTCGCGTTGGTTTGATGTGTTTTCATCTAATTTGTGTAGGTTGCATAATAGAGTGGCATTGGTGTTGTTGGTGAAGAAATGGTGATAATCTGTGAGTTTAAAGTAAAAATTACAGGAAGTCCAGGGCATGAGAACTCAGGAATTTGAGCACAATGCGCATACTTCACTGTTTTGGTCATAACTGGAGTTCCAGACATCGGAATTGGGCGATTCAAAAGCCCACGCGAAGAGGAGAGGAATCTCTACAGCTGGGAAGGGGGCACCAGGCGCTGGGGCGCAGCTGGAGGCGCTGGGGCGCAGCTGGAGGCGCTGGGGCGTAGCAGGAAGCGCTCTTGCGCGATTTCTAGCGCTCTAGCGCGAGTGCTGTGCTGTTGGTGTAGCGCTGGAGCGCGGTTCTGTGGCGCAGGAGCGCGGCTAGCCTACTGGAATAAATTTCATAGCTGTTGCCTTAGACTTATTTCCTGAACAGTTTATTTATTTTCGGGTCAATTGTTTATGGGCCCATTTTTATTAGGGCAACAGCTAAACTTAATATGTAATATCTTAGGTTCTAAAAATAGAGGGGAGCATGAGGATAACTATCATCAACAATTTTTATTATTTCGAGTAATAATTTTTAGGGTTCTTCAAGCTCGTGACAAGCAAGGAGGCCTTCTTCTGTATTTTCTCTTCTACATTTTGGGATTAATTTTCTATCTCATTTCTCTTCTACTATTAATTATTTTTCTCTCTATTATTATATGTTTTATTTTAGAATCATGCTTTCTTTAGAACCCATGATGGTGATTAGTTTAATTATGAACTAAATCATTATCATGGGGTTCCAATGGATTTGATTACGTAATTATTGTGTTTGACATATGATCAATATTGGGTGTTTTAATTGCGATAATCTAATATGGTTTGATTTAATTGATAGATGTGTAGCTAGCATCTAAATTATTAATCCTTGATGATTGCGAAAGTGGATTCTAGGATTGAGAATATGCCATATTAGCATGGGTTCATGAATTAATTGTTTATTCTTGATTAGTAGCGTGATTTTAACCATCTCATGTTGCCCCATGTAATTATAAAAGATAACTTGTGCTTAACCCATTGCTTTTCCAGATTGTATAGACATATATAATTTGATTGTAATGTGGTGTCTTCTTGATTTCCATCTTTTGTGGATATTAAGTAGTTTGATACGAGTATACTGAAAGGTAGCTCGTATTATTGTAGTGTTATCTGATTAATTATCATGTTTATCACCCGGGTCAATTTAATGTGTCAACCTTTAGTGAAGTTTTCGATGAAATTAGAATCCCATGTTTTCTCATATATAAGAACTCTTAGTTGTTAATTTATTATCGCTTAGCTAAATTAAATAGTTTAATCAAAAAACCCAATTTGATATTTGTTCAAGCATTAAGAAGTAACCATACACTGTTGCATAGGTACTAAATTGGCATTACACCTTGTCTCTACGGAACGAACTCTATTTATCACTTGCTATTTGTGATCCCGTATACTTGCGTATTTACGAACTAACAGATGTTCATACAATTAATATGATTCCTTCTCCTGTTACAAATAACGTATCTCCTTATGAAAAATTATATGAAGAACCACCATCATATGATTCTCTTATGGTTTTCGGTTCTGCATGTTTTGTTCTTCTTCCAAAACATGAAAGAACAAAACTAGAGCCACGTGCTCACCTTTGTTGCTTCATTGGTTATGGTAGTGGTCAGAAAGGATATCGTTGTTGGGATCCTATCTCTCAATGACTACGAGTCTCTCGTAATGTGACATTTTGAGAACACAAAATGTTCTCATCAATGTCCGATTTTAAAATTGATACTTTTACTAGCATTTCTCACTTTACAGATCCTTTTGTTGATCTACATCCAAGTGATGAATCTGTAGAACCTTCAACATCTTCAACAGATCCTCCAATTGAGGTCACACAACCATCCTAAACTACCAACGTTCCTTCAACAGAAGTTCAGTCTGAGGATTCTGATGTCGATCCTCCCACCTTGTCATCACCTTTAGATGAACATGTTCATCGCTCCACTCGGGTAAGACAACCTTCTGTTTGACTTACTGATTATCATGTTTATTCTGCCATACAGTCACTTCATGAGCCTCAAACATATAGAGATGCTAGTGTTAATCCTCTTTGGCAGAAAGCAATGATCGAGGAACTTGAGGCATTAGGCAAAACTCACACTTGGGATTTAGTTACTTTACCTCCTGGAAAAACAACAGTGAGTTTTCGATGGATTTTTAAAATCAAGACAAAATCTGATGGCTCCATTGATAGGTACAAGGCTCGTCTAGTTGATAGAGGATTCACTCATGAATATTGTATTGATTATGAAGAAACCTTTGCACTAGTTGCTCGCCTTACACCTGTTCGGAGTTTACTCGCTGTTGGAGCATCAAAACACTGGGATATGTGGCAAATGGATGTTAAAAATGTTTTTCTAAATGGAGACCTACAGGAGGAAGTCTACCTCAAGCCTCCTCCAGGTTTTTCTCACTCTCCAAATCAAGTGCTCAAGCTTAACAAGGCTGAACGCACCACGAGCATGGTTTGAAAATTTTAGCAAGGTAGTTGAGCAACTTGGATTCTCTTCTAGTCCATATGATCATGCCTTATTTATTCGACGATCCAATCGAGGAATTGTTTTACTACTTCTATATGTGGATGATATGATTATTACTGGAGATGATACCACGGGTATTTATGAACTCAAACAGTTTCTCAGTCAACAATTTGAAATGAAAGATCTGGGTTCATTAAGCTACTTCTTGGGTCTTGAGGTCTCTTCTGTGTCTACCGGCTACACTCTTTCTCAAGTTAAGTATGCATCTGATCTTTTGTTGAAATCTGGAATCAGTGACACTAAGTGCATCTACACCTTTGGAATACGGGGTTAAACTCAATGCTGAAGATGGGGAGCTACTTAAAAATCCTACATTGAATCGCCAATTGGTTGGAAGCTTAATTTATCTCACTGTCACTCATCCGGATTTTGCTCATGCCGTTCACATTGTTAGTCAGTTTATGATAGCTCCTCGAACTCCACACTATACAACTGTCCTTCACATACTTCGTTATATCAAAGACACCATATTTCATGGACTACATTATTCATATAACTCTTCACTTGAGCTACATGGATACTCAGATGCTGACTGGGGGTGATCCCACTACGAGATGTTCTACTAAGGGGATTCTGTTTCTTTCTTGGTGACTCTCTTATCTCTTGGCGAAGCAAGAAACAATCCCTTGCCTCAAAATCAAGTGCCGAGTCAGAATATCGAGCTCTTGCAGACACCACACAGGAGTTAATATGGATATGATGGTTACTTGAAGATATGAGTGTAACTCATCCTCCAGCCACTCCTCTTTATTGCGACAACAAAAGTGCCATGGATATTGCTCACAATGTTGTCTTCCATGAGCATACTAAACATATAGAAATCGATTGTCACTTCACACGTCAACAAGTTGCAAAAGGCACAATTCATCTTCGTAGTGTCCCTAGTGCAGATAATGTTGCAGATATTTTCACGAAGTCTCATTCTCCTGGCAGTTTTCGTGATTATGTTTCCAAACTCAATTTGGTTCATCAACCATCTTCAGTTTGAGGGGGGGTATTAAATCACATATTTAGTGTAATGTTACTGTAGTATTCTTAGTCCCCGTGTTTGGTTACTGTACATACATTGTAGCTAGTACTATAGCCTACTGTAGTAGTAGTACTAGCATTACTGTAGAATTCTTGGGCTCCAAGCTCAGTTATTCTATTTATAGGATCGATCTATATTGGAAATAGACAAGCTTCACGTTAGCAATACAAGAGTTACTTTTCTCTAACATTGCTTCTCAGCTTCATCTGTTAAACACACACATTCTGATTTCATTGCATCAGTTTTGTCAATATGAAGGCTCATGTCTAGGCCCCAAGGGGTCACATAAGTGGAGGCATCCTTATGCATGGTATACTTAGGACAATCTCGCATGCCTAGCACCCACAGGATCGCATGCGAGGTCCCCATAAGGTTCTCCATTATCTCCATTAGCCTCACGACGAGGCCTCGCCACTCCAGTATCATGGTAGCCTCGCATAGTCTCTACTAAACCATCGAGAATAAACAGTTTTTCTCTGACATTTTATTAATCAACAAGCAAGATCAGCTACAAAAATCGCCAATTCCCATTTTGTGTTCTTCGTGTTCTTAGCAAAATATCTGTATTTTGCTCCGTGATTCCAGTAACCTCCATAATTATTGTTATATCAGATTCTCCCAATAACAAGTTCTATGCTCAGATGCCAGAGAAAGTGCTACTTACGATTGTAGAGTGGGTGTCAACCCAAGTCCTACATCGTCAAGATAAAGAAGAATTATCCTGAATACAAGCAGCCAAAACAACTCCATTAGTATGAGGCCTTTTGGGAGGAGCCCAAAAATAAATCCGTGCGGGCTTGGCCACGGCCCAAAGCGGACAATATCATACTAATGTGGAGTTAATGGGTGTTGCGTGGCCCAACAAGTGGTATCAGAGCCGATGGTTAAGAAGTTGATCCTGGGATTGCGGGCGGCAAGTTGTGTGGTGTGGGAGGCTCTCCAGAACTACGATTAGAGATCTTGGACGGTTTATGTCGAAAGTCTTCCTGACACTGAGGTGGTCGGGCGGCGTGTCCCGCAAGATTAGAGTCACAGATGAATAGCGGCGGTATAAGGGTCACAAGATTGGTGGTTCTTGGATTGAGGGAAGATTGTAGAGTGGGTGTCAACCCAAGTCCCACATTGTCAAGATAAAGAAGAATTATCCTGAATATAAGCAGCCAAAAATAACTCCATTATTATGTGGCCTTTTGGGATGAGCCCAAAAAACAAATCCGTGCGGGCTTGGCCACGGCCCAGAGCGAACAATATCATACTAACAAGGAGTTAATGGGTGTTGCGCGACCCAACATCATCGCCATTAAATAATATTATAATGTTTCTTATCGTCATATGAAGGTTCATAGCTAGGCCCCAAGGGGTCGCATGAGTGGAGGCATCCCTATGCACAGTATACTTAGGATAGTCTCGCATGCCTAGCACCCACATGGTCGCATACGAGGTCCCCATAAGGTTCTCCATTATCTCCATTAGCCTCACGACGAGGCCTGCCACTTCAGTATCATGGTAACCTCGCATAGTCTCTACTAAACCATCGAGAATAAACAGTTTTTCTCTGACATTCTACTAATCAACAAGCAAGATCAGCTACACAAATATTTTATTCTTCGTGATGTTTTCTGCCCTACTTAGATTTTATTATAAAGGTGAATATGGTAGTCTTTCATTTTACTTCCCTATCTTTTGACTAGGTTTTCTTCTTTACACCAGATCCTTGATATGCATTTAGAAAAACAATCTTAATCCAACATCATGGAACTGTTTAGAGTTGTCCCACATCGTTTTTGGGAGGGGTAGATAGCTAGTTTATAAGCAACCAGATAACTCCATTAGTATGAGGCATTTTGGGAGTTACCCAAAAACAAATCCGTGTGGGCTCTGCCCAAAGCGAACAATATCATACTAATGTGGAGTTAAGGTCTGCTTAGGAAACCCAACAAGTGGTATCAGAGCTATGGTTATAACGGTCCATAACAATCTCAAACGAGCTCCCACATGGATAAAGGAATAGGCAGGTGGGCTACCCCAGGATGGGCTTCAAGAGGAGGCAGATGGGCTTCCAGTATACATGGGCCTAGGGAGAGCCGGATAGCCAGGAGGTTCCAGTATGGTTCGAGAGGGAGCCAAATCACACAGAAGGAGACAGATTCGACAGGTGTTGAGCCCGATATGTGAAGGGGGAGATTGTTGGGAGTTATCCCACATCGTTTGTGGGAAGGGCAGATAGCTAGTTTATAAGCAACAATATAACTCCATTAGTATGAGGCATTTTGGAAGTTACCCAAAAACAAATCTGTTCGGGCTCTGCCCAAAGCGGACAATATCATACTAATATGGAATTAAGGTCTGCTTAGTAAGCCCAACAGGAACTCCAGTGTCGGCAGTCGTGGAAGCTATTATAAAGAGAACACGAAACTAGAACATGAAGGCGCAATAAGAGATCGGGAACTTATTCATTTTCGAGCAGAATTTTTTCTAAAAAGATGCCAGGATACTCTAATAAAAAATGTTTCTTAATTGTCATTTCAATATCGCAATATCTTTAGTAAACACTAAATATCAGGAAATGTTCCCACCCTGATAGGAATTGGCTATATATGTACATGGGCAGTATATATGCTGATCTTGTTATATCTAGTTTAACCAACAAAACTTAATACAGATTGATTCATTTTTTGATCATGTCTAAGAGTGTAACATATTTAGCACACCTGTGTAATTCTTATGTTCATTGTTGACGGAGGAATTTGGGAACAACAAATTTCGGGGATTATCACCGGAAACAAGATCTACGATGGCGGTTCTTTGCTAAAAATCGCGGTGGCGTGTGGTGGTTGTCTTCGATTGGTGGCTGAGATTGACAAGGGTTAGTGGTGGCATTTATCAGCTCTCAACTTCTGACCCCCTCAATCGGCCTACGTACCCCTGTATTTATAGGGGATCAAGCCATACGTAGTTCTTGGAGAACAAGTTACCCGAATGGGCTTTTTTAGCGGTCCAGCTTCCGGAATGTTCTACTATGAGGCCTAACCACAAAAGGCCCAAGGCTCATCCATGACTTTCGGACTTCACAGATAAGGAAACTTCCCCCGTCGAGGACTAGTCCTATCCGTTACCAACTATTTCCTAATTTCATGGATGCAGGTATAACCATGGTTTACCCCAAGTACAGAACGCATCCTCGTCCCCCGAATGAGGACACCCACCAGATAGCAGGACGAGTGATCCAGAGCTTTTGGGTGCAAAGTGCAGGATTACTCCAAAGTTCCCCAATGAGGACGCGCCCATTGATAACAGGAACAGAGCTCCCAAAGCACACACCAGAAGTACCCAGATTTCCACCTTAGGGCGCGCCCTATGTGTTTAAAATGGGTCCTTATATCCAGGCAAACCACTGGAGGCCTTCTGCGACGGACATCCCCCTCCTGGTATGCCCCATGAGGGAATTCTTCAATATTCTTCAAAATACAAAACATTCTTCTGATTCTTCGTTTAGGGCGCGCCCTCCATATAGTCGTGGAGAGGGCGCGTCTTCCTCCTATAACTTTCATCAAATCCTTAATTTCCCCTGTAAAATCCCTAAATTGAACTAAACCCTAATTCATTCTGAGAAACCCCTAAATTAGACCCGTTATTTGACCCGAATCCTTTCTAAAATACCTAAACCGAATTTTGGCTATAACAATTACCCCCCAATTCCACCTGAAATCAAAGATGATATGCGGAATTTTACAAAAATAGAAACCCAAAATTATTACAATTCAAAAAATCCTATCAAAACATTTTAATCAGGGCGCGCCTTACTTTAGGGCGCGTCCTCGGAATTCTAACCGACTCAGTTACCTGCTAGCTGTCATCCATTGTCCTCTATTTTGCCTATAAATACTCTCCAAGCCATCACTTCACTTTTTTTCTGCAAACTTCTCAAAAAAAATACCCTCCTGGCGATCGTCTTCTTCTCCGGTCAAAAACCGATCAAAACAGTGGTTTTTAGCACTTCCTTTCTATAGATTTCAGTCGAGGATCTTCAAGGTATGTATTCATGTCATTATCTTCCATTTTCCCCTTTTATATTGTTCGATCTGCAGAATTGACTGTTCACTATCTTCGTGTTCCTCATTTTAGGTGTATGTATACATGTATGTATTTATATTTGATCTTTATCTGCTACTGTTATTCCCCCGTATAATGTTTCTGGGAATCTGTAATAACTGTGTTATAAATTGTTGGGCGCGTCTTCATCCCTGGGCGCGCCTTGTACATTATATTTTTTGACACTGTTGCCCTTGTAAATAATATTAGTAGAAAAATTCTTGTAAATCTCCATGCATTCCCTTAGATGTGAGTGCACGCCTTATGAAAAATGCATTCTTTTTATTTATTCAGACACTTTCTATATCTCTTCAATTTCTTCAGGACGCGCCCTTAGTTTTGCTTTCTCTTGATTTTGCAGCTGGAGGGCGCGTCTCCGCCTTTTCATCCCTTTGAAGAATTCAATAGACACCTAGGAATTTTTTCACCACCATCACTTTCCTTTCCTCCTGAATCTTACCAACCTTCTTTCATTTCTTTGGAAGATAAGACGCGCCTTCTTGAAGAACTAGAAAAAATGTCAGGATCGTCTAGTGTTTCATCTGTGGATAACATTCCCCTTAGTTCTAGAATCGGTAAAGGTAAACTTAGAATTCCAGCTAAATCCCCTACTGTCAACATGTCTCATTTAGAAGATTGGCAAGATGACGTCCTTCCTGAAATCGATTCTTCCAAAGGAAAAAAGGTTAATTCAGACGGAGAGAATCCAAATGACCCTGTGACGCGCCTTCAACCGAAGATGTTCCTATAAGGAATCTGCTTTCTCCTCCTCCTTCTCCTGTTCCATACATTCATTCCCCTATTGATGAAGATGCCCAAGATTTATCTTGCAGCGATTATTCTGATGACCCTTCTGAGATTGAGAAGAATAAGAGGAGAAAGGTAGAAGGGAAATTCTCTTGCGTTGGTATGTCTAGTACTGCCACAGTTGAAGAGGTTGAATGGTGCATGCGGTACTACAACATGAATGGAATACGGGGTATCCCTCCAAGTTTGATGAGACCTCACATTTTTAATTACGGTGACGATTTTAGAATACCAAGAATGGTGCTGACCCCTAAATTGGTTTCTCTTGGAGTAGGCGCGCCCTTACCACCATATTATAGGCAAATCATTGAATGGTATAACATAGCTCCTATACAGTTATCTCCAAATAGCTTCAAGCTGGCTGCGGCTCTGTTTATCTTATATCATGATAAAGGATATAACCCTCCAAGCATGGCAGAATTCAGTTTCTTCTTTGGAATCCGTAAAAGCAGTAAGGGTTACTTCTACTTTGTGGTAAATAAGAAGCATAATAACAAAGGGTTCTCTGAAGGTAAGGTTTCTAATTTAAAGAAATGGAAAGAACCATTCTTCTATCTCTGGGATGTTGAAAGAGTCAAAGTCGTATTCAACCCTGAACCTTGTAAGGGCGCGTCCTTTCTTCCTTCCTTTATCTTCCAATTTTATTTATTTACCTTCTAACTATTCTTCTTTCTTCTTAAAGTTAAACAGTGCAAAATGAATTGTTTGGTGAATCTCTGGTTCGAGCCAACTCTATTTTAGACTTTCCCCTGGAAGTTTCGATTTAAAAGTCCTTGTTACTGAGGATAATCTCAAGCGAGTGGGGCTTCTTTCCAAAGAAGTGGGATCCAGGACCCCATTTCAACACTTTAGAAATGGAGCTCTAATAAAAAACCCAGTAGAAGAGGATAACGAGGAGGAAGTTGAAAATGTTGGCGAGGGCGCGTCCTCCAACCCTGGTATTATGAGGACGCGTTTTTCATAACAATATCATTGTTTAATTGTATTCGTGTTGATACTTAGTTATACTTGTATATCTTCTAACAATCTTTCTTTGTCTTTTTGCAGATATGGCCCCCAAACTCCCACGAGGCTTTGGTACAGTCAAAAAAGATGACTCAACTGAAATCGCAGCCGCTCATAGGGCGCGTCCAAATCCAAAAACTGACTCTTCCACAAACCCTGTTAATGTGATCCATGAGTCTTCTAAAAAAAGAAGTCACATAGAGATCAAAGATCTGGACAAACACTCCTCAAAAAAGTAGAAGAAAAAATGAGAACGCGCCTTCATTTGTTGAATCTCAACTGGGCACTCTTGCCACTAAATTCGTCAAAGAAAATGATTTAAAGGCTTGGCAATCTTTATCTTTAGAGGAAGAAAATCAAGCTTCTATCCAAGCTTCTGCTCAACTGCTGATTCACTCTCTTGGGCGCGCCCAAAGATTGCAAAAAGAAAAATCGTATGTTGGCAAACTGGAAGCGGACAACAAGAAATTATCCGAGATGGTTGTTGAGAGTGATAACAAATGGAAAAAAGATCTGGATGCCAAAGATGCTTGTATTCATGATCTCAAGCATGATCTAGATGAATCTTTTGAGCATCGAAACCTCCTGAATGACTTGAATAATAAACTGAAGAAAGAAAAAGAGGACTTGCAAATCCGTCTTGATTCCTTGGAAACTGAAAAACTAAACTGGAATAAAGGACAACAGGAGTTGTTGGACAAGAATTTTCAAGCTGGTTTTGAATATTATCTTCTTGGTTTTATGGCCAACGACCCTGATTATGATTGGGAAAAGAAATTTGGGCTAGGTCCTGCTGAAGATATGGCTAATTTCAAAATCGACAATGTTGAGAAGATCAGACTAAAGAGGATCGAGTTGGGATTGGAAGAAACACCTGAGGACGCGCCCCCATCTGAGAGGGCTGCAAATCCTGACCCAAATGAAAATCAAGTTGTTCAATCTACTCTCAATCCGACCAACCCTGAGCACGTTTTGATTCCTGAACAAGTGGATACTGGTGTTAACAACATTTCTACCACGGAGGGCGCGTCCCTTGATGATGTTCAAGGCGCGCCTTGATATTACAATCTTCGTTTTCCTAACTTTTACTCTGGTTATCAACATTTGAAGGTGCAGGCCCTTTGTAAAACCTTGCAAGTTGTAAACTTTATCGTTGCGCAGTTGAGATAACTTTTGGTTTGAATGACCTTTCTTTTGATAACTCCATGCTTAACTTTGCTGAATGCTTATTTAAATGATAGGGCGCGCCCTAGTAATAGGGCGTAATCTGTTTATAATATTTCTTCGGAGTACAAATTCCTTTGTACTTTGTTATTTGAAATGTTTCTTCAGTTGTTCAACTTCATAGTCTTCATAGTTTTCCCTGTATATCTAGTAAGTTGTGTTTTCTTAGTCAATTGCTTTGGTCTTTGGGTTGGACCGGAGTATTAACTCCAAAAACATTCCCAAGCTACATAGGGAATTGTAGCTATTGAAAAATTTAAATTAATTCTACTACCACCCCTCTATAAATAGCAGCTTCTTCTCATGTTTTTTCTTTTATAGAAAACCATCCAAGCTTCTTCATACACTCTCTTTTTCGCAAAAAGCTCTTGAAGATGGGTCTAAGCTTGATCTACGACTACGATAGCAACAAAGTGATCGTTGATGGTATGGTCTTTGATGGACCAACAACTGATGCGGAAATCCCAGAGCTTTTGAAGAAAATTGAAGATGCATTAGCCGCTCGTAAAGAAGCTCGGAATAGCTCCAATAAAGATAAGGTGGTTCCGACGGGTCTTCATCGGCTTCTGGGGCGAAAACTACCTAAAATCTTACTTTTGAATAAATGTACCCATCTTCATTTATGAAGAATAATAAATTGAATAAAAATCATGTTTATTAGCGTTTATCTCTACTTTTTCCTTCAATAATATTTGAAGATCTTGAGTACTGGCATGAGCAAACTTGACGGGGCGCGCCCTAATGTCAGGGCATGGTCTCCCACCTTTTAAAATGTGTCTTGCAAAACCAGAACATATAAAATTACTGTAAAAAATATTTAACCATCGAGATTCCTTGAGAAAATAAATGTCAACTGTCTTCAATTAACCTTGTTTAATTATGCTTCAAATTTTCTTGAAAAAACTTGTATTTCAATCAGACAGGGCGCGTCCTGTTGCTTTAAACTTCTTGAAATTTTGCCTTTATTTGTTAAGAATCTATTCAGAAAATTTCTGAAGTCCGTTAGGCGCGTCCTGGTGAACTAGGGCGTGACCACTTGAAGATATATTTCTCATTACATCTCTTGAAAATTCTTGTCTTCAAATATCTTTAATAAACATAGGATAGTTAAAAAAATCTTCGATAACTTTCTTGACATCTTTTAGGGTGCGCCCTAAAATAGTATGGCGTAGCCTCTTGGTTTAAGTCTTCAAACAATCTTGAAAAAATCTGTGGAACTCTTTATCAATAATAATTCAAGTCTTGACAAAGCCAAGGTGCGCGTATACATACTACCCCCAGCTAAGAAGAACATTTATTGAATTCAAAAAGCGAGCAAGTCTCGACTAGAACTAAGGAAGGCGTACATTGCACTACCCCCTAGACTAGGAGAACATTTATTTATACTAGTCTATAACAAGCCTTCATATCATAAAATAGGGGACTAAGGGCGCGCCCTATTGGTAATACTTCCTCAAGTGTTCTGCATTCCATGCTATTGGTATAGCATTGCCATCCAAGTCTTCCAAGTGATAAGTTCCTTCCCAGATGATTGATTTAATCTTGTATGGTCCTTCCCAATTTGGACCAAAGACACCATGAGCGGCCACTCTTGTGTTAGGCATGACTTTCCTGAGAACCAAGTCACCCACCTTAAACGGGCAAACCTTGACCTTTCTGTTATAATACCTAGCAACTCTCTGCTGATAAGTCGCCAATCTCAATCTTGAATTTGTCCTCATTTCTTCTAGCAAATCTAGATGTATCTTCTGATTAACCATATTAGCCTCTTCATCATAGAAATCTCTACGAAACGAACCTGCTCCAATTTCCACAGGAACCATTGCCTCACATCCATATGACAAGGCAAAAGGAGATTTTCCAGTCGTAGTTCTAGGTGTTGTGTTATAAGACCACAAAACCATAGGGAGTTCTTCAGGCCAATTCCCCTTACTTTTCTCCAATTTGGCTTTCAAGGTATGTTTGATGATTTTATTGATGGCCTCCGTCTGTCCATTGCTTTGAGGATGATATACAGCAGCAAAATCTTTCTTGATTCCTGATAGAGTGTATATTTATATATACTTTAGAGGATTTTATTCTCATATTTCACTACAAGAAAAGGGTCAATAGACATCAGTTTATGGCCGATGTCTATGTTATTTTGCATGTGATGTCTAGGTCGGAGATGCCTATTCTAGACATCGGTCAGAAACTGATGTCTATGCTAATATAGACATCGATATTTCATTCAATACACATCAGTTGTTCTACAAAATAGGTTAGATATAATTAATTTTATAAACAATTTGCATGCCTTATATTCTAGAAAACATATAATAAACTAAGTTATTTTTCACATACACATCACTTTCTTTCTTTGGAAAAGATGTCTATTTCGATATTAGACATCATATTTTTATCAGATAAAGTGATGTCTATAGTTATCTTAGACATCATCCTAGACTGATGTCTAATGTTCTGATAAACATCAATTTCTTTGTAAAAAAACCGATGTGTATAGTGACCTTAGACATCATCCTAGACTGATGTCTAATGTAGGTATAAACATCAATTTTTT
This sequence comes from Kitagawia praeruptora, assembly GCA_037693485.1. NCBI lineage: Eukaryota > Viridiplantae > Streptophyta > Magnoliopsida > Apiales > Apiaceae > Kitagawia > Kitagawia praeruptora. The sequence continues at coordinate 84,961,129 of CM075353.1, read as the reverse complement.
CTGAAAAAACTCATTTATATGTGTCTCTTAGACATCAGATTTTATAAATAAAAAGTGATATCTGTTTGTTGTTTAGAATCAGTTTCCTACACTGTTTTATACACCAAAATAGCCAAAACTTAAATTATGCACAAAATAATAACCAAAATTACTAAATTTATCATTGAAAGAATAAATCCAGAATACTTGCATCATTAGCAAAATCAAAATGGTTTACAATATTTGAGTCTATATATACCAAATCCCCAAAACCAAATTGTCACTACATAAATTCCAAGTATAACCGTCATCATAGCTAAGTAACTTCCAAGTATAATGCCTGTTGTAAAAATCTCAGCAAGCTTCCAGCTATCTGGCATAGGAGATGGCTTCACCTTATCCTTAGAGATTGTCATGATGGTTCCTGAAATCAGATAGATGCTAAAATTAGGAAAAGCATATGGTAATCCTTTGACTGCTTTGTGATAACAATCTCTTGAATCCTGTTGAGATCCTCGAACAGTTCCTACACCATTCGGAGTTGGAAATTTCATTGCCAGGTGATAGATGGAAGTCACAACCTTCATCTCCTTCAACAGAGGACGCCCCACCAAAGCATTGTGGGCTGACTCCAAATCTAGAACCATAAAATCAATCATCTGTGTAACAGACAAAAGACCTTCTCCCAGGGTAACAGGTAACCTAATTGTTCCCATCACCTTCACAGCTTCTCCTGAGAAACCATAGATCCACCCATCATCTCCTGCCATATCCTTATCCTGGAGTCCTAGATTCCTGAAAGTATTGTAGTAGAGAATATTCGTGGAGCTTCCATTGTCGACAAAAACTCGATGAACATTCTTGGAACCAATCTGGATAGCCACTACAAGAGCATCATTGTGGGGATGATGCACCCACCTGGCATCTTCCTCAGTGAAGGTAATATCATCACATTCCCCTTTAAACATCTTGGGTGGCCTTAACTCCAAGCTGTTCACATTTGTCAGAGGCCGATGTCTTGCTTCTCTAGCATATCTTTCCAGTGCATTGTTGCTGCTTCCACAAAGGTGATGGCCTCCATAAATGGCATGAATGCTTCCTTCCTTGACAAACTTCTTTTCTTCGGGCTTGTCCTCATCGTGGAGGGCGCGCCCTCCTTCTCTTTCGTCAGAGTTTTCCCTATGCTTCCTGACTTCTCTAGCAATCCACCCAGTCAGATATCCCTCTTTGATTAGCTCTTCGATCTCATCCTTCAGCTGTCGACATTCATAAGTATTATGCCCTGAAGATTCATGATAGGCATAATATTTTCTCTTATCTTTGCACTGCCAAGAAGATAAAGGTTCTGGTTTCCTGAAGAGCCCTTTGGCTTTGTTCACTTCAAAGATGTGTTCTATAGAGGCAACCAAGGGAGTATAATTATCCGGTCTTCTATCATAGGCATAAGTATCAGGTGGTACCCAACCTCTTTGGACTTCAGTTTCATTCACCCGACGATCACCAACTGCTGGGCGATGCACAGGACTGAGAGATCTATCTTTTCTCTTGTTAACTTTTCCTCGCACTCCACCTGCCAAATTCGTCTTGCGATTATCAGCCAAAGATTGCTCGACAATCTTTAAATACTCGGCCTGTGAGAAAACATCAGTTAACGTAGCTGGATCTTTTCCTTGAAGGTGTTTCCAAAAATCTGTCCCCACCTGCAATCCAGCTATCAAGAAACTCTTTAGTGTCTCATCAGTTGCTCCTCTAACCAAGGTGGATTCCGCATTAAATCTCTGAAAATAAGATTGCAGACTTTCTCCTTCCTTCTGCTTAATATTTGCCAAGATCGTGACTGGAGGAGCGTATTTTACTACAGCCTGGAACTTTGTCAAGAACAGACTCCTCATTACCTCCCAGGAGGTGATAATTCCTGGACCAAGCTTTTGGAACCACTGTTGAGCACTTTCCCTGAAAGTTGCTGCCAGCAAGCGACACCTTGCCAAGCTAGTAACTTGATAGACATCCATCTCAATATCGAATCGCCCCAAAAATTCTACTGGATCCGAATTTCCATGAAAGCGCAAATCACTTGTCGTAGCTCTATACCCGGTAGGGAGCTGTGCTTCTCTGACTTCAGTCGAGAAAGGCGAGGGAGTCTGAGCTGTAGCTGAAATTCTTCCTCCATCAAGATGAACTAGAAGCCTTTTTACGTCATCAACGTTGAAAGTTCCTACTCCAGGGATATTCTGAACATTAGGTGGCACAACTGTTTGAGTACCCCCCAAGGGTGATGTTGTATTCTGAGCATTTTATGGATTTCCACCTTGAGTTTGTGCCTGAGTCTCATGCTGGGTCTGATTTTCCCTCTGAGTGCGAGTTTGAGTATGGACTCTTTCCTGGTTTTGACCCTACGACTGCGAATTTCCCTGAAACCGGTGATTTCCTTGATACTGAGGATGATTATTAGAGGATGGGCGCGCCCTTTCATCTCTGGAGGTACTTCGAGATGGGAGCTGATAGATGCGTAGTGGCCTTCTTCCTGAGGGCGCGTCCTGTGTATAGTAGAATTGTCTATCTCTATTTGCATTCATCCTCCTGTCTTCATAGTTACGATCTCTTCGTTCTGGATCACTACGATGAAGGGCTCGCTCGTGTTCATGGGGCCTCGCCCTGTTATCAGGGGGCACTCCAAGTGATCCACGGGGCCTCGTTTCATTTTGAGAAAGGGTTCGCTCGTGTTCACGGGGCCTCGCCCTGTTGTCAGGGGGCGCTCCAAGTGAATCACGGGGCCTCACTTCCGAAGAATCATTCCTTCTTTGCTGCTCAAGAATCACCATCCTCAAATCATCGTCACTAAGTCGGATTCCCGGGCGTTCCTTCAAGCTAGCCAAATCTCTTTCTTCTCTAGCTACCCTCTCCTAATCTCTCTGGATCTCTTCAGGGGCGCGCCCTGAACGATTAGGGTGAGGGGGCGCCCTATCCTGTATAGCAGACATTCTATGATCAAGAATTTCATCATCAGGGTGTTTAACATAAGGTACCTGGTTTTCAGAATAGTCCAATCTTCGCGGAGTCACAAGCTGGAACCTCCTATCTCGCACATCTTCCTCTTGGGGCGCGCCCTCAGCTTGAGGTGCCTTACCAGCGCGCTGTGGATCTCGGGGATGATGCCGAGTTCTTCGGCTATTTCCTTGCTCGACCGAACTCAATCTTGCTCCGAAATTATCTATGGCAGTTCCCATTCGATGCAGATGTTCCAATAATTCCGCGTTGGTGATAAGAACTGGCGGTTGTCCACCGGTGGGTTGATCTCCACGGCGACTCTGAACAGCAAGGATCTCCTCCGAAACATACTCCTCATGCTCGATCCGATCTTCAGAATAGTATCCATCTTCTTCGTGAAAACCTCCATCTTGATTATGCGACATCTTTTCCTCCTAAGATGCAGATCTTGATTGGCTCCCCTCCTTCTAGCGCCAATTTGTTGACGGAAAAATTTGGGAACAACAAATTTCGGGGATTATCACCGGAAACAAGATCTACGATGGCGGTTCTTTGCTAAATAACATGGTGGCGTGTGGTGGTTGTCTTCGATTGGTGGCTGAGATTGACAAGGGTTAGTGGTGGCATTTATCAGCTCTCAACTTCTGACCCCTTCAATCGGCCTACGTACCCCTGTATTTATAGGGGATCAAGCCATACGTAGTTCTTGGAGAACAAGTTACCCGAATGGACTTTTTTAGCGGTCCAGCTTCCGGAATGTTCTACTATGAGGCCTAACCACAAAAGGCCCAAGGCTCATCCATGACTTTCGGACTTCACAGATAAGGAAACTTCCCCCGTCGAGGACTAGTCCTATCCGTTACCAGCTATTTCCTAATTTCATGGATGCAGGTATAGCCATGGTTTACCCCAAGTGCAGAACGCATCCTCGTCCCCCGAATGAGGACACCCACCAGATAGCAGGACGAGTAATCCAGTGCTTTTGGGTGCAAAGTGCAGGATTACTCCAAAGTTCCCCAATGAGGACGCGCCCATTGATAACAGGAACAGAGCTCCCAAAGCACACACCAGAAGTACCCAGATTTCCACCTTAGGGCGCGCCCTATGTGTTTAAAATGGGTCCTTATATCCAGGCAAACCCCCGGAGGCCTTCTACGACGGACATCCCCCTCCTGGTATGCCCCATGAGGAAATTCTTCAATATTCTTCAAGATACAAAACATTCTTCTGATTCTTCGTTTAAGGCGCGCCCTCCATATAGTCGTGGGGCGCGTCTTCCTCCTATAACTTTCATCAAATCCCTAATTTTCCCTGTAAAATCCCTAAATTGAACTAAACCCTAATTCATTCTGAGAAACCCCTAAATTAGACCCGTTATTTGACCCGAATCCTTTCTAAAATAACTAACCCAAATTTTGGCTATAACATTCATGTATCGAGAGGTTCCCCAGACCTGCAGAGACTTGTGCGAGTTGGGTACGTTCTTAACTGGACAAAAGTTATATATTCGTCTATTCTATTGGAACATGGATCAAGTATCTGCCTCTCTTAGAAAAATTCACCAACCGACTGTATTTGATCCAAATCAAATCATACTTCGGTATGATTGAGGAAATAATCTCGTATATGTAAAGTGTTTCGGGACGCCCAAGGAAAATTTCAGAGCGCGAGGTGAAGGAGAATTGAGGGAGCATGGCAACCAAGAGAGGCGGAGGCTATAGGGTTGAGAGAAGCTTTGACTTGGATTAAGGAGTTAAATCTTAGCCATTGTATTCTTGAGACGGACTCAAAACCGTTGGCTAATGCTTGTAATGGTAAGCCAGGGGAAGCATATTTTGGGACAATTGTGTTGGATTGTGTCCAAATCTTAAAGCACATTGATCACGTGCTAGTTGAATTTGTATATCGGTCTACGAACAGTGTGGCGCATTTGTTAGCCCAAGCTACACGTTCTATGTCAGACTTAGGGGAGTGGCATGTCACCCCGCCTGATTTTATTTATCATGTTCTCGTGTCTGATAGTATTTAATCTATGCAACTACGAATTATTCAAAAAAAAAAACATGGTACATGTAACAGTGCCACTGACGAGTACCTGAAATTTCTCGTTTTCAAAAGAATTAGATCAGCATATCTCAGTAATTAAAGCCTAAAATAAATAAATCCTCCTGAAAAAGCAGTTTTGTTAAGTTCCAGAGGGATATAACCAACGAATTGATCAATGTTGTAAAATTGTAATGAAAATGAACGACTTATTTTTTTGTGACAAAACACGAAACTAAGACATGCTGGTTGTTTTATTACATAGCAAGTTCCGATACTAAATTATTGCATACCACAGTGGAGAAAATGAATCTGACAGGTCAAGAAATGGATAAGGCCACCTGTTTTAAGCAGAAAGAAGATGATGAATTGTTGAGAAAAGTGAATAGAAAAGAAACAGCTCAATACGAAGACATTAATAGGGCATCTAACCATGTTGATTTGAGTGAATGTAAAATCCACTGGAAAATAACATATACAGTTGTCCATGACAAGAAATATGCAATCCGAAACCATGGAAACCGCTGCAATTGAATGTAGCATAACTTTAAGAAACAAATTGCAGGAATATGAAATAAGCGAAGGTGCAAGCTGATTTAACTAACAGTACCATCAAGAGCTGAAGCTTACCATACAATTTAGCGCAACCTCGCCAACCAGAAAAATAGCATTAATTGAATGCATATTTATCACCAACTGCAATTTCAAAACTGCATATTCTTAGTATAAATTTTATGGTTCAATCTACTCTGAAACCAGGTCAAAGTTTTTAGCAAAGGGAGATGCAATTGCAATGCATAATAACCTATGTCCCCTCCCCAACATAGGTGAGTAAGTAGACTGCTGCCCTAGTGATATCAATTTAGTCTTATCGGCACTTTGATTAATTCATATAGATTACTTACAAAACTCAGTTCGTAATCTTTAATGGCAAGACGTGGTACAATAATGAACCAAAAAATGTTGTCTGTAAGCATCACTGCACCTGCACTCATCTGTTTGGTAAAAAGAAATTCTTAGAAACACTAAATAAAATCCTAATTACACATAATAATTTGCACAACTATATTATAATCGAGGTCTTCTTAGTTTGGATTTGCCAACTCGTCCCTTATCTTCTCTCTTCTACTTTTTGAAATTTTTACAAAGTGCTGCCAAATTTCGGCTACAGAGAGGGCGAGATCTCAAATTATTGTGGGCGAGTATACTTTCTTCTTCGGGCGATTACTTTTCTCCACAGGCGATCTCTGCATATTTCAGGTACTAATTTCTTACCTTTATGGTATTTCTTTCTGTTTTAGCATACTCAATTGCTATTACTTTTAATATAGGCGAGACTGTCGAAAATTAGAATTTTTAGGGCCGCTTCAATTTCAAAGGGCGAGGACTCCCCCTTCATCTTTTCCTTTCTTGCTCATCATAAACAAATTTTTAATATAGTCATCGCCCTCTCTCTTTCAGATGTCAAGAGAGGATTCTTCTTCGATGTCATCCTCTGCCTCCAATTCTTCTTCGATGTCGCCCTCTGCCTCCAATTCTGATCATATTGTCAGCCTTTCGTCGGATTCCCATCCTCAGAACGAGGTTGAGGATCTTGCGAGCATATATCTCGCCCAAGACATTGGAGCAGTAGCGGGCGAGGATAATTTTCAAGAGGAGGTCGATGATGACTTACACGATTTTTTCAAAGAATTAGACCCCCAACTGCCAGGTCCATCCAGACTGGGACAAGGGCGAGGGAAAGACCTTGACACCTACAAGAAGATGCTTGAAGAGAAGAACGAGATCGACAACCCTGATGAAGATATTGATGATAACGTGGATGCTGAGGTTGAAGGGGGTGAAGAAGCATTGTCCGTCTCGCCTGTAAGATATGCCATGGAAGTCCCATCTCCTTCAAATAATCCATATAAACAACCCGTCCGTACCTGCGATGTTGACTTGGACTTCGAAGAAGATGTTCCTGAATCAGATAGGGCGAGACACATATTTGAGCATGGCATTATATCTTGTGCAGGCCTATCATCTGCGATTTCTTCAGAAGAAATCATGTTCCTTATGGAATATTATAATCTGGAGGGAAAATGGTTGAGACCTCATTCCTTTATGCGAATGCATCTTTTTGACGTCGCGGGGCTTCCTACTCCAAGGATGGTCTTAACGAACAAGTTGGTAGAACATGGATTTGGATCGCCAATGCACGACTTTCTCCTACAGATCATCACCTATTTCAACATCGCCCCTGTCCAATTATCGCCAAATAGTTATAGGGTGGCGATTGGCTTGTACATGATGTATAGGAATCAAGGCTATGAAGCCCCTTCTATGCAGGAGCTGAGCCATTTTTTGTCTTTAAGACGATGTGGCAAAGACATCGGTTTCTACTACCTCGCCTTTTGGTCATCCCATAACAGAAAAGGTTTTCTTACCGGCAACCCCATCAACATGAAGATATGGAAAGAAGATTACTTCTATTCCTTCGATGTTCCTAGAATTAGAACTCAATTCAATTTGAACCCTTGTAAGTAATCTCGCCCCTTATGTATGTTTGTCGTCCTTTATCGGATCATTTAATATATTAAATTCTTCCTTTCTTTAGATACACCATCCCAAACGAAGCTTGAGGGTGAGGCTTTAAAAAGAGCCGAGATCATATCAGCATTACCTAGGTCAGCGAAAGACCTAGATACTCTCGTCACCCCAGAAAACCTTCTCGCCCATAAATTCTATAATGAGGGATTTGGACTAATTCCTCATATTAAATTCAAAAGAGGGTCAAAAAAGGAAACTCGTAGAAGACAAATAGAAGGATTAACCGATACAGGTAAACTCGTCCATAAAAAAGTAATATCGCCTTCTGAATATTTGTATGCATGCCCTTCCTCTACTTGTCTTAATATGTATATCTGTTTATATTTTAACATGTATTTTGTTCTCGTCTTCAGGGCAAATGGCGAGACTTCCCTTCAGACGAAATCCTTTTGCAGAGCCAACTCTCTCTGTAGTGGCCAGTCGACCTCGCCCCCACAGCTTCCACAGTCGCCAATCAAACTCGCCCTGCTATTGCTCCTGTTAACACCGGCGACAAACAGGACAAGAACAGGAAGCGAGATCTTGGGGATACTTCAAAGAATCCTCAAAATAAAAAACAAAAAGGTGTGACCACTGAAGCATCGCCCTCAGACTCTATTATGTCTACCTTTGGTTCTCTTGTTGCCGAGAATTATTCTGAGGAGGACCTCAAAATCTTGAAGGGGCAAAAAGAAGCCGATGAGGAGTTTCACTTTAAGATTGGCCTGGATGATGCCTTTTCCATGGGCTAAATGTCCTCGCCCACAAAAATGCTGCTATCAAGGACTTGGAGAAATCTAACAAAAAATCTGAGGGCGAGATCTCGACCTTCAATACTAAGCTGGGCGAGGTGCAGAAAAAGGCTGCTGAGGATGTAAAGGCCAGCAAGGACGAGGTTGCCAAGCTTCAAATTTCCTTTGAGACTTTTAAGCTGGAATTAGAGAAGGCGAGCGAGGAATTGGAGGGTGAGAACCTGAAACTCAGGGGCGAGATCAAGGAACTTAAAGATGGTGCTAGGAAAGGCCAAAGCGAAGCTTACAATGCTGGCTTTCTTGATTATCTTCGGAATTTTTTGGCCGCCGATCCTGATTATGATTGGTCAACACACTTCGCCCCCTCCACACCAGGATATATGCTCAAGTTCAAATCTGATAATGCCGAGGTGATTGCTGCAGCTAAAGAAGAGCTTCGCCTAAAAATTGAAGCTGAGCAGAAGGCCATGCCTGATGATGAGGCGAGAAAGAAGGAAGCTGAAGATGGCGAGAATACTGAAAATGTCGCCACCTGCCTACACGATCTTTTTGTAATTGCAAACACAATAGGGGTGCGGGCCCTCCTTTGAAAGGCCTCGCCTTTTGTAAACTTTGAATATTTTCCTGAATTGACAACTGATTTGGAGTGTGCGTCCTCCATTTAATGACGTCGCCTTTGTAATAATTTTTATCTGCAATCCTTTCATTTAACAAGTTATCCACTTCTTCAGCTATTCATACGTAAATATTCTTCTTTAACTAAGCAAATTAATCTCGCCCTATCTTGTGAAGACGAGATCTGAATATTCTTTGAAATCAATACTTCTTCTCAAAGAAGGCCATAACTCCCAATATCCTCAAAAGTTTGAGAAATACCCCCCCCCCCCCCTCGTAAGAGGTCGTATTCCTCAATATCTTCAAAAGTTTGAGAAATACCCCCTCGTAATAGGTCGTATTCCTCAATATCTTTAAAAATTTCAGGATACCCTCCTCCCGGGAGGTCGTTCCTCATTCCAGAAATATCCCTCCTCACAGGAGGTCGATTTTCTGAAGATATCTTCAAAAATTTCAGGATACCCTCCTCCTGGGAGGTCGTTCCTCATTCCAGAAATTTCCCTCCTCACAGGAGGTCGATTTTCCGAAGATATCTTCAAAAATTTCAGGATACCCTCCTCCCGGGAGGTCGTTCCTCATTCCAGAAATATCCCTCCTTACAGGAGGTCGATTTTCCAAAGATCGTACCTTGATGAGGCGCCGGAAGTACGAACATCCCCTCCCCCCCCCCCCCCCGGAAGTGCGGTTTTTGCAAGGATTTTAATAATTTGGGATACCCTCCTTATAGGAGATCATTCCCCATTCCATAAATATCCCTCCTCACAGGAGGTCGATTTTCCGAAGATATCTTCAAAAATTTCAGGATACCTTGCCACCCTCACCTTAGTATTGTAGTACCATGCCACCCTCTGCTGGTAGGACGTCAATCGAGTTTGAGAAGTAGCCCTGAACTCTTCCACCATATCAAGATAAAGACGATGATTAATCTCATTAACCTCTGGCTGGTAGTGGTCTCTTCTGAAAGATCCTGCTCCTAACTCAACCGGAACCATGGCCTCGCATCCATATGTCAAAGCAAAAGGAGTCTCTCTCGTAGTAGTCCTAGGCGTGGTATTGTAGCTCCATAAAACGTTCGGCAATTCCTCCGGCCAACTTCATTTACTATCATCTAACTTCGCCTTAAGTGTGTGCTTGATTATTTTGTTGACTGCCTCTGTTTGTCCATTAGTCTGAGGGTGGCTCACAGCAGAGAAACTCTTCTTAATGCCCAAATTATCACATAGCTCCCTCATCTCTTTACTGTCAAATTGCATTCCATTATCTGATATAATCTTGTATGGTATCCCAAAGCGACAAATAATGGAGCGGTACACAAAGTCCACCAACTTCTTTACAGTAATCGTAGCTAAGGGCTCCGCCTCTGCCCACTTAGTGAAGTAGTCCACTGCAACAACTGCGTATTTTACTCCTCCTTTTCCTTTTGGAATTTCTCCTATCAGGTCAATTCCCCACATAGCAAAGGGTCAGGGACTAGTCAAGGAAGTAAGAGGAGCAACAGGACTATTCACATAGTTAGCATATCTCTGACATTTATCACAAGATCTAGCAAAAACCAGAGCATCCTCCTGAAGCGTAGGCCAGAAATACCCCTGTCGAAGTACCTTCTGTGCCAGCGATCCACCCCCCGAGTGATTACCACAAATTCCCTCATGAATTTCTCATAGAATATAAGTACGTTCTTCCCCATCTATGCACTTCAAGAGTGGTTGGTTAAAACCTCGTCGGTAGAGAGATCCCCTATAATCGACATATCGAGATGCCTTGTACCTCAACCTTCTAGCTTCGCCCTTATCCTTCGGTAAGATGCCTTCCTTCAAATATTGCCAAATGGGAGTCATCCATGTCACTGTCGGGCTATCTACTTGCATCAGCTCCACTTTAGGAACACTAGGTTTCCGTTGTATTTCCAAGGGAATGACTCCCAAAAGGGTAGCCCCCTTCTAAGATCCCAACTTCGCCAAGGCATCGGCCTCTGCATTACTATCTCTAGGCAACTGCTCCAACCTTGCTTCCCGAAACAAACCCATCAACCTTTGTGTACATCTCATATACAATTCAGTCCGAGGTCCGCGGGCTTGGAACCCCCAATTTACCTGATAAACCACTAACATGGAATCACTCATAATATTTATGTTCTCCACCTTCATCTCCAGAGCAAGTTTCAAACCAAAAATTAAAGCCTCGTACTCAGCATTATTATTCGTAGCATAGAAAGTAAAGTGAATCGCACTCCTCAGATGATGACCCTCATGACTAATCAATACAATTCCCGCTCCAGCCCCCTCATTATTAACTGCTCCATCAATGTACAGAGTCCACCACGGGGATGGTGTGGTCTCCTCCTGAGTTGGTTCCGACAAAACCGTAGGTACAAGGGCTAGGATATCACCTTCCTGCTCCATGGGAAATTCCAGAATAAAATCTGCAAGAGCTTAACCCTTAATAGCATTCCTCGACTTATACTCCACATCGAATTGTCCCAACTCTATGGCCAATTTTAACATTCGCCCGGAAGCCTATGGTTTGTGCAATATTTTCCTTAAGGGATACGACGTTCGAACCTCCACCTTATGCGCCTGAAAATAGGGTCTCAATTTCCTTGATGCCAAGATTAGAGCATACACTAACTTCTCCAAATTCGTATATCTTGTCTCTGCATTCAATAATCGTTTGCTCACATAATAGATAGGATACTGGGTGTCACCCTTTTCCCTTACCAGAACTCCAATTACCAAATATTCCGATTCCGACACAACCAAATATAAAATGAGAACCTCGCCCTCCTTTGGTTTAGAGAGAATGGGAGGAGATCCCAGATGATCCTTCAACGCTTGAAAAGCATCCTCACACTCCGGAGTCCATTCAAATTTCTTCCCAGCCCCCTTTATAACTTTGAAGAACTCTTTACATTTATCAGAAGATTTAGAAACAAAACGGTTTAAAGCCGCTACCCTTCCAGTTAAGCTCTGTACTTCCTTCACTATTCGTGGAGATCTCATGTCAAGCAGGGCCTTTATCTTTGTTGGATTTGCCTCTATCCATCTATGATTCACCATGAACCCCAAAAAACTTTCCAGATTCTACCCCAAACACACACTTTTGGGGATTGAGCTTCATGCAAAATTTCCTGAGAATTTGAAACATCTCGTCCAAATGTTTGATGTGGTCTTTTGCCTCCTTAGATTTCACCAGCATGTCATCCACGTATACTTCCATGGTTTTCCCAATTTGATCTTTAAACATCATATTTACCAACCTCTAATAGGTTGCGCCTGCATTGATTAACCCAAAAGGCATCCCAATATAACAGTAGAGTCCTCTGTCGGTAATGAAGGAAGTGTTCTCCTGATCTGGCCCATACATCGGTATATGGTTGTATCCTGAATAAGCATCCATGAAACTAAGGAGTGCATGCCCTGCCGTGGCGTCCACCAACTGATCTATCATTGGAAGAGGAAAACAATCCTTTTTACAAGCCTTGTTTAAGTCAGTGAAATCTACACAGACTCTCCATTTTCCATTAGATTTCTTTACCAGAACCGGATTCGCAAGTCAATCGGGGTAGAATGATTCTTTAACCAATCCAACATTCAGAAGTCTATCAACCTCTTCTTTCAAAGCTATAGCCCTCTCCCTGCTCACTGCTCTATGCTTCTAACGAACTCCTTTCCTTATGGGGTCTATATTGAGATGATGGCACATCACCTCTAGATTAATTCCCACCATGTCTACATGACTCCAGGCAAAAACATCTAGGTTATCCTTTAAAAAGGCAACAAGTCTCGCCCTTAAATCGGCATGCAATCTCGCCCCTATCTGTAAAACCTTTGACGAGTCACTCGTATCCACCAAAATTGACACAGTATCTTCAGCCGGGCCCATTTTCTTGTCCGCCTCTGGGAACCGAGGGTCTAAGTCACATCCAACTCCCTTTGTACCACTAGATTCGCCAACCTCCCGAATAGATATAACCTCGCCCTCTGACTGCTTGGGTCCCATTCCTTCCAACGACGCGTCACCTGGGAATTCAATAATAGGTTCAGTCTCATAACTCATCACAAACTTCCCCTTTTTAGCCCTGATAGTTCTTTGTTCTTCATCTTCATCAGTAACATCTTCTACAATCCCCTCCCGATACAATTCTTGTTTATCCGTCTCCAAGGATGGTGGAGCTTCGATCATTAACACCGTATATCTCTCGTTCTGGAGAACAGGGATTGTGTGGTTTTTCGCTGAAGGCACCTCATCCCTAGGATCCATTCAAACTCCTTCCATCCTGACCGTCAATGTCTCGCCCAAGGTAGGGGGCGACTCTAGGAGAAATATTGGAGTTCCACTCCTAGCCAATGCTTCATACTCCTTCAGCACATCATCTTCCGGGAACTCCACTGTGTATACCATACTTGTGACTGCCTTAGGTCCAAAAAACTTCAAAGTCTCCCGAGCATTTTCCTCCTTAAAATCCAACATCTCTGAATCCGGCTCCTCCACCTGTTTCCCTTTGGAAGAGGACTTCATCATTTGATTATAACAATCTCGTGAATCATACTGACAACCTTTTACACACCCAACCCCCATAGGTGTGGGAAACTTCATCGCTAGATGATAGATCGAAGTGACTACCCTCATCTCTTTCAGGACTGGCCTCCGAATCAAAGCGTTGTAACATGTCAGTTGATCAACCATAAGAAACTCGAAGACCTGCGTAGCTGAGTAGGGATCTTCCCCCAAAGTAAGAGGTAACTTCATAGTGCCTCTAACCCGAACAGAATCTCCAGTAAAACCATATATATGGGTGGTCCCTTGAGTCAACTCTTTTTCTAAAAGCCCCATCTTCTTGAAGGTAATGTAATAGAGTATATTAACAGAGCTCCCATTATCTACAAACACCCTGTGAACATTCCTAGAACCGATCTTCACATTGACTACCAGGGCATCGCTGTGGGGATGATGGACCCACCTTGCATCTTCCTCAAAGAAAATTATCTGCGTATCTTTTCCTTTGAACATCGTGGGAGGTCTTTCTGATAAGTGATTAACATTCGTCAATGGGGGATGCTTTGCCTCTCGCACATATCTTTCCATAGCATTCCTACCATTCCCCCCTATATGAGGCCCACCAAATACCGTGTTAATACTCGCCTCCCTAACGAACACGGTTTTCTTCGGCTGTTCAGACCCATCTTTATTTTCAGGATCTTCCTTCTTTTCACTCTCCTTTGTAGGAGCATCCCCCTGGTGCTTCTTTACCACATTTACAACCCACTATGTGAGTTTTTCATTTCTGATCAAGAGCTCAATTTCTTCTTTCAACTAGCGGCACTGATAGGTTTCATGTCTTATGGACTCATGATACTCGCAATACCATCTTTTGTCTCATATAGCATTCTTTGATAGTGGCGCTGGCTTCTTAAACAAACCTTCCCCCTTAGTAACTGCATAAATGTAATCGACGGAGGCCACCAATGGGGTAAAAAGACTTTGTTGCAGAGGCCCCTGATCCTCTTGATCATAAAGTGGGGGAGGTGGATAGCGAGATGATGGACTAGGTGATCTAGAACGAGCCGCTCTTCTTGTCTCCACCACATTCACATCTCCCCTTCCACCTTTTTTTTTATCCGTCTTAGGGCTAGGTGACCTTTCTTTCTGCTTGCCTCTTCGACTGCCATCCGAATAATCACTCTTTTTCAAAGCCTCCTCTTCTCTTTTGAATGGTTCAGCCTTCAAGTAAAGGACCGTAAGGGTAGGAGGCTCCTCCCTTTGAAGATTCTTCCAGAAGTCCGATCCCACTCTTACACCAGCAATACGGAAATTCTTAATAGTTTCATCTGAAGCACCCTGAACCGTAGGCACCTCCGCGTTGAATCGCCTAAAGTAAGATTGGAGGGTTTCTCCTTCCCGCTGCTTTATATTGGCAAGAGTAGTGACAAGAGGAGCATAAACAATAGAAGATTAAAATTGAACTAAAAACATCTTATGCATTTGTTCCCAAGAAGTGATGGAAGCCGGGCCTAATTTCTGAAACCATTGGTGCGTGTTCCCTCGAAGAGTTGAAGCCAATAGCCGATACTTCGTCAAATCTTCCACCTGATATAGCTCCATCTCCGTGTTGAACCTCGCAATGTACTCTGCAGGATCTGAACTTTCAATAAACCTGAGATCTCCAACCCCCCGAAAGGAAGGAGGAAGAGGTTCTTCCCGCACAGCCACCGAAAATTGAGATGGTGCAGATTCAAACACAATACCTTCCTGGTCCTCAGTTCGTGCCAACAGCCTTCACAATGCATTCATATCAATATCCTCAAACCCGGGAGCCCTATAAGAATCTCCCTGCAATGCTTCCTGTCGCTACTGATTCAAGATTTCCTCAAACGGATACCGTGCCCCAGTAGTGGTATCCCTAGGGTGGGGTATTCCACGACCATGAGTCTCTTGCTGAAAAATCTCTCTCCCCTGTTCACCACGTGCTACCACTAAGTTTCGCTCCAGTGATCCCATGTGTCCTCTCTCTGCAGCGTTGAGAAGGTTGGCATATGCCCTCCTTTCCTCATATCCCTAACTTTCCGGAGCAGCACGCACCATTTGGAGGGGAACAAGATTATAGACCTCTACTTCACCACGAAACCCTGAACCTCTAGGACCTCTATGCGACCCTCCTTCGTTAATGGGGCGACCCCTCTCTTCCCTTCTCTCCCGCTCAATCCTTCTCAGAACTTCAACCATAACTTCCACTCGTGGCTCCCGCCTTTCCTCTGGCCTCTCACTCAGCTGTCGCCCTCTACTTGGGTTTCGTAGGGCCTCCCTCTCCGGTGGAAACTCAATACATGGTTCCCCATATGTTAATGTCCTAGGAGTAATAGCCTGAAACCTGTGATTCACCCTCATCTCTTCGACTACCGGGATGTCTCTCTCAAAAGGAATCTCCCTGCGGGAACTATTCCTCATAGCAAACTCTCTCTCTCTCTCTCTCTCTCTCTCTCTCTCTCTCTCTCTCGTCATGATGATTTCCTCTTGGTGTTTGATAGTTCCTTTCCAAATCACGATGGCTTCCTCTCGAATCCTCAGTCGGACAGTAATCAGGGTCCTCCCTTTCTCTCAGTGGTGGGCGACGTCCATCATGATTCAAACGAGATCCATCAAGAAACTGCCTTTCCCTCTCTATCGCGTCCATTCTAGCAGTCATTTGGTTCACAGCATTCCCTATGTAAGCGATTTGGTTCAAGAGCTCGGTATTACTCATCAAGACAGGGAGGTCTCCTCCGATTCGTGGGGTTTCCCGTCTATCTGTATCCCCATGCAAAGCAGATCTAGGATCAGCACTCCTTTGGGCTGAGTTCTCCAGAGTAGCACCCCTTGAATTCGAGCTCCTTGGGGGTGGCGGAGGTAGGTTCCCTGTAGTCCTGATCTCCTCTCTACGTCGGTCGTTCATTCGTTCTCAGTTTGAATGCGACATCCTTCCTCCTGAGATGTCAAAAACCCCTCCTTCTAGCGCCAATTGTTAACGGAGGAATTTGGGAAAACAAATTCGGGGAGGGTTGCTGGAATAATAGTGGTGTAGAACGATTAGGGTTAGGGTTTGTGATTTGGGGATGGCTGAGATCGTATGTGTGATGTTATTGCAATTTAGATCGATTGTCGAATTCTCTCTATTTTGCAATGGTTTGCATCGTGACATACAATGTGCCTACGTACCCTATATATAGGGATCAAGCCAAACGTAGTTCTTGGGGAACAAGTCACCGACATGGGCTAGGTTTCCTTGTTTAGAAAGCCCATCGGACCGGGGCCACCGTTTTTAGCAGAGTCGTCATGGGTAGGGGGAGCAAACCCCGGTTCGGTTCGGTTCGATTTTTGGGTAAAACCGGAACCGAAACCGCATGTCCTCGGTTTTAAAAATCGATAACCGGAACCGCAACCGCAACCGAACCATCGTTTCGGTTTTAAAATTTCGGTTTCAGTTTTTATCGGTTCGGTTTCGATTTTAAAACCGATTAAAATAAAAAATATTACATCCCTACCTCTGTTTATTTTATATCATTTTTTTCTGTCGAGTTTAGCAAGTTAAATGATATTTTTTTGAGAGAGATTCAAGTTTCAACTGCGAACCTTAATCCAGCCGTTTTCGCCCTCCTTTCTCACAAGAACAACTTATGAGCTTTGTCATTGTAATCCATTTTGAGATTTAATCCATCTTAACACAGTACCAGTATATTATTATTACCCACGTCTCACAGAGTACTGTTATTCAAATCATTTAACAATTTCTTACATCAGATTACTCACATTCTGAATGCATTGGGAATTTGACTTTCTAATTTTAACGTAATATCTCATTGATATTAATCAAGTGCATACATGCATCATATCCCCTGTTTACTGAAGCAAGTGTGCATTTTTATTGAAGCTTGAAAGTATAATGTGTAACCAAGAAGATATATGAATGTGCTTAATATCTATATATCTATAAAAAAATATAAATATTTATTTATATAAATAATCGGTTCGGTTTCGGGTTTTTCGGTTCGGTTTGAACCTATAACCGGAACCGGAACCGAAAGTCTCCGTTTTTAAAAATCAAAAACCGTAATCGCCGGTTCGGTTTCGGTTTTTTCGGTTCGGTTTTGGCCGGTTTCGGTTCGGTTTCGGTTTTAATTCGATTTTTTGCTCACCCTAGTCGTGGCCTTCAAAACCCAGCTATTTTCTCGGAGCGTGGCGGCCAAGTTATTGACCCGAGATTATCGGAGTCAAAGCCTACCTTAAACTAAGAAGAAGAAATAGCCAGTCATGGGGCTAGCCTTGAGATTTGCTAAGGGGCGACGCCCTTCGATCTCCCTAACAGGGCGAGACCTGCTAGCCTGGATAAGACCTAGTCCTTTTTCCTATCTGTGACAATAACTGATTTAGGGGAAATGCCCCATATTGACTATCAAAGAGGGCGAGATATCCGTCAGAATGATAATCTTGTCAATTGTCCACCTTCCTCTGCCAGACTATCGGCATTAAGGGCGAGATCTCTAAAGGAGGGTGAGATTCGTAGACTCAGGCGAGATCTACAACTCAGGCCCAGGCATGATTACCAAAAATAGGTGAGGTTGTTTTTTGCATATAACAACAAAGAATGAATATAGGGATTGTTATTAGTGTTCATATACAAAACAATGTTCTTAAAACACATAAAACCATTATTTTATAATATTTATAGGGATCCAACTAAGATATTGTTGGGCTTGTACTTTTAGAGATTAGAGGTTTTGAGGATTACAAATCATAATAACGGTAATAAATTATTAGAATGTCTGGCTTTAGAAAAACTCAACTGAAACTAAATGGTAACAAGTTAAAGACCAGTTCATTCTTGAAATTCGGAATTAAGGTTTTCAGGCCTGGACAGACGAGCCACGAGTTGTCCTAATCCGATTAGTAAATACCATAATTATAATTGAAACAAATGTTACCACTGCACAGCTGGTTAATAATTTTGTCCTTTTAAGTTGATGTTAATAGACAGAGAGAGAGAGGGAAACAAACTGATACACACACACACACACAAATTCATGTTTATAGACTTGTGGTAGATCAATGTTGCAGAAAACACAGGTTGGAGACATGCATGAGGATTGAGGAGTACCTATTAGTTTCATGATAAACATCTGAACTTTATGAAATCCAAGATCCATTTAACTCCAGATTCCTGCAATCAAGACAAAAGGAATGCGTGCCAGGGAAAAAATTGCAGAGCTGAGCGCAATTAGTACTAATTATATAACACGTTAAATACACAAACAAAATGTGATAGCAACCACGTTCTTGGGGTTTATGCAAGGCGAATGGACAATTTGATTAGGACACTTGTTACACTGAAAAAGTGAAAGCTTCCTTGTTTCGCTCCAATTTTTCGGGTACATATATTTAATGCAGTCTAGCTAACAGAACAAAAGAAGGAAATTTCTGGAGAACAACTAACAAGCTATGTTACTCGTGTCCACAATTTTCATGTCAGATACTCGGATATGTGTCGTGTCCGACACTTCGTACCCGAGTCTGAGTAACGTAGCTAACAAGTAATTACCTTAACACAACTCATAAACTTGAATTGGAATATGCAATTGGTGTTTAAACATAAATGTTTAACAAGCTGTCCTTTCTCCATAGGCCAAATCAATTTCCTTAGAGAAGTAACATTACTTCTCTAAGGAAATCAATTTAACTCCATAATTGTTCATACATGAAATGAATTTGGATCATGAATATAAAAACGAATCTTCTTCACTAGTTTAGAGTAAGAATTGACGCAAGATGTGAATTTTGTTAGAATACAATATAAGATCCTAGTAAAACCTTTCTCTATCATCTTAAGATTTTGGACGTACTGGTTGGTTACTTAACAAAATTGCCCTTTTTCCTATTTGAGGCTAACAACATCTTTTCGAACAAAATCACATGAATTCTCACTTTTTTTCAACACTGTAAAATTATATTCTCATCCCATAAAAGTTACGTCAAATATATGTGTTTATTCAAAAATTACATGCAAGTCTAATCTTTGATGTACTTACAATCAGTGACGGACCCATAACGAAATTACGAGGGGTCCGATCCAAAAAATTTCAAGTTTGTTAATGTAAAAAAAGATTAATTAACTTTTTAATTAGATAATTTTATTAAAAAAATGGTGATAAGGATTATTGAAAAATAATAAGTTACAAGGTCATTGAGAAGTAACAGATTTGTAGAAGCAACAACAAACACATGGACCAACTGAGCTGAGCTACACTTACGGTACTTAAATGATATACATATGTGTATTTTAATCTGAGAATTTCAGCCTGACCCCGATTCCCGGCTTACGATATCTATCTTGCCACTATTTTATTTTTCATAAAAAACATATGTACAAATTGAAAAGTCATTTAATAAATTTTTTTTTGTTTTTTTTTTGTTTTCTTTTGTGTAATTTTAAATTCAGAATTATTTCTGAATTATTATTATTATTATTATTCCTAACATTACATTAGTATAAAAAAATTAGTGGGAAGCCGAGATACAATCTGGGCCCCACTCCTCTAGCTATAGCAAACCCCATATTGGTAAAGATATGAGCAGTAGCACGAGCCCCAATATCTTGAGTTGTGGAAAACTTCTGAACCCGCTTCAGCAGCGCAACAGCATCCTTATCCAGCTCCCTCAGAGAAGAAAAAGAGAAAGGAAGAAAACCATAACCAATTTCCCGACAACGTGCCTCGTACTTGACCCGTTTTCGATTAGCCGCATCAGTCACAACCCGTCCCGGAACAAATCCACACAATCCAGTTTGTGTTAAAGGAGAAGATCCTGTCAAGTCAACACACACATCACAACCCCGATCCCAAGAATAGAGCAACACATCTGCAGGTCGGAGAGCTCCGTCGTTCCCTCCAGACAGTCCAATATCAACCTCTTCAATTAAACTAAAATTCTGTGTCTAAAAATAGGCGATTAATCCCGAACCGAACCAGGATTAATCACCGGCTTTGTTCGATTTATTATGGCATTTGAACAAAAGTCTCCCCGAAGCAGAGATTAATCGTTGTTCGGTGCCTATACCGATTAAGTACGATTTCCGTTTTTTACAATACTATAATTTAACAATTATGATTTTAACAAAAACTCTATTTTTTATCTATAAAAAAGAAAAGGAAAAAAGAAGGCTCTGTCTCACACTCTCACTTGTTCATGATCACAGACTAATTCCACGTAACCACGGTGGTCATACCTACAAACAATCAAACCTCTCCAACCGCCTCAACTCAACCACTATAAATACCTTTCAACTTCCCGGCACACTTGATTTCAATTTTTCACCTTCATTTCCACTCTCTCAACAAACCTATACACACACTCTACACACACAAACATCTATTTCCACTCTCTCTCTCTTTCTTTCTCTAAAACCCTAGAACTCTCAATTTCTCGTGTCCGTACACTCCTCGCAATCGCGATTCGAGTTGTGCGATCGTAAATCGAAAGGATCAGAGTAGTTTAATCGAGTTTCATATCGAATTGCATGATGAATAAGCTTGTAGGATTGTCAGGATTGAAGAGTCTCGAACAGTTTCGATCGTATCCAGGATCGGGAGCTTCAAAGATGTTTTTGAGTAGTCCGAGGCCTTCGGATTCGGTTGCGCTTGGGAGTTTCGCTAATTTGAAGCTCACTGCAGGTTTTCCTCGCAATTTAGTTCATTATAAGTGTATGTATATGTATATTAGTACGTGTATGTGTTTATGTTGCTAATCTGAGGTGAATTTGATTTTGTTAGGAATCTGCCCGATTCCCTGCGAATGCGGAAGCGATTTGGTAAATATGTGCGCTTAGATCCCACAAATATACGTGATAGTAATGAAGCAACAAACCAACAATACAGTAAAAGAGACAAGAGATTTAACGTGGTTCGGCCCAGCCTACATCCACAAGAGCAACAACTTCACACTAGATAAAAGAGATTACAATATCCGGGTATCCGGCCCCTTGAATTTCATACAAAAATTCAGTCCTACAATATCTATTATGTATATCCCCAACTCACTGAAGTGTTTATCTCAAAACCTCCCCCTATCACTATTTCCCGACAACCTTTCCTTCTCTCCCTCTCCCAACCCGGATAGTGCCACACAACCTGATAGAAAGACCCCCTGCAGCGGGACCACCTCCGATGGCTGCAGTCAAAACCCAAGTACCCTAAGGAATAGTTTAGGCACGAGGACCTTCTATCCCGACACTTCCTGAAAGCGGGCTAAACCGACTTTCCTACTAGACGGACTATCTAGCAGCTATAGAGAGAATAGAGAATTTAGGTGTAATTTTACTAATGAAGGAGGAGAGGTATATATAGGGATGGAAGTGTGGTAGGTGGGGGTTTGGTGATGGGGTTGGTGAAGATGTTTGGTGGGTTTGAAAAGAAGACGGCTGCCTAACAGATTTCGCTTGGGAGTTTCGCTAATTTGAAGCTCACTGCAGTTTATTCTCGCAGTTTCCTTCATTTTTAGTGGATGTATATGTAAATCAGTATGTGTATATGTTTATGTGTAGTTAATTTTAGGTGAATTGAAGCTTAATGCCGTTTTTTCTCATAATTTCCTTCATTATATATGTATACGTATAGCTTAACTGAAGCTTCCTGCACGTTTTTCTCATTATTTTATTGCTTATATATGTGTGTATAGATAACTCGAAGTTCATAGCAGTTTTTTCTCATAATTTATGTCCTTGTGCACGTGCGTGTAGAGATGATTTGAGGTTGTTAATTAGGTTTTTACTGAGACATGCTATTGTATGCAAATTATGCAGAGAAATTGGTGAAAGAGCAAGCTTCGGCTAAAACTGATCTTGATTTGGCGGTATGTTGTAATCATATTCCTTTTCTTCGTCAGATATGTGAGTGTTATGTAGCTAAATTTAGGTATGATAGTAACTGATTTAGTTTTAAGATTATAAATGTTGATTAATATAGTGTTTTATGTGGTGAGAATTATGATTTGACTGGTAAAATTGCAGAACTATAAGCTGAAGAAATTGACAGAGCACATTTCTGTTCTGGAAGCCAAGTTGCTGAATGCTTTTACTGAAAATGCAAAGCTTAAAGTGAAGCAGAAGGAAGATGAAAAGCTTTGGAGAGGATTGGAGTCAAAATTCTCTTTAACAAAGGCTTTGTGTGATCAGATATCTGAAACATTACAACTTTTAGCAGCACAAGTCCAGGAAGGTATTAAAAAAGTGGTTGATGATTATACGTATTAGTTTGAGTATTCTGGATATTTTTCATGTTAGTCATTGTTGACAAATGCATTTACAGCTGAGAAGGACAAAGTCTGTTTTGAAAACAAGTTGACTGCATCAGGTGCTGCTCTTGATAGATTGAATGATACAATGAAGTCTTTGTCATTGAAGCTGGAATCTTCCAATGATACTATTAGAAGCTGTAAGTTGCTCTATAGTTATATGTAAAATAAGAATTTCTAGAGTTATACTTGCTTATTAGGGATGCAGAATCAGACTTATTTGTTTATAGATAGTTCTGCTTGTAGATATATTTCTTTAGTTCTACTTGTTACAATATAATTTTCATGTTTTGGATGCAGGTGAAAAGCAGCTGCAAGAATTAAGCATTGAGAGGGAGGAAAGGGTGAAAAGCTTTGTAGATGAGCGAAGTAGATTCTCTTGCCTCATTGAGGATAAAGGTAATATTAATCTGTGGACTATGAATCAAATTCAAATTGGTCCTCAGATGGTAGCTGCTTTCAGGGGCTCTTTTTTGGTGCAAGTGATTAAGAAACCAATCACCATATAGGAGAGAGACCATATAATGTTGTATACCCCAATAAACCATTACATTTCATACCTTTTTTTTAAACATTACATTTCATACTTAGTGAGCACTATGTTCATTTGATAATTACCAATAAGAGTGTCATATTGTTTCACAAACCAGAGTGTACAATAGGAAACTTCTCATGGTGGACAACCATTTCATTAAGTATGGTGTTTATAATAGCTGTTTGGACATCAACTTTATGAAGGTAATGTCCTATAAAAAACATGGGACATTTGATGATCTTAAAGAGATTGGTTTTTCAATCAAGTAACATTTGATGATCTTAAAGAGATTGGTTTTGAATTAAAAGAGTAAAATTATATACTAAAGATCAGCGCAACATTCTCTGCGGCTTTGCAGGAAGTAATATTAGTTTTTTTTTGACAAACAGGAAGTAATATTAGTTAGTTAGTAAGTTACAAACATCTAGAATAATTTTGCAGACGATGGATTGTGTTTCTACTTGCTATGTCCTACTTGTGACCCATCAATATCCCATTATCAACTTGCACGTTTGAATTGCTGTACCATTGAAAAATATGCTCTGTAGAAAAGCTTTAAATGATTTCAGATACTTATTCCACATTTAACATTTTTACGTAGATATCCAGATTAAAAGGCTTGAAGAAATTATAGTGAATAAGGGATCTGACTTGGTGAACTTGAATTATAAGTTCGAAAGATTGCAACTCGATTTCAAGTCAAAGGAAGACGACTTCAACAATTTGAGTTGTTCCAAGGAGAAATTGGAAAACGAAAAGATTGATCTTCTAGCATGCAACCAAAGGTTTTCCAACAAATTGGACATGGCACTGGGGGAGATAAAGAACCTTGAACATCTTGTCAATATTCTGGCTGTGAGCTTGACTGAATTAGATAACCAGAGCCTAACCATTTCAGATAACTTCAAGCAGCTCAGCACTTCGTTTGATATTTGCTTTAAGTTGGCACAGGAGGGATGGGACCTTGGTATTCAGAGCTCTCAGAAGAAATATGATCAGCTTCATGATCACTTTGTACATGCTACATCTGAGAAAGATGTACTGTATTTGGTCAATCAAGACTTAAGACGTAAGGTCACTGATTTCCAGAAACAGCGAGAATTCACAATTGTAAGAACCCGGATTTTTGATAGAATTAAAACTTTTCTTATGTAATGATGTAAGAACGAATAGTGGTTACGACTACAATGTAACGGTTGTTCTAATAAATAAATAAATAGAATGGATGTGGATTCAAATATTTATATGTCATGAAGAATACCTTTGGTTGACAACATAGATAAGAATGATCTATCTCCTAAGGATATAAGTATATTACTTCAAGTAAGATTATTCTTGTGTCATCCAAATCAATATCTATTATAAGTCCAGCGGTTCCATAAAAAGGTTAAGGAACACTCGAGGATGAACCAGGTTCATTTTCCTAATTATAGGAATTAAATAAAAATAAGTGATGAATAGTGATTTTGGTGGAATTTGGAATATTATTATAATAATGCTATACCCGGTATTCGGAACGGATTTCTGAGTTCGTATTAGTGATCCAGGAGGAAAATAAGTGTATGTAAAGGCTGTCGGATTCAGAAAATTAGCACTTTTATTTTCTACGAGAATTCCCTGGACACTGCAAGACCTAAGGAATTATAAAAAGGATTTAAAGAAATTTAAATTCGAGAAGTATTAAGAAAGATGAGGAATAATATTATAAATATTAAGAAGGTTTTCGGTAAAAACCCTAACTAGAAACGAATGAGTTATTCCCTCGAACGATCAACGAATTGAGCAATAAGCGGACAAAGAATCAAGCAGAGGAAGCAAGATGCATGCATGTGCAAGTGATAAATATCTAGTAACCAATCTAGTTACATTACTAACTAGAACCATTAGAGATTAAACCAAGTACTAGGCAAATCCAACCAAGATGCAAGATATTTCACTTGCATGCAACTTGTCCACTTGATCAAATACATCACCCCATGCATCATACCTTTAATAAAGTAACCAAGGGAGAGATATTATCTAAAGCCATTTCACTTTATGCATTCTTATCAAAACAACAAAGCAAAACAACATTTTCTCTCCATTTCTTCCATAAAAATCTGCCCATTCTTAGCTAATTGGAAGTCCAACTTCCAACCATCACTTGTTCTTCAACTTTTTATGGTAAGTACTACATATCATGGTGATGATCTCCTAGAAATTTCAGCTTCAAATTCATCTTTTTCCATTTTCAAATAAATCATCAAAGTGCTGATGAATAGTATCTTTTATGAACTAATCTTGATTTCTTGAATTCTTATGGTGGATCTAGCAACTCTAAGGCCACACAAGGATAGATCAAGGCTTAGTGAGGCTCTAGGACACTCCAAGGAAGGTAATCATCACTTGAAACCCTAGGTCTTACTTTGAGATTTGTTAAGTTCTTGATGGATTTAGTGTAAGTGATGTAGTAGTATGATTATAAGCATGATTATGAAGTTTGTTAGTAGGTCTAAACATGATTGTGATATGTTGGTCAAGATGATGTTCTTGGACAGTAGGAGATGTATAATATGTGTATAACTTGTATTGATGCCCGATGTGGCTTGGTATTGACGACATGATTTTCGGAACGTTCGATATATAACCGTTATAATGACGAAATTTCGTTAACACTTAAAATCCGTTTTTGAAAGTAAGATTGAACCTCTGATCTTGATGAATAATTAACCCAACCTTATAGATCTCGAGCCATAGATCATTTTGGAAAAAGAATCGAAACATTCTGACTTACGGTTTAGGAGTTATGATTAAATTCGTAAAAGTGGTTCGAAACCGAGAATGCGAATTCGTAATTGAAATTGAACCGTGTAAATAAGTATCACAGTGGCGAATCTTGGTAATTAAATATTACAGATCATAAGGGTGGTGCGAGAGAAGACCTCGTATTAAAAAGATCGTTTTTCGATTTTATAAAAATGTTCGAACCAAGGTTAAGTACGAAAGTACCCCTAAAGAGTATACTTGGATATAACTACGGTAAACCACTTAGCAAACGATCGATAAATCTCGAGGTATAATCTTTCGACTTTAAAACTTTTACAAATCGAATGCTTACCATATGTAAGGGTAATGACATGCTTTATTAACGAACAAGTGTCGGATAATGAAAGCAATAATAAGAGTGAATTAGAGGGGTATAACGAAACGACTTGAAAACGTGTTTCGATTTAAGTTAAGTTTATACTTAACCTTTGAAAGGAGTTAAGTGATTAATCCCGAATGCCTTGGCTATTTATAGATCATCAGGCTGACCCGGGACACGCTACCACTACCCCTACCCGTACTCGATTTCCAGGCAAGTTTCAAATCCTTCTTTAAGGCTGTTGTTGTGAATATATATATGTTTCTGTTACAGTACATATGCCATAGCATGCATGCCTACTTTCAAAGTCATATTGATATACTTGTTCCCTGAATTATTGTTGGCTTATAAGCTAGATAGTTATTATATCAGTTATAAGCCGGAAATTACTAAGACCCTTAAGCGAAGGGCATCTGAATCTCATTCTTTGACTATAGACCGGGAGTCGTTATTCCTTGATATATTGATATTATTTTCAGAGGAAAATAACTAAGTAAATATTTTCCATTTATTATCTGGCGAATATTATTGGAATATTCCCTTGAGATTATTTGATAAATATTATTCGGATTATCCATCAGATGTTTATTTATTCGAGGAATATTATATATTTAATATTCATTTAAAGTCGATTAAATATTCGAATATTATTCGAACCCTCAGTTAAGTTATTTGCTTAAAGAATATTCATTCTTATTTAGTCCATAAATATTATTTTGAATATTCATTCAAGTTTATTTATTTAATGAATATTATTTTAATATTCATTCGAGCCTTATTTATTTAAATGAATATTAATTTGAATATTCATTCAATCTCTATTTATTTTATAAATATCAGTTGAACATTGATTCGAACTCCAGTTATTCGATAAATATTACTTTTAATATTCCTTTGAGATAAGGAATATTATCTTCGACCTTTATTTAAATTCGATTCAATTATTGAACATAATTTCAAATATTCATTCGATAATCATTTCTTCGATAAATATTATTAAGTTGAATATTCATTATTTATTCAATGAATATTGTCCCAAATATTAAGTCGATAATTATTCCATCAATATGTATCCTTCTTGAGTTGAATATTCACTATTGATTCAATAAATATTATTTCCAATGTCCATTTGACGGTTACTCCGTCAATAAACATTGTTATTGATTTGAATATTCATTATTTGTTCAATGAATATTATTCTGAATATTTATTCAAAGATTATTCCGAGCAACCCTTTTTCAATATCTGTGACTTAATAAATATTCTTGGAATATTTATTTAATTCTTCTAACTCGTTTCAAAGATACTTGGTTTCATTCACATAGTATCATCAACCCTCGAATATTATATAAATTATTTTAGAGTCCTATTATTATTACTATATTATCAAGGAAGGTTCTCAGTGATTCCATTCTACCTTCGATTCTACTGTAAGGGAACCTTACTTGAGGAATGTTATTTATCTTGTGACTGCCCGGTCATAAATAATTCGTTTCACTCGCAACTTGGTTGCTATTATTCATGGAATTGTGTGTACCCTCTCATCATTCGAGGGGTAGAATGTTGGAACAAGTTGGTATCCATTAACAAGCAACAACTTGGGAAATATTGGTAAATTTTCCTTTCCACATTAGATACGACTACCTTGTGGAGTCTTATCAACAGGTATCATACATGGGGAAAAGGGGAACGAACAAAACATTTCAAAATGATGGATGTTAAATGAACTAGGAGACTTGTAAGTGGCCGAGTGGCGCCGGTCCGCAATAGCCCAACAGTTGGCTTAGGAGTTCCAGAGGGCGGTAGACAAGTGAATCCGTCGGAGCTACCTTCTACATGTAGAGAACGACTGATGAGATGCATGACATACGACTGATCCCCGTAAACGTCGGGGCATCTGGCGCGGCAATGCTCCCGTATTAGTTCATCACTCAATGTTGGAAATTTTCTGCAACATCATCATAGTTGGCAGAGTTGAAAAGTATTTCAAACTGGAATTGCAATATCTTTCGTGCAAGTTCCTATTTTATGAAAATGATGTTATCTTGCTTATTTTGGCATAGAATATGCTTCCACGCAATATATACCTATTGAGTTACCTTGTAACTTCATCCTTTATATTAAACTGGCAATATTTTCTTTTATGCATGGCATATGATTTCAAAACATATCTTTGAACTGTCTTATATATTACTGCACAGTTATATATTGTTGGTGGGCTATTGCTCACCCTTGCTTATTTATTATGTCACAACAACAGCTAGGTCACATGGCCCGCGTCAGGCGCACTCGGCGCAAGCAGGTTACCCGCCCCTCAGGGCTTCCCGTTGATATCATCGCTGCCATTGCTGAGGTATCATAGATCAGCAGCCTTTGATTACCAGTTTAATTATATGTATCAATAATGATTAATCAACGGCAAAACTCTTAAACTTGTGATGTTATCCTTTTGGCTTGTAATAACTTTTATTCGTAAACCCGTAATGTGAGACTTATTTCATTTTCATCTCTGGGACTATAACTGTGTGTGTGTGAGTGGATATTATTGTGGGGTCAAAGAATGTGATTTATTTATTGTGGACTTAAGTGAAGTATCAATCATGGAAAATAAGACCGTAACGACCCGATCCCAGACCCCGGATCTGGGGGTGTTACAGAAATGGTATCAGAGAGAGAGTTATATATCCCAAGAGATGATGTGACGTTATATAATATTAAATTCACTAATATAATAAGAACTCTTGCCAAGTTCACCTAAAACCCTTATGGGAACTTTTAAGTATCATGATAGTAATATAGTTCGTCTTGTGTAGGCGAGCGACATGGCTGCCCAAGAGGCATCTGCAAGACAGCATGATGAGGACATGTTCCGGACCAGAGACCCATACTATGAGCACTTGCCTGCTGATGAGGCAGAGGAGGAGGACCCTGAGGTCCAGATTGATGCCGACATTGATGTTGTTGAGTCTGAGGAGGAGGAGGACCCGGAGGAGGTCCAGGCAGGACAAGACGCTGAGTTAGTTGTTGAGGATGTTGATGAGGAGGACCCTGAGGAGGACCAGCTAGCATCTGATGGTAGAGGGATGGAGGATAACTTTTGGGTTGTGACTCAGATTAGGACTTTGGGAGAGGATACTGACATGACCACGGAGCAGATGATGACAGTAGATGAGGGTGCAGAGGGAGATGTTGATGAGCCCGCGGATGATGTTGTAGGGAGTTCTGGACTTTATGTGCCACCCCTCTTTGGTAAGAGAGCCCCTACCCCGCCACCACTACCTGTGAGCCCAGTATCAGATGAGTTTGAGGCGTTGACCCAAGAGCCGCAGCAGACAGAGGCTGCCCTTCAAGCAGATCCAGCCCCTCCACCCCATGTTCCGACTGAGGGAGTCCCAGCATGTTTACACCACTATGTTGTGGCCAGACTTACTACTGAGGTAGCCGTGGCTGAGGCCAGGTTGGCAGAGTCCCGCAGAGAGCTAGCAGCGGAGAGAGAGGCCCGGTTGAGGCACCTGGATAGTAGGCGTGCCAGAGCTAGGGAGATGTGTAGGCAGGTGACCCGCATAGAGCTGAGGGCCCGTGTGAGGGTGCGACAGTTACCCACTGATGGGCATGACATGGTACCCAGGGCTGATGCAGAGGAGATTTTCCGCCTTGCTATGAGGAGGGTTCGAGCTTTGGCCCACCGTCGTGGCTGACTGCAGGGATAGTGATGTATTGGTCTAGTTGTCTAGTTTTGTACGGCATAGTAGCGCCGATTTTTAGTAGGGATAGTTTCAGCTTGTAGTTCCTTGTTGCAGACTAGACAGATAGACAGCTTATTTCACTTTTGACTAGTTTTTATTCGGATGGTTGTAAAATTGTTGTTGTATGTCGGATGTTGTACCATTTGGTACTTGGTATATATTTATTTCCCTTTCAGTCATTTCAGTATCTCTGCGACGCAATTCACTAGCTTGTTATATTATAATTACATATACTGCGTTCGATTAAAACCTGCCATGATATATAGAATTGTGGGATCCTAAATCCAATTATGCATCGATATTGTGAGGAGAAACCCTCTTAAATAGGTAAATAAACCTAATGTATATTGTCCAAATTTTCAGTAAAATGCCTCCGAGAAGGATGGGTACTAGGGCTAACCCCCGTGAGTCTACTGACCAAGAAATTCATAATCAACCTGAGGAAAACCTTGAGTATAATGAAGAATAGGACCAGGATTACAATGAACAAGATGATTCCCAGTATGGGATGGGGGATGAAAATTTCTACACAGTGGAGCTCGAAGAGGAGGTAGAAGAAGGGGAAACTGAAGTTGAACAGCATGGGGAGAACCAGGGCGGAAACCCCATGAGACCCTTTATGGATCTGCTAAGGCAGAATTTGAACCAATATCCCCAACCACCCCAAGGAAACAATACCACTGTGGCCAATTCCTTTAGGGCCTTCAAGTCTCTCAAACCCCCAGAGTTTCTCGGATCGGCTGATCCCGTTGAGGCAAGGGCATGGATCAAGGAAATGGAGAAATCTTTTGAGATTTTAAGCGTTGATGAGGCCCAGAAGACTGTCTTTGCCACCTACTTACTAAAGGGAGAGGCAAATTATTGGTGGGAGGCCAAGAAGAATATGGAGACAGATGCTATAGTAACCTGGGATAGGTTTAAACAATTGTTTCTTGAGAAGTACTTTCCGAGGTTCATGAAAACCCAGATGGAGCTCAAGTTTTTGGAACTGAAGCAGAACAATATGACAGTGGCTGATTATGAAGCCAAGTTTACTGAGTTATCACGATTTGTACCAGAGTTTGTGGACACTGAAGAAAAGAAAGCTAACATGTTTCAGCAAGGGCTGAAACAGTGGATTCAGAACAGAGTGGTAGTTTTAGAGATTACTGATTATGCCACCTTGGTGCAAAAGGCAACCATTGTGGAAGCAGGGAGCGATCAGATGCAAAGAGAGAGAGAGAGAGAGAGAGAGAGATGGGGGGATTAAAGAGAAAGCATTCCAGCATGGGCGGAGGTTCCGTAGGGGGAAGGCCCCCGAATAGGTTCAACCGAGGAGCAGTTTCCCTACCTGGGAGGAGTGTTGGGTTTAAACCATCTGGGAGTGCAACTGTGAGCCAGGGCGGCCAACAAGCAGGAGTGTCCCGTTCCTATCATTCCAGACCTCCACTACCAGTATGTGCCACTTGTGGGAAGAGACATTCCGGGGTGTGTACTCAGAAACAGACGGTCTGTTATAAGTGTGGGCGAGCAGGCCACTATGCCCACCAGTGTACCGCGATTGCTCCTACTGCCAGCAAAGGCACTACTTGTTTTCAGTGTGGTCGTCCATGTCACATGAGGAGGGATTGCCCGATGAACAAGCCAGCAGCATCAAGGGCAAGCAGAGCTGCCTCCAACAGGCCACCAACTGCCAGAACTTTTAACATGACAGTACAAGATGCCGTGAGGAACACGGATGTGATAGAAGGTACATTTTCCCTCAATTCAGTCAGTGCAAATGTTTTGTTTGATTCTGGAGCAACTAAGTCTTTTATATCTAGAGATTTTGCGCATAAATTGAAACTTAAAACTCAACCGCTAACGGAGTCTTTGCAAGTAGAAATAGCTAATCAAGAAGTTGTCCCAGTTAATCAGATCCACCCCGATTGCAAAATAGAAATAGGAGGATGATCCTTCTGTGTTGATTTGATCCCTTTTAAGTTAGGGGAATTCGATGTTATTCTGGGAATGGACTGGTTGTCTTGTAATAATGCGCAAATAGATTGTAAAGGGAAAAAGGTTAAGTTGAAAACCCCAGGAAAGAAGGAAATAGTGTTTAAAGGGCTACGACAGACCCAGACCATTCTGACCATGGCACAGACCAAGAGGCTGCTACGAAAAGGGAACGAAGCTTATTTAGCTTACGTTATAGACACCCAGAAAGAGGCGCCCAAGATTCAAGATATTCCGGTAGTTAACGAATTTGAAGACGTATTTCCTCAAGATCTTCCTGGACTACCACCAGATAGAGTGATTGAGTTTGCTATCGAATTAGCCCCGGGGACGGCGCCAGTTTCCAAGGCCCCGTACCGATTGGCGCTAGTGGAAATGAAAGAGCTAGCTAAGCAATTACAGGAATTGTTGGATAAGGGTATGATAAGACCCAGTGTGTCGCCTTGGGGCGCACCAGTGTTGTTTGTTAAGAAAAAGGACGGGAGTATGAGGTTATGCATCGACTATCGGGAGTTGAATAAGCTAACCATAAAGAACAAGTACCCGTTACCCAGAATTGATGACTTGTTTGACCAGCTAAGGGGAGCTGTGTATTTCTCCAAGATTGACTTGAGAACCGGATATCACCAACTAAAGATTAAACCTGAAGATATTCCAAAGACTGCATTCCGTACTAGGTATGGACATTATGAGTTCTTGGTGATGTCATTCGGATTGACCAACGCCCCAGCAGCTTTCATGGATTTAATGAATAGAGTGTTCAAGGAATATTTTGACCAGTTTGTTATAGTTTTTATTGATGATATTTTGATCTACTCAAAGACAGAGGAAGAACACGCTGAACATTTGAGGATAACCTTAGAGACGCTCCGGAAGGAGCAATTATATGCCAATTTCTCAAAGTGTGAGTTCTGGAAAAACGAAGTGCAATTTTTAGGGCACGTGATCAACAGAGAAGGAGTGCTAGTTGACCCCTCCAAGATAGAGGCAATTTCAAACTGGGAACGACCAACTACTCCAACAGAGGTAAGAAGTTTCATAGGGTTAGCAGGATATTATAGACGATTTGTTCAAGATTTTGCAAGGATTGCAGCTCCATTAACTCGACTTACCCGTAAAACTGAGAAATTTGAATGGACTGAAAAATGCGAGAAGAGTTTTCAAGAGCTGAAGAAGAGGTTGGTAAAGGCCCCAGTATTGGCGTTGCCTGATGGAAAAGGAGATTTCGTGATTTACAGTGATGCTTCGCATAAAGGATTGGGATGCGTGCTTATGCAGCACGGTAAGGTGATAGCATATGCGTCAAGGCAATTGAAGGATTATGAGATCCGATACCCCACCCATGATCTGGAATTGGCAGCAATTGTTTTCGCCTTAAAGATTTGGAGGCACTACTTGTATGGGGAAAAGTGCGAGATCTACACTGACCATAAGAGCCTCAAGTATATTTTTACACAGAAAGAGCTTAACATGCGCCAGAGAAGATGGCTAGAACTAATCAAGGATTACGACTGTGAGATTCGTTATCACCCGGGCAAAGCCAATGTGGTGGCTGACGCCCTTAGTCGGAAAGAGAAGCTCAAGATGATAACTACAGAGGAAGAATTGATAAAAGACTTTGAGAAGTTGGAAATTGAGATTAAGATGCCTGAAGAAGGCCAAGAAAAGTTGATGGAAATTCGAATCCAGCCTCCATTGTTGGAAAAGATTAGGCTATGCCAGGAAAGGGTAATGGTAGAAGAAAAGAACTCAGCTAAGGAGTTAATGACTGGTGAAGAAATCAAGTGTGAAAAAGATAAAGAAGGGATCATGAGATACATGTGAAGGATATGGATCCCAAATGATCAGGAACTCAAGGATGAAATTTTATATGAGGCACACAGCTCAAGGTACTCAGTGCACCCCGGTAGCACCAAGATGTATAGGGATTTGAAAGAGTACTATTGGTGGCCCAACATGAAAAAGGACGTTGTAGAGTGGGTTAGTAAATGCTTGACCTGCCAGAAGGTGAAAGCAGAGCACCAGAGGCCCAGCGGACTTCTACACCCCTTGGAGATTCCCGAATGGAAATGGGAACATATAGCTATGGACTTCGTAGTAGGTTTACCAAGGACCAAAGCAAACCATGACGCCATATGGGTGATTATAGATCGACTAACAAAGTCAGCTCACTTTCTACCGATCAACGAGAGGTATACGGTCGATAGGCTGGTAGATATCTACTTGAAAGAGATAGTGGCGCGACATGGAGTTCTAGTCGCCATAGTATCCGACAGAGATCCCAGATTTAACTCCAGGTTTTTGAGGAGTTTTCAAGAATGTGTGGGAACCAGGCTAAACATGAGTACAACTTACCATCCCCAGACGGACGGGCAAAGTTAGAGGACCATCCACACACTAGAAGATATGTTGAGAGTCTGTGCTATAGACTTTAAAGGAAATTGGGATGATCACTTGCCCTTGATTGAGTTTTCCTACAACAATAGCTTTCATTCAAGCATAGGAATGCCGCCTTACGAGGTCCTTTATGGAAGAAAATGCCGATCTCCCCTATATTGGGATGAAGTTGGAGAGCGAAAGATGCTCGGGCCTGAGATGGTCCAACGGACAAAGGATGCAGTGGATTTAATCAGAGGACGGCTGGTAGCAGCCCAGGATCGACAAAAGAAATATGCCGACTTAGCTCGGAAAGGAAAAGAATACGAAGTAGGAGACCTAGTGTTCTTGAAATTGTCTCCTTGGAAAGGTTTAATGAGGTTTGGAAAGAAAGGGAAGCTGAGCCCTAGATATATTGGCCCATTTGAGATCTTAAGACGAATTGGGGAGCTAGCTTATGAACTGGCATTGCCCCCGAACCTGCAGCAAGTGCACAATGTGTTCCATGTCTCAATGCTGAGGAAGTATAACCCAGATGCCAAGCACATAGTGGAATATGAGCACGTGGATATGCAACCAGACTTGACCTATGTAGAGCAACCTGTGGAAATCATAGACAGAAAGGATCAAGTGCTCCGAAACAAGGTCATCAAGCTTGTCAGAGTTTTGTGGCAGAACCACAACATTGAAGAATCAACCTGGGAGCTAGAAAGTGCAATGATGGAAAAGTACCCCCATTTGTTTTCAAACTAATTCCGGGACGGAATCCTTTTAAGGAGGGGAGACTGTAAGAACCCGGATTTTTGATAGAATTAAAACTTTTCTTATGTAATGATGTAAGAACGAATAGTGGTTACGACTACGATGTAACGATTGTTCTAATAAATAAATAGAATGAATGTGGATTCAAATATTTATATGTCATGAAGAATACCTTTGGTTGACAACATAGATAAGAATGATCTATCTCCTAAGGATATAAGTATATTTACTTCAAGTAAGATTATTCTTGTGTCATCCAAATCAATATCTATTATAAGTCCAGCGGTTCCATAAAAAGGTCAAGGAACACTCGAAGATGAACCAGGTTCATTTTCCTAATTATAGGAATTAAATAAAAATAAGTGATGAATAGTGATTTTGGTGAAATCTATATATATTATAATGCCTGGAGATCGGAAAGTTACCAGAAGCGTTCAAGGTATTTTTCTTGAATTTTCATTTTTTTTGAAATTTTTATTAAAATTATTTTCTGCGTTAAATAGCTCTTAATGACATATTAATTATTCATTAATTATACCTAATAAATATGTATTAGATTTATTTTATTTATTTAAAAAATTGTAAAACTTTAATTGAGCATCATAATTATTTTTTCAATATTAAATATTAATTACATATGTAATTAACTTTATTTTTAGGAATTTTTGTTTTTTGTTTTTTGATTTTTTTAATTAAAATTATTTTTTGCATTAAATAGCTCTTAATGACATATTAATTAGTAAATAATTATATCTAATAAATATGCATTAAATTTACTTTATTTTATTTATTTAAAAATTGTAAAACTTTTTTTCAACATTATAATTATTACTTCAGTACTAAATATTAATTACATATATAATTAAGTTTTTTTAGGTAAAATGACGACTAACAATTGTCTATATTGCGTCTTTTTTATTCCCTATCGAATACCACTCCGATTTCTTTTCGGATAATTATAGTATTGAGTATGGACGACCCTTAACCTTCTCAAGCAATTTTTCTCATTAGCGATTGTGAAAATTGTAATAAATTATAAATGTATGTAAATATTCGCTAAACACCTATAATAAAAATAATACAAATAGTTTTTTTATTTTTACACATGAATAAATTACATTTGGGTGTTGGCATGGCTAGCATCTCCCTAAATCGGACCAGGACGCTATGCACACTAGCTAAGGTTAAAGGAAATAAGGTTGCGCCTTGCTACAAGCACCGGGGCTTAAGCGCCTGATCCTAACAATTGGTATCAGAGCTAGGTCGCAGGTTCGAATCCCACCAGGTGAAGGCATTTGTTCTGTCATGGTGTAGTGGCGAGCAGATGCTGGGGGGGATTGTTGGCATGGCGAGCATCTCCCTAAATCAGACCGTGACGCTATGCACAATGGCTAAGGTTAAAGGAAATAAGGCTGCGCCTTGCTACAAGCACCAGGGCTTTTAGCGCAGTGGTAAGCGCCTGATCCTAACATTGGGTTATGACCAAACCGATTAAAGTGAAAAAATCCAATTTATCGATAGATTAAATCGATAAAAAAGTTTTACACCCGTTGTTCATTATATTGTGCCGAAATAAATAAATATTCGAATTAAATAAATTCTTACACTACAATTGAACATTTATATGTTACGAGAGTGGCGGACTTTAAAAAATGTTATTCTATATAATATTTATAACTTCTGATTGTAAAGACTAAGTTTATATTATAATTGCTACTTTTATGTTAATACTATTTTTGAGATTATGAAAAATTAGATATATAAAGAGAATATCTTCAAACTTATAATTC
The DNA here is from genome assembly GCA_037693485.1 of Kitagawia praeruptora. Taxonomy (NCBI): domain Eukaryota; kingdom Viridiplantae; phylum Streptophyta; class Magnoliopsida; order Apiales; family Apiaceae; genus Kitagawia; species Kitagawia praeruptora. The sequence goes on along the minus strand of CM075353.1, from coordinate 84,924,059 downwards.
ATGTAAATTGCTTTGAATCAATATTAAAAAAAAATCTTAAGAGATCAATCAACTTTTAAAAATAATAAAAATTATTCATCTATTTTCAATATTTTAAAATGAAAATTTATGAATAATAGCAGGAGATCGGAAGTGCTTTCACTCTGAAGCTTCAAAATATTTTTCTTGATTTTTCACAATTTTATTTTTTTTATTAAAATAATTTCCTTGCATACAGTAAAACCTCGACAAATTAATACTCGATAAATTAATATTTTTAAATTAATTTTTTGGTCCCAACATAATAGCGATAGTGTAAATTTTACCTCGATTAATTAAAATCTCTTTAAATTAATAAAATTTGCCGGTCCCGAGACTATTAATTTATAGAGGTTTTACTGTAGTTGCACCTAATAGGATCATAATTAGTCATTAATTGTACCTATTAAACTTATATGTTAATGCTATTTTTTAGATTATGAAAATTTTAAATATATGAAGAGAATATCTTCTATAATTCATGTAAATTGCTTTGAATCAATTTTTTTAAAAAACTCCTAAGAGACCAATCAATTTTTAAAAGTAATAAAAATTATTCAACTATTTTTAATATTTTAAAATGAAAATTTATGAATAATAGAAGTAGATCGGAAAGGCTTTCACTCTGAAGCTTCAAAATATTTTTCTTGATTTTTCACATTTTTGATTTTTTTATTAAAATAATTTTCTTGCATTTAATAGGATTATAATTAGTCATTAATTGTATCTATTAAATTTATATTAAATACACTTAATTTATACTTAAAACAAAGTTTTAGCCAAAAATTATTATAATTATCTATATAAAGTATTTCAATTATTATTATTTCTTTACTAGAACATTGTAATTATTATATTAATATAAAATATTAATTATCCATATAAAAGTACAATTATTTTAAGGTAAAAGGATAAAATAAAATTATTTATATATTCTTTTCTAATTCTTATTCAAAATAACTTCAATTTTTTTGAAAAATAATAAATAAACGATTTTAACTTTTCGATAAATTTGTAATTAGTGACCGTGAGAATCATGATGAGATGCAGAAATATATAAATTTTCCTATTAACATATACAATTTAAATACAAGTAATATTAGATAATTTACTTTTACACATTAACAAATTACACATGGGGTGTGACCAACTCGATTAAATTGAACCAATCCAACCCTTTTCCTTACTGGGTAAATCAATTAAAAAGTTATACATTCGTTATTTCATTATATTTTGTTGGAATAAATTAATATTCTAACTAAACACATTCTTATACTATTACTAATCAATTAATCACGCATGTAAGTTATGAGACGGGCGTCGGCTTTGAATAAAATTTTATTTAATATTTATAAATTTTTATTATAAAAATTATGTCGAAATTGTAATTTGGTGTGGAAAAACAATAAGAGGTCTGTATGGAGTTGATGAAGTTGATAGTATGTTAGAGGTTCTTCATTTTGTTTACTTAATTAATTTTAAATTACTTAGTATTTATTCAGAATCCAATAATTTTTAAATTCATTTTTATTTGAGATAGAAAATAATTACATGTACATATTTATTATAAGATTTAACATAAAAGTATGAAAATATGTGAATATCATTTTGAACACGTGTCAATGAATTTAAATTTAATATAACATACAAAAAAAGTTATTACAAATGCTCAAAAAAATTAATCAAATGAATTGATAGAGTCGGATCACTCCGAAAAATGTAAATCATGACTTACAAAATGTATTTGAATTATGTTTTGTTTGTCATACAACCAAATTTATGATCGACAAGTTAAGTCAATCACACTTCTTATCACATTTACATTATGCTTCTTTTTTCGTCAAAAAACAAATTTATCAACAAACTAAGTAATCACATATTTCATAATGTCATCAAAAACAAAAATAATTCAAAAATGTTACTTTTACCTATCAATTATCAAACTTTACAAATGTTTATCAATATTGGATATTAAAAACATTTTTTTATGCAACAAAATAGACGTCGTCAATATTTTCAAAAATATTTTTATTAACACTTAAGAGTTTAACCGAAACATATTTTCTTTCTGCTAATTCTTTTCTCCATAATTCTTAAACATTCAAATTTAATTACATTTGACACAAGTTTCAATTTATCATATCAACTTTCAAATAATAAAACTCAATAAACAATGATTTTATGTATACGATTTTTAAAAATATTTTCGTGCCGCGCATAGCGCGGCTTTGTTACATAGTATATTATAATAGCAGGAGATCCGAGAGGCTTTCACCCAGAAACTTCAAAATAGTTTTCTTGAATTTTCACATTTTTGAATTTTTTATTTAAATAAATTTCTTACATTTAATTAATCATTCATTGTACCTATTAAATATATGTTAATTGCACTTTATTTCATATTTAATATAAAAGTTTAGCAATCTATATTAGGACATTATAATTATTATTTAATATAAAATATCATTATTTTTATAAAAGTAGCATTATTTTAAGATAAAATGATAAAATAAAATTTTTATATCATGTTATTTCTACTTCGTATTCAAAATCATTGCAATTTTTTTCGGTAACAATAAATAGATGCTTTTACCTTTTTGATAAATTCGTATAATGAGTGATAATGAGGATCATGAAAGATATTGAAGTATATATTTTTCGATTAATGTCCACAACTTAAATAAAAGATATCGTAGAATTTAATTTTATACATGAACAAATTATACACGGGGTGTGACCAACTCGATTAAATTGAATCAAACCGATTTGGTCGTTTAATTCAATAAAAAAAAATTATGCATTTGTTGTTTCATTATTTTGTGTTGGAATAAATTAATATTCTAACGATTAAACACATTCTTATAATATTACTAATCAATTAATCATGCATGTATGTTATGAGACGGGAGACGGGATATAAGAACATTAATTAATTATATTTAAATTTATAAATATTCATTATAAGAAATATGTTGACATTGTACTTTGGTATGAAAAAAAAGTAAGAGGACTTTAAGGAGTTTAAAATTTGATAATATGTAAGAGGATCTTCATTTTGTTTACATTCTAATTCTTTTCATCATACAATCAAATTTACTAACAAATTAAGCAATCACATCTTTTATAATGCTATCGATAATAAAAAAAAGATTCACAAATGTTAACTTTATTTATCCAATGTCAAACTTTGTAAATGTCTGTCAATATTGAATTTCAAAAGCAAATTTTTATGCGATGGAATAGGTATCATCAATATCTTCGAAATTAATATTACTGAATGTCAAACTTTGCAAATGTCTGTCAATATTAAATTTCAAAAGCAAATTTTTATGCGACGGAATAGTTGTCAATAATATCTTCGAAATTAATATTATTAATATTTAAGAGTTTGAATGAAAGATTTTTTTTTTCTACTAATATGAATCTCTTTAATTTTTAAACATTCAAATTTAATTATAATTCACACAATTTTTAATTTATCATATCCACTTACAAATAATAAAATTTAACAAATGATGTTCTGTATACAATTTTTAAAAACAATTTCGTATCGCGCGTAGCGCGGCTTTGTTATCTAGTTTTATTATAATAATGCTATACCCGGTATTCGGAACGGATTTCTGAGTTCGTATTAGTGATCCAGGAGGAAAATAAGTGTATGTAAAGGCTGTCGGATTCAGAAAATTAGCACTTTTATTTTCTCCGAAAATTCCCTGGACACTGCAAGACATAAGGAATTATAAAAGAGATTTAAGGAATTTAAATTCGAGAAGTATTAAGAAAGATGAGGAATAGTATTATAAATATTAAGAAGGTTTTCGGTAAAAACCCTAACTAGAAACGAATGAGTTATTCCCTCGAACGATCAACGAATTGAGCAATAAGCGGACAAAGAATCAAGCAGAGGAAGCAAGATGCATGCATGTGCAAGTGATAAATATCTAGTAACCAATCTAGTTACATTACTAACTAGAACCATTAGAGATTAAACCAAGTACTAGGCAAATCCAACCAAGATGCAAGATATTTCACTTGCATGCAACTTGTCCACTTGATCAAATACATCACCCCATGCATCATACCTTTAATAAAGTAACCAAGGGAGAGATATTATCTAAAGCCATTTCACTTTATGCATTCTTATCAAAACAACAAAGCAAAACAACATTTTCTCTCCATTTCTTCCATAAAAATCTGCCAATTCTTAGCTAATTGGAAGTCCAACTTCCAACCATCACTTGTTCTTCAACTTTTTATGGTAAGTACTACATATCATGGTGATGATCTCCTAGAAATTTCAGCTTCAAATTCATCTTTTTCCATTTTCAAATAAATCATCAAAGTGCTGATGAATAGTATCTTTTATGAACTAATCTTGATTTCTTGAATTCTTATGGTGGATCTAGCAACTCTAAGGCCACACAAGGATAGATCAAGGCTTAGTGAGGCTCTAGGACACTCCAAGGAAGGTAATCATCACTTGAAACCCTAGGTCTTACTTTGAGATTTGTTAAGTTCTTGATGGATTTAGTGTAAGTGATGTAGTAGTATGATTATAAGCATGATTATGAAGTTTGTTAGTAGGTCTAAACATGATTGTGATATGTTGGTCAAGATGATGTTCTTGGACAGTAGGAGATGTATAATATGTGTATAACTTGTATTGATGCCCGATGTGGCTTGGTATTGACGACATGATTTTCGGAACGTTCGATATATAACCGTTATAATGACGAAATTTCGTTAACACTTAAAATCCGTTTTTGAAAGTAAGATTGAACCTCTGATCTTGATGAATAATTAACCCAACCTTATAGATCTCGAGCCATAGATCATTTTGGAAAAAGAATCGAAACATTCTGACTTACGGTTTAGGAGTTATGATTAAATTCGTAAAAGTGGTTCGAAACCGAGAATGCGAATTCGTAATTGAAATTGAACCGTGTAAATAAGTATCACAGTGGCGAATCTTGGTAATTAAATATTACAGATCATAAGGGTGGTGCGAGAGAAGACCTCGTATTAAAAAGATCGTTTTTCGATTTTATAAAAATGTTCGAACCAAGGTTAAGTACGAAAGTACCCCTAAAGAGTATACTTGGATATAACTACGGTAAACCACTTAGCAAACGATCGATAAATCTCGAGGTATAATCTTTCGACTTTAAAACTTTTACAAATCGAATGCTTACCATATGTAAGGGTAATGACATGCTTTATTAACGAACAAGTGTCGGATAATAAAAGCAATAATAAGAGTGAATTAGAGGGGTATAACGAAACGACTTGAAAACGTGTTTCGATTTAAGTTAAGTTTATACTTAACCTTTGAAAGGAGTTAAGTGATTAATCCCGAATGCCTTAGCTATTTATAGATCATCAGGCTGACCCGGGACACGCTACCACTACCCCTACCCGTACTCGATTTCCAGGCAAGTTTCAAATCCTTCTTTAAGGCTGTTGTTGTGAATATATATATGTTTCTGTTACAGTACATATGCCATAGCATGCATGCCTACTTTCAAAGTCATATTGATATACTTGTTCCCTGAATTATTGTTGGCTTATAAGCTAGATAGTTATTATATCAGTTATAAGCCGGAAATTACTAAGACCCTTAAGCGAAGGGCATCTGAATCTCATTCTTTGACTATAGACCGGGAGTCGTTATTCCTTGATATATTGATATTATTTTCAGAGGAAAATAACTAAGTAAATATTTTCCATTTATTATCTGGCGAATATTATTGGAATATTCCCTTGAGATTATTTGATAAATATTATTCGGATTATCCATCAGATGTTTATTTATTCGAGGAATATTATATATTTAATATTCATTTAAAGTCGATTAAATATTCGAATATTATTCGAACCCTCAGTTAAGTTATTTGCTTAAAGAATATTCATTCTTATTTAGTCGATAAATATTATTTTGAATATTCATTCAAGTTTATTTATTTAATGAATATTATTTTAATATTCATTCGAGCCTTATTTATTTAAATGAATATTAATTCGAATATTCATTCAATCTCTATTTATTTTATAAATATCAGTTGAACATTGATTCGAACTCCAGTTATTCGATAAATATTACTTTGAATATTCCCTTGAGATAAGGAATATTATCTTCAACCTTTATTTAAATTCGATTCAATTATTGAACATAATTTCAAATATTCATTCGATAATCATTTCTTCGATAAATATTATTAAGTTGAATATTCATTATTTATTCAATGAATATTGTCCCAAATATTAAGTCGATAATTATTCCATCAATATGTATCCTTCTTGAGTTGAATATTCACTATTTATTCAATAAATATTATCTCCAATGTCCATCTGACGGTTACTCCATCAATAAACATTGTTATTGATTTGAATATTCATTATTTGTTCAATGAATATTATTCTGAATATTTATTCAAAGATTATTCCGAGCAACCCTTTTTCAATATCTGTGACTTAATAAATATTCTTGGAATATTTATTTAATTCTTCTAACTCGTTTCAAAGATACTTGGTTTCATTCACATAGTATCATCAACCCTCGAATATTATATAAATTATTTTATACTCCTATTATTATTATTATATTATCAAGGAAGGTTCTCAGTGATTTCATTCTCCCTTCGATTCTATTGTAAGGGAACCTTACTTGAGGAATGTTATTTATCTTGTGACTGCCCGGTCATAAATAATTCGTTTCACTCGCAACTTGGTTGCTATTATTCATGGAATTGTGTGTACCCTCTCATCATTCGAGGGGTAGAATGTTGGAACAAGTTGGTATCCATTAACAAGCAACAGCTTGGGAAATATTGGTAAATTTTCCTTTCCACATTAGATACGACTACCTTGTGGAGTCTTATCAACAGGTATCATACCTGGGGAAAAGGGGAACGAACAATACATTTCAAAATGATGGATGTTAAATGAACTAGGAGACTTGTAAGTGGCCGAGTGGCGCCGGTCCAGCAATAGCCCAACCGTTGGCTTAGGAGTTCCAGAGGGCGGTAGACAAGTGAATCCGTCGGAGCTACCTTCTACATGTAGAGAACGACTGATGAGATACATGACATACGACTGATCCCCGTAAACGTCAGGGCATCTGGCGCGGCAATGCTCCCGTATTAGTTCATCACTCAATGTTGGAAATTTTCTGCAACATCATCAAAGTTGGCAGAGTTGAAAAGTATTTCAAACTGGAATTGCAATATCTTTCGTGCAAGTTCCTATTTTATGAAAATGATGCTATCTTGCTTATTTTGGCATAGCATATGCTTCCACGCAATATATACCTGTTGAGTTACCTTGTAACTTCATCCTTTATATTAAACTGGCAATATTTTCTCTAATGCATGACATATGATTTCAAAACATATCTTTGAACTGTCTTATATATTACTGCACAGTTATATATTGTTGGTGGGCTATTGCTCACCCTTGCTTATTTATTATGTCACAACAACAGCTAGGTCACATGGCCCGCGTCAGGCGCACTCGGCGCAAGCAGGTTACCCGCCCCGCAGGGCTTCCCGTTGATATCATCGCTGCCATTGCTGAGGTAGCATAGATCAGCAGCCTTTGATTACCAGGTTAATTATATGTATCAATAATGATTAATCAACGGCAAAACTCTTAAACTTGTGATGTTATCCTTTTGGCTTGTAATAACTTTTATTCGTAAACCCGTAATGTGAGACTTATTTCAATTTCATCTCTGGGACTATAACTGTGTGTGAGTGGATATTATTGTGGGGTCACAGTATGTGATTTATTCATTGTGGACTTAAGTGAAGTATAATCATGAAAAATAAGATCGTAACGACCCGATCCCAGACCCCGGATCTGGGGTGTTACAACAATGGTACAAGTGTACAACATGCAGAGGAGTGCCGCATAGCAGAAGAGAGAATTCTAGCTTTAGAAACCAATGCTGAAGCTCTTCTTTCTAGGAAGAATGACATGGAATCGTTAATTACCGGATTGGAGGAGAAACTTAACAGCACATCCAAAAATGCTCAATTATCTGAGAAAAGAATGGTAAATTCTAATAATTCATCTACTATGTAGGTTATACTGCTGTGCTTAACCACTTATTACTTACTTGCAGCGAGAGTCAATTTTGAAGATATCAGAATTAGAAATTGGACATAAAGATAATTGTGAAAAAATGCAAGAAGAGATACAGAAAAAAGAAGAAGATATTGATATCCTCAAAAAGGAGATAGAGAAGCATGAACAGAGTTTAGAGTCACAGGAGAAAACGTTAAATCAGTTTGAGATTATATCAGAGGAGAGAGATAGGCTCATTCAGCAGCAGAATGAAAAAGACAAAGAGCTAGAAGATGAAAAGACCAAGGTTCTTTAACTACTTGACATTTCTAATCCTTGCATTTTTATGAGATCTTTCGAATGGCCTTTTAATATACTAGTTGTCTGCAGTTTCAAGAGTTGCTGGTTAAGGCTGAAAATAACCTTGCAGAAGCTAAGAAGCAGCATGATCAGATGATAGAAAGTAAACAATTAGAATTGTCAAGGCGTTTAAAGGAGATTTCTCAAAAAAATGATCAGGTTCAGCCCTCTATCTTCATTATAAATGCTTCAGGGGTTTTCCTTTTTGTTATACTGACAATTTCCAGTGGAGCTTGATTAGGCGATTAATGACATTCGGAGAAAGTATGAGGTGGAGAAGCTCGAGAGCATTAACCTTGAAAAAGAGAAGGTGTGTCTGTAACCCTATGTTTTTATCTAAATCTGTGAGATTTAACTAACCAGTTGCACTCCCAGGCGGGTAAAGCTATTGAAGAAATGCAAGCACAATGTGACCAGAAGCTTGCAGAATGCAAGGAGGAATCAAAGCAATACTTAAAGAGGATACAAGAAGAACAAGCTGGTTTGGTATGTAACTATGTAATATAGAAGGAATGCATCTGAAAATTCAAAATTGTCTGGTTGATTAAGTGTTATTTGTGCTGAGTCTTTAAGTAATATTATGCTTATTATATGTCAATGAGTATTATGTGTTAAGGACTGCTTCTCTTACCTCGGCAATCTATTTAGTTCTGTATTTGTACATTCTTAGACTAAAGGACTCATACATGAAACAAGGTTCCATTTATTAGTGTACTCTATGCCATTCTGACCAAGCCAAAAATAAAATCAAATGACTCTTCCATACAGAAATAGTTGATGCCTTCTTTGTTAGATTACTTGTAAATTAGCTAAGCTATCTGTATTGGCGATATTTTGTCCTGTATATGAGCTCAGTTGTTCACCTGTTGCTTGAATGTTGTACGACTCTGTTACTAATTTAAATGTCTTTTACTGATGTTTCTATTTCTGGTGCTATTGGAATGATGTCTGTACAAATTTTTAATATGCCTATTTTGTAGATTTCTCGAATTCAACAGGAGCATGATGAGAAGGAAAAAAACCTTATACATAAGCATGGCGAACAGCTAAAATATGCTAATCTTCAAGCTGAAAATGAATTAAGAGAGGTAAATGACTCATTAAATTAATAACAGAGTTTTTAGCTTGTGAACTTTCATACAAAATTCTAACTGTTGATTCCTTGATATATTCAGAAGACAATGTCAATGAGAAAAGAACATGATGCCCAATTAAGAGCTTTGAGGGATAGGCATAAAGATGAGTGTAGGCAAATCCAGGAAGAGTTAGATGTCCAGAGAACCAAAGTACTTTGTCATTCTGGCCCTTTATAAGTTAAGTTATTGAACTCTCTCTGAAGATGATCTGTTGTTATGACAGGAAGAGAGGCAGAGGGCTTTATTACAGTTGCAGTGGAAAGTAATGGGCGACCACCCTGAGGAGGATCAAGAAGTAGAATCTAAAAAGGTCTCTTTCATAGTTGCATAAACTGATAATATAATTACATAGTATCTTCCTGCTTTCCTCTCTGCATGTGAGTTGTGAGCATGTGTATGTTGGTGGGAAGCTTTAATTTTTTTTACACCTAGAAGCAATCTTGTTTTTTTCACTGTTTTTCTTGCTAATTGCTTTCTTCCCTTGATTGGTTGCAACATAGTATTTGACATTTTTCAACCTCATCAGCAACCACATAATTTCATTTTCTTAGTTATTGTATACACCCAGATTGAACAAGTGACCTTGAAATTATTTGTTGACCTCTGCCATTGCTCCCACACAGTGGCGGATGCAGTGATGTTCACCATAGGTCACAGGACCTACCAATATTTTAAAAAAAAAAAAAAATTTGTTTACAAATTAGCAACGTGCGTGCATAACAAATTTTATGTTATATGTATATGTTTTTTAGGTTTTTAGCACAAATTAATGATTATAATAATTTGTGACCTACCATTTAATTTTTTTTTGGTTATAATATGTTATATGTATATGTTTTTTAGGACTTCTTAACATAAAATTATGTTTTGGTGTAGTGGTTGGTAACAAGTTCAACTATCAAGGACCCCAGGTTCGATTCCCTAGTGGTATTTAGTCCATTATTTTTAATTTTTGCATATGTATTTAGGACTTCTTAATATAAATCATGTTTTGATGGAGTGTTTAACAACTTTTTTCCCATGAACAGTGAAAAAAATTTCCCGCGGTGACCTACCATGTTTCAACTCCTGTATCCGCCACTGCTCCCACAGGTTTCATCGTAGTGCTATAGTTGTACTGTTTCTGTGAAAAGTCCCTTGTTCCAGTTTACATACAGCTATCTCACTCATTTGCTTGACAGTATTATCAGCTTTTATTCACAGTAGAATTGTCTTCACTCATCTTGTTTCATCTCCTTCCTGTTAGTATTGCAAATGTATTATTAGTGAAACATAGGTAGTCTTGGTCTTTGATTAATAAATTTTAATGGTAAAATATATAAACCACCGGTCACAACCCAGCTATATATTGTTCATTGTCCTACTCCAACGAGTGTCCTGCATAATTTATGCATTGTTACCTTAAGATTTTGCAAATGGCTCCTAGTTAAATTAGAGGATTGTTGATCTTAAATTAAATTTGTAAACTGTACTATGAACCACTACTCAGGACTCATCACCCATCTATATTTTGCTCAGTTTAATACTCTAATTATACTAGGATATACCGTGCACATTTTTTTAATCACAGAAAGAACATGGTAGTTTCATTGAAGTCATAATAATTATTTTGTTATGGCTACTGAGTGTCAAGTGAACCTTGTGAAATACTTTAATATTTCTGTCATATAGCTCTTAAAGTGATTACTGTCATGACTTATAAAAAATTTCACAATATCTCCTAGAAATGTAATCACTTGTTGAGATCATAACATGACAGAATTATTCCATTCCGGTAAGCAAGACTAGAAATTCTAATAGTGTCAAAAGTGGTCATCTCCCTGTTGTCAGAGAAGAACAGGAGGTCTGTGTCTTTGCTCTTATATAACTGACTGATAATTTTTCTCTAATCTTGAAATGTTGACTGTAAAATATCTGGCGATATAATTTCTATTGTAGGATTCACCTTACCAGAGGGAAACACAAACTCCAGTTTTAAACATTCTGAAGAAAACGAAGAATGACAATACAGGAAGCATGAGGAGTATTCCCAAACATAGTAAAAAGGTAAGTTATGTATTCAATCAATTTTTCTAAACACAGAAGTGAAACTATTAACGTCATCTTTTTGTGGCTTAGTGTTTATAAAATTTGAGGGTGTAAAGTTCAATATTAATCCAGTAGACTCCTAACTTTCTCTACATGTCCATTTCATATTAGGTAACTCGACGAGAATACAAAATTGAAACATCAAATGGAAGGACAATAACAAAAAGAAGAAGAACAAAAAGTACTGTCATGTTTGAGGTATGTACTAAAAGCAAAGAGTCATAACTGTGTGCACTTAAGCCGTCAATGAAATTCCATGTTTGGAGGATTTGGTGCACATATCTTCTAAATCTTCCAATATATGTTATTAGGATCCAGAAAAGAGACGGAGCAGGAGGACCCCAAGAGCAAATACTCCCAGAACTGTTGTTAAAGTAAGTATACTCAACTAAACTTCATGGTTTATACTTTTTTGACTAATATCATATCCTGATTATAAGGATTCTCCATTTTATTGGTACATAACACCTGTAGGAAACATTTGTAGTTTATCATTTAAAAAAATATATTTACTTGTCTGTTGGTTTATAGGAGGCTTTATAAGATAGGGAAAGCACTTGTGTGCATGCGTGATGCACATGCTCCTGGTTCAGAAAAAAAAGACATTAAGACACGAGTCACACAACCAATATAATTTTTCTTTTTTTTTTTATTATTTCGCAAAAGTAAACAAAAAAAGCGATTTTTATTTTACTTGATAATCTTGCACTGTAAACTGTAAGCGCTTGAAGCCCCACTGTATTAACTCTGCAGGAAATCAAGGGAGGTGGACTTGAGAAGCCTTCAAATATAGGTGATCTGTTCTCAGAAGGATCTCTGAATCCATATGCAGATGATCCTTATGCATTTGATTAGAGGTAATTTTAATTCTTTTTAATCTATCTTTTGTGAAAAATAACAAAACAAGTCTTCTGTTCCCCTGGTCTGTTTACATCCAGGAAACTTATATTAATAGTCTGATTTTCTCCATCTTCATGGCCTGTAGTACAGAAATCTGATACATTGGTTTTTATGCTACTTGGCACTTGCTATAACATAGAAATGAAAGTGTGAGGAGCTAAATGCGCAAGTGTTGCCGTCACTCTGACTGGCACAGGTTGGATTAGAAGCCAACAGATAGATACACATAAACTATTAGACGATTCTTAGTCTAATTATGAATCTGTTTTACAAGTTTTAAATTCCAGTCACTTCTTGGATTTATAGTTTGTTCTATGCGGATTTTACACTTGCACTATGGTACAATTCCTAAGATGGAGCACAAAAGTTGTTCCAAAATTTGTTTTCGCCCGAGTGTAAAATATACATCCTTGTGCACTATAGTGGTTAAAATTTTTGCTAAAAATCTTGTATTTTTTCCATTTCAGGTGTTATGCATTTTCAGCTTTGTGCATGAGCTTGCGAGCAGGACGAATGGCAAGTTGGACTAGATACATGCTTCTCACTTCCTCTTATAGTCATCTTCATGTTTCTTACTTGGTACACATTTGCTTTGCATGATGGCTCTACCATGTAAAGTACCAAAGGCTAGACTCTCCTGTTCAACAAGTAGTTTAGGAAAGTTGACGAACATATTTGTGAATTGTGATGTTCAAATCTACTGCAATTGCAGCTGATAAAACAGAACTGGGCTTGGTTTTAGTTGTTACCACTTATATTTGTAGTATATCATAAGTGCCCGTATTGGTGTGTTACTAGCGCATACTCCTATTTTAGATGTCTAGTCACTAGTGTGATGATTTGAGTTCCAAGTATGGGACAAACAGTGAGTCTTGTTTTTTGATAATTAACAAGCAATTAGTCCTTGTTAATGAGCTGTTCCTACAGGATAGATATCATGGAATTCAAAATTTGATAATTTGGGTTACAACGGAAAGTGATAATCCAGAAAAGATACAAATGACCCCTAAATAGCAATGGGCTATTGGTGATTAGGGACTCGATCCCGATCCCAGGTCGGGGTTTGGGGGAATTTTTCTGGTTCAAGGCGAGGAGCGGGTAGTATTTTATAAAAACATCGGGGATTGGGACGGAGTCGGGGCCGACCCGATTCCCGATCTTAATATTTTTGAAAATATATTTATATATGTATATAATTAAATTATTATAAGTAAGTATATTTATATATATTATTAGTGTTTAAATTTTTTAATTCATTTCATAGATTCAAAAATTTAATACTAAAATTAATTTTATTATAATAATCTAATTATATCTTTTAATAAAAACAAATATTAATTCAAAATGTATTTTAGAATAGGTTATTGAATTAAAATATATAATATATTTTTGATTTAGCAAATTAATTTTATTATAAAATTTATTACAAAATATATAAATTTTAATTTTTAAAAAAATTAAATTTTTCGATTTCCCGCGGGATCCGTTCCCCAGGGATCGGGGCGGATTTGGGGATCGAGATTTGAGAGTAAGGATAGCACTCCACAATCCCAACCCGACGCCCTTCCCTATTTATGATGCTAGTGTGAGGACATATAACTAAACTAGTAAAAAAAATAATAATTAAACAATCAAAATTTAGGTTAATATTTTGCAAAAAATATAAATAAATTAGGTTAATATTAACTTGGGCTGAAAGTTACAAATTCACATGTCCAAAGTGGCCCGTTAATAAGTACTCCCTCTGTCCCTCCCATTTCTTTACATTTCTTTTTCACTGCTCGACACGCATTTTAAGGCTCCTAAAAAGTATAGTTCCATAACTTATTTTTTAAATTTTCTTTTTTTGTATAAAAATAGAACAATTCTATTTTTATACAAAAAAAAAATTTAAAAAATAAGTTATGAAACTATCCGCAAATTGCACCTTAAAATCCGTGCCAGAATTACGTCCCCCAAGGTAAAGAACCAAGGGGGACAGAGGGAGTACTCCGTTTGTCCCGATTGATTCTATACGTTGTTTTTTTTCACGGAAAGCAAGATTTGAATAAAAAATGAGTGAAGTTAGATGAAAAGTGGTGGGACCTATTAATATTTAATAATAGATTTGAGATAGTGGAAGAAAGTAGTGAGTGTAATAGTGTTTTATATTATAGATTTGAGATAGTGGAGGAAGGTTAGTGGGTGTAATAGTGTTTTAATTTTATTATTAAAAACTTTACTATTTTTGGAATGTATAGAAATGATGGGACATCCCAAAATAGTAACTGTATAGAAATGAATGGGACAGAGGGACTAGTACCGAAGAGTAGACCTCGCAAATAGGGTAAACGGATCGGTTTCGGTTCGGATCTGCTTCGGATCGAATCCATTTTTGTATGATATATTTAGAACTCGTTCGGTTCAGATCAGATATGATTCGGTTTAGATCCACTTTCGGTTAAGGTATATTTTTTGGACTGTTCGATTTGGATCGGATCTAATTCGGTTCGGGTAAAATTCTGATTAAAATCGGATAAATTTAGGATTAAGATCAGATCAAATTGGATTCAGTTCTTTTTCGGATATTTACTGTTTCGGATCAGATTTTGATTGGATGTAGGAAAATTCGGTTTGGGTCGCATTTGTCAAGATATATCTAATTTATTGATTTTCCCAAATTTTCAGAAAATAAAAAATTATTTTGGTTTGAGATATTAGCAATAATTCAATAAATAATTAAATTGACTAGTATTAGTAATTAGTGATTTGTCACGGACTGTTGTTTCAATTTTTTTAAAAATAATTCTCGACGATCCAACCGTATTGATGTTAAAATATATATAATTTATTAATGTTCCCAAATTTTCGAAAAATAAAAAATTATTTTGGTTTGAGATCTTAGCAATAAACAACTAAATTGACTAATACTAGTAACTAGTGCTTTATCACGGAATTTTGTTTCAATTTTTTTAAAAATAATTCTCGACGATCCAACCGTACTAATGTTAAGATATATTTAATTTATTGATGTTCCCAAATTTTAAAAAAATAAAAAATTATTTTGTTTTGAGATCTTAGCAATAAACAACTAAATTGACTAGTACTAGTAACTAGTGCTTCGTCTCGGACTTTTATTCCGGTTTTTTTAAACATTATTCTCGATGATCCAACCGTACGATGTTAAGATATATCTAATTTATTGATGTTCCCAAATTTTTTAAAAATAAAAAAATATTTTGGTACACAATTTTGTTTCGATTTTTTTAAAAATAATTCTCGATGATCCAACCATACTAATGTTAAGATATATCTAATTTATTGATGTTCCCAAATTTTAAAAAAATAAAAAATTATTTTTGTTTGAGATCTTCCCAATAAATAACTAAATTGACTAGTACTAGTAACTAGTGCTTTGTCTCAGACTTTTGTTTCGATTTTTTTAAAAATAATTCTCTACGATCCAACCGTACGGATGTTAAGATATATCTAATTTATTGATGTTCCCAAATTTTTTTAAAAAAAAATTATTTTGGTTTGAGATCTTAGCAATAAACAAATAAATTGACTAGTAGTACTAGTAACTAGTGCTTTGTCTCGGACTTTTGTTTCAATTTTTTTAAAAATAATTCTCTACGATTCAACCGTACGGACGTTAAGAGATGTCTAATTTATTGACGTTCCCAAATTTTCAAAAAATAAAAAATTATTTTGGCTTGAGATATTATCAATAAATAATTAAATTGCCTAGTACTAGTAATTACTCCCTCAGTCCCGGCCAAATGTTTACATTTGGTGTGGGCACGGAAACCAAGGATAGTGGGTTTAATATTGTTAAAATAAATGAAGTAGTGGGTGTAATAGTAATTTTATTGTTAAAATAAATGAAGTAGTGGGTGTAATAGTGTAAAGGGTTGAAAAAGTGGAGTGAAGTAGTGGATGTAATAATGTATTTTATTATCAAAAGTTACTATTTTTAGTAATGTAAAGAATTGGTGGGATGTACCAAAAGGGAAAGTGTAAAGAAATGGGAGGGACAAAGGGAGTAGTGTTTTGTCACGTGTTGTTTCAATTTTTTTAAAAATAATTCACGACGATCCAACCGTACTGATGTTAATATATATATAATTTTTTAATGTTCCCAAATTTTCAAAAAATAAAATATTAATTTGGTTTGAGATCTTAGCAATAAATAACTAAATTGACTAGTACTACCAATATTCGGTTCAGTTATTTTCAATTTCGGATTTACATTAAATCTAATAACTGCATATTCGGTTTGAATAATTTTTTATTCAGGTTTGATCGGTTTCATTTCATTTTCGGATCTATTATTCGGATTATTTTCGATTAAATTTTCGGTTCGGATAATTTTCGGATCGGATCAAATCAGTTTTTCGGATCATTGTCGAATTTTATTATTTGGGACAAACTTCGGTTTGGTTCGAATTGTTTCGGATTCGATTATTTTTCGAATTTTCTAATTCGAATACAAATTCGGATCTTGATTCCATAAATTTCGGTTCAATTTGTCGGATCCAAACCCATTTTACCATGTCTACTCAAGAGCACAACATTTCAAGTCATCCCAAACTTGAAGGCCAATATAACCCAATGGGAAATGACACTCTAATGGTCGATACTCGATAATCCATACAGCATCTCATTTCACAAAGTATTTAATATCGGCCTCAATCTGTCTAATTGTCTAGACTAGATTGCACTCTCCAAAAGTTTAATTTTAATGCTTTCGAACATCTGTAAAAAAATAAATGTAAAAAAATAAAATTATTAAAAGTATTTATAAATTTGTTAATTGTTTGTTAGATACATTAGTTTCTACTTTGATGTATGTTAACGAAATCAAGAAACACATTAAGAACCAAAATATAAATGTTACTTCGAAAAAATTTGGAGAATATATTTGAGAAATTACCAAAAATATCAAATTTTTTTTAAAAAAATTTCCCGAATTTACCATATTTTGAAAATATTTGTAAAAATGCCTTCTGCAATTAAAGCAACCAAATGTAAAATGTTTTTACATTTTTCTGAAAAATAATTTGAAGTTGATTTGGTTTCGTTTGAGGTTGATTTTAGTTGCATTTGAGGTTACATTTGGTATACTTCCCTTGAAAAGAGCAGTTAAGAGAAGCTAGAACTACCACCGAAGAACTTAGAAAATACTACTAAGGTCATTGAAATGGCTACATAAACTACTGAAACGAAACCAAGCTAAGCTATTGTCAAAAAGCCCCAGAAGATTAATCAACATCACCCAACGGTGGATCAACCGCGGAGAGGTTCGCACCATTCTGAACTTGATGCATATCCTCTTGCACCTCACCCACCCCCATATGGGGTTCATTTTCTTCCATCTCAATGACCACAGCTTGAGCCTTGAGGAGCGTCTTCCTGGCCCAATCCAAGCTCATCAACTTGATTAGATAAAATCGGACCAACGTTGAAGTCTACTGGATCAGGAACATTATTTGGGATGACCACATCCACATAGTCCAGATGGTCGACTCCTGTTAAATATAAGGGAATAGCTGAGGACGAATCAAGTAAGGACACTTGTCAACACTCTAGTGGAAGGCCAGCTCATCAAATATAGGCGGGAAAGTTTGTTAGAAGTTTTAGTCTTCATTTCATAGTTTCATATCTGTATAAATAGCATCTTGCTTAGCTCCTAAGTTGATACTTTTCTTCTGTAATTCTCTCTTATAAAGACAATGTAATCAGAGATAATTCTTGAGTAATATAATTACATTTTACACAGATTTAGACTTGTAACATGCTATCAGACTGGTGAATTCGATCTAATGGAGATTCAATCATCATCTTCAAGTCTAATCGATCTAATGGTGAATCTTCGTCTCTCCGCACAATAATTCAGATAAGATTCGTCTGCTTCAATTTGTGTATTCTTGTTCTGATTACTTTTGATTGTATATCAAGATAGATTCAATCATCTTGCTCAATTGAGTTGTTCAATTAGGTTTATGTTACAGTCGTAATTGACAATAGTTGAGATTTCTGTGATTAAAATCATCATGAACTGCTTATACACATCAAGTGCTTGATGTTTTGTTTCATTCAGTTGTGTACATATCTTGTTCATATATACATTTGGTGTTATCTGTAAACTGTTGTCTGTATGGCGTCTACTATTGCTTCTTACTCGGATGCTACTATGGGATCTACATCTACATCCTCTGTTTTGGATGTGAATCATCCTTATTATCTTCATCCCTCAGATAATCCAGGAATGATTGTCACTACAGTCATTCTAGATGAACAAAACTATGGACAATGGAAAAGATCCATGGAGATTGCTTTGTCTTCTAAGTTGAAAATTGGATTTGTTGATGGTACTTATGTACAGCCTACTGCAAATTCTCCATTGTTTACATATTGGCTTAGGTGTAATAATATGGTCACATCTTGGCTCTTAAATGTTGTGTCTAAGGATATCAGAAATAGTATTGTTTATATGAAGTCTGCAAAGGAAATTTGGGATGATCTAGAAGTCAGATATGCTCAGACTAATGTTCCAAAACTGTTTAATCTTCGAAAAGAAATCTCAGCTCTTACTCAGGGAACTCTATCTGTGGCTGCTTACTTTACTAAGTTCAAGACTATCAATGATGAATTGGAGTGTTTGGTCTGCTAATCCTAGATGTACTTGTGCTCAATGTACTTGCACAATCAATGCTAAACTGGATAGTCATGACCAAACAATTCAGCTTACTCAGTTTTTGATGGGACTAAATGAGTAGTATACTAGTATTAGAGGGCAAATTTTGCTAATGAAACCTCTTCCTAGTCTGAGTCAGTGATATGCTATGCTTCTTCAAGATGAAAATCAAAGAGATATCTCAGGCTAGCAGATACTTAATAGTGAGAATATGGCTATGGCAGTGAAATCTCAATCTCACTTCAATAAAGGCTTCAACAAGAGTTTCAATAAGTATCCTTCAACTGCAACAGTCTATTGTGAATACTGTCATATGACAGGACATGTGAAGAACAAGTGCTATTGTCTACATGGTTATCCAGCATGGCATAGGCTTCATGGTAAACCCAAACAAAAGCCAAGATATCTGTCTGCAAGGAATGTTACAGCTCAAGTTCAAAGCTCATCATCAATTGAGTCATCATCTGTAACTAAGACAATAGAGACTTATAGTGATTCTCCTCTCAATCTATCTGATCATCAGTGTAAACAGATAATTCAAATGCTACAACAATCAATGAAAGCTACTAGTACTCCATCATATGCAAATCCTTATGCTATAGTCAACTCTGCTCAGTTTGCAGGTACATTTCACTTTGCTAGTCCTGTTAATATTGATAATGCAACCAATACTGAGTGGCTTCTTGATACTGGAGCAACAGATCATGTTACTCCATATATTCATCTGCTTCAGAATCCAATTTCTTGTCAGTCAGTATTACATTTGCCTAATGGTAATACAGCTATGGTTACTCATATTGGTTCTATTCATCTAACTACAGAAGTCACTCTTCATAATGTTCTTGGAGTACCTAGTTTTAAGTACAACTTGCTTTCTATATCCAAATTGTTGACAGCAAATTTGTTATCCTCTGTGATTTTTAGCAATCACAATTGCTATCTTCAGGACCCTGCATTGATGAGGGACCTAGAGATTGGTAAAGCTGTCAATGGCTTATACATTTTTAAATCATCTGCTCAACAGTCAAGTCTGTCTACTGCTTGTACTGTATCTTCTTCACAACATACTGATTTGTGGCATGCCAGAACTGGTCATGTTCCAGTTTCTGTACTTCATTTGTTTCCTTTTCCTTGTAAATCAACTTTATCTCATCCCTGTGATAGTTGTCATTTGTCCAAACAAGTTCGAAATTCATTTTCTGTAAGTGACTCTTATAGTTCACATGTCTTTGATCTCATCATATGGACCTATGGGGGGCCATATAGAGTTAAAACTCATGGTAATTGTTCTTATTTTCTGACTCTTGTGGATGACATGAGCAGAGCTACTTGGATTTTTTTACTCAGTGATAAATCATCTGTTCATACTCTTGTGTCTGAATTTGTCTTGTATGTTCAGAATCAATTTGGTGTGGTTATAAAAATGTTTAGATCAGATAATGGCACTGAGTTTGTGAACAAAAAGTTGGATTCTTTCTCTAAGTCATTCGGTATCATACACCAGACAACATGTCCTTATTCTCCTCAACAGAATGGCTTAGTTGAGAGAAGACATAGACACTTACTCAATGTAGCCAGAGCCCTTAGGTTTTATGCTAAAATTCCTATATCCTTATGGGGAGATTGCATTTTGACAGCCTGTTACCTTATCAATAGAACTCCTATTCCTCTTCTTAAAGGGTTCTCTCCTTATGAACTTTTGTTCAATAAAAAGCCTGATTATTCCCTTCTTAGAGTATTTGGTTGCTTATGTTATGCAACAACTCTTCCTCAAAGCACTGATAAGTTTGCTCCTAGATGTATTAAAGGGGTTTCCTTAGGATATCCTTATGCTAAAAAGGGATATAAAATTCTTAACCTGGAAACTAGACAAGTTTTTGTATCAAGAGATGTCCAATTTGATGAACATATTTTCCCTTTTGACACTGTTACTGCAGCTGATTCTACTACCTTATCCACCTTATTTCTAGCTCCAAGCTCTTCAATTTATGATATAGATCCTATCACTGTTCCTTTTACTCAAAGTCAATCATCAGCTAATACCAGACTTGTCTGATACAGAGTTTACATCTGAGTCCAGTTCACCCTCCATCTCTACATCATCACCTATATCTACTTCTACACCTTCACCTACACCTTCCTCTACTCCTTCACCTGTTCTTGTTAGACCTCAAAGACAAAAGCATATACCTGTTAAATATAAGGATTATGCAGGTCTTCCTCCCAATTTTACCAGTTCAATAACTTCTTCTAATTCTTTCAAAATTGTTGAACCTCAAACTTACAAACAAGTTGTTAAATCAACTGAATTGTGTACAGCTATGGATACTGAACTAGCAGCCTTAGAGGCTAATCATACCTGGCAAATAGTGCCTTTACCTCCTAACAAAAAGGTAGTTGCTTGCAATTGGTTATATAAAGTAAAGTATAAACCAGATGGTCAAGTAGACAGATATAAAGCTAGGCTTGTTGCTGATGTGTCAAATTATACCTAACCGCAAGCGCACGGTATCAATTGTAGTAGATACTAGCAAATACAGGTCGATTCCTCAAGGAGACAGTTTCAATTTCAATTCAACTATTATCAATTGTTTCTAGTCACAAACGATTATTAGAGAATTTTATTAACTACTAAAACAAATTTAACTATGATTTAAATCAATTAATAATGGGATCTAGGGCAATTCAGGTTCACCATGCTTACACCAAACAAATCACAAAGGTAAAGCTTTTTAATGGGATTAAGTAATTAAAGCAATGGTTAATCTTTTTCAAGCATTAACACTCTCAGAATATCTAATGATGCTTCCACAATCACCTTCAATTCCGCTAATTGTATGTAAGCCTCTAGTAGTAAAATCTTTCGATCTATTACTCTTATTGCAATCAATTAATCCGTGATATTGCGCAATTACACAAATTAAGAATTATAACATATCAATCAGAATTACTCTTTACCCATCAATCTACTAATCAAATTAAGTCCAAATCATGGTGCAAACATGGCTCCCCTTAGTACCCTAGAATTAAACTACTCACTCATGCTATTAATAGAATTGACAAAAATAATTAAACTAGACATGTAAAACATATATTAACGAACAAGATAAAATTAAGGAGTACCTCAAATTTGCAATAAAATGTAGAATTAAGCCAAAGTGTACATAAAAGAAAAGAGCTTCCAATGGAAAAGATGAGCACTCCAAGTAATCCCCTTAAAATCTTCAACCAAAATAGAATTTATACTAAATTGTAGAAAATTTAATTGTATAAATTAAAATTAAAATTACAAAAACTATTCTGAAATTTTGGAGAGTAAAAGAGAGAGCTACAGATTTTTTTCAGCTCGGAAGGTCTGTTTCAGTCTGCTGTCTGGTGCTCTATTTATAGGAGATGTACGCACACAATGTGAGAATTTTATTCCCACAATAATTCTTAGCCTGCCATCCAGCACACCATCAAACCGTCCAAAAATTAAACAATTCGGCTGCCCGTTCTATTTTTAACAAAACTGACAGCCGCCCCAGCTGAAGCCCAGTCACAGGGATAGAGAGTGGACCGCACGCGCAGTTTTTTCTGCTGTTTTCCGGGGCGCGTGTGCGCCACGCGCTGTCAGGCGCGTTTATAGACTGCCGACAGGTTGCACAATAGAGCTTGACAGATGAGTTCAACTTTTGATTTGCATTTTTAATTCAAATGCATTAAACCGCACCAAACAGATTAATACTCCTTTTCCTTGAAAATAATTCACGCGGTCTTAACTTTTGAACGGGCTCCGAATAAATGATTTTTAACCCGCACAGCTTATAATCTTTAATTAATAAATAATTAATTTAATCCGGAAATTATAAAAATAAATATCTAATATTATTAGATATTTATAAATATAATTTTCTAATTAAACAAAATATTAATAATATAAATAAATCTTTAAGCTCTAAGCTGCGGTCTTTTGAGTGTCGGAAACCGGACTCCTTTTGCTTAACGAAAAATATATCAATTTCAACCGGGATTCCTGCTTTAAGAATATATCACTTTCCAAAATTTTGTGACAATTCTTATTTCCTCATTACTCGCCCAGGTTTAATCTACGGTCTCTTGATAATGCGCAATCGGGCTCCTTTTTCTTCCCTTTTTAGCTCCAAAATAGCTTTTTAATTCCAAATTCAGGAATTCTTGCCTTCTACAATAAAACATTAAGATTTATTAAATAAATACCCAAATAAATGTAAAATGCAATTAAATATGGGTATAAAATCATCTAAAATATATATAAAAATATATCCTATCAAACATCCCCACACTAAGCATTTGCACGTCCTCGGGCAAATAAGCGAAATAAAAACTAAATCCTAGCTAATATCACTTTCGTAGATGACACGATTGCATTAAGCACATGCAACAAGCCGTTAAACCCCTAGGCAGCCCTAGTAGGACGAGTGTTGTCTCGTGAGGGTTTATAGTGAATATACCCACAAAATTCATCTAGCTCATGCAAAAGACCACACATCAACACAACACCACACACACCCGTCTTCTCATGTCATATCGGCTTAAGAATCAAAATGAAAATGCAATGCCTCGGTGTCTAAAGTGCAAGTATTCACGTAGTCTACTCAACGAACATGCATAAGATCACAAAAATCCATGTCAAGTGTAAGAACAAGTTGGTGATCATGCTAAGCCCACAAGAAACACATCTTTGAGTCTAAACCTGGGATCTCCTATGCAAAAACAAGTAATAACTCACCTTTCACTCACAAACGAAAATTCACTCAAGAACAAGGTTAAGTGTATCACTCAATTCCAACAAAATCATAAACACAACTTGACACTCGCAATCAACCTCAGTCTCAACACAACATACATCACTGATGACAATCAAAAGGTCTTTATTCGGGTTGTAACGTGGGCTAGGGACCAGGTATGTCAAGTAAAGCTAAAACAGGTTAACGTCAAAAGCTAGTACCCAACAATATAAATAATTCCATTCCCTTTCTATCTTCCCCACACTTAAGATTTTCAATACCCCTTACATTATAACTTGACTAGTCGAATGAAAAAGGATCATACAAATATAAGAATGCTCTCAAATTTATTTATTTTTTCTTTTTTTCTTCTTTTTTTTCTGAGAGCTAAGGAATAAGCAATGATCCATAGATATTTTTATGAATTTCGACTAACAAGCATCAACCAAAATCAATAATTCCCCAAAAGTATGACGAATAATAAAACCCTTAACACCTTATTACTCCCTTAAGTACGATACTAGCCTTTGACAATTTAGGTTCAAATTCAATGCAAGGCCAATAGAATAAAAAGGATAATGGCAAGTAATGTGGTGTGTCACCGAAAGAATAGGATTAAGCTCAACGGGGTAACTAGTTGATCATGTATAAAAGGTGTGGAAATATCGGAAATACGAGGTTAAACCTAAGTGCCTTTATCATCTCATCATCAAGTAATGTCATGCATCTCAAGAAAGATCTCAAGTAAGTGCTAGCAATGCAAACAACATGTGGACACTCAAGCAAACGAATAAATCATGCAAAAGATATGCATATAGGCTCAAAACTCGCTTGGTGTGACAAAACATAATCAATCCCAAGTAACAAGACTCTCTAACGCACCTACTTGCACTCAAAGCATGAAAACCAAGTCATCTTGCACATATTCATGTCATTCTAATCACTTAAGACATTCAATTAAGTCTACCAGCTTCAACTTGCTAGTGTACGTGTGTGCACAAGAACAAAGCATAAATCACTTCTGAATCAAAAGCATCCATAAACACAAAATTCCTAAGCATGCATGGGTGTATCAAGCAAAATACAACAATTAATCCAATTGCATGGCTAGAATTATTTTTGGTATTTTTCAATTTTTTTAATTTTTTTTTATATATATACACTACGTTGAGAACACTGAGAACACCTCCCCACACTTAAGCGAGTCAATGTCCTCAATGACTCATACACTAAACAAGGAAATCTACAATATATAAAACAGAAGGAAAGAAGAACTCCCCTTTGCAGAAGCACGATCCATGGGTTGCCTCCCAAGAAGCGCTTTTGTTTAACGTCGTTGGCTCGACTCAGCTGGTTCAGATCTCTGTGGAGAGGTTGTCAAGATAAATCACTTCCATCTTCCCTACGAATACACCATCCACATATAATTTAAGGCGCTCACCGTTGACCTTAAATTTTTTTCCATCTCGTCCCATAACTTCAATAGCACCATAAAATTTGACATCGGTGACAGTAAAAGGTCCGGACCATCTTGATTTGAGCTTCCCCGGAAAAAGTCGAAGTCTGGAATTGAACAACAACACCTTGTCACCAACCTGAAAATCTCTCCTCTGAATCATCTTATCATGCATCTTCTTCGTTCTCTCCTTGTAAAGCCGAGAGTTGTCATAAGCATCAAAACGAAGCTCATCTAACTCATTAAGTTGAAGAAGTCTCGCTTGCCCCGCAGCCTTCAAATCCATGTTGAGTTCTTTTATAGCCCAAAAGGCGCGATGTTCCAATTCCACTGGCAAGTGACATGCTTTACCATAGACCAACCGATAAGGAGTGGTTCCTATAGGTGTTTTGTATGCCGTCCGATAAGCCCACAAAGCATCATCTAGCTTCAAATACCAGTCTTTCCTTGACTTTGCAACCATTTTCTCCAAAATGCTTTTGATTTGTCGGTTAGAAACCTCCACTTGGCCACTTGTTTGAGGGTGATATGCAAGAGCGACCTTGTGAGTAACGCCATATTTCTTCAACAAAGTTTCAAACTGTCGATGGCGAAAATGAGAACCACCATCACTTATCACTGTCCTAGGAACTCCAAAACGAGGGAAGATAATATTCTTGAAAAGCTTCATAACAACCTTGGAATCATTGGTTACTGATCCAACTGCTTCAACCCACTTGGACACATAATCGACAGCAACTAAGATGTATCTCATCCCACAAGAACTTGGGAAGGGTCCCATAAAATCAACACCCCATACGTCAAATATCTCAACCTCAAGAATACCGGTTTGAGGCATCTCATGGCGTTTAGAAATATTACTCGTCCTTTGACATGCATCACACGCCAAACAGAAAGCGCGAGCATCCTTAAATAGAGACGGCCAAAAGAACC
This sequence comes from Kitagawia praeruptora, assembly GCA_037693485.1. Classification (NCBI taxonomy): domain Eukaryota; kingdom Viridiplantae; phylum Streptophyta; class Magnoliopsida; order Apiales; family Apiaceae; genus Kitagawia; species Kitagawia praeruptora. Next base: position 84,897,677 of record CM075353.1, on the reverse strand, counting down.
CGGATTGAAGTACTTTAGCAGCAGTTTTGGAAGGACCATGGTGGCCTCCACATGCGAGAGAATGACAGTGCTTGAAAATGTCTTGTACTTCGAACTCAGGGACACATCTACGAAAGATTCCGTCAGCACACTTTCGATACAAGAAAGGTTCATCCCAAAAATATTGTTTAGCATCATGATAAAACCTCTTTCTTTGCTGATAAGTCAATTCTGGAGGGTGAGATCCACTAACACAGAAATTTGCAAAATCTGCATACCATGGAGTTTTAGTAGCAACCGAAGCAACCGAAAACAGGTGATCATCTGGAAAAGAATCGTTAATAGGAGTACTTGACGCAATATCAGATTTGAAACGCAACCGTGAGAGATGATCTGCAACCACATTCTCAGCACCCTTCTTATCCTTGATTTCCAAGTCAAATTCTTGGAGTAACAGAATCTAACGAATAAGCCTTGGCTTTGCTTCTTTCTTTGCCAACAGATACTTGAGTGCTGAATGATCAGTGTGAACAATGACTTTGGAACCAATGAGATAGGCTCGGAATTTGTCAAGAGCGTAGACCACAGCTAGAAGTTTTTTCTCAGTCGTAGCATAATTGACTTGAGCTTCATCCAGGGTTTTGCTTGCATAGTAGATGGCGTGCAATACCTTGTCTTTCCTTTGACCGAGAACTGCTCCAACTGCATAATCACTTGCATCACACATGATTTCAAATGGAAGATTCCAATCTGGAGATTGAATGATTGGTGCACTTATCAAAGCTTCCTTAATCCTGTTAAAAGACTCCAAACAAGCGTCAGTAAACACAAAGGTAGCATCCTTAAGCAACAATTGAGTGAGGGGTTTTGCAATATTTGAAAAATCTTTTACAAAACGACGATAAAAACCCGCATGACCAAGGAAACTCCTCACTCCCTTGACATTAACAGGAGGAGGAAGCTTCTCAATCACCTCAATTTTTGCTTTGTCAACCTGGATACCACGTTCAGAAATCAAATGACCAAGTACCACTCCTTCATTGACCATGAAGTGGCACTTTTCCCAATTCAAAACCAAATTCACCTCTTCACAACGTTTAAGCACTTTAGAAAGATTATGCAGACATACATCAAAATCAGACCCATAAACACTGAAATCATCCATAAATACTTCCATGATAGACTCTATGAAATCAGAAAATATGGCAGTCATGCAACGCTGAAAAGTAGCAGGGGCATTGCACAATCCAAAAGGCACTCTACGATATGCAAAAGTACCATATGGGCAAGTAAATGTAGTCTTTTCTTGGTCATCAGGATGTATAGGGATCTGAAAGAACCCTGAATATCCGTCTAAATAGCAAAAGTACTTATGCTTAGCAAGTCTTTCTAACATCTGATCAATGAAAGGGAGAGGATAATGGTCTTTTCTAGTAGTAGTGTTTAACTTACGGTAATCTATGCACATTCGCCAACCAGTGACAATTCGAGTGGGAATTAATTCATCTTTATCATTCTTAATTACCGTTGTTCCTCCTTTCTTAGGGACTACCTGAACTGGGCTTACCCATTTAGAATCAGAAATCGGGTAAATGATGCCCGCATCTAACAATTTCAAAACTTCTTTTTTAACAACCTCTTGCATGTTAGGGTTCAAGCGACGTTGTCCCTGTATGCAAGGCTTATGGTCATCATCTAAGTGAATTCTATGCATGCAAAAATCTGGACTAATCCCTGTAAGATCATAAATACTATACCCAATAGCTTTCCTATGCACACGCAAAACAATAAGAAGCTTGAAAACCTGGTTATCATCAAGACTAGAGCTAACAATTACAGGACAAGTCTTTTCATCGTCAAGAAACACATATTTCAGATTAGATGGCAAAGACTTTAGCTCTAACTTGTTTACCTGGGGTTCCCCACAAGAAATGACAGTGTTGGTTACCTCACAATTCGGATCAGTTGCACCATCCAACTCGAGAATCAATGAATCGACTTCAGCATGTCCTTCTCCTTCTGAAGCTTCAAGCATGAGCACTGCTTCCAATGCATCATTCAATAGAATCTGAGGCGTCTCATCTTGGACAATTTCATCTATAACATCAATCCTGCAGCAAGTATTCTCAAGCAAAGGGGATTTAAGAGCGGAGGTTAGAGTAAAAGTAATGTTATCATCACCAACACTCAATGTGAGAGTCCCACTTTTAACATCAATAACAGCACCTGCAGTACAAAGAAATGGTCTACCCAAAATAATAGGTATTTGGCTATCCTCCTCCATATCTAGAACTACAAAGTCTACAGGAATATAGAATTTTCCAACCCTAACAGGCACATCCTCTAAAATTCCAAGGGGATATTTTATCGAACGGTCTGCCATTTGCAAAGTCATCTGTGTACATTTTAATTCTCCCATATTTAGTTTTTGAAAAACCGAGAGAGGCATGACTGAGACGCTAGCGCCTAAATCACATAAAGCTTTATCAATGAACAATGCACCTAAATGACACGGGATCGAAAAACTACCAGGATCTTTAAGCTTAGGTGGAGACTTATTCTGTAAAACAGCACTACACTCTTTAGTAAAACCTATTGTCTCCACCTCACCAAAAGACCTTTTCTTAGTGAGAATATCCTTAAGAAACTTTGCATATGATGGAACTTGAGAAATTAAATCAGTGAAAGGAACTGTTACCTCAAGATTCTTGACAAGTGTCATGAACTTACCAAACTGCTGGTCCACCTTAGTTCTGTTCATCCTGCTAGGGAATGGGAGCTTTGGCACAAATGGTGGAGTAGTAACTGCAGTCTTCTCTTTGTCTTTTTTCTTGCTTTCCTCAGTTTCATCTTCGTTTCTATCTTCAACAACTTTCTCTACCTTGTCTTCCTCAGAATCCTCTTTTTCTTTCTCAGTAGGAACATCATCAGTAGGCATTGGAGGAGCATCATATGTACGACCACTCCTAAGAGCAATGGCATTCACATTTTCCTTTGGCTGAGTTGGTTGTGCTGGTAGAGAGCCTTGTTGCCTTGTAGATGAAGAACTAGCCATTTGAGCAATCTGAGTTTCCAGCATCTTATTATGTATCTCCATCTGGTTCATCTTTGTTTGCATTTGTAACAATATCTTCATCATATCACCTTGATTATCAGCCTGTGCAGCTTGATTCGCTTGAGGAGCATAATTTTGAGGAGGCCTCTAGAATCCAGGGGGTTCATAGGTCCTTGAGGAGGCCTATACTGCTGCTGATTAGGAACATTTGAATTCTGAGCGTTATTGTTCCTATATGAGAAGTTCGGATGATCTTTCCAACCAGGATTGTAAGTGTTGGAATACGGATTGTACTGTTGCCTCTGTTGGAAAACATTTGCTTGCTCCATTTGAAAATGTTGTGAATTTTGTACATTGTATTGGCAATCGTTACCATAGTGGCCTTGGATGCCACAAACTTCACAAACAGGATTATTCATAGGAGCCATGGATGACAATGCATTGATACTCACAGGTTGAGTAGAGGGCTGAGACGTCTTCAATGAGTGGATCTCCTGAGTCAATGCAGCGAGTTGAGATGATAATAGGGAGTATGCATCCACTTCAAGTTTACCCCCTTTCTTGGCCGCTCTCGGGTTACTGAAGTGATTGGCAGCCAAATTTGAAAGAAAAGCATGTGCATCATCAACTCCCTTATCCAGAAATACACCACCTGCAGCGTTATCAACCATACCTTTTGTTTCGGGGTCAAGACCATTGTAGAAGCGTTTAATCAGAAACCACTTCTCAAGACCATGGTGAGGGCATGCACGTTGATAATCCTTGAATCTGTCCTAAGCATCCCGTAGAGATTCGCCATAATCTTGCTTAAAACCCATCATCTTGTCGATCAAATCGTCAGTTCTGTTGGGAGGAAAGAACTCAGTTCAGAAGGCTTGGGCAATTTAATCCCACTCGGTCAAGTCAATATCATTCAACCATTTTTGAGCTTTGTCACGAAGAGAGAAACCAAACAACATGACTTTCAACTGGTCTGGAGTGACTACCTTATGTTTAATTATAGAACAGAGTTGTTGAAACCTTTGCAGATGAAGTGTAGGGTCTTCAGAGGGAAGACCAGCAAACTGATTATGTTGGATCATAGTGAGCAAAGCAGGCTGGATCTCGAAATTCTCTGCTTGAATAGCTGGCATAGCAAGGCCGGTAGGTACCCCACTCGGAGAGGGCTGTGAGTAGTTCTTCAAAGATTTGGGAGGAAGGTCCGCCATTTTAATCTTTGGTTCAGATATCCTTTGCTGCTTTTCTTTCCTTTGTCGATCTATGTACTGTTGACAATTAATTCCAAAATCTGGACTAAGAAGAGTTGTATCTTCTTTCGCTTGATCTATTTTCGTTTGAGACCTGGTCTTGGGCATCAACAACTAAACAAGGAAAAGCAGTAAGATCGGTCTCAGTTGGAACAAGTGTTCCAAAGAGACAAGAGAAACAATATAAAACAATCAAACTAAAATAATAGAAACTAGGCGTCTCCCCGGCAGCGGCGCCAAAAACTTGATGTGTCAAATTATACCTAACCGCAAGCGCACGGTATCAATTGTAGTAGATACTAGCAAATACGGGTCGATTCCTCAAGGAGACAGTTTCAATTTCAATTCAACTATTATCAATTGTTTCTAGTCACAAACGATTATTAGAGAATTTTATTAACTACTAAAACAAATTTAACTATGATTTAAATCAATTAATAATGGGATCTAGGGCAATTCAGGTTCACCATGCTTACACCAAAAAAATCACAAAGGTAAAGCTTTTTAATGGGATTAAGTAATTAAAGCAATGGTTAATCTTTTTCAAGCATTAACACTCTCAGAATATCTAATGATGCTTCCGCAATCACCTTCAATTCCGCTAATTGTATGTAAGCCTCTAGTAGTAAAATCTTTCGATCTATTACTCCTATTGCAATCAATTAATCCGTGATATTGCGCAATTACACAAATTAAGAATTATAACATATCAATCAGAATTACTCTTTACCCATCAATCTACTAATCAAATTAAGTCCAAATCATGGTGCAAACATGGCTCCCCTTAGTACCCTAGAATTAAACTACTCACTCATGCTATTAATAGAATTGACAAAAATAATTAAACTAGACATGTAAAACATATATTAACGAACAAGATAAAATTAAGGAGTACCTCAAATTTGCAATAAAATGTAGAATTAAGCCAAAGTGTACATAAAAGAAAAGAGCTTCCAATGGAAAAGATGAGCACTCCAAGTAATCCCCTTAAAATCTTCAACCAAAATAGAATTTATACTAAATTGTAGAAAATTTAATTGTATAAATTAAAATTAAAATTACAAAAACTATTCTGAAATTTTGGAGAGTAAAAGAGAGAGCTGCAGATTTTTTTCAGCTCGGAAAGGTCTGTTTCAGTCTGCTGTCTGGTGCTCTATTTATAGGAGATATACGCACACAATGTGAGAATTTTATTCCCACAATAATTCTTAGCCTGCCATCCAGCACACCATCAAACCGTCCAAAAATTAAACAATTCGGCTGCCCGTTCTATTTTTAACAAAACTGACAGCCGCCCCAGCTGAAGCCCAGTCACAGGGATAGAGAGTGGACCGCACGCGCAGCTTTTTCTGCTGTTTTCCGGGGCGCGTGCGCGCCACGCGCTGTTAGGCGCGTTTATAGACTGCCGACAGGTTGCACAATAGAGCTTGACAGATGAGTTCAACTTTTGATTTGCATTTTTAATTCAAATGCATTAAACCGCACCAAACAGATTAATACTCCTTTTCCTTGAAAAGGTCTTAACTTTTGAACGGGCTCCGAATAAATGCTTTTTAACCCGCACAGCTTATAATATTTAATTAATAAATAATTAATTTAATCAGAAAATTATAAAAATAAATATCTAATATTATTAGATATTTATAAATATAATTTTCTAATTAAATAAAATATTAATAATATAAATAAATCCTTAAGCTCTAAGTTGCGGTCTTTTGAGTGTAGGAAACCGGACTCCTTTTGCTAACGAAAAATATATCAATTTCAACCGGGATTCCTGCTTTAAGAATATATCACTTTCCAAAATTTTGTGATAATTCTTATTTCCTCATTACTCGCCCAGGTTTAATCTACGGTCTCTTGATAATGCGCAATCGGGCTCCTTTTTCTTCCCTTTTTAGCTCCAAAATAGCTTTTTAATTCCAAATTCAGGAATTCTTGCCTTCTACAATAAAACATTAAGATTTATTAAATAAATACCGAAATAAATGCAAAATGTAATTAAATATGGGTATAAAATCATCTAAAAAATATATAAAAATATATCCTATCAGTTGCCAAGGGTTTTACTCAGACAGAAGGTGTTGATTTCTTTGAAACATTTGCACCAGTTGCAAAAATGACTACCTTTAGGGTTGTTCTTGCTTTAGCAGCTATGAAAAACTGGTCAGCTACTCAACTTGATGTTACAAATGCGTTTCTTCATGGTCATTTACATGAAGAAGTGTACATGGAGATTCCTCAAGGATATCAGATTTCACATGAAATTTAGAAATTATATCCTGGTGCTCATTTGGTTTGTAAACTTGTCAAGTCATTATATGGCCTACGACAAGCTCCTAGAGAATGGTTCACTATTCTGTCTGAAGCATTGCTAAAGTATGGGTTCACTCAAACATGTAGTGATTCTAGTCTTTTTTTGTTCAAGCAAGGATCTAAACTAGTAATTTTACTGGTTTATGTTGATGATATGGTATTAACTGGTAATGACAATGCTCTTATGGCTGATGTTACTGCATTCCTGGCCAGTCAGTTTAAGATTAAGGATCTTGGACCCCTAAAATATTTTTTAGGGATTGAAATTTCTAGGTCACCAGCTGGCATCTATTTACATCAAAGCAAGTATAGAATGGATATTATAAAAGATGTTGGATACCTGGATGCTAAGCCTATTTTGGTACCTTTAGACCAAAATCACAATCTTACTGCAGAGTCTGATTCTCCTTTTCTACAAGATATTTCTGCCTACAGAAGATTAATTGGTAGACTCATTTATCTCACCATTACTAGGCCTGATCTGTCATACTCTGTTCATATTCTAGCTCAATTCATGCATCAACCTCAAGAAATACATTGGCTGGCAGCTCTGAAACTTGTCAAATATCTCAAATATACTTGTGGTCAAGGAATATTACTGTCCAGTTCTTCAACATTTGATCTGAGAGTTTATATTGATGCTGACTGGGCAGGGTGTAAATAGTCTAGAGTGTCTCTCACAGGGTTCTGTGTAACTTTGGGCAATTCTCTTGTCTCCTGGAAATGTAAACGTCATACAACTGTTTCTAGGTCGACTGCTGAGGCAGAATATAGAGCCCTAGCTGATGCTTGTTGTGAAATCTCTTGGCTTGTCTCTCTGTTTCAAGAATTGTATGTGCCTTCAATCACCCCTGTCTCTGTGTATTGTGATAATAAGTCTGCACTACATATTGCTTCAAATTCAGTTTTTCATGAGCGTACGAAGCATATAGAGATAGATTGCCATCTTGTTCGACAAAATCTTAAGCAGGGTGTTATTGTTACTCATCATCTTGGTTCGTCTGAGCAACCAGCTGACCTCTTTACCAAAACTCTACCTTCATATCAGTTACAGTACCTACTGTCCAAGTTAGGAGTATGAAAACTAGTTCACACTCCTCACTTGAGGGGGGATGTTAAATATAAGGGAATAGCTGAGGACGAATCAAGTAAGTACACTTGTCAACACTCTAGTGGAAGGCCAGCTCATCAAATATAGGCGGGAAAGTTTGTTAGAAGTTTTAGTCTTCATTTCAGAGTTTCATATCTGTATAAATAGCATCTTGCTTAGCTCCTAAGTTGATATTTTTCTTCTGTAATTCTCTCTTATAAAGACAATGTAATCAGAGATAATTCTTGAGTAATATACTTACATTTTACACAAATTTAGACTTGTAACATGGTATCAGACTGGTGAATTCGATCTAATGGAGATTCAATCATCATCTTCAAGTCTAATCGATCTAATGGCGAATCTTTGTCTCTCCGCACAATAATTCAGATAAGATTCGTCTGCTTCAATTTATGTATTCTTGTTCTGATTACTTTTGATTGTATATCAAGATAGATTCAATCATCTTGCTCAATTGAGTTGTTCAATTAGGTTTATGTTACAGTCGTAATTGACAATAGTTGAGATTTCTGTGATTAAAATCATCATGAACTGCTTATACACATCAAGTGCTTGATGTTTTGTTTCATTCAGTTGTGTATATATCTTGTTCATATATACATTTGGTGTTATCCGTAAACTGTTGTCTGTATGGCGTTTACTATTGCTTCTTACTCGGATGCTACTATGGGATCTACATCTACATCCTCTGTTTTGGATGTGAATCATCCTTATTATCTTCATCCCTCAGATAATCCAGGAATGATTGTCACTACAGTCATTCTAGATGAACAAAACTATGGACAATGGAAAAGATCCATGGAGATTGCTTTGTCTTCTAAGTTGAAAATTGGATTTGTTGATGGTACTTATGTACAGCCTACTGCAAATTCTCCATTGTTGACATATTGGCTTAGGTGTAATAATATGGTCACATTTTGGCTCTTTAAATGCTGTGGCTAAGGATATCAGAAATAGTATTGTTTATATGAAGTCTGCAAAGGCAATTTGGGATGATCTAGAAGTCAGATATGCTCAGACTAATGTTCCAAAACTGTTTAATCTTCGAAAAGAAATCTCAGCTCTTACTCAGGGAACTCTATCTGTGGCTGCTTACTTTACTAAGTTCAAGACTATCAATGATGAATTGGAGTGTTTGTCTGCTAATCCTAGATGTACTTGTGCACAATGTACTTGCATAATCAATGCTAAACTGGATAGTCATGACCAAATAATTCAGCTTACTCAGTTTTTGATGGGACTAAATGAGCAGTATACTAGTATTAGAGGACAAATTTTGCTAATGAAACCTCTTCCTAGTCTGAGTCAGTGCTATGCTATACTTTTTCAAGATGAAAATCAAAGAGATATCTCAGGCCAGCAGATACTTAATAGTGAGAATATGGCTATGGCAGTGAAATCTCAATCTCACTTCAACAAAGGCTTCAACAAGAGTTTCAATAAGTATCCTTCAACTGCAACAGTCTATTGTGAATACTGTCATATGACAGGACATGTGAAGGACAAGTGCAATTGTCTACATGGTTATCCAGCATGGCATAGGCTTCATGGTAAACCCAAACCAAAGCCAAGATATCTGTCTGCAAGGAATGTTACAGCTCAAGTTCAAAGCTCATCATCAATTGAGTCATCATCTACAACTAAGACAATAGAGACTTCTAGTGATTCTCCTCTCAATCTGTCTGATCATCAGTGTAAACAGACAATTCAAATGCTACAACAATCAATGAAAGCTACTAGTACTCCATCAGATGCAAATCCTTATGCTATAGTCAACTCTGCTCAGTTTGCAGGTACATTTCACTTTGCTAGTCCTGTTAATATTAATAATGCAACCAACACTGAGTGGCTTCTTGATACTGGAGCAACAGATCATGTTACTCCATATATTCATCTGCTTCAGAATCCAATTTCTTGTCAGTCAGTATTACATTTGCCTAATGGTAATACAGCTATGGTTACTCATATTGGTTCTATTCATCTAACTACAGAAGTCACTCTTCATAATGTTCTTGGAGTACCTAGTTTTAAGTACAACTTGCTTTCTATATCCAAATTGTTGACAGCAAATTTGTTATCCTCTGTGATTTTTAGCAATCACAATTGCTATCTTCAGGACCCTGCATTGATGAGGGACCTAGAGATTGGTAAAGCTGTCAATGGCTTATACATTTTCAAATCATCTGCTCAACAGTCAAGTCTGTCTATTCCTTGTACTGTATCTTCTTCACAACATACTGATCTGTGGCATGCCAGAACTGGTCATGTTCCAGTTTCTGTACTTCATTTGTTTCCTTTTCCTTGTAAATCAACTTTATCTCATCCTTGTGATAGTTGTCATTTGTCCAAACAAGTTCGAAATTCATTTTCTGTAAGTGACTCTTGTAGTTCACATGTCTTTGATCTCATTCATATGGACCTATGGGGGCCATATAGAGTTAAAACTCATGGTAATTGTTCTTATTTTCTGACTCTTGTGGATGACATGAGCAGAGCTACTTGGATTTTTTTACTCAATGATAAATCATCTGTTCATACTCTTGTGTTTGAATTTGTCTTGTATGTTCAGAATCAATTTGGTGTGGTTATAAAAATGTTTAGATCAGATAATGGCACTGAGTTTATGAACAAAAAGTTAGATTCTTTCTTTAAGTCATTTGGTATCATACACCAGACAACAAGTCCTTATTCTCCTCAATAGAATGGCTTAGTTGAGAGAAGACATAGACACTTACTCAATGTAGCCAGAGCCCTTAGGTTTCATGCTAAAATTCCTATATCCTTATGGGGAGATTGCATTTTGACAGCCTGTTACCTTATCAATAGAACTCCTACTCCTCTTCTTAAAGGGTTCTCTCCTTATGAACTTTTGTTCAATAAAAAGCTTGATTATTCCCTTCTTAGAGTATTTGGTTGCTTATGTTATGTAACAACTCTTCCTCAAAGCACTGATAAGTTTGCTCCTAGATGTATTAAAGGGGTTTTCTTAGGATATCCTTATGCTAAAAAGGGATATAAAATTCTTAACCTGGAAACTAGACAAGTTTTTGTCTCAAGAGATGTCCAATTTGATGAACATATTTTCCCTTTTGACACTGTTACTGCAGCTGATTCTACTACCTTATCCACCTTATTTCCAGCTCCAAGCTCTTCAATTTATGATATAGATCCTATCACTGTTCCTTTGACTCAAAGTCAATCATCAGCTAATACAGACTTGTCTGATACAGAGTTTACATCTGAGTCCAGTGCACCCTCCATCTCTACATCATCACCTATATCTACTTCTACACCTTCACCTACACCTTCATCTACTCCTTCACCTGTTCCTGTTAGACCTCAAAGACAGAAGCATATACCTGTTAAATATAAGGATTATGCAGGTCTTCCTCCCAATTTTACCAGTTCAATAACTTCTTCTAATTCTTTCAAAATTGTTGAACCTCAAACTTACAAACAAGCTGTTAAATCAACTGAATGGTGTACAACTATGGATACTGAACTGGCAGCCTTAGAGGCTAATCATACCTGACAAATAGTGCCTTTACCTCCTAACAAAAAGGTAGTTGCTTGAAAGTGGTTATATAAAGTAAAGTATAAACCAGATGGTCAGGTAGAAAGATATAAAGCTAGGCTTGTTGCCAAGGGTTTTACTCAGACAGAAGGTGTTGATTTCTTTGAAACATTTGCACCAGTTGCAAAAATGACTACCTTTAGGGTTGTTCTTGCTTTAGCAGCTATGAAAAACTGGTCAGCTACTCAACTTGATGTTACAAATGAGTTTCTTCATGGTCATTTACATGAAGAAGTGTACATGGAGATTCCTCAAGGATATCAGATTTCACCTGAAATTCAGAAATTATATCCTGGTGCTCATTTGGTTTGTAAACTTGTCAAGTCATTATATGGCCTACGACAAGCTCCTAGAGAATGGTTCACTATTCTGTCTGAAGCATTGCTCAAGTATGGGTTCACTCAAACATGTAGTGATTCTAGTCTTTTTTTGTTCAAGCAAGGATCTAAACTAGTAATTTTACTGGTTTATGTTGATGATATGGTATTAACTGGTAATGACAATGCTCTTATGGCTGATGTTACTGCATTCCTGGCCAGTCAGTTTAAGATTAAGGATCTTGGACCCCTAAAGTATTTTTTAGGGATTGAAATTTCTAGGTCACCAGCTGGCATCTATTTACATCAAAGCAAGTATACAATGGATATTATAAAAGATGTTGGATACCTGGATGTTAAGCCTATTTTGGTACCTTTAGACCAAAATCACAATCTTACTGCAGAGTCTGATTCTCCTTTTCTACAAGATATTTCTGCCTACATAAGATTAATTGGTAGACTCATTTATCTCACCATTACTAGGCCTGATCTGTCATACTCTATTCATATTCTAGCTCAATTCATGCATCAACCTTAAGAAATACATTGGCTGGCAGCTCTGAAACTTGTCAAATATCTCAAATACACTTGTGGTCAAGGAATATTACTGTCCAGTTCTTCAAAATTTGATCTGAGAGTTTATACTGATGCTGACTGGGCAGGGTGTAAACAGTCTAGAGTGTCTCTCACAGGGTTCTGTGTAACTTTGGGCAATTCTCTTATCTCCTGGAAATGTAAACGTTAGACAACTGTTTCTAGGTCGACTGCTGAGGCAGAATATAGAGCCCTAGCTGATGCTTGTTTTGAAATCTCTTGGCTTGTCTCTCTGTTTCAAGAATTGTATGTGCCTTCAATCACCCCTGTCTCTGTGTATTGTGATAATAAGTCTGCACTACATATTGCTTCAAATTCAGTTTTTCATGAGCGTACGAAGCATATAGAGATAGATTGCCATCTTGTTCGACAAAAGCTTAAGCAGGGTGTTATTGTTACTCATCATCTTGGTTCGTCTGAGCAACCAGTTGACCTCTTTACCAAATCTCTACCTTCATATCAGTTGCAGTACCTACTGTCGAAGTTAGGAGTATGCAAACTAGTTCACACTCCTCACTTGAGGGGGGATGTTAAATATAAGGGAATAGCTGAGGACGAATCAAGTAAGTACACTTGTCAACACTCTAGTGGAAGGCCAGCTCATCACATATAGGCGGGAAAGTTTGTTAGAAGTTTTAGTCTTCATTTCAGAGTTTTATATCTGTATAAATAGCATCTTGCTTAGCTCCTAAGTTGATACTTTTCTTCTGTAATTCTCTCTTATAAAGACAATGTAATCAGAGTTAATTCTTGAGTAATATACTTACATTTTACACAGATTTAGACTTGTAACAACTCACAACCCTAGGTCCCAATCGAGTAGTTCTTCAACACCACCAACTGGGTGTTCTAGAGTGTAGAGCATGTCCGACTTGCATTGCCAATCTTGCTACATACCTTGCTACCTTATTACGAGCAGGAAAAACAAAAACCAGCATGCATGTCCAGGAGTTGTTGCAAAGAAGGATATTGTTTTGGCTGATGATGTGATAATAAGCTGCAGAGGAACCAAGGTTGAAGTTCCTAATAGCGTTGTAAGCCTCGATGTTATCTGTTTCCACAATCACGTGACGAAATCATTCCTTGAAGGCCCTTCTTATTGCACAGTAAATGGCCCAAAGCTGGTTACCAACCCTAGAGAGACGAGGAATTACCCCTAAAGTGATAATCTTAAGGTTGCCATTAGCATCTACAAAAACAAGAGTAAGGCTTTGCCTTATATACACTGTTGTAAAGAAAGGAAAAGAGCGGGAAATATCTAACAACCTAACAATTATTTACAGCTGGCAACTAGATTCTAAACAAGAGGAATAATCATAGCATCCTTTGATAACATTGTTATCCGTTGATGTTAGCACTTTCCTTGAACATCATCCGTTGATCATCATCCATTGATGACTTGAACATCATCCGTTGATGAGTATCACTAATACTAACAACCACCATATCAAATTATGTTTGATAACAAGGTAACTTGTGCGAACAAGCTAAGAGTAATGATTGTGGGAGAGGAGACTTTCATCTGTAAGCAACAGCTGTAAGAATTACCTCAATGAGGTCAAATCCTAAATTTAATACCACTTCCACTAAGAGGGAACTACTATAATTAAACCCATGCTGCAATCATTTTTATCCTGGCCAAGCCCTCCTTTGCTAAACGATCCACTTCTGAATTCAACATTCGATCAATGTGAACCATATGAATCATAGAGGAGCCATTGTAATTAAATGGCGTAATTTCACTTCTAAGACTATGCAGATTATTAACCAAAGAAATAGAGTCTGAAAAAATAGTGATTCTCTCATTTTTTTTTTATTATTGTATGTAATATGACTAAGAAGGAACATAAATGCCTCTAGTTCAAGGTTGAAAAAGTTGCAGAACATATTTTTGTAAATATTTTATAAAAGTTTATATTTTTCAAAATATTTTAAAAAAAAATTGGAATTGGATATTAATGAAAAAATCCCAATATATTTTTAATGTGACAAATTAAAAAACATGACTTATTTACATATAATTTTATGAACTAATTATACTCTATCATTAAAAACAACATAAAGTAACATTTTCATTTCCGATTATCATCAACCTGATTCAAATGTCATGAACCATAAGAGCATATGCACCCGTGAGCTCCTTTCATTCATGAAATCATGAATTAAATTGATGGAATTGATTACTATTCATGAAAAATTAACTATTTTGGTTATTTTTTATGCACCCATACAACTCCATCAATTCATGGACTACTATTCATCAAATAAACAATTATTTTTTATCATAAATTTATATTCATCTCTATTATTTAATGGTCCCACGGATAATATTCAATTATAGATTATCGGATAAGTTTAGATTTTTTATAAGATTGTGGATAAATTTAAATTTTTGATAAGATTTTCGTTCAATCACGTGATGACACATGTCTTGATCTAAATCTATAGATAGAAAAATTGTCCATAAATAAATCATGATCTTCTGATTATAGTATCCCAAAATCACTAGAAATTTTTATTGTAATGAATGCATTAAAAATATTGTTCAGTCAGAGGCAACAACACAGTCAAGAAGAGGCTGAAATCATGAATTCCATGGTGACCGAAGCGACAATGGTGATGGACTTCATGGATACTTCAGATGAACCACAAGGATGCGGCTCACGGCATGGCAAGTCTCCCAATCATCATAGACAAAGGCTATCGAGAGGAAAAAATCTCATGGAAGATTACTTCGTTGATCGTTCAATATTAAGTGAAAGGCTATCGAGAGGCAATGTGATGGTTAGTTAGACGAAGTTACTTTTTCATAAATGAATTGCAATTTAATACAATACTAGCTTAAAACTCGTGCAATGCACGGATGTCCTTTAATATAATGTAATTTTTTTAATTTAAATTAAAAAATCTAAGACATGAATTTTGTAGGCTTAAAATTTCAAATGATATGATCTGATAGTAATTACATATATGTTGTGAAAATGATGAATTTTAGTTTGAAAATATTGAAAAGATGATATGTTTTAGCTGAAAAACGTAATCAGTTAGTTATTAGCTATTATAATATTATTATTTTATTTTCCTTAAATAAAGCTACCTGACAAAAAATAGAAAAGGTACGTATTTTAGTTGAAAAAAGTAATTGGTTAATTATTAGTAATTATAATTATAATTATAATATTTTATTTTATTAAATAGAATTGTTCATAGTGTTTTTAGAAAAAGGAAAAACTTTAGTTAGATAAAATATAAAAGATAATGTATTTTACGTGAAAAAGGAAATTGATTAGTTATTAGTAACTATTAATAATTAAGTAAAAATAACATGTACCGTTAAGTAAGGTTAAATAAGTAAAATCAACATGTACTGTACCGACCAACTAAACTTTTAATGTTTCGGTTATTATATAATAGTATAGATTCAGAAAAAAATTCATTAAAAAATTTATCATTTGATCAAAAAGACGTAGTTGGTCGCGACAGACGTTAGACAAAGATTTGGCCATACACTTTCATGAATATTAGTTTCAAAATGATCTTACAAGATTCAAGAAAAATATGATTTCCATAAAGATCTTACCAATTTATAAAAAAGACTAAATTACAAATTGCATCCCTTGGAACAGATCAGAATCAGTTTGGTTTTCATACATCGGATAATTGCAGTTGCATCCCTAGACATGTTTTGGCGTTGCAAAATGCATCATTTTCGTCAAATTATACTGTTACCCTTAAAAAAATCAGGGGTAAATTAGTAAATTACACTACACCATAAGTGCTCATAGGCAATGCTTTTGGAAAGCGTTGCACGGAAAGTGTTGCGTTAGCTATGAAATTTTGGCCCTTTTGCAACATGGTTGAATTGGTGTTGCATTAGCTGTAACTTAGTGTTGCATATTACTCACGGTGTTGCAGATCGTGCAACAATAATAGATAGTGTAGCATTAGCTATTTTTATAATTTTAAAATATGCTAACGTGTCATGTGGGACCTACTGTTGACAAAGCAAGTGGGCCCCACTATTGCTAGCGTGGCACGTGGACCAAGTTATGGGGCCCACAATTGCTGATGTGGAATGTGGGATCCACTACTGACGTGGAACGTGGGACCATAGTTGCTGACATGACATGTAGGGGGGCTCAATTGCTGGCGTGGCATGTGGGGGCATAGTTGCTGGCGTGGCATGTGGATGGGGGCCTACAATTGCTGATGTGGCATGTGGGATCCACTATTGACGTGGCACGTGGGACCACAGTTACTGACGTGGCATGTGGGAGCCTAGTTGATGACATGGCATGTGGGGGGCCACAGTTGCTAACGTGGCATGTGTGGGCCCACAACTGTTGATGTGACACGTGGGACCCAAAGCTGACCTGATATGTGGGTGGGGACCACAGCTGTTGACGTGGCATGCAGGACCCATAATTATCGTTGCATGTGGGGCCACAAGTGCTGACATGGCAGGTGGGATCCAACCATTAAAAGTGTTGCATTTGGTAATATAGTGTTGCATTTTCAATTTTAATTGTTGCTTTAACTACTAGTCTTACCCGAATGTTGATTCCTTTTTTTAAAATTATTTTTTCGACGATCCGACCGTATGGATGTTAATATGTAACGATTTTAGTGTCGTGGTTTTTTTTTAAAAAATCTTAGATTCATTTGGTTTGATTTTATAATAGTCAAATCGGTCAAAGTAGACATTACTTTTAACTTGTCTTGTCCCGAATGTTGATTCTAGTTTTTTTAAATTATGTTTACGACGATCCAACCGTATGGATGTTAATATGTAATGATTTTAGTGTTGTGCAATTTTTTTTAAAAAATTCTTAGATTTACTTGGATTGATTTTATAATAGTCAAATCGGTTAAAGTAAACATTCTTTTTAACTTGTCTTGTCCCGAATGAATCATTTGGAATGATGATTTTATTTTTTTTAATTATTTTTTCGACGATCCAACCATTCCGATGTTAATATCTAACTATTTTAGTGATATGGTAATTTTTTTAAAAAAATCTAGATTTATTTGGTTTGATTTAATAATAGTCAAATCGGTCAAAGTAAATATTCATTTTAAGTTCTCTTGTCCCGAATGATGATTCTATTTTTTTAAAATTATTTTTTCGACGATCTAACCTTACGGATGTTAATATCTAACGATTTTAGTATTGTGGTATTTTTTTTAAAAAAATCTAGATTTAATTGGTTTGATTTTATAATAGTCAAATCGGTCAAAGTAGACATTCCTTTTAACTTGTCTTGTCTCGAATGGTGATTCTATTTTTTTAAATTATTTTTTCGACAATCCAACCATACGGATGTTAATATCTAACGATTTTAGTGTTGTGGTAATTTTTTTTAAAAATCATAGATTTAATTGGTTTGATTTTATAATAGTCAAATCGGTCAAAGTAGACATTCCTTTTAATTTATCTTGTCCTGAATGATGATTCTATTTTTTTAAATTATTTTTTCAACGATCCAATAGTACGGATATTAATATCTGACGATTTTAGTGATGTGGTAATTTTTTGGAAAAATATTCTAGATTTATTTGGTTTGATTTTATAATAGTTAAATCGATCAAAGTAGACATTCCTTTTAACTTGTCTTGTCCCGAATGACGATTCTATTTTTTTAAAAATCTAAATTATTTTTTTATAATTTTTGAAGTTGAATATATAATCTAATAAAAATACATGATGAAATTTAAACTATAAACCATTTCTTACTTATAAAGTTTGATATAAATATTTAATATAAATAAATGTCATATTTTTTAATACTAAAATTTTAAAAAATTTAATTAACAAACTAAACCTATAACATTTTAAGACAAATGAATCAATTTTTAAGATAATTTTTTAATCAATTTACATGACAAACTCTCAATCGGCTGTAAGTTTCGAGGCAAAAAAATGGCGAACAATTTCCTCCTTAAATGAAAATTTTCTAATCTTACTCCCCCCTCTTTACATTCCCCAAAGAACACTTGGCTCATTTTCTCTACTCCCGCTCTACTCATTTTCTCTTTGGGTTAAATATCAAATTGGTCACTCAAGTGAAAAGCAGATATAACTTTCATCATCGATCTCAACGGGATATTATTTAAATCACTAAAATCAAAATAAATATCAATAAATATCTCTAAATATGTGTTCGGAAAGTAAAAGTAATTTTTTGTTGAGTTCTACACATTTTTCTTGAATGCTGCCACAACCAAATGAAAAGTTATTGAATTCTAGTATTTCGGATAATATATTTAGATTTTTAAAACTTTAATTACTATTTATTTTTAATTTTGTAGTTATTTTATTTGATTAAATTAAAAATAAATAGTAAATAATTTTTTTAAAATCTAATTATATTACCTAAAATACTAAAATTCATAACTTCTCATGTGGTTACAATATTATTCAAGAAAAAAATTATAAAACTCAACAAAAGATTACTTTTAGTTTTCAAACACATATTTAGAGGTATTTGTTTGATATTTATTATGACTTTACTGATTCAAATGATACCCCATTTAGATTGGTGAAAGGCAGAGTGTATTAACTTGTAACACTATAACTAATGTAACTCAATTAAACGAAAAGATACTTAACCAGAAGACAATCAAGAACAAGAAGTCACAAGGAATCAACATTAAATGAAGACAAGGTAATTGATACAATTGAACATGTTAACTATGATCAAGCCAAGAAGAAATCATTGAGAGAAGTTCAAGTCAAAGTTGTTCAGGCCTCAGTGATTTGAGAATTCGAGATTCAAGATCATAACTATCAGTATCAACAAGACCAATTGATTTCAAGTGAACAAGAAGGAAAGCAAATATTGGAAAGCCAAGTTACTAAGTGAATATGGTAATTTATTCAAGAAGCAGAAACACTATCAAGACTAGTCACTTATGAACCAGACCAGTGCATCAAGTGTCAGGACATTGATAGCAAGATTATGTCAGTAATAAAGATCCATGTTCAAGAGCTTGTAGAAGAACAAAGAAGATATGAAGATATCACAAGCTCAAGATGTGCATTGAAGTTTCAAGTTGAAGACCAGAATATTTTCTAAGTAAGAAATGTTCTAGATGGCTAAGTCGAAATTCCCAAGTAGAAGTTCTACTTAGAATTTCGAGATGGCTAAGTAGAAATTCTCAAGTAGAAGTTCTACTTAGAGTGCAGCTTCAACATGACACATGGCATCTTCTGATTGGCAGATTTCCAAGCTTTCAAGATAAGACAAGATTTATGTGGACATCATTGGGCCACGTACATCTTAGTCTTTGAAGACTACAGGTCATAGATTACATGTAGTATAAATAGAAGCACTTGTGTAATGTTTTAGTTAGTGAGCAATATTGAGAAAAACACAAGAAAAAGAGAGAGAGTATTCACAGAGCTTAGAATCATTCACTTCTCTCTCAACTTCTGTTATACTTTGTAATGAATGTTGTAGCAACCTTTTCAAGTTATATATAAAAGAAATATATTCCTTGAATCTGTGTGTTCATTTATTGCATCGTATTTATTGCTACTCATAATCGAAAAGTTGTATTCACCCCCCCTCTACAACACATTTGGACCTAACAATTGGTATCAGAGCGGTTGTTTGACATACAAAACATAGATCCTTGTGTTTAGTAGAAGAATCGTGAGTTTTCATTTTCTAGATCTACTTTTTTAAATTTCTAGAAAAGTAAGCTTTAATTCGTTTCCAGTGAAAACTCATCCAGAAAAATTATTTAAATACTCCAGGAGTGATTATTTGGCTTGGGTGTATTTTAATTAATTTTTGTGAATTAATCTGGGTTCATTTATATTTGGTGTTCTTGAGTGTTCATCATTTGTTCTTATCAAGAATATAACCCAGCAACTTTTCAATTTCCTTTTCAAAGAAATTATAGTCAAAAAGGTGTTTTTGGTACTTTTGATTTGATTATTATTTCTTAGCCGAAAGTAAAAGAAAGTGTACTCAGTGCTTAGCAGGTGGGTTAGTCACTTTCGGTGTGTAAAGCAATCAAAAGTCAAAAAGGTGTTTTAGTGGTGATATTGTTTATTCAACATTAAAGTAATCTGCAGAAGAAAAATTATTCTAAGGACAAAAGTTCTACATAGAATTTCTACTTGAGATTTTCTACATAGAATTTCGACTTGGACAATTTCTACTTGGTGAATTTCGACTTGGACAATTTCTACTTAAGAGAAATTTCGACTTGAGCATAAATTTCTACTTAGAGAAATTTCGACTTGGCAGAAGTTCTACATAGATATTCTACATAAGCCTAGTCTTGGGTACTTAGAGATTTTTAGTGACAAGATTTGAAATGGCTCCTAAAAATTCTTTCAAGATCCCAATGTTCAACCGAGATCACTATGAAGAATGGGTTTTCAGAATGAGACTCTACTTAGAGAGTATTAACCCTGAGTATCTGGAAGTCCTTGAAAAGGGTAAATTCGTTCCAATGAAAGCTATTCCTGAGCGTACGGAAGGAGAGGAGGTTATACCTGCTCGGTCTGAGCCCAAAAAGGCAGCGGACTTTACGGATGCTGACAAGGAGCAAATAGCTTATGATACTGCAGTAAGACAAACCTTGATGGAATCTCTTGATCATGAAATGTTCAACATAGTCAAGGGTTTGAATACAGCAAAGAAGATTTGGGACAAAATAGAAGTTGTCATGGAAGGATCTGCAGAGGTCAGAAGCAACAAGACACTTATACTCAAGATGGAGTATGACACCTTTAGAATACGAAAAGGAGAAAGCATAACAGATGTCTACCTACGATTCAGTCAGTTGGTATTGGATTTGAATCTGAGAGGTGTTACTCTCCCCATGGTTGAAACCAATACAAGATATTTGAGGAACCAGCCAAAGAGCATTGAACATAGAGTCTACGCAATCAGAGAAACCAGAGATTTGCATACAACTTCTCTGGAGGAATATTATGGAATTCTGAAGACCTATGAGCTGGAAACTCTTCAAGATCAAGCATGGGACAATGATTCAAAGGGAAAAGAAACTGCATCAGGATTAGTTGCTGATGAGGAAGAGCCTAAGAAGGCAATGGTTGCAGCAAAGCCTAAATCATCACCTGCACCGCATCAAGTTGATAATGATGACGAGTGCGCATCCAACAGTGATGATGACTACTTCACCCAAGAAGAGCTGGACAACATGGACGATAGTGTCGTGGCATACATGGCAAGGAAGTTCAGCAATATGAGATTCAGAAAGAGCAACCGACCACAAAGAAATTCTTCATCTTATTATCGGGCTGCTAAGGGTGGAGGTAGTTCGTCAGGCTACCAAGGTAAAGGCAAGAGTACCAGCTACAAATCTCCCTTGGATTTCAAAATGAAGTTCAAATGCTATAACTGTGGAGAACCTGGACACTTTGCCTCGGACTGCAAAAAGCCTAAACAGACTTATCCAAAAGAGACATTTGAAGCCCTCAAAAGCAAGTATGAATCGCTGATTAAAGAAAAACATGGTAAAAGAGCTTTAGTAGTAACAGAAGGAAGAGCTTGGGATGATTCAGATGAGGAAGAGGTTACTCATGTAGCAAACTTTGCGCTCATGGCTGAGACATCAGAGGAACCAGAGGTACCAGTTCTAACCCTTAAAGTAGAAATGTCTATTGATGATTATAAGGAACAGAACGGGGCTCTTAGCGAAGAGATCTACATGTTGTGCAAAAGCCTAGACACTTCTCAAAAGGAACAGAAAACACTTGTCGCCAAAAGCAGAATGCTTGAGGCAAAAGTGGAAGAGTTAGAGGCTGCTTGCACTGTAGATACTTCTCTAAGAGATTTTATTAAATCTTTGGAACACAAGCTCGTCCTTAAGGAGGAAATAGAATCATGTTTAAGGAACAAACTAGCTGAGTTAGAAACTAAATGTGAAGCTTACAAACTAGCTGCTAGTAAAGTGTATGTAGATAATGATGTGTTTAAAAAGATAACTGGAGTAGGTGTAGGACTTGATTATTCTAATCTTTCTAAGAAAGATGGGAAGAGACCTATAGGCACTAGTTCCAGTGACCTTAAAAATGATATACCTAGCATTTTTAAACCTTCTGTCAAACCAATCTACAAACACCTTGTTCCTAGAATAGAAGAAGAAGAGACTGAATTGATAGCTAGATATGAGATTGAAATGGAAGATCGTCAGAAAGCACAACCTATAACTCCTATTAAACAAGTTAAAATCAATTTTCCTAGAGATGAATCTAGACTAGGAATAGGAGCTAAGGCTGTTAAACAACAAGGGAAGAAAGGCATAAAAGAGGTTAAGGCTGAACGAATAAAGAAAGCTTGTTATCACTGTAAATCTACTGAACATCTTTCTTATGCATGCACTGCTACACATGCCATGCCTGTCACACATACAATGAATAATTTGCATCAGAATCATGCACAGTGTGGTCAACCTAATTGTATGCCATGCACTTTTAACGTCATGCAAACTTTTGTGAATTTAATGAATGCATCTAGCCAGTCATGCTCAAATACTGTTGCTAGTTCAAACATCAAAAAGAAGTTTGGGAGAGCTAAGACTGTAAGTCCTCCTAAAGTTAGGAGTGACAAACCTTCTCCTAGGACTGATAAATATGTCAAGTCTGAGAAAGGAAAGGAGGAAGTCGAAAGCTCTAGTTATGTTAAGAAAAGTGCATCTCCAGTTGTTAAATCTGTTGATTATCAATCTTATCGAAAAGCCGGGCCCAATCAAAGTTGGGTTCCGAAGAAAGTCTAACCAATCTGTCATTGCAGGGCATTAAGCAAAAGAGAAATAAAGTTATATGGGTGCTAGATAGTGGAGCATCGAGGCATATGACTGGAGACAAGTCCCTGCTTACAGAGTTGGTTATGAAAGCTGGCCCTTATGTTACCTTTGGAGATGACAGCAGAGGTGTGACAAAGGGATATGGCAAACTGAAAACTGGCAATGTCATCATTGAAGATATTTCCTATGTTGAGGGATTAAAGCATAATTTGTTGAGTATAAGTCAATTCTGTGACAAAGGTTACGAAATTGTCTTCAACAAGAAAGGTGTATCAATCACTCACATCAAGGAAGGCAAACTGGCTTTGAGAGGAGTTCGAAAGGCAGATCTTTTTGTTGCAGACATGGATTCAGCAAATCAGAATCAAGTTACCTGTTTCTACAGCAAAGCTTCGGATGATGAAAGCTGGTTATGGCACAAAAAGTTATCTCACTTAAACTTCAAAACGATGAATGCTCTCGCGAGGCGAGAATTGGTGAGAGATCTACCTCAAATGGAGTTCGCTCCGAAAGGACTCTGTGAAGCCTGTGAAATGGGAAAGTCAAAACGAGCATCGCATAAAAGCAAAGAAATTTCTAGTATCACTGAGCCTCTGCAACTTCTTCATATGGATTTGTTTGGCCCAGTGAATGTCCTATCTTTATCTAGGAAAAGATATGCATTGGTAATCGTGGATGACTTCTCCAAGTATACATGGGTATTGTTCGCAATGACGAAAGACGAAGTACCTTTCTTAATCATTGATCACATCACTCAAATTGAGAATGTTTCAACACTTACTGTGAAGACGATTAGATCAGACAATGGCACTGAATTCAAAAACGCAGTGCTAAATGACTTCTGTGTATCTAAAGGAATACGTCGTCAGTACTCAGCCCCGAGAACTCCACAACAAAATGGAGTAGTTGAAAGGAAGAATAGAACATTGGTTGAAGCAGCAAGAACTTTGTTGTGTGATTCGAAACTTCCTCTGTATTTCTGGGCAGAAGCAGTGAGTACCGTGTGTTACACTCAAAATCGATCCTTGATCATAAAAGATAAAGAAAAGACACCATGTGAGCTAATGAATGGCAGAAGACCAACAATCAAATATTTTCATGTATTCGGAGCAAAATGCTATGTACTTATAGATGATGAAAATCTAGGTAAGTTTGCAGCAAAAGCTCGTGAAGGAATCTTTGTTGGTTACTCCACAGATGTGGTAGCAGCTTATAGGGTGTTCTTAGTGAATGATCGAAAAGTGACTGAAAGCTACAACGTCAGATTCGACGATACCAAACTCTCATCAATTTCAAGAGATTCTAGTGAACCTGAGTCCCTAAAATTTCAGAATCTGGACTTAGAAGATCTTGAAGATGAACCTGAGTTGGTTGTCCCATTAAATGTTCCAAGTGTACGTGAAGAACCTGAGTCTAGTGAACAAGCTAATTCTACAAGATCAGGAGAGACTTCTTCAGTACGAACCGGCAACAACTCAGGGGGAGTAAATAGCAGCTCAAGGACTACTGTTCAAGGCTCAAATCGAGTTGACTCTAGTTCTGTAGGAGCTGGCACTAACTCAGGGGGAGTTAGTGAAAGTATTCAAAGTAGTCAGCACCACAATTCAGAAAGTCATGCTGAATCATCAAGACAATTTCCAAGAGAACGAGTATGGAATAGAGACCATCCGTTTGAATTGATTATTGGTGATCCAGATGCTGGTGTGTCTACTAGAAGAAATACAAGAGCTGACCTGGCTAATATTTGCTTATTTTCTGGGTTCTTATCCAAGCTTGAACCTAAAGAAATAGAAGAAGCTCTTGGTGATGCTGATTGGGTGATTGCAATGCAAGAGGAACTCAATCAGTTTGAAAGGCAGAAAGTTTGGAAGCTGGTACCCCGACCAAAGAACAAATCAGTAATTGGAGCAAGGTGGGTATTCAGAAATAAAATGGATGAAAACGGACTTGTAACACGAAACAAGGCTCGTTTGGTTGCAAAAGGTTATTCTCAGCGTGAAGGAATTGATTATGATGAGACCTATGCACCAGTTGCAAGACTTGAGGCAGTCAGGATGTTTTTGGCATTTGCAGCACATAAGAACTTCAAGGTTTTCCAGATGGATGTGAAAAGTGCCTTCCTGAACGGAGAGTTAGAAGAAGAAGTGTATCTGGAACAGCCGCCTGGCTTCATTGATCCAGAACTTGAAGATTTTGTGTACCTTCTCTTCAAATCAGTCTATGGCCTCAGGCAATCCCCAAGATGTTGGTATGAAACCCTATCTGTATTCTTAATTGAAAGTGGTTTTACTAGGGGAGTAATTGACAAAACATTGTTCTATAAGAATGTGAAGAATGATCTAATACTTGTTCAAGTATATGTGGACGATATTATCTTTGGGTCATCGAATGAGCGCTTGTGCGAGAAATTTGCTAAGCTTATGCAAGACAAATACGAGATGAGCATGATGGGAGAGCTATCCTTCTTCCTTGGATTACAGATCAGTCAGAGAAAAGATGGTATCTTTATCTGTCAATCCAAGTACGTCAGAGATTTACTCAAGAAGTATAATCTAGAAGATGCATCAGCAGCCAAGACTCCCATGGCAACAGCCACGAAGCTTGATGAAGACAAATCAGGTAAATCAGTTGACATCACAAGCTATCGAGGTATGATTGGCTCACTTCTCTATTTAACTGCAAGTAGACCCGATATAATGTTCGCGACTTGTTTATGTGCAAGGTTCCAAGCGGATCCTAGAGAATCACATCTCATAGCCGTCAAAAGAATTTTTAGGTATCTCAAGGGCACACCAAATCTAGGAATTTGGTACCCAAGAGATACAGGTTTTAATCTAATTGGCTATACGGATTCAGATTATGCAGGTTGCAGGATTGATAGGAAAAGCACATCTGGTGCTTGTCAATTTCTTGGCAGAAGATTGGTGTCCTGGCAAAGTAAAAAGCAACATACAGTATCTACTTCTACTGCTGAAGCTGAGTACATTGCTGCTGGAAGCTGTGTATCTCAAATACTGTGGATGAGGAACCAATTGAAGGATTATGGCATGGAGCACAAGAAAATTCCAATTATGTGTGACAACACAAGTGCCATTGCCATAACCAACAATCCTGTAGATCACTCAAGAACAAAGCACATCGACATCAGGTATCACTTTATAAGAGAACATGTCGAGGAGGGGACTGTGGAGCTACATTTTGTGCCCACAATGCAACAAATTGCAGATATATTCACCAAACCTCTTGATGAAGTAACATTCAATAGGTTGGTTGGTGAATTGGGAATGCTTAACACAAGTTAGTAAAGCCTTCTATCTGTAAAATCCATGGTTATGTTGGTATATGCAAGATATTTAATCATTAAGTGTTTAGACTTTAAAATGCCTAATTAATGATTATTATAGGATGCATATAGTGTGATTTTGCATGAATTCAGTGTGTTTTAAGTGTCTTTTATAGCACAAATCTGTGAATTTATGCTTATTAGATTGCATGATCATAGGGGGAGTTAAATTCATAATATTCTAAATATTGCATGATTTTTAGATGAATTTACCTGTGTTTTTCATGTAATTAGAGGCCTTAGAATTGTCAAGGAATGTTTTAATTATGTCATATATTAAAATCCTTGAATTGATATTTATATTAATTTGACAAAATTAATTGTTGAGTTTTTCAAAGAAAAATTGTCAAATTATTCTAAGTATCTTCAAAATTTCGAGTTAGTCACTATCTCGAAACTCATCTTGAAATTCTAGTTGAATTTCGATTTGAGCTTTCTGAGGGAAGTTTTGAAAATTCTAAGTCTGGGAAGAATTTCGAGTTAGACTCTATCTCGAAATTTATCTCGAAATTCGACTTAAGGTTCGAATTAGAGTTACCAGTGTGCCTAATTATTATCTTCAAAATATTCGAGATACAGTCTATCTCGAACTCTATCTCGAAATTCAGATGAGAGTTCCATTTTTGGGGATATTTTGAAAAGAATTGAGAATAACTTCGAGTTAAACTCTATCTCGAAGTTCAACTCGAAGTTCGACTTAGAGTCCAACTCGAAGTTCGACTTAGAGTTCGACTTAGAGGTTTGACTTGGAGTGAATTCTCAATTGGTTGAAGGAAATTTTCGAGTTAACTCCTAACTCGAACTATATCTCGAATTTCGACTTAGAATTTCGAGATAGATTTCCTTGTTGGTTGTGTGCTGTTTACATGGTCATTTACAAGATAAATGGTAAAAGTTTTTCGAGTTAACTGCTAACTCGAACTTTATCTCGAATTTCGAGTTAAGTGCTAAAATTTCGAGTTACAGCTATCTCGAACTCTATCTCGAAGTTCGACTTAAGAAAGTTCGAGATAGACTTCGAGATAGACTTCGAGATAGAGTTCTCCCTGTGTGTACTTAGTTTTCATGATTTTTAACAGGGACAAGTTAGTCATTTCACAGTCCTGTCTATATATACATCCTTAACTCGATGTTTTCTTTCACTTTTACCTAATTTGAGTTTTACAGCCGCACCATATATACAGGCGATTTCATACATTCAATCACTGATTCGTGATTTTTGTGACAAATCTCTTACGGACAACGAATTAATGCCCGATTTTTGACTGATATCTTCTGTGTGTCATCATTAATCATTGTTCTTGTGTTTGTGTAACTGTTCATCTCCATTGATATATATATACACACGTATATACACACAAAAGTTAACAAATCTGTTCAAAACCGAGATTTCACACAAACACTTCACTGTAAAGCAGATTTAATTAGTGGTTCGAAATTTGCCATCCTTCAACTGTTAATTGTATCCCGTAGTTTGATTTCTCAAAAAGGAACTTTTGTGTTCAACTTTTGATAAATTAAAAGGGATTTAACAGTTTGTTCTAAAATTACTTGTTTTAATCCCGTAGTTTGATTTTTCTAAAAAGGGACTATTGTTGTTCTTGTTAAATTAAAAGGGATAAAACTGTTTATTATAAATTAATTGTTTTTCAGAAATTAAAATTGAAATTTCACATCTTTTTCAAGAAAAACTTTTAATTAAAATGGCTCACCAATTTTCACTTGCCAAAAACAATTTTTATAATATTTCTACGGAAATTGGTGATCAACTCCCGCGCTTTAAGTCTTGGATACGATTTCTAAATTTGTATTCCAAAGCTAGCACTGCTTTTACGGCTAAACCTACACTAGTGCATGATGCTTTACAGCAATTATGGACTAGTGCGGTTTCTTTTGGGAGCAAATCAACCCCCTTTGGTTTCAGGTTTACCTTAGCGGGTCAGGAATATGTGGTGACTGAACAAATTGTCAACAAGGTTCTTGGATTCCCTGTTAAAGATGCTTATGATCCAGAATCTACAGCTGCAGATCGCCTCAAATTCTTTGAAGAAATAGGGTGTTATCCTCCGACTGGCAGGATCACTGGAAACATCCAAAAACAATTTCTTCATGTGGAATGGAATTACTTTTTCGAGGCCATCACAAGATGTTTTCGGGCACGAGAAAGCGATTACCATCAAATTTCCATTCCCATGCAAAACCTCGGAATTGCCCTAGCAAGAGAGCTGGATATCAATTATGGACGAATAGTTCTCTCTGAGATAGTGGCTGTGATGGGATCTCCTGCAAGCAGAGACCTCAACACCACAGATGTTGTTTGCTGGTTTCCTCGGTTCCTACAGATGCTGATAAATGGTTTAGTACCGAAGGATGCTCTTGCAGTTAGACGGAGCTTTGCCAGTGGTTCATCATCTGCACCGCTAGGGATGGGCACTAAGTCACTTTCAACAGTTGAAAATCAGGATAAACATCATGGAAACCCGATGTCTATTCCTGATACCTTACAACAGTGGCTTCTATATGATGAGGGAGTTACCACCTTGATGGACTTCTCACAAGCTTCATCACATGCTCAGAATCGGTCTGCTCATGCTGAGGCATTTGAAGCGATTCCTGATGAACAAAGCGGAGACGAACAAGGTAATGAATCAGGTAATCTCTCTCGACACTCTACTCATTCCTATGTTTCTGATTCCCAGACCCAAGAGACTGCTAGCCCGCAGGATCTATCCCAGGGTGAGAGCTATATTTCTAATTCTATATCATCCCAGTCACCGGAATCCAAACAGCCAGCACATATAGATGTAGGAAATGATGAGGAGAGTGACCCTGAAGAGCAGCCTCTTATTCGCAAGAAAGCCAAAATTTCCCATGCTGCTACTTCTAAATCTCAGTCAAACCCTAGAGTGTCACACGCAACCACTCCACCTCACGAGAGTGGTTCACCCCTTGAACAATCTGCACATAGGGATTTTGATTTTGGTGATGAATATGTACCTTTTGAAGATGCTGTTACTTCAAAAGGGCATGAAGCTTTAAAAACTTCAGCCGTACCTTCACCGGTACGTACTGATGCTACAAAGAGGATCGGTTCTGATGTTGTACAAGAACACTTTGTAGCCTCTCAGCCTGAGATTCCAACTCAGGAACAAACAGTATTTGATCCCATAACTGCAAATTATATTTCTTATCAAGTTTCTGCAGGTACTCCATCATATTTTGGATCAATTATTGAAGACATACACGAGCGTGAGACAGGGAGTGTGTGTGAGAGGTTAGGGAGAGAGGGACCTTCATTTTTAAGGCCCGAAACCGAGCGCCAAATACCAACAGAACGAGAATTAGAGCGAGGTCACCTAAACCAAACACCGTCCCTTAGTTCTGAAAATCTTGAATCTCGTATGTCTTCTATGGAAAATCAAATGAAGGAGTTTGGGCAGTCAATGGGGCAGTTAGGGATGAATGTTGGAGATAATCAAAGGGCACTTGACGACTACGCAGCACGAATGGCACTTCAAGCTTCAGCTTTTACTGAATTGAAAAATCAAGTAAATGACATGGGCCATGCTGCTGGTGTCTTGGGAAACACCCTGAATGACAGGATGGGAGCAATGGAGTTTACAATGGATAATCTGGCTGTGGAAATAAGCAGAGTTATGTACGCAATCAGAAGTTTTGTGCCCCCGGAATGTTTCGCGCCGCAACAACCTCCCCCCGATGCTGGTACAGGTGGTGCTAGTGGAGCAGGAGCCTATGGTTCCGGGTTTGAAGATTTTGATACAGCTGGTGGATCTGGAGACCAGGGTGGAGTTCAGGATAACTCACCTAAGGGGGAGAATATAAAGGAGACGAGACAGCAGGGAGTTCAAATCGAAGAAATTCAAGAACATGCTGATCTTGTAAAAGATATGGAAGTTGAGCCGTCCATTGATGAAGAGGCTCTAAGAAGGAAAAAGGGTAAGGCAATAGCGATTGAGCCAGATGAGCCATTCGTTGATCTGAGTCATCAAGAAAAAGTACAGGAGGTACTCGACTCAGATTCCGATATGGAAGACGCACCGTTGAAACATGCTATAAAGAGATCATTGAAGGATCAGGGTGGAGGTGCTGGAATGTCTTTCGGATTGCCTGAAGAAATTGCTGTCGATAAGGAAACCCTTGAAGCTCAACAGTTAGCCTTGGATCAAGCTGAGTTCTTTAAAATGAAGCAAATGCAAGGTCGTGCTGCGTTTCAGGAAAAGAAAGCGGAGCTACAAGGAAAGCAGTACGACTATGAGCTTGCAAGGCTAGCTGATCCTCAAATCGATCTGGACAATAGAAGGATAGGGAAGAAGTGGGATGACGCAAGAAAGATTTTGATGGGACCATGTGCAAAAGGAGAGCATAACAAGGAAGCAGATGATCTGTTCTACCAACTCAATTTGCAGAATCCAATGGCGGCTGACTACATAAATGCTTTAAAGAGATTAATTTCTAAAGTCAGGGTTGGATACAATTCATCGCAAAAGGAGTGGCAGGTTGTTTTGTCTTTCACAGAAGGAGCCCCGATGTCTTTCATGTATGTAGATGATCAATTCATGACGAGAAGATCTGCATCAGAGTTGTTCTTGCTAGCAACAAAAATTCAATACTCTCATTCTGAGAATCTAAGCATTCTGTATAGGGATCAGTTAATGCGGCTAGCAGAGGACAAGGGTCCAGAATTCTCAGCATATCCAAATGTTGTTCGGATGGTGGTTGACAGTAAGTTGAAGAGGGTAAGCCTGGAGGAAAAGGAATTAATGGAACTTTCAGTGGAATCTCTTAAGGCCGTCTGTAGGCAGATGATGGGTAAGGGATTCGCTTCTGTGCTTAAAGATAATGCAGTGAAGACCATTGAAAGTGTCATACTACAGAAGAGCAATGAGGTGTGGAAGTGTGATGTCATTGCTCCGAACCCTCTTGATAATGTGAAGATTGAACCAGAGCTGATAGAGAGGAATTGGAATATTCTTCAAGCAAGGAAGAATGTTGATGAAGCTCTGAATCTTCCTACTGGAGAACTGGAACAAGGAGAGATAAGGGAGGCAGTTGGTGTTCCAGGAAGAGACAGCGTATACTGGATACATTCTTTTACTGATAATGCAGCTGATGCCTTAGTATTCATAGATGCAGACCAGAAGCAAACACTCTTGCATATGAGTAGAGACTGGCTGAAGCAGACTCAAGATGCTGCATTTCTAGAGAAAGTGTTATATGTGTTCAAATGGGAAGATGTGGAAGTTAAGTATGTGACAGAAAAGCAGAGACTCGTGGGTTACCTATCTGATGTAGTAGTGGAAATGAAGCGATTGGAGCGAGATGCGGCTAGTGTCCACAATACTAACCGTGTCATAGGCTATCCCAAAATGATCTACTGTCAGTTTAAATCTGATAAAACTCATAGGAAACCTCGGCTTATCATGAAGAAATTTGAGGAAATTCCAGAGATCAGAACTACTCAGGAGGTGGACAAACTCAGAAGGCTTTTCAAACATCCTTACCCAGAACCCAGGAACCCTCTAGAGATGGAAGCAGTAAGTTTGTTGAATACTAGGTGGACGCAACTTCGTGATCCAGTATATAAGAAACAAAAGCAGCAGGAGGAGAAGCGCAGAAGGCAGAAAGAAGAAAAAGATCAAGCTGCTGAAGCTAGAAAGAGGAAACGGAATTAGGGTTAAAGGTCAGAGTGGTGTGAACTTGAAGTTGGAAAACCTTCATGTCTTTCGGTTGCTTTAACTCACTTGAGGAAAATTCATCTTAGAATGAATCCAATAAGGTGATATAAGTTTGACTAAAAGATATGAAATAATCCAGGTGATAGGAATCATTCAAATGATCTTTAGTTCGAGGTTCGAATTCTGTTTCTGGTTTAAGTTCTTTGTATTGTTTTCATGTACTTGTAATTGTATATTTTTCAAGACTGTAATGTTAATTATCTTTTCTCGTCTCATTGTTTAGTTGAGTTATCCTTCATTAATTTGAATGTCATTGTTAGACAATCAAATTGGGGGAGATTGAAAGGCAGAGTGTATTAACTTGTAACACTATAACTAATGTAACTCAATTAAACGAAAAGATACTTAACCAGAAGACAATCAAGAACAAGAAGTCACAAGGAATCAACACTAAATGAAGACAAGGTAATTGATACAATTGAACATGTTAACTATGATCAAGCCAAGAAGAAATCATTGAGAGAAGTTCAAGTCAAAGTTGTTCAGGCCTCAGTGATTTGAGAATTCGAGATTCAAGATCATAACTATCAGTATCAACAAGACCAATTGATTTCAAGTGAACAAGAAGGAAAGCAAATATTGGAAAGCCAAGTTACTAAGTGAATATGGTAATTTATTCAAGAAGCAGAAACACTATCAAGACTAGTCACTTATGAACCAGACCAGTGCATCAAGTGTCAGGACATTGATAGCAAGATTATGTCAGTAATAAAGATCCATGTTCAAGAGCTTGTAGAAGAACAAAGAAGATATGAAGATATCACAAGCTCAAGATGTGCATTGAAGTTTCAAGTTGAAGACCAGAATATTTTCTAAGTAAGAAATGTTCTAGATGGCTAAGTCGAAATTCCCAAGTAGAAGTTCTACTTAGAATTTCGAGATGGCTAAGTAGAAATTCTCAAGTAGAAGTTCTACTTAGAGTGCAGCTTCAACATGACACATGGCATCTTCTGATTGGCAGATTTCCAAGCTTTCAAGATAAGACAAGATTTATGTGGACATCATTGGGCCACGTACATCTTAGTCTTTGAAGACTACAGGTCATAGATTACATGTAGTATAAATAGAAGCACTTGTGTAATGTTTTAGTTAGTGAGCAATATTGAGAAAAACACAAGAAAAAGAGAGAGAGTATTCACAGAGCTTAGAATCATTCACTTCTCTCTCAACTTCTGTTATACTTTGTAATGAATGTTGTAGCAACCTTTTCAAGTTATATATAAAAGAAATATATTCCTTGAATCTGTGTGTTCATTTATTGCATCGTATTTATTGCTACTCATAATCGAAAAGTTGTATTCACCCCCCCTCTACAACACATTTGGACCTAACAATTGGTGAGTAAAGTGATATTTGGGTTTCACTTGAATAACCACTTTGATATTTAACCCTTTTCTCTCTACTCATTTTCTCTCTAGACAAACACTCTATTGTGATTACAAACTACCAACTAGAATTAAGTTACCATTTTCCTTAGTGACATTAATTCCACTCCCAGTTGGTTTCTTACAAACATGAGTTAGATGTTGAGAGGAGCCAAGTTATTACAAAGTTTTCTAGGAGCATTATTAACATAAGCATAATCATTCTTCTTGTTAATCCCTACCTTGCCATTTCTATTCTTAGATCTGTAAGTATCTATGTTGACAGCATGTTCTGAAGTTGCCGTCGAGTTACTCTTGACAGTACCTTTTACTTCTACTGTCTTGACAGCAGATTTAGAAGTTACTGTCTTAGACATACTCTTGACTAGACCCGGCAATTTTCAACATGACACGAAAAAACGACACGAAACGACACGAAAATTTACTGTTTGGGTTTGCATTTTTAGTACACGACACGAAAGTACACGACCGAGATTTAGTGTCGGGTTTGGGTTTACCCTTCAAGTACACGACACGACACGAAGTACACGAAATAAATAAATAAATAAATAAATAAATAAATATATATATATATAATTTTTTTAACAATAACATACAAGTAACTGTCTTGTTTTGTTGGTATTAGATATTAGATATTTTAATATTTTTATTAGACATTTAACATTTATATTTGTGATTATACATAAATTTATAATATTATTTATAAATACTATGTAAAAATACATTTTTAATATATATTTGTAAAAATATTATCAAAAATTGTAATATTTTAATATTTTAATATATTTATTTTTATTCTTATTATTATTTAAAATAACACGAAACACGACACGAAACGTACACGAAACGAAAGTACACGAACACGAAATGACACAAACCCCTAAACGGGTGGTTTTGAGTTTAGCATTTAGGTACACGAAACACGAAAGTACACGACACGAAAGTACACGACACGAACGAATTGCCAGGTCTACTCTTGACAGTATCTTTTGAAGTTACTGTCCTGTTCTTCATGACAGCATCTTTAGAACATTCTGTCAGATTGTTTGGCAAAGTTTTTGTCATGGGGATTTTGACAGAATCTTTTCCATCATTAGATGTGATGTCAACACTCTCATCTTCATCAAGAATTTCTTGCTTGATGAGTAAGGTTTCCTTATCAAAGTCAAGTTCTGCATTTTTGAAAATTGGTTTACTGACTTTTTTGAGAACATGAGGTTTGACAGCAACATCATCTGAACAATCATTTAACACAGTTTCCTTTCTAGGTCTTCTACCATAATCAAAACCTATACCAACTTTCTGATTTTCCGTGTGATTCTCATGATAATCCTGAACTAACTTAGATGAATTTCTAAAGGCCTTAAGCTTGAATTCATTTTGAGCAATTTCACTTCGTAGAAATTCTTCTATCTCCTTAGCACATACAATATCATTTTTAAGTCTTTCATTCTCTTGAGTTAATGAATCTAATGGACTGGTCCTAAGCAAAAGAGTTTCATTTTCAGATTTGAGTTTTTCATTTAATTCAGTTAATCTAGCAATTTCTTCATTTGTAGTAGATAAACTAGTATATATATGAAACTTTTCAGAACTCAATTCTTCAACAGTTTGCTTGTACTCATTTTTAGACATGTCAAGTAAAATAAGAGATGGTACCTGACTTGAGGAGCTTGATGCTTCACCATCATCTTTAGCCATAAGGGCTAAGTTTACATATTCCTCTTCCTCTTCATCTTCAGATTCATCCCAACATTTTCTGTAACGCCCCAAATCCGGGGTCAGGGATTTGGTCGTCACGCGGAAATCCTTAACATCAAATCACCTGTTTGACAATATTAAACCACATGTAATCATTTAATAACTGAATTACAACATCTGTGACCCCAACCACCAAGCATCTTTTAGGTTATAGGGCTAGAAACAAGATTCGATCCTTACATTTCTCATTACATCCATTTAATTACATCACACTGAGTATTACAAATCCTATACTACTAGTGTAGCTTCGTTGAGAAGTACACTAGCACTAGTACTATCCTGTACAAAGTGATATATACACATTACACATCAATACACTTATATATATCTTACTCCAACTATCTATGTTCTGGATCATATCATCTTCACAAGGGCACACTGCCTGCTTCTCCTGAGCCATGCAGATAAGCCTCAATCATCTACCTTCCTCTGAAAGGTTAATATTTAAAACAAGCAAGTATGAGCGAAAGAATTGCCCAACAAGTATTAATAGAGCACAACAATATATATATATATCAATATACACATGGAGTTTTCGAAATATAACGATACTTAATATCAATTTCGAAATATTTACAACAATGAAACCTCAGTAGGGGATATATGACATTTCGAGTAACATCAGATAAATAAAGTTAGTTCATGTCAATAATAGTAATCCTCATACCTTATCCACATACCATACTCATAGTATTGATAACCTCTTAGGGAGCTTTTCAAAATATGCAGTTCAATATGCTGCTAAGATAGTTATTACCACCCTTCATAAACCAAACCATTATAAAGTTCCCTTTTTAATACTCCTTAAGTTTGTAAGTATATACACATGAGTATATCATTATCATCAAAACACCTTACAGTTCAAGATTCTGTACGGGATATAAGTTCGTTAACCACTTGATAAGTTAAACTCAGAAATAACTGATAGGAAGAGAGTCAAAGTTCTTGAAGCAAAACATTTGGGACTTAACATCAATAACCGATGAACCATCTTTCGTCTTTCGAATAATTGCAAAAGTGCACCAACACGTGCCATTATTGTTAGAATAATCTTGCAGTTCTAGATACTGCATTAATTCATCATCTTTCAAAATTGAAAACAACACTATCGGCTACTTGGCACTTAGGCCTAGAAGCAGTGTTTGAGTATTTTTCCAAAGTGGAGGATGGGACTTAAAGAAAACATAAAAACCTGACAAGGATTGACGATGATCAGTCGCCACATCCAAGTCCAATAATCCGCGGGTCTTCTCTGCCGGTAGAAGGATAGAAACTACATCCGTAACTATCCCCGGGTGAAAACTACATCCATAATCACCCTCGATGAAAACTACATCCGTAATCATCCTTCGGCAACACCTGGGCCGGAATAATAATTGATGGGCCGCCTGGCTCACAGCCGCTTACACATCCCGGGAATCGTTCGTCAACGATTCCCACACCTGCCAGAGTCCCCTTTTTCTTTTCTTGTCAAAATCATTTTGATAGAAAACTTGAGTAGTTGAAGTTCGACTTCAGTCGACCGATAATTTCTTGAAAAACGAGCAAGAGAGTAAAACCTGACAGGGGGTTTTCGAAAATGTTTTGAGTTCAAAAGAGTTCAAGTATAGATATACACTTGTACCGATATCAATCTCGACACAGGGTTATCACACATGGAAAATGGTACGCATAAAGCTTGTAACCACAACAGGGTAATTCCATATATATATAAGTTCTTGAAAAGTAACTTACCTAGATAGATTCAAAATATAATATTTTAAATGACTATAAAAGTCCTTAGACAACCTTTAAATAGTGTTTTATAACCTTCAAAACACTTAGAGTTTTTAATAAATATTTGACTACTATGTAACAAATAATAAATATTCAATAATTCCTTTTTAAAAGAATACTCAAATTAATATTCAATTTTTAAGTAATATTCAAATAATATTTACTATTAATACTGGAATATTTAATAACCTCAAAACACCCAAATACAACTCTTGGAATGTTTCTAATCAAAATCAAGACACAATCTCTCCAGCAGTCTCCAAACTTTAGCCACTTTATCAAATAACTACTACTGACTCTCGGTCAATAAGAAATAATAAATAAGCATGAAAATCCTTCTTTTTTTTTCTTAATGAATATTATAATTAATATTCATTGAATTAAATAAGCATTCAAATAACGTATATCGATATCAATCTAGCTGTTTTAAGCTGAAAGTAACCAATTTATAACCATTGGAATATCTTTAATCTGTATTGAAAATAAACTATCTCCGATAAATAATATACTAGATAGAATCACTCCATTAAATTGTTTTATTATTTCTCCGGGACAAAGTGATTTTAAGAAAGCGTTTTGAAAATGATATTCATCTAATTAAATAAATTTAATTAGGCGAATGAGGTTTATTTAATTAGTAAATGCTTTCAGGAGCATCTATTAATTAAATAAACAATGGTTTATTGGTGATGTTGCCTTTAGGTTAATTATTGCGAAATTCTTTTTAAAAGCTTTGCCCGGGTTTTCGAAAACATACAATACAAAATAGCCCCAACACGCGGCTAAGTTCTAAAACTCAATACATGCCCTACCCTCTGAGCCTTTCTTATTCCGATACATAATATATACCTCATAACATATAGTCCACTTCCATAGTACGAAAAGTTTATATATATATATATATATATATATATACTGTATAAATAAAGATATAGAGCCATAAAAATATCACTACCCATCAACAGTATTATAAGCCATGGGGTTTTGGTTATTGCACGAGCAGGATTTAATATCGCTAGCAAAGTCAAGAATAAAATGATTTGGAAGGAGGAGCACAAGATTAAAAACTCGCAATTAGGGATTGAAAACCTTTTTCCGCACATTTTATATAATTCAAAATAGGTATACTCTGAACGATAGAGTATGTGTAAATAAACTTGCCTCTGGTCCTTAGCAGAAAGCAGAAACCGCGAATAAACCTTTCGCACTTCGTCCAAGCAATTCCCTGGAGGTAGCTTACCTTTCTTTATACGGTGCCTCGATCTTCCCTTTTTGATGCACGTCATTCCAACTCGATTATGCCCTAATGGTACTGAAATAGTTATGAGTACGTGTCAGTCCCCCCTCGTATCTCGAGTAGACACCACTCGGAATTACCACTAAGTCACATAAAGTCAAACTATGGATGTCCTCCCTATAGTTGACTACTCTAATACCACTTAATGCACATAAGACATTTAGTAATAGCAAACAACACGGGAAGAGTCCCCTTATATAAAGTGAACATTTCCTAGTACCAACATATCATAACCCTATACCACCATTTAGTCAACTTCACTTAACCTATACATTTATAATACCATTGACCTTCTACGACAAAACTTGATTAATAGCTAATCCTCAAAACACAATTAATCCTCGAAGCACATAAATCCTCGAATTAAATCACTTAGCACATAAATCCTCGAGACAACAATTACCCTCGAATTAATTCACTTAACACATATACACATAAACAGTTAACACCCAAATCATACCTTTAAACCCTTGAAATCAAATAAGTTAAATAAATTAAAATGCAGGGGATTTTTAGAAAATTTCGGCATGTAGTATTCGTTTATCGGACTATGGGCACAGCCCCTCCAAAGCAATTCAACCCTGTTTTTCAATTCAACCAATCCAAGGAAAATCAAGTTGC
The DNA here is from genome assembly GCA_037693485.1 of Kitagawia praeruptora. Lineage (NCBI taxonomy): Eukaryota > Viridiplantae > Streptophyta > Magnoliopsida > Apiales > Apiaceae > Kitagawia > Kitagawia praeruptora. The sequence goes on along the minus strand of CM075353.1, from coordinate 84,858,757 downwards.
CTCAATTGCAACAACATAAAGGTAAACAAGTTAGAAAAGTATCCGCCCAGACATGCGGCAACTAGCACATAAGGAAAAGTACCCGCCCAGACTTGCGGCAACTAGCACATAAGGAAAAGTACCCGCCCAGACATGCGGCACCTCAACATGTAAGGAAAATAAACTAAGTTTATCCATATTTAAGCCAACATCACGTAGTTGGCACTTATACTTTCAACCTATATTATGACTCGATTTATAACATCTAGCACATATATATTTACAAGCTATCCAACTCTTATGACTACATTACATGGCGATAACAATTAGCACTTAGCACTTAGCAATTAACAATTTCAATAGGAAACTAACAATTAGCAATTAGAACTTAACAATTACTTGACAACTAACCCGAATATAATATCCGACAATTAATAATTAACAATTAATTATTACTAAACGCAGACATTTAATCGGACTCACACTTAGTCCTCCATAACTATAATTCACAAATATCGACCCTCCGAATTAAATCTCGGAAATTAATTATTAAACTCGCAATTTAAATCTAATTAAATTACGACAACTAATTAATTAAATAACTACAATTTAACAATATATAACAATTACATCTAATTTAATCACAACAATAATCTATATCGAAATTTACAACTAATGCAATACGAAAATTAAATAATAAAACTCGAAGATATACCATTCCGATTTCGATTCGACTCGCCCGAAAATCAAACCACCGGAAAAATCAGCCTTCACCATCTCTCTCTCTCTCTTGCGCGGGCTGCCAAAGAGCCGCCACCACCGCCGGCCACCTGCCACCGCGCTGTGGTCTCCCCCTTCCCTCTTGACCCGCTGCTACACCCACACCAGCACACACTCACGGATTTTACACACACACACACGCGTTATACGCACACACTCACGCACATATACACACACACACACACACACTCGGGTATACACACACACACGATTATGTATATATATGTATGTATATCTAGCTAATTGAGTTGTAAAATGGAACCCCCAATTTCTCTCTTCCTCCCCCCGCTGTCTTCTCCCCCTCCCCGATTAGTTTGTGCGGCGATGTGTTTGTTTCTGTATGTATATGTATCTGTTGTGTGTTTTTAACCCTAATGGGCTCAAGCCCAACACTATTCAAAAAGTAATACATTTAATTACTACACACTTTAATTAATATTTTACACTAATAACTCTAATTTGTAAAAATTAAATTTCTAGCATAATTAAATACTAGAATATTTTTAAAGACTTTTGGAGAAAGAATTAGAATTAAATCTAAATTTTCTAAATTGATATGCATTTTACAAATATTAATAATTTATAAAAACAAATCATAAAATAATAATTGTGATTCATAATTCACAATTTACAGGGCTTTATAAAAATACTACCAACACTATTATTTTAGTAAAATCTCAAATTCTTGATTTTATATATTAATCAAGTAATTTCTGCAAATCCTCAAATAATTAAAATAAACATTTTCTAAGGATTTTAAAATCTCTAAATTATTCAATAATTTAAAATAAAATCTTTACTGAATAATTCACATTCCAAAGTTAAATCTTTGCACAAATAAACTATTGACTCGAGGTATCTACTCAGTCAATAAAATTTTTTTAAAAAGGAGGACCAGGTTCCACTTAACCGAAAATAATTAAATAATTAAATAAAAAAATTCCTCCTCACTTTAGGAAAACATTATTATTATCAAAATAATAATAAAATAATTTCTTGAAAAATACGGGTTCTTACAACCTACCCTCCTTAAAAGGATTCCGTCCACGGAATCAGCTAAGGCAACTACTGGGGTTCCTTAACTCTTTTATCATCAACACTTATTCTGCAAAACAGGAGATAGTGTCTCTTCGTAAACAACTTCTCCAATATCTCAATCCAACCATAGGATTTCTATTTGACACAGTTATCATTGGAGTCTTACCACGTTATTCCTTTCACACATCTGTCTTGACCAACTTTCCATTATCATACAATCCTTGAGAGAGAGAGTTCACTGATTCTATTCACATAACATCCTTGAGAGAGAGAATGCACTAATTCTATTGATACGTCACTGATATTCTATTCGCCTTGGGATTCACTCTTGCTCTTTGCGATTCCGTTCGAATCCAGTTTTGATCAGCAAATTTATGACTTGGCCGACCTGGTTGGCATCCCCTTGAAATTCATTAAAGGTAATAAGAATCAGGGACCTTTGAAAAGACAGCTGTCATATCAAGGCAATTGTTACACACTGGTGATCATAAGGTTATGAGTGTTAAAGTCAACCTTATTTGAGATAAGGGAATTTACCGAGAGATCAATATGATCAAGAGAACTCACGTTGCGTGTCTCAGTTGAGACATTACTAAAGGTAATTAGCCTTCTTGTATTTCACAACACACAAGTGATGGCGTCCCATCAGACTTCTTTCACACAGACAGATGGTCCTTGTGGCCCCTATTTGTCTAGGGTTGTTCGTCTCAGTGGAAGTTGAGAAGTATGAAAGCAATTCAAAGTCAAGTTAATAATTATCGTATTTTGACAATTAATTCTCAAGGGACACCTTGGAGTTGAATTGAACGGATTCCAAAGGTGTGATTTCCAAAGAAAAGGATAACCAGAAAGATACTGGTATTCAATAATCAAGTGGTGCTATATCACCATAGAATCATCCACTATTGGAGGAAAGTGGAAGTTTGAAATAACATCATTCGATAGGGCTTTAGAAATCCGAAGGTAGGAATAATGACAGCTTCTGGCACAATCAAATTAAATATGGTTTAACACGAGTATTGAAGAACAACTTCGAAGAGGAGTATATTCTTTATCAAAATTCTCTCTTGGAGAGATGTCAAGATAGGTCATAGATTAGGGAGGTAATCCAAATAATTTATGCACGGGGATGTGTCAAATAATTCACATTGGGGAGATAATAAACATAAAATGCAAATGGGGAAATATCAAATAATTCAGATTGGGGAAATAATCATAATGATTCACCAAGGGGGGTAATGCCAAGGTCTCCACGGATGCCTTCTATGTCGGCTCCTCTGACGGATAATTGTTCGATTATAACGTTCTTCTTTTCCACGCACACCCTAAGGTGCTCGATAACCGACGTCATCGTCGACTCATAATAGGCGTTAAAGATTCAACCATCGACGCTTATAATCGCAAGGAGTTCTATTCGACTCGGCGCAAGCATCCCACGTAAGCGTTCTATTTTTTGAAAAGACTTCAATACGGTGTCGCCCCTAGCAACGACGAATTCCACATGTCGAATGGGCGATAGTCCGAAACATCGTTAGAAAATACGTACTTAAATCCAGTTACTATTATCACCGTCTTTATACCAAACATTTCTTTTCTTGCGTCAATCCCGTGTGCTACTTAAGCTTAGCAGTTTTGGCACAACAGCCTTCCTATTTAAGTCTTTCTCTGACTTCCTCAATCCGTCTTGGTTCTTAAAATATATCTCGTCTTTATTGACAAACCTCAACTTTGCCATTTATCTCTACAATCAATTGAAACAATCGGTGTCTATCCACCACTCCATTTGTAATATTACCTCAAACCCTCTTAGGCTCGAGAAATTTAATACCCGTAACTTCGACTAATATTCTTTCATAGTGATCTTGTTTTGTTTCCCTTTCGGAATTTTAACAGTATGAGTACATTCTTAACACATCCTTGCCATAATACTAGATGTCATCTTTCTATCATTCACCATCATATTGAAATTCCCTATAGTTCGGGGAATACATAACTGCCTCCATGAATCCCCTAAAATCATCATAAATTTAGGCCTCGGGCGCTCTATGCCCCAGCCAACCAACACTTGTCTCTAAGAGTTCTTTAGCAGACGTTCATCACCACAAGAAGTGACGTCTATCTCCACATATTCCTCGGCATAGCCTTCCAATCTTAACTTAATCAGTGGTACTATATCCAATAGTCCAACAGGAACTCTACATGAGTTCTGACGTTCTCACATTACTATACACACTCCAACTCACTCTCGTTTCTATTTTACTATAACCTCAGCTCTGATACCATTTCTGTAACGCCCCAAATTCGGGGTCAGGGATTTGGTCGTCACGCGGAAATCCTTAACATCAAATCACCTGTTTGACAATATTAAACCACCTGTAATCATTTAATAACTGAATTACAACATCTATGACCCCAACCACCAAGCATCTTTTAGGTTATAGGGCTAGAAACAAGAATCGATCCTTACACTTCTCATTACATCCATTTAATTACATCACACTGAGTATTACAAATCCTATACTACTAGTGTAGCCTCATTGAGAAGTACACTAGCACTAGTACTATCCTGTACAAAGTGATATATACATATTACACATCAATACACTTATATATATCTTACTCCAGCTATCTAAGTTCTGGATCATATCATCTTCACAAGGGCACACTGCCTGCTTCTCCTGAGCCATGCAGATAAGCCTCAATCATCTACCTTCCTCTGAAAGGTTAATATTTAAAACAAGCAAGTATGAGCGAAAGAATTGCCCAACAAGTATTAATAGAGCACAACAATATATATATATCAATAAACACATGGAGTTTTCGAAATATAACGATACTTAATATCAATTTCGAAATATTTACAACAATGAAACCTCAGTAGGGGATATATGACATTTCGAGTAACATCAAATAAATAAAGTTAGTTCATGTCAACAATAGTAATCCTCATACCTTATCCACATACCATACTCATAGTATTGATAACCTCTTAGGGAGCTTTTCAAAATATGCAGTTCAATATGCTGCTAAGATAGTTATTACCACCCTTCATAAACCAAACCATTATAAAGTTCCCTTTTTAATACTCCTCAAGTTTGTAAGTATATACACATGAGTATATCATTATCATCAAAACACCTTACAGTTTAAGATTCTGTACAGGATATAAGTTCGTTAACCACTTGATAAGTTAAACTCAGAAATAACTGATAGGAAGAGAGTCAAAGTTCTTGAAGCAAAACATTTGGGACTTAACATCAATAACCGATGAACCATATTTCGTCTTTCGAATAATTGCAAAAGTGCACCAACACGTGCCATTATTGTTAGAATAATCTTGCAGTTCTAGATACTGCATGAATTCATCATCTTTCAAAATTGAAAACAACACTATCGGCTACTTGGCACTTAGGCCTAAGAAGCAGTGTTTGAGTATTTTTCCAAAGTGGAGGATGGGACTTAAAGAAAACATAAAAACCTGACAAGGATTGACGATGATCAGTCGCCACATCCAAGTCCAATAATCCGCGGGTCTTCTCTACCGGTAGAAGGATAGAAACTACATCCGTAACTATCCCCGGGTGAAAACTACATCCGTAATCACCCTCGATGAAAACTACATCCGTAATCATCCTTCGGCAATACCTGGGCCGGAATAATAATTGATGGGCCGCCTGGCTCACGGCCGCTTACACATCCCGGGAATCGTTCGTCAACGATTCCCACACCTGCCAGAGTCCCCTTTTTCTTTTCTTGTCAAAATCATTTTGATAGAAAACTTGAGTAGTTGAAGTTCGACTTCAATCGACCGATAATTTCTTAAAAAACGAGCAAGAGAGTAAAACCTGACCGGGGGTTTTCGAAAATGTTTTGAGTTCAAAAGAGTTCAAGTATAGATATACACTTGTACCGATATCAATCTCGACACAGGGTTTTGTGATCACACATGGAAAATGGTACGCATAAAGCTTGTAACCACAACAGGGTAATTCCATATATATATAAGTTCTTGAAAAGTAACTTACCTAGATAGATTCAAAATATAATATTTTAAATGACTATAAAAGTCCTTAGACAACCTTTAAATAGTGTTTTATAACCTTCAAAACACTTAGAGTTTTTAATAAATATTTGACTACTATGTAACAAATAATAAATATTCAATAATCCCTTTTTAAAAGAATACTCAAATTAATATTCATTTATTAAGTAATATTCAAATAATATTTACTATTAATACTGGAATATTTAATAACCTCAAAACACCCAAATACAACTCTTGGAATGTTTCTAATCAAAATCAAGACACAATCTCTCCAGCAGTCTCCAAACTTTTGCCACTTTATCAAATAACTACTACTGACTCTCGGTCAATAAGAAATAATTAATAAGCATGAAAATCCTTCTTCTCTTTCCTTTTTTTTTCTTAATGAATATTATAATTAATATTCATTTAATTAAATAAGCATTCAAATAACGTATATCGATATCAATCTAGCTGTTTTAAGCTGAAAGTAACCAATTTATAACCATTGGAATATCTTTAATCTGTATTGAAAATAAACTATCTCCGATAAATAATATACTAGATAGAATCACTCCATTAAATTGTTTTATTATTTCTCCGGGACAAAGTGATTTTAAGAAAGCGTTTTGAAAATGATATTCATCTAATTAAATAAATTTAATTAGGCGAATGAGGTTTATTTAATTAGTAAATGCTTTCAGGAGCATCTATTAATTAAATAAACAATGGTTTATTGGTGATGTTGCCTTTAGGTTAATTATTACGAAATTCTTTTTAAAAGCTTTGCCCGGGTTTTCGAAAACATACAATACAAAATAGCCCCAACACGCGGCTAAGTTCTAAAACTCAATACATGCCCTACCCTCTGAGCCTTTCTTATTCCGATACATAAATATATACCTCATAACATATAGTCCACTTCCATAGTACGAAAAGTTAATAGATATATATATATATATATATATATATATATATATATACCGTATAAATGAAGATATAGAGCCATAAAAATATCATTGCCCATCAACAGTATTATAAGCCATGGGGTTTTGGTTATTGCACGAGCAGGATTTAATATCGCTAGCAAAGTCAAGAATAAAATGATTTGGAAGGAGGAGCACAAGATTAAAAACTCACAATTAGGGATTGAAAACCTTTTTCCGCACATTTTATATAATTCAAAATAGGTATACTCTGAACGATAGAGTATGTGTAAATAAACTTGCCTCTGGTCCTTAGCAGAAAGCAGAAACCGTGAATAAACCTTTCGCACTTCGTCCAAGCAATTCCCTGGAGGTAGCTTACCTTTCTTTATACGGCGCCTCGATCTTCCCTTTTTGATGCACGTCATTCCAACTCGATTATGCCCTAATGGTACTGAAATAGTTATGAGTACGTGTCAGTCCCCCCTCGTATCTCGAGTAGACACCACTCGGAATTACCACTAAGTGTCTAAGTCACATAAAGTCAAACTATGGATGTCCTCCCTATAGTTGACTACTCTAATACCACTTAATGCACATAAGACATTTAGTAATAGCAAACAACACGGGAAGAGTTCCCTTATATAAAGTGAACATTTCCTAGTACCAACATATCATAACCCTATACCACCATTTAGTCAGCTTCACTTAACCTATACATTTATAATACCATTGACCTTCTACGACAAAACTTGATTAATAGCTAATCCTCAAAACACAATTAATCCTCGAAGCACATAAATCCTTGAATTAAATCACTTAGCACATAAATCCTCGAGACAACAATTACCCTCGAATTAATTCACTTAACACATATACACATAAACAGTTAACACCCAAATCATACCTTTAAACCCTTGAAATCAAATAAGTTAAATAAATTAAAATGCAGGGGATTTTTAGAAAATTTCGGCATGTAGTATTCGTTTATCGGACTATGGGCACAGCCCCTCCAAAGCAATTCAACCCTGTTTTTCAATTCAACCAATCCAAGGAAAATCAAGTTGCCTCAATTGCAACAACATAAAGGTAAACAAGTAAGAAAAGTATGAAAATGCACCCTAGTAGGGGGTGAATTGGTGTCAATGGCTAACTATATTCAACTAAGTCCGATTTTAAAAATTACCAAAAACAACTTACTGATTTAGTTTTATGCAGAGACAAATGGTAAGCTGATTGCAAACAGTATGCTGAATGTAAAAGCTATAAGTAAAGTGAGAAACGGTAAGGTGCAGAAAAATAAAGAACACACGAAACTTTTAGCCAGGTTCGACCCCTAATCCCCTATGGTCTACGTCCTGGTCCCTTACCAACTTGGTAAGAGAATATATTATTGATCAACGAAATAAACCAATTACAAGATACAATAATATATCTCCCTTTTATCCCAGCTGCTGACAAATGGCTTGCTGAACACCTGTTTCTGAACTTGCTCTCTAAGCTATACTTCCCAAGTATACTTCTCTAGCAACGTTCACCAAACCCTTGTTCCCTAGCCAATATGCCCAGCAACTAATCCTTACCAATCCTGCTGACAAATGGCTTGCTGTTTGCTGTGCTGAACCAACTCTCTAAGCAATACTTCCAAAGTATCCTTCTCTAGTCTAGTTCGACCCACCCAAAACTTTAAGCCAAACTTGTACAGCAAATATTCAATACAAATTGAACAATACAATGTTTGAATCAATACAACTCAACCTAATGAACTCTCTAAGATATAGCACGTATATGATATATTAAGAGCTCGAGAGAATCGAATGGATATAGCAATGAAAAACTAAGTTGTGTATTCTTTGTGTGCTTCTCTGATTGATTCAAAACGAATTGAGCACAAGAGCAACCTTATAAAGCTTCACAACCAACGTTCTAAAATCAATCAATCAATTTCAAACGTTTAGAAATCAATTTCTAACGTTCAATTGGTTAGAGAGATTTTGCAACGTTCTTGTGACCGTTTGACAGAAGGTTTGGAAGAGATGAATCGTAGAAAACATAACCCTTCTGTTTGTATAGATAGAAAACGTGTATAGGAGATTTTGTAGAAAGAAATCTTTTAAATAAGGAAACTCCCATAAGTTTTATAAAATGTTTTAAAGAAAGATATTTGAAAAGATTTGAGCTCTAGAATATATTGTGTACGTATTATATAATAAAGAGTCCTCACAATATATTTCCTGAATTACATCCATGAGAATTAATCTTGATATTTATCTTCAGGGCAGACTGCAAATGGCTTGCTGTTTGTGTCTGTCAGTGCAAATGGCTTGCCAAACTGTCTCTGTTGTAACACCAAATGGCTTGCTGTATATATATTCTCTGTAAACAATTAGTAGACTTAATATACCCTGCAAAACCAAGTTAGTACAACCATAACACAATGTTTTATATCAAACTACAAGCAAATAGCTTGCTGAATGTGATCATCAAAACCATAGGAGTATCAAAATACCCGCCCAGACATGCGGCAACTAGCACATAAGGAAAAGTACCCGCCCAGACTTGCGGCAACTAGCACATAAGGAAAAGTACCCGCCTGGCCGCCCAGACATGCGGCACCTCAACATGTAAGGAAAATAAACTAAGTTTATCCACATTTAAGCCAACACCACGTAGTTGGCACTTATACTTTCAACCTATATTATGACTCGATTTATAACATCTAGCACATAGATATTTACAAGCTATCCAACTCTTATGACTACATTACATGGCGATAACAATTAGCACTTAGCAATTAACAATTTCAATAGGAAACTAACAATTAGCAATTAGCACTTAACAATTACTTGACAACTAACCCGAATATAATATCCGACAATTAATAATTAACAATTAATTATTAGTAAACGCAGACATTTAATTTGACTCACACTTAGTCCTCCATAACTATAATTCACAAATATCGACCCTCCGAATTAAATCTCGGAAATTAATAATTAAACTCGGAATTTAAATCTAATTAAATTACGACAACTAATTAATTAAATAACTACAATTTAACAATATATAACAATTACATCTAATTTAATCACAACAATAATCTATATCGAAATTTACAACTAATGCAATACGAAAATTAAATAATAAAACTCGAAGATATACCATTCCGATTTCGATTCGACTCGCCCGAAAATCAAACCACCGGAAAAATCAGCCTTCACCATCTCTCTCTCTCTCTTGCGCGGGCTGCCAAAGAGCCGCCACCACCGCCGGCCACCTGCCACCGCGCGGTGGTCTCCCCCTTCCCTCTTGACCCGCTGCTACACCCACACCAGCACACACTCACGGATTTTACACACACACACGCGTTATACGCACACACTCACGCACATATACACACACACACACACTCGGGTATACACACACACACGATTATGTATATATATATGTATGTATATCTAGCTAATTGAGTTGTAAAATGGAACCCCCAATTTCTCTCTTCCTCCCCCCGCTGTCTTCTCCCCCTCCCCGATTAGTTTGTGCGGCGATGTGTTTGTTTCTATGTGTGTATGTATCTGTTGTGTGTTTTAACCCTAATGGGCTCAAGCCCAACACTATTCAAAAAGTAATACATTTAATTACTACACACTTTAATTAATATTTTACACTAATAACTCTAATTTGTAAAAATTAAATTTCTAGCATAATTAAATACTAGAATATTTTTAAAGACTTTTGGAGAAAGAATTAGAATTAAATCTAAATTTTCTAAATTGATATGCATTTTACAAATATTAATAATTTATAAAAACAAATCATAAAATAATAATTGTGATTCATTTACAGGGCTTTATAAAAATACTACCAACACTATTGTTTTAGTAAAATCTCAAATTCTTGATTTTATATATTAATCAAGTAATTTCTGCAAATCCTCAAATAATTAAAATAAACATTTTCTAAGGATTTTAAAATCTCTAAATTATTCAATAATTTAAAATAAAATCTTTACTGAATAATTTCACATTCCAAAGTTAAATCTTTGCACAAATAAACTATTGACTCGAGGTATCTACTCAGTCAATAAATTTTTTTAAAAAGGAGGACCAGGTTCCACTTAACCGAAAATAATTAAATAATTAAATAAAAAAAAAATTCCTCCTCACTTTAGGAAAACATTATTATTATCAAAATAATAATAAAATAATTTTTTGAAAAATACGGGTTCTTACATTTTCCTTCAGCCACATAGGCTCTTCCTTGACGTTTCTTAAACTGACTTCCAAAACCCTTGTCCATTTTCTGATTTTGTTTTGGCCTTCTGCATTCTGTAGCAAAATGACCAAGCTCATTACAGTTGTAGCATCTAAACTTTGACCTATCCACCATTCCAGTCTTGTATCCTCCTCTTGAAGTACCACCAACAGCCCTTGATGTAAACCCCTTGCTCAACTTAGATGATTGACCCTGAGGCTTATATGACTTGTCTCTTTTGAATCTTATGTTCTTGAACCTTCTAGCCATATAAGCCATGGTTGGATTATCCATGCTTTCCATCTCTTCTATTGAATAGAAGTCTTCATCTTCAACATCTTTCAGTTTCAAAACCACACTCTCCTCATCATCCACCACCTCTTCAATCTTCAAAGATGACACTTGAGTTAGTTGAGAGATTTGTGGTGGCTCAACTAGACATGTTTGCCATCTTGCCCTTGGTTCTAGACTGAATAGCTCTTTTCTGAAGAAGTTCGAGTTCATATGACTTGAGCACACCATACAATGTTTCAAGAGAAACAATGTTTAGATCTCTTCCCTCTCTTATATCTGTAACTCTGTGCTCAAGAATCTCAGGAAGAGTGAGCAAGAACTTGACATTGATCTCCTTCTTTTCATAGAACTTTCCATGAACTTGCAGCTCAGCTAGCAGTTTGCTAAATCTTTCAAACATTATTGTAAGCTCTTCACCAGGTTTTGCCATAAAAGCCTCATATTGAGAAACAAGAATTTGTCTTTGATTTTCCTTGACCTCTTCACTTCCTTCACATAGCAGCTCGATCTTGTTCCACATTTCTTTGGTTGGTAAGCAACCAATGACATTCCCACACATGGCTTTGTCCATGGAGAGAGAGTCAAGAATGATAAGTTGCAAGTAATCATCCAAAGCTACTTTTTCTCTTTCAGGTTCAGAAAATTCTGAAGCTTTCTTGGCAACCCAGTGAGCTGGAACAATGACACCATTTACTGTTGCGGCTGGTATTTCCTTTTGAGGTACAAAGGGGCCATTCTCGAGGTTTCCCATGTACAGTGGATGTGCAGCTTTGATAAACAACAAGATCTTTCTTTTCCATACGTTGTAGTTCTCTTTATCAAATGCTGGAATCTTGATACCACTTAATTTCTGTATACTCATCATCATCTCAGATTTATATGTCAATTTGTTTGCTCTGATACCAGTTGTTGGTCCCTGAGTATTTGCAGAAAGGGGGGGTGTTGAATGCAATACTGATAATTAAAATCTTTACTTCAACAACTATAATAAAGATTCGACTTATCAATAGAAGAAATGCAAACACAAGTAGTAACTCAAGATTTCTCATAAAATAAATATTTTATTTATCTTGCGAAGTGTTGCTACAACCTAGAGAAAAGTTTCTCCAGCTTCGTTGTCTCAAGAGATGAGTCTTCTGTGTGTGTTCTTAGTTGTTACAAAGATAGATAGTTAGATCTACATATATCTGACTTTTCTCTAACGTATCTATCTGCATGGGTTGTGGAGCTGTTGTCATTTTCAAGTGGCAGCTCCTTACAATTTGCAGACCCATGTGACTTTCCTAAATTGCTATACAAGTTGAGCTATTAGTGTACATAAAGCAATGTAGCTAGTTACATTCCATATTCAGCTAATACAATTCTACTAGATTGTGATTTATCATACTCTCGAATTGGTAAGCTTTGTATTCTTATCTCTTGAGCTTCTGTCGTAGTCTTGCAGGTCTGTTGCAATCTTGTGATACTGCAACATGCCTGTTTCTTGAACATCCAATCTGTCACATGCATGTTTGACTAGGTGAATCCCCAATTCAAACTATTCCCTTTGAGACAGTATCTTCAGCCGCCAAGTTTGCTGTCATGATAATAGGCTTTGTATGACAGTATGAATCATCGCCAATGTTGCTGTCAGGAATTCTAAACTTGCTGTCGCGTCATAAGAATGTTGTTGTCCCAAGGCTCCCACCAATGTTGCTGTCAAGATAGAACTTGCTGTCATGACTGCAACATGCTGTCTCCTTGTAACCTTACTGTCAGTGGGATGACAGTAACTTTATTCCTGCTGTCAACTGATGTATTTCTTGAGGCTTGAACATTTGAATGAACTTCTTCCAAGATACACATTTATTCTATGACAGTAACTATACAGTTACAAGAACATACTTTGGTTGTGACAGTATGTTCTACTTAGTCTATAAAAATAAAACTAAGTACAATGAAATCTAGTTAAGTTGTCTCTAAACTATTACCCATAAATCCTAACACTCTTGCATTTAATGGCTACAAGGAACCGGGGGGTAGTGGATGATATACTTCCCGAGATAGCATCTTGAAAGTGCTAAATTTTCAAGAAAATCAAATTCGCAAGCAATGAATGGGTCATGTACGACTGACGGAGCAGGTTCAAATACGCAAACCTCTAATAGAACTGGATTCTTGAGGTATGCATGAAGACTGATTCATGGATCATATTGGATTCAAACTTGAATTTGGAATTGGTTTGGCTTGGATTTGGATTATGGATTCTGGCTTGCGAAGCTCCTATGAGCTTCATTGGAATTCACCTGTGGATTCGAGGTTCATTGGAATTCACATGCGGGTTGTAGCTTCATTTATCACATCAAAATTATACAGGTAGGTGAGAATATGAACCCCCTTATTATTGCATGAGATTTCTTTTACATAACTAATATGGGGATGATTTATCTTTAGATTTAAGATTATTACTTACTGGCATGCTCAATTGATTGAAATAATTGCATGGATTTTAACAAAGTCGAGATGCTTGCAACCTATGTGAATTATTTTGTACTTGGTATAATTTGCATGATTATGGTTGACTATGTGCTTCGTTTATATTTTACACGGAAGATGTATATATACTTGGATGAGGTTCTTCACCACATATGAACCTCTGTTAAGGAACTAGGGGGTAGTGGATAAGCTGAACCTCCTATGGAAATGTTTTATTTGATTAAAACATCGGAATTTTCAAATAAATAAATTTATGGACTCATGGATATATGGACTCATGGATATATGGATTCATGTATATATGGATTCATGGATACATGGACTCATGGATACATGGACTTATGGATACATGGAATTTAACCCGCGAGGTTCTTATGGAACAAAATCGCGAGGTACCTCCAGGTCGTACCTGTGAGGTTCGTGTATATGGGAAGCTGAACCTACCCTTCATTACAAGGATCATGTGGGAGCCAGATAACTGGCCACATGGGGATTATCTTACAGGTTCACAAGGATCCCAAGAATTGGGCTTGTGGAGCTCCTGTCTTGGTAGGTTCATTTTAACATCGCGCTGCCAGGTTCATGTGGATCCTAGGGATACTAGGCGCATGAAGAGCCAAGGGGTAAGGACAACCATGCGGGAGCCGGATAACAGGCCACATGTCTATTTTACCCATATACACAAATATTCAATTTAAAGGGATAAAGCTCGCACGAATCCTAGAGGTACAGGCGTGTGAACCTCCTACTCATACATGGATTTATAAGGAATAAATGTGCGGGAACACTCAAAACCCCTGGAATGGAGTAAAACTACAAGGATTTCGTGGAAAGCGGATTTTAAGGAACCTTAACGAACCTCGATTGTGAAATGCTAAATGAGGTTTAGGTTCGCATGTGAAGGGATACTTCACAAAGTAAATAGGCATAATTACTAAAAGTTATGTTTATGTTTGCCTACACAATGATATTTATATAGGTATACCCTATGGAGGAACCTAATTCTCTAAGATGTGATTTTGTTTACATGTTTCTCTAACTTAATCATTTTTTATGATAAGGAAGAATGTGATATGATAATTTGGCATGCTTAATGTTTATTCTACTGTGGATTTTGTATGAAAAGGCTAACAAGTTATGCAGGGGTAGCTATAGACATGTACCTAGCTATGTGGGTCAAGCTATGAATGCATTCCTAGCAGGTGCGACATAGCTACATACTTGTAAATTTAAACATGGAACATATATGTTGGAAAGGAAAAATACGCATGGCATGGCATAACATAAATGAAGGATAGCATACTAAGATGGAAGATTAAAGTTATGGATTACATCTTGTGAGGTATTCTAGAGGTGCCCACATCCTCATTTCAAATAAAACCAGAGTTATGGTGTATGCACCAGGAAGGTTCGCAAAATAAGTAACCCGTACAGGGGAATCAGTATTTTCGAATGGTTCCTAAAAGAAAGCAGATTAAAAAGAGGAGATTCAAGGAGCAAGGGCGTTGTGAGTAACCTCGGGCGTGGTGTTGTCATTCACAGGGTTAGCTGCTTTGGACTTTTCCACCTGGTTCTCATCATCAGTTCCATCTTTGGGCACTTGCTCCGTAGCAGGTGGTATAATCTGATCACCTCCAGCTGATCAGGTTCAACTACGAGTATATATCCAGCTGATCAGGTTCAACTACGTGTGTCTACCTAGCATGGCAGGTACAGCTAAAGAGTTTCAACCAATAGTTTCTGAGCTTCTCAACATGCTAGGATTTAATATGGAAGAGGTGTACATGTTATACGTGAAGGAAATCTGGTGGCTTGGGGGGTAATTCAGTTCCCAATACCCCATCATGGAAGAGCTTGTGTAATGGAAATGAGGTTCTCATCTTAAGCTTACGCATGAGGGAGCTTCCACCTAGTAGGTTCAACGGCTGAGCCTGAACCTAAAGTGGAATCATGAAGCAAAGATAAGTTCTACTATTTTTGTTTTTGCATATTAATTATCCTGCATGTTTTCTGTGCATACAAGGAAGTTGTTTAAAGCATCTGGCTAAAATCTCCATTCGAACCTCACTTTTTCGAATGGATCATTATCTTCTGTCATTCATGAATTCATATTTATCTGAATGTGCATATTACATGATCACGCGGAATGGAATTTACATGGACTTATACCTAGAAGGTCATTATTTCATATTTACTTACATTATGCATGGATTTCGAAAATGTTTTCAAACTTGCTAGCTGAAGGTGTCAAGTAGGCACCTAGGCACGCTATATGCCCCATAATGTAACCACTTAGAAAGACATAACAGCAATCAAGGAGGTTTCTATAACTTTCATTTGGCCTCTCTTGAGGTACGAGTAATTGATCACCTACAACCTAAGGATTACATGTTCATTTGGAAAAGCCCCATGGTTTATGGGCACCTATTCATAAAGTCCCACGATGCTGGGAATCATTGGAGAAGTCCTGAAAAACTTAACAACATCTTAAAAGGTACATTATGATGGAATCATGAAAATTTATGAAAATTATGGCATTATGTCTTGAAGAGTGTGTTCGCCAAGGTTCTGCTTGATTGCAGAGGCAGCAACGGATATATATATATATATATATATATATATATATATATATATATATATATATATATATATATATACAAAGTTATTTGCACTTGTATATTCATACTTGCATGTCTGCATTATATATATGAGCTACGCCAACGTGTATTATATACATGAGCTACTCAGCTCATGCTACTAATCACTTTTTCTAGTTGTCTTCGTAGCTCAGGTTTTGGAAGCTTCAAGCATCATTACAACGAGAGGAGCTCCATGGCATGGTTCACAAGGGATTTTCATATGAAGATCAAATTTGTGGAGAAAAAGAACATCTCCATGAGTCAGGTTATGATTTTCAAGGAAAAAGGCCGGAAGCAAGTAGGTTCAGCTGTGAAGGTTAAGGAAGCTCATGATTGGGGCTAGTATGTCGTACCAGTTCCAAAGGTTTACAAAGAATTTTTCATTTATGGATTCAGATTGAGGTATTTACACAAAAGCATTGTGTTTCCCGTTTCTTACGCCGAGTTAGCTCATGTAAGCTTGGAAGCATGATGTGGAAGCTATGTATTTCTCTGAGAAGGATAATGAAGTACTGTACCTTGTCTTACTTTGGTTCCTTTCGTAATTAATACTTCAAGGAACCGGGGGGGGTAGTTGTTGTGCCCAAAATCTCAGTTGGGTTTTATTTAGGGTCCATGAGGTATCGTAATCCCAATGCGCCTGGTTAGTAAAGGAATGAGGAGGTATGACATTTGAGGTACCTCCAAGGAGGTGCGACATTTGAGGTAGCTCCAGGGAGGTGCGACATTTTGGGAAGCTGTGAGCTACGCCTTTCTGATCACCTCTACCTGGCAGTCTCGGAGTTGGATAAGGATTCATTCTCCTACATTCTAGGAGCACGGATTTAGCATCAAATAATGGACTTCTAGCTGGACTCTATCATATATACATTATATATATGTATATATTCGGATATATATTGATTATTTCTTGGATTTATGAGGTTTCAGTGTTATACTTGGACAAGGACATTAGAGGATTATTACTAAACAGCTGGATGGGCTTGGAAAACAGTCCTAAACCTATCAAAAACGTGGAAGATAACTCAAAGGAAGACATGGATTTCAAGAGAACTACATTGGGCTTGATTCCTATAAATTAGGATATGTAGGCATTGGTAAGGGGTTCGATTTTCTCATTCTTTACACAAGAGAGCACGTGAAACTTGAGAGAAACACTTATGGGCAGTTTTGGCCAGATTTCACAGCCATTATTGTCCGGCGGCCTTACCGATTCAGCCCCAATATACTACTTACTACCAGCTGATCAAAAAGCTGTACCTCTGTAATAAGCATTTGTTTCAGTTATTTTTGTCCGATAACGAAGGGCAAAATTAGTTATTTCAGCGATATTTACTCGAATTGTTGTACCAAATTCCTCTCACAACAATCTTAAATAAGTTTTATATAACACAAAATAAATATATATAATTAAAATATATGAGTGTCCGTGTTTTGCGCGTGTTATAGGCTAGTATGTAATCCGTGTTTTTTCGGGTTATATACTAGCATATAAGTTTCGGGTATTTTTTAGGTAAAATATAAGTTTCGGATATTTTTTGAGTTCGGATCGGATTTAGGTAAGGCATAAATTTTCGGGTTTGAATTTGAATATTATCTTATCCGAGCCTATCTGACCCGATTCCGTCCTAGTCCCATCTGAGCATCTGGTCATTACTAGTATATACGAAGCCGCATGACTCAAATACCGCATACGAAGGCCACATTTGTGTCTTGAGATATTTTGGACCTCTTTCAAATTTGGGTAAACATCACCCTTATGAAAATTAATTTACAAAAATGAGCTAAACTAACTCAATTCAGCAATCCACACAAGTTGTAATTAATTGGTATTTATTTCAAAATTATAATTTCACTTAAAAAAAATTATATCATATATACATCACATAAATTTCTATATCTTACATTTTTTTAACCGACATTATACGTATCAATAAATTAATTCGAGCAAAACAAAATATCCTTGGTAAATAACAAAATATACATATCACGAGGGCTATTATTACTATGTAAGTCTATTGGATCATATTTTAAATCTTGTGAAATCAGAAAATGTATATTTATTTTTTTTTGAAACACAGAAAATGTATATTAATAAATCATAAATCCACTTTCCCCTTTAATAAATCCCTTGCCCAGTGTTTTTTTCCCCAAATCGGTATTGGGCTGCCTCTCTTCTCTCCCCACCGATTCCCTCTTCCTCATCAATTCAATCACTCGTACCTCCCTGAATCATGCTTTCATATCTTGGTATATAGATATATATATATACGCTATATATGTGTGTGCTTATGAGAGTGATGTGATGTTGGGTGTGCTGTGTGTGCGGAGACCGATGGTGCCCTGTCGGGTCTGTGTGTGCCCTGTCCGCTTCTACTACTTTTCCTTTTTCAATAAACCGCCTGCCGGTCCGGTGCCGGTTTTTACCGGTTTTTGGCCGGTTTTGGCCGGTTTTGAACAGGAAAATCGGGGACTGGTTTTAGGGGTGAACCGAACCGGACCTGCCACCGGTTAGCGGTCCGACCGGTCGAACCGGCCGGTCCGGTCCGGTTCTAAGAACGACGATCAGGACATGTTGTAACCCAATATATTCGGCCCACCGAATAGGCCCAATAAAATCAAATGATCCAACTCATACATTTGAATTTTCAAATCTTCGCGTATATAAAGCGCACAGCTGTCAGTAGCTGTGAATACAATTTCATATTCATCATCTTCCCCAAAAAATCAATTTTCGCGCGCATTCTACAGAGACGATCATTAAGCTTCTACTAAACTAAAAGGTACTTTCTATCACTTTGTACATACAATGTATCACATATATTTGGTGAATTTATTCAGTTTTTTACTCAATTTGAGCTGATGATTATATAATTCCCTGTGTATGCATGTAATATCAGTGTTAATCAGTTTATATATGTAAAATCGGAGTGATCTGTATATATATTGTCTCGTTTTGTTGTGTATATTGTTATTTCAATGTTTTTCAGTTTCGTATGCGAAGTCGAGTTATATATAGTCTCGTGTTGTTGCGTAAATTGTTATATTAGTGTTTTCAGTTTGTTTATGCGAAATCGGAGTGAGATATAGTCTCGTATTGTTCTGTATATTGTTATATTAGTGATTTTCAGTTTGTGTACGTGAAATCGGAGTGAGATATAGTCTCGTATTGGTGATTATTTTGTTATATCAATGTTTTTCAGTTTGTGTATGTGAAATCGAAGTTATATGTAGTCTCATATTGTTGCTTTTTTTGTTATGTAAAATCGGAGTGATCTGTATATATATTGTCTCGTTTTGTTGTGTATATTGTTATTTCAGTGTTTTTCAGTTTTGTATGCGAAATCGAGTTATATATAGTCTCGTGTTGTTGCGTAAATTGTTATATTAGTGTTTTCAGTTTGTTTATGCGAAATCGGAGTGAGATATAGTCTCGTATTGTTCTGTATATTGTTATATTAGTGATTTTCAGTTTGTGTACGTGAAATCGGAGTGAGATATAGTCTCGTATTGGTGATTATTTTGTTATATCAATGTTTTTCAGTTTGTGTATGTGAAATCGAAGTTATATATAGTCTCATATTGTTGCTTTTTTTTGTTACATCAGTGTTTTTAAGTTTGTGCAAGTGAAATTCGAGTGAGATATAGTCTCGTATTTGTTGTGTAAATTGTTATATATTTGTTTGTGTTTGTGTAGTGTTTTTAAGTTTGTTGTATATTGTTGTTATAACAGTGATTTTTAGTTTGTGTATGCAGAATTGGAGTGAGATATCACTTCGGTGTTTATCTTTCGCAAGATGGAACATGCTTTGGAGACTTATATAGAGGATTTGGAGGTCCTACCGCTGTATGATCATAGACGGGGTGACGACAGAACGTTATATAGGTTATGGTATAGCGACAGTGATCCTGAGAATGTAGGAGAAGCTATAGGAGTGACCTATCAAAGACCGAACGGCCCCCCTTTACAGCTCTACTGTCTACCAGGTTATAAGTTCAATGGAAATAAGTTTGTTAGAAGGCGTTCTATGATGACTGCTGAGACTGAGAGCCAATGGCTGGAGACACTGCATGAAACTTCTGATCAGATTGAGGATGGGATACAGAATAAAGACTGGGAGAATTTGCAGTTGCATTTCTTTAACATTAATAGACAACTTGAGCAGGCTATGAGGGCTACGAAATCAGACAGAGTTATGAATCATTATATCAAGGTGCTTGTGAAGTTGGAGGATTTCTTGAATCAGTCTATGGAGGATAAGGAGGCTATGAAGGAGATGACTAGTCATAATGCTAAGGCGTTGAAAACAACGAAGTACAAATTGATGAAGAATAACAGGCAGTATGAAGAGTTGATTACTAAGTGTAGAGAAAATCTGAAGAGTGAGGATTATGATGCAGATGATGAGACAAATGATGATGAGTATGTGGACCCTTGGGAGTCGATCAACAAAAGGTTTAAAGAAATTATTGCTACACGTGGAAGAAAGGGGACTGGAAGGGTAAAGCTTGTTTCGGAACTTTCACTCTTGGCGAGGCTGGCCGTGACTCCTGCTCAAAAGATTGCTATTCTTATAAATGTTATCATTACACAGTTTGATGTTCAAAGTCCAAGTGGGCACATGCCAATTAATATGTGGAAATACTGTGTGCACAATATGCTGTCTGCACTTGACATTCTTGCACAATATCAAAATGTAGTTGTTGATGACACAATGGAGCCTGATGAGAACGAAACTCAGAAAGGAGCTGACTTCAAGGGGACAATTCGGATTTGGGGAAACTTGGCTGCGTACCTTGAGGAGTTAAATGATGAGTTCTTCAGGAGCCTAATGATGATTGATCCTCACACTAACACTCGTGAGTATAGTGAAAGGCTAAGGGATGATCTTTCTATTCTTGTTCTTGCCCAAAATGTGCAAGAACATCTGGAACGGGTTGGAGATACTAAGGCTGCAGCTAAAGTAGCTTTGAGCAGAGTTACGCACATATACTATAAATCCCAGAAAGTTTATGATGGCATGAGGAAATTGGCTGATCAAACTGAAGTTGGTCAGAGTGGGGGGACAGAAGCAAGTGGAGCCTTCAATTCAGTCGAGGGAAGTGGAGCCTTGCCTGAGTTCATTATAATTCCAAAGCTGGTGTCTCGGAAAACCACTTTTCCAGAGAGTGGCAGGACATTATTGAAAGACCTAGTTTCTTTCATATACAAGTATGGTGATGAGCGGACCCAGACCTGTGCAATACTTTGTGAGATATACCACCATGCTATTATGGATGAGTTCTCCACCTCCCGTGACTTGATGCTGAAGAGCCACTTGCAGGATAGTATACATCGTATGGACATCTCAATCCAGATACTGTTCAACAGGGCAATGGCACAACTTGGTCTCTGTGCATTCAGGGCAGGGCTTATTTCCGAAGGGCATGATTGCCTCTCTGAACTCTGTTCTAGCGGGAAGGTGCAAGATTTGCTTGGACAAGATGTCTCCCAGAGCCGATATCATGTTAAGACTCCAGGACTGGTATAAGAATTTTATGTTTTTCACTGCAAATATGTTTCCTGTAATTTGGACTGCTAAGTTTCTCACTGATCAATACATGAACACATGACCTAAAATTGATTGTCTTAAATTCTTACTCTATAGTTAATACGAGACATTCATAGAATCATATCAGAGAGAGTGAGATATTAATCGGCATATAAATTTGTTTCAGATTCCGTACCACATGCACATAGATCTGGAGACTCTAGAGGCTGCTCATTGGATATGCGCCATGTTAGTGGAGGTACCTAACATGGCAGCTACGAATCTTATTGCAGAAAACAAAGTCATCAGTAAATCATTTCGCCGGCTACTTGAAAAAAGTGAGAGGAAGACATTCACGGGTCCCCCTGAAAGTGTCGGTGACCATGTTTTGGCTGCCACGAGAGCATTGAGCAAAGGTGACTTTCAGAGTGCCTTTGATGTTATCAAATCCCTTGATGTGTGGAGGGTGCTCAACGGCCGAGAGAAAGTTCTTGAGATGATGAAGGAAGTTGCTTTGAGGGCCTATATTCTTGTTTATTCACGATCATATGTTTCTTTGAGCTTAGACGAGCTTGCCAAGATGTACGATCTTACAGATGCACAAACTCACATCATTGTGAGCAAGATGTTGTTCAATGAAGAGATCCATGCAAGTTTGGATGGACCATCTCGATGCTTATTATTTCATGAGCATAGCAGGTTGCTGGCTTTGGCATCCCACTTGACAGAGAAGCTATCAGTCCTTGCAAAAAGCAATGAGAGAGCAGTTGAGGCAAGGATGGGTGGAGGTGGACTGGACCTGTTACCTACAAGGCGCAGGGATGGTCAAGATTTTGCTGCAACTGGTGTTGGAGACAAAAGGCAAGGCGGTGGTGGTTCTCAGTCATCTTATGGTGATGGGTGTTCTTCAAGTCATCAGGGCACTTAATATCAAGATTCTTCATGTGCAGGACCGGGTAGAACATCCGCCTGAAATTTTCATTTCTTGGATTATTTACTTTTATTCCGCAAAGTCTTTTCATAACAATATCGTCAAAGTTTTAATAGTCGAAAAACTCGAAAAACTTCGATATTATATTCAACCCCCCTTCTCCAATATCTTGAAACATTGTGTAGTTCAGGACGAACATAGATTAAAGCCATACGAGAGACGCAACATCACCGCCCTCCGTTTCCTCTCCAAAAAACAGTTTAATTAAGGTCGTGATTTAAATGTTAATTTTTTTTAGATATATAAATAATATAACATGATTATAAAATTTAAACAATTAACATGCTCTTCTCTGTTGAACCACATTTTCGTTAAACATGTATCTCCTAAATAAGCCACTTTTTCGTTATTTCTCTTATCTCAAGCCGACAACCTACTAACAAATATTATCATCTACTAGCTTATAACCGTGCAACACTCCTTTTCTCATATTTATGATTATATTATCTTTTTAATATTTATTTATTATTAGTTTATATATCAAATTGTTGTTAAAATTGATAAATATAAGATTTTACACGTTCAATTTACTATATGTTTTATCTTGAATTCTTAAAATTTGATTTAGATGATTTTACAGCTCACGTGAAATTAACAAAATAATATTTAATTTAGTGATGGTTTAACAATTATTTTTCAATTAAAACTACCAAGAACCAAAAGAGAGAAGAAATTGACGATTTTTTATGTTGAAAATTCTATTCGATTTAGGAAATTTATTCATATTTCGTTTTGATTATCAAAATAACGTTCTCAATGAAGTTAATTGTACTAAAAGCCAAATATAGTTTTAATAATAACTGTAAGAGGGATTATGTACAAAATTTTGGTATTCAATAGTCTGTTCCTCTGCATGACAAAATAAATAAGAACCGTTCGATTTTAAAATATCTAGCATAAAAAATATTTTATATTTTAACATGTAAACTAAAAAGTGTATTTATATTGAACTACGAATAAGTGAATGTCATTGATTTAAATCATATATAATTAGGTTTTTTAATTGAAAGGATTATCAATGTAGGACTTCTACCATTGAATAGGATTAATGTAAAAATTCGAAATTATATTTTATCTTGAGATAATTAGTGTTTCCATTTGGATAATAATTGTTAAATCATCACTAAATTAAAGATAATTTTATCTGGGCTGTAAAATCATCCAAATCTGATTTATAGATCTCGAAATACAGATCAAATAGTAAATGTGAATAAACAAATAAATAAAATTCAATTCTAATACAATCTTTTTTAATTATATCCTTCTCAGATTATTATTTTACTTTTTAAAATTCAATTCTAATACAACATTTTTAATTATATCCTTTTCAGATTATAATTTTCTTTTTAAAATTCAATTCCAATACAACCTTTTTTAATTATATCCTTTTTATATTATAATTTTTTTAAAAAAAAAATAGCTAGCTTGACAATCAAATTTTGCGATAAAATTCCTTTTACGCTTTTTATGACTTTCACAAAAATTAGCCTTTCATATGAACAAAATAGAATTAAAGATGAAATTGATAAAATATTAGGATTAAGCATGACATGATTTGCTTGTAAATTTTATTGTTATAAAAATATACAGTTAAACCTTGATAAATGAATACGCTCTGGATTGAAAATTTTTATTCATTAATCGAGATTATTCATTTATTCATATCAAAAATACATTATCTCTATTACGTCGGGACCGGAAAAAATTATTCATTTGACGAGATTATTCGTTTATCGAATATTCATTTATCGAGGTTCTACTGTATATAAGATTATATATTGGATTCAGTACTACATTTGATTTTATAATTTTAATGATATTAAATGTTATATTTCTTAAGTTTTATGATTCAAATCTTAACAACCCATCTCCAAAAAAAAAAAATCTAAAGTGATATAATGAAGTTTTTTAGAAGTTTTTTGGAATACAATATTTTTATTTATTTATTTTTTGCAAAATATGTTTTATTCACTTATTTTGCAAAGATATGATTTTTTTAATTTTTTTTATAACAATACGATTTTGCAACCTAATGCAATTGGATGCAAACTCAAATACAACCAAAATTAACTTTAATTATTTTTCAGATAAACGTAAAAATAAATTGCATTTGGTTATTTTTAATTACAAATCGTAAAAAGTAAATTTGCATTTCGTTGCAAACCGTATTTGGTTGCAAACGTAAAAATAATATTTTTGATTAAATATTAAATTTGATATTAATATTATCATTATATACTATTTTTGTGAATCAAGTTACTCATATATTTAGATATTATTTAGGTATGTCAATTTTATAGTTTAGCGGGCTTATATGTCTTAGCCGTGTATGTGGTTCGGCTTGTTAAGCCCGTTAACAGGAACCAGTAAATTTTGTTTCGGGCATATTTTTTGTTATGACAACTTCATTATGTATTATGTTTTTATTAAAATACCGATTTCATTGGTAATTAGAAAAACAAATAAAATTCAAAGTACTCCGTGTTTTATTCTTAATTATGTATTTAATGAGAATCGAATCCATGACCTATGGTAGTACTTCCTTATTATCTCTCTTACTCTTACTAGGATATGACCCGTGCTATGCACGGTTATTTTTAATATTTTATTTTTTATATTTATAATTTTTAATAGAACTTTATTTTATTTTAATAATATATTAATTAATTTTGTGGGTTTTTAAGATAATCGAAATGATTAAATATATTTTGATTGAACATTTTCAGTTAATTATATTTTATGTTACAGACTCATATTAAATTGTATAGTTTTTAAAAGCATTTTTTTAACTTTTTTGGAATCATGTGTGATATTGAATTTTTTAATTTGTTTGAATATTGTTATTTTTTCATGTTAATTTTATATTTTTGCCATGTGTGTTGTGTATTATGTGTTTCTGTTTAGAGTAATCTTAAGGATTTTTATGTTGTATTATATTTTGATATGAATATAAAATTATTTTTTGGGTGTTTGGATTGCTTTCTAATTTAAAATATGTTCATTAATTGATTTATGTTCATTTTTTTTAATTTAAATTTTTTCTTTGCAAAGTAAGAATTTGTTTATTTGTTGATTTGACCTCACATTTTTAAAATTTAAATTTTAGAAATATATTTGTTGTCAAACCTAAAAATAGAATCTTTAATGATTTTTATTAAAATAATTTTTCTTAAACTACTCTTATTTGGTAAACGATATTTTTTTGTAAATTATATTTTAAGGTTTAGCCTAATTAATATTTTAACATTTCATTTTTTTGGGATGTTTTCTTCTATTTAATTAGAATATTATACATTATGTGTGGGAACTTATATTGAATCACTATTATTTATATATATATGTGTGTTTATGTAATTGTGAGCACGCATACATTTGTACCTTTTTTAAAGAAAATATGTACTATCTTTTATATTTTTGTGTTGGTTTATATTTGTTTTAATTGCATTTTATTAAAGTTTATTGTTGATTTTAGTCTTCTTAATTTAGATTTTTTTTTAATTGACGTTTGTTTTGTAGATTATATTTTGTTGAATTTTGGTATTATTTCTAATTGTGGCATGTTTTTTATTACTTTTTAAATATTTTATTTTACCATATATTTTTTAAAGAATTTTTTGATTTGTAATTAAATGTACTTTTATTTTGTAATCGATTTTTTTTTAAAATTATACTTTGAGATTTAGCCTAAAATATATTTTAATGTTTCGTATTTTTTAGCGTATTTTTTCTATTTATTAGAATATATATAATATACTTTATACATGTGGGAACTTATTGTAATTTAAAAAAAGGTTTTACTATTTTTTATATTTTTCTGTTGGTGCTTATTAATTTTAAATGCATTATATTAAAGTTTATTGTTGACTTTAGTTTTATAAATTCGGATTTTTTTTTTGAATTAATGTTTGTTTTGTAAATTATATTTTGTTAAATTTAATATGGTGTCATTTCTAATTATGACATTTTTTTATTACATTTTTAATATCTAGTTTAACCATATATTTTCTTTAAAAAAATTGATTTAAAATTAAATGTAAATTCTAGTTTTTTAAAAAATTATTTTTTGAATTAAAATTCTAATGATATTTAATTATATATGAAGAATTAATTTGTGATTTATAAGTTTTGTGATACTATAACAATTTTTCCTATAACTTGAATTTATGTACCACCAAATTAAGCATATGAATCTCTTTATACCAATTGTATTATATATGCACGGATTATTTTACTAATCTTTTATAATAAATTTTTCATTATGATTTTTTTTGTCAAAAGTAGTGTTTATAATATTTTGAATTGCTTTTATAATTTTAATGTTAATAAATTAATAATATGCATGTATTTAGTAATTATATATATACTAAAACTATTACGGAAAATTTGTTAACTTATAATAATAAATAATTAAGTTGATAATGAATATTTTCTTCAAAAAAAAAAGTTGATAATGAATATTTTATTAGTTTTATTCTTTACTAATTTACTTTAAATTTTATTGTTGATGAAATTTAATATTTTTGTAACTTTTAAATTATTAAATTATTATAGGATCTTTTGTGGTTATTATATTTAGATTCTCTATAAATTATTTTTTTTGAATTTTTGAATTTTTTTAAAACTTTAGTACCGAATCTATAATCTTTGCAAAATAATAAAATGTTAATTTATTGATTTGTGTTGACTTTTTTAGTATAAATTTTAAAAGCATGTTTGTCGTAAAATCTAAAAGCAAAATTTTATAATGACTTTTTTTTTAATAATTAGGTTTTCTTGAAACACTTGTTTGTGGTAAGGTTTTTTTTTAATTACATTTTAAAGTTCAGTCTAAAATATCTTTGTATTAATTTTAGTTAACAATTATTTTCTCAGCTTTAATTTTTTACCGTTTTATCATGTGTTATTATTATTATAATTATTTGAACTTATCATGTGTTATTTTAGTGCATTATGTTATATTTATATTCTCTATAAATTATTTTTTTGAATTTTCGGATTGTTTTTAATCTATTTACAACTTTAGTATCGAATCTAGATCTTTGCAAAATAATAAAATATTAATTTATTGATTTGTGTTGATTTGTTGTTTATACTAAAAAGATGTTTGTTGTAAAACCTAAAATGATAAATTTTTATGACTTTTTTAATAAATAGGTTTTCTTGAAAAACTATTTTGTGATAAGGTATTTTTAATTATATTTTGAACTTTAGTCTAAAATATCTTTGTATTAATTTAATTAACAATAATTTTCACAACTTTGATTTTTTCCTGGTTTTATCATATGTTATTTTAGGGCATTTTCCGTTGTTAAATTAAAAAAATACCATTAACTGTAGCCCAACTCCTGGCCCATTTATAATTTTAATAAACTTACCTTTTTAGCCCTGACGACCAGACCACCTAAACTTCCTTACGCCTTTTTAGCCCTGACGACCAGACCACCTAAACTTCCTTACGCTAATTATATATAGGATATAATTATATAATAGGATATAATTTAATATATTTTTAAAAAATTATTTATTGATTTTCAAAGATTAATTTAATACATATGTTTATTTATTTTTAAAATATATAATAAAAGACTAATTTAATACATATATTAATTAAATTTAAAAATATATATATAAATTAGAATATGAATATATTTTTTAATATGAATACATTAAACTAAGAATCCTCTTTTCCAACAAATTCATTTACTTTTTCTAATTCGAATATGTAAATAGAATTCTCTTTTCATACAAATTCAGACAAATATGTTAAGTCTCTTTTCTGTAGAAAGTCGAATATCTTTTCTACTTCGAATATGTACATGTTTCTCCTAAATAAACCACTTTATCGTTATTTCTCATATCTCAAGCCGACAACCTACTAACATATATTATTGTCTATTTAATATATTTTAAAAAAATTATTTATTGATTTTCAAAGATTAATACATATGTTAATGTTAATTTATTTTTAATATATATAATAAAAGACTAATTTCATTCATATATTACTTTAATTATAATATATATATATATATATATATATATATATATATATATATATATATATAGTAAGGCTTAAGAGAGAACGCCCTTAAAAAGAGAACGAGAGAACACATCATCTAACCATTGAATCTATTAGATCTAATGGTCTCTCCAAGAACACCCAATACAAAAAGTTCTTATAATTCCACCCCCTATTCATCCAAAAAAAAATGCGCCAAAAAAAAATCGTCAAAAAAAAAAATTTGTAAAAAAAAATCGCCAAAAAAAATTATTATTATTTTTTATTTATTATGATCTAACGGGCCCGCCAGGGCCCACTCACATAATATGAATCAATTTACACATAATGAATCATTTTACACATAATGAATACTAAAAATGAATCTCAGGAAAAAATTCAGTTGCCCTATATAGAGTGTCTGACAATCTGAAGGATTCATTTAAAAATGATATATAGAGTGTCGTCAATCTGAAGGATTCATTTAAAAATGAATCTCAGGAAAAAAATCAGTTGCCCTATATAGAGTGTCTGACAATCTGAGATTCATTTCAAATGAATCTCAGGAAAAAAATCAGTTGCCCTATATAGAGTGTCTGACAATCTGAGATTCATTTTTAGGATTCATTCTGTAAATTGATTCATATTATGTGAGTGGGCCCTGGCGGGTCCGTTAGATCATAATAAATAAAAAATAATAATAATAATAATAGTTTTTTTTTGGCGATTTTTTTTTTTGGATGAATAGAGGGTGGAATTATAAGAACTTTTTGTATTGGGTGTTCTTGGCGGGGCCATTAGATCTAATAGATTCAATGGTTAGATGATGTGTTCTCTCGTTCTCTTTTTAAGGGCGTTCTCTCTAGAGCCGTGGCCTATATATATATATTATATGAATATATTTTCTAATATGAATATATTAAACTAAGAATCCTCTTTTCCTATAAATTCAATTGCATTTTTCTAATTCAAATATGTAAATAGAAATCTCTAATCCTACAAATTCAGATGCCTTTTCTACTTCGAATATGTTAAATCTCTTTTTCCTAAAAAATCAAATACCTTTTCTACTTCGAATATGTAAATAGAATTCTACTTTCCTACAAACATGAATTCCCTCCTACGAATTCGAATTCCTTTTCTACTTCAAATACGTTAAAGGAAGTTTCGATTATTAATATTTAAAATTGCAAAACTCTAAGAAAATTAAAAAATAGATTCGAGCGATTTGAGAGCGCCTGGGGGTTTTCCTTTATATAATATAAAGATATTGATGATTGATGATTTATATTCTGAAAATATTATTCATGAGTAAATTTGACATGGGCTAAAAATAAGCCCTAAAGACACATTTAATGTTGCAATAAATAGACCTAGTTTGGTCCAGCTATGAAGCCTATTTGTGGGGACCAAAAGCCCTAATTAATTATTAAATTTGTACTTAATATCAAGGGGTATTAACAACTGAGCAATATGAGTCAGATAAGGATGTTATCTTCTTTGGAGTAGCCTCCAAGACACCTATTTCAGTATGAAAACAGACTCCTACAAGGAAGGAGTCTAGAACCTTCTCCAAGGCAGTGGGTTGCCCACCAAGACACCTAAACTTACTCTAATTAGGCTTCTCATGCCTATATAAACAACACAACCCCTCAGCTCAGAACTACGTCTTTGACTTGATTCTCAGCATTCATTGAGATACGTAGGCATCTTGTGAAGGCAGATCTAGTCATGAAACACGAGACCAGTCATATAAGCTCGAAGCTCCCTCCCTGGTATCAAACCCTAGCCGCAATATTGTAACCTAAATTTCGTGTCACAACATTTGGCGCCGTCTGTGGGAAGACAACAACAACCATGGTTAGCACACGGAGAACAACACCAACCACGACTGAGATCACCGCTAGCACTACTGCACCTCCCACCTCGGAGCAAGTACCCCCAGGATCAGGCTTCCAACCCCTGATTGTCCCACCTTCAGGGACGACTCCCCTAGTGACCGAGAGTCAGACCCAAGGATCGTTACCCCTGATAGTGACGAACCCTTCCGGTCAAGAAACCAATAATCTTCAGATGGTGATTGCCCCTCTTAACAATCGTCCACTACCCCCTGGAGCCCAGATCTCTACTACTGTGTTCCCTCTAAGCACGAACCCGATGTACGGGCTGCAAAATTATCCACCTATTCAAGGCACGGGACCGAGCGGTCATGCCCTTCAAGTACATGAGCCGTACGATCCCCCCTCCATAAGAGGTTTAGGCCCTGATCAGGGACGAGATTACTATGACTACTCTGGTCCCTATACTGATGACTGCTTCTCTGAATTAGAGAATCGAGATGAAGCCCCGAGGAGGCGAAGCGCAAGCAAAGAGCCTGGAAGGCGTACTCAAAGAATCCATGATGGACCCCCAATGACAGCTGCTGAGAAAATTAAGGCTTATGAAGCCAAGATTCAGAAGTTGAAAGAAGACATGGCAAGGGAACAACAAAGGCAGAATCGGCCCCCTCCAAGGTCATGAGAGATTCCAATTGTTAACTTGGAGAGGCCATCAAGACGACACAGGAGGACTGAGATCCCAAGAAGTAGGACTACAAGGATAGAAATCCCAAGGGGTGATCCTAAGGATCTTATGATGTTAGGAGATCCTGATGATCCGACTCCTCCCTTTACCGAGGAGGTGATGAACGCTCACATCTCCAGAAAGTTTAAGATGCCTACCATAAAGGCTTATGATGGAACGGGCGATCCCGCGAACCACGTAAGGACTTTTTCAAATGCATTGCTGTTGCAACCTGCAAATGACGCTCTCAAGTGTAGGGCGTTCCCTCAAACTCTAGCGGGCATGGCTCAAAGATGGTACAGTCGTTTGCCTGCAAACTCAATCGGCTCCTTCAAAGAATTAAGCACGACCTTTATTAGCCAGTTCGTTAGTGGAAAGATACATGAGAAAAGTTCTGCATCCCTCATGCATGTAGTGCAAGGGAAGAATGAGAATTTGAGGGATTACCTTAAGAGGTTCACCAAGGAGACCCTCAACATAACTGATTTGGATAACAAGGTGGCCATGGTAGCCCTGCAAAATGGAACGAGCAACGACTTCTTCAAGATGTCATTGGCAAAACACCCCCCCTGAGAACATGATAGACCTCCAACAGAGGGCGAGACTGAAGTAACTAGATTAATAAATTTGCCAGTGTCCACTTGTTGCTGAATAAATGAGGTAGGTGCAGATCACAAATTAGCTAATATGTACCGTTGACAGAGGAATTTGGGAACAACAAAGTTTCGGGATATTCGCCGGAAACAAGATCTAGACGGTGGTTCTTCGCTGAAAATACGCGGTGGCGTGTGGTGGTTGTGTTGAATTGGTGGCTGAGATTGATCCGAGTTGCTAGTGGCATTTCAGAGCTCTCAACTTCCAACCCCTCAATCGGCCTACGTACCCCTGTATTTATAGGGGATCAAGCCATACGTAGTTATTTTAGAAAAGGAAACCCGAATGGGCTTGAGTAGTCGGTCCAGCTTCCGGAATGTTCCCCTATGAGGCCTAACCACAAAAGGCCCAAGGCTCATCCATGAATTTCGTACTTCACGGATAAGGAAACTTCCCCCATCGAGGACTAGTCCTATCCGTTACCAGCTGTTTCCTAATTTCATGAATGCAGGTATAGCCATGGTTTACCCTCGTCCCCCGAATGAGAAGCACCCACCAAATTGCAGGACGAGTGATCCAGAGCTTTTGGGTGCAAAGCGCAAGATTACTCCAAAGCTCCACAATGAGAACGCACCCATTGATAACAGGAACAGAGCTCCCAAAGCGCACACCAAGAAGTACCAACCTTTCCCTCTTAGGACGCGCCGTTTGGGTCACGCCCATTAGGTCTAAGGAAGGTCCTTATATCCAGGCAAACCCCTGGAAGCCTTCTGCGACGGACATCCCCCTCCTGGTATACCCCATGAGGGAATTCTTCAATAATTCTCTGGAAACTCCTTTGATAAACGAACATAATCTTCTGTTTAAACACACTGGGCGCACCCTCCATGTAGCCATGAAGGGGGCGCGTCTTCTTCCTTCCAAGTCCTTTCAAATACCCGAGCCGCAGCCATCCAAACCCCTAACTAACCCAGGGCGCGCCCTAACCCCCCGGGACGTGCCCTAATTTCTACAAAACCTAATCTGAATTACCTAAATCCCCTAAATTAGACCCGTGTCTAACCCGGAACCATCCTAAAATACCCGAGTCAAATTTTGGCTATAACATGTACCTTTTCACAGTTTCAGATTGCCTGGCACTACTGGAAAAAAGTCAATAGACATCAGTTCTGGGCCGATGTAAAATATTTTAAAAACCGATGTCTAGGTAGGTGTAGAGAAAAGTCCATGTGTTTTACATCGGTTCCCGACCGATGTTAAAAAGGACTTATTACATCGGTTCTAAACCTATGTAAATAGATGCTGACAACATCAGTTTCAAAAAAAGAACCGATGTCTCAACTGATGTACTACATCGATTTTAGACATCGATTTTAGATAGAAAACCGATGTTGTAGATGGTATACCACATCGATTTTAAATAGAAAACTGATGTTGTAAATGACATACCACATCAGTTCTTAACTGATGTAAAATAACTCCAAAAAATTGCCAAATTAGACAACAATTTTTAGGTGATGTGTTAAAGACTCAAATTGATGTCTATTTTTTGTTTTAACATGAGTTTTGCTTTCAAAAGTGATGTATGTTCTTTGTTTTAACATCGTTTTTTCAATAACAATGTGATGTATTATATTTGCATAATTGTGTGCCCAAAAATTTACCAAAAAATTATCAAAATTAGCATTGCACGTTCATAATTAGAACGGCAACAAGCTTGTTCCGTAAACAAAACATCCACCAAAGTTAGCAATACAAAACATTCACCCAAAAGCAATACAAAACATTCACCCAAAAGCATAAAAATCTCACATGCTCAAAAGACTGCTACATTCTATACATTATATCCTGACTCTTGCTTAGTAGATTATATTAGTTTCATAAGAGGAATATCCCTGCGGAGTTCTTGCTCTGACATGGTCTCGTCTTCTCTTTGCGGGGTCCAGAGACCTTCAACAGACTACATATTGAACAAAAGAAATTTCCGTAAGAATCTCAGAAAATTAACAATTATACAGAAGTTTAAAAAGTATAAATCAATATAGTTTAATGTTCGACTCTAACAGTATGGGATACACTAAACTACTATTCCACACACACAAAAAAAGATACTTAAAAAACCAAGTATAAGAATTATATGTAATTAATACAGTATCAAGTAGCTAATTACCTCTATACACTTCTTTGGAATTGTTTCAATTGTTTGCAATAGGGACTTCAGGTGTCCAATTGACATGTTCAGTGACTCGCCTAACTTAAAATCACTAGCAAGTACCAAGAGTGTTACCTGGACATACAATCAAACATTACCATACATATATGTAATTAAACAAGGAATACAATCAAACATTATCATACATAAATGTAATTAAACAGGGAATTATTCAAGTACAGTTACATGTTATGAAGTTACTCAGAGAACATTGCAGAAAATTTTAAATTTCACAAGAAGTTACATAGTTTAGCTGTATAATATGATTGAGGAGAAATCTACCACTGAGTACTCATTAGCGATGTTGTTAGATTTAGTAACTGCCTTTTCATACTTTACACCATCGACATTCAGAAGTGTATTCTCATCTTTGTCATATCTGGCAATCTCTCTGTTTAAAAGTTCTTCAAAGAATGGCCTGACCGATTTCTTCATTGAACTGCCAAATTTATCATGCAATGATTCCAGAGTCCAAAGAATTTTGATATTGCATTACATGAATAATTCAATGTGAGTCCACAATCATGAATTAATGGAACTGAAATATATCAGCTTAAGTTTACGCCAGTTGATTAAGACTCTTGGTGAATAACAGATCGACTTACATAGAAATAAGCAAACCGGCAAGAATCATGATGCTCAAGCAGTGCTTTCACCATCCCTGCCACACAGAAAGGAATGGTTAGAAATTATTGCAATTTCAGAAGCAACTCGAGATAACCAATTGCTTGCAAAACCACGAAGTATCCTTTGATAAACAAGAGGAAGCAAAAGATCAGAACTTTGAGAAAAATTTACATATTTATGGGGAGACTTATCTAGTCTAGATGATTTATATATGTAGCTCCAAGTTGATACAACTGTGATGCAGAATTGATAGTTTACGCTAATATCAGTTGGCTAAACCTATTGCTATGTCCTTATCATAAAAAAATGGCTACTAATTTATCTATGACTATGAGTCACAACCACAATTCAAAGGGGGCTTTAAAGGTAAATGAACAAGGGTGAGACTAAAAATTGTGTTGCTCTATTCTTTAGTCTTAGTCTAAAACCTAAAAGTTCAAAAGACTGAATTAATGTTTCTTCTGTTTTGCAAAATTAATGTCCTCTTAAAGTTTACTATAATTTCTCATATGTTTCTGTGTTTGTAATATATTAGTACTTTTCTTGAAAGTTCAGATGTACTGATTGCAGTTTACATGTATACTTTTTTCTACTATATACTTGTCTCTAGTGTACCTTGAAGAGAAGGTATCGGTAGACAAACCATCATGTATATCCAAGTCCTACCATGCATATAAATCTTCGGAAGTCAGTACACAGGATTACTTAGCAAAAATGAAACAATTACGAGGATTATAATCAAAGTAACCACAGAGAAAAAACCTACCAAAGAATCTAATCTTACTAAAAGCAATCCCGTAACTTGACTGATGAAAACAGAAAAGAATTAGCATTGTTATAATAAAGCACTTACCGAAGGAATGGAGTTGATTGTGACGACAAGTGCAGCAGATAGCCAGACACCGACGATTGCCCCACCTCCATAGAGAAGCACTGTTCACTTGTTTAGGCATGATTGACGTTTGAATTAGAACCACAGTCCTGCAACTGCTGCCTAACTACATCCATCACTTGATGGATGAAATTTGACATTCTATACAACATTCCAAGGAATATAGTAGCTAGCAAGCACCATTGATAGTCAAATACTGTAAACAGACAAATTAAACTACCGATTTTTATTGACAAACAAATAACAAATTAATTGTCAATCGACCCTCATACAGAAAACGAGATTCTTCAAGGCCCCCCGTAATCCATATTATTTGATGCATTCCACTTTTAAACGCCTGTTTAATTTATTGTGCCATAGACAAACAAGTATGTAGTTGTTTTTACCAGTAGCTACTTTTGAAGACCACAAGCCTACAATCCCAGCTAGCTAATTCCATACTACTTGTGGCTCATTTTTGTCAATGTGGGGTTAGCAGCGTGCTTTTGTGTCAACTTCATAATGCACCTTGGTTCGCTTTAGCACTAATAATTATAAGGTCTTCATGTGAACCATCTTTATTGCTTACATATGGAATTCAGTATATACAAGAAGAAATCATCACATCTCTTGCAAGTTATGTACCATACAGAATAAACTTCCAAAAAATAGACACTCGAAAGTTTATACTAGTAGCTTAACAATCATTCTAGCACTTAAGATATCTTCCTCTCTCGATTAAAACAAGAGGCCGTAGATTTTAATCTTGATGGAGGTACGAGTGTTGGCGTATTTAAAATTTTATCGAAAATTTGTACATATATAAATAAATTTTACATTTTAGATTTGATCATATACTCATATAGTCATATTTGCCTCCCCTATTTGTAAAGTACTCAAGACTGATAGGTATCTGATATTCGAGGTTAGCAATGGCTAGTGACATTATCTAACTTAAGTACCTTTACCGAATAAGCAGACCAGAGAGAAAGTGTAAAATGAAAACAGAAAGTCTCATACCTGCATGCCAACATAAAGTACAAGGGAGTTCATTAGAGGTACATTGTACCAAGTTCCAGCTCGAGCGGCATCACTTAGTGGAAGAAGCATCAATTTTTGCTTCAAATCAGAAAGAAAAGAAGACCCCTGTTGCTTTGTCTACAAAAACATAGAAGGCAGCACATTTATAAGGTTTAAGACAGAGTTAAGAATGCTCTGTAGCTTCTGCAGAATCTATAGCTTCACTAGTCTTTCTACTGTCACTTATAATACCTATTAAATCGCCAGAAACTTTTTCACATGGCATATGATCGATTAGTCCCCTTCTTGGTTCCAACTCAGCAATGAAGTCCCAAGTACGTGGTTCTAGTTTTAGGAGTTTGCTAACATCCATCTCCACTGTATACACAAATGTTGGTTCCTTCTGCATCTGAGAACCATCACAAATAAATAAGCATAATAATCCTTTTTTATGATAATAAACACAAGCATATGTGTGTATCTGGGCGTGTATAGGAAAATCATAGCATAACTTGCTTAAGTACCAACCTTCCTCGCATCAAACGATTTCTGAATGATACTAAAGGCTTCTGGTGGCAACATGGAAGCCACCTACATCACAAAAATGAAATCATACAGTTTTAAAACACTAGAATCCACTAGCAATCAAGGAACACTACATAGTAAAACAAATACAAAAGTAAACATTTCAACCCATTAATTAATTTCTCTAAGTTCTTAATCAAAAAACTGAAAATGAACAAAATTAAGCCTTCTCATAGATACAGGCTATGAAAACTCATATAGCCAGATAGAAAGAAAAAAGACTCTCTCCCTATGCGTGTGTCTGCCCCTCCCTCTCTGCCCCTCCCTCTTTCTCCCCCTCTCCCTTCCTCTCTATCACACACGCATACAAACACTCGCTATACACTAATACAGTTTCTATAACATTAAAGATGAAGAATCACTTACTTTATGATAAACTATAAAAAGAGTGTTTCAGAACTATATTTATTAGTAAATAACTGGAGCTATATATATAGCTTTACATAAACAGAAATATCTAAAAATAAGCCAACGTCCCATGAACTGAGAAGACGTGGTCTATCCTAATCAAACATAAACAAACTCCTAATTTATAGGACCTTATTAGAGCATCTCCAACGCTATGCTCCTCTTAGGTATATAATCTATGTGGCATGTATTATACCTAATATCTAAAATATTATGTCACTCCAAAGGCAGCACCTGTTAGGAATAATTTTAGATCACATAAAACTAGGACGCGCTATATTTGTTGACTCTCGTGCTATTATCTATATCTGAATCCATGTCATCTCCGCTTAAAATATCCCTAACCCTAGCACTTAGCCCTAGCCCTTTTTATATATATTATTATTTATTTATACATATGACATACTACTTTAAATTATATTTTCAATATTTACAATATATTCATTAATATTATATGTATTGTTGTATTATTTTTTATTTATGAATATTAATTTTGAATAATAGTAAGTGTAAAAATATTATTTTATTATTAACCAAATTTATAAAAATACTAATATTATAATATAATAAAATATGTTTTAGTTATATGTTTTATAATATATAAATGTAAGTAATAATAATAATATATTATATTTAGATATAGCTAATGATTATAACTAATACCCGGTTGGAGTAAAAACCCTTACAGGTTCAACAAAATTTTAGATAATGACATTTTAGCTAACAGTTTTAACTCCTATCGTTGGAGATGCTCTTAGCAACTAGTGGACTACTTCAAACCTAACAAATTCTCCCCTAAACTAAACATGTAGCAGACATGTTAGTTTATCTCTGATTTACTTTTAACACCAAGTGCACTTCTGAGTTTCTGAAATTGATCCAGCTTCAATGGCTTGGTCATAATGTCCGCTACTTGATCACCAGTACCACAATATTCCATGCTAACTGCTCCATCACTTACAAGATTTTTCAGAAAGTGAAATCTTACATCAATGTGTTTACATCTTCCATTGAAAACTGGATTATTTGCCAGCTTGATAGTTGATGAATTATCACAGAATATTTTGACAGAATCACTTAGTGTACCTCTGATTTGCTTGAGAACTCGATGCATCCAAACACTTTGACAAGCACATGAGGCAGCGGCTACATACTCAGCCTCAGTAGTAGAGAGAGTTACTATAGGTTGCTTCTTAGATGCCCATGCTACTGCCCCTCCACTTAACAGGAACACATAACCTGAAGTACTCTTTCGATTATTTATGTCCCCAGCATAGTCACTATCAGTGTATGCCAATAATTCATGCGTACAACCTTTTTTATAAAAGATGCCGAGATTAGCAGTAGCTTGGATATACCTCATAATTCGTTTAGCTGCAAGCATGTGTGCCTCCATTGGATTTGACATGAATTTGCTTAGAAAACATACACTGTAATTCAAATCCGGCCTTGTTGTTGTCATATACATCAAGCATCCCACAATCTGCTTAAACAATGTAATATCTGCTTTTGCATCTTCCTCCGAATTTGAGAACTTGTTACTTCCTGGACCCATTGGATTATTTACTCCATTGCAGTTTCTTAATCCAAATATGTTAAGCACTTCTCTGGCATATTTCTCTTGACAAATCAGGATTCCATGGCTGCTCTGCAATACATCTACTCCCAAAAAATATTTCATCTCCCCCAAATCAGTCATCTCAAACTCATTTTTCATCGAGTTTTTGAAATCTTCCATCATATTCATATCATTACTTGTAAATATAAGATCATCAACATAAAGACTTACAATTAAGATTTTGTTTTTCTCCAGCTTCTTGATAAACAGGGTGTGATCTGAACAGCTTCTTTCAAAACCTTCTCTGATGAAAAACTTTTCAATTCGACGAAACCATGCCCTAGGGGCTTGTTTCAACCCATATAATGCTTTCAACAATCTGTACACCTTGTCTTCTTCTCCTTTCACCTCATAACCTTGTGGTTGTGCAATGTATACTTCTTCAGTAAGCTCCCCGTGCAAGAAGGCACTCTTGACATCAAGTTGATACAACTTCCAGCCGTTCCTTGCTGCCAAAGAAATTATCATACGTATGGTTAGAGCTGCAAACGAACCGGGTCGAGCCGAGTTTTGACCGAATCGAGTCGAGCTTTGACCTTAACGAACCGAGCCGAGCTTTGATCTTAACGAACCGAGCTGATTTCTTAACGAACCGAGCCGAGTTTTGACCGAACCGAGCCGAACTCGAGTTGTTCACGAACGGCCTCGAGCCGAACCGAGCTCGAGCTGTTCGCGAACAATTAATTTGGTTGGAAATTTTAGTAGATCACTAATATTCTAACTAGAGCCAATAACATGTTGGTGCAGTGGTTGAGCCACTGGCCTCCTTCGAAGGAGGTCAGGGGTTCGACTCCTGCGTGTGCGTGAGTTTCCTAGTTTGTATTAG
Source organism: Kitagawia praeruptora (assembly GCA_037693485.1). Classification (NCBI taxonomy): domain Eukaryota; kingdom Viridiplantae; phylum Streptophyta; class Magnoliopsida; order Apiales; family Apiaceae; genus Kitagawia; species Kitagawia praeruptora. The sequence goes on along the minus strand of CM075353.1, from coordinate 84,818,505 downwards.
GTTTCTTTATGTATTTGTATTTCTGTATTTATAATTCTGTACTAGGCCGGAGGTCCTTCAGAAACAGCCTCCCTATTGTATAGGGGCATAGTCTGCGTATATCTACCCTCCCCAGACACCACTTTGAGTGGTATTATAACTGGGTAGGTTTCGTTTCATTTCGTTTACTAATATTCTAACTAGTACTAGTAACTAGTGCTTTGTCACATATTGTTATTTCTATTTTTAAAAAAATATTTCTCGACGATCCAACCATACGGATGTCAAGATATATCTAATTTAGTGATATTCCCAAATTTTCAAAAAATAAAAAATTAATTTGGTTGGAGATCTTAGTAGATCACTACTATTCCAACTAGTACTAGTAACTAGTGCTTTGTCACAGATTGTTGTTCTATTTTTAAAAAAAATATTTCTCGACGATCCAACCGTACGGATGTCAAGATATATCTAATTTAGTGATATTCCCAAATTTTCAAAAAATAAAAAATTAATTTGGTTGGAGATCCTAGTAGATCTACTATTCTAACTAGTACTAGTAACTAGTGCTTTGTAACGGATTGTTGTTTCTATTTTTTAAAAATTATTTTTCGACGATCCAACCGTACAGATGTCAAGATATATCTAATTTAGTGATATTCCCAAATTTTCAAAAAATAAAAAATTAATTTGGTTGGAGATCTTAGTAGATCACTACTATTCCAACTAGTACTAGTAACTAGTACTTTGTCACAGATTATTGTTCTATTTTTTAAAAAAATATTTCTCGACGATCCAACCGTACGGATGTCAAGATATATCTAATTTAGTGATATTCCCAAATTTTCAAAAAATAAAAAATTAATTTGGTTGGAGATCTTAGTAGATCACTACTATTCTAACTAGTACTAGTAACTAGTGCTTTGTAACGGATTGTTGTTTTTATTTTTTAAAAATTATTTCTCGACGATCCAACCGTACAGATGTCAAGATATATCTAATTTAGTGATATTCCCAATTTTTCAAAAAATAAAAAATTAATTTGGGTCAATATCTTAGTAGATCACTACTATTGTAACTAGTACTAGTAACTAGTGTTTTGTCACGAATTGTTGTTTCTATTTTTTTTAAAAATATTTATCGACGATCCAACCGTAAGGATGTCAAGATATATCTAATTTAGTAATATTCCCAAATTTTCAAAAAATAAAAAATTAATTTGGGTCAATATCTTAGTAGATCACTACTATTGTAACTAGTACTAGTAACTAGTGTTTTGTCACGAATTGTTGTTTCTATTTTTTTAAAAAATATTTATCGACGATCCAACCGTAAGGATGTCAAGATATATCTAATTTAGTGATATTCCCAAATTTTCAAAAAATAAAAAATTAATTTGGTTGGAGATAAAAAAATAAAAAGTAAAAATTTTGATTTTTTTCGAGTTTTAACGAGCCGAGTCGAGTCGAACCGAGTTCGAGTCGAGTATCGAGTCGAGTCGAGTCGGACAACCAAAAAACTCGGCTCGACTCGATAAGCTTATCGATCATTTTTTGGTGATCGAACTCGAGTTCGTTAACGAACCGAGCCGAGTCGATCGAGTTTTTAACGAGTCGAGTCGAGTCGAGTTCGAGCTCAGCTCGGTTCGTTTGCAGCTCTACGTATGGTGTCCCATCGTGCTACTGGGGCATACACCTCATTGTAGTCTATCACTTTTTCTTGCGCGTACCCCTTTGCCACCAACCTGGCCTTACATTTGTCAATTTCTCCATTCTCGTTCAACTTTGTTCGGTAAACCCACTTAACTCCTATCACCTTTGCTCCCAATGGAGGTTTTACCAGCTTCCAAGTCTTATTCTTGTTTATTGCCTCAATTTCAAGATCCATTGCTTGCCTCCAGTTTTTATACTTAACTGCTTGGTGATAAAATAAAGGATCATTAGTGGAACTGAACAATGCAAAATTTTGTACCTCCTCGTCTGATAGACCTTCTCCACTAGTGTAGTCATTCAGGTATGATGGAGCTCTTCTTTCTCTTCTTTGCTGAGTTGGTGACACAATTGATTCATTTGAGGTGTTCCCTCCATCATCTTCATTTAGCTCTGCTTAATCTCCGTTTGAGTTTGTTTCAACTTCACTTTCCTCGTCTGGATCACATATTTCTTCATAAGCTTCACCCCAATCCAGTACATCACTTTTGACATCATCTTTTGTTTTTCCCCAATCCCAAGATTCGCTTTCATCAAAGATCACATCCCTACTAATAGATACCTCTTTAGTAAGAGGATTAAACATCTTGTATCCTTTGGATTCCTCACTGTAACCGAGAAAAACATGCCTTTGACTCCTTGCATCTAATTTCAGCCTCCTAGCAGCAGGTACATGAACATTACCAATGCATCCAAAAACCCGAATATGTTCAATGGTGGGTTTATCGCCACTCCAACATTCTTCTGGAGTCTTGTTCTTCACAGCACTAGTGGGACTTCTATTAAGTAAATAGCAAGTCCATCTCACAGCATCTGGCCAAAACATCTTAGGCATCTTCTTTTCCTCAAGCAAACATCTCACCATATTTAGAATTGTGCGATTTTTACGCTCAGCAACTCCATTTTGCTGAGGCGTATAAGCCGTGGTTAATTGTCTTCTGATGCCGTGAGTTTTGCAGAACTCTACAAATTCCTTGGAGTTAAATTCTCCTCCCCTATCTGTTCTCAGACCACATATTGTTTTACCCTTTTTCTCTACCATGACTTTGAAATTTTTGAATGTTATAAATGCTTCACTCTTCTCATTCAAAAAATAGACCCACAATTTTCTACTAAAATCATCTGTAAAAGTCAGTATGTACCTCTTCTTAGTGTAAGATGCAGGCGAGATAGGTCCACATATATCGGAGTGAATCAGCTGTAATTGTTCTTCAGCTCTCCATTTGGTTTTTCTCGGCATGACTTCTCTATGTTGTTTTCCCGACATACAGACCGTACACACTTTTCTTGGAATTTTGATACTTGGAAGCCCATGAACCATCTGCTTATTGTGTAATAATATCAGATTCTTGTAACTCAGGTGCCCATATCTTTTATGCCAAATCTCACCAGATTCTTCGACTTTTGTGTTGAAACAGGAGGATGATGACATGACAATGTTTGTGGCGACTATAAACATTCTATTTGCAGTCATTTTACTCTCCATTATGCAACCTCTGGTCGGATGGTACAACTTGCAAACCCCTTTCTTGATTAAAATAGTGATGCCTCGATCTTGTAGTTGGCCTACACTGAGGAGATTATTGCATAAATCTGGTACGAAGAACACATCACACAATATGTGAATTTGACCCGCTAACTCCACTCGAATGTTTCCCTTTCCCATTACCATTAATTTAGAGTCATTTCCAAGCTTGACCGAATGCCTAAAACTTTCATCAAATTCAGTGAACCATTCTTTCTTTCCGGACATATGATTTGAACATCCAGAATCAAGAAACCATATTCCTTCTTTCTTACTTTGTTTGACATCAACATGTGCCATCAGAAGCATCGCATCCTCATCATTCATCTCGGCATAGTGAGCTTTCTTCTCCCAACTAGGACATTCGTATTGATAATGTCCTAGATTGTGACACCTGTAGCATTCCACAACAGCTTTGTTAACATATGACCTGCCTCTGCCGCCTCTTCCACGACCCCTTATCACACCTCTGCCTCTTCCACCTCGATCTTCATGTGTGACCTTTAGAGCCTGCTCTTCCTCAGTTGAGCATTTCATTCTTTGTTCATGAATTAGAAGACTACTTTGGAGTTCATCCACAGTCAGGATATCCACATTATTTGATTCTTCGATTGAGCATACCACATAATTGAATTTTGAGACTAGAGATCGAAGAATCTTTCCTGTGATGTCAGCCTCTTTAACGTTCTCACCGCAGGATTTCATCTTTTTTGCTATGGCGAGTGTTCTTCCAAAATAAGCATTGATAGTTTCTCCTTCTTTCATCTTTAAGGTCTTAAATTCAGTCTTCAAAGCCTGAAGTTGTGCTCTCTTGACTCTTGATGACCCCTTGAACTTCTGTTTCATTGAGTCCCATATTTGCTTTGATGTTTCGTCATTCAGGATGGTATCCATGATCTCTCTATCTATAGCTTGATATAGATAATTCTTCACCTTCCTGTCCTTCAACCGTTGTTCCTCAATCAGCTTCATTTTCTTTAACTGATCTTCACTAAGCTTCTCCGATGACTTTATCTCTTCAGGAATCTCATCTATTCCATCTTCTACCAGGCTCCAGAATTCCTTCGATCGAAGAAAATTCTCCATCAACTTGGCCCAGTGTTCATAAAAGCCATCAAACTTAGGGATAGCAGGTTGTACAAACGTACTACTACCATTGCTGCTATCTGCCATGTACACCTCTCTTTCTCTCTTCTGTTTCTCTCTTAATCAGGCCCAAATTAATGGAGCTCTGATACCATATGATAAACTATAAAAAGAGTGTTTCAGAACTATATTTATTAGTAAATAACTGGAGCTATATATATAGCTTTACATAAACAGAAATATCTAAAAATAAGCCAACGTCCCATGAACTGAGAAGACGTGGTCTATCCTAATCAAACATAAACAAACTCCTAATTTATAGGACCTTATTAGCAACTAGTGGACTACTTCAAACCTAACACTTTAGAGATGACCCAAGCTTAAGAATCAACAAAAATCAAGCTAAAAAAACTTAAATTAAAAACCAAAATTTGAATTTTCAAACAAAAATGAGAAAAATACTTACTAATTTGAGCGGATTATTCGAGATAGATACGGGTTTTGAGCGGATTTGAGCCTCCATTGTAACCAGTTAACAGAAATCAAAAGCTAAGGGTTCGACCTAATTGGGTTTTGAAATGAAGGGTTTGAATTTGGGGGCTTGTAAGCAAGGGTTTGAATTTGGGGGTTGTAAACTAGGGTTCTTCAAATTAGCTAGTTTGTGAGTGATAGTCAGTTTGAGTGATAGATGAGTTTGGGCCTTTGGGGAGTGAGTTTGAGTGAGGAGCGGGAGATGGGATATGTCTGAAAGAGGGAAATGAAAAAAAAGGAATGGGGAAATGTTTACAAGGGAAAGAGGGAAAGTGGGCTGGGGAAAAATAACGGTGAAGGACAAGAATGACCTATTTTTAGAGTCAAAGTAACAAAAGTAAACAGTTCTGAAAAAATGCGTAAAAATATTCGATGGGATATGCATTTGGTAAATGGGTATCTTCGGATATGCATTTGCCAAATGCGTATCCTTTACAATTTTTTTAAAAAAAATTCTTGTATACGCAATCCCCCATGGGCCATGGGGTATTGAGATGTTACGCAGTTACCATTTGCTTATCCTGCCTTATGTCATGTCTCATGTTTGTTCTTTTTACGCAAGTTGTAGTGGGGTTAGTCATGAAATCTAGTAGTACATGGAATTAGAGTATTATGGAATGTTATGCAATTTAAAAAAGGAAGCTGTTCACTGGCATCCGGTTGCGAGTGAACTTTTAGTGAACAACAGGTTCCAGAATCGTTGGATAAACCATCCAACGGTTGGGGTTTAAAAAAAAATCCCACCGTACCGCAGAAACGCCTCTGTTTTCATATAAAAAATACTGTTTCTGCGGTACGTGTAAAACCGGTTGCCGACAACCGGTTGTCGGCAACCGGTTGCCGACAACCGGTTGTCGGCAACCGGTTGCAGGCAACCGGTTGCCGGCAACCGGTTGCCCCTGACCGCGCCCCTTATTAATATGCATGGATACTTTTAACTTTTCTAGGAACTGGTCACATCATTAATAAACAAACAAACAAGACTTACTCAGTTATAATACCACTCAAAGCCGGCAACCGGTTGCCCCTGACCGCGCCCCTTATTAATATGCATGGATACTTTTAACTTTTCTAGGAACTGGTCACATCATTAATAAACAAACAAACCAGACTTACTCAGTTATAATACCACTCAAAGTGGTGTCTGAGGAGGGTAGATGTACGCAGACCATGCCCCTATACAATAGAGAGGCTGTTTCCGAAGGACCCCCGGCCAAGTACAGAATTACAAATACAGAAATACAAATACAGAAAGGAAACCTAATACAATCTAGGAAACTCACGCACACGCAGGAGTCGAACCCTTGATAGCCCATACTTCCTTCGTCCCAAAAAACTCTTCCCATTTTTGTTGGACACGTTTGCCAACGCACACTTTTGATCGTTAATATCTTCAATTTCGTATTAGTATTAAATATAAAAACTTCACAGTATTAAAGTACTCATAAATACGAATCCAACAAGATCACTCATGACTATATTTGGTCTTATAAATTAGACGTAAATTAGTAATTTGTCTAATGTTATGAACAATCCCGACATTTCAAACGAGAAGAATAACATGAGATAGAGGGAGTATTGATTAGTGAACCGTTCCTACTACTAATTTTGAAAACTTTACTTTAAAGTAATTATAAAAATTAAACTCAAACAATTTTTTTTTTTTAGAATTAAACTTGCCAAATTCTATTTGATTTTGTGCAAACGAAAAAATAAACTTAAAACGGAATTTTTTACTTTTAGTTCTTTGCCTTTAAATAATTCATTACATATATTAAATAGATGAAATTTATAAATTCCATTTAAAGAAAAGATTTTTTTTTTGAATAAATTGCTTTCATACTCCTTTTTCAATTGTTGAGGCAATTTTTAACTTAAAATTTGGGTAAGAAACAACAAGTATATGCATATGAAGAGTGAAGACAGTTGTGCTGTGCATGGGACATTGTGCATATATTTTAATAGCTGGAACTTGGAAGATTGTAGGGTTGTAAACGAACAGAGTCGAGCTGAGTTTTGTCGAGCCGAGCCGAGTTTGCCTTTTTTTAAAAACGAGCTGAGCCGAGCCGAGTTTGACTTTTTTTTAAAACGAGCCGAGTCGAGCCGAGTTTCCTAATAAACGAGCCGAACACGAGTTTGTTCGCGAACAAATCGAGCCGAGTCGAATTCGAGCCGAGCCCGAGCCGAATCGAGTTGTTCGCTAACAAAACAAATATTTTTTTACTTAATTAAGTCAAATTAATAAAAATATTTTAATATTAATATTAATATACAATATATATTATATTAATATATATATATATATTATATTAATATACAATATATATTATATTAATATATATAATATTAATATAATATGTATATATATATATATATATATATTATATTAATAAATATATATATATTAATATATTAAATATAGATATTATATATATAATATATATTGTATATTAATATTAATATTATATATTAATATATATATACTTATATATATATATATATATATATATATATATATATATATATATATATATATATATGCCAGTGGTCAAATAGAAACCAAATTAGAATAGAAACCTAGAAACCTACACTAAATAAATTATATCTCATTCATTTTAACGGCCCCGCCAGGGGCACCTTCACAAAAAAGTCTTAAAATTCTTGGCTCCATCCAACCAAAATATATATATATATATATATATATATAAATATATATATATATATATATATATATATATATATATATACTGTTCACGTGCCACGTCATCACGTGAACAGTAATTTTTTATTTTTATTTTGGCTAGATAGATGCAAAAATTCTAAAACTTTTTTGTATTGGGGTACCCCTAGTTTGATCATTAGATTAGCTTAAAATATTTAATTTAGGTAGGTTTCTAGGTTTCTATTCTAATTTAGTTTCTATTAGAACAGGACCCTATATATATATATATATATGGGGCTACTCAAATACAAACCTCCTTACAATACAAACCTACAAACTAAACTAAATTCAATATTTGAAGCTAATCTAGTGACCAAACTAGGGGTACCCCAATACAAAAAATGTTTAAAATACTTGGCTCTATCCTACGAAAAAAAAAAAAAATCACTGTCACGCGATGACGTGGCAATGGATTTCACTGGTTAACGGTGCTTCGCACCTTCTTGTACGGCGCTTCCCGCCTTTATCATTCTAAAGTTGTAAGGAATGACAATCAATGGTAAAGGCAATAGACGATTGACGGGTGTGTCGAGGGCCTGCGGCCCTCATGACTACCTAACTCATCCGTTTACTGTCTTAAATGCTTCGCATTTCCACGACGAGTTTTTTTTTTTTTTTTTTTTTTGGATAGAGCCAAATATTTTAAACATTTTTTGTGAAGGTACCCTTGGCAGAAACCTTAGAATAAATGAAATGTAATTAATTTAGTGTTGTTTGTAGGTTTGTATTTTAAGAGTGGTTTGTATTTGATCATTTGCCTATATATATATATTGTATAGATATTAAATATTAATATAATATATATATATATATATATATATTATAACAATAATAATAATAATAATAATAATAATAATAATAATATGTATATATAATATTAATATTAATAATGTTAATATTAATATTATATATAAAATATTATTAATATTATATATATAATCTTAGCCGAGCCGATCTCGAGTCGATCCCGAACTAAATGAGTCGAGCTCGAGCCGATCTCTAGTCGATCCCGGGCTAAACAAATCGAGTTCGAGCTCGGGACCGGTTAATAAACGAGCCGAGTCGAGCCCCACTTAAACGAGCCGAGCCCGAGTTTTGTTCGCGAACGGCTCTGTTCGCTTACAGCCCTAGAAGATTGTTTTGGGGAGAGGAATACAAGTATACAACTAGTACAAATACGAGGGTACTTCAGTCCAAACAAATGAAAAATTAATTTTTCTTAATCTATGTACAAAAGTCAAATCAGCCAGTTAAACTGGGACAGAGATAGTAATAAATTGTACGTGTAAAATTTTATATATTTCAATTTCATAACAACAATTTGATACGTAAACTAATAACAAATAAAATAAAATAATAATATAATAAATATTAGAAAAAGAACCGTGCACGTTGCACGGATTATAAGCTACTATTATATAATAAGAGTAAAAAGGATAATAAAAGAGTACTACCATAAATCAAATGTTCGATTCTCAGCAACTACGTAATATTTAATAAATTTTTAGTATAGTAGACTAATGTTAAAATATGTGTGGAAAACTATCTGTATCCGTGAACCAAAATAATTGATTTTCCACTCTTTGAAAAAATCATGCGCTAATTCTTTTAGTAGAAGACATCAGTTAGTAGTCCAGTAACCTATGTACTCCCACTCCCATTGATGAGTTGTATTTTCTCGAGATATAGCAGTTGGACCTATGCACTTAGCTTCGCATTTTGTGAAATTAAATAAAAAACAAAGAATAAATATAAAATTGTACCAATTATATTTTTATGGTTAATAATTAATGTATATGAATAAATACATTTAATACATCAGTCTTGCACTTAATACATCAATTTTTCACGAAACTCAATATGATTATTCAATCATTTGAGATATTTTTATTGGTGGAAATTAATGTGAATGCAGGGGGTCCATTATTATTATTTGGGAAATTAAATTAGTGACACACAAGGACATTTAAAAAACTAAAAACAATTAAATACTGAAAATATGAAAGTATTTAATGCTTAACAACAACTCTTATGGATGTGGTTAACATTTTCCTATTTTTATATATAATGACGGAATCATGATTTTGGAACAGTCGAGATTAAAATAAAATAATATTAATTTTAGAATGGTAGTTGGGGTTTGATTCAAAGTTTGTACTGAATTTCAACCAAAAATCTAGATTTTAGAAAGAAAAAAAATTATACTAAAATTTTCGATTTAGCGAGGACTTAAGCCTAAGTTAGATTATATATATATATATATGATTTTACCCATGTTTATATACAATCTATACTATTATATAAATTCCGAAACATTAAAAGTTTGGTTGGTCGGTTGGTTGGTACATGTTGAATTTACCTAATTACCCTTACTTAATTACAGATAAAATCTTTTTTTATATTTTATCTAACTAAAATTTTTGTTTTACTAATCAATTTCCTTTTTCAGGTTAAACATGTTACCTTTAAAATTTTTGTTTTACTAATCAATTTCCTTTTTCAGGTTAAACATGTTACCTTTTCTTTTCTTTTTAATAACTAAACAGTTTCCTTTTTCAATTAAAATATAATATCTTTTATATTTTATCTAACTAAAAAGCATATTATAATTACTATTAACTAATTAATTAATTTTTTCATTCAATTTATCTTTTCTCTTTTCTCTAACTAAAATATCTCTTTTTCCAATTATATCACGAGTTACCTTTTAAAAATCTTCTTTTATATTTTATTTAACTAAAATTTCTACATTACAAATCAACCAACTTTTTCAGGTTAAATGTGTTACATTTTTTTTAATAACTAAGCAGTTTCCTTTTTCAGGTGGTACCTATTGAATTTACCTAATTACCCTTACTTAAATACAGATAAAATCTTTTTTTATATTTTATCTAACTAAAATTTTTGTTTTACTAATCAATTTCCTTTTTCAGGTTAAACATGTTACCTTTAAAATTTTTGCTTTACTAATCAATTTCCTTTTTCAGGTTAAGCATGTTACCTTTTCTTTTCTTTTTAATAACTAAGCAGTTTCCTTTTTCAGTTAAAATATAATATTTTTTATATTTTATCTAACTAAAAACCATATTATAATTACTATTAACTAATTAATTAATTTTTTCGTTCAAATTATCTTTTCTCTTTTGTCTAACTAAAATATCTCTTTTTCCAATTATATCACGAGTTACCTTTTAAAAATCTTCTTTTATATTTTATTTAACTAAAATTTTTACTTTACAAATCAACCTATTTTTAAGGTTAAACGTGTTACCTTTTTTTTCTAATAACTAAGCAGTTTCCTTTTTCAGGTAAAATATAATATCTTTTATATTTTATCTAATTAAAAAAAATTATAAATACTGTTAACTAATAAAAAAAATTTCTTTTCTCTTTTCTCTAACTAAAATACTTTTTTCCAATTATATAACGGGTTACCTTTTTCAGCCAAAACAAGTTACCTTTTTTATTTTCTCTAACTAAAACCTCTCTTTTTCAAATTATATCACGGGCGATTCTATTTAATAAAAATAAAATAAATAAAACATGTTACCTTTAAATTTAAAACTAATCTTGCAATCACTAATATAAACCCAAAAATATCACACCACATCTTACAATCATTAATAAAATATAATAAAAATTTATATACATTGTTTATAATAAGAAAACATGAGGATAATCCTTGAACATGAGTATATTACTCTCTCCGTCCCAAAAAACTTTTCCCATTTCCTTTGGACACGTTTGCCAACGCACACTTTTAATCGTTAATATCTTTAATTTCGTATTAGTATTCAATATAAAAACTTTACTGTATTAAAGTACTCATAAATACGAATTCAACAAGATCACTCATGACTATATTTGGTTTTATAGATTATACGTAAATTAGTAATTTATCTCTTTTTATGAACAGTGCCGACATATCAAACGAGAAAAAACAATATGGCACAGAGGGAGTACCATTTTAATTTAAAACAAATCTTACAATCATGAATATATACCCGAAAATATCACAACATAATTTTCAAGAAGAATATAACACCTAAAATAAATAATAAAATAATATAATTAATGGTAATTAGTCGATTGTCTTTTCACATTAACATAATAATATTAAAGATAATTAGTCGATTGCCTTTTTCACATTTAATTTTAGTTGAAGATATTACCTTTTATAAATACCTAAAAACATATCATTAATATTTCCTTTCAAATTAAAACACGTTAGCTTTTTAATTTAAACAAATCTTACAATCATTAATATATAGAGAGAATTACCAAAATGCCTATTTTTCACAAGTTTTTGTCCAAAATACTGATTTTGAAAAAAATGGCCCGAAATACCGACGGGATACGGAGAATCGTCCTCCGTATTAGCATAATACGGAACACCATCTTCCGTGTTAGCATGATACGGAACACGGTGTTCCGCAACACCCCATGATACGGAACATGGTGTTCCGCAACACCGCATGATACGGAACACGGTGTTCCGCAACACCCCATGATACGGAACACGGTGTTCCGCAACACCCCTAATATCACGGTAGACGGTGTAGCGTTTTCAATCAGTAAAAAGGGCCAGCATGGCTCCCATATGAATATTTTGGGCCATCACCCTAATATATACCTATAAATATCACACCATAATTTTTAAGAAAAATATAGCCCGAAAATATCACACCATATTTTTTAATTATTAATAAAGTATATTAAAAATCATTTACGTTGTTTATAATAAGGAAACATTTGTATAGTCTGTAAACATGAGTATATTAAATTATATCAAATTAAAATTTAAATTTTTTAAAAAAATTAATGATTATATAAAAACGTAATTGTAATATTAAATAAACTTTATAACATAATACAAGAAACCCGTGAACTACACGGGTTATAAGTTAGTTATTATATTAAAGTTGAAACATTGAAAATTTTATCGGTTTGGTTTAGGTACAATTATCTTAATTAATAAATAAAAAATAATACAATTAATGTTAAGCAACCGATTGTCTTTTATAATTAAAATACGTATCTATGCTACTATATTAAAGCCGAAATATTGAAATTTTGTCGGTTTGGTTATCCTAATTAATAAAATAAATAATAAAATCATGTAATTAATGGTAATTAGCCAATTGCCTTTTTCACATTTACTTTTAGTTGAAAATATTACAAATGGAAGATATAATTAAAGAAAGTTGTATTAGAATTGAATTTTATTTATTTTTTATTAGTATTAAAAAAATTATATCTACTATTTGGACTCTATCTTAAGATCTAGAAATCATATTTGGATGATTTTACAATCCACGCGCATAAAATTAGCTTAAATTTAGTGATGATTTAATAATTATTATTCAAATGGAAATACTCAGATTCTCAACAGAAAATATAATTACAAGTTTTTGCATTAATCCTATTCAATGTAGAAGACATACATTAATCTATTCAATGTATAAAACCTAATCATATATGATATAAATCATTGATATACACATTTTCGTATTTCAATATAAATACTTTTTTAGTTTATAACATATTAAAATATTAAAATATATTTTTTTTGTTAAAGCCAATAGTTTTCATCTAATTATTTTAAGATCTAACGGTTCATATTTATTTTGTCGTACGGAGGACCAGACTACAGATTATCAAAATTTGGATATAATCTCTCCTACACTTATTATTAGAATTGAATTTGATTGTTAGCAGAACAATTTTTAAATAATTATAAGGGTATTTTGATAATCAAAACGAATTATAAATAGAATTCGTAAATTGAATAGAACTTTCAATGTTAAAAAATCGTCAATTATCTTTTCTCTTTTGTTACTGCGTAGGTTTAATTGACAAATATTTGTTAAATCATTACTAAATTAAATATTATTTTGTTAATTTCACATGGGCTATAAAATCATTCAAATCAAATTTTAAAAATTCAAGATAGAGTATAAATATTAAATCGAATGTGTAAAATCTTATATATATATCAATTTTTAACAACAATTTTGATATGTAAATTAATAACATATAAAATCAAAAAAATTAATATAATTATAAATATTAGAAAAGGAACCGTGCGTTGCATGGGCTATAAGCTAGTTAGTATAAAAGAGATTTTATCCAAAAAATTGGTCCTTAACGACCAAACTAATATGGATGGTTAAGTCTCAAAATACAAATGAAAAAAGTTAGATTTAGAATTTTAAAAATTTATTTGATTATTAGTAAAAGTAAATTGAAATACTAAAATTTATATTTTAATAATTTAAATCAAATATAAATATGTTTTTTAATTAAAAAGAATTTTCAATGTATAAAATTGTAACTTTCTATTCTCTTTAGTTCTTGGGTAGTTCTGGTTGAATAATAATTATTAAATCATCAGTACAATAAAAATTATTTCATGAGTTTGTATTGTGATAGGTCCCGTAGAGGGTTAAGATAAGCTAGAGGGGATGGTTGAATAGCTTATCACCTTTTTAAAATTTGGAGATTGGCTTTTACGAAAATTGTTTCCTCTTTTTAAACTATGTTACTTGTTAACAAGTAAATAGAATGCGAAAAATAAAGAGCAAAAGAAATAAAGTGTCACACGGTCGATTTTAGCCTAATTCGCAATGCCCGCAAACCCTAATGGATTCGAACACCCCTACGTCCAGTCCCCGAGCTCCTCCCCGGACTTAAGATTTATTCCACTATAAAGAAACTCCTTTATAGTAGGCGGAGAAGCCTTTACAACTCCTAAACCACTATCTATTTATCTTGGAGAAATATACACACATATCCTCCTCAAAATAAATAGCAAACACACACAACAAAACTTGTCTTGGAGCGTAACTCTCCGTTACCTCCTCAAAGGCTTTGTAGTAACCCTTAATGGACTAAGTACTTCTACAACTTTGCCAATCTTGGATCTTAGGTCTTGGATCTTCCATTTTCTTCACAGTGTGAAGGCTACTAACTCCCCATTAATACGCCTAAGACTTGGGTCTTAGAACAAGAGTCATCTCACTTCACTTCACCTCACTGAAAAGATTAGAATACAAGTCCAACAAATAACCAACCAATATATAAGAGAGATTTATATAATAAGGTTGTGCAAAACTAGTATGTTACGGTACTAGCCACGGGGACGCTATTATGCGTTAAAGTAGTTGATTCGTTCTTAGTTAACGTCGAGCTCTTTACGATGCTAGTCGGAAAAACTACGAAACTTTAGTGGTGTGTGCAAGTGGTGATTAATTTGTATATAAGTATATATTCAACTCGCAAGTGCGAGGACCAAAAAAAAAGTTATTCAACTCGCAAGTGCGAGGACCGTAAAAGAATGCTATTACACGTTAACTCTTTGCGTAGTACTCCCTCTGTCCCCCTTGGTTCTTTAACTTGGGGGACGTAATTCTGGCACGGATTTTAAGGTGCATTTTGCGGATAGTTTCATAACTTATTTTTAAAATTTTCATTTTTTGTATAAAAATAAAATTGTTCTATTTTTATACAAAAAAAAAAATATTTTAAAAATAAGTTATGGAACTATACTTTTTAGGAGCCTTAAAATGCGTGTCAAGCAGTGAAAAAAACTGTAAAGAAATGAGGGGGATAGAGGGAGTAATAAATAACGACACGGGATAAGTCTCACGAATGGACTTGTCACACTAGCGATATATGCAAGACAATAAATTAATCGTGCAACAATATATATTCGTGAATGCAAGCACACAAACGTTATACTACACACCATATAAGCACATAAACATAACTCACACGTATGGAAATGTAGCTCATTATAGAATAACGATGGTCGCTATTATGCGTTAAATTAGTGCGAGAAAATATATAAACACATAAGGGGATACACAGAACAAGCAAGTAAACAAGCAAGTAAGAAACAAAAGTTCAAGTACATTAGAAAGTACTTCGGCCGAATGTAAACCAAGTGAAAGGCCGGTTGGTTTCGAAAGTCCTAAACCAAGTGCAACTAGTCTTGTTATGTTCTTGTTCAAGATATAAAGATAAGACAAGTAAGTAGCCAACTTGAACAAGGGAGACTACCAAAGGTAGTATATTCGGCCGAATATAAACAAGGGGTCTGAATATCACTACTTACTTGGTTAAAATGCTAGCTTGTGTAGTCTTGATTCTTTAAGTCCTTGTTTGAAAATTAAACATAAAATGAACAAAGGACTTGGTTACACAATACTAACACCAAACTTATCTTTTGATTTCAAAGTATCAAGTTTAAACCACTTAAGGTAAAAACAAGATGTAAGTTTTTTGTTCTTGAATCAAAAGATAGTTAAACTAACTTTTTAATCCAAACTCTCAACTTGGATTAAAGGACTTAATGGTGATTCTCAATTTAAACCTCAAGAACACACCTTACAATATGTCAAATATACACTACACGAATAAACTTGAAGAAAAAGTGTATATTAGTGATAAAATGCAAGAATGTTGAATATAAGTATTTATAAGTGTAGATCTAAATCATAAGAGCAATAAACACTAAATATTCAAGCCACCCACAATACTTCAACTATATATATTCGGTTATATATAGAAGAGCCAAGAATAAGGAGAAACCAACTTATAACCCTTGAGATTTAGAGAGAAAACAAGAGAAAAAGCTACTCCCTCCATTTTGTTTTATAGGACGTTTAAGGTTTTTGCACAAGGATTAAGGAGTGTCATTATTGAGGTATAATATTGTTACATTTCCTAATTTACCCCTAATTTTCTTGGTTTTCTCTTGTTATTATCCGTGCACATTTACTACGAGTAGTATTGAAAGTCCATCAACTTTTCATTTTCACAAATACAACACATTCCCTCTTTTGTTTAATTTCAATTCCCTCTAAAAATACATTCCCTCCTTTGTTTAATTTCAATTCCCTCTAAAAATTTCAATGTACTCTGAGTTAAATTTTTAATCTCCCTCCATTTTTATACATCACTCACAGTATATATATAAGAGCTTTCACAGGTGAAAATCACATGGAAGAGCACAAGAGAAGAAAAATACATTACTATGGATACTAATTACTCCCTCCGTCCCAAATTATTTGATATGAATCAATTTGCACAAATTTTAAGAAAAAAGGGGTAAAGTTAGATGAAAAGTGGGTAAAGTAGTGGGACCTATCAATATTTAATAATAGATTTGAGATAGTGGATGAAAGTAGTGGGTCTAATAGTGTTTATAGTATTTGTTTAATGAAAAAGGAATAAAGTTAGTGGGTGTAATAGTGAAAAGTAGTGTTCAAAAATAGTAAGTATACTAGGTTCATTAGTTTTGGGACGTCCCAAAAGGAATGTGTGTCAATATTTTTGGGACGGATGGAGTATAATATTGATCTTAATAAATCATTATATTCTTATGAAGATATCTCAATGTATCAAGAGGAAATTTTAACATATACACCGTTGGAGATTGAAAGTTCTACTACAGGTAATTTGTATATTTGTTTTGTAAATTACGTGTTTTTAACAAAGTTATTGTATGATTTGTTTGCTCTTTTTATGTTTTTGTAAATGTAGAGAAACAAGTTTCTACTCAGCATGGGACTACAAATGAACATCTTTCTCATAGTTCTTGTGAACAGTTTTCTCCCGAAAGTAAGTTTTCAACTTTTTTATGAATAAACATTTGTAAAAAAAAAATTAGCAAGAAATATAATAATAATAATAATAATAATAATAATAATAATAATAATAATAATAATAATAATAATAATAATAATAATTGTATATAAAATTTACATATTAAATTCGTTATATGAAATTATTTACTTCAAATTATTTTTCGAAAATACATGTACATTTAATTGTTTTAATTTTAATTTAAAATATTATATAATTCATCATATATAGAAGCATGCATGTCAACCTTTAAAATTCTATGACGTTGGACTCATTTTACTAGCTAGGGTTAAGTATCAAAGTAGTCACTGAAGTGAAAGTCATGTATCAAAAGTTTCACTCTAGTTATCGGGGTATCATTTGTACCACTTAAGTAATCGATAATGACAAGCCGTTAGTCAACATCAGTTGACCATGACGGAAAACGTTACAATAGAGTCGTGGAAGGGGTTAAGTATCAAAGCGGCCACTGAAGTGAACGTTATATATCAAAATCTTCACTCTAGTTATCAGGGTCTCTATTTCATCACTTAAAAAATAAAAAATAAAAATAAAATATAAGAGAAAAAATTATTATAAAGATTTATTTAATTATATTTGAATTTATTTTAAACTAATTTATGAGCATTATATGTGTTTTATAAAATAATGTAAATAATTAATGAATTCGAATCTACCTTTTCTTATAAATGAACATTCGAATTATTAAAAAAATTTGATAAAATATAAAAGTGGTATCATATTTTGTTTGAATAAATGAATCTGAATGAAATTCAACTTCGTTTGATAACTATTAGTGTCAGGGACCCCAAATTGGATCCCAAAAAATATTCTCAAATTATGTGGCATGGATAAAAAATTTCATTCATTAATGAACAATTGTATTTAATGGGTATCCAGTTAATTTTCTAAGAATCGCGTTTTAAAATTTCTCGACGACACGAATATTAAAATTCTCCGAAAATGAATGGTAACCTGCATATAGGAGAACTAAAAACTACTTGCATGGAGTCCATTTTATTTAATTATGATATAATCAATCAGAAGGTAACACGTGTAATTTGGAAAATATTTTGCGATCCAAATTAGGATCTCTAGCATTTTTCTTATTTTTTTACAAATCCAATTATTTTCAGCTATATTTTGACAGTCTACATATTTAACTAAAATTACGAACAAGCCTCTGAAATTTAAGTAATTCTTCCATATATTAAAAAAAAACATCAATGATGAAATAGAGATCCGATAACTAGAGTGAAGATTTTGATATATGGTTTTCACTTTAGTGACCACTTTGATATTTAATTCTAACGTTTTCCGTTGGTCAACGGGTCAACACTAACGGAGTGTCATTATCGGTTACTTAAGTGGTACAAATGATACCCCGATAACTAGAGTGAAACTTTTGATACATGGCCTTCACTTCAGTGACCACTTTGATACTTAACCCTTACTAGCTATGTCCAAACCCCCACCCCAATGCTATGTTTGCGGTTTCACTTGTTCATTCCCGTGCATGCACTAAAGTAAAAATGGATCACAAATTTTAATAGTTTAGGAATGATGTATTTTTTGAATATTTTTTAACATTTTTGGAATGTTTTGTTTTTAAAGATTTCACTTTTTAAATATTTTTGGAATATTTTATTATTTATATTCTAGCTGATTTTTATTGTGACATGTAGAGATGATTTCACAAATGAAGAATTTATGTCTCAAAATCAAAATGAGAACATCTCAATCATATTTGATATGAGTGAACTTTCATCGTCACAGAGTAATATAAAGTTTTTTTTGTTCTTTTCTAAATTAGTATTTTTCTTATTTTTTTAATCTTAATACACTTAAGTTTATATATACTGTAGGAGTATACGGGAGACATCTGTGTTAATGAGACGTTTGAGTTTTTCGAGATGCATGGAGATTTTAAAAATAAAAGAATAAATAAGGGTAATTCTGGTAAAGGGTTATTCATGTTCTCTTGAAAAGTGAGAACGACTTATATTTTCAAAAATATATTAACTTCTTAAACGACCTATAAAACAAAATAGAGGGAGTAGTAAACAAGCCAAAAACAAACAAAAAAGGTCACCGGAAAAATCATCAGAAAATGGCTGGAATAAAGGTTTTAAGGTCAGATTTTTGGAGTCTCAAAAGGTCACTTATAAACTGTTAAAACAAGGTCCTAAGACCACAAGAAGGTTGGTGACCAAAGGTGTGTGTTAAGTAGCAAGAATGATGAAGAAAATAAGCCTAAATGGTGTTAGATCTTGAAATATTTTAGGCAAGAAGCATAGAAACGTTTTTGAGCTTTTGGATACTGGAAAGAGAGTGTTTCTAAGCTAATTTCACCAACATGTTTTTGTCTCTCGGGGGCTTAGGAAATGAGGGGGGTTAAAGGGGTATTTATAGCGTAAATTTAGGTATTTTAGCTTTAAATAAATAGGTAAAAGGCACATGGGTTAAAGGAAAGTGTTGGGAAGCTTCCTTGAGTCATAGAAGCTGTGCATAATTCAAATTTGCTGACTTGGATGTACTTAGGTGTCATTTCCTTTGCCAAAACGATTAAAAACCATAAAACGCACGTACCGACGAGACGAAATGGGTTTAATCGTAATAAATTGAAAAATCATTCAATAATTATGAAAATTTGGGAATCCCCTATAAATAGTCCCATGGGAAAGTGGTAAAAATTTCACCTTGAAAAACGTTGACCAACTATGACTTTTAAGCGATCGATAAATCAATTACGTATCGATTTAAGGGGTCCCGGAAAAAGTCATCCAAAAAACTTATTCTAGCATGTCCTATGGAGAAAATAAGGACATATCCAAAGTTTCAAGTCAAAAAGATATGCATAAGTTTTTTTACAAATTTTTCGAATGTTAAAATGGCCTTCCGGAACGACCGAAAAATTCTTTTACCTTTACCGATAACTTAGATAAAAGTTTTGACTTAATAAATATTCAAACATAACATTCCTTATGAAATAATTACTACGAGGTCCAAGGAGTATTTAAGTTTCAATTTAAAAAGATTTTATCCGAATAAATAAGGATTTATGGGTTTTTTGGAATAAAATCTGTTTTTGGTCTTTTGACATGGTTTTTGGCAAGGCAAGTTGATTATAAAAATCAAAAAAATATATACCAAGAATATTTGAGGATAAAACATTTAAGAACAACACTCTTTTGAATAGTTTGACCAGTTTGACTCGTAAAAGCATTGTTTGAAATTTCTTGATATTTGTGCCTTTAGCCGATGCCTAAAAATCTTTTGACAAAAGACCTAGGATATAAAATACCATAAACTTGATATTTTCATCCTAACTTGATATCAATAATATGTCGGAAAACATTTTGGGTTCGGTTTGATCAGTTTGACTTGATACCGGAAAATGTCGTCTCTTAGGGAGGATTCTAAATGCAATCTTAAATCTAATTTTATTTCAATTTTATTTTGACAAATTCCAAAATCTAAAGAGCGAAAGCACTGACCCTGTCATATTGGCTGTAAAATCATCCAAATCCGAATATTAAATTTCAAGATTCATCCCAAATAATAAAATGAGACTCTAAAATCTAAAAAAATAGTTTTTTAATTCATTTTAACTCCAATTTGATTTTTTTTTTCTAATTCTTTGAAATTTACAAACTTTTTATTTGATCCAATCTATCAATTTGCACTATTATATTAAATTCGAACATTAAAAGGAAAAATGTTAGGTAACCAAACAAAATTTACAAAAATATCTTCAAATGCCATATGACTTTTTACTATTGGTTGACTTTTTACTTCAAATAAAGTATGATAAGAGATATAATGTAATATAAATATAAGAATTATAAACAATATAATTAATACATATTTAATCAAAAATATACTGGTATAATAAAATTTATATGATAATTGAATATATAGATAAATAAAACTACGAAAATTGAAAAAACAGAATAATATAAATAATATAAACTAAAATTTTATTTACTCAAAAGTTAAAACTAAAAAGAAAATAAATTAAATTAAAATGACGTGATTTATCTAAAAAGATTTTTAAAGGAAAGTCGAAAAGTAATGTAGTATAGTGGTTATGAGGTTGGTGGCTCGACTCCGAAAACTAGCACAAATTATTTCATTTTTTTACATAAATTATATATAAAGGGGTGGTACTATTGTTATTTTCAAAAAATGAGGTGAAATAGTACTTTAACAACCATTTTATTGACACTTTTTGCATTTGTGTTGAGATTTAATATATAGTTTAAATAAAAAAAGAGAGATAAAAGGAGATGGTGTGGTTTATCTAATAAAGTTTTTAAAATATATTCAAAACTAAGTGTAGTATAATGGTTATGGCGTGAGTTTAAGAGAGTATGGTCAGGGGTTCAACTCCCAACACTAATAAAATTTTAACTAATTTTTACACAAATATTAAAAGGGTGACATTTTTGTTAATTTTCAATAAATAGGGGTAAAACAGTTATTTCACAATAAATAAAATTACACTTTTTTTCCTTGTGTTGATCTTTAATATATAGTAATAGATAGATAATAATCTATTATTATTTCAACTTATTATGAATAAAATATATTATTTCAGTATGAAAATAAAAAATGTAAAATTTTGTTACAAATAAAAGCGCGCGTGCGCGCACATACACGCGCGCGCGCGCGCACACACACAGATATATATATATATATATATATATATATATATATATATATATATATATATATATATATATATAGGATTATGATCAAATACAAATTTTTCTTAAATACAATTTTTTTTTGTTCAACACATTTATAACTTCGCTTCAATATCAGTTATCAAATAATAATTAAAATTTTATTGAATACATATAATTTAATTCTTCAATATCTTTATGTGGTTCACCAACACCAAAATATAGTATAAAAATATGAAATTTTGTTTGTTTAATATAGAGTGTGTTGAACCGAGGTTAAAAATTTGTTGAATAAATATTATATAATTCTCAACTATCCTTCTGTGTTCAACAATACCAAACTAGGGTATAAAAATATGAAATATTATTAAATTAATACGATTTCTTTAATGAAATTATTTTATATACGATCTGAAATAAACCAACAAAGATAGATGCGAATATAAAATTAGTGAAAATCATATAGCAAAGTGTCATGTATAGAACTAGCAAACTTAAGTTCATGAATATGCTAACATATTTTAATTCACTTCGTGCAAAATTGCATTTTATAGACTTTGAATCTACGTATTTATGATTTATGTGTCACATCCACGTTGATGATAATTGTTATATTTATTGATTACTACAAAACATTAGATTTATTGTTAATGTTAGAATATGCCTTGAATCTGTAATGCCCTAAATGCTGGTAAATTAGTTAATATTATGAAAATTAGTTAATATTATATATTTATACAATCCTGATTAATTTTAGTTTACAATAGTAATTTATTATAAATTATTTTGAAACTAAAAAATATGTAATATGTTGAGTATGAATATACGACCAAAACAATACAGGGGGTGAATGGATTGTTTACTTTTTCTCGCTTTTCTGGTGAATGATTGTAAGTAGCAGAATATGTGTTTTGTGTTTAACAAATAATCTAAGTGCGGAATAAAATACAAGAACACAATATTCACTTTAATCTAATATATTATTAGATCAAGAATTTGCTACAACCTGTGAACACAAATGTTAGTGTTCTCAGCTTCTTCTCTTAGAGAGATATGTCTATATTCGTTCGCTCTCTTCTATTTCAACTAAAGAACTGAGGCTATATACTCATAGAACATGTGTATAGCCCACTTGTTACAAATATGGAAACAAACAATTTTGCCTTCTTTTCTGTCTATCCATTTTGGTACAAATTTGAGCATCTTAAAGTACAGTCTAATTTTCAACTCTGCTCAGATCCACTTCTTTAGCCGATTCTCTTCATATCCCTCCAAGCTTTTTGTAGACTTTCCAAGTACAAACAACAATATACAGACTGTTGTTGTACTGGTTTGATGATTCTCTGTCTTGCAAATCTTCAGTAGTTTGTCTTCAGAATTTCATTCGATAAGTGACTAAGTGCTAGATTCGAAAACTAGAATTGTATAAATCGACAACTCTAAGTTCTCTAACTAGCTTCTCTTGACATGCCGAATCACTTCTCGAACTGCTCTTTATCACAGTTATCCTTGAGATGTCGAATACTGATTTTGCCTTTGAAGTCCTTGAGTTATCGAATACCTTATAACTCCTTGAGATGTCGAATGCCTTATAACTCATTGAGATGTCGAATGCCTTATACCTCATTGAGATATCAAATGCCTTATACCTCCTAGAGATGTCGAATGCCTTATACCTCATTGAGATATCGAATGCCTTATACCTCCTTGAGATGTCGAATGCCTTATAACTCCTTGAGATGTCGAATGCAACTTTGACTTGTTGACTCTTAGAGATATCGAACATTGATTCTGACATATCGAATGGCTTGAGATCTCGAACTCCTGACTTCTTTAACTGTGAAGACTACTTCTCGAATAGTGTACTTAGACATATTTTCAGTTTCAACCTCCAAGTGTGTTTATTTCTTCAGTCTTGTTTTCCAGCTTGAGGCATGATCTTACAATCTTCTTTCAAGCATTATTATGTGACATAATTTGTACAGTTACACAGATAAAAATTGATGCCCTTTACTAGTACAAAATACAAGAGAGAATCTATCAAAAGGTTGGTTCCCAAGTTAAGGGGTCATGTAAGTAATGCAGAGCATTACAAATAATTAGGCTTATTATTAGATGTATGCGGGCATGCCTTTATGACTAACATAATATATGGATGTGTTAAATTAAGTAACTATTAAATTTAAATTAGAGTTGTTAACTAATCATGGTTGGCATAATAGGAATGAAATGTTAAATAAGGAAAACTTTTAAAAGAATATGATTGATCTTTAATTTAGGAGTGGTTTCTGATTGGTCCTAAAATAATTAGGAGTATAATTTTTCGATTGGTTAACTATATATTAACTACTTCTTTTCTGAAATTGAAGGCAGACTGGTTAAAATTTAATAGAAGGAAAGTTGAAAAATAATTAAATTATATCAATCGATTAATTATATTATATACTAAAAAATTGTATTGATTAACTCATGATTAACTTGTATGTGGTTAATACCTTGGTTAAAATTTAATAGAAGAAAAGTTGAAGAATAAATATTATTGGTCTAAAATTTAGGGATGACCTCTAATTAGTCCTAAAATAATTTGTCTTTTCTGATTGGTTAACTGCATACTGTGGTAGATGTAATAAGAGATATTTACAAAACTACCTAACTTTTTGAAAGTATTTACAAAAATACGGTTTTTTGATTTCAAATGTTGCAAAACTGGTACCATAAGTGGAAAATATTGCAAATAAGCTTAAAATACAGGTAAAAAAAGATTGCAAAAATTGCCGGAAAAAAAAAAAGATTCCAAAAATTGCAAATCGTATTTTTGAAAAAATCTATTGCTAGTTTTGAAAATTACCCTTATAATAAAGGATTAGGGCTGTAAATGAACCGATACACTCGTGAACGGTTCGGTGTTCGATTCGAAAAAAGTTCGGTTCGAGTTCGGTTCGATTTACAAACGAGTCGATCTTAAACATGATTTTAAGGATCGATTTATAAACGAGCTGAACTTGATCACAGTAAAGTTCGACTCGATAGCTCGCGAACAAGTTCGATTAACGTGCTCGTGAACATAGCTCGTGAACATGCTCGTAAACATAGTTCATGAACATGTTCGTGAATAAGTTCGATAATTGAGCTCGTCAACATGCTCGGTATACGAGTTCATTAGCGGTTCATAAACAAATTCGATAAATAATCTCCTATATGTTGGTGCAAGCTTCAAATTTTTAAATGATTAAGTTTTAATAACTTAAGTTTATTTATATCAAATAATTACATTTCTTTGCCCTTTATTTTTAAATCAAACTTTGTTTGTTTTTTGAAACTAGAGATGTGAGAATTTTATTGGTTGATGATTTTTTATTATTTGTAGTGCTGAGACAAAATTTTAATTATTTAATTTTGGACTTTTTATTTTTTCGAAAGTAAAAGTTCGTGAGTAAACTCATGAGACATGTTCGTGAGCTGTTCGTGAACTGTTCGCGAACAACATTTTATCTTAACGAACCGAGCTCAAACACATTATTTGGCTCGATTCAAGTTCGAGTTCGAGTTCGAGTTCGATAATTTCTTAACAAACGAGCCATGAACATTTTAGAGTTCGGCTCGGCTCGGCTCATTTACACCCCTATAAAGGATGTAATTTGTAGTTTTTACAAAAATTAGATCAAAGTTAAGTAATTAAATAGCAAAAAAGCAAATAAAAGCTGTGTGCCTAAGCGCTTTTCACTCCTTCGATCCAATACTTTCTTTCGCACCGAACCTGTTTGATTAAATGCCTAACTGAAAATTTGTCTTGAATGTTTGTAAGCTCTTTACTGAATATTTGTCTTGCATATTTGCAAGTTTGTTGTCTTGCATATTTGCAAGTTCTTTGTCTTGTCAATATGACAAGGGTTTCCGTCTTTGTCCTAGAATTATAAGTGTCACAGTATGAATATTTTAAGTTGGAATTGCCAAGGTATGGGGCCACCTTGGAAGCTGCAGTTTCTTCAAGATGTCATTCGTCAACAACGGCCTGCATTAGTTTTTCTTTGTGAGACGTTGAGCAATCAAAAAAAGATGGAATGGGTAAGAACTCGTATCGGGTTTCAAGGAATGGTAGTTGTGGAAGCTAAAGGGAGAAGTGGAGGTTTATCTATGCTATGGAAAAGTCAGGACCAGGTTCAATTACTAAGTGCTTCAGACAACCACATTGATGTAACTATCTCAGTAGACGGGGTGCAGCCATGGCGTCTAACGGGATTTTATGGGGAGCCTGACAGAAGTAAGAGGAGAAGAACGTGGGAGCTCTTGAGAAACTTATCTAGAGATTCTAATTTGCCGTGGTGTACCATTGGAGACATGAATAACATTACGGAGCAATCTGACAAGAAGGGTGGGGCTGCTTACCCTCAATGGTTGGTAGATGGATTTAATGAAACATTGGAGGAGACCGGGTTAAAAGACATGGATTTACATGGCCATGAGTATACTTGGGAGAGAGGGAGAGGTACGGATGCCTGGTTAGAAATTCGTCTTGATCGAGCAATGGCAACAGATACATGGTTGGATTTGTTTCCTGATGCAAAGCTTTATAATTTGGAAGGGTCAGCTTCAGATCACAGTGCCATTTTCCTTGATATAGTGCGTAGGAGCTCGAGAAAAAAGAAGAAGTTCTTTAGATTCGAGAATGCGTGGTTGACAGAGCCACTTTGTAGTACCATTGTTCGTGACAATTGGGAAGCTAATGCACATTCAAGTATTCAACAGAAAATCCAGCATTGTGCAGAAAATCTGAACGAATGGGGAAGGGAAATAACAGGCTGTTTCAATAACAGAATCCGTGAGTGTCATCAGAAGTTGAAACTGCTTCGTAGAAGACGTGACACCCAGTCTATACAAGATTATAATGACACAAAAAAACAGCTCTATTTGATCCTTGATCAAAAGGAGATTTTTTGGCGTCAACGGTCTAAGCAGCTTTGGCTTAATGCTGGGGATAAAAACACAAAGTATTTTCATGCAGCATGTAATAAAAGACAAAGGACAAATCGAATTGTTAAACTCAAAGATGCGTCAGGTGAGTGGTTAGATTGGCAGAATGGATTGGATAATCTAATTCAGTCTTTTTATTCGAATCTGTTTACGGCTACACAAGTAGATTATGAAGAGGTCGTACAGTGTGTGCCTCAGACTCTATCTAACGATCATAACAGTGATTTGAACAAAGAGGTGACAAGAGAGGAAGTGAAGTTTGCCATTTTTCAGATGCATCCCGATAAAGCTCCGGGACCGGATGGGATGACACCTGCATTTTTCCAAAAACATTGGCACATAGTTGGGGAGGATGTTTATGAGCTAATAAAACATTTTTTCGCTACAGGGGAATTATTGGAGGGCCTGAACGAAACTAACATCGTGTTAATCCCGAAAAAGAAAAATCCTACGGTGGTTGGAGATTTGAGACCGATAGCTCTTTGTAATGTTCTCATGAAAATAATTACCAAGGTAATGGCAAATAGGATGAAAGGTTTGCTCAATGATGTGGTGTCAGAAACGCAAAGTGCTTTTCTTCCTGGTCGTCTCATTTCTGACAATGTCATGATCTCGTACGAAATTATGCACTACTTAAAAGGGAAGAGAACTGGTAAAGATGGGTATATGGCCTTGAAGCTTGATATGAGCAAGGCTTATGACCGCATAGAATGGGATTTCTTGAGAGCTATTTTACTTAAAATGGGATTTTCTCAATGGTGGGTTCACTTAGTCCTCAAATGTGTTACCACGGTCGTATATTCAATCAACCATGGTGGATACGAAATGGGTCCGATTAAGCCTTCTCGAGGTCTCAGACAGGGTGACCCTTTGTCCCCCTATTTATTCATCATCTGTGCAGAAGGGTTGTCCTCGCTTTTAAGAAAGTATGAATCTAATAAATGGATTCACGGGATCAAAATTTGCAGGAAGGCGCCTTTAGTAAACCATATGTTGTTTGTTGATGATTCCTATTTATTTTGTAAAGCAAATCCTGAGGAAGCTTTGAAAGTACAGGAGTTGCTAGGGATCTATGAACGTGCTTCAGGTCAGCAAGTGAACAAAGAAAAATCTTCAGTGTTTTATAGCACAAATGTTATGCAATACAATAAGCAGCTAGTGGGTCAAATCTTACAAATGCCTGAAGCGAATGAACAATCAACTTATCTTGGTTTACCAAACATTATTGGCAGAAACAAATCAGCTCTCTTGGGGTACTTAAAAGACAATGTTAACTCGAAAATAAGAGCTTGGGATGGTAGTTATCTTTCGCGTTCTGGCAAGGAGATATTAGTGAAACAAGTGGCACAAACAATGCCGACTTATGCAATGAATGTCTTCCTGCTACCTCTGGAAATCACAAGGAATATAGAACATTGCTTAACCAAATTCTGGTGGAATTCGGCCCAGGCAAACAGCTCGAAGATTAATTGGATGAGCTGGGATAGGTTATCAACTCACAAGAACGCTGGAGGCATGGGATTTAGGAACTTTCGCGATTTTAACATCGCAATGCTGGGTAAACAATTGTGGAGACTGATCATGAACCCTACCAGTCTTGTAACGAGAATGTATAAAGCAAGATACTTTGCTAATGAGGACTTGCTTCAATCTGCTCTTGGCCATAATCCCAGCTTCATATGGAGAAGCTTACTAGCAGCAAAGCAACTTCTGCTTGATGGAATTCGGTGGAGGGTTGGTGATGGATCAAAAATTCAGATTCTTGGTCAGCCATGGCTCTTAACAAAAGAGAACCCTTATATCTCATCTGATAAGGAACCTCTGCAGAATAGCGTAGTGGCATCCCTCTTTTGTACGGACAAGAAGGAATGGGATTTGGAGGTGGTCTCAGACGTCCTCAACGAAAGAGACAAAGCAGCTGTTCTGGCTATTCCGTTAACTGAATGGAACCATGATGACAGTTTATTCTGGTTTCTGGAAGACTCAGGAATTTATTCGGTAAAATCTGCTTACCGTCTTTTGCAATCTCAGAAGGGAGTGTGGAATGCACAGGAAAATAATATAGTTTGGAAAACTCTATGGAACATAAAAGCTCCACCAAAAACCTTAAATCTAGTCTGGAGAGCGCTTACAGGTTGCCTACCAACGTTAATCCAGCTCCAGCAAAAACGTGTACCTGTACACACTTTGTGCCCGATTTGTCAAGAAACAGATGAATCCATAGTGCACAACTTAGTGACATGTCAAGTTGCTCGACTTTGTTGGGCAGTTGTATTGCCAGATATTCAGGTTCACGAATTTACATGCTTTAGATCATGGCTAGCTTGCATTTTCGACAAGGTTGATGAAAGCAAATATGCTGAAATCATCACTTTATGTTGGTCAATCTGGAGAGCAAGAAACGATCTCATCTGGAATCAAAAAACCACAAAAATTCTCAGAATTGTTGCAGCAGCAAGGCAGTATCTTGCACAATGGAAAGTAACCCAAGGTAGGTCTTTTATGACCCCTCTTCATCCTCATATTCAAGGAGATGGAGCAACGAAATGGGTTAAGCCCCAGCCAAATATAGTCAAGGTATCAGTTGATGCAGCGGTTTTTGAAGATCGAGGTGGTGTTGGTTGTGGAATGGTTGCCAGAAACTCGAATGGTGAATTGATTGAAGCTACGACAATGTTTCATCCCAACCTTGTGTCTCCCAATGTAGCAGAAGCCATGGCGGTCAAGGAAGCTTTGAGTTGGATGGACCGTCAAGGATGGCATGAGGCTATCATTGAAACTGATTGTTTAGTCGTAGTGCAAGCAATCAGAAGTGGTGTGCCTATGAGATCATACTTCGGTTTGATTATTGAAGAATGTCGATGCATACTACAACGCTTGAACAAAATTGTTTTGTTATTTGTAAAACGATCTGCTAATGTGGTCGCCCACCATTTGGCTAGGGAATCATATTATCTGTCAGGTCGTAGCTTTGATAGGAGCTCTGTTCCTAGCTTCATTCAAAAGTGTATTGTTATGGATTTGGGTTATTAATATATTCTAAGCTTTTTGTCAAAAAAAAAAAAAAAATAGCAAAAAAGCAAACATGCTTCTCTGAAATTGATTTTCGTGGAATCTTTTAACGGCCATGGAAGGAGGAGGAACTAGTCTATCGGAGCTATACCAATCCTCTAAGAAGTTGTTAATGAAATCCAGAGATGGCCTGGAACGCCTCGAGCGTCTGGAATATTCTTCCACTTCCGCCGGCGACTCACCGGAGCTTTCTTATTCCGTTCAACGAGATGTCTCTCAGATCCACACTCTTTGCGCCAATATGGATCTCCTTTGGCGCTCCGTCGCTAACAAACCTCAGCGCGATCTCTGGAAAAGGTCTCTTTTATTCACTTTTCATTTATTATATGTGAATTATTTAGCGTAATCGAATTTTGTCATCTTATGAAGCTTCAATTGCCAACATTAAGTTCGTAATTAGCTTGTAATTTCTGTTTTCATCTATGTTTATGACTTGCGCGTGTTTGTAAATTAATTTTGTTATGTGTATGTCGTAAATTAATTTTGTTAGAATGATGCTAACTTTGTGAAACTTGATCTGGCTACTTATGCTATATAAGAGTATTTACTAGTGTGTAGGAATATTTTCACATATCCATGTTTGAGAAGCCTATCGGAGTTTGGACCGAACAATAGTGTGGATGTACTTTCTGGCTATTTATCGCTGTTTTTATAGAGTTACTCAGTTACATAATGGAATTTGTTTTTACTGACTTGTTTGGTTGTATGTTTGTTTAAATAGGAAAGTGGAGCAAGTGGCTGAAGAGGCGGACTCCTTGAAAGACAGTCTGGACAAATACTTTCAACGACATCAAAGGCGGATGCAAGAAGCTCAAGACAGGGCAGCGTTGTTGGGAAGAGCATATGTAGCCTCTCCCTTGCTGTAGATTTATATTGTAGAATATTTTTTTTGCATCTTCTTAAATTTTGGATTCCAATGTAATTGCATGGTAATGTTACAGAATGGGGAATCATCACATGTTTTGAGAATTTTTGATGAGGAAGCACAAGCAATGCAGTCTGCTCGTAATTCTTCAAGGATGCTGGAAGAAGCTAATGCAACTGGAGTAGCTATTCTCTCCAAATATGCTGAACAAAGAGATCGTTTGAAGGTAGGCATATTGAGTTTTACTTTGCAAATCCTATTTATGAAATAATCATCCTGCCACATGTAGTGCAAAATCACAAGTAAGTCGTCCTAATTAATCACAAGTAAAGGCCATTTGGCAAGGCTATAAGTAGCCACATGAAGATTTCTCGATTCGATTTAACATATGTACTGTATAGATGCTTGGTCGCTAGCAGTGTTATATACAATGAAGAAGAGAGTTGTAATATTATCATATCCTTATGAGTGGTTACCCACCTGAATTAGTCGATGATGCACGCCCTCATTCCCCATTGACTGTATAAAGGGTTTTATCATTTATGTTATGACTTAAATCTGTCAGGTAAACATGATGGACTTTTCATCTTCCAATAAATCGAACATCAAAAGTGTCATTTTTTAAATGTAACACATGTCTAGCGTCCCTCTGTTCGGTTGAATTCGAATGGTTATATCCTCCATAGTGAGACCTTGGACCTGTGACACTCCTGGCCTCATCTCAATTCACACTCCTGATTTTTATGGTTCTCACTTGCAGCCATGAAAATGCAGGCAGGTGGCAGCTGCACATGTTGTTGAAGCCTCCTTACTTTTTGTCTAATATTTAACTAGCACTACCTTAAGACGCACATATGATGTGTCTATTGTATATCAGAATATATCCCCCCCCCCCCACACACACACACATCTACATGCATACTTGCAAGATAATTATCAGGCAAAATGTGTTGGATGGCTGGGAGACGGACCTTCACTTGTATTATAGTATAACATTTGGCTTCAGCGTGTTTCAAGTGGATTTGTTTGATATATGTATTGCTATATCTTAAAAAATCTATTAGAATCTAGTCTAAACTTCAGTATGAGATTTTTCCCATATCCGCCACTTGTAATCAGCATAGAGAGTAATTGACGGTTACAGTGAAGGAACTAGTATTTCACATAATCACATTATACATCAATTTTTTCTTATTTAACACATTGAATAACTTCACATGAATGCAGAAAGGTTTGTATGTATAATTTCATAACTGCCACTGAATAATTTCACATCTACCTGATATACTTTTATGCACTCAATAGAACTTCATATGAATGCAGAAAGCTCAACGGAAAGCATTGGATGTTCTCAACACATTGGGGCTATCAAATTCTGTTTTAAGGCTTATAGAGAGGCGAAATCGTGTTGACCAGTGGATTAAATATGCAGGCATGGCCTTGACAATCATTGTACTAATTGCATTCTGGAGGTGGACACGATGATTGAGTTTCAGTCTGTTTCTAGTTTAAATAGATTCGCTAGTCACTCGCCTCTCTGGATTTTTCTTTATTCAGAAAGGAGGATTTTAAAAATCCACAACATTCATATGAAGTGCATCATAGCATTTGGTATCTGGTTTGGATTACATTAGCTTTTGAAACTACACAAATACATATTAGGCACCCTGGAGCCTGTGAACTTTGTCAATCAGCCTTACCTGAGGGTTGCGGGGAGAACTGTGCATGTCAGATTGGGATCAATTCTGATCTTCACGGATTCTGAATCTTAATTTTGCAAATAGTCAAATCTGTATAGTTATGATTTCCCGGACTTCCAGGTTCCAATAGCCTAACTGCCAATGTACAGAGTTCCGATTTTCTTTTCTGCTTTGTATGTTACGGATCAATTAAAGGTGTATTCATGAGATATAAGCACCTAATAAGAGTACTGTTGCAAAAAAAAAAAAAAAATAAGAGTACTGTTGTATACTTGTATTTTGAATCAGAACCTGTTTCAAACCCTTTTCAAATAATCTGTAATACCTTTGCTTTTATTGTTTTTTTGTTAAGCAAAAGATTTTCCATTGTCATGCTCAGTCCAGGGCCAAGCCTCTGATGGAAAATCAACCGCAGAGAAGCTATTTTTGTTTCTTGAATTTGATTTCTCTAGTGTCTTGAACAATTTTAAGTTGTTTCTTTTATGTTACAACTGCAATTCCTGTTCCTATACTTGGAGCAGAATGGTATGAGAGAATTTGTCATACCGAAAAAAAAAAAATAAGACTTGAATCAGCAAATCTAATTTCAAATACTGTGTCAACCATATTACAGTAGAAACACAGTCTATGCTTTCGCCAGCAAAGGCAAATCACGGAATCCAGTATGGATATGGCAAATCATAAAACAACAATAGGTCCTAGAGCCTATATTGAAATACTTGCATTCATGAACAAGATCTCATAGAAAACCAAGTATAAGATGTTCAACACAGTTTTGCAACTCCCCCAGAAGTCATGTTTAAAAGCAATGCACACAGTAATAACAAAGCATGAATTCTTGTCCAATAAAAGCACATTCCTTCTATAACTACGAATGCGGAATGCACAATTATTTAACTTAGTCGGCTGTCCAGCTCTGTTCTACTATTTCACAAACTATTCGATTGTACTCCCGCTTATGTTCACTAAACATACGAGCAGCTTCAGAATTCGCAGGGGAATTTGGGTTCGGATCACAAAGCAGTGACTGAAACAAAAAATTTATAATCATTTGTACACTGAAGAATTACTGATCAGAGTGGGAATAATAAGTAAATAATTACAAAAGGGAGTGGAAGAATAATGGAAAAAGGTAGTTGCAATCAATATATCCCTTGCCCCGTCCCCCAATATAACTGTTCAAAAGCTATAAAATTCTTGGAAACCACTGATCAAATATGATAAAGAAATAAACTCAAGAAAACATATTTATAAATTATTATTTTTTTTAAAAAAAAGTCCCAGTAGCGGGTGGCACAATAATGTTGCTATATTGTGAAGTGCAGCTAAAAAAAAAACCCCTTAAAGTTGAGAATATTATTTTCCATCATCATAGGTAGTAACTACTAACATAAAAAACAATGGTAGTAAACTAGTAATTCCAATTGTTAGATGTAGGATGGTATTGCAAATTAATATAGTTTCGTAGCTTTGTAGAAATGCTCATCCAAGTTTAATAAAGTCATATCCAAGATCATAAATAATTTTTCTAAACACAATATGAAAAGCTAATCTTTTTGGATTAGGCACATCAATTTTACTGTTTTTTCATCTAAAAAAGCAACGCTACCAGTCCACTGTAATCAACACCCCATTACTTTAATTAGCATTAAAAATAATATAAAAACATATGGTTAAGAACAGAACATAAATGTAGACTAGAATACTTGGTGGCAAAGAAGGCTTCACCGAACAAGTAGTACATATTCCCATAAGATATATGCAACTTATACACATATACAGCACAAGGCACACCTGGATGGAAGTAAGTATAGCAGCTACATCATATATAGGACTCCACTGATTCTGTAAGATATTCAAGCATATACTTCCATCTGCATAAACTGATAAAATATTAAAATCCACCAAGTTAGATGA
Source organism: Kitagawia praeruptora (assembly GCA_037693485.1). Classification (NCBI taxonomy): domain Eukaryota; kingdom Viridiplantae; phylum Streptophyta; class Magnoliopsida; order Apiales; family Apiaceae; genus Kitagawia; species Kitagawia praeruptora. The sequence goes on along the minus strand of CM075353.1, from coordinate 84,784,092 downwards.
TGACATGCCAGTTGCCACAATAGTAAAAAATAAAATTTTATGAATTATGGTTACTGGAAAATATATGGCCAGCACGTAATAGCACAATTAGGTCGAGTAAAGATGTAAATGAATAATAAGAAGCAATAACGCACTGTTCGGGTGAAACATCCTGGAGACAAATCGGACAACTGGTGGTTTATTAGGGTAATCCTCTGTAAACAGCAGAGTCAACTTGAACGTTCCTGCATTCACAAAGATGTCAATTTAACAAAGTGTAATAGAAGGAAGTTTCAAAGCAAAGTTAACAAAATAACTGAACAGAAAAACAATAGTTGAATTCTACAAATATTCGGTTAGATATTAGTGTGACAAAGAAACTACATAATTTTTCATACAAATAAAATGACCCCCCTAAAAGTTACAATTTATAGGTGCTACGGAAGATTCAAGGACCCCGGTATGTTGTTCATTAGGCACTAAGATTAAAAATACCCCCCCCCCCCCCCCCCCCGTGTTTGGTTATTACTAATTAAATTGGCTACATCTTCTACCAAGTAAAACATGATATTATCCAAAAGGAGACTGCATTTTTTTGTATAAAGACAACATTTTTAAGATGCAGGATACTACAAAAAACAAAGTTTCATGATAATGCTACCATTTAACCAGAAAGATGAGGTCATAATCACTCAGTCAGCGAAGGAATGCACTTCTAACTGGAAGCGTTATTGTGAAAGCACTTCTAACTGGAAGCGCTATTCAGTGTTATTCGCATATACGAGATGCGAGGCTGAAGCGCTTCGCTTTGGTTATGCGATGCAACTTCCCTGAAGCGTGTTTCCTTTTTTTGATGACTGGACTGTTGATTGAGTCTTTTTTAAAGAAACGGGTCATAAAAAAAGCGCTAAAACCTAAGTCAACTGGCAGATACATATCACACGACGATAAAGACATACAAAACATATATATACACACACACACGAACGATACAAGGCAAGCGATTGAATGAGAACGGTGCTAGGATCGGATGAGATTTCGAAATCTTCAAGAAGAGCCTAAAAATGATGATTTCTATTTATGTCGATGAGAAGACCAGAATCTATAGGGCTCGAAGTTGATTCTATATCTTTATTTTGTTACCATGACTTTGTATTTGTGCCTTAGTTTGAATCTGGTTATCATTCAACATGTTTTATGACAATTTAATTTGCCGATTGTCAAGATAGCATCCTTGTTACCAGTATTAGCACTGTGTAGTTCGTGTGGAAGTACTGTTAGTAAAGAGTATTGTTAGTAAGGGCAGTTTAGTACTTTCACTATTACTGAGATGAGTAGTATATAAGTAGAGTAACAGTTGTAATTTGGGGATTATGCATATTATGAAAAGGAATTCTTATTCCACCAAATCTATCTCTCTCTAAACTTTCTGCACTTTCTCTCTCTATAACTAACTCTGTGAAATGTCTTCTTCTACAATTCTTCTCTGTTTCTCTCTAAATCTCTATCTGTTCTTCATCTATCACTGTTAATCTCTAGTCTCTACAAATATTAGCTCTACTTCTCTGTTTGTTTACATTTCTAGTTCTATAATCCAGAAAATCACAAAAACATTCAAATATCAGAAAATTAGGAACCCTAGTTCCTGACACTGATAACATGTTAAATTTAATGTTATGGATGTTAAATTTAAATAACACTGGCGCTATTATTGGAGCACAAACTAAGGCTTGTGGAGCCAAAAGTGGCCACATTCGTTCAGAAAAACTGGAGAACAGCCACATCAGCACAATATCTCGAGGTCCATTCCTTACCCACACTCAATAATAAATTAATTACCATAGGAGTCGTTTACTTACGTAAAATAGCATCTACAATTTTAGGTTTTAGTTATAATAGCAAAGAAATCCGAGGATCACTGTCTGCTCTTGCAACTTGCATATGTGAGAACTGAGAAGATATACCATGTGTTAGGAATCAGCTTAGTAGTAGTCTATCGTAGTACTGGGTAATAGAAATAGTAAGGGTATTTGGGTCAATTACTGAGTGAGTGAGTCTGGTAGTGGTAGCCTATATATAGCAAAACTTGTTTGTATTTCCAGATTATGCTTAATGAAGATAGGACAATGGGACTTTATTTCCACCAATCTGATTCTCTCTCTAGATTCTCTAGTTTTCTAACTGATTTCCCTCTCTAAAACTATCTTCTTCAACAAGATCTGAATCTCTCTAATTCTCTGTTCTTACTCTAAATATCTGCTAAAACTACTCTATTTCTATCCTATTATCTCTGTTATCTTACTTGGAATCGCAGAAAATACCTAAAAATGCTCAAATTAGCGACTCAGGAACCCTAGTTCCTGTGTGTTAAGACTTTTACAGGATTTAGTTAAAGCTTTTCAGAGAGATGGATGCCACTGGTGGTCGGGTCATCCACTGGTATATTTCTAATGACCGAACCGAGCGTTTAAGAAAAATCATAGGTTCCCGCAGTAAATTTGAGTCAACTTGGTCAATCAGTCTTCAACTATTTGTTTACTTGTGCAACCCGACCAAGTATTTTTTTTTTAGGAAAATAATAAAAGGCAAACACATGCCGCCTTAATTGGATGCATTGATTTAGGTATCGGGGCAAAAGAATGAGAGGAGAGAATATATCTATCAAATACATATGGAAATTATAATTCTTTTTTCTAATTATTTATTAAAGATACCGCAACATTATCTAATAATGATGTAACAAACTTAATTACTTACATAGATGTTTAGAGCCCACTATATATATATATCACTTCGCTTCAACAAACACGCATGGTTCTTTAGTCAAGAAACTTTGTCAATAGTCACTTACGTGTACCCATCAGACATCAGCCCTTTTAGGATTTCCTTAGGAACCCATTCACTCTGCGTAGATTGACTGAACACAGAGATTTATTACAGTAATGGACATATAATATATAGTTACTATCAGTAGTACTCTGTGAATATATAGATCATATTAAACTTGTAATTGGCAGCACAATTACATTCAACACGAAAGTTTGACCTGAAATTAAGACATCACTCATCACTTGAGCATTACCACATTAATAAACTAACACTGCACGGAGATATAATATAAGAACAAAAAAGTAATTTATCACAAATGTATAAGGACTAGTTTACAAATGATCTGCACTTGACTTGCAAAAAATGTTTAGCCTTACAGTGAGTAATTTACGTCTGTAATGGATCAAGAGCAATGGTATTAAAGGTAAGAGGTAAAAGACCTTCCACAGCCTAGGCGTAGGCGTTGAGACGAGATGTGCGTCTCATCGAAGTGAGCCAAACAAGTTGATATTTCTTACAAACATATAGCTACGCATACATATATATATATATATATATATATATATATATCAGCTGTAAGTACCCATGTAAAAAAATATAGACCGAACTCGGCAGAAAATCAGTGAAATATGAGATCAAGTAATGAAGGGATGAAGAAGAAGCATGTTTGATGGACTAGAAGTGACTAACTCGGAAATAAAACTGAAGAACTGGGCCAAACTCGGTAACAGATCTAAAAGATGGAGGCTATTGACTATGTGAGGAAAAATGCAATAAGATTTAGGGTTCTCATATGCGTTTCCTGGTACGATTAACTTGATTTGATCAGGGGCTGAAATTTGATTTACTTAGATCTGAGATTAGGCCTGGATTTTGGACTTTAATTGTTATGCCTCAACCCAACGTCACCTCATCCGTACGCGCCTGTAGCCTCACTATGTAAGCCGCGCGACTCATTCACCGGGACGCAGCTCAGGCAGGTCGAGCGGAAAACCTAGGTCCTCGAGCCGATTAGTGGTTACATACCTAAAATTTTCACCTTACCTACTTTCGTTTCACTTTGATTGTGTTCACAATTTTTGATTCGATTCTCACTGACCAAACAGAGAACTAGTTATAGCGGCTAGATTCCCGTAAAACCTATCTGCATATTCCTCAATCTTCTGGCTCTTTACAGAATCTTTTGTTGAGATCTATAGACATTTTCGATGCAATTATGTAAATGTAGAAAGCTGACCGATAAACAGGTTCTAGGTTATGTATTTTACTGAAATGGGCAAATGTTTGGTTACGGATGCTAGCTGAAATTACCTTGCTACCCAGGAAATAAGTGTGGTGCTTAAAATATTCAAATCCGCCCCCCCCCCCCCCCATGTTGTCAGTCTCATCAACTTCGATACTTGTGCCTCCTCTCTCACTAATTAGTGAGCAAAAAGAAATTGTTTCCATGTTCCTATTAGGCTATTTAAAGAAAAACACTAAATATATATAAATTTATGTCCACAGAAACCATTCTTGGTGACCATTTTTACACAGGTTCAAACCCTAGGATTTTCCACCCATTTGCAAGCCCTAAAACCCTCATGTCAACTGCAAAATGATTCCCTGAAAACCGTAAAATCATTATTACGTATCCCAGTAGCAGTTTTAAAACGTGACATAGAATTAACACTTCCCCTAGCATCCAATTAATAAACTGATCTCCTTAACTTAGTAAAAGTTATCTCTTCATTGATTTATTAGCAAGGAAACCCTAATAATATTCAATTTAATTTCGGAATGTACTTAACTATAAAAGCATCTGGCATCCTTTATTCTGACAATAAACCCCCTCCCCCCAAAAAAAAAAAAGAAGCATACAAAACAAATTTAAAGCCACGAATCAATTTAAAATGATTGATATAATTCAAGAACGTAAAGCTGTTCCTTCCACAAAATCCAAAAAAAAATCCCATATCATACCATTACAAGAGCATACGAACATCATCAAACAAGACATATCATACAATCACAATCAAGGTAATACAGTAACCGTAAAGACGAATAAAAATGGTAAATTTGAGTGAACCAAAAGGACTAACCTCCATCCCAAGGAGTATCATCAGGCCTGAACAACAAAAACAAACAAATTAGACTAGGGCACATAACCCAGAAACCTTAGCCTACCAAAAGTCGAAAATATAAAAGAAATAGATAAAGGGGTATGATAAAAAAGTACCCAAAAATGACGGCGTTCCAGAGAAGGATGTTGTTGTCATGAGGACCGCCACTTATACCGGCAGGAGGGTCTTGATGCAGCCTCTTGAAATCCCTCATCAGTCTTTTTCTTGCCGGCGTTGACATCCCTCTCTCTCTCTTCTTCTTCTCATAAATGTATATGTATACACACGGGTTGTGCGTTGCGTAATCCTTTAAATTATAAATCTTGTTGCCGAAATGATGTTATTTTTACACCCCTAACCTAAGATTTCATACTTATTTACATTTCAATGCCATTACATCTATCTTTTCTATCTATATTTCTAAACTCCCATGTTTTATTTACATAAGTAATTCGACATAAATCTCAGTTCAAGCAGTTGATAATTAGTTATAATTCTTAGATAAATTTTAGTGATAACAACAATCCACTTTATTATTTGTTTTAGCATCGGGAAACAATCATACATTGGTGAGTGAATTAGCTAGACAATACAACGAGTCCCTGTAGGAACGAACCTTATTTGCTATCTGTATTACTTGAGATCACGTGCACTTGCGTGTTGAGTTGGTCGTAACAGCTATTCTGATCTGCTTCTTCTCTGCAGAAACTCTGCATTTCTGTGCTCTATTATCTGTTCTCTGCATATATCCTACCTGCTATACTTCTATCACAACTTATTCTAGCTGTTCTATCTGCTATAAACACTAAAAAATACCAAAAAGAGCCACAAAACCTGTCAAGAACACACCTGTTCCTGACATTACCACTGTTACCTTTTATTCATATTTTCTTTCTTTGTGTGAATGATCAGAGATATTTCAGCGATTTCTAGATGGATCATTTAATGTTGTACTATATAATGGAATTCAAATTTCTGGTTGAAAGTTATATGTCACATGGTGAAGTGAAGAAGCAAATATATATAGGGGTAGTGTATCCCCTTTACTTACATTGTGTTTTTTTTTTTGCTTGAAACCTTTTGATATGTGAAAAAAATTATGATAGCTAAATCATGGATCAGCTGATTAGCTTACTAAACTTCACTTGCATAAACAAATTGAATCGATAAAAGGAAATATAGTAGAAACATTTAACCAACAAGTTTTGATCTGCTTGATCTGCTTCAGCTGCCTCTTCAACTTCTCATATTTTGGAATTCTTCTTTCACAATAAAGTTCAATAAGTTCAGCAACTTCTTTCTTGTCTTGAGAAAAGAATCCAGTTGTTCTTACCATGTGTTCAACCCATACAAGATGTTTAGCACCATAATCAAGCAAGTACCTGGCTTGAAGGTTGCATGTCTGAAGTGTGTCCTCAGTTAGATATTTCACTTGATATGGCACATTAACAATTTGAGGACTGGCCCTTATGGCAAAGTTCATGAGATCTTCATACAATAACCTATTCAGCTTAGAAAAAATAGGAACCTTTTGCATCAGGATCCATAACTCAGAAAGTGTCCTGATTTCAAAAAACCGAAGAGATACAAGATGTGATCCTTCATCATTCAGATAGACAAAAAATTTCAACTCTTTGGTATGGTAGTCCTGTCCAGCTATGATTCTGTTGACTTAGTTCTTCAAGGCATCCATGTACAATTGATTGTATAGATTGACCTCTTTGTACCTTTCAAAGATTCTAAGTACTAAAGCATCATTATTTGTAGAAAAGTGAGGAGTACTCATTATTCTCTTTGCTTCATCCCATTCTGGACCAATCTTGTACAGGGCATCCTTCCTTATTGCTTCAAACTTCAACTTGTGGATACGCTGTTTTTCAAGCAATTCTCGCCTTTGAATTTCTTCTCTTTTATCCAACAGTTGAGAAATCTGGTGATTTTTTTTAAAAAAAAAATTTGGAAAAAAATCTGGGGAAAAAATTTCTGACGTCATACTGGTGTTTTTTTTACAAAATCTGGTGCTTTTTGTTGAATTCTGGTGATTTTTTATAGCATTTTTTTTCTTTTTTCTCCTAAATATATACGGTTTATTCGTCGTTCCGAATATTTCTAAAACCCAAAATGGAAACATTGAACCCCAAAGGTTAACCGTTGAAACCCCGAGGGAATACAAATAAAATTAAAAAAATTTAATTAAAATATTGAATCCGGCGGCCTGATTTTTAAACGCTAACGCGTTTAAAAATCAGGATAAGTTAGGGTTTAGGGTTGTAAACAACCCTAAACCCTAAGTTCGTATACGGTTTATTCGTCGTTCCAAATATTTCTACAACCCAAAATGGAAACTTTGAACCCCAAAGGTTAACCATTGAAACCCCGAGGGAATACAAATAAAATTTAAAATTTTTAATTAAAAAATTGAATTCGGCGGCCTGATTTTTAAACGCTAAGGCATTTAAAAATCAGGATAAGTTAGGGTTTAGGGTTGTAAACAACCCTAAACCCTAAGTTCGTATACGGTTTATTCGTCCTTCCAAATATTTCTAAAACCCAAAATGGAAACGTTGAACCCCAAAGGTTAACCGTTGAAATCCTGAGGGAATACAGATAAAATTTAAAAATTTTAATTAAAAAATTGAATCTGGCGGCCTGATTTTTAAACGCTAACGCGTTTAAAAATCAGGATAAGTTAGGGTTTAGGGTTGTAAACAACCCTAAACCCTAAACCCTAAGTTCGTATACGGTTTATTCGTCGTTTCGAATATTTCTAAACCCAAAATTGAACTATTAAACCCCAAAGGTTAATCGTTGAAACCCGAGGGAATACAAATAAAATATAAAAATTTTAATTAAAATTTTTATTCGTCGTTTTGTTAGATATTAAAAAATCACCAGATTTTGTAAAAAATTACCTGATTTTGTAAAAAATCACCAGAATTCAACAAAAATCACCAGATTTTGTAAAAAAATCACCAGTATGACGTCAGCATGATGTCAGAATTTTTTTCCCAGATTTTTTTCCAAAAAAATTTTTTTTTTCAAAATTTTTTTTTAAAAAAATCACCAAATTTTGTAAAAAATCACCAGCATGACGTCAGAATATTTTTTGCCAGATTTTTTTTCAATTTTTTTTTAAAAAAAAATTCAATTTTTTTTTAAAAAAATAATTATTTATGACATCATGACGACGTCATCAGGGGTGGGGTTAGTGTGTGTGAGGGTGTAGGTTATTAGTGTGGGTGCCCCTAGCATGGCCATTAGATTAGATTAAAATGAAAGGATGAGATTAGATCTCATATCTCACCAAAATAAGAGGTTCTCACTTGAGCAAAAGCCATAATATATATGTATGCTAGCATCATAATGGGTTATTATGTCAACTCTGGCAACTATAGTGCCTAAAATATACCCGTGTCCATATACGGTACACAAGTTTCTCTCTTTCTCTACCATGGGCCTCTTTCCCATGTTGACCAGTAAGAATACAGAATTCCCGAATATTTGTACAGGTACTTTTGAAATAAGCTTTCCAGAAAATAATTAATTGACGTGGCTGAATGCCAGTCTCATAGAAATGTGTCATCAGTCCGAGCAATGGACTGATGTAAACTCCAATAAACTTCCATTATTTGGTTGACACGAACAATGTGCCAATCCTTGTCAAAAACGGTAACTATCTCGAAATAATGAGAATAACTAATGAAATAGATTTTCTGGAGTCATCCCGAACAATGAGGGCGACTCGAATATTTATAAATACACACAATTGATGTACATTAAAATAGAAGGTTTGCATTTGATCAACGAGTATACGATCCAACAATCCTACTATTCATACTATTTAATTATTTGATTCGAGCAATGAATCAAATGATAGATATTCAATAAGGGTTGTCGAAATAGTACGAAACATTCGACAAGGAAGGAAAGAATTTAACTATCTCGAACGATGAGATTAGTTTAGCTAAACGAAACAATAATCATCTCGAATTAACGAGATCGATCTGATAGCAACGAACCGCTTCTAAGTTCATAAGAACAATATTTTAAATAACCGCATTTGCAGAAAAGTAATCAATACAGGTAAATAACATTTATCACAATAATTTTGAAACATAAGGGGGCGGTAATTTAATGCTCTACTGAAAGCTCAACATTAAATAAGAATAAAATAAAATTTATCAAAAATAATAAGTTTCCGAGAATAAGGGTAGGAATGAACTTGCCCCTATCTCGACGCTAAACTCTACCGAATAAATAAAAAGATGCAAACCGCGAGCAAGGGTCTCAGTTCTCGAAAAAGAGTTTTCTAAAACAATCATCAAGATAAATTTAGTAACTCTGCCATAAAGTATACAATTAATATGGTACAAATATGTAATAACCCGAATTTTCGATAGAATTAAAACTTTTCTTATAATGGTTAAGTGCACTAGTGAATGGATATTGCTATGGACGATGATCTCGATTCATATGTGTATTGTCAGAATAGATCAATCCAGTGGTTGACGATATAAATAAGAATAATCTATCGTTCAGGAAATGAGCTAATGGACCCTAGAGGGGAGATGAGAAGTGAATAGTATTTTTCATACGTGAATAGTAATTTGTATGGATGAATAGTGATTTTGAGGATTAAGAAAAATTTTCATGCCACCTATGTACGAGACGTAGTGTGGATATTCCGAAGTCATATTAGTGATCTACGGAGTAAATAAGTGTTTGCAAAGACGATCGGAATTCAGAAATTCCAAATTTTATTTTGGTGTAATATTTGACCGGGCAGTGAAGTATATATTATTATATTCAAGAGATGAGATATTAAATTTGAGGAATTAAGCATTTAATATTTTGGAATTTTATTATATTTGATTTGAGAATTTAGAACGAAAACCACTGAGATAGTGAAACGAGCGTTCTAGAAACCGCTGAGACTTTATAACGAGATTAAGCGATAAAGCGAACGAATCATGAATTATGGATTGAGTTCATATCAAGATTAAATATTCTACATGATCATCAAGAGAATTATATCCAAGAAAATTACAGAAGAGAATCCACTGAAACGATCACGGAATTCAATCAATGGGTCAAACGACTAAAGAACTTTGCATAAAGCCCAAACAAAAAGCCCTAGAACTTGGTAAAGACCCAATATTCGGCCCAACCTTCATTAAGAGCAGATATTAAGTGATAGTAGAGTATAAGGGAAGGAAGCCCCTTGGTGCAAATAAAGAAAAAGAAAAGAAAGGACTTGGAAGCAATAAGCATAAAGTTAAGGACTTGGTTGCAATTAAAGAAGGATAAGAGCAATCTAGAAGAGCCAATGGTAGAGTGACAACACATCAATCAAGATGCATCCAAAGATTAAAAGCTAGATATACATTATTCATATGTATTATTGAAGACAAAAACAAAACAAAACACCACCATTCTGCCCAGCAAGATAGCAGGTCAGTAAAATGGCCATAGCGCCTTCATTTCTCACTGGAATCATCCGCTCTATAACTTGTTGGAAAGGTATTGAGATGCTCTACAACTATTCTTTAGGGGCCTCGTCCAGAAAAGCAAGGTAAGGACCTCCTTTTTCTAGTTCTTTCAGCTGGTGTATAGTAACTCCGAATTACTAACTTTGATTTCTTGTTTTTTTTGGATGATCCAAGCTATACTAAGGTTAGATAAGGGCTATACAAGGCTTAGTAAGTTCATACACACTCCAAGTAAGGTAATCACCTCAAGAAACCCTAGCCCTTATTTTCAGTTTTGATGATTTTATGAGAGAGATGATGATTAGTGATTGTTATAATGTTTATAAGATTAGATCCACGGATTCTTAAGAAACATTTTCATGCCACCTATGTACGAGACGTAGTGTGGATATTCCGAAGTCATATTAGTGATCTACAGAGTAAATAAGTGTATGCAAAGATGATCGGAATTCAGAAATTCCAAATTTTATTTTGGTGTAATATTTGACCGGGCAGTGAAGTATATATTATTATATTCAAGAGATGAGATATTAAATTTGAGGAATTGAGCATTTAATATTTTGTAATTTTATTATATTTGATTTGAGAATTTAGAACGAAAACCACTAAGATAGTGAAACGAGCGTTCTAGAAACCGCTGAGACTTTATAACGTGATTACGCGATAAAGCCATAAAGGGAACGAATCATGAATTATGGATTGAGTTCATATCAAGATTAAATATCCTACATGATCATCAAGATAATTATATCCAAGAGAATTACAGAAGAGAATCCACTGAAACGATCACGAAATTCAATCAATGGGTCAAACGACTAAAGAACTTTGCATAAAGCCCAAACAAAAAGCCCTAGAGCTTGGTAAAGGCCCAATATTCGGCACAACCTTCATTAAGATCAGATATTAAGTGATAGTAGAGTATAAGGGAAGGAAGCCCCTTGGTGCAAATAAAGAAAAAGAAAAGAAAGGACTTGGAAGCAATAAGCATGAAGTTAAGGACTTGGTTGCAATTAAAGAAGGATAAGAGCAATCTAGAAGAGCCAATGGTAGAGTGACAACACATCAAGTAAAATGCATCCAAAGATTAAAAGCTAGATATACATTATTCATATGTATTATTGAAGACAAAAACAAAACAAAACACCACCATTCTGCCCAGCAAGACAGCAGGTCAGTAAAATGGCCATAGAGCCTTCATTTCTCGCTGGAATCATGCGTTCTATATCTTGTTGTAAAGGTATTGAGATGCTCTACAACTCTTCTTTAGGAGACTCGTCCAGAAAATCAAGTTAAGGACCTCCGTTTTCCAGTTCTTTCAGTTGGTGTATAGTAACTCCGAATTACTAACTTTGATTTCTTGTTTTCTTTGGATGATCCAAGCTATACTAAGGTTAGATAAGGGCTATACAAGGCTTAGTAAGTTCATACACACTCCAAGTAAGGTAATCACCTCAAGAAACCCTAGCCCTTATTTTCAGTTTTGATGATTTTATGAATGAGATGATGATTAGTGATTGTTATAATGTTTATAAGATTAGATCCATGGATTATTGTTGTTGTTTGAACCATGACCCATATGATGGTTAAGTGGTGATGTTATTGAGCTGTTAAGATATACATCATGTGTACAAGTTGTTGATTCACTATGGTATGACCATAGTGGAGTGATAAAATTTGGGAAAATGTGTAAACATAGACGTCGTAATGCCGAAATTTCGTTAGAGCTTAAAAACAGGACACACCTTCTGTAAAAGTTGAACACCTGCCATGAACTTGTAGGTGTTGATTCATAGATCATTTTGGCGAAAGAATCGTAGCATTCTGATTTACGGTTTAGGAGAAATCGCAAAAATCGTAAAAGCGGTTCGTAAACGTACGTAAGAGTTCGGAACTTCAATTGAACCCCTTTTAAATGAGATATTCGGAGGCAAATCTTGGTAATTAAATACTAGAGGTCATAATGAAGATATTAGAGAAGACCTCGTGTCCAAAGGATTATTTTTGGATTTTATAAAAATGTTCGAATCGAGGTTAAGTGCAAAGAACCCCTTAGGGGAGCACTTGGTTATAACTTCAAGAATCAATTAGTAAAACGGACGAACGAGATCCGATTTCTAAAATGAATCTTCGACCTAAGTAATTGTCGATTAACATGGACTTAGTAGGAACCTAAAGCGAGCAAGTAATGCCTTAGTTGTGTTTCGCTTGCGTGTTTAAGCATTGGTTTATAAAGGGATTATCAAAAGGATTAATCGTATGTTTCTTTGACTTTGTCTAGATGGACCAACATTGTCATGAAACTTATTACTTCTCGAGCATCAGGCAAGTTTTATAAATCTATACTTTGAAGTATTGTTTATAATACTGCTTTGCCATGTATATAATTGCATAATTTTGCGATATATACTATATTGTGCAAGTTTGACTTTCGGTATTATACGAACTTTGAGTTAACGTACTTATAAACCGGTATATCTTGTAGCTCTATAGATAAGAGCATGTTTATTGTTTCAACTCTAGGTCGGGAGTCGGTATTTTCTGTTATAGATATAGTCGTGGAAACCCGGAGGGATTCCAGCGGCAGAGTACTATACACCTTGAGGATTACTATTAATAATCATTATTATATTTCCAGAAAGTATTTATTTATTGGAAATGAATTGGTAATTGGCTTATAAGCTAGATATGGGATATCAGTTATAAGCCGGGTTTTATAAATGCCTTAGTATCGGGCGTATGATTCTTATTTGTTGAGTCATGCATGTCTATATATGATGATAACAATTACTACAAAAGACAGAGAATGGATCAAGGACCAATTTAAGTTAGATTCTCACTTGTATCTGTACTTATGATGGGCACCAACTCCAGCTGTGTAAATGTACAAATCTTGTCACTAATAATGCTTGGAAGAAGATTGAAAGATCATGCCTCAAGCCTGGGATTTCAAGACAGAAAGAATAAACACAGTTGGAGGCTGTGAGTTGAAGATTTGCCTAAGTACACATTCGAGAAGTTTTGTCACTGTTAGATAAGTCAGGAGTTCGAGATATTAAGTCATTCGATATGTCATCTCCACTATTCGATATCTCAGGAAGTCAACAAGTCAAGCTGCATTCGATATCTCAAAGACTTAACTGAGAAATGACTTATTCGATATCTCTAGGAGTTCACAGCACTCGATATCTCAAAAGAAACTATGAGATGTTCGATATCTCAAGGATTCCAAGGGCAAAAGCTGCATTCGACATCTCAAGGTCAAACAGTACAAAAAGAACCATTCGAGAAGTAACCAATGCTTCAAGTAAGCCGATTAGAGTTCTCAGAGTTGTCGATCAATACAACTCTGGTTCTCGAATCGGCACTTAAGTTACTTGTCGAATGAATTCTTGGAGACAAAATTTTGGAGATTTACGAGACAGAGAATCTACAAACCAAGTATAACAACAGTCTGAATATTGTTGTTTGTACATGGAAAGCCTACAAAGAAGCTTAGAGAGATAAGGAGACAACCAGTTAAAGAAGTGGATCTGGGCAGAGTTGACTTTGAAGCTGTACTTCATAATGCTCAGAGTTGCATCAAAATGAATAGACAAAATAGAAGGCAGTTTTGTTGTTTTTCATCTTTGTAACAAGTTGGCATTTCACATTGTCTATAAGTGAACTGCCATACTTCTTAGCTAGACGAGTGATTGAGAAAATAGAGAACATCTAGAAAAACTTATCTCTCCAAGATAAACGAAACTGAGAACACGAATCTGTGGTCACAGTTTGTAGCAACACATAATCTAATAAAATATTAGATTAGAGTGAATATCGTGTTCTTGTGTTTTCCTAGCTCAAATAGATATTATTCTACACACACAACACATATTCAGCTACACTCAAACACCCACAATCACAGCAAGAAAATCGAGAAAAGTCAGACAATACATTCACCCCCCTGTATTGTCTTATTGGTATATTCATATCCAACAAGTGGTATCAGAGCAGGCTGTTAATCAAAACAGTAAAATATCAAGATGAATACACCAAAGACTACAGGAGCTGTAAAGATCCCTAAGTTTGACAAAGAAAATTACAACCTCTGGAAGATAAAGATGTTGTTGTTCATCAAAGCTGCCAACCCTCTATATCCAGACATCCTCAAGAATGGTCCATTTATTCCTCAACAACAAATCCCTGAAAAGACTGTTGGAACTCTAACAATTCCGAGGTCTTATGAGGCAAAGGATCCATCCAAATGGACAGAGACAGAGAAGGAGAAGGTTGCTCTGGATAGCCATCTCATGTTGATACTCATAGACTCCATGGACAACTCCATGTTTGGCAACATAGCTTCAAGCAATTCAGCTAAGGAGATGTGGGACCATATAGAGGTTCTATGTGAAGGAACAGAGGAAGTGAGAGAGAATAGAAAGCAGATTTTGGTCACTCAGTATGAAGCTTTCATGGCTCAGCCGAAAGAAAGCATCACTGAGATGTTTGAGAGGTTTCACAAGTTGGTGACAGAACTACAGATGAATGGGAAGCTCTACATTACCAAGGAGCTCAATCTAAAGTTCTTGCTGTCAGCACCAAACCACTTAGAGCAAAGAGTGATCTCTCTCAAAGAAAGAGACTTGAACAAAACCTCTTATGATGTGCTCTATGGTGTATTGAAGACACATGAACTTGAGCTTTTGAAGAAAAGGGCCATACAAGCTAATGAGGGCAAGATGATAAACACATCATGTGCCTTGATAGTGAACAGATCTATTCAAGATTTGGAGGCTTCTACAAGTCAGCTCAGTATTGAAGAAGTTGTAGATGAAGAATCAGATGATGAGGAAGCTGAGGTTGCCAAGGAGCAAGTAGAGGATGAGTTCTACACTCTTAAGGAGCTGGATGGAATGGAAAATACTTCTTATGCTTTCATGTCAAGAAAGTTTCCAAATATAAGATTCAAGAGAGGACAACCATTCCAAGCCAGAAATCAAAGCCAACCATTTAACAAGAACCAAGCACTTGTGAGATCAAACAAGAACAAGCTTAAAATAGGCTATGTGGATAGGTCATCTATAAGATGTTACAGGTGCAATGACCTAGGGCATCTTGCTAGTGAATGCACGAAGCCTAAGAAGAAGGACAAGGAGTTTCTAGAGCTCGAAGCCAAATATGAAGCCCTTATAAGGAAGCACTCACAAGGCAAGGCCTACATAGCTGAAGGGAAGTGTTGGGATGATTCTGACAGTGATGAAGAAAAGAAGGAACTGTGCAACTATGCCCTGATGGCTCATTCCCAGGAAGGAAACACTTCATCTGACTCTCAGGTACCAATCCTCACTACCATAGACATGTCTGCTTCTGACTATAAGGCTATTGTTGAACAACTATCTGTTGATATGTTTAATATTCATACTAGTTTGACTGCTGCTAATGAAGAAATTGCTAAGTTGTCTACTAGAAATGAATTGTTAAACAAAAGGAATGAGGAGCTAGAACTAACGTCTGTGCTAGTAGACAGCCTTAAGAAAGATGTTCAATATCTAGAAAATAAGGTTTTGTGTGCTAGTCAGTTAGAAAAGGCTCTTAGGGATGAGATAGCAGAAAATGGTTTCAGACTTAAAGCCTTTAAGGACAATGCCAGTATGATGCAATCATATCAGGATAAAAATCAACGTAGTGGAAAGGTAGCCATTGGTTTTGACTATGACACTCTCAAGAAAAGAAAAGATCACGTGGTCATTGAGGATGACAAGGTTGTTCATAAAAATGTGCCCTCAATTTTGAAAAATGCTAAATCACCTATCTTTAAAGAGCCAACAGTTGAGCTTGATGAGGATGCTATACTCATCAGACAAATGTTGAGAGATGAGGATGATGCACAGTCATGTGAGCAACCAGCATCTTCCAAGAGTGAGAGTGTCAAAGTGGAAACCAAGGAGGCTGGCAAAGTTGTGTCCAAGCATGCTAAATCTATTAAGTCTGTTAAATTTGAACCTGCTAAAAATGTGAATGTGTGTGAGAGTGAGTCTGTGAAAAATGTGCCTAAAAAGAAACAGAACAGGAATGGCAAACTAGGAATCAATAAATACAACAACTATGCATATGTGCCTAATGCTCCTAGGAAGTCATGTCAAAACTGTTTTAGTACTAATCACTTAACTCATGCTTGCAAGAAACCTGAAGGTATTGTGTCTAAGCCGTTTTATGATTACTCTGTGCCCTTGAGACATAGAGATACTCCTTTCTGTGATAAGCTTGACTGTATGTCATGCAATATGAATGTTATGACTAGTTGCTTCAATTTGAGAAGACAATTTGTTGTTGGTTGTACAAGTCAGAACTATCACACACACTCCACAAGGTCAGAGTCTTCAAGTCCTCCTAAAGTTAGGAAGGTACCTCTGTCACCTAAGTCTCAGAACTCAAGTTCAAAGACTTCTAGCTGTGACAAGGAGACTAGCCTTAAAAAGAATATCAAGCATGTTGTTTATGAAAAATCTGTTTCTAAACCTGTTGGACCCAAACTAGTTTGGGTACCAAAGAAAAAGTAATTCATCTGTGTTTGCAGGGCAAAGAACAGGAAAAGAAGGTCATATGGATTGTGGACAGTGGATGCTCAAATCATATGACTGGTGATATGGCCCTGCTATCACAGTATGAGGAGAAGGCTGGCCCAATGGTTGCTTTTGAAGATGACAACATTGGTAATACATTGGGATATAGCAAATTGAAAGTTGGAAATGTCATCATTGAAGATGTAGCACTGGTGAGAGGACTCAAGCATAATATCTTGAGTGTTGGTCAATTTACTGACAGAGGCTTCAAGGTTGATTTTGACAAGGATGAATGCTTGATTACTCACAAGAAGACTGGTGAACTTGCTCTGTCTGGAGTAAGGAAGGGAAGCCTGTTTGTGGCCAATATGGATTCTGCAAACAAGGACAAGGTTTGTTGCTTTTACACAAAAGCATCAAATGAAGAAAGTTGGCTGTGCCATAAGAAGTTATCACACTTGAACTTCAAGGCCATTAATTCTCTAGTCAAAAGAGAATTAGTGAGGGGCATGCCTATATATGAGTTCTTTCAAGAATGAGTATGTGAGGCCTGTCAAAAAGGAAAAATGACAAGGTCAAGCCACAAGTCAAAAACAATGTCTTCGATTACCAAGCCTCTACAACTGATTCACATGGACCTGTTTGGACCTGTGAATATCATGTCTCTTGGAAGGAAGAAGTATGCCCTGGTAATGGTTGATGACTTTACTAGGTATACATGGGTGGAATTTCTGGCATCAAAGGATGAGGCTCCACAAGTAATCATTGAGCACATCAAGAAGATTGACAAGGAATCAAAGGCCAACAATGCAAGTGTGGTAGCATTGAGAAGTGACAATGGAACAGAGTTCAGGAATGCCATCCTTGAAGCATTTTGCAAAGAGAATGGTATATCCCAACAATTCTCAGCTCCAAGAACTCCACAACAAAATGGAGTTGTTGAGAGGAAGAATAGGACTCTGATTGAGGCTGCTAGAACAATGTTGCTTGATGCAAAATTGCCTACATGTTTTTGGGCTGAGGCTGTGAGCACTGCATGCTACATTCAAAACAAGACCCTCATCAACAAAAACACTTGAAAGACACCTTACAATTTGATGACTGGAAAGAAGCCCACGCTCAAGCATGTTCATGCTTTTGGAAGCAAATGCTTTGTGATGAAGGATAATTCAGAGTATGTTGGCAAGTTTGATGCCAAAGCATTTGAGGGAATTTTTCTTGGCTACTTTGCATACAAGGTCTATGTCATCAGTCAGAAGAAAGTAATGGAGAGCACAGATGTAACATTTGATGACAATAGACTACCAGGATTAGAAGAAGCCAATGATGAAGACAAAGATCCTTTGAGATTTGAAGATCTAGATGATTCTGATGATGAGACTGAAATTGGAGTTGAAATTCAAACTCAACAAACTCAAGTGAATGGAGAAGCCAGAGAGGAGAATGTGCCAAACAACAGTGAAGTTTCAAACACCCAAGACACACCTGTGAGTGAGAGCACCTTCACAGGGGGAGCAAATGATGATGAACATAACTTGGATGATGAATGATGTGTCAAATTATACCTAACCGCAAGCGTACGGTGTCTATTGCTAGTACAAATGGCAAGCGGGTCGAATCCACAAGGAGACAGGTTCTACTAATTCTTTTTCAGTTATCGCTAATTGTTTCAAGGGTCATACGAATATGTGAAACTATTAATTAACTAATTAAACTAAATTAACAATAATTAAACAGATGATAAACAAATTATTTAAAACCTAGGGCAATCAGGTCTACCATGCTTACACAATTGGCTCTTAAGCTAAAGCAATCAATGTGATCCTATAACTAGAGTATGTTAATCTCTTTCAAGCATTAACACTCTCGAAACATTCAACACAATTAACCACTTTTAGTAATTCAATCAATCAGGTAATTAGAGTCAAGTTAATCTCTTCCAAGAATTAACGCTCTCAGAAATCCAATGATGCTTCCGCACTCAAATTCAATTCTGCTAATCGTATGTGTGCCTCTAGTAAGTAAATCTCTCGATCCATACCCCTATTTGCATATAATTAATCCATGATATTGGCCAATTACACAAATTAATGATTAAAACATATCAATCAGAATTAACCATAACCAATCAAACCACTATGAAAATCATGCCAATATTAGTGCAAACATGGCTTCCCTTTAAGCCCTAGAAATAACTACTCGCTAATAATTAAACAAGTAAAACAACTAGTAAAACAAGAAAACATAATTAAACTAATAAGAACAAAGAAAAGATTAAGAGAACAAAACCTTCAAACTTCAATGTTGTCACCCAAAAGAAGAGTCATGGTGTTTCTCTACATCTCCAACTAATAATACTAATCTACTCTAAACTATATTATCTGATCTAATATTACATCTCTTTTTTTCTCTCTTTTCCCCACATAAAATAATACCCTAGATGTGTTTATATAGGCTATAAAAGTCTTGCCCAATAAAAATATTTTAATACTCTAAATAAATTACAAGTAGGATTCCATAACTGAATAGGATTCCTTAATTAAAATTCGTCACTTCTTTTTCTCCTCTATTTCTGGGCTCTTCCAGTTGGATTTTTCTTATTGGACCACCTCTGAATTAAAGATAATTCTACAAGCTTCGCGTGGACAGTAAGATCGTAAAATTCTGACTTCTGGAACTCAAGATATGACCAAAACAGTGTAGCACAGCCCGTGTAGCCCAATAATACGAATTTTCTCCTATTTTATCTCCAAAATAGCTCTTTTTGCTCCAAATCCTTCCAAGTCATGAATTATTTATTTCCTACAATAAAACAATCAAATCTATTAAATAAAAATCCAAATCAATGCAAAACACAATAAATATGAGAATAAAATCATCTAGAATATATATAAAAATATACTCTATCAAACATCCCCACACTAAGCATTTGCACGTCCTCGGGCAAATAAGTGAAATAAAAACTAAGTCCTAACAAACATCACTTTCGTAGATGACACGATTGCATTGAGCATATGCAACAAGCCGTTAAACCCCTAGGCAGCCCTAGTAGGACGAGTGTTGTCTCGTGAGGGTTTATAGTGAATGTACCCACAAAATTCATCTAACCATGCAAAAGATCAATGCTAACACAACACCACACACACAAGTCCTCTCATGCCACATCAACTTAAGAATCAAAGTAAACATACGATGTCTTGGTGTCGAAAGTGCAAGTATTCACGTAGTCTACTCAACCAACATGCAGAAGGTCATAAAAATTCATGTCATGTGTAAAAATCGTTGGTAATTATGCTAAGACCACAAGAAACACATCTTTAAGTCTAAACCTGGGATCTCCTATGCCAAAACAAGTAATAACTCACCTTTCACTCAAAAACGAATATTCACTCAAGAACAAGGTTAAGTGTATCACTCAATTCCAACAAAATCATAAACACAACTTGACACTCGCAATCAATCTCACTCTCAACACAACATACATCACTGATGACAATCAAAAGGTCTTTATTCGGGTTGTAGCGTGGGCTAGGGACCAGATATGTCAAGAAAAGCTAAAACAGGTTAAATGTCAAAAGCTAGTACCCAACAATAATCATTATTCAATTCCCTTTCTATTAAAACAAATACTTCCCCACACTTGGATTTTTCAGTAACCCTTACATAATAACTTGACTAGTCGAATGAAGAAGGATCATACAAACATAAGAATGCTCTCAATTTTTTTTTTCTTTTCTATCTTTTTTTTTCTGTTTTTTTTTCTATTTTTTTTCTTTTTTTTTAAGAGCTAAGGAATAAGCACAATGATCCATAGATGTTTTTATGAATTTCGACTAACAAGCATCAACCAAAATCAATAATTCCCCAAAAGTATGATCATCAATAAAACCCCCTTTTATGAACACCTTATTACTCCCTTAAGCACGATACTAGCCTTTGACAATTTAGGTTCAAATTTAATGTAAGGCCAATAGAATAAAAAGGATAATGGCAAGTAATGTGGTGTGTCACCGAAAGAATAGGATTAAGCTCAACGGGTTAACTAATTGATCATGTATAAAAGGTGTGGAAATATGGGAAATGCGAGGTTAAACCTAAGTGCCTTTATCATCTCATCATCAATTAATGTCATGCATTTCAAGAAAGATCTCAAGTAAGTGCTAGCAATGTAAACAACATGTGGACACTCAAGCAAACGAAAAATCATGCAAAAGATATGCATATAGGCTCAAAACTCACATGGTGTGACAAAACATAATCAATCCCAAGTAACAAGACTCTCTAACGCACCTACTTGTACTCAAAGCATGAAAACCAAGTCATCTTGCACATATTCATGTCATTCTAATCACTTACAACATCCAATTAAGTCTACTAGCTTCAACTTGCTAGTGTAAGTGTGTGCACAAGAACAAAGCACGTCACTTCTCATACAAAAGCGTCAATAAACATAAGATTTCTACGCATGCATGGGTGTATCAAGCAAAATACAACAACTAATCAAATTGCAAGGCTAGAATTATTTTTGGTATTTTTAATTTTTTATTTTTTTTGGATTTTTTAATCATCGAGAACTCATCCCCACACTTAAGTGGTTCATTGTCCTCAATGAACAAATATAGAAAAGAAAGGAAAGAAAATAAAGAAAAGAAAAGAAAAATATATATATATACAAAAAGATTCCTAAATAAAATACAAAAAGAATAAAGAAAATAATAATAATAATAATAATAATAATAATAATGATAATAATAATAATAATAATAATAATAATAATAATAGTAATAATAATATGAATTAGAATAGATATAGGTTTAGAATTTTGAAAAAGAGATGGGAGGTTTTGGAATTGAAATAGGAAAAGAATTAGGGGTAAGAGATGATTAAATAGGAGTATAAATAGAATGGGGTGGGAAGGATTTTTTTTTTTATAATATACAACAATAGCGCGCATTGAAAGAATAGTACGCTGAATTTTTTTTCTGATCCTGGAACCCACGCGCAAGCTGCGCGCGTACGGAGCAATCTGCGTTAATATCAGTTGCGCCAGCGCAACTTGCGCAACAGCCGCGTAAATTGCCTTCTGCCAGTAACGCATTCTCAAATTGCGCAACAGGGGCGAAATTTGCTCTGAAACGCAGGGTCCTCATGCGTTACACACCAAAAATCCGATTTTTTTTTTAAGAGAACAATTTTTTTTTTTAAAGAATGAGATGAAGGAACACAACAAGGCTTGCATTGAACAAATAACTAAGCAATTCTACTATATATGAAAGAGAAAGAAAGAAGTACTCCCCTATGCAAAAGCATGAAGTGCACCGATCCTCCAATGAAATCTTGGGTTGCCTCCCAAGTAGCGCTTATTTAGAGTCATTAGCTTGACCTCCTCAAAAATACTCTGGTGGAGACGGAATATCCAATTTCTCGATCATAAACTCACCACCACAAAAAGTATCAAGAGTGTTAGTGATTGTCTTTATCCTGCAGAAAGTCTCCAAACAAGCATCAATAAAATAAAATATGTCATTAATAAGCAATAGAGAGAGTGCTTGTGCAGTTTTGGAAAACTTTGTGATAAAACAGCGATAAAATTCAACACCACGAAAATATTGAACTCCCTTGACATAAGGTGGAGGTTCTGGTGGTGGCTTTTCTTCACTCCTCACTTTCACTGGAGCCATTCGGACATCTTGGCTTATCACATTATTGGCTAATAAGACACTTCCATTTTTTCCCTCTTCTCGAGCTTGAAACGTATGAGCCACTTTATATGGATCCTCAACCAGAATTTGAGAAATATCATCTTGGACAATATTTGTTATCACATCAACCTTGAAATAAATGTTCTTGAGCAAAGAACCCTTGTAAGTAGAGGCTAGATCGAGAGCAAATTTATCAATACATGGTAGTTGAGGCACAGGTTGTGGAAGAGAAACAACAACCATCTCTGTATTGCTTTCCTTTGTAGCCTCATCATCAGTCACATTGTTCTCAGTAACAGCAACATCATTGATCTCGTCATCGGTGGCATGCTCCTTCTCTTTATCAATGGCCTCATCATCAATATACATGGAGAAACTATCATATTCCTGATCGCTTGTGAGATTGATAGCAATCAGGTCCTCTTCGGATCGGATAGATGATGATGGTAAATAGTCGAGCTGCCCTTTAGTAGAAGAGTTAGCCAACTGTGCAATTTGAGATTCAATCGCCAAATTTTGAGTTTCTAATTCTTTGATTGCCTCGGCTTGTTCTTCAGAACTCTTTAGCAGTTTATTCAAGATATCCCACATCTCATTTGTCTGATCAGCTTGCACATCTACGCTGGGTTGAGAAACATATAGATATTCTTGTAGAGGAGGATATTGATATTCTTGCTGTGGCGGCTGCTCATATGATTGATAATATTGTTGCTCAAACTGTTGATGATTATGATATGAAAAATTTTGATCACCATTGTCCTGGTAGTAGAAATCTGGTTGATTCACGCATTCTTGATCAAAAGTGTTTGAATACTGATTGTACCCATATCCTTCTTCAAAAGAATTCATTTGTCCCAACTGAGCACTCTGAGAATTATAGACATTGTAAGAGCATTCCAAACCATAATGACCCTGGACACCACAAATTGGACAGAAGTTGTAAGTTTTAGGGGTCACTTGTGACATCTCATTGATACTCATTGGACGTATAGTGGGCTCTGTAGGGTTGAATGAGGCAATTTCTTGAGTGCGTGCCTCTACTAAGGAAGATAAGAGTGCAAAAGTATCAACTTCACCCATTGCAAACCTGTAGACACTCAACAAAGCCAAGAAAACGCAGTAAAATTCGCCTCAATAGGAACTAAAGTTCCAATGAGACAATGGAAACAATCTAAACAACTAAATTAAAATCAATAGAAACTCGCTGTCTCCCCGGCAGCGGCGCCAAAAACTTGATGTGTCAAATTATACCTAACCGCAAGCGCACGGTGTCTATTGCTAGTACAAATGGCAAGCGGGTCGAATCCACAAGGAGACAGGTTCTACTAATTCTTTTTCAGTTATCGCTAATTGTTTCAAGGGTCATACGAATATGTGAAATTATTAATTAACTAATTAAACTAAATTAACAATAATTAAACAGATGATAAACAAATTATTTAAAACCTAGGGCAATCAGGTCCACCATGCTTACACAATTGGCTCTTAAGCTAAAGCAATCAATGTGATCCTATAACTAGAGTATGTTAATCTCTTTCAAGCATTAACACTCTCGAAACATTCAACACAATTAACCACTTTTAGTAATTCAATCAATCAGGTAATTAGAGTCAAGTTAATCTCTTCCAAGAATTAACGCTCTCAGAAATCCAATGATGCTTCCGCACTCAAATTCAATTCTGCTAATCGTATGTTTGCCTCTAGTAAGTAAATCTCTCGATCCATACCCCTATTTGCATATAATTAATCCATGATATTGGCCAATTACACAAATTAATGATTAAAACATATCAATCAGAATTAACCATAACCAATCAAACCACTATGAAAATCATGCCAATATTAGTGCAAACATGGCTTCCCTTTAAGCCCTAGAAATAACTACTCGCTAATAATTAAACAAGTAAAACAACTAGTAAAACAAGAAAACATAATTAAACTAATAAGAACAAAGAAAAGATTAAGAGAACAAAACCTTCAAACTTCAATGTTGTCACCCAAAAGAAGAGTCATGGTGTTTCTCTACATCTCCAACTAATAATACTAATCTACTCTAAACTATATTATCTGATCTAATATTACATCTCTTTTTTTCTCTCTTTTCCCCACATAAAATAATACCCTAGATGTGTTTATATAGGCTATAAAAGTCTTGCCCAATAAAAATATTTTAATACTCTAAATAAATTACAAGTAGGATTCCATAACTGAATAGGATTCCTTAATTAAAATTCGTCACTTCTTTTTCTCCTCTATTTCTGGGCTCTTCCAGTTGGATTTTGCTTATTGGACCACCTCTGAATTAAAGATAATTCTACAAGCTTCGCGTGGACAGTAAGATCGTAAAATTCTGACTCCTGGAACTCAAGATATGGCCAAAACAGTGTAGCACAGCCCGTGTAGCCCAATAATACGAATTTTCTCCTATTTTATCTCCAAAATAGCTCTTTTTGCTCCAAATCCTTCCAAGTCATGAATTATTTATTTCCTACAATAAAACAATCAAATCTATTAAATAAAAATCCAAATCAATGCAAAACACAATAAATATGAGAATAAAATCATCTAGAATATATATAAAAATATACTCTATCAATGAAGCAACTTCAAATCTGAGAAATCAAGCCACTCATGGTAGGAGATGGGATAGATCACATACTGCTGACCAAATCATTGGTGACCCAAATGCAGGAGTAAGAACTAGGAGAGCAACTCAAAATGAGTGTCTCTATGGTTGCTTTCTATCTCAGATTGAGCCTAAAAGGATTGAAGATGCACTGTTGGATCCAGACTGGATTATTGCTATGCAAGAGGAGCTGAATCAATTTGAAAGGAACAAAGTATGGGAACTAGTGCCACCACCTGCGGACAGAGCCATTGTTGGTACAAAATGGGTTCTGAAAAACAAGATGGATGAGGATGGTGTAATCATAAGGAACAAAGCAAGGTTGGTTGCAAAAGGATATTCTCAACAGGGGGGTATTGATTATGAAGAGACATTTGCTCCTGTTGCTAGGTTAGAAGCCATCAGATTTTTCTTGGCATTTGCTGCTCATTCAAACTTTAAAGTTTATCAAATGGATGTCAAGAGTGCATTTCTGAATGGAGAATTGGAAGACGAGGTTTATGTGCAACAACCACCTGGCTTTGAAGATCCACATTTCCCACACTTTGTCTACAGATTGCTCAAAGCATTGTATGGACTGAAGCAAGCTCCAAGGGCATGAGTTCTCTAATTGGATAAAACTGCCAGCTGTCAGTTCTCTAGCTGCTTGAGTTATCGATTAAGCCATCTTGGACTTATCGAATAGCTGGACTTCACTTCTCGAATAAATGACAGCTGTATATGAACAACCATTTTGAGGTTGGTAAGTGAGTCTGGTATGTATCATCTCTCATTATTTCTTAAAATACCAGCTCAAGTTTCGTGCAACCAGGGAATTTTATTCTCTTGGAATAATTATGTGTGATTTATTACTTGCTATATTTATCTGATGAGATGTTCTGGAGATATCGAATGGTATTGATTTCATGAGTTGTCGAACAAGCATGTCTATGTGGTGATATCGAATAAATTTTATTTATAGATATCGAATGTGTGAATTTGTCTTAATTGCTTGTTGTGTGATGCTTGAGATATCGAATGATTACCTGAAGATATTCATTTATTGGTAAATATGCTCTTCTCGGATAATCTCTGTTTTGACGTCTAAAATCAATTATTTTTCGTGACACGTCTTGTCAGATAATTAAAAGATTTTGGAACAAAACGCACACATAATTATTTTCTTTCTATTCTCCCTAAGTGATCTGACAGAGTTTATCTAGGACACCGTGTAATCTTTTGCATGCCTTAATGTGTTTAAAAGCGTGTGTCTCTTGGTTAACCTGCCACCAGTTATTTCCCTTGCTTTTATGTCGCGACTCTTAGCATTCTAGGCTTATTAATAGATTGGGGTAGAAATCACTTAGAATCATTCTGTAGCAGTAAACCCTTCTACCTTCTCTTCTTAAAAACCTTTCTCACCATGACAAGGAGCATCTTGAAGATTTCTGTGGAAGAGTTTGAAGCTCTTCCCTTCTATGAGAAGGTCCGAGCCCTCCAGGAGAAGATCGACGATCTAATGGAGGAGGAGCGTAAGGTCATTGCTGCTATGAAGGCAGCTCTGGAAGACCTCCAGGCCTACAACCGCCGGAGGAGGCCCGGGGATGATGATGCAGTCGCCACCGCCTAGGATAGGACAGGAGGAGCGGGTTGTTTTCATTATTTGTTTTTTTTGTTTAAATGATCTTTTGATCATTTCTTGTAATTTTTTTTTAAATGGAATGAATGTTTTGTTTCTCCAGTATACTTCTTGTTTGTTTATCTTAGTGATCTAATGTGCTGTGTGACGTGTGGTTCTTTGCATGTCTCTATTTCGATTCTTATCACTAGATCATTGATAAATCTAATTCACCACAAGAAGCAGTAATAAAGAAACAAATCAATGTGTGCTCTCTAACATCTGAACTGAATAATTCCCTAATCTGTCACCTGTTAAAGCACCCATTTCATTAATAATTGGGCCTCTTCATGCTTCTTGGCTCAACAACTCAGTTTTCAAGGGACAATGATAATGTCTTGTTGAACATGCTTAATTAGCTAATTCCTAAAGCACATGAAAAGAGCCTTCTATGCTGATTGACCACTAACGTATGTTGACTGTTTTAAGAGTTCAGGACCGAATACAAAGGCACTGTCAATCCACAGCAATCAATCCACAAATGTCATGCACTTAAGAGAATAAAACTTCATGTGGAGAAGGCTCTTGACTGCATACATTTACCTCAGGTAATGAGTTCATCTCTAATCAGCACTGTCTTCTTTTAACCGATTCTTTGCATTGTTTAGCTGAAATGAGAATGGCTGGAATGTCCCCCAGATTCTCTACC
This sequence comes from Kitagawia praeruptora, assembly GCA_037693485.1. NCBI lineage: Eukaryota > Viridiplantae > Streptophyta > Magnoliopsida > Apiales > Apiaceae > Kitagawia > Kitagawia praeruptora. Next base: position 84,756,517 of record CM075353.1, on the reverse strand, counting down.
CAATCAGCATCCCGTTGTTCAATGTTTCAAATCCTTAACCCCCTCTGCAGTTTCTCAACAAACTGTAGTTGATAATCCTTGCAAATCTTAACCTGAGGGGAGTGAACAGGAGGCAAGTAAGGGTGCGGGAAGTGCTGAACATCAAGAAGGCACAAGGATAAGGCATGACAGGTTGAGTGACAAACCAGCCAAACCATCTTATGTCTTCCCAAAAAGGCATAATGATTAAAAAGGATTCACACATTTCTAGTAGTAGTCTCTTAACAGACTTCAACTATTGAATCAAGTTCCCATCCAAGGAACACTTTCAGTGAGGGTAAGGGACACAGTTATGCAACCTACTCAAGGTCTAACCAGGGAGTTAGTACAAGTTGCAGGGACACAAGGGGAGCACACACTGGTTACTTCTCACATTCTTCTCAAAGTCAGAATTGATGAGTCTTCTATAAATTAGAAGATTCAGCCCCACTCATCAAACACCTCACTTTGTGAAAATTGCAGCACACACACACACCAAACACACCTCTTGATCCTTCAATTTCTTTCATGAAGGAGCCAACACTCAGGTTCTTTCTTGTATTTCTTGCTTTATAGGGCTTGTTGCTGAACTTCAGGTTCTTTCTTATGTTGATAGTCCATATTCTTTCAGTCATGTGCTTTTTCAGATTCATCTTTTAGGATTGAGGGAAGGGAGTGAAAAACAGGAGAGGCCTGGTTGTTCCAGGGCAAAAGGAGAGTGTGTGAAAGAGAGGTCTCCTATTTCTTCCAGGAGAGCAAAAGGAGAGGCTGAGTACCCCTTAGTAGGGAAGGTGAGCTGTGTGTAGTGAGCCAGGATGAGATCCTGATGTAAAAACAGAGAGAGAAAGAGAGGGACTGAGAGACATATTTTTCCGATCATTCTTTCTTAATCTGGCCTTACCCTAAGCCTTTACACTGCTGATAACAAAAAAGGGGAGACTTAGCTACATGCACAGGGGTTATTGCAGTAAGGGGGAGCAGCTGGCTGGAGCAGTTGCAACAGCTACAGCCACTGTCAAAGAAGCTTGATCAATTTCACAATCTCTCTGTAGAGTTGAGAGAATAATCCAAAGGGTAGTTTTTGTTAACATCACTCTCTTGATTTATGTTGTATCCTACAGACATAAATAGGGGGAGATTGTTGAGTCATGCATGTCTATATATGATGATAACAAATACTACAAAAGATAGAGAATGGATCAAGGACCAATTTAAGTTAGATTCTCACTTGTATCTGTACTTATGATGGGCACCAACTCCAGCTGTGTAAATGTACAAATCTTGTCACTAATAATGCTTGGAAGAAGATTGAAAGATCATGCCTCAAGCCTGGGATTTCAAGACAGAAAGAATAAACACAGTTGGAGGCTGTGAGTTGAAGATTTGCCTAAGTAGACATTTGAGAAGTTTTGTCACTGTTAGAGAAGTCAAGAGTTCGAGATATTAAGTCATTCGATATGTCATCTCCACTATTCGATATCTCAGGAAGTCAACAAGTCAAGCTGCATTCGATATCTCAAAGACTTAACTGAGAAATGACTTATTCGATATCTCTAGGAGTTCACAACACTCGATATCTCAAAAGAAACTATGAGATGTTCGATATCTCAAGGATTCCAAGGGCAAAAGCTGCATTCGACATCTCAAGGTCAAACAGTACAAAAAGAACCATTCGAGAAATAACCAATGCTTCAAGTAAACTGATTAGAGTTCTCAGAGTTGTCGATCAATACAACTCTGGTTCTCGAATTGGCACTTAAGTTACTTGTCGAATGAATTCTTGGAGACAAAATTTTGGAGATTTACGAGACAGAGAATCTACAAACCAAGTACAACAACATTCTGAATATTGTTGTTTGTACATGGAAAGCCTACAAAGAAGCTTAGAGAGATAAGGAGACAACCAGCTAAAGAAGTGGATCTGGGCAGAGTTGACTTTGAAGCTGTACTTCATAATGCTCAGAGTTGCATCAAAATGGATAGACAAAATAGAAGGCAGTTTTGTTGTTTTCCATCTTTGTAACAAGTTGGCATTTCACATTGTCTATAAGTGAACTGTCATACTTCTTAGCCAGACGAGTGATTGAGAAAATAGAGAACATCTAGAAAAACTTATCTCTCCAAGATAAACGAAGCTGAGAACACGAATCTGTGGTCACAGTTTGTACTTTGTAGCAACACATAATCTAAGAAAATATTAGATTAGAGTGAATATCGTGTTCTTGTGTTTTCCTAGCTCAAATAGATATTATTCTACACACACAACACATATTCAGCTACACTCAAACACCCACAATCACAGCAAGAAAATCGAGAAAAGTAAGACAATACATTCACCCCCCAGTATTGTCTTATTGGTATATTCATATCCAACATTATTCTTCATCCATAGACCGGGAGTCGGTATTTCGTATACTTTTGGAGATATACTTTCATAAAATATCGAATAAATATTATTGAGTTTAATGAATATTATTTTGAATATTCATTAAGAGTTGATTCATTTAAATGAATATCATTTTGAATATTCATTTAAAATTATTTATTTAATGAATATTACTTCGAATATTCATTTAGCGATTATTTATTTAATGAATATTATTTTCGAATATTCATTTGAGGATTATTTATTAAGTGAATATTACTTTTGAATATTCACTTAAATACTATTTATTTAATGAATATTATTTTCAAATATTCATTTAACGGTGATTTATTTAGTAAATATTTATTTATTTAATAAATATTCTTCGAATATTTATTAAATACTTTTAATTAGTTTTAAAAATAGTTTATCTTATTTAAAAATTATCTTCGGTTCGATAATTATAAAGAATACTTCTGAGTCTTATTAAAAATATTTTATCAAGGAAGGGGTTCCCAAATACTATTTTCCCATTTAAATCTATCTTCTATGAAGATTTAAATGTTCTCTCAAACCTTCAAAATATAGGGAACCTTATTTGGAAGCTGTTATTTGTAATTGACTCCCCGGTCATTAACTTTCGAAAGAAATGATTTTCATTCGCAACTTCAGTTGCTTCGAGTCAAAAGAACTTTTGTTACTTCCTCAACACTCGAGGAGTAAGATTGATGGAACAAGTCCATATCCATTAACAAGCAATAGCTTGGGAAATATTGGTGAAATTCTCCTTTCCAACCCGGTACGGCTTCTTTGTGAAGTCCTATTAACAAGTATTACACTTTGGGAAAGGAGGACAAACTTTACGTTTCAGAGTCATGGATTCTATTCGAACTTCGAGTCGTGTATGAGGTCGAGTGGCGCCGGCCCATCATTTGCCCAGATGAGGCAAGGGAGTTCCGAGAAGCGGTGGACAAGTAAATCCGTGGGCTCTTCCTTCTACCGGTAGTAAATCGAGATTTTCTTTATACGACCGCGACTGATCATCGATGGTCGGGACATTGGGCGCTGAGAATACTCCAGTGATAGTTCATCATCCAATTTGGAAATTTTCCGCAACATGGATCGAGAAAACATATTGATCATGTTGGCAGGGCTTGAAAAGCGTTTAAAACTGATGTTACAATAAATTACTTTGTAACTTCATCTTATATATGACTCTATGATTACCTTACATAACAGGGGTTATGGTAAGGGGCTGGTTTATATTGAATCACCTTATAACTTCATCTTTTAAGTTATATGTTGATATTCTGCTTACACTTTATATAGCAGAAAATTTTTCTACGAAAAGGTTATATTGGTTTACTTTGAAACCTCATCCTTTTATAATATACTAGAACTTGGTTCAATAGTATAATAAAAGTTTGCAGAGATATTATGAAATGATATTTGGAGTACTACAATAGTACTATTTTTGGAATATATTCCGATGAGGAAATACTTTCGGTAAAGAGATATTTTGACAATTATTGTCTTATACCCGCCTTATTCTGGGTTAAGTCATAGGCAGAGTTATGCCATGCTTTCATTACCTTGCTGAGCTATTTGCTCACTCTTGCTATTGTTTTATATATATTATAGAGCAGTGAAGTAGGATGTCAAGGACACAAACAAGGAGTCTCCATAGACAGTTTCTAGCAGTGATCCCGAGAGTAGTACGAACCAGTCGGATCAGGCTGCAACTTGTTGAATTCATCTCATGAATAGATATGAATGGTACGAGTAGATTGTAAACATTAGAAGTCTGAGTTGTAAATGTACCGTTACTTAGATGTTGTATCAGAACAGATTTAGAATACATTTGGGTATTGTAATAAAAGTTATTTATTCCGTAGTTGGTGTAATGTGTCGTTTCTGAGATTCTAACCTCTGTGTGTGAGAGATATATATTTTGGGGTCATAAGTTGTTGAATTGAGTACATTGTAAGTAATACAGGTAAGGCAAGGAGTAAATGGATCGTAACTACTCTAAATCCCTGACCCCAGATTTGGGGTCGTTACAAAATATATTTGAATATACGCTCGAGTTCTCAATATCGTTCTAATGTTTCGACCTCAAATAATATAATCTTGAATGGCAGCTCTAATTATTTCCTAGTAATTTCTTAAAATAAACGCAATAAATCATCTCCGTTAAACAATTACCAATTTGTAGGCTCAATACCATTTTAGCACTTAATCGGAAATTAAGCAAGGCTAATATAAATTTTTAAACAAGAATTAAAGAAATAGAATCCCGAATTAAACATTTGAAAATATAAATACTAACGTTTTCCAAATAAGGTGCTACGAATTATTATCTCTTAATAGCATGCTTGCACTAATGCCTTTATTATACAACAATTAAAGGAAAGTTTTACTAATTCTCTCTAATCTTATTTAGGGACAAAGCCTAAAAATTACTAAAAGATAACCATGCTTAATCCAAAAGAAATATTTAATCCCTCTAAATCTTTTATTTATTAAAAACAATCTTTTTATTCTATTTATAAATCTGTTTCATTTTTATTGCCATACTTAGTCAAGGATTCTCATTTTAAACCAATTAAAACAATCTCATTAGAAATCCCAAATTTTTTAACTTATAATCAAAACAAGATTTTTATTCTATTTTCCCCTTATTAACAATACCCATTTTATTTACCAATCAAAATATTTAACCTCTACAATAGATTATTACTAATCTTATTACAATTAATCAATTAAGCCCCCTCCCCCACTTCTTCTCCTGCCTCCCCTGCCTGGGCCCACCGCCGACCGGCGGCCACCGGCCGGACTCACCACTACCAACCGCCTCTCTCTCTCTCTCTCTCTCTCTCCGACTCCGTCTCTCTCTCCCCAATCTCTCATCTCCATCTCTTTCTCTCTCTCCCCCTCGCGTCTCCCTCTCTCTCTCTCTCTCTTTTCTCTACATTCGCCTGCCTCTCTCCCTCCTCCGATCACCTTCTTCCTCTGGTCATCTCCTTCCTCCGCTTTCCCCCTCTCTCTTTCTCTCGACCCCTCCTCTCTATCTCGCCCCTTCTCTCTCCGTTTCTCCCTCACACGAAACCCCCCCTCCATCTCTCCTTCGACCACCACCTGCTAGCGCCTCCATCGCCACCACCATGGCGGCTCCGCCCTCACCCCGACATGCAGCCTCTAACCCCATCATCAATCTCAAACCCCATCTATTTTTAACACTATTTTCACCATATACAATTAAAATCTAAAAATATTACAACTAATTCAATAATAAAAAATAATACTCAAATTTAACACTTATAAAACCAATCAATCCACACAATATCAAATTAAAGAAACATGGTTTAAGAGACTTTTAAAAACTCAAAATCATACCCTTTGTGAGAAAACCCAATTTAATAAACTTGATTTTAATCAACTTATCCGAAATCAAAATTTTCTTATAAGGATATGTAGAGTATATCACTAGCTTCACAAATCTTCCATTGCATGTAAGATCAAGTAAGTATATAGGTAGGTTTGGGGGTTTTAAAGCTTGGTAACAATGGTGGAAAAAAAGAAGATATGGTGGTTTGTAGTTTTTTTTCTTGTTTTTGCCGAGAGAAAAATAAAAAGGGAAGGATGTGGATTTCTTTCCACTTTTACTAATAAATACTTTTGCTAATTGGGTCCTTATTGGGCTAGTTAAAAGCATTTGGGCTCAAATCACTTCTTTTACTAATTTACTAGTACATAAAATCAACCCCTCTCTTTATTAATATATACTTGGGCTAAAATACATGGTTGACCCAATTTCAATAAAATGCTTTCATTCAACACAAAAGATAAGAAGCTATAACCTTACTCATTGGGCTCTTAATGGGCCACTAGAAAAATATAAATTTGGGTTAAATTGTAAAGTCCACTAAGCAAATAAACAATCCACTACTATTTACTACACAAATTGGATTCTATTTAGTAAATTCTAAATAATCTTTTATTTAGCCAACTAAGATAAAATCTTTTATTTATTAGTATATATATCTAATATTAGTCGCCAAAACTCAAAATTTTATCTTTTATAAAAATTTAAACATAGAGAGGGCTCGAGATACTATAACATTTCACGGTTATTACAGTTAAACCAAAAGCCATTACTAAAAATTCATAGTGTCCATATCTCGTGCGAAAAGCAGTCTTAGGAATATCTTCAGACTTAATTTTTAACTGATGGTATCCAGATCTTAAATCAATCTTTGAAAAATAAGCAGCTCCTTTGAGTTGATCAAATAAATCACCTATCCTTGGTAGTGGATACTTGTTCTTGATAGTCAATTTGTTAAGATCTCTATAGTCGATACATAGCCTCATGCTTCCGTCCTTCTTTTTGACAAACAACACTGGTGCTCCCCACGGAGACACACTTGGCCTTATCACTCCTTTATCCAATAAATCATGTAGTTGAGTAGCTAACTCCTTCATCTCAGCAGGTGCCATTCGGTAAGGTGCTTTAGAAACTGGTTCGGTTCCGGGTGCTAATTCTATTGCAAATTCAACTTCTCTATCTGGAGGTAATCCGGGCAATTCCTCGGGAAACACATCAGGAAACTCCTTCACAACTGGAATATCTTCCATTCTTGGGACTTGTTTCTCCAAATCAATCACATATGCTAAATAAGCTTCGCAACCTTGTCGTAATAACCGCCTGGTTTGCATGAACGTTAGAAACTTCCTATCTTGTTTTTGGCCTTGAAACATTACTTCCCTACCATCTTCAGTGTGTATTTTAACTTGTTTCTTTCTACAATCAATCTGCACATCACATTCTGACAACCAATCTATTCCTAGGATAACATCGAACTCTCCCAACTTAAAAGGTATTAAATCAGCGTAGAAGAGATATCCTCTGATCTCAATATTATAATTAGTACACACTCGATCTACATAAATCTTATCTTGGTTAACAACTTCTACTACTAATGCCCTTTCTAATGGTTGAATCTCACAATTCAACTTATCAAGAAATCTTTCAGATATAAAAGACTTAGTAGCTCCAGAATCAATCAATACTTTAGCTTCAAAAGAGTTTACAAGAAGCATACCTGGAACCACATCCGTGTTCTGAACAACTTCATTCATGGACATGTTGAAAATACGAGCTCTAGTTTGAGGTCCTTGGTATTGTGCTTGATACGGCACTTGATTAGGTGCTGAATAAGACGCTTGATATGGTGCAGGAGGTGCAAAAATTCTCAAAACATTAGCAGTCTGAATTGGCTCCTTGCAGTTACGAGCAATATGTCCAACTTTACCGCATTTGTAGCAGGTCATTCCTTCGGGTTTGATTCCTGGACATTCATGAGCATAATGTCCTTTCTTGTTACACTTGAAGCAGACAACGTTGGGTTTATTGCAGATACCAGGGTGCTTTCTTCCACAAATCTTGCATTCTGGTAATGCCGGTCTCACTACAGCCTGAGTCTTCACACCTTGAGGTCGACGATCCTGACCTCCATCTCCACTCTTAAACTTCTGAAAATTCTGATTCCCTTCATACTGATTTCCAAACTTCCTTATATTCTGAAAACTTCCTTGACCTTCCACTTCCTGTCGCTTCTCCGTCCTTTCAAATTTTCTCTTCTTTCCAAATTTCTCCTTCTAACTTAATTCACTTTCTCCTTCTATAATCATAGCCTTCTAAACAATCGCGGAGTAACTTCTCAATTCAAATGCAACCACTCTAGTCCTCAACCATGGTTTTAACCCATGCTGAAATTTCTTAGCTTTACTAATCTCATTCTCCACGTACTGGGGTGCAAATCTTGATAGCTCTGTGAATTTGGCTTCATAATCAGCCACACTCATCCCTTCTTGCTTTAACTCTAAAAACTGAACTTCTAACTGATCTTGTAAATAAATCGGCACTGTTAACACAATATCACGCAAGTATACGTGGTCACAAGTAATACAATTAAAGTTCGTTCCACTGAGATCTGGTTAAGTTTCAATCAGTAAATATGCCTATGCAACAATGTATTGTCTTAATTCACTGCTAAGAAAAATAACAAATTGAGGTTGATTATCTAAATTATGCTAAGATGTAAAATATTAAACTAACAATTAATTACTAATGAGAATTGAAATTGAATTACTTATGAGAATAAAAATATGGGACTCTAACTTCATTATCTACTTCACTTAGAGTTGATGCCTTTAATCAATACACATGTGGGATTTGATATCTGATCAGATAACACGAAACAAGTAAAAGTTACCTCTCGGTATACTAGTACCAAACTACGCATGCATCCACAAAAGAGATAGAAGATGGGTAGACACCTATTATGTTTAGACCCTATATCTCTATAGAATTTGAAAACATAGAGGTTTAAGCACAAGTTATCCACATAGATCACATAGGGCAGCAAAATATCTCTATTCATGCCACAAATCATGATACTAAAACATCAACCTATCCTATGCTAGCATGGCAAGTTCTAAACCTCAAGATCCACTCTCGCTTCACAAGAGATTAACAATTCAATTTAGATGTTAGCTACGCATCTAAAAGCATTAAGATTAACTATACGAGGATATCAAGAATTCACCACACGTAATCTTTAAAGCAATCAAACTACTAAGCTACATAGACAACTCCGTTAGAATCCCATGACAACGATTAGCCCATAATTGAACCGTTCATCGTCATGGAATTTGATGAAAACATGATAATAAACAAGATATGAATAAAAGAAGCAATAATATTAATAAAACAAAGAGTTGAGAAAACAAATCTATAATCCATAATAACACAAAAGATGAAGTAGATCTAGATCCGTTGCTTGTCACGAGCGTTGAATCCTTCTCTCCTTTTCTCCCTTGCAGATCTAAGCTATATCATGTAATGTATGTACTTGTTAGCGAATTTACAACTCAGATGCAAGTGCACATATCGTACCAAGTAATATAATAATTCGTTCCCACTAGGACTAAATTTAAGTTGTTAACTATCACACACTATTGTTTTTCCAATTCAAGTCAAAATAACAAGTGTCTTAAAAACATGAACTAAATATCACTAAATATTAAGCAAACACAATTGATATTCCAAGATTAATGAATCTAGGCCTTTAATTTCAACTTGTGTTCTTCAATAAGTTACTCTTTTTTTTTCTCTAGTGTAGTGCTCCAATTGCTAGTTTAAGGTTTTAAACTAATCACAAGGACCTTCCGAATCTCAAGTGATTCTAATTCATCAACTAATTCCCATATTCCTATGAAGAATTTAAATCTTAGAACAGCATTAAACTCCACCTTAATTGACTACCTAGGGTGCTTAAGTATATTCCTATCTTAAACACAAATTAGCATATTACCAATCCCAAGTTATACAAATTATGCCTTAAATTAGGTTTTCTTCCCCAAGTCAACCTAATTTGCTAAATCAATTCCAAGGTTGATCATTCCTTGAAAGGCATTAAACACAAATTCATATAAGCATTTGTAATGAACACCATAATTAGAGAATTGAAGAACAACTTATATTATAACACAAGTATCCATTTAAGGCTTAGAAAGAGTATTAGTTCAACATCACAACCAAGAATACTATACACAAAGATGAATACATGGTTTCAAGTTTACAATAAAGAAAAGTAAGGAAAAGAAGATAAAAACTCTAGGATTTGATCTTCTTCCAAGGCTTCTCTTCTCCCTTTCTCCCTTTCTTCTTCCTCGTGCTTTTTCTCCCTGTTGTGTGTGTAACCGTTGTCCCCCCTCTGTCTAACGTGTCTTTTTTCTCTATCCCTCTCTTTTATTATATACAACTGACTTCTATCTAATAATAATATAATTTACTTATTTAATAATAAAACCAAAAGAGTTTCCTTAATAGAGTAGGATTCCAACATAGAAAATTCGAGCTGTCTGCTTCTGGCCTTTTTCTGGGCAGTTTGGAACATCAAAAACATCTGAGACCATACTTGAATTAAAGGTCTTCTCGCAAGCTTTCCAATGACTGCTTACGGGCCTCAAACGGACATCCGGAGCTCCGGTTATAGCCAAAACAGTGAACGCTGCGCAAGCTGATCCGAAATCCAAATTTTGCTAGAATTCACTTCAACTTTTGCAATTTAATCCACAATCCTTCTATTATAAGGAATCCCTTTTTCCTACAATAAAACATAAAAATTAGTTAAATAAAAATCCAAATTCGTGCAAAATAAACTAAAAATGTAGAGAAAATATGATCATAAAGATCATATATCAAATATCCCCACACTTAAGTTCTTGCACGTCCTCGGGCAAATAAAATAAAAATAAAAGCTACAACCTAACTTATTAAAACCACTTTCGTAGGTGACACGATTGCATTGAGCGTATGCAATAAGCCTTTAAACCCCTAGGCAGCCCTAGTAGGACGAGTTTTGTCTCGTGAGGGCCTATAGCGAATGTACCCATAAAATCCATCTAGCACATGTAAACTAATAGAGATGATAATAGAAATAAGTACGTCGACCTACCAAGTATTCGATGCACGCCAATGCAACTCCACACAGACAAGATCACTCATACTATCTCAACTCAAGAATCAAGATGCAAATGCTAAGTCTTGGTGTCAAAAGTGCAAGTATCCACATAATCTACTCATAGAATGTGCATAAGTACTCAAAAGGTCATGTCAAGTGCAAAACAAACTTGGTAATCATGCTAAGTATACAAGAGTACACTATCAAGAAGACTTGGGATTTTCATATTCATATCAAGTAATACCTCACCTTTCACTCACAAAAAGAATTACGCTCAAGAATAGGTTAAGTGCATCACTCAATTCCATCATATACAATAACATGCTTGACACTTGGCATCGATCCAACTAAAAACACAACATGCATGAATAATGATAATCAAAAGGACTTTTATTTGGGTTGTAATGGGGCTAGGGACAAGGTATGTCAAGAAAAGTCAAATAGGGTGAAGTGTCAAAAGCTAGTGATTCTCCATATTTATTCGCACAATCCACCCAGATGCCTTCCCCACACTTAGACCATTAAGCACAATTAATTTATCTAGCCCGAGACAAAGGATCATAAAGCACAAGAACTATAAATAACAAATGAACATGCTCTCGCTTTTTCTTTTTTTTTTTTCCTTTTTTTTCAAGGCATTTATTTATTTTATGGCCTTGTGTTTTTCTTTCATTTTTTTCATTTTTTTTTCGAGAGCTACAAGAAAAGTGAAACAAACACGTATATACAATCACAATGATCCTCTAAAAGTCCCACAACACATACTAAGTATTTACAAAATAACCTCAACAATTCCCAACATGAAAATATGATCACAAGTAACTCATTTATCACACCTTATTACTCCCTCCTAATCTCACTAGCCTTTGACAAATAGGGATCAAGATTATATAAGGCCATTAAAAAAAATTAGGAATATGTATGTAATGTGGTGTGTCATCGAATAAAACGGCTAAGCTCAAAAGGGCTACTAATGGATCACATAAGCAAGGTATGTCAAAATGGGAAAATGGAAGGTTAATCCTAGGTGCCTTTATCATGTTATCATATATTCAATGCCATGTATCTCAAGAAGGGTCTAAGACAAGTGCTAGCGATGCAAATGAAATGAGAACACACAAGCAAACAAAAATAAGATGCAAAACATATGCATATAGGCTCAAAAGCTCACTTGGTGTCAAAAGATAATAAATCCCAAGTCACAAAAAAAAATTCTTTCTAATGCACCTACTTGTACTCAAAGCATGAGAACCAAATTGTCTTACACAAAAACATATCATTTTAATTACTTAAGACAATCAATGAGTCTACTAGTTTCAACTTGCTAGTGAAAAAAATGTGTGCACAAGAGCATATCATTACACCTCTCAACAAAAGTATCAACAACACAAGATAACTTAGCATGCATGGAAACATTTAGCTCAACTTGAAACAAGTAATGCATCGACTACTTGATAGACAACTAACAACGTTTCACCATATCATCTCTATTATTTTATAAGGCTAGAATTATATTTTGATTTTTTAAAATTTTTCAATTTTTTTTTAATGAGAACACCTCCCCACACTTAAGTGAGTCATTGTCCTCAATGACTCGAAAATGACCACAAAAATAAACACGACTCCTACACATAAGAACAAATAAAACTACTAAAGAAAAGAAAAGAAAACTCCCCTAGGTATCATGATGAATGATGTGACAAATGTTGCTGCAACCATGCAAACATCTCGCCCATTTGTTTCCCCATACTCTCCTGATTTTGTAATATCTTGGCATGACTTCTTTGAAGCTCATCTTGCCCCTTAAGGACCTTAGCATGGCTTTGACGTAATTCAGCAATTTGTGCCTTTAGTGTACGCTGAGGCTCCACAACTTGCTCTTCCTGCTCGACCGGGAGTGCCCGACGTGGATGATATAATGGCCTCGGTCCATAAATACTGCGATATAACATCCGCATACCAAGTAAGTACTCGACATCAATAACAGCTGGCCATCCATCCGCCACTTTCAAATTGGTTCTGTTGCGATCAAACACCCCTAACTTCTCAGCAATTCTTGTAATAAAACCTCCCATTACAATAGCACCCTTGGTGCGCTTTGCTTGATACAAGAACCTATTAATGAGCAACGTTGTCCAATCCACTGGTATTCCTTCATTAAAATGATACAACAAAGCAAGCTCCCCTGTTTGAACCTTGTTGTTGCTCTCTGCTCGATCATAGATAGTGAATGACAAGAGTCTAGCAAAATAGCGTAGAGCAAAACATAATATTTCTGAAGACAAGGCCCGTTGAGTGTCATAACTTTCAGTATTCGGCAAACGGGTGATGTTGAGCCAAAAAGGAGTAGCATAATTTTCGGGCAATGGTTGCTGCTCAATCAATTTCCACCCAAACATGTCTGCCAATGTAACTTTTGTGATTTCATGACACACATTAGCTATCCGGAATGAAAGCGTGTTGTGCTCGGTAACAGTGAAAGAACTCAGAAATTCATAAGTTAGTGGTGCATATGAAGGTTCATCCATGGTCATCAAATCACTCCAGCCCATAAGATTTAACCCTTCCACGAAATAATCTTTAACCCCCAAAAGTTCCAACATAGATGAATCCACATATTTATTGGGTAAAACCTTACGTTTAGAGAGTACCTTGTATAGAGTCTGCTGGGCCTCACCAATGGGTTTACAAGTTGGATACTTTTGGATGCTGGAGGTTGCGGGATGTGGCGTGTGCTTTTGCTTCTTTGCAGGGGGTTGTTGATCAACAGAAGATTTAGCAGGCTGCTTTTGTGAGGATACCCGAGTCATGCTCGGATGACAGCAGAACACGACTTGAGACAATATGAGAAGAATAGAAGAAATTCCCTTGCTGTTGTACGCTGCTATACAGTTGCTGTAACCGCAACCCTAGAATAAAATTGAACCCCTACGTGGCCAGGAACGTGACAATAGACCAACAAATACACAAGAATATGTACGTGACTAAAAAAAAATAAATGTACGTGACTAAATGTAAAAATAAAATTACATAAATAATTAATAGACAAAATACATATAATTTGAGTAGACTAAATATTATTAAATTAATATAAGAATAGTTTATACATATAATATGTACAAAATCATGAAGAAAAAAAAACAAACAAACAAATAAAAACTAAACAAAAGAAATAAAGAAATAAAAATAAATAAATAAATAAATAAATGAAGGAAAAAGAAAAGAGAAGAAAATTAAAATTAAAATATAAACAAAAATATAAGCTACGTAAGTTGATTATGGTATTTAACTAAAGTTATCTAACATAAAATAATTAATACATAATTATTAGTTAGAAAAGAAAAAAAAACGCAAAAGAGAAAAAAAAAACAAAACATAAAAGGTAGAAAACATGCTAAATTGCACGTACATAGTAAACAACAAAACAAGAGGTTCCTGGCCAGGAAAGTTATACCGCAGGTTTGAAAAGGTAAGCCGCCCGTATTGAACAACTTGTGAATATAGGATACTGAACAGAATTTTTATACCGCGGGGTATTTCACACTATACCGTGGGTTTCTTTCGCTGATCTTCACTTCATTTTTTTTTTTTCAAGTTGCTCTGTTCTTCCAAAATAGTGCACAGCCCTGTTTCAACATCTTTTACCTGAATCACTTCAAAAATAATCATCAGAGTACCTTATGGGAGTAAAACAAATTAAAAACCAAAATAAAAATAAAACAAAATACCACCAACCTACTAACTAAATAACAAAGAAAAAAAACATTATGAACAAGCTAACCGAACAAAATACTTGGGTTGCCTCCCAAGAAGCGCCTTTTTATAGTCATGGCCTTGACTATTCACTCCCTTCATAGCTCCGAAAGAGTGATGGATGAAACATTACGATCAATGTCACCACCCAAATATGGCTTCAACCTTTGCCCGTTAACCTTGAATGTTCTCCCGGTATGCATATCTTCAACTTCAATAGCACCATATGGATAGACTTGCACAACCTTAAAAGGCCCGGACCAACGTGATTTGAGCTTACCCGGAAACAACTTTAGCCTTGAGTTAAATAGCAAAACCATTTGTCCCGGCACAAGCTCCTTGGGTAAAATTTTCTGATCATGCCACTTCTTCATTTTCTCCTTGTAAATTCTAGAGCTCTCATATGATTTCAACCGAAATTCCTCAAGCTCATTTAATTGAAGAAGGCGCTTTTCTCCAGTTGCAGCAAAGTCAAAGTTAAGCTTCTTGATTGCCCAGAAAGCTTTGTGCTCTAACTCCACCGGAAGATGACAAGCTTTTCCATACACTAATTGATAAGGTGATAATCCCAATGGTGCTTTGTAAGCGGTCCTGTAAGCCCAAAGACTATCATCTAGCTTCTTAGACCAATCCTTTCTTGTAGAATTCACCGTCTTCTCTAGAATTTGCTTGATTTCCCTGTTAGAAACTTCAACTTGCCCATTGGTTTGAGGATGATAAGCACACGCTACCTTGTGACGAACACCATATTTCAACAACATTAATGTGAATTGTTTGTTACAAAAATGTGTTCCCTCATCACTAATAATAGCTCTTTGAGTCTGTTAGGTCGATTACACAATAAATAATCAAGAACTGTATAAATAAGTAACAAGAACACACGTTTTAACTCTTTAAAAACTGTTTGGAATTAATAATTCCTCTCTCGGTGATGTAAAGTATCACAGAGAGCTGCTTAGGTTACAAGAATGATGTTCGTCCACGTTCAATACCCTTCTAGGGTTAACCTAACTGTATTTATAAGATATACAGCTACGTACAATCGTAAATTGATTCTCCTAAAATTAAGCTATACAATTGATATCAATTACGATTGCTACACGTCTTCTAAGTCAACTCGATCTCTTTGACAGCTATCCAATCTTCAAAGATATCGCTTCCATATTAATATTAAATTAATCTTCAAACTCTGTTGACTTGTAGACGCTCCCAGTAGACAGACTTTAGCAAACTCTGTTCTCTCCACGCTAACAGTGTTTGCGCTTCCATGTATTCAGCTATCAGTGTTTACGCTCTCTTCTGTCAGCGTTTGCGCTTCCAGCAATCAGCGTATACTTAAACACTGCTTTCAATAACAAGTTAAACTCTCTTTACCTGAAACACTTAAACACTGACATTAAATCACATCAATTATATCTAACAATCTCCCCCAACTTGTTCATTAGAAAAATGTACAAGTTTACAATAATTGATGATGTCAAAACAAACGAATAAAAACACAGTGTTTAACATATAATCAGAGTTTAAACTTGACTTAGCAAAATTTACAGAAAATACGAATCACTTACAAATTCTGTCTACCTAACCTCCTCAAGATCTGGAGTTGTTCTGAGATAATCAATCAACAATCTCCTTTCAGCATTTTCAAGTTCAATTTCCATAGCTTGCTTGATTTCTCTTAACTCTGGATCATTTTCATCCGTTTGAAAAATAGCAGCCCTGAGATCATAGATCTTGTTCCTCCTCATTTCATTACCCAATCTGATGTACTTTAATTCTTCAGACTTTACATTGAAATCCAGAACTGTAATTCCAAGATCAGTCTTCAACCTTGTAGTTCCCTTCTGCATTTCAATTAGATTTCCATTCCAGTCTCTGTATTTTGGAACATATTTTTCAGCAGACTTTGTTCCTGTAGCAACTTTAGCTTTCAGCATATACTCCCTTATAGAATTAGCAATTAGCTGTGTTCTTTGATTTCTAACTCTGAAGATATGCAAGACATACTGAAGTTCCTCAAATAATTTTAACTTGATTGCTTCTTCATTCACTCTATACACTGACCCATCTGCCATAAAGTATAGTAGAAAGTGAATATCCAAGCTCCTTTGATGAACTACCTGAACTGACTCCAACTTGTCTAGATTTTCTTGAGTTATACCAGAACCAAGAGATACAAGTGCAGAGGGATCTCTTGGACTGTTACCAACTCTCAAATCTCTTCTTGATCCTAAACCAGAAGTATTCCTGCCTGGTGGCTTTCCTGAACAGGCAATATTATGCTGATATCCACCAGTCACTCCTGCTCCTTCTTCCACTGGAATCTTCGCCCTTGAAAAACCAGGTAAAAGTTTACTTTGAGTCTGTACAACTTGTGTGGCAACAGAGGTTGTAACTATCATCTTGCCCTTGCTTTCTTCATCAACTTTCCCTTTTAACTTCAACTTAGCATCAAGAGAAGACTTTCTAACCAGCTTTCCAGTATCTTCTTCTTCTTCTTCTTGAATACCAGATGGTTTTTCTTTGATTACAATTCCTTTCATCACAGGCTTTGCAGACTTTGAAGTTTTAACAACTTTCTTCACTTTCTTGGACTTCACAGCTTTTAGATGTTCTTTCTGTAACAACTTCTCTTCAGCTTGAATATCCTCAAGTGTAGCTTCAACATTCTCTTCTCGAAAAAGTTTTGCAGCCAATTCTTCATCTGTTTGTGGATTGTCAGAGAATAACAAATCCTTTGGCTTTGATCCTGAAGTACTCTGAGCATTTGAATCTATCACCAAATTCGGCTTTGACCTTGAAGACCTCCCATGTCCTTGTCTGAGATTCACATTTCTTAAGCCCTTCTCAGCATTGGCTTCTTCATCATCATTTTTATCTTGCTTTGACAGAGTTTGATCTTTCTTACACTTGGTTTTAGAAACTCTCTCCCCCTTTTTGACATCATCACCGTCTTGAATCAGTATGGAGGTGATTAACTCAAGAGAATTTGCTATAGAATCAACTTTCTCAGCCAGTAAAGTCTGATTCTTTTCAACTGTACTCAGTCTGTCATTAAGATTAGATTGAGTTTTGGCAAACTGTTGAAAGAGTTTAGCATTAGCTAGTTGAGCTTTTTCCTCATGAGTGGCAACTTCTGTGCGAAGATCAACAATAGATTTCTGAGTGTCATCAAATCTATTATTCAAAGTTTTGATCTGTATCACCGTGCCTTGCAAACAAGTGAAAATTTCTGGATTTGTAATCTTTTTAGAATTGACTTCAAGAAACTTTTCTGCCCTTCCAGGAGGAAAAATACAGTCTGACTTGTACCATTCAGCAGTTTGCTTGGCCAAATAACCATCATCAATTTCATTATTAGAAGGCCCAGCAAAATCTGGTTTTTCACCTGTTTTCTGACCATCTGGCTGATTTTGTGGTTGGTTAACTCCTGTACTATTAGCTTCAACAGAATCACTCATTGATTCACTAGTAGAGGCAACATAAAGACTAGATTCTGGAGCAGCAATTTTTTCTTGAGCAATTTGTTCTTGAGCAACAATAGGTTCTTGAGCAACCTGTTTTCCTTTATCAATTGGAGTTTGCTCTGAAGAAAGAACCTTATCTGGTTTATCAACCTCCTCACCATGAGCAGAAATATTATTGGCATCAGAGTTCAACTCAGTGTGTGATGCAACCACAGTGTCTTCAAGAACAACAGTAGGCCCATCAGCAACACCAGTATCTATAGACATTGTAACCTCCATGAGTTGTGGAGTAGATGCTTCATGATTAAAAGAAATTGGAGTTTCAGCAAACTCTTCCATTGGAGACAAAACATCTCTAGCATCTTCATTGTCTTGAGCTTTATCAACTTCTGGTTCAGCAACCTTGACTCCTGATTCTGGAATTTCAGGTTCTATGATAACCTCTGGCTCACCAGTAGGAATATCAAATGAGATTTTCTCTTGAGCCTCTGCAACAGGCTCATCATCAGAATCAGTCAGAATAAGCTTCCTCCTCTTAGCTTGAGATACTGCAACCTGTTCTGCAGCTTCACTGGAACTCTCACTAGAACTTTCCTCAACCAATGGTGGTGAAGGTCTGTTGGCCCTTTGTATGAATCTTCTAGAATAAACAGCCTTTGGAGTTGACTGTTTAGCCTTAGCACGTTCAGTGTTGATTGCAGTATGTTTCTTCCTTTTTGGCTTTGGAGGTGGTTGTGGATGAGTAGTAGAGACAGGGTTTGTTGATTCAGTGTTCGTTTGGTCAGGTTTGGTTTGAGGTTCTGTTTGTGTTGGAGGTAATATGGTTTGTTCAGTGGTGGTTGGTGTGGGTTCAGGTGTTTGAGTAGGTTGAGATGGTATGTTTTGTGTACGATCAGTGGCTAAAGGTTCAGGCATAGGCTGTGAGTCTGGTTGTTGTGTTTGATGTGTATCAGTGTCTTGTGGCTGATTAACAAAATTTTGCAAAGCAAGCGGCAATGCTAAAGGAGGCAAGTCTTTTCCAACATCTTTGTTAGACATATCAGAAAATATTCTTTTAGTGACTCGAAACGGTTGAATCTCATCAGCTTCATCAACAGTTAAACCAGGAACACATGCATTGAACAGAAGCTGACAAAATCTAGCAAAGTAAACTGTAGTAGACTCTGACAACTTATCACCCAAATTCATCAAAACATATCTACCAAAATCAAAATTACTACCATAAAGTAGAGAATACCCAATTTGTAGACTGTCCATTGGAATAGCATCCCAGTTGGTGACCTTTTTCTGGAATGTCCTGGTGATACAATCAAAGAAAAAGTTCCACTCTTTCCTCAAATTTGGCCTCTTCACACTGCCCAGCTTGGCAAGTGATTCCATGTACCCAATCTCTGTTAGCATCTCTCTCAGATTTTCCTCAGAAACAACAGCATACGAAGTATGTGTGTCGAAGTCCATGGCATCACGAACAGTTTGTGGAGTGATTACAAACTCTTGTTCTTCATGAGAGAAGATGATAGACGGAGTTCCACTCTCTCCTCCTTCAATATATCTTGAGTTTTGCCAGAAATTAACGACTTGGGAAGCAGATAGAGTAGCCGGTTCAACCAGCGCTTGCCCAATTTCAGAATCTCGAAGAAAATTTTGCATAAGATGAAACGGCTCTGGTGCTCGGTCATTCTCAAGTAAAGCTGCATAGTTGTTAGGCACAAAACGTAGACCAAAGACAGTGAAAGGTTTAGTTGCCATTGAATCAAGAAATAAGTAAGAATCAACTGTGAAATGGTTTTGCAAGAAAGGTGTTTGTGAAAATGCCAAAGTGAAAAACAAGGATGTTCTCTGTTTTGGTAAAGTGAATACGTGTGGATAAAAATGATTGTGGCAAAAAGTAATTTGAGTTGTAGTTAAAAACTAAACTCAAGCGTTTTTACTTGAAAACACGCAACTGTTCCCTTGAAAAGTGTAAAAGGGAGACATAATGATGAGTGAGTGGGACAGGTGTCACACATGCAACGGTTCACTTAAGACAGGCGCAGTAAAAGCCATTATTACCGCTGTCGTTCCATTTTTCAAGACACGTTACCACTAATGACACTAATTAACAGTTGTCAACTACTCCATTTACTCCAAAATTTTCAAATTATCTTAAGGAAAATATACCTTAGAGTATGTAGCACAATTAATCAGTGTTTATCCAATTTTCAATCTTTATCACAAAAACCCTTTCAAAAACGCACAGTCGTGATTTTCGTGTGTGAGTAGCAGAGTTTACCAAATCAATTTTTATAGCATCTAATATTTCATAGAATCCATAAATCAAAACAATAAACACTGAATGCACAAACTCTCATATTAAACACAGAGTATATGATGAATGCTAAACTCTGTAGTTCCTTAATTACAGAAATCTGAATATCTCTGTTCCAGTTTATGATCATGATTATCCACGTAAGCACACAGTCATTAAAGACAAAAAGATCAGGAGATAAACATCATAGCATCATTCAGTGAGTTACATGTCAAGGATTTTCTCACAAACTCTCACATCACACAAGTGTTTAGGTGAAGTGTTTACTCTCAGATTCAATCATTAAAAGCAGATACTACCATAAGCTTGAATTTCCACCAAATCTACACCACTTCGATTACATATATGCACAAATCAAAAGGACTTTGGTCAGGGTTGTAATTGAGTGAAATCAAACAGATGAGTAGAGATATGTTTCGAATGAGAATTTTGAACTGAACAATTTATTTAATCAAAATGTTCAGTCAAATGATTAGTACATTTTGTACAAGATGATCAGTATATATACATTTTTTTTTGTTTTTTTTTAATTTACATATATATATATATATATATACTGAGTAAGATATAGTATGAGAGATACTCACCTGCTTGAATCAGATTTAACAAATGAATATAACTGCTCTTAATACTTCAGTATTCAAGAAAATGAGCAGTTAATTTGGCTCAAAAGGGTTTACTATGGGTCATGTTTATGAACAAAGTTTATGAGCAGTGTTCAAAGATATTTTGAACAGTGTTTGAAGAAAAATGGTTAATCCTAATTGCCTTTATCATTTTCATGCACACATATATCATGTAGTTCCAAAATGGTTTAATGCAAGTTCTAGAGCAACATACTTACTGATGAATATCACACAACAATAAACTCTGATTGATATAAAATGTATCAATCACTGATTTGGCTCAAAATCTCACAGGGTTCAGACATGAACTGTTTCTCACCAAAATAAACAATGACATATCTCAAGTTTTAAAATTTTCACAAGTGCAAACACAGAATCATCAAGAATCAAGTATGACTTGAAAACAGAGTGTCACTAATCAGAGTTTAGAGTTCATCAATATCAGTGTCATTCATGAGAGGCAATGCATGAAGTATTCATAGATTCAGAGTTTAGGATCAAATAAACTAAGAGATGCTCTAAATATGAAACAGTATCATGCTGTGTTAACTTACTGTGCAATTTCTGATTAGATTACAGTGACCCAAAAAGAATCTTGATTTATCACTGAAAATCATGCTCTATACATTTTTCTTCATCGGTATTTTCATTCAGACAAAAATCAATTCAGAATTCACAGAGTTTAACAAACGTATTAACAGTGTATGACCAACAATCATGCTAACAGAGTTTAACTAACAAGGTTCACATAGCACTATAGCAATTTACAGAGACATGAGCAACACATTTTATTTGAAAGAGTTTGAGTCTAACCAACATGTTTAGTCAAAACCAGATACCATCCCTAGTTCATTGACCAGTCTTGTAAATGTTGCTTCACTTAGAGGTTTTGTGAAAACATCTGCTAGTTGTTGATCTGTAGGCACAAAGTGAAGCTCAATATTGCCTTCCTCTACATGCTCTCTGATAAAGTGATACCTTATGCTGATGTGCTTGGTCATTGAGTGTTGTACTGGATTACCTGTCATTGCAATAGCACTTTGATTATCACAGAAAATAGGTATCTTGGAATACCTTAATCCATAATCCAGCAGTTGATTCTTCATCCATAGAATCTGTGCACAGCAACTACCAGCAGCAATATACTCTGCTTCAGCTGTAGATGTAGATATTGACTTCTGTTTCTTACTGTACCAAGATACTAGTCTGTCACCAAGAAATTGACAACTTCCACTTGTGCTTTTTCTGTCAATCTTACATCCAGCAAAATCTGCATCAGAGTAACCAAGTAGCTTAAAGTCTGATTCTCTTGGGTACCACAGTCCTAAAGTTGCAGTTCCCTTGAGATATTTGAAAATCCTCTTCACAGCTGTTAAATGTGGTTCTCTTGGATCTGCCTGAAATCTTGCACACAGACAGGTGGCATACATGATATCAGGTCTACTAGCTGTTAAATAAAGTAGAGAACCAATCATCCCTCTGTAGCTTGTCATATCCACTGATGAACCTGTATTTTTGTCCAGTTTTGTTGCAGTTGCCATGGGAGTTGTTGCAGATGAACAGTCAAGCATGCCAAATTTCTTGAGTAGATTTCTGGTATATTTTGCTTGATTAATGAAAATTCCATCATCTGTTTGCTTCACCTGTAAGCCTAGAAAGTAGCTTAACTCTCCCATCATACTCATTTGATATCTTGACTGCATGAGCTTGGCAAATTTCTTACAGAGTTTATCATTAGTAGATCCAAAAATGATATCATCTACATATATCTGTACTAAGAGCAGGTCATTACCAGATTGAAAGTAAAACAGAGTTTTGTCAATAGTACCTCTGTGAAACCCACTTTCTAGCAGAAATTTAGCAAGTGTTTCATACCATGCCCTAGGTGCCTGTTTAAGTCCATAGAGTGCCTTGTCTAACCTGTAGACATGATCTGGATATTTTGGATCTACAAAACCAGGTGGTTGTTCAACAAAAACTTCTTCTTCAAGTTTTCCATTCAGAAAAGCACTTTTCACATCCATTTGAAAAACCTTGAATTTCTTGTGAGAAGCATAGGCAAGAAACATCCTTATTGCCTCCAACCTGGCAACTGGTGCAAAAGTCTCATCATAATCTATTCCTTCCTGCTGTGAATAGCCTTTAGCTACCAGTCTTGCTTTGTTCCTTGTGATCACACCATCACTGTCAGTTTTATTTCTGAAAACCCATTTAGTACCAACAATAGATCTGTTCTTTGGCCTTGGTACAAGGGTCCACACCTCATTTCTTTCAAATTCATTTAGCTCTTCTTGCATTGCTGTTATCCAGTCAGCATCTTTAAGAGCTTCTTCCACTTTCTTTGGCTCAGTTTGTGACAAGAATGCATGAAACAGACATTCATTTGTTGTTGCACTTCTTGTCCTTACTCTTGCATCTGGATCACCAATAATTAAATCAGGTGTATGTGACTTAGTCCATTTTCTTGCAGAAGGCAGATTGCTTCTGTCATCATGTGATCCTCCCCCTTGATCCATGCTCTCCTGATTTTCTTGATGTCTCTCTTCATTTTCAGATGCTCCCTCTGAATGTGACTGCTCAGAATTTGAATGATCAGAGTTTGAATCAACAGAGTTTGATTCAGAATCATCAATTGAGTCACTTTCAGTGTTTGACTTATCACTTTGATGTGATTCTTCATGCTCCCCCTCAACTGGTTCTTCCCTTGTTTCTGATTGAAAAGTTTCTTCAGTGTTTACCAGTAGAGGTTCAGAATTGACCTTAACAGTGTTTGTCAGATCTGTATCATCCGAGTTTAATAAATCTTCATTTTCAAAGTGCAGTTGATCATGCTCATTAACATCTTCAAGTCCAGTTATTTTCTTGTCATCAAATGACACATGAATAGACTCCATGATCACTCTGGTTCTCAGATTAAAAACTCTGAATGCCTTTGTTGACAGTGGATAGCCAACAAAAATTCCTTCATCTGCCTTTAGGTCAAACTTGGTCAACTGTTCAGGATGTGTCTTCAACACAAAGCACTTGCATCCAAAAATATGAAAATATTTTAGATTTGGCTTCTTCTTCTTCACCATTTCATATGGTGTTTTACCATGCTTGTTGATCAGTGTTGCATTTTGAGTAAAACAAGCAGTTTGAACTGCTTCTGCCCAGAAATATGTTGGCAACTTTGCTTCATCTAGCATAGTTCTGGCAGCTTCTATCAAGGTTCTGTTCTTTCTCTCCACTACACCATTTTGTTGTGGAGTACCAGGTGCAGAAAACTCTTGTTTTATCCCTTTACTCTTGCAAAATTCTTCCATTGATGAATTCCTGAACTCAGTTCCATTGTCACTTCTGATTATCTTCACTTGATTCTCTGACTCTTTGTCCAGTTGTAATATATGTTCTGTCAGTGTTAAAGCAGTTTCATCTTTCTTTGCTAGAAAATACACCCATGTATATCTGGTGTATTCATCAACAATGACTAGAGCATATTTCTTCTTTCCAAGTGACATGACATTTACTGGTCCAAAAAGATCAACATGTAGGAGATGATAAGGATCAACAATTGAAGACTCAGATTTGCTCTTGAAAGAGGTTTTTCTCTGTTTGGCCTTTTGACAAGAATCACACAGGCCTTCTACATTCAATAATGACTTTGGTAGTCCTCTTGCAAGATCATTCTTTATGAGCTCATTGATATTGTTCAGATTCAAATGAGAGAGTTTCTTGTGCCATTTCCAACTCTCTTCACTGGACATCCTTGTAGACAGACACACTGCTTTGCCATCAGTGTTTGTTGACAATTTGATTTCATAGATGTTGTTGTGTCTGTTTCCAACTAGAGCAACTTTCCCTGTAGATTTGCTGATAACTTGACAATATTCAGGCTGAAAATCTACATGATATCCTCTGTCACAGATTTGACTCACAGATAGCAAATCATGCTTGAGTCCTGGAACTAGAGCTACATTTGTGATGATGACATTTCCAAGATTAATGTTGCCATATCCCAGTGTATGTCCTATGTTGCCATCTCCATAGGAAACTTCTGGGCCAGCCTTCTCCTCATACTCTGATAGCAGGGCTTTATTTCCTGTCATGTGTCCTGAACATCCACTGTCCACGACTAAGGTACTGACCCTGGTGCCCTGCAATCACAAACAATCACTGATTATTAGTTTTAAGGATCCAGACTTGCTTGGATCCTTTGGCTTTCTTAAATCTGTTAGCTTTTGCAGCGGAATTCAAATTAACAGAGTTTAAGCTAACTTTTTCAGAGTTTACATTTGCAGAGTTTACTTTAACCCATTTCAAATTTGGTTTGGGTTCATAGTAATTATAATAAATAGCATGATAATCTCTGCAAGTGTAAATAGAATGCCAAGTACTTCCACAGTGTTTGCATAAAGTCTGTGGTCTAGTTCTCACATAATCACTCTTTACTGCAGTTTTAGAAGGCAAAGAATTAATGTTCTTATTCTTACTGCAGAAACTAGCAAGATGATTAGTGCTACCACAATTAAAGCATGTTTTCCTGGGAGCTAATGAAGCAAGCATTGGCTTAATTCCTGAGGTTATGCCTACCTTTCCATTTCTGTTTTTCTTAGGCATACTCTGTTTGTTTACAGATTTTATCTCCTTAAGCTTATGCTTGAGTTGTTTATCTGTCATTAAGCCAATGTTAGCCTCTTTAACAAAAGTTTTAGCATATGACTCTTTAACAGCCTTTTTCTGTGCTTCAGTCTTAGGTCCACCTGTTCCCATGACATTACCTCAGATGAACAATATGGTCTTACTTTTACCTTATTTTCAAATCTAAGTTCATCTCCTACAGAGTAACCTAGACCTACTGTATCTGACTGAAACACTTCTTGAGTGTCTTTACCAGAGTGTGTCCAAGTTTTAATGATGTGTTTACTATCCTCCAATTCTGATTCTAGTTGCTTATACTTACCTAGCAACTCCTGTTCAATAAACACTGCATCATCTCTCTCTTTTTGAATTTTATTCATGTTTTCTAGCTGTTCCTCAACAAATTTATTTCTTTCTTTTAGTTGAGAACACTCAGACTTTATCCTCTCATTTTCTAATGTCTGATCCCTATAACTGATATGCAATGCTTTAAGATAAATTCTTAATTCAGTTATATTATCAGTGTTATAAGCATAGGTAGTTGGAGGTACCTTGAGATCATCATTTTCATTCTGAGTAGTAGCCATGAGAGCATAGTTGACTTCCTCATCTGAATCTGAAGTGTCTGCCCAATCTCTGCCTTTGGTGTAGAGTGCCTTTTCAGTTTTACCCTTTTTGCACTCAGGAGCATAGTGACCCATCTCCTTACACTTGTAGCATTGAATTTCAGACTTATCTTTCTTTCCAGATTTGAAGTCCTTTCCTTCAGATTTCTTGAAATTCTTCTTATCAAACTTTGAGTAGTCCTTGGAGAATTTCTTTCCCTTCTTGAAGTTCTTGTATCCCATCTTCTTGAAGGTCTTTACCATCAATGCAGCCATTTGCATCATTTCTTCATCATCTTCAGAATCAGATGAATCATCTGTGTTTGAGTCAACATCAGTGTTTGATGACTCATTCTCTGAATGGATGACTAAGGCTTTCCCTTTTGCCTTTCTCCTTGATGCCTCCTTCTTTGATGATTTCTCCTCAACCTTGAGAGCAACAGACTTTGACTTTCTACTAGATCTTTTGTTTCTCTGCTCCAATTCCAATTCATGGGTTTTGAGCAAACCATAAATTTCATCAATCTCTGTTTCACCAAGTTCATAATTATCTCTAATAGTGGTCGTTTTCACATCCCACTTTTCAGGTAGAGAGAGAAGAAATTTGAGATTTGAATCTTCCAAATCATACTCTTTATTCACCAATGACAAATCATTGAGCAACTTACAGAATCTGTCAAATGTTTCTGTCATGGTTTCATCAGGTTTTGCCTCAAAATGCTCATACTCCTGTGTGAGTATGTTCCTTCTGTTCTTCTTAATTGCAGGTGTTCCTTGACATCTAACCTCAAGTGCATCCCATATCTCCTTTGCAGTTGTGCAGTTTATCACTTTATTAGACATAACATTGTCTAATGCACTGTGAAGTAAATGCCTTACCTTCGCATCCTTTGCAATAGATGAAAGATCCTCAGCAGATAGATCTTTCTTCTCTTTTGGTATGACTTTTGGTTCCTCACCAGCAGCAGCAGCAGATAACTTTGTAGGTTTGTGAGGACCTTCATAAATTCTGTCCAGATATTCTGGATCTGTAGCCTCCAGAAACATGGTCATTTTCACCTTCCAAATTGCATACTCCAATGGCCTCAGGATAGGAACCCTAATTGTTTCATACCTACTTACAGTAGTAGGGGCTTTTTCAGATGGTGGAGGTATCTCTGCCATTGATTACTATTGTGTTTGGATCTTTAACTGTAATAAAGTAACAGATACCGCTCTGATACCACTTGTTAGGTCGATTACACAATAAATAATCAAGAACTGTATAAATAAGTAACAAGAACACACGTTTTAACTCTTTAAAAACTGTTTGGAATTAATAATTCCTCTCTCGGTGATGTAAAGTATCACAGAGAGCTGCTTAGGTTACAAGAATGATGTTCGTCCACGTTCAATACCCTTCTAGGGTTAACCTAACTGTATTTATAAGATATACAGCTACGTACAATCGTAAATTGATTCTCCTAAAATTAAGCTATACAATTGATATCAATTACGATTGCTACACGTCTTCTAAGTCAACTCGATCTCTTTGACAGCTATCCAATCTTCAAAGATATCGCTTCCATATTAATATTAAATTAATCTTCAAACTCTGTTGACTTGTAGACGCTCCCAGTAGACAGACTTTAGCAAACTCTGTTCTCTCCACGCTAACAGTGTTTGCGCTTCCATGTATTCAGCTATCAGTGTTTACGCTCTCTTCTGTCAGCGTTTGCGCTTCCAGCAATCAGCGTATACTTAAACACTGCTTTCAATAACAAGTTAAACTCTCTTTACCTGAAACACTTAAACACTGACATTAAATCACATCAATTATATCTAACAGAGTCCCAAATCGAGTAAAAATATTCTTCTTCAGAAATTCAAGTACCACAGATGCATCATTGGTTGGGGTAGCTATGGCCTCAACCCACTTGGAAACATAATCAACAGCCAACAATATATATTGATTCCGGAATGACATCACAAAGGGCCCAATAAAGTCAATACCCCATACATCAAACAATTCAACCTCCAAAATATAATTCAAAGGCATTTCATTCCTTCTCGAAATATTACCCGTACGTTGGCAACGATCACATCTTTTAACAAACTCATGAGCATCTTTAAAGAGAGAAGGCCAGTAAAAACCTGATTGTAAGACCTTTGCAGCTGTTCTATCACCTTGAAAATGACCACCATAAGGAGAATCGTGATAGTGACTCAATATGCTTTCTATTTCATCATCAGGAATACACCTTCTAAGAACATTGTCCGGCCCAAGCTTGAAAAGAAAAGGCTCATCCCATAGAAAAAATTTAACTTGATGCAGAAACTTTTTCTTTTGCTGATAATTAAACTCATTAGGAATGATATTGCTTACCAAATAGTTTACAAAATCAGCAAACCAAGGAAGACCCTTGCTGTTGATAGCCATAAGTTTTTCATCAGGGAAAGAATCATCAATGATTTGAGAATTATCAGAATTCTCATTGTTCTCCAACCTGGATAGATGATCGGCAACTTGATTTTCAGAACCCTTCCTATCTTTGATCTCCAAGTCAAATTCTTGCAAGAGTAATACCCACCGAATCAATCGAGGCTTTGCATCCTTCTTCTCAATCAAATATTTGATAGCAGAATGATCAGTATACACAATCACCTTGGTACCCACCAGATAAGACCTGAATTTCTCGAAAGCATACACCACAGCAAGTAATTCTTTCTCAGTAGTAGTGTAATTAAGTTGAGCACCAGAAAGAGTCTTACTTGCATAGTATATTGAATGAAAAATCTTGTTGCATCGTTGTCCCAAAACTGCTCCAACAACAAAATCACTGGCATCACACATCAACTCAAAAGGAACACTCCAATCAGGGGCAATGATAACTGGTGTAGAAACCAATTTCTTCTTCAACTCCTCATATGCTGCAAGGCAAGAATCATCAAAGATAAAATTTGTATCTTTTTCAAGTAAGTTACATAAAGGCTTTGAAATTTTTGAGAAGTCCTTGATGAATCGCCTATAGAAACCAGCATGGCCAAGAAAACTTCTAACTCCTTTTACAGAACTTGGTGGAGGAAGCTTCTCTATAGTTTCCAACTTAGCTCTATCAACCTCTAAGCCTTTGCTTGACACTTTATGCCCAAGCACAATTCCTTCTTGAACCATAAAATGACATTTCTCCCAATTGAGAACCAAATTAGTTTCCTCACACCTTTGCAAGACCCTTGTCAAATTCATCAAACAAGCATAAAAAGAATCACCAAGTACAGAAAAATCATCCATGAAAACCTCTATCTCTTGCTCCACCATGTCTGAAAATATAGCCATCATACACCTCTGAAAAGTAGATGGTGCATTACACAAGCCAAATGATACCCTTCTAAAAGCAAAAGTACCAAAAGGGCATGTAAAAGTAGTCTTCTCTTGATCTTCTGGTGCAATCGCAATTTGATGATAGCCAGAATACCCATCTAAGAAACAGTAGAACTCTTTACCTGCTAGTCTGTCAAGCATCTGATCAATGAAAGGTAATGGAAAATGATCTTTCCTTGTAGCTTTGTTCAACTTCCGGTAGTCCATGCACACCCTCCATCCCGTGACTGTTCTGGTAGGAATGAGCTCGTTCTTTTCATTAGCCACAACAGTGATTCCACCCTTTTTCGGTACACATTGAACAGGACTAACCCAAGAGCTGTCTGAAATAGGGTATATGATTCCCGCATCTAGCCATTTGATGATCTCCTTCTTCACCACTTCCTTCATAATAGGATTAAGCCTCCTTTGATGTTCAATAGTAGGCTTATGACCTTCCTCTATTGAGATTTTGTGCATACAGAATGAAGGACTTATCCCTCGAATGTCAACAATTTTCCACCCAATAGCTTTTTTGTATTCCTTCAAGACTCGCAGCAACTTTTCTTCTTGATCAATTGAAAGAGTGGAAGATATAATTACTGGCAAAGTAGAATTTTCCCCAAGAAATGCATACTTGAGATGTGCTGGTAGTTGTTTAAATTCTAATTCAGGAGGTTCTTCAATGGAAGGCTTAGATGCCTTAGATTTCTCGGGCATCTCAAAAGATTCAAATTTCTGAAAATGTCTTTTATAAGTAGGCAGTGCATTGAGCTCCTTGATACATTCAGCAATCTCATCACAACTTTCATCACCTGCTTCTTGTAAAGACAATTCTAAAGCATCCCTAGTGTGATGTGTCATCATGTGCACATCATCATCTCCTGTAATAGCACTCAAAGAAAAACAACTCTCCTCATCATTAGAAAACTTCATGGCAGAAAAAACATTAAATGTCACCTGTTCATCTTGCACTCGCATGGTCAATTCTCCTTTCTGAACATCAATGAGAGTTCTTCCCGTAGCTAAGAATGGTCTACCAAGAAGTAAAGGAATGTCTGCATCTTCCTCCATATCAAGCACAATAAAATCAGCAGGAAATATGAATTTATCCACCTTCACAAGAACATCTTCTACAATACCTCTTGGATATGCCAAAGATCGGTCAGCCAATTGTAACCTCACTGATGTAGGCTTCACTTCTCCAACTCCTAGTTTCATGAAAATTGATAATGACATCAAATTCACACTAGCCCCCAAATCACATAGAGCTTTGCCAAAGTATTGTGTACCAATAGTGCAAGGAATGGTGAAACTTCCCGGATCTTTGAGTTTTGGAGGAAGCTTTTTCTGTAGAATAGCACTACACTCCTCAGTTAAAGCCACAGTCTCAAAATCTTCAAGTCTCCTCTTCCTTGATAGAATATCCTTCATAAATTTGACATAACTTGGCATCTGTTCTAGTGCTTCAGCAAAAGGAATGTTGATGGATAATTTCTTGAAAACATCCATAAACTTTTGAAATTGCTTGTCTTGCTTTTGCTTTTGTAATCGCTGAGGGAATGGAGGTGGAGGATATAATGGCTTCTTTGGTGTTGATGCAACAACTTAAGGGTTTGAAAGCACAATAGGTTCTTCATTCACCACTTTTTCTGAATCTTCATTAGAATGACTTTTTATAGCCACCTCATCATCGACCTTCTTTGTATTCCCTTCAATTTCCTTTCCACTCCTCAAAGTGATTACCTTACAATGCTCCCTTTTATCATTCTTTGGATTTGGCTCCGTGTCACTAGGCAATGAACCTTGAGGACGGTTATTGATAGCACTAGCCAATTGACCCACTTGCATCTCCAAAGCTCTCATAGAAGCACTTTGACTTTGGATCAAAGCATCAGTTTTCTGCATGTATTGAAGCAAAAGGTCTTCAGTAGTCGGCTTCTTTTCTGCATGTATTGAAGCAAAAGGTCTTCAGTAGTCGGCTTCTTTTCCATCTCATGTGCCCTTTGATTCTGTTGAAAACCAGGTGGTGCATTAGGCTTGTATGGCATGTTTGGTCTAGCATTGTTGCTCCATGAAAAATTGGGATGATTCCTCCAACCCGGATTGTAAGTGTTGGAATAAGGATTGTTTTGCTGATTGCTAGAATTCCCCACATAATTCATTGTACTAGACTGTGATGCATCATGATAAATCAATGGACATTGCTGAGTTGGATGTCCTTCCGCACACATATCACAAACAATAGAACCATTCTGAACTTGATGAGCCGGATGAATGGGTTGTTGCCTATCCATTGACAAAGATTCAAGCTTTTTGTTCAAAGCTTCAAACTGAGAAACCATTTGAGCCGAGAAAGATGTCAAAGGATCTACTTCATGAATACCTGCAATTTTCCTTGAACTTGTCCTATCATAAGCCCTGCAATTGTTTGAAGTAATATCCTCTAGAATCTCGAAAGCATCCTCGGGATATTGATTGATCAAAGAACCCCTAGCTGCTCCATCAACTTGAGTGGCACACTGAATTGTCAAACCATTATAGAATGTTCGAATCTTTTGTTGATCGGAAAGTCCATGATGTGGACACTTTCGCAAAAGATCTTTAAATCTCTCATAAGCATCATAAAGAGACTCCATGTCAAACTGTTGAAAGTTCTGAATTTCCTTAATCAATCTTTCAGTCTTTGCCGGAGAAAAGTACTTGTTAAGAAATTTCTCAACAAGCTGATTCCATGTAGTGATGGAATTATTTGGCAAAGAATCTAGCCACTCCCTTGCTCTTCCATGCAAAGAACGACTAAATAGCCTCAATCTGATTGCTTCTTCAGAAACACCATTCACTTTGAAGTTGTCAACAATCTCTAGAAAATTCCTCAAGTGAGCATTAGGATCTTCAGCAGAAAGACCATTGAATCTGTTGTCCCTAATAGCCTGCATTGTAGCCGAGTCAACTTGAAAATTATTTGCTGCAATAGCTGGCCTTGCAATGCTAGAATGAATGCCATCGAAAGAAGGCATGATGTACTCCTTCACCCGCAACCGTCTTTGAGCATTAGGATCCGGAGGATTATTGTTATCACCCATCGTGGATGATTGATTCCTAGCTTCTTTAGATTTCTTTTTATTCCTTCTTGCAGTTTTCTCAATCTCCAAATCAAGTGGAATGAGTGAAGATGAGCCAAGTCTACGCATACAACGATAAACTCCTACAAAATAGAACAAAAGAACAATAAAAGACTTGATCTTAAAATACTAATCAATGTAATGATATTAACAAAGAAATACTTAAAAATAGTCCCCGGCAGCGGCGCCAAAAACTTGTTAGCGAATTTATAACTCAGATGCAAGTGCACATATCGTACCAAGTAATTTAATAATTCGTTCCCACTAGGACTAAATTTAAGTTGTTAACTATCACACACTATTGTTTTTCCAATTCAAGTCAAAATAACAAGTGTCTTAAAAACATGAACTAAATATCACTAAATATTAAGCAAACACAATTGATATTCCAAGATTAATGAATCTAGGCCTTTAATTTCAACTTGTGTTCTTCAATAAGTTACTCTTTTTTTTTCTCTAGTGTAGTGCTCCAATTGCTAGTCTAAGGTTTTAAACTAATCACAAGGACCTTCCGAATCTCAAGTGATTCTAATTCATCAACTAATTCCCATATTCCTATGAAGAATTTAAATCTTAGAACAGCATTAAACTCCACCTTAATTGACTACCTAGGGTGCTTAAGTATATTCCTATCTTAAACACAAATTAGCATATTACCAATCCCAAGTTATACAAATTATGCCTTAAATTAGGTTTTCTTCCCCAAGTCAACCTAATTTGCTAAATCAATTCCAAGGTTGATCATTCCTTGAAAGGCATTAAACACAAATTCATATAAGCAATTGTAATGAACACCATAATTAGAGAATTGAAGAACAACTTATATTATAACACAAGTATCCATTTAAGGCTTAGAAAGAGTATTAGTTCAACATCACAACCAAGAATACTATACACAAAGATGAATACATGGTTTCAAGTTTACAATAAAGAAAAGTAAGGAAAAGAAGATAAAAACTCTAGGATTTGATCTTCTTCCTAGGCTTCTCTTCTCCCTTTCTCCCTTTCTTCTTCCTCGTGCTTTTTCTCCATGTTGTGTGTGTAACCGTTGTCCCCCCTCTGTCTAACGTGTCTTTTTTCTCTATACCTCTCTTTTATTATATACAACTGACTTCTATCTAATAATAATATAATTTACTTATTTAATAATAAAACCAAAAGAGTTTCCTTAATAGAGTAGGACTCTAACATAGAAAATTCGAGCTGTCTGCTTCTGGCATTTTTCTGGGCAGTTTGGAACATCAAAAACATCTGAGACCATACTTGAATTAAAGGTCTTCTCGCAAGCTTTCCAATGATTGCTTACGGGCCTCAAACGGACATCCGGAGCTCCGGTTATAGCCAAAACAGTGAACGCTGCCCAAGCTGATCCGAAATCCGAATTTTGCTAGAATTCACTTCAACTTTTGCAATTTAAGCCACAATCCTTCTATTATAAGGAATCCCTTTTTCCTACAATAAAACATAAAAATTAGTTAAATAAAAATCCAAATTCGTGCAAAATAAACTAAAAATATAGAGAAAATATGATCATAAAGATCATATATCAGTACTAATGATAATCCTCCTTTACAAGGGTTGGGATGTGTTTATATAGGCTCTAGACACCTTGCCCAACAAGAAAATACCCTAAAATACATCTAAAATTCGATTTAGGAGTCAGAAATCACGTAGAAATCAATTCCAGCTCGAAAAGGGCAAATCTGTAATTTCTCCCGCACCTCTTGGTGCATGATGCGCCGGGGATGATGCATGATGCGCCGGCCCTTGCTGCGTAAAAAACTGATGTGCTCCCGTTCTGTGAAAACTGATTTTTCTTGCCTTTTTTCGCCTTTTCCTTCCGTTCCTTTTGCATGAGCTCCCGTCTTTCATTCTTAATGACTTGTATACTTCTTAGGAGTTGACATTAGCCACCATTCTTCATTCCATATCATCAATCCACTCCACAAAACGCTCCAGAACCGACGGAAACTCCACCTTTAATTGATATTTCTTCAACCCTGCACAGGTACTCAAAACACATAAAAAATACAACAAACTTGAGAACAAAGCAATCAATTTAAGCCGAATTAGAATGTTCCAAGTAGATATAAAATCCACTTATCACACCCCCAAACTTAAACCGATGCTTGTTCTCAAGCACATACAATTACAACTAACTAACTAACTAGTACCACTTCCGTAGGTGATCACGGTTGCATTTGGCATATGCAACAAGCCCTTTAAACCCCTAGGTAGCCCTAGTGGACGAGTAAGGTCTCGTGAGGGCCTATAGCGAATGTACCCACAAAATCCAATGCAATGCAATGCATTAATGCAACTAAATGAAAATGCAACTAATATTCTACCATACCGTCAAACCTCTCATGCCATATCAACTTAAGAATCAAAGTAACTACACAATGTCTTTGTGTCGAAAGTGCAAGTATTCATATAGTCTACTCGATGAACATGCATAAGTTCTCACAAGTCCATGTCAAGTGTAAGAATAAGTTAGTAACCATGCTAAGCCTACAAGAGTACATCTTTGCGACAACACTCGGGATCTCATACGCAAGAACAAGCAAACACTCACAATCCACTCACAAAGAATATTCACTCAAGAACAAGGGTAAGTGTATCACTCATTTCCAACGAAATCATAAGCATGCTTGACATTTGGTATCAATCTAACTCTTAACACAACATACATCAATGACGATAATCAAAAGGTCTTTATTTGGGTTGTAACGGGGCTAGGGACAAGGTATGTCAAATAAGCCAAATCAGGTGAAGTGTCAAAAGCTAGTAAGTACCATAATAAATCATACACAACACCCTATTTCCCCCCCATAATTTTTACTAAAACAAACACTCGACTAGTCGACTGAAATATGATCGCAACAAATACAAACATGCTCTCATAATATATGGTTTTTTTTTCTCTTTTTTTTTTTTCTTTTTTTTTTCGAGAGCTAAATAAAACAATAATATAAACAATAACAATGATCCCATGAATTTATTACATATGCCGACTATCAAGTAAACAAACCCAATTTCAATATTTCCCCCAAAAGTACGACCAACAATAAACCCTTCCTTGCACACCTTATTATTCCCTTAAGCACTCTACTAGCCTTTGTCAATGTGGGTTCAAATTAATGTAAGGCCAATACAAGAAACAGGTCTAGGCAAGTAATGTGGTTTGTCACCGAAAAAATAGGATTAAGCTCAACGAGTTAACTAATTGATCATGTAAATATGGTGTGGTAATATGGGAAAATACGCGGTTATTCTTACATGCCTTTATCATTTTAATCTTCAAATAATGTCATGCGTTTAAAGAAAGACCCCAAACAACTGCTAGCAATGCAAACAATCCATGGACACTCAACCAAACGAATAAGATTGCAACAAATATGCAATAAGGCTCAAAATCTCACTTGGTAGAAAAACATACTCAATCCCAAGCAACATCTCTCCAATGCACCAACTTGTATTCAAAGCATGCAAACTAAATCATCTTGCACATATTCATGTCCTTCTAATCACTTACAACATTCAATAAGTCTACTAGCTTCAACTTACTAGTGTATGTGTGTGCACAAGAACAAAGCATATCACTTCTCAATCAAAAGCGTCAACAACACAAAATTCCTATCAAGCATGGGTGCAAATGCAAACTATTATGGACTCACATGATATATGAACATAAAAACAGAATGTCCTATATGAACAAATGTAGATATCACGAACATAAATGCATAATTTACTAATACTAATATGCAAGCATGAAATCCTACATGAACAAATAATACAACAACATTTACTAATCCCTCAAACCACCCCCAAACTTAAAATATTCAATGTCCGCATTGAATGGAAAGTAATACAAGGGATAGTAGAAAACATACCTGAATACCGAAACAGTCACCCTCCTCATCGCAACTCACCAATCAGCTCAACCAATCCAACAAATTTTTTTTTTCGGCAAAAATCCCCCTTCTTTAACAACTGACCTCAATAACCAATTAAATTTAACCTCCACCGTCGAAAACGAAAAGCTCCACCAAAAATTACCAAGCAATATCACACCAAAAATAGCCCAATAAATCCCAATAATACAAAATCCCAAATTTACAAGAACACAAATTCGTAAGAAAAATAAAATTTGAGAGAAGAAATAAACCCACTACGAATTGGAGAGATGAACTTGCAATTAATTCCTCTTTAGCATTGAATTTTTAGAGATTTAAATAAAATAAAAGAGGAATTGGATTTGTATGTAGAGGTGTGTATATATATAAGATGATGGATAAATGGGATTTAAAAATTTAGAGTGTAGAAGAGATTTGGAGAGGTTAAGATTTGATGTAAGATAGATATAGGAATTTAGAATTGAAGAAATTTGGGTTAGGATAGGTTTTGGGGTTGAATTTTGTGAGCAAAAACAAAATTTTCAGGAAAAAATTCTGAACAACGGGGTGTCACGCAGCTAGAAGCTGCGTTATAGAGTAGTCGGCGCTTGAAGCGTGCACTGGCGCATGATGCGCGGTTCCTGTCTACGCGTTTCAGCGCTACTGCGCCGTTTGGGCGCATGATGCGCGCTCCCCTTCTGCGTTACACGGCGCTCCTGCGCGCTGGCTGGCGCATGATGCGCTGGCGCATCCTGAATTCTGCTTTTTTTTTTTTTGAATACCTATACTACAACAAAGTACAATAATACTTGGGTTGCCTCCCAAGAAGCGCTTCTTTAACGTCAATAGCTTGACGTTACTTCCTCAACTCAAGGTGGTTTCAAAAGAATAACCGAACCGTTCTCAACAGAAAAACCATTCATGCGAACGTTGACACCTTGGTTGCTTGCTTTCCACAAATCTCTTCCTTCAGACTTCAACTTGATTTTTCTACCCAACAGCCTAATCTTCTTCTTTTTCTTCTTCACTCCTCTAAGGTGCTTTTTCGACTCGAACAGCTGAACAAAACTCTCTTCTTCCTTATCATCGGCTTTCCACCTTCGCAACACGTTATCATGCCCTTCTTCAAAAATCACTAACTCATTATTCAAAAGAACATACCTCAAATGTGGTGGAAGTTTCCCAAGCTTGACATTCGAAAGATCTCGAATTGAAGAACTGTTCGATTTCTTGCTCAATAACTGATCAAACTTCTATTTCTGACCCGTATCAACTATATCCACACTGCAACACTCTTCATCCTCTGTTGGAAATTTCATGGCCTTGAACACATTAAAGGTAACACTCTGATCTTGCACCCTCATTGTAAGCTCTCCTTTTTGCACATCAATCAAAGTCTTTGCTGTAGCCAAGAACGGTCTTCCCAAGATTATGGGAATCCTCTTGTCTTCTTCAAAATCCAAGATAACAAAATCAGCTGGGAAGATGAACTTATCAAATTTTACCAAAACATCTTCTACTATACCCCTCGGATAAGTGATCGTCCTATCAGCCAACTGCAAAGAGATGTTAGTTGGCTTCGGCTCCGGTAGACCAAGTTGCTTGAAAATAGACAAGGGCATGAGGTTAATACTAGCTCCCAAATCACATAAGCATTTGCCAAAAGACAACTTCCCAATGGTGCATGGAATTGTAAAGCTTCCTGGATCCTTAAGTTTAGGAGGCAATTTCTGTTGCAACACTGCACTGCACTCCTCTGTCAATGCCACCGTTTCAAATTCTTCCAACCTTCTCTTTTTCGAAAGGATATCCTTCATAAACCTTGCATAGCTCGGCATCTGCGCTAATGCGTCAGCAAAAGGAATATTAATGGACAATTTCTTGAAGACGTCCAAAAATTTCTGAAATTGCTTTTCTTGACTTTTCTGCAAACGTCCAGGAAATGGAGGAGGATGATATATCTGAGTATCCTTTGTAGATTGATCCGGAGTAGACTTTTCAACAGGTTTCTTGCTCTTCTCACCATCAAGCTGATCAGCCATTAAGTCAGATTTCTCAATTTCTGGCACTGCAGATTTTTCAACATGCTGATTCTGAACATCTTCATCTTCTTCAGTTGCTGATTTAGGATCACTTGTGACTTTTCCTGATCTCAAAGTAACTGCATTCACCTGTTCTTTGTTGTCCCTCCTGCCTGGATTAACCTCCGTATCACTAGGAAGAGTTCCTTGAGGCCTATTAAATAAGGCACTTGCAATCTGTCCTAACTGGGTTTCCAAGACTTTCTGACCAGCTTGTAGGTTCTTTACCGCTATCCACACCTCATCTGATTTATCATTAGATGATTGCCCCATATGAGCCTGGGGCTGTTGCTGCTGAAATCCAGGAGGTTGATATGGTGTCCTTGGAGCATAAGGCTGTTGATAACCTTGATTGAATGGCTTCGCTTGCTGATAAGATTGTTGAGTATTTTGATTATTGCTCCAGCTGAAGTTAGGATGATTCCGATTATTAGGATGATAAGTGGCTGGAACTGGTGCAGCAGGTCTCTGAAAATTACTCACGAATTGTGCTGTTCAGAAGAGATAGCACACTGATTCGTCTCATGTGCGCCCGCACATAACTCACAAACACTAGCCACCTGCTGAACTCCATAATTAGCAAGAGAATCCACCTTCATAGCAAGAGCTTTCAACTGAGCTGTAATCATTGAAGCTGTATCTACTTCCAAAATTCCTGCTGCCTTGCCTTGAGATAGCCTTTGGGTTGGATTTTGATATTCATTAGCAGCCATCATCTCTATCAGTTCATAAGCTCCATCATAGCTCTTTGCCCACAGAGCTCCACCTGACGCTGCATCTAGCAAAGGCCTAGACTGTGCTCCCAACCCATTGTAGAACCCATTAATAACCATCCAATCAGGCATGCCATGATGAGGACACTTGCGTAGCATCTCCTTGTATCGTTCCCAAGCCTCACACAAAGTCTCGCCAGATTGCTGTTGGAATTGAGTCAACTGGTTCCTTAATGCTGCAGTTTTCGCCATAGGGAAGAATTTAGTAAGGAACTTCTGAGCAAGATCTTCCCATGTAGTAATGGAACCAGGTGGCAAAGAGTGTAGCCAGCTCTTAGCCTTATCCCTCAGAGAGAATGGGAAAAGCCTCAACCTGATAGCATCATCCGTCACACCATTACATTTGAAAGTGTCGCAGATTTCAATAAAGTCCCGAACATGCATGTTAGGATCCTCTGTAGAAGCACCCCCAAACTGAACTGAATTCTGCACCATCTGAATTGTGCCAGACTTAATCTCAAAATTGTTTGCTGCAATAGCTGGCCTAATAATGCTAGACCGGATGTCATTAAGTTTCGGCTGAGAATAATCCTTCAAAGCCTTGACTGCTTCTGCTGCGTCACCCATCTCTACAGTAGTTTCAGTTTCCTCTTCCTTATTCTCTTTATTCTCTACAAGATCGTCTTCCTCCAGTTCTTCCAAACGAGCTTGTAAGCGTGTTCGCATACAAACTTAAGTACCTGAAACACCACGAATCAACAAACTAAGTAAGAATCCGAGTAAGTGAACGCTAACGACCACTGATGACAAGCACATAAACTAAAATAAAAACACCGATGATCCCCGGCAGCGGCGCCAAAAACTTGTTAACACAATATCACGCAAGTATACGTGGTCACAAGTAATACAATTAAAGTTCGTTCCACTGAGATCTGGTTAAGTTTCAATCAGTAAATATGCCTATGCAACAATGTATTGTCTTAATTCACTGCTAAGAAAAATAACAAATTGAGGTTGATTATCTAAATTATGCTAAGATG
Organism: Kitagawia praeruptora; assembly: GCA_037693485.1. Classification (NCBI taxonomy): domain Eukaryota; kingdom Viridiplantae; phylum Streptophyta; class Magnoliopsida; order Apiales; family Apiaceae; genus Kitagawia; species Kitagawia praeruptora. The sequence goes on along the minus strand of CM075353.1, from coordinate 84,716,032 downwards.
TAAAATATTAAACTAACAATTAATTACTAATGAGAATTGAAATCGAATTACTTATGAGAATAAAAATATGGGACTCTAACTTCATTATCTACTTCACTTAGAGTTGATGCCTTTAATCAATACACATGTGGGATTTGATATCTGATCAGATAACACGAAACAAGCAAAAGTTACCTCTCGGTATACTAGTACCAAACTACGCATGCATCCACAAAAGAGATAGAAGATGGGTAGACACCTATTATGTTTAGACCCTATATCTCTATAGAATTTGAAAACATAGAGGTTTAAGCACAAGTTATCCACATAGATCACATAGGGCAGCATAATATCTCTATTCATGCCACAAATCATGATGCTAAAACATCAACCTATCCTATGCTAGCATGGCAAGTTCTAAAACTCAAGATCCACTCTCGCTTCACAAGATATTAACAATTCAATTTAAATGTTAGCTACGCATCTAAAAGCATTAAGATTAACCATACGAGGATATCAAGAATTCACCACACGTAATCTTTAAAGCAATCAAACCACTAAGCTACATAGACAACTCCGTTAGAATCCCATGACAACGATTAGCCCATAATTGAAGCGTTCATCGTCATGGGATTTGATGAAAACATGATAATAAACAAGATATGAATAAAAGAAGCAATAATATTAATAAAACAAAGAGTTGAGAAAACAAATCTATAATCCATAATAACACAAAAGATGAAGTAGATCTAGATCCTTTGCTTGTCATGAGCGTTGAATCCTTCTCTCCTTTTCTCCCTTGCAGATCTAAGCTATATTATGTAATGTATGTACTAATGATAATCCTCCTTTACAATGGTTGGGATATGTTTATATAGGCTCTAGACACCTTGCCCAGCAAGAAAATACCCTAAAATACATCTAAAATTCAATTTAGGAGTCAGAAATCACGTAGAAATCAATTCCAGCTCGAAAAAGGCAAATCTGTAATTTCTCCCTCACCTCTTGGTGCATGATGCGCCGGGCTGATGCATGATGCGCCGGCCCTTGTTGCGTAAAAAACTGATGTGCTCCCGTTCTGTGAAAACTGATTTTTCTTGCCTTTTTTTCGCCTTTTCCTTCCGTTCCTTTTGCATGAGCTCCAGTCTTTCATTCTTAATGATTTGTATACTTCTTAGGAGTTGACATTAGCCACCATTCTTCATTCCATATCATCAATCCACTCCACAAAACGCTCCAGAACCGACGGAAACTCCACCTTTAATTGATATTTCTTCAACCCTACACACTTACTCAAAATACATCAAAAATACAACAAACTTGAGAACAAAACAATCAATTTAAGCCGAATTAGAATGTTCCAAGTAGATATAAAATCCACTTATCAGTATTTCTCGTTAAACAATTCTACAAACCTTGCCCACGGAATAACCGACTAGCTCGTCGGAACATAACCGACTCAAACAGCCACTTAAGGCAATCATACATCCGTACTAATTCTTTGTTACACTGACAACTTACTAATACTATCCGTAACAATGATTACCGACTTCAACTTATTATTGTATTAAACTAAATCAAATAATCACATAACAATTATAATTATTACTAATTTGATAATCAATCCTTTTCGAGATTTAACAAAATTCAGATTATAATCAGGCAACCGCATTAATCTCGTAATATACACATATAATCAATTTAACAAGTACTCACTATGACTAACTCACATTATACGAACCAAACTTTCGAATTTATTACATAATTCGAACATCAAATTTAAATAAAATTTTTAACTACATATGCAAGTTTTAATTCGATAAAATAGGAGTTGTAAAGTTTTATAGGCCTCATGTTCATCATCGGCCACCAACGGTGTTCATCACCGATGGCGGTGAAATTCAGGGGTAACCCCCTTTTCGGGGCTTCCAACCACTAAACTCCACCGATTTATACTGATAATCATGTTAACCAGCAGGAATCAAGACACACGGAATCAAGCAAAATCCCGAAGTGGGTTTGTTAATTTCTTCACAAAATTCAATATATATACATATGGTACACATATATATACAATCAAATACTCATAACACAACACCAACATAGTATAAGCACAAAAACAAGCACTAATAACTATGGGCATCATCTTTAAGCAAAAAACACAACAATCGAAACCGAAGCAAACCCCGAAGTGGGTCTCTAATTTTTCATCATAAAATCTACATGCAAGTAGAACAATGGATAGAGGATAGAAAACCGAACAAGAATCCGGTGTTTAGCTATTAAATCGGTCAACAATCGGTAGTATAGAGAGGAGAGCGTGTATACCGAGAGAGAGAGAGAGAGAGAGAGAGTAGAGAGCTCGATAGAGAGAAAGAGAGGAGACAAAGTGAGGAAGGAAGAGGACGGTGGTGATGTTATAGCCCCAGGGGCAAAATCGTAAATTCACACTACCAATTTACTTCTTTAAAAATTCGGTTTTTAATCAATTAAAAATCGAAATTAAATAAATAATAGGGAGAAAAATAAAAATAAAATTTCTCAAAATGAAGTTCACAAAATTACCAACATCCCCATATTTTTAAAATAATTTTGGGATCAAAAATGAATTTTATATGAATTTTACAAGTTTAACATCTTTAAATGAAATAAAGATTTTTAAATTATTTTAAAATACTTTCACCTACAAATAAATACCCCCAAAACTTTTAAAACCTAAATCATATCACAAAGATGATAATGCAAAAGATTTCATGATTTTAAACGACTTCAATGATTTTATAAAAATCTCAGAAGTTAAATAATGCCTATTTAAAATAGTTTTAAATGCTCAAAAATGTAAATAAAATTATACGAGCACATACGACACTTACAATTCGTCACATAATCATATAAACATGATTCCACATGTACTTTGACTTCACAAGATATCCATATCACATAATTCACATTTATCAATTAAATAAACACTTAAACAATTGCGAAAATTTTTAGGTCGTTATACGGACCAAACCAAATATTCATATTAATTAATATACTTTTATTTATATTAACAGGGTCTAACTCGTTAATATTTATATTTCCTCCCTTGATCTAGTTTGTATACTAGTTCATTTTTAATCGTCAAATTTAAAAGGAATTTCAAGTCATAGTACTTGTATTATATCCTTTGACGTGAGGTGAAGTGAAGTGAGGTGATTCTCTCTCTAAGACCCAAATCTTAGATATGCCGACGGTGAGTTCGGTATCTTTGCACCGTGAAGAGGAGAAAAGAACCAAGATATAAGACCTAAGACCCAAGATCGTTAAAGGGTGTAGATACTAAAGTCTACGCAAAGGTTTTGCTTGCATAGTTTTTAGGAAGTAACTTGAAGTTACGTTCCAAGATAAACTTGTAAGTGGTTTTTATTATGTGGTTCTGAGAAGGTAGTGGAGAAGCTACTGTGACACCCCCTAAGCCGGACTCCGGATTGGGCGCCACCCAAACAATAACAAATAAGAATACCTATATATAAAACTTAAACACACCAACGATTCCTCACCGAGGATCGATTTCAGGTTATGGTATGAAACAAGAATCTAAATTAAACAAATTATTACAACTTTTATCTCTACTCTAAATATGAATTACTATACCATCTAATCCGTACCTCAATCCCAATCTGTGCTTACCCGATTTGGCTTCAAAATCTATCCTGTATAGAATGCCTCATCGCTCTCATTTGGTTTGTAAGACGTAGACAGCCATCCTTGACCCTAACTGAAAAGGTTAGGTAAAACAAAGCAAGAATGAGCCAACAATGCTCAACAAGTATATAGTATAGTGAACAACAATTTGTCAATATTCCATTGATGAACAATATCAATGATCAATCTAACTCAAGAGAATAATTCAATTTCTATCATAACCATACTTTCTATTTTTCTATAAACCATACTTTTTCATCAAAACATTCTTTTCTTAAAAACCATTCTATCTTCAAAACACACTATTCATAAAACTTTTTAAAAGTATTTAAGTTAATAGGGGGTTTTCTTAAGATTACGGACAATACGGGTGATCAGCCATGTAAAGTCCCCATACCGGACACTAGGTCCCTCTGAACTTTGAAATTGGGTTCCCAATTAGGCAACACATTGGCCTTTAAGGTTGGACTAGGACCACCCTATCCTCTAATGTTAAATAACAGTGTTGGACTAGGACCACCCTAGCCTCTTATGCTAAATAAAAGTGTTTTCTTTAAAATAAAACAAGATTAAATGATTAAATTGTTATACATTCTTCTCAGGCTAGATAAACCCTTTTTCAATTGATAATGATAAATGATTAAGGGTCAACATTTAAGCATGTAGATATAGGGAAATCATAAGCAGCAAGGCAATAAGATTAAACTAAACATGGTATAGTCTAGCAAGGTAGAATCATGAATCAGTACAGAATCATTAATAAATTAATTAAGGAACTAGAAATTGTTAAGGTTCTAGAAGTTGAACAATCGTTTATAAAGAAATCGTTGAATAAAGGAATCTAAGGTTCCAAAAGAAAATTTGAGTAAATGTATTGGTTATAAACCACTCTTTTCAAATATTATCAAAATATTAAAGTCTCATTATAAAGTTGGAAACCAACATAAAAGATTTGAATAGTTTAAAAGAAACATTCAAGAAATTCTCAATTACCCAAAGTCTCACTCTTGTCAGCTAAGCACTCATAGGCTTTAACTACCAAACCGGCCTGACAATAATGAGTTGAATAAATAAGAAGATCTCAATTCATTCTCGGTCTTAATCATCATTGAGCAACACATGCTTCCATGACAATATAAACCTCGAATTATATTACAACAATTCATAATGATAATAATTTCTGAATAATTAGTAGTATATAAATTGAGGAAAACGTCGCTCGAAAAGTGTTTGGTGAAAAATTTCTTAAGTTATAACAAGGAATCGTATTAAAGGATTTATTTATAAAGTTTCCATTCTTGGATTTCCTCTTTTTTTAAAAAATGATCTTTTAAATTCTTTTGAAGAAATATATATATATATATATATATATATACATACATACATTATTGAGATATCCGCTAAAATATCAAGTATTAAAATATTAATATAGGGAAAGAATATTTGTAAAATATTTTAAAATAGTTAAGGCTTGAACGGTAGATAAGGAGAATTAAACAAGTATGAAATAATTTGAGAATAACATTTCTGTATTAGTTAAAGAAGGAAGTTACTTGAAATAAAAGTAAAAAATATATTTGAAGAAGCAACGATAAAATAAGTGTTGACGAGACCGACACCACAATTAGGGTATAAACGAAGAAGCAACAATAACAATAATTGTTGACGAGGTCGACAAAACAACTGGGGGTGATAATATTAAAGAAACAATGATTTCAGTAGGTATCGACTAGATTGATATGAGAAGTTGGGGTGATTTAGTAAAGAACATAATTGAACAATAGTTTCACTTGAACAAGAAGTGAGGGGAATCACTTGCCTCAATACATGAAGTTTCCAATTCCCTTACTTTGATTTGTCATTCACTTTACGTCAATCTCTACTTCTATATGCGTTGTCCTCTACTCGATCGTACCTCCATCTTTCTTTTATCATGGTTTACCTCTACACGAGCATACTCGTCAACTCCGACACTTATCTTTCTTCTCCAAATTTCCCTTTATACTTGTGCTGGCTCTTAAACGGCCTCTCACCGGTACCTATATCAAGGTAAAGTACTACTTCAGTATGCTGGAAACCTTAACCGTCTAACTCTGTTCTACCCATCCGCGTCCTATAACGCTTTACCACTTAGCACATACAACATGTATTAATCACATTCTCAAAATAGTAGTATATATTTGACCACATAACTCACATAACACTTAACACGTATTATTAACTTACACTTATACCTTTTAACAAATACACCATATCAACTTACAAATAATCTTTATCAAATTATTATAAGAACAAAATAATTCTAACAAAATTTGGACAGCACCTCCTTTAAAATATCGCCAAACCTGTTGGAAATACTATCAACCCAATCAACAATCAAAATATCCTTTGCTTCAGAATAATATACAAGCATCTCCGACCAAACTAATGTACAATACTTATAGCCTTCTGACAATCCACATACTTAACACTAAATATACATATTCGTACCATTCACATTCCAAATCACATTACGTACATTTCACTTTAGTATTCGAAATCCAGCTAATACCCTTAATGGTAACTATTAATATAACATAATGTACAAGTTCTAACCATATACTCCCTCTGTCCCCCTTGGTTCTTTACCTTGGGGGACGTAATTCTGGCACGGATTTTAAGGTGCAATTTGCGGATAGTTTCATAACTTATTTTTTAAATTTTCTTTTTTTGTATAAAAATAGAATTGTTCTATTTTTATACAAAAAAAGAAAATTTAAAAAATAAGTTATGGAACTATACTTTTTAGGAGCCTTAAAATGCGTGTCGAGCAGTGAAAAAGAAATGTAAAGAAATGGGAGGGACAGAGGGAGTAACATTGTTAGTATTTGTGCCCTAGAGACAATACTTTTATGTTTCAGGGAAAACATTTTATTATTAAGAATTATTTTTTGTTGATTATTATTAATTTATTTATTATGTCTTTATTTACTGCGTTATAAATGTTAGCATAATAAAAGTCCTTGGAATTATGATACGTACTATATATCTTTAAGTATGTGACTTGAAAATGAGATTGTATGAGTAGTATCTTTATTCCTAAATGTAATAACCCGAATTTTTCAAGAAATGAATTTATTATTATTTCAATAATAATAATGTTTTCCTAAAATGAGGAGGATTTTTTATTTATTTATTTATTTATTTTATTATTCAATTATTTAATTACTTTCGGTTAAGTGGAGCCTGGTCCTCCTATTTAAAATTTTATTGACCGGATAGATACCTCGAGTCAATAGTTTATTTGTGCAAAGATTTTATTTTGGAGTATGGAATTGTTCAGTAAAATTTTTATTTTAAATTACTGAATAATTTAGAGATTTTAAAATCCTTAGAAAATGATTATTTTAATTATTTGAGGATTTGCAGAAATTACTCGATTAATTTATAATATCGAGAATTTGAGATTTTACTAAAACAATAGTGTTTGTAGAATTTTTATAAAGCCCTGTAAATTGTGAATTATGAATCACAATTTTTTTTTTTTATGATTTGTTTTTATAAATTATTAATATTTGTAAAATGCATATCAATTTAGAAAATTGAGATTTAATTCCAATTCTTTCTCCAAAAGTCTTTAAAAATATTCTAGTATTTAATTATGCTAAAAATTTTATTTTTACAAATTAGAGTTATTAGTGTAAAATATTATTTAAAGTGTGTAGTATTTAATTGTATTGCTTTTAAAGGCTATTGGGCTTGAGCCCATTAGGGTTGTAAACACACAGCAGATACATACACATATCGACACAAACACACACAGCCGCATAAGAGAGGAAACGCGGGGAGAGAGACATCGGGGAAGAAAAGAGAAGAGAGAGGGAGAGAGAGAGAGAGAGAGAGAGAGAGAGAGAGAGAGAGAGAGAGAAGGAGATGATGAAGGAGGATCATCCTCTCCATTCTACACTCCAAAATCAGCCATGGGAGAGAAAGAAGGGAAGGAAATCAAGATGGGTTTTGAGGAAGAAAAGTGGAGAAGATGATGAATAGTGGTGTTCTTGAGTTTTGGTTGATTAAAGAGGTATAAAATCTTTGTTTCAAGCTTTGATTTTGTAATTTAATTGATGAGCATATGTGTTTGTAGTTATCAGATTTTATGGTTCTTGATGAGTGTATTATTGCTTGGTTGATAGTAATTAGTTAATGATAATGATGGATTAAAGATGAATGTTGTTTAAAGAGTAAAAACTGTCCAGGAAATCTGTCCAGCTACTGCCTGTTCTTGCCAGTGAAATTCGAACTATTTGTGCTCTGTTCTGGGCAGTAGTGTCTTCATGAAACTTGTTCTATTCGGAGTCTAGTTTGTGTAGGAGAAAACGGTGCGTCGTTTGGGTTAACGAGTAAGGAGAAAATGGCGTTTTAGTGAAACCTGTGCAGTACACCCGAACCTCTCGGGATTCGTACTTTGGAACTATGTTTCACCCAGTTAAAATCTGTAAATTGGATTGAAACTTTTATTGAGGATAAAGGAAGGAATTATAAAGATTTCAGAAAAAGATTTGGGTAAAAATATTGATTTTTCAATTTATGAAAAATGTTTGAATGTCACTGTGTTGGAAGAAACTGATCTGTTCTTGAGTTGTATTTGGATGGGTAATTGTCCTAGATGAACTATGTTTTTCAGACTAAAATTTTTATGGTGTGAAGATATTATCTTCAGTTTTGGAATCCCAGAGGTCTTGTAGGCAAAGATTAATTTTTCAATTTATGAGAATTTTTAGAATACAAGTCGCGCAGATTTAATGAATAGTTTATGTGTTGAGTTTGGATTAGTGATTCACCTAGTTAGAAAATGGTATTGAATGGGAAACTTTTATGAGATCTTTATTTGGTATTCAGAAAGAAGCCTATAAAATTTGGTGATTTATGATTAATGTTTGGATTTATTAGAAATATTGGAGTATTAATAATTTGGATTATTTTTGGGTTTAATTGTGAGTCCGATTAAATATTCGGGTTAGTTAAGTAATTGTTAAGTGCTAATTGCTAATTGTTAGTTTCCAAATTGTAATTTTTAAATTGTTAAGTGCTAAGTGCTAAGTGCTAATTGTTATTGTCATATGAGGTATAGTTATAAGAGTTGGCTTATCGGTAAATGTTTATGTGCTAAATGGTATAAGTCGGGTCGTAGTAATTGTTAGAAGTTATAAGTGCCAACTACGTGGTGTTGGCTTAAATGTGGATAAACTTAGTTTACTTTTCCTTATGTGCTAGTTGCCGCATGTCTGGGCGGGTAATTTTCCTTATGTGCTAGTTGCCGCATGTCTGGGCGGGTACTTTTCCTTATGTGCTAGTTGCCGCATGTCTGGGCGGGTACTTTTCTTATATGTTTACTTTTATGTTGCTGCAAGTTGAGGCAACTTTTATTTTATCAAAAGCAGGGTTATAAATTGTTTTGTTGGCATGGAGGGGCTGAGCCCATAGTCCGATAAACGAATACTACATGCCGAAATTTTCTAAAAATCCCCTGCGTTTTAATTTATTTAACTTATTTGATTTCAAGGGTTTAAAGGTATGATTTGGGTGTTAACTATTTATGTGCATATGTGTTAAGTGAATTAATTCGAGGATTAAATGTGTCTTGAAGATTAAATGGGTATTATGAGTCTTTATCGAGGGCTAAGTATGTTTTGAGGATTATTTGTTAATTAACTTGTGACAAGAGTATGTCAATAGTATTATGGTCAAAAGTGTTAAGTGGTATTAGAGTAGTCAACTATAGGGAGGACATCCATAGTTTGACTTTATGTGACTTAGTGGTAATTCCGAGTGGTGTCTACTCGAGATACGAGGGGGGACTGACACGTACTCATAACTATTTCAGTACCATTAGGGCGAAATCAAATTGGAGCGACGTGCAACTAAAAAGGAAGATCGAGACGTCAGGTAAGGTCCATGGAATTACTTGGACGAGGTGCGAAGGATTTGTTCGCGGTTTCTATTTTCTGCTAAGGACCAGAGGCAAGTTTACTATGCATACTCTATTGTTCAGAGTATATTTATTTTAAATATATGAAATGTGTTAAATAAGTTTTCAATCCATAATCGCGAGTTTTTCCAACCTTGTACTTCTACTCCCAAATCATTGTATTCCTTGCTTTGCCAACAATATTAAATCCTGCTCATGCAATAACCAAAACCCCATGGCTTATAATACTGTTGATGGGCAGTGATATTTTTATGGCTCTATATCTTGATTTATACGGTATATATATATATTTATAAACTTTTGTAATGTGGTAGAGGACTATATGTTATGAGGTATATATAGATACATATATGTATATATGGAACTACGTGGTAAAGGCTCCGAGGGTAGAGCGTGTATTGAGTTATCGAACTTAGCCCGCGTGGCGGGGCTATTTTGTATTGTATGTTTTCGAAAACCCGGGCAAAGCTTTTAAAAAGAATTTCGCAATAATTAACCTAAAGGCAACATCACCAATAAACCAGTGTTTATTTAATTAATAGATGCTCCTGAAAGCATTTACTAATTAAATAAACCTCATTCGCCTAATTAAATTTATTTAATTAGATGAATATCATTTTCAAAACGCTTTCTTAAAATCACTTTGTCCCGGAGAAATAATAAAACAATTTAATGGAGTGATTCTATCTAGTATATTATTTATCGGAGATATTTTATTTTCAATACGGATTAAAGATATCCCAATGGTTATAAATTGGTTACTTTCAGCTTAAACCAGCTAGATTGATGTCGGTATATGTTACTTGAATGCTTATTAATTATTTCTTATTGACCGAGAGTCAGTAGTAGTTATTTGATAAAGTGGCTAAAGTTTGGAGACTGCTGGAGAGATTGTGTCTTGATTTTGATTTGAAACATTCCAAGAGTTGTATTTGGGTGATTTGAGGTTATTAAATATTCCAGTATTAATAGTAAGTATTATTTGAATATTACTAATAAATGAATATTAATTTGAGTATTCTTTTAAAAAAAGGATTATTGAATATTTATTATTTGTTACATAGTAGTCAAATATTTATTAAATACTCTAAGTGTTTTGAAGGTTATAAAACACTATTTAAAGGTTGTCTAAGGACTTTCATAGTCATTTGAAATATTATATATTGAATCTATCTAGGTAAGTTACTTTTCAAGAACTTATATATATATATGGAATTACCCTGTTGTGGTTACAAGCTTTATGCGTACCATTTTCCATGTGTGACCACAAAACCCTGTGTCGAGATTGATATCGGTACAAGCGTATATCTATACTTGAATTCTTTTGAACTCAAAACATTTTCGAAAACCCCCGGTCAGGTTTTACTCTCTTGCTCGTTTTTCAAGAAATTATCAGTCGACTGAAGTCGAACTTCAACTACTCAAGTTTTCTATCAAAATGATTTTGACAAGAAAAGAAAAAGGGGACTCTGGCAGGTGTGGGAATCGTTGACGAACGATTCCCGGGATGTGTAAGCGGCCGTGAGCCAGGCGGTCCATCAATTATTATTCCGGCCCATGTGTTGCCGAAGGATGATTACGGATGTAGTTTTCATCGAGGGTGATTACGGATGTAGTTTTCACTCAGGGATAGTTACGGATGTAGTTTCTATCCTTCTACCGGTAGAGAAGACCCGCGGATTATTGGACTTGGATGTGGCGACTGATCATCGTCAATCCTTGTCAGGTTTTTATGTTTTCTTTAAGTCCCATTCTCCACTTTGGAAAAATACTCAAACACTGCTTCTTAGGCCTAAATGCCAAGTAGCCGATAGTGTTGTTTTCAATTTTGAAAGATGATGAATTCATGCAGTATCTAGAACTGCAAGATTATTCCAACAATAATGGCACGTACTTGTGCACTTTTGCAATTATTCAAAAGATGAAAGATGGTTCATCGGTTATTGATGTTAAATCCCAAATGTTTTGCTTCAAGAACTTTGACTCTCTTCCTATCAGTTATTTCTGAGTTTCCCTTATCAAGTGGTTAACGAACTTATACCCTGTACAGAATCTTGAACTGTAAGGTGTTTTGATGATAATGATTTACTCATGTGTATATACTTACAAACTTGAGGAGTATTAAAAAGGGAACTTTATAATGGTTTGGTTTATGAAGGGTGGTAATAACTATCCTAGCAGCATATTGAACTGCATATTTTGAAAAGCTCCCTAAGGGGTTATCGATACTATGAGGTATGGTATGAGGATTACTATTGTTGACATGAACTTACTTTATTTATCTGATGTTATCCGAAATGTCATATATCCCCTACTGAGGTTTCATTGTTGTAAATATTTCGAAATTGATATTAAGTACCGTTATATTTTGAAAACTCCATGTGTATATTGATATATATTGTTGTGCTCTATTAATACTTGCTGGGCAATTCTTTCGCTCATACTTGCTTGTTTTAAATATTAACCTTTCAGAGGAAGGTAGATGATTGAGGCTTATCTGCACGGCTCAGGAGAAGCAGGCAGTGTGCCCTTGTGAAGATGCTATGATCCAGAACATAGATAGCTGGAGTAAGTTATATATAAGTATATTGATGTGTAATATATATTACTTTGTATTGAGTAGTACTAGTTGCTGGTGTACTTCCCAACGAAGCTATACTAGTAGTATAAGATTTGTAATGCATAGTGCGATGTAATAAAATGGATGTAATGAAGATATAAAGATTTTAGTTCTTGTTTCTAGCCCTATGACCTAAAAGATGCTTGGTGGTTGGGGTCGCAGAGTTATATTTCAGTTTTAATGATTACAGATGGTTTAAAGTTGTTAAACAGGTAATTTGATGTTAAGGATTTCCGCGTGACGACCAAATCCCTGACCCCGGATTTGGGGCGTTACACTAAATATCCCTAGTCGAGTATTATTATTAAAGGACAATAATAATGCATAAAGACTAGTATGTTTGTTGACTGATGACCAAATCTCATTGGTCATAGGTATGGTGATACTAAAGTCAAAACATAGGTGCATGTAAGAGTACATGGCACTGGATTGACCCGCCGTGAGATTCTACATGTTATCAGTGTCATAAGTAATTCTCACAGTGATAATGGTGTAATGATCCTTAGACCTGAAATCATTATATTTCTATACGAGAATTAATATACTTTGATTACATTAAAAGTTACATTTGACCGGGTGATGATAAAAGTGGACATTGGGTATATTATGAATCGTATGAGAAATATGAATGATCTAGATGGGATTTAACCCTCCTAGTTATAGGGGTGATATTATTGGCCTCTTGTTTGAGTGAGACTATGAAATGCACGGTCGTGCTCAAATATTGATTTGATTTAATAGTCTACTCATCGATCAAGAAAATTAAGATTAAATTATGAAGAGGATGTCACATTACATGCCTCAAGTTTAATCTACAATATCATGGTTAAAGAGATTATATTACATGGAACATTATTCACGAAAGGCTTAATCGAATCACCGATTTAGTTATTATTACTTGGGTAGCAATGATGTATTACTAGATGCCGCTCATTGTTACATTTTTAATTAGATATTAAAATTGTTGCCAACGTAATAATAACCTACAGGGTCACACACAAAGAACGCTTGAAGGAGAAATAATTTAAATTATGAATTTAAATTGATTAAGTAATTTATTCTATTTATAATATTAATTAAGTATGATTGAGATGATCATATGATGATTGAGATGATCATATGATGATTATATAATCTGTATATACACTGATATATATATATATATATATATATATATATATATGATTTATGTTTGTTCTTGATATGGGGATTGTATACGATACGATTTCTGTATACGCTACACAGATCTGGTGAAATCTGTTCAGTGTCCGATTTTCACAAACGATATGTGTTTTCTGACTGGAAATGAGCTTCCGAACAAAACTGATAGAAAAGCTATTGTTAGGAATATATTGTACTTGATGATAACTTCACATTTTATGCACAATATTGTATAAGTCATGTTTTGTAACTGTCAACGGATGAGGCATTATAACTCTATCCGTTGACAGGTAGCTCATCAACGGATGAGGTTTTGTAGCATACTGTAGTATCTCTATTTATCAGTTGATAGTGTTTTTATCCAAAGTCATGTTGACCATCAACGGATAGGCAGAATAGGGTAGCCAATTGTAAATAAGCTATGCTATGTAATTCTGTCTAAGTGAAAGCGTATCAACGGATGAGGACATAATACCATCAACGGATACAGCTCAAAACTACTATCAACGTATACAGCTCAATCTACTATCAACGGATGATAGTGTACAATGTCAACGGATGATCAATAACACTTTCATTGGATGCTACCTGGGGTTTAGCAGTTGATTAAGACAGATTGATCTGACAGATCACATGGGTTGATAGAAGGTACAAAAATCAGTATGGTAGCCATGCTTTGGAAACAAAGAAGAAAGAAGCATTCCATTTACACAATAGATCCAAGAAATGTACAAGGGAAAAGTCTGTGCACAAGGACAACATTTCGGCTGCATGTGTATTTGGAGTGGAGCAATAAGTCAACTTGGATTAGATTAGTATTATCTTATTCTTGTTAGTACTTGTAATACTTGGGTTATATAACCAAGTGTAGCAACTCTTTGGCAACTAAGAAAACTGTTTTGTATTCATTTTGCTTAGGTTTTCTTGCATATCCTTAGAAGCAAAGAGTTGTAAAACGGTAGCTGTGTACATTTGTATCACAGAGTTTTATTCAAATAAAAGTCTCAGGTGGTCCATTTAACCACCTGATTTTTATGTGTTTGTGTATTGTTCTTCATACATCAATTATCTCCTTATAAGTTTCTGTGGTTTTTATCAGAAATTTATATATATCAAGAATTGTATTCAACCCCCCCCTTCTACAATTATTCAAGTGTGTAATCTGGGAATAACAATTGGTATCAGAGCAAGCTTCTAACATATCTGAAGTTTAAAGATCAACACACTTCCAACATGTCTAAGAAGGATTATGGTGTAAAGATACCAGTTCTTGATAGAGAAAATTACTTTCACTGGAAAGTAAAAATGCGTCTACATCTCATGGCTATTGATGAGGGTTTTGTAGATTGCATTAAGAAGGGTCCTCATGTTCCAATGAAGACTGCACCAAGAGTTGGCGTTGCTGAAAATGTGGCTGACACCCTCATACCTAAACCTATTTCTGAGTGGAGTCTTGAAGACAAAGTAGAAGTCCACAAAGACAAAAAGACCATGAATATTCTGTTCAATGGTCTAGAATCAGATATGTTTGGCAATGTTATTAACTGTACTACCTCCAAGGAAGTATGGGACATTGTTCAAACCCTTTGTGAAGGAACAGAACAGGTGAGGGAGAACAAGATGCAACTGCTAATCCAACAGTATGAGCACTTCCATTTCAAGAGTGGAGAAACATTGAATGACACATTTAGTAGGTTTCAAAAGCTACTAAATGGCTTGAAACTGTATGGAAGAACCTACCAAGAGAAAGATTCTAATCTCAAGTTTCTGAGATCACTGCCCAAAGAGTGGAAGCCAGTGACTGTTTCTCTGAGAAACAATCAAGAGTACAAGACATTTACTCTTGAAAGGCTCTATGGAACTTTCACGACATATGAGCTACAAAAGGAGCAGGATGAAGAGATTGAGAAAACCAAAAAGAAAAGTGGGTCAGTTGCACTTGTTGCCAACTTGGAGAAGAAGGAGGAGAAGAGGACAGAAGCTGTTCATTCTACATCAAACAGGGAGATTTGTGAAGGTAGAGCATAATCAAGCAGGAGCAAGGAAAAGGTGTCTGAAGAATTGGATGTCCTACAGCAGGATGAATTGGATGAGATAGATGAGCATTTAGCATTTCTATCTAGTAGATTCTCTAAGCTAAAATTCAAGAGAAACTCTAGGGTGGCCAAGCCATTTAACAAGGATTATTCCACAAGTAACTTTGTGGATAAATCCAAAATTAAATGCTATAATTGTGGAATTGCTGGCCACATGATGAATGAGTGCAGGAAGCCTAGGTCTGAGAGCAAGGGAAAGTCAACTGAAGTTGTTGACTACAAAAAGAAATACTTTGATCTTCTCAGACAGAAAGGAAAGGCATTCATGACCCAAGAGTATGACTGGGCTGCTGATGGAAATCATTCTGATGATGATACTGAATATGTCAACCTTGCATTGATGGCTGATTCTGGAGAGCAGGAAGCAAGTTCAGCTAGCAATCAGGTATTTTCTACTAATCTCTCTGATCTTACCAAAGAGGAATGCAATACTGTTATAGATGAAATGTCTACTGAAATCTATCACTTGAGTGTCACTCTTAAATCACTTACTAAAGAGAACAATAGGAATAAATAGACTAATCTGTTTTTAAGTGATAGGAATGCTGCTCTAGAAATTCAATTTCTAGAGTTTGAGAAAATGAGAGTAGATTGCAAGGAAGCTAAAAGTGAACTTGAAGCTGCATTAAATAGAGAACAAATTTTAAGAGACCAGCTTGAAAAAGAACAAGGGTTAATTGCTAAATTTCAAAGCTGTAGGAATATATCACAAAACATAGTGGAAGTCCAGGGTATAGAATCATTTGTGAAGGAGACCTGGACTAAAAAGAAAAAGGAGCTAGAACCTTGTCTTGAGGATATAGAGACTATTTGTGAATCAAAGGATAGTGATAATCCGTTGACAGATGAACCATCAACGGATGAGAGGTATCCGTTGACTAATAAAAAGTCTGTTAGTAAGAAGGAACTCAAGAAACTGGATAAACAGTATGGTCCAGTTGCCAAGAACTTTGTTTCTGGTGAGAGTAGCCAAACCAAATCAAGTGAAAAGGCTGTTGGTAAATAAGATAATGAAAAGGTAGAAATTGAGGGTAAAAAGAAAAAGAACAGAAATGGTAAGGTAGGCATCAACAAGAAAAACAATTATTCTCCTGACAAGTTTGCTCCTAGGAAAACTTGTGGTAATTGTAATAGTGTCAATCACCTATCTTCTAACTGCAAGTCTGTTAAGAAGGCTACTGTTCATGTACCTCAAACTATGCCATGTATGCCTACAATGCCTGTTATGCCTGGTTTGTATCAGAATGCTCATTTTGCAAATCCTTATATGAACATGCCATGTGTGTCTAATCCTTATTTCCAATCTGTGAATATGCCACAAATGACATGGAACATTCCAAGCATGAATAACATGTATGCTAATCTTCCACAAGTGCATGCACAAAACATTCATGTAATTGAGCATCTATCTAACCCCATCACTCAAGCACCTACACCTAAGGTGAAGAATGCTAAGAGTACAAAGTCAAAGGCTAACAAGAAAGGACCCAAGGAAACTTGGGTACCAAAATCAACTTGATTTGTTTTTGGAATGTGTGCAGGGAAATAGAAGGAATCTATGGTACCTAGACAGTGGATGCTCTAGGCACATGACAGAAGATTCAACCCTGCTCACAGAGTTCAGAGAAGGAGCTGGCCCTAAAATTACCTTTGGAGATGACAGCAAAGGATATACTAAGGGATATGGCTTGATTTCAAAAGACAATGTCTTCATTGAAGAAGTGGCCTTAGTTGAAGGTTTGAAGCACAATTTGTTGAGTATCAGTCAAATTTGTGATAAAGACTATGAAGTAAGGTTCACAAAGGAAGCCTGTGTTGTCTCTGCCAAGAAGGACAACAATGTGGTATTGACAGGCTTTAGAAGAGGAAATGTTTACATAGCTGACTTCAATTCAACATGCTTAGAATCTATTACTTGTTGTCTCTTCAGCAAGGCAAGCAAGGATGAGAGTTGGCTATGGCATAAAAAGCTGTCACATTTGAATTTTAAAGTTATGAATGACTTGGTAAGAAAGGATCTTGCTAGAGGAATCCCTCAATTGGAATTCATCAAAGATGGATTGTGTGATGCCTGCCAAATAGGGAAACAGAAGAAATCATCCTTTAAAAGCAAGACAGAGTCATCCATTGTTCAGCCACTTCAATTGCTGCATATGGACTTATTTGGTCCAGTAAATGTCATGTCCATTTCAAAGAAGAAATACTGCTTGGTGATTGTAGATGATTTTTCTAAGTTTACATGGACCTTCTTTATGCACTCTAAAGATTGTGCAAGTGAAATCATCATCAATCATCTCAGGCTAGTAAACAATGGTTCTGAAGTTAAAGTAAAAAGAATCAGAAGTGACAATGGCACTGAATTCAAGAATTCCACAATGAAGATTTTCTGTGAAGAGAATGGAATTGTCCATGAGTTTTCTGCTGCTAGAACACCTCAACAAAATGGGGTTATTGAAAGGAAAAACAGAACTCTCATTGAAGCAGCTAGAACAATGCTAAGTGAATCAAGATTGCCAGCATACTTCTGGGCTGAAGCTGTCAACACTACCTGTTTCTTCATGTTAGTACTATTGAGGTTCAAATTAAAGATTCTCAATCCATTAGGGCTTGGGTTTGAGGCTTTTACTTCTTCAATTTGGGGCTTCTTCAGATTAGGGCTTTCTCAAATTAGGGGTTTTTGGTTTTGAGTTCAATCGATTCGATTTCTTCATTTAATCAGTAACTTATGGATCTCCTCTTTTCGATTTCAGGGATTTTCGCTTTGGGCTTTGGATTTCAGGGAAGTCCGGTTCTTGTACCAGGCACTTGTGTTCCGAAAGCTCTTCAACCACTGCTTTCCGTCTTCCTTCAGGTATGCTCTTCAGGTTTTTTATGTATCTTCTCATTTTGTGCATTTTTTAGTATTTTCTCATTTTGTGTATTTTTTTTGTTAGTTGACGTGATGAATATCTCTCAACAAAGCCTCTCCCCGAGAGTGCTACTTGAAGATTATCAAGAATATTTGGTCAAGGGAATGAAAATTTTCAGTTTGTAAAAAGTAAAATTCTGATTCCTCTTGTTTCAACTTTCCCTCTAAGTTTTTGTAAGGGTCATCTTTGTTTCATTTTCGGTTTTCATCTAGAAATCATGTAAAGAATTGGGTCGGGTTCGATTCTTGTCATATATTGTCACCCCTAGGTTTTTTAGTATGGTTACATGAGAGGAAGTCTTTTCTTTGCAACAATATATTGAACTAGGCAATTTTGGCCCCAACTATTTCTGAAAATAAATAGGCATGCTATTTCCTTCCAAGTTTATTGTTTTCGTCTTTCACATGTGTGTTTTTTAAGTGCTGAATGTGATGGTTAATATGTAGGCTCAAGCAGTAAATCCTTCGCCTTCTCCAGAACAGTCTGTAGCATCTCAGGCGCCTGCGTCAACTGTTTTGCCGTGAGTTATACATCATTGTTTGCATTATTATGATAGGAATGTATTAGAAACAATCTGACGTTCATTATTTGTATGCCAGCCCACAATCTGAATCTGAATCTACTCCAGTTTCTGCTCCTGATACGTAAGTCATGATATATTTCTATTGGCCCTAATTTTTTTTTTAAATCACTAATTGTAACTTTGGAAACTATGCTAGGAATGGATGATTGATACTGTAGTTCCTGTTGCAACTGGTTATGGACTTGCAAAGGAGTACAAATATTTAAAAAGTACAATTCAGGGTTACTTGATAGGTTAGTTCTTTCAATGTTTGAACAGTAAGATGCAGGCTGGTGCTTGCCCATTGTCTCCAAATATAGAGGCAATCTGGAATGCTAGAGAAACTGAGATCTCAGATGTTGAAGGTGGAAGAACTAGTGCGTTGATATCGACATCCTAAAAAAACAAAATTATTCTTTTAAGTTATATGCATGAACTTACATGGATTACATAATCAAGTTCTGCATTGAAAAATTGGTACTAGTAACTTGATGATTACAAAAGAAAGAATAACGCGCATCTCTTGCCTTTCCAAACTCAACTACTCCACCACCTCTCTCTCCTACCCCTTTCTCTGCATATAATATTTGATCTTGAGCTCTGTCACTGTTTTTTTTTAGAATTATGAACTTTATGATCTCTAATTTGCTCTCTCTTCTCCGTAAACTATACATATACATATAGGTTTGCTTCTCTATGTTAGCTTACAAGTTTTTACTTGTTAAAGTAGTTGTTGCTTTCAGAATAATATACTTTTTCATTTTCCTCTGCTTTTTTATTTTCAGTATGTTGGTCCTACTACCATGATATCCTGCAATTTAATTAATAATATATTTTTTTGGGTTATTGAATTAGAAGATTGATGTTTAGCCTTAGATTGATTTAGTTAAACAACTTGTGCCAGATTGGTAGGATAAATTATTAAATATGATTGCTTATATTTAGGGTTTAAATTATGAGTGAAAAACATGAGATTATTGTTTGATTTAAAGTGTACTTCTAAGTTTAGTGCTCCTTTAGTTGATTCATACAAGCTTTACATAAATCCCACTTCGTAAACAATAAGCTTTGCATTCACCATAAGCTGTGTGGTTTGCAGGAAGTTGCCGATGGTCTCTCTACCATGGAACTTGATAAATGCCACATTATATTTCAAATGTAATCCATGTGGATGTTTAGTCTTAACATCAAAAAAATTTTATGGTTCCTTTTAAAAGTTGCAATACCCATGTAACAAAAGTAATGCTTCTGGATAGAATTGCCAAACTCATGTTTATTTATTATTTATGAGATTATAATCACCTGAGTATTAGCTTACCTAATTATTTGCTCTAAATTTATACTCTTTTTAGTCTTAAAAAACTCGTATAATTGACAAAATTTCGTTTACTGTTTAGATAAAATAATGTCCATAGAATTAAGTATGACAAAATGAGTCGGATGCTAGATAGTCCGGGGAATATGATCCTTGCAAAGAAACATAGCCTGAGAGTAGTAGTCAATTATTAAATTATTGTTTAAGATCCCTTATGTCCTCTTTAGACTTGATTGTATCAATGTCTCCGATCAGTGCTCTTTATTCCTGCTCTATGTCCCTATCTACCTGACAAGGCTACGAGTGAGATGATTTTAATTTTTAAGTATGTGTTGTCTGGTCTCTTGTCAAGACTTTGTATATTTTGAGCAGAAAACTTATAAATCTGTATAGTCTTGATAGATTTCATGCTTCTTAACTGTAGGAATGGGTTACGGATTCTCCATTTGTTATATCACCTAGAGTAACTTTTGAAGTCAGCGTGAGGCTTCTTGGTGGGCTGATGGCTTTGGGGTACATAATAGCAGTAATCTTGAAAAGAAGTAACAATGTATTCTCTGATGAAAGAGTGTCTGTGAAAATTGATTGGCTCGAACTAAACCGCCAGTATGTTCAGGTAATGGTTAATTTTATCTCCTTTCTCCCTTCCTATTGTTTGATTAAAATAAATACTGGCTATTAGACTTTATATATACATCCCTCCACTTATTATGTAGAAAAGATCTGGGTTGTCTATGTTTGTTAGGCCAATGGATTCACTTCGTAGGAATACTAAACCTAGCCTTTTGCTTTTGCAAGAAGAGGTTGCCAGAGAATTTGATGTACACAGCGGTACTGGATTTGGGAAAAGTGGCAAAATCATACATACCATCCGAATAAGTGTTTGACACCACGAGAGGAAGCACAGATATTTCTTGTAATTTATTATGTTATATTGGATGGGATTTTATGTATTTGAATGACTTTTGGATAGCCTTTATGTATTGGAATGTTTGACAATATTTTGAATGAGAACCTTTTTTCTAATGTCATATGTTGCCTTTCTTTATTTAAAATGTTGGTAAAGAGCTGCAAAAATGTAGCCATTGGCTCTAGTATTAATCTTTATATGTTGGCAAAAGAATAGCAAAGTGTTGGCAAAAAGTATAAAAATACCAAAATGTTTCACAATTTGATGTTACGGTAGGACTAAAGAGGTGTTGGCATAGGTTTATGCCAACACTTTTAAAGTGTTACTACAAAGATAATGGTGTAGCCATAAATCTATAGCAACAGCTTTTAAGGTGTAGCCACAGATCATAAAAGTGTTGGCATAGGGATTTAAGCCTACACTTTTCTCCCATGTTACCAAAAATTGAAAAAGTGTTAGCATAGACCCCTATGGTAGCAGCCAATTTTGTAACACTCCCAAATTGGGTCAAAGTGTAGCCATAGCTGGTTTTAGGCTCTTTTAGTAACACTTTTTGCCCTATAATCACACTTTTTTGGACGTAGCCGTAGGCCATATGTGGCGTAGTGCTGGCCAAGTCTGTGCAACAACTAACAACCAGGGTGGAAAGGATGGAATCCCAGATGGAGCAATTTCTTCAACATCAGAAACTGCAAACTCAACTTTTGGAGAAGCTAGTTGCAGTCCCATCTTCTATTCAAACCCTTGATGCTAACAAAAAGGGGGAGAAAGTGGTAGAGGCTGTGGCAACTACAAGTCAAATCCTAATTTCTGAAAGAAGTGAAGCAGCAAGTGAGGGGGAGCAGCAGCCTATTCTAGTGGTAAATCCACAGGACTTTATTGTCAAAGCTTCCCCCAGCAAATCCAAAGCCCTACATGTAGCTCTATCTGAAGAGTTTGATGTCTCAAACATGTCAGAAGAAGAAAAGCTAGCCAAAATTGAAGCTCTACAAAAGATGAAAGAAGAAAGGAATGAAAGGATAATGAGGTCAGAAAGATTGATCAATGCTTCTATTGTATCAACTCTGTTCTCTAGCCAAACCTCAGCTCCAACAATATCTACTACAATTCTGAAGCTGCTCACTCCAGCAATTGTGGCTCCTACATATTATGATGCTGAACCTTCATATGTCAAGGAATTTGAACCTTTCATAAAAACTAGAGCTCACTCTCCACCAAAAGCCAATGGTAAGAACAAGCTTCAATTGGACTTACCATTTCCCAAGGATGATGAAGAGAAGCTAATGGGAAAACAAATCAAGGAGTTCAAAGAAGTCATTAATAAAAGAGAAAGAGAATGGGTGGCTGTAATAATAAGGAATGGAAAAGCTCTATATATATCCAACAGCCATCCTAGATTTGTTGAGGCTAAGAAAGAGGAGACTTCAAGGCTGCTAAGAGAAGCTCATCCAAGCACTGAACATCCAAATGAAAACTCAGAAGAGAAGCGAGCCAGGTTAGCTCAAGAGTTAGTGGATGAGTTGGAACAAGAAGAAAGGGAGCTTGAGGAACCCCCTAAGAAACCTAAGAGAAAAGGTGGCACCAAGCCTAAACCTATCTCTTCATAGAAAGAGAAAAGAGAAACAAGTGGAACATTACCTCCAGCTCATATACCTCAAGAGGTAATAAACCCTTTTGTAAACTTCCATGGAGAGCCAATAGTACCAAAGGAGGAACCAATGGAGTTTGACACAATTGAGGTTCCCAAATTTCTGTTGGAATCAACACAAAAGAAAAGGACCTTAAGGAAGCAGACTCAAAAAGGATCTTTCTTAATTTCTAAGGTGCCTTCTACTGTTAAATAGCCAGCTGTGGAGAACAAGGAAGACTACATCTACCAGGAACAAAATAGAAGAATATTCTGGCATCAATCTATACCTGGATGAAGTGTCAGAAATGAGAGGATTGATAGATACAATCAACTTCCTGAGAGATTAGTGTTTGTCTACAAAGGAGGGAAAGAGATAACATGGCCTTTACAGAAGGTACTTGGGGAGAAATATCAGACATTAACCAAAGTATTCTCTAGCATTAAGAGATATACAGGGTTCTCCAAGGTAGCCAGGGGTGAGATACTCAAGAGGATTGAACAGATACGAGCAGAAAGGAATTCTTCATCAAGTTTGCCCAAGAAATTGAAGATCCCATACAATGGTCAGAAAATCCACATTCAACCTCATTGGATGATGGAATTCAGGGATAAGATGGATGCAGAAGATTCTTCAGGATGGATGCAGGAGATTCTAAGGCTAGCACCCAGTACCTTGGATGGTTGCAATCAAAGCTGAATTCAAAGATTGTTGAAGAAGAAGCCTTCCACAGGCAACTCCAAATGCAGATTGAATTGAATGCTGCTAAGGAAGGAAAGACAAGAGTGCTGCCAATCAGAGAAAGAAAACATCACTGAACTACTCAGACTAGAGGAGCAATCTTTCTCTGTAAATTTCCCAAACTTTCTGTATTTAAATTTTGTAGCTTAATACAATTATGCATCTTTCAGTAAAAATCTATAGGGGAATGTTTTGTTATCATCAAGGTCCTAAATTTATGGCTTTATGACCATCAAGCATAAATTGGGGGAGATTGTTAGGAATATGTTGTACTTGATGATAACTTCACATTTTATGCACAATATTGTATAAGTCATGTTTTGTAACTGTCAACGGATGAGACATTATAACTCTATCCATTGACAGGTAGCTCATCAACGGATGAGGTTTTGTAGCATACTGTAGTATCTCTATTTATCAGTTGATAATGCTTTTATCCAAAGTCATGTTGACCATAACGGATAGACAGAATAGGGTAGCCAATTATAAATAAGCTATGCTATGTAATTCTGTCTAAGTATAAGTGTATCAACGGATGAGGACAAAATACCATCAACGGATACAACTCAAAACTACTATCAACGGATACAGCTCAATCTACTATCAACGGATGACAGTGTACAATGTCAACGGATGATCAATAACACTTTCATTGGATGCTACCTGGGGTTTAGCAGTTGATTAAGACAGATTGATTTGACAGATCACATGGGTTGATAGAAGGTACAAAAAGCAGTATGGTAGCCATGCTTTGGAAACAAAAAAGAAAGAAGCGTTCCATTTACACAATAGATCCAAGAAATGTACAAGGGAAAAGTCTGTGCACAAGGACAACATTTGGCTGCATGTGTATTTGGAGTGGAGCAACAAGTCAACTTGGATTAGATTAGTATTATCTTATATTTGTTAGTACTTGTAATATTTGGGTTATATAACCAAGTGTAGCAACTCTTTGGCAACTAAGAAAACTGTTTTGTATTCATTTTGTTTAGGTTTTCTTGCATATCCTTAGAAGCAAAGAGTTGTAAAACGGCAGCTGTGTACATTTGTATCACAGATTTTTCTTCAAATAAAAGTCTCAGGTGGTCCATTTAACCACTTGATTTTTATGTGTTTGTGTATTGTTCTCCATACATCAATTATCTCCTTATAAGTTTCTGTGGTTTTTATCAAAAATTTATAAATATCAAGAATTGTATTTAACCTCCCCCCCTTCTACAATTATTCAAGTGTGTAATCTTGGAATAACAGCTATCACCGATTCGTCTGTAAGGCGTTTGACGCCATTTAGTTCCTGAAAAAGACGATTTATTGTTTTCAGAATTTGATTCTGATTTTTTGATTTTTGCGTTATATGATTTCTTTGGTTGGATCATCTGAAATATGATATAGTTTGACATGATTAGATAATATGACATGTCCTTTAATTGTTACTTGAGCATGGTGGATGGTTATGGCCTTGAGACCCATAAGATAGAGGTTTTTGTTTATGGTTTGGTTTCTAAATACGACTTGCATGTCGTCATTCCTTGTAATGATTAAATCTCGAATGTAACTCGAGTTCTCTTTGTAAGTACATTAGTATAGTTGTTTTGTTTATGTAATGTACATGAAGACAAGCAAGCAAGGAGACGATCCAAGGAGGCATTGTAGTAGCAAAGAAGAAGACATGTAATAGTATATTATTTTAAACCACCCATAGATTGACCTTGATTTTTCCATTAACTTGGAAAGATCATATAGGATGGGCCATAACCAAACACATTTATTTTTCGCACTTTACATATATTATTCATGCATGTGATGGTATGTATATGTAGAGTTAAATGAGATGCATGCTGTAATTCGATTAAGTATGTATGTATTATATACGACACCCATGCCATGCTTGCTTAAGAAAGATAAAATCTATAAAGATTCAAGATTTTAAAATTAACAAACGATCATGAGATTCTTGTGTTTATGAAACACAGAATTAAATACGAATTTTTAATTATTTTGATACGGGGAGATTTTGTCAAAAACGGGATGTACCTGTAAGGAAGTTGGTTATTAAGAGAGACCGTTTGTGTCTCCTCCAACTACCTAGAAATCAAACCATTGATGAATATTGATTTGAAGTATTTAATTCAAGGAAAAAATTGGGAATCTCTTTATGATGGGATCATGGTCGTTTTACTTAAGAATAAAACCCCTAAAGAAAAAATGTTAAGTTTAAGATGCCTTCCAAATGGGAAACACTCGTCAAGACCTAGATCGATAAAGGGTGGGTTCGCCAAAGCGAAGTGCCCTCATCTATCGTGGTAAGGCGCGATGAAGTAAATTAGTGATACTTAACTGTTAGACCATTGGGTTAGACTTAACTAAGTTACCACAATAGAATTGTGAACTTAGAGGCATAGATTTTGGTAAGATTTATTGGATAAATGTGAACAAATGTTGTTCTACCAAACTATCCAAGAGTTATATATGATATAATTGACAAATGTTGTCTACCTAAATAATCATGTTTAAGGAGTAAAGCCAAAGCTGACCTTAAGCATGATGAAATATGGATCTTGGCTCACTAGAAAGGTTTAGAGAAACATTTCCGAATTTATAGTTAGGGCTATTGATTTGATAAAAATAGTGGGAGGTATATTATGATATGCCGTAATCACTTAAACATAATAATTAATAACTCTGCAATCTAGATTAATTTATGCATTTTAAAATATTGTAGATATCAAATGACAAATAACATAAAAACTTCTCTATACGATAGTCCTTGAGAAGGACAAACTAGCATGAAATAATTTCCTAGATTGATATAGAAGCTTGAGGAACGTCCTCAGGCACAAAGGTGTCATTCAAAACTCTTCCCTGCTCTTCTAACTGAGAATGTAACATGTTCTAAGCAAAATGCTTATCAGAAGCAAATTAATTAAGCACTTGATGTTTCATATCTCTTGTCTGCAACAATAAGTGCCGAGCTTAAGAAACAACATGGGCATTTGGATGCTTATGAAATGATTGAGCACTTTCAAAGGATGTTTGAAGGAGAGGCTCACCAAGTTTGATTCAAAAATTAATAGGGCATTATAAAATTACAAGTAGGGAGAGTGATATCCGGTTAGACCACACATTCTAAAGATGATAGGGTATATAGAGTACCTTGGCATTTTGGGTTTCAAGATTGGTCTACAGACTCAGATTGATTTGATCATGCAATCTTTGAACAATAACTATTCTCAATTTATTATGAATAATGAAATAAATGAGATAGACATAACACCCATTAAGTTGTGAAGCACGTTAAGAACTGTTGTAAACAACATGATAAATGTATAGACTACTCCCATAATGATGGTGAATGTAGGAATGCAAAAGGGAAAGGAAATCGGAAAGAAAGAAGAAGATTTGGATCTAATTCTACGACCAAATTATAGTCCAATCCCGAACAGGCTTTGAGGCCTAAATGAGGTGTTGCTAAAGAAGACGATTGTCGCTTCTATGGAAAATCGGATGACTGGAAGTTAAACTGTCATGATTATTTGGAAGATCTGAAGAAGAAGACCGATGAGGGTCAATGATAAGTGGATTTTATATCCACTATTTTGCATTCCATTCGTACTTAAAGCGATTGCAAGTTCTCAAGTTTCGTGTTAGTTTGATGTGTTTTCATCTAATTTGTGTAGGTTGCATAGTCGGGCGGCATTGGTGGTGTTGGTGAAGTATTGGTGGTATTCTGTGAGCTTAATGTAGAAATTACAGGAAGTCCAGGGCAAGAGAACTCGGGAATTTGAGCTCAATGCGCATACATCACTGTTTTGGCCATAACTGGAGTTCCAGACATCGGAATTGGGCGATTCAAAAGCCCACGCGAAGAGGAGATAAATGTCTACAAATCTGTCCAGGGGCTGCCAAGCGCTATGGCGCTAGAGGAGGCGCAACAGCGCATGTTGAGGCGCTATGGCGCATGTCAGGAGAGCGCAACAGCGCTTGGTGAGAGCGCAACAACGTTGTGCATGGTGAATTCCAGGGGCAGTTGCGCTCGAATGTAGTGTTTGGATTATTTTGGGTTCGTTATTTCCGGGTCATTTTGTATTGGGCCTATTTTATTTGGGGCTTTTCCTGAGACTATTTGAGTATCGTTAGGAACCTAAAAAATAGATCCATCATTGTAGTTAGAGTTGTTCTTCATTTTCATTAGCAGCTATCAACATTTTCTTAGAACAATTTTCAAGAAGAGTTCTCCAAGCTAGTGACAAGCAAGGAGGCTTAATCTTTGGATCGTTTGTACTCTTTCTCACTATTGGGGATTTATTTCTAACCCTATTTCTCTTTATTTATTATTTGTTTTCTAGAATTATGTTATCAATTGAACCCATGATGGCGATGAGGTCAATTATGGGCTAAATCGTTATCATGGGGTTTTAATGGATTTTTCAATGGATTCTAGTAATTAAGTGTTCTTATGCCTTGGTGTGTGATGGATTGAATTGATTGCCTAGTATGATTATGCTTATTCGTTATGGGTGAGTCGCGAACACCTGTAATTGTGTGTTTGATCCTGGTGAATGCGAAAGTGGATCGAGGGTTTAGAACAATTCATGCTAGCATAGGTTTTTGCATGTGAAGAACATGTATTAATTTGTGGTGTAATTCTAACCGTCTTGCACTAACTATGTGGTTTTATGGATGCTTGATTTTTAACCGGTATGTGTTCAATTGCTATAGACATATAGGAACTGCACATATTTGGTGACTACTTGACTTCTATCAATTGTGGATGATCAATAGGATGGTATATGCACAACGAAAGTTGGTGTGTATCAGTTTAGTGCATCTAATCAGTAATCAACTCTGTCACATACTAGGTTAAAGGGCATAAGATTCTAGATGAAGTGGTCAATGAAATTGAAATCCCATGTTTGTTTATTATAAGAACTCTTAATTGTTAATTTAGTCTTGCTTAGTTAATTAAAATAGTTTAATCTAAAACCCAATTTGATAATTGTTCAAGCATTAAGAAGTAACCATACACTGTTGCATAGGTATTAAATTGGAATTTACACCTAGTCTCTGCGGAACGAATCTTACTTATCACTTGTTATTTGTGATCGCGTATACTTGCGTGTTTACGAGTCAACAGTCAAGCTTCAGGTATCGAGTTAGAATTGGAGCAAAAGTTGTTGCTCTAGTTGATGGAACCCGTTACTTAATTTTCCCTACAAGGCTAAGTTTAGAACTTGATAATTGTAACTATGTGTGTGTACGTTCATAGACATTATATTACTTTCTTGTATGGACAAGAAAGGTTTTTCATTGTAGTTGAATAACAATTGTTGTTTTATTCTATTTCAATGATAGGGTTAATAATGTTACACAATTTGTTAACAATTTATATGTTCTAAAATCACTCAAATCAAACATTACTTTTGCCATTGTCGTTCAGGCCATATAAATGAGAATCGCATTTCCAAGTTACATAAGGATGGATACTTGGATATGTTTGATTTTGAATCATACGAAGAATGTGAACCATGTCTCATTGGCAAAATGACTAAAGCTCCTTTTACCGGATATGGTGAAAGGGCCACCAAATGATTAGAACTAATACATAGTGATGTATGTGGTCATATGCGTTTGATGGCAAAAGGTGGCTTTTACTACTTCATGATGTTTACTGATGACTTCAGTAGATACGCATACGTGTATCTTTTGAACAACATATTCGAATCCTTTGAAAAGTTCAAAGAATACAGAGTTGAAGTAGATAATCAAATTGGTGGAAGTATTAAAGATTTACGATCTGATCGTTGAGATGAATACCTAAGCCTTGAATTACCTAGAAGGAGTGATGTATTGTATCAAAACTCACTACTCCTGGAACACCAAAGTGAAATGGTGTTTCTGATAGGAGAAATCGCACTTTGTTGGACATGGTGCGATTGATGATGAGTCTAGGGGATCTTCCAATTAGTTTCTGGGGTTATGCCCTAGAGACGGCTGCAGAAACACTAAACCGAGTTCCTTCTAAATCGGTTCAAAAGACACCATATATGAGATATGAACTGAGAAATGTCATAGCGTGTCATTTATGAAAATTTGGGGATATGAAGCGTTTGTAAAACGTCTGATCTCTGACAAGCTGGGACCAAAATCAGATTTTGTGGGATACCCAATAGAAACAAAAGGGGTATTATTTCTATAAACCTTCCGAGAACAAAGTGTTTGTTGCTTGAATGGCTATATTTCTAAAGAGAGATTTACTTTCAAAGAAAAATAGTGGGAGGACAATAGATCTCGATGAGGATCGAGAACCACAGGATAATGTTGAACCAGAGTTGGAACATGAGCAGAATGTGACTCAAGAAGTTGATAACTGATAGTGTTAGTGCCCTAGAGACAATGTAGTTGTGCTTTTAGGAAAGACTATTTTGTTTATTGAATATTTATGTTCCATTGATTATTCCACATTATTTATTATGTCTTAATTTACTGCGATATAAATGTTAGAATAATAAATGTCCTTGGAATATATCACACGTATTCTATATCTTTAAGTATGTGACTTAGAAATGAGATTATATGAATAGTGTTTATATTCCTAAATATCCCTAATCGAGCATTATAAATACGGGACAATTATAATGCATAAAGATTATTATGTTTGTTGACGAATGACCACATCTCATTGATCATAGGTATAGTGATACTAAAGTCAAGAACATAGGTGCATGTAATTGTTCGCACTAATTCACGCAAGCGTACGCGGTCACAAGTAATATAGAATAAAGTAGAGTTCGTTCCCACAGAGACTCGTTGAAACAGAATATGCACTCAATCAACAATGTATTGTTATTATTCACTGCTAAGACAATTAACAAATTTGAGATTGGATTATCTAAATTAACTAAGAAGCAAATTATCAACTAATAACTAATTAAACTAGAGAGAATTTAAAACTGATTTACTTATGAGAATGAAACATGGGATCCTAACTTCATTAAATACTTCCTTTAGAGATCATGCCTTTAATCCATGTATGTGGTGGTTACGATAACTAATCAGATAACACGAAATTAGTACGCGCTACTTTTCAGTATACGTATACCAAACTACTCAAACATCCACAAAAGAGATAGAAGATGGGTAGACACCAATTATGCTTAGACCCTATATGTCTATAGAATTTGAAAACATAACGATTTAAGAACAAGTTATCTATAATGATTACATAAGGTAGCATGAGATAGTTCAAATCACACCACAAATCATGAATATAATCCACAAACTTATGCTAGCATGGCAAGTTCTAAATCTCTAGATCCACTTTCGCATTCACTAGAAATTAACAATACAACTTAGATGTTCGCGACGCATCCAAGAAGAATAAGCATAACCATACGAGGATATCAATAATTCACCACACACATATCTTTAAGGCAATCAACTACTAAATTCCATAGATAAATCCGTTAGGACCCCATGACAACGATTAGTTCATAATTGAACCGCTCATCGTCATGGGGTTTGATGAAAGCATGATAATAAACAAGAAATCAATGATTAATAATGAACAAGAGTAATAGAGTTTAGAAAACAAATCCGGAATAGCATCCGAAAGCTAACGCCTATTACAAAAGATGTGAAAATTGGTCTTCGTAGCCTTCTCGTGCTCTCCAAATTGTTCCAAAGTCTTCAACTCGTGGTGGATGTGTTGTGAAATCTGATCTCTGGTGGTGTGGTGGTGTGGTGTGTTGATTATGTCCCCCTAGATGTGTATTTATAGCCTCAATTTGCCTCTCCACCAAGCAATTGCCGTTTTCTGAATTTGAATAGAATAAGGCAATTTCCATGTTTAATTAGTCGTCACGAGACTTGCCATTATTAGAGTTGGAATAGAATTCCAGCAATTCCCAAGTTTAATCAGAATATGTACTACCGTCATGAATTTTGCCAAAATTAAGTTGAAACAGGAATTCTGCATAAAATACATTTCCTAAACTGATTCTGTTTTGAAGGAAAATTCATAACTGACTTTTCTTCAGTATTTCTGGGCCGTTCCAGTCGTACTTGGACATCTGGACCACTTTAGAATGATAGAGAATTCCGTTATCTTCGCGTGGGCTGTTGAATCGTCCAAAACGAACTTGAAGAACTCAAGATATGGTCAAAACAAAAATCAGAAATTTTGGCTGATTTTTCCTCGCGCCCGCGCGCGCCCGCGCGCCGCGTGCTACTGTTCATTCAAGCGCGCCCGACCTACTGTTCATTTGCTGATTTTGCTCTATTTTCTTTGTTTTAACTCCGATTTTCATTCCGTTTCTTCCGGCTCTCTCGCAATTTGATGTACTTTCATTCTTGACCTCAAAATCCATCTTATAATCACATTGAAATTCTTTTCCTTCCTCTAGGTTTATTTCCTGCACAAACTCACTAAAACGCGATAAAAATACAACATACTTGAGTCCAACCAATCAATTTAAGCCGAAATGAAGGGTTCTAAATGGATATAAAATCCATTTATCAGTAATATTCTACATGGCACTGGATAAACCCACAGTGAGATTCTTCATGTTCAAAGTCATAAGAAAGACTCACAGTGATAATGGTTGTATAGGTTGTATTCAATTGTTCAATGTAATGTACTTTAATATTGAAAGGATGATCCAAGAGGAGGAGCAACCATGGAGACAATACAAGAAGAAAGAAGACATGTAATTGTATTTATATTTTTCACCATAGATTGACCTTGATCCTTTCATTAGCTTGAAAGGATCATATAGGATAAAGGCCATAACCAAGTACGTTTACATACTGCACTTTACATATTGATGTATGAATGTCTGTGTAGAATACATAATGATGCATGTGTTAATTAGATTAATCATGTATGTATGAATGTATGTATTAGATACATCACCCATGCCATGCCTACTTAAACAAGATAAAATTTATAACGATTCGAGATTTTAAAATTAAACAAAACGATTATGAGATTTATGTGTTTATGAAACAGAGAATTAAATACGAATTTTCAAGAATTTCGATATGGGGAGATTTTGTCAAAAACGGGATATACTTGTAAGGAAGTTGGTTTTTAAGAGAGACCGTTGTGACTCCTCCAACGACCTGGAAATCAAACCATTGAGAATATTGATTTGAAATATTTAATTCAAGGAAAAATTGGGAATCTCTTTATGATGGGATCATGGTCGTTTTAATTAACAAATCCCTAAAGAATAAATATTAAGTTTAAGATACCTTCCAATGGGAAACACTCGTCAAGACCTAGATCGATGAAGGGTGGGTTCGCCAAAGCGAAGTACCCTCATCTATCGTGGTAAGGCGCGATCGAGAAAATTAGTGATACTTAATTGTTAGACCATTGGGTTAGACTTAACTAAGTTACCACAATAGGATTGTGAACTTAGAGGCATAGAGTTTGGTAAGATTTATTTGATAAATGGGAACAAATGTTGTTCTACCAAACTATACAAGAGTTATATGTGATATAATTGACAAATGTTGTCTAGCTACCTAAATAATTTTTTAAGGAGAAAAGCCAAAGCTGACCTTAAAAGTGATGAAATATTGATCTTGGCTCACTAGAAAGGTTTAGGGAAACTTTTCCGAATTAATAGGTAGGGCTATTAATTTGATAAAAATAGTGGGAGATATATATTTTGAATTTATATGAATAATCACTTGAACATAATTTAATAATACCGTAGACTAATTATTTTATGCATTTTAACATTGTAGATATTCAAATGGCAAACAACTCAAATAACTTTTCTGTGCGATCAGTCCTTGAGAATGACAAGTTGACAGGAACAAACTTCCTAGATTTGCAAAGGAATTTGAGGATTGTCCTCAGGCAAGAGCGAAAGCTCTATGTCATTGATATTGCATGCCCTGAACCTCTCCCTGCAGGTGCATCGGTCGATGAACGGAATGCTTATCAGAAGCATCTCGATGATGACAATGATGTTACTTGTCTGATGCTTGCGACTATGAGTCCTGAGCTTCAGAAACAACATGAGTAAATGGATGCTTATGTCATGATTGAGTACCTTAAACGTATGTTTGAAGGACAGGCTCGTCAAGAGAGGTTTGATAAAAGCAAAGCCTTGTATGCATGCAAACAGGGTGAACGTGATCCAGTTGCACCGCATGTTCTAAAGATGATTGGATATATGAAGTACCTGTTGGGTTCCGAGGCACAAACGCAGCGGATATAAAGCGTAAAACATTAAAAATATCGAAACCCAAACCTAGGATCCGTGTACAAGTATGGCAGATTATGGGGAAAAGAATCATTACCTTAAGAAGCTTTACGTATGGATGACAGATGGAGGTCCAAATCAATCACCACGCAGCCCTCGCTCGAGATCTACGTCGCCAAAGTAGTCCACACGAACGCCCGATTGTCTCTACAATCACCGGAGTCGGTACTAGCCGATAACTGCCCTCGATCTCTCTCTCTCTCTAGCCTCTCTTGATGTAGAGCTGCTAGGGTTTATGCAAAAACGATTTATGCAAAAGTTAACCCTATAACAATACATCCTTATGTATTTATAGGGAGAGAGATTGGGCTAAAACCATAAAACGAATTGGGCTTCCTTAAACCTAATCTTATTCTGGTTTTATCATTAAATTCGAATATTAGATAATTAATCAAGACTAGCTTAATTAATTAAATAATCAATTCCGAATTTAATAGTTATTTAATTTAAATTAAAACTCCTTTTAAACGTTCTTATTGTGTAACCATTTAGGTTATTATTACGTTGGCAATAATTTTAATATCCAATAATAAAATTATAAACAATGAGCGGCATCTAGTAATACATCATTGCTACCCAAGTAATAATAATAATAATTGGTGATCCAATTAAACCTTTTGTGACTAATGTTCCTGTGTAATATAATCCCTTTAACCAAATATTATAGATTAAACCCGAGGCATGTGTATTGTCATCCTCGTCATAATTTAATCCGGGTTTACTTAATCAATGAGTAGACTATTAAAATAAATCATTATTTGAGCATGGCCATGCATTTCATAGTCTCACTCAATCAAGAGGCCAATAATATCTCTCCTATCAAATAGGAGGGTTAAATCCTTTATCTATCATTCATATCTCTCATACGACTTATAATATACCCGATGTCCACTTTTATCATCACCCGGTCAAAGGTAACTTTTAATGTAGTCAAAGTATATTAATCCTCGTATAGAAATATAATGATGTCAAGTCAAAGGACCTGTAATAACCTGAATTTCCGGTAGAATTAAAACTTTTTCCTTAAGAATAAGTATATACGTGAATAGTGTTTTTCGTACGTGAATAGTGTTTTTCATACGTGAATAGTAATTTTTGGATGAATATTGATTTTGAGGACTAAAAAACTTTTCATGCCACCCTATGTACGGGATAAGGTATAGATATTTCGAAGCCGTATTAGTAATCTGCGGAGTAAATAAGTGTATGTAAAGACGATCGGAATTTAGAAAATCCAAACTTTATTTTATTCAATTTTGACCGAGGATTCGGGAATATAATAATTGGATTATTAATTGAGGATATTAAATATGAGAAGTCCAGGGGAGGATATATTATGAGAAGGAAAGAGGATTGAGAATATAATCTTAGAGCAAAGAGAATACAAAAGAATTCGAGAACGCCTAAGAAACCGGGAGAGCAAATTATGAGATAAAGAGAATATACAAGGGATATTGGATTTAATATCTGTTTGAGGATTAGAACCACCCTAATTCATTAAAATATGATGAGGAGAGGGATTTTATAAATCCAAGATTTATTAAGAAAGAATGAGGAAGGTATTGAACATACCAAGGAGGTTCCGGTAAACCCTAGAGATAAATCCTTTTGGATATTTCCCAAACGATCGACGAAATTGAGCAATAATCGGGCAAAGAAACAAATGAATAACCAAGTGACAACCCTGTACAAGTGGCAAGGGAAGGAACCAAGTGGTTACAAAGAGGAACTAGCATCATTAGAAGCTAACTAGGTAAGTTAGGAAGCTTCCATCATCCAATCTTACAAAACACACCACTTGACACAAGATTAAGTAGTGGAGGGTGATGTCATCACTTTATTAAAGCAAGGATAAGATGCATCCAACAAATATCTAGCATTATTGTGAAACTCCTAAGTTTTGATGATAACAATCAGCAAGCCATTTGGCTTGATTTCAGATATAAAACAGCATGCCATATGTACATATGCTAACTTGGTTTTGCAGGAAATACAGCTTACCATTTACACATTCAGTCTGCATCAAACAACAAGCTATATTTACAAATGGCGTACCAGATTCACAGAACAGCAAGCTGTTTTCATCCTGATAGTTTTTACCGAATATCAAGAAAGCAAGAATATCAAGTGGAAACATTGTTAGGAATATTTGTTAGGGCCCTCTGAGTATTATTCATATTCAATCAGTCATTTTCACATACATATTGGGAGACAAAACAATATTCCTTGACTTTAAATATGAAAAGTAAAGTTCTACTTTTCCATACCCATACCTCCACTAAAAACAATCACATGTCAACTATTGTCTTATATTCTCTTTGCTATATTCATTCAAAACATTTCCTGCTATTCACGTTAATCACTACTTCATCTTGCTCCTCCCACGTTCTTATTCATCAATGAGTAACGGATACATTTATATCCGTTGGAGCTCTTCAAGATAGAATCTCTCTTGTTTTCTGCTCACATATTTAAGAACTGATCTTTCTCAGTTCTATGAACCAATCTTGAATATTGTTGAAGTGCAGAAATACAAGCCCCCCACGTACAACTTCAAGCTTTCATTGCAATATTCTTCAAACCACTCAAACCCGTTTCATTCATATATATATATATATCTATATATTCAGAGGGTCATAGGTTGAGTTGTATCATTCGAACTTGTATTGTTCAGATTGTAATTAATTGTTGCTGTACAAACGTTGGCTTAACGTTTAGGGTGAGTTGAACTAGACTAGAGAAGTAAGCTTGGGAAGTGTTACTTAAAAAGTTAGTTCTGCACAGGAAACAGCAAGCCATTTGTAAGCAGCAGGGTATAAGGGAGATATATTGTTGTATCTTGTAATCGGATTATATTTGATCAATAATATATTCTCTTACCAAGTTTGGTAAGGGACCAGGACGTAGACCATAGGGATTTAGGGGTCGAACCTGGCTAAAAGATTGTGTGTCTCATTTTACTTACTGTTTATTTCATACTGCATTGCATATTAAACACAAACAGCGTGCCATTTGTAAACTGTGTTATTACAAACAGCAAGCTGTTTCTGGTATTTTTCAAAACAGTTCATAAATAAGCATTGTTAGCCATAAACACCTATTCACCCCCCATCTAGGTGTTATTTCTACTTGGTATCAGAGCGAGGTTTACTAATATTTATGTAACAGGAAGGTATCGATCATGGCTGAACAATTTCTCGAAGCTAAATCTGATTATAGAGCTCCTCTCCTCACTGGATCAGAAAATTACAACTGGTGGAAATGTAGAATGGAAACATTCTTGTCCAAGAGACCACTGGTGTTAAGAGTGGTACAGAAAGGAGACTTCGAATTTCTAGATGACAAGAACAATCCAAAAGATGTCGATGATCTCACTCCCGATGAGATTATTAAATGTGGTTATAATGGAGAAGCTAGAAATTCTATAATGAACGCATTAGACCAAGCTGAGTATGACAAAGTTTCATCTCTTAAGACAGCAAAGGAAATGTGGGATGCTTTGGAAACTTACCATGAAGGCTCAACAACTTTGAGAAAGGTGAAGCTTAGCAAACTAATGAACGACTTTGGAAACTTCAAGCTCAAGGATGATGAAACCATCAAGGAAGGTCAAGCAAGGTTCCAGGTTACTATAAATTCTTTAAAAAGACTTGGAAAGGATATTCCACAAGATGAAATTAACATGAAAGTGTTAAGTGCTGTACCATTTATTTATGAAGCTAAGGTCACGACTTTGGAATCATCCTCAACAATCGACACCATGGATCACCTAGCTGTTTTTGCTAAGCTAGAACAGTTTGAGAGCAAAATAAATAAAAGTCAGGCTGAAGGTGCTAGGGTTCCTCTAGCTAAAATGAAGAATTTGGCTCTTCATTCTACAAACAGCAAGCCAGCCACTGCATCTAGCAAGCTGACAGATTCTGATGAAGAATCTGATAAAGAAATGGCACTCATTTCTCAAAAGATCAAGAGACTGATTGAGAAGAAAAACAGAATGAAAAAGGAGAGAGCAAATTTCAACATCAACAAGAAAGCCAAGGAGCAAAACTGTTTCGAATGTGGCAAGCCAGGCCATTTTAAAAGAGATTGTTTCAAGCTGAAGTCAAAGCAACCTGCTGCTTTCAAAGATAGAAGAAAATCAAAGGCTTTACTGACTTGGAGTGATGATGATTCAGACTCCAGTGATGACTCAAGTGAAGACATGGTGAATTTGGCACTTGTAGGTCTAAATGATGAAGAAAGCTCACAAGGATCCATAAAAGAAGATTCTGTGGATAGAGATTTTTCAGATTCGGAAGATGATGCAAGTGAGGTAAATTCAATTAATTCTGACTTACCTTCCTCTCCTGTTATTCTAGAAGAACTAACCATGCAGGTACCAAGTAATGTCTCTATTATTGAATTTATGGAACTGAAAAATAAGAATGGCAAGCTGGAAAAGAAGAACAATCAGTTAAAGAATATTATTTCTGAGTTAATGGCTGAGAAGGCTCCAGAATTAAATCATGATGATCTAATCATTAATTTAAAAGAAAAACTAGCATAATTCGAAGGAGTCAACAAAGTTATTTTACAAAGGAATGAAGCACTCATGAAAGAACTCAGAAACTTGAAGGCAGATATTGAAGCCAAAAATGAATGTATAAAATCATTCAAGTTTAAAGAATCTAGTCAAGCCGAATCCTCAAAAACTGCTGAGAAGAGAAAACAGCAAGCTGAACTTGTCAAACAGCAAGCTGAACTAATTTCTCTGCTCGAAAAAGAAGTCAAAGACCTTCAGAAAGGAATGGAAACATTCGTTCAAGGTGAAGACAGCTTAAAGACAATGATGAAGAAGGCAAATGTCCCTTTGGTTAGAGAAGGAGTTGGCATAAAATCAAATAATAAACTTGGTGCACTCAAATAAGATGGAAGAAATGGCATACCATACAATTATGCCATGCCTTGGAAGAGATGCAACAAGTGTGGAGGAAAAGGCCATCTGGAAAAACACTGTGTAGCTCAAGTAAACCCTAAAGGGAAAACAGCTTACCAGAAGAGGCCAGTCAGAAGACAAACAGCACGCCAGAATGCTCCTGACAGAAGACAAATAGGCTACCAACAGTCACCAAAAGTGATCCAAATGTGGATCAAGAAAGCTGATTTAAATGTTTTATATATCCTTGCTACTAACCAACTTGGACCCAAACCTATATGGGTTCCAAAACATTAAATTGGTATTTGTTTGTTTTGTAGATATGTCTTCCCGCTAAAGTAAAGTCAAATCAATGGATTTTGGATAGCAGATGCACTAGACATATGTGTGGAGACAAATCACAGTTCATGAGTATCAAAATGAAGAAAGGAGGAAGAGTTACCATTGGCAATAGCAAGACTCTTCGAATACTTGGTATTGTTTCCATTAGAAATAGTAATATTTCGATTAATAATGTTCAATATGTCAAAGGTCTTTCATATAACTTAATTAGTGTCACTCAATTATTTGATGATGGACATTGTGTTAAGTTTGGCATAGATAAAACTGTTATTACTATTGGTGCTAACGAAATCCCCCTAGTTGCTAGAAGGGAAGGAAATATATATATGTATTAGATTTCGAAATGCAGGAAACAACATGCTGTTTGGCTGCAATCGATAATGATCCATATATATGGCATAGGAGGTTGGGACATGCACACATGGACTTGCTTAATAAATTATCAAGCAAGAATCTGGTCAGAGGTCTACCAAAACTGAAATACTCTAAGGTTGAAGTATGTTCAGCATGCCAATTGGGCAAAAAATTCGAAGTACTCACAAAGCAAAGAAAATGGTATCTACTTCTAAACCTTTAGAGCTTCTGCACTTGGACTTGTTTGGTCCAGAATCTTATAAGAGTATTGGAGGTAAACAATATGGTTTTGTTATTGTAGATGATTATTCTAGATTTACTTGGGTACTGTTTCTCCGTACTGAAGATTGTGCTTTTGATGAATTTGAGAAATTGATTAAATTACTTGAGAACAAGCATGATACAAGACTTATAGGTATAAGAAGTGATAGAGGAGGTGAATTTGTCAATGAAAAATTTATTGCATATTGTGAAGAAAGAGGAATCTCCCATGAATTTTTTGCTCCAAGGACTCCTCAACAAAACGGAGTGGTGGAAAGGAAGAATATGTCACTTCAAGAAACAGCAAGGACTCTACTGCAAGAAAGCAAGCTGCCTAGAAGTTTTTGGGCCGAAGCTGTGAATACAGCATGCAATTTGTTGAATAGAATCATAATCAGGCCAATTTGGGATAAAACTCCATATCAATTGTTGAGAAACAAGAAGCCTAATATCAGTTACTTCAAGATTTTTGGCTCCAAGTGTTTTGTGCTCAAGACAATTGGTAAAGATGGTAAATTCGATGCTAAATCCTATGAGGCTATATTTCTTGGTTATTCTTTAACAAGTAGAGCTTATAGAGTTTATAATATTAATAAACATATTGTTGAAGAATATATTGATGTTACTTTTCAAGAACCTAACAATGATCTACCAAGAGATGAGGAAGATTTTTCAGGACAACAAGCTGGAAGTGCAAATCAGCAAGCTGGAAGTGCAAATCAGCAAGCTGGAGGTGCAAATCAGCAAGTTGGCAGTGAAAAACAGCAAGATGAAAGTTCAGAACATCAAACTGAAGATGAAGATGAAAATGAAAGTCAGCAAGTCAAGGATGATGTAGACAATAACAATCAGCACGCTGAAAGTTCAAGTCAGCAAGCTGAAATGGAAGATAAAATCTCCAAGATTGCAAAAATGACTTTGGAAAGTCATAGAGGGTCAAGGGCTACTGAGAAACTCCCTATCAATGATGGAAAAGATCAGTCACCTCGAGCAAAGAATAGAAAATCAACTCATGAAGAAATAGCTCAACATTCTTTACCGAGGGCAACAAGAACGGTCAAGAATCATCCTCCAGAGTTAGTCATTGGTGATATTACTGATGGAATTACTACAAGAAGAGGAAAAGCAAATTATTGTGCTCATGCAGCTTTCCTAGCTCAAGAAGAACCCAAAAACATCAATGAAGCATTAGAAGATGAGAATTGGATCATGGCCATGCAAGAAGAATTAAATCAGTTTGAAAGATGTGAAGTTTGGGAACTTGTTAAACCACCAGAAGATGCTTCAATCATTGGAATAAAATGGGTGTTTAAGAACAAGGTTGATGAATTTGGCACCGTTACTCGAAATAAAGCAAGGCTTGTGGCTCAAGGATATAATCAACAAGAAGGCATTGACTTTGATCAAACTTATGCTCCTGTTGCTCGTTTGGAATCAATAAGCATGCTTCTTGCCTATGCATGTTTCAAGAAATTCAAGCTATATCAAATGGACGTAAAGAGCGCATTCCTAAATGGCTTGCTGGAAGAGGAAGTTTATGTAAAACAGCCTCCTGGATTCGATGAACAGTATCCAGACTATGTGTTCAAGCTAAAGAAGGCTCTTTATGGTTTAAAGCAGGCTCCAAGGGCTTGGTACAAAAGGATTAGTAAGTTTCTCATCAAAAATGGATTTATTCGAGGTAAAATCGATCCCACATTATTTATTAAGCAAGATGGTAAAGATATTCTTATTGTTCAAATATATGTGGATGATATTATTTTTGGAGCTACTAATGAATCTATGTGTAAGTGGTTTTCCAAGTGTATGCATAGTGAGTTCGAAATGAGTATGATGGGTGAACTCAATTATTTCTTAGGTCTTCAAATCAAGCAATCTAAGGATGGAATTTTTATACATCAATCCAAGTACACAAAAAGTCTACTCAAGAGATTCGGTTATGAAGATGTTAAGTCAAAATCTACTCCTATGATCCAAAACAGCAAGCTGTTTGCAGATGAAAATGGTAAGGCTGTTGATATTAAAAAATATCGAGGTATGATTGGGAGCTTACTATACTTAACTGCTTCTAGACCTGACATCATGTATAGTGTGTGTGTGTGTGTTTGTGCTAGGTGTCAATCCAATCCTAAAGAATCTCACTTAAATGCTATCAAAAGAATATTTCGATATTTAAGTGGTACCATTTCTCTTGGTTTGTTCTATCCTATCACAAATACTTTTGATCTTGTTGGGTATAGTGATGCAAATTATGCAGGTTGTCAAGTTGATAGAAAAAGTACTAGTGGTGTTTGTACATTCCTTGGACAAAGCCTAGTTTCATGGCAATGCAAGAAACAAACTTCGGTTGCTTTATCCACGGCCGAAGGGGAGTATCTAGCAGCTGGAAGTTGTTGTTCTCAACTTCTATGGATGATTCAAACTTTGAGAGACTTTGATATCAGGTGTGAAAGGATTCCAATAAATTGTGACAACACTAGCACCATCAACATTTCAAAAAATCCGGTGAATCACTCAAGAACGAAGCATATAGATGTTCGACACCATTTCTTAAGAGATAATGTTGCTAAAGGGAAGATAGAGTTGGTCTTTGTTCTAACTGAATTTCAACTAGCTGATATTTTCACAAAGCCCCTTGCTGAAGAGAGATTTTCAGTCATTCGAATGCAACTTGGTATGTGTTCTATGTAGAACAGCATGCTGGATGATAAGTACTGGACAGGTTAGCTTACCATTTATTCCAGTTACATATTACACATGGCATACTGTTTGTGATTAACACTTATGGCTTACCATTTCTGTGTAATTAGATATCCTA
The DNA here is from genome assembly GCA_037693485.1 of Kitagawia praeruptora. Classification (NCBI taxonomy): domain Eukaryota; kingdom Viridiplantae; phylum Streptophyta; class Magnoliopsida; order Apiales; family Apiaceae; genus Kitagawia; species Kitagawia praeruptora. The sequence goes on along the minus strand of CM075353.1, from coordinate 84,673,489 downwards.
TGAATCTATGTGTCTTGATTTGACAATATATGCTACATGATTATATGGTGTTAAAATTGATTGAATTTCTAGAAAATTCCTGTCATCTATTCGAAATAGGAATTAATTTCATTTTTGTTTTTCTTGTTTGTTTCTTTCTTAATATGTATCTTTTCGATTATTTTAATGATATGTTAATGAGATATTTAGTTTATATTTTAATCCTAAATTCTCTCCCCTAATATTTATCAAAACAAAAAAAAAAGAGGAACCGTTAGTCTACCCCCAAATTCAAACCGAGCAAAAAGAAATTAGGGCTTTCTCTCTCAAGCGGCGATCTTCTAGGGTTTGATAAAAATGGCTCGTACTCGTGCTCGCAAGTCCTCACTTGAAGCAAACCAGACTCCATCAAAGGGAGATACATCCTTTGTCGACCTTGCCTCTCCTGGAAAACTCAGTGGTGATGAAGCATCACATACTCAGGAATCGAAGAAGTTTAAAATGGTTCCGCAGTTCATTGGGTCTGAGTTTGAATCGAGATATGCTGATATGGAACTGGCACTCGTCAATTGATTCATGGGGCTCTAATCTCGGGTAAGATTCTTCCGATTTTGCATGAGTGTGGAGTTATGAAGTTGTTTACTGATATTGGCCTTGGAGATTTCATTCTCGATTTACCTAAAATTTATTATCCTGATCTTGTTCGAGAGTTCTATGCTAACTTGCATGAGGACTCATATGGTAATATATTGTCCTCTGTTAGAAAGCAGAAAATCCAACTCAACCCTCTAATGTTAACCTCTATTTTATCCATTGATTCTGATAGTACTCCCAATATCTATACTGCCCAAAGTGCTATTGCTCTTCCTGATTTTTCAGTTCAAGATCAACTGAAAATAATCTATGATACTGAGGACACAGTAGATGCTACTTCTCATGCTACCACAAACGTATCCCCTCTAGCCCACTTGATTTTTAAGATTTCTAGGTCTCATATCTGTCCTCGGGTAGGCAACAAATCCAGCTTCACTAACCAAGATATCATTGTTGTTGCTATGATTCTTTCTGGAAAACCTTTTGATGTACCAACTCTGATTATGAGAAAAATGATTGGGACAGTTGAGAAGTCCCACACTGGGATACCATATGCTCAATTTCTTACCAAGGTTTTTCAAAGGTACAATATTGATGTTAAAGGCACTACAAAGCTCACTGTCAGGGACATTTTTGATGAAAAGGTCTTAAGTCAGAATAACATCCAACTTGAGAATGGAGAAGTGTCTAGGATTATTACTTCTCCAACAGTTGAGTCTATCCCTGAAATTGGAGAACCTTCAAATCCCACCCCTGGTGCATCTGAGTTTGCCTCTACTGAAATGCTCATTTTGAAATCAATTCAGACTGATGTTATGCTAAACACTGGGGATATTAAGGATATTAATAAAGATTTGCTGGAAATCAAGAAGGATCTCACAACTGTAAAGGCAGATTGTCAAACCATCAAGACAGTTATCAAGGGGTTTATCGGTGACATGAAGACTTTGAAGGATATGATGCTTAAGTCTGCTGGAGCTACCTCTGCTGCTCACTCTGCAATCGAGCATGATCAAAGCCTTGAAGACTTGGCCAATGCAGCTGCTAAAGATGGGGATGACCAAGATGGTGACATTGAGGCCACCAAATCAGATGGGACTGCTGTTGGGGGTGCTGCTGACAAGCTTCCTACGGACTCTTAATTTTTGATGAATTAAGGGGGAGAAACTTAGGAGAATTATGCTAATGGTGTTTTAATGGTTTCTTAATGATGTTTAACTTTTATTTGCTGAATGCTATGTTGTTGAACTTGTGTTGGTTGAACCTGGTTTTATGTATGTTTATGTGGTACTTGAACTAGTTTGTGTTGTTTGATTATCCACTGTTCTCACTATGTGGTTTAGTGATAAGATAATTAATGTTTTATATCTAACTCTTTGAGATGCAGGAATTTAGGGGGAGTTTTAATAATTCTCCTAAATTAGTTGTAATCATCAAAAAGGGGGAGATTGAAACTCCTAAGTTTTGGTGATAACAATCAGCAAGCCATTTGGCTTGATTTCAGATATAAAACAGCATGCCATATATACATATACTAACTTGGTTTTGCAGGAAATACAGCTTACCATTTACACATTCAGTTTGAATCAAACAGCAAGCTATATTTACAAATGGCGTACCAGATTCACAGAACAGCAAGCTGTTTTCATCCTGACAATTTTTACCGAATATCAAGAAAGCAAGAATATCAAGTGGAAACATTGTTAGGAATATTTGTTAGGGCCCTCTGAGTATTATTCATATTCAATCAGTCATATTCACATACATATTGGGAGACAAAACAATATTCCTTGACTTTAAATATGAAAAGTAAAGTTCTACTTTTCCATACCCATACCTCCACTAAAAACAATCACATGTCAACTATTGTCTTATATTCTCTTTGCTATATTCATTCAAAACACTTCCTGCTATTCACGTTAATCACTACTTCATCTTGCTCCTTCCACGTTCTTATTCATCAATGAGTAACGGATACATTTATATCCGTTGGAGCTCTTCAAGATAGAATCTCTCTTGTTTTCTGCTCACCTATTTAAGAACTGATCTTTCTCAGTTCTATACACCAATCTTGACTATTATTGAAGTGCAGAAATACAAGCCCCCCCACGTACAACTTCAAGCTTTCATTGCAATATTCTTCAAACCTCTCAAACCCGTTTCATTCATATATATATATATCTATATATTCAGAGGGTCATAGGTTGAGTTGTATCATTCAAACTTGTATTGTTCAGATTGTAATTAATTGTTGCTGTACAAACGTTGGCTTAACGTTTAGGGTGAGTTGAACTAGACTAGAGAAGTAAGCTTGGGAAGTGTTACTTAGAAAGTTAGTTCTGCACAGGAAACAGCAAGCCATTTGTAAACAGAAGGGTATAAGGGAGATATATTGTTGTATCTTGTAATCGGATTATATTTGATCAATAATATATTCTCTTACCAAGTTTGGTAAGGGACCAGGACGTAGACCATAGGGGTTTAGGGGTCGAACCTGGCTAAAAGATTATGTGTCTCATTTTACTTACTGTTTATTTCATACTGCATTGCATATTAAACACAAACAGCGTGCCATTTGTAAACTGTGTTATTACAAACAGCAAGCTATTTCTGGTATTTTTCAAAACAGTTCATAAATAAGCATTGTTAGCCATAAACACCTATTCACCCCCCCTCTAGGTGTTATTTTCATATTGGTTCATTATTCAAGGATGAGACCAAGGAAAAAAAAAGAAACACAAAACTCTATAAACTGCCCAGCTAGAGCACAACTCAAAGAAAAATTCATATCTCCACTTCCACCCATGAATAAATCACCAAATTTTAACCATAGCTTCCTCATTATATGTAAAACATAAGTTTAAAATTTCATGGTCATCAAAGGAGTGTAGCCTAGTCAAATCCCTCCCCCAAGTTGGAGAATCAAATCTGGGCAGTTTCTGTCCAGCAGAAAGAGAGGACCAAAAACCATAGCTACCGAGCTTCAAATTTAGTGATCTATAGCTCAAAATAAAGCCCTTGAAGAGTAGAAGGTATGGTTAAAATCGTAGCCTCAAATATTATTCCTAGCTATGTCAAAAGTTCATCCAAAGAGGAGGATGAATAGTAATGAATAGTAACTTAACTTGTTTTTCTTGTTTTGTTCTTAAGGATTATGCTTTGTAAGGACCATTTAAGGCTTGTTAACTGATGGTGAGCACTTGTTAGTGTTTCTAGAGCATCAAGGAAGGTATAACCCCTTTCCATTATTGATTATTTTTGGGTTATATAGATGAGTTTATGAGTTTAGTTCATATTCATGAATCTTAAGATTGTGTAAATTGTGAGGGCTTCATAAAAATGAGTTCATGACCATTAGGGCATTGCTTGGCATGAGGTCAGTGGTAAAGAACATGTATGAGTGATATAGAGTGCTTGGTTGTTTGATTGGAGTGATTGGATTTTGGAAATATCCGAGTTATAGTCGTCGTAATGCCCGAATTTCATTAACCCTTAAAAACCGAGCACAACAGTAGGGATAAAACTTCTGACCAGTTGTTTTATGACCATGAACTTGTAGGTTTTGAATCATAGATCATTTTAGCGAAAGAATCGTAGCATTTCGAATTATGGTTTAGGGATTATGACCAAATTCGTAAAAGTTGTTCGTAGACGTAAGTGTTGAGTTGGTGACTGTAATTGAGACCCTTCAAAATGGAATTGGGGTATAATATTTTGAGGATAAATACTAGAGGTCATAATGAAGATGTAGAGAAGACCGTATGTCAAAAGAGTTATTTTTCGATTTTATAAAAATGTTTCAGTTAAGGTGATGAGCGAGAGGACCCCTTAGGAGAGTACTTGGACTTAACTTTGAAAATGACTTTGTAAAGTGGATGATCGAGGTTCGATTTCAAAACGAACTCTTGACTTAAGTATTTGTCGATTAACATGGACTTAGTACGAGTCTATAGGGACCTCTTAGTGCCTTATTTGAGGTTGGCTTAAGTGTTTAGGCGTTAAGTTATAAATGGATAGTATCAAGGATTAATAGCGTGTTTTCTTGACTTTGTTTAGATTGTCAGACCCCGCTACAAGCCCTTACTGAATCCGGAGTACCAGGCAAGTTTACTAATTCATAATCTATTGTTCAGAGTATTATATTTTCAAAAACATGAGTATGCTGGTTTAGTTGCAAACGCAAGCATGCTAATTTTTACTCTATCGTTCGAAGTAGAGATATTTTGTAATGAAAGTAGTTTGTAATAGTAGTTAATGCGAGTAAGCATAATGAGGAGATAATGGAAGTATGGTTAGAAGTAACCTACGTTCCAAGTAGATGATCTAACCTGAGGAGTAGACGATGAGCACGAAGTGTTGAGGAGACGGATTTTTCGAAAACCCGGACAAAGTTTTTAAAAAGAATTTCGCAATAATTAACCTAAATGGAACATCACCAATAAACCAGTGTTTGTTTAATTAGTTGATACTTCTGGAAGCATTACTGATTAAATAGACCTTATTCGTCTAATTAAATTTATTTAATTAGATGAATATTATTTTTTCCAAAAAGGTTTTCTTAAAATAACTTTGTCCGGAGAAATAACAAAGACGATTTAATGAAATTATTCTATCTAGTTGATTACTTATCGGATACGTTTTCTTCTTGCAATTTAATGCACATACCTTACTGTTGACTGTTGTTACCTGGATGATATAAGAAGATATTATCTTATGAGGCGTATTAGTTGTTATGTGATTAAATGTTTAGCCTAAAGCATTGGTCTGGATGATGGAAAGTCCATGATCATAATAATTGTTCTGTGACTAAATATTATTGGGTACTAAATATCCTTGATGATTATATTCTAAAGTAGTAAGTTGAGGTGCACGTGGTGTTACACGTGACATCTAAGATGAGTAGTATTGATGGATTAGGGTGATGGTCCGGACAAGTCGGCTCACCCTTCTACCAGTAATAAGATTATTGAAGGTTGTCTATTATCTTTGATATATTTTATTTTGGACTGGAGCGGCATAAGAGACCGGAGTAGCGCCCGGCCCACCAAATATGTAGCCAAGGATAGCTAAGGATGATGGTCCGGACAAGTCGGCTCATCCTTAGGGAGATGGTCCGGACAAGTCGGCTCCCCCTTCTATGGTAGTAACTATAGGGTGATGGTCCGGACAAGTCGGCTCACTCTTCTACCAGTAGTAAAACCAGATTGGTTATAACAGACTGATCACCTGTTATAGCACAGATGCGTGGAGATGCTCCAATATATAAAGTCCAACAGTAGTAGGCATAATGCTGAGAACCTATGGGTTCATTTTCAGTAGTAGGCATAATGCCGAGAACCTATATGTTCATTTGGTGATGTAGTATTAATGGTGATACTTCCGAGTTAAATCTATTTCAAAAATATATATCTATATGAGGGGAGAAGTTCTAATAGAGGGGTAAAGTCATATTTTGGGTGAGTTGTTATTGTGTATTTGGTGTCGATATAAGCTTGCTGGACATTTTTTGGCTCATTCTTGCTATTTTAAATATTATTAAACAGCGGCATCCATAGATGGCTCGAGCATGGCGAACCGGAATCAAGGGAAGAGGACAGACTACTAATTCAGCACATTAGCCTTAAAGTATCTGAGAAGGTTGCAAACTGGAGAGTAGTTGTTTAGTGTTTATTATCTAGCACTGTGGGGTTGTAATATTATTTCTGAGATTCTAGGAGGGAACCTGTGTTGTAATAACTTTTGGGTAATTATAGAGTACTTTTTCTAAGACTATAACCCGTGGAGTAAGTTGTGGAGTTGATTACAAATATTGTTGTAGTTCATATTGTGAGCAGGTGATTGATTATTCCGCAAGAGGTGTAAACCTGGATTCCTGTAGGGAATTTGGGGCTGTTACAGGACCATTACACCATTATCACTGTGAGTCTTTCTTATGACTTAAACATGAAGAATCTCACTACGGGTTTATCCAGTGCCATGTAGAATATTACATGCACCTATGTTCTTGACTTTAGTATCACTATACCTATGACCAATGAGATGTGGTCATCGGTCAACAAACATACTAATCTTTATGCATTATAATTGTCCCATATTTATAATGCTCGATTAAGGATATTTAGGAATATAAACACTATTCATATAATCTCATTTCTAAGTCACATACTTAAAGATATAGAATGCGTGTTACATATTCCAAGGACATTTATTATTCTTATATTTATATCGTAGTAAATTAAGACATAATAAATCATGTAGAATGATCAATAGAAAATAAATATTCAATGAATAAAAATAGTCATTCTAGAAGCACAACTACATTGTCTCTAGGGCACTAACAATATCAATCTCCCACTTGTACTAGAGCCAATCGCCTATGTATCTTATACCCATGGAACTAGTGTGACCTTCGTGCTTCTGCTGCGACAGAGCCTTAGTCAGTGGGTCTGCAACATTTTCATTAGTATGCACTTTATATATGTATATCTCCTCTCTCGTTAATCTCTCGAAGAAGATGATATCTTCTAAGTATATGCTTTGCCTTGGAATGGGACCTTAGTTCCTTAGCCTGCGCAATGGATCCACTATTATCGCAATACAAATCAATTGGATCTGCGATCGATGGAACCACACCAAGTCCAGCAATAAAATTACGTATCCAAACAGCCTCTTTGGCTGCTTCACTAGCAGCAATATACTCAGCTTCCATTGTAGAATCAGCTATTGTCTCTTGCTTCAAACTTTTCCAGCTTACAGCACCTCCATTTAGCCAAAACACGAATCCAGACTGAGATACTGTATCATCCCTATCTATCTGGAAACTAGCATCAGTGTAACCTCTTACAACTAGCTCCTCATCTCCTCCGTATATCAAGAACGAATCTTTAGTCCTTTTAAGGTACTTAAGAATATTCTTGACAGCTGTCCAGTGACTCTCACCTGGATTAGACCGGTATCTGCTCGTCATGCTTAAAGCATACGAGACATCAGGACGAGTACATATCATTGCATATATAATAGAACCAATTGCTGAAGCATATGGTACTTTACTCATACGGTCCTTATCATCTGATGATTTAGGACAGTTTTCCTTTGAGATCGCTATCCCATGAGACATTGGGACATAGCCCCTTTTAGCCTCTTGCATTCCAAAATGATGCAACACTTTGTCAATGTATGTACTCTGACTTAAGCCGATTAATCTTTTAGATCTATCTCTATAGATCATGATTCCTAAGATATAGGTAGGATCGCCTAAGTCTTTCATTGAGAAACTTTTTCCCAACCAAGTCTTCACAGCCTGTAGAGAAGGAATGTCATTCCCTATAAGTAATATGTCATCTACATATAACACTAGGAATGCCACATGGCTCCCACTAACCTTCTTGTAAACACACGGCTCATCCTGATTTTGAATGAAACCAAACTCTTTGACTGTTTCATCAAAATGAATGTTTCATCTTCTCGAGGCCTGCTTCAATCCATAAATGGATCGTCGCAACTTACATACCATTTTGGTAAACCTTGGATCAACAAAACCCTCAGGTTGTGTCATGTACACATCCTCTTCTAAGCTCCCATTTAAGAAAGCGGTCTTGACATCCATTTGCCAAATTTCATAGTCATAATAAGCTGCTATCGCAAGCAAAATCCTGATGAATTTGACCATAGCTACCGGTGAGAAAGTTTCATCATAGTCAATACCATGAATTTGCTTGAAACCTTTCGCCACTAGTCTTGCTTTATATGTCTGTAAATTACCATCCATGTCAGTTTTCCTTTTGAAAACCCACTTGCACTCTATGGGTTTTACCCCATCAGGTAGCTCAACCGAAGTCCATACTTGGTTCTCATACATGGAATCCATCTCAGATTTCATGGCTTCCAGCCATCTCGAAGAATCTAGACTATTCATAGCATCTTTGTAGGTGAGAGGCTCATCATTATCTACAAGAATCACATCGCCACTTTGAGTCAGGAGAAATCCATAATATCTCTCTGGCTCATGGCGAATCCTACTAGATCTACGAACAAACTGTGTTTCTTGAGCATTATTATTCTCAATATTCTGCTCATGTTCCATCTCTGGTTCAACATCATCTTGTGGTTCTCGATCTTCATCGAGATCTATTGTCCTCCCACTATTTTTCTTAGAAAGTAGTTCTCTTTCTGGAAATACAGCCGTTCGAGCAACAAACACTTTATTCTCGAAAGGTTTATAGAAATAATACCCTTTTGTTTCAATTGGGTATCCCACAAAATTACATTTATCTGATTTTGGTCCTAGCTTGTCAGAGACTAAACGTTTCACAAATGCTTCACATCCCCAAACTTTCATAAAGGACATGCTATGACGTTTCTCAATCCATATCTCATATGGTGTCTTTTGAACCGATTTAGAAGGAACTCGGTGTAGTGTTTGTGCAGCCGTCTCCAGGGCGTAACCCCAGAAACTTATTGGAAGATTCGCTAGACTCATCATCGATCGTATCATGTTCAACAAAGTACGATTTCTCCTCTCAGACACCCCATTCCATTGTGGTGTTCCAGGAGGAGTGAGTTGTGATACAATACCACACTCTTTTAAGAAATCCTTGAATTCTAGGCTTAAGTATTCTCCTCCACGATCAGATCGAAGAGTTTTTATACTTTCGCCTATTTGCTTTTCTACTTCAGCCTTATACTCCTTGAATTTTTCAAACGATTCGGATTTGTTCTTCAAAAGATACACATATCCGTATCTACTAAAATCATCAGTAAAGGTTATGAAATAGTAAAAGCAACCTCTTGCCATCGTACGCATTGGACCACATACATCACTATGTATTAATTCCAATCGTTTGGTGGCCCTCTCACCTTTTCCGGTAAAAGGAGCTTTAGTCATTTTGCCAATGAGACACGGTTCACATTCTTCGTATGATTCAAAATCAAACTTATCCAAGTATCCATCTTTTGTAACTTGGAAATGCGATTCTCATTTATATGGCCTAAACGACAGTGCCAGAGGTATGTTTGATTTGAGTCATTTGTCCTAAGACGTTTATTATTTACATTATAGACAGGAGTATCAAGATCAAGAACATATAAACCATTAAACAAACGTGTAACCCCATAGGTAACATTATTTAATGAAAAGGAACAACTATTGTTCTGAATCAAAAAAGAAAAACCAATCTTGTCCAAACAAGAAACGGAAATAATGTTTCTGCAAATTGCAGGCACGTAAAAATAGTTCTCAAGTTCTAAAATCATCCCAGTGGGCAACGATAAATGATAAGTCCCTACAGCTAAAGCAGCAACCTTTGCTCCATTGCCAACGCGTAGGTCGACTTCTCCTTTAGTCAAAGTCCTACTGCTTCGAAGTTCCTGCACATTTATATAAATGTGAGAACCACATCCGGTATCTAATACCCATGATGTAGAAGTAGATAGATTGACTTCTATAACATAAATACATGGGTCAGAAATCTGAACTCCCTTCAGTTTCTTCAGATCCTCCAAGTAAGCTTGACAGTTTCTCTTCCAGTGACCAGGCTTTTTTTAATAGTGACAATCACCAATTGCCTTTTGATTTCCCTTTGCAACACCTCCAATAGGCTTCAAAGCCTTATCAGCGGTTTTTGGATTGGTAGATTTAGATCCAATCTTCTTCTTGCCTTTCCATTTACCCTTTCCTTTGGCCTTTCCCTTGTTTACCATCATTATGGGAGCAGGGGGTGCCTTCTGAATGTTGGTCTCAGCAGTTTTCAACATAGCCAACAATTTAGTCGGTGTTTTGTCTATCTCATTCATGTTGTAATTCATTACAAAATGAGCATAACTGCTGTTCAAATATTGCAAGATCAGATCTATCTGGGCCTCCGGACCAAGAGGGGAACCCAGAGTAGCAAGGTACTTCATATATCCAATCATCTTTAGAACATGCGGTGCAACTGGATCACGTTCACCCTGTTTACATGCATACAAGGCTTTGCTTGTATCAAACCTCTCTTGACGAGCCTGCCCTTTAAACATACATTTAAGGTGCTCAATCATGACATAAGCATCCATTTGCTCATGCTGTTTCTGAAGCTCAGGACTCATAGTCGCAAGCATCAGACAACTAACATCATTGTCATCATCGAGATGCTTCTGATAAGCATTTCGTTCATCGATCGATGCACCTGCAGGGAGAGGTTCAGGGCATGGAATATCAATGACATGGAGCTTTCGCTCTTGCTTGAGGACAATCCTCAAATTCCTTTGGCAATCAAGGAAGTCTGTTCCTGTCAGCTTGTCCTTCTCAAGGACTGATCGCACAGAGAAGTTATTTGAGTTGTTTGCCATTTGAATATCTACAATGTTAAAATGCATAAAATAATTAGTCTACGGTATTATTAAATTATGTTCAAGTGATTATTCATATATATTCAAAATACATATCTCCCACTATTTTTATCAAATTTATAGCCTTACCTATTAATTCGGAAAAGTTTCAGTGACAGCCCCGAATCCGGAGTCAGGAATCCGGGCCGTCACGGTCCAATTTCCATTTATTCATATCATTTCTTTAAACTTTTAAAGATTTTAATATCATTTAATTCTCAAATAAATAACCCCGCACTAATATTATCACACACACACACACCAGTCATATGCTCAGAGAACAACATCCATTACAATACCAGTTAAAAGTAAAACAGTTATTACAAACCCAGAATCCTTCTTAAACAATAATGTTGAATAGTACTTCTACAGGAAGCATTTCAACAATCCAAAAGTACATTACAAAAGCTTACTCACTTAATTTACATATACTACTTAAACCCATACACCTATATGAGCTACCTCAGGGATGGTTGCCAGAACTCTCTCGAACGTTCTTACTCGTTTCCGGGGTGTAGTACGAAGTATCGGCATCCGATCTAGCTGTTATATATAAAGAAATAGCAAGAGTGAGCTATAATAGCTCAGCAAGACAAAATCTCTATACTAGTATCACAATTGATATGTACATATATATAAAATCATTTAATAGACTGAACTTAAACTAAACATTCAAGAAGAAGAAGTTAACTGCTACTCAATATAATCATTCACTTTCCCTTTTTATAGAAAAATTATATAAATAGAATATAATATCAGTTTCTCATCTAACCATGCAATAATTCCATAATTATTCACCTTTTATTCCATTATCAACTCCCATTTAAAACAATTAACAATCATTTCTTTAAACATTTTTAGGGGATTTCTCACTGTTATCTGGTACGTTAGGTCGATGATCAGTCACCCTAATCGTACCTGCTCACTGTTTTCTACTAGTAGAATGAATGATCCTCAAACTGGTCATTATCCCTGGAGGAAGGTCCCAACAACTACATCCTCCTGGAGGAAGATTCTCTACTAGTAGAAGGAATGATCCTCCAACTGGTCATCATCCCTGGAGGAAGGTCCCAACAACTACATCCTCCCGGAGGAAGGTCCCAACAACTACATCCTCCTCGGCAACACATGGGCCGAAAAATATTGATGGACCGCCTGGCTAACGGCCTCTTACATTATAACTTGGGATCGCTCGTCAACGATATTGCCACGCCAGAATCCCCATTTCAAATTTCACATTTTCCATTTTCCACTTTCACATCTTTTTTTCATATATCAATACCTTTAAAGTATACACAAGTTAAAACACTTTACAAGTAAATCACCTTGAAGGAAATCTATAAACATTAACGCTTGTCCCCTTATATAACAGAATGTTTATTACTAAATGCTGAAATAGTTTAAATCTCAAATATTCCCAATTTATACAAAATTAGAATATTATATACTAATAACCCTAGATAACAACTAATACCATTCCCTTTTCATCTCCCCCTTTTCTCCTTATAGTGTATCACACAATTTATGACCACCTTCACATATGTGATACCCATATTCACACATACTAACAATCAACCATTTAACTTGAAAATAAACAATTTATCAAATATAGATAAAAGAAATATTGCCTCGATCTCTAAATAGCACAGGAGTAATCCGATGTTCGCTCCGAGTTTCTATAACACGGAAAGAATCACCATTAGAAAGATATCCCCTTAAAATATAATATTACTAACAATAATTATCTTAATCACTTAGCTCACTTTACTCCTTACTCTTTGTATAACCATGCTTAAGACATTTAACTAAAGTGATTATAAGTTCAAGGTTAACACTTCTAGGGTTTCTCGGTTTTCTGAACCACTTTCACTAAAACTCACTCTTCTCCTAAACCGTTCATCAGAATTTTACGAACTTTATATCAAAACGATCTATGAACCAAGACCTATCTTAACATGACCATTAGAGAGCACCTACTGACCTTGACACATTCGGGTTCTACTGCCTTAACAAGATAGGTATTGTTCTAACGAAAATCGGGCATTATAACGGCTATATTTTCATACTTTCCAAAATACAACTCCTCCAAATCAATCCTCCATCACATATATCATCACCTAAACCATGTGGTCATCATACCAACCATGGTTACAAGTACAACACACTTCCATAGTCAATCAAACACATTACAACAACCATAACATCAAGATAATATGACCTTGTACCACTTAACTTATAAACCAACTATAATCAACCATAAACTAATGATTAAAGCTAGGGTTTTAAGTAATATAACTTCCTTGAGATTTACTAGCCTTAGTAAGCCTTGTATCACTTTAACACAACCTAGATCATCCATAGAAACCATCAAAATTAAAATTATTTTTAAAGGTTACTATTCATCATCATCTTCATGAATTTCTAACTCAAGATTGGCATGGAGATTCAAGCTAAAACTTATAGGATATCTTAATCATGAAATATAGGACTCACTTGATTTATCTTGTGAATTTAGAAGGCTTGAAAATGGTGCTTCCCCTTGTCTTCTTCCTTGGTGCCGAATGTGCTCCAAAATGGGGGTGGTGGAGAGATTTTGGTTTTGGTTGGATAATACCACTTTTAGTAGATATTTTGTATGTATTTTGTTGATCATTATCTACCTAATTCTAGATAATTCTATGGATATTAGTCTTAGTGGATGATGATGTCATTGATGATGTCATAGAAGAGTATCATGCAAGCTTGGTTCTAATTATCTAAGTAAATGTTAATAACCTTGGTAAATACTAATGTGGTAAATATCCTTATTATTTACTAACCTTGGTTACTTGGTTTCCATTCTCATCAAATCACAATTCGTTTCGAATACACTTCGTTATCCCGGTGGTTTTAAAATCATTTAATAATCCAAATTCCCATAGCATTTCCTTGACTTGATCATCCCTTGGTTTAATCTAAATTCACAATTCCTCAAGATATAAATCCTTTATAAATTCCATACTCCTCAATATCAAATAAAATAGGGACCTAATTGAAATAAAAAATCTTTAAAATCCAGGAATTCTTAAAATCCGTGTCCATTTCCAGTCACTCATTTTCATAGTAGAACAATAATACGATCTCCCGTTATTCATTTTCCATTTGAATATAGGGTACTTACACTCCATTTCCATAAATCCTCAAAAGTTACTATTCATTTAGACATTGTAGCATCCTAAAAGTTAGGGTTATTACAATCTTCCCCCCTTAAAAGGATTCCGTCCCGGAATCACGCTAAAAGAATGATGAATACCTTTATCACACGAGGTTTTCTAAATTCTTAATCTAATCTAAAAGGTGAAGTTACAAGGTATCTCCATAAATATCTCTATCTTGTTTGCTCAGAAATACACCAACATAACTTGTTTATCATTCATCAACATGTCATTTAGCTTATCAATAGCAACACTCTCACTATCCTTTACTCTATATCATTTCATCTCTCCTTTCCCCTTTTAACTAAGTGTATTGACCACCACATTGGCCTTCCCTGAATGGTAGTGTATCTCACTATTTTTTAGCTATATTTTGATCTCTATCATGACATAAAATCTTAGCACTCCAACCTTTGTATATCTCATCTCTGTAAAATTTTCCAGAAAATAAGCTATAATAATATTCCTTGAAACAATCGTAAGAAAATATTGGTTATAATATATATTTCCTGTTCGTCTTTAAACAAGCAGCTACTTTTCCTTCATCCTTGAAAAACATTCTCACACTTTCCCCAGTACTCTTCTTTTCTTAGATCACCATAGTTTACTTCCTAGACGATAGATTATTCATATCTTGTATTATTAACCCATTTACACCATTCATTGACATAGTCAATCCCTAATCAAACATTTACACCTAAGAGGTTAAATTAGAAAAAAATACCTGGGTCCGCATTCCCTAATGTCATATTGAACACTTTGGCAATAGGTCTATTTGAAGCAGCAACACTTGGTCTAGTAGTAGATGAACCACCAGCACGACAGTCTTTGGCTATGTGTCCTAATTTTCCACACTGGTAGCATTTAATACCTTCCTTAATGTTAATATCGGTTGACGGGCAACTGCCAGAATAGTGCCCCTTCTGCCTACACTTGAAACAAGTTACTCCTAACAACCTACAAACACCTGTATGCTTCTTGCCACATGTTAAACAATCCACTAATGATGATCCTGATTGATTGGACTGAGATGCTCCTGACAACTTACCACTCTGACTAACCATTTCACTATAGGTCTTGTTAGATTCTGATCTTCCCAAAAACTGATATCCTTGCCCTTTACTAAATTTGTTAGAGAAATTCCTTCCAGTTGAGCTTCCCTTCTGACTTTCAAATTTCCTTTTTCTATTCTCTTGACCTATCTGCACTTGTTCACTATCTACCTCTACAATTGATGCCTTTTGAACTATCGTGGCATAATCAGAAATTTCCAATATTGCTAATCTAGACCGTATCCACGGTTTCAACCCTAGTTGGAATCTTTTTGCTCGTTTTTCTTCAGTACTTATAAGCTCGGGTACAAACCTAGCCAACTCAGTAAATTTAGCTTCATACTCAGCCACTGTTAAATTGTTCTGCTTTAGCTCTAAGAACTTTATCTCCATTTGACTTTCCAGATACTTAGGGGAATACTTATCTAGAAAGACTTTAGTAAATCGCTCCCAAGTTACTACTCCTGCTCCCTCTAGATTCTTCTTGGATTCCCACCAATAATTAACCTCTCCCTTTAGGAGATAGGCAGCAAAGATTATTTTCTGATCCTCATCTACCCTCAATATCTCAAAAGCCTTTTCTACTTCTTTTAACCACGCCCTTGCCACAACTGGGTCAGCGGTTCCTACAAACTCAGAGGGTTTTAAGGACTTAAAAGCACGGAACGAATTTGTTGCTGGATTAGGTGGAACTGGTAGTTGTTGGGGGTTCTGTTGACTAGCTAAAGTCTGCCTCATTAGGTCCATAAATTGAGTTAAAGGGTCACCTCTCTAGTTTACTTCTTGATAGGATGATTCCTCTTCTTCTTCCTCATAATTTGGGTCATCAAAAGTATTTTCATTCTGTCTTTCATCTCCTACATTATGACTTCCTTGATCTCCACCATTTTCCCTTGCGTTTGTCCTAGTATCTCGTTTAGGCGGCATTATTCTGTAAATAACAATATTCTTCATTAATTATCCAATCTAGGGTACAATACTCATTATCCCCCATACCACATAATTATATCACTATTTACCCATTTATATATCACCATATTCTCAAATTTAAGCAATTAATATCAAGTTATGATACCATTTACACGAAACATATAAACTTACTACCTTTAGCACGATAAACTTTTCATTTAAGTCAATCACCTTATATACATACATATTTTCGAATCCCAACAATGAGTATCAAAATATAATACAACTTAGACAAAATATACAAATTGCACTGATTAAGATACATATATTACAATTTGATACAACATCCTTCACTACTAGTCAATATATACATTATAAAGTACACAGTTTGACTTCCCAAAAGAAATACCAGTACATACTACTCCGCTATAACAAAAGTAACTACTAAAAGCCCTCAAATCAGACTAGGATTAATACAGTAGACAACTAGACTAATCCTCAAAATGACATCACTTGGATGACTACAGCCTGATTTGTGACTGACAACTCCTATCTCTATCTCATGGTAGTCCAGCTCTGATAACGTCTCTCAACTGAACCATAACAGAAGTGATAACCGTGTCCACCTCTGCCCTCCAGTCTAGGTCTCCTCTCCCCTCTGTCAATCTCCTAAGGCTGGTAAGTGCTCGCAGCTCTATGCTCACCAATCCCAATGACATACCATCTGGAAGACGGCTCCCCCCGCCCGAGGGTCCAGCTAACCTCTGTAAAAGCATATCTACCATCCTACGGGACTCCTCTAACTGACCCCGTATGGTCAGATAGTCTGCTACTAAAGTCACAGGGATCGGATCACCTATAAGTATAGGTGCCTCATGTTGGGGTACAGCTACTGGTGAAGGTGCAGCTACAGGTGGAGGTGCAACTACTGGTGGGGATGAAGGGACTGGCTCTATATCTGTATCCTCAAAAGGGTCATCCTCCTCCTCATCCTCTGAGAGAATAAAATGTCCTGGTGGAGTGAGCTGCTCTGCTGGATCATCTAAAGGATCAGGGCTCGGTAGAGGGGATGGAACTGGTGATGGCACTGGAACAGGTGGAACAGGAGTAGGAATCATGTGGATATCTCTCCACTCGGGCTGCTCCTCAGTTATAGCCAATAATCTAGGCCTCTTACGCACTGGCATATCCCCCTCTAGAACCTCTGACCTCACTCGGGAAGGACCTGCCTCATCTGATCCTACGGATGGTCTCCCAAGGTATGGTACTATAGCCATAGCATCTCTCTCTCTGCGCTCGTATGCCTCCATGGCTCTCGCATGAACTCTCCTCCTCAAGTCTGATATAGCAATATCGGGAACCTCGACACCTGCCTGTACTAAGCCCGTAAGCTCCTGCTCCGACATCCCTAACCAATCTCGTGGCTGACTCGGCTCACCTATCTCTATCTCCGCTCCCTATAATAAAACATAAACTTCTATTAGTAATAATATATAAAATTATAAACAATACTTAGAATAAATGCTACCTTCGATAAACCACCCTTGAACTCGATGTGAGTTCGCAATTCATATGATTACTGATATATTTATTACTATCACTTTTGTTCCTGAGCATTATGACTCTAAGCTATGATACCATCTGTGACAGCCCCGAATCCGGGGTCAGGAATCCGGGCCGTCACGGTCCAATTTCCATTTATTCATATCATTTCTTTAAACTTTTAAAGATTTTAATATCATTTAATGCTCATATAAATAACCCCGCGCTAATATTATCACACACACACACACACCAGTCATATGCTAAGAGAACAACATCCATTACAATACCAGTTAAAAGTAAAACAGTTATTACAAACCCAGAATCCTTCTTAAACAACATTGTTGAATAGTACTTCTACAGGAAGCATTTCAACAATCCAAAAGTACATTACAAAAGCTTACTCACTTAATTTACATATACTACTTAAACCCATACACCTATATGAGCTACCTCAGGGATGGTTGCCAGAACTCTCTCGAACGTTCTTACTCGTTTCCGGGGTGTAGTACAAAGTATCGGCATCCGATCTAGCTGTTATATATAAAGAAATTGCAAGAGTGAGCTATAATAGCTCAGCAAGACAAAATCTCTACACTAGTATCACAATTGACATTTGCATATATATAAAATCATTTAATAGACTGAACTTAAACTAAACATTCAAGAAGAAGAAGTTAACTGCTACTCAATATAATCATTCACTTTCTCTTTTTATAGAACAATTATATAAAGAGAATATAATATCAGTTTCTCTTCTAACCATGCAATAATTCCATAATTATTCACCTTTTACTCCATTATCAACTCCCATTTAAAACAATTAACCATCATTTCTTTAAACATTTTTAGGGGATTTCTCACTGTTATCTGGTACGTTAGGTCGATGATCAGTCGCCCTAATCGTACCTGCTCACTGTTTTCTACTAGTAGAAGGAATGATCCTCCAACTGGTCATCATCCCTGGAGGAAGGTCCCAACAACTACATCCTCCTGGAGGAAGATTCTCTACTAGTAGAAGGAATGATCCTCCAACTGGTCATCATCCCTGGAGGAAGGTCCCAACAACTACATCCTCCTGGAGGAAGGTCCCAACAACTACATCCTCCTCGGCAACACATGGGTCGAAAAATATTGATGGACCGTGTAAGAACCCAGATTTTTGGGTAGAATTAAAACTTTTTATTATGCATTGATGTAAGAGTGAATAGTGGTTACAACTACAATGTAATACTGGCTTTAATGAATAAATAATGGAAGGATATATATTCCAAGGTTATATGTCCTGAGGGATGCTATTGGGTGATAACTTAGATAAGAATAATCTATCTCCTAGAAAGTTTAGATAAGATTCCCTAGAGAGAAATAGATACCCTCGTGTCATCCAAATCAATATCTATTATAAGTCCAGCGATTCCGCAAGAAGGTTAAGGAACACTCGAGAGTGAACCAGGTTCATTTTCCTAATTATAGGAATTAAATAAAAATAAGTGATGAATAGTGATTTTGGTGGAATTTGGAATATTATAATAATAATGCTATATCCGGTATCCGGAACGGATTTCTAAGTTCGTATTAGTGATCCAGGAGGAGAATAAGTGTATGTAAAAGCTGTCGGATTCAGAAAGAGAGCACTTTTATTTTCTCCGAGATTTCCCTGGACACTGCAAGACTTAAGGATTTATAAAAGGGATTTAAGGAAATTAAATTCGAGAAGTATTAATTAAGATGGAGGATGGTATTATAATTATTAAGAAGGTTTTCGGTAAAACCCTAACTAGAAACGAATGAGTTATTCCCTCGAACGATCAATGAATTAAGCAATAACCGGACAAAGAAACAAGCAGGAAGCCAAGAGATAGTCATGTGCAAGAGGATAAGGTCAAGTAGCCAAGATATTTTCTATGCTAACTAGTACCATTAGAGATCAAACCAACTAGTTAGCTTAAACACCTCATTTCACCACAAAACACCAACACTTGGCAAATATGATGCATAGGATGACTTAGGCACTTTAATAAAGTAGCTTTATGAAAGATATTTTCCAAGCATCACCATAATTCAAGACAACCAAGCAAGCAAAAGATCAAAAACTCCATTCTCTCTCAAAATAGCCCCATTCGGCTATTCCTCTAATTCCAAGACCAAAATCAACCTTCCCACCATTGTTTGATCTCCAAATATTTATCATAGATCTTACATTTCATAAAAATGATACCCTAGAAATCTTAGCCTCAAATACCACTTTTTCCATTTTCAAATAAATCCTTGAAGATGAGGGTGAATAGTGATTTTCAAGAACAAATTCTTGGATCTTGATTTCTTGGATGATCTAAGCTTGGTTAAGGATAGACATGGACTATACAAGGCTTAGCAAGGGCTTTAACACTCTCCAAGGAAGGTATAAACCTCATGAACCCTAGATCTTACTTTGAGGTTATGCTTGTTCTTGATGATTTTAGAGTTATATGTTCTTAATGATGTTATAAGCATGATTAGTTAAGTGGTTTAGTGATTTAAGTAGCATGATGTTTATTACAGTGAAGTATGATATTCTTGGACTTGTTGAGATGAGAATCATGTATAAATGATGTATGGATGCCCGGTGTGGCTTGGTTTGATTGTTGTGATTTTTAGAACGTTCGATTTATAGCCGTCGTAATGCCCGATTTTCGTTAAACCTTGAAAACCGTGAATCACAGTAGGCTTAACTCACTGCATAGCTTAGTAATCTGCCATTATAAGATAGATTATGTTATAAGCTTCGTTTTGATATAAAGTTCGTATGAAATGGACTTACGGTTTAGGAGTTATGATTAAATTCGTAAAAGTGGTTCGAAACCGTACACGGAAGTTCGTAACTGAAATTGGAATCCCTTAACATGACTAAGTCAGTGACGAATCATGGTAATTAAATATTAGAGGTCATAAGGAAGGTGTGAGAGAAAACCGCAAGTAAAATGGATCGTTTTCCGATTTTATAAAAATGTTCGAATCGAGGTTAAGTGGGAAGAAACCACTTTTCAGAGATAACACTATTCATTCGAATGCTCCTGCCCTGTTTTAGTAAAATCTGGAAATATTTATCTTCTGAACAAAGTCAGGTTTTGAGCTAGCCACCTTATAGACATTCTCTAGAGTATGTACGCGAAAACGGTGCGTCATTTGAGTTAACGGTTACCGAGTTATGAACGTTTTAGTAAAAGAGGTGTGAATAGTGAAAATCCGCCGTTGACTGAACTTCGAAAATACATGTCACCTATCTAGACCCGTGTTTTCGGATTGGAAATTTTATGATAAATATTACAAATACCAAAGATGATTTTAGAAGTGGTTTCGTAATTAAATATAATTCCAATGATTTACTAAAAGGGTTGGAGTTTGAGTCCCGGAATAGTAATTCCCAGGGAAGTCAACTCTAGAGGTACTACTTTGACCACCCATTTTGGCTAGATTAAAAGAGGAATCTCGTGTCGACTAAAACATGAAACTTGTTAAGAATTATCGAGACAACATATTGGTGCAAAGAACGAGGTTATAAATGATTAAGTAAGATATACGAAAGATCCGACATTAAGGATAGGTTCGAGGTGTGTTTTGGACTAAGCTTACATGACTTAAGTTAAGTTATACTTAACCTTCGAAATGTTCAGTGATTGACCTCGGTTATTGTGACTATTTATAGATCACTGGATTGACACGAGGCACACTACCCCTACAGGATTACCAGGCAAGTTTCCAATACTTGGAACTGTTGTTGTGATAATATATATGATGATTGTTTTATACATATGCCGTAGCATGCATGCCTACTTTCAAGTTAATATTGAATTACTTGTTCCCTGAATTGATATCGGCTTATAGACTATATATGAAATATCAGTTATAAGCCGGATTGTTTGGTTAAGACCCTTAGCGAAGGGCGTATGATATTCATACTTCAAATATAGACCGGGAGTCGATATTTTGTAATATATAAATAGTCGTGGAAACCCGGAGGGATCCCAGCGACAAATTTACTATTTCGAGGATTTTTATTCGATTACGAATCTTTCGAGGAACGTTATTTGAGTATTACCTCAGTGAAGGAATATTTAATGAATGTTATTTTAATATTCATTTAGAATGTCATTTATTTAATGAATATTATTTTGATCATTCATTGGAGTTATTTAGTTAATGAATATTATTTTGAATATTCATTAGAGTCATTTGGTTGACGAATATCATTCCCAAATATTCATTTGGCTTACTTATTATTATTTGGAATATTCATTTGATCTTTATTTATTTAATGAATATTACTTTCGAATATTCATTTAAGGTTTGATTTACTTAATGAATATTCATTGGAAGTTCTATTTACTCAAGGAATATTACTTCGAATATTCCTTTAAAGTTTTGATTACTAAATGAATATTATTCGGATATTCATTTAGAATATTATTTGTTTAATGAATATTAATTGGATATTCATTTGGAATGTTATTTGTTAAATGAATATTATTTTCAAATATTCATTTAAGGTTTGATTTATTCAGTAAATATTATTTTAAATATTTAGTTAAGTTTATTTATTCAATGAATATTATTTTAAATATTCATTTAAGAAGAGATTTATTTAATAAATAATTCTATATATTCATTCGAGGATTACTTACGAGCAATATTATGATTTAATAATATTCCGTAATTATTATTGACTTAATAAATATTCTTGGAATATTTAATTAAATTCTTTTGAATTCTTTTTGTAATGATTTATATTATTCAAAGGTTATCCTTCACCTTCAGATATTATGTAAAATATTTCGAAGTCTTTTATGACTATTTTATCAAGGGGAGGTTCCCAAAACTCTATTTTCATTTAAATCTGTCTTATAAGAAGATTTAAATACTCGCTCAAACCTCCAAAAACATATAAGGGGACCTCACTTAGGAGCTGTTATTTATTTGACTGCCCGGTCATATTCTTGCTAAACTATCTGGTCACTCACATCTTGATTCTTTCAAGCATCGATATGAGTCTGTTTGGTTACCTCCTCAACGCTCGAGGGGTAAGAATTGATGGAACAAGTTTATATCCATTAACAAGCATCAGCTTGGGAAATATGGGTGATTTTTCCTTTCCAACTAGATACGACTACTTTGTGGAGTCCTATCAACAAGTAATATACTTGGGGAAAGGGGGAGGAACTTCACGTTTCAAAGTTATGGATGTGAAATGAACTAGGAGATGCGTAAGTGACCCAGTGGCGCCGGTCCAGCAAATGGCCCAACCGTTGGCCGGGGGGTTCCAGAGGGTGGTAGACAAGTAAATCCGTCGGTGCTTCCTTCTACATGTAGTAAATAAGAGGTAGGGAGCATAACATGCGACTGATCATCGCGTAAATGCTATGTCTCCTGGCGCGTCAAACTCCAGTATTAGTTCATCTCTCAATAATGGAAATTTCCTGCAACCTTATCATTATTGGCAGGTTTGAAAAGTGTTTGAATTGGAATTGCAATATTCTTCCTGCAAGTTCCTCTATTATAAAAAGTTGATAATATCTAGCTCATCTTTGACATAGCAGATATTTATTCAAAACAAATATATTTTGAGTTACCTTGTAACTTCATCTCATACCTTATATTGGTACTACATCGTTAATGCATGGCATATGGTATCAAAGATATTTTGAACTGTTATATATTATTACTGTTCAGTTGTATTATTTTAGGTGGGCTATTGCTCACCCTTGCTTTATTTATTTATATCATAACAACAGCTAGACTAGATGGCCGCGCAAGGCGCACTCAGCGTAAGCAGGTGACAGCCGTCAGAGGAATAATCGCTGAGGTCATAGCTACCATTGCTGAAGAGGCAGCTACTGGTAGGCTAGTTGTTAGCATTTGAGTATCAAGTTTAATTATTATATGGCATATATAAATGGATGGCAAAGAGTTTGTAATGGTTAATTGTAATTCTTTGGGTTGTAAGAACTCAAACTTGTGATTAATAATATTGTTGGTTACTCTGATTTCATCTCTGGGACTATAACGGGTGTGTTTATTGTTGTTGTTTTGGGTCACAAGGTTGTAATTTAGATTATGTTGGTTTTGTGGATGGATATTGATACCGTAACGACCAGATCCCTGACCCCGGATCTGGGGGTGTTACATAAATGGTATCAGAGAGAGCGTTATATATTCCAGAGATGATGCGACGTTAAAACAATAAATTCATTAAGATAATAAGAACTCTTGCCAAGTTCATAGTCGGACTACTTAATGTAGTACTGACGTATAAAACCCTTATGGGAACTATTAAGTATCATGATAGTGACTTAGCTCGTCCTCGTGCCGACTAAGTAAGGCGATAGACCTTGAGGTGTACGAGCAGTAACACAATGATGCTTGGTTTGATGCTGAAGGTCAGATGGTGGATTCGATAGAGTACCCTACTGAGGACCCGGAAGAGGTTCCAGCAAAGGAGGAAAATCCTGATAAGGATAAGGAGTTTACCCTTAAGGAAATAAGGGCTACAGCCAGAGATACTGTAAGAGTTAAGGTATAGTGCTCAGAGAAGTGAGCTTAAAGAATTGAGATATTATTAAGAGAATTAAAGAGGCATATTGGATTCATAGCCGGACTACCGGATGAAGTGCCAGCAAGTAAGATGGATTTGAGGAATTACTCAAGATCTTATGTAAGGATAGATAAGAATCCTTGGAGACTTTCAGATTAATGAGAAAGGAATTAGAATGATGCATGATTATCAAAGACATTGATATAGGACGGGGAGCAGAGTCCCTAGGAACAGCTAAGACATAGGTGGCAAGTGCCATATCTTCAGATAAATGAATTAGTGTGAATATTGTCAATGGTAATTCGCCGTGAGAAGACAGATTTCATAGGTTTTAATTTATGAAACCAAATTGAGATTGTTAAGGTGATTTTATTCAGGGAAATGCCCATCTTATAAATGGATCAACTTAGAAAGAAAAGACATTGGAAAGTGATGGCCTGAACGGATAAAGCATATAAAGAAATAGTAAGCGAGACAATGATCTCAGAACCTACAAGAGGAGAAGGCCAGTGAGTCTGTGATAAATTAGTAATAAGGCTATCATCAGGAACCAATTATAAGTTCAGTTCAATTCAGTGAAATGATGAACCAGAAACATTAGATGCATGTGATTCAGAAGAATATTAAATTCTTTCTTTTCCTTGAATGGATTATGGTAGTTACCTTAAGCTTATTCTGACACTGAATCATAAATGGATTAGGCAAGGCGAGCAGTGGTTGAGATGTAATTGAGAATGCTTTTAGATGCAACCTGAAAGAACAGGTGTAGGACATGTTCTCGAAATAAGGGTTTTGGCAAAATGAAGTCCAGTTAATAGGACATATGATCAATAGGAGTAGTGTTGGTCGGCCCCACCAAGTTAAAGACAGTTTCAAATGAAGATTGGCCAACCACACTGGAAGAAGGGGAGAAATTTCATAAGATTCACAAAGTATTACCATAGATTTGCTCAGGACTTTACAGAGAGTGCAGTCCCGTAACCCGACTTATTGTAAGAACAAAAGTTTGAATGTACAAGATAAATGATGGAAGATCTCCCTGGAGCTGAAGATAAAGATGGTAACGACCCAACATTGGAGTTACCTAATGAAGGAAGGAAAATTTTGGAATTTATTAGGATGCACCTCGTACAGGTTTAGGTGCTGTGCTTGTGCAACACGATAGGGTAATTGCGGATGCATTCGGACAGCAGGGTTCATCAGATTCGGAAGGCCCTGGTAGTGCCAGTTTCATGGAATGACTAACTTGACGGTAGTGTTCATTCTAAGACTAGATTTTAGGTAGACTAGTATTCGGTAGTATCGACTATTAGGACAAGCATGTATCGGGGAGGTATGGCATGTTTAGTTTGAAACTTTTGATTCCCCTTCTAAGGACGATGTATATTTGGTTTCCTTCTAATGATTAAACTCCCAGCTTTATGTCAATCATTTCGCTACTGTAACTGTTTATGGTTCGACCAGCTCGGATGTTCATAGAAATATTCTTTGGGTATCGAAATGGATTTTCTTAATGTAACCAGTGGGTGGATAGATTGACTGAAATTTCCCTAATCCTGGAAAGGAATTGGACAAAATTTGGCAAACCTTGTCTTTCTGATTATCTGAATACATCACCGAAGAGAGTGGAAACTGAAGCAAACCCTATGAATTGGGTAAGGTAGCCGCTACACGATTGGTAGATAGATCCCAATTATTACAATTGATTGTAGAGACAAAATTATGAAGTTGAGATTGAACGGAAAAAAAAAAGGGAAATGTAATTAAGAAACAAGCCGGACTAAGAAAGTTCGGGATTGACTTAAATGAAAAGGTTGTTGTGCCAGAAATGTTGAGCTTTGGTGGCACGTGAAATTGATAAGAGTAACTAGAAGAATAAAAGAAAAGTAAGGGTGACCGGAGAGGGTACCGAGAAGTCGATTGAGACTTGTATGGAGTGAAGTTTTGAAAAGATCAAAAGGTATCAAGTAGAAGGCACTATGCCAACAATTGCTAGAAAAGTAATGCTATTAGCCAACCCCTAAATTCACATATTTTAGTGTGGCCAGTTGGGGCCAAGTCACTAAGGATTGTCAAGTGACTAATCCAGCAATGTAAGGACAAAGCGGGGTGCTTCTAACAAAGTGCCAACCGCAAGAACTTTTGATGAAGAATGAATTGAGATGCATGATGATGGATTTTATAAATACCATGGATGTGTTGGGAATGAGGATGGTGACCAGTAAAGGTTATGAGGATTGTCAGAGATGGTGCAGTATGATGCATAAATGTTATCTGAAACTTGGTGTCCTCAAGAGGAGCATTAGGCATTAAGAGATTCACGTTGAACACGACCAATATCTTCCAGAACATCCTTGCTACCATTACCAAGTTCTGTAAGAAAGAGCAGATAGACATGTGTTGTCTTTTGGAAGGTCATATAGACTAACATTCGTTTGAAAGAAGAGGTTAGCATTAGGCTACCTATAGGTTATCAAGATGAGAATGATTGAAAAGAGACCCTTATTAAGGATATATGATTTAACTGCCAAGTACAAGATATAAGTATCCCTTGAAACTAGAATTGAGGATAGAATGTCCATATATTAAGATGAACCCTGGGGGATGCACAAAGGATAGCATCACCCCTAACAATAGGCATTGTGAATTCAGGCGATATAAGTTGAATCGACCAAGGTATCAATAACCTGTAAGGATTTATGGAAAGGAGTCTCGAAAAGTACATAGAAAGAATTGTTATAGAGTTGATTAATAATGTTTGATGTACCCTGTACCCAGAAGATACAGGAGGAATGATGAGGATGACCTAAGAAACCTTATAAGGGAAGAGGTATATTCCGAACTCCAAAAGGGAAGTTTGGTAAGGAATGTATGACATAGTAACAATAAGGCCAGATGAAGCATGTGTGAAACCATGAGAAAGTATGGATTGAACCAATAAGGTTGAGATTTTCCTAAAATAAGAAAGGACTGAGATAAGAAATATCCTAGATATGATTGGGAGTAACCGTGATAAAGTTCCCACAGAAAGGTGGAAGCAATGATTTTTGGAAAAAGACTAGAATATGTTTTCTCTCATCTAGCAGAGTTCAAGGGAGGATGCTCCTATCCTGAGTTGGAATAGATCCAGAGAATATTGATTTCAAGAAAATGTTATATTCAGGAAAGGCCAATGAGGTGGCCGACACTTTAAGTATAAGGGAGTAAGTATGTATGCTCATACTAAAGAGATAGAATGATAGTGTAAAGGACCTTGATGGTCATAATGTGGTAGAGGAAGTTACATTCCGTCTGATGATTGTGCGAGGATCAATTATAAGGATAGTTTAAGTAAAGATTCGATTCCTGATGTTGCCGGTGGCACATTACCGACATTAGGAGGCTCTACGACAGACCAGACCAAATTCCCCAAGAGACTCGCCTTTTCTTTGGCAAGAGAGAGAGGGGAGGTTAAGTAACAATGAATTGGTAGTAAATGACCAGAAATAGAGAGGGTACAAATACTGATAAGCTAAATGGCACGATGATGAATGACAAGCAAGTTTATGTTGGTGTATATCTGTGCAAACAAGATAGAGAATTATGAGGTTGGCAAGCGATTAAGCAAACCACTAAGCTTTTAGTCTTCTACCGGAGATATATGATTAATAATCTCACCAGCATGTTCCAGCTGCGATGCTGGAAGCTTTCCTGCAATTTTATCTGCTTCATGTAATGTCTACGTCAAGTTCAGGAAGCATTCCTTATGGATAGGAAATAGTGATTATTTTGTTTTCCTAGAGGATCTTGAATTGACAATTATGATGCTTAATTATTAAAGCACTGCGTAAACGATAAACGATGGTGATCCTTCTGAGAAATTAGGTGGTAACGACTGTGGAAATGTCGAATTGAATCTAAGTTAGAGAAATCATCCAGGTTTATTTCGGATGGTATAATTTCTGGAACGACGGGATATTTGAAATGAAGAATTAGGTTATGATGGTTCATAAAATGATTATAGTAGAAATAAAGACAAGAGACTGATAGAGATGGAAATAGAATTGGGAATTAATAAGAGATCCAGATAGGCGGACTCATGAGAATCTCCAGTAATGAAGCGAGAAAAGATTGGGAAATAATTATGGAATGTGAAGTAAGGAATGTTATAAATGGATTGATGAATGGGTTTTTCCTGACGAACTCTCGGGATGACAACCTGATGGTGTTAGAATTATGAATATGAAATGGCCAGTGTCGTGGCGTGACATGCCAGTAATAATAATGTCAAGCTAGAAATCCAAGATTTTAACCTGAGAGGTGGAAGGATTTTCCAAAAGTAAGTGATGCTAATATCGAGCAAGAGTATAGGTCCATAGAATGATGGACAGAGCAGCAAGGACATGTGATATGTGAGATTACGAAAAATTAGTAATTAATACGAATATGATTATTTTCTTCTCTAATAAACCTCTATAGTTCAGAGGTAAATTCTAAGTATGATATTTTGACAATCATGAAAACTTTCTTATATGATTCTTTGAAATTCGTTCCTTTTCTTCTCCCTTATTTACCTTCTTCTAAAATGAGAAGAACAACCCTTTAAGGAGGGGAGGTAATACTACGTGACTCTCTGTCTGTGTGATAGGAGTCTAAGTGGAATGCCATTAATTGTTTAATTGCTTGTCAAGTACTAAAGGCTGGCCCCCTTCTGTACTAGCTATGCAATATAACAAATGTTCATTGATCATAGTGATCTCTCAATAAATTCTTCTAATTCAATATATATACATCGAGATTGCGAAGATTAGGAATTGCAAAATTACGAGTGAGGGTATCTCCGAATTTCGTAGCGCGTTAGTGATACCAAAGTCACTGCACGTACCAATAAGGTTAATAGTATAAAAACGGACAAGAGCGTATACCGGATGATGTGTTGTGCGAAAGCATCAAAGAATTGGTAGGACGGATAAAGGGTGTATTGTAACACCAGTATGATGTGCTTTAGAAAGACTGGAATGTGTAAGGATCGACCAGAAAATTGGAAAGTGAAATGACCAACAAGTACCCAATTGTCTTCTACTTGATTCCGGGACGGAATCCTTTTAAGGAGGGGAGACTGTAAGAACCCAGATTTTTGGGTAGAATTAAAACTTTTGATTATGTATTGAAGTAAGAGTGAATAGTGGTTACAACTACAATGTAATACTGGCTTTAATGAATAAATAATGGAAGGATATATATTCCAAGGTTATATGTCCTGAGGGATGCTATTGGGTGATAACTTAGATTAGAATAATCTATCTCCTAGAAAGTTTAGATAAGATTCCCTAGAGAGAAATAGATACCCTCGTGTCATCCAAATCAATATCTATTATAAGTCCAGCGATTCCGTAAGAAGGTTAAGGAACACTCGAGAGTGAACCAGGTTCATTTTCCTAATTATAGGAATTAAATAAAAATAAGTGATGAATAGTGATTTTGGTGGAATTTGGAATATTATTATAATAATGCTATATCCGGTATCCGGAACGGATTTCTGAGTTCGTATTAGTGATCCAGGAGGAGAATAAGTGTATGTAAAAGCTGTCGGATTCAGAAAGAGAGCACTTTTATTTTCTCCGAGATTTCCCTGGACACTGCAAGACTTAAGGATTTATAAAAGGGATTTAAGGAAATTAAATTCGAGAAGTATTAAGTAAGATGGAGGATGGTATTATAATTATTAAGAAGGTTTTCGGTAAAACCCTAACTAGAAACGAATGAGTTATTCCCTCGAACGATCAACGAATTAAGCAATAACCGGACAAAGAAATAAGAAGGAAGCCAAGAGATAGTCATGTGCAAGAGGATAAGGTCAAGTAGCCAAGATATTTTCTATGCTAACTAGTACCAATAGAGATCAAACCAACTAGTTAGCTTAAACACCTCATTTCACCACAAAACACCAACACTTGGCAAATATGATGCATGGGATGACTTAGGCACTTTAATAAAGTAGCTTTATGAAAGATATTTTCCAAGCATCACCATAATTCAAGACAACCAAGCAAGCAAAAGATCAAAAACTCCATTCTCTCTCAAAATAGCCCCATTCGGCTATTCCTCTAATTCCAAGACCAAAATCAACCTTCCCACCATTGTTTGATCTCCAAATATTTATCATAGATCTTACATTTCATAAAAATGATACCCTAGAAATCTTAGCCTCAAATACCACTTTTTCCATTTTCAAATAAATCCTTGAAGATGAGGGTGAATAGTGATTTTCAAGAACAAATTCTTGGATCTTGATTTCTTGGATGATCTAAGCTTGGTTAAGGATAGACATGGACTATACAAGGCTTAGCAAGGGCTTTAACACTCTCCAAGGAAGGTATAAACCTCATGAACCCTAGATCTTACTTTGAGGTTATGCTTGTTCTTGATGATTTTAGAGTTATATGTTCTTAATGATGTTATAAGCATGATTAGTTAAGTGGTTTAGTGATTTAAGTAGCATGATGTTTATTACAGTGAAGTATGATATTCTTGGACTTGTTGAGATGAGAATCATGTATAAATGATGTATGGATGCCCGGTGTGGCTTGGTTTGATTGTTGTGATTTTTAGAACGTTCGATTTATAGCCGTCGTAATGCCCGATTTTCGTTAAACCTTGAAAACCGTGAATCACAATAGGCTTAACTCACTGCATAGCTTAGTAATCTGCCATTATAAGATAGATTATGTTATAAGCTTCGTTTTGATATAAAGTTCGTATGAAATGGACTTACGGTTTAGGAGTTATGATTAAATTCGTAAAAGTGGTTCGAAACCGTACACGGAAGTTCGTAACTGAAATTGGAATCCCTTAACATGACTAAGTCAGTGACGAATCATGGTAATTAAATATTAGAGGTCATAAGGAAGGTGTGAGAGAAAACCGCAAGTAAAATGGATCGTTTTCCGATTTTATAAAAATGTTCGAATCGAGGTTAAGTGGGAAGAAACCACTTTTCAGAGATAACACTATTCATTCGAATGCTCCTGCCCTGTTTTAGTAAAATCTGGAAATATTTATCTTCTGAACAAAGTCAGGTTTTGAGCTAGCCACCTTATAGACATTCTCTAGAGTATGTACGCGAAAACGGTGCGTCATTTGAGTTAACGGTTACCGAGTTATGAACGTTTTAGTAAAAGAGGTGTGAATAGTGAAAATCCGCCGTTGACTGAACTTCGAAAATACATGTCAC
Source organism: Kitagawia praeruptora (assembly GCA_037693485.1). Lineage (NCBI taxonomy): Eukaryota > Viridiplantae > Streptophyta > Magnoliopsida > Apiales > Apiaceae > Kitagawia > Kitagawia praeruptora. Next base: position 84,642,073 of record CM075353.1, on the reverse strand, counting down.
CTATCTAGACCCGTGTTTTCGGATTGGAAATTTTATGATAAATATTACAAATACCAAAGATGATTTTAGAAGTGGTTTCGTAATTAAATACAATTCCAATGATTTACTAAAAGGGTTGGAGTTTGAGTCCCGGAATAGTAATTCCCAGGGAAGTCAACTCTAGAGGTACTACTTTGACCACCCATTTTGGCTAGATTAAAAGAGGAATCTCGCGTCGACTAAAACATGAAACTTGTTAAGAATTATCGAGACAACATATTGGTGCAAAGAACGAGGTTATAAATGATTAAGTAAGATATACGAAAGATCCGACATTAAGGATAGGTTCGAGGTGCGTTTTGGACTAAGCTTACATGACTTAAGTTAAGTTATACTTAACCTTTGAAATGTTCAGTGATTGACCTCGGTTATTGTGACTATTTATAGATCACTGGATTGACACGAGGCACACTACCCCTACAGGATTACCAGGCAAGTTTCCAATACTTGGAACTGTTGTTGTGATAATATATATGATGATTGTTTTATACATATGCCGTAGCATGCATGCCTACTTTCAAGTTAATATTGAATTACTTGTTCCCTGAATTGATATCGGCTTATAGACTATATATGAAATATCAGTTATAAGCCGGATTGTTTGGTTAAGACCCTTAGCGAAGGGCGTATGATATTCATACTTCAAATATAGACCGGGAGTCGATATTTTGTAATATATAAATAGTCGTGGAAACCCGGAGGGATCCCAGCGACAAATTTACTATTTCGAGGATTTTTATTCGATTACGAATCTTTCGAGGAACGTTATTTGAGTATTACCTCAGTGAAGGAATATTTAATGAATGTTATTTTAATATTCATTTAGAATGTCATTTATTTAATGAATATTATTTTGATCATTCATTGGAGTTATTTAGTTAATGAATATTATTTTGAATATTCATTAGAGTCATTTGGTTGACGAATATCATTCCCAAATATTCATTTGGCTTACTTATTATTATTTGGAATATTCATTTGATCTTTATTTATTTAATGAATATTACTTTCGAATATTCATTTAAGGTTTGATTTACTTAATGAATATTCATTGGAAGTTCTATTTACTCAAGGAATATTACTTCGAATATTCCTTTAAAGTTTTGATTACTAAATGAATATTATTCGGATATTCATTTAGAATATTATTTGTTTAATGAATATTAATTGGATATTCATTTGGAATGTTATTTGTTAAATGAATATTATTTTCAAATATTCATTTAAGGTTTGATTTATTCAGTAAATATTATTTTAAATATTTAGTTAAGTTTATTTATTCAATGAATATTATTTTAAATATTCATTTAAGAAGAGATTTATTTAATAAATAATTCTATATATTCATTCGAGGATTACTTACGAGCAATATTATGATTTAATAATATTCCGTAATTATTATTGACTTAATAAATATTCTTGGAATATTTAATTAAATTCTTTTGAATTCTTTTTGTAATGATTTATATTATTCAAAGGTTATCCTTCACCTTCAGATATTATGTAAAATATTTCGAAGTCTTTTATGACTATTTTATCAAGGGGAGGTTCCCAAAACTCTATTTTCATTTAAATCTGTCTTATAAGAAGATTTAAATACTCGCTCAAACCTCCAAAAACATATAAGGGGACCTCACTTAGGAGCTGTTATTTATTTGACTGCTCGGTCATATTCTTGCTAAACTATCTTGTCACTCACATCTTGATTCTTTCAAGCATCGATATTAGTCTGTTTGGTTACCTCCTTAACGCTCGAGGGGTAAGAATTGATGGAACAAGTTTATATCCATTAACAAGCATCAGCTTGGGAAATATGGGTAATTTTTCCTTTCCAACTAGATACGACTACTTTGTGGAGTCCTATCAACAAGTAATATACTTGGGGAAAGGGGGAGGAACTTCACGTTTCAAAGTTATGGATGTGAAATGAACTAGGAGATGCGTAAGTGACCCAGTGGCGCCGGTCCAGCAAATGGCCCAACCGTTGGCCGGGGGGTTCCAGAGGGTGGTAGACAAGTAAATCCGTCGGTGCTTCCTTCTACATGTAGTAAACAAGAGATGGGGAGCATAACATGCGACTGATCATCGCGTAAATGCTATGTCTCCTGGCGCGTCAAACTCCAGTATTAGTTCATCTCTCAATAATGGAAATTTCCTGCAACCTTATCATTATTGGCAGGTTTGAAAAGTGTTTGAATTGGAATTGCAATATTCTTCCTGCAAGTTCCTCTATTATAAAAAGTTGATAATATCTGGCTCATCTTTGACATAGCAGATATTTATTCAAAACAAATATATTTTGAGTTACCTTGTAACTTCATCTCATACCTTATATTGGTACTACATAGTTAATGCATGGCATATGGTATCAAAGATATTTTGAACTGTTATATATTATTACTGTTCAGTTGTATTCTTTTAGGTGGGCTATTGCTCACCCTTGCTTTATTTATTTATATCACAACAACAGCTAGACCAGATGGCCGCGCAAGGCGCACTCAGCGTAAGCAGGTGACAGCCGTCAGAGGAATAATCGCTGAGGTCATAGCTACCATTGCTGAAGAGGCAGCTACTGGTAGGCTAGTTGTTAGCATTTGAGTATCAAGTGTAATTATTATATGGCATATATAAATGGATGGCAAAGAGTTTGTAATGGTTAATTGTAATTCTTTGGGTTGTAAGAACTCAAACTTGTGATTAATAATATTGTTGGTTACTCTGATTTCATCTCTGGGACTATAACGGGTGTGTTTATTGTTGTTGTTTTGGGTCACAAGGTTGTAATTTAGATTATGTTGGTTTTGTGGATGGATATTGAGACCGTAACGACCAGATCCCTGACCCCGGATCTGGGGGTGTTACAGACCGCCTGGCTAACGGCCTCTTACACTATAACTTGGGATCGCTCGTCAACGATCTTACCACGCCAGAATCCCCATTTCACATTTCACATTTTCCATTTTCCACTTTCACATTTTTTTTTCATATATCAATACCTTTAAAGTATACACAAGTTAAAACACTTTACAAGTAAATCACCTTGAAGGAAATCTATAAACATTAACTCTTGTCCCCTTATATAGCAGAATGTTTATTACTAAATGCTGAAATAGTTTAAATCTCAAATATTCCCAATTTATACAAAATTAGAATATTATATACTAATAACCCCAGATAACAACTGATACCATTCCCTTTTCATCTCCCCTTGTTCTCCTTATACTGTATCACACCATTTATGACCACCTTCACATATGTAATACCCATATTCACACATACTAACAATCAACCATTTTACTTGAAAAAAAACAATTTATCAAATAGAGATAAAAGAAATCTTGCCCCGATCTCTAAATAGCACAGGAGTAATCCGATGTTCGCTCCGAGTTTCTATAACACGGAAAGAATCACCATCAGAAAGATATCCCCTTAAAATATAATATTACTAACAATAATTATCTTAGTCACTTAGCTCACTTTACTCCTTACTCTTTGTATAACCATGCTTAAGACATTTAACTAAAGTGATTATAAGTTCAAGGTTAACACTTCTAGGGTTTCTCGGTTTTCAGAACCACTTTCACTAAAACTCACTCTTCTCCTAAACCGTTCATTAGAATTTTACGAACTTTATATCAAAACGATCTCTGAACCAAGACCTATCTTAACATGACCATTAGAGAGCACCTACTGACCTTGACACATTCGGGTTCTACTGCCTTAACAAGATAGGTATTGTTCTAACGAAAACCGGGTAATATAACGGCTATATTTTCATACTTTCCAAAATACAACTCCTCCAAATGAATCCTCCATCTCATATATCATCACCTAAACCATGTGGTCATCATACCAACCATGGTTACAAGTACAACACACTTCCATAGTCAATCAAACACATAACAACAACCATAACATCAAGATAATATGACCTTGTACCACTTAACTTATAAACCAACTATCATCAGCCATAAACTAATGATTCAAGCTAGGGTTTTAAGTAATATAACTTCCTTGAGATGTATACTAGCCTTAGTAAGCCTTGTATCACTTTAACACAACCTAGATCATCCATAGAAACCATCAAAATCAAAATTAGTTTTAAAGGTTACTATTCATCATCATCTTCATGAATTTCTAACTCAAGATTGGCATGGAGATTCAAGCTAAAACTTATAGGATATCTTAATCATGAAATATAGGACTCACTTGATTTATCTTGTGAATTTAGAAGGCTTGAAAATGGTGCTTCCCCTTGTCTTCTTCCTTGGTGCCGAATGTGCTCCAAAATGGGGGTGGTGGAGAGATTTTGGTTTTGGTTGGATAATACCACTTTTAGTAGATATTTTGTATGTATTTTGTTAATCATTATCTACCTAATTCTAGATAATTCTATGGATATTAGTCTTAGTGGATGATGATGTCATTGATGATGTCATAGAAGAGTATCTTGCAAGCTTGGTTCTAATTATCTAAGTAAATGTTAATAACCTTGGTAAATACTAATGTGGTAAATATCCTTATTATTTACTAACCTTGGTTACTTGGTTTCCATTCTCATCAAATCACAATTCATTTCGAATACACTTCGTTATCCCAGTGGTTTTAAAATCATTTAATAATCCAAATTCCCATAGCATTTCCTTGACTTGATCATCCCTTGGTTTAATCTAAATTCACAATTCCTCAAGATATAAATCCTTTATAAATTCCATACTCCTCAATATCAAATAAAATAGGGACCTAATTGAAATAAAAAATCTTTAAAATCCATACTCAGGAATTCTTAAAATCCGTGTCCATTTCCAATCACTCATTTTCATAGTAGAACAATAATACGATCTCCCGTTATTCATTTTCCATTTTGAATATAGGGTACTTACACTCCATTTCCATAAATCCTCAAAAGTTACTATTCATTTAGACACTTTAGCATCCTAAAAGTTAGGGTTATTACAGTTTCCCTAAACCTTTCTAGTGAGCCAAGATCCATATTTCATCACTTTTAAGGTCAGCTTTGGCTTTTCTCCTTAAAATGATTATTTAGGTAGACAACATTTGTCAATTATATCACATATAACTATTGGATAGTTTGGTAGAACAACATTTGTTCACATAACAACATTTGCTCCCATTTATCAAATAAATCATACCAAACTCTATGCCTCTAAGTTCACAATCCTATTGTGGTAACTTAGTTAAGTCCAACCTAATGGTCTAACATTTAAGTATCACTAATTTACTCAATCGCGCCTTACCACGATAAACGAGGGTACTTCACTTTGGCGAACCCACCCTTCATCGATCTAGGTCTTGACGAGTGTTTCCCATTGGAAGGTATCTTAAACTTAATATTTATTCTTTAGGGATTTGTTAATTAAAACGACCATGATCCCATCATAAAGAGATTCCTAATTTTTCCTTGAATTAAATACTTCAAATCAATATTCTCAATGGTTTGATTTCCAGGTCGCTGGAGGAGTCACAACGGTCTCTCTTAAAACCCAACTTCCTTACAGGTATAACCCATTTTTGACAAAATCTCCCCATATCGAAATCATTGAAAATTCGTATTTTAATTTCGTGTTTAATAAACACAGAAATCTCATAATCGTTATGCTTAAGTTAAAATCTCAAGTCGTTACAGATTTTATCTTATTTAAGCAGGCATGGCATGGGTGATGTATCTAATACATGCATACATGATTAATCTAATTAAAGCATGCATCTTCTATACTACTCTACACATACATCCATACATATATGTATAAAGTGCGATAAAATTAAACGTGGTTGGTTATGGCCCTATCCTATGTGATCTTCATCAAGCTAATGATAAAGATCAAGGTCAATCTATGGTGGTAAAGTAAATACAAACTATTACACACGTTCTTCCTTGCGAATCATCTCATGATAATGCTTCATTAGATCACCTCCATTGGAAAGCCTTCTTGAGTCTTCAAATACATTACATAATTGAAAATAAAAACTAATCTAATGAACTTACAAGAGAACTCGAGTTACATTTGAGATAATGAAAGGCATATGATGTAGCCTATTTGTATTTCGAGGATACAACTCAACTTAAACAAGATTGTAATAGTAAATAGTATATAGACTGTCACAAGGAATCTCAGAATGTATTATCTATCAGAAGAAAAAGATCAAGGTCAATCTACAGACTTGGGAATTACTACATTGAAAGAAACTCAGTCAACTGATCAAGCCTCGGTGGAGTATTCGTTAAGAAGTGGATTCATTTAAAGTGACAGAGATTTCAAAGTGACAGAGACAGTACAGAAGATTAAAGAGAGAGAGGAGAAAACAAAAGGAACCAATTTTTAAAGTCAATATATGAAGAACAGTCATTGCGGTTAGTCACTCATGAACCAGACAGTACATCGAGTGTCAACATTTAACAGTGGTTGTTCATCATTAACTTCAGTGGTTCAAGCTATCAAGACTGGTATGTGAGAAAATCATTGTGCAAGCAACAGAAGTGCTAAATTAATTAACCACAAGGATTTTACTATCAAGTGAACTGGCTACGAGGAAAAAGAATTATCATAAAGAAATTCTAAGTGATATATTCTTAATGCTGAAACCCCGGTTTGAATTGTTGTATTTTGTGCTAAGCAAAAGGAGTCCGGTTTCACATCCTCAAGAGACCGCAACTTACACCTGGATGGGTTATGAGAAAATAGAATTATCATAAGAATATTGAAAGTGATATATTCTTAAAGCTGGAATCCCGGTTGGAATTGATGTATTTTTTGTTAAGCAAAAGGAGTCCGGTTCCAGACGCTCAGGAGACCGCAGCTTAGAGCTTAAGGATTTATTTATATTAATAAATATTTTATTTAATTAAAAAATTATATTTATAAATATCTAATAATATTAGATATTTATTTTTATAATTTCTGAATTAAATTAATTATTTATTAATTAAAGATTATAAGCTGTGCGGATTAAAAAGCATTTCTACGGGACATAATTCATTTAATTTTGAAAAAGGTGGCAAGTCATTTGATTTGTTTATAAACAGAGGCGTGAGTTATGGTTGAAAAGAAAAGTGGCCAGGTTTAGCCTTTAAGTCATGATAGTTCAAATTGTTAAGTCATGACAGTTCAAATTGTTAAGTCATGACAGTTCAAATTGTTAAGTCATGATAGTTCAAACTGTTAAGTCATGACAGTTCAAACAGTTAAGTCATGACAGTTCAAACTGTTAAGTCATGACAGTTCAAACTGTTAAGTCATGACAGTTCAAACTGTTAAGTCATGGTAGTTCAAACTGTTAAGTCATGATAGTTCAAACTGCAAAATCATGATAGTTTAAATTGTTAAGTCATGACAGACTAGTCATGTTAGTATACACGCTAGTCATGACAGTGTATCCTTAGTCATGACAGAAGAAGCTAAGTCATGATAGCATTGCTGATTACATTATCATGACTAACTAGTCATGATAAGTCAAGTGACAAAGCTGAATAAAAAGAGTCAGTAGCTTTTTTATTCCTTTTGTATATAAAGAGAAGCAGGCGGCTGGACTACAACATACATACAGACATACGCAAACAACACAGAAGAAAAAGAAGAGCTAAAAACATTTCATCTCTCTCATCTTTCAAGCAATTAAATTGCCATAAATTCTTGAGTTCTTTGTATCAAAAATTGTATCCATTGGAACTTAATTATTTGTGACTTGTGTACTACTAGCGAATTAAGTTTCCTAGTTTTTGAATTGATATCTTGATTTTTATTAACTAAATTAGAAAAGTTCATGTTGAATTTTCTAATTAGTTATTAATTTCTTGATAATCACTTGTACTGATTTTATAACACCCATCAAGTTAATATATTGTTATATTCAACTTGAAATTTGTGTTATTTAATTCCGCACAAATTTGTTTGAATTAAATTTTATTTAAAGGACAAATTTGGAGAAAATGATATAGATTGTATTCAACCCCCCCTTCTACAATCTTATCGGACCTAACAATTGGCATCAGAGCCTATTGATTGATATACAAATCAAGATCCTATTTTTATTCAATCAAAAATTTATCTCGAATTTTTAACTCTCTTAAAAATTCATCAATTCTTCAAAATCCATTGTTAAGATTCCCATATTTAATAAGGATAATTATGATATGTGGAAAAATAAAATGGAGTTGTTTCTTGATGTTACAAATTCCAAATATTTGGATGTTCTGAAAAATGGACCTAAAATTCCTATGGCTCATGAAGAACAAGTTGTTACTGATGGAGTTGTAACAATACCTGCTAAATCCTATCCAAAGGACCCTAAGAACTATACTCCTGATGAAAAGGAGGATGCTGGATTGGACAAAAATCTGAGACTCATTCTGATAGATTCCCTGGATGCTGTGATGTATAGTCATGTGATGAATTGTAAAACTGCTAAGCACATTTGGGAAACTATTGAGACTATTAATGAAGGGACTGATGAAGTCAGGGAAAACAGACTTCAAATTTTGACCTCTGAATATGAACACTTTAGAGCTGGCCCCAATGAAGGCGTTCAGGAAGTGTTTGAAAGGTATAACAAAATAATCAACAACTTGCAAGTTCATGGCAAGCAATATACTCAGAAGGAGATCAACATGAAATTTCTACTAACTATGCCTACTCACCTGGAGCATAGAATTACTGCCATCAGAGAATCCAGGGATTTAAATAAGATTGCTCTTGACAGGCTGTTTGGTGTTCTGAAAACGTATGAATTAGAACAAGTACAGCAGAAGGAGTTCTCTGGCAAAGGGAGAGTGGCAAGTTCTTCTACAGCTCTGGTAGTTGAGGTTCCTAAGGAAGTGGAAGATAAAATTGTTCAACCTAAAAGCTTCAACAAGGAACAAACTGAAGTTGAACATGGCCAAACACCAGCTACTCAGGATGGTGGAGAATTTTATTCACTAGAAGAGCTGGATCAACTAGAAGATGAATCTATGGCTATGATGATGAGACAATTCAGTAACTTCAGATTCAGGCGAAATCCAAAGTTCAGATTTAAGTCTAATAGCAGATTCCAAAAAGGAGGTTCTTCATCCTCTAGTAACAGGGGAGGATACAAAACTGGAACTGTTGACAGAAGCAAGATTCGTTGCTTTAACTGTAATGAGTTGGGACATTTTGCCACTGAGTGTCAGAAACCCAAACAAGTCCAGAAAAGAGATTATGTTCCAGAAAAGAAGAAGGCTGGAAAAGCTTATGTTGCTGCTGGTAAAAGTTGGGATGACACAGATAGCGAAGACGAAGAATATGGAAATTTCGCGCTTGTGGCAAATGCTGAGACATCCGACTATTACAGAACTCCGGTAATACTCACTGATGCTGAACTTATTCGTAGTTTACGTGATTCCTTGAGTAATGCACAAAAAGGATACGAGAGAATAAGTCTTGTAAACACTAAACTTGAAAATGAAGTGTTAGAGTTAAAAAAGGTGCCTGATAATAATGATCAACAAATAAAATAAATAGCTCGTCTTAACTATAAAGAAAAGGGTCTAGGAGAATACATGGTAAAACAAGTTGATAGGATTGCTGAACAAGACATCAGGATTAGAGAACTTGAAACACAGATTAGAGCTTGTTATAATTCTGTTAAAGTTTCCAAAGAGCACTTCAACAAACAAGCTAGAGAACAAACTGTAGGAATAGGGTTTGGTTACAAAGAAGCTGCTGGTTCTTTGGGCAACCATTCTGCTAATCCTATTCCTGCTAAAGAAAGAGGTATACCACACGTTCTCAAGAATGTTGAAAAACCTATGTTTAAAGAATCTGTTTCTAAACCACCAAACATGTATTCTATTGTGATTCAAGAAGAAATGAGAAATGAGGACAGTGCTAATGGCATAGTCATTGATAATGAAAAATCTGTTAGGGCACCTACAACCAAAAATGTTAAATCTAATAAGGTTGTTTCTATGAAACCAGTGAAGTTTGTTCCCAGTTCATCTAAAATTGAGTTAGGTGATAACAAGTTGGAGCAGAATGATAACATGTCTAACATGTATACCAAGCCTGTTATTGATACTTCTCATAAAGCATGTGGTGTTGTCAATTGTATGTCTTGTGCTTTTAATGTTATGTCTGCTTACTTTAATGGTAATCATGCATGTGATAATAAGACTACTCCTCGACAACATATGAACAGAAATAATAATGTTAGATCAAAGACTGCTAGTCCTTCTCATGTTAGGAGAGAGACATTTGTACTTAAGCCTAAACAAAGTTTTACTAAGGCTGTCTACAAGGTCAAATGTCCAGTCAATGAAAAAAATGTTATTGCTGCTAAACAAACATGGATACCCAAAATTAAACAAAAGATTGTCAAATCTGTTTATAGGGTAAAATGTTTGTTGACTGATGGTGTCAAGGTTAAAAATGTTGTTTTTCCTGACAAAGGTCAATTCTTTAAGTACTCTGGACCCAACCAAGCTTGGGTTCCGAAGAAAGTTTAATCCATTTGTCATTGCAGGGTGTTGAACAGGTTGAACGAGTAACCTGGATCTTGGACAGTGGATGTTCAAGGCATATGACTGGTGACAGAACCCTGCTGACAAATGTGGTGGAGAAGGCCGGCCCAGTAGTTACCTTTGGAGATAACAGCAAAGGTAGAACTGATGGATATGGCAGACTTGAAGCTGGAAATGTTATCATTGATGAAGTTTCTTTTGTGAAAGGACTTGAGCACAATTTGCTCAGTGTTAGTCAATTCTGTGACAAAGGATATGAAGTTTATTTCAACAAGAAGAATTGTCTAATTTCACACAAGAGAAATGAAAAGCCACAACTGACAGGAGTTAGAAAAGGCAATCTGTACGTAGCCAATATGAACTCAGGAAGCACTGCAGAAATTACTTGCTTCTACACTAAAGCATCTAATGACGAGAGTTGGCTATGGCACAAGAAACTTTCTCATCTAAATTTCAAGACAATGAATTCTCTAGTTAAAAGAGAATTGGTGAGAGGTTTGCCTTCAATGGAATTCACTCAAGAAGGACTGTGTGATGCATGTCAAAAAGGCAAGCTAAAAAGGGCAAGTCACAGGAGCACTGACACATCTTCAATAACTGAACCATTACAATTACTTCATATGGATTTGTTTGGTCCAGTTAATGTGATGTCTATGTCAAGGAAGAGATATGCTCTAGTGATCGTTGATGATTTTTCAAAATACACATGGGTCCTATTTTTGAATTCTAAAGATGAGACTCCACAACTGGTGATTGATCACATCAAATTAATTGAGCGAGATTCTACGTATCCAGTGAGAGCTATATGATCAGACAACGGAACTGAATTCAAGAATGCAGTTCTAAATGACTTCTGCACTGAGAAGGGTATAACCAGACAATACTCAGCTCCAAGAACTCCTCAGCAAAATGAAGTAGTGGAAAGAAAGAATAGAACCTTGATTGAAGCTGCACGTACTATGTTAAGTGAATCAAGGCTTCCATTGTACTTTTGGGCTGAAGCTGTCAACACTGCTTGCTATACTCAGAATCGAACTCTAATCAATAAAGACCATATGAAGACACCCTATGAAATTATGGCTGATAAGAAACCATCACTCAAATACTTTCATGTATTTGGGGCAAAATGCTTTGTGCTTAAAGAATGTGATGATCAAGGTGGTAAATTCGATACCAAAGCATTTGAAGCAATTTTTATTGGTTATTCAATGAGGGCATACTGGGTGTATGTGATTGATGAACAGAAGATGATGGAAAGTGTCAACGTAACATTTGATGACACTAAACTCCCTAGTATTCAAACTGAGGATCCATCTGAAAAGCTATCTTTCGATGACATGACAGATACAGATTCAGATGATGACAATTCACCTGAGATTTTTGCTGATGCTAATGACAACGATGATGATCAGAGTAATGGTGGTGAAAACAATAAGAATAATGAAGATACACCTAACACTCCTGAACAATCATCTAGTCAACCTGGCAACAACTCAGGGGGAGATAATGAAGGATCAACTAGTCATACACAACATCACAATGAAGAACAAGGCGAATCATCAAGATCTAATTTTCCCAGACAGATTGTTTGGAATAGAGCTCATCCTTTTGAGCTGATTATTGGTGATCCAGATGTTGGTGTCAAAACTAGAAGTGCTACTCAAAATCAATGTAACTATTCAGGGTTTCTGTCTGAAATGGAACCTAAGAAAACTGAGGAAGCTCTTTCTGATCCTGATTGGGTGATTGCTATGCAAGATGAACTCAATCAATTCAAACAACAAGAAGTATGGAAGCTGGTACCCAGACCCAAAGACAGGAAAATGGTTGACACAAGGTGGGTATTCAGAAATAAGCTAGATGAAGGTACAGTGACAAGAAATAAAGCAAGACTGGTAGCAAAGGGTTATTCACAAGCTGAAGGCATTGATTATGATGAAACCTACGCTCCAGTGGCAAGACTTGAGGCTATCAGAATATTCTTGGCATTCGCAGCATTCTCAAACTTTAATGTTTATCAAATGGATGTCAAGAGTGCCTCTCTGAATGGTAAGCTAGATGAAGAGGTATATGTAGAACAGCCCCCTGGCTTTGAAGATCCAGAATTCATGGACTATGTCTACTTTCTCTTCAAGGCTATTTATGGTCTTAAGCAAGCACCAAGGAAATGGTATGACACTCTCTCTGAATTTTTAATTGAAAATGGTTTTGTTAGAGGTGTCATAGACAAAACTCTCTTCACAAAGAAACATAAAAATGATACAATATTAGTTCAAATCTATGTGGATGATATAATATTCGGGTCTACTAATGATCTTCTTTGCAAGAAATTTGCTAAGTTAATGCAAGGTAAGTTTGAAATGAGCATGATGGGTGAGCTGAAGTTCTTTCTTGGATTGCAAGTAAGTCAAAGGACAGATGGGATATTTATCTGTCAATCCAAGTATGTCAAAGAGCTTCTCAAGAAATATCAAATGGAGGACTCATCTTCAGCAAGAACACCATCATCTACAGCTGTTAAATTTGGAGCGTGTGAAAATTCTACTAAGGTAGATATCACAAGCTACAGAGGTATGATAGGCTCATTACTTTACCTTACTGCAAGTAGACCAGATATTATGCATGCTACGTGCTTGTGTGCAAGGTTCCAAGCGGATCCTAGAGATGTTCATCTCATTGCTGTTAAACGAATCTTAAGATATCTTAAGGGTACGCCTAACTTAGGCATCTGGTACCCTAAAGATTCTGGTTTTAATCTTGTTGGATATACAGATTCAGATTATGCAGGAAGTGTTGTAGATAGGAAAAGCACCTCTGGGAGTTGTCAATTCCTAGGTGGCAGGTTGGTTTCCTGGTACAGCAAGAAGCAACAAACAGTTTCCAACTCAACAGCTGAAGCTGAATACATAGCTGCTGGAAGCTGTTGTGCTCAGATCTTGTGGATTAGGAATCAGCTACGGGACTATGGCTTTGTACTTGACAAAATTCCTATCTTGTGTGACAATACAAGTGCCATAGCAATCTCCAACAATCCTGTGCAGCATACGAGAACAAAGCACATCGATATCAGGTATCATTTTATTCGAGAGCATGTCATGAATGGTACCGTGGAGTTACATTTTGTACCCACGGAAGAACAAACAGCAGATATTTTTACTAAGTCTCTTGACGAATCCACATTCACCAGAATTGTTGGTGAATTGGGTATGTTAAATATTCCTAGTAATTAAACTAGTTAATATCTGAGGTTTGCTCTTTAATAATTTATAAGTGATTACTTTGTTAATATTTGTTATTAAAATCACTTGTATAATTATTTTATCAACTTATCTTCTTGCTTGTTAATTCTTAAATCATTGTCATTATCTTCTTAATATATTCCTACTTACTTCTTTTAATTTTAGAATATTTTAATTTTCTTTAAAAATATTTTTCTCAAATTTTACAAGTTGAAATTAGTGAGAAATCTATTTTTGTTGAAAATTACTTTTGAATATTTGTGTTGATTTAATAAGTCATATTTTCTTTTTAAATGGTTTTCTATAAGAAAGTTATTTTATTAAGAAAATATATAGATTTATTAATTTACTACAAATATTTATGTAAATAGTTAATAGTTTATTAAATGGTTTGTAGTGTTTGTCCTTTTGTTATTAATGTTTGATTTCGTAAAAAGGATAACCTATGGTATTTTTAGTATTTTCTTATTTTCTATTTAGCTATTTTTAAGTAGTTATATTTTTGTAAATTATTTTCTTTTGTTTTTAATATTCTGTAAATATTTTTTATATACAGTTATTTTTTAATTAAAAAAAAAAATTTAAAAAAAAAATTTCGTATTTTTCTTTTCTTTTTAGTTTTTATTTAATATTTTTTTATGTATATTATTTCTTATATTTGTATATTATTTTTCATGTGTATATAAATAGTTTGTATAGTTTTTCAGTTTAGTCACTTTACTTTCAAAACTTACAAACAGGTCCCTGTACTTGTTTCTTTTGTACTTATTCTGTTTAACACACACATATCGTGCTGTCTTAACTTCTAATCTTTGTTGTGTTGTTGTTATTAACAGAATTTCTTATTAAGGAACATTGTTGGTATCAAAATGGTATATGTCAATTCAATTGTTTAGGAATTAACGTTTGATTTTCAGGTTCTAACAATTGGAAGACAAGACCTAACAAGTGGTAACAGTTGGTATCTAACATACAGGATCTAAAACATGATAAAATAGTTTTGTTTGTAGTGGTTTAAACATTAACATTCATTAATTTGATTAATATTTATTGTTAATTGGATTTTTGTTTATGTTTTTGTTTAGTAAAACCGACTCAATCTCTTTATATTTCCTAACTCAAAATCTCTTTCTATAGTTGTGATTGCTTACATTGTAAATCTTTTGAAATCACAACTGTATATCATTCTATCTCTATATGCTCATATTCTGTGATGCAGGTTCATCTACATGGAATTTTGTTTTCTCACATGATTAGTCATAAGGTTGTAAACCCAACAACTTTTATCCCAGACTACAGTCAACCTCAAACACATTCTATCTTACACCCTAAAAGGAAGTTACCTATCAGACTAAAGGTCACCAGGGAGTAACTGCATCTGATGCAGCAAATAAGGATGTGTGGGATATTCAGTTGGAGAGTCACTACCTTATACACTAACCAAAATATTTCATATGCACAAAGTGAGAATGCACACACTAAGGATGAATTGATGGAAACCTATAATCCAACCATTTTACGGTTAGGATTATAAGTTAAAGGTTCTTTAATGAACTAAGTGTCTTGACAGACATTAGAAGGAAATCTTGATCTCAATGCTAAATTTCTAGATCATTGTTTACCTTCCCAGAATTCAAATCTGGAACCTTTAAAAGGGAAAATTAGCAACTTGTAGATTATGACTCAGATTCGTCTGACGAGTCTAACGAGGATTTGGGATTTGCGAACTCCCATTGCACCACCACTGACCTCTCTTGAAGGGGCTAGGGTGATTTTTCCTTGCAGGTACACTAATGGATGTTGGAGCTATGAGTGATACACCAGTGAGCAAGAGTGTAAACACAGAGAGATGTGAGACACTCAACACAAATGAGTGGAGAGAAGAGTGAAACACTTGTGAGGTACACTAAACACTATCACACACTCACAGTGAGGAAGAAAATGAAACTTCCTTTCTAACAAAGAACTCTATAATTGGTACAAATACTTTGTCAACTAGTTGATTGGAGGATTCCTCAACTAAGGGGGAGAAGTAAGGGGTACAAGAAAAAGGAGAGCAAGTTAGAAAGGGGGAGCATTTACAGACTGTGCTTAGGAGGAGAAGCAAGTCAAGTTACTAAGGGGGAGACTTAGATGGAGAAGTAAGGGAAGATTCGGTTGAGAAGAAAGGGGAGATTCAGTTGAGAAGAAAGGGGAGATATAAGGAGAAGCTTACATCACAATACTATTCTATTAGTCTTTCAATGTACTATGTATAAAGGCTAAGTGGAGGAGTAGTAGATTTCCCAGAAGTTATAGAAATGGTATTGATTCACCATTGTCTATATAGTAGGAGCAGCTGTTTTTCTTAAGTGAGAAAAGCTGTGTTAGAGAAGAGAAGTGATTGTAAATCAAGAACTGCTGATAATCACTAATGTAAGATGTGAAGGATTATCAGGCAGAGATATGAAGAATCAGAAATGAAGATGAGTTATCTATTGAAGATCAGTTCAGTGCTAGAGGAACAATCATCTATCATTTCATCAACTGAGGATTCTGGAATTGTTAAATTTAAACCAGAGAAATTTTTTTTTATGTACTATTTGCTAAGCTCCTAAATGCTTAATCTTTTTCTTGTTTAAGTGAGTTAGTTGAGTTATCCTCTAGGTATTTGCTTGTTATTGTCTAACAAACAAATAGGGGGAGATTGAAAGGCATATGATGTAGCCTATTTGTATTTCGAGGATACAACTCAACTTAAACAAGATTGTAATAGTAAATAGTATATAGACTGTCACAAGGAATCTCAGAATGTATTATCTATCAGAAGAAAAAGATCAAGGTCAATCTACAGACTTGGGAATTACTACATTGAAAGAAGCTCAGTCAACTGATCAAGCCTCGGTGGAGTATTCGTTAAGAAGTGGATTCATTTAAAGTGACAGAGATTTCAAAGTGACAGAGACAGTACAGAAGATTAAAGAGAGAGAGGAGAAAACAAAAGGAAGCAGTTTTTAAAGTCAATATATGAAGAACAGTCATTGCGGTTAGTCACTCATGAACCAGACAGTACATCGAGTGTCAACATTTAACAGTGGTTGTTCATCATTAACTTCAGTGGTTCAAGCTATCAAGACTGGTATGTGAGAAAATCATTGTGCAAGCAACAGAAGTGCTAAATTAATTAACCACAAAGATTTTACTATCAAGTGAACTGGCTACGAGGAAAAAGAATTATCATAAAGAAATTCTAAGTGATATATTCTTAATGCTGAAACCCCGGTTTGAATTGTTGTATTTTGTGCTAAGCAAAAGGAGTCCGGTTTCACATCCTCAAGAGACCGCAACTTACACCTGGATGGGTTATGAGAAAATAGAATTATCACAAGAATATTGAAAGTGATATATTCTTAAAGCTGGAATCCCGGTTGGAATTGATGTATTTTTTGTTAAGCAAAAGGAGTCCGGTTCCAGACGCTCAGGAGACCCCAGCTTAGAGCTTAAGGATTTATTTATATTAATAAATATTTTATTTAATTAAAAAATTATATTTATAAATATCTAATAATATTAGATATTTTTTTTTATAATTTCTGAATTAAATTAATTATTTATTAATTAAAGATTATAAGCTGTGCGGATTAAAAAGCATTTCTACGGGACATAATTCATTTAATTTTGAAAAAGGTGGCAAGTCATTTGATTTGTTTATAAACAGAGGCGTGAGTTATGGTTGAAAAGAAAAGTGGCCAGGTTTAGTCTTTAAGTCATGATAGTTCAAATTGTTAAGTCATGACAGTTCAAATTGTTAAGTCATGACAGTTCAAATTGTTAAGTCATGATAGTTCAAACTGTTAAGTCATGACAGTTCAAACAGTTAAGTCATGACAGTTCAAACTGTTAAGTCATGACAGTTCAAACTGTTAAGTCATGGTAGTTCAAACTGTTAAGTCATGACAGTTCAAACTGCTAAGTCATGATAGTTTAAATTGTTAAGTCATGACAGACTAGTCATGTTAGTATACACGCTAGTCATGACAGTGTATCCTTAGTCATGACAGAAGAAGCTAAGTCATGATAGCATTGCTGATTACATTATCATGACTAACTAGTCATGATAAGTCAAGTGACAAAGCTGAATAAAAAGAGTCAGTAGCTTTTTTATTCCTTTTGTATATAAAGAGAAGCAGGCGGCTGGACTACAACATACATATAGACACACGCAAACAACACAGAAGAAAAAGAAGAGCTAAAAACATTTCATCTCTCTCATCTTTCAAGCAATTAAATTGCCATAAATTCTTGAGTTCTTTGTATCAAAAATTGTATCCATTGGAACTTAATTATTTGTGACTTGTGTACTACTAGCGAATTAAGTTTCCTAGTTTTTGAATTGATATCTTGATTTTTATTAACTAAATTAGAAAAGTTCATGTTGAATTTTCTAATTAGTTATTAATTTCTTGATAATCACTTGTACTGATTTTGTAACACCCATCAAGTTAATATATTGTTATATTCAACTTGAAATTTGTGTTATTTAATTCCGCACAAATTTGTTTGAATTAAATTTTATTTAAAGGACAAATTTGGAGAAAATGATATAGATTGTATTCAACCCCCCCTTCTACAATCTTATCGGACCTAACAGATAATTATGATTACAAGGATTAACGACATGCAAGTCGTATTTAAAACCAAACCAGCATGAAATAGAAAACCTCTATCCTATAGGTCAATAGGCCATAACCATCCACCATGCTCATATAAACAATTAAGAACATGTAAATAAAACTTTGCGGGGGTCCGGGGGTGACAGCCCCTGGGCGGGGTACGGGGCGGCAGATCATATCTTTTAGTCTCTGCCGCCACTGCATCATATACAGTTCCAGAAGTATGTATCATATATATTCTGTCAATACAGAAACATGCTGTCGATGACAGCACCGCTAAACCTGTTGTCAACGCTCAAACATACTGTCAATGACAGTATCCCCAAACTTGTTGTCAACGCACAAACATGCTGTCAATGACAGCAACTTTAGTAACAACAACAGATCATATACAGTTTTGAAATCGTATAGAACTGTTCTTTACGATTCTTGACTATGTATCATATCTGAACATATTATCATATAATCAACAAACCATCATACAATAATAGCATAACAGAATCATATATGAACGATATAACATATTATAATCGACATATAACATAACTGTATCAAGGCAGATTCATAAAACATGCATACATGCATCGAATACAGTAAACACGTAACCAAATCAGCCCCTTATACACGTAGCTCTGATACCATTGTTGGGTTCCGAGGCACAAACGCAACGGATATCAAGCGTAAAACATTAAAAATATCGAAACCCAAACCTAGGATCTGTGTACAAGTATGGCAGATTATGGAGAAAAGAATCATTACCTTAAGAAGCTTTACGTATGGATGACAGATGGAGGTCCAAAGCAATCACCACGCAGCCCTCGTTCAAGATCTACGTCGCCAAAGTAGTCCACACGAACGCCCGATTGTCTCTACAATCACCGGAGTCGGTACTAACCGATAACTGCCATCGATCTCTCTCTCTCTCTAGCCTCTCTTGATGTAGAGCTGCTAGGGTTTATGCAAAAACGATTTATGCAAAAGTTAACCCTATAACAATACATCCTTATGTATTTATAGGGAGAGAGATTGGGCTAAAACCATAAAACGAATTGGGCTTCCTTAAACCTAATCCTATTCTGGTTTTATCATTAAATTCGAATATTAGATAATTAATCAAGACTAGCTTAATTAATTAAATAATCAATTCCGAATTTAATAGTTATTTAATTTAAATTCGTAATTTAAATTAAAACTCCTTTTAAACGTTCTTATTGTGTAACCCTTTAGGTTATTATTACGTTGGCAATAATTTTAATATCCAATAATAAAATTATAAACAAAGAGCGGCATCTAGTAATACATCATTGCTACCCAAGTAATAATAATAATTGGTGATCTGATAAGTGGATTTATATCCACTTGGAGCATTCTAAATCGGCTTAAATTGATTGTCTTGGACTCAAGTTTCTGGTAGTTTTGATGTGTTTTGCTTAGTTGTGCAGATTTGCGAGAAGGTTGACTAAGGTGGATGCTTCTATTATTTTTTGGGAATTAATTGATTAAAATTCGGATTTTTAAGAAGGGTTGCGCAGTCTACACTGTTTGGGCCATATCTTGAGTTCTATAAGTCTGTTTTCAGCCCGTAAGCAGTCCACGCGAAGATAACGAGATTCTCTATCATTCTAAGGTGGTCCAGAGGTCCAATTACGTTTGGAACGTTCCAGAAAAACTGAAGAAAAGTCAGCCACGAATTTTCCTTAAAAACAGAATCAGTTTAGGAAACGTCTTTTGCAGAAATTCTGTTTTAACTCTATTTTGGGTATTTTCTTGCTGGGCAAGACTTTTAGAGCCTATTTAAACACATCCTACCATTGTAATAGAGATATACATATTATCATAGTTTTATTATTGTAACCAGCTTAGATCTGCAAGAGGGAAAAGGAGAGAAGGATTCAACGCTCGTGACAAGCAACGGATCTAGATCTACTTCATCTTTTGTTATAGATTTGTTTTCTCAAACCCTTGTTTATTAATATAATTATTTCTTTTATTCATATCTTGTTATTTACCATGTTTTCATCAAATCCCATGGTGACGAAAGGTTTAATTATGAACTAATCGTTGTCATGGGATCCTAGTGGATTTATCTATGTAGCTTAGTAGTTTGCATGCCTTAAAGATTTATGTGTGGTGAATTCTTGATATCCTCGTATGGTTAATCTTAATGCTTTTGGATGCGTAGCTAACATCTAAATTGAATTGTTAATCTCTTGTGAAGCGAGAGTGGATCTTGAGATTTAGAACTTGCCATGCTAGCATAGGATAGGTTGGTGTTTTGACATCATGATTTGTGGCATCAATAGAGATATTATGCTACCCTATGTGATCTAAGTGGATAACTTGTGCTTCAACCTTTATGTTTTCAAATTCTATAGAGATATAGGGTCTAAACATAATAGGTGCCTATTCATCTTCTATCTCTTTTGTGGATGTATGTGTAGATTGGTACTAGTATACCGAGAGGTAACTTTTACTCTTTTCGTGTTATCCGATCAGATATCAAAACCATCGCATGTTTTAATTAAAGGCTGCAACTCTAAGTGAAGTAGATGATGAAACTAGGATTCCATGTTTATTCTCATATAAGTAATTCGATTTTAATTCTTGTTAATTGTTTAATTCTTAGTTTTATAATTTGCACTTAGTTAATGAAGGTAATCAAAACCATATTTGTTATTTTTCTTAGTAGTGAATTAAAACCATACATTGTTGCATAGGCATATTTACTGAATTATACACCATTCTAGATCTCTGTGGGAACGAATTTGATTGAATCATATATTACTTGTGACTACGTGCGCTTGCGTAATTTTAGCATAACATGATCCAATTAAACCTTTTGTGACTAATGTTTCCGTGTAATATAATCCCTTTAACCAAATATTATAGATTAAACTCGAGGCATGTGTATTGTCATCCTCTTCATAATTTAATCCGGGTTTATTTGATCAATGAGTAGACTATTAAAACAAATCATTATTTGAGCATGGCCATGCATTTCATAGTCTCACTCAATCAAGAGGCCAATAATATCTCTCCTATCAAATAGGAGGGTTAAATCCTTTATCTATCATTCATATCTCTCATACGACTCATAATATACCCGATGTCCACTTTTATCATCACCCGGTCAAAGGTAACTTTTAATGTAGTCAAAGTATATTAATCCTCGTAAAGAAATATAATGATGTCAAGTCAAAGGACCATTACACCATTATCACTGTGAGTCTTTCTTATGACTTAAACATGAAGAATCTCACTACGGGTTTATCCAGTGCCATGTAGAATATTACATGCACCTATGTTCTTGACTTTAGTATCACTATACTTATGACCAATGAGATGAGGTCATCGGTCAACAAACATACTAATCTTTATGCATTATAATTGTCCCATATTTATAATGCTCGATTAAGGATATTATATAAATACTATTCATATAATCTCATTTCTAAGTCACATACTTAAAGATATAGAATGCGTGTTACATATTCCAAGGACATTTATTATTATAATATTTATATCGCAGTAAATTAAGACATAATAAATCATGTGGAATAATCAATAGAAAATAAATATTCAATGAACAAAAATAGTCATTCTAGAAGCACAACTACATTGTCTCTAGGGCACTAACACTATCAGTACCTTGCTACTCTGGGTTCCCCTCTTGGTCCGGAGGCCCAGATAGATCTGATCTTGCAATATTTGAACAACAGCTATGCTTAGTTTGTAATGAATTACAATATGAATGAGATAGACAAAACACCGACCGAATTGTTGGCTATGTTGAAAACTGCTGAGACCAACATTCTGAAGGCATCCCCTGTAAGAACCCTGATTTTTGTACTATTGTAAGAGACTTGAATGAATAGTAACTCTATTGTGTAAAGAAGGTGATTTCCACCACCACTTATGAATGATGGATAAATAAATATTTGAAGTTATATTATGTTTCCTTAAGGAAAATGAATGTATGTAAATATCGACGGAATTCGCAAAATCCTATTTTGTTAATCGCGTACATTTTTCCGAGATATCGATAAACACGAATACTACGACAAGGCTAAGGATTTATAAATTAGAAAACCTCAAGGAACCAAACATACTTGAATAAGGAGATTGGATTTTGAAGGAATATTTAGAAGAAAAACCCCACCAAAAATCTTTTAAGGATTAATCATGAATTACATGGAAATTGGAAATAATTATTGGACATGCAAAGGTGACAAGTATACATGAAAGACCATGCAACCATGAAAATTCCATGCAAATGACCAAGTCAAGGCAATGAACTAAGTAGTTAGTAAAATAGTTAGTAGGTAACCAAGTTAGTAACCATTAGTTAGCTTTTAGGAAACATGGTTCCATGTTTTAGGGATTGCCATAGAAATTCAAGATGCTTGGCTAACTTGTGTCCACAAGAATGATTATTAGATGATGTGAAATTGGATGCACCACATCATTTTACAAACTACCACAAAAACAAACCAAGCAATTATCTCCCCCCCCCCCCCTTGTAAGCATACATTCGGCACCTTCAAGTAGAACAAGGAGTAGAAAATATTTTTCCCCACTTCCACTACTCCTAAAATCTTCAAATTTTAACCATAGCCTCTCTTTGATATTACAAAGGTATGGTATTAATTTCATGATTTTATCTCAAGCCTAGCATAGTTAGAAAATTTCTCAAAGTTCTAGGTGAATAGTAACTTTTATGTGTTCATGTTTTAGATCTTAAAGATTAAGCTCTGTTTAGGCCAACCAAGGTGTTCTTGAGGTTTAGCAAGCTTTATTAAGGTTCTTAAAGCTTCAAGGAAGGTATAATATCTCACCCTTTTTAGCCATGGCAAGATTATGGATTAATATTTTAAGATCTTTAAGTATTAGTGTGAAATTTGTTGGTTTTAAGTTTTGGTGATAAAAACCTTGAGTAGTGATATTTCTTTAAATATTATGGATTAATATTTTGAGATCTTTGAGTATTAGTCTCGTATTTCTTTAAATATTACTCCCTCCGTCTCAATGGGATGTTAACGTTTGCTTTTTGCACGGAAACCAAGATAGTGGGTGTAATATTGTTAAAATAAATGAAGTAGTGGGTGTAATAGTAATTTTATAGTTAAAATAAGTTAAGTAGTGGATGTAATAGTGTAAAGTATTGTTAAAATAAGTGAAGTAGTGGGTGTAATAGTGTTTAAACTTACTATTTTAGGAAATGTTAACAATCTACTGGGACATCCCAAAATAGAAAGTGTTAAGAATCAAAAGGGACGGAGGGAGTATTGTTTAGTGGTTTCGTTAAGTTACTAACGGATGTACCTTGGACATTTATAGATTACCGCCCTACACCGCGAGATTTACCACCCCTACCACACCAAGGCAAGTTTAATTTTCAAAAACTTAAATATATATGATTTTACACTGTTGTGTTTATGGACGTTATGCATAGTACATTCTGTATATGATTACGAACCCTATGTTGAGATTGATATATTCATAAGTGTATACCCATACTTGTACCTTTCAACTAAAAGTGTTTTCTTCGGACAACGACTCTAGCAATAGAGGTCGTATCGGTCCAAGTATGTTATTGACCGGGGAGCGGTGTATTATTTTATCATGATTAAATTACGAAAAAACCCGAAGGGTCACTCGGGAAGTTTTGCGCACGTTTAAATATTTATTAATTATATTTTATTAAAAATACTCAAAAATTTTATTTTTGAGATTAAAGGATTATTTTAATCGATTAATAATTTTTTAATAATTTATTATTAAATTCTCGGAATATTATTTTCGTAAAGAAAGATTCGCTCAAAATACTTCAAGGATTTTCAAACTCGGATTTCCTCGAACTCAAAATGTTTTCGAAAACCCCCGGTCAGGTTTACTCACTCGATTGTTTTTTAAATAAATATCGGTCGACTGATGTCGGACCTCAACTACTTGATTTTTCAATCAAAACAAGTTTTGAAAGAAAAAGAAAAAGGGACTCTAGCGGTGCAGGATCGTTGACGAACGATCCCGAGTTTAGTGTAAGAGGTCGTTAGCCAGGCGATCCATCATTTATTCCGGCCCAGGTGTTGCCGAAGGATGATTACGGATGGAGTTTTCATTAGGGGTAATTGCGGATGGAGCTTTTACCTAAGGATAATCACGGATGGAGTTTTTATCCTTCTACCGGTAGAGAAGACCCGCGGATTATTGGACTTGGATGTTGTGACTGATCATCGTCAATCCTTGTCGGGTTTTATGTTTTCTTTAAGTCCCATCCCTCCACTTTGGAGAAATACTTAAACACTGCTTCTTAGGCCTAAGTGCCAAGTTGCCGATAGTGTTATTTGCTACTATAAAAGATGATGATGATTTCATGCAGTATCTAGAACTGCAAGATTTTCTAATAATATTGGCACATGTTTAGTGCACTTGTGAAATTATTCAAAAGACGAACTATGGTTCAACGATTTCAAAACTATTGAGATTAATATTGAACATCACAGTTGAACCACTATTACTTATATTATTTTAACTGTATATCTAGAACTTGTTGAGCTATAGTTGCTCACACTTGCTTGTTTTCGAACTTATAAACACAACAGCTAAGAGAGACGTCAAGAACCCGACAGACCGTCAGAAAGCAAGTGACCAGTGCCCAGGCAGCAGCTGTGATCCTTCCGGTAGGCACCATTAGCCGGATTGGCTGGAAACTTTTGTTAGTACGCTTTATCTATAAGTATGACCTGTGTAAGGCTGTGTACCGTAACAAACATTCAAGCAGCTATCGTAGCTTCAAGTAGAAGTTATTGGTAGTAGCGTAAACAATTATTAATCCAGTCTGTAATAACTCTAAAACCTTTACTTTTATTTAAGCATGTTATGTAACGTTTCTGAGACTCTAACCTGTGTGTGTGTGAGTGTGTGTGTGTGAGTATTATTGTGGGGTCAATACTGTGTTATATTGATTATGAGCAAGAACATGTGTGCTATCAATGGAAAATGGACCGTGAGCACCTAGATCTCCGACCCTAGACCTGGGGCGTCATAGAAATGGTATCAGAGCGTAGGTTACAGTTCTCAGAAACGTTGGTAGTAAAAGAGTAACCCTATTATTAATAATATCACTAATAATAACCCTTAATAATAATACCTAGAGCTCTCATCGAGTTCGTAGTCGGGTTATCGGACATATCCTTGACTTTAAGGCCATTTCATCCGAGGATGACTCTGAGAGTGATACTAATTCTGATGAGAGTGATACTGATTCTGAGGAGAGTGAGACTGATTCTGATGAGAGTGAGCCTGACCCCGGCCCTGCTATTGACCCTGTTGTACCCCCTCCACCACCTGACCTACCCCTGGTATCGGGCACTGAGCATGCCTATGTTGTGCAGTTTATGACCCGAGACCTACTTTCTGCCGAGGCTAGACTTAATGAGGCGAGGCGAGCACTTGTGGAGGAGCGTGAGGCGCGACTGAGGATTCAGGCTAGGATGAGGACTGCTGCTGTTAGGAGGACTGGAGCCCAGCTTGCTGAGATCGAGAGGGAGGATTCAGGCTAGGATGAGGACTGCTGCTGTTAGGAGGACTGGAGCCCAGCTTGCTGAGATCGAGAGGAGTACCCGTGCGAGGATTATTGGTCTGGGAGTCTGCGAGCACGGAGTGGTCCAGGCCAGGGATGCTAGGCGTGTTGTGCATCGTGCATTTTCCCGGGTGAGGGCTTTGCTCCGTCGCCGAGCGGCACCCTGATGTGTGATAGGTAGCTCAGTCCTCTAGGTTCAGATGACATTAGTGTTCGATTTTGCAGGATAGTTGAC
Organism: Kitagawia praeruptora; assembly: GCA_037693485.1. NCBI lineage: Eukaryota > Viridiplantae > Streptophyta > Magnoliopsida > Apiales > Apiaceae > Kitagawia > Kitagawia praeruptora. Next base: position 84,615,828 of record CM075353.1, on the reverse strand, counting down.
TTATGCAGTGGCTTCCTTTTTGACCAGTGGATGAGTAGACTGACCTACATGTCGGTATATCTGACTTCGGATAGTATGTACTGATGTAGCCTTACTTTTGCGTAGCTATGACTATTCAGATTATGTACTTGTTATTGCCCTACTTTTGCTAGCCTTGGGCATTCAGAACTATGTGATGACACTTGTATTGTATATATTCAGTTTTAGTTTCCTTAAGATCCGTTTCAACCGCTTTACTTTCCGGATACCATGATTTACTGTCTTGATATATGTTAGGTCGAATACACAATATATAATCAAGTATTGTATGAATAAGTAACAAGAACACACGTTTTAATACTTAAAACTGTTTGGAATTAATAATTCCTCTCTCAGTGATGTAAAATATCACAGAGAGCTGCTTAGGTTACAATGAATGATTTTCTCTTTGTTCGATACCCTTCTAGGGTTAACCTAGCTGTATTTATAAGATATATAGCTACGTACAATCGTTAATTGATTCTCCTAAAATTAAGCTATACAATTGATATCAATTACGATTGCTACACGTCTTCTAAGTCAACTCAATCTCTTTGACAGCTATCCAATCTTCAAAGATATTGCTTCCATATTAATCTTGAATTAATCTTCAAACTCTGTTGACTTGTAGACGCTTCTAGTAGACAGACTTTAGCAAACTCTGTTGCTCTCCTAGCCAACAGTGTTTGCGCTTCCTTGTGTTCAGCTAGCAGTGTTTACGCTTTCTTCTGTCAACGTTTGCGCTTCCAGCTATCAGCGTATACTCAAACTCTGCTACGACTACTTTCAATAACAAGTTAAACTCTTTTTACCTGTAACACTTAAACACTGACATTAAATCACATCAATTATATCTAACAATCTCCCCCAACTTGTTCATTAGAAAAATGTACAAGTTCACAGTAATTGATGATGTCAAAACAATCAAATAAAAACACAGTGTTTAACATATAACCAGAGTTTAATCTTGACTTAACAAAAACTACAGAAAATTCAAATCACTTACAAATTCTGTCTACCTAACCTCCTCAAGATCTAAAGTTGTTCTGAGACAATCTATCAATAATTTCTCTCAGCATTTTCAAGTTCTCTCTGCATAGCTTCCTTGATTTCTCTCAACTCTGGATCATTCTCATCAGTTTGATAGATAGCAGCTCTTAGATCATAGATTTTATTTCTCCTCATCTCATTACCCAATCTAATGAACTTGGCTTCCTCTAATTGAGAATTAAAATCAAGAATGTAATCCCCAGATCAGTCTTTAATTTAGCAGTTCCTTTCTTCATTTCCACAAGATTTCCATTCCAATCTCTGTATTTAGGAACATACTCTTCAGTAGTCTTCGATCCTGTAATGAATTTGGCTCTCATCATGTGTTCTCTTATGGATTTAGCAATAAGCTCTGTTCATCGATTTGTGACTCTGAATATATGCAGAACATACTGAAGTTCTTCAAACAACTTTAGCTTGATTGCTTCTTCATTCACCCTATACACTGTTCCATCTGTCATAAAGTATAACAGAAAGTGAATATCTAAGCTTCTTTGGTGAACTACTTGAACTGATTCCAACTTGTCCAGATTTTCTTGAGTAATACCAGAACCAAGAGAGACAAGTGTAGAGGGATCTCTTGGACTGTTACTAACTCTCAAATCTCTTCTTGAACCTAAGCCAGAAGTATTCCTGCCTGGTGGCTTTCCTGAACAAGCAACATTATGTTGATAACCACCAGTCACTCCTGTTTGTGCTTGAACTGGAATCTTTGGCCTAGAAAACCCAGGTAAAGGTTTGCTTTGAACCTGTACAACTTGTGTGGCAACAGAAGTTGTAACTGTCATTTTGCCTTTGCTCTCTTCACCCATCACTCCTTTTAGCTTTAACTTGGCATCAAGAGAAGACTTTCTTATCAACTTTCCTTCTTCTTCTTCTTCTTGAATACCAGATAAGTTCTCTTTGATTTCAATCCCTTTCATTGCAGGCTTTGAAGCTTTGATAGTCTTCTTTCCTTTCTTGGATTTCAGTGCCTTTAAATGTTCTTTTTGTAACAACTGTTCTTCAGCTTGTATGTCTTCAAGTGTAGCCTCAGCATTCTCCTCACGAAAGATCTTAGCAGCCAACTCTTCATCTGTTTGTGGATTGTCAGTGAATGACAAATCCTTTTTCCTTGAAGGAGAAGTACTCTGAAGATTTGAATCTGCCACCAAATTTTGCTTTGACCTTGTAGACCCTCTATGTCCATGTCTCGGATTTGCACTTCTTAATCCCTTATCAGCATTAGCATCTTCTTCATCCAGATGATCCTTCTTCGACAGAGTTTGAGTTTGCTTACACTTAGTTTTAGCAATTCTCTCCCCCTTTTTGACATCATCACCATCTGGAATCAGAATAAAAGTGATCAACTCATGAGAGTTTGCAATGGAATCAACCTTCTCAGTCAGCAAAAGCTGATTCTTTTTAACTTTGCTCAATCTGTCATTTAGATTCTCTTGAGATTTGGAAAATTGTTGAAAAAGCTTAGCATTAGCTATTTGAGATTTCTCTTCATGAGTAGCAACCTCTGTTCGAAGATCAACAATCGCCTTCTGATTATCATCAAATCTGTGATTCAAGGATTTGATCTGAATCACTGTTCCTTGGAGACAAGTGAAAATATCAGGATTTGAAATCTTAGAAGAATTTGCCTTGAGAAAGGTAGCTGCTCTGCCAGGAGGAAAGATACAATCTAACTTGTACCAGTCTGCAGTTTGCTTGGTCAAATGATTTTCATCAATTTCTCGAACAGAAGGGCCAACAAAGTCTGGTTTCTCCCCTGTTTTCTGACCATCAGATTGAAATTTATCATTATCAGCTCCTGTATTCATTTCTTCAAAAGACTCACTGTCTGACTCATCAATAGTTTCAACTGAGGCATTGTCTTCATTGAAGTCAGCAGATGTTTCTTGAGCAACTTGTTTGCCTTTATCATCTTGAGCAATTGTTTCTTGTGCATGCTCTGAAGAAACAGCTTTTTCTGGTTGATCAATTTCCTCACCATGCTCAGACACTTGATGTGCATCAGAGAATAACTCAGTGTGTGATGCAACCTCTGTGTCTTCTAGCACAACAGTAGGTTCATCTGCAACACCAGTTTCAACAGAATTTGTAGTAGCCATGGGTGTTGGAGTAGATGCTTCATTGTCAAAAGAAAATGGAGTGGGAGTTTCATCAAACTCTTCCATTGTAGGCAATGCATCTCTATCATCATTATCAGTCTGAATCTTAGCAAGTTCTGGTTGAGCAATCTTGAAACCTGATTCTTCTACAGTAGGTTCAATGATAACCTCTGTCTCACCAGTAGGAATTTCCTTAGAAATATTCTCTTGAGCTTCAACAACTTGCTCATTATCAGAGTCTTGAAGAATCAGCCTCCTCCTCTTTGCTTGAGGCACTTCAATTTCTTCTTCACTAGAACTGTCCTCAACTAGTGGTGATGAAGGCCTATTTGCCCTTTTAATGATTCTTCTAGAATAAACAGCTCCAGTTGATGTCTGTTTAGCCTTTGAATGTTTTGTGTTGAGGGCAATGTGTATTTTTCTTTTTGGTTTGGATTGTGGTTGATTGGTAGGGACTGGCTCAGTGTTTGTTGGCTCAGGGTTTATTGGTTCAGGTTGTGTGTGTGTTGATGTAGTAGGTACAGTGTTTGTTGGTGTTGGCTCAGGTGATGGTACAGGATGAGAGTGTATGGTTTCAGTGTGGTCAGTGGCTAAAGGTTCAGGCATATTTTGTGTTTCTGGTTGTTGTGGCTGTTGTGGTTCTTGTGATGGTGATTGGGAATCTTGGGGTTGATTTAAAAAGTTTTGCAAGGCAAGTGGCAAAACAAGTGCAGGTAAATCTTTACCAACATCATTGTCAGTCATATCAGAAAATATTCTCTTAGTGACTCGAAAAGGTTGAATCACATCAGCTGCTTCTATTTCTAAACCAGGTACACAAGCATTGAACAAAAGTTGACAAAATCTAGCAAAATAGACTGTACTAGACTCTGACAATTTATCGCCTAAATTCATTAACACATATCTACCATAATCAAAATTACTGCCATGGAGTAGAGAGTACCCAATTTGCAGACTATCCATTGGAATGGCATCCCAGTTGGTGACTTTCTTCTGGAATGTCCTGGTGATACAGTCGAAGAAAAAATTCCATTCCTTTCTAAGATTCGGCCTTCTCACACTACCAAGCTTTGCCAAAGAATCCATGTAACCAATTTCTGTTAACATATCCCTCATATTCTGTTCAGAAACAATAGCATAAGAGTTGTGAGCATCGAACCCCATGGTTTCTCTAACAGTTTGTGGAGTAATCAAAAACTCTTCCTCATCATATGTAAAGATTATAGATGGAGTCCCATTCTCTCCTCCAGCCACATACTTAGAGTTCTGCCAGAAGGTGGCAATTTGAGATGCAGAGAGAATAGCAGGTTCAATCAACGCTTGTCCAATCTCAGAGTCACGAAGAAAATTTTGCATAAGGTGAAACGCTTCAGGAGCACGGTCTGTCTCAAGTAAAGCTGCATAATTGTTAGGAACAAAACGAAGACCAAGGGTGGTAAAAGGTTTAGTCGCCATTAGTGCAAGAAATAAGCAAGAAATGACAGTGAAAGTGATATGTGAGAAAGGTGTTTGTAAGAATGTCGAAGTGAAAAACAAAGGAGATCTGTGTTTTGGTAAAGTGAATATGAGTGAATGTGAAGAGAGAGTAACAAAAAGTGATTAGAGTAGAATTAAAAATTACAACTCAATCGTTTTTGCATTGAAAACATGCAACCGTTCCTAGATTAATGTGAAGTGAGACACAATAATAGATGAGTGGGGCAGGTGTCAATCATCCAGCGGTTCACTTAATGATACTTTGTAAAATACCAATTATTACCGCTATCGTTCCTGTAACCAAGACACATTAACACATTTACAATAATTAACAGTTGTCAAACACTCCATTTACTCCTAAATTTTCAAAATCATCTCAATGAAAATTTACCTTAGAGTACTGAACACAATCCAACAACGTTTGTCAATTTTCCAACTTTATCACCGAAACCCTTTCAAAAATTGCACAGTTGTGAATATATGTGTGTGAGTAGCAGAGGTTACCAAATCAATTTTTATAGCATCTAATATTTCATAAAATCCATAAAACAAATCAATAAACACTGAATGCACAAACCATCATAATAAATACTGATTATATGATGAATGCTAAATTCTGTAGGTACTTAAATACAAAAATCTGAATACTTCTATTCCCTTTGATGTTCATGATTATCCAAGTAAGCACACAGTCTTTATAGACAAAAAGATCAAGAGATAGATATCAAAGTATCATTCAATGAGTAACATGTCAAGGATTTCCTCACAAACTCGCAAAGCACACAAGTGTTTAGGTGAAGTGTTTACTCTCAAATTCAATCAGTAAAAGCAAATACTTCCATAGGCTTGAATTTCCACCAAATATACACTACTTTGATTACATATATGCACAAATCAAAAGGACTTTATTCAGGGTTGTAATGTAGTAAGATCAAACAGGTGAGAAAAGATGTATAATATGATGAAATTTCGAACTGAACAATTTAATAGACCAAAGTGTTCAGTCACACTGTTAGTACATATTTGTACAAGATGATCAGTATATATACCCTTTTTTTATGTATATATACTGAGAAAACTTTCCTTTTCTTGAGAACCACTCACCTACTTGCATTTGATTTTCCAAAAGAATATAACTGCTCTTTATATGACAGAGTTAAAAAAAATGAGCAGTTAATAAGGCTCAAAGGGGTTTACTAAGGGTGGTATTTATGAACAGTGTTTGAAGAAAGATTGTAAATCCTAATGCCTTTATCATTTTCATGCACACACATATCATGTAGTCTCAAAATGGTTTAATACAAGTTCTAGAGCAACATACTTACTGATGAAATCACACAACAATAAAATCAGATTGATAGAAAATGTATCAATCACTTACTTGGCTCAAATTCTCACAGGGTGCAGACATGAATTTAACTCACTAAACTAAACAGTGACACATCCCAAGTTTTAAAATTTCCACAAGTACAAACAAGGAATCATCAAGAATCATGTATATGTCTTGGGAACAGAATGTAGCTTATCAGAGTTTAGAGTTCATCAATATCAGAAGTTGTTTATGAGAGGCAATGCACACAATATTCATAGACTCAGAGTTTAGGACTAAATAAACTAAGAGATGCTATAAATATGACACAATATCATGCTGTGTTAACTTACTACACAAGATCTGATTAGATCACAGTGACTCAGAAAGAGTCATGATTTAACTACTGAGAATCATGATTCACACATTTTTCTTCATTGGTGTTTTCATTCAGACAATAGTCAATCCAGAATTCACAGAGTTTATCCAACATGTTAACAGTGTTTGATAGACAAACATGCTAACAGAGTTTAACAGTGTCTAAACAAAAAACATGTTAACAGAGTATGCTCAACAGAGTTTAATCAACACAGTTCACATAGCACTTAACAATTTACAGAAATATGAGCAACATTTTATAAAATTGTGAATCTAACCAATATTTTTAGTCAAAACCAGAGACCATTCCTAGTTCATTGACCAGCCTTGTAAATACTGCTTCACTCAAAGGTTTGGTAAAGACATCTGCAAGTTGTTGATCTGTAGGCACAAAGTGAAGCTCAATGTTGCCTTCCTCTACATGCTCTCTGATAAAGTGATACCTTATGCTGATGTGCTTGGTCATTGAGTGTTGTACTGGATTACCTGTCATTTCAATAGCACTTTGGTTATCACAGAAAATAGGTATTGTTATTCCCAGATTACACACTTGTATAATTGTAGAAGGGGGGGGGGTTGAATACAATTTTTGATAGTTATAAAATTTCTGATAAAAACCACAGAAATCTTATAACGAAATAATTGCTGAATAGAAATAGTTCACAACCACTGTAATAACCCGAATTTTCAGAAAATGATTTTATTATTATTTTAAGAATATTAATGTTTTTCCTAAAATGAGGAGGAAATTTTTATTTTATTTTATTGTTCATTATTCCAGTTCAAGAAATTTCAAAAGCGAATTATTTAATTATTGTCTGGTTCATTATAATTATGAACTATATTATGTGATTATTGTTGGAAGGTGGAATATATGTGAAGTTGTGTTTATGTGTTTATATGATGATTTGTGTGAGCTGTGAAGGTTGATGTATTTTATTTATATTTTTGAGGATTTAAATATATTTAAATCATGCATTTTGATCCTCTGTTAATTTTATAAAATTATCGGAGGAATTAAAAATCATGAAATCTTTTGTAATATTATCTTTATAATATTATTTAGTTTTTAAAATGGTTAGGTGAATTAATTTGGATGTTTCGGTATTTTAAAATGATTTTAAGAGTTTTATTGTATTTAAAGGATCAAAACTTTGAAAATTCATATTTAATTCAGTTTTGATCCGAAAAATATTTCGAAAATATGTACGTGCTTGTAATTTTATATTCTTTATTTTAAAAATGAAAAGTGTAATTTTCCGGAAGTTTTATTTAATTGTGATTTTTAGTCGTTTATTAGTTATAATTGGGTCGAGTAGTAGTGTTATCAATTAATAAAAGGAGTATTGGGCCAAGCCCATTTAAATGAAAGAAAAGAATGCAGTAGAAGCATCCAGAGAAAACGCAAGAAAGAGGAAGAAAAGAAAAGAGAGAAAAGAAAGAAGAAGAAGAGAGAAAGAGAGAGAGAGAGAGAGAGAGAGAGAGAGATAGAGAGAGAGAGAAGGAGATGATGTAGGAGGATCATCCTCCCCATTATACACTTCAAAATCAGTCATGGGAGAGCAAGAGGGGAAGGAAATCAAGATAGGATTTGAAAAAGAAATTGGGGGAAAGTTGATGGGAGATTGGGATAAACTTGGTGGAGGTTGATGTGACAAAGAGGTATAATATTCTTGTCTTAAGCTTTGATTTTGTATATTTATCCATGAGCATATATATTTTTAATTAGCAAATCTTGAGTGATGTATTATTGTTTGATGGGTATTGTAATAATGGGTTGAGGATATTAATGTATGATAATCATTGTGTAAGAACTAGAAGGTAGTTTTGAGCTTGTAATCTGCCCTGTTTTGCGTGATGAACTGGTATTCGTGGGTACTGATCTGGGCAGTGGTGTCTTCATGAAAGTTGTTCTATTCGGAGTCTAGTTTGTGTAGGAGAAAACGGTGCGTCATTTGAGTTAACGAGTAAGGAGAAAATGGCGTTTTAGTGAAACCTGCGCAGGACACCCGAACCTCTCGGGATTCGCACTTTGGAACTATGTTTCACCTAGTTAAAATCTGTAAATTGGATTGAAACTTTTATTGAGGATAAAGGAAGGAATTATAAAGATTTCAGAAAAAGATTTGGGTAAAAATATTGATTTTTCAATTTATTAAAAATGTTTGAATGTCACTGTGTTGGAAGAAACTGCTCTATTTTTGAGTTGTATTTGGATGGGTAATTGTCCTAGATGAACTATGTTTTTCAGACTAATATTTTTATGGTGTGAAGATATTATCTTCAGTTTTGGAATCCCAGAGGTCTTGTAGGCAAAGATTAATTTTTCAATTTATTAGAATTTTTAGAATACAAGTTGCGCAGATTTAATGAATAGTTTATGTGTTGAGTTTGGATTAGTGATTCACCTAGTTAGAAAATGGTATTGAATGGGAAACTTTTATGAGATCTTTATTTGGTATTCATAAAGAAGCCTATAAAATTTGGTGATTTATGAATAAGTTTTGGATTTATTAAAAATGTTGGAGTAAAGTATGCGCGGTAGCATTTTATGTTTTTGAATTGTTTTATGGTAAAATTACTAAGGTGTTATAGTTTAAAATGAAAGATGAATTGTGGTTGGAGATTGTGTTGGATATCCATTGATGTTGTTGGATTGTGAATTGAAAAACAGGGTTGAATTGGTTATGAATTGCTTTGGAGGGGCTGTGCCCATAGTCCGATAAACGAATACTACATGCCGAAATTTTCTAAAAATCCCCTGCATTTTAATTTATTTAACTTATTTGATTTCAATGGTTTAAAGGTATGATTTGGGTGTTAACTGTTTATGTGTATATGTGTTAAGTGAATTAATTCGAGGGTAATTGTTGTCTCAAGGATTTATGTGTTTCGGGGATTAAATGCGTTCTGAGGATTATTTATAAACTGAGTTTTGTCATAGAATGACACTAGTATTATAATTGTATATGTTAAGTGAAGTTGACTAAATGTGTTATGTGCATTAATTGGTATTTGAGTAGTCAGCTATAGGGATAACCATTATAGTACGACTTTAGGTGACTCAGTGGTAATTCTGAGTTGGGTCTACTCGAGATACGAGGTTGGACTGACGCGTACTCGTAACAATTACAGTACCATTAGGGCGTGATCAAGTGGAGCAACGTGTATCAAAAAGGAAGGATCGAGGCGTCGTGTAAAGTTCATGGAACTGCTTGGGCGAAACACCAAGGATTTATTCGCGCTGTTCCGTTAGGTGCTAAGGACCAGAGGCAAGTTTATTTATACATACTCTATCGTTCAGAGTATATTTATTTTAAAATATATGAAATGTGTGGAATAAGACTTCAGTCCATATTTGCATGATTTCTTCTATCTTTATCTTGATAAATTGTTTACTTTTAAGTAAAATGGTTTGACGGGTAATGTATGTGATATGGAGAGAGTGATATACTATAAGGAGTAAAATGATAAGGGAAGGAATGGTATCAGTTGTTATTATGGTTATTTTTATGATATTATGTTATCAGTTGATATCTAAAGTTATTTTGTAATATTACCGTTATGTGTAAATTGAGGATATTTGAGTTCTAAACTCTTTCAGTTGTTATTAATAAATATTTTGTTATATAAGGGGACAAGGGTTGAGGTTTACAGATTTTCTTAAAAAGGGATTTACATGTTAAGTATTTTAGTTGGTGTAATTTAAATGTATGGATATATGAAAGGAAAAGTGGAAGGGGTTATCTTGAGATGTATATTTTCGAAAACCCGGACAAAGTTTTTAGAAAGAATTTCGCAATAATTAACCTAATGGCAACATCACCAATAAACTAGTGTTTATTTAATTATTAGATACCTCTCGAAGCATCTACTAATTAAATAAACCTTATTCGTCTAATTAAATTTATTTAATTAGATGAATATTATTTTTAAAATATTTTCTTAAAATCGCTTTGTTCCGGAATAATAATAAAGATATTTCGATGGTTATGAATGAGACATTTTTGGTTAAAAATGTCTGGAATGATAATGATAAATGTTATTTTAATGGTTATTTAATTCAATGAATATTAATTATAATATTCATTTAAAAGGGATTATTGAATAGTTATTCTTTAGATATTCTAAGTGTTCTAAGGGTGATTATATATTGTTAAAAGGTTGTTTAAGGAATTTCATAGTGAAATGAATGTATGTCTTGAATTGATATACCGTATGAATGTTTTCAAATGATTATAATATGGAAATGAGAATGGAAATGAGAATGGAAATGTGAATGGAAATGATAAATGGAAATGGAAATGTGAATGGAAATTGAAATGGAAAAATGTGGAATGATATTTGTATAAAGGGAATAATGATTGACAAAGGGGAATTGCAACAGTAAGCGTAGGAGGCTGTGTGCTGCACAGTCCAGCAATCAATATTTTAATTCGGCCCAAGAGTTGCCGAAGGAGGATGTAGTGGTAGACCTTCCTCCAGGGGGATGTAGTGGTGGACCTTCCTCCTTCTACCGGTAGTAAAAAGGGACGGGTACGGAGGACGACTGATCATCGTGCCTCACGTATTCGGCAACAATGAAAATCCCCAAAACTTAAAAGAAAGAATTAATAATGGTTTTCAGGGTTGTGTACTGAAAAAGGAAAATAGTATGAAATGATGGAATTGTTTTACAGTAAGAAGAGAAACTGATTTTATATTACTTTTATATACAATTGTGGTATAAAAGGAAATGGAAAGATTATATTGAGAGCTTGATTTTAAATGTTATATTACCTTGAGGTATTATACTAGATGATGTAGTGAATATTATCTTGTTATAGAAGAGAACTGATATTATATTATCAATAAGTAAGTGATTCCATACTGAATAACCAGCAAGTTTATGTTGGTGTATTACTGCGCAAACAAGATATGGCTATTTAATTACCTTGTAACGACACCTTTTATATTATATTGGTACATTGTTCAGTTGATATTATTTTCAAACATTATACATTCCCTATAGAATTTCGTGGTTATAAATGTTCAAGAATGATATTAAGTATCGGTTGAATGTTGGAAACCCATGCACCTGATGGGATATTTTGTTAAACTCTAGTAATAACTTGCTGAGCAATTCTTTCGCTCATACTTGCTTGTTTTCAAATATTAACTTTTCAGTGGAAGGTAGCCGGACGAGGTTATCCGCATGGCTTAGGTGAAGCGGGCAACGTACCCTTATGAAGACGATATGATCTAGAAAGTTTATATCTGGAGTAAGTTATATGTAAGTATATTGATGTGTAATATATATGTTACTCTGCGCAAAATAGTATTAGTTACTGGTGTACTTCTCAACGAAGTTATACTAGTAGTAAGGAGTTGATTCTTGTTTCTAGCCCTATAACCTAAAGGATGCTTGGTGGTTGGGGTCTCAAATGTTGTAACTTAATTATTAATGACTACAGATGGTTTAATGTGATTAAACAGTTGATTTGTTATTAAGGTTTTCCGTGTGACGATCAAATCCCTGATCCCGGATTTGGGGGCGTTACAACCACATAAAAATTAGGTGGTTAAATGTACCACCTGAGACTTTTATTCGAAGAAAACCCTGTGATACAAATGTACACAGCTTCTGTGTTTACAACTCTTTGCTTCTAAAGATATTCAAGAAACCCTAAGCAAATATGTATGTTTTCTTACAATCTAAAGAGTTGCTACACTTGGTTATATATCCCAAGTTTACAAGTGCTACAGGAATAAGATAATATTAATCTAATTCAAGTTGACTTGCTACTCCACTCCAAATCCACATGTAGCCGAAAGGTTGTCCTTGTGAACAGATATGTCCCCTGTACCTTTCTTGTATGTACTGTGTAAATGGAATGCTTCTTTCTTCTGTGTTTCCAAAGTATGGCTGCCATATTGCTTTTTATACCTACTATCAACCCATGTGATCTGTCAGTCAAACCTGTCCTTATCAACTGCTAATTCCCAGCTAGCATGGAATAAAGTGACAATGATTATCCGTTGATGTTGTGCCAGCTTATCCGTTGATGGTAGTTTGAGCTGTATCCGTTGATCGAGTAGATTTGAGTTGTATCCGTTGATAGAGCCCTGTTCTCATCCGTTGATACATTTTCACTTAGACAGAATTACATAGCATAGCTTATTTACAATTGACTACCCTATTCTGCCTATCCATTGATGGTCAACATGACTCTGAATAAAAACACTATCAACTGATAAATAGAGATATTGCAATATGCTACAAAACCTCATCCGTTGATGAGCTACCTGTCAACGAATAGAGTTATAAGGTCTTATCCGTTGACAGTTACAAAACTTGACTTATACAATTTTGCTTGAATGTTAAGTTATCATCAACTACAACATATTCCTAACAATCTCCCCCAATTTATACTTGATGGCAATAAAGCATAAATTCAGAACCTTGATGATAACAAAACATTCCTAAAGATATATACACACTACAGTATGCAAACATTGTATTAAGCTGCAAAAATTAAAAACAGAAAGCTTTAAGAAACTTATCAGAGATGTGCTCCTTTAGATTGAGCAGATTAATGAGGTTTCCTCTCTCTGGTTGGCTGCACCCTTGACTTTCCTTCCTTGGCAGAGTTGGACTCAATTTGCACTTGAAGTTGCCTATAGAAGGTATCTTCTTCAACAACTTTTGGATTTAGCTTTAGTTGTAACCATCTCAGGTAGTCAGAACTAGCCTTTGACAGTTGGTCTTCTAACCTGAAGAATCTCCTAGTGCCCTCATCATCCCTGAACTCCATCATCCAAAAGGGTTGAATGTGGATTTTCTCTCCATTATAAGGGATCTTCATTTTCTTTGGTAGACTTGAGGGTGAGTTCCATTCTCTCCTTATTTCCTCTATTCTGCTGATTATCTCCCTTCTGGCTATCTCAGAGAATCCTGTGTGTCTCTTGAATGCTGAGAACACTCTGGTCAGTGTATGATAATTTTCTCCAAGAACCTTCTTTAGTGGCCATGTCCTCTGACTTCCTCCCTTGTAGACAAACACTAATCTCTCAGGCTGATTCTTGTACTTGTCAATTCCTCTTACTTCTGACAGTTCATCTAAATATAGATTCATGCCAGAGTATTCTTCAATTTCTGCCTGATAGATAAAGTCTTCTTTGTTTTCCAAGATTGGTTGTTTGACAATAGCAGGTACCCTAGCAACTTGAACTGGTCCCTTTGAAAGTTGCTTCTTTGGAGCCCTTTTCTTCTGTTTTGGATTTAGCAAGAATGAAGGGACTTCAATTGAATCAAAATTCACTGGTTCCTCTTTAGGCCTTATGGGGTCACCATGGAAGTTTACAGTTGGGTCGATTACTGTTGCAGACATAGGTACTGGTGAACCAATTGTTTCTTTTTCTGGAGAGGGTTCTGGAGAAAGAACCCTCTTGGTTTTAGCTTTCCTTCTTCTAGGTTTGATTTTGAGAACTTCCTCAGGTTCCTTCATTTCAACCTCTACCTCATCCATTAACTCTTGAGCTAGCCTGGCTTGCTTCTCTTCTGAGTTTTCATGTTGATTTTCTGTACTTGGATGGGCTTCCCTTTGGATTCTGGAGACTTCTTCTCTTTTAGCTTCCACAAATCTAGGATGACTGTTGGATATATTTAATACTTTTCCATTCCTTATGATTACAGCCATCCAATCTCTTACACTCCTATTTGTCTGAACCTTGAACTCCATGATTGTTTTTCCCATTAGCTTTTTTTCATCATTCTTGGGAAATGGGTAGTCCAATTGAAGCTTGTTCTTCCCATTTTCCTTTGGTGGTGAGTAGGCTCTGGCTTTGATAGCTGGTTCAAATTCTTTGACAAATGATGGCTCAGCATCATAGAATGTAGGAGCCACAACCCTTGGAGTGAGCACCTTCATGATTGTGGTTGATATTGTTGGAGCAGAAGATTGAGCATTAAGGAACAGAGATGATGCAATTGATTCATTGATCATCCTCTCTGTCCTTAGAATTCTTTCATTAGCCTCCTTGTTGATCTTTTCCAAAGCTTCTATCCTGGCTTGCCTCTCACCATCTGAGATGTCTTCTAAGCTTTGAATCTCAGGCAAAGCCACTTGTTTCTTCACAGGGGAAGCCTTTATCTCAAACTCTGTTGGATTGACCACTACAATTGGCTGTTGCTCCCCCTCAATCTGTGCTATCTCACTACTGGTAGCTTGAAATTGGCCAGTAGATGTTGCAGCCTCTTCTGTGCTTGTTCCCATTTTCTCCCCCTTTTTGTTAGCATCAAGGGTTGGGGTTGAAGCTGCAAGTAGCATTTCCAGTAGTTGAGTTTGTTTTGTTTGATTGGCAATGATGGTGTGCAATTGAGATTCCATACTATCCACTCTTGAGGAAAGAAGCTGAACAGACTTAGCCAGGCTATCTTCTTTGAGAAGTTTGCTAGAAAGCACCTTCTGAGTGGTAGTAGGAGCTAGTGCCTCAATCCTGGCATCTAGTGCTATTTTCATATCTCTAATTGCAGACTGGACCTCCTCTTGTTATGTTCTTTTAATAACAGATTGCATCTTTTGTAATTTCAGGGAGGCCATTACTTGTTCAAGAACAGTCTTTCTCTGTGGTTCTGCAGTTTGGTGCTCAGCCTTAGCAGATTGATATTGCTTCATTATTTCCACATTGAGATGCCCAAGTTCAGTGGCATTGGAAAACATCCATCCTGGAGTTTCATCCTCATTTATGTCTTCACCATCTGAACTTTGATTGTCATCACTACCAAACTCTTCACTTCCAGCACTTGGAGACAGGGTTTGTAAAGCTTTTTTTGCTCTTTGAAGAGATTCTAAGGTGTGCACTAGGTGCATTGCCTCCTCTGCCTCCACATTGCCCTGTTGTGCCATGACTTGATAGGCAGAAACAGGATGAGTAAAGGTTTCAGGATCCAAAGAGATGGAGTCAATAACTGACTGATATTCTTGTCTAAATTCCATCTCTTTGGAAGCTTCATTAACCTCCATTAACTCACTTGCAATGGCTGATTCTTTCTGCCTTATTTCTCCTGTAGTCCCTTCTCTCCTCTCATCTCTCTTTTCTTGCATCAGGGGCTCCCCCTGGCTCACACCTCTCACACCCTCACCTTCACCTACTAAGGTGGAACTCTCTAGCTCTCCTTTTGCCTGACCGGAAGAAATGGTCAGCCTCTCATTGATTTTCTCTCCTTTTGCCTGCTCACAAGGCAGCCTCTCACTCCCTTCCCACATTCCTAAGAGTGTTTCAATCACTACAAACTCCTCCACAGTTGACATAGGAATGTCACATTTTGCAGTGGTAGAGAGAGTTGTCAACGGATAAGGTGTATCCGTTGGTGTAGTGGTTATTGCTGTCAACGGATAATTAGTTGAAGACATATCCGTTGATGGAGAAACACTTGTCAACGGATGAAGGATATCCGTTGATGAAGGTAAACGAGTATCCGTTGAAGTGAAAACCAACACTGAATCTGTGGTGATTGATTTTAAGGAAGAGGCCACAGATAGTGTTGTGAATTCAGGAATGGAAGATTGATGGCCCAACAAATCATCTAAAAGATGATGACCACCAATTGTTGAGTGGGGCTTCTCCAAGAATTTTAAAGATGGAGAATCAGGAATTGATGTAGATATCATATCCACATCCAGAGATGGAGTTGGTGATGGTGGATCAAAATGTGTATCGATTTGAAGGTTAAGATCAAGGGGCTGTGACTCCACATTTATTGAAGTCACATCAAACTGAATTTGAGAAGGTACAGTTTGCTGTACAGTGTGTGCACCCTGTGATTCCCCAATGGTTTTGGATTTTACTCTTCTACCATAGGTTTTTGAGTGAGAGCTATCTGTGTCCCTTGCCCTTTTGTGCTGTGTTCCTGGAATGGAACTTAAATTAGTAGTCACACCCTGTTGAGAGGATGTAACTAGAATTTGGCTTGTAGTTTCATTAACAGTCTTTTGAGAGACTGAAATGTTGGTTGCACCTGCCTCACCTTCCTTATCCTTAGGGCTTCTTTGATGTTCACCCTGTCCCTCACCACTCACTACCACCTTCACACTCCCCTCAAGAGCTTTGGTAGTTTTTGCAACAGTTGCCTTTTGAGAGACACCTGAGGTTTGTCTTTTAGATTGTGGTTTAGGAACTTTGGATTTGGTCACTTTGGTAGGAGCCTGTTTGGTCACAGTCACAGACTCCATTGTGACACTAGAAGGCAAAGAAATTTGGGGGTTGGAGATAGGAGTTTCAGGGTTGGAAACAGTTACCTGAACAATTGGTAGATATACCAATTATACTTCTGCATTTAGGTTCATTCGAATCAAATCACTTAAGACTCTCTTCTCCTGAACAAAACAATTGAACTTGCTATCCGGGTTAGCAATGGATAGCTCATTCTCAGATACATGCAGTGCTAGGAGCATTAAAAATCTAGCAAAATAAACATTCTTACTCCTAGTTTCCTTTTTACCTAATTTAGCTGCTATCTCATACATGACTAGTGTGCCAAATTATAGAATTTGTCAGTTAAAAGCATACATAGCATAACTAGCATGGAGTTGGTAACAGCATCAAAGTTACTAATCTTGCCAGAAAAAGTTTTAATGAAGGCATCACAAAGATAACTCCATTCCTTAACCATACCTTTCCTAACAATTTTCCCTAAGTTCTCAGTACTAAGGGTATAATTTATGGAATTAAGCATGGTAACAATTTCAGCATTACTGGGTACCTCTAGACAGTTATTCTCAGGCAATTTTAAACAAGCAGTTAACACATCAGAATTAACTACATAATTTTTACCCTTTAAGGAAAAAGCAAGTGTACCGTCTGTGCCATTGTACTCAGCAGATGCCCACACCTCTTCAATAACTTCATGGATTAGAGGAGTGGTGGCAGTCATAGCATATGACAGTTTGCATTTCTTCACGAAATTCATCATGGTGTGATATGCTTCTGGAGCGTTCACAGTATCAACAAAAGCCGCGAAATTGTTCTTCTCATAGGTAAACCCGGTGGAAGACATCATCTTAACAATAGGCGCCATTGAAGTGTTTGAGCTTTTGTTGCAGAGAGAGATTTAGTGAAGAAGATGCAGTTAACTAATGAGACTCTTGAAAATGAATAAAGGTGAAATGTGAGGATACAAAACAGCCTTTTATATTTTCCAAGAATTAAAAATGAAATAATTAAAAGCAATTACCCCATTGGACAAAAGTAACTGTCAGATAATAAATGAAAAGAAAAGAAGTACAGCCGTGATTAATTATACACGTTTACCAATGGCTATAAAAAGAAATATGTATATCAACGGATAAAGATTGGACGGTTGAGAAAACAGTTTATCCATCGACGACGTGGACAACCTATTATCCGTTGACAAACGAAAATCTAGTAATGTGTTTATACTACCAACGGATAAAAGGATATCCGTTGATAAGCAAATTTTGCCTTAAACAAAATTTCTGCTAAGAGTTATTCTGAGAGTTTTTAATTCTCAAGTAAATCAAAACACATTTCTAGCTGCAATACAGTATTATTAGATACCACTAGGAATTATGAAAAATTAAGCATACCTAGTTCACCTACCAACCTTGTGAATGAAGATTCATCAAGAGGCTTGGTGAAGATATCTGCAAGCTGCATTTCACTTGGCACAAAGTGCATTTCTACTGTACCATTCATCACATGCTCTCTGATGAAGGGGTATTTGATGTCAATATGCTTGGTTCTCGAATGTTGCACTGGATTTTCTGTGATGGCAATAGCACTAGTGTTGTCACAGAAAATTGGAATCTTCTCAACTTTTAGACCATAGTCAATAAGTTGATTTCTCATCCAAAGAATCTGTGCACAACAACTTCCAGCTGCAATGTACTCAGCTTCGGCTGTAGAAGTGGAGACTGAGTTCTGTTTCTTACTGAACCATGACACAAGCCTATTCCCTAGAAACTGACAGGAGCCTGTAGTACTTTTCCTATCAATTCTGCAACCTGCATAGTCTGCATCTGAATAGCCAATTAGATCAAAGCCAGAATCTCTTGGGTACCAAATGCCAAGGTTTGGTGTTCCCTTGAGATACCTGAAAATTCTCTTAATAGCAATCAAGTGAGACTCTCTAGGGTCAGCTTGAAATCTAGCACAAAGACATGTGGAAAACATTATATCAGGTCTACTAGCTGTTAGATATAGTAGTGAGCCTACCATGCCTCTATAGCTTGAGATGTCCACAGATTTTTCCTTAGTATTCAACTCAAGCTTAGTTGCAGTGGCCATAGGTGTTTTTGCAGAGGCACAATCCATTAAGTCAAATTTCTTTAAGAGATCATAAATATATTTTGTTTGACTAATGAAAATTCCCTCATTAACTTGCTTTACTTGTAAACCAAGAAAGTAAGTTAATTCACCCATCATGCTCATTTCATACCTACTTTGCATAAGTTTGGCAAACCTTTTGCAAAGCTTCTCATCTGTAGACCCAAAAATAATATCATCTACATAGATTTGAACAACTATTGAAGAACCATTGACATTTCTATGAAATAAAGTTTTATCTACTCTACCTCTAGTGAAGTGATTCTCCAAAAGAAATTGAGATAAAGTGTCATACCAGGCTCTTGGTGCTTGCTTCAAACCATAAAGTGCTTTCAAGAGAAGATATACATAATCTGGAAATTCTGGATCCTCAAAGCCAGGAGGTTGATGGACATATACCTCTTCTTCCAGTTCCCCATTTAGAAAGGCACTTTTAACATCCATCTGATAGACTTTGAAGTTGGCATGTGCTGCATAGGCTAGGAAAATTTTGATGGCCTCAAGTCTTGCCACTGGAGCAAAAGTTTCATCAAAATCTATTCCTTCTTCTTGAGAATAGCCCTTTGCCACTAATCTAGCTTTATTCCTCACAATTATGCCATTTTCATCAGTCTTATTCTTGAGAACCCATTTGGTACCTATGATACCTCTATCATCAGGTTTGGGCACAAGCTTCTATACTTTATTTCTCTCAAATTGGTTTATCTCTTCTTGCATTGCTAAGACCCAATCTGGATCTAGAAGAGCATCCTCCACTTTCTTAGGTTCCTCTTGAGACAGGAAACTACTATATAGGCATTCTTCTTGTGTGGCTCTCCTAGTTTGGACTCTTGAGTTTGAGTCACCAATGATTAACTCAAAAGGATGATCTCTGGTCCATTTTCTTGAAGGTGGAAGGTTTGATCTAGATGAGGTTGCTTCTTCTACGTGAGCATGATCTTGTTGATTGGATATTGAGTTTTGACTTTGAGAAACTCCCCATGAGTTTGTTGTCCTTGAGGAATTATGAAGTTGACTGTCAACAGATGCATCATGGCTGCTTGTTGTCTAGGTTATGATTATGACAGCTAGGGTTTGTGAGCTTCGAGCTTTAATGGCTGCTTCTGCGTTCGAGACTAAACGGTCCTCACAGAATGCCTACGTATCTCTGTATTAGAGAATCAAGCCAATAAAACGTAGTTCTAGGTTGAGGGGTCTGACCCTTTATATAGGCTGAGAAGCCCTAGAATCGTAGTAGGGTTAGGTGACTTGGTAGGCAAGTCACAGACTAGAAGAAGGTTCTAGTCTCCTTCCATGTATGAATCAGTTTCCATGTTGAAGTATGTATCTTGGAGGCTAAGTCAGGCAAGAGCAATATCCTCGTTTGACTCTTATTTGCTGAGCTATTTATTACCCCTAATATTAATTACGAAATTAATATTATAATTAAGGTTTGGGCCCATTTGGTGGGGCCCACGTTTGGACCATTCTAGGTTTAATTAATGCCACATTAAATGTGTCTTTAGGGCTTATTTTTAGCCCATATCATTTGCCCCCCAACTTCTAGGAAAACTGATCAGGTTTTCCTTGAAGTTATAACGGCCTATTCGAGACTCGGGTTAGGGTTTATTACTCTTGAGCGAGCATTTTCAACAATATCATCTTAATGTAAAGCGTGGAGCGACCGACGCATTTACGACGATGTTAAACGACACTAATCAGTGTTAAACGGCACTACACAGCGCTAATTAGCCTCAAACAACGTTTAAACAATGTTAAATAATGTTGGACGGCATAAAACGGCACTAACAGCACTAACTGGTGCTAATATGTGCTTATTGGCACTAATCTGTGCTTAATTGGCACTAATCTGTGCTAATCTCGACCTCTTTTTATCATTAAAAATCATCCGATATTCGCTGAAAAAGTCGAAATTTAGGTTTGAAAACTATTCAAAGTTCACTGAAAAAGTTGGGATCCAGGACCAAGAACTGAACCTGGACCGGCTGGATCCAGGTTCAGAAGTTGGTCGGCTGAAGCCCCTGAAAATGACCTGGTCGGCCGGGACCTGGTCGGCCGGGACCTGGTCGGCTGGCCCTCCTCCAGGGGAGCTGGTCGGCTGGGACCTGGTCGGCCGGGACCTGGTCGGCCGATCCTCCTTCGGGGGAGCTGGTCGGCTGGGACCTGGTTGGCTGAAATCCCTCTTCTAGGGCTGACTAATCAGTAGTTGGCCTAAAAAAACCTGAACTCGAACTCCTTCATGATTTTAAAAGAGAGTGTGGATCTAGGATCAGAAACCATCCGTGGTCCTAAGGATCAAGAATCTTGATCTTGATTACGAATCGTCAGTTTAGTCATTTGTGACTTCATGGCTAGCTTTGGCCTTCAGGATTCATCTTGGCCTTCATGACTAATCTTGGCCTCTCTTTAGCATTGACAATCATTCGAGATTCGCTGAAAAAGTTGAGAACCATGTCCGAAATCATTTGCTGAAAAAGTTGGGATCCAGGACCAAGAACTGAACCTAGACCAGCTGGATCCAGGTTCAGAAGTTGGTCGGCTGAACCCCTTTAAAATGACTTGGTCGGCCGGGACCTGGTCCTCCGGGACCTGGTCGGCTGAACCACCTTAAAATGGGCTGGTCGGCCGGGACCTGGTCTTCCGGGACCTGGTCGGCTGAGCCTCCTTAAAATGGGCTGGTCGGCCGGGACCTGGTCTTCCGGGACCTGGTCGGCTGAGGCTCCTAGTGCGTCGCGGTCGATTGCTTCTTGGCTAGCTGGTTAACCCGGACGTGAAAATCATTCATGATCTTGAGGATCAAAGACCTTGATCTGAATCTCAAGCCATCATTTTGGCCATTCATGACTTTGTTATCTTCAGGATCAAGGAGCTTGACCTTGATCTTAGGTCGTCAGTTTGGTCATTCGTGACTTCCAACGATATTATTCAAACATCAGTTATTTCTTCTTTGGCATATTTGAATTTTAACGATCCTTTCTGTATAAAACGAGCAATTTCTGTCCTTTTTTCATATTTAAACGATAGATGACCTGTAAACGCGAACAAAGCTGAACTTCAACTTATCATAGCAGGTCATGCTTCTTTTATAAAAGAAGTGAGATAGCTTTCATTTCATTCACTTCTTCACTTCTGAGCTTTCAAATTCTTAAACTCTCTAGTTTTCAAGTAGCAAGATCAAGTTCCAGCTTTGTGATCAAGATGTCAGAAGGTGACCGCCCAGTTGCTCCCCCTGTCTCTATGATGGAGGCTATGGCAAAGAGGAGTAGAATGAGGACAGCTAAAGGTAAAGAAGATATTAAACCTTCTTCATACGTTGAGCATAAATTTGAATCCTTACTAGATCTTCTTAATATTATGAGGGACACTTTCCCAAACTGTGCTAGTCTAGATTCTTTTAGAAGCCCCAGCAAATTGAAAGAAAAAGACATCCAGGAAATAAAGGACTCATATCACTTTCCGAGTGCTATCAAAGTTCGTCTTCCAAAACCATCAGACAGAACCTGTAATTGGCATCCCGAGAGGCTTTGTGTCTACTGGGGTGCCCTTGATGCTGGGTTCAGATTCCCCGTTGATAACTTCATCATTAGATTGCTGGCAGAGTATCAGATCCATCCCTGTCAGCTGTATCCCAACTCTTGGAGATATATCTCTATATTTTTAATAAGATGTCGTCAATTGGGGATTCACCCGACTACCACATTATTTCGAAGTATCTTCGTGGCTAGTAACTCTTCCGATCAAAAGAAAGGATGGGTCAGTCTCAAACACAGGGCCAAAATTCCACACATGGTGAACCCCTATTCTTTACCAGATTCCCAACATTTCTGGGAGAGAGAGTTTGCAGTTCTTGAATGGAAAGGCGGTGATTGGGGTAACTTCTTCGTAAAGAGATTCGGAATTGTAGAAGATAGCAAACACTTCTTTTGCGACCTTGATGATTCAGAGTTACAGGATCGAGATTGGCTTCTTGCCGATGATGGCCGTACCCATTATAAAACTTTTCTGAACGAAAAGAATCTTATTGAAGCTGGCCTTAGCTTTCTTTCCGTTGAGGGTAATTTTTCGTACTTGAGCTTCTTATGAACTCTGTTTGTTCTTATACCGATGTTTTTCTCTTTGTATTTCAGCTGCTGAAGAGATTGACAGCCGCCCTCAGAACCAGCCGATTGTGAATAAAAGAATGAAGAAAAAGGCGGAGGAACTACTGAATCCCGCCAAGCCTCGTATTCCCAACTTCTTGGAAGGTTGCTCTCAAGGCGGGAAGAGATCCCGTAATGCTGATGGAAGTATAAAAACCCCCTTCATGCCCTCCTGGGGTATATGCGAACAGGACTCGATTGCTGGGAGTCCTGACCTAGCCCTGGACTGGTCCAAGCTTTCGATTACTCCTCCTGATAGACTATCCTTACTCGGTGGAGATAAAATGAATGAGAATCAACTTCTGGGCTCCCAAGCCATGTACCAAGTAAGATACTTTTCCTACCAATTCTGGTATATGATTTAGCCTTTGCACATTCCTTACACTTTGTCAACTTTGATTGCAGGCTAATGCCTACTTCCAATCTGTTTGTACCCAAGGCCTGGCTTTCAGGGATGAGAATATATCCTTGAAGACTGACTCAGCAAGGTTCAAGGAAGAGATTGACGACCTGCATTCTCAAGTTGCCCATGCTGAAGCGGATGCTTTATCCTCCGCAAGCAACTTGCCTCTTTGGCTCAAAAGAAAATGAACGATGCTAACAAATTGATTAAGGCCTACCATAAGTCCGAGGAATTCCTGAGTTTCATAGATCAACATGACGATGAGGTGCGCCCTTACAACATGTCTGTTGGTTGGGACAAGGCAATCAATGCTGTGAGTATCAAACATCCCTCAGTGGTTACTTCCTCTGATTTTCCTTGCCCCTTCTGGACTGCGAGTGGCGAGAACCGTGTAACTCTTGCTTCTGGATCGGGAACCAAGATTGTTCCTCAAGCATCAGGTTCAGGTTCTAAAGGTAGCCATAGATCGTCGGGACCTCAGAGGCATCCCCCAGCTGTTAGTCAAAACTCAAGTTCTTCGGGGTCCCGTGGAAAGAAGCCCCCGCCTGCCAGGAAAGTTGGAGTTGTTCGACAACCGATCCCAGGCAAGAGGGTGATCCGTAACGAAGACAGTTCGACCACATCCTCCGGAGAGGAGGAAACCGAAGATGTGTAGACTATTGCTCAACCTATGGCGGTTATTGATCAAGTCGAGGAAGAAACTTCAGGTGAAGAGTCCGGCGAGGAAGAGGATTCAGGTGAGGAGGAGTCGGGCGAGGAGAGCAGCGAGGAAGAATCCCCAGCTAAGTAGAATGGATTCCCCTATGGCCTTGCACGGCCCTTATCTAGCCGTTTGTGGCTTTATTTCATCAGCTTTCAATTAATGTCCTTCGGGACTTAACTTTTATTCGTGTGTTGTAACTTGACTTAAACCATGGCCCTTCTGGGCGTTTTATTTATGCATCTGTTTCCTTTATTCATATGCCTATTTACTTTCAGTACTTGATCTTTCCAGACTTGCACTCAACAGGTGCTTGGTACATAAACAAAACATTGAATCATAGAAAGGAAAACAGATTTGCATTAATAACTTGAAAGAGGGTTCAACCCTTACATAGATACTATGGTCCTACTCGGAGTACTAGTCCTTGAACTGGTTTCATCGAATTTTATTTCTATTTCTATCAGTAAATAGCTAAAAGCCAAATCCTTACAAGGAAGGCTTATACATAATAAATCTTCAAGTTCAGAGCATGCCAAGTTCGGGGCACTTCATTCCCATCTAATGTCTCCAACTTGTATGATCCTCGTCCTAGCGTCTTTCTGACTCGGTACGGTCCTTCCCAGTTGGGGGCTAATTTCCCTTTCTGGCCAACTCCAGAAGCCTCGATCTTCCTGAGAACCAAGTCACCTTGCTGAAAGAACCTCTCCTTAACCCTGTGGTTGTAATAGAAAGACGCTTTCTTTTGATGCTCCGCATTTCTGGCGTTTGCCTCGTCCCTGACCTCATCAATCAGATCTAGAGCGAGCCTCATGCCTTCTTCATTAGTCTCAGGTTCATATGCCTCAACTCGAGGTGATGCCTGCATGATTTCCAGCGGCACAACTGCTTCAGCCCCATAAGCTAGCAGAAACGGGGTTGCTCCTGTAGTCACCTTACAAGTAGTGCGATAGGCCCAGAGTATAGGCAACAACTCATCCACCCAGGTGTTCCTCGAGCGTTCGACCCTTTTCTTTAATCCATCCAGGATGATTCGATTGGCCACCTCGGCCTGCCCATTCGCTTGCGGATGTGCCACTAAGGTAAAACGAAGCTCAATAGCATTTTCCTCACAATACTTCTTGAATTCCTCATTGTTAAACTGTGTCCCATTATCTGTCACCAGAATCCGCGGGATTCCATACCTACAAATTATGTTCTCCCAAAAGAATTGGGAAACTTGCTTGGTGGTTATCTTGGCTAAAGGCTTAGCCTCAATCCATTTAGTGAAGTAATCAATGGCGACAATCAGAAACTTCCTTTGTGCTGAAGCCATAGGGAAAGGACCAAGAATGTTCATCCCCCACATTGCAAACGGGATGGGAGAGCTGATTGAGGTTAATCTCTCAGGCGGCTGCCTTACAACAGGAGCGTGTTTTTGACATCTGTCACACTTCTTGACATAATCCTGGGCATCTGCCAACATCTCTGGCCAATAGAATCCCAGGCGGGTAATCTTGTGAGCTAGGGCTCTGCCCCCCAAGTGCTGCCCACAGATCCCTTCATGAACTTCCTCCAATGCCTCTCTTGCCTCTTGGGGCCTTAGGCACTTCAAGTACGGGATGACAAACGATCTCTTGTATAAGATACCTTCAATCAAGGCATATCTCAATGCTCTCACTGACAATTTTCGTGCCTCCAAGGCATTGTCAGGGAGCCATCCAGTTTCTAGATGAGCTTTAATAGGATCCATCCAACAGCTTCCAACATCAATAGGGGCTACTAATTTAGAGTTGATGGTCGGGGCCTTCAAGACCTGGAAATAAACACTACCTGCATAATTCTCTATCTCAGAAGAAGCGAACTTAGAGAGGGCATCGGCCTTAACGTTCTCTTCCCTAGGAATGTGCTCCAGATAGCATTCCTCAAACTGAGTCATAACA
Organism: Kitagawia praeruptora; assembly: GCA_037693485.1. Classification (NCBI taxonomy): domain Eukaryota; kingdom Viridiplantae; phylum Streptophyta; class Magnoliopsida; order Apiales; family Apiaceae; genus Kitagawia; species Kitagawia praeruptora. Next base: position 84,590,004 of record CM075353.1, on the reverse strand, counting down.
GCTTTCACGACTTTGAGGTATTTTGCCATAGTTTCATCCTTGGCCTCAAACTCACCATTCACTTGCGAGACTACCAGTCTTGAATCTCCACATACTTTGAGGTTCTTAACCCTCATGACTCTGGCCAATCCCAATCCAGCTATTAATGCTTCATACTCAGCTTCATTGTTGGTCGTTGGAAAGTCCAACTTCAAAGCGTATTCAACTGTGAACCCATCGGGGCTTTGCAAAACCAAACCTGCACCACTAGATTTTGTTTTTGATGCTCCATCAAAATAGAGCACCCAATACTCTTTCTGGTCAGCTTTAAGTTCTTCATTTTTATCTTCGTTCTCAGGGGTGATTATCATCTCCTGCCCCCCGACTTCTTGGTTGTCAATAGTGCATTCAACCACGAAGTCAGCCAATGCATGAGCCTTGATGGCTGTCCGAGGCTTATACTTGATATCAAACTCTCCAAGTTCTATGGCCCATTTGATCAATCTTCCACTTGCTTTCGGACTGTGCAATATGCTTCTCAACTGTTGGTCTGTCAAGACTTCGATTTTACGAGCCTGGAAGTACGGTCTCAATTTCCTTGAGGCAGTAATCAATGCCAGTGCAAACTTCTCAATGGGAGAGTAATTCAATTCCGCCCCATGTAGCACCTTACTCACATAGTAGATGGGTTTCTGAACCTTCTTTTCTTCTTTGACAAGAACAGCACTCAATGCTTGTTCGGATACCGCCAGGTATAGGTAAAGAATCTCTCCAGGACTAGGTTTGGCCAACAACGGGGCTTCAGCCATGTATTTCTTCAGCTGTTCAAAGGCCTCTTGGCTCTCTGTGGTCCACTCAAAATTTTTCACCTTCTTTAATGCCTGAAAGAAAGGCAAGCATTTGTCACCAGACTTGGAGATGAATCTCCCTAGGGCCGCCACTCGGCCAGTTAATTTCTGTACATCTCGTACTGAGCGGGGTGACTCCATATCCAGAATAGACTTAATCTTGTCCGGGTTGGCCTCTATGCCTCTCTTGGAAACCATCAGCCCCAAAAATTTTCCCGAACCAACACCAAAAGCACACTTTGCTGGATTTAGCATCATTTTATGGTGCCTTAGCACTTCAAACGCCTCTCTGAGGTGCCTTATGTGATCTGCCTTGAGTAGGCTCTTGACTAACATGTCATCAACATAGACCTCCATGGTTTTCCCAATTAAATGGGCAAATATCTTATTCACCAATCGTTGGTAAGTGGCCCCTGCATTTTTTAACCCAAAAGCCATAACAAGATAGCAGAAAACACCAAAGTCAGTTATGAAAGATACCTTAGGAATATCGTCCTTGTGCATCTTAATCTGATTGTATCCGCTGAAACCATCCATGAAGCTCAACATTTCATGCCCAGCGGTGGCATCTATCAACATATCAATTCTAGGCAGAGGAAAATAATCTTTTGGGCACGCATCATTCAGATCAGTGAAGTCTATACACATCCTCCACTTTCCATTTGCCTTTTTGACCATCACAGGGTTAGCTAACCATTCGGGGAATTGAATTTCTTCAACAAATCCAGCTTCCAACAATTTATCAACTTCTTGTTTAATGGCCTCTTGCCTTTCAGGAGCGAAATTCCTCTTTTTCTGCTTTATTTTCTTCCGTTCAGGATCGACGTTCAACCTATGAGTTATAAGTTGGGGGTCAATCCCTGGCATGTCCGCGGCTGTCCAAGCAAACACATCGTTGTTCTCTTGCAAGAACGCTGTCAATTCGCCCTTCAGGGGTTCCTTCAGAGATGCTCCTATGTATGTGACCTTTTGTGGGTCGCCTAGCTCTAGAGGGACAGGTATTAAATCCTCTGCTGGCTTTCCTCGCTGTTCATCATCACTACGGACATCCATGTCTTCAATCGGGAGTACCTGCCCCCCGACTCCATCAGCTCTTAGAGCGGATACGTAACAACTTCTTGCCATTTTCTGGTCGCCTTTTTGTTCTCCGACCCCGTTTCGGGTTGGAAACTTAATCTTCATGTGATATGTTGAGGCAACAGCCTTGAACGCATGAAGTCCAGTCCTTCCCAGGATTGCGTTATAAGTCGAGGCTGCCTTAATTACCAGAAAATTCAACATTTGAGTAGCTTCCTTAGGTTCCTGCCCTATTGTCATGGGTAACTGGATAGTACCCTCGACCTTGGACTCAACCCCATTGAATCCATAAATGGGCATGTTAGTTGGAGTAAGCTGAGAATCGGTGTATCCCATCTTTTCAAAAGCATCATGAAACAGAATGTCAACAGAAGCTCCATTGTCTATCAAGACTCGCTTTACCTCCGAGTTCCCAATCACAGGGGTTATAACTAATGGGTCATCATGGGGGAATTTCACCCCTTCCAGATCAGAGTCATCAAAACCAATCACGATTTCAGTTCTAGCACGCTTCGGGGCCTCTCCCACAATATGCATCACTTCCCTTGCGTATGCCTTTCGAGAATTGCGAGTTGTACCGGCCGCTGTCGGGCCTCCCCAGATCATGTTGATAACTGGCCCTCGGGGCTGCGTGTTACGGTCACGATCATTATCCCTTCTGTCATTGTTTCTCCTGTTGTAATCCCCTCTTTGGGTTCCATGATCTCCACCCTTTGTGAAATTATTCAACTTTCCTTTTCGGATCAAGAATTCAATCTCGTCCTTCAACTGTCTGCAATCATCCGTGTCATGTCCCACGTCTCGGTGGAACCTACAGTATTGATCCTTGTTTCTCTTTGCGGGGTCACCCCTGAGTGGCTTCGGCCATCTGAAGTCTTTATCCTTCTCGATTTCTAACAAGATTTGGCTTCTAGGAGCATTCAACCTTGCATAGTCAGAAAATCTTGGTCCCATACTCTTCTTTGATGTTGACTCAGAATCTTTGCCAGTACGGGGATATTTGTCCCTAGCATCATACTCTTGGTCTTGCTTTCGCTTCTTTGTTTCATTATTGCCCTTTCCATTGTTTATCATGACATTCTTCAGGGTGCTGTCTTCGGCCTTGATATACTTATCAACCCTTCGTTGGAGCTCAGCCATATTCTCGGGTGGGTGCTTTGCCAATGACCTTTTAAAGTAAAGATCAGTGGTGCCGTGCTCCAGGGCTACCATGGCCACCTTGTTCTCTAAATCAGTAATATTTAATGTCTCCTTGGTGAACCTCTTAAGATAATCTCTCAGATTCTCATTCTTCCCTTGTACCACATACATGAGAGATGCAGAACTTTTCTCATGAACTCTCCCGCTAATAAATTGACTAACAAAAGCATCACTTAACTCCTTAAAGGAGCCAATTGAGTTTGCAGGAAGTTAGCTATACCATCTTTGAGCCATGCCCGACAGGGTTTGAGGGAACGCCCTACACTTCAAGGCGTCACTTGCAGGCTGTAGTAACAGTGCATTCGAGAATGTCCTAACATGATTTGCGGGATCACCCGTTCCATCGTAAGCCTTAATTGTCGGCATCTTGAACTTCCTTGATATGTGGGCATTCATCACCTCCTCAGTGAATGGGGGCGTGGGATCATCAGGATCCCCAAGTGGCATCAGATCCTTAGGGTTGCTCTTAGGGGTTTCCACCCTTGTAGTTCTTCCAGTTGGGACGGTAGCCCTTCTTTGCCTTCTTGGAGGCCTCTCCAGATCTATAAAGGGAATCGGTCCTGACGTGGGAGGTGGCAAAGTCTGATTTGATCTGGCTTGCTCCCTGGCCATATCTTCCTTTAATTTTAAGATCTCGGCTTCATAAGCCTTAATCCTCTCAGCAGCTATTGAAGGGAGTCCATCATGGATAGTTCGAGTTCTCCCCATAGGTTCTTTACTTGCACGTCGCCTCCTCGGAGCTTCATCACGCTCGTAATCATCTCCAGAAGATGATTCATCTGAATAAGGACCAGAAAAATCGCGATAATCTCGATCTCGGATATACAGGGCATGACCACTCGGTCCAGCTCCGTAATTGGGCATCCCATACATTGGATTGGTGCTTATGGGGAGATCCTTAGTGTGGATCTGAACCCCTCGTGTAGGGTTGTTGGGGTCTACAATCAGGGAAGAAATCCCCACCTGAGGGGGGTTAGTCCCTGGAATTGTGTGGACAATCGGAGGTAGTGTACTCTCAACATGGGTAGTCGTCCCTTGGGGTTGAGAAACTTGATACGGAACGATAGTCCCGGATGTCGGAGGTACTTGCTCAGATGTCGGAAGTACTTGTTCAGTAAGGGGCGGAGCAGAGCTAAGAGGTAGAGCCTTGGTAGCAATTGGCTCTGTAGTGCTTGGTGCAGTTCTTCGTGTTTGAACCATGGTTGATGTCTTCTTCCCACAGACGACGCCAAATGTTGTGGAATAAAAACTAGGTTATGATTATGACGGCTAGGGTTTGTGAGCTTCGAGCTTTAATGGCTGCTTCTGCGTTCGAGACTAAACGGTCCTCACAGAATGCCTACGTATCTCTGTATTAGAGAATCAAGCCAATAAAACGTAGTTCTAGGTTGAGGGGTCTGACCCTTTATATAGGCTGAGAAGCCCTAGAATCGTAGTAGGGTTAGGTGACTTGGTAGGCAAGTCACAGACTAGAAGAAGGTTCTAGTCTCCTTCCATGTATGAATCAGTTTCCATGTTGAAGTATGTATCTTGGAGGCTAAGTCAGGCAAGAGCAATATCCTCGTTTGACTCTTATTTGCTGAGCTGTTTATTACCCATAATATTAATTACGAAATTAATATTATAATTAGGGTTTGGGCCCATTTGGTGGGCCCCACGTTTGGACCATTCTAGGTTTAATTAATGCCACATTAAATGTGTCTTTAGGGCTTATTTTTAGCCCATATCAAGCTTCCATACTTTATTTCTCTCAAATTGGTTTAGCTCTTCTTGCATTGCTAAGACCCAATCTAGATCTAGAAGTGCATCCTCCACTTTCTTAGGTTCCTCTTGAGACAGGAAACTACTGTATAGGCATTCTTCTTGTGTGGCTCTCCTAGTTTGGACTCTTGAGTTTGAGTCACTAATGATTAACTCAAAAGGATGATCTCTGGTCCATTTTCTTGAAGGTGGAAGGTTTGATCTAGATGAGGTTGCTTCTTCTACGTGAGCATGATCTTGTTGATTGGATATTGAGTTTTGACTTTGAGAAACTCCCCCTGAGTTTGTTGTCCTTGAGGAATTATGAAGTTGACTGTCAACAGATGCATCATTTTGTCTATCAACGGATGCTCCATTTTGCCTGTCGACGGATACATGAGAATGTCTGTCAACGGATGCATCTGATGATCTAGTATGACTGTCAACGGATGCTTCATTTCCAGTGTTAGCATCACTTCTAGTTGGACCAACAACTCTAGGTGAATTTCCAAGGTCATGATCTTCATTATCCTCATCATCATCAATGTACATTCTTCCTTCTACCTCATTTTCAAAACTCAACTTTTCATGGAAGCCTTCATCATTCAGACCTAGAATCTTTTGATCATCAAACACAACATGTACAGATTCCATAACAATGTTGGTTCTTAGATTGTAGACTCTATAGGCTTTCCCTGCTGCATATCCAACAAAGATAGCTTCATCTGCCTTTGCTTCAAATTTTCCCAAGTTATCTCCATGATTCCTTAGCACAAAACACTTACATCCAAAGACATGGAGAAAAGCTAATGTTGGTTTCTTGTTGGTGAATAAGTGGTAAGGAGTCATTCCTCTAGCTTGATTGATCAAGGAAATATTCTGAGTGAAGCAGGCAGTGCTGACAGCTTCAGCCCAGAAATATGTTGGCAATCTTGATTCACTTAACATTGTTCTAGCTGCTTCAATGAGAGTTCTGTTTTTCCTTTCAACAACCCCATTTTGTTGAGGTGTTCTAGTAGCAGAAAACTCATGGACAATTCCATTCTCTTCACAGAAAATATTCATTGTGGAATTTTTGAATTCAGTGCCATTGTCACTCCTGATTCTTTGTACTTTTACTTCAGAACCATTGTTTACTAGTCTGAGATGATTGATGATGATTTCACTTGCACAATCTTTGGAGTGCTGGAAGAAGGTCCATGTAAACTTAGAAAAATCATCCACAATCACCAGGCAGTATTTCTTCTTTGAAATGGACATGACATTTACTGGACCAAATAAGTCCATATGCAGCAATTGAAGGGGCTTAACAATAGATGACTCTGTCTTGCTCTTGAAGGATGATTTCTTTTGTTTCCCTAATTGGCAGGCAACACACAGTCCATCTTTGATGAACTCCAATTGAGGGATTCCTCTAGCAAGATCCTTTCTTACCAAATCATTCATTACTTTAAAATTCAAATGAGACAGCTTTTTATGCCATAGCCAACTCTCATCCTTGCTTGCTTTGCTGAAGAGACAAGTAATGGATTCTGAGCATACTGAGTTGAAGTCAGCTATGTAAACATTTCCTTTTCTAAAGCCTGTCAGAACCACATTGTTGTTTTCCTTGGTAGAAACAACACAGGCTTCTTTAGTGAACTTTACTTCATAGTCTTTGTCACAAATCTGACTGACACTCAGTAAATTGTGCTTCAAACCTTCAACTAAAGCCACTTCTTCAATGATGACATTGTCCTTTGTAATCAAGCCATATCCCTTAGTATATCCTTTGCTGTCATCTCCAAAGGTAATTCTAGGGCCAGCTTCCTCCTTGAACTCTGTGAGCAGGGTTGAATCTCCTGTCATATGCCTAGAACACCCACTGTCTAGGTACCATAGATTCCTCTTATTTCCCTGCACACAATCCAAAATACAAATCAAGTTGATTTTGGTACCCAAGTTTCCTTGGGTCCTTTCTTGTTAGCCTTTGGTTTTACACTCTTGACAATCTTCACTTTGGGTGTAGATGCTTGAGTGATAGGTTTAGACAGATGCTCATTTGCATAAATATTTGATGCATGCATTTGTGAAAAATTGGCATACATATTATCTATGCTGGGGATGCTCCATGACATTTGTGGCATATTCACAGATTGAAAATAAGGATTAGGCACATATGGCATGTTCACATATGGATTTGAAAAACTAGCATTCTGATACAAACCAGGCATTGCAGGCATACTTGGCATAGATTGAGGTATATGAACAGGAGACCTTTTAACAGACTTGCAATTAGAAGATAGGTGATTGACACTATTGCAATTACCACAAGTTTTCCTAGGAGCAAACTTGTAAGGAGAATAATTGTTTTTCTTGTTAATGCCTATCTTACCATTTATGTTCTTTTTCTTTTTACCCTCAGTCTCTACCTTTTCATTAACTGACTTACCAACAGCCTTTTTGTTAGGTAAATCACCTGCCTTAGCCTTCTCACTTGATTTGGCTTGGCTACTTTCACCAGAAACAAAGTTCTTGGCTACTGGACCATACTGATTGTTCAGTCTCTTGAGTTCCTTCTTACTAACAGACTTTTTGTTAGTCGACGGATACCTCTCATCTGTTGATGGTTCATCTGTCAACGGATGATCACTATCCGTTGATTCACAAATAGTCTCTAGATCCTCAAGGCAAGGTTCTAGCTCCTTTTTCTTCTGAGTCCAGGTATCCCTTACAAATGATTCTATTCCCTGGACTTCTATTATGTTTTGAGAAATATTCCTACAACTTTGAAATTTAGCAATTATTCCTTGTTCTTTTTCAAGCTGGTTTCTTAAGATCAATTCTCTTTTTAACACAGCTTCAAGTTCATTTTTAGCATCATTGCAATCAACTCTCATTTTCTCAAATTCTAGAAATTGAACTTCTAGAAGTGCATTTCTATCACTTAAGAACTGATTAGTTTCTTTAATCCTATTGTTCTCTTTAGTAAGTGATTTAAGAGTAACACTCAAGTGATATAGTTCAGTAGACATTTCATCTATAACACTATTGCATTCCTCTTTGGTGAGCTCAGAGAGATTAGTAGAATATACCTGATTGCTAGCTGAACTTGCTTCCTGCTCAGAATCAGCCATTAATGCAAGGTTGACAAACTCAGCATCATCATCAGAATGATTTCCATCAGCAGCCCAGTCATACTCTTGGGTCATGAATGCCTTTCCTTTTTGTCTGAGAAGATCAAAATATTTCTTCTTGTAGTCAACAGTTTCAATTGACTTTACCTTGTTCTCAGATCTAGGCTTCCTGCATTCACTTATCATGTGACCAGCAATACCACAATTGTAGCATTTAATTTTGGATTTATCCACATAATTGCTTGTAGAAAAATCCTTGTTAAATGGCTTGGTCACCCCAGAGTTTCTTCTGAATTTTAGCTTAGAGAATCTCCTAGATAGAAAGGCTAAATGCTCATCTATCTCATCCAATTCATCCTGCTGTAGGACACTCATTTCTTCAGACACCTTCTCCTTGCTTTTGCTTGATTCTGTTCTACCTTCACAAACCTCCCTGTTTGGTGTAGATTTAGCAGCTTCAGTCCTCTTTTCCTCCTTCTGCTCCAAGTTGGCAACAAGTGCAACTAACCCACTTTTCTTTTGGGCCTTCTCAATTTCTTCATCCTGCTCCATTTCTAATTCATATGTCTTTAAAGTTCCATAGAGCCTTTCAAGAGTAAATGACTTGTACTCTTGAGTGTTTCTTAGAGAAACAGTCATAGGCTTCCACTCTTTGGGCAGTGATCTCAGAAATTTGAGATTAGAATCTTTCACTTGGTAGATTCTTCCATACAGTTTCAAGCCATTCAGTAGCTTTTGAAATCTACTAAATGTGTCATTCAATGTCTCTCCATTCTTAAAATGGAAGTGCTCATACTTTTGGATCAGTAGTTGCATCTTGTTTTCCCTTACCTGTTCTGTACCTTCACAAAGGGTTTGAACAATGTCCCATACTTCCTTGGCGGTAGTACAGTTGATAACATTGTCAACCATGTCTGTTTCTAAGCCATTAAACAGAATATTCATGGTCTTTTTATCCTTGTGAACTTCTGCAACATCCTCAGTGCTCCACTCAGAAACAGGTTTTGGGATGTACGTGTCTGGTGCATCTGCAGCAAGACCAACTCTTGAAGCAGCCTTCATTGGAACATGAGGACCCTTCTCAATGCAATCTACAAAACCTACATCAATAGACATGAGATGTAGACGCATTTTTACTTTCCAGTGAAAGTAATTTTCCCTATCAAGAACCGGTATCTTCACTCCATAATCCTTCTTAGACATGTTGGAAGTGTGTTGATCTTTAAACTTCAAATATATTAGAAGCTTGCTCTGATACCAATTGTTATTCCCAGATTACACACTTGTATAATTGTAGAAGGGGGGGTTGAATACAATTCTTGATAGTTATAAAATTTCTGATAAAAACCACAGAAATCTTATAACGAAATAATTGCTGAATAGAAATAGTTCACAACCACATAAAAATCAGGTGGTTAAATGTACCACCTGAGACTTTTATTCGAAGAAAACCCTGTGATACAAATGTACACAGCTTCTGTGTTTACAACTCTTTGCTTCTAAAGATATTCAAGAAACCCTAAGCAAATATGTATGTTTTCTTACAATCTAAAGAGTTGCTACACTTGGTTATATATCCCAAGTTTACAAGTGCTACAGGAATAAGATAATATTAATCTAATTCAAGTTGACTTGCTACTCCACTCCAAATCCACATGTAGCCGAAAGGTTGTCCTTGTGAACAGATATGTCCCCTGTACCTTTCTTGTATGTACTGTGTAAATGGAATGCTTCTTTCTTCTGTGTTTCCAAAGTATGGCTGCCATATTGCTTTTTATACCTACTATCAACCCATGTGATCTGTCAGTCAAACCTGTCCTTATCAACTGCTAATTCCCAGCTAGCATGGGATAAAGTGACAATGATTATCCGTTGATGTTGTGCCAGCTTATCCGTTGATGGTAGTTTGAGCTGTATCCGTTGATCGAGTAGATTTGAGTTGTATCCGTTGATAGAGCCCTGTTCTCATCCGTTGATACATTTTCACTTAGACAGAATTACATAGCATAGCTTATTTACAATTTACTACCCTATTCTGCCTATCCATTGATGGTCAACATGACTCTGAATAAAAACACTATCAACTGATAAATAGAGATATTGCAATATGCTACAAAACCTCATTCGTTGATGAGCTACCTGTCAACGAATAGAGTTATAAGGTCTTATCCGTTGACAGTTACAAAACTTGACTTATACAATTTTGCTTGAATGTTAAGTTATCATCAACTACAACATATTCCTAACAGGTTTCTTAGTATACCTCAATCCATAATCCAGCAATTGATTCTTCATCCGTAGAATCTGTGCACAACAGCTACCAGCAGCAATATACTCTGCTTCAGCTGTAGATGTGGATATTGATTTCTATTTCTTGCTGTACCAAGAAATTGACAACTTCCACTGGTGCTTTTTCTGTCAATATTATAGCCTGCAAAGTCTGCATCAGAATAACCAAGTAGTTTGAAATCTGATTCTCTTGGGTACCACAGCCCTAAAGTCATAGTGCCCTTGAGATACTTAAAAATCCTCTTCACAGCTGTTAAATGTGGTTCTCTTGGATCTGCCTGAAACCTTGTACACAGACATGTTGCATACATAATATCAGGTCTACTTGTTGTTAGATAAAGAAGAGAACCAATCATTCCTCTGTAGCTTGTCATATCTACTGATGACCCTGTATCTTTGTCCAATTTTGTTGCAGTTGCCATGGGAGTTGTTGCAGATGAGCAGTCAAGCATGCCAAATTTCTTAAGAAGATTTCTGGTATATTTTGCTTGATTAACAAAGATTCCATCATCTGTTTGCTTCACCTGTAAGCCTAGAAAATAACTTAGCTCTCCCATCATACTCATTTGATACCTGGACTGCATGAGCTTAGCAAACTTCTTACAGAGTTTATCATTAGTAAATCCAAAAATGATATCATCAACATATATCTGAACTAAAAGCAAGTCACTTCCAGATTTGAAATAAAACAGAGTTTTATCAATTGTACCTCTGTTGAATCCACTTTCTAAAAGAAATTGAGCCAGAGTTTCATACCATGCTCTTGGTGCCTGCTTAAGTCCATAAAGTGCCTTGTCTAGCCTGTAGACATGGTCTGGATATTTTGGATCTACAAAACCAGGTGGTTGTTCAACAAACACTTCTTCTTCAAGTTTTCCATTCAGAAAAGCACTTTTCACATCCATTTGAAAAACCTTGAATTTCTTGTGAGAAGCATAAGCAAGAAACATCCTTATTGCCTCCAACCTGGCAACTGGTGCAAAAGTCTCATCATAATCTATCCTCTCTTGTTGTGAATAGCCTTTTGCTACAAGTCTTGCTTTGTTTCTTGTAACAACCCCTTCACTATCAGTTTTGTTTCTGAAAACCCACTTAGTACCAACAATAGACCTGCTCTTTGGTCTTGGTACCAGTGTCCACACTTCATTTCTCTCAAATTCATTCAACTCCTCTTGCATTGCTGTTATCCAGTCAGCATCTTTAAGAGCTTCTTCAACTTTCTTTGGTTCTTTTATGACAAGAATGCATGAAACAGACATTAATTTGTTGTTGCACTTCTTGTCCTTATTCTTGCATCTGGATCACCAATGATCAAATCAGGTGTGTGAGATTTGGTCCATTTCCTAGCTGAAGGTAAATGGCTTCTCTCAGAGTTTGATCCTCCCCCTCGATCCATGTTCTCCTGATTTTCTTGATATCTTTCTTCATTCTCCGAGGCTCCCCCTGAATTTGACTGCTCAGAGTTTGAACTGTCAGATTTTGGACTTCCCGAGTTTGATTCAGAATTGTCAACTGAGTCATTATCAGAATTTGAGTTATCACTTTGATTGGATTCTTTATGCTCCCCCTCAACTGGTTCTCCTCTTGTTTCTGGCTGAAAAGTCTCTTCAGTATTTACCAGTAGGGGTTCAGAGTTTAGCTGAGCAGTGTTTGTCAGATCAGCCTCATCAGAGTTTAATTCATCAGAGATTAAACCTTCATTTTCGAAGTGCAGTTGATCATGTTCATTTACATCTTCAAGTCCAGTTATTTTCTTGTCATCAAAAGACACATGAATTGATTCCATGATCACTTTGGTTCTCAAATTATAAACTCTGAATGCCTTAGTTGACAGTGGATAGCCAACAAAAATTCCTTCATCTGCCTTCAGGTCAAATTTGGTCAACTGTTCAGGATGTGTTTTCAGAACAAAGCATTTGCACCCAAAAATATGAAAATATTTCAGGTTTGGCTTCTTTTCTCTCACCATTTCATATGGTGTTTTTCCATGCTTGTTGATCAGAGTAGCATTCTGTGTAAAGCAAGCAGTTTGAACAGCTTCTGCCCAGAAATAGGTTGGTAATTTTGCATCATCAAGCATAGTTCTGGCAGCTTCTATCAAAGTTCTGTTCTTCCTTTCAACTACACCATTCTGTTGTGGAGTGCCAGGTGCAGAAAACTCTTGTTTAATTCTTTTGTTCTTGTAAAATTCTTCCATTGTTGAATTCCTGAATTCAGTTCCATTGTCACTTCTGATAATCTTCACTTGATTCTTTGACCCTTTATCCAACTGCCTTATGTGTTCAGCCAGAGTTAATGCAGTTTCATCCTTCTTTGCTTGAAAATACACCAAAGTGTATCTGGTGTATTCATCAACAATGACTAAAGCATATTTCTTCTTTCCAAGAGACATCACATTCACTGGTCCAAAAAGATCAACATGAAGAAGATGATAAGGATCAACAATTGAAGACTCAGATTTGCTTTTGAAAGAGGCTTTTCTTTGTTTGGCCTTTTGACAAGAATCACACAGGCCTTCTACATTCAACAAAGATTTTGGTAGTCCTCTCACAAGATCATTCTTAATTAGCTCATTGATGTTGTTCAGATTTAAATGAGAGAGTTTCTTATGCCACTTCCAACTCTCTTCACTGGACATCCTTGTAGACAGACACACTGCTTTACCATCAGAGTTTGTTGACAATTTTATTTCATAAATGTTATTGTGTCTGTTTCCAACTAGAGCAACTTTCCCTGTAGATTTACTGATGACTTGACAATATTCAGGCTGAAAATCTACATGGTATCCTCTGTCACAGATTTGACTCATAGAAAGCAGAACATGCTTGAGTCCTGGAACCAGAGTACATTTGTGATGATGACACTTCCAAGATTAATATTGCCATATCCCAGAGTATGTCCTATGTTGCCATCTCCTTAGGAAACTTTTGGGCCAGCCTTCTCCACATACTCTGATAGCAGGGCTTTATTTCCAGTCATGTGTCCTGAACATCCACTGTCCACGACTAGGGTACTTACCCTGGTGCCCTGCAATCACAAACAGTCACTGATTGTTAGTTTTAAGGATCCAGACTTGCTTGGATCCTTTTGCTTTATTGAATCTGTTAGTTTTTGCAGCGGATTTGTCATTATCAGAGTTTAAACTAACATTTTCAGTCTTAGCACTTGCAGAATCAACTTTAACCCATTTCAAATTAGGTTTCAGTTCATAATAATTATGATAAATAGCATGATAATTCTTGCAAGTATAAATTGAGTGCCAAGTACTTCCACAATGTTTGCACAGAGTTTGTGGTCTTGGTTTGACATTATCCTTTTTCACTCCAGATTTGGAGGGTAAAGAATTAATGTCTTTGTTCTTCCTGCAAAAACTAGCAAGATGATTAGTGCTACCACAGTTATGACAAGTTTTTCTAGGTGCAAATGTAGCAAGCATTGGCCTATTTCCTGATGTTATGCCTACCTTTCCATTTCTTTTTTTCCTAGGCATTTTCTGTTTGTTGACAGATTTTATTTCTTTAAGCTTATGCTTGAGTTGTTTATTTGTCATTGAACCAATATTAACCTGTTTGACACAGGTTTTTACTGGCTCACTTTCAATGGCTTCATGTTCAGTTTTCACAGTACCATGAACAAATGTTCAAAATTTCTTAGTAGAAAGTGGTGGTCTAATTTTTACTGTATTCTGAAATCTAAGTACATCATCCTCAGAATAACCTAGACCTACTGTGTCTGATTGAAAAACCTCTTGAGTGTCTTTTCCAGAATGTGTCCAAGTTTTAATAATGTGCTTTGCATCCTCCAATTCAGATTCTAGTTGCTTATACTTACCTAGCAACTCCTGTTCTATGAAAACAGCATCATCTCTTTCTTTCTGAGTTTTATTCATGTTTTCAAGTTGTTCTTCAACAAGTTTATTTCTTTCTCTGAGTTGAGAACACTCATTCTTGATTCTCTCATTCTCTAAAGTCTGATCCCTATAACTGATATGTAATGCTTTAAGATAAATTCTCAATTCAGTTATATTATCAGTATTATAAGCATAGGTAGTTGGAGGTACCTTAAGTTCAGAATCTTCATTCTGAGTAGAAGCCATGAGTGCATAGTTCACCTCCTCATCTGAATCTGAGGTGTCTGCCCAGTCTCTGCCTTTGGTGTAGAGTGCCTTTTCAGTTTTACCCTTTTTGCACTCAGGAGCATAGTGACCCATCTCCTTACACTTGTAGCATTGAATCTCAGACTTATCTTTCTTACCAGATTTGAAGTCCTTTCCCTCAGATTTTCTGAAATTTTTTCTGTCAGACTTTGAGTAATCCTTGGAGAATCTCTTTCCCTTCTTGAAGTTCTTGAATCCAATCTTCTTGAAGGTCTTTACCATCAATGCATCCATTTGCATCATTTCTTCATCATCTTCAGAATCAGATGATTCATCTGTGTTTGAGTCAACATCAGTGTTTGATAACTCACTTTCTGAATGAGTGACCAAGGCTTTTCCTTTTGACTTCTTCCTTGAAGCTTCTTTCTTTGAAGATTTTTCTTCAACTTTCAGTGCAACAGACTTTAACTTTCTGCTTGATCTTCTGTTTCTCTGCTCCATTTCCAATTCATGAGTCTTGAGCAGTCCATAGATTTCATCAATCTCAGTATCAGCAAGATCATAGTTGTCTCTTATAGTGGTTGTTTTCACATCCCACTTTTCAAGAAGAGAGAGAAGAAACTTGAGATTTGAGTCTTCTAGATCATATTCTTTGTTAACCAATGATAGATCATTGAGCAGTTTACAGAATCTGTCAAATGTTTCTGTCATGGTTTCTTCAGATTTTGCCTCAAAATGCTCATACTCCTGTGTGAGTATGTTCCTTCTGTTCTTCTTGATTGCAGCAGTTCCTTGACATCTAACCTCAAGTGCATCCCAAATTTCCTTTGCAGTTGTGCAGTTAATCACTTTGTTAGACATAACATTGTCTAGAGCACTGTGAAGTAAATGCCTTACTTTGGCATCCTTAGCAATAGATGAAAGATCCTCAGCAGTTAGATCTTTCTTTTCCTTAGGAATCACCTTCGATTCCTCACCAGCAACAGCAGCAGTTAACTTTGTAGCTTTATGAGGACCTTCATAAATTCTATCCAGATATTCTGGATCTGTGGCTTCCAGAAACATGGTCATCTTTACCTTCCAAATTGCATACTCTGATGGCTTGAGTATAGGAACCCTAATCGTCTCATACCTACTAACAGTAGTAGGAGTTTTCTCAGAACCTGATGGAGGAGGAATCTCTGCCATTGATTACAATTGTGTTTGGATCTTAAAACTGTAATAAAGTAACAGATCTGGCTCTGATACCACTTGTTAGGTCGAATACACAATATATAATCAAGTATTGTATGAATAAGTAACAAGAACACACGTTTTAATACTTAAAACTGTTTGGAATTAATAATTCCTCTCTCAGTGATGTAAAATATCACAGAGAGCTGCTTAGGTTACAATGAATGATTTTCTCTTTGTTCGATACCCTTCTAGGGTTAACCTAACTGTATTTATAAGATATACAGCTACGTACAATCGTTAATTGATTCTCCTAAAATTAAGCTATACAATTGATATCAATTACGATTGCTACACGTCTTCTAAGTCAACTCAATCTCTTTGACAGCTATCCAATCTTCAAAGATATTGCTTCCATATTAATCTTGAATTAATCTTCAAACTCTGTTGACTTGTAGATGCTTCCAGTAGACAGACTTTAGCAAACTCTGTTGCTCTCCTAGCCAACAGTGTTTGCGCTTCCTTGTGTTCAGCTAGCAGTGTTTACGCTTTCTTCTGTCAGCGTTTGCGCTTCCAGCTATCAGCGTATACTCAAACTCTGCTACGACTACTTTCAATAACAAGTTAAACTCTTTTTACCTGTAACACTTAAACACTGACATTAAATCACATCAATTATATCTAACAATATACAACTGTGAATTTTCTCTTGATATACAACTGTGAATTTTCAACCCCTAACAAAAGGTAAAAAAAGGGTCTTCGAATTTTAGAAATTTATTGAAATTTTGAGATATTCCCCTAAACTTTGAAAATTGCAAATTCTACGAATGTTTTTGAACTACACATCGATTTTCCTTAAAAAGGATTTTAAAGTTTTTGTCACCAGCCCCTATGTCACTACAGGTTTTCGTGATTTCAAGCTCTACGAGAGCAGATGATACGTTATGAATTCTGTCAAATAGTTAGGACTATCCTAACCTATTGCTTGTCTTATTATCAGAATCATGCCACCTAGAAGAATGAATACCCGAGATCACCCAGCCGGCTCCGAAGGCTAAGGTAGCCACCGTAGGTCCGGAGGCCGGCAGAACCGTGAAGAAGAGAATTTGAACTTGAGTGAAGGTAAGGACTCCGACTTTAACCTGTTTGATAACTCTGAGTATGATGAGGAAGAAGCCGAGGATGACACCCAAGAGGTGAACAATCCAGAGAGAGACCCCATGGAACAATTTATGAATTTACTTAGGCAGAACTTAGATCGTCCCCAAGTTCCGCCACAACCAAACAATGCGACCGCAACTGCTTTCCGAAACTTTAAGTCCCTGAAACCCCCGAAATTTAAAGGAACTGCAGACCCAGTTGTGGCAAGAGCCTGGTTGAAGGAGATGGAGAAATCCTTTGAGATACTAGGAATTACTGATGAGTGTAAGACTATCTTCGCCACCTACCTTCTAAAGGGTGAGGCAAATTACTGGTGGGATGATAAGAGAAATTTGGAAGGAGGAGGTGTTGTGACCTGGGAGATGTTTACTGAGCTGTTTTTGGAAAAGCATTTCCCTAGATTCATGGAGACTCGGATGGAATTAAAATTCTTGGAGCTGAAACAAGGAAACATGACAGTGGTTGAGTATGAAGCTAAGTTCATGGAGTTGTCAAGGTTTGTGCCAGAGTATGTTAATACGGACGCAAAGAGATCCCGAAGATTTCAGCAAGGGCTAAAATAATGGATTCAGAATCGTGTAGCGGTATTTGAGCTGACGGACTATGCCACCTTAGTACAGAAGGCATCAATTGTAGAAGCTAGGAGTGACCAAATGCAGAAAGAGAGAGAGGGAAAGAAGAGGAAGTTTGATAACCGAAAAGGGAGTTTTGCGGGCGGAACTTTTCCGAGTAGGTTTAATTGAGGAGTGATATCCCAGCCCAGTAGGAACTTAGGGACAAAGAAAGCCGAGAGTTGGAGTGTAGGCCAGGGTGGCCGACCACAAGGACCATCTTACTCTACCCCATCTCGACCCCCACTCCCTGATTGCAACAGGTGTGGAAAGAAACATTTAGGTGCTTGTAACCGACCGGATGTGACGTGTTTTAAATGCGGATTGCCAGGACATTATGCTAGCGCTTGTCAAGGACCTAGTATCAATACCAGGGTCGGGGCTACCTGCTTTAAGTGCGGAAAACCTGGACACCGGGCGAAGGAATGTTTGTCTTCTAGGCCAGCTACGTCAAGTGTTAGTGGAACTGCTTCTAACAAGCCTCCTACTGCTAGAACTTTTAACATGACTGTGCAAGATGCCGTGAGGAATACGGATGTGATCGCAGGTACCCTATTACTTAATTCAGTTAATGCCAATGTTTTATTTGATTCAGGGGCTACCAAGTCTTTTATATCGCAAGATTTTGCATGTTGGTTAGATCTTAAGGCTGAGCCATTGAAAGATAGATTGCAAGTAGAGATAGCAAATCATGAGATTATTCCCGTTAGTCAAGTGCATTCAGGTTGCGACCTAGAAATAGGAGGGCAACATTTTCGGATAGATTTAATTCCTTTTAAATTAGGAGAATTTGATGTTATAGTGGGTATGGATTGGTTGACCACCCATGGAGCTCAAATCGATTGTGTGAAGAAGACAGTGAGATTGGGACTGCCCAGGAGCGAGAAAGTAGTGTTTAAAATGGCAATGACAGAAACAGAAGTTCCTAACCGCAATTCAGACCCAGAAATTGTTACGTAAAGGATGCGAAGCTTATTTGGCCTATGTGATGGACACCAACAAGGAAACACCTAACCTACAAGAAATCCCCGTTGTTAATGAATTTGAGGACGTATTTCCTAATGATCTTCCAGGACTACCACCTGATAAGGATATTGAGTTTGTTATAGATTTAGTCCCTGGAACTGCCCCAATTTCGAAGGCCCCATATCGACTAGCCCCAGTAGAAATGAAAGAGTTGGCCACTCAGTTACAAGAGTTGTCGGATAAAGGAATGATAAGACCTAATGTGTCACCGTGGGGAGCCCCGGTGTTGTTTGTGAAAAAGAAGGATGGCAGTATGAGATTGTGCATAGACTACAGAGAGTTGAACAAGGTGACTATAAAGAAAAAGTACCCTTTACCTAGAATAGATGACCTGTTTGACCAGCTAAAGGATGCGGTTTACTTTTCCAAAATTGATTTGAGAACTGGGTATCATGTAACAGCCCCAAATCCGGGGTCTGGGATTTAGAGTAGTCACGATCCATTTAATCCTTGCCTTACCTGTATTACTCACAAGGTACACAATTCAACAGTTTATGACCCCACAATATATATCTACACACACACACACACAGGTTAGAGTCTCAGAAACGACACCATAAAACAACTGCGGAATAATATCTTTTATTAAAATACCCAAATGTCTTTTGAATCTGTTGTTGATACAATTTCTAAGTAATGGTACATTTACAACTTAGACTTCTGATGTCTACACTCTACTCATACCATTCCTATATACTCATGATATGAATCCAACAAGCTGCATCCTGATCCAACTGATTCTTAATATCTCCGGGATCACTGGTGCCCTTGACATCCTGCTCCGCTGTTCTATAATATATATAAAACTAGTGCTGAGCAAAAATCCGAAAAAATCCGAATCCGAATCCTCTAAAAACCGCTAAAAACCGATCCGCATAAAACCGATCCGAAACCGAAACCGAAAAATTAAAAACCGAATCCGATTATGCGGTTTCGGTTTCTTGTCAAATCCGATCCAAAAAAACCCGAATCCGATCCGATTAAAATAAATAAATAAATTATATATATATATATAATTAATAAATACAAATTTTTTTTGAAATATAATTACTAAAAATTTGAAATGGGTTGTTGGACTCTTTTAGTGTCTTTGCAATTTGGGCCAGCAAGCAGCAGCCCAGTTAAATTAAAACCTAGCGGCTAGCGCAGTTGCATACAAGTCAGTAAGTCATAGTTACACAATTGAGTATTGACAAAGAGGGAAATTCCGAAATAGCGAATAGTCGAATACTCTCTGTCTACTCTCAGTCTCTCACAGCCGACAATCAACAATTTAGGCGTATTCACAACCATGGAAGCTCCATCTGAGAATCAAACTCCTCAAGAAGAAACACCTACAAAACAAACGGATGAAGTGGTATGTTTTTATAATTTGCAATATGCAATTTTTGTTTTATGTTCTATGTTCCTTGCTTTCAGTTTATGCTAGTTTAGTAGTTTTATAAGTTGTATAAATTTTAGTTTCATTTTTTACAATTGTAGATACATGTGAACTTAGAAGATGAAGTCAAATGTGATAATAAAGAAGATGATGAAATATGTGATAAGGATAAAAAGGGTTCGGTGGTATGGGAGTATTTTGGTAGGATTCCGGGTTGTCCACGTGGTCAAGAAAAAGCTAAATGTAAGTTATGTAGTTTAATAATGGGTTGTAATTCACGAAATGGTACATCCGCAATGTTGAATCATTTAAAAAATGTGTGTCCTAAATCACCACTTCGTACCAATCTTGATAAATTGCAAAAGACATTGCGATTTGAAGTAATATCAAAGGAAGATAAACTTCGCACCGTTAAACCTCACACCTTTAATCAAGAGAGGTTAAGGAAAAAAGTTGCCCTAATGTGTATCAAAGACAATCAACCCTTTAGGATTGTAGAACATGAAGGGTTTCGTGAGTTATTGAATGAAGCGGAACCAAGATTTAAGATGCCAAGTAGATGGACCGTTGCAAGGGATTGTCTCAAAATATATGGAGAAGAATTAGTAAAATTGAAAAAGAGTTTGGCCTTTCAAAGAGTATCCTTCACATCGGATACTTGGACATCGGTACAAAACATTAATTATATGTGCCTTACGGCTCATTGGATTAATGATGATTGGAAGATTTGCAAAAAGATTCTAAATTTTCCTCAAATTGGAAGCCATAAAGGGGTTGCAATTGGAAAGATGCTACTTAATTTATTTGCACAATGGGGAATAGATCGTGTATTCACCATCACATTAGATAATGCATCTTCAAATGATATAGCAATCTCACATTTGAAGAAATTTCTTAGAGGACCGGAGGCTATATGTGAAAATAAATTTCTACATATGCGTTGTTATGCTCACATATTGAATCTAGTGGTCAAGGATGGTTTGAAAGAACAACACGAATCAATTGCTAGAATTCGAAATGAATGTAGATATGTTAGGTCTTCACCGGCAAGACTTGAAAAATTTAGAAAATGTGTAGAAAGAGAGAAGATAAAATGTGATGCGATGGTGTGCTTTGATGTTGATACTAGATGGAATTCAACTTACACCATGTTGGAGGTTGCGGTCAAATATGAGGGAGCTTTTTTATGAATGATTATTGAAGATAATGACTATGAAGCATTCTTTAAGGTGAATGACCAAGAGGTTATGGGTGAAAATCCAAAGAAAAAGAAGAAGAAATTTGTAGAAGGTGCTCCACTTCATGATGATTTTGGTAATGTCAATCGTTTCATAAAGTTCTTAGAAATCTTTTATGATGTTACACTAAAATTATCGGGTTCCAAATATTGCACTTCCAATGCCTTTTTTGTTGACCTTGTAAAGGTTCAAGAGGCCATTATGAGATTGTGTTCAAGTGAAGATATATTGATGAGAGATATGGCTAAAAGGATGAAGGATAAGTACAACAAGTATTGGGATAATGAGGAGAATACCAATTTCTTGTTGTATGTGGTGGTTGTGTTAGATCCGAGGTACAAAATGAGTTACATAGAATTTTGCTTTGCCAAAATTTATGGGAGAGGGTCTACTAAAAATGTAATAATGTGTGATAAAGTATTGAAGACTTTGCAAGAACTTTTTGACTACTACATGAACTCGAAGGGCCATGAAAATTCTTCTTCTCAACCTAAAACAAATCCACCGGATGGTTCATGGCAAGATGATTTTGAAAAGTATATGGATAATCGGGATGAAGGAGGGATAGGAAAATCGGAACTTGATGTCTACTTAGTTGATACAAGAGAAAGAAAAGGCGAGGGCTTTGACATATTAGGATGGTGGAAGGTGAATTCCACAAGATTTCCGATACTTTCTGAAGTAGCTAAGCATGTGTTGGGTATGCCGGTTTCTTCCGTTGCCTCGGAAGCCGCTTTTAGTACCGGTGGAAGGACAATAGATGCCTATCGAAGTTCCCTTTCACCAAAGACAGCTGAAGCATTAGTTTGTAGCCAAGATTGGCTAAGAAGTTCCGAGACTGTCATTGATCTAAGAGGGGAACCAACGGAGTATCTACAACTTGAGAAATTGGAAAATGGTAATTTTGCTATAGTTTTCAGCATCCTTTTACAATCTGCACTTTTCTGCTGTTCAATTTGTTGTTCACTGCTATAATATAAACTGTCAGATTCTGCTCTTTTATATTCTGTTCTGTCCTGAAATCTGAATTCTATTATGTTCTGAAAAATAAAATTTATCTGTTGGTTCTGTTCCGAATTCTGGAATCACAGTGTTTCTGATGCAATTTATGTATGATTATTATTTTTAGATGAAGTCAAAGTGGTACAAAATTCATTTGAGGTGCTGGACCTTGACGATGACTAGAGACTAGAGGTAAGTCTCCTGACATGAAATTCGTTTTAAGTCCAGTGGTCTCTGTGTTCTTTCCTGACTGATATTCTTCTCGTTTGTGCAAGACTAATCTGCTGTGTCGCTTTAATTAATCTGCTGTGTTCGCTTTAATTAATCTGCTGTGTGATTTTTTTAGTTCGTCTTATGCATGCTACATTCTATTCAGTAAACCAAAAGAACTCTACCATTGTCTAAATTTGGCCTCATACATTATTCAGCTCTTTATTTGCTTCAAATTGTGTAGATACTCTTAGATTTTTTATCTTCCATTGTAATCCACAACTGTAAAGTAATTGGTGTATTGCCCAGTTCATAGTTTTTGGATTTCCTTTTGTATGGCACTGGTTACATTGAGAACTTTTTTCTTTGCCAAGTTTTATATGCTCACTGATTTTTACTATTATCCAAGTCAACTAGTTAGTTCAGGATCTATTTCTTATATGGAGCTGGTGCTCACAGGCACAGAGGCACAAATTTGACAGCATAGACTAGATGTCTGTTTAGACTAAAATTTTCACATATTCCACTTATAATCTCTGTATGTGCTGTCTATCTGTCTTAAATTGGAAGATGAACATAGAAATGTCTAAAACTAAACGCGTCCAAGCTGATAGCTGAAAGCTTAATTAGTGGCTAGACCAGAATACTGCATTAGGTTATTGAATCTTTAGTTGTCAATCAACATGCAGTTATTAGAAACTAGAAAGTGCCTCTGTATGTACGCTGACATAACAACTGCAATAAGTCCAAAAACTGGTAAAGAAACATGCATCAAGTGATAGTACCAAATACCATTATGCAATATAAACGAAATAAAAAAAAACCATTCTATAAGGAGTATCCTGAATAAAACATGCATACACAATACGAGTTAGGTTGTAGGCGGAATAGTAATACTCGCTATTTCATTAATTGATTCCCAAAGTGAAAATTATCTCCCTCCAGCAATTCTTGAACAACTTGTTGAGCCTCGGTTCCTTTTGGCAGAAACTGAGTGAGCAAGTTCCTCTCCTTCTCAGATAAACAAGTTTGCCAGACCTATGGAAATATATCAAACTTTAACATGTACATAAATGGAACAAAATGAATTGTTTAGGTTATATTTCTTATTTTAAAGCAATATGGCTAATTTTGATCATTTTCTCTTGACATGTATTGGTTGTGCTTCCTGTACTTTTTTTATGCTCCATGCTAGATTTTGCATTTTGTTATACATTAAGCTCCTGATTGCCATAGGTAATTAGTGTGCATAAGTAATTAGTCATAGCTTGTTTTGCTACAGAGATTGCCATAAAAACATTAAGCTCCTGATTTTTTGGGGTCCTCGGGAGACTGTCCTGAGAACATTTTCACAAATGTAAACTTGATATTTTCACAAATATTTTAGAAGTGGAGACAGGAACATGACACCTTATCATCTGGATGAGTGTTAAAGCATTTGTTCACAAGTCACCAAATGCATCAGAAAATAAAGGCATTTGAGAACTACTCCCCCCGAATAATGCATCAGTTCTGAGTATAATTATCTGAATCATTAGTTCTTGTAAAATGCAACATTACAATTAGTTCATCCAAGCACTGCTTCCCCTGCCTCTTTTTCGTTGTTGTTAAGTATCAATGTGATGTCCAGACTTCATATATTTGTGATGTAAAGTTGTAAACTACTTAACTTAGTTCTTAATTTATTGCACAGATTAAAAGGCTCTGCTGTTCTGGACCTTCTAGCTATGCTCTGCTATCTATTCAATCTTCATCGTTGTTGTTCTGGCCATGCTCTGCTGCTCCTACCAAATTATATTCAAAGATTATGTTGAATTTTCATTATTCAAGTCCTTCAGGAATTATGTTAGACTTTCGCAATTTATTATAAAAACTTTGTATGCTATTTCGGGAAAAAATTCTTGTAATCATATTAATTTTGTCATTTTTATTTGAGACGGGTTTAAAACCGAAACCGAACCGATTGCATCCGATCCGACAATTTTGAATCCGAAACCGAACCGCCGGTTTCGGTTGCGGTTTCAGTTTTAGATTTTAAAATCCGAAGAGTTTCGGTTTCGGTTTCGGTTTTACCATAAATCCGATCCGATCCGATCCGTGCTCTCCCCTATATAAAACAATAGCAAGGGTGAGCAAATAGCTCAGCAAGGTAATGAAAGCATGGCATAACTCTGCCTATGACTTAACCCAGAATAAAGCGGGTATAAGACAATAATTGTTGAAATGTCTCTTTACTGAAAGTATTTCCTCATCGGAATATATTCGAAAAACAGTACTATTGTAGTACTCCAAATATCATTTCATAATATTTCTGCGAACTTATATTATACTATTGAACCAAGTTCAAGTATATTATAAAAGGATGAGGTTTCAAAGTAAACCCATATAACCTTTTTGTAGGAAAGAAATATTTGCTATATAAGTATAAGCAGAGTATCAACATATAACTTAAAAGATGAAGTTATAAGATGATTCCATATAAACAACCCCCTTACCATAACCCCTGTTATGTAAAGTAACCACAGAGTCATATAATGAAAGATGAAGTGACAAGGTGATTCAATATAACCTTTTTTAACACTTTTCAACCCTGCCAACACTTATCGGTCACCCAGCCGTAGCTTTCCGATCGGGGTGCTCTCGATAATGTTGCAGAAATATCCAAATTGGATGATGAACTATCACTGGAGTTATCTCAGCGCACAAATGTCCCGACCATCGATGATCAGTCGCGATCGTACAAATACACAACTCGTTTACTACCGGTAGAAGGAAGGACCAACGAATTTACTTGGCTACCGCCCTCTGGAGCTCCCTTGCCTCATCTGGGCATAATGATGGGCCGGCGCTACTCGACCTCTTACACGACTCCAAGTTCGAATAGAATCCATGACTCTGAAACGTAAAGCTCGTTCTCCTTCCCCCAAGTATAGTACTTGTTGACTGGGCTTCACAAAGAAGCCGTATCGGGTTTGGAAAGGAGAATTTCACCAATATTTCCCAAGCTATTGCTTGTTAATGGATATTAACTTGTTCCATCAATCTTACTCCTCGAGTGTTGAGGAAGTAACAAATTTCTTTTGGACTCGAAGTATCTGAGTTTGTGAATGGAAATGATTTCCTTTGAAAGTTAATGACCGGGGAGTCAATTACAAATAACAGTTTCCAAGTAGGGTTCCCTATGTTTTGAAAGTTTGAGCGAACATTTAAATCCCCTTAGAAGGTAGATTTAAATGGAAAAATAGTATTTGGGAACCACTTCCTTGACAAAATAATTATTAATAAGACTCAGAAATATTCTTCATAATTATCGAAGGTGAAAGATAATTTTTAAATAAGATAAACTATTTTTAAAACTAATTAAAAGTATTTAATAAATATTGAATATTTATTAAATAAATAAATATTTACTAAATAAATAACCTTTAAATGAATATTTAAAAATAATATTCATCAAATAAATAGTACTTAAGTGAATATTCAAAAAGTAATATTCACTTAATAATTAGTCCTCAAATGAATATTTGGAAATAATATTCATTAATTAAATAAATGCTAAATGAATATTCGAAATAATATTCATCCAGTAAATAGTATCTAAGTGAATATTCAAAAATAATATTCACTTAATAATTAATCCTCAAACGAATATTCGAAATAATATTCATTAAATAAATAATCTTAAATGAATATTCAAAATAATATTCATTTAAAGAAATAAACTCTTAATGAATATTCAAAATAATATTCATTATACTCAATAATATTTATTCGATATATTATGAAAATATATCTCCAAAAGTATATGAAATACCGACTCCCGGTCTTTTACAAAAGATACGACACATACAACCTTTATTATGGGTAATAATAAAGTCCGGCTTATAACTGATATCCCTATATCTAGCTTATAAGCCAATCCCAATTTATTTCCAAGTAATAAATACTTTCTGGGAAATAAAATTAATGTTTAATAATAACAATCCTCAAGGTACATAGTATTCTGTCGCTGGAATCCCTCCGGGTTTCCATGACTATCTATATATCAGAAAATACGGACTCCCGGTCTAGAGTCGAAATGATAACATGCTCTTATTCTATAGAGCCACAATGTATACCGGTTCATAGGTATTATATCACAAAGCTCGTATAATACCAAAAGTTAAATTTGCACAGTATAGTATATATCGCAAAACTATGCAACTATATATATGGCAAAAGCAGTATTATAAATAATACTTCAAAGTATCAAAATAGGAAACTTGCCTGGTGCTCGAGAAGTGGTAGGGGCTCGTGACAATGTCGAACAATCTAGACAAAGTCAAAACAAAACGTACGATTAATCCCCTAGATAATCCACTTATAATTCCAATGCTTAAACACGTAAGCGGAACACAACCAAGGCATTAGTAACTCGTTTTAGGCTCATACTAAGTCCATGTCAATCAAAAATTACTTAGGTCGAAGATTCGTTTTAGAAATCGGATCTCGTTCGTCCGTTTCACTAAGTGGTTTACAAAGTTATAATCGAGTGCTTCTCTAAGGGGTTCCTTTGCACTTAACCTTGATTCAAACATTTTTATAAAATCCAAAAATAATCTTTTTGACACGAGGTCTTCTCTCATATCTTCATTACGACCTCTAGTATTTAATTACCAAGATTTTTAACCGAATTTATCACTTTAAAGGGGTTCAATTGAAGTTACGAATTTATACATACGTTTACGAACCGCTTTTACGAATTTTACCATAACGCCTAAACCGTAAATCAGAATGCTACGATTCTTGCTCCAAAATGATCTATAAATCAATATCCAACATACCATGGCAGAATAGGCCTATGGTCAGTAGAGTCTTTAACACGAAAATGACACACAAATCATGGTATTGTAAAATCGGACATTATAACGGCTATGTTTACACGCTTTCCGAAAATTTCGCATCACCGCGAATCAATCAAGCACTACACACCAACCATTCTAACACATGATAACATCATGACTAATCTAAGAACATCTCCTTATAACCACCATATGAATCATAGCTCCATAACTTACTAAAACAACTACATAATCATGGATTCATGCTTATAACATTATCATTATCAAATATCATCAAAGATCATCAAAAACTCAAAGATCAAGCTTGGGTTTCATGAGATGATTACCTTCCTTGTAGTATGAAATCACTTAATAAGCCTTGTATGATCCTTGTAACACCTTAACCAAGCTCTGGATCAATCAACGAATCAAGAAAACAACTTTTGTTCTTGAAAGTTACTATTCATCACTAAACTTTGAGGAATCAAATGGCTATGCTAGAGGTGTTTGTTTGCTCTCAAACTTCTAGGAGATCTTAGTTATGAAATATAGAAGCCATGGGAATTTTATTATGAATTGTGAGTGGCTAGATTTGGAGATATGAAAAATTTACTATTCATTTGTCTTCTTTTTTCATAAAAACCGAGCCTAGCTTGTTCTTGGTTGATGTGTTTGATTTTTGGATCAATAATGTGTTATACATGTATTATATGTCTATATCTTTGGATGCATCCACTTGGAATGAGGTGGCAAGCTCTAATTGGTCCATTCTAGATTTCTTATCCTTACAAAGTGCATCCAAGTTCCTTAACTCTTGTGTTTTAGCACTTAAGTCCTTGGCAAATTGCAATTAGGTGCCTTTTACTTTAATAAAGTGGTGATGTCATGATCCACTAGTCTTTTGCTAGGTGACATCACTTCCCACTAGCTTTTCTGGCGGTTAAACGCGAAGTTATCGTCCGTTTGTTAACCGTCTCTCGCTTACATTGCTACGTCCCTTCCTCAATATTTATTATCATCCTTTTGATGATCATATATGATATTTAATCTAGATATGAACTTAATTGGTAATCCAAGATTCGTTCGCTTTATCGATTAATCCCGTTATAAAGTTTTCGGCGGCTTCTAGAATGCTCGTTTCACTGTCTCAGTGGTTTCCGTCTTTCATTCTTAAATCAAATATAATACAGTCCCAAAATATTAAATCCTCAAAGTTAATATCTCAATTCTTGGATTATAATAATATATAATCCGATGTCCGGTCAAATATTACTCCGAAATAGAATTTAGAATTTCTGAATTCCGATCGTCTTTGCATACACTTATTTCCTCCGTAGATCACAGATATGACTTCGAAATATCCATACCACGCTCCGTACATAGGGTGGCATGAAAAATTTTCCAACTCACAAAATCACTATTCATCCACCAATTTACTATGCATGCATGGGAAACACTATGCACGTATGGGAAACACTATGCACGTGTGGGAAATACTATGCACGTATGGGAAACATTATTCACTTCTCATCTCCCCTCTCAGGGTTCATTAGCTCATTCCTGGACGATAGATTATTCTTATCTATGTCCTCAAACATTGGATCACTCTGTTCTGACAATATACAATTGAATCAGTATCATTGTCCAAAGCAATATCCATTCATTACAATCACTGTTCTTTGGAATCACCAATCACTCATGTACTTAATCATAATAAGAAAAGTTTTAAATTCTATCGAAAATTCGGGTTATTACAGTCTCCCCTCCTTAAAAGGATTCCGTCCTTGGGATCAGTTTAGGAATAACTGGGGCTACTTTTATCCCATTGCACTCTCTAACTTCCAGGTGGTTTCTTCCACTTCTTGATTTTCTTCAAATTTCTCACTATCTTGACAACCTTATCTCTTAGCACTTGCTCTTTTCTATTCATAATTTCCACAGGTTGTCCTTCGTAGTTCAGATCCGGTTATGTATATCTATCTGCTCGTGCTTCGTCATATGTCGGGCATTTATAGTATACTGACGTAGCATTTACACATAAACCAGGTTATGGCCATTCTACAGGTTTGGGTAAGGCTGGTTCGTAGGCCACCTTCCTGACGTGCTTAAACTCTCAGATGGCCCAATGAATCTCGGGCTCAACTTTCTTTCATTACCAGTCATGGTAAATCCTTTCACGAGGATACCTTTTTCACACCACAATTCTCTAACTTGTTTGCACAGAAATGCATCAACATAACTTGCTTGTCATTCATCATCATTCCATTTAGCTTATCAATAGCAGTACTATCTCTATCCTTGAGGCTTGATCCGCATATTTTCCCTGTCTGTCCTGGGTCGTTGCTAGCTACTTATTAGTGAGGTCTTTTGTTCCTTTGGTTCGTTGGATTCACTCGGGTTCCAATATCTTTCTCTCGCCAACCTCCTCCCAGCACAAGGGAGAGCGACATCTACTTCTATACGGGCCTCGTAGGGTGGTATCCCTATACTAGTATGGTATTCGTTGTCATCCTTAATCTCAATTAATGGTAAGTGGTCATTCCAACTTCCTTTTTCATGGTTGGCCACCAATAGCACTTTCTTGAACCTCTATATATTTTGGGTGCCGTCTAGGTGCATATAATATCTCGGATTATGGGTCTCGTGTCAAAATCTCATCTTTTAATTCCTGAACATTCGGAATCCATCTCTTTATCATTTCGACTAAGGGTATCGGCCACCATATTGGCCTTCCTATCTCATTGTTATCCACTACTACTATCAACCCCCGGTGTTCCAGCCAAACTATCTCTTGTAGTCAATCATTCTATCTTACCTCATCTCTCCTTTCTCTGAAAGAAAGGCGACTCTCTTGGGGAGTTCATTTGCGGGGAATGTTGTCTGGCTCGAGGACTCTTAATTCTTTTATCACAAATCATAATCTTCATATACACCCAAGCACGCATATTTTCAGTTCTGATAGATCTGAAAGTCGATCATGTTTGATCCTTTTTAATTTCGCACCTTTCCTTCATATATATACGACATTTCGATATACTTAGGGCGAACACTATCGCAGATAACTCATAGTCAATTCACTAATTTCCATAAAAAGTTGCGGGTGCAATAGTCAACCCAAAATATCCTTGCTGAAAACTCGGAGTGTCTATACCTAGTACGAATCGCAGTCTGGGTATATCCTCGAATTTACTCCCCACTGGTGATGTCCAATTCCTAATAAGTTTGAAGAATACACAGCGTCCCTCAGCTGCTCAAACAATCTTCTACAATGATACCCATTCTCAATGTTGACTCGCTCGACTTTTCGAGGTTCGGTGCACAATCTGGTGCTAGCATCTTTCTCTCTCACGACAACACCGGGGCTCTCCCCGGTGACACACTGGGTCTTATCATATTCTTGCTCAACAATTCTTGTAACTGAGTTGTTAATTCCTCCGTTCCCAGGAGACGCGACACTATACCTCGAATACTCGGTATTCATTCTCGCATCATCCAAACAAATACTGGGTAGCTTTATTAAAACCTTGTACAACCTCCCAAAATCATTATCATTTCCTTGGTACTTGGTGTCTCCTTTCTAAGCGTCAACTATAAGGGCTAATCAAGCCTCATATATCTGGCATCATAATTTCTCAATCTGAACTATATTCAAGAATTTCTGAATCTGTCTTCCCCCATAATCATTACTCTCTTTTCTTTACCATCAGTTGCTTCATTGGGTATTAGCCAATCCATCACAACTGTTATATCAACTTTTCCCAACTCGAGGGAGTCGAATCTATTTAGAAGTGTCGACCTCATATTTCTAGTTTTACAACTTGAATGTAATCTGGGTAGATTCTCTGGAATACATTCCCAAACTCTTCAATCAATGGGATTTATTGTTGGCTATGTGCTTTCCTCTTGGTATCAACCACATAATCTAGATAAGCCATACATCCATCCCATAATAACTTGTTTTCTCGCATTATTGTAAGGAACTTTGTAATTTGCTTCTGTCCTTAAGGGGTCACTCCCCTTTTCTGGGCAATCAATTTTTTTTTCCAACATCGCCATGTGATTCTGGATTCATTGTTTCAGCTCTAGTCGAAACCTATGGGCCCTTTTCTCTTCTATATCCACCAACTTGGCCTCATACTCTTCCACAGTCAGGGTTTCTCATTTTAACTCTAGGAACTTTTTATTTCCATCTGGAGTTTCATATATAAAAAAAAATGTTTCTTTAAAAACAACAAACTGAATCTCTCCCAAGTCATAACACCTTTTTCCTCTAGGTGTGTCTTAAATTCTCAC
Source organism: Kitagawia praeruptora (assembly GCA_037693485.1). Taxonomy (NCBI): domain Eukaryota; kingdom Viridiplantae; phylum Streptophyta; class Magnoliopsida; order Apiales; family Apiaceae; genus Kitagawia; species Kitagawia praeruptora. The sequence continues at coordinate 84,558,741 of CM075353.1, read as the reverse complement.
CAGTGATTCGCCTCTCCCTTCAGGAGGTAGACGGCGAACACCGTTTTTGATTCTCTGTAATACTCAGTATCTCAATTGATTTCCTTATTCCTTCCAACCAAGCTCTGGCCTTCACTGGGTCAGTGGTTCCATGGAATTCTGGAGGTTTCTATCTGACTCTGCAATCATTGGAGTTTCACAAAACTTCACTATTTCTTCCACATATATCGATTGACCAAATTTCTACTATCATAATATCCTTGAGAGATAGAGAATTACTAATTCTACTGATATGTCACCCCCGTTTTATTCGTCTTAGGGGTCTGCTCTTGGCATTGACTACTTCGTGGCGAATCTAATTCTTATCAGCGAATTTTGATTTAGGCGACCGGGTTGGCCTCCCCTTGAGATTCAATAAAGAGACAAGAATTATGGAGCTTTGAAAGGATAGCTCCCATATCAAAGAAAACATCACACCTTGGTGATCATAAGGTTATGAGTTTTAAGGTAACCTTATTTGAAATGAAAGACTTTACTGAGAGATCAATATGATCATAAGAACTCAATGTTGCGTGTCTTAATTAATACATTACTAAAGGTAATTAGCCTTCTTGTATTTAACAACTTACAAGTGATGGCGTCCCATCAGACTTCTATCACATAGATAGATGGTCCTTGTGGCCCCTATAACTATAGGGTTGTTCGTCTCAGTGGAAATTGATAAGTATGAAAGAAATTCAAAGTCAAGTTAATAGTTATCATCATTTGACAAATAAATTCTTAAATGGACCCCTTGGATCAAAAGTAAATAGGTTCCAAGGGTGTGATTTTTCAAAAAAATATATCCAGTAAGATACTGGTATTCAAACAAGTGGTGCTGTATCACCATAGGATCATTCATTATTGAAAAATGAAAGCTTGAATAACATCATTCACCAGGGCTTTGAAAACCTGAAAGTAGGTATCATGGCGGCCTCTGGCACAATTGAAACTAAGTGTGGATTAACACGAGTGTTATAAAATAACTTTGAAGAGGGACTATTCCCTTTGTCAAAATTCTCTCTTGGAGAGATGTCAAGATAGATCATAGATTAGGGAGATAATCAACATATCTTGCAAACGGGGAGGGTACTGCTAAGGTCTCTACGAATGCCTTAAGTGTCGGCTCTTTTGAAGGATAATCGTTCGATTCTAAAACTTTTCTTCTCTTTACACGTCCCACGGTGTTCGATGCCGACATCGTCGCCGTCTTATAGTAATCGCTAAGGATTCGCCCATAATCATTTGCAATTTACAGGAAGTTCCATTTGACTAGGCGTAAGCATCACGAGCAAGAATTATATTTTATAAGAAGACTTTAATACTATTATCACCCGTAGTAGTAACGAATTCCACATGTTGAACCAGCGGTCTTCCGGAAGATCTTTTAGAAACTGCAGTCTTCAACCTGATTAAGCGTACCCCTGGCAGCATTGCAACTTTACATTTAAGTCAATCACCTGCTTCCTTAGTCCATATTGATTCTTAAAACAGTTCTCATTTTAGCGCATTCATGTTATACTAGCATTAAACGTAGTACGTACATATACAATCTCTTTTAGGATAGCAACATTCCTCGGTACTGAAGTAAACACCATCCTAGGTGGAATCGCTTATCATGGGAAATTAAACTCCATAGATAAGGTAATGCCTCTACGGGTTAAGGTAACTAAGCACCCTTAATCAAACACAAAGTTCGAACGTCTCAGTTCTTACATATGTTGCCTCCCTAGGGCAGCTACAACAGATTACGAGTAACAGGTCTCGTTCAAGTCGAATCAATCCCCTGGTATTGGCTATACTGCCTTTACTTCTTCTGCTTTTGGAGACTCTGCTCCCTTCTCTTCGTCATATCTCTTGATGAATCATAAATGATTCCAAACTCTTATTTCCCCACTTATTTGATCTCTAAGGATTCGTCCGGTCCTATCATAAGACCTCAAGTAACATACTACATCTTTATCAACACGTTCTCTTAAAAGATTCTTACTTTGACCCACCATGGGTCCTCCTCTAGATCCTCCTATGGATCTTCATTTATCAGGTCTCCATCCATCTCAAGGAGCCCATCATCAAATGTGTATTCGAAGGCCTCGGGATTTGGTCCCCAAGAATCCCATCCATCTACAACTCATATGAGTCGAGGTTACTAACCCCGAAGTCCTAAACATGGTTTCCAGGAAGAAGTCCCTTCTTAGGCTTCATCTCCAACAGTCAGGGTCATGTCTGCTAACCCTACTACGAACTCTACTTGAGCTCTAGTTATTCTCATCATTAATCTTAAGGGTATTATAAGACTCAATCTTCTATCGTTTCTGAGGACTGTAACCTAACTCTCTAATACCATTTCTGTAACAGCCCCAAATCCGGGGTCTGGGATTTAGAGTAGTCACGATCCATTTAATCCTTGCCTTACCTGTATTACTCACAAGGTACACAATTCAACAGTTTATGACCCCACAATATATATCTACACACACACACAGGTTAGAGTCTCAGAAACGACACCATAAAACAACTGCGGAATAATATCTTTTATTACAATACCCAAATGTCTTTTGAATCTGTTGTTAATACAATTTCTAAGTAATGGTACATTTACAACTCAGACTTCTGATGTCTACACTCTACTCATACCATTCCTATATACTCATGATATGAATCCAACAAGCTGCATCTTGATCCAACTAATTCTTACTATCTCCGGGATCACTGGTGCCCTTGACATCCTGCTCCGCTGTTCTATAATATATATAAAACAATAGCAAGGGTGAGCAAATAGCTCAGCAAGGTAATGAAATCATGGCATAACTCTGCCTATGACTTAACCCAGAATAAAGCGGGTATAAGACAATAATTGTCGAAATGTCTCTTTACTGAAAGTATTTCCTCATCGGAATATATTCGAAAAATAGTACTATTGTAGTACTCCAATTATCATTTCATAATATTTATGCGAACTTATATTATACTATTGAACCAAGTTCAAGTATATTATAAAAGGATGAGGTTTCAAAGTAAACCCATATAACCTTTTTGTAGGAAAGAAATATCTGCTATATAAGTATAAGCAGAGTATCAACATATAACTTAAAAGATGAAGTTATAAGATGATTCCATATAAACAACCCCCTTACCATAACCCCTGTTATGTAAGGTAACCACAGAGTCATATAATGAAAGATGAAGTGACAAGGTGATTCAATATAACCTTTTTTAACACTTTTCAACCCTGCCAACACTTATCGGTCACCCAGCCGTAGCTTTCCGATCGGGGTGCTCTCGATAATGTTGCAGAAATATCCAAATTGGATTATGAACTATCACTGGAGTTATCTCAGCGCACAAATGTCCCGACCATCGATGATCAGTCGCGGTCGTACAAATACACATCTCGTTTACTACCGGTAGAAGGAAGGACCGACGGATTTACTTGTCTACCGCCCTCTGGAGCTCCCTTGCCTCATCTGGGCATAATGATGGGCCGGCGCTACTCGACCTCTTACACGACTCCAAGTTCGAATAGAATCCATGACTCTGAAACGTAAAGCTCGTTCTTCTTCCCCCAAGTATAGTACTTGTTGACTGGGCTTCACAAAGAAGCTGTATCGGGTTTGGAAAGGAGAATTTCACCAATATTTCCCAAGCTATTGCTTGTTAATGGATATTCACTTGTTCCATTAATCTTACTCCTCGAGTGTTGAGGAAGTAACAAATTTCTTTTGGACTCGAAGCATCTGAGTTTGTGAATGGAAATGATTTCTTTTAAAAGTTAATGACCGGGGAGTCAATTACAAATAACAGTTTCCAAGTAGGGTTACCTATGTTTTGAAAGTTTGAGCGAACATTTAAATCCCTTTAGAAGGTAGATTTAAATGGAAAAATAGTATTTGGGAACCACTTCCTTGACAAAATTATTATTAATAAGACTCAGAAATATTCTTCATAATTATCGAAGGTGAAAGATAATTTTTAAATAAGATAAACTATTCTTAAAACTAATTAAAAGTATTTAATAAATATTTGAAGAATATTTATTAAATAAATAAATATTTACTAAATAAATAACCTTTAAATGAATATTTAAAAATAATATTCATCAAATAAATAGTACTTAAGTGAATATTCAAAAAGTAATATTCACTTAATAATTAGTCCTCAAATGAATATTTGAAAATAATATTCATTAATTAAATAAATGCTAAATGAATATTCGAAATAATATTCATCCAGTAAATAGTATCTAAGTGAATATTCAAAAATAATATTCACTTAATAATTAATCCTCAAACGAATATTCGAAATAATATTCATTAAATAAATAATCTTAAATGAATATTCAAAATAATATTCATTTAAAGAAATAAACTCTTAATGAATATTCAAAATAATATTCATTATACTCAATAATATTTATTCGATATATTATGAAAATATATCTCCAAAAGTATATGAAATACCGACTCCCAGTCTTTTACAAAAGATACGACACATACAACCTTTATTATGGGTAATAATAAAGTCCGGCTTATAACTGATATCCCTATATCTAGCTTATAAGCCAATCCCAATTTATTTCCAAGTAATAAATACTTTCTGGGAAATATAATTAATGTTTAATAATAACAATCCTCAAGGTACATAGTATTCTGTCGCTGGAATCCCTCCGGGTTTCCACGACTATCTATATATCAGAAAATATGGACTCCCGGTCTAGAGTCGAAATGATAACATGCTCTTATTCTATAGAGCCACAATGTATACCGGTTCATAGGTATTATATCACAAAGCTCGTATAATACCAAAAGTTAAATTTGCACAGTATAGTATATATCGCAAAACTATGCAACTATATATATGGCAAAAGCAGTATTATAAATAATACTTCAAAGTATCGAAATAGGAAACTTGCCTGGTGCTCGAGAAGTGGTAGGGGCTCGTGACAATGTCGAACAATCTAGACAAAGTCAAAACAAAACGTACGATTAATCCCCTAGATAATCCACTTATAATTCCAATGCTTAAACACGTAAGCGGAACACAACCAAGGCATTACTAACTCGCTTTAGGCTCATACTAAGTCCATGTCAATCAACAATTACTTAGGTCGAAGATTCGTTTTAGAAATCGGATCTCGTTCGTCCGTTTCACTAAGTGGTTTACAAAGTTATAATCGAGTGCTTCTCTAAGGGGTTCCTTTGCACTTCACCTTGATTCAAACATTTTTATAAAATCCAAAAATAATCTTTTTGACACGAGGTCTTCTCTCATATCTTCATTACGACCTCTAGTATTTAATTACCAAGATTTTTAACCGAATTTATCACTTTAAAGGGGTTCAATTGAAGTTACGAATTCATACATACGTTTACGAACCGCTTTTACGAATTTTACCATAACGCCTAAACCGTAAATCAGAATGCTACGATTCTTGCTCCAAAATGATCTATAAATCAATATCCAACATACCATGGCAGAATAGACCTATGGTCAGTAGGGTCTTTAACACGAAAATGACACACAAATCATGGTATTGTAAAATCAGACATTATAACGGCTATGTTTACACGCTTTCCGAAAATTTCGCATCACCGCGAATCAATCAAGCACTACACACCAACCATTCTAACACATGATAACATCATGACTAATCTAAGAACATCTCCTTATAACCACCATATGAATCATAGCTCCATAACTTACTAAAACAACTACATAATCATGGATTCATGCTTATAACATTATCATTATCAAATATCATCAAAGATCATCAAAAACTCAAAGATCAAGCTAGGGTTTCATGAGATGATTACCTTCCTTGGAGTATGAAATCACTTAATAAGCCTTGTATGATCCTTGTAACACCTTAACCAAGCTCTAGATCAATCAACGAATCAAGAAAACAACTATTGTTCTTGAAAGTTACTATTCATCACTAAACTTTGAGGAATCAAATGGCTATGCTAGAGGTGTTTGTTTGCTCTCAAACTTCTAGGAGATCTTAGTTATGAAATATAGAAGCCATGGGAATTTTATTATGAATTGTGAGTGGCTAGATTTGGAGATATGAAAAATTTACTATTCATTTGTCTTCTTTTTTCATAAAAACCGAGCCTAGCTTGTTCTTGGTTGATGTGTTTGATTTTTGGATCAATAATGTGTTATACATGTATTATATGTCTATATCTTTGGATGCATCCACTTGGAATGAGGTGGCAAGCTCTAATTGGTCCATTCTAGATTTCTTATCCTTACAAAGTTCATCCAAGTTCCTTAACTCTTGTGTTTTAGCACTTAAGTCCTTGGCAAATTGCAATTAGGTGCCTTTTACTTTAATAAAGTGGTGATGTCACGATCCACTAGTCTTTTGCTAGGTGACGTCACTTCCCACTAGCTTTTCTGGCGGTTAAACGCGAAGTTATCGTCCGTTTGTTAACCGTCTCTCGCTTACATTGCTACGTCCCTTCCTCAATATTTATTATCATCCTTTTGATGATCATATATGATATTTAATCTAGATATGAACTTAATTGGTAATCCAAGATTCGTTCGCTTTATCGATTAATCCCATTATAAAGTTTTCGGCGGCTTCTAGAATTCTCGTTTCACTGTCTCAGTGGTTTCCGTCTTTCATTCTTAAATCAAATATAATACAGTCCCAAAATATTAAATCCTCAAAGTTAATATCTCAATTCTTGGATTATAATAATATATAATCCGCTGTCCGGTCAAATATTACTCCGAAATAGAATTTAGAATTTCTGAATTCCGATCGTCTTTGCATACACTTATTTCCTCCGTTGATCACAGATATGACTTCGAAATATCCATACCACGCTCCGTACATAGGGTGGCATGAAAAGTTTTCCAACTCACAAAATCACTATTCATCCACCAATTTACTATGCATGCATGGGAAACACTATGCACGTATGGGAAATACTATGCACGTATGGGAAACATTATTCACTTCTCATCTCCCCTCTCAGGGTTCATTAGCTCATTCTTGGACGATAGATTATTCTTATCTATGTCCTCAAACATTGGATCACTCTATTCTGACAATATACAATTGAATCAGGATCATTGTCCAAAGCAATATCCATTCATTACAATCACTGTTCTTTGGAATCACCACTCACTCATGTACTTAATCATAATAAGAAAAGTTTTAAATTCTATCGAAAATTCGGGTTATTACATATCATCAGTTAAAGATTAAGCCAGAAGATATACCAAAGACTGCGTTTCGTACCAGATATGGACACTATGAGTTTTTGGTAATGTCATTTGGATTAACCAATGCACCCGCAGCTTTTATGGATTTAGTGAACCGAGTTTTCAAAAAGTATTTGGACAAGTGCTTCATAGTCTTCATTGATGACATCTTGATTTATTCTGTTGTTGGAGGAATTTCGTAACAACACGAAATCGGAGGTTTGCTGGAATAATAGAGCAATTGTGTATGAATATGGCTGTTTTAGGGGATTAGGGTTTATGAAAAAAGAGGGGGCTGGACTTGGCAGGTGTCTCAATTTGTCTCGTGTATCGGATTCCATATCGTACCAAGATGCCTGCGTACCTATATGTTTATATAGGATCAAGCCCCACGCAGTTCTGTAAATTAATTGGTCTTATCCCTTAAGTCTCTCGGGATAAGACCAATTAATTTACAGAACTGCGTGGGGCTTGATCCTATATAAACATATAGGTACGCAGGCATCTTGGTACGATATGGAATCCGATACATGAGAAACACTTCACCCTTGAAATCACCTATCAAGCTCAGCCACATTTACACACATAAACCCTAACCCTAATTCTTCTTTTATAAGCTTTATATCCGTATTTAGCTCCGTTAATCCAGCAACCTCCAAAATATTGTTATACAATATTCTCCCTATAACATTTGGCGCTAGAAGGAGGGGTTTAATTATTCGAGGAGGACGAATAATTCATAATTGGTGTTGGAATACAATCAAAATGGTTCTAACAGGATGGCGGTGGAGAGGTCAATAATCATAAAAAAAATGACGGCTGCAATTTTGGAACAACGGCAAAAAATGGTATATACTGGTGTATACAGTTAGCACGGAAAGAGAAAGACAAAATTGCAGCAGGCTCTATCGTGCCATCAACAGAGAGAAAATGCACGCGGAAGCACGATCCACAAGAAAAACTGGAACCTGTAGATGTACAAGACCGGCTACTTGATTTTAACGGGACCCATGGGTACAAAATAAAAGGGAAGAGATGTGAAAATTGGAGATAACAACCGAAGTACATGGACAAAAAGAGAATCACGAAGCAACAGTCACAGGAACAAAGCATGGCCAGGAAACAATAAAAAAAAGATACGTTGAAGTGAAAAACAGAGAATGAAAATCGAAGCAGAAGCACCACGCAAAAAAAAAAACACCGCAAATTTACCGGAATGCGAATTGGAAATTTCAGTCGAGAAGAAACGGAAAATAAAGATAAGTCCTTTTTCTTATTTTAATTATCTGCGATAATATTACCATGTCATGCATGCATAGTGTTTTTAAATATTTTTTCAAAAAAAATATTTATTATTTATAAATTCGTGTGAGCAATATATTTTTATGCTTGCAAAATTATTGCGATTTAGAAAATATCGTACGAGATACTTATGCTGATTAATTATGGATATTTACATATTGATGAATTGCGGATATGTTTTAAAATCCCGTACGAGCTGCATGCTTTCAAAGGAAAAAATACATATACGAGACGCATAATTTTGTAAAAGATTTTCTACAAAAATGAGCATTATTTTCGAAGAAAATAAATATCGCGACATTCTTAAAAGAGCACATTTATTATTGCGTTTGGATTTGCAAAAGATTTTTCATATATCGTCGCGATAGTACATATATGTCAAAAATATTTTCAAACTTGCGAACTAAATTGTTAAGTAAGGTAGCCTGGACAAGCTATAAATCTCGTAATGCTACATGCTTAGTAAAGTGCAGCACCCTCTGGATTATTGAAGGCCCATGAGATATCGCTATATCGAATGGGTGGAGGCATCCCTATGCAAACTATCTACATCTCTTCGCCAAGATCTCATCTACATCTCTTCACTGAGACATCTCTCAGTGAAGACTCCGCTAGACACATCCTTATGTGGTTGCATCAGACACTTGAAAAGCGTGTATGCCTACTCGGGATATATACAAGCGCCAAGGTCCTAACTAGACAACAAGGATCGCAAAGGATTTCAAACGAATTATTTATGCTCGCACATTTGAAAACCTTGGCAAATATATATCTTATAGTGGTCATCGCATGTTATCACACTTGCATCTGCATACGCCTAACGAGCACAGTGGTGCTCGAAGTGTTTTTCTAATCATCTAGTTTTAGTTTTTTCAGCGACTCAAGAAATTTGGAAGCTTGAAGAATTCTTAGTTCTCCACTGCAGCAAGCTACACTAAAGAACTGGGGGCTAGTTGTTATGCCATATTTTGGCATGTCTATTAATTTCCCAAATTTCTAATATTATTAATTATTAATTCATATTAATAATTATTACTTAACCGCTAAGTTTTATCCTCTCTCTGAAATGAGGAAACAATCAATATCAATCAATCAATTACGGAAAATATTTCCAAAACGATATTCTTCAAATCAGGAAGATATCACAACGATAAGATTAAATCAGATAAAATCAGTAATCACCCAAATTAACGTAACTTATCCCTTAAAGTCTCTCGGGATAAGACCAATTAATTTACAGAACTGCGTGGGGCTTGATCCTATATAAACATATAGGTACGCAGGCATCTTGGTACGATATGGAATCCGATACATGAGAAACACTTCACCCTTGAAATCACCTATCAAGCTCAGCCACATTTACACACATAAACCCTAACCCTAATTCTTCTTTTATAAGCTTTATATCCGTATTTAGCTCCGTTAATCCAGCAACCTCCAAAATATTGTTATACAATATTCTCCCTATAACATTTGGCGCTAGAAGGAGGGGTTTAATTATTCGAGGAGGACGAATAATTCATAATTGGTGTTGGAATACAATCAAAATGGTTCTAACAGGATGGCGGTGGAGAGGTCAATAATCATAAAAAAAAATGACGGCTGCAATTTTGGAACAACGGCAAAAAATGGTATATACTTGTGTATACAGTTAGCACGGAAAGAGAAAGACAAAATTGCAGCAGGCTCTATCGTGCCATCAACAGAGAGAAAATGCACGCGGAAGCACGATCCACAAGAAAAACTGGAACCTGTAGATGTACAAGACCGGCTACTTGATTTTAACGGGACCCATGGGTACAAAATAAAAGGGAAGAGATGTGAAAATTGGAGATAACAATCGAAGTACATGGACAAAAAGAGAATCACGAAGCAACAGTCACAGGAACAAAGCATGGCCAGGAAACAATAAAAAAAAAGATACGTTGAAGTGAAAAACAGAGAATGAAAATCGAAGCAGAAGCACCACGCAAAAAAAAAAACACCGCAAATTTACTGGAATGCGAATTGGAAATTTCAGTCGAGAAGAAACGGAAAATAAAGATAAGTCCTTTTTCTTATTTTAATTATCTGCGATAATATTACCATGTCATGCATGCATAGTGTTTTTAAATATTTTTTCAAAAAAAATAATTATTATTTATAAATTCGTGTGAGCAATATATTTTTATGCTTGCAAAATTATTGCGATTTAGAAAATATCGTACGAGATACTTATGCTGATTAATTATGGATATTTACATATTGATGAATTGCGGATATGTTTTAAAATCCCGTACGAGCTGCATGCTTTCAAAGGAAAAAATACATATACGAGACGCATAATTTTGTAAAAGATTTTCTACAAAAATGAGCATTATTTTCGAAGAAAATAAATATCGCGACATTCTTAAAAGAGCACATTTATTATTGCGTTTGGATTTGCAAAAGATTTTTCATATATCGTCGCGATAGTACATATATGTCAAAAATATTTTCAAACTTGCGAACTAAATTGTTAAGTAAGGTAGCCTGGACAAGCTATAAATCTCGTAATGCTACATGCTTAGTAAAGTGCAGCACCCTCTGGATTATTGAAGGCCCATGAGATATCGCTATATCGAATGGGTGGAGGCATCCCTATGCAAACTATCTACATCTCTTCGCCAAGATCTCATCTACATCTCTTCACTGAGACATCTCTCAGTGAAGACTCCGCTAGACACATCCTTATGTGGTTGCATCAGACACTTGAAAAGCGTGTATGCCTACTCGGGATATATACAAGCGCCAAGGTCCTAACTAGACAACAAGGATCGCAAAGGATTTCAAACGAATTATTTATGCTCGCACATTTAAAAACCTTGGCAAATATATATCTTATAGTGGTCATCGCATGTTATCACACTTGCATCTGCATACGCCTAACGAGCACAGTGGTGCTCGAAGTGTTTTTCTAATCATCTAGTTTTAGTTTTTTCAGCGACTCAAGAAATTTGGAAGCTTGAAGAATTCTTAGTTCTCCACTGCAGCAAGCTACACTAAAGAACTGGGGGCTAGTTGTTATGCCATATTTTGGCATGTCTATTAATTTCCCAAATTTCTAATATTATTAATTATTAATTCATATTAATAATTATTACTTAACCGCTAAGTTTTATCCTCTCTCTGAAATGAGGAAACAATCAATATCAATCAATCAATTACGGAAAATATTTCCAAAACGATATTCTTCAAATCAGGAAGATATCACAACGATAAGATTAAATCAGATAAAATCAGTAATCACCCAAATTAACGTAACTTATCCCTTAAAGTCTCTCGGGATAAGACCAATTAATTTACAGAACTGCGTGGGGCTTGATCCTATATAAACATATAGGTACGCAGGCATCTTGGTACGATATGGAATCCGATACATGAGAAACACTTCACCCTTGAAATCACCTATCAAGCTCAGCCACATTTACACACATAAACCCTGACCCTAATTCTTCTTTTATAAGCTTTATATCCGTATTTAGCTCCGTTAATCCAGCAACCTCCAAAATATTGTTATACAATATTCTCCCTATAACATTTGGCAAGTTGTTATGCCATATTTTGGCATGTCTATTAATTTCCCAAATTTCTAATATTTATTAATTATTAATTCATATTAATAATTATTACTTAACCGCTAAGTTTTATCCTCTCTCTGAAATGAGGAAACAATCAATATCAATCAATCAATTACGGAAAATATCTCCAAAACGATATTCTTCAAATCAGGAAGATATCACAACGATAAGATTAAATCAGATAAAATCAGTAATCACCCAGATTAACGTAACTTATCCCTTAAAGTCTCTCGGGATAAGACCAATTAATTTACAGAACTGCGTGGGGCTTGATCCTATATAAACATATAGGTACGCAGGCATCTTGGTACGATATGGAATCCGATACATGAGAAACACTTCACCCTTGAAATCACCTATCAAGCTCAGCCACATTTACACACATAAACCCTAACCCTAATTCTTCTTTTATAAGCTTTATATCCGTATTTAGCTCCGTTAATCCAGCAACCTCCAAAATATTGTTATACAAGATGCATGCGTACCTATATGTTTATATAGGATCAAGCCCCACGCAATTCTATAAATTAATTGGTCTTATCCCTTAAGTCTCTCGGGATAAGACCAATTAATTTACAGAACTGCGTGGGGCTTGATCCTATATAAACATATAGGTACGCAGGCATCTTGGTACGATATGGAATCCGATACACGAGACAAATTGAGACACCTGCCAAGTCCAGCCCCCTCTTTTTTCATAAACCCTAATCCCCTAAAACAGCCATATTCATACACAATCGCTCTATTATTCCAGCAAACCTCCGATTTCGTGTTGTTACGAAATTCCTCCAACAACATTTGGCGCTAGAAGGAGGGCATCTTTTTGTTATTCGTGGAGGACGAATAATTTAATCACGGGGTTTTTGGATTTTATCAATACACATATAGATACGCAGGCATCTTGGTACGATATGGAATCCGATACACGAGACAAATCGAGACACCTGCCAAGTCCAGCCCCCTATTTTTTTTATAAACCCCTAATCCCCTAAAACAGTCACATACTCATAATTTCGCTCACAAGTCCAGCAATGCCTCCGATTTCATGTTGTTATGAAATTCCTCCAACAACATATTCCAAGACAAAGGAAGAGCACGGAGAACATTTAAGGATCGTTTTAGGAACGTTGAGGAAAGAGAAGTTGTATGCTAAATTCTCGAAGTGTGAGTTTTGGTTACAAGAAGTTCAGTTTTTAGGGCATGTGATTAGCAACCAAGGCATCCTAGTGGACCCAGCCAAAATAGAAGCTGTTGCAAATTGGGAGAGACCAACTACCCCGACAGTAGTGAGAAGCTTTGTAGGATTAGCCGGTTACTATAGGAGATTTGTTCAAGATTTTGCTAAAGTAGCGGCCCCTTTGACTCGACTGACTCGCAAGACCGAGAAGTTCGTATGGACGGATAAATGTGAAGATAGTTTCCAAGAGTTGAGGAAAAGGTTGGTGTCAGCACCTGTACTAGCCCTGCCTGATGATAAAGGAGATTTTGTAATTTATAGTGACGCATCCCATGGAGGTCTGGGATGTGTGCTCATGCAACATGGCAAAGTGATCGCATATGCGTCTAGGCAACTCAAGGAATACGAGGTAAGATACCCCACCCATGATTTAGAAATAGCAGCGATAGTTTTCACCTTGAAAATTTGGAGGCACTACCTCTACGGAGAAAAGTGTGAGATCTACACAGACCATAAGAGCCTTAAATACATATTCACTCAGAAAGAATTAAATATGAGGCAGAGGAGATGGTTAGAGTTGATCAAGGATTATGATTGCGAGATTCACTATCACCCAGGGAAGGCCAATGTGGTGGCCGAGGCCCTTAGCCGAAAGGAGAGACTTACGATGATAACGTCAGAGGACGAGTTAATCAAGGACTTTGAGAAAATGGAGATTGGAGTAAGGTTACCAGGAGCAAGCCAAGAAATTATGATGGAGATAAGAGTCCAACCACCATTACTGGAAAAGATTAAATTGTGTCAGGAAAAGATGATGGAAGAGGAAAAGAATTCGATGGAAAAAGTGATGACCGGTGAAGAGATTAATTGTAAGATGGATGGGAATGGAATCATGAGATATGTATCTAGGATATGGATCCAAAATGTTCAGGAGCTGAAGGATGAGATTTTGCAAGAGGCTCATAGTTCGAGGTATTCGATTCACCCTGGAGGTACTAAGATGTATAGAGACCCGAGGGAATACTATTGGTGGCCAAATATGAAAAGAGACGTAGCGGAGTGGGTAAGTAAATGCTTGACCTGCCAAAGAGTGAAGGCTGAACACCAGAGACCAAGTGGATTGTTACAACCCTTAGAAATCCCTGAGTGGAAATGGGAACATTTAGCAATGGATTTTGTAGTCGGATTACCAAGGACCAAGACCAATCACGATGCTATTTGGGTAATAATTGATAGATTAACTAAGTCAGCACACTTTCTTCCGATCAACGAGAGATACGCAGTCGACAGACTAGCGGACATATATTTGAGGGAGATTGTTGTTAGACATGGAGTTCCTGTAAGCATAGTGTCAGATAGAGACCCTAGATTTAACTCCAGATTCTGGAAGAGTTTTCAGGATTGTTTGGGAACCAAGTTAAACATGAGTACTGCTTATCACCCCCAATAAGACGGACAGAGCGAGAGAACCATCCAAACCATAGAGGACATGCTGAGAGTATGTGCTATAGACTTCAAAGGGAATTGGGATGACCACTTACCGTTGATTGAGTTTTCCTACAACAATAGTTATCATGCAGGCATAGGAATGCCTCTGTATGAAGCCTTATATGGACGTAGATGCCGATCTCCCTTGTGTTGGGAGGAAGTCGGTGAGCGAACGATTCTAGGGCCAGAGTTGGTTCAACAAACCAAGGAAACAGTAGAGATTATCAGGAAACGGCTGGTAGCAGCCCAGGACAGATAAAAGAAATATGCAGACCAGAACCGCAAGGACAAGGAATATGAAGTGGGTGATTTTGTAATGTTGAAAGTATCTTCTTGGAAAGGTTTGATGCGATTTGGTAAGAAAGGAAAGTTGAGTCCGAGATTCATAGGGCCTTTTGAGATTTTAAGGCGCATTGGGAAGTTAGCATACGAGTTAGCCCTACCCCCAAACTTGCATCAAGTTCATAATGTGTTTCACGTGTCTATACTACGACCTTACCACACTGATTTTCGACATGTGATCGAGTATGACCAGGTAGACCTGCAACCAGACTTGACCTACGTGGAACAACCTGTAGAGATCATGGATAGAAAAGAACAAGTGCTGAGGAATAAGGTTGTCAAGTTAGTGAGAGTTTTATGGAGGAACCAGAATGTCGAGGAATTAACTTGGGAGCTAGAAAGTGTAATACGTGAGAAGCATCCCCAACTGTTTTCAACCTGATTTTGGGACGGAATCCTTTTAAGGAGGGGAGGCTGTAAGAACCCTGATTTTTGTATTATTGTAAGAGATTTAAATGAATAGTAACTCTGTTGTGTAAAAAAGGTGATTTCCACCACCACTTATGAATGATGGATAAATAAATATTTGAAGTTATATTATGTTTCCTTAAGGAAAATGCATGAGTGTATGTAAATGTCGACGAAATTCGCAAAATCCTATTTCGTTAATCACGTACATTTTTCCGAGATATCGATAAACACGAATACTACGACAAGGCTAAGGATTTATAAATTAGAAAACCCCAAGGAACCAAACATACTTGAATAAGGAGATTGGATTTTGAAGGAATATTTAGAAGAAAAACCCCACCAAAAATCTTTTAAGGATTAATCAAGAATTACATGGAAATTGGAAATAATTATTGGACATGCAAAGGTGACAAGTATACATGCATGACCATGCAACCATGCAAATTCCATGAAAATGACCAAGTCAAGGCAATGAACTAAGTAGTTAGTAAAATAGTTAGTAGGTAACCAAGTTAGTAACCATTAGTTAGCTTTTAGGAAACATGGTTCCATGTTTTAGGGATTGCCATAGAAATTCAAGATGCTTGACTAACTTGTGCCCACAAGAATTATTATTAGATGATGTGAAATTGGATGTGTTAGTATTGGTGCCCTAGAGGCAATGCAATACATTATATTTATGTTTGAGTGATTTTATATATTCAATATATATATGTTTATTATTGGCTTTATTTACTAATAAATGTCCTTAGAATCTTGATACAAATTATATAGTTGCAAGTATGTGACTTGAACATGAGATTATATAATGATTGTATCATATTCTTAAATGTCCCTAGCCGAGTATTATTATTAATTAGGACAATAATAATACACTGAGGCTAGTATGATAATTGACTGATGACCACATCTCATTGGTCATTAGTATGAAGATACTAAAAGCAATGCATAGGTAACTGTACGAGTACAGGGTACTGGACAGACCCACCGTGAGATACATCATGGTAAATAATAAATGTGTCATATGTAATCTCACAGTGATAATGGTGTAATGATCCTTAGACCTGAAGTCGTTATAATTCTACATGAGAATTAATATATTTTGAATTCGTCAAAAGTTATCTTTAGCCGGATAATGATAAAGGTGAATATCGGATATATTATGAATCATGTGAGAAATATGAACGATCTAGATGGGATTTAAATCTCCTGATAAAGGAGTGATATTATCGGCCTCTTGTTTGAGTGAGACTATGAAATGCATGGCCATGCTCAAATGTTGATTTGATTAAATAGTCTACTCATCGATCAAGAAAATGAAGATTAAATTATGAAGAGGATGACACATTACATGCCTCGAGTTTAATCTATAATATCATGATTTAAAGGGATTATATTACATGGAACATTAGTCATAAAAGGTTGATTGAATCGTTGATTTAATTATTGTTTTATTGGGTAGCAATAATGTGTTACTAGACGCCGCTTATTGTTTATAATTTTATTAGAGAATAAAATTATTGCCAAAAGGTGATTTATAAATTGTTATAATTGTTTGTATGTTGTTATAAATTGTTATAACATGTTTTGGATGATGTACTATATGTTAAACACTTCATTAGAATGATTATAGAACTGATCAGAAACAAGGAAAACAGTCTGCATAGTTTCTGGGAATTCTGCAATTTCTGGGAAAAATATTATGTACAGGTGTTGCGCATGACAGTAATGCGCGTCGTCAGATTCTTACAGCTGTTGCGCAGGCTTGTAATGCGTATCAGTTATATATAACAGGTGTAACGCATGCTTCACATGCGCATCAGCGTGTGTGTTACAGATCTCAGTTGGACAGTCTGTGCGCACTTGAAATGTTTTGATTTCTTTTTCTATTTTAAATTTGCTTTTAGCTT
Source organism: Kitagawia praeruptora (assembly GCA_037693485.1). NCBI lineage: Eukaryota > Viridiplantae > Streptophyta > Magnoliopsida > Apiales > Apiaceae > Kitagawia > Kitagawia praeruptora. The sequence goes on along the minus strand of CM075353.1, from coordinate 84,541,276 downwards.
TTACTTTAGAAAAAGAAAACTTATTGGTTTTAATCATTAGATTCCTAATGTTTTTAATGATTAAAGTTTTAATAATTGAATATTTAAATTATGAATTCAAATATTATTATTAATTCAAAATTTTATTAATTAATTTAATTTCGAATTTTGTAATATATTTAAATTATGAATTTGAATATTTTTATTAATTCGAATTTTATTTTAATTAATGCTTTTAATAATTGAATATTTAAATTTCGAATTTAATATTATTATTAAATGGGATTTTGATTAATTTTAATTTTAAATTCGATTTTAATTATTAAAATTGATTTTTTTTAATTCCTTTTTAAATAATTAGGTATTTAAATTAAGGAGTTAAATATTAATCGTTATATATGATGTGATAATGATTAATGTGATGTCTATAATTGTTATATGAGCATGGTGCATTGGTTATGGCCTAAAGACCCGTAGAATAAATGTTTTAATTTTATTTATGGTCTGTAATAATTAAATACGACTTGCATGTCGTTATTCTTGTAATTATTTATCTCGAATGCAACTCGAGTTCTTTTGTAATGTATTTCAAAAGAAGCTTGGAGGCAATCAATGGAGGCTTGGGAAGCAATGAAGAATTTTGTAATAATTAGTTATTATAACCATAGATTGACCTTGATCTTTTCATTAGCTCGAAAAGATCGCATAGGATCGGGCCATAACCAACGCATGTTTAATTTTGCGTAACTGCACTTTACATATGATGCATGGATATATTAGATATATGTATGGATGCATGGATGTATGGATATTTTAGAATGTATGTATTAGATACGACACATATGCCATGTTTAAACAAGATAAAATCTGTAACGATTTAAGATTTAAACGAACGATAAAGATCGTTAAATTTTTCTAAAAATCCCTTAAGAAATATTAAGTTAAACAGATGCTTTCCAATAAATAACACTCATTAAATCCTAGATCATTGAGGAGTGGATTTGCCAAAGCAAGGGCTTCTCTTTTATCGTGGTGAGATGTGATTAAGTAAACAAGCTTACTTAAATTGTTATTATTGGGTCCAACTTAAATAAGTCGTCATAATAGGATTATGAACTTATAAGCATAGAGTTTAGTGAAATCTATTAGATAGATCGGAGCAATATGTTGTTCATTAAGCTATCCAAGAGTTATATACGATATAATTGACATAACGGTCTACCTAAATAATCATATTTAAGAGGAAAGCCAAAGCTGACTTAAAATATGATGAAATATGGATCTTGGCTCACTAGGAAATGTTTTATGGGAACCATTTTCCGAATTGATAGTAAGGGCTATTAATTTGATAAAAAATAGTGGGAGGTATATTACGAATATGCTATAAATCAACTTGAACATAATTGGTTTTACGAAACATGCAAACTAACTCATTTTATGCGCTTTTACAAAATTGTAGATAATAAATGGCAAACAACACAAATCACTTTTCGATACGATCAGTCCTAGAAAAGGAAAAGCTGACAGGGACAAACTTCCTAGATTGGTTTAGGAACTTAAGGATTGTCCTTAGGCAGGAACGAAAGCTGTATGCCATTGAAGTTCCTCACCCAAATCCTCCTCCTACTGGATCCACACGTGCCGAGCAAAATGCTTATCAGAAGCATTTGGATGACTCAACTGATGTGTCATGCCTAATGCTTGCATGCATGGCTCCGGAGATTCAAAAGCAACATGAATTGATGAATGCTTATGAAATAATCGAGCACCTCAAAAGCATGTTTGAGGGACAAGCTCGCCAGGAGAGATATGATACGAGCAAGGCTTTGTATGCTTGTAAACAGGGAGAGCGAGACCCGGTTGGACCACACGTTCTTAAGATGATTGGGTACATCGAACAACTAAGTACCTTGGGCTTCCCGATTGGTCCGGAGGCTCAAATAGATTTGATCTTACAATCACTTAACAAGAACTTTTCTCAATTCGTTATGAACTACAACATGAATGAGATAGATAAGACACCCACTGAATTGTTGGGCATGTTAAGAACTGCTGAAACCAACATTCAGAAGGAATCCCCTGCTCCCATGCTGATGGTGAACAAAGGGGGAGCCAAAGGGAAAAGAAAGTGGAAAGGCAATAAGAAGAGGATTGCATCCAAATCTGTTGACAATCCTAATTCTGCTCCCAAGAAGGCTATTAAGCCTAAAGGAGGTGTCGAAAAGGGTGATTGTCACCACTGTGGTAAACCGGGACACTGGAGGAGAAACTGTCATGCCTATTTCGAAGAACTTAAGAAGAAGAAGGCTGCTGGCCAGACTTCTACTTCAGGTATTTATGTTATAGAAGTCAATTTGTCTACTTCTACATCTTGGGTATTGGATACCGGATGTGGTTCTCACATTTGTATAAATGTGCAGGAACTGCAAAGGAGTAGGGAACTGGCTAAGGGAGAGGTAGACCTACGAGTTGGAAATGGAGCAAAGGTTGCTGCTTTGGCTGTAGGGACTTACCATTTATCATTGCCCACTGGGCTTATATTAGAACTTGAAAACTGTTTGTATGTGTCTTCTATTTGTAGAAACATTATTTCTGTTTCTTGTTTAGACAAGAAAGGTTTTTCATTTACCTTTAAAGACAATGGTTGCTCTTTTGGTTTGAATGACATTACCTATGGTGTTGCACAGTTATTTAACGGTTTGTATGTTCTTAATTTAGATACTCCTATCTTGAATATAAATAACAAACGACTTAAAACTAATGACTCAAATCAAACATACCTTTGGCACTGTCGTCTAGGCCATATAAACGAGAAACGCATTTCCAAGTTACATCAAGATGGTTTCTTGGATCAGTTTGATTTTGAATCATATGATGAATGCGAGGCTTGTTTACTAGGCAAGATGACTAAAGCTCCTTTTACCGGACAGGGTAAGAGGGCCACCGTACGACTAGAACTAATACATAGCGATGTATGTGGTCCTATGAGATCGATGGCAAGGGGTGGCTATTTCTACTTCATTACGTTTACTGATGATTTCAGTAGATACGGATATGTGTATCTTTTGAAGAACAAATCCGAAGCATTTGAAAAGTTCAAAGAGTATAAGGCAGAAGCAGAAAAGCAAACTGGCGAAAGCATAAAAACTCTAAGATCTGATCGAGGAGGTGAATACTTAAGCCATGAGTTTAAGAACTATTTGAGGGAGTGTGGTATTGTATCACAACTCACTCCTCCTGGAACACCACAATGGAATGGGGTTTCTGAAAGGAGGAATCGTACCTTGTTGGACATGGTGCGATCAATGATGAGTCAAGCAGATCTTCCAATTAGTTTCTGGGGTTATGCCCTGGAAACGGCTGCATATACACTAAACCGTGTTCCTACTAAAACGGTTCAACAAACTCCATATGAGATATGGACAGAAAAACGTCAAAGCATGTCCTTTATGAAAGTATGGGGATGTGAAGCGTTTGTGAAACGCCTAATGTCAGACAAGCTTGGACCAAAATCTGAAAAATGTATCTTTGTGGGATACCCAAGTGAAACAAAGGGCTATTCTTTCTATAATCCTTCAGAGAACAAAGTAATTGTTGCTCGAACTGCTGTATTCTTAGAAAGAGAGCTAGTCTCTAGAAAAGACAATGGGAGGAAAATAGATCTCGATGAAGATCGAGAACCACTTGATAACATTGAACCTGAGATGGAGCATGAGCAAGATATACAAGATAACACTGCACAAGAAACACAGGTTGTTCGTAGATCTAGTAGGACTCGCTATGATTCAAGAAGAAATTATGGATTTCTCCTAATTGAAAATGGCGATGTGATGCTCATAGATCAAGATGAGCCTCTCACCTATCAAGATGCTATGAACTCACCAGACTCTAAGAGATGGCAAGAAGCCATGAATTCTGAAATGGATTCCATGTATGAAAACCAAGTATGGACTTTGGTTGATCCACCTGAAGGGGTAAAAGCTATCGAGTGCAAATGGATTTTCAAGAAGAAAATCGACATGGAAGGTAATATACAGACCTATAAAGCTCGACTGGTTGCAAAAGGTTTCAAACAAATTCATGGTATTGACTATGATGAAACCTTCTCACCAGTAGCAATGATAAAATCCATCAGAATTATGCTAGCAATAGCGGCTTACTATGATTACGAAATTTGGCAGATGGATGTCAAAACAGCCTTCCTTAACGGAAGCCTTGAAGAGGATGTGTACATGACACAACCTGAAGGTTTTAGAAATCCAAAGGATGCTGGAAAAGTATGTAAGCTGCGTAGATCCATTTATGGATTGAAGCAGTCCTCTCGGAGATGGAACATCCGGTTTGATGAAATAGTCAAAGATTTTGGCTTTATTCAGAACATGGATGAACCATGTGTTTACAAAAAGTTTAGTGGGAGCCATGTGGCATTCCTAGTATTATATGTCGATGATATATTAATAATAGGGAATGACATTCCTTTTCTACAGGCTGTAAAGACTTGGTTAGGACAAAGTTTCTCTATGAAAGACTTGGGCGAGGCTACCTATATATTAGGGATCAGGATCTATAGAGATAGATCAAGAAGATTAATCGGCTTAAGCCAGAGTACATATATTGACAAAATTTTGCATCGTTTTGGAATGCAAGATGCAAAAAGGGGATATGTCCCTGTATCTCATGGGATAACGATCTCAAAAGAGAATGGTCCTAAATCATTGGATGATAAAGACCGCATGAGTAAGATACCATATGCTTCAGCAATTGGATCTATCATGTATGCAATGATATGTACTCGTCCGGATGTCTCGTATGCTTTGAGCATGACGAGCAGATACCAGTCTAATCCAGGTGAAGGTCACTGGACGGCGGTCAAGAATATTCTTAAGTACTTGAAAAGGACTAAAGATTCATTCTTGGTGTATGGAGGAGAAGAGAAGCTAATGGTAAAGGGTTACACGGATGCTAGTTTTCAGACTGACAGAGATGACTCTGTGTCTCAGTCTGGATTTGTGTTTTGCCTAAATGGAGGTGCTGTAAGCTGGAAAAGTTCGAAGCAAGAGACAGTAGCTGATTCTACAATGGAATCCGAGTATATTGCTGCATGTGAGGCAGCCAAGGAAGCTGTATGGTTACGGAAGTTCATTACAGAACTTGGTGTCGTTCCATCGATCGCAGATCCCATAGATCTTTACTGCGATAATAATGGAGCTATAGCACAGGCCAAGGAGCCGAGAGCTCATAGCAGAACAAAGCATATACTTCGGAGATATCACCTTATTCGAGAGATAAATGATAGAGGGGATATTCACATATGTAAAGTGCATACTGATGATAATATTGCAGACCCGCTGACTAAGGCTCTGTCGCAGCAGAAGCATGAATGTCACACTAGTAGCATGGGTATTCGATACATGGGTGATTGGCTCTAGTGCAAGTGGGAGATTGTTAGTATTGGTGCCCTAGAGGCAATGCAATACATTATATTTATGTTTGAGTGATTTTATATATTCAATATATATATGTTTATTATTGGCTTTATTTACTGCGAAATAAATAAAGTATAATAAATGTCCTTAGAATCTTGATACAAATTATATAGTTGCAAGTATGTGACTTGAACATGAGATTATATAATGATTGTATCATATTCTTAAATGTCCCTAGCCGAGTATTATTATTAATTAGGACAATAATAATACACTGAGGCTAGTATGATAATTGACTGATGACCACATCTCATTGGTCATTAGTATGAAGATACTAAAAGCAATGCATAGGTAACTGTACGAGTACAGGGTACTGGACAGACCCACCGTGAGATACATCATGGTAAATAATAAATGTGTCATATGTAATCTCACAGTGATAATGGTGTAATGATCCTTAGACCTGAAGTCGTTATAATTCTACATGAGAATTAATATATTTTGAATTCGTCAAAAGTTATCTTTAGCCGGATAATGATAAAGGTGAATATCGGATATATTATGAATCATGTGAGAAATATGAACGATCTAGATGGGATTTAAATCTCCTGATAAAGGAGTGATATTATCGGCCTCTTGTTTGAGTGAGACTATGAAATGCATGGCCATGCTCAAATGTTGATTTGATTAAATAGTCTACTCATCGATCAAGAAAATGAAGATTAAATTATGAAGAGGATGACACATTACATGCCTCGAGTTTAATCTATAATATCATGATTTAAAGGGATTATATTACATGGAACATTAGTCATAAAAGGTTGATTGAATCGTTGATTTAATTATTGTTTTATTGGGTAGCAATAATGTGTTACTAGACGCCGCTTATTGTTTATAATTTTATTAGAGAATAAAATTATTGCCAATGAAATAATAACCTACAGGGTCACACACAAAGAATGTTTAAAAGGGAAATTAATTTATTTCATGAATTTAAATTAATAATAATTTAAATTATGATTTTAAATTAATAATAAATAATAATTCGAATTTTATAAAATTAATTAAGTGAGACTTGATTAGTTGAAGATAAAATTTGAAGATGTATTTTCTTGACTTATTTGATTAATTAAGTATGACTTAATTAATTTATTTAAATAAAATGGCCTAATTGTTTAAGGCTTTATTTTACTTTATTTCTCTTTATAAGCCAAGAGTTGGCAAGCCATTTGTGGGGGTAACACAACTGAAATTTCAGTTCATATACTCAAGGGAGAAATCAAGATCAAGTCAAGAACACATCCGATTATTTATTTTGGCTAGTACCAATTTCCGTGGCGAAATCGTTCGACGAATCAAGCAAGCATTCAAGTGTGGATACCGGTGGAGGAGTTACACTTCTAGCTCTCAAGATCAACAAGTTTTTGCTCTCAAGATCAACAAGCTAGGATCTCCATTTGTCATCCATTGGAAAGCTTAATAAGGTACTATCTTGTTCTTGAGTATTTATACCATGATCATCAATTTTATACATGGATCCGGGCTTTGGAATTCGTTTTTAATTGTTATTTACGTATTATCCGCTGCGTTATTATGCCCGAATTCCAACAGGATGCACCACATCATTTTACAAACTACCACAAAAATAAACCAAGCAATTATCGCCCCCCCTAAGCATACATTCGGCACCTTCAAGTAGAACAAGGAGAAGAAAATTTTTTGCCCCACTTCCAATACTCCTAAAATATTCAAATTTTAACCATAGCCTCTCCTTGACATTATAAAGGTATGGTATTAATTTCATGATTTTATCTCAAGTCTAGCATAGTTAGAAAATTTCTCAAAGTTCTAGGTGAATAGTAACTTTTATGTGTTCATGTTTTAGATCTTAAAGATTAAGGTTTGTTTAGGCCAACCAAGGTGTTCTTGAGGTTTAGCAAGCTTCATTAAGGTTCTTAAAGCTTCAAGGAAGGTATAATCTCTCACCCTTTTTAGCCATGGCAAAATTATGGATTAATATTTTGAGATCTTTAAGTATTAGTGTGAAATTTGTTGGTTTTGAGTTTTGGTGATAAAAACCTTGAGTAGTGATATTTGTTATTACGATGAAAGCTATATTCTTGATGCATAAAGTCATATGATTTTTAAAGATGAGATTTTGGTGGATTTGATGGTGATAGTGGAGTTGGTGATGAATTATAAAAATATTGTAGTATGTAAAGTGACTTGTTGGAGATTTTGAAACACCCTCTGTTTAGAACTGATGTTAGCACCCTCATATTTTGTCCCCTGGAAACCTACCATACATTATTGGAAAGGTCTTGCTTTGTAGTTTTTGGGCATATAAAGCTCATTATGAGATGATTTGTGGTTTGGGAATTATGACCAATTTAGTGAGGAGTGGTCCTGAGAATGAAACTGCTAGAAAGTGCTCACTTGTAAATTATGTTTGGACCCTTAAAACTTATGGTAATTTTATGAAACATTGAGGGAAGCAATATATTACAGTAGGGAAGCCAACCCAAAATGAATTGGACAAAAATTCGAATATTTCAATTTTACAAAAATGTTAGAGCGAAGTGCGCGCGAGTGGAAAATCGCGTGTGGATATAGTTTAACGTGGTTTTATCACGAACCTTAGCATAGTTGGAATTTAGTAATTATTTCGAGTCGGATTATTAACGAACATGATTATGTGATGTTATGGACCTTTAGGAGGGTTAGTAGGGTAAAGTATGGAGTCGCTAGGGTGTGATGCCCCCAAATCCGGGGTCCAAATTTGGTGTCACAACCAATACAATTAAGTATAACTTAATTATACAGACGACCCCTCAACAAGGATCGATCTCAGGTTATAGTATGAAACAAGAATATAAATTACAACAACTATTATAACTACTATACCTTATTATCTGAAGCGCAGTCCAATACTGTATGTGTCCATGCTGACTCTGAAATCTATTCTTTAGAGAACACCTCATTGCTCTCATTCAGTATGCAAGACATATGATCCGTCCTTATACTTAACTGAAAGGTTAGGTAAAATAAAACAAGGATGAGCCAAAAATGCTCAGCAAGTTTATAGTAGAACAACAATTCTTTACTAAATTATTGATAAATAGAATCAATGATAAACTTTTCAAAAATTGAAGTATAATTGATCACCACACGGATGCGTCAACTATTGATTGAACAGATATTCAAGAAATTCATAATTACTCATAATCTCACTCTTGCCGGATACGCGCTAATACACTTAACTGCCAAAACCGGTCTGACAATAATGAGTTGAATAAGTAAGAAGATCTTAATTCATTCTCAATTTTAACCGTCACTGTGCAACAAATGCTTCAGCGACAATATAAATCGTGAATTAGTTTACAATAATCCAGAATGATAATAAGAATCGATTCCTTGTTAAAACAATTCCCTCAAACAAAGGATTGAATGAGATAAATGGCTAATAGTGCACAGCTACGTCCTTATTCTAAACGAATATCGGTATTCGCATTCGCATAATGCTTATAGTTCTTCTCGTACTTCCTGTAATGTTCGCGATGTAACTAAAGTCGCAGAAGGGATTCTAGAAGGTACATGCGGTCTCTACTTAGCGTCTTCCAAACCTGCAGTTCCGGTTGCCTAGTAAGCTTATATAGCTCCGAATTAATTGCCTCATCCATAGTTGGTGCTTCGGATGAATCATACTCCTACTTGCGTGATATATCGAAATACTAAACAATGTTACAACACTCGTCCTAATAGCCTTAAGGCAAACCTTATCTTAAATCGCTCTACCTAACGTCTAACTTAAATACTTAATCCTATTTGTCATAACTTGTTTCAGTGACCAAAACCTGCCGCACTGATACCAAACTGTGATGCCCCCAAATCTGGGGTCCTGATTTGGTGTCACAACCAATACAATTAAGTATAACTTAATTATACAGACGACCCCTCAACAAGGATCGATCTTAGGTTATAGTATGAAACAAGAATCTAAATTACAACAACTATTATAACTACTATACCTTATTATCTGAAGCGCAGTCCAATACTGTATGTGTCCATGCTAACTCTGAAATCTATTCTTTAGAGAACACCTCATTGCTCTCATTCGGTACGCAAAACGTATGATCCGTCCTTATACTTAACTGAAAGGTTAGGTAAAATAAAACAAGGGTGAGCCAAAAATGCTCAGCAAGTTTATAGTAGAACAACAATTCTTTACTAAATTGTTGATAAATAGAATCAATGATAAACTTATCTCGGAAGGGTAAATCAATTTACCATACTAGGATAAAATCTTCAAATTCTTTAAACTATATATTTCTTTCAAAACATTCCTTTCATTAAAATAGTTCTATTATTATAACATATGAATGGAACTTCTAATTTAAAAAGGGTAAACCAATCTCAATAATAAAGCATTTATTAATATAAGAATTGATTGGAGGTTTTCACACACAACAGACAATACGGGTGATCAGCCCATAAAGTCCCCATAACGGACACGAAGTCCCTCTAGACGTTAAGGTAAGCTTGGGTTCCCAAGAGGCACACATTGGCCTATAAAAGGTACTGGACTGGTCCCACCATAACTATAGCACAATATACACAAACAGGCTGGACCGGTATTATCCGATCACTTGCCTCTCCAATCGTTAGGAATCCTTAGAAACCATTTTGACGGAGTTCCTAACAGTTTATAATTCACATTCTGAAAACATTAAGGTTTATAAAACCCTTTTTAAATTTGTAAAACATTTTTAATACTTAAATCCTTTCAAAAACCTTTACTCCGAAGTACCTTCGACTCACTGATAACTGATCAGCCTAGTCTAAGTAACTTCAAAGTATTTTTAAGAAAATATCACATTTTGATTTGCAATGATAAAAGTCAAAAGATTTGGTCAATGGTTCTGATTTTAAAGGAATAGAGTTTGCAAGTCTGTATCATGAGAAAAGACTCAAGGGTATACAAAATATTGAATAAAATGGCCTGTAACATTTCAGGGGTTTTGTGTCAACCATGTATAGTTAAACAAAGGTTTAGCTCAATCAACTTGGTTTACAAGTTTAATAATAATAACAATGGTTGTCAAATCCTCAAAACAATGATTTGGTCAAAAAGCAATTAAAAAGAATTATGCTGTTTTAAGGTACTTGTGTGATCAATAGGTTCTCTTTAATACAGAGTTTGGGTACATGCAAAGGTAGGTTCAAAATAAGAATATGATCAACCTGAATAGAATAGGCATATGTTATAACGGAAGCAAGATAAATTATGATATACGTAAAGGAAGAACACAGATTGGCAGAAGAGAAAACTTTTATTGATCTTGAGGATACACATATTCAGATTCAGATCTAGATTACTGATTCAGATTACAGATCTAGATTTTCACATACTTCAGAATATAGATTCAGATCATAGATCTGACTGACTACCGATTTATGACAGACTGATTACTGATAGATTGCTAGGTAATGTCATAGAGAGTTTATATAATACTCTCTAGGCGGTTACAGAAGAGCCCAGAAAATTAGGCCCAAAACAGACAAAACAGAAACTGACTTGCCTCAGGTCCTGAGCACTGTGCGTGTTAGGTCCGTTAAGATTGTAGAAGTGGGGGTTGAATACAATCTATAACTTTTTATCGAATAATTGTCCTTGAAATAAAATTAAGATTAGACAAATTCGTGCGGAAATAATTGAAACAAAATTCAAGTTAAATATTGGTGTATATTAAACTTGACGGTTGTTACAAAATCAGTACAGATCTGAATCAAGCTTGTTTATAACAAATTAGAAAATTCGACATGAACTTTTCTATATTTGTTAATAAATCAAACTCTGGGAAATTTAATTCGCTAGATCACACAAACTAGGAAAATTAATTCGCTAGTAGTACAACAGTCTCAAGTAATCAAGTTCTAGCGGATAGAATATTACAAACAAGTAGAACAGGATTTTCTAGGAATTAAATTGAGGTTGACAGTTGAAGAGGTTTAATGTTCCGAAGCTTCTATCTTGAATGTCCGTGAGTAATATGTTCTGTATAGAATGATATTGATGTCTCTTGTGTCCTTTGTATTGTATTGATATTTAAACAAAATATCAACACCTTTTTGACAAGTGGGACGGCTCCTTTCCACTAGGACAAAATCCATTTTGTCTATGACAAAACTAATGCTCGGTAATACAAAACAATAATGTTTAGTATTACTACTTCTGCTAGGACAAAAACCTTTGCTCGGTATGACAAAACCATCCAGGACAACATCACCAGGACAAATTCTTGTATGACAAACGGAGATGTTCGGTAATACAAAAACCTGTATGACAACTCCACCATGACAAACTCATCATGACAAACTCCAATCTCTCGGTAATACAAAATCTCCAAGACAAAATTCACCATGACAACTCTTGAATAATACAAACTGATTTGTATGACAAAATCAACTTGGTAATTAATATAACTTCTCTAATACAAAATCATCATGACAAACTTCAACATCTCTCGGTAATACAAATTTTTTAAGACAACTTTGTATTCTATAATTAATTCAGATTTAATTAATATCATAATTAATTTAATAAATAAATTAATTTTTTCAGAATCAATTTATTAATTAAATCAATTAAAATGATTTATATTAATTAAAAGAAAATTAATTATTTACCTTGGATCAATAAACCTTTCTGTGAACCACTGTAAGTAATGAAGATATTTTCACTGAGTATTGTTGACGCTCAATGCACGGTCTGGTTCATGAACGACTAACTCCACTATCAGTTCTTCATTTGACAATTAGTTGTGGTCTTTATCTCTTCTCAATTTCTTGACATTCACTGTACTGATTCTGATTCACCTGTCACTAAGAGTTCTCTGTCACTGTAAATAACTCTATATCTTTGATAATCACATTGAGGCATGAACAGCAGTCTGAACTTCTTTCAATGCAAAACATCAAAACTATAGATTGACATTCTTCTTTCTTCTGACAGATATATCTATCTGAGATCCCTGTGACAGTAAAAGATGATTTTTTACTATTACAATCTAATTTAAGTGGATTAGTATCCTCAACTACAAATAGGCTGTGTCATATGCCTTTTAATCTCCCCCTATTTGTTTGTTAGTCAATAACAAGCAAATTCCTAGAGGATAACTCAACTAATCCAACTTAAATAAGTAAAAGATAAGACTTGTAAAGCAAAGTAAATAATGAAAAAGTTCTGGTTTATATATAACATTATCCAGATTCAAACAGTAAGATAAATACAAGATAGCTGATCCTCTAGTCTGATCAGATGAGTACAATGAACCTATCTTGTTCTATCTAAGCTCTAAAGATCTAACATGTAGAGCAGGTCTTCATTTCTCCGTCTCTTCCTCCCTTATCTCTCCTTCTTCAAGTTCTTCTTCAATGAGTTTCGTAGCCATCATCATATCTGCATCAAGAATTCGCTCTTCTTCAGATGGTCCACCTTCTGGTCTGACTGGAAGAGGTGTGAGCTGCTTCAGTTGCTTCTTCAACTTCTCATACTTCTTGATTCTTCCTTGACAGTATTGCTCCAACCATTCAGCAGCATGTTGTTTTTCTTCTGAGAAGAATCCAGATGACCTCACCAAATGCTCCACCCATACCAGATGCTTGGCCTTGTACTTACACATGATCTTAGCTTGAAGATGATATGCCTGAAGAGTGTCGTCCCTTAAGTATTTCACTTGATATGGCTTACTGATAATCTGAGGACTAGCTCTTCTTGCAAACTTCATAAGTTCCTCCTTTAGCAATACGTTCATCTTCGAACACGCAGGAACTTTCGGCATCAGGATCCACAATTCTGACAGTGTTAACTTTTCAAAGAAACTCAGAGATAAATGATGTGATCCTGCACCATTGGTATAGACAAAGATCTTCAGCTCCTTGGTCTTGTAGACTTGGCCAGTAATGATTCTGCTGAATAACATATTCAAGGCCATCATGTACACTCTGTTATCAGGATTTGCCTCTCTGTAACTTATAATGATTTTGAGCAATTCAGCATCATTCACTGGTGACCACTGAGGAGTACTCATGACCTCCTTGGCTGCGTCCCACAATGGACCAATCTTTGTTTTAGCATCCAGCTTAATCAAGTCCGTCTTCAATTTATGAATACGCTGTTTTTCAAGCCTTTGCTTCATTTGGACTTCTTCTCTTTTTCCTAGCAGCATGGATGTCTTCATTAGAATCTCTTCTTCCTTCTTCAAATCTGCTAACTGTCTGGCCAACTCCTCATCAAACTTGTTATCAGTCCATCTAGAAAAATCAGGTTCACGTGCATATTCCATTTCGGGATCAACATCAGCTGCACCATCATAACCTCCTTCAAAACCTTCTCCTCCTTCACTTTCTTCTACTTGCTTCCCCTTATCACTCCTAGACTCATCTGCTGGTTGACTTTGACTTGACTCCCCTATTTCCTTTGACTTTTCCCCCTTAGTTGATTTATCCTCTACCGGTTTGTCATTTGATGCTCCAGGGGTACCATCCTCAGGGTCTTTATCATTTCCAGAATGGGGTTGTATTGGTCCTTCAAAGAATTCTATCTGCTCTCTAGTAACAGGAAAGTGTTCCTTAATCATGTCGAACAAATGAGATAAGCCTTCACTGAGGTGATCAAAGTTAGCCTCTATTGAATCAAACCACCTTTTATAATATGTGTCATTGTTGTTCATCTGCTCTTGAATCTCATCCATCCTGTTAGCCATCTGACTCAAGGAACCAATAATGTCAGTCCTGTCACTAGATGCTTGTGAATGTGAATGTGCTAAGGAATCCAGCCTTTGAGTCATTGTAGATTTCAGTGATTGGACGTCTTGCTGCAGTAAAAAGATGTGATTGTTGACAGAGGTGGATTAAAAAGACCGTTCAACCACTTGTGCTTTTAGACTTTGTTTTTCTTTTTCCGCAGCAGCAAGCTTTTTCTCAAGTACTGCAATTTGAGCTTTTAGGAACAAAGTGTTTGTGTCTGTGTGTGCGCTCACCTGAGTTTCACTCTTTTCTGTTTCACTCTTCTCACGTGAATGTGTTTCACTCATTTTTGTGGTGGTCCTCACATCACTCAACACAACTTGCTTTCCTTTTTCCTTTTCAGTAGTTGTACCTACAGATAAAATCACCCTAGCCTCCTCTGGGAAGGTCAGTGGTGGTGCAATGGGAGTTCGCAATTCCTGTTCCTCAATCATATCTACTTGTTCATCTTGAATAGAAATCTGAATTGCTTCAGTAGTTGATAGATCAAGTTGCCTTCCACTTTCTCCAGTCGAAACTACGAGTGGAAAATCCCTTGAGGGAGCCAGGTATGTTCCACCTGGGAGGGGAGAGAGTGGTCCTATTACAGGTGGCAAGGACTCACTGTTTCCCTCTGAAGCCTGTGAAGGCTCTTCTACCGTAACAATGGTAGGCACTGTATCAGTAGCATCCCTATGGTGCTCTCCTTACAAAGTGTCCCTTGATTCATCTAAAGTTGTGTCTTCCCCCATTGTGAGTAATAGGGGTGTGTAGGACTCTATACAAGGTGCCACGGGCCTATGGCGAATTTCAATAGTGTCATCCTGTTGAGAGGATGAAACTAGAAGCTGTTCATTGGCCTTTTCAATGTCCATATCCTTTTGGGAGGATATGGATGGGCTTACAAATGCCTCGGGAATAGTTCGACTCTTCTTTGAGGGAGGCAGAGCTGTGTGTTCACTCAATTGATCACTACTACTTCTTTTTGACTTTGAAGCTGACAATTTCTTTCTTTGATAAAAGGTTGAGATGTGTTTTGACACATTTTTTGGCTTTCTGACCTGGGTTAGAGGTTGTGGTTCTACAACCCCTTGGTCAGTCCTATCTGCCACTTGGGCTACAGAAAGAGATTGAGATTGAATAGTAGTTTGAGGATTAGAAGACAATACCTGATCATTACCTTCTGCAGAAATCTCAGCCTGAGTGGAATGTACCACTGGAGTTTGACTTTGTTCAATTTCAGGAAGAGATGCCAGTGTTTGAGGTTGAGGATCATGTTCAACTATTTGTTCAGTTGGTTTAGGAACTGGTACATGAACAGGTTGAAGGATTGGTAGGTGTATGTACGTGGACATGTATTGGGTTACTACCACTGGAACATTCTCAAATCTACCCTCTTTCTTAAATCCAGTGAACAATCTAGTTGTAGATTTACCAGATTTAGGAGGATTACCAATCATGAACGGAGAACGAACAGTGAAAGGAACCAAATGGATAAAAATCAAGGTGAAGAACCTCGGGTAATAGAAAGAGATAATCTCACCATCGTCAGAATGTTTCTTTGCATTAATAATCCTTATTACCATGGGAACGCACAGAAGTTTACCAATGTTGATCCTGCGGTTATGAGCAACTGCAAAACCAATAAACTGTAAAAGAGAAGTAATTACTGCAAAGTTACCTCTTTCCGAGTTAGCAAACACCTTGGTTAGTGTATCAAATATGTAGTCCCATTCCTAAACAAGTTGCCTCTTGGTCAATGCTGAAAGGTTGACCTCTCCTTGATAATGAATGCCAGTGAAAAAATCAGTCAATTCCTGATTAGTGGGTAGATCTTCAAAGTTTCCAGTTGGAAAACCTAACGCCTCATTAATAACTGATTCGTCCACTAAGTACTGATTAGGTCCAACAGAGAATGTGAAAGACTTATTATCCTTAGAAACAATAGCAGTGGTACACATCAGTCTGAGGGGTTCGATATGCAAAGGAGCATCTCTACTGAGGGCAATGCGGATAAACTCATGCTCGTTTATGTTAGAAATAATTCATAAGTTGTGATGTTAAGAATAGAATTTACACATTATACTTCTTGTAATCCTGATCTTATAAAGGATTTAGCACTGTATATAGGATTTATGTGTAAGACAGTTATCTGTATAGTTTAGTCAGGAATGAACAGTGTATCGGAGACTACATGTCAGGAACAAAGGGCAAATCCTGATGACGGTCCAATACTGATGGTTGATCAGATACTGATGCAGTGTGCAAATCCTGATATCAGTCGTGTTACTGATGATGTCATTATGGATACTACAGAAACTGGCAAGTGCTATAAAACAGGATCGTTGTTTGAAGAACAAGCAAGAAGATATTATGAAGGAAAGAGTTTTTTATTGATGGAAACTATCGACTAGAAGGCAGAACATTGTCATGTATAGATTATATCTTTCTGTTATTAGTTGATAGGTAGCATTATAAATACTCTCTCAATATCATTGTAAAGTGCGTGTGTTGTAAGCGAGTGTGCGTAGCTCTGTATAAGGTTTGTATTCGAGAGTTCGAAACAAACAGAGAGAGATTTGTATTGTCAGCAGCTGCTAAAGGTATTGTACACCTTTGGTAGAGTTTGTATTTGATCTTATTAATACAAACAAGAGTTTGATTCATTCGTTTATTCTTGTTCATGTAATCAAGCAAAAATCAGACACGATTATATAACTTGTATTCAACCCCCCCCCCCCTTCTACAAGTTATTCGAGTTAACAATTGGTATCAGAGCAGGTTGATTTCGAGTAATCATAAAGATCTGCAATCATGTCTGGTTACAAGGATGGGAATACTAAAATTCCTATGCTCAAGAGAAACGAATATACTCTATGGGAAGTAAAGATGTTGCATCATCTGGAAGCAACAGATCCTGATTATCTTGACAGAATCAGAGATGGACCTTTTGTTCCAACAAAGGTCGTTGGACAAGCAACTGTTGATGGTGTGGTTGTTCCAGAACATACAGCAGAGAAGCCAAAATCTGAATGGTCAGATAAGGACAAGGAGAATGTTCTCAAAGATGCTAAAGTGAGAAACATATTATTCAACAGTCTTGATTCTGTTCTCACTAACTATGTTCTCTCTTGTAAAACTGCTAAGGATATATGGGACAATCTTAAGGTTCACTGTGAAGGAACTAAGCCTGTCAGGAAGAATATGAGGACATTACTTATACAACAGTATGAGTACTTTGAATCCAAGTCTGGTGAGTCACTTACTGATACCTTTGATAGGTTTACAAAACTCATCAATGAGATGGCCATGCATGGTAAATATTATGACTTGGAAGATATGAATACAAAGTTCATGAAATCTTTGCCTGATTTCTACAATGAGAAGATATCTGCGATTGAGGAAGCTAATGATCTGGATGAAATTTCATTAGAGGCAGTATATGGAAAATTGAGAGCTTATGAACTTGACAAGCAGCAGAAGAAGAGCAGGAGTGAAGGAAAGATGAAGACTATTGCACTTACTGCTCAATCTGAAGCTAAGAAGCTTCCTGAAGAACAGCATGAAGAGATTGCTGTAAAGAATTCAAGGAAGAAGAAAAGCAAAGAAAGTTCTGAGTCAGAGACTACTGATATGGACTCTGACAACAATGATTCTGAATCTGAGATGCAAGAACTCTTTGCTATGTTTGCTAAAGCTTTCAAGAAAGGAAGATTCAACAGGAGAAGATTTAGCAAAGGACCTTTTCAAAAGAAGGAGGAGAAGAAGAGTGACAAAAGCAAAAGTACAATTGTCAAGCTTGATAAGGCCAAGATCAAGTGCTTTAACTGCAGCGAGCTTGGACACTTTGCTAGTGAATGTAAGAAGCCTAGGAATTCAGGAAAGGGTAATGCACTCATGGTCACACAGAAGGATTGGGTTGATTCCAGTGACTCTGAAGATGAATTGGATTATGACAACATTGCATTGATGGCCAATAGTTCAAACAAACCTGGATCTCCAAAGAAAACTTCTCCATCCTCTGTTAAGGTATCACTTCACTCACTTGATTCATTTGATAGCTTAAATTCTGATGAAATTAGATCTATCCATGCTGAGTTTAAGAATCTTATGACTAATTTTAGAATTCTTACTTGTGAAATAGATGAACTTAAGGTTAAGAATGATAAATTAGTTGATAGAAATAATTTTCTTGAATCTGAATTAATTCAAATGGAAGAATACAAGTTAAGTTCTGATAAAGCTAAGCATGATTATAGTGTTATTCTTGAGGCTTATGACTATGTCAGAAAAGAACTAGAAGAAGAGAGAGATGTGATTAAGACCATTAACAATTCCAGTAAGAAGACAATAAAAATCTTTGAAAGTGGAATTCGTGGTAAGGTTAATGGTTTAGGTTTTGATAAGGCTAGACAAGAAGAAAAGGTAGCCATTGTCAATGATGATAGCAAGGTAGAAGCTAACACATCTAAATCTGAAGATAAGAAAATTGTTTCTGAACCTAATCATGTTAAATTTGTTGATTCAAAAGGTACCCCAGTTGTACACAAAAGGATTAACAATAGTAATTCAGATGAGAAAGTGTTAGAGAAACCTAAGAATGTAAACATAGGGTTTCTGTCTAAGTCTCAGTTGAAACAGAGATTAGATGGTCTTTCAGAGTCTAGCAAGATCAAAAGAAATAGGAATGGAAAAGAAGGTATTAACAAAGAGAATAATTACAAGAATGTACCTGATGCACCTAGGAAAAAATGCTATAAGTGTGGAAATCATAATCATTTGGCCCTAGACTGCAATCAAAAACCTTCTTGGAAAACTGAGTCCAGATTCCCCAAGACTCAGAAAATTCAATACCAACCACAAAAAGCTTGTTATCACTGTGGTAGTTTACTTCATTCCATTTACATGTGTAGAGAATATCATGAACTGTATTATGACTATTATTCTTTGAAATCTGAGACTCCTAGTCACAAACAGTTTGTGAAATCAGAGTCTAAAGTTGACTCTGCAACAGGTAAAATAAAAGCAAAATCTTCAAAGTTTGTTGTCTCTAAATCTAGTAAGAAAGGATCCAATCAAAGTTGGGTCCTAAAAAATTCTAACTAGCTACTTTTTGTTTGCAGGGCACGGGAAAGAAGCATTCAATTATCTTGGACAGTGGATGCTCTGGACATATGACTGGAAAGAAGTCCCTGCTTACAAAGTTTGAGAGGAAAGCTGGCCCAGTAATATCTTTTGGAGATGGCAACAAAGGAGAAACTCTGGGATATGGCTCAATTGTTTTGGGGAATGTCATCATAGAAAATGTAGCACTGGTTGAAGGCTTGAAACATACTCTTTTAAGCATAAGTCAACTGGGTGATAAAGGTTACAAATCAATCTTTGACAGAGAAGGATGCAAAATCTTGAATATGCAGAATGGAGACATTGTTCTAACTGGTCAAAGACATGGTAACATATATGAAGCCAGCTTAAGTGATACATCTAAAGGAATTGTTAGATGTCTCTACAGCAAAGCAACAAGTGATGAAAGCTGGAATTGGCACAAGAAGCTCTCACATCTTAATTTCAAGAAGCTTAATCAACTTGTTAAACACAATTTGGTGAGAGGCCTACCACAGGCAAATTTTGTGCAAGATGGACTTTGTGATGCATGTCAGCTTGGAAAGCAAAGAAGAACCACTTTCAAGAGCAAGACTGAAAATTCAATTACTGAACCATTTCACATGCTACATCTTGATCTGTTTGGTCCAGTAAACATTATGTCTATCAGCAAGAAAAGATATGCTCTAGTTATGGTGGATGATTTCACAAGGTTCACATGGGTGTTCTTTCTACACAAGAAGGATGAAGCTCCTCAGCAAATCATTAAACTCATCAAGAATATTCATAATAACTCTGAGTATAAAGTCAAAGTACTTAGGAGTGACAATGGTACAAAATTCAAGAATTCTACAATGGAGGGGTTTTGTGCAGACAATGGAATCACTCAACAGTTTTCTGCACCTGGTACACCTCAACAGAATGGTGTAGTGGAAAGAAAGAACAGGACTCTCATAGAGGCAGCAAGAACCATGCTTGCAGATGCAAAACTTCCAACCTACTTTTGGGCAGAAGCTATTAACACTGCATGTTTCACTCAAAATTGTACCTTGGTAAATAGTCATGGAAAAACTCCCTATGAGATGATTAAAGGAAAGAAACCAAGTGTGAAATACTTTCACATCTTTGGATGCAAATGCTATGTCCTAAAAGTTCATCCAAAACAACTTGGCAAATTTGAGGCCAAATCGGATGAAGCAATTTTTCTAGGATATTCAGCATCTAAGGCCTTCAAAGTTTATAATCTCAGAACTCACATTGTTATGGAATCAATTCATGTTGCATTTGATGATAAGAAATTTGGAATTTTGCAAATTGATGAAAGCCATGACAAATTGGAATTTGAAAATCTGAAGAATTCTGAGATACTCTCCAGTGATGATGAAGGTTCTCCAGAAGGAATTTCTATTGCTTCTCAAAGGAATGTTACTGTTGAGGGGGAGCAAATAAATCAAAGAGAACACAGTGATCATCAGGAGCAGACTAGTCTTTCAGAGTCTACTCCATCAGGTACTGACCTTTCAGAGTCTACTGAGGAAAGATCAGTAACTAGCAGCAATATGGAATCTACTGATTCTATTGATCAAAGGAGAGTTTTTGAAGGTAGAGAGATTTCTTCTACAAGAGATACCACTAACTTAGGGGGAGAGACTAGCAGAGTTAATTTACCACCTGTTAGAAAATGGACAAAGGATCATACTGAAGATTTGATAATTGGTGATCCAAATAGTGGTGTTCGAACTAGAAGATCAATTCAAAATGAATGCTTGTATAGTTGCTTTCTCTCAAAGAATGAACCTAAGAAGGTTGAAGAAGCCTTACAAGATCCTGATTGGGTAATTGCAATGCAGGAGGAGTTAAATGAGTTTGAGAGAAACAAAGTCTGGAAACTGGTACCAAGACCTAAAGATAGATCTATTGTTGGTGCAAGATGGGTTTTCAGAAACAAGCTAGATGAATCTGGTATGATTGTAAGAAACAAAGCAAGACTGGTGGCCAAGGGTTATTCTCAGGAAGAAGGCATTGATTATGATGAGACCTTTGCACCTGTAGCAAGATTGGAAGCAATCAGAATGTTTCTTGCATTTGCAGCTCATTCAAAATTCAAGGTATACCAGATGGATGTAAAGAGTGCTTTTCTAAATGGCAAACTTGATGAAGAAGTGTATGTGGAACAGCCACCTGGATTTGTTGATCCAAAGTTTCCAAATCATGTCTACAAACTTGACAAGGCACTCTATGGACTAAAGCAGGCACCAAGAGCATGGTATGAGACTTTGTCTAAATTTCTTCTTGAAAATGGCTTCACAAGAGGTACAATTGACAAAACTCTATTCTTTAGAAAGATAAAAGGTGAATTGCTTTTAGTTCAAGTTTATGTTGATGATATTATTTTTGGTTCTGCTAATGAAAAGTTGTGTGCTAAGTTTAGCAAGCTTATGCAGTCTAAGTATCAGATGAGCATGATGGGTGAACTAAATTATTTCTTAGGCTTGCAGGTCAAACAGACTGAGACTGGTATTTTCATTAATCAGTCAAAGTATATCAAAGATCTTTTAAAAAGGTTTGACTTTCAAGACTGTGCAGTTGCAAAAACACCCATGGCAACAGCCACTAAACTAGACTCTGATCCTAAAGGAAAGAGTGTGGATAATACTAGTTTTAGAGGCATGATAGGCTCATTGTTATATCTAACTGCAAGTAGGCCAGATATAATGTTTTCTACCTGTTTATGTGCTAGATTCCAAAGTGATCCTAAGGAATCTCATTTAATTGCTGTGAAGAGAATTTTTAGATATCTCAAAGGAACTCCAAATCTTGGTTTGTGGTATCCTAGAGAATCTGATTTCTTTCTAATTGGCTATTCAGACTCTGATTATGCAGGGTGTAAGATAGACAGGAAAAGCACTACAGGTACATGTCAATTCTTGGGAAATAGATTGATCTCTTGGGCAAGCAAGAAGCAACAATCTGTTTCAACCTCAACTGCAGAAGCTGAGTACATAGCAGCAGGCAGTTGTTGTGCACAGCTCCTTTGGATAAGAAATCAGTTGCTGGATTATGGTATGACACTTAGTAATATTCCTATGTTTTGTGATAATACTAGTGCTATTAAAATTGCAGAAAATCTAGTTCAACATTCAAGGACTAAGCACATTGATGTCAGGTATCATTTTATTAGAGAACATATTGAGAATGGTACTGTGGAACTTCATTTGTTCCTACTGACAAACAGCTTGCAGATATTCTAACTAAACCACTTGATGAGACTACATTTAGTAGATTAGTAAGTGAGTTGGGAATGTTAA
Source organism: Kitagawia praeruptora (assembly GCA_037693485.1). Classification (NCBI taxonomy): domain Eukaryota; kingdom Viridiplantae; phylum Streptophyta; class Magnoliopsida; order Apiales; family Apiaceae; genus Kitagawia; species Kitagawia praeruptora. Next base: position 84,518,673 of record CM075353.1, on the reverse strand, counting down.
ATTTTTAGATCTTTAACATCTGCAAAAGTAGCAAGGTATGTTGTTCTTAGCTTATAGACTTGATATTCCTGTCAGGATCTATATTTGATTGTTAAATGCTTTAGCTATAACACTTTGCCTTGATAAATTTCAGTATGATAGACTTGTTAATAATTATCAGGATTAGATTTGTTATCAGGATGCTGACGTCATCAGTATTGTGTCAGTATCAGGATTATGGAAATTGTTTCAGATCCTGACGTTTACTTTGTATAGTAATCTGATTCTGTGATATGTTAAGTCTATACCAGCATGTTTTGATATTTGCATACTGATAATTTATACATCATTCAGTAATTAAAAGACAAGCAGATAACAAGAAATTGTATTTTCATTAATAGAAATCATTACATGGAAATGAGATACAACATCTTATTGTCTAAATTTCTATTGATAATTCTATACTTGTCTATTGATATGAACTCTGAGGTATAGGACAAGGAGCATCTCAAGAAATCCATCAGAGGATGAACAGCCTCGTTTGCTCTTGGATTCCTTGTCTGGGCGACTTGAATGAGAGCAGCTAACTTAAATGTATAGCATCCCCATCAAGATCAACCTCAGACTTTCGGCCAAATTCTTCATCCTCAAGTTTTGAGGAGATTAGGGAAAGATTGTATCCAACAGATGGATGTTCTAGGAGAAACCTCTGGATATTATCGAAAACCAATCCATTTATGATTAGTTCGATGAGAAGAGTCATTTGTTCAAAGAGATGATCAAGAACAGGATGTTCATCGATCGAGAAAAATCTGAAAAATGGGTTTGAAGGGAATTTTGGTTTGAGAAGCATTGTTGAGAAGAAAAGAAATTGAAAGGTTATGGAGAATGGCATAAGGCGTCTGGTTCTTTTAAAGAAAGACGTGAGAAGTTGAACAGTCATTTGGAAGTTTTAATGAAGTCAAATGCTAATTATTGCATGTGACTGTGTTTCTTGTTTTCAAGAAATATTGAATATATCTAACCAATTGATTTTCTGTTCAGATTAATTGTTTATTTTCTTTTTCAGATAAAAGAAAAATGCCACGTGGAAAACTCCATATTAAGTCTCTGATGATATTGATCAGGATTTCATGTGTGACCATCAGGATTTGAAAATTATATTTTTAAATCACATTGCATTTTGTGATTATTTTGATGAGAGGTCATCAGGAAAAGGAAGCTGATAGTATTGCTTATTTATACCCTGATTTATTTCATGAAAATCAATTTTGGATTTTATTTTCCAAAAATCGTGGGTAACCGTATTTTTCAGGGACTGACACCTGTCAATCTACGTGTCAACGTGAGATAGTAGTCTGAAAGATTTGTGAAATATATTTGTTTTGAAACTCTAATTGTGTAATTGCTTTCTCTAATTTTACATTCTCTAAAGCAAAAATCACTCTTGAGTTTTCAAAATCACTAATCCATTTCAAGAATTTTTCAAGTTCTTTTCAGATCAAAAATGGCAGCTCAGAGAAGATTACCTAAATCAGTAACCTTCAAATTTGGTGACTTTGATTTTATGACAAACAATCATGTTGCAGCTATCACCAACAAGGAAGGAGTGTCATCTGATTTTCATCCAATCATGGACTTTCTGGCGTATGGACCATTAAGTTATGCATTGACAGCATCTCCACAGATTAATCAAGTAGCTGTTTCACAAGCTTGGGAGAATGCTGAGGTAATTGATTCTACTCAGAATCAATCAGGTAAGATTGTTCTACATTTAGGACAAGATTCATTTGACATTACTGAATCTGTTGTTAATTCAGTACTTTGCTTACCTGTTACTGATAGTTATGTAAGTGAACCATCTGATGATAATATAAGATCTATGTTGTCTAAATTAGGTTATAGTGGACCTCTAGATAACATGAGCCAGTTGAATAGGTCTTTTCTTAGAAAGGAGTGGTCTTTTTACTTTGATCAAATTGCTAAATGTTTTACTGGCAAATGTAGTTCTTTTCAGCAAATTACTTATGTTACATCACATATTGCTTATGGTTTGCTTTATGACAGAGTAATTAACATTGGTCATATTATCTTAAGTCAGATGAGTATCAAACTTGGGTCAAGAGATCAAAACAGGAAAATGGTTTATTATCATAGATTTATGCAAATGTTTATTAACCATTTTATTCCTGATGTTGAAACTAGATTTGGTAGAGAACATTGTGTTTCTTCTTATGAACAGCAAACGAGAATTTTCTCTGACATTACAAAGAAGGACAATGAAAAGAATCTAGATGAAATACCTGCAATTCATTATCCACATCATGTTCAGGTAATTCTTAAAACTCATCTTCCTACTTTCTACAATTCTTCTTTCTTTTGTGGTGAAATGGACCAGGAATCTCAATTGGAGGAGAACCCACCTGTGTCTACCCAAGTAGCCCAAAACATTATAGTCTCTGAAACAATTCAAGAACCAAATTTTGATCCACAGCCTATTGTTTCACAGAAACCAACCTCTGGTGTTTCTCAAAAGACATCAGTTGTAAGGAAGAGAAGATTTATTGTGTCAAGTAGTAGTAGTAGTAATTCTAGTGAAGATGATGATGATTTAACTCTTGCTGAGAGAGCAGAATTGAAGGCTGCAATTCAACTTTCTTTGTTAGCACAAAGAGATGAAAAACCTAGTAACAGCCAGGCTGCAGTCTCTCAAAAGACTGAGGTTCTTAAAAAGGGAAAACAGTTACTAGATACTGTCTCTCAAAAGACTGTGTCTATTGAACAAAGATCTCATCCCAAGATCACTTCTGTGTCTACACCTCTTGAGTCTTCTCAGGATAAATCTTTTGCTCACTATACCAGGAGAACAAGGAGAAAGATTCAATTGTCACCTACACACACAGAGTCTAGTCCAACTAATATCATGCAGGTTTCTACGAATCAAGCTACACCTATGTCAGTATTTGACAAGAGAGATCTGGATATTGATTCTTCATGGGAAACTACATTATCATACAGACTGGCTATGGGACTAATTTCTCTCAAAGTGAAGTTGTCAAGGCCTGTTCTAGATTTTCTGGTTGAAAGAGTACCAAAACTTTTATTTCCAGATGAATATGGACTTCTACATCAAAGACTTGACTTAATGAAGATGTATTTCTATGTGTCTGTCAGAAGACAATTAGTCAAGAAATTTGGACTCTCGAAGCATGGTGCACTTCAATCACTTCATGCATATTTATTTGACAAGGATATCATTATTGAAGATGCTTCAGCTCAAGGTGAACAACTGGAGGAATGTAGTCAACAGAAGATACTATTGCACCAGTGGTGAATAGTAGGAAAGATCAGATCACAGTCACTGTAACACAAGAACCATCTAGTCAGAGGAAGGATGACTCAGGAGCTGTGATAGCTGATGTTGAAAGGACTTCTGTGATGACTGAGAATGCAAGTGAGATACCCTATGATATGGGAGGAATGACTTTGGTTGATTTTTCTGAAGATCAAACAAATTTTGTTCAGTCAGAGTCTATCCACCTTGAGGGTGTGTCTCAGCAAACAACACTTAAAGATGGTGATGTACTAACTATGGTGTCTAATGAAGTATTACTGAAGACATCAGAGTCTAGTAAAGAACCTGAAAGTGGAATACTGGAGCCTGTAGTTTCTGAAAGGAAAGAAGATGATTGTAAAGGTTCAGAGACTATAGCAGCTCACTCCTTGGAGAAAACCTCAAGCCCCTTGCCATATGAGGAACCCTCTCTCCATGTGAGTTCAGGTATAAAAACTCCTTCTAAACCCTATTTTTCTGTAGGTCATGAGAGCACTTATCTAAATTTGAGTGATACACTTGAAAAGATGGACTTAGATCCACAATTTGAGCGGCTGGCTCCTGACCAGGCAAAAGGTGAGGTAGAAAGAGTGTTGACTTTAGTAAGTCAAAGTGAGAATGAGGGTATGGATGATCAACTCCATAGTGAGGGAGAGACAATTAGGAAACCATCATTTGATTTCTGGGATCAGGTTTTTCCTGAATCTTGGTCTGAAAATTTGGGTATGGATGCTGGTACTTATTCATTCATCAAAATGTATCAGAAGAATGACCTAGCACATCACAATGCAAAGCCAGAAGTTAAAGCTCAGAAGCAAAAGGAGAGGCTTGCAGGAATCATTAACAGAAGAGGTGCCAGGATAAAGCAATCTCTTGATACATATGTACCAGATGAAGATCCTAATGATCCTAGTGTTCCTTTGTATGTACTTCCAATATCAGCTAGAATTGAGACATCAACAGTCTCTGATCACTCTAAGGAGGAGTCAGGATTTGAAGATGTTAGTACACAGAATACTGGTGAAGGAGATGATGACCATGTTTCAGCTCCAGATCAGAAAGATAAAGATGTTGATACTTCTAATCAGGTTTTATTACTTGAATATCATACAACTCAAGCAACTTCTTCTACAAGACTTGAAGATACAGTTCTTTCTGATTATGATACTGGAGATACTAGAAGCACTTCCAACATTGAAGTTCATTCTGATGTTTTGAAAGATATTCAGAATTCTCAAATTGCTATTCAAACAAGACTTCAATCACTTGAAGATAACCAAGTCACAATTATGGAAAATCAAGCAGTTCTTATGAATCTCATTTGTTCTGTTTCTGAATCTCTTGGAATTAATGTTGCTGATGTCAAAAAGGGGGAGATAAAGACAATTCAAAGACAACAACAACAACACCACCAGACTGAGGATGATAAAGCTGGGGGAGATAAAGAGCAGACAAAGGGTAGTAAAAAGAAGAACCAGCAGGAGTGACAGTGGTGAATCTCAGCTAGGAAGTGGTAAAGGAAGAGCAACATTAATATTTAAAATTCTTTCTTCTAAGTACTAGATAAATGTCTACATCTGGGAAGAAGGTACTTAACTTCATAATTCTACATTCATAAATTCTATTCTGGTTGTATTGTTATATGTTTTGACATCCACAACTTAGATTTATGCTTCAGATTTTAAAGCATAAATAGGGGGGAGATTGTTAGGAATAATTCATAAGTTGTGATGTTAAGAATAAAATTTACACATTATACTTCTTTTAATCCTGATCTTATAAAGGATTTAGCACTGTATATAGGATTTATGTGTAAGACAGTTATCTGTATAGTTTAGTAAGGAATGAACAGTGTATCAGAGACTACATGTCAGGAACAAAGGGCAAATCCTGATGACGGTCCAATACTGATGGTTGATCAGATACTGATGCAGTGTGCAAATCCTGATATCAGTCGTGTTACTGATGATGTCATTATGGATACTACAGAAACTGACAAGTGCTATAAAACAGGATCGTTGTTTGAAGAACAAGCAAGAAGATATTATGAAGGAAAGAGTTTTTTATTGATGGAAACTATCGACTAGAAGGCAGAACATTGTCATGTATAGATTATATCTTTCTGTTATTAGTTGATAGGTAGCATTATAAATACTCTCTCAATATCATTGTAAAGAGCGTGTGTTGTAAGCGAGTGTGCGTAGCTCTGTATAAGGTTTGTATTCGAGAGTTCGAAACAAACAGAGAGAGATTTGTATTGTCAGCAGCTGCTAAAGGTATTGTACACCTTTGGTAGAGTTTGTATTTGATCTTATTAATACAAACAAGAGTTTGATTCATTCGTTTATTCTTGTTCATGTAATCAAGCAAAAATCAGACACGATTATATAACTTGTATTCAACCCCCCCTTCTACAAGTTATTCGAGTTAACAGTTTACAAATCGAATCCACGGGCAAAGACGTTCAATTTTACACTTTAAAGGATCAAAATACACAATCAAATTGTGTTTCACTAGATCATAATTATTAACAATATTATTTGCCATTTTAATCAATTAAAACCTTTAATTACAGATTTTATCAATTAACCTAATTAAAAATGAATTTTCCGAATTTTTAAAATTAATTAAAAATTCAAGAAATTCAAATCAAATCCAAAAATTTTGATAAAATCAGTAGATGATCTAAAGATGCACACAAACACTCCTGTATTTTTAGAATTATCAAAATCAGTACCAAATTTCTTGAAAAGCAGATCTTAGAAATCGATTTTTTTGAAAGAAAGAACAGTCAAGAACACACTCAAATCGACTGTTAAGATCACAGATATGATGAATAGGAGACTAAAACAGATATTGGATCGTGTTAATGGTTCGATTTCTGAGGAAAATTTGGCAACAATTCGATCGGTATGATTGTGTATATCGTAAGTATATCTAGGTTTTTACACGCTAGAGAGAACAGGAGAACCGACTAATACACACTGAGTAATACAAACTAACTAATACAAAACTATTAATACAAAACAAATGACTCACTAATACAAAATGTACTATGACAAAACAAATGAAAATTACTCGGTAATACAAAATGATGGACTCACTAATACAAAACCAATAATACAAACCAATAATACAAAACAGTACAGACTCGGTAATACAAAAGTTTTAAGACAAAACTAGTAATACAAAAGTCAGTAATACAAAATGATAATACAAAATAATAATACAAGACAACTATACACGGTAATACAAAATCCATTAATACAAAATGAATGGACTCAGTATTACAAAATCCTAATAATACAAAATGAAACACTCGGTAATACAAAACAATTAACACAACCCTAGTACTACAAAAGACAGTAATACAAAATGACTAGTACAAAATTCTAATAATACAAAACACAGACTCATTAATACAAACGGACTAATACAAAATGAATAAGTCTGATAATACAAAATTCTATTAATACAAAACAAGCATTTAATTTACTAAACACAGAACAGGTCTTTTAAGACAAACAAGAAAAACAAAAATATTTACAAAAATTCATAATAAATTAATAACTCCATTTATTTTCTAATTAAGTAACTTTCTGCTTAGAAAATTATTTAGAGAGAAAATAGGATTTATTAAAATATTATAAATAGATTAAAAGTGATTTAAAAATGATACTCCCTCCGTCCCTTTTGATTCTTAACACTTTCTATTTTGGGATGTCCCAATAGATTCTTAACATTTCCTAAAATAGTAAGTTTTAACACTATTACACCCACTACTTCACTTATTTTAACAATACTTTACACTATTACACCCACTACTTCACTTATTTTAACAATAAAATCACTATTACACCCACTACTTCACTTATTTTAACAATAAAATTACTATTACACCCACTACTTCATTTATTTTAACAATATTACACCCACTATCTTGGTATCCGTGCAAAAAGCAAATGTTAATAACTCAACGGGACGGAGGGAGTAAGATTTAAAATAAAAATAGATTTCTCAATAAATTTAACTTGTAGAATTTAGAGAAAAATATTTTTATAGAAAATCAGTCATTTTAAATTCCAGAAAATATGGAGAAGTAAATATGATGAATAAAGCCATGTTTAAACAAACAAGAAGAACAAAAATTAGTTGATAAAATAATTTCACAAGTAATTAGCAAACCACCTGTAAAATCATTAAAGAGGGTGAATGTGGATTCATCAACAGACTTAGTAAAAATATCCGCTGTTTGTTCTTCTGTGGGCACAAAGTGCAACTCCACAGTACCATTCATAACATGCTCTCTTATAAAATGATACCTGATGTCAATGTGCTTAGTCCTCGTGTGCTGAACAGGATTGTTGGAGATTGCTATGGCACTTGTATTGTCACACAAAATAGGAATTTTGTCCAATACAAAGCCATAGTCTCTCAGCTGATTCCTAATCCACAAGATCTGAGCACAACAGCTTCCGGAAGCTATATACTCAACTTCTGCCATAGAGTTGGAAACTGTTTGCTGTTTCTTACTGTACCAGGAAACCAATCTTCCACCTAGGAATTGACAACTCCTAAATGTACTCTTCCTATCTACAACACTTCCTGCATAGTTTGAATCTGTATATCCAACAAGTTTAAAACCAGCATCTTTAGGGTACCAGATACCTAGATTAGGTGTACCCTTAAGATACCTGAAGATTCGTTTAACAGCAACGAGATGCACATCTCTAGGATCCTCTTGGAACCTTGCACATAAGCATGTAGCATACATAATATCTGGTCTACTTGCAGTGAGGTAAAGTAATGAGCCAATCATACCTCTGTAGCTTGTGATATCTACCTTAGCAGATTTTTCACAAACACCAAGCTTGATAGCTGTAGATGATGGTGTCCTTGCTGAAACAGCATCCTCCATTTGATATTTCTTGAGGAACTCTTTGACATACTTGGATTGACAAATAAATATACCATCTGTCTTTTGACTTACTTGCAATCCAAGAAAGAACTTCAGCTCACCCATCAGACTCATTTCAAATTTACCCTGCATTAGCTTAGCAAATTTCTTGTAGAGAATTTCATTAGTAGACCCAAATATTATATCGTCCACATAGACTTGGACTAACAAAGTATCATTTTTATGCTTTTTGGTAAAAAGAGTCTTGTCTATGACACCTCTAACAAAACCATTTTCAAGTAGAAATTCAGAAAGAGTGTCATACCATTTTCTCGGCGCTTGCTTAAGACCATATATAGCCTTGAAAAGATAGTAGACATAGTCCAGCAGTTCTTGATCTTCAAAACCAGGAGGCTGTTCTACAAACACTTCTTCATCCAGCTTACCATTCAGACTCTTGACATCCATTTGATAAACCTTGATGTTAGAGAAAGCTGCGAATGCCAAGAATATCCTTATGGCCTCAAGTCTTGCCACTGGTGCATAGGTTTCATCATAGTCTATTCCCTCAGCTTGAGAGTACCCTTGTGCCACCAGTCTTGCTTTGTTTCTTGTAACAATGCCATCTTCATCCAGTTTGTTTCTGAATACCCAACGAGTACCAACAACTTTCTTGTGTGTAGGCCTGGGTACCAGCTTCCATACTTCTTGTTGTTTGAACTGATTGAGTTCATCTTGCATAGCAATCACCTAATCTAGATCACTAAGGGCTTCCTCAGTTTTTTTTGGTTTTATTTTAGAAAGAAATCCTGAATAATTACATTGATTCTGAGTAGCCCTTCTAGTCCGTACTCCTGTTTCTGGATCACCAATAATTAACTCAAAAGGATGAGCTCTATTCCAAACAGTGTGTTTGGGTAGATTAGACCTTGATGATTCTCCTCGTTCTCTGTTAGGATGTAGAGTATGACTAGATGTTGAGTATTGAATACGGTAAAAGAATACAGAGGGGGGGGTGAATGGTTTCTTGAACTTTTCTTGGATTGAGTCTATGTAGCAGATAAGTGTCTGTGTGTGTAGAAGTGAAGGTGCGGATAAATAAACAACACAAGACACAATATCACTTTAATCTAATGTATTATTAGATAAAGGTTGCTACAATCTGTGAATACAAATGGTAGTATTCTCAGCTTCGTTTTTCTCAGAGAGATATAGCTTACAGTGTATGAAAAACTTGACTCCCAAAGTTCACTAAGTTATGAAGTGAGGCTGTGTCCTTATAGAACATGGATACAGTCTACTTACTACAAATAAGGTAGCTAAACAAATTACTTTCTAGTCTGTCTATCCTTTTTGAGTAAGCGTCCAAACGGTTACAGATTTGACTTTGCAAAGCCTGTTTAGATCCACTTCTTTAGCTCCTTGTCTCTTCTATATCTCTCCAAGCTTCCTTGTAGGCTTTCCAGAGCACGTTATAGATTGTGGTCCATAAAGTGCATTGGCTTGTTGCAGGTTTCTGACTTGTACAATTTCTTCAGTATTTTGTCTCCAAGAATGTATTCGAGAAGTGACTAAGTAAGTGATTCGAGAACTAGAATTGACTTGATCGATAACTCTGAGTTCTCGAATACTGTTATAATGACATATCGAACCACTTCTCGAATAGCTCTTTTCCATCAGGATTCCTTGAGTTGTCGAATAGAACATTTGACTTATCGAATCCTCGAGTTGTCGAATAGCTTTCTGAGTCCTTGAGATATCGAATGGAACTTTGACTTGTTGACTCTTTGAGAACTCGAATACCATCTTGACTTGTTGACTTCTTGAGTTCTCGAATAGAGTAGTAGACATATCGAATCCCTGAGATATCGAATGAGATATCGAACAGTGTATTTAGAGATATCGAATAGTGTCTTGAGATATCCAATCTCTCGGTAATACAAAATCTCCAAGACAAAATTCACCATGACAACTCTTGAATAATACAAACTGATTTGTATGACAAAATCAACTTTGTAATATAACTTCTCTAATACAAAATCATCATGACAAACTTCAACATCTCTCGGTAACACAAATTTTTTAAGACAACTTTGTATTCTATAATTAATTCAGATTTAATTAATATCATAATTAATTTAATAAATTAATTAATTCTTTTAGAATCAATTTATTAATTAAATGATTTATATTAATTAAAAGAAAATTAATTATTTACCTTGGATCAATAAACCTCTCTGTGAACCACTGTAAGTAATGAAGATATTTTCACTGAGTATTGTTGACGCTCAATGCACGGTCTGGTTCATGAACGACTAACTCCACTATCAGTTCTTCATTTGACAATAAGTTGTGGTCTTTATCTCTTCTCAATTTCTTGACATTCACTGTACTGATTCTGATTCACCTGTCACTAATAGTTCTCTGTCACTGTAAATAACTCTATATCTTTGATAATCACACTGAGGCATGAACAGCAGTCTGAACTTCTTTCAATGCAAAACATCAAAACTATAGATTGACATTCTTCTTTCTTCTGACAGATATATCTATCTGAGATCCCTGTAGTAAAAGATGATTAGTTTCTATTACAATCTAATTTAAGTAGATTAGTATCCTCAACTACAAATAGGCTGTGTCATATGCCTTTCAGTGCACCTCAGGTCCTGAGCTTCATGCTTGAAATATATCTGTTCGGTTCAGGCCCTGAGCCTCCCAGCTCAAGTCCTGAGTTTCCCCTAGCATATAATAGAAAATACCCGAAATCCCAATGATTTGAGACATTACAGATTCAAGGCATATTCTAACAAATCTCCACCTTGACTTGAATCCTCTCACAAATAACAGATGTACCAGATGCACCATAATAATGCCAGATGTACCAGCTACACCATAATAATGCCAGATGTACCAGAAAAATAGATGTAAAACTTTTTTGCCTCAGATTTTGCCCTCAAAGGGCAATCAACAATTCTGAACATTTAGCAAGTCCAAACAATGTTGAAACTTGCTATGTGGAACCGACTTGGTAAGCATATCAGCTGGGTTATCAGCAGTACCCACTTTGCTCACCTTAATTCTCTTGTACCATTGCCTTGGAGACTGCTTTAGCCCATACAAGGACTTACATGTCACTGCTTCTTTATAAGTGGATGGCTCATCAGAGCTAGGATCCACCTCTTCAGCTACCTGTAGTGCATATGCCACCATATCCTCAAAACCATATCTCTTTGGAGGCACCCCATAATTAGCTCTCCTTGATCGATTAAGAGCCAAACTGTGCTGATTTACTACTGGTACTGATGATTCTGATTCTGACTGTGGTTGTTGAACTTCTAGTTGTGATTCACTCTCATCTTCAGTGACTTGCTGCTCCACCTGTTTCTCAACACCACCACTTTCTGAAACAATAGTAGACTTCACAGTAGGGTTAAACATAGAACTTTCATCAAAGACTACGTTTCTACTCAGTATAACCCTATTTTCAGATGGAGACCAGATTCTATAACCTTTAAACCCATCTCCATATCCTACAAACACTCCCTTTTTAGCTCGTGGCTCCAATTTACCCTCATTTACATGATAATAAATAGTGCAACCAAAAACTTTTAAATTGGAGTAATCAGAAGGCTTACTAGACCATTTCTCAATAGGAGTTTTGAGATGAATACCTGTGTGAGGTCCACGATTAATCAAATAACACACTGTACTAACCGCCTCTGCCCAAAATCTTCGAGTTAGTCCAGAATTAGAGAGCATACACCTGGCTCTCTCCAGAAGTGTCTAATTTATACGCTCTATTACACCATTCTGCTGTGGTGTATCCCTGACGGTATGATGCCTAGCAATCCTCTCATTCTTGCAGAAATCTGCAAACTCAGACGAGCAAAATTCTAGGCCATTATCAGTTCACAGCCTCTTAATCTTATTCCCTGTTTGATTCTCCATTATTGCGTTCCACTGCTTGAAAACCTTAAAGGCTTCACTTTTGTGCTTTATGATGAACAACCAAGTCATTCTTGAGAAATCATCAATCATCGACACAAAATATCTGTGACCCCCTAAAGACTCCACCCGAGAAGGACCCCAACAATCAGAATGGATGTAATCAAGTGTGCCTTTTGTTCTGTGGGTTGCTTTAGGAAACTTGTTGCGATGTAGCTTTCCAAAAAAATAATGTTCACAAATGATAAGTGGATTTTATATCCACTATTTACCTTCCGTTTGGACTTTAATCGTTTGCATGTTCTCAAGTTTCGTTGTCATTTGATACGTTTTTGTGTAAATTGTGTAGGTGGTGTCGTGAAGTTATTACGGTGCTAAAATGGTGATTTGGGTGGTGTGAAATGAATTTTTAGATGTGTGAAGAAAAGTTGATTCAAAGTGCAAGAGTGGTGGAATGATTTTTGCTAAGTGGAAGAGTTAAAGCAAATTAAAAGGTGAGGTTCAATGAGGGCAACAGCATGCAGCTTAGCATTCCATGAGATGTGGGGCGCCATTGCGCAGGTGTTGGGCGCCATGGCGCGCGAGGCTGATTCCAGGAGCATTCGGGCGCCGTTGCGCTTGATTTGGGCGCAGCTGCGCGGAGGTTTGTGCGAGAGAGCGTCGTAGCGCGCGCGCGAGGCGCAGTAGCGCTCGAGGGGGTTGTTCCAGGAGGCTGCGAGCGCTGTTGCGCGTAGTTGGAGCGCAGTTGCGCGAGTGGGGGCTGTCACTAGGCGCTCTTGCGCGTTGTCTAGGCGCCATGGCGCTGTGTGGTTTTTTTTTGGCAAAATTCTGTTGCCTTGTACCGGGTCAATTGTTTTGGGCCTATTTTTAGGGCATCTTTATATGTAATATCTAGACCTTAAAAACATTATCTATCGTTGTTCTAGTTTTTCTTAGCATCTATCAACACTTTCATCTAGATTTCAAGAACATTTTCAAGGAAATTCTCCAAGCTAGTGACAAGCAAGGATTATTCTTTGGAACCTTTGTACTCTTCTAATTTGGGGATTTATTTCTAAACCTTATTTCTTCTTCCATATTTACTTGCTTATTTTAGAATTATGTTTTCCATAGAACCCATGATGGCAATTAGGTCAATTTTGGGCTAATTCGTTATCATGGGATTTTGATGGATTTTTCTATGGATTCTAGTAATTGAGTGTTATTTATGCCTTGGTGTGTGATTGATTGTATTGATTGCCTAGTATGTTTATGCTTATTCGTTATAAGTGAGTCGCGAACACTTGTAATTGTTTGTTTAATCCTGGTGAATGCGAAAGTGGATCTAGGGTTTAGAACAATTCATGCTAGCATAGGTTTTTGCATGTGAAGAACATGTATTAATTTGTGATGTAATTCTAACCGTCTTGCATCGACTATGTGGTTTAATGGGTGCTTGATTTTCAACCAGTATGTGTTCAATTGCTATAGACATATAGGGACTACACGTATTTGGTGACTACTTGACTTCTATCAATTGTGGATGATCAGTAGGATGGTATATGCACAACGAGAGTTGGTGTGTATCAGTTTAGTGCATCTAATCAGTAATCAACTCTGTCACATGCTAGGCTAAAGGCATAAGATTCTAGATGAAGTAGTTAATGAAATTGAAATTCCATGTTTGTTTATTATAAAGTTAAAGTTAAGTTATTTCCTCGTAATTGGCTTAGTTGGTAATTAATCTTTAGTAAATCAAAACCAAAATTGTGATTGTCTTAGCAGTGAGTGTAAATCATAAGCTGGTGCATAAGTGAACATAACAAACAATTTGAGTCTCTGTGGGAACGAATCCTATTTACTCTATATTACTTGTTGACCACGTTCTCTTGCGTGAATAAGTGCGAACAAGTTTTTGGCGCCGCTGCCGGGGACTCGGTTCATTGTTTGTTTAGTTTATGATCTTGTCATCAATTTGGATTAAATTCACTGACTCAGACGTTTTTCTCACTCATTTACTTTGGGGTTTCTCAGGTACTATCTTGAGCGTGTATGCTTACTCGATCTCAAGCTCGTAAGGAAAATCTGGAAGAAGAGAAGCACGAAGAGGAATTAGTGGAAGACAGTGAAGAAGAGTTGGAAGTTACTGGAGAAATGGCAGATAACAAGGTGCTGAAGGAATATTCTCAGCCCAAAATTGATGATATTCAGTCGAGTATTGTGCGGCCGGCTATTGCTGCAAATAATTTTGAGATCAAGCCGGGCACGATCCAAATGGTCCAGAACTCAGTCCAGTTTGGGGGTTCATCTGTTGAGGATCCCAACATGCATATCAGGGACTTCATTGAGATCTGTGACACGTTCAAAACCAACGGAGTTTCTGAGGACGCTATCAAGCTAAGGTTGTTTCCATTCTCTTTGAGAGACAAAGCAAAAAGCTGGTTGCATTCACTTCCAGCAGGTTCCATCACTACATGGGAAGATCTGGCACAAAAGTTCTTGACTAAATTCTTTCCTATGGCAAAGACTGCTGCCATGAGGAATGCTCTTACACAGTTTAGTCAGCATTCTGGTGAATCACTGTGTGAGGCTTGGGAAAGGTACAAGGAGATGCTCAGGAAATGTCCTCATCATGGGATGCCCAATTGGATGGTCATCAATAGTTTTTACAATGGGTTAAGTCATTCTCGAGCAATGCTTGATGCAGCATCTGGAGGAGCTCTGTGGGCCAAAAGCTATGAAGAGGCCTATGACTTGATTGAAATGATGGCTGCAAACGAGTATCAGAATCCGACACAGCGTATTCCACAAGGTAAGGTTGCAGGTGTACTTGAAATGGATGCCACAACAGCTATAGCAGCTCAGCTACAGGCTCTAACCATGAAAGTGGACTCATTGGCTAAGTTGGGGGTTCAACAAGTCGCCATGGTCTGTGAATTATGTGCGGGGGCTCATGACACTAATCAATGTGCAATTTCTAGTGAGTCGGCACAGTTTGTCAGCAATTATCAGAGGCCGTCACAACCTGCTCCCAATACATATCATCCCAACAATAGGAATCATCCTAACTTCAGTTGGAGCAACAATCAGAATGCTGTGCAACAACCATCTCAGGGTCAGCAGTATAGTTCAAGGCAGTTCAACAATTCGGGTTATCAACAACCCTATGCCCAAAGGCCACCATACAATCCACCTGGATTTCATCAACAGCAACCAGGAAGTCATGTGCAATCTAATGAGAAGTCAGAAATAGAAGAATTACGAATGATGTACAAGAGTCAAGCAGCATCTCTGAAAACTCTTGAAAATCAAATGGGCCAACTGGCCAATGCTCTTTTGAACAGACCTCAAGGGCAATTACCTAGTGACACGGAAGCAAATCCGGGAAAAAAGGAGGTCAAGGAACAGATTCATGCTGTTACGTTACATTCTGGAAAGGTTACAGACGATCTGGGAGTCAAAAAGCAGTTTAAAGAAGAACTTGAAAATGCTGTGCACAGCGATTTGGGCACGGGCGCGTCTGAGGGGTCTATCCGGTCTTCTAATTCAGCTCTTCCGGTCATTCAGAAGGCATCAGGTGAGGAAGAAAAGGAGAAGTCAGCTAGGAAGACAAGTTCAGAAATTACGGAAGCTAGCAAAGAAGTTTATCCACCTCCGCCATTCCCTAAAAGGCTTCAGAAACAGAAGTTTGATAAGCAATTTGCAAAGTTCTTGGAAGTGTTCAAAAAGTTGCACATAAATCTACCATTTGCTGAAGCACTTGAACAAATGCCAAGTTATGCCAAGTTCATGAAGGGCATACTTTCGAGGAAATTGAAACTCGAGGATTTAGAGACCGTCGCTTTGACGGAGGAGTGTAGTGCTGTCTTGCAACAAAAGTTGCCACCTAAGCTGAAGGATCCGGGGAGTTTCACCATACCTTGCACTATTGGCAAACAACTTTTCAGCAAGTGCTTATGTGATTTGGGAGCTAGCATTAATCTGATGCCGATGTCTGTTTTTAAGCAACTTGGGTTACCTGATCCGAAACCTGTTAATATGACCTTGCAGTTGGCAGATAGGTCGATCACATATCCTAGGGGTATAGTGGAGGATGTATTGGTGAAGGTGGATAAGCTGATTTTTCCGGTTGATTTTGTTATACTGGACTTTGAGGAGGATAAGAGGATTCCTATCATCTTGGGAAGGCCATTTCTAGCTACGGGCCGAACTCTGATCGATGTGCAAAAAGGAGAGCTTACCATGAGAGTGCATGATCAGAAAGTCACTTTCAATGTGTTCAAGGCGACAAAATATCCGTCAGATTTAGAGGAGTGTTTCAAAGTGGACGTTGTTGATAAGAATGTGAAGAAAGAGATTGAGCAGCTTAAAAAATCAGATCCAGTGGAAAAAGCTTCAAGTGGGATTTCTGGCATTGAGAACGAAGGAAGAAAGGGGCTATTTCAGTTGTTGGATGCAACTCCATGGGAAAGAAGAGTTGACATTCTACATAAGTCTCGTGGGCTAGCTGCTTCTAATAATTTTCAGGTGCTTCGTAAGTTGTCAAGTGAGGAAGTTTTTGCACTCGGGCTCAAGCCATTACCACCCGAGGAGGGTGACTATGCCGATGACTAGGGGAGTATCTCTTGTACCCTTTAATTTTACCTTCAATGGGGACATTGAAATTTTTAAGTTTGGGGGTGATTTTAGGGTATCAAGAGTAATTGCATTGCATATAGTTGCATATTCATACATATTCATGTTAGTATTTTTGCATTTAGTTTTGCTTATTCATATAGTTTTGCATATTCATTTAGTTTTGCCATGCCATTTAGATTGCATTTAGGATGCCATGTCATATAGCTTTAATTAGGATTGTAATATCATGTTGTTCATGCATTTCATGCATTTCATATGATTCCACTTGAGTGTCTGTTTTTGGCTCGATAGGTCGACGTTAATTTGAGTGTGATGACAATGAATAGAGGGTCGATTTAAGTACTTATGAAATTGACTTGCGTGTGTCGGGAACACAATCTTTTCACGATCTCACTGTTTGCTTTTGAGCTAGATCGAGTCATACCTTGTTTGGTTGTTGAGATTTAATCACTTATTTATATCTAGAATTTTCGTTATTCCCTTGATGGCATAGAAGCACTTAAGTATAAGTTTGGGGGAAAACAGGGATTTCATGCTAAGTGTCGTGTCGTAGTGTAATAATGGCTAGGTGTCAAATGGCTAGTAGCCGGCTCATATTTGATATGAGTAGTCTAGGATGGTGAGATAGTGCACCCATGTGAAAAAAAAAGGCAAGAAAAAGAGTCAAAAGACAAAAAGAAATAAAAAAGAAAAAAAAAGAGTTGTGAGAATAAAAAATGAGGGATTGTGAGAGTGTGTGTATGCTAATTGGCTAGGGTGAGCTCTTTAGTACTCGAGCAAGTAAGTTCGAGGGGATTTTATGCCTAGTGACCTAAGACTTTTCTGGTCTGGGATCCACTAACCTAACGCTCGCTACAAGGGTGCTATTGTATAAGCCTTTAGGGGTCTCACCCATTGCACAGTCAAAAGCATGTGTGTTTTGTGTTTTGTGTTTTGTGATGTTTTGTGTAGTAAAACATGAGTCCTTGTCTACCTTAAATGATGATGGAGGTGTCTTTGAGTCATGGAGTGTCTAAAGTCTATTCTGTTTATAAACATGTGATTGTCTTGGCGAAGAATTGGTTATGCCTTTGATCTAGTTTCGAGAGTATATCTAGTGAGAAATGCACACACCACGTTTCCGAGCATGTATTGTTAGTATACGGGGCCTTAGTCGAGCTCTGTTTGGAGTTGTTGCATTCGTTGAGACGTTTGCTTGTTGAGTTGGTTTCGGATAATTTGTGTGGGATCATTGCATTAGGACATTTTCGCATTATCATGACATTTAGTATTAGTTGCATTCATTCATCATTTTAAGCTGAGTTTGCATTGCTTGAGGACAAGCAACGGTTTAAGTTTGGGGGTTTGATAAGTGGATTTTATATCCACTATTTACCTTCCGTTTGGACTTTAATCGTTTGCATGTTCTCAAGTTTCGTTGTCATTTGATACGTTTTTGTGTAAATTGTGTAGGTGGTGTCGTGAAGTTATTACGGTGCTAAAATGGTGATTTGGGTGGTGTGAAATGAATTTTTAGATGTGTGAAGAAAAGTTGATTCAAAGTGCAAGAGTGGTGGAATGATTTTTGCTAAGTGGAAGAGTTAAAGCAAATTAAAAGGTGAGGTTCAATGAGGGCAACAGCATGCAGCTTAGCATTCCAGGAGATGTGGGGCGCCATTGCGCAGGTGTTGGGCGCCATGGCGCGCGAGGCTGATTCCAGGAGCATTCGGGCGCCGTTGCGCTTGATTTGGGCGCAGCTGCGCGGAGGTTTGTGCGAGAGAGCGCCGTAGCGCGCACGCGAGGCGCAGTAGCGCTCGAGGGGGTTCTTCCAGGAGGCTGCGAGCGCTGTTGCGCGTAGTTGGAGCGCAGTTGCGCGAGTGGGGGCTGTCACTAGGCGCTCTTGCGCGTTGTCTAGGCGCCATGGCGCTGTGTGGTTTTTTTTGGCAAAATTCTGTTGCCTTGTACCGGGTCAATTGTTTTGGGCCTATTTTTAGGGCATCTTTATATGTAATATCTAGACCTTAAAAACATTATCTATCGTTGTTCTAGTTTTTCTTAGCATCTATCAACACTTTCATCTAGATTTCAAGAACATTTTCAAGGAAATTCTCCAAGCTAGTGACAAGCAAGGATTATTCTTTGGAACCTTTGTACTCTTCTATTTTGGGGATTTATTTCTAAACCTTATTTCTTCTTCCATATTTACTTGCTTATTTTAGAATTATGTTTTCCATAGAACCCATGATGGCAATTAGGTCAATTATGGGCTAATTCGTTATCATGGGATTTTGATGGATTTTTCTATGGATTCTAGTAATTGAGTGTTATTTATGCCTTGGTGTGTGATTGATTGTATTGATTGCCTAGTATGTTTATGCTTATTCGTTATAAGTGAGTCGCGAACACTTGTAATTGTTTGTTTAATCCTGGTGAATGCAAAAGTGGATCTAGGGTTTAGAACAATTCATGCTAGCATAGGTTTTTGCATGTGAAGAACATGTATTAATTTGTGATGTAATTCTAACCGTCTTGCATCGACTATGTGGTTTAATGGGTGCTTGATTTTCAACCGGTATGTGTTCAATTGCTATAGACATATAGGGACTACACGTATTTGGTTACTACTTGACTTCTATCAATTGTGGATGATCAGTAGGATGGTATATGCACAACGAGAGTTGGTATGTATCAGTTTAGTGCATCTAATCAGTAATCAACTCTGTCACATGCTAGGCTAAAGGCATAAGATTCTAGATGAAGTAGTTAATGAAATTGAAATTCCATGTTTGTTTATTATAAAGTTAAAGTTAAGTTATTTCCTCGTAATTGGCTTAGTTGGTAATTAATCTTTAGTAAATCAAAACCAAAATTGTGATTGTCTTAGCAGTGAGTGTAAATCATAAGCTGGTGCATAAGTGAACATAACAAACAATTTGAGTCTCTGTGGGAACGAATCCTATTTACTCTATATTACTTGTTGACCACGTTCTCTTGCGTGAATAAGTGCGAACAACAAAACTCAAGACCTGTGACCTTATGACCACAAAGAAGATCATATTTTAACAGAATCTGCATCCCCCTTTCACTCATGTGACCAAGCCTCATGTGCCACAACCTGGTCATATTTTCCTTTTCAATTTCCGAGGATGCAACAGCAACAGAACCTGTTAACGTAGAACCTTGAAGAAGATACAAGGTACCACGTTTAACACCTTTCAGAACCACATCAGAACCCTTGCAGACATGTAGAACTCTACCTTCACCTTGAAAACTAAAACCCTTGTTGTCTAACATACTCAAAGATATCAGATTCTTTGTCATAAGTGGAACACGCCTAACATCATTCAATGTGCAGAACTTACCATCATGTGTCCGAAGTTTAATCGAGCATATTCCAACCATCTCACAAGCAAAACTGTTAGCCATAAAAATATTGCCACCATCTACTTGCTCATAGGTTGTAAACCACTCCCTGCGCGGACATATATGGTAAGACGCTCCAGAATCAAGAATCCACACATCAGAGTGATGTGTGTGATCAGCAGAAACAAGAGCAATATCTTCTTAAGAACTAGTACCAGTTATAGCAGCAGTACCTGAAGCATCAGTACCTGCCAATTTATCATGTTGCTTCTTTTTCTTCGGACGGTCAGATTTCCAGTGTCCCTTCTCTTTACAGTAATTGCAGATATCATTAGGTTTCTAACCCTTCGGAGCTTGTTTCTTGAATTTATTTTTCCCTGACTTTTTATGTCCAGTACTCCTGCTAGCTACCAACCTAACAGCCTAATTATCTGCACCTGTACCAGCCACCTTATGGCACAGTTCTCTAGTATGGAGAGCAGATCTAACCTCCTCTAGAGAAATAGTATCTTTACCAACAATAAACGATTGCACAAAATTCTCATATGATAATGGTAAAGAAACTAACAGAATTAAAGCAGCATCCTCATCTTCCACTTTAACATCAATATTACGCATTTCTAATAAGATTGTGTTTAATTGATCTAAGTGATCTCGAAGAGGCATACCTTCTTGCAATCGCAGACTAAACAGACGTTGCTTCAGAAGCAACTTATTTGTTAAAGACTTTGTCATGTAGAGACTTTCAAGCTTTAACCACAAACCAGACGCGATATCCTCCTCCGCAACTTCAGTAATAATATCATCTGCAAGACACAATAGAATTGTTGAGTGTGCCTTTTCTTCTAGACTGGCCATCTCAGCGCTTTCAGGATCCATCGTCGATTTCTTTTTCAACGGTGCCCAGAGCCCCTGTTGCTTTAACAAAGCACGCATCTTGATTTGCCACAGACTGAAACTATTCCGCCCAGTAAATTTGTCGACCTTCACGTTAAAACCAGACATCTTTCTCACCGAAAACTAAGCTCTTGATACCAGTTTGTCATAACGGAAGCAAGATAAATTATGATATACGTAAAGGAAGAACACAGATCGGCAGAAGAGAAAACTTTTATTGATCTTGAGGATACACAGATTCAGATTCAGATCTAGATTACTGATTCAGATTACAGATCTAGATTTTCACATACTTTATAATACATATTCAAATCATAGATCTGACTAACTACCGATTTATGACAGACTGATTCCTGACAGATTGATTTCTAGGTTATGTCCTAGAGAGTTTATATAATACTCTCTAGGCGGTTACAGAAGAGCCCAGAAAATTAGGCCCAAAACAGATAAAACAGAAACTGACTTGAAAACAGACAAAACAGAAACTGACTTGCCTCAGGTCCTGAGCACTGTGCGCCTCAAGTCCTGAGCTTCATGCTTGAAATATATCTGTTCGGTTCAGGCCCTGAGCCTCCAAGCTCAAGTCCCGAGTTTCCCCTAGCATATAACAGAAAATACCCGAAATCCCAACGATTTGAGACATTACAGATTCAAGGCATATTCTAACAGCATGCTTGAATCAACAAGTTATAACAGTTTCATGAATATGAATTTCAAGAAAAGATAGAGTTACTTGCAGAATACTTTGAAAGAAACATAATAATAATGATAATAATAGGTTCATATCACTTGAACGATAAGTGAGAGATAGTACACTTGCCTTAATACTCGTAGTTCTGATTCCGACGCATCGATTCGTAACTCATCTTTACACCAGTTCTTACTTCCTTATACGCCGATCTCTACTCGTCTGTACTCGTTATCTTCGATACAGTCTCACTTCTAACTTTCCAATTACATACGTACTGGCTCTTAGCCGGTCTCTTATCGATACCTATATACAAGTAAGGTACTACTTTAGTACACTATAACCTTTTAATCGTCTAACTCTATTCTACCTAAATGGTTCCTATAACGTTTGATAACTCAATACATATAATTCTTATACAGGTATTACATGTAAACACATAGCACATAGCACGTAAGCATATATACTTTGTATAGTACAATTATCGTACTAAATTAGTCTACCGAAAATTCGGCAGCACTTCCCCTAAAATATAGCCTAACTCGTCGGAACATAACCTACGGAATAACAACAAGATTGCATTCAAAATCAATATCCCCTCAACTTGCAATTATAGTTCACAATCAACTATACAATACAATTCATACTTGTGTCACATCTCATCAAGAACATTTATAGTTGTCCTAATACAACAACTTGCTCAAATAATAGTATTTACCACTCTTTACAACTTATGGTTACAAATATACAAAGATCAAAGTTATAGCATGCTTATCTCTAGATTTCAAATAATATACACTAACGTTAACTCTTGGCATAATTCGAGTATAACACTTGCACATAAGCATATTGCTAATCACCCACTAACACCACATTCTAAATACACACCAAAAATTCAAGAACTCAAACTTGTAGACAATTCAGAGAGCTTTCCAAAATGATAAGAAACATCAAAAATGACGAAGTAATGAATTTAGAAACAATTAGAATGCGGACTTGTCAAAACAGATTTGATACAGCCCTGAATAGTTCGAAAGATTACCAATTTTCAGTATAAAGATGGACTCAAATGAAAAAGTGTAAACACAAAAGTTATAGACAATTACGAGACCTTTCCAGAATGGTAAGGCTCATAATTTTTGAACAAGTATTCGATTAACTACGATTTTTCAAAGTTCAAGGATCATATTCCCAAAGTCAATATAGCTGGTTACATAAACTGCAGAAAAACTCATATTTGAAAGCACAATCTCAGAAAACTTAAAGAATGAAAGTTGTAGATAATTAAATTATCTTTCCAGAGAATCTAGAATCAAAACAATCCGATAAACGATGAATTATATACGAATTTAACAAGAATTACTCCCACAAGTTCATATAATTCACATCTATACATATATATTCAAATTAGTACATAGAAATCACAAAACATTTACATGCATCTTGGATTACATGTCAATTAATACTTTAAATCACTTATAAGCACTACCTAGCTGATCAACTACCACCACCGGCCGGCCCTCACCGGAAACCGCCATGACCGTCGGTGGGGTTTTCGACCCAAACACAAAAACGACCTCCAAACTTCATAAAAGCTTCGATTCTAACTTTAAACAGCATCAAACCATCATCTAATCTATAAATTAAGGCTTAACAGACCTTGCATGTCAATTTTGAAGCTATACATACAATTATACATACATATATTCATTTAAAACTTTACCACATCAACACCCAAACACAAGAATACAACATAGATGATTAAAATAGTAAAAACAACATGATTTTAGGCTTGAAAATCAAAGGAAATGGAAGAAGGGAGGAGAGAATTACTCTCGGCAGCTGAAGGAAACGAACAGGGAAGAAGAAAAGCAGTGGGTAGTGTTATATAAACACAGGGGCAAAATCATAATTTTACCTTTCTGAAAAATCTATTTAAAATTCTATTTTTAATCATTATAAAATCGAAATGGCATAGAAAATTAGGAAAAATATACTTTTAAAATTTATAAAATTAAATTTAGGAACTTAAAAACATCCCCATATTTTTAAAATAATTTTGGGATTAAAAATGGATTTTATATGAATTTTACAAGTTTAACATCTTTAAATGCAATAAAGCTTTTTAAATTATTTTAAAATACTTTCACTCACAATTAAATACTCCCACAAATTCTAAAAACTAAATGATATCATAAAGATGATATTACAAAAGATCTCATGATTTAAAACGTCTCCAGTGATTTTATAAAAATCTCAGAAGATTAAAAATGCCTATTTAAAATAGATTTTAATACTAAAAACTGCAAATAAAATTACACGAGCTTACACGACACATATAAATCATCAACAATCATCTAAACATGATTTCACACATATTTTGTCTTCACAAAAATATACTCACCATATAATTCACATTTAAATTCAAATAAACACTTAAATAATTGCGAAAATTTCTAGGTCGTTATATTCTTCCCCCCTTAAATGGATTCTATACTCAGAATCTCACCTAAGTAAGCATATGAGGATACTTGCAAGCATCTCTCTCTCAAGTTCCCAAGTTGACTCCTCAACTTTAGGATTCCTCCACAATACCTTAACCAAACCAACTGTCTTATTCTTGAGCTTTCTATATGTTCTATCCTGAATCTCTATAGGATGCTCTTCGTAAGATAAATTTGGCTGAATCTCGATAGGTTCGTATTCAATCACACGACTTGCATCTAGATTATATTGCTTAAGTATAAATACATGGAAAACATTATGAAAGTGATACATGTGTGGAGGTAAGACTAATTCATACGTGACCTTTCTGACTCGTCTTAAAACTTCAAATGGTCCAACATATCTGAGATTAAGCTTCCCTTTCTTACCAAATCTAGTCACTCCTTTCCAAGGTAATACCTTTAACAGCACTTGGTCTCCTATTTCTAAACTCATGTCTTTTCTATCTCGATCAGCATATTTCCGTTATCGATCCTTAGCAGTAACCGATCTCTTCTGTATAATCTCAACCTTTTCCTTCGTTTATTGAATCAACTCTGGTCCTAATATCTTCCGCTCACCAACATCTTCCCAATAAACTGGCGATCTACACTCTCTTCCATACAATGCCTCGTACGGTGGCATTCCTATACTGGCGTGATAGCTATTGTTATAAGAAAAATCAACCAATGGTAAATGTTCATCCCAACTTCTTTTAAAATCCAATGCACAAGCTCTAAACATATCTTCTATAGTCTGAATAATCCTTAATCAGTTCTAACCATCTTCTTTGTCTCATATTCAACTCCTTCTGAGTAAATATATACTTCAAACTCTTGTGATTCGTGAAAATCTCACACCTCTTTATACAGATAATGTCTTCAAATCTTCAAGGCGAACATAATTGCTGCTAACTCCAAATCATGTGTCAGATACTCCTGCTCGTGGGGTTTAAATTGTCTCAAGCGATACACAATCACTTTCCTATATTGTATCAAAACTCATCTTAGTCCTTTATGTGAAGCATCACTGTAGATAATAAAATTCCCTTAATCTTCTGGTAATACTAACACTGGTGCTGAAACTAACATTTTCTTCAATTTTTGAAAACTTTCTTCACACTTTTCATTTCAAATAAACTTCTCATTCTTCCGTGTCAACTTAGTTAAAGGTGTAGCTATCTTCAAGAATTCTTGAACAAATTTTCGATAATATCCAGCTAATCCCAGAAAACTTCTTACTTCTATAGGGTCCTGGTCTATTCCAACTTACTATTGTCTCAATCTTTGCAGGATCCACTCTGATTCCTTCTCGTCTGATAACATGTCCTAAAAATTGAACTTCTTATATCCAAAATTCACATTTCGAAAACTTAGCATATAACTTCTCTTTTCTTAAGGTTTCTAATGTGATCCGTAACTACTCAACGTGTTCCTCTGAAACTTGGAACATGATGATGTCATCAATAAATACAATCACAACTTATCAAAATACTTTCGGAAATTCAATTCATCAATCCATAAATACTGCTGGAGCATTGGTTAATCCAAAGGCCATCACTAAACACTCATAATATCCATATCTCGTGCGAAAAGCTATCTTTGAAATATCTTTTGGCTAAATCTTTAGTTAATAATATCCATATCTTAAATCAATCTTTGAAAAATATTCTTTGTCCTTAAGTTGATCAAACAACCCAACAATCCTTAGCAGTAGGTACTTATTAATGTAAGAACCCAGATTTTTGGTAGAATTAAAACTTTTTATTATGTATTGATAAAAGAATGAACGGTGATTCCGATTTTAATGTATTAATAGTTCTAATAAATGAATATGGAATGGATATAGATTCCAATGTTTATATGTCATGAAGAATGCAATGGGTTGACGATTTAGATTAGAATAATCTATCTCCTAGTAAGTCAAGATATGTTTCCTAAAGAGGAAAAGATATTCTCATATTATCTAAATCGATATCTGTTATAAAACCAATGGTTCCGTAAAAGAGATAAGGAACGCTCGAAAGAGAATGAGGACATTTTGCTAAGTGCACTGTGCAGGGAATAAAAAAAGAAAATAAGTGATGAATAGTGTTTTGGGGAAAATATGAATATTATCAGATGACACTATATAGAAGTACCCGGAACGGATTTCTGAGTTCGTATTAATGATCCAAGGGGAAAATAAGTGTATGTAAAAGATATCGGATTCTGAAAAATAGCACTTTTATTTTCTCCGAGATTTCCCTAGACACTGAAAGACTTAGGGACTTAATAAAAAGATTTGAGGACGTATTCATAATCTGTGGAATATATAAACGTAAGATAAAAGGTGTCGTTAAAACGTATTCATAATGTTTGAAAATAATATCAACTGAACAATGTACAATATAATATAAAAGGTGTCGTTACAAGGTAATTAAATAGCCACATCTTGTTTGCGCAGTAATACACCAACATAAACTTGCTGGTTATTCAATATGAAATCACTTACTTATTGATAATATAATATCAGTTCTCTTTTATAACCAGATAATAATCAATACATCATTTCATACCATTTTCCTTTTTCAGTACACAACTCTGAAACCATTATCAATTCTTTCTTTTAAGTTTTGGGGATTTTCACTGTTGCCGAATACGTGAGGCACGATGATCAGTCGTCCTCCGTACCCGTCCCTTTTTACTACCGGTAGACGGAGGTAGGTCTGCCACCATCCCCCAGGAGGAAGGTCTACCACTACATCCTCCTTCGGCAACTCTTGGGCCGAAATGAAATATTAAGTGCTGGACTGTGCAACTTCCACACAGCCTCTTACGCTTACTGTTGCAAATTCCCCTTTTTATCAAATCATTTTTTTCCATTTATAACACACCATTCCACATTTTCACATTTTTCCGTTTCCATTTCCATTCTTATTTCCATTCACATTTCACCTTTCCACTTTCATATTCGTATTATATTCATTTGAAAACATATATACAGGTATATCAATTCAAGACATACATTCATTTCACTATGAAATTCCTTAAACAGCCTTTTAACAATATATAATCATCCTTAGAACACTTAGAATATCTAAAGAATAACTATTCAATAATCCCTTTTAAATGAATATTATAATAATATTCATTGAATTAAATAACCATTAAAATAACATTTATCATTATCATTCCAGACATTTTTAACCAAAAATGTCTCATTTATCACCATCGAGATATCTTTATTATTATTCCGGAACAAAGCGATTTTAAGAAAACATTTTAAAAATAATATTAATCTAATTAAATAAATTTAATTAGACGAATAAGGTCTATTTAATTAGTAGATGCTTCAAGAGGTATCTAATAATTAAATAAACACTAGTTTATTGGTGATGTTGCCATTAGGTTAATTATTGCGAAATTCTTTCTAAAAACTTTGTCCGGGTTTTCGAAAATATACATTTCAAGATAACCCCTTCCACTTTTCCATTCATATATCAATACCTTTAAAATACACCAACTAAAATACTTTACATGTAAGTCCCTTTTTAAGAAAAATCTGTAGACATCAACCCTTGTCCCCTTATATAACAAAATATTTATTAATAACGTCTGAAAGAGTTTAGAACTCAAATATCCTCAATTTACACATAACGGTAATATTATAAAATAACTTCAGATAACAACTGATAACATAATATCATAAAAATAAACATAATAATAACTTATACCATTCCTTCCCATATCACTTTACTCCTTATAATATATCACTCTCTCCATATCACATATATTTCCAATCAAACCATTTTACTTAAAAGTAAACAATTTATCAAGATAAAGATAGAAGA
This sequence comes from Kitagawia praeruptora, assembly GCA_037693485.1. NCBI lineage: Eukaryota > Viridiplantae > Streptophyta > Magnoliopsida > Apiales > Apiaceae > Kitagawia > Kitagawia praeruptora. The sequence continues at coordinate 84,490,658 of CM075353.1, read as the reverse complement.
AATCTTGCAAATATGGACTGAGGTCTTATTCCACCCATTTCATATATTTCAAAATGAATATACTCTGAACGATAGAGTATGTATAAATAAACTTGCCTCTGGTCCTTAGCACCAGACTGAACAGCGCGAATAAATCCTTGGCGTTTCGCCCAAGTAGTTCCATGAACTTTACACAACGCCTCGATCCTTCCTTTTTGATACACGTTGTTCCACTTGATCACGCCCTAATGGTACCGAAATAGTTACGATCACGCGTCAGTCCAACCTCGTATATCGAGTAGACACAGTTCAGAATTACCACTGAGTCACCTAAAGTCGTACTATAGTTGTTATCCCTATAGCTGACTACTCAAATACCAATTAATGCACATAACACATTTAGTCAACTTCACTTAACATATACAATTATAATACTAGTGTCATTCTATGACAAAACTAAGTTTATAAATAATCCTCAAAACGTATTTAATCCCCGAAACACATAAATCCTTGAATTAACACATAAATCCTCGAAATAAATCACTTAGCACATATACACATAAACAGTTAACACCCAATCATACCTTTAAACCATTGAAATCAAATAAGTTAAATAAATTAAAAATGCAGGGGATTTTTAGAAAATTTCGGCATGTAGTATTCGTTTATCGGACTATGGGCTCAGCCCCTCCATCCCAAACAAAACAATTTATAACCCTGCTTTTGATAAAATAAAAGCTGCCTCAACTTGCAGCAACATAAAAGTAAACACATAATGAAAAGTACCCGCCCAGACATGCGGCACCTAGCACATAATAATTAACACTACTACTTACGCTACACCAATGATCGTATTTCTCACGCATTTTAATGATACACGTGACAACCAATCATTGATGTTCGTAAGCCCTAGGGAACAACCCCTAGCACTAACTATTACTTACGCTATATCAATGATCACATCACTCAAGTATATTAATTATACTCGTGTAACTAATCATGGATATTCGTAAGCCCTAGGGATTAGTCGAAAAGAATTACACAAGTCTTTAAATATTGACATTTAAAAACTTGTGATCTTCTCATAATCCCTAGCACAATTCTAATTATTATAAAATTCTAACATTTAACATGTATCACGTATTCCCATACTTACCAACACCAAGTAATTGACGATTACACATTCAACAAATACTAAGACTTGATTTATACCATTTAGGATTTAGCACATAAACATTTACCATTTACAATTTGCAAACTCATCTAAACTCCAATATTATACGACAAATAATAATCAATACTAACAATCATTTAACCACATATAACTTCACTCCCATGAACTTGACCACAACTAATACCAATTCCATTACACTTTAGCAATTAGCATATAACAATTAACATTTCACATTTTATACGACAATTAATACTTACAATTAACAACTAACAATTCGAAAATTAATAATTACTAAATCTGAATACTTAATCGAACTCATAATACTTAACCACCAATAATCATCAAAACATACTTCCAACTCGAAATACATGCCACAATTATACTTAACCACCTCGATACTAAATAATTATATATTTCCGAATTAACTAACGGAAATCCAAACGATATTCATAATCCACCATATTAATCTAATTACGAAAATTAGCATATTAACTTACAATTTAGATCCAACTTAATTACCACAATAATCTCACCATTACTAATTAATAACTCACATTTATCACAAATCATACTAGTTTACACTATTTGCAGATTTTTGACAACCTACGCGTATACCACTTCAGTACCTTGTTCACTATCAACTAACAATCCTCAAAATCAACTAATTATCATTTATCAATTCATAAAATTCGGATTAACATAATCATCATAATTAACAACCAAAAAGTTCAACTAATAATCACATATCACACATACAATTTGTTTTGTATACAATAACTTAAGAAACCATTCAAATCAACATTACCATAGCAACACAATTTCCGTCCAGGCCACCGTCTCGCCGGAGCTCTTGGCCTGCGGCAGCCGTTCGTGGTGGTGCCCCAAAAACGGGGTTTGTCCCCCCTTCAAACTGCTACACTGCCTTTCCCCCACCCCTGCACACACACACGAGCTTATATATATACACCTACACCCACGCATATACATATATATACATATACACTCATCCCTCTCTTCAATTTCTCTCCCAATCTCTCTTCTTTTTCTTCTCTCTTTCTCTCCCCGAGTCCTCTCGAACCCTCTCTCGACTGCATCTGTTTTTGCAACTAATGGGCTTAGGCCCAATACCCTTATATTACTACTTTATCCTCTTTTCGGCCCAAATACATTCTAATAAGCAACTTATAAAAATCACAATTAAATAAAACTTCCGGAAAATTACACTTTTCATTTTTAAAATAGAGAATATAAAATTATGAGCACCCACATATTTTCGAAATATTTTTCGGATAAAAAATGAATTAAATATGAATTTTCAAAGTTTTGATCCTTTAAATACAATAAAACTCTTAAAATCATTTTAAAATACCGAAACATCCAAAATAATTCACCCAACCATTTTAAAAACTAAATAATATTATAAAGATAATATTACAAAAGATTTCATGATTTTTAATTCCTCCGATAATTTTATAAAATTAACAGAGGATCAAAATGCATGATTTAAATATATTTAAATCCTCAAAAATATAAATAAAATACATCAACCTTCACAACTCACACAAATCATCATATAAACACATAAACACAACTTCACATATATTCCACCTTCCAACAATAATCACATAATATAGTTCATAATTACACTGAACCAGACAATAATTAAATAATTCGTTTTTGAAATTCCTTGAACTGGAATAATGAACAATAAAATAAAATAAAAATTTCCTCCTCATTTTAGGAAAACATTAATATTCTTAAAATAATACTAAAATCATTTTCTGAAAATTCGAGTTATTACAATTTCGAAGGCATATTCTCAATCTAGGATATATATAAACGTAAGTAGGATTCGTCAGAATTCATAAAAGAGCGAATTGGAGAAAACTGATTTAACGATGTAAAAACGATCAAGTGAATGATGGAAAATATCCCGAAACCCGAAAAATCTCAAATTTCAGAGAGAGCTTCATATTAGTAAGTGGTGACTAAGTGCACAATTAGAAAAGTTATTTGAGGAATAGAAATTGAATTTCTTAAAAAGTAAGAGAAGGAAGGAGGACGAGACGCACGGTAGGTTACGGTATACGCTCGCACACGGAACAGAAACTCATTTAGCTTTATTACAACCAACCACAAGTAAATATCTCATATTTCTCTCATCTTCCTCCCACTTTTTCTCTCCATGGCCGAATTCATGCTTGCCAAAGGGAATCATGGCTAGCCTTGTCCGTTTCTTGCGTTCTAGTACTCCAATCGAAGCCTTCTCCGAGCTCTACGCATCTACGGTAACCACTCTCTTCACCTCCAACCTTAGCTTGTTCATTTCTCATGATTTATAGGCTGTGCTACAGTGATTTTAATTTTGAAACTTCTTAGAATTTGAAATTGAAAGCATGGATGAGTAATTAAGGTTATGGGTTAGTCATTTATGCGTTTAGCTTAGCGATTGCATGAGTTATGCGATTGCATGAGTTATCGATAGATTTTCATAAAAATGAAGAACCCGCTGGTTATGCACGGTTTTTGGCTGATTAATGGAGTATATTTGATGTTAAGATGTATGGTATGCCCGGTGTGGCTTGGTTGTGTTGAAATAAATTTGGAAACGTTCGATTTATAGCCGTCGTAATGCCGAAATTTCGTTAACCCATATATTTCGTGCATCACAGTTGGTATAATTCACTGGTCTTGTTGAATATAAGACTTGCCCTTGTATATCTTGAGTCATAGATCACATTGGCGAAAGAATCGAAGCATTTGGACTTACGGTTTAGGAGTTATGATTAAATTCGTAAAAGTGGTTCGAAACCGAGAATGTGAATTCGTAATTGAAATTGAACCGTGTAAAATATGTATCGCAGTGACGAATCTTGGTAATTAAATACTATAGATGATAAGGAAGGTGTGAGAGAAAACCTTGCGTTAAAAGGATCGTTTTACGATTTTATAAAAATGTTCGAATCAAGGTTAAACGCGAACGAACCCCTAGAAGCATGCTTGATTATGACTTTGGTTAATAACTTAGAAAACGGGCGATAAAACTCGAGGTATAATCTTGATTCGTAAACGACCGACCTTAGAACTTGTACGACTTAAGTATATACCAAGTATAAGCATGATGACATGTCTTGATAATGAACGAATGTCGGATCGTATCGGTGATAAAAAGAGTTACACTAAAGAGACGTAACGAGATAACTCGAAAACATGTTTCGATTTAAGTGGAGTTTATACTTAGCCTTTTAAGAAGCGTTAAGTGATTAATCTTAAATATTCTGATTGTTTATAGATCGTCGAGCTGACCCGGGACACATTACCCCTACCCGCACTCGATTCCCAGGCAAGTTTCCAATACCTTGGAACTGTTGTTGTGAGTATATATATATGTATGCTTTCTGTTATACATATGCCATAGCATGCATGTCTACTTTCAAAGTCATATTGATATACTTGTTCCCTGAATTATTGTTGGCTTATGAGCTAGATAGTTATTATATCAGTTATAAGCCAGAAATTTATAAGACCCTTAAACAAAGGGCATCTTAACCTCATTCCTTGATTATAGACCGGGAGTCGTTATTTCTTGATATATTGACATTATTTTCAGAGGAAATAATTAAGTAAATATTTCTCATTTATTATCTGGCGAATATTATTGAGATATTCCTTTGAGATTATTTGATAAATATTATTCGGGTTATTCATCAGATATTTAATTATTCGATGAACATTATCTTTAATATTTATCTAAAGTCGATTTAATGTTCGAATATTATTTCGAACCCTCAGTTAAGTTATTTACTTAGAGAATATTCATTCTTATTTCTTCGATAAATATTATTTTGAACATTCATTCGAGTTTATTTATTTAATGAATATTATTTTAATGTTCATTCGAGCCTTATTTATTTAAATGAATATTATTTCGAATATTCATTCAATCTCTATTTATTTTATAAATATTAGTTGAACATTGATTCGAACTCCAGTTCATCGATAAATATTATTTTGAATATTCCCTTGAGACGATAAATATTATCTTCGACATTCATTTAAAGTCGATTCAATTATTGAACATAATTTCGAATATTCATTCGATAATCATTTCTTCGATAAATATTATTAAAATTGAATATTCATTATTTATTTAATGAATATTGTCTCAAATATTCAGTCGACAATTATTTCATCAATAAGTATCATTTTTAAGTTGAATATTCATTATTAATTTAATGAATATTATATCAAATATCCAAGGGATGTTTATTTCACCAATAAACATTATTATTTTCAAATATCCATTTAAGATTGGATTTAATTAGTGAACATTATTTTAAACATTTATTTGAGTTTATTTAATTAATAAATATTATCTGGAATATTCTTATAAAGAAGAGAGTTATTTAGTAAATAATTCTAAATATTCATTCGAGGATTACTTACGAGTAATATTATGATTTATTCATATTCCTTAATTAATATTGAGTTAATAAATATTCTTGGAATATTTATTTAAATCCTTTTAAGTTCTTTTATAATGATTCATATTATTCAAAGATTATATGTCACCTTCAGATATGGTGTAAAAATATTTTGGAGTAGTTTATGACTGTTTTTATCAAGGGGAGGTCTCCAAAACTCTATTTTTATTTAAATCTATCTTAAAGAAGATTTAAATACTCGCTAAACTTCCAAACGTATATACGGGGACCTCACTTGAGATATGTTATTTATTGGACTGCCCGGTCCTATACTTGCTAAAACTATCTTGTCACTCACATCTTGATTCCTTCAAGCATCGATATGAGTCTGTTTGGTTACCTCCTCAACGCTAGCTCGAGGGGTAAGAATTGTTGGAACAAGTTTATATCCATTAACAAGCATCAGCTTGGGAAATATTGGTGATTTTTCCTTTCCAACTAGATACGACTACTTTGTGGAGTCCTATCAACAAGTAATATACTTGGGGAAAGGGGGAGGAACTTCACGTTTCAAAGTTATGGATGTGAAATGAACTAGGAGATGCGTAAGTGACCCAGTGGCGCCGGTCCAGCAAATGGCCCAACCGTTGGCCGGGGGGTTCCAGAGGGCGGTAGACAAGTAAATCCGTCGGTGCTTCCTTCTACATGTAGAGAACAAGAGGTGGGGAGCATAACATGCGACTGATCATCGTGTAAATGCTATGTCTCCTGGCGCGTCAAACTCCAGTATTAGTTCATCTCTCAATGTTGGAAATTTCCTGCAACCTTATCATTATTGGCAGGTTTGAAAAGTGTTTGAATTAGAATTGCAACATTCTTCCTGCAAGTTCCTCTATTATGAAAAAGTTGATAATATCTGGCTCATCTTTGACATAGCAGATATTTATTCAAAACAAATATATATTTTGAGTTACCTTGTAACTTCATCTCATACCTTATATTGGTACTACATCGTTAATGCATGGCATATGGTTTCAAAGATATTTTGGACTGTTATATATTATCACTGTTCAGTTATATTATTTTAGGTGGGCTATTGCTCACCCTTGCTTTATTTATCTATATCACAACAACAGCTAGATCAGATGGCCGCGCAAGGCGCACTCAGCGTAAGCAGGTGACAGCCGTCAGAGGAATAATTGCTGAGGTCTTAGCTACTATTGCTGAAGAGGCAGCTACTGGTAGGCTAGTTGTTAGCATTTGAGTATCAAATGTATTTATTATATGGCATATACAAATGGATGGCAAAGAGTATGTAATGGTTAATTGTAATTCTTTGGGTTGTAAGAACTCAAACTTGTGATTAATAATATTGATGGTTACTCTGATTTCATCTCTGGGACTATAACGGGTGTGTTTTATGTTGTTGTTTTGGGTCACAAGGTTGTAATTTAAATTATGTTGGTTTTATGGATGGATATTGAGACCGTAACGACCAGATCCCTGACCCTGGATCTGGGGGTGTTACAGAAATGGTATCAGAGAGAGCGTTATATATCCCAGAGATGACGCGACGTTAAAACAATAAATTTATTAAGATAGTAAGAACTCTTGCCAAGTTCATAGTCGGACTACTTAATGTAGTTTTGACATATAAAAACCCTTATGGGAACTATTAAGTATCATGATAGTAACTTAGCTCGTTCTTGTACCGACTAGTAAGGCGACAAGCCTTGGAGATTACGAGCAGTAACACAATGATGCTTGTTTTGATGCTGAAGGTCGGATGGTGGATTCGATAGTGTACCCTACTGAGGACCCGGAAGAGGTTCCAGCAAAGGAGGAAAATCCTGATAAGGATAAGGAGTTTACCCTTAAGGAAATAAGGGCTACAACTAGAGAGACTGTAAGAATCTAGATATAGTGCTCAGAGAAGTGAGCGTAAAGAACTGATATATTATGAAGAGAATTAAAGAGGTATATTGGATCTATAGCTGGACTGCCGGATAAAGTACCAGCAAACAAAACAGATTCGGGGAATTACTTGAGATCTTATATGGGGTTAGATAAGAATCCTTAGAGACTTCCAGATCAGAGGGAAAAGAGGGAGAATGATGCATGATTATCAAAGGCATCAATATATGTCAGGGAGCAGAGTCTCCAGGAGCAGTTGAGATAGAGGCAGCAAGTGCCACATTATTTGATAAATGGATTAGTGTGAATCTTATTAATGATAATTTGCCATGAGAAGGCAGATTTCCTAGGTTATAATTTATAAAGTCAATTGAGATTGATGAGGTGGTTTATCCAGTAAGATGTCCATTTTATGAATGGATCAGCCTAGAAAGTAAAGATAATGGAAAGTGATAGCCTGAATGGATAAAGAATATAAGGAAGTAGTAAGTGAGACAATCTCGGAACCTACAAGACTAAAAGACTAGTGAGTCTATGATAAACTAGTAATGAGGCTATCGTCAAGAAACCAAGTATAAGTTTAGTTCAATCCAGTGGAATGATGAACCAGAAACATTAGATGCATGTGATTCAAAGGAATATTAAATTCCTTCTTTTCCTTGAATGGATTATGGTAGTTATCTTAGGTTTATTTTGACACTGAATCATAAATGGATTGAGTAAGGCAAGTAGTGGTTGAGATGAAATTGAAAACGCTTTTAGAAGAAACCTGAATGAACAGGTGTAGGCCATGTTCTCGAAGTGAGGGTTTTGGTAAAATAAAGTCCAGACAGTAGGACATATGAGCAATAGGAAGTAGTGATTGATTGACCCCACCAAATTAAAGACAGTTCCAAATGGAGATTGGCCAACCACACCGGCAAAGGTGAGAAATTTCATAAGATTCACAAGGTATTATCAAAGATTGGTTCAGGACTTTACAAAGATTGCAATCCCGTAACCCGACTTATTTGTAAGACTAAAAGTTTGAATGGACAAGCTAAATGGGGGAAAATCTCCCTGGAGTTAAAGATAAAAACTGGTGATGACCCAGCATTGGCGTTACCTAATGGAAGAAGGAGAATTTTGGAATATATTAGGATGCACCTCGTACAGGTTTAGGTGTTGTGCTTGTGCAACATGACAACATAATTTTCGAATACAATTGGACAACACGGTTCACCAGATTCGGATGACCTTGGTAGTGCCAATTCTGGGAAGCGACTGACCCCGATGGTAGCGTTCCTTCTGAGACTAGTTGTTAAGTAGACTGGTATTCGGTAGTATCGACTATTAGGACAAGCATGTATCGGGGAGGTATGGCATGTTTAGTTTGAAACTTTTGATTCCCCTTCTAAGGACGATGTATAATTGGTTTCCCTCTAATGATTAAACTCCCAGCTTTATGTTAATCATTTCGCTACTGTAACTGTTTATGGTTCGACCAGCTCGGATGTTCATAGAAATATTCTTTGGGTATCGAAATGGATTTTCTTAATGTAACTAGTGGGTGGATAGATTGACTAAAGTTTCCCTAATCCTGGAAAGGAATTGGACAAAATTTGGCAAACCCTATGAATTGGGTAAGGTAGCCGCTACACGGATTGGTAGATAGATCCCAATTATTACGATTGATTGTAGAGACAAAATTTTGAAGTTGAGATTGGACGGAAAAAAAAAAGAGAAATGTAATTAAGAAACAAGCCGGACTAAGAAAGTTCGGGATTGACTTAAATGAAAAGGTTGTTATGCCAGAAATGTTAAGCTTTTGTGGCGCGTGAAATTGATAAGAGTAACTAGAAGAAAAGTAAGGGTGACCGGAAATGGTACCGAGGAGTCGATTGAGACTTATATGGAGTGAAGTTTTTGAAAAGATCAAAAGGTATCAAGTAGAAGGCACTATGCCAGCAATTGCTAGAAAAGTAATGCTATTAGCCGACCCCTAAACTCACATATTTTAGCATGGCCAGTGGGGCCAAGTCACTAAGGATTATCAAGTGATTGAACCAGCAATGTAAGGACAAAGCGAGGTGCTTCTAACAAAGTGCCAACCGCGAGAACTTTTGATGTAAAATGAATTGAGATACATGAGGATGGATTTTATAAATACCCTAGGTGTATTAGGCACTAAAAAAATTCCCGTTGATCACGACCAATATCTTCCAGAACATCCTTGCTACCATTACCAAGTTCTGTAAGAAAGACAGATAGACATATGTTGTCTTTTGGAAAGTCATATAGACTAACATTCGTTTGAAAGGGGAGGTAACATTAAGCTACCTATAGATTATCAAGATTGGAATGATTGAAAAGAGACCCTTATTATGGATATATGATTAAAATTGCCAAGTATAGGATGTAAGTATTCCTCGAAAATGGAATTGAGGATAGAATGTCCATAGATTAATACGAACCCTGGGGGATGCACAAAGGATAGCATCATCCCTAACAAAGACATTGTGAATTCAGACGATATAAGTTGAATCGACCAAAGTATCAATAACCTGTAAGGATTTGTGGAAAGGAGTCTCCAAAAGTACATAGACAGAGATGTTATAGAATTGACTAATGATGTTTGATATACCCTGTAACCAGGAGATGCAGGAGGAATGATGAGGATGGCCTAAGAAACCTTATAAGGGAAGTGCTAATATTCTAAACTTCGAACGGGAAGTTTGGTAAGGAATGTATGACATAGTAACAATAAGGCCAGATGAAGCATGTGTGAAACCATGTAAAAGTATGGATTGAACCAATAAGGTTGAGATTATCCTAAAAATAAGAAGGGAGTTAAGTAAGGAAATATCCTAGGTATGATTTGGAGTACCTGTAGTCAAGATCGCACTAGAAAGGTGGAAGCAATGACTTTTGGAAAAGACTGATAGATGCTTTCTCTCATTCAGCAGAATTTAAGGGAGAATGCTTCCACCCTGAGTTGGAATAGATCAAGAAAACATTGATCTCAAGAAATTATTATAATCAGGGAAGGCCAACGAGGTGGCCGACACTTTAAATATAGGGGAGTAAGTATAAATGCTCAGACCAAAGAAATAGAATGATAATGTAAGGACCTTGATGGTCATAATGTGGTAGAGGAAGTTACATTCCGTCTAATGATTTTGCCAGGATCAACTATAAGAATAGTTTAAGTAAAGATTCGATTCCTGATGTTGCCAGTAGCACATTACCGACATTAGGAGGCTCTACGACAGACCAGACCAAATTCCCCAAGAGACTCGCCTTTTCTTTGGAAAGAGAGAGGGGAGGTTAAGTAACAATGAATTGGTAGTAAATGACCAGAAATAGAGAGGGTACAAATATTGATAAGCCAAATGGCACGATGATGAATGACAAGCAAGTTTATGTGGGTGTATTTCTGTGCAAACAAGATAGAGAATTATGAGGTTGGCAAGCGATTAAGCAAACTGCTAAGCTTTTAGTCTTCTACCGGAGATATATGATTAATTATCTCACCAGCCTGTTCCAGCTGCGATGCTGGAAGCTTTCCTGCAATTTTATCTGCTTCTTGTAATATCTACGTCAAGTTCAGGAAGCGTTCCTTATGGATAGGAAATAGTGATTATTTTGTTTTCCTAGAGGATCTTGAATTGACAATTATGATGCTTAGTTATTAAAGCACTGTGTAAACGATAAACGATGGTGATCCTTCTGAGAAATTAGGTGGTAACGACTGTGGAAATGTCGAATTGAATCTAAGTTAGAGAAATCATCCAGGTTTATTTCGGATGGTGTAATTTCTGGAACGACGGGATATTTGAAATAAATGATTAGGCTATGATGGTTCATAGAATGATGATAGTAGAAATGAAGACAAGCAACTGATTGAGATGAATGAAGAGTTGAGGATTAATAAGAAAGTCAGATATGCGGACTCATGAGAAGCTCCAGTAATGAAGCGAGAAAAGTATGGAATTAACGGGGCAAAGTATTGGCCAAAACGGAACGTTGGAATTAGAAACATAAATGACATACGAATTGACCCCTTTTTAGGTTGGGGGAAGTTGAGGAAATTTGGAATAGATTGATTGAGTAATAAAGAGACTCGTGGAATGAGAAAGTGAAATCTAAAGGTGACGAGCGTCTCAATAAAGAGATGCCAACGGAGTTAAATAACCGAAGTGAATGAGAATCAGATAATAAGAAGGATGAAACAATTATGAAAATGTGAAGCAAGGAATGTTATGAATGAACTTCCTAACGAGCTCTCGGAATGACGACCTGATAGTGTTAGTATTATGGATATGAAAGCTATAGTAGCGTGGCATGGAATATTAGTAACAATGATGTCACGCGAGAAATCCAAGATTTAACCTGAGAGGTTGAAGGATTTTCCAAAAAGTAAGTGATGCTAATATCGAACAAGAGTATAGGTCCATAGAATGATGGACAAAGCAGCAAGGACATGTGATACGAATACGATTATTTTTCTTCTCTAATAAACCTCTATAGTTCAGAGGTAAATTTTAAGTATGATATTTTGACAATCATGAAGAATTTTTTTATATATAATTCTTTGAAATTCTTTTCTTTTCTTCTTCCTTAATTATCTTATTCTAAATTGAGAAGAACAACCCTTTAAGGAGGGGAGGTACTGCTACGTGACTATCTATCTGTGTGATAGAAGTCTAAGTGGAATGCCATTAATTGTTTAATTGCTTGTCAAGTACTAAAGGCTGGCCCCCTTCTGTACTAACTATGCAATGTAACAAATGTTCATTGATCATAGTGATCTCTCAATAAATTTTCCCACTCCTATATATTGATCGAGATTGCGAAGATAAAAGCAATCGGGGAATGCATAGTACGAGTGAGGTTATCTTCGAATTCGCAGCGAGATAGTGATACCGAAGTCACTACAGATACCAATAAGGGTAACAGTATATGACTGGATAAGATTATAACCTGGATAGTGTATTGTACGAATTATAGCAAAGATTGAGGAAAAAGGATAAAAAGATGTATGGTTGCACTAGTGAGATGTGCTTTAAAAGGATTGGAATGTTTAAGGATCATCCGGAGAAATAGAAAGTGAAATGACCGAAAAGTACCTAATTGTCTTCTACCTGATTCCGGGACGGAATCCTTTTAAGGAGGGGAGACTGTAAGAACCCAGATTTTTGGTAGAATTAAAACTTTTTATTATGTATTGATAAAAGAATTAACGGTGATTCCGATTTTAATGTATTAATAGTTCTAATAAATGAATATGGAATGGATATAGATTCCAATGTTTATATGTCATGAAGAATGCAATGGGTTGACGATTTAGATTAGAATAATCTATCTCCTAGTAAGTCAAGATATGTTTCCTAAAGAGGAAAAGATATTCTCATATTATCTAAATCGATATCTGTTATAAAACCAATGGTTCCGTAAAAGAGATAAGGAACGCTCGAAAGAGAATGAGGACATTTTGCTAAGTGCACTGTGCAGGGAATAAAAAAAGAAAATAAGTGATGAATAGTGTTTTGGGGGAAATATGAATATTATCAGATGACACTATATAGAAGTACCCGTAATGGATTTCTGAGTTCGTATTAATGATCCAAGGGGAAAATAAGTGTATGTAAAAGATATCGGATTCTGAAAAATAGCACTTTTATTTTCTCCGAGATTTCCCTAGACACTGAAAGACTTAGGGACTTAATAAAAAGATTTGAGGACGTATTCATAATCTGTGGAATATATAAACGTAAGATCGTCTCGTCAGATCACAGAAATTCAAAAATTATTTTTCCTAAACGGACCAGATTGGGCCAGAAATTGAGATGGACTAATTATTTATTCCAGAGAAATATTTCGAAGGCATATTCTCAATCTAGGATATATATAAAAGTAAGTAGGATTCGTCAGAATTCATAAAAGAGCGAATTGGAGAAAACTGATTTAACGATGTAAAAACGATCAAGTGAATGATGGAAAATATCCCGAAACCCGAAAAATCTCAAATTTCAGAGAGAGCTTCATATTAGTAAGTGGTGACTAAGTGCACAATTAGAAAAGTTATTTGAGGAATAGAAATTGAATTTCTTAAAAAGTAAGAGAAGGAAGGAGGACGATACGCACGGTAGGTTACGGTATACGCTCGCACACGGAACAGAAACTCATTTAGCTTTATTACAACCAACCACAAGTAAATATCTCATATTTCTCTCATCTTCCTCCCACTTTTTCTCTCCATGGCCGAATTCATGCTTGCCAAAGGGAATCATGGCTAGCCTTGTCCGTTTCTTGCGTTCTAGTACTCCAATCGAAGCCCTCTCCGAGCTCTACGCATCTACGGTAACCACTCTCTTCACCTCCAACCTTAGCTTGTTCATTTCTCATGATTTATAGGCTGTGCTACAGTGATTTTAATTTTGAAACTTCTTAGAATTTGAAATTGAAAGCATGGATGAGTAATTAAGGTTATGGGTTAGTCATTTATGCGTTTAGCTTAGCGATTGCATGAGTTATCGATAGATTTTCATAAAAATGAAGAACCCGCTGGTTATGCACGGTTTTTGGCTGATTAATGGAGTATATTTGATGTTAAGATGTATGGTATGCCCGGTGTGGCTTGGTTGTGTTGAAATAAATTTGGAAACGTTCGATTTATAGCCGTCGTAATGCCGAAATTTCGTTAACCCATAAATTTCGTGCATCACAGTTGGTATAAGTCACTGGTCTTGTTGAATATAAGACTTGCCCTTGTATATCTTGAGTCATAGATCACATTGGCGAAAGAATCGAAGCATTTGGACTTACGGTTTAGGAGTTATGATTAAATTCGTAAAAGTGGTTCGAAACCGAGAATGCGAATTCGTAATTGAAATTGAACCGTGTAAAATATGTATCGCAGTGACGAATCTTGGTAATTAAATACTAGAGATGATAAGGAAGGTGTGAGAGAAAACCTTACGTTAAAAGGATCGTTTTACGATTTTATAAAAATGTTCGAATCAAGGTTAAACGCGAACGAACCCCTAGAAGCATGCTTGATTATGACTTTGGTTAATAACTTAGAAAACGGGCGATAAAACTCGAGGTATAATCTTGATTCGTAAACGACCGACCTTAGAACTTGTACGACTTAAGTATATACCAAGTATAAGCGTGATGACATGTCTTGATAATGAACGAATATCGGATCGTATCGGTGATAAAAAGAGTTACACTAAAGAGACGTAACGAGATAACTCGAAAACATGTTTCGATTTAAGTGGAGTTTATACTTAGCCTTTTAAGAAGCGTTAAGTGATTAATCTTAAATATTCTGATTGTTTATAGATCGTCGAGCTGACCCGGGACACATTACCCCTACCCGCACTCGATTCCCAGGCAAGTTTCCAATACCTTGGAACTGTTGTTGTGAGTATATATATATGTATGCTTTCTGTTATACATATGCCATAGCATGCATGTCTACTTTCAAAGTCATATTGATATACTTGTTCCCTGAATTATTGTTGGCTTATGAGCTAGATAGTTATTATATCAGTTATAAGCCAGAAATTTATTAGACCCTTAAACAAAGGGCATCTTAACCTCATTCCTTGATTATAGACCGGGAGTCGTTATTTCTTGATATATTGACATTATTTTCAGAGGAAATAATTAAGTAAATATTTCTCATTTATTATCTGGCGAATATTATTGAGATATTCCTTTGAGATTATTTGATAAATATTATTCGGGTTATTCATCAAATATTTAATTATTCGATGAACATTATCTTTAATATTTATCTAAAGTCGATTTAATGTTCGAATATTATTTCGAACCCTCAGTTAAGTTATTTACTTAGAGAATATTCATTCTTATTTCTTCGATAAATATTATTTTGAACATTCATTCGAGTTTATTTATTTAATGAATATTATTTTAATGTTCATTCGAGCCTTATTTATTTAAATGAATATTATTTCGAATATTCATTCAATCTCTATTTATTTTATAAATATTAGTTGAACATTGATTCGAACTCCAGTTCATCGATAAATATTATTTTGAATATTCCCTTGAGACGATAAATATTATCTTCGACATTCATTTAAAGTCGATTCAATTATTGAACATAATTTCGAATATTCATTTCGATAATCATTTCTTCGATAAATATTATTAAAATTGAATATTCATTATTTATTTAATGAATATTGTCTCAAATATTCAGTCGACAATTATTTCATCAATAAGTATCATTTTTAAGTTAATATTCATTATTAATTTAATGAATATTATATCAAATATCCAAGGGATGTTTATTTCACCAATAAACATTATTATTTTCAAATATCCATTTAAGATTGGATTTAATTAGTGAACATTATTTTAAACATTTATTTGAGTTTATTTAATTAATGAATATTATCTGGAATATTCATATAAAGAAGAGAGTTATTTAGTAAATAATTCTAAATATTCATTCGAGGATTACTTACGAGTAATATTATGATTTATTCATATTCCTTAATTAATATTGAGTTAATAAATATTCTTGGAATATTTATTTAAATCCTTTAATTTAAGTTCTTTTATAATGATTCATATTA
This sequence comes from Kitagawia praeruptora, assembly GCA_037693485.1. Lineage (NCBI taxonomy): Eukaryota > Viridiplantae > Streptophyta > Magnoliopsida > Apiales > Apiaceae > Kitagawia > Kitagawia praeruptora. The sequence goes on along the minus strand of CM075353.1, from coordinate 84,474,573 downwards.
TTCAAAGATTATATGTCACCTTCAGATATGGTGTAAAAATATTTTGGAGTAGTTTATTACTATTTTTATCAAGGGGAGGTCTCCAAAACTCTATTTTTATTTAAATCTATCTTAAAGAAGATTTAAATACTCGCTCAACTTCCAAACATATATACGGGGACCTCACTTGAGATATGTTATTTATTGGACTGCCCGGTCCTATACTTGCTAAAACTATCTTGTCACTCACATCTTGATTCCTTCAAGCATCGATATGAGTCTGTTTGGTTACCTCCTCAACGCTCGAGGGGTAAGAATTGATGGAACAAGTTTATATCCATTAACAAGCATCAGCTTGGGAAATATTGGTGATTTTTCCTTTCCAACTAGATACGACTACTTTGTGGAGTCCTATCAACAAGTAATATACTTGGGGAAAGGGGGAGGAACTTCACGTTTCAAAGTTATGGATGTGAAATGAACTAGGAGATGCGTAAGTGACCCAGTGGCGCCGGTCCAGCAAATGGCCCAACCGTTGGCCGGGGGGTTCCAGAGGGCGGTAGACAAGTAAATCCGTCGGTGCTTCCTTCTACATGTAGAGAACAAGAGGTGGGGAGCATAACATGCGACTGATCATCGTGTAAATGCTATGTCTCCTGGCGCGTCAAACTCCAGTATTAGTTCATCTCTCAATGTTGGAAATTTCCTGCAACCTTATCATTATTGGCAGGTTTGAAAAATGTTTGAATTGGAATTGCAATATTCTTCCTGCAAGTTCCTCTATTATGAAAAAGTTGATAATATCTGGCTCATCTTTGACATGGCAGATATTTATTCAAAACAAATATATATTCTGAGTTACCTTGTAACTTCATCTCATAGACGTTTTAATCTTAGAAAATCTTTGTGAATATCACACATGTTAGGCAGTTTGTGCACTTAGCCGGGGGTCTACACGGAAACAGCCTCCCTACCGTAAAAAACAGGGGCATGGTCTGCGTACATTTCACCCCCCCAGACCCTGCTGTGGGCGGGATATACTCGGTATGTTTGGTTTAGTTTGGTTTTTTGTAACTTCATCTCATACCTTATATTGGTACTACATCGTTAATGCATGGCATATGGTTTCAAAGATATTTTGGACTGTTATATATTATCACTGTTCAGTTATATTCTTTTAGGTGGGCTATTGCTCACCCTTGCTTTATTTATCTATATCACAACAACAGCTAGATCAGATGGCCGCGCAAGGCGCACTCAACGTAAGCAGGTGACAGCCGTCAGAGGAATAATTGCTGAGGTCTTAGCTACCATTGCTGAAGAGGCAGCTACTGGTAGGCTAGTTGTTAGCATTTGAGTATCAAATGTATTTATTATATGGCATATACAAATGGATGGCAAAGAGTATGTAATGGTTAATTGTAATTCTTTGGGTTGTAAGAACTCAAACTTGTGATTAATAATATTGATGGTTACTCTGATTTCATCTCTGGGACTATAACGGGTGTGTTTTATGTTGTTGTTTTGGGTCACAAGGTTGTAATTTAAATTATGTTGGTTTTATGGATGGATATTGAGACCGTAACGACCAGATCCCTGACCCTGGATCTGGGGGTGTTACAATTAAGTTCTCAATAATCAATGCATAACCTCATACTTCCATCCTTCTTTTTAACAACCAGCACTAGCACTTCCCTTGGGGATACACTTGACCTTACAACTCCTTATCCAAAAGATCTTATAATTACATAGCTAACTCCTTCATTTCTACAACCTTGTCAGAGTAATCGTCTCGATTGCATGAACGTCAAAATTTTTCTTATCTTGCTTTTATCCTTGAAATAAAACTTCATTATTATTATCAATTTTTTTAATCTCACTTAATTCTTTCTATATCCAATCTGTGCATCATAATCAACCAACCAATCCATAATCTTAATAGCTTCATTCATAACCATGCCGAAATTTCTAACTCCCAAGCGATTTATAGGAAATAGTTCTGTTACTCTTATCATAATTTTGCTTGGGCAAGTGTTATATAATTTCTGACAAAATATCCTATCTTCCCATTCTTATGGCATTCAACTTTAAATTTCTGATTCTGTCACTCATAATATAGCATTGTCTGCAATTACACTTGTAACTTTCTATATTTACCTTAGTACAAATTTCAGTATGCTTCCTCTTGAAATTCTTCCGACCATGGAGGTTTTGATCTCTGAAAAATTCCTATCCTATGGGTGTCTACCTTGCCTTACTATCCCGGTTTAAAATCTCCCAAATCCTAATCCTTTTATAACAATTCAAATATCGATAGGCTTATCCTGCAAGGCCTCAAATCCCAAAATAAACTTAAAGCTTTGGTTTCCGAGTCTTATTAACTCTAAGCACTTACTACTTGTACGCAAACATCTTTTATATCGAAAATCGGATATGATCTATTCGTATAATAGACTATGCCCTGGTCAACAATAACTCAATTACTAATCCAATCATCCATAACCATCCATATGTATATATAATACTAAAACAAAACCTGCCTCGACTTGCAGTAACCATGTAAATAATTAAATAAGTCTTTAATAAAATCCACGCTCCTACTCATAAACATACTCCCTTGGATAAAACTTTGAGAAAAAAAAATATCAAGAAATTTCCCAATCATTCTTACTCCACTTTCAACGTATAATGTCGATCGAGAAGGGAATAACCGAGAATCTTCTATCTATCCTTAACCCCATTGTTTTACTGAGGCACCAATTACCTAGAAACATATATATCTTATTAGCACTACAAACTATGCCGGGGTTACAGCCCTCCAATACCATTCTCAACATCAATTAAGCTCCAATAATTCCAATATCCACTAATATCAAAACTTGACTTAGCATGCGTAAACCCAAATAAACTTCACCAATTATTAACTTACCACCTTCAAAACTCATTTAACTTCACTATATAAAATTCCCAAGAATCAACTTCCGAAACATTACTCTACATACTCTACAAATCCTCAATTTTAGACTCTACACATAATAACTCCAACATTTGTCAATAACTGAATAAACGAAATAAAATATCCTTCCACCACTCATCTCCTTTAACTAAATTTCATGTCTTCTGTCAAATCAATTCTGAAAATTTCTTGGTTCTCTATCCCCTTTTTCTTACCATCCTATTACAATTTCTTAGAAACAAACTATTTAACTCTGCTCTGCTTCGCTCAAGTTACCCCGTATTGATTCTAAAATTTTATATCCAACAATTGATCTCGAAACATTCTAAATCTGATGATATTCCATCTACTATATCCAAAGTGAAACATGTAATAATCTGATGTTCATAAATGTTCTTTCATCAACAACCATTAGCAAATACCAAATCTCCATCATTATTAACAAAATTAATAATCTTGTACCCTTGTTACCTTCTCCTTATCTTTACTCAGTTCTTAATAATATTGCATCTTGTATAGGTGTTTAGAATCCAATGAGTAAACCGACTTAATATCCAACCCCTGTTTTATTATCAATTTCCCAAACTTGATTAACCAGTTCTCCTTCGACGTATATATAATTTTAACCACTTAAGATGTCATCTTGTTTACCTTCGATTCTTCCAATCACTAACAACTTTAAGAATCATAAGGGTTTCTAGTAAAACGAATCAATAAAATGGGTAGATGTCAGCATGTATGAATATAGGCTGAGTTTTATTTTAAAAAAATTCCGTAAAAGAATTTAACCAAGAGATCAATATGATCATTGAACTTTTATCAGGTTGCGTTTGTCAATTAGGTCAACCGCCCTAGTATAAAAAGATAGCTAGTCTTTAGTACTTTCATGACAAACACAATCAGTGGCGTCCCATCAGACTTCTATCACATAGATAAAATGTCCCTGAATCCCCTATATATATAGGGTTGTTCATCCCAGTTTGAATAAGGAAGATTAAATATTCATGGAAAATGGAAAGAATTCAAGAGTCTTAAAATTTTTGGGTATAAAGTTAGATCAAGTATCCTATGGACAATAGAGGTATCTCTGAAAGAATAGGATTGTGATTAAGTAAATCTAATATACAAAACTTTTCAAAAATTGAAGTATAATTGATCACCACACGGATGCGTCAACTATTGATTAAATAGATATTCAAGAAATTCATAATTACTCATAATCTCACTCTTGTCGGCTAAGCGCTAATACACTTAACTGCCAAAACCGGCTTGACAATAATGAGTTGAATAAGTAAGAAGATCTTAATTCATTCTCGATTTTAACCGTCACTGTGCAACAAATGCTTCAGCGACAATATAAACCGTGAATTAGTTTACAATAATCCAGAATGATAATAAGAATCGATTCCTTGTTAAAACAATTCCCTCAAACAATGGATTGAATGAGATAAATGGCTAATAGTGCACAGCTACGTCCTTATTCTAAACGAATATCGGTATTCCCGTTCGCATCATGCTTATAGTTCTTCTCGTACTTCCTGTAATGTCCGCGATGTAACTAAAGTCGCAGAAGGGATTCTAGAAGGTACATGCGGTCTCTACGTAGCGTCTTCCAAACCTGCAGTTCCGGTTGCCTAGTAAGCTTATATAGCTCCGAATTAATTGCCTCATCCATAGCCGATCCTTCGGATGAATCATACTCCTACTCGCGCGATATATTGAAATACTAAACAATGTCACAACACTCGTCCTAATACCCTTAAGGTAAACCTTATCTTAAATCGCTCTACCTAACGTCTAACTTAAATAATTACTCCTATTTGTCCTAACTTATTTCAATGACCATAACCTGCCGCACTGATACCAAACTGTGATGCCCCCAAATCTGGGGCCCAGATTTGGTGTCACAACCAATACAATTAAGTATAACTTAATTATACAGACGACCCCTCAACAAGGATCGATCTCAGGTTATAGTATGAAACAAGAATCTTGTTATTCCCAGATTACACACTTGTATAATTGTAGAAGGGGGGGTTGAATACAATTCTTGATAGTTATAAAATTTCTGATAAAAACCACAGAAATCTTATAAAGAAATAATTGCTGAATAGAAATAGTTCACAACCACATAAAAATCAGGTGGTTAAATGTACCACCTGAGACTTTTATTCGAAGAAAACCCTGTGATACAAATGTACACAGCTTCTGTGTTTACAACTCTTTGCTTCTAAAGATATTCAAGAAACCCTAAGCGAATATGTAAGTTTTCTTACTTCTAAAGAGTTGCTACACTTGGTTATATATCCCAAGATTACAAGTGCTACAGGAATAAGATAATATTAATCTAATTCAAGTTGACTTGCTACTCCACTCCAAATCCACATGTAGCCGAAAGGTTGTCCTTGTGAACAGATATGTCCCCTGCACCTTTCTTGTATGTACTGTGTAAATGGAATGCTTCTTTCTTCTGTGTTTCCAAAGTATGGCTGCCATATTGCTTTTTATACCTACTATCAACCCATGTGATCTGTCAGTCAAACCTGTCTTTATCAACTGCTAATTCCCAGCTAGCATGGGATAAAGTGACAATGATTATCCGTTGATGTTGTGCCAACTTATCCGTTGATGGTAGTTTGAGCTGTATCCGTTGATCGAGTAGATTTGAGTTGTATCCGTTGATAGAGCCCTGTTCTCATCCGTTGATACATTTTCACTTAGACAGAATTACATAGCATAGCTTATTTACAATTGGCTACCCTATTCTGCCTATCCATTGATGGTCAACATGACTCTGAATAAAAACACTATCAACTGATAGATAGAGATATTGCAATATGCTACAAAACCTCATCCGTTGATGAGCTACCTGTCAACGAATAGAGTTATAGGGTCTTATCCGTTGACAGTTATAAAACTTGACTTATACAATTTTGCTTGAATGTTAAGTTATCATCAACTACAACATATTCCTAACAATCACCCCCAATTTATACTTGATGACAATAAAGCATAAATTCAGAACCTTGATGATAACAAAACATTTCTAAAGATATATATACACACTACAGTATGCAAACATTGTATTAAGCTGCAAAAATTAAAAACAGAAAGCTTTAAGAAACTTATCAGAGATGTGCTCCTTTAGATTGAGCAGATTAATGAGGTTTCCTCTCTCTGGTTGGCTGCACCCTTGACTTTCCTTCCTTGGCAGAGTTGGACTCAATTTGCACTTGAAGTTGCCTATAGAAGGTATCTTCTTCAACAACTTTTGGATTTAGCTTTAGTTGTAACCATCTCAGGTAGTCAGAACTAGCCTTTGACAGTTGGTCTTCTAACCTGAAGAATCTCCTAGTGCCCTCACCATCCCTGAACTCCATCATCCAAAAGGGTTGAATGTGGATTTTCTGTCCATTATAAGGGATCTTCATTTTCTTTGGTAGACTTGAGGGTGAGTTCCATTCTCTCCTTATTTCCTCTATTCTGCTGATTATCTCCCTTCTGGCTATCTCAGAGAACCCTGTGTGTCTCTTGAATGCTGAGAACACTCTGGTCAGTGTATGATAATTTTCTCCAAGAACCTTCTTTAGTGGCCATGTCCTCTGACTTCCTCCCTTGTAGACAAACACTAATCTCTCAGGCTGATTCTTGTACTTGTCAATTCCTCTTACTTCTGATAGTTCATCTAAATATAGATTCATGCCAGAGTATTCTTCAATTTCTGCCTGATAGATAAAGTCTTCTTTGTTTTCCAAGATTGGTTGTTTGACAATAGCAGGTACCCTAGCAACTTGAACTGGTCCCTTTGAAAGTTGCTTCTTTGGAGCCCTTTTCTTCTGTTTTGGATTTAGCAAGAATGAAGGGACTTCAATTGAATCAAAATTCACTGGTTCCTCTTTAGGCCTTATGGGGTCACCATGGAAGTTTACAGTTGGGTCGATTACTGTTGCAGACATAGGTACTGGTGAACCAATTGTTTCTTTTTCTGGAGGGGGTTCTGGAGAAAGAACCCTCTTGGTTTTAGCTTTCCTTCTTCTAGGTTTGATTTTGGGAACTTCCTCAGGTTCCTTCATTTCAACCTCTACCTCATCCATTAGCTCTTGAGCTAGCCTGGCTTGCTTCTCTTCTGAGTTTTCATGTTGATTTTCTGTACTTGGATGGGCTTCTCTTTGGATTCTGGAGACTTCTTCTCTTTTAGCTTCCACAAATCTAGGATGACTGTTGGATATATTTAATACTTTTCCATTCCTTATGATTACAGCCATCCAATCTCTTACACTCCTATTTGTCTTAACTTTGAACTCCATGATTGTTTTTCCCATTAGCTTTTCTTCATCATTCTTGGGAAATGGGTAGTCCAATTGAAGCTTGTTCTTCCCATTTTCCTTTGGTGGTGAGTAGGCTCTGGCTTTGATAGCCGGTTCAAATTCTTTGACAAATGATGGCTCAGCATCATAGAATGTAGGAGCCACAACCCTTGGAGTGAGCACCTTCATGATTGTGGTTGATATTGTTGGAGCAGAAGATTGAGCATTAAGGAACAGAGATGATGCAATTGATTCATTGATCATCCTCTCTGTCCTTAGAATTCTTTCACTAGCCTCCTTGTTGATCTTTTCCAAAGCTTCTATCCTGGCTTGCCTTTCACCATCTGAGATGTCTTCTAAGCTTTGAATCTCAGGCAAAGCCACTTGTTTCTTCACAGGGGAAGCCTTTATCTCAAACTCTGTTGGATTGACCACTACAATTGGCTGTTGCTCCCCCTCAATCTGTGCTATCTCACTACTGGTAGCTTGAAATTGGCCAGTAGATGTTGCAGCCTCTTCTGTGCTTGTTCCCATTTTCTCCCCCTTTTTGTTAGCATCAAAGGGTTGGGGTTGAAGCTGCAAGTAGCATTTCCAGTAGTTGAGTTTGTTTTGTTTGATTGGCAATGATGGTGTGCAATTGAGATTCTATACTATCCACTCTTGAGGAAAGAAGCTGAACAGACTTAGCCAGGCTATCTTCTTTGAGAAGTTTGCTAGAAAGCACCTTCTGAGTGGTAGTAGGAGCTAGGGCCTCAATCCTGGCATCTAGTGCTATTTTCATATCTCTAATTGCAGACTGGACCTCTTCTTGTTGTGTTCTTTGAATAACAGATTGCATCTTTTGTAATTTCAGTGAGGCCATTACTTGCTCAAGAACAGTCTTTCTCTGTGGTTCTGCAGTTTGGTGCTCAGCCTTAGCAGATTGATATTGCTTCATTATTTCCACATTGAGATGCCCAAGTTCAGTGGCATTGGAAAACATCCATCCTGGAGTTTCATCCTCATTTATGTCTTCACTATCTGAACTTTGACTGTCATCACTACCAAACTCTTCACTTCCAGCACTTGGAGACAGGGTTTGTAAAGCTTCTTTTGCTCTTTGAAGAGATTCTGAGGTGTGCACTAGGTGCATTTCCTCCTCTGCCTCCACATTGCCCTGTTGTGCCATGACTTGATAGGCAGGAACAGGATGAGTAAAGGTTTCAGGATCCAAAGAGATGGAGTCAATAACTGACTGATATTCGTGTCTAAATTCCATCTCTTTGGAAGCTTCATTAACCTCCATTAACTCACTTGCAATGGCTGGTTCTTCCTGCCTTATTTCTCCTGTAGTCCCTTCTCTCCTCTCATCTCTCTTTTCTTGCATCAGGGGCTTCCCCTGGCTCACACCTCTCACACCCTCACCTTCACCTACTAAGGTGGAACTCTCTAGCTCTCCTTTTGCCTGACCGGAAGAAATGGTCAGCCTCTCAATTATTTTCTCTCCCTTTGCCTGCTCACAAGGCAGCCTCTCACTCCCTTCCCTCATTCCTAAGAGTGTTTCAATCACTACAAACTCCTCCACAGTTGACATAGGAATGTCACATTTTGCAGTGGTAGAGAGAGTTGTCAACGGATAAGGTGTATCCGTTGGTGTAGTGGTTATTGCTGTCAACGGATAATTAGTTGAAGACATATCCGTTGATGGAGAAACACTTGTCAACGGATGAAGGATATCCGTTGATGAAGGTAAACGAGTATCCGTTGAAGTGAAAACCAACACTGAATCTGTGGTGATTGATTTTAAGGAAGAGGCCACAGATAGTGTTGTGAATTCAGGAATGGAAGATTGATGGCCCAACAAATCATCTAAAAGATGATGACCACCAATTGTTGAGTGGGGCTTCTCCAAGAATTTTAAAGATGGAGAATCAGGAATTGATGTAGATATCATATCCACATCCAGAGATAGAGTTGGTGATGGTGGATCAAAATGTGTATCGATTTGAAGGTTAAGATCAAGGGGCTGTGACTCCACATTTATTGAAGTCACATCAAACTGAATTTGAGAAGGTACAGTTTACTGTACAGTGTGTGCACCCTGTGATTCCCCAATGGTTTTGGATTTTACTCTTCTACCATAGGTTTTTTAGTGAGAGCTATCTGTGTCCCTTGCCCTTTTGTGCTGTGTTCCTGGAATGGAACTTAAATTAGTAGTCACACCCTGTTGAGAGGATGTAACTAGAATTTGGCTTGTAGTTTCATTAACAGTCTTTTGAGAGACTGAAATGTTGGTTGCACCTGCCTCACCTTCCTTATCCTTAGGGCTTCTTTGATGTTCACCCTGTCCCTCACCACTCACTACCACCTTCACACTCCCCTCAAGAGCTTTGGTAGTTTTTGCAACAGTTGCCTTTTGAGAGACACCTGAGGTTTGTCTTTTAGATTGTGGTTTAGGAACTTTGGATTTGGTCACTTTGGTAGGAGCCTGTTTGGTCACAGTCACAGACTTCATTGTGACACTAGAAGGCAAAGAAATTTGGGGGTTGGAGATAGGAGTTTCAGGGTTGGAAACAGTTACCTGAACAATTGGTTGATATACCAATTGTACTTCTGCATTTAGGTTCATTCGAATCAAATCACTTAAGACTCTCTTCTCCTGAACAAAACAATTGAACTTGCTATCCGGGTTAGCAATGGATAGCTCATTCTCAGATACATGCAGTGCTAGGAGCATTAAGAATCTAGCAAAATAAACATTCTTGCTCCTAGTTTCCTTTTTACCTAATTTAGCTGCTATCTCATACATGACTAGTGTGCCAAAATTATAGAATTTATCAGTTAAAAGCATACATAGCATAACTAGCATGGAGTTGGTAACAGCATCAAAGTTACTAATCTTGCCAGAAAAAGTTTTAATAAAGGCATCACAAAGATAACTCCATTCCTTAACCATACCTTTCCTAACAATTTTCCCTAAGTTCTCAGTACTAAGGGTATAATTTATGGAATTAAGCATGGTAACAATTTCAGCATTACTGGGTACCTCTAGACAGTTATTCTCAGGCAATTTTAAACAAGCAGTTAACACATCAGAATTAACTACATAATTTTTACCCTTTAAAGAAAAAGCAAGTGTACCGTCTGTGCCATTGTACTCAGCAGATGCCCACACCTCTTCAATAACTTCATGGATTAGAGGAGTGGTGGCAGTCATAGCATATGACAGTTTGCATTTCTTCACGAAATTCATCATGGTGTGATATGATTCTGGAGCGTTCACAGTATCAACAAAGGCCGCGAAATTGTTCTTCTCATAGGTAAACCCGGTGGAAGACATCATCTTAACAATAGGCGCCATTGAAGTGTTTGAGCTTTTGTTGCAGAGAGAGATTTAGTGAAGAAGATGCAGTTAAATAATGAGACTCTTGAAAATGAATAAAGGTGAAATGTGAGGATACAAAACAGCCTTTTATATTTTCCAAGAATTAAAAATGAAATAATTAAAAGTAATTACCCCATTGGACAAAAGTAACTGTCAGATAATAAATGAAAAGAAAAGAAGTACAGCCGTGACTAATTATACACGTTTACCAACGGCTATAAAAAGAAATATGTATATCAACGGATAAAGATTGGACGGTTGAGAAAACAGTTTATCCATTGACGACGTGGACAACCTGTTATCCGTTGACATATGAAAATCTAGTAATGTGTTTATACTACCAACGGATAAAAGGATATCCGTTGATAAGCAAATTTTGCCTTAAACAAAATTTCTGTTAAGAGTTATTCTGAGAGTTTTTAATTCTCAAGTAAATCAAAACACATTTCTAGCTGCAATACAGTATTATTAGATACCACTAGGAATTATGAAAAATTAAGCATACCTAGTTCACCTACCAACCTTGTGAATGAAGATTCATCAAGAGGCTTGGTGAAGATATCTGCAAGCTGCATTTCACTTGGCACAAAGTGCATTTCTACTGTACCATTCATCACATGCTCTCTGATGAAGTGATACTTGATGTCAATATGTTTGGTTCTCGAATGTTGCACTGGATTTTCTGTGATGGCAATAGCACTAGTGTTGTCACAGAAAATTGGAATCTTCTCAACTTTTAGACCATAGTCAATAAGTTGATTTCTCATCCAAAGAATCTGTGCACAACAACTTCCAGCTGCAATGTACTCAGCTTCGGCTATAGAAGTGGAGACTGAGTTCTGTTTCTTACTGAACCATGACACAAGCCTATTCCCTAGAAACTGACAGGAGCCTGTAGTACTTTTCCTATCAATTCTGCAACCTGCATAGTCTGCATCTGAATAGCCAATTAGATCAAAGCCAGAATCTCTTGGGTACCAAATGCCAAGGTTTGGTGTTCCCTTGAGATACCTGAAAATTCTCTTAATAGCAATCAAGTGAGACTCTCTAGGGTCAGCTTGGAATCTAGCACAAAGACATGTGGAAAACATTATATCAGGTCTACTAGCTGTTAGATATAGAAGTGAGCCTACCATGCCTCTATAGCTTGAGATGTCCACAGATTTTTCCTTAGTATTCAACTCAAGCTTAGTTGCAGTGGCCATAGGTGTTTTTGCAGAGGCACAATCCATTAAGTCAAATTTCTTTAAGAGATCATAAATATATTTTGTTTGACTAATGAAAATTCCCTCATTAACTTGCTTTACTTGTAAACCAAGGAAGTAAGTTAATTCACCCATCATGCTCATTTCATACCTACTTTGCATAAGTTTGGCAAACCTTTTGCAAAGCTTCTCATCTGTAGACCCAAAAATAATATCATCTACATAGATTTGAACAAGTATTGCAGAACCATTGACATTTCTATGAAATAAAGTTTTATCTACTGTACCTCTAGTGAAGTGATTCTCCAAAAGAAATTGAGATAAAGTGTCATACCAGGCTCTTGGTGCTTGCTTCAAACCATAAAGTGCTTTCAAGAGAAGATATACATAATCTGGAAATTCTGGATCTTCAAAACCAGGACGTTGATGGACATATACCTCTTCTTCCAATTCCCCATTTAGAAAGGCACTTTTAACATCCATCTGATAGACTTTGAAGTTGGCATGTGCTGCATAGGCTAGGAAAATTCTGATGGCCTCAAGTCTTGCCACTGGAGCAAAAGTTTCATCAAAATCTATTCCTTCTTCTTGAGAATAGCCCTTTGCCACTAATCTAGTTTTATTCCTCACAATTATGCCATTTTCATCAGTCTTATTCTTGAGAACACATTTGGTACCTATGATACCTCTATCATCAGGTTTGGCCACAAGCTTCCATACTTTATTTCTCTCAAATTGGTTTAGCTCTTCTTGCATTGCTAAGACCCAATCTGGATCTAGAAGAGCATCCTCCACTTTCTTAGGTTCCTCTTGAGACAGGAAACTACTGTATAGACATTCTTCTTGTGTGGCTCTCCTAGTTTGGACTCTTGAGTTTGAGTCACCAATGATTAACTCAAAAGGATGATCTCTGGTCCATTTTCTTGAAGGTGGAAGGTTTGATCTAGATGAGGTTGTTTCTTCTATGTGAGCATGATCTTGTTGATTGGATATTGAGTTTTGACTTTGAGAAACTCCCCCTGAGTTTGTTGTCCTTGAGGAATTATGCAGTTGACTGTCAACAGATGCATCATTTTGTCTATCAATGGATGCTCCATTTTGCCTGTCGACGGATACATGAGAATGTCTGTCAACGGATGCATCTGATGATCTAGTATGACTGTCAACGGATGCTTCATTTCCAGTGTTAGCATCACTTCTAGTTGGACCAACAACTCTAGGTGAATTTCCAAGGTCATGATCTTCATTATCCTCATCATCATCAATGTACATTCTTCCTTCTACTTCATTTTCAAAACTCAACTTTTCATGGAAGCCTTCATCATTCAGACCTAGAATCTTTTGATCATCAAACACAACATGTACAGATTCCATAACAATGTTGGTTCTTAGATTGTAGACTCTATAGGCTTTCCCTGCTACATATCCAACAAAGATAGCTTCATCTGCCTTTGCTTCAAATTTGCCCAAGTTATCTCCATGATTCCTTAGCACAAAACACTTACATCCAAAGACATGGAGAAAAGCTAATGTTGGTTTCTTGTCGGTGAATAAGTGGTAAGGAGTCATTCCTCTAGCTTGATTGATCAAGGAAATATTCTGAGTGAAGCAGGCAGTGCTGACAGCTTCAGCCCAGAAATATGTTGGCAATCTTGATTCACTTAACATTGTTCTAGCTGCTTCAATGAGAGTTCTGTTTTTCCTTTCAACAACCCCATTTTGTTGAGGTGTTCTAGCAGCAGAAAACTCATGGACAATTCCATTCTCTTCACAGAAAATATTCATTGTGGAATTTTTGAATTCAGTGCCATTGTCACTCCTGATTCTTTGTACTTTTACTTTAGAACCATTGTTTACTAGTCTGAGATGATTGATGATGATTTCACTTGCACAATCTTTGGAGTGCAGGAAGAAGGTCCATGTAAACTTAGAAAAATCATCCACAATCACCAGGCAGTATTTCTTCTTTGAAATGGACATGACATTTACTGGACCAAATAAGTCCATATGCAGCAATTGAAGGGGCTTAACAATAGATGACTCTGTCTTGCTCTTGAAGGATGATTTCTTTTGTTTCCCTAATTGGTAGGCATCACACAGTCCATCTTTGATGAACTCCAATTGAGGGATTCCTCTAGCAAGATCCTTTCTTACCAAATCATTCATTACTTTAAAATTCAAATGAGACAGCTTTTTATGCCATAGCCAACTCTCATCCTTGCTTGCTTTGCTGAAGAGACAAGTAATGGATTCTGAGCATACTGAGTTGAAGTCAGCTATGTAAACATTTCCTTTTCTAAAGCCTGTCAGAACCACATTGTTGTTTTCCTTGGTAGAAACAACACAGGCTTCTTTAGTGAACTTTACTTCATAGTCTTTGTCACAAATCTGACTAACACTCAGCAAATTGTGCTTCAAACCTTCAACTAAAGCCACTTCTTCAATGATGACATTGTCCTTTGTAATCAAGCCATATCCCTTAGTATATCCTTTGCTATCATCTCCAAAGGTAATTCTAGGGCCAGCTTCCTCCTTGAACTCTGTGAGCAGGGTTGAATCTCCTGTCATATGCCTAGAACATCCACTGTCTAGGTACCATAGATTCCTCTTATTTCCCTGCACACAATCCAAAATAAAAATCAAGTTGATTTTGGTACCCAAGTTTCCTTGGGTCCTTTCTTGTTAGCCTTTGGTTTTACACTCTTGACAATCTTCACTTTGGGTGTAGATGCTTGAGTGATAGGTTTAGAAAGATGCTCATTTGCATAAATATTTGATGCATGCATTTGTGAAAAATTGGCATACATATTATCTATGTTGGGGATGCTCCATGACATTTGTGGAATATTCACAGATTGAAAATAAGGATTAGGCACATATGGCATGTTCACATAAGGATTTGAAAAACTAGCATTCTGATACAAACCAGGCATAACAGGCATTGCAGGCATACTTGGCATAGATTGAGGTATATGAACAAGAGTCCTTTTAACAGACTTGCAATTAGAAGATAGATGATTGACACTATTTCAATTACTACAAGTTTTCCTAGGAGCAAACTTGTCAGGAGAATAATTGTTTTTCTTGTTAATGCTTATCTTACCATTTCTGTCTTTTTCTTTTTACCCTCAGTCTCTACCTTTTCATTAACTGACTTACCAACAGCCTTTTTGTTAGGTAAATCACCTGCCTTAGCCTTCTCACTTGATTTGGCTTGGCTACTTTCACCAGAAACAAAGTTCTTGGCTACTGGACCATACTGATTGTTCAGTCTCTTGAGTTCCTTCTTACTAACAGACTTTTTGTTAGTCGACGGATACCTCTCATCCGTTGATGGTTCATCTGTCAACGGATGATCACTATCCGTTGATTCACAAATAGTCTCTAGATCCTCAAGGCAAGGTTCTAGCTCCTTTTTCTTCTGAGTCCAGGTATCCCTTACAAATGATTCTATTCCCTGGACTTCAATTATGTTTTGAGAAATATTCCTACAACTTTGAAATTTAGCAATTATCCCTTGTTCTTTTTCAAGCTGGTTTCTTAAGATCAATTCTCTTTTTAACACAGCTTCAAGTTCATTTTTAGCATCATTGCAATCAACTCTCATTTTCTCAAATTCTAGAAATTGAACTTCTAGAACTGCATTTCTATCACTTAAGAACTGATTAGTTTCTTTAATCCTATTGTTCTCTTTTGTAAGTGATTTAAGAGTAACACTCAAGTGATATAGTTCAGTAGACATTTCATCTATAACACTATTGCATTCCTCTTTGGTGAGCTCAGAGAGATTAGTAGAATATACCTGATTGCTAGCTGAACTTGCTTCCTGCTCAGAATCAGCCATTAATGCAAGGTTGACAAACTCAGCATCATCATCAGAATGATTTCCATCAGCAGCCCAGTCATACTCTTGGGTCATGAATGCCTTTCCTTTTTGTCTGAGAAGATCAAAATATTTCTTCTTGTAGTCAACAGTTTCAGTTGACTTTCCCTTGTTCTCAGATCTAGGCTTCCTGCATTCACTTATCATGTGACCAGCAATACCACAATTGTAGCATTTAATTTTGGATTTATCCACATAATTGCTTGTAGAAAAATCCTTGTTAAATGGCTTGGTCACCCCAGAGTTTCTTCTGAATTTCAGCTTAGAGAATCTCCTAGATAGAAAGGCTAAATGCTCATCTATCTCATCCAATTCATCCTGCTGTAGGACACTCATTTCTTCAGACACCTTCTCCTTGCTTTTGCTTGATTCTGTTCTACCTTCACAAACCTCCCTGTTTGGTGTAGATTTAGCAGCTTCAGTCCTCTTTTCCTCCTTCTGCTCCAAGTTGGCAACAAGTGCAACTGACCCACTTTTCTTTTGGGCCTTCTCAATTTCTTCATCCTGCTCCATTTCTAATTCATATGTCTTTAAAGTTCCATAGAGCCTTTCAAGAGTAAATGACTTGTACTCTTGAGTGTTTCTTAGAGAAACAGTCATAGGCTTCCACTCTTTGGGCAGTGATCTCAGAAATTTGAGATTAGAATCTTTCACTTGGTAGATTCTTCCATACAGTTTCAAGCCATTCAGTAGCTTTTGAAATCTACTAAATGTGTCATTCAATGTCTCTCCATTCTTGAAATGGAAGTGCTCATACTGTTGGATCAGTAGTTGCATCTTGTTTTCCCTTACCTGTTCTGTACCTTCACAAAGGGTTTGAACAATGTCCCATACTTCCTTGGCGGTAGTACAGTTGATAACATTGTCAACCATGTCTGTTTCTAAGCCATTAAACAGAATATTCATGGTCTTTTTATCCTTGTGAACTTCTGCAACATCCTCAGTGCTCCACTCAGAAACAGGTTTTGGAATGTACGTGTCTGGTGCATCTGCAGCAAGACCAACTCTTGAAGCAGCCTTCATTGGAACATGAGGACCCTTCTCAATGCAATCTACAAAACCTACATCAATAGACATGAGATGTAGACGAATTTTTACTTTCCAGTGAAAGTAATTTTCCCTATCAAGAACCGGTATCTTCACTCCATAATCCTTCTTAGACATGTTGGAAGTGTGTTGATCTTTAAACTTCAAATATATTAGAAGCTTGCTCTGATACCAATTGTTATTCTCAGATTACACACTTGTATAATTGTAGAAGGGGGGTTGAATACAATTCTTGATAGTTATAAAATTTCTGATAAAAACCACAGAAATCTTATAAAGAAATAATTGCTGAATAGAAATAGTTCACAACCACATAAAAATCAGGTGGTTAAATGTACCACCTGAGACTTTTATTCGAAGAAAACCCTGTGATACAAATGTACACAGCTTCTGTGTTTACAACTCTTTGCTTCTAAAGATATTCAAGAAACCCTAAGCGAATATGTAAGTTTTCTTACTTCTAAAGAGTTGCTACACTTGGTTATATATCCCAAGATTACAAGTGCTACAGGAATAAGATAATATTAATCTAATTCGAGTTGACTTGCTACTCCACTCCAAATCCACATGTAGCCGAAAGGTTGTCCTTGTGAACAGATATGTCCCCTGCACCTTTCTTGTATGTACTGTGTAAATGGAATGCTTCTTTCTTCTGTGTTTCCAAAGTATGGCTGCCATATTACTTTTTATACCTACTATCAACCCATGTGATCTGTCAGTCAAACCTGTCCTTATCAACTGCTAATTCCCAGCTAGCATGGGATAAAGTGACAATGATTATCCGTTGATGTTGTGCCAACTTATCCGTTGATGGTAGTTTGAGCTGTATCCGTTGATCGAGTAGATTTGAGTTGTATCCGTTGATAGAGCCCTGTTCTCATCCGTTGATACATTTTCACTTAGACAGAATTACATAGCATAGCTTATTTACATTTGGCTACCCTATTCTGCCTATCCATTGATGGTCAACATGACTCTGAATAAAAACACTATCAACTGATAGATAGAGATATTGCAATATGCTACAAAACCTCATCCGTTGATGAGCTACCTGTCAACGAATAGAGTTATAGGGTCTTATCCGTTGACAGTTATAAAACTTGACTTATACAATTTTGCTTGAATGTTAAGTTATCATCAACTACAACATATTCCTAACAAATCTAAATTACAACAACTATTATAACTACTATACCTTATTATCTGAAGCGCAGTCCAATACTGTATGTGTCCATGCTGACTCTGAAATCTATTCTTTAGAGAACACCTCATTGCTCTCATTCGGTACGCAAGACGTATGATCCGTCCTTATACTTAACTGAAAGGTTAGGTAAAATAAAACAAGGATGAGCCAAAAATGCTCAGGAAGTTTATAATAGAACAACAATTCTTTACTAAATTGTTGATAAATAGAATCAATGATAAACTATCTCGGAAGGGTAAATCAATTTACCATACTAGGATAAAATCTTCAAATTCTTTAAACTATATATTTCTTTCAAAACATTCCTTTCATTAAAATAGTTCTATTATTATAACATATGAATGGAACTTCTAATTTAAAAAGGGTAAACCAATATCAATAATAAAGCATTTATTAATATAAGAATTGATTGGAGGTTTTCACACACAACAGACAATACGGGTGATCAGCCCATAAAGTCCTCAAAACGGACACGAAGTCCCTCTAGACGTTAAGGTAAGCTTGGGTTCCCAAGAGGCACACATTGGCCTATAAAAGGTACTGGACTGGTCCCACCAGAACTATAGCACAATATACACAAACAGGCTGGACTGGTATTATCTGATCACTTGCCTCTCCAATCGTTAGGAATCCTTAGAAACCATTTTGACGGAGTTCCTAACAGTTTATAATTCACATTCTGAAAACATTAAGGTTTATAAAACCCTTTTTAAATTTATAAAACATTTTTAATACTTAAATCCTTTCAAAAACCTTTACTCCGAAGTACCTTCGCAGCCCAGTCTAAGTAACTTCAAAGTATTTTAAAGAAAATATCACATTTTGATTTGCGATGATAAAAGTCAAAAGATTTGGTCAATGGTTCTGATTTTAAAGGAATAGAGTTTGCAAGTTTGTATCATGAGAAAAGACTCAAGGGTATACAAAATATTGAATAAAATGGCCTGTAACATTTCAGGGTTTTTGTGTCAACCATGTATAGTTAAACAAAGGTTTAGCTCAATTAACTTGGTTTACAAGTTTAATAATAATAACAATGGTTGTCAAATCCTCAGAACAATGATTTGGTCAAAAAGCAATTAAAAAGAATTATGTTGTTTTAAGGTACTTGTGTGATCAATAGGTTCTCTTTAATACAGAGTTTGGGTAAATGCAAAGGTAGGTTCAAAATAAGAATATGATCAACCTGAATAGAATAAGCATGCTTGAATCAACAAGTTATAACAGTTTCATGAATATGAATTTCAAGAAAAGACAGAGTTTCTTGCAGAATACTTTGAAAGAAACGTAATAATAATGACAATGATAGGTTCATATCACTTGAACGATAAGTGAGAGATAGTGCACTAGCCTTAATACGATTAACAAGTATTCGATGAACTACGATTTTCAAAGTTCAAGGATCATAATCCCGAAGTCAATATAGTTGGTTACATAAACTGCAGAAAAACTCATATTTGAAAGTAAAATCTCAGAAAACTTAAAGAATGAAAGTTGTAGATAATTAAATTATCTTTCCAGAGAATCTAGAATCAAAACAATTCGATAAACGATGAATTTTATACGAATTGAACAATAATTACTCCCACAAGTTGATATAATTCACATCTATACATATATATTCGAATTAGTACATAGAAATCACAAAACGTTTACATGCAGCTAGGATTACATATCAATTAATACTTTAAATCACTTATAAGCACTACCCAGCTGATCAACTACCACCACCGGCCGGTCCTCACCGGAAAACGCCATGACCGCCGGTGGGGTTTTCGACCCAAACACAAAAACGACCTCCAAACATCATAAAAGCTTCGATTCTAACTTTAAACAGCATCAAACCATCATCTAATCTATAAATTAAGGCTTAACAGACCTTGCATGTCAATTTTGAAGCTATACATACAATTATACATACATATATTCATTTAAAACTTTACCACATCAACACCCAAACACAAGAATACAACATAGATGATTAAAACAGTAAAAACAACATGATTTTAGGCTTGAAAATCAAAGGAAATGGAATAAGGGAGGAGAGAATTACTCTCGGTAGCTGAAGGAAACGAACAGGGAATAAAGGCCCTCTTTATCACAATTTGGAGGTAAAATGCCCTAAATATCACAATCTGAAATTATGGCCCTTAATATCACAGAAAAACGAAACATAAACTGGCGTTATTAGATAACGCAATGGCGTCTTGCGTTTATGGTTCTTTTATTATTTTTTTTTGAAAAAATCAAAGACCAACGCCTGATCAAGCAGCGTTATCACTTACCACCTCAGCCGGTCACGCGTTCCAACTCTACTGCCTTCTCTCGATTTCCCCCCAAAACACAAACACTTCAATAATTAAAATTTTAATTATTTAATTAAAATTTTAAATTTAAAAAAAAAAACAATTTTAATTAAATTTAGGGGTTCAATAATTAACTTTTAGGGTTCAATGTTTCCATTTTGGGTTTTAGAAATATTCGGAACGACGAATAAACCGTATGCGAACTTAGGGTTTAGGGTTTGGGGTTTAGGGTTGTTTACAACCCTAAACCCTAGACCCTAAACCCTAACTTATCCTGATTTTTAAACGCGTTAGCGTTTAAAAATCAGGACGCCGGATTCAATTATTTAATTAAAATTTTTAAATTTAAAAAAAACAATTTTAAATAAATTTAGGGGTTCAATAATTAACTTTTAGGGTTCAATGTTTCCATTTTGGGTTTTAGAAATATTCGGAACGACGAATAAACCGTATGCGAACCGCTAACGCGTTTAAAAATCAGTACGCCGAATTAAATTTTTAAATTTAATTAAATTTAGGGGTTCAATAATTAATTTTTGGAGTTCAACGTTTCCATTTTAGGTTTTAAAAATATTCAGAACGTGTAATATTCAGAAAGTAACGTTACCAATTTTTAGTCAAAGTGTGGGGTCATCAACTGCAAAAGCACGTGAAAGTGTTGTGAAAGTAATTCAAAAAAAGCTGATCTTTGTCAACAAACGCTGAAAAAACATGCGTTGCTGCCATAAACGTGACATAATACAGCGTTGATGATGTTAACGCAAACATTGCGTTTATAGCTTTACAAAAAATAAAAAAAAATCAACAACGGGACACGCCCTTGCGTTTCTTAGAAACGTGACTTAATGTTACGTTTATTTGTGATACAAAGGGCCATTTTTATGGGTTGTGAGATTTAGGGCCATTTGACTCCAAATTGTGATAAAGAGGGCCAACACCCACGAACAGGGAAGAAGAAAAGTAGTAGGTGGTGTTATACAAACACATGGGCAAAATCGTAATTTCACCTTTCTGAAAAATCTATTTAAAATTCTGTTTTAATCATTTTAAAATCGAAATGGCATAGAAAATAAGGAAAAATATACTTTTAAAAATTATAAAATTAAATTTAGGAATTTAAAAACATCCCCATATTTTTTAAAATAATTTTGGGATTAAAAATGGATTTTATATGAATTTTACAAGTTTAACATCTTTAAATGCTATTAAGCTTTTTAAATCATTTTAAAATACTTTCACTCACAAATAAATACTCCCACAAATTCTAAAAACTAAATGATATCATAAATATGATATTACAAAAGATCTCATGATTTAAAACGTCTCCGATGATTTTATAAAAATCTTAGAAGATTAAAATGCCTATTTAAAATAGATTTTAATACTCAAAAATGCAAATAAAATTACACGAGCTTACACGACACATATAAATCATCCAACAATCATCTAAACATGATTTCACACATATTTTGTCTTCACAAAAATATACTCACCATATAATTCACATTTAAATTCAAATCAACACTTAAATCATTGCGAAAATCTCTAGGTCGTTACATAGGGTAGTCTCGTATTTCTTTAAATATTATTGTTTAGTGGTTTCGCTAAGTTACTAACGGACGTACCTTAGACATTTATAGATTACCGCCCTACACCGCGAGCTTTACCACCCCTACCACACCAAGGCAAGTTTACTTTTCAAAAACTTATACATATATGATTTTACACTATTGTGTTTATGGACGCTATGCATAGTACTTTCTATATATGATTACGAACCCTATGTTGAGATTGATATATGCATATGTGTACCCATACTTGTACCTTTAGACTAAAAGTGTTTTCTTCGGACAACGACTCTAGCAATAGAGGTTGTATCGGTCCAAGTATGTTGTTGACCGGGGAGCGGTGTATTATTTTATCGCGATTAAGTTACGAAAAACCCGAAGGGTCATTCTGGAATTTTTGCGCACGTTTAAATATTTATTAATTATATTTTATTAAAAATACTCAAAAATGTTATTTTTGAGATTAAAGGATTATTTAAATCGATTAATAATTTCTTAATAATTTATTACTAAATTCTCGAAATATTATTTTCGTAAAGAAAGATTCGCTCAAAATACTTCAAGGATTTTCAAACTCGGATTTCCTCGAACTCAAAATGTTTTCGAAAACCCCCGGTCAGGTTTACTCACTCATTTGTTTTTCAAATAAATATCGGTCGACTGATGTCGGACCTCAACTACTCGATTTTTCAATCAAAACGGGTTTTGAAAGAAAAAGAAAAAGGGACTCTGGCGGTGTAGGATCGTTGACGAACGATCCCGAGTTTAGTGTAAGAGGCCGTTAGCCAGGCGGTCCATCATTTATTCCGGCCCAGGTGTTGCCGAAGGATGATTACGGATGGAGTTATCATCAGGGGTAATTGCGGATGGAGCTTTTACCTAAGGGTAATTACGGATGGAGTTTTTATCCTTCTACCGGTAGAGAAGACCCGCGGATTATTGGACTTGGATGTGGCAACTGATCGTCGTCAATCCTTGTCGGGTTTTATGTTTTCTTTAAGTCTCATCCCTCCACTTTGGAGAAATACTTAAACACTGTTTCTTAGGCCTAAGTGCCAAGTTGCCGATAATGTTATTTGCTACTATAAAAGATGATGATGATTTCATGCAGTATCAAGAACTGCAAGATTTTCTAATAATATTGGTACACGTTTAGTGCACTTGTGAAATTATTCAAAAGACTGACTATGGTTCAATGATTTTGAAACAATTGAGATTAATATTGAATATCACAGCTGAACCACTATTACTTATATTATTTTAATTGTATATCTAGAACTTACTGAGCTATAGTTGCTCACACTTGCTTGTTTTCGAACTTATAAACACAACAGCTAAGAGAGATGGCAAGAACCCGACAGACCGTCAAAAAGCAAGTGACCAATGCCCAGGAAGCAGCCGTGATCCTTCCGGTAGGCACCATTAGCCGGATTGGCTGGCAACTTTTGTTAGTACGCTTTATCTATAAGTATGACATGTGTAAGGCTGTGTACAGTAACAAACATTCAAGCAGCTATCGTAGCTTCAAGTAGAAGTTATTGGTAGTAGCGTAAACAATTATTAATCCAGTCTGTAATAACTCTGAAACCTTTACTTTTGTTTAAGCATGTTATGTAACGTTTATGAGACTCTAACCCGTGTGTGTGTGTGTGTGTGTGTGTGTGTGTGTGAGTATTATTGTGGGGTCGATACTGTGTTATATTGAATATTAGCAAGAACATGTGTGCTATCAATGGAAAATGGATCGTGAGCGCCTAGATCTCCGACCCCAGACCTGGGGGTGTCACATCCCCTACTCCCATAATGATGGTCAACAAGGGAAAGGCCAAAGTAAAGGGTAAATGGAAAGGCAAGAAGAAGATTAGATCTAAATCTGCCAATCCAAAACCTGCTGATAAGCCTTTGAAGCCTACTGGAGGTGTTGCAAAGGGAAAGAAAAAGGCAATTGGTGATTGTCACTATTGCAAGAAGCCGGGTCATTGGAAGAGAAACTGTCAAACTTACTTGGAGGATCTGAAGAAACTGAAGGGAGTTCAGATTTCTGACCCATGTATTTATGTTATAGAAGTCAATCTATATACTTCTACATCATGGGTATTAGATACTGGATGTGGTTCTCACATTTGTATAAATGTGCAGGAACTTCGAAGCAGTAGGACTTTGACTAAGGGAGAAGTCGACCTACGTGTTGGCAATGGAGCAAAGGTTGCTGCTTTAGCTGTAGGGACTTATCATTTATCTCTGCCCACAGGGCTTATATTAGAACTTAAGAACTGTTATTACGTGCCTGCAATATGCAGAAACATTATTTCCGTTTCTTGTTTGGACAAGATTGGTTTTTCATTTTTGATTCAGAACAATAGTTGTTCCATTTCATTAAATAATGTTACCTCTGGGGTCTCACGTTTGTTTAATGGTTTATATGCTCTTGATCTTGATACTCCTGTCTATAATGTAAATAATAAACGTCTTAAGAGTAATGACTCAAATCAAACATACCTCTGGCGCTATCGTTTAGGCCATATAAATGAGAATCGCATTTCCAAGTTACGTAAGGATGGATACTTGGATAAGTTTGAGTTTAAATCATACAAAGAATGTGAACCGTGTCTCATTGGAAAAATGACTAAAGCTCCTTTTACCGGACAAGGTGAGAGGGCCACTAAACGATTGGAATTGATACATAGTGATGTATGTGGTCCAATGCGTACGATGGCAAGAGGTGGCTTTCACTATTTCATAACCTTTACTTATGATTTTAGTAAATACAGATATGTGTATCTTCTGAAGAACAAATCTGAATCGTTTGAAAAATTCAAGGAGTATAAGGTTGAAGTAGAAAAGCAAATAGGCAAAAGTATAAAAACTCTACGATCTGATCGTGGAGGAGAATACTTAAGCCTGGAATTCAAGGATTTCTTAAAGGAGTGTGGTATTGTATCACAACTCACTCCTCCTGGAACACTACAATGGAATGGGGTGTCTGAGAGGAAAAATTGTACTTTGTTGGACATGGTACGATCGATGATGAGTCTAGCGGATCTTCCAATAAGTTTCTGGGGTTACGCCCTGGAGACGGCTGCACAAACACTAAACCGGGTTCCTTCTAAATCGGTTTAAATGACACCATATAAGATATGGACTGAGAAACGTCATAGCATGTCCTTTATGAAAGTTTGGGGATGTGAAGCGTTTGTGAAACGTTTAGTCTCTGACAAGCTAGGACCAAAATCAGATAAATGTAATTTTGTGGGATACCCAATTGAAATAAAAGGGTATTATTTCTATAAACCTTCCGAGAAAAAAGCGTTTATTGCTCGAACGACTGTGTTTCTAGAGATAGAACTACTTTCTAAGAAAAATGGTGGGAGGACAATAGATCTCGATGAGGATCGAGAACCACAAGATAATGTTGAACCAGAGTTAGAACATGAGCAGAATGTGACTCAAGATGTTGAGAATAATACTGCTCAAGAAACACAGGTTGTTCCATTGATTATTCCACATTATTTATTAGGTCTTAATTTACTGCGATATAAATGTTAGAATAATAAATGTCCTTGGAATATATCACACGTATTTTATATCTTTAAGTATGTGACTTAGAAATGAGATTATGTGAATAGTGTTTATATTCCTAAATATCCCTAATCGAGCATTATAAATATGGGACAATTAAAATGCATAAAGATTAGTATGTTTGTTGACGGATGACCACATCTCATTGGTCATAGGTATAGTGATACTAAAGTCAAGAACATAGGTGCATGTAATATTCTACATGGCACTGGATAAACCCACAGTGAGATTCTTCATGTTCAAAGTCATAAGAAAGACTCACAGTGATAGTGGTGTAATGGTCCTCTGACTTGAGATCATTATATTTATATACGAGGATTAATATACTTTGACTACATTAAAAGTTACCTTTGACCGGGTGATGAGAAAAGTGGACATCGGGTATATTATGATTCGTATGAGAGATATGAATGATAGATTAAGGATTTAACCCTCCTATTTAATATGAGAGATATTATTGGCCTCTTGATTGAGTGAGACTATGAAATGCATGGCCATGCACAAATATTGATTTGTTTTAATAGTCTACTCATTGATCAAGGAAACCCGGATTAAATTATGAAAAGGATGACAATATACATGCCTCGAGTTTAATCTATAATATTTGATTAAAAGGATTATATTACACGGATACATTAATCACGAAAGGTTTATTTGGATCACCAATTATTATTATTACTTGGGTAGCAATGATGTATTACTAGATGCCGCTCATTGTTTGTAATTTTATTATTGGATATTAAAATTATTGCCAATGTAATAATAACCTAAAGGGTTACACAATAAGAACGTTTAAAAGGAGTTTTTAATTTAAATTTCGAATTTAAATTAAATCATTAAATTCAAAATTGTTATTTAATTAATTGATATGGTCTTAATTAATTAAAAGGGAATTCGAATTTAATATTAAAACCTAAATCAGATTGGTTTTCAGAAGCCCAAAACGATTTAGAGTTTTAACAGCCCAACTCTCTCCCTATAAATACATAATGATGTATTGTTTAGGGAACAGATATATAAAATTCAATTTTTTAAAACCCTAGTAGCTCTAATCGTTAGAGAGGCTAGAGAGAGTGAGAGAGTGGCAATCTATTCGGCTAGTACCGGCTCCCTTTATCGTTGGACGATCGAACGTTCGTGTGGACAACTTTAGAGACGCGGATCTTGATACGAGGGCTACGTGGTGATTACATCTAAGGACCTCCATCTTTCAGAATTCGTAAAGCTTCTTAATAGGTACGATTTCAATTCTCCATAATCTTCCATAACTTATACATGGATCCTGAGTTAGGGTTTCGAGTTTTTAAGTTTTACGCTATATATCCGCTGCGTTTTGTGCCTCGGAACCCAATAATAACACTGCTCAAGAAACACATGTTATTTGTAGATCTAGTAGGATTCTCCATGAGCCAGAGAGATATCATGAATTTCTTCTGACTCATAGTGGTGATGTGATGATCATAGATGATGATGAGTCTCTCACCTACAAAGATACTATGAATAGTCCAGATTCTGAGAGATGGCTGGAGGCCATGAAATCTGAGATGGATTCCATGTATGAAAATCAAAGTATGGACTTTGGTTGGACCACCCGAAGGGGTAAAACCCATAGGGTGCAAGTGGGTTTCTTGAAGAAAACTGACGTGGATTGTAATGTACAGACCTACAAATCAAGACTAGTGGCAAAAAGTTTCAAGTAGATTCATAGTAGTGACTATGATGAAACTTTCTCACCGGTGGTTATGGTCAAATTCATCAGTATTTTGCTTGCGATAACAACTTACTATGACTATGAAATCTGGCAAATGGATGTCAAAACCGTTTTCTTAAATGAGAGCTTAGAAGAGGATGTGTACTTGACACAACCTGAGGGTTTTATCGATCCAAAGTTTGCTAGAATGGTTTGTAAGTTGCGACGATCCATTTATTGATTAAAGCAGGCCTCAAGGAGATGGAACATTCATTTTGATGAAATAGTCAAGGAGTTTGGCTTCATACAAAATGAGGATGAGCCGTGTGTTTACAAGAAGGTTAGTGGGAGCCATGTGGCATTCCTAGTATTATATGTTGATGATATATTACTAATAGGGAATGACATTCCTTCTCTATAGGCTGTGAAGACTTGGTTGGGAAAAAGTTTCTCAATGAAAGACTTAGGCGATGCTACCTATATCTTAGGGATCTGGATCTATAGAGATAGATAAGAGGTTAATCGGATTAAGTCTGAGTACATACATTGATAAAGAATTGCATCGATTTAGGATGCAAGGGATAAAGATGGAGATATGTCCCTATGTCTCATGAGATAGTGATCTCAAACGAAAAATGGTTTAAAATCATTGGATGATAAGGACCGCATGAATAAGGTTCCATATGCTTCGGCAACTGGTTCCATAATGTATGTGATGATATGTACTCATCCTGATGTCTCGTATGCTTTAAGCATGACGAGCATATACCAATCTAATCCAGGTGAATGTCACTGGATGATAGTCAAGAATATTCTTAAGTACCTGATGAGGTCTAAAGACTCATTCTTGGTATATGGAGGAGATTAGAAGCTGGAGGTAAATGTTACACTGATGTTGGTTTCTAGACAGACAAGACGATTCCATGCCTTAGTCTAATTTTGTGTTTTTGTCTAAATAGAGGTGTTGTAAGCTAGAATAGTTCACAGTAAAGACAATAAATGATTCTACAATGGAGGCTGAGTATATTGATGCTTGCGAAGCAGCCAAGGAGGTTGTTTGAGAATTTACTTAGGCGATATCACCTTATTAATGAGATTAATGATCAAGGAGATATACTTATATGTAAAGTGCATTTTAATGATAATATTGCAGACCCATTGACTAAGGCTTTGTTGCAGCAGAAGCACGAAAGTCACACTAGTTCCATATGTATTGGATACATTGGATATTGGCTCTAGTGCAAGTGGGAGATTTTGAGTATTTGTGCCCTAAAGAAAATACTTTTATGTTTTAGGGAAAACATTTTATTATCAAGAATTATGTTTTGTTGATTATTATTAATTTATTTATTATGTCTTTATTTACTGCGTTATAAATGTTAGCATAATAAAAGTCCTTGGAATTATGATACATACTATATATCTCTAAGTATATGACTTGAAAATCAGATTGTATGAGTAGTATCTTTATTCCTAAATATCCCTAGTCGAGTATTATTATTAAAGGACAATAATAATGCATTGAGACTAGTATGTTTGTTGACTGATGACCAAATCTCATTGGTCATAGGTATGGTGATACTAAAGTCAAAACATAGGTGCATGTGTACATGGCACTGGATTGACCCGCCGTGAGATTCTACATGTTATCAGTGTCATAAGTAATTCTCACAGTGATAATGGTGTAATGATCCTTAGACCTGAAATCATTATATTTCTATACGAGAATTAATATACTTTGATTACATTAAAAGTTACCTTTGACCGGGTGATGATAAAAGTGGACATTGGGTATATTATGAATTCTATGAGAAATATGAATGATCTAGATGAGATTTAACCTTCCTAGTTATAGGGGTGATACTATTGGCCTCTTGTTTGAGTGAGACTATGAAATGCACGGCCGTGCTCAAATATTGATTTGATTTAATAGTCTACTCATCGATCAAGAAAATTAAGATTAAATTATGAAGAGGATGACACATTACATGTCTCGAGTTTAATCTATAATATCATGGTTAAAAGGTGATAAGTGCATATTTTTTCATATTTTTATTACATATTTATTGCTTGAACTCGTATTTTAATAAATTATTTTGTTGCATTTCAGGAAATTGGAAGAAAAATAAAGAAATGGCAGAATAAAGAAATAAAGAGCAAGGAAGGGCAAAAGAGGAAGAAAAAAGACCAAAAAGAAATAAGGGAAAAGAATTAGGAGCTTGGTGCAAAAGGGAAAGCTTAAGGAGGAAGGAATATTTTTAATGGCTAGGATTTTTCCACCACACTCCATGAGTGTATGGCTATGATTCACCCAACCTACGCCTTAACCCTAATTCTTATCCTATAAATACCCCCTCACCCCCCCTTGTAATCATCAATTAGATATTCTAGATTTTTAGGGGTAGCATAAATTTCTTTTCTTGTTTTATAGTTCTAAATTTGTAAACACTCTACTATATTCAATAAAATTCTCTTTAATTTCTAGTTCATCTCTCTCTACATTTTGTGCCCTTTAATTTTCTATATTATTGTGGTACAAAATTGTTAATTAGCTCATAATTTAGTTCTAATGTTGCCCCTTTAAACTTCTATTTTATTGTGGGTTTCATAATTTTAAATTGTAGATCTAATCTTTATGTTTTACTATGTGTTAGTGTAATTGTTTACCTGCTTTAATTTTTAATTCGAAGCTTAAGCCTCCCTTGTTTTGTTTGAATGCTAAGATTCACTCCCCTGTTTTCTTTTCCAATCAAACCCATTTCCCTTTTCTCCTCTTCACTACTCAAATTATTCCCCTTTGGTTTTTTTTTCCTTATCGTCCTTCGATTCCCCAGCTGTCTCCTCATTCATTTCCTCTCCCTTTCTTCTTCTTCTTCTTCTTCTTCTTCTTCTTCTTCTTCTTCTTCTTCTTCTTCTTCTTCTTCTTCTTCTTCTTCTTCTTCTTCTTCTTCTTCTTCTTCTTCTTCTTCTTCTTCTTCTTCTTCTTCTTCTTCTTCTTCTTCTTCTTTTCGAATTATTAAACCCCCCTTCCCCTGTTTTGGTCAGATAATTCGAACCAAAGATCCACTGAGTTTCGTTCGTGTGTATGCATTTTGATTTCAGTTGTGGCCAAGATTGTATGCATTTTGCGTTTTTATTTTGCTGTTGGGTTGCTGTGTTCGCTGTGTTTTTTTTGTCCTCCGAGTTCTTGCTGCGTTTAGTTTATGTTTTGTTCGTATTTGCATTGTATTGTTTACTGAGTTGTGCTGCGTTTTCCTGTTTGAATTACTGAGTCTTGTGCCGAAGTTTGCGTGTCGAGTTTGGCGTGGTAGATACTGTGTCTTCTGGGTTTGACTTTGCTTGGTTTAGAGTCGTTTGTCACTGAGTTTGTGTCCTTGTATTTCACTGAGTTTGCAGTCGAGTTGTTTTGCTGGTTTCAATCGCTGAGTGCAATGAATGTTTGTTTCCGTTTCTGTGATGTTTGTAACCTGAGTTATTATTCTGTGTTGTTGAGTCGTAACCGAGTCAACTCAGTCTTTTGCCGAGTTCTGAATTTTTAGTTTTTGAATTTCTGATGTAAATTACTGTAAGAATCTATTTTACTGTTTGATTCGAATTGTGAGATTGTTTGGCTAGTTGAATTTTAAGAATACCTTGTGTCGAATTTTCCTTAAAATTTTCTGAAAAACTGCGTCTTTAAAATAATTTAGATTTTTTTCTCCTAATTTTTAACTTAGTTAGTTTAAATTCGAACAAACTTTAATTCTCAACCTTTTTTTAAAAATCTTGTTTTACTTCGAGTATAGAATCTTTTAGTTTTAGTTCTTTACAATTTTAATTAAATAATTTAGAAATAGAATTAAATCTTAAGTTTAAATCTTCTCTTTTTAATTAATAAAATCCTAAATTTCCGAAAACCCTCACTTGTTCTAATTCGCATAAATTAGAAATTAAGGAATCGCGAAAATAATTAGTCTTTGTGGATCGATATCTCAAGTATTAAAACGATGAAATTGTGCACTTTCAATTTAAAACTCATTTTAGCACATCAAGTTTTTGGCGCCGCTGCCGGGGACTAATTATTTTTCGCGCCTTAATTTTTAGTTTTTCGGATTAGTTTTACTTGTCTCATTTTTATCTCTTTGTTTTTAGAAAATTGGAAATGACGGGAATCTTCTCACGGAGCTTGGATCAAAGTAGAATTCTTGGAAGCATGCTTCGGTAACCCGTATTTCACTCTTTTCGCCTTTTATTTTAGAAAATCATAAAAAAATCAAAAAATCACAAAAAAACAATAAAATAAAAGTCCAAAAATCCAAAAAAATTAGTTGTAAATACATAATTGTTGCATCATGCATTCATCACTTAGGTTCACATCATCTAGATTTATTTTCTTCTTTTTAATTTTTCGTACCAATTAACTTGTGGTGATCGCTGGAGGACCCCAAGGTACATTAAATTTTCTTCCTTTCTTTAGTTAGAACACGTAGTGTAGAGCATCCTTAAATGTTTATAGCTTTTATTCTCATTGTTTGTTGCATCATTTGTAAATAAATTTTAAGGGCAAAACCACTACAAGATAAGGGAAGGGATTTCATCACTCTTTCCTTGGCCCAAAAACAAATAATCCCTCATTTTGCATTCCCTAGCCTTAATAAAATTGAATTAGACTTGGCCCCTAGGATTTTCGCGCTCAACTAGGAAGGTACCCGTAAAATGAAGTAATCTTTAATTATTTCGACTCTTTGGTGTTTAGGCAAGCGAAAGCTTACCTGGCCAATTAAGATTTGGTGTCTAGGCTGGTGTTTAGCCTCTTGGCAATGCTTGCACCTACCTGGCCAAATCGGTTCGAATAATCACTGATTTATTGAGTTTTAGTGGACCTTAAAGTTAGGAGCAAGGTCTAGTTCATTTTTATTAGGGAACCCTAGGTTTAGAAATTTTCTTTCGATTTTACATCCTTTCTTTTGTT
This sequence comes from Kitagawia praeruptora, assembly GCA_037693485.1. NCBI lineage: Eukaryota > Viridiplantae > Streptophyta > Magnoliopsida > Apiales > Apiaceae > Kitagawia > Kitagawia praeruptora. Next base: position 84,442,534 of record CM075353.1, on the reverse strand, counting down.
TGTTTAATTTCTCGCACCTATCTGCTACGTGCTCCTTTATGTGGTGTATACAATAGGCCCATATTCATTACAATAGGCCCATATTCATAACCAATAAGCCCATAACCTTGTTTGCAAAAGGTTGCAAATGTTGCAAACTTGGTTGCAACATTTGCAAACAAGGTTGCAAATGTTGCAACTGATCGATATAGTTGAACCTTACTATTAAGATGGGTGCCCCTGCAGGGCCTATTCCACATAAATTCAAATTTTATTTATATTACCAGTTGAGGACCATAAATTATTGAACCATTACCAAACATTAACAATTGCATAAAATCTATAAACAACGAACCATTACCAAACATAGTTGAAAAACAAAGTTTCTACTAAATTTGAACCATTAATTATCAAATTCATCGAACCAAAAGAACTACATAGTTATGTCAGCAACATTGTTTTTCTACTACTTAATGTCATAAAATAAAAAACATGACTCATTTCTTCACATCTCCCACCTTTCTCTTTCTCCCATATGGCTTTGTTGTTGGAGCCTTTGTTGATGAAGCCTTTGTCGTTGGAGCCTTTGTTGTTGTTGCCTTCCTTGTTGGAGCCTTTGTTGATGGAGCTTTTGTTTTTGGATCCTTTGGAATGTTTTCCGACTCACTCTCATTGCCGTATATTTGCTTTGACATTCCGTAGGAATAAAATAATAAGGCAAGCCTGCTTCTGTGAGCACCAAGATCTAGTTGACCTTGCGGAAAATCCGGCATAGTAGCATAATACTCGGCATATGATAACATGTATATCCCGCTGTCACTACATCAAGAAAAGAAAAACAAATCAAATCATAGAATATAATATAATATAACTAAGTATACATTACACAAGCTTAACAAACTTGAATTGTTTTGGAACTTACTTAGGTGATGAAGTAAATTCAAAATGATGTAAACTAATATCAAAATAGTCAAGAGCTGCCTTGCTAGAATACGCATAGGTTGAGAAATTTATATCCTTCCGATCATAAAAACCAGTTGCCTTGAGATAAGCAGGTAACAACTGGACGAATGGACTGGCTGCCTTTGCGAGAATATCCCTCACACCATCACATTGCAATGTATTATAGACATGGAATTCCTTATCTATAAAGTTTAATCTCCCAAGAATCCAGTGTTCTTGCTCAGCAAGCCAAATAGGAAATAAAACACCATCACTTAACGCCCAAGGAGTATTGTAACCGATGATCTCACCCTTGACAATTCCCGCAATATCTTGATCAATTATAAATTTGACAGCTTTCGGAGAGAAAGTTTCAAACTGAGCAGAAAGTCTACTCTGAAAGGTGGAATCAACAAAAGTAATTTTGTGTGGAGATGTTGAGTTGGACTTCAACTTTTTCCTCAAATGGTAAAAAAATACATCAACATGCTGCACAAAGATTTTTGGACATTTCATTACCACGAAATCAAAAAACAAACCATGCAACCTAAAACTAAACAAAAAGTAAAACTTACAGAGTTGGTGAGATTTGTGCTACCATACTCCAAAGTATGAAACCACGTCTTTTGGGATATCGAATGAACTCCTAAATCTAGAGGTGGGCTGATCTCATTGTTTTTTCTCAAATAGAATGAGGTCGTCCTGGAAGAATATATGCATGACATGTGTTAGCCATGTGTGAGCCTTTACAAATGTATAATTATAAGCTACAACCTTGTTTGCAACCTTTGCAACCATGTTTGCAGAAGTTGCAACCATGGTTGCAACCTTTGTGCACATGGTTGCAAAGGTTGCAAATGTGATTTCAAAGGTTGCAAATGTGGTTGAAAATGTTGCAACTGTTACAAATAGACAATTAAGGTGAGTGCCCCTGCGGGGCCTGCACTAATAACAGAAATAAGAAGAAATAGGAATCAGTAAATATCTATCTATATATATATATATATATATATATGTGTGTGTGTGTGTGTGTGTGTGTGTGTGTGTGTGTGTCTAAAGCCATACTTTCTCTTCGTAATCATTCCATTATCCAACCAAGTTGTGAAACCTTTAATGGCTTCTAAACTTGGCAACTGTCCGATATTGTCGTCCAACGCAGAAACCCCTTTCAAATTTTTCAAAACTTCATTACTTTTACTTGAACTCGAACCAAAATCTTGCAAAAATGGTGATTGCAAATATGAAGGAAGTTTAACACTCCTTTTTGGCATAGCAGGGGTAGCTTTATCCAAGATAAGCACAACAGAATCAGATCCAGGTGGAATAGTAAGACTATCAACGGGTTTACTAGAAGCTCCCTATAATAAAGTAAATAACTATAAGTTATTTGAAAATTAGGAAAATGAAATATAAAATCATAGTAATGAAAAGCATGCATATCACAAGAAGTATCTAATAAAATTAAAGCATGCATATCACAAGAAATATCTAAAAAGATTTACCATTATTGGATTTTTTGTCTTAGTTGCACTCATCGCAATCTGATTTAACTCATACAGTTCTTTTTGCAGATAATTGATAAAAAAAGAGGCATCCGTTTCAAGTTCTGCAACTTTTGGAAACCCTACTGCAACATTTGTATCCTCTACTGATACCTTTGCAATCTCTGTTGCAACATCTGCAACATGATCAACACTTGCTGCAAGAGTAGTTGCACAATCAGGAGTAGTATCATTATTAACATTGACATTCACATTATGGACATCATCATCGTCATGATCATCATTTATCATCGCAGCCATCTTCACTGTCCTATCGAGATCAATCGAACCATTTTCGGACATTGATGCATCCTCATTATCCTCACCTGCAAAAATTGGCACAACGGTTCCATCATCTACAACCTCCTGCCCACCCTCTTCGACTTGATTCCCAACCTCATTTAAAACATCATTCCCAACCTCATTGCCATCCACTACATTCTCAAATGCATCCTCAAAATTCTCACCCTCATCATCTACATTCTCATCCTAATGTGAAATTTCTACATCATTATAAGCAACAACTTGGTTGCTTTGTGGCCAAGTATCCCAATCACCAACATTGGCCGCAACTTGATTCAAATGCGACAAAGGGTCCAAAGTGCATCCATTCTGAAGTCAAAGATAATTAAAAATAATTAGTAAGTGGAACAGAAATAATCACAAATGATTAGAACTAATCTCAACTTTAATTTTTAAATAATGTAAATCACAGAAATGATGTAAGGGTTGAATGGTTGCAAAAGTTGCAAACAAGGTTGCAACTTTTGCAGACAAGGTTGCAGAAGTTGCAACTGATGGAAATTAGTTGAATCTGACTATTAAGATGGCTGCCCCTGCGGGGCCTACTCCATAAAAACCAAAACAAATGAAATACATAAAAAAAGAATTTTGAATCAAAGTCTATAGACTCTAATATATATAATTCATCCGATACACGTACTTGTTTATCGACAATGGCACACAACTTAGAGAACTCCAAATCATAGTGCGACCGCATCTCAAATATGGTCTTCTTTAAACCATCTACTTCGAAAGTCAACAAGGTAATCTTATTTTCCATTTCCAGTTGTGACATATGAGATTGAGGTCGATCAGAAGATGTAGAAGCTCCCATAAATGATGGGGGAGGATGACCAACAATATCAGCATCACGATCAACAATATCTTCTAACTGTAGTTCTTCAATCTCCTTTTCAGTTGGAGATACATTTCTTAATTGAAACTACAAAAACAATATGTTTGTCAATTAAAATGATATATACATATAAAGCAAGCATAAATAGGTAAGGTACGCAATGAAATATACCTCTGATGCAGTCAATGACAACGTCTGATACTTTTCTCCGAACTTGCAAGCATATTCACCGGACCATTTCAGCATACGGGAGATACAACCAGCAGCTTTCATATTACAGTATCTCCCATTCAGGTACGAATAGCACTCATAAAACCATAGTTGAAATGCGTACGGGAAACCAACAAGCCTATAATAATTGTCCTTAGATGTTGTTCTCGCGTCATATTTCAATGATTCTAAAGTGCACGTAAACACTTCCTTACCCCAATGAAACTTATCAAAATTGCCACTATCTACAATGTCCAGAACACCTTTAGGGACAATAATAAGTCGAGCTAAGTAGGAAATTTTGCAACAAGTACAGGTTTGCAAACTTTACTGCATCCTCATCTGTTTTCCACCATCGAGAGTCAAAAACCTTCTTCGCACTACTCCTACATACACGGCCAATGTCTGCAAAATATGTAGTCATGAAGCTGTTCTCGGTCCTAGCATAACGCATCTTGTCAACTGAACCAACACACCTAAGACCGGTGACAAGAGCAAATTCTTTAATCCCAAAACACATCTTCACTCCAGCAACATCAATACAAATCTCATGAATGTTCGGTTGATTTATTTGCCTAAGCAGAAGATTGTGGATGAGTTGGTATTGTATCTAGAATGATGGCATCCGGGCAAAATTTCCAAAGCAACTAGCAGCGAAGAGAGCAACCTGGCCCGATGATAATGTGTCACATATAGCCGTAATAAGTTCATACCTATTGTTGGTACTGAGCTTGGCTGACTTATGATCTTTAACTGGAATAATATAATCCATCCCCTACAGTATTATGCATTACATGTGTGAGTCATGTGTGAGCCTTTTACAAATGTATAATTATAAGCTGTAACCATGTTTGTAACCTTTGTAACCATGTTTGCAGAAGTTGCAACCATGGTTGCAAAGGCTGCAAAAATGGTTGCAATTGATATAAAAAGACAGTTAAGCTAAGTACCCCTGCGGGGCCTGTACTCATATCACAAACAAGAATACATAGGAGTCAGAAAATACCTCATTAACAGGAATAGGATTATCATGGATGGCTAACTTGGGCCTCTTAGCTTTGATTGTTGCATTGGATTTTGTATTTTTCTTTTGTTTTGAAGGCATTACAGTTTTGGACGTTGAACCCGGGGAAGCCTCAACGACAGAAACCAGATCATCTTGGATGGCTGGCCTAGCCCTCTTAATTTTTAAGGGTGCTTTGGATTTTTTAGTTATCTTTTGTTTTAGCGGCATATCTGATTTCGATGTTGAACTCGGGGAAGATGAGAACCTTGTGTGAACCATGTTTCAAGCTATCAAAAGACATATGCATCAATTAACTGTTAATACAAAAATAAACAAAACTTCCCTAAATAATATATAAACGATAGAAAACATAATACAAAACTGCTAGAGGATCACTAAATGAGATATAAATTTTACTTCATTCGACTAGTCGCTTATAAAAACATCTAAACAAGGAAAGTAGTATCAACTCATTTACAAGTTCTCGACTCATCAAAAAGTCTACATAATATCAGAACTTAATTATAAGATGGCTGCCCCTTCTGGGCCTCGACTAGATAGTATAAATATGACTGAAGATCACTAAATTATTCATAAATTTCACTCCATTCGACTAGTCGCTTATAACAAAACCTTAACAACTAAAATAGTATCGATTCATTTACAAGTTCTCGACTCATCAACAAGACTACATAATCTCGAAACTTAATTGTAAGATGGCTGCCTCTGCGGGGCCTCGACTACACAGTAGATCACTAAATGATTCATAAATTTCACTCCATTCGAATAGTTGTTGACTACTAAACACGCAAGTGCACGCGGTCACAAGTAATAAAGGATAAAGTAAGGTTCGTTCCCACAAGGACCTATTTTATCAATGTAGATATGCTTATGCAACAATGTATGGTCAATTTCAAATGCTTGGACAAATGTCACAATTTGGTTGATTTTATACTAATTACTAAAGTATTGAATTTATCTAGACGAATTAACCTTATGAGAGAAAACATGGGGTTTTAATTTCATAATATACTTTTTCTAGCTCAATGCTTGATTTTTAGCGCTATGCAATTAGCTTCAGAAACTGGCCGAAACACAAAACTAGTGCAAATCACCTTTCAGCTAATTTACACCATCCCACACATATATCCACAAAAGATAGAAATAGCATGGTCATCAATTATATCCAATTCCCTATATGTCTATGAGAATTGAAAACACAACCGATTTTAAAACAAGCTTCCATTATTACCACATAAGGTAGTATAATTTTGTCAAACCACACCACGAATATAACAGTGAACCCGTCATAACTTATGCTAGCATGGCATAGTTCTAAATTCCTACATCCACTTTCGCAATCAATAGGAATTAACAAATAGATGTTGATCACTCATCTATAATTATGCTCAACCATGCAAGGAATCTGAATACAACTGCATACACAATTTATCAAGGCTTCAAATCGCTAAACTCCATAGACTAATCCATTAAAACCCCATGACAGCGTTTAGTTCATAACTGAACTCCGCACCATCATGGGTTCATATGAAAACATGTTTAAGAACAATTCTAGAAACATATATGTTTAATAAATGCTAGAAAATCAAACCGTAGTAAAGCAATAAGTTCACACAATCTAGAATTAGAATACAATACTAAAAACCAATCGTTGCTAGTGAATTAGATCTCGATCTCCTTGCTTTCGCCAATGGAAAATTGATCTCTATCTTTTTCCCTTGCAAGTTAGCCTCCAGTGATGTCTCTCCTCAACCCTACTGTTTACGATATTTTATTATGCTCCACAAGTCAATTTCGGCCCACAGAAAATAGCCCATCACTTAAAAAAACCAAAAACAGCACACGCAGGGGCGCGGCCGTGCTTGGAAGGGCGCGGGCGCGTGGTTAAGGGCGCTGGCGCGCCGCTACAGTACCTCATACTTAAAGAAAATTCCACAAGCTTCGCGTGGACTGTAAGATCGCTAAAATCGGACTTGTAGAACTTCAGATATTGCCCAAACAGTGCAGACTGCGCAACCTACCCGGAAAATCCGAATTTTCCACAAATTAGTCTCCAACTCTTGCTATTTCCTTCTTCTACTGCTCGGATTTTTCAGCTACTCAAATGCACCTCTGAAATTCCACCAAAACCAGCCTTTAGACGCCATGACACCGTCCGAAATACAACCTACACACATTAACAAAAACAGTGCATCAAATGACACAGCAAACTCAAGATACACCCAACAATTCAAGTCATTTAGAGCCTAAAAAGTGGATATAAAATCCACTTAACAATAGTCGCTTATAACAAAATCTAAACAAGTAAAATGGTATCGACTCATCAACAGGTTCTCGACTCATCAACAAGCCGACATAATCTTGAAAACTTAATTGTAACTCTACACAATTAGGTTTACATTTTGTTCAATAATTACATCAAGAAAAATTCAAATTAAGACAAAACAATATGACTATAATCATAATTGCAGTTAACAAAACAGTTACACAAAGCAATTAGCAACTAATTTAAACACTTAAATCACAAATAAATCATGACAAGCCTTAAATAAACATAAAATCATTATGAAAATCCAATCAATAAATCGTGCGTGTGTGTATGTACGTGAGAGTGAGAGTGAGAGAGAGAGAGAGCGATAGAGAGAGAGGGTACGGATTAAGATAATCGGAGCAATCGAGGTCGCCGGTGAAGAAGAATGAAGGAGGAATAGAACATTTGAATCCTTGTTGCTGTTAATGGAGAGTACAATTGAACAAAGAAGGAGGCAGAACAACGAAGAAGAAGAAGAAAACAAAAGAAGGATCGTATTTTTAAAATAACAAAAAGTTAAAAATAAAGGTAACGGTAAAAATAAAGAAACGGTAATATAGAATTGAAAGGTAATTTCAGTAACAGTAAAATTAAAAACAAAAGATCAAAACATATATATTTTTGTAAATATTCCATAAATAAATGAGACTAAACTATGAGCCATGAGTATACTATAGTTTATATTAAGCATGTTCGATCTAAAAAAAAAAAATTGAGGCCCTAGCTAAATTATGGGCGACCACATTAGCGTATCGCTTACCTATCTAATCTAGTCTATATTCTACATCAGATGGTGAGAGCCAATCATATGGATTCTACACGGGTCAGATTCAGAATTTTTCGGGGCCCTAGATAAAATAATAATTTGGGATCTCTTTAAAAAAGATTATTCTTGCTGTAATTAGGAGCATGGTTGTAATTTGAGATAAACTTTTTTTCACGAATCGAGCCCGACTCGTTTAATTTCATGAGTTAAGCCGGCTCGTTTAGCTAAACGAGCCTAATCTTGTGTCTAAAATCGGTTCATTAAATTTCATTAGCTGAGCCAAACCGGCTTGTTTAGCTAAATGAGCCCAGACTTGTGTTCGAACTCGGCTCGTTAAAAAGCTCGAGCCTAGAAATATTATTTTGAGAAATATTAAAAAAATTAACGAATTTATTGATGGGTGGAGATAATTTTGAGAATTAAAAAAAGTTTGGATATTGGGAAGAGAAATCAGAGAAGATGAAGAATTTAATTTTGATGCAGGGGTATAGAGTGTGTCATTATTGGAGTAGAGTGTGTCATTATTGGAGTGAAAAAATTTCTTCTAATTTCTACATTTTTCTTGTATCAATTTTTTTCAATACTATTATTATAAAACCTTAAAAAAATGGGCCCTCTTTTAAGTTTGGCCCTTGGCCGTTGCCCCTCTAAACTACTCCTCAGAACCGGGCCTGATTCCACATTAGACTTTACAGAGTGTGATTTTCTCGAATATTGGGATCTTACAGTAGTGAAATGTGGAGTTAAATAGTTATGATTTGTTGGACAATCTAAAATGCCCGTAATGAATTAGTTTGGCAGCAGAAGAACTACTTTGTGCAATGAATGAATGTGCAATCATTAATTAGTATTGCTCTATTTCCAGACGATAATGAAAGGGATGGAGCAATTGGATTGGTCAAGCCACAGATGGACACAATTAAGTGTCGATTGATGCAATCACGTTTATAGAAAATGTTGCTTATTATGGTATTGGTATTATTATGGAGATATTGGGGTATAGTGCCGTTTGAGTTGATTGAGGCAATGGCTATAAAGAAAATCTTAAGTTGGTGCAGGTTGAAACCCGAGCAAACAATGGAAGTCGAATATAATTGCCTTGTGAGGCGATCAGGAGTAAGGTTCCAATGATGTCTTAAGTGGGGCAAGGTTATTGCCTCTCGGGCTAAATAATGTTAGTATTTATTTTTTGTTAATCGATGTATAATTTTGTGTTTAAGTATACTCAAGACATGACAAAAAAAATATACAACATAAATTTATTTACATTTAAATATTAATATACTTATAATAGTATATGTGCGTTTATTTTATATATGGGAAATTCTCATTGATACCCTTCTACAATTGGCTTTTTTAAATGGTATCATTTTGTATTTTAGTCTTGCGAGTGGTACTCCTAAAGCATTTGTCATACCCTTCTATTAGTGAAAACGTTAAAGAAACGTTAAATCACTATTTTTTTTAAAAAAAAATTCTCATTGGTGCCCTTATACAATTGATTTTTCTAGATGGTGTTATTTCATTATTAATTAAATGAAATGATTGATTTTAATTAAAATAAAAGACTACTAAAATAAAATAAAAGATTAAGTCGAGTGGAAACCATATCAATTGGGTTCAATTAGAGAGAGTAAAAGTTAGGGTTCGATAAGAAAGAGAAAAAAAGAAGTAAAAGAAGGTTTTCTCACTATCATCATCGAATCATCCCATCTAAACTTGCAGCTATGTGTTCAATTCGCTCATATGAATATGTTTCATTAATATGTGTTTTACTTATATGATAGTCTCCAACACACTTAAACTTTTCTTTTATTATGTTTAATCTTTTATTTTAATTAAAAATAATAATTTCATTTCATTAACACTGAAATAGCAACATTTGAAAAAATCAAATTGTATAAAGACACCAATAAGAATTATCCAAAAAAAAAAACTAGTGGCGTAACGGTTCATTAACATTTTCACTGACGGGAGAGTATGACATGTAATCACTTATTTTAGGATACTATTCGTAAGACCAAAATATGAAATGACATCATTGAAAAAATCCATTGTATAAGGGTGCCAATGAAAATTTCCCTTTATATATTTATACATAATTTTATAATATTTTATGTAAATATGATGTAAATGCTGAAGTACATATATTATTATACGGAGTTAGATTCTATGGTGATTGCTGTTTTATCCGAGACATTGTAGACCATATATGTTCTGCAAGTCAAACATTATAAAATGAGTTATTTTACAAAACATGTTATATGTATATCACTATTTCACTTAAAACCTTGCAAATCATGCATGTCTTTTCAACAAAAAATTACAAAAATGAATTGTTTTGTAAATCACGTTCTGTTTACAGAACTTTGCAAAACAATATTTTGCTTGCAGAACATGCATGATTTATAAGATTTTTAACGAAATGGTGATTCTCATGAAACACGTTTTGTAAAATAATAAATTTTGTAATATTTTGAATGCTGAATGTATATATGATCATCATGATCTCAAATAAAATGATGGTCTCCATAGTATTAATATGTTTGTAAAAATTTTAAAAATAGAATATTTTTATATATTTATTTGTTTATTTTCACTTATAATCATCCAAATTAAAAAATTTAAACGAATTGTATTTGAATTTAGCAAAAGAAATAAGAAAATAAAACGAAAATAACATCGCATAAATTTCACAAAGGATGATTAAAGAGAAAATGACCAAAATACCTCAAAATGAGGTACCCCTTGCCCAAAATGTCATTTTTCGGAACTGTTGGCCCAGAATACCCACGCAACACGCTACTGTGTGTAGCGTGTCTCAAGGTACTGTTCATCTCCCCCCGCTGCCATCTCTCTCGTTTCTCCACAATCTCTCCCAAGCGCCGAACTCTCTCCGCCATCCTCCGCCTCTCTCCGGCCACCTCCACCATATCTGAGCATACCAAACAAACCACCACTGCTTCCTCTTCGTTTTAGTAATTTCATTTTATCGAATCTGGCCCCGCAGGGGCACAGACGAGGTCGTCGGAAAAAATGAGGGAGAAGAGAGGTTCGATTTTGGGGGTTTTAATTCCGTTAAAACAAATGATTTAAGGTGGATATAATATTGTAGATCGTCAAAAGACGATTCGGACCATGTATAACACGTTATGGGAGAGTACCTGTAGGCTGTGAACTGAGCTCCGCATTTTTTGATCGGAAATCGCCATTCTAATCGCCAGAGCGAGCTTTGGAGAAGATGAGGGATACGCATATGACAAATGCGTATCTGCAGATACGCATGTGTCAAATGCGTATCTCAAGCTACAGTGAATGCCTTGCGTATGCGCGTGTCACTCCTTATACAATAGCGTGTTTACAATACACTCCACCTCCAGCAGCGTGTTTTCTTGATGCTCCACTACCAGTAACGTATTCCGTCGATATTTAGGATCGCCCGAGTTGGCAGTAGGTATTTTGGTCATGGATGTTTAATTTTTGGGTATTCTGGGCCTTCACCCCATGATTAAATCACAACTAAATAAATCTTCTTTTTTAAAACATAACTAATTCTTTTCTTAAAAAGACTATCAGTAACATTTTACAAAACAAAATCTCTTAACAAAATTTATTTCCAATATGAACTACACCACGAACCAGTTTTTTTAAACATTAATCGATCCCCAAATACCAAAAAACTAGCACAAATGATGATTTACAACAGAAATTTTTCATGACAAAGCAATGAACACCTGCAAATCACAAAAAAAAAAAAAAAAAAGAATCATCACAACTTTCTCATAATATATTATTATCAAAAGAAACATTCCCTCTCTGTCCGTTCTTTACATTTGGGATAGAAAATTTGACAAGCATTTTAAGATTTATATAAAGTATAGTTTCATAAATTATTTTATTTTTTTTCTTCTGAATGAAGATTTAATATTTAAATTTTTATTCAATTTTGTTTAAAAAAAAATTATAAAATTGTATTTTATATATATCTTAAAATGCGTGTCAATCAGTAAATAAAATTATAAAAAAAATGAGAGGAATGGATGAATAGTGAACCTAAAATTTCTTAACACTAATGATTTATTAGTCTCTAAAACATAACGCGCACGGCTTTGGCATTGCAAAGTCAATAGTCAAAATTGAGGTTAATTGGAATTGGCTTTTTCTAATGTATGCATAATAAAAAATGAATTGATAAATTATAATTGATTTTTATTTATTAATGATAATGATCCTTCTATATATACAAAAACCTTAAAAACAAGTTACGTGTAACTAATGTGTATCGTTAACTATATACTACTCCCTTTCGTCCCAGTTTACATGTTTGAATTTAATAAATATAGAGATAATTTTATAAAATTATTTTAAATTTGTATTGAAAAAAAGAAAAAAAAACATGTAAAATGAGAAAAATTCATTTTTTAAAAAGGACCTGTATTTATATTTTGGGACGGAGGGAGTACAAAATACTCATTGCAATTGAGTTGCTTGTTGACTTGTTGTTACTCCCTCTGTCTCTCAATGTCTTTCCTACTTTGACTTTGGGTCCTGTTCATTTTAAGCGATTGACTATTAATTTATGCATAATTTATAAGATAAAATATAGTCATGAGTGATCTTGTTGGATTCGTATTTATGAATACTTTAATACAGTAAAATTTTTATATTTAGTACTAATACAAAATTCAAGATATTAACGATTAAAAGTGTACGTTGGCAAACATGTTTTTTCAAACAGGAAACATATTATGAGACGGAGGGAGTACTTCATAGACCGGTATATCTTGCCACGTTCCCAAGATGTGACCCCCTTCAACTCTGATTTGTGATAAAAAAAACAAACTAATGTTTCCTGGATTCCAACAATAAATTTAGCAAAGGAAAAGTGTCCAATAAATTTATTTAATATTTTAGTCATTTTTTTGTAAAACATATGATATATCAAATGTATTTCTTGTCTTGAAGGGTGATCAAATCAATAGATTAATTAATTTTGAGCACTATAACTTAGAGTACTTTCGATGGCGTTAATTAAATGCAAAATTAATATAAAATAAAAATTATTTAAAGTTGTAAAAATAACTCCAATAGAAAATTTCTTAGCAAAATAACTCCGATGGAAGAAGTTCTTAGCAAAATAATCCTACATGTCAAATATTATACATAACTAACTTAAAATATGTGCGATGCACGAATTTTCTTTAACATTATATATTTTTTCTTAATTTTAATTGAATTTTTAAGAAATGAATTTCGTAGCTAATATATTTAAATGACAGGATTTGATAATAATTATATATATGTTAGTTATGATATTTTTAGAAAAAAAGGGATTTTAGTTCGAAAAAAAAAGATGTTACGTTTTAGCAGAAAAAGATAATCGATTAATCATTAGTAATTATAATATATTCATTTTATTAAATAGAACTATATGTGATATTATTGTAAAATAAGAGGCTTTAGTTAAAAAAAATAAAAAATGTTACATGTTTTAGCGGAAAAAGTTAATTGGTTAGTAATAATAATAATGATATTATTATTATTATTATTATTATTATTATTATTATTATTGTTATTATTGTTATTGTTATTGTTATTATTGTTATTATTGTATTATTGTATTATTAAATAGAATTGGATGTAGTGTTTTAGAAAATGACAAATTGTAGTTACATAAAATCTAAAATACAATGCATTTTACTTTAAAAAATGAAATTGATAAGTTATTTAAAAAATAAAAAAAGGTAACATATTTTACTCGAAAAAGAAAATTGATTCATTTTACTCTTTAGTAACTATAAATAATTAAGTAAGTGTAATTAAATAAAAAAAGCAAGTACCGTACCAATCGATCGATCGAAATTTTAATATTTCGACTTTAATAATACCAGTTTAAAATCCATGTGATGCACGGATTTTCTCTAATATTATATGTTTTTCTAATTTGAATTGAATTTTTTAAGACACGAATTTTGTAGTCTTAAATCTTTAAATGATATGATTTTATAATAATTATATATGTTACCCGTGATATTTAAGGAGGAATTTTAGTTAGATAATATAGAAAAAGATGATACGTTTTAGTTGAAAGGGTAATTGGTTAAGTATTAGTGATTATACTATGATTTTATTTTATTAAATAGAACCATTCATGATGTAAATGGTAAAAAGAAAGGTTTTAATTGGAGAAAATAGAAAATGTAACGTGTTTTAGCTGAAAAAAGTAATTGGTTAGTTAATGACAATTATTTTATTAAATAGAATTGCCCGTAAAATTTTTTGAAAAAGAGAAATTTTAATTAAAAATTGTTTTATGTGTCTGGAGTATCAATTATATTATCTCCTCTAATAACTGCCACAACAGCATTGGTTGTAGTGATATCATCTTCTTCAATCTTAACCTTATGATTTGGGTTCTTTCTGAAAGCGTAATCACACGTAAAAATTCTGAAAGATTTCCCCAATTTCGTTGTTACTAGACTATTTCTTTCCTTTGTGGTCTAATTTTATAGTAACTAGCTTTATAGCCCGTGCAAGGCACGGGCTTGCTAGTAAAATCATTTTAATACGTATTTATGTAATTTTATAATTAAATGGTGCTTGTAACGTATTAATAATTAGTATGTAAAACATATTTAAATGATTATCTATTCATGATGTATATACAATGTGATAATCTCTTTGAATGAATGTTCAACGGCTCGGATTCGGGTCGGATCAACCTAAATTCATATTCGAATTCATTAAGATTTCAAGACTCGGATCGGATTGGATCAGGAGTTGGATATTTTTTAGGTAAATTCATATCCAATCCATTCGGATTCGGGTTATTGGATCGGAGGTCCGATCCGTTTAACAAATTTAATTTTTTTTTTAATTTTTTCAATTTATAAAATATTTTTCTCTAAAATTTTTTGACGAAATAAAAATTAAAACTATGACGAAGTAAAAATTAAAATTATGACATGTGCGTTGACAAATCCAAATTTGTATTTCAAAATAATCTTATTTATATAAAATGTATATATCATATATGTTATATACACATTATATATATTACATAAGTATATAAAATATACACTAAATATAATAATTTTGAATCGGATCGTTATCGGATCGTATCATCCACAATCGACTTATGTTTTTTTACCCTAATTAAGAGATATGCGTAAGATATAATTAATACATAAATCACAGTATCTATCTTCTGAATCCAAATAATTTCTTTCTAATCTAGAATAAAAAATGCTTCATAACTATATACTGTTCGAAATATTCTCAAAACTGATATCTAGCATAGTGGTAAAAATCTCACTTCTAAGTTAGAAGTAAGGGGTTTAATTTTCATTAGGAACAAATTTTTTATCATTAATATAATATAGGAGGGGTAATTTAGTAATTTCATAATAATTAAGTTGTTTCATGATATATTAATGATGAGTTTTATAATATATTCAAAATTAATGTCTAGCATAGTGGTAAGAAGTCCTCATTCTAAGCTAAAGGTCAAGGATTCAATTTTTATTAGAAATAATTTTTTTATCATTAATATAATATATATCGCTGTCTCGCGATATATTTAATATATTCAAAATTGATGTCTATCATAGTGGTAATGAATCTACCCTCTAAGTTAAAGGTCAAGGGTTTAATTCTTATTAGGATCAATTTTTTATCATTAATATAATATATGGGGTTGTCTTACGATATATTAATAATGAGTTTTATATTATGTACAAAACTCATGTCTAGTATAGTGGTAAAGACTCTCACCTTCATGCTAGAGATCAAGGGTTCGAATCTTGCTAGGAACAGTTTTTTTTATAATTAATATAGTAGGGGTAAATTAGTAATTTTATGTTTGAATAAATTGTCTCACCAAAGTCCTTGTTGTGCTATTAATAATATAATAGATGCACCATGATAGAGTCCAAGAAAGACTTAAACCTTGTCGCTTTGGATATGTTTTTGATAGGCTACAACCCGAACCCCGGATCCTTAACCTATACTCTGGTCCGGAGCTTGCCATGCACGTGGGCCTGAATCTTCGGCGATATTCTGACACCAGTCCACAATACACGTGACAACGTGAATTCCAATCATCACCAAGGACCCCACCTGACAATGACAGCTAATAATGACCAATGATGGGCATAATCCAAAAGTGGAATGTCACACGCCAGAATATTCCTGACACACTTTACCACATTCTACCACAATTCCTCACCTGGACAGGTGTCATGCATCCACGAGACCCAAGTGTCCTTTATACCTAGGATCCAATGCTCATGATTGTAGGTACCAACCCCTAAACCGTAATCCTTGGCCTATAAATAGGCCAAAAAAAGAAGGGTTAAGGGTTACATTCTCTCTACACATTTTACATACTCACACACCCTCAACTTTTGATACTTCATATTATTGGTATTATCTTCCAAAGTCTTCTCACATTCTCACGCTGGAGGCACAGCGGGTCCAAACCCCCCTTTCAGTGTTGTTTTTCAGTCACCCAACCACCAGCAACACCGTACCAGGGCGTGGGAATGGCGGAAGAAGAGCCCCATCGAAATCTGGAGTTATCATTGGCGCTAGAAGGAAGGGGTAAGAACACTAAAACCCAGATCTGTTTTAAAAATGCAATCTTTGAATCCTATACGACTTTGTATCCCTACTCTTCATTGCTTCTAAAACTCACTAATTCAAGTTTATAGCCTCAATCTATTTTAGATTCTTTATTTTGCAAACAAAACTACTTTGGACAATGTTTTCTTTCGCAAAAACAATGCAAAGAGGAAGTAAGTCCACCAAAATACCATTTTCTAGTACTCAGAGAATAATGGAACCAAATCCGGTCCAGGACCAACCCCTAGTCCCGGTCACTCCACCCCCGGTTCTAGAGAGGATTGGGATTGGACCCGGGGATGCTAGGGTCACCATTGAGATGAACCAATACAAATGCACTGATGTTCCTCTTGCCGCAATGCACATGGAGAATCTCACTAGAGAAAGTATAGCTGAGGCGATATCGGCCTACAAGACCCGGACCCAAGCCCCACCTGAACCAGAACAAGCTGAATACTCTAAAGATTCGTGCAACTCACATCGGTCCCGAGGCTCCGTCTTTGACAGGATCGGAGACAAGGGCAAAGGTCCTCAGAAGAAAACAAACCATAAAGCTCAAAACAAGAGCAAAGACAACGAAGCTGAAAAACTCAAAAAAATGGTTGAACTTTGGGAGAAAATCCGAAAAGAAGAAGAGGCTAAGCTTGAACTTAAAGTCTAGAAGAGAATCCAGGAAGAAGAGAACCGGATTCTGGGGAAATCCGGGTCCAAAAGATCCTAAAGAGACGTTAATCCGGAACTTATCTCTAATGAAGATGAACCTGAAGAAGACTTGATCCATATGATTCCTGAGCTATAGAAAAAGGTTGGAAACGACTCCGGACTGGAAATAGAGGGGACCCTGTCAACTACTTTGAGCAGATTGCTCTCATCTATTTCTACAACGACATTACCAAGTGTAGGTTCTTTGCCTCAACTTTGAAGGGAGGGGCCCAAAGGTGGTTTAGCAGGATCCCCTCCCGGAGCATCCACAGCTGGAAGAAATTCAGAGAAGCCTTCCTGAGAAGGTTTAGAGCTAACCGAACCCATGAATTACATATGTGTCACTTGGACACAATCCGGCAATATTACAACGAATCCCTCTCTACTTATATGAAACATTTCCAAGAAGCTATCAACAAGGTCTCAAAACCTTGATGAGCGCAAGGCGCTGAGCATCTTCCGGAGGAACCTAAAATTTTATTTTTGACGATATCTTCATCTAAAATTTTATTTTAAAAAAGTCATTTTTCACATGAAATGATAACATATGCAATAAATTTAATATATTTAAACAGGAATGCAACAATAAAAATTACATAAATATGTCATGCCTCTTTCCATATATATGATCATTTGTTGTTGATATAGTGTTGTGCATTTTTAAGTATTTGTTTTTTTGCTTAAATGAGGTAGTAAACCCCTGGTTTTATTCTTTTTTTGGTGAATAAAGAGTATATATGTTTTTTTTCCCAATCGACTAACGATTTTTTGTATCACATGTTGGGGAGTTGGGTGATAACTTGGATTTTTCTGAAGTCGTGTGAACACTTTCAGATTGAAGTTATTTGTGGTTCACCCAAATAATTCAATCGGATAAAATCAGAAAATCTGCAAGAAGAGAGAATGTATTTTGCTGTGTATTTCAAAATGAACCTATCTGTAAAATGATCAATGCCACACCTATTTATAGATGTCAACAGATGTGTCTTTTGCCAATAGACACACCTCAAGATGTGTCTTTTGCCAAAAGACACATCTCATTTCCAACAATCATGTCCAATGCCAATAGACACACCTCAAGGTATGTCTTTTCCAATAGACACATCTCATTCTAAAAGATGTGTTTGATGCCAATAGACATGTCTCATAAGGAATAATTCTGAAATCATAACGAACTCGAACAGAGCATGCACTCCGCATTCTCCCGACTTGTTCGATGTAACATTACGATTACATTGATCAACTAGTCAATCCAATTACACTAAAATATCCAACAATCCTCCCCCATTTTAGCGTAATCCATGATTAACTAAACAAAATCACAACAAACGACAAACTTATGCATAAATGAAATATCGTGACGATTGAATTTCACATTAGTATATTACACATTCCAAATATTCGAATATCAAGGTATCACTATGGATTGAACCTTTACTATTCATATTGAATACATGAAGATAATATACACATAAATTTACATTCTCAAATGTTCTTACTTGACACTATCTTTTACTAGCCTAGTGTCCTAATCCTTCATAAGTATCAAAGCCAAGTCCAAGCTTCTTGAAGCGGCTAAACTTCATGCTCATATAGGTAGTTCTTTTATTCTCGCACCTACATATGCAATTTTTCAAAAGAACTATTAAGAAGATAAACTTCAACCTCCTTAACTTGCAGGTCTGAACACATACCTTGGGATGATGCTTTAATGTGTTCCAATCTCTAAATGTTAAGCTTTCCACATTGAATTCAGCACCTAATGTCATATTAGATGGGAATTGGGTATCTCAACATGAGAGGTTATTCGATGGACTTTAATCCCATCCCTACAGCCGACTTGTGCACAAGATCTCTACTCAACCCTTTGGTTAAATGATCGGCTAAATTATGTTGAGTTCTTATAAACTCCACTGATATAACACCATGCGTGATAAGCTCACGAATCATGCTGTGTCTAACACCTAAGTGTCTAGACTTGCCTTTGAACACTTGTCTATAAGCATTAGACAAGGCAGACTCACTATCACATCTGATAGATATGGGTGATATCGGTTTAGGCCATAATGGAATTTCATAAATCAGATTTCTTAGCCATTCAGCTTCTTTACCAGCCGCTGATAATGCCACAAATTCAGATTCCATCGTTGAATCAGTAATGCAACTTTGTTTCTTTGATGCCCAAGAGATAGCACCTCCCCCAAGAAGGAATACCCATCCACTTGTGGAAGAATGATCTTCCTTATTGAAAATCCAACTTGCATCTGAATGACCTTCAATAATCGAAGGAAATCCAGTATATGTCAAACCATAATTCATGGTTCCTTTTAAGTATTTGAACACTCGGCTTAAGGCTTGCCAATGATGTGAACTTGGCTTGCTAGTATACCTACTAAGCTTTCCAACAGCATAGGCAATATCTGGCCTAGTGCTTATCATGGCATACATAAGACTACCAATAGCCCTTGAGTATTCAAGTTGAGATACTGCAACACCTGTATTAGGTAGGAGTTTAATACTAGGATCAAGAGGAGTGCTAACATGAGAACAATTCTTAAAGTTAAATCTTTTAAGAATCTTCTCAATATAATGAGATTGAGAAATTGAAATGCCATTGTTCTCACGCTTGATCCTTATACCAAGAATCACCTCAACCTCCCCCATGTCTTTCATATCAAAATTAGATGACAAGAACTTCTTGGTTTTATCCACTTGATTTTGGTCAGTACCAAAAATCAACATGTCATCCACATATAAACAAATTATAACTCCTTTACCAGAAGCATCAAATTTGCTATATACATACTTGTCTGCTTGGTTAAGAAAATAACCGTTAGACAAGACTACAGTATCAAATTTATCATGCCAATCCTTCGGTGCTTGTTTCAGACCATAAATTGATTTCTTCAATTTACACACCTTGTTCTCATAACCAGGCATAACAAACCCTTCGGGTTATTTCATATAAATCTCTTCATCTAATTCACCATTCAAGAATGCAGTTTTCACATCCATTTGATGAATGACAAGGTTGTGTATAGCAGCAAGTGCTATTAACAACCTAATAGTGGAGGTTCTAGCAACAGGAGCATAAGTGTCAAAATAATCAATCCCTTTTTTTTGTCTAAAACCTTGGATTACCAATCTGGCTTTAAACTTATCTATGGTACCGTCCACCTTCATTTTCCTTTTGAAGATCCATCTGTTTCCCAATGCTTTACAGCCAGGGGGCAGATTACTCAATTCCCAAGTATTATTATTCATGATAGAATCCATTTCATCTTGGATAGCTTCTTTCCAGAATGCAACATCCCTAGATTTCATAGCTTCGCTAAAAGTATTTGGATCCTCCTCAATAACAAAACAATATTGGTATTGATATTCAATTTCATCTCTAGAGCCTTCTACTAGAAAAAGATGAAAGTCATCTCCAAAAGACTTTGCTTTTCTAGCTCTAGTGCTTCTCATTGGTTCGGACGATCCATTCACATCTTCAGTAGAAACTGAGTTCCTACTAGAAGAATTTTGAAGCATGTCCCTTGGTCTAGGTATAGATGTAAATCTATTTTCATCAAAAATAGCATCTCTTGACTCGATAATCGAGTTCACAGATACATAGTCATTAGATTCTAACACATAGAATCTATATGCTATAGAATGCTCAGCATAACCAACAAATATGCAATCTATACCTCGTTCACCCAAGTTTCTTCTTTTGGGTTCAGTGAGTCTTACAACTGCTCTGCATCCCCAAACTCTCAGAAAACTTAATTTTGGTGACTCTTTATACCAAAGTTCATAAGGGATAATCTTATTCCTCTTACTAGGAATTCGATTCAATAAGTGACAGGCTGTCAACATAGCCTCACCCCAAAATCCCTCACTCAAACCCGAGTAGGATAACAAGGAATTAACCATTTCTTTCAAAGTCCTATTCTTTCGCTCAGCCACACCATTTTGCTGTGGTGTATAAGGAGCCGTGGTTTGATGTATTATACCAGTAGATTGAAAATAAACCGGATCATAATACTCACCTCCTCTATCAGTACGTAGATTTTTAATCATGGTACTCTGATGTAGCTCTACTTCTTCTTTATAAATTTTAAAGAAGTCAAGAGCTTCATCCTTAGCATGCAATAAATATACATAGCAATATCTAGTAGCATCATCAATAAAAGTAACTACATACTTTTTATTTCCTAATGATGGTGTAGAATGGAAATCACACAAATCACTATGTATTAATTCTAAAACATCAGACACCCTATTAACCTCCTTAAAGGGCTTTCTTGTTATCTTTGTTAACATGCATGTTTTGCATTTTTCATTGTCTAAGTCAATAGCAGGTATGAGACTCATTTTAGACATATCCTTTATTCTTTTGTAATGTACATGTCCTAGTCTAGCATGCCATAATTCTGGTTTATTCAAATTATTGCTAGTACTAGAAGAAGCCATGCAAGCAGATTCATCATTAAATGGAGTATTTACATTCAACATAAACATACCATTACACAAATAGCCAAAGCCAACAAAAGAGCCATGTTTTAACAATATATATTTATCACTTTCATAAACTTGTTTATATCCACAATTGTTCAATACAACACCAGTCAAGAGATTCTTACGAATCCCAGGAACATACAACACTTTATTTAACAATATACATTTGCCAGAAGTAAAAACTATCTTGACATTTCCTAGTCCTTTGATCGGTTCAGTTGCAACATTTCCCATCTTTAAGATAGATCCATCTTCGATTGGTTGAAAGTCTATGAACCAACGAAGATCTTTGCATACATGACTTGTTGCTCCTGAATCAATCCACCAAGCAACATTGTCATCCTGCACATAAAATGCCTCAGATATTAGTGAAACATAATTCTGACCAGAATTACAATTTTGCATTAAAATCTGACCTTGTTGCTTTTCTGGATCCTTGGATCCACTTGGACCAGCATTTTGCTTTTATTGCTTGCCTTTACCAACCCGACAATCCTTCTTGAAATGTCCAGGTTTGCCACACTTCCAACATGCCATCTTAGGCCTTTTGTTGGAAGAATTGTTGTTGTTTCCTTTAAACTTTCGTTTATCACCCTTGCCATACTTAGAATTCTTAGAAGATCCACCATCTTCAACCATATTCACAGAAGAGTTACCGACTTGGTTCTTGCCCTTAGGATTATTCTCAATTTCTTGAGTCCTCAAAGCCTCTTCAATTCTGAAGTGACTTCCAAGTTGAACCAGAGTCATATCCTCTTTGTTATGTTTCAAGGAGTGTTTAAAATCCTTCCATGATGGTGGTAGTTTGTCTATAACACCAGAAACTGAGATAGATTCATCCATCTTCAGATTGTGTTGGGCAAACTGACCCAGAATCCTTAACAATTCATTGTATTGTTCCATCACCGGTCTAGAATCGACCATTTTGTAATTCATAAAATTACTGACCAGAAACTTCTTACTAGAAGCATATTCTGCCATGTATTTGGATTCAAGAGAATCCCACAATTCTTTTGCTGACTCAACATTTTGATATACATCGAAAAGGGAATCAGACATACCGTTTAAGATGTGACCGCGACAGATGTAATCAGCGTTTTCCCATTTGCAACGCCTCCTTGTTTGTTCAGCGGTTTCATCCTCAACCACTTCTGGAATGGGGGTACTCAAAACATATACAACCTTCAGCGTCGTCAATAGAAAATGCATCTTCTTTTGCCATCTTCTAAAATCCTGACCCTCAAACTTGTCCAACTTTGCAAACTTGCTTGTCATGTCTTTTGCAGATTCTGAGTTCGCCATCTTCAGAAAATAGATAACTTCAATCTTTGTTGGGGAGTTGGGTGATAACTTGGATTTTTCTGAAGTCGTGTGAACACTTTCAGATTGAAGTTATTTGTGGTTCACCCAAATAATTCAATCGGATAAAATCAGAAAATCTGCAAGAAGAGAGAATGTATTTTGCTGTGTATTTCAAAATGAACCTATCTGTAAAATGATCAATGCCACACCTATTTATAGATGTCAACAGATGTGTCTTTTGCCAATAGACACACCTCAAGATGTGTATTTTGCCAAAAGAAACATCTCATTTCCAACAGTCATGTCCAATGCCAATAGACACACCTCAAGGTGTGTCTTTTCCAATAGACACATCTCATTCTAAAAGATGTGTTTGATTCCAATAGACATGTCTCATAAGGAATAATTCTGAAATCATAACGAACTCGAACAGAGCATGCACTCCGCATTCTCCCGACTTGTTCGATGTAACATTATGATTACATTGATCAACTAGCCAATCCAATTACACTAAAATATCTAACATCACATCCATGGATTCTATTATGTGCTTCATTATTAGTGGTAGCACTCAAGTAGAGTTGAAATCTTTTGCCGAAAAAATGTGTGCATTTATGGGGAGCGAAGTTAGTTGATGAATATGAGGTAAGGATTTTTTCGAATGTAGCTGATAGTGAGATTTATAGTTTTCAACTTGGGCAAGAAGAAGAAGAAGCGGAGATAGGTATCAATAATATACAAAGACGATAAAAAATTTTGTGTTTTACCTGAAAAATGAAATTGATTAGTTATTAAAAAAATAGAAAAGGTAATATATTTTACGTGAAAAAAGAAATTAATTAATTATTAATAGGAATTTTATTTATAATTAAATAGGGATGATTAAGTAAAAAAAATAGGTATTGTATCGATCGATCAATCGGCCAAACTTTCAATGTTTCGACTATTATAAGATAGTAAAGATAGTATAAATTATGAAATTTCAACAATGCAAAACTCTTACCTAATATTATAGCCAACTTTCTCACATTGACCAAATTTGTCGAATCCCTTAGGGGTTATAAAGAAAATGTTATATATAAATTTAATCAATATAATCAATCCTAGTGGAGCACAACACCTTAGTCAAACATTATTTATATTATTTTAGACAATCATTTTAGTCAACCTCGTTGTAGATGTAAAGTGTTGTACTTCAATGTAATTGTTTATAATGATTGAGCATATTTTAAAAATAACATATCATAATTGTTTTATATTGTTACAAATGGAATATTTTATTTTTTATATGATAATATGAAATATTGTTGTAGGTCTCTAGAAAATTTAATCAACATCATTCGGTTGGCTAAAATTTTTGTTAAGAAAAATGTAACATTTGAATGCAATTTTTTTTACATAATTTATATATCTTCTATTTATAAAATGTTAAATAAATTTTTAACAAAAGGAACTTCTCCCATCGTAGATACTTTTGGTGGACCCTTGTATTTTCATTAAAAAAAAAGATCTGGAATCTGAATCTCGATAAAACGAAAGGGTGTGTGACTACCTTTTCTTTTCTTTTCTTTTTTATAACTTACAATGTTTGGAAAAAAATTGTAAACAATATAGATTTGAAAATCAAAATCTGAAAAAGTGGTCAAAAGGCAGGAACAAATTACAGCTTTGATGAGTTGGTCATGGAAAACAGTGTTGGATTCATACAACCTAGGCTAGGCGGCCCAATATGAGTGGACAATGTCTGTGGACGTTTCGTTTAGAAAACGTTTAGTAACCATTTTAAAACAAGTTAACAAGGTATGTGGACGTTTCATATTCTAAATGGTTCAAGTTGAGTATATACAGTACAAATTTATACTCCCTCCCCCGCCGCTCTTGATTGTTTACGTTTGCGGACCAGTTTTCAGCACGGATTTTAAGATGCATTTTAAGGATAATTCTGCAATTTATTTTTGAAATTTTCTTTTTCTTTTTATAAAAATAGGATTGTTCTATTTTTATACAAAAAAAGAAAATATCATAAATAAGTTATAGAACTATCCTTAAAATGCACCTTAAAATGTGTGTCAGATACGCAGTTTTTTATGTAAAAAAATGAGAGGGACAGAGGGAGTATTATATATGGGAGGTACCCCAAATTGGTATCCAAAAATGCTCCCAAATGATGTGGCATTGATGAGTTGGATGTATAGATGATTTTAATTGGCGAGATTTATATGGCCCTGGCGGGCCTATTGTAATTATAACCATTCAGATAATGACATGTGTAATTTGGGAAAAAATTTGGGATCCAATTTGGGATACCTAGCATTTTTCATATAATAATAAGTAAAACATTGAAAGTATTGTTGATCAGTACTTTCTATTTTTATTTAATTATTTCTATTTAGGTATTTTTTTAAATATTTTCTTTTATTTTGATACATATTTATTTTTTAATTAAGGATAATTCTATTTTATAAAACAAAAAAATGACATTAGCCCACTTATCTTATTTTTCAAAATAAGTTACTTATTTTGGGAAAAAGTACATAGATATGTACTTTTTTCCGAAATAAGTAATTTATTTTTGCAAGATAATGAATGTTAAACTCCCTATAAAATTTTATTTTTACAAAAAATATATAAATACTTATTTTTTTCGAAATAAGTAACTTATAAATTAGATTTAAGGGGGGCCAAACATGCTCATTACATCAATATCAATATCAATATCAATATCAATATATTCCTAAAGTCTGCTAGTATTGCATTTTGAAAATTACTACTTTTATCCTTCATTTTTTTAATCTTCTTTATTTTTTTGATTCCCTTTTTTGTCATTACACAGGAAAATTACTGCTTTTATCCTTTATTTTTTTAATCTTCTTTATTTCTTTGATGTACCTTTTTGTCATTACACAGCATTTGGAGCGACCCAATTTAGATTGGATCGACCCAAATCTAAATCTATACTATTTTTTATCATTACACAACATTTGGATCGACTCAATTGGATTAACCCAAATCTAAAGCTCTATTATTATCCTTCATTTTTTTATTAATAATATAATTAATAATAATTAGCCGATTGCCTTTTTCAATTAAAAGATGTTTACTTATAATTTATATGATATTACCTTTTATAAATACGTAAAATATCATATCTTCCAATCAATAATTTTTTTTTTCTCTAATCAGCATTTGGAGCGATCCAATTTGATCAACCCAAATCTAAACCTCTACTATTATCCTTCATTTTTTATTAATAAAATAATTAATGATACTTAGCTGATTGCCTTTTTCAATTAAAAGATGTTTACTTATAATCGATGATATTACCATTTATAAATACCTAAAATATCATATCTTCCAATCAATAATTTTTTTCTCTCCAATTAAAACAAGTTGACTTTTAATTTAAAACATAATATTGCAATAATTAATACATACCCAAAAATATGACATCATATCTTCTAACCACTAACAAAATATAATTAAAATTCGTATACAACGAATAATATCCGTTAGATTTTTATTTAAAATTAGAATTGTTAGATCTAATGATTAAATATATTACATGATTAAATTTATTTACTAAATACATACCAAAAAAAATGATATCATATCTTTTAATCACTAACAAAATTTAATAAAAATTTGTATACAACGAAAAATATTATTTAGATTTTTAGTTAAAAATTAGAATTGTTAGATCTAATGATTAAATATATTACATGATTAAATTTATTTACTAAAATTTCAAGGTTCAAATTTTTATAAATATCTAAAATATCATATCTTCCAATAAATAATTTTTTTTTCTCTAATTAAAACACCTTGACTTTTAATTTAAAACATAATATTGCAATAATTAATACATACACAAAAATATGACATCATATCTTCTAACCACTAACAAAATATAATAAAAATTCGTATACAACGAATAATATCCGTTAGATTTTTAGTTAAAAATTAGAACTGTTAGATCTAATGATTAAATATATTACATGATTAAATTTATTTACTAAATGCATTAAATGCATACCCAAAAATATGACATCATATCTTCTAACCACTAACAAAATATAACAAAAATTTGTATACAACGAATTATATCATTTAGATTTTTAGTTAAAAATTAGAATTCTTAGATTTAATAATTAAATATATTACATGATTAAATTTATTTACTAAAATTTCAAGGTTCAAATTTTTATAAATACCTAAAATATCATATTTTTCAATCAATAATTCATTTTTTTAATTTTCTCAAAATTTTAAATTAATAATTCCAATGATTAAAAAAAATCTCAATTGCAATTTAAAACTTTACTAATAGAGGAAACTAAACATATAGTTTCATTATTTTTTACCTCTAAAATCTTTACTAATAAAGTAAAGTAAATATCTAAATTTTTTTTTAAACGCCAAAAGATTCATTAGATAAAGAACTAGCCATTATGTAGAATGCACTAGTTAGAAAGTACATATTGTTATAGGGAGAATATTGTATAACAATATTTATGGAGGTTGCTGGATTTACGGAGCAAAATACGGATATTTTGCTATAAGAAGAATTGGGATTAGGGTTTATGTGTTTTGATGTGGCTGCTCTTGTATATTGATAATCAGTGGTGAACTGTTTTCTTATCCTTTACAAGATGCCTACGTACCCTATTTATAGGGATCAAGCCATACGTAGTTCTCTTAGAGAAGAAGTTATCTAGATGGGCTAGGGTTTCTATGGGCTCGGCTTGGCCCAAATCCACTAGTCATCTCCTTGGGTTGTTTTTCTACCCATTTATTCTGTTCATGACCCATAAAGGGGAACCCGTAGCTTGTGTAATGCTATAATTATCTTTACTGGCGAAACTGACTAGATGGCCTCGCATGCGACCTCGCTGGGTCTTGCCATGCGAGGCGATCCTCAATGCATGGAGATAACTTACTTATGCGACCTCGCTGGGCCTGACCATAAGCCTTCGTAGTAACATGCTAGGCTACGCCGGACCTCTAGGCCTCGCTAGACCTCGTGATGTGCGACCCCGACACTAGGGCTCGCTGGCGATCCCCCTGTACAGAAATAATATAATGAATCCTCTTATGATGGCGAACTTTAATGACCCATTCTTCATTCCTAGGCCCATTATGTGAGATGCACTAATATTCTAGCCCATTAGGCCTGTTTAGGACTTATGCCAAATTCTGGCATAACAACTACCCCCTGAGTCCATATTGCCATTAGGAATGCGATGTGGACTCAAAGAATGTCTTCTGGAGAATTGAATGCGAGGCCAAGGCCCATTACTGATTACTCCTTTATGGGCTCTTATCGCAGGCCCAATGAATTTGAATAGTTGCTAACAGCTGGCGCGTCTCTAGATCTGGTCATACTTGCTGAGATGATGACACGTGTAGTGTGTCCGTCTCTCTCCTCACTACTATATAAACCTCAAATTTCAAATCATTTGTCACTTTCCTTATTAACAACATACCGAAGTGCTGCCAATTTGCTCCCGGATCAAACAGAGACCCAGCTCGCTATCAATCAAGAACGAGGCCAATCTTTCTCAAGATCTTCAACCTTTCTTCATCAAAAAGTAAGTTTCTCTCTCTTGTTCTTCATTTGAGTGCATGTGTAGTTTATAATTCCGTAAATTTTTGCTGATAATTGCATGCGATGCGAGCCTGATTAATTGCGACCTCACACACTTAATTTCACACTGCGAGCCCTGCCTCGCTTAATTCGAGAACACGAACCCCTTAGTAAGTAGGCACACGATCTCAAAATAAAGTAGTTACGCGACCCCCTATTCTTCATGTACAAAGTAGGAACACTTAGAGCCTTCTCTTTAAACATTTTTTCTTCTTTTATCTTCTTTGATATTCTGTAAGTGCACACACTAATACTCCACCATCTTTTCAGATGTCTAGCGATAGCTCAAAGACTCCTTCACCCCTTCCTCATATCTCCATCAGCGAGCGAGCGGCCGCGAACATTGCTAAGGCCACAAGTGCAAGCACCAACTCCTTCAAACTATATATGGACCCTCAATGGTCACAAGAAGATTTCACCAGAGAAACCCCCCTAAACACATGGAGAACCAGACGACCCTCCAGCTCGCAAAGTCAATCCATCAATATTCCCTTAGCTGTTCAAACCTCCTCAGTTCAAGGTGAGGTTGATAAACTACTGAAGAGAGGGCAGGAATTCTTTTCCAGCGTCCCCAAGCTTCTCTCTCCTCTCAACAAGAATCTTCTCAACATAAGCCCCATAGTACTAACCAGCACCTCGTCAATAGACTCCCTTGGCCACGCTTACTATGAGATCGAGGGTGGAGGTGACAACGAGGCGAACTCTGACGACTCCGACTATGAAGAGCCCTCCTCGGACGATGGCGGCCTCGATGAAGTGGCTAGAGTAGTTAACTTTGAAGATTACAACTACGTGCCTGAAGCTTCTCCAGAACCTTACAAACCGACCCCTCAACCAGAGCTAGAGGGTACCATTTATGTTGGGGGACCTCGCCCCGAGGACATTGAAGAGGGCTCGAAAGTGAAGCCTGGTCAACCTCGCATCTTGGGATGCAGATACTTGTCCACAATTCTTAATGCTGAGTCCTTGAAAAAGGCGGTCGACACATACAGACCCGAAGGCAAAATCATTCTGCCAAAGGCTTCAATGCGATGCTATCGCTTCAATTATACAGAAAACGGAGGAAGGGTACCTCGCATGGTGTTGTCATCTGCCATGATGAAAATCGGCGTCTCTTCGCCTCTCCATCCATTCATCAGAGATGTGTGCGAGACCTACCACCTCGCCCCCATCCAAATAAATCCCAATGGATATAGGGCGATGATAGCCCTATACATCATCTATCACAAGTTGAGATATCCCCCTCTTGATGCAAGGACCATGGGCTATTTTCTGCAATTGAAGAGATGCGGGCCATCCGACTTCGGCTATGTCTACTTCTCAATCTGGCCATAATTTAATAAGAAAAATCTTTACCACAGCGCTCCAAGCA
The DNA here is from genome assembly GCA_037693485.1 of Kitagawia praeruptora. Classification (NCBI taxonomy): domain Eukaryota; kingdom Viridiplantae; phylum Streptophyta; class Magnoliopsida; order Apiales; family Apiaceae; genus Kitagawia; species Kitagawia praeruptora. The sequence goes on along the minus strand of CM075353.1, from coordinate 84,412,475 downwards.
ACGCGGGCTCATGGAAGGGGCCTTATCTTTACGTCCACGAGGTGCCCAGAATAAAGACTTCATTCAACTATCTTCCAGTAGGCCAAGTGCGAACCGTCCTTAAGGGCGAAGAAAAAACACGAGCTGATGATGTGTTAAAGATGCCTCGCGAAGACAGGAATGTACGAACCCTCCTTTCCTTAGAAAACCCGATTGAATGCAAATTCTTAAAGGAGGGGATCGTGCTTCCCTCTGAGGTAGGTTCTTCAAGAGCGAGGAAGGCCTCGCTAAAGAGAAAAATGCGAGAGGAGGCCTCTTCCTCTAAGGTGGCAGTGGAAGAGAGTAAGAATACTTTATACTGTAGTTTAATAACTTCTTCATAGTAATTGTCTTTTACTGTCTTCGCATTTTTTACTTTTCATGATAATTATCTCTAACTGCTTTTCCTTTCTCCTTTTTGTAGACATGTCAGGCAAAGGTGGTCGCAGGCCTCCTTTTTGTACAAGGAACAAGGAGATCCCTACCGAGCCTTCAACAGCCACCCCTCCAAAGAAGACAAACGATCTCCCTCCTCCATCAGCAACTGCTAGGGTCGCTCCTCAACCTTCACATTCCAAGGCCAACCTTGAAGAACACATCTCTAAAAAACACAAAACTGGTCCCCTGCCCCAAGTCACCAAGCCTGCGGACACGACGCCAGTGCATCATTTATATGCAAAGCATGGATATACTCATGCTACTGAAGCCGAATGTACTGAGTGGGTGGGGGCCGAGCTAATAGAGAACTCTGAAGTGGTCTCCAAATGTCTGGCTGAGGGTTTCATCCGTCAAGCCTCACATCTTCGCGAGCTCAAACAAGTTGTCTTTGCCAATGATAGATTGGAAAAGGAGTTGAAGTCCTTGAAGGCTAAAGCTGAGGAGGAGAAGAAGCTGATGGCAGAAAATTATAAGCGAGTGCTACAAACTGAAACAACATCCCTCCGCTCCGAACTCAAGAAAATCAATGATAAAAAAGCAGCCCTCCATAGGGGTTTGAGCGAGGCGGAGCAACATGAGGAGGAGCTGAAGAAGACTCATATGGAGGAGCTAGCGAAGCTGAAAGAGGAGATCGCTGCAGCCCAAGCCAATCGGGAAGACATCGAGGTGGCCGCCCAAGCTGATTTTATGAAGAGCTTCATCAGAAAAATCCCTAACTTCGATTGGTCGCAGCTCGGCCCTGGTAACGCTGAGTACGCAGCTGACCTTTGCAAGGAAATTGTAGAAGAGGATGCGATCGAGGCAGTCAAGCTAGCTAGCGAGGCTGCTAAAGCTGATGCTGCCAATCTGAAAAAACCAAGCGAGGCTGCTAATGAAGACAAACCCTCAGAACCTACTGCATAATTACTTTGATCTTTTGAACTAGGGATGCGGACACCCCTTGAATGTCTCGCAAGTTGTAATATTTTTCTGATAACTTTTGATAACTTTGAAGTATGTTGGGCTCGCGTAGCGACCCAGTAACTGTTTGTCGACTTTTAACAATTTATATAACTGTCTTCATTTCTCCATGTCTTGTATTTGCTTTATAGATAGCTTGCCTTCTTTATGTTTCTGAAATATTAGCCTCGCAGCCGCGAAGCTTTCCTTGTAGAATTTGGAGCTTTTTCCTTTTAAATTGCTAAACTTCAAGGTGGACCTTGTCTCCTTAGGATCAAAACTTGCGATGCCCTCCTTGCGAGGTCGCAGATACGATCCGGAGATTGAGGTCACACCTTAACTTCTTTTTCTTTGAGGAGATACTTTTTAACTAAACTTTGAAGACATTCCCTCAGGTCGCAATAAGTGCACGCTCGTGACCTCGTTGACCTGAGGGGTGTTCGGCCTCGCATGCGCTGTGCTGGCCTAGTCCTGAAAAATTTTTTAACACTGACAAAAGAATAAAATTGCACAACTTTTTTGGAGAACAAATTCCATAAATATAAATACTAGGGACAAAGCCCAACTAGGGACAAAGCCCAACTTTCATTACATCATAACGAGGAGGTGTCTATATGATCACTACCCCCCGAGTACTTTGTATGAATTTATTCATGCTAAGTAGTAGTAGATGGAGACCACCAGGAGCGAAGCTTCTACTGGTAGTATTTTCTCAAATGTTCTGCATTCCAGGCTCGTGGCATGACCTTATCATCCATATCAGTTAGATAATAAGTCCCTTCATTGATGACACCATAAACTTTATAGGGCCCTTCCCAATTGGCTCCAAAGACCCCATGAGATGAGACCTTAGTGTTAGGCATCACTCTCCTAAGCACCAAGTCCCCCACGCGAAGATGTGGCACGCGAACCTTTCCATTATAATACCTTGCGGCTCGCCTTTGATAAGCCGCGAGCCTTAACTGAGCCTCTTCTCTTGACTCTTGAATCATGTCTAAGTAGAGCCTGTGATTGACCTCGTTTGACTTGGGGTCGTAATGTTCCCTTCTGAACGAGCCTGACCCTACTTCCACGGGCACCATGGCCTCGCACCCATATGTCAAAGAAAATGGAGTCTCGCCTGTGGTAGACCTTGGGGTCGTGTTATATGACCACAAGACCTTTGGTAGCTCCTCGGGCCAATTACCATTACTTTCCTCCAACCTAGCTTTTAGGGTATGCTTGATAATCTTATTGATGGCCTCGGTTTGTCCATTTGTCTGAGGATGACTCACCGCAGAGAAACTTTTCTTGATTCCCAAACTCTCACAAAATTCTTTCATCTCCTTACTATCAAATTGCTTCCCATTGTCTGAAATGAGCTGATATGGAATCCCATAACGACAAACAATTGCTCTATACACGAAGTCCTTCAATTTTTTAGCTGTAATGGTAGCAAGAGGCTCGGCCTCGGCCCACTTAGTGAAATAATCCACAGCCACGACTGCATATTTTACTCCTCCCTTAGCTTTAGGGAGTTCACCAATGAGATCAATTCCCCACATAGCAAAGGGCCAAGGGCTCATCAACGAGGTGAGGTGAGCAACTGGGGCATTACTAAAATTTGCATATCTTTGACACTTGTCACATCGCCTAGCGAATTCAAAAGCATCCCTTTTCAATGTGGGCCAGAAATATCCTTGTCGTAAAATTTTTTGAGCTAAGGAACTACCCCCCGAGTGATTGCCACATATTCCTTCATGGACCTCTCTCAAAATATAGTTGCATTCTTCTCCATCTACACACCTCAAAAGTGGAGTGTTGAACCCTCTTCGATACAAGACCTCGTCATAAATAACATAGCGAGCCGCCTGATATTTGACCTTCCTCGCTTCTTTTTTATCCTGAGGTAGCATCCCATTCTTTACATACTCCCATATAGGGGCCGTCCATGTTGACTCCTGGCTCGCCATTTCCATAACAAATTCTTCTGGTACACTAGGTTTACTTTGAATTTCCAATGGAATAATTCCAAGTAAAGTAGCCTCGCGTCGCGAACCCATTTTTGCGAGGGCATCTGCTCCTTGATTTTTTGCCCTCCTGATAAACTCCACCTTTACTTGCTTGAATGACTTCATAAGCCTTTGTACACACCTTAAATATAACTCAATCTAGGGTCCCCTGGCTTGCCATCCACATCCAATATGACCAGTAACCAACATAGAATCACTATATGCATTGAGATTCTCTACTTTCATTTCTATTGCGAGCTTGAGGCCAATTATGAGAGCCTCGTATTCTGCTGCGTTATTAGAAGCTTCGAAGGCAAAGTGAACAGCACTACTCAACTTGCGACCCTCAGGTGTAACAAGCTCGATCCCAGCTCCGGCCCCTTTTTGTTAGATGCTCCATCAACATATAATTCCCACCACGAGGCTGAATTTTCATCTTTGAGTTTGGGGTCAACCACCTCTGGGATCGCTATGAGAGCCCAGGCATCTTCCTCATATTGGGAAGGAAACTCCAATATGAAATCTGCTAAAGCTTGCCCCTTTATTGCACCTCGAGGCTTATACTCAATGTCAAACTGACTCAGCTCTATGGTTGTAATAACCCTAACTTCAGTAATGCTACCGTGATCCTATGAATAGTAAATTTCGAGGATGTAGAGAAATGGTATATAGGTACTCTATAATGGAAAGGGAAAATGAATAAACAGAAACCATATTAGTAGTGTACATTGAAAATAAGTGACTCGAAATGACGTTAGATTTCAGAAATTCCTGAAGCATGAAATTTTGAGGATTTTGAATTCGAATAAGCTTCTATTGGACACTAAGGAGCATGGAAACATTATAAGAATTATATATTGAGGGATTAGTGAATTTAGAATTGAGCCAGGGGATTATTAAGTTAAGAGAATATCAAGGGAAATTGGACTTGTAAATGATTTCAAAACCACTGAGATAATGAGGTACATTCGTAACGAACCACAATTTGACGAATATGGAGACCAAGCAACCAAGATTAGTAATATAACAAGGATACATACCACATTATCATTATAAGAATTAGTAGCACAAAACTTAGAAAAGAAAACCAAGAAAAAGAGAATAATGAGGTCATATATATGATGTCACATTCCACTAATCCAAAGTTTAAGGGGTAAATTAGTCTTTTAACCTTGGAAAAATCTACCAAGCTTCCAACACAATCTAGATTAGTAGTAAGTAAGATGAGATCAAAGAAATAAACACAAAAATCTCTCCCCCTTTCCTCTTATACTACATTCGGCAAAAACCTAGAAATAAGAAAAAAAAAATTTACAAACCCTAGCTCTCTTCAAGATTAATTCAAGGGAAAAATCATGGATGCTCTTGGAGGATAGAAAGAGAGATTCACAAAGTTTCATAGCCAATCATCATCATCTTCATAGGTAATAAAATCATTTAAGTGCAAGATGAATAGTAGTGAATAGTAGTTTTCAAGTTTTAATCTTTGTTTTTATGGCTCCTTTAGTTAATCCAAGCTAAATCAAGGTTGTTCAAGGTGTGTACAAGGATTATTAAGGATTATTAAGTGTTCTTCAAGCTTCAAAGAGGTATAACAACCCTTGCCTTTTGTATTTATAGTAGATATTGAAGTGATTAGTAGTTAAGTGTGGTTAATGGAAAGTTTATGATGAATATGTGTTATGAATGGTTGGGTGTGATATGAAATTTGTGTTGTGAACTTGGAACCATGGCTGGAATGTAGTCCACATGGTGTGGGGTTTGATTATGGTGTTTGATGATGGTTTTGGAGTGGTGAAATTTTGGAAAGTATGAAATTACAGCAGTTATAATGTCCGATTTTCGTTAGAACTACAAACTGCCCTGTTTTTGGACACCAATGCAGTACGGTACCTTACTGTCTAGCACACTTAGTGACCATGAAATGATAGAGCTTAGTTCATAGATCGTTTTGATATAAGGTGCGTTAAAATCTGACGTACGGTTTAGGAGAAAAGTCAGTTTTAGTGAAAGACGTTCGAAAGTCGAGAAATCGTAATTGTACCAAATTTGAGGTTATAGTTACCATACTTTAACATGTTTAAAAGCCACGAAATTTTGGGATATGGTAGTAGTGTGGTCAAAGAACTAATACCAGTTGACCTTGCATTAAAATTCGAATTCTAAAATTTATAAGAAATTTTACAGTCGAGTGTGGTTGTTAGGGGAAATGGTAAAAACCCCTGAAACTTCGATTGAGCTTATAAATGGTTAAGTTCTTGAACCTTTGGGATAATAATAACACATTAAACATATGTTGAAGTGTAAAGGGTTTTGTTATACAAGAGGATAGTGAGTAAGAGATGTAGTGTTCTAATGACGGTCCTTTTTGTGTTTATAGAAATTCCGGAGGAGGAACCAGCCCCACTGTCAGGATACAGAAATCGAGGCAAGATCCTTCTATCCCTACTTTAAAAATTATTTATCTTCGGAATAATAATGATATCATGGAATATATTTATGTATATGTGATGCTTTTGTTGCTATATTGCAAAGAATATATTTTCTTGATTGTGGGAAGTTAAAGAGAGATGAATATGTTTTCTGAAATATGAATATAGAGATGATTATGAATGGAGCGAATATGCTCTAGGGTAAAAGAGATATGAAAGAGAATGGTATCAGTTGTTATCTAGGGTTATATGATTTATAATGCTATATTATAAACATTCTTTTAGTGTATGTTATATACATATATTTTATAGAAGTAATGTGCGAGAATGGAAATGAGATAAGTGAATGACATATGGAAATGTGAAATGGTGTTGATAAATTGAATAATGATCTTATAAAAAGGGGGATTAGCAACAAACTTGCATAAGAGGTTATGTCAGGGCTGTGTGCGACATAGTCTAGTATTCATGATTCGGCACGAAGATGCCAAGGGAGGATGTTAGCAGGTGCCTTCCTCCAGGAGGATGTTAGCAGGTGCCTTCCTCCAGGGATGATGTTAGCAGGTGCCTTCATTCCTTCTACTAGTAGTAAACAGAGAGCGGATACGGTCAAGCGACTGATCATCGTCCTACGTATCTGGCGCCAGTATATATCCCCAAAACTTGAAAGAAAGAATTGAAAATGGTTTTCAGATTTCTATAATTGAAAACAGAAAAGTGATATGAAACGATGAAATTATTGATATAGATGAAGAGAAACTGAATTTATATTAATTTATAAAATTACTGTACAGGAGGGAAATGAGAAGATGATAGTGAGAGATTTACTCAAGTATTTATGTTATTTTAAAATATTACACTGAAAGGGTATGTTGGTTGTTATAATATTTAAGAAGAGAAACTGATACTGTATTACTTTGGATTTCTTTCTTATAATAGTAAGTGGATGATGTATTATTAAATAAGAGTTTTATTCTTCCTTAAAGTTTATAAATTGGTTACTGCTTACATATGTATATACATGTATACTTGGTTACATTTTAAATTCTAGTTTTCAATATTATCTTGCTGAGCTATTATAGCTCACTCTTGCTACTTATCTATATACAGCTAGGTATGCCCATACTACGCAGAACGCCCCGCAAGAGGGTAAGGGAAAGGCGACCTTCTGAGAGCTCGTTAGCATCGATCCCCGAGGTAGATGACCATCGCAAGGGGTTTAGTGGGCTTATGTATATTAAGTGTGTAAGTTTGAAAGATTGTAATAAATTTGGTTGTTGAAATGCTTCTTGTAGAAGCATCACTCAACAATGTACTGAAGTATGATTCTGGGTTGTAATAACTTTTTAAATTCTAAACTCTTATCATGGTGAATGTTGTTCTCTGAGCATATGACTGGTGTGTGTGTGTATATTACTGTGGGGTCAATTGCATAAGTATATATAAAAAAAAAAACCCAAGAGATATTGAATTTGAATGGAAGTTGGTTCATGATGGCCCAAATTCATGACCCCGGATTTGGGGCTGTCACAGTTGGTATCAGAGCTAAGAGTCATAATGCTCAGGAACAAGAGTGATAATAATATTGTATCATTTATAATATTAAATTTTGAACTTCCATCAAGTTCAGGGGTGGTATAACGCAGGTAGTATTTATTTTAAGTATTGTTTATAATTTTATAGACCGTTACTAATATAGTTTATGTTTACCTTATAGGGAGAGGAGATGGGAGAGCCCAGTCATGTTCGTGAGATTGGAGAGCCGGGTCAGGACCCCCAGTGGCTAGGACTACCTGAGCAGGAGATTAGAGACTTGTTGCTGGTAGGTGTAGAGGTTCCAGAGTATGCTATCACTGACCTCAGGAGGAGAGTTCGCGCAGAGGCCATGGAGAGACACCAGATCAGGATGAGACTTGAGGAGGCAGAGGAGCGCAGACAGAGGGATGCTGTGGCCATAGTGCCATACACTGGTAGACCATATGTAGGACCTGATGGGGCCGGTCCTTCCCGAGTGCGGTCGGATATTCCTGAGGAGGAGATGCCCTTGCGTAAGAGGCCTAGGTTATCTATTATACCTGAGGAGCCGATTGAGTGGAGGGACATTCACGTGACTCCTACTCCTGCCCCACCTGTCCCAGTGCCATCACCAGTTCCATCTCCTCTACCTAGCCCCGACCCTTTTGAGGATCCAGTTGAGCAGTTCACTCCACCAGGGCACTTTATCTTGTCAGAGGATGAGTTGGAGGATGACCCTTCCGAGGATGCGGACACAGAGCCAGTTCCTCCATCCCCACCATTTGCACCACCACCACCTCCACCAGTGGATGCACCCCCACTTGTAGACGTGCCTCCCCCAGATGCTATGCCACCTCAGGAGGCACCTATGTTTCCAGCTGGCCAGTTGCCAGCTATTTTCTTGTCAGAGTACTTTGCCCTTCAGGGACAGCTGGATGAGTCCCGTCGGACTATAGATACGCTTATACAGAGGCTAGACAGGACGAGAGGAGGAGGAGGTGTGATACCAGATGGGTTGAATTTGAGCATAATCAGTATCGAGCTACGGGCACTCGGTGATATTAGGACGATGTTGGGAGACAGAGGGGATCCAGTATGGAGGGCTCAGATAGTTGATACAGTCACCACTATGGTAGCGCAGATCAGGGACGTTATCAGGGCGTCGTTACCATGATTAGGAGTAGTAGTTTTGGATACTAATCAGACTAGTCATCTTGTGGATGTCATTTTGGGGATTAGGTTAGTTGTTTACTGTCTTAATCCCAGTCTGATTAGAGGACAGCTAGTAGTGCTTTTGTTATAGCGAGTTAGTATGTATAGTTATGCTTTTGGGGTTTCGAACCTTGTACCTTATGATGTATGATATTAGTAGTAAAAGACGTTGTACCCAAGTTGTAAAATATTATGTAAATTAATGAAGTTTATGTACTTTGCCTAATTTATTCGTATTTTGATATTAAATGTTGAGATTCGAAAATGTTGATATATATGAGGTGATTGACTTAAATGAAAAGGTTATTGTGCTAAAGGTACTAAGCTTATTTGTCAAAGTTGTATTATGACTAAATATTACTTGTGTGGAGTTAAAAATACTGGGATACATAAATAAGATTAACTAATGATATAGTGTGCATATATGGAAATGATGTATATTGTACCCTAAATTTGGGTGATTAATGAAGAATACTATTATATACAGAATCATGCCGCCTAAGCGTAATAATAGGATGAATGCAAGGGAAAATGAGAGAGAGGAAGCAAGTCGGAATAGGCAGGGTGAAAATGCTCATAATGAACAAGATCATGAGGAAGAAGAAGATGAATCAACTGGCCAACAGGGAAATCAGGATGGTAACCCTTTTAACCAATTTATGGAACTATTGAGGCAGAATTTAGTTAATCCACAGAATCCACCACAACCACCTGTTCTTCCCAACCAGGCAGCTAACTCCTTTCGTGCTTTTAAGTCACTAAAACCCCCAGAGTTTGAGGGAACTGTTAACCCAGTAGCAGCCAGGGCATGGCTGAAAGAGATGGAAAAGGCTTTTGAGATACTGAGGGTAGAGGAAGATCAGAAGACAGTTTTTGCAGCCTATCTCTTAAAGGGAGAGGCAAATTACTGGTGGGAAACTAAAAAGAATCTGGAAGGAGCGGGAGTGATAACTTGGGAGCGTTTCACTAGGGTGTTTCTAGACAAATATTCCCCTAGGTACTTGGAGAACCAGATGGAAATAAAATTTTTGGAGCTTAAGCAGGAAAACCTATCAGTGGCAGAATATGAAACTAAGTTTACAGAACTGTCTAGGTTTGTTCCAGAATTCGTGCGTACTGAAGAGCAACGAGCGAAAAGGTTCCAACAAGGATTGAAACCATGGCTACGTACTAGAGTGGCACCATTTGAATTGACCGAGTATGCTGCAGTAGTTCATAAGGCATCCATTATCGAAGCTGAGAGTGAACAGACTCAAATAGGACGAGAGAGTAAGAAAAGAAAATTTGAAGGTCAGAAGGGAGGTTCAAGTGAGGGAAGCTATTTTAACAAATTTGGTAAAGGACAAAAACCCCAGTTTGGAGGAAAATCAGGGAATAATAAGACTACCAGTGAAACTGTGAATCAGGGTGGTAGATCCACAGGAACTTTTCAATCTAGTCAATCTCGAACACCATTTCCAGACTGTAACACGTGTGGTAGGAAGCATACGGGAGTGTGTAAAGCGTTAGAAATAAACTGCTATAACTGTGGACAAAAAGGACACTATTTTAGCCAGTGCCCATCTGCTAATACCAATCCTAAGAGGGACATCAAGTGTTACCAGTGTGGGAAACTAGGACATATTGCCAGAGATTGTCGTTCCGGGGGATCATCCGTGCCAGAACAGAGTGTGACTGCTTCAAATAAACCTACTGCCAGGGTGTACAATATGACTTTAGGGGAGGCATTGAGAAGGCCGGATACAGATGCAGGTGAACATTTTTCTAGTATTTAAATTTTTAGTGTAAATGTTTGGTTAGGGATCAATGTGGTCAATGAATGGTATAGGTAGGTTGATAATCTAGATAAGGAAAATCAGTATCTGTTAGGGGTTAGAAATTCTATGAAAAGGAGAATAATAGTATTTTGGGGGTAAACCACAGACTTGTTTATATACGAACAGGAAATATATATTATAGGTAATATTTTCTTACAATTGTTTCAAAGAATCTTATTCTAGTCGGATTTCTGGAAGATTTTACAGAGCCAAGATATAATAAGAGCGAAATATGTATATTTTATGTCATGATAGAGATCAATATAGGAATAAACCATAAGTGAGATACACTACCAGTCAGGAGAGGCCAATGTGGTGGCCGATACCCATAATTAAAAGAGGAATGTTGATGAATGACAAGCAAGTTTATGTTGGTGTAATTCTGCGCAAACAAGATAGAGATATTATGAAGGAAAAAGGATGGAGAAAGTGATATAGAAGTTATAAGGTGTAGATAAAAAAGTATCTATGGACAATTCTGACGTGATTCCGGGACGGAATCCTTTTAAGGAGGGAAGGATGTAATAACCCTAACTTCAGTAATGCTACCGTGATCCTATGAATAGTAAATTTCGAGGATGTAGAGAAATGGTATATAGGTACTCTATAATGGAAAGGGAAAATGAATAAACAGAAACCATATTAGTAGTGTACATTGAAAATAAGTGACTCGAAATGACGTTAGATTTCAGAAATTCCTGAAGCATGAAATTTTGAGGATTTTGAATTCGAATAAGCTTCTATTGGACACTAAGGAGCATGGAAACATTATAAGAATTATATATTGAGGGATTAGTGAATTTAGAATTGAGCCAGGGGATTATTAAGTTAAGAGAATATCAAGGGAAATTGGACTTGTAAATGATTTCAAAACCACTGAGATAATGAGGTACATTCGTAACGAACCACAATTTGACGAATATGGAGACCAAGCAACCAAGATTAGTAATATAACAAGGATACATACCACATTATCATTATAAGAATTAGTAGCACAAAACTTAGAAAAGAAAACCAAGAAAAAGAGAATAATGAGGTCATATATATGATGTCACATTCCACTAATCCAAAGTTTAAGGGGTAAATTAGTCTTTTAACCTTGGAAAAATCTACCAAGCTTCCAACACAATCTAGATTAGTAGTAAGTAAGATGAGATCAAAGAAATAAACACAAAAATCTCTCCCCCTTTCCTCTTATACTACATTCGGCAAAAACCTAGAAATAAGAAAAAAAAAATTTACAAACCCTAGCTCTCTTCAAGATTAATTCAAGGGAAAAATCATGGATGCTCTTGGAGGATAGAAAGAGAGATTCACAAAGTTTCATAGCCAATCATCATCATCTTCATAGGTAATAAAATCATTTAAGTGCAAGATGAATAGTAGTGAATAGTAGTTTTCAAGTTTTAATCTTTGTTTTTATGGCTCCTTTAGTTAATCCAAGCTAAATCAAGGTTGTTCAAGGTGTGTACAAGGATTATTAAGGATTATTAAGTGTTCTTCAAGCTTCAAAGAGGTATAACAACCCTTGCCTTTTGTATTTATAGTAGATATTGAAGTGATTAGTAGTTAAGTGTGGTTAATGGAAAGTTTATGATGAATATGTGTTATGAATGGTTGGGTGTGATATGAAATTTGTGTTGTGAACTTGGAACCATGGCTGGAATGTAGTCCACATGGTGTGGGGTTTGATTATGGTGTTTGATGATGGTTTTGGAGTGGTGAAATTTTGGAAAGTATGAAATTACAGCAGTTATAATGTCCGATTTTCGTTAGAACTACAAACTGCCCTGTTTTTGGACACCAATGCAGTACGGTACCTTACTGTCTAGCACACTTAGTGACCATGAAATGATAGAGCTTAGTTCATAGATCGTTTTGATATAAGGTGCGTTAAAATCTGACGTACGGTTTAGGAGAAAAGTCAGTTTTAGTGAAAGACGTTCGAAAGTCGAGAAATCGTAATTGTACCAAATTTGAGGTTATAGTTACCATACTTTAACATGTTTAAAAGCCACGAAATTTTGGGATATGGTAGTAGTGTGGTCAAAGAACTAATACCAGTTGACCTTGCATTAAAATTCGAATTCTAAAATTTATAAGAAATTTTACAGTCGAGTGTGGTTGTTAGGGGAAATGGTAAAAACCCCTGAAACTTCGATTGAGCTTATAAATGGTTAAGTTCTTGAACCTTTGGGATAATAATAACACATTAAACATATGTTGAAGTGTAAAGGGTTTTGTTATACAAGAGGATAGTGAGTAAGAGATGTAGTGTTCTAATGACGGTCCTTTTTGTGTTTATAGAAATTCCGGAGGAGGAACCAGCCCCACTATCAGGATACAGAAATCGAGGCAAGATCCTTCTATCCCTACTTTAAAAATTATTTATCTTCGGAATAATAATGATATCATGGAATATATTTATGTATATGTGATGCTTTTGTTGCTATATTGCAAAGAATATATTTTCTTGATTGTGGGAAGTTAAAGAGAGATGAATATGTTTTCTGAAATATGAATATAGAGATGATTATGAATGGAGCGAATATGCTCTAGGGTAAAAGAGATATGAAAGAGAATGGTATCAGTTGTTATCTAGGGTTATATGATTTATAATGCTATATTATAAACATTCTTTTAGTGTATGTTATATACATATATTTTATAGAAGTAATGTGCGAGAATGGAAATGAGATAAGTGAATGACATATGGAAATGTGAAATGGTGTTGATAAATTGAATAATGATCTTATAAAAAGGGGGATTAGCAACAAACTTGCATAAGAGGCTATGTCAGGGCTGTGTGCGACATAGTCTAGTATTCATGATTCGGCACGAAGATGCCAAGGGAGGATGTTAGCAGGTGCCTTCCTCCAGGAGGATGTTAGCAGGTGCCTTCCTCCAGGGATGATGTTAGCAGGTGCCTTCATTCCTTCTACTAGTAGTAAACAGAGAGCGGATACGGTCAGGCGACTGATCATCGTCCTACGTATCTGGCGCCAGTATATATCCCCAAAACTTGAAAGAAAGAATTGAAAATGGTTTTCAGATTTCTATAATTGAAAACAGAAAAGTGATATGAAACGATGAAATTATTGATATAGATGAAGAGAAACTGAATTTATATTAATTTATAAAATTACTGTACAGGAGGGAAATGAGAAGATGATAGTGAGAGATTTACTCAAGTATTTATGTTATTTTAAAATATTACACTGAAAGGGTATGTTGGTTGTTATAATATTTAAGAAGAGAAACTGATACTGTATTACTTTGGATTTCTTTCTTATAATAGTAAGTGGATGATGTATTATTAAATAAGAGTTTTATTCTTCCTTAAAGTTTATAAATTGGTTACTGCTTACATATGTATATACATGTATACTTGGTTACATTTTAAATTCTAGTTTTCAATATTATCTTGCTGAGCTATTATAGCTCACTCTTGCTACTTATCTATATACAGCTAGGTATGCCCATACTACGCAGAACGCCCCGCAAGAGGGTAAGGGAAAGGCGACCTTCTGAGAGCTCGTTAGCATCGATCCCCGAGGTAGATGACCATCGCAAGGGCTTTAGTGGGCTTATGTATATTAAGTGTGTAAGTTTGAAAGATTGTAATAAATTTGGTTGTTGAAATGCTTCTTGTAGAAGCATCACTCAACAATGTACTGAAGTATGATTCTGGGTTGTAATAACTTTTTAAATTCTAAACTCTTATCATGGTGAATGTTGTTCTCTGAGCATATGACTGGTGTGTATGTGTATATTACTGTGGGGTCAATTGCATAAGTATATATAAAAAAAAAAAACCCAAGAGATATTGAATTTGAATGGAAGTTGGTTCATGATGGCCCAAATTCATGACCCCGGATTTGGGGCTGTCACAATGGTCCACTTTAAAAGTCTTCCTGAAGCCTCGGGTTTATGCATTACTTGCCTGAGTGGGTACGTAGTGCGAACTTGGATACTATGAGCCTGAAAATATGGCCTCAGTTTTCGCGAAGCCAAAACCATAGCATAGGCGAGCTTCTCCATGTTGGTGTAGCGAGTCTCGGCATCTAACAGTCTTTTACTGACATAATACACGGGGAGTTGAAGCTTTCCCTCCTCGCGAACGAGGACAGCACTGATGTCATATTCTGAAACTGCCAAGTAAACAATAAGAACTTCACCTTCATTAGGCTTAGAAAGTAATGGAGGCGAGCCCAGATGCTCTTTTATCCTCTGAAAAGCTTCCTCGCACTCAGGGGTCCATTCAAAATTCCTTCCTACCTTCTTGATCGCTTTAAAGAATTCATGGCACTTATCTGATGATTTAGAGACAAATCGATTCAATGTTGCGATCCTCCCAGTTAAACTCTGTACTTCCTTAACACTTCTTGGCGACCTCATTTCCATCAATGCCTTTATTTTAGCTGGATTAGCCTCAATGCCTCTGTGGTTAACAATAAACCCCAAAAACTTTCCAGATTCGACCCCAAAAACACACTTCTGGGGGTTGAGCTTCATTTTGAATTTCCTCAATATATCGAACATTTCTTTTAGGTGGGCTATATGATCCCCAGCCTCCTTGGACTTCACAAGCATGTCATTTACATAGACTTCCATTGTCTTTCCAATCTGCTTCTCAAACATCATGTTAACGAGCCGCTGAAAAGTAGCACCAGCATTGAGGAGACCAAAGGGCATCCCAATATAGCAGTAGAGACCTCTGTCTGTGATAAACGAAGTGTGCTCCTGGTCGGGGCCATACATGGGTATCTGATTGTACCCGGAATAGGCATCCATGAAACTTAAGAGTGCATTGCCCGCTGTTGCATCTACCAATTTATCAATTCTTGGAAGAGGGAAACTATCCTTCGGGCAATGTTTATTCAGATCAGTAAAATCCACACATGTCCTCCACTTGCCATTTGGCTTCTTGACTAGGACAGGGTTTGCGAGCCAGTCAGGGTAAAATGATTCCCTAACGAGCCTGACCTCGAGTAGCCTGTCAACTTCTTCTTTTAAAGCCTCGGCTCGCTCTCCACTTATTGGTCTTCTTTTCTGCCTCACTCCCTTCTTGCTTGGATCAAGATTAAGTCTATGACACATCACATTGGGATCAATCCCCACCATATCTTCATGAGACCATGCAAATACATCCAAATTAGCCTTAAGAAACTTAACGAGCCTTCCCCTAAGATCGGGGTCTAGCTGCGATCCAATCTTCAATACTTTCGTAGAATCCTTGGGATCAACAAGAACAGATATGGTATCCTCTGCGGCCCCGGCTCGCTCCACATGCTCAGGGATGCGAGGGTCCAGATCAATTTCAACATTTCGAGCCCGACTAGATTCTGCTTCATCTTGCCTCATGACTCCCGCCTCGGGGTCAGGGGTCGCCCCAACATGTCCATACTCATTCACAATTGTTGTTTCTCTTGTAATACCATTAGGCAGGTCTACCAATGTTGATGTTTCCTTGCGAACCCATTTACCCTTTCGGGCTCGCACTGAGGCCTGCTCTGGACTTTCCTCTTCATCACTAGCTTCTTCAACAATTCCCTCCTGCAGAACTAACACTGGTTGCGAGGCCTCCATCATAATGGCCCCTGGTACTGGTTCTACTTGTATGCCCAAGCTGTCAAAATAATCATCAGGCAACTCCTCAATAGAAATTATGTTGCAACCAACTGAGGGTCGCGATGCCGACGCGCGAGCCCTTTCATCCTCGTCGCTTTCCATAAAATTCCTTCCCTTTTCTGCTGACTTAAGGGCCTGATTATAGCATTCTCGAGACTCATGTTGAATTCCTCTAACACATCCCACTCCTTGCGGGGTAGGGAACTTCATCGAAAGGTGATAGATAGAAGTCACCACCCTCATTTCTTTTAAGATGGGTCGCCCCACAATAGCATTGTAAGCAGATGGTTGATCCACAACCATGAAATCAGCGACTTGTGTAGTAATGCAGGGCTCGTCCCCCAAGGTGATGGGGAGCCTGATAAGTCCTTTTACACTAACAGATGCTCCAGTGAATCCATAGAGGTCGCCTACTGTAGGAATTAGGTCTTTGTCTACGTATCCCATTTTCTTGTAGACATCATACATTAAGACATTCACGGCACTTCCATTGTCCACCAACACTCTGTAGATGTTCTGGGAACCAATGCGAACTCGAACCACTAGAGCATCAGAGTGAGGATGATGTACCCACTTCGCATCCTCTTCAGTGAACATTATATTCGTATCTTCCCCCTTAAAGAGCTTTGGGGGTCGTTCCTGCAAATGATGCACATTGGTGAAGGGTCGCTCCCTGGCCTCGCGAGCATATCTTTCCCTTGCCTTGTTGCTATCTCCTCCAATATGTGGCCCACCAATGATTACATGGATGCTATTGCCTCACTCTTCTCTCTCCTTGCGAGGCTCTGTATTTTGGCCCTCATGAGGCACAGCATGATACCCTATGCCTGATTTTCCTGAGCTCTCTTGATGCTTTTTCACTTCGCGGACCGCCCATTCTGTTAATTTCCCTTCTCGAATCAAACGATCAATTTGTTCTTTAAGTTGCCAACAGTCCGCTGTATCATGTCCCCTCTGCTCATGAAAATCACAATACTTTGCAGTGTTCCATGTTCCTTGTGGACCCATAGCACGAGGTTTTGTGAACATTCCTTTATTAGCGTTGACAGCATAGATATGATCAACTGAAGCCACTAAGGGAACAAATTTGTCCTCATCTCTAGCAGGACGAGCACGAGGTGGGGATCGTCTTGAGGAATCGCGATCCCTTCTTTTCGGGCTCGGGCTACGATCCTGTCTTCGCCTGGGGCTTCTAGAATCCCTTCTTTTTACCCCTTTGCCTTTACTTCCATTGCTACTAGTCCCAACATTCTTCTTAAGATCTGCCAATGATTTCTCAACACGCTTAAAAGGCTCAGCGACCCGATGCAACTCCGAAAGTGTAACAGGGGTTTGCTCCTGTAATTTCTCCCAGAATTTGGTTCCTTCCCTTACCCCTGCGATAAGGAAATTTTTCACGGCCTCGTCATTTGCACCTCGTACCCGAGGCACTTCAGCATTGAACCTTTTGAAATAATCATGCAGAGTCTCTCCTTCTTTCTGTTTTATATTTGCCAGCGTGGACACAGGAGGTGCATAAAGCATTGAAGATAGGAACTGTTTAATGAAGATATCCACGAGCTGTTCCCAAGAATCTATAACAACTAGGGACCCTAGCTTTGAGAACCATTGTTGAGCACTCCCCCTTAGCGAGGCCGCAAATAGCCTACATCTCGCTAGCAGTGATACTTGATATACGTCCATCTCATTGTTGAATCGAATACGAACTCAGCTAGATCAGTCTCCCCGTTATAGGTCATATCAGAGTGATGACCTCGAAACACAGCAGGCAATGGGGCAGTGCGAATTTCATGAGTGAAAGGCGAAGAGGAGCCCATATTGCTGAAAATCCCCTTCTCGTTATTCATCGCATCGAGTGCCTTTTTTAAATCTTCTAACTTGTAATCCCCAATTCTCGCCTCTTTGTCACCATCCTTTTTTCCTCCAGTGCTTGCATGATGAGATTGAGTCTTTTTTGGGGCGCTAGACTCTTCCTGATCATTCCTGCGATCCTTGTTTTTAGGGTCTTCATCGCGATGTTGGGATCGCTCACGATCTCGATTGAAAGGGGGTCTGTCCTCGCGATGATGGGACCGCTCACGCTCTCTGCGAGGAGAGGGGGGTCTGTCATTGCGATGATATGACCGCTCACGATCTTTTCGAGGAGATGCGGGTTGATGAGAGCCTTTGCTCTCATCTTTGGGTCCTCCATCTTTACTATATTTGAGCTTTACCAACTTGAGACGAAGATCGTGCTCGCTGAGTTTCTTTCCAACTCGGTCAAAGACGCTAACGGATCGCCCTTCTGACGAGGCGGGCTTCGCTTTCGATCCCTCCTTATCTATAGTAGCTACCTCCTCTTCCCAATCAGGGTTCGTCCGATCCGTCACCACATCATCAAAGTCTCCCATTAGCTTCTTGGTGGGACCCTTGCTACTTTCTGCTTGGTGAGTTCGATCCCCTGTCCTTGTATTCCTCTTGAAGCCTTAAGAATTATGTCGCTTCTCCATTTTGGCCACCGAGGCCCTCACCTCGATCATTTGATCACCAAGGCCTTTCAAGAATGACATGACTTCGCCAGGCAGGGCTGTCTGTTGGACAACAGGGGGGTTTTCTCCTTCTCAGATTCGTCCTCGATCCCATCTATATGCGCCTCGCTCTCTGGTTGATTATTCCTCCGAGGGTCGTTTATGTCTTTCTTATGCGACCCCGGGGTCTCCCGATCTCCGTTCCTCTTCTTGTGAGATTTAGTCATCGTTCTCCCAATCAATGACTAGCCCCTCCTTCTAGCGCCAAATGTTATAGGGAGAATATTGTATAACAATATTTATGGAGGTTGCTGGATTTACGGAGCAAAATACGGATATTTTGCTATAAGAAGAATTGGGATTAGGGTTTATGTGTTTTGATATGGCTGCTCTTGTATACTGATAATCAGTGGTGAACTGTTTTCTTATCCTTTACAAGATGCCTACGTACCCTATTTATAGGGATCAAGCCATACGTAGTTCTCTTAGAGAAGAAGTTATCTAGATGGGCTAGGGTTTCTATGGGCTCGGCTTGGCCCAAATCCACTAGTCATCTCCTTGGGTTGTTTTTCTACCCATTTATTCTGTTCATGACCCATAAAGGGGAACCCGTAGCTTGTGTAATGCTATAATTATCTTTACTGGCGAAACTGACTAGATGGCCTCGCATGCGACCTCGCTGGGTCTGGCCATGCGAGGCGATCCTCAATGCATGGAGATAACTTACTTATGCGACCTCGCTGGGCCTGACCATAAGCCTTCGTAGTAACATGCTAGGCCACGCCGGACCTCTAGGCCTCGCTAGACCTCGTGATGTGCGACCCCGACACTAGGGCTCGCTGGCGATCCCCCTGTACAGAAATAATATAATGAATCCTCTTATGATGGCGAACTTTAATGACCCATTCTTCATTCCTAGGACCATTATGTGAGATGCGCTAATATTCTAGCCCATTAGGCCTGTTTAGGACTTATGCCAAATTCTGGCATAACACATATCTTGAACTGATTGAAGAAATAGCTAAAGAGAACCTCTCTCAAAATTACCAAGCCCACTAAAATCCCCTAAGAAACCCAGCCAAATAAACATAACCTGGTTATAAAAAACAAATAGAAATTTGCAGCCAATCTCCCAAACTTCGAACACTCGCTTAGAGCATTCCTTGCCCCAATGCTTTTCCTCCATCTGCAACAGTTCTTCCGGCTCATTTTCACCTCCATTTTCAACCATAGGAGCCAGGTCCAGTTCGTGCACAACCACGAATTGATCTCCTATAGGGCCTAAACCCATATCATTGCACCATAGCTAAAAATCACTAAACGATCTGCCAGCAAGAATCACTAAACGAACAGGACCAGCAAGAATCACTAAACGATCCCAATTCTCAACACCAAAGCGAGCTAAGTATGCTGCCAGCAGATTAACATTTCTCTCAATAGGCCTAACATCAATCCTGAAGTTCCTATCTGCACGCCTTTGAATCAGCTGCTGGACAACATACCTACGATGAAGAACCACTCCCATCTCTCTGGCATTAAGCCATTCCCAGTAATCTTCTTCATAGTCAGCCTCCAACTCAATATTAAAAAGATCATCTAAATAGGCCCTTTTCAGACCTTCCAGAAAAGCATAAAGTTCATTAGTACGCTGATCATCAATATGAAGAGTATCTGCTAACATTCTGAGGATACGACCCCTGTGATTCCTTATCACAACCTCTATTCCAGAAACATTCCCATTAGGAAGTGGCGCATTAGGGAAGTAGCTGTGCACATTGATTTTAACTCGACCATGTGATGGAAGTCGCCAAAGAACTCCCAAAGGCTCCATGAAGAAAAAAACTATCAAAGTACTCTCTCTAAACTGATGATATTCTGAACATGACCCTATCAGGTAGTATAAATAGGCCCAGGAGATGAAACGATTACTCCAGCTAATATTTCGAGTTCCCAGAACTAAAAACACAAAGACCAAAGCCACTACTGCAGACTCTATTAAAAGTTTCTCTTTTCAAAAAAGAAAAATCTTTTATCCCGCTTAGAACTAGTAATACGAAAATGATGTTAAGAGGGGAAAAAACGTTTCAAATATCACAAAACATTGAGCCTGGGCTGGATTAGATACCACTCAAATATAATCCCAAAAGAATATTCAAAGGCCCAATACATCAAGTAGACCTTAGAACCAAGCCCCCACTACTTTGGCCCTGTTGATGCCTTGCTTTGCTAAATCATCCGCTCCCTCATTCAAGTTTCTACTAATCAGCCCAAATTCAATATTGAGCCAACTTAGAATGTCTTTCAAATGGTCAACCTCAAGCATCAGATTTGAGAAAACACCAACCTTTATTTTGATAATGCTTCTTGAACTGGTTTACAATCTGTGTAGAGCTTGATTTTAGAGGCTTTAAAATGACTCGTTGCAACTTGATTTAACAGAAAAGTTATGGCATCAATTTCTGCCCTCAGTGGACAGTCCACCAAAGATGGCCCGGAAAAGATATACAAAACTTGGCCATCTTTTTCTTTAATAAATCCTCCCATCCCTGCATTGACATTACTTCGAGGATTGTTAACAAAAGCACCATCAGCGAAGCAAAAGAGATCAAAGTCACCAAGAAGCAAAGAATTCAGATTAGCTCTATACTTCAACATGATGGTACATTCTGGACTTAGGAACCAGGCTGGAGTTAAAGAATCTTCACATAGTCCAATTACAGCACTCCATTTAAGAACTCTGAGCTTTATCAAATAAATTAAATCATCCAAATTTATTGATTTTTCTCAAAAATTAACTGGTTTCTAGTCAACAAATAGACCACAAAGTAGCTGCAATTGAAATATTCCAGCAAACTTTCAGAATAGATCTACCAAGAACACTATGCCATGACCAAATGTTGGAGATAGAAAAACCATGAGACTTATTTTCTGATCCCCACCATTTGAAAATTTCCACCCATACTTTCCTAACCCAAGGGCAATACCAGAACAAATGATCCCGAGTTTCTTCCATTTGGTTGCACCATTCACAATGAGAGTTTGCAATGCCGCTAATCATTCGAATTATCAAAAGAGATTTTGTTGGAAGAATTTTATTTTGAAATTTCCACAAAAAGAGAAGAACCATAAGGGGAGCTTTGACACTCCAAAGTGAGTCCCAAACTGAACTAATCAGCTGAGATGAGACTGCATTAACAAGAAATCCCCTGCCCTCTTTGCAATTATAAACATTTCCTGTTTTGCACCAAACCAACACATCTTCCCCATGAGAAAAAACCACCCCATTGACTATATCATTTATTTTCATAACTTCATCTAGTTCCCACCTCCTTAACTCCCTTGACCAAAGATTAATTACCGTGTGATTTGGGTTCATCCAGGCTTGACAGAAGTCTCTTATAGAAAGATGCTTAAGAGAAGAGATTGAGTAGAGCCTACCAAAAACCTGACATAGAGCCCTATCATCAAACCATATGTCTTCCCAGAACATAGCTCCACAACCATTCCATATTTTCTACTTGAAATTACAATGTGATAAAGCCTGACAAAAAGCATTATCATTATTAATGCTAACAATATCTTTAAAAACATAAGAGCAGTCCTTGCCCTTAATTGCTGTTTGCAAATCTTCCCCAAATTGACCACTATATTTATCTCTTATCAAGACATTCCAACTCCTTCCTTTCTCTACCAACCATCTTGACCACCATTTAGCTAACATTGAAACATTTTTAACTCTCAAAGAATCTAACCCCAAACTCCCTTGGTCCTTTGGAAGACAGACTTTATCCCACTTTAACAAGTGGAGTTTCTTTGTAGTCTCACCATTCTCTTTATATTCTCCCCATAAAAATTTTCTTCTTATAGTCTCAACTCTCTTGCTTACCATGGATGTAATTAAGAAAGTGTTAAACCAGTAAGAAGGCAAGCTATCAATGGTGGATTTTAGAAGAACAGTTCTCCCTGCCATATTTAGAGATTCACACTTCCAAGAAGCTAGTTTGTTCTTCACATTATTAATCAAAGGATCCCAAAAACAGGTTTTTTTGGGAGATAAACCAACTCTAGTA
Source organism: Kitagawia praeruptora (assembly GCA_037693485.1). Taxonomy (NCBI): domain Eukaryota; kingdom Viridiplantae; phylum Streptophyta; class Magnoliopsida; order Apiales; family Apiaceae; genus Kitagawia; species Kitagawia praeruptora. Next base: position 84,389,905 of record CM075353.1, on the reverse strand, counting down.
CCTAGATAAGTCATAGGCTAGTCGCCTAAAGAACAGTCTAAGATGGCTGCACATTGATTGACTAGCACGCTATTAGAGCTGAAAGAGTAAAGTTTGCTTTTGTTGAAATTTATCTTCAGCCCAGAGAGTAATTGAAAGCACAAAAGGATCCTTTTGACAGCAACAACTGAGCTTACATCTAAGTCAATGAACACAATTGTGTCATCAACAAATTAAAGATGAGTAACTTGATCTCTCACTCGTTCAATAACAATTCCTTTAAAAACCTTATTTGGAGCAGCATTGTTCAACATTCTACTCAAAACTTCTACTGCTAAGTTAAACAAAAGAGGTGATAGGGGGTCACCTTGCCTGACACCCCTCTTAGGAACAAATTCCTCAGTAGGCGAACCATTTACCAGAATAGAGGATTTACTTTGAAGCAAGTAGTTTTCAATCCAACGAATCCATTTGCTCCCAATACCCAAATATTTTAAGAGGTCTAGCAAAAAAGACTAGTCAACTGTGTCAAATGCTTTTTCAAAATCGATTTTAAAAATCAAACCTGAGTCTGTTTTCCTTTTCAAACTGTGACAAATTTCATTCACCATTACAATACTGTCAGCTGCTTGTCTTCCTTTGATGAAAGCAAATTGATTAGCTCCAATCACTTTATCCATTACCCCACTGAGCATATTTGCTAAAATCTTTGTAAGAGTTTCATTGAGCAATTTATAAGGCTTATGGGTCTATAATCAGTCACCAACATCGGACATTCTACCTTAGGTAACAAGGAAATAAACGAAGAGTTCATACCTCTAGGTAGAAGGCCAGAACTACCAAAAATCTTGAAGTCTTCAAAAAGCCGATCTCTCAGATTGCTCCATAAGAACTTTAGACAACCCATATTAACTCCATCAGGACCTGGAGCTTTTTCGTCAGGAGATTCTCTTAAAGCCCTATCCAATTCCTCAATTTGAAAATCCAGCTCAAGCCAACCACTATCCTCAACATCAAGTTTCACTCCTTGAAGAAAACCAATCTTCATTTCAACCAAAGGTGTCTTTTTTTGCAAAAAGAGAAGAGTAATGGTTTAAAAAAGCGCCCTTAATCTGAGTGGGAAAAGAAATAAAACCACCACGCCAAAGCAATTTCCTTATTGAGTTCCTACACTTCCTCTTCTACACCATCTTATGGAAGAATTTCGTATTTTTGTCCCCACCAGTCAACCAAGAAATCCTAGCTTTCTGCCTTAGGATTGATCCTTCAACTCATTGAGCCTACTAAGTTCTTCTCTGACAACCCCCACCTCACTGTTAACATTCTGCATTGCATCCAACAGGTTAAGTTTCTTTTCAAACTATTTTATTCTATAATCAACATTGTTTTGAGGATCCGAAGCCCAATTTTTAATGAGAGATTTAAACCTTCTAATCAGGCCTTGAGCATCCCACCCTGAAATACATGAGGACCCCTCAAGATGACTCTCTAGAATAGATTTAAGAGTCTCATCCTTAAGCCAACAATTGAAAACTTTAAACGGCTTTGGACCCCAATTAACTGACTCTATTCTCAGAAGAAGAGGTTTGTGGTCTGAACCTTTCCTACACAGAGTAGATAAATCCCATTGACCTATAGTAAACCAAGAAGCAGTCAGAAGAACTCTATCCAATTTACTCTTCTTACCATTAGGCTCGAACCAAGTAAATTGGGAGTTACGCAAGTCCAGTTCCAACAAGTTCAAATCACCAATGAAGTTGTTAAAAGATTCAGAATCTCTCCTTCTATAACAACAATTCTTTCTCTCAACCTCATCCCTAATACAATTGAAATCACCAATGAGACAGACTTTTTCATTTGGAATACAAGAAAGGAAGTTTTTAAGAGCACTCCATAAGTCTTCCTTAAGATTTATGTCATTGGGACCATAGATGTTTAATATATGAAATATATTACCATCTTCCTTACTTTCCAATTTGCACCACAACCAATATCTATTACAGAGAGAGTCCACTAATTTAAAAAAACTTGTGTTCCAAGATGTTAGCAATCCACCAGACAGACCTACAACCTCCATTTCAATCACCTCCCAAATAGAATATCCTTACCTTTAAAATTTCATTTTAAAACATTGAAAGTTTGGTCGGTTGTTTGGTTGGTTGGTCGGTCGGTCGGTACATATTGTTTTTACTTAATTACCCTTACTCAATTATAAATAAACTTTCCCCTAATTACTAATCAATTTCTGTTTTCAAGTAAAACATATTAAAATAATCAATTTTCTACTAAAATACGTTACATTTTCTATTTTTTAAGCTAAAATCACTCTTTTTCCAATTAAATGACGCCCTCACATAATTATAAATAAACAATTTCCCAATAAATTATCAATTTTCTCTTTCAAGTAAAACATATTGAAATAATCAATTTTCTTTAAAAAAAACGTTACCTTTTCTATTTCCTTTAGCTAAAATCTATATTTTTCCAATTATATGGCGCCGGTCGGTTGGTTGGTCGGTAGGCCTGTACCTATTGTTTTTACTTAATTACCCTTACTTAATTATAAATAAAATTTCTCCTAATAACTAATCAATTTCTATTTTCAAGTAAAACATAATAAAATAATTAATTTCTCTAAATTGCATTTTAAATTTTTACTAATCGAGAAAACTAAATATACAACTCAATTGCTTTTTTACTAATAGTGGAAATTAAATATCACTAACAAAATATAATAAAAATTCGTATACAACGAATAATACCCGTTAGATTTTTAGTTAAAAATTAGAACTATTATATACTTATATAAAGAAGAAACAATGGGATCTAAACCTCTACTATTATCCTTCATTTTTTATTAATAATATAATTAATGATAATTAGCCGATTGCCTTTTTCAATTAAAAGATGTTTACTTATAATTGATGATATTACCTTTTCTAAATACCTAAAATATTATATCTTCCAATCAATAATTTTTTTCTCTCTAATTAAAACAAGTTGACTTTTAATTTAAAACATAATATTGCAATAATTAGTACATACCCAAAAATATGACATCATATCTTCTAACCACTAACAAAATATAATAAAAATTCAAATACAACGAATAATATCCGTTAGATTTTTATTTAAATTTAGAATTGTTAGTTCTAATGACTAAATATATTACATGATTAAATTTATTTAATAAAAAAAACTTAAAAAATACATACCCAAAAATATGACATAATATCTTTTAACCACTAACAAAATATAATAAAAATTTGTATACAACGAATAATATTAGTTAGATTTTTAGTTAAAAAATAGAATTGTTAGATCTAATGATTAAATATATTACATGATTAAATTTACTTACTAAAATTTCAAGGTTCAAATTTTTATAGATACCTAAAATATCATATCTTCCAATCAATAAATTTTTTTTCTCTAATTAAAACACGTTGACTTTTAATTTAAAACATAATATTACAATAATAATACATACACAAAAATATGACATCATATCTTCTAACCACTAACAAAATATAATAAAAATTCGTATACGAGGAATAATATCCGTTAGATTTTTAGTTAAAAATTAGAACTGTTAGATCTAATGATTAAATATATTACATGATTAAATTTATTTACTAAATGCATACCAAAAAATATGACATCATATCTTCTAACCACTAACAAAATATAATAAAAATTTGCATACAACGAATAATATCAGTTAGATTTTTAGTTGAAAATTAGAATTGTTAGATCTAATGATTAAATATATTACGTGATTAAATTTATTTACTAAAATTTCAAGGTTCAAATTTTTATAAATACCTAAAATATCATATCTTTCAATCAATAATTCAAATTTTTTTTTTACTTTTCTCAAATTTTTGAATTAATAATTTCAATGATTAAAAAAAAAATCTCAATTGCATTTTAAAACTTTACTAATAGAGGAAACTAAACATATAGTTTCATTATTTTTTACCTATAAAATCTTTACTAATGAAGTAAAGTAAATATCTAAATTGCATTTTAAATTTTTACTAATCGAGGAAACTAAATATACAATTTCAATATCCTTACCTTTTAATTTCATTTTAAAACATTGAAAGTTTGGTCGGTTGGTCGGTCGGTCGGTACATATTGTTTTTACTGAATTACCCTTACTTAGTTATAAATAAAATTTCCCCTAATAACTAATCAATTTCTGTTTTCAAGTTAAACATATTAAAATAATCAATTTCCTTTTAAAATGCTTTACATTTTCTATTTTTTTAAGCTAAAATCTCTTTTTTTCCAATTAAAAGGTGCCCTTACATAATTATAAATAAACAATTTCCCAATAAATTTTTAATTTTCTTTTTCAAGTAAAACATATTGAAATAATCAATTTTCTTTAAAAAAACGTTACCTTTTCTATTTCCTTTACCTAAAATCTATATTTTTCCAATTATATGGCGCCGGTCGGTTGGTTGGTTGGTCGGTCGGCCGGTACCTATTGTTTTTACTTAATTACCCTTATTTAATTATAAATAAAATTTCTCCTAATAACTAATCAATTTCTATTTTCAAGTAAAACATAATAAAATAATTAATTTCTCTAAATTGCATTTTAAATTTTTACTAATCGAGAAAACTAAATATACAACTCAATTGCTTTTTTACTAATAGTGGAAATTAAATATCACTAACAAAATATAATAAAAATTCGTATATAACTAATAATATCCGTTAGATTTTTAGTTAAAAATTAGAACTATTATATACTTATATAAAGGAGAAACGAGGGATCTAAACCTCTACTATAATCCTTCATTTTTTATTAATAATATAATTAATGATAATTAGCCGATTGTTTTTTTCAATTAAAAGATGTTTACTTATAATTGATATGATATTACCTTTTATAAATACCTAAAATATCATATCTTCCAATCAATAATTTTTTTTTCTCTAATCAGCATTTGGAGGGACCCAATTGGATCAACCCAAATCTAAACCTTTACTATTATCCTTCATTTTTTATTAATAATATAATTAATGATAATTAGTGATAATTAGCTGATTGCCTTTTTCAATTAAAAGATGTTTACTTATAATTGATGATATTATCTTTTATAATAAATACCTAAAATATCATATCTTCCAATCAATAATTTTTTTTTTCTCTAATCAGCATTTGGAGGGACCCAATTGGACCAACCCAAATCTAAACCTTTACTATTATCCTTCATTTTTTATTAATAATATAATTAATGATAATTAGCGATAATTAGCTGATTGCCTTTTTCAATTAAAAGATGTTTACTTATAATTGATGATATTACCTTTTATAAATACCTAAAATATCATATCTTCCAATCATTAATTTTTTTCTCTCTAATTAAAACAAGCTGACTTTTAATTTAAAACATAATATTGCAATAATTAATACATACCCAAAAATATGACATCATATCTTCTAACCACTAACAAAATATAATAAAAATTCGTATACAACGAATAATATCCGTTAGATTTTTAGTTAAAAATTAGAACTATTAGATCTAATGATTAAATATATTACATGATTAAATTTATTTACTAATTACATACCCAAAAAAATGAAATCATATCTTCTAACCACTAACAAAATATAATAAAAATTCGTATGCAACGAATAATATCCGTTAGATTTTTAGTTAAAATTAGAACTGTTAGATCTAATGATTAAATATGTCACATGATTAAATTTATTTACTAAAATTTCAAGGTTCGAATTCCGTCAACGATACTATTATCCTTCATTTTCTTAATCTTCTTTATTTCTTTGATGCCCCTTTTTACCATTACACACCATTTGGAGCGACCCAATTTAGATGGGATCGATCCAAATCTAAACATATACTATTTTTTGTCATTACACAACATTTGGAGTAACTCAATTGGATCGACCAAAATCTAAACCTCTACTATTATCCTTTATTTTTTTTTCTTTTTTTCTTTCTTTGATTCTCCTTTTTGTCATTACTCAAATTTATCTCTGTCATTTTTCACCTTCACCTTCAACATTTGTACTACGATTGCACCTCCAGCCTTTCTCTTCTCCTCCAGCTACATAATTTTAAATACTGAAAACAAAATACAATGCAAGAAGAAGCTTGCATTTACAAATATAGATTACAAGCAGAGAGATATGTTTAGTTACAGATAGACTACATAGCAACAACATAAGTGATTAAAAGAAAGATGTTAGTTACACATAGACTACATACCAGCAACATAAGTGATAAAAAGAAAGATGGTCCACATGATGATCAAGCTAATGAAGTATTGAAGTAATTAACAAGACTGAACCACATAAGCAACTTCCATTTTATAGGTATTGTTTATCATAACGTGGGTAATGGGTTTATGTATTCCCATTAATTTTATTTTTGGTCACCCCTCTAAGTTGATCACAAAAAAATTAACAACCCATCAAAATAAGTAGTTTAAAAATATATTCAATTCAAATTATTATGTTCGTTTCAATAAGAACATACTTTTAATATAATAAAGTCAATAAAATAAAAATTCAACAATTTCAGAAAGCGAGAGCCATGGTGAAAGACCTTACTTTGAACATAAACTATAAATCTACTAGAATATTTATCTGATATTTTGGCTTGTTTATTTAATTGTATAATTTAATTATTTTTAATAAAAGAATCTATATTAATAATATACATAGACTTTATTTTCATACATGAATTTACTAATACAGTTTAATGGTCACGCTCTGGTGAGAATGAAAACAGTGAGAACACACATATTCACTGTAATAACCCTAACTTTAGTAATGCTACAGTGGTCACATGAATAGTAAATTTCGAGGATTTAGAAAAATGGTATATAAGTGACTCGAAATGACGATGTATTTCAGAAATTCCTAAATATGGATTTTTACGGATTTTGACTTCCAAAGAGCTTCTATTGGATATTAAGGAGCATGGAACTATTAAAGGAATAATATATTGAGGAATTAGAAGATTTAGGTTAAACCAAGGGATTAATAAGTTAAGAGAATACCAAAGGAAATTGGAGTTGTAAATGATTTCGAAAACCACTGAGACAATGAGGTATACTCGAAACGAACCACAATTAGATGAATATGGAGATTAAGCAACCAAGATTAGTAATATAACAAGGATACATCCCACATTATCATTTATAAGAATTAGTAGCATTATACTTAAGGAAACCAAGGAAATGAGATGATTAACTCATCCAATGACAACACAATGATATCACATTCCACTAACATAAGTTTAAGGGGGTAAATTATACAATTTCCTAGATAATTGTAAGAACCCAGATTTTTGGGAAGAATTAAAACTTTTATTATGTATTGATGTAAGAGTGAACGGTGGTTACAACTACAATGTAATACTGGATTTAATGAATGAATAATGAAAGGATATAGATTCCAAGGTTATATGTCCTGAAGGATGCTATTGGGTGATACCTTAGATTAGAATAATCTATCTCCTAGAAAGTTAAGATAAGATTCCCTAGAGAGAAATAGATACCCTCATGTCATCCAGATCGATATCGGTTACAAGTACGGAGGTTCCATGAAAGAGTTAAGGAACGCTCGAGGAAGTACAAAGATATTTTCTAAGTACCAGGACTAAAAAGTGAATAAGTGATGAATACTGTTTTTGATGGAAATAAGAAAATTATGAGATGACACTATATAGAAGTACCCTGAATGAATTTCTGAGTTCGTATTAGTGATCCGAGGGGAAAATAAGTGTATGTAAAGACTATCGGATTCTGAAAAACAGCACTTTCATTTTCTACGAGATTTTCCCTAGACACTGATAGATTAAGGATTTAATATTTAATAATTAAGGAATTTAAATTCGAGAAGTATTAAGAAAGATGGAGATTAGTATTATAAATATTAAGAAGGTTTTCGGGAAAACCCTAACTAGAAACGATTGAGTTATTCCTCCGAACGATCAATGAATTGAGCAATAATCGGACAAAAAATCAAGCAGAGGGCCAAGGGGCAACCATGTGCTAGTAGATAAGAGCAAGTAACCAAGTAGTTACATGTAACTAGCATAGTTAGAGATCAAACCACTTGGTTAAGGCTAATCTCTCATCTCACCACAAGCTAATGACATTTGTCCATCCAAATTACCTCATGCATGACCTACTAACTTTTATAAAGTTACTTTACATTAGATATTATCATAATAATTCAAAAGAGATGAGATTGGAAGAGAAAATATCAAGAAAAAGCAAAGTAAACTCCTCCCCCCTCCACTTTGCTACCATTCGGCCTTTTGGCTAAATTCCAAGATCAAAATCATACTTCCAACCATCACTTGCTCTTGTAAATTTTATTGTGAGTCCTATATCTCATAAAAGTAATCTCCTAAAAATCTTAGCCTCAAACACCACTTTTTCCATTTTCAAATAAATCCTTGAAAATGAGGGTGAATAGTGATTTTCAAGAACAAAATTCTTGGATCTTGATTTCTTGGATGATCTAAGCTTGGTTAAGGGCATACAAGGACTATACAAGGCTTACTAAGTGCATAAACACCCCAAGGAAGGTATAACACACTTGGAACCCTAGCTCTTACTTTAGGTATATGCTTGTTCTTGATGGATCTAAGTAGTTATGGTTTTAGTATGTTATAAGCATGAATATTAGCATGATTATGATTGGGTTTTGGTAGAGGTTAAATTAGTTTAGATGAACGGAAAGGCATTGCTTGGCCTTAGTTCATGGTTAAATAACATGTATATGTTGTTTGGAATGGAAACTATGATTATTGGAAAGTTTGGAATTTAGAAAGATTCGATTTATAGCCGTCGTAATGCCCGATTTTCGTTAAACCTTAAGTAACCATGCATCACAGTAACTTTAACTTACTGTTAAGCTTCTATTTCTGCCATGATAAGCTAGATTATGTTATAAGCTTCGTTTTGATATAAATATCGTATGAAATGGACTTACGGTTTAGGAGTTATGATTAAATTCGTAAAAGTGGTTCGAAATCGTAAACGAAAGTTCGTAACTGAAATTGGAATCCCTTAACATGACTAAGTCAGTGACGAATCATGGTAATTAAATATTAGAGGTCATAAGGAAGGCGTGAGAGAAAACCACAAGTAAAATGGATCGTTTTCCGATTTTATAAAAAATGTTCGAATCGAGGTTAAGTGCGAAGAAACCACTTTTCAGAGATAACACTATGCATTCGAATGCTCCTGCCCTGTTTTGGTAAAATCTGGAAAATTTTATCTTCTGAACAAAGTCAGATTTTGAGCTAGTCATCTTATATACATTCTCTGGAGTATGTACGCTAAAACGGGGCGTCATTTGAGTTAACGGTTACCGAGTTATGAACGTTTTAGTAAAAGAGGTGTGAATAGTGAAAATCCGCCGTTGACTGAACTTCGAAAATACATTTCACCTATCTAGACCCGTGTTTTCGGATTGGAAATTTTATGATAAATATTACAAATACCAAAGATGATTTTAGAAGTGGTTTCGTAATTAAATACGTTTCCAGTAATTTATTAAAAGTGTTGAAGTGCGAGTCACGGAATAGTGATTCTCAGAAAAGTCACCTCTAGGGATACTACTTTGGCCACCCTTTTTGGCTAAGTTAAAAAGGGAATTTCGAGTCGACTAAAACACAAAACTTGTTAAGAATTATCAAGACCACATATTGGTGCAAAGAACAAGGTTATAATTGATTAAGTAAGATATACGAAAAATCCGACATTAAGGATGGGTTCGAGGTGTGTTTTGGACTAAACTTACATGACTTAAGTTAAGTTATACTTAACCTTCGAAATGTTAAGTGATTGACCTCGGTTATTGTGACTATTTATAGATCATTGGATTTACACGAGGCACACTACCCCTACAGGATTACCAGGCAAGTTTCAAATCCTTCTTTAAGGCTGTTGTTGTGAATATATATATGTTTCTGTTACAGTACATATGCCATAGCATGCATGCCTACTTTCAAAGTCATATTGATATACTTGTTCCCTGAATTATTGTTGGCTTATGAGCTAGATAGTTATTATATTAGTTATAAGCCGGAAATTTCTAAGACCCTTAAACGAAGGGCATCTGAACCTCATTCCTTGATTATAGACCGGGAGTCGTTATTTCTTGATATATTGACATTATTTTCAGAGGAAAATAATTAAGTAAATATTTCCCATTTATTATCTGGCGAATATTATTGAGATATTCCTTTGAGATTATTTGATAAACATTATTCGGTTATTCATCAGATATTTAATTATTCGATGAACATTATCGTTAATATTCATCTAAAGTCGATTTAATATTCGAATATTATTTCGAACCCTCAGTTAATTTATTTACTTAGAGGATATTCATTCTTATTTCTTCGATAAATATTATTTTGAATATTCATTCGAGTTTATTTATTTAACGAATATTATTTTAATATTCATTCGAGTCCTATCTATTCAAATGAATATTATTTCGAATATTCATTCAATCTCTATTTATTTTATAAATATTAGTTGAACATTGATTCGAACTCCAGTTCATCGATAAATATTATTTTGAATATTCCCTTGAGACGATAAATATTATCTTCGACATTCATTTAAAGTCGATTCAATTATTGAACATAATTTCGAATATTCATTCGATAATCATTTCTTCGATAAATATTATTTTGAATATTCCCTTGAGACGATAAATATTATCTTCGACATTCATTTAAAGTCGATTCAATTATAGAACATAATTTCGAATATTCATTCGATAATCATTTCTTCGATAAATATTATTAAGATTGAATATTCATTATTTATTTAATGAATATTGTCTCAAATATTCAGTCGACAAGTATCCTATCAATAAGTATCATTCTTAAGTTGAATATTCATTATTAATTCAATGAATATTATATCAAATATTCAAGGGATGTTTATTTCACCAATAAACATTATTATTTTCAAATATCCATTTAAGATTGGATTTATTTAGTGAATACTATTTTAAACATTTATTTGAGTTTATTTAATTAATAGATATTATTTTGAATATTCATATAAAGAAGAGAGTTATTTAGTAAATAATTCTAAATATTCATTCGAGGATTACTTACGAGTAATATTATGATTTATTCATATTCCTTAATTAATATTGAGTTAATAAATATTCTTTGAATATTTATTTAAATCCTTTTAAGTTCTTTTATAATGATTCATATTATTCAAAGATTATCTGTCACCTTCAGATATGGTGTAAAATATTTTGGAGTATTTTATGACTATTTTTATCAAGGGGAGGTTCCCAAAACTTTATTTCCATTTAAATCTATCTTATAAGAAGATTTAAATACTCGCTCAACTTCCAAAAATATATAAGGGGACCTCACTTGGAGATGTTATTTATTGGACTGCCCGGTCCTATACTTGCTAAACTATCTTGTCACTCACATCTTGATTCTTTCAAACATCGATATGAATTTTTTTTTGGTTACCTCCTCAACGCTCGAGGGGTAAGATTGATGGAACAAGTGTCTATCCATTAACAAGCATCAGCTTGGGAAATATTGGTGAAATTTTCCTTTCCAATTAGATACGAATACTTTGTGGAGTCCTATCAACAAGTACTATACTTGGGGAAAGGGGGACGAACTTTATGTTTCAGAGTTATGGATGTTATTCGAACTAGGAGACGCGTAAGTGGCCGAGTGGCGCCGGTCCAGCAATTAATGGCCCAACCGTTGGCCGGGGGGTTCCAGAGGGCGGGCGATCCGTCAGTGCTTCCTTCTACATATAGAGAACAAATGATGGGGAGCATGACATGCGACTGATCATCGTAAATGTTGTGGCTCCTGGCGCGGAAAGCTCCCGTATTAGTTCATCTTCAAAATTGGGAAATTTTCTGCAACATTATCATTGTTGGCAGGTTTAAAAGTGTTCGAACTGGAATCGCAATATTCTTCTTGCAAGTTCCTCTATTATGAAAATTTGATAATATCTTGCTTACCTTTGACATAGCAGATATTTCTTCAGAACAAATATATTTTAAGTTACCTTGTAACTTCATCTCATACCTTATATTGGTAATACGTTCGTTAATGCATGGCATATGGTTTCAAAGATATTTTGGACTGTTATACATTATCACTGTTCAGTTATATTTTGGTGGTCTATTGCTCACCCTTGCTTTATTTATTTATATCACAACAACAACTAGATCAGATGGCCGCGCAAGGCGTACCCAACATAGGCAGGTGTCAGCCGTTAGAGGAGTAACCGATGAGGTCATAGCTACAATTCCTGAGGATGCAGCTTCTGGTAGGCTAGTTGTTAGCTTTTGATCCTCTAATGTATTTATTATATGGCATATATCAATGGATGGCAAAGAATATGTAATGGTAAAATTGTAATTCTTTGGGTTGTAAGAACTCAAACTTGTGATTAATAATATTGATGGTTACTCTGATTTCATCTCTGGGACTATAACGGGTGTGTTTTATGTTGTTGTTTTGGGTCACAAGGTTGTAATTTAGATTATGTTGGTTTTGTGGTTGGATATTGAGACAGTAACGACCAGATCCCTGACCCCGGATCTGGGGGTGTTACAGAAATGGTATCAGAGAAAGCGTTATATATCCCAGAGATGACGCGACGTTAAAACAATAAATCCACTAATATAATAAGAACTCTTGCCAAGTTCATAGTCGGACTACTTAATGTAGTGCTGACATATAAAACCCTTTTGGGAACTATTAAGTATCATGATAGTAACTTAGCTCGTTCTTGTACCGACTAGTAAGGCGACAGACCTTGAGGCATACGAGCAGCAGCACGATGATGCTTGATTATATGCTGACGATCGGATGGTGGATTCGATAGAGTACCCTACTGAGGACCCGGAAGAGGTTCCATCAGAGGAGGAGAATATTGATAAGTATGAGGACTTTACCCTTAAGGAAATGAGGGCTACAGCCAAAGAAACTGTAGAGGTTAAGGTATAGTGCTCAGAGAAGTGAGCGTAAAGAACTGAGATATTATTAAGAAAACTAAATATGCGTATTGGATTTATAGCTGGACTGCTAGATGAAGCACCAGCAAGTAAGATGGATTTGAGGAATCACTTGAGATCTTATATGGGGTTAGATAAGAATCCTTAGAGACCTTCAGATTAATGAGAAAAGAGTTAGAGTGGTACATGATTATCAAAGACAACAATAGAGGACAATGAGCAGAGTCTCCAGGAGAAGTTGAGATAGAGGCAGCAAGTACCATATCATGTGATAAATGGATTAGTGTGAATATTGTTAATGGTAATTCGCCATGAGAAGGCAGATTTCATAAGTTATAATCTATAAAGTCAAACTTAGATTGATGAGGCGGTTTGGTTCAGGGAAATGTTCATTTTATGAACGGATAAACTTAGAAAATAAAGACGTTGGAAGGTGATGGTATGATTCGATAAAGTATATAAGGAAGTAGTAAGCGAGACAATGATCTCAGAACCTACAAGACTAAAAGACCAATGAGTCTATGATAAACTAGTAATGAGGCTATCGTCAGGAACCAAGTATAAGTTTAGTTCAATTCAGTGAAATGATGAACCAGAAACATTAGATGCATGTGATTCGAAGGAATATTAAATTCCTTCTTTTCCTCGAATGGATTATGGTAGTTATCTTAAGTTATTCCGACACTGAATCGTAAATGGATTAGGTAAGGTGAGCAGTGGTTAAGATGTAATTGAGAATGCTTTTAGATGCAACCTGTAAGAACAGGTGTAGGACATGTTCTTGAAATAAGAGTTTTGGCAAAATGAAGTCCAGTAATAGGACACATGATCAATAAGAGTAGTGTTGGTCGGCCCTACCAAGTTAAAGATAGTTTCTAATGGAGATTGGCCAACCACACTGGCAAAGGTGAGAAATTTCATAAGATTCACAAGGTATTACCAAAGATTTGCTCAGGACTTTACAGAGAGTGCAGTCCCGTAACCCGACTTATTGTAAAAATAAAAGTTTGAATGGACAATATAAACGCGAGAAGATCTTCCTGGAGCTAAAGGTAAAGTTGGTGATGACCAGGGTTGGCGTTGCCTAATGGAAGAAGGAAACTTTAGGAGATATTATGATGTAACTCATACAGGTATAGGTCTGCGCTTATGCAGCACGACCGCGTAATTTCGAATACATTTAGACAGTGCGGTTCATCATATTCAGATGGCCTTGGTAGTGCCAATGTTGAGGAACGACTAACCCCGACGGTAGTGTTCCTTCTGAGACTAGTTGTTAAGAAGACTGGTATTTGGTAGTATCGACTAATAGGACGAATATGTATCGGGAAGATGTGGCATGTTACTAGTGGGTGGATAGATTGACTGAAATTTCCTTAATCCTTGAAAGGAATTTGACAAATTTTAACAAACCTTGTCTATCTGATTATCGGAATACGTCACTGAAGAGAGTGGAAACTGGAGCGAACCCTATGGATTGGGTAAGGTAGCCGCTATACGGGCTGGTGGACAGACCCCAATTACTATGATTGATTATAGAGACAAAATTATGAAGTTGAGATTGGACGGAAAAAAAAAAGAAAAAAAAAGAAGGAAATGTAATTAAGAAACGAGCCTGACTGAGAAATTCCGAGATTGACTTAAATGAAAAGGTTGTTATGCCAAGAGTGTAAACTTTTGTGGCACATGGAATTAATAAGAATAGTTGAAAAGATAAAAGTAAAGGAAAGGTGACCGGAGACGGTACCGAGAAGTCGATTGAGACTTATATGGAGTAAAGTTTTGAAAGGATCAAAAGGTATCAAAGTAGAAGGCACTATGCCTGCAATTGCTAGAAAAGTACTGCTATTAGCCAACCCTAAACTCACATATTTTAGCATGGCCAGTGGGGCCAAGTCACTAAGGATTATCAAGTGACTAAACCAGCAATGTAAGGACAAAGCGGGGTTTCTTCTAACCAAGTACCAATCGCGAGGACTTTTGATATAAAATAAATTGAGATACATGATGATGGACTTTATAAATGTCATGGGTGTATTCGGATTAAGGATAATGACCAAGGAAGGTTATGTAGATTATCAGAGATAATGCAGCGTGATGCATAAATGTCATCTGAAACTTAGTGTCCTCAAGAAAAGCAATAAATGCTAAGAGATTCACATTGAACATGACCAATATCTTCCAGAACATCCTTGCTACCATTACCAAGTTCTGTAAGAAAGACAGATAGACATATGTTGTCTTTTAGAAGGTTATATAGACTGACATTCGTTTGAAAGAAAAGGTTAGC
The DNA here is from genome assembly GCA_037693485.1 of Kitagawia praeruptora. NCBI lineage: Eukaryota > Viridiplantae > Streptophyta > Magnoliopsida > Apiales > Apiaceae > Kitagawia > Kitagawia praeruptora. Next base: position 84,374,603 of record CM075353.1, on the reverse strand, counting down.
ATTAGGCTACCTATAGGTTATCAAGATGAGAATGATTGAAAAGAGACCCTTATTAAGGATATATGATTAAATTGCCAAGTACAGGATGTAGGTATTCCTTAAAAAAAAAAAGAATTGAGGATAAAATGTCCAGAGATTAAGACGAACCCTAGGGGATGCACAAAGGATAGCATCAACCCTAACAAAGACATTGTGAAATCAGACGATATAAGTTGAATCAAAAAGGTATCAATAACATATAAGGATTTGTGGAAAGGAGTCTCGAAAAGTACATAGAAAGAATTGTTATAGAGTTGATTAATAATGTTTGATGTACCCTGTACCCAGAAGATACAGGAGGAATGATGAGGATGACCTAAGAAACCTTATAAGGGAAGAGGTAATATTCCGAACGTCAAAAGGGAAGTTTGGTAAGGAATGTATGACATAGTAACAATAAGGCCAGATGAAGCATGTGTGAAACCATGAGAAAGTATGGATTGAACCAATAAGGTTGAGATTTTCCTAAAATAAGAAAGGACTGAGATAAGAAATATCCTAGATATGATTGGGAGTAACCGTGATAAAGTTCCCACAGAAAGGTGGAAGCAATGATTTTTGGAAAAAGACTGGAATATGTTTTCTCTCATCTAGCAGAGTTCAAGGGAGGATGCTCCTATCCTGAGTTGGAATAGATCCAGAAAATATTGATTTCAAGAAAATGTTATATTCAGGAAAGGCCAATGTGGTGGCCGACACTTTAAGTATAAGGGAGTAAGTATGTATGCTCATACTAAAGAGATAGAATGATAGTGTAAAGGACCTTGATGGTCATAATGTGGTAGAGGAAGTTACATTCCGTCTGATGGTTGTGCCAGGATCAACTATAAGAATAGTTTAAGTAAAGATTTGATTCCTGATGTTGCCGATAGCACATTACCGACATTAGGAGGCTCTACGACAGGCTAGACCAAATTCCCCAAGAGACTCGCCTTTCTTTGGAAAGAGAGAGGGGAGGTTAAGTAACAATGAATTGGTAGTAGATGACCAGAAACAGAGATGGTACAAATACTGATAAGCTAGATGACATGATGATGAATGACAAGAAAGTTATTGTTGGTGTATTTCTGTGCAAACAAGATAGAGAACATGAAGTTAAAGATTCGTGATGCTGAAAGGTATCCCTGTATTAAGGATTAACGAGATTTGGAAGTGATTAAGTAAAACGCTGAGCTTCCAGTCTTCAACTAGAGATATACGATTAACAATCTCCTCAACCTATCCTAACTGCAATGCTTGAAGCTCTTCTGCAATTCTATCTTCTTCATGTGATATCTGTATCAAGTTCAGGAAGTATTCCTTATGGGTAAGGAATAAGGATTATTCTGTCTTCCTAAGAGAGTGGTGATTAATTTGACAAATCATGAAACCCGTATGTCTAGCTATTAAATCCCTACGTAAATGATAAACGATGATGATTTATCCATGGACCACAATAATGTAGTGGTGATTTTCTGCGAAATTAGATGATAACGACTGTGGAAGGGTCGGAATTGAATCTAAGTTAGAGAAATCACCCAGGTTTGTTTCGGATGGGTTAAATTTTGGAATGACATGATATATGAAATACTGATTAGGAAATGTGAATGGAAATGGAAAATGTGAAAAATGATTTGAAAAAGGGGGATTGTAACAAAAAGCGTAGGAGGCTGTGTGTGGCACAGTCCAGCAATCAATATTTTAATTCGGCCCAAGAGTTGCCGAAGGAAGATGTAGTGGTGTACCTTCCTCCAGGGGGATGTAGTGGTATACCTTCCTCCTTCTACCGGTAGTAAAAAGGGATGGGTACGGAGGACGACTGATCATCGTGGCTCACGTATTCGGCAACAGTGGAAATCCCCAACGTTTTCTTAAAAGGAAAGAATTGAAAAGTGGTTTTCAGATTTTTATACTGGAAACAGTAAAATGATATGAAAAGAAGGAATTGTGTTATAAATGGAAGAGAAACTGATTTTATATAATGGTATAAAGTTGTTGTGTAAAAAGGAAATGGAAGAATTATAATGAGATATAATTCAAATTTCTATACTATCTTGAGATAATATATATATTGAGGAAGTGTGGATTATTATCTGAATGTAGAAGAGGAATTGATATTATATTGTTGTATTTTTCTTTTCATATAATAGAAAGTTGGATGATGACCCTTCTGAGGATGCGGACACGGAGCCCATTCCTCCATCTCCACCGGCAGTTCCATCCCCACCATTTGCACCTCCACCACCTCCACCAGTGGATGCACCCCCACTTGTAGATGTACCTCCCCCAGTTGTTATGCCCCCTCAGGAGGCACCTATATTTCCAGCTGATCAGTTGCCAGCTATTCTCTTGTCAGAGTACTTTGTCCTACAGGGACAGCTGGAGGAGTCCCGTCGGACTATAGATACACTTGTGCAGAGGTTAGACAGAGCGAGAGGAGGAGGAGGTGTGATACCAGATGGGTTGTCTTTGGGCATAGTTAGTATCGAGCTACGTGCACTCGGTGATATTAGGAGGATGTTGGGAGACAGGGGAGATCCATTGTGGAGAGCTCAGATAGTAGATGTAGTCACCACTATGGTAGTGCAGATCAGGGAGGTTGTCAGAGCAGCGTTACCGTGATTCAGAGTAGTAGTCTTAGTTACTAATCAGACTAGTCATCTTGTGGATGTCATTTTGGGGATTAGGTTAGTTGTTTACTGTCTTAATCCCAGTCTGATTATAGGATAGCTAGTAGTACTTTTGTTATAGCGAGTTAGTATGTACGGTTATACTTTTGGGGTTTCGAACCTTGTACTTTATGATGTATGATATAAGTAGTAAAAGACGTTGTACCCAAGTTATATAATATTTATGTAAATTAATGAAGTTTATGTATTTTGCCTAATTTTATCGTATTTTGATACTAAGTGTTGAGATTCGAAAATATTAATGTATGACAGGTGATTGACTTAAATGAAAAGGTTATTATGCTAAAGGTGATAAGTTTATTTATTAAGGTGGTACTATAACTAGATATTAACTGTGATGTATAAATAAGTTAACTAATGATATAGTAGTGCATATATGGAAATGATGTATGTTGTACCCTAAATTTGGGTGATTAATGAAGAATATTGCTATATACAGAACCATGCCGCCTAAGCGTAACAATAGAACGAATGTAAGGGAAAATGAGAGAGATGAAGGAAGTCGAAATAGACAGAATGAAAATGCTCATAATGAACAAAATCATGAAGAAGAGGAAGATGAATCAACTGAACAACAAGGAAATCAGGGTGGTAACCCCTTTAACCAATTTATGGAACTATTGAGGCAGAATTTAGCTAATCCGCAAAATCCTCAGCAACCACCTGTTCTTCCCAATCAGGTAGCTAATTCCTTTCGTGCTTTTAAGTCATTAAAACCCCCGGAGTTTGAGGGAACTATTAATCCGGTAGTAGCCAGAGCCTGGTTAAAAGAGATGGAAAAAGCTTTTGAGATATTGAGGGTAGAGGAAGATCAGAAAACAATCTTTGCAGCCTATCTCTTAAAGGGAGAGGCAAATTATTGGTGGGAAGCTAAGAAGAACCTAGAAGGAGCGGAAGTGATAACCTGGGAGCGTTTCACTAGGGTGTTCTTAGAAAAGTACTCCCCTAGGTATTTGGAAAACCAAATGGAGATAAAATTTCTGGTATTGAACCAGGAAAATCTAACAGTGGCTGAGTATGAGACTAAATTTACAGAACTGTCTAGGTTTGTTCCCGAATTTGTGCGTACTGAAGAACAAAGAGCAAAAAGGTTCCAACAAGGATTGAAACCATGGCTACGAACGAGAGTGGCACCATTTGAGTTGACTGATTATGCTGCGGTGGTCCAGAAGGCATCTATTATCGAGGCCGAGAGTGAACAAACCCAATTAGGTCGAGAGAACAAGAAAAGAAAATTTGAGGGTCCAAAGGGAGGTTCAAGTGAGGGAAGCTACTTTAACAGATTTGGTAAAGGACAAAAACCCCAGTTTGGAGGAAAGTCATGGAATAATAAGGCTACCAGTGAGACTGTGAATCAGGGTGGTAGATCCACAGGAACCTTTCAGTCTAATCAATTGCGACCATCATTACCAGATTGCAACACGTGTGGTAGGAAGCATATCGGAGAGTGTAAGATGTTAGGAATAACTTGCTTTAAGTGTGGACAGAAAGGGCATTATCAGGACAGGTGTCCATCAGCTGATAAGATGTCAAGTGTTATCAATGTGGAAAACTAGGACACTTTGCTAGAGATTGTCGTTCTGGTGGGACGTTTGCGCCAGGACAAAGTATGACTGCTTCAAACAAACCTACTACCAGAGTATACAATATGACCTTAGGAGAAGCATTGAGAAAGCCGGATACAGATGCAGGTGAACATTTTCTTTTAGTATTTAAATTTTTAGTGTAAATGTTTGGTTAAGAATCAATGTGGTCAATGAATGGTGTAAATAAGTTAATAAAATAGATAAGAATGATCTATCTGAGTTGGAGGTAAGATATGCTGAACTAGAGAGAGAAAGTAATAGTATTTTGGGGTAAAACATAGACTTGTTTAGATACGAACAGGAAATATATATTATAGGTAGTATTTTCTTACAATTGTTTCAAGGAATTTTATTCTAGTCGGATTTCTGGAAAATTTTACAGAGATAAGATATAATAAGATCGAAGTGTGTATATTTTATGTCATGATAGAGATCAACATAGGGATAAACCATAAGTGACATACACTACCATTCAGGGGAGGCCAATGTGGTGGCCGATACCCATAACCAAAAGAGGAATGTTGATGAATGACAAGCAAGTTTATGTTGGTGTATTCTGTGCAAACAAGATAGAGATATTATGAAGGAAAAAGGATGGAGAAAGTGGTATAGAAGTTATAAGGTGTAGATGAAAAGGTATCTATGGACATTTCTGACGTGATTCCGGGACGGAATCCTTTTAAGGGGGAAGGATGTAATAACCCTAACTTTAGTAATGCTACAGTGGTCACATGAATAGTAAATTTCGAGGATTTAGAAAAATGGTATATAAGTGACTCGAAATGACGTTGGATTTCAGAAATTCCTAAATATGGATTTTTGAGGATTTTGACTTCCAAAGAGCTTCTATTGGATATTAAAGAGCATGGAACTATTAAAGGAATCATATATTGAGGAATTAGAAGATTTAGGTTAAACCAAGGGATTAATAAGTTAAGAGAATACCAAAGGAAATTGGAGTTGTAAATGATTTCGAAAACTACTGAGACAATGAGGTATACTCGAAACGAACCACAATTAGACGAATATGGAGATTAAGCAACCAAGATTAGTAATATAACAAGGATACATCCCACATTATCATTTATAAGAATTAGTAGCATTATACTTAAGGAAACCAAGGAAATGAGATGATTAACTCATCCAATGACAACACAATGATATCACATTCCACTAACATAAGTTTAAGGGGTAAATTAGACAATTTCCTAGATAATTTTCCACAAGCTTCCACAAGACTCTAGGTTAATCAAGTTTAAGAGAAGATAAGAGCAAAAAACAAGCAGAAGTCTCTCCCCCATCCCATTTCATTTCAGTCGGCCACACCAAGAAAAACAAGAAAAATAAAAACTAAAACCCTAGCAAAAGTCCATCATAATTCAAGGGGAAAATCATGGATGCTCTTGGAGGATAGAAAGAGATATTCACAAAGTTTCATCGCCATCCATCATCATTTAGTAAGGTAAATAAATTCTCAAAGTTGAAGGTGAATAGTAAATGAATAGTAAAATCCTAGAATTAACTTTGTTTTCATGGCTCCTTTAGTTGATTCAAGCTAATTCAAGGTGGTTTAAGGATATATCAAGGTTTATTAAGGATCTTTAAAGCTTCAAGAAGGTATAATCACTCTTGTCCTTGTTTATTTATGATGAATATTGATGTAAGTAGTGGATAAGTGGTATAAATGTTAAGATTATGGTGATTTATGTGTTTGTAAGTGGTTTGAGTTAAATATGGAAGTGTTTGGGCTTGTAACCATGGCTGGTAATGAATACCACAAGGTGTAGGTGATGATTATTGTGTGTGATAATTGATTTGGAGGAGTTGGATTTATGGAAAGTATGAAATGATAGATCTTAGTTCATAGATCGTTTTGATATAAGGTGCGTTAAAATCTGATGAACGGTTTAGGAGAAAAGTCAGTTTTAGTGAAAGACGTTCGGAAACCGAGAAAAATGTAATTGTGTTAACTTTGAGGCTATGATCAACCTACTTAGACATTTTTAAAAATTATGAAACTTTGGGATGTTATAATGGGGTGATCATAGAACCCTTAGCAACTGACCTTGTGTCAAATTTTGGAATTTATGAATTATGAGGATTTTTACAGTCGAGAGTGGTTGTTAAGGAAAAAAGGTAAATCGTTAAAAACTTTAATCGGGAATAAGAATGGTTAAGTCCTCGAGACCTATGGAAATAGTAATGGGACATTATAAAAGTGTTATTATATGAGCGTAGGTGGTTAAGTGGAATAAGTTCTGATAATGATCTTTTTCGTGTTTATAGAGACTTTGGGAGAGCCACGAGCTATACTTCCGACTTACCGAGATCGAGGCAAGATCTTTCTATCCCTACTTTGAAAATTATTTATCCTCGGAATAAAAAAAAATGATATCATGGAATATATATACATGTGATGCTATTGTTAATATATTGTTAAGAATTGGTTTTCCGTGATTATTGATATTAAAAGGAGAGGTATATGAGTATGATATGAATATGACGATGGATATGAATATACGTAGAGATGATTGTGCATGAAGTGAACATGCCTTATGATTAAGCGAACATGAAGAAATGGTATCAGTTGTTATCTAGAGTTATATAAATAATGGTATCAGTTATTATCTAAAGTTATATGAGAAATGGTATCAGCTGTTATCTAGGGTTATATGATTTTTAATATTATTTTAAAAATATTCTTTCTAAATGTTGTGATAGATATCATTGAGTATTATTAATACTTCTAAAACAAATGAAATACTTTATGTATACAAAAATATATTTGACTTCATTGAATATAGAAGAGATGTCTGAGTCATAATCAAAGTATTATGGCATAATTATTTTAAAGGTGATAATAAAGAGGAAATGTGAATGGAAATGGAAAATGTGAAAAATGATTTGAAAAAGGGGGATTGTAACAAAAAGCGTAGGAGGCTGTGTGCGGCACAGTCCAGCAATCAATATTTTAATTTGGCCCAAGAGTTGTCGAAGGAGGATGTAGTGGTGTACCTTCCTCCAGGGGGATGTAGTGGTGTACCTTCCTCCTTCTACCGGTAGTAAAAAGGGACGGATACGGAGGACGACTGATCATCGTGGCTCACGTATTCGGCAACAGTGGAAATCCCCAACGTTTTCTTAAAAGGAAAGAATTGAAAAGTGGTTTTCAGATTTCTATACTGGAAACAGTAAAATGATATGAAAAGAAGGAATTGTGTTATAAATGGAAGAGAAACTGATTTTATATAATGGTATAAAGTTTTTGTGTAAAAAGGAAATGGAAGAATTATAATGAGATATAATTCAAATTTCTATACTATCTTGAGATAATATATATATTGAGGAAGTGTGGATTATTATCTGAATGTAGAAGAGGAATTGATATTATATTGTTGTATTTTTCTTTTCATATAATAGAAAGTGGATGATGTATTATTAAATAAGAATGTTATACTTTCTTAAAGTCTATAATTAGTTTCCCCGTCGTATATACATATATTTAGATGTTTAAATGTTACCTTTTAGTGATAGAAATTATCTTGCTGAGCTATTTTAGCTAACTCTTGCTACTTATCTATATACAGCTAGGTATGCCGATTCTACGCAGAACGCCCCGCAAGAGAGTAGGGGGAAGGCGACCCTCTGAGAGCACGCTAGCATCGATTTCTGAGGTAGTGATGCGGCAGACGGGTGCTGGGAACCTTATGTATAATTAAGTGTGCAAGCATGTAATAAACTTTTGATTGTTGAAATGCTTCATGTCGAAGTATCATTCAGCAATGTATTTAAGGATGATTCTGGGTTTGTAATAACTGTTAACTCTAAACTTTTGTTATGGTGAATGTTGTTCTCTGAGCATATGACTGGTGTGTGTGTGTGTGTGTATTATTGAGGGGTCAATTGCATATGTATTAATTGTAAAAAAAAAAAACCGAAGGGATATTGATTTTGAATGGAAATTGGTCCGTGATGGCCCATGTTAGATATAATTGATGTGATTTAATGTCAGTGTTTAAGTGTTACAGGTAAAAAGAGTTTAACTTGTTGATTGAAAGCAGTTATAACAGAGTTTGAGTATACGCTGTTAGATGGAAGCGCAAACGCTGACAGAAGAAAGCGTAAACACTGCTAGCTGAACACATGGAAGCGCAAACACTCTTAGCTTGGAGAGCAACAGAGTTTGCTAAAGTCTGTTTACATGAAGCGTCTACAAGTCAACAGAGTTTGAAGATTAATTTAATATTAATATGGAAGCGATATCTTTGAAGATTGGATAGCTGTCAAAGAGATTGAGTTGACTTAGAAGACGTGTAGCAATCGTAATTGATATCAATTATATAGCTTAATTTTAGGAGAATCAATTAACGATTGTACGTAGCTGTATATCTTATAAATACAGTTAGGTTAACCCTAGAAGGGTGTCCATCGTGAACGAATATCATTTTTGTAACCTAAGCAGCTCTTTGTGATATTTTACATCACTGAGAGAGGAATTATTAATTCCAAACAGTTTTAAGAGTTAAAACTTGTGTTCTTGTTATTTACTCATACGGTACTTGATTATATATATTGTGTATTCGACCTAACAAGTGGTATCAGAGCCAATCTGTTACTTTATTACAGTTAAAGATCCAAAACACAATAGTAATCAATGGCAGAGATTCCTCCTCCATCAAGTTCTGAGAAAGCACCTACTATTGTTAGTAAGTATGAAACAATTAGGGTTCCAATACTGAAGCCATCAGAATATGCAATCTGGAAGGTAAAGATGACCATGTTTCTGGAAGCCACAGATCCAGAATATCTTGATAGAATTTATGAAGGTCCTCATAAACCTACAAAGTTAACTGCTGCTGCTGCTGGTGAGGAATCAAAGGTGGTTCCTAAGGAGATGAAAGATCTAACTGCTAAAGATCTTTCATCTATTGCTAAGGATGCCAAAGTAAGGCACTTACTTCACAGTGCTCTTGACAATGTTATGTCTAACAAAGTGATCAACTGCACAACTGCAAAGGATATATGGGATGCACTTGAGGTTAGATGTCAAGGAACTGCTGCAATTAAGAAGAACAGAAGGAACATACTCACACAGGAGTATGAGCACTTTGAGGCAAAGTCTGAAGAAACCATGACAGAAACATTTGATAGATTCTGTAAACTGCTCAATGATCTATCATTGGTTAACAAAGAATATGATCTGGAAGATTCAAATCTCAAGTTTCTTCTTTCTCTTCCTAAAAAGTGGGATGTGAAAACAACCACCATAAGAGACAACTATGATCTTGCTGATACTGAGATTGATGAAATCTATGGACTGCTCAAGACTCATGAATTGGAAATGGAGCAGAGAAACAGAAGATCAAGTAGGAAGTCAAAGACTGTTGCACTTAAAGTCGAAGAAAGTGAGTCATCAAACACTGATGTTGACTCAAACACAGATGGAACATCTGATTCTGAAAATGATGAGGAGATGATGCAAATGGCTGCGTTGATGGTAAAGACCTTCAAGAAGATGGGATACAAGAACTTCAAGAAGGGAAAGAGATTCTCCAAGGATTACTCAAAGTCTGACAAGAAGAATTTCAAGAAATCTGAGGGAAAGGACTTCAAATCTGGTAAGAAAGATAAGTCTGAGATTCAATGCTACAAGTGTAAGGAGATGGGTCACTATGCTCCTGAGTGCAAAAAGAATAAAACTGAAAAGGCACTCTACACCAAAGGCAGAGATTGGGCAGACACCTCAGATTCAGATGAGGAGGTGAACTATGCACTCATGGCCTCTACTCAGAGTGAAGATTCTGAACTAAAGGTACCTCCAACTACTTATGCTTATAATACAGATAATATAACTGAATTGAGAATTTATCTTAAGGCATTACACATCAGTTATAGAGATCAGACTTTAGAAAATGAGAGAATCAAAAGTGAGTGATCTCAACTCAAAGAAAGAAATAAACTTGTTGAGGAACAACTTGAAAACATGAATAAAATTCAGAAAGAAAGAGATGATGCTGTGTTTATAGAACATGAGTTGCTAGGTAAGTATAAGCAACTAGAATCTGAATTGGAGGATGCAAAGCACATTATTAAAACTTGGACACATTCTGGAAAAAACACTCAAGAGGTCTTTCAATCAGACACAGTAGGTCTAGGTTATTCTGAGGATGATGTGCTTAGGTTTCAGAATACAGTCAAGATTAGACCACCTCTTTCTACTAAGAAATTTGGAACATTTGTTCATGGTATTGTTAAAACTGAACATGGAACTATTGACCATGAGCCAGTAAAAACCTGTGTCAAACAGGTTAATATTGGTTCAATGACAGATAAACAACTTAAGCATAAGCTTAAAGAAATAAAATCTGTCAACAAACAGAGAATGCCTAGGAAAAATAGAAATGGTAAGGTATGCTTAACATCAGGAATTAAACCAATGCTTGCTACATTTGCACCTAGAAAAACTTGTTATAATTGTGGTAGCACTAATCATCTTGCTAGCTTTTGCAGGAAGAACAAAGACATTAATTCTTTACCCTCCAAATCTGGAGTGAAAAAGGATAATGTCAAACCAAGACCACAAACTCTGTGCAAACATTGTGGAAGTAGTTGGCATTCAATTTATACTTGCAAGAATTATCATGCTATTTATCATAATTATTATGAACTGAAACCTAATGTGAAATAGGTTAAAGTTGATTCTGCAAGTACTAAGGATGAAAATGTTAGTTTAAACTCTGATAATGCTAAATCCGCTGCAAAAACTAACAGATTCAATAAAGCAAAAGGATCCAAGCAAGTATGGATCCTTAAAACTAACAATCAGTGATTGTTTGTGATTGCAGGGCACCAGGGTAAGTACCCTAGTCGTGGACAGTGGATGTTCAGGACACATGACTGGAAATAAAGCCCTGCTATCAGAGTATGAGGAGAAGGCTGGCCCAAAAGTTTCCTATGGAGATGGCAACATAGGACATACTCTGGGATATGGCAACATTAATCTTGGAAGTGTCATCATCACAAATGTAGCTCTGGTTCCAGGACTCAAACATGATCTGCTATCTGTGAGTCAAATCTGTGACAGAGGATATCATGTAGATTTTCAGCCTGAATATTGTCAAGTCATCAGTAAATCTACAGGGAAAGTTGCTCTAGTTGGAAACAGACACAATAACATCTATGAAATAAAATTGTCAACAAACTCGGATGGCAAAGCAGTGTGTCTGTCAACAAGAATGTCCAGTGAAGAGAGTTGGAAGTGGCACAAGAAACTCTCTCATTTGAATCTGAAGAACATCAATGAGCTTATAAAGAATGATCTTGCAAGAGGACTACCAAAGTCATTGTTGAATGTAGAAGGCCTGTGTGATTCTTGTCAAAAGGCTAAACAGAGAAAAGCCTCTTTCAAGAGCAAATCTGAGTCTTCAATTGTTGATCCTTATCATCTTCTACATGTTGATCTTTTTGGACCAGTGAATGTCATGTCACTTGGAAAGAAGAAATATGCTCTAGTCATTGTTGATGAATACACCAGATACACATGGGTGTATTTTCTAGCAAAGAAGGATGAAACTGCATTAACACTGGCAGAACATATAATACAACTGGAAAAAGGGTCAGAGAATCAAGTGAAGATTATCAGAAGTGACAATGGAACTGAATTCAGGAATTCAACAATGGAAGAATTTTGCAAGAGTAAAGGAATCAAACAAGAGTTTTCTGCACCTGGTACTCCACAACAAAATGGTGTAGTGGAGAGGAAGAACAGAACCTTGATAGAAGCTGCCAGAACCATGCTAGATGAAGCAAAATTGCCAACATATTTCTGGGCAGAAGCAGTTCAAACTGCTTGTTTTACTCAAAATGCAACACTGATCAACAAGCATGGTAAAACACCATATGAAATGGTGAAAAAGAAAAAGCCAAATCTAAAATATTTTCATATTTTTGGATGCAAGTGCTTTGTGTTGAAGACTCATCCTGAACAGTTGACCAAATTTGACCTAAAGGCAGATGAAAGAATTTTTGTTGGCTATCCACTGTCAACTAAAGCGTTCAGAGTTTATAATCTGAGAACAAGAGTGATCATGGAGTCTATTCATGTGTCATTTGATGACAAGAAAATAACTGGACTTGAAGATGTTAATGAACATGATCAACTGCACTTTGAAAATGAAGATTTATTAAACTCGGATGAGACAGATCTGACAAACACTGTTGAGGTCAATTCTGAACCTCTACTGGTAAACACTGAAGAGACTTTTCAATCAGAAACAAGGGAAGAACCAGTTGAGGGGGAGAATGAAGAATCACATCAAAGTGATAATTCAAACACTGATAGTGACTCAGTTGATAACTCTGAATCAAACTCTGTTGATTCAAACTCTGATCGTTCAAATTCTGAGCAGTCACATTCAGGGGGAGCATCAGAAAATGATGAAAGGCACCAAGAAAATCAGGAGAGCATGGATCAAGGGGGAGGATCACATGATGACAGAAGCAATCTGCCTTCTGCAAGAAAATGGACTAAGTCACACACACCTGATTTGATTATTGGTGATCCAGATGCAAGAGTAAGGACAAGAAGTGCAACAACAAATGAATGTCTGTTTCATGCATTCTTGTCACAAACTGAGCCAAAGAAAGTAGAAGAAGCTCTTAAAGATGCTGACTGGATAACAGCAATGCAAGAAGAGCTAAATGAATTTGAGAGAAATGAAGTGTGGACCCTTGTACCAAGGCCAAAGAACAGATCCATTGTTGGTACTAAATGGGTTTTCAGAAATAAAACTGACAGTGATGGTGTTATCACAAGGAACAAAGCAAGACTGGTAGCTAAAGGCTATTCACAGCAGGAAGGAATAGATTATGATGAGACCTTTGCACCAGTTGCCAGATTGGAGGCAATAAGGATGTTTCTTGCCTATGCTTCTCACAAGAAATTCAAGGTTTTTCAAATGGATGTGAAAAGTACTTTTCTAAATGGAAAACTTGAAGAAGAAGTATTTGTTGAACAACCACCTAGTTTTGTAGATCCAAAATATCCAGACCATGTCTACAGGTTAGACAAGGCACTCTATGGACTTAAACAGGCACCAAGGGCATGGTATGAAACACTTGCTAAATTTCTACTAGAAAGTGGGTTTCACAGAGGTACTATTGACAAAACTCTGTTTTACTTTCAATCTGGTAGTGACCTGCTCTTAGTTCAGATATATGTAGATGATATCATTTTTGGATCTACTAATGATAAACTCTGTAAGAAGTTTGCCAAGCTCATGCAGTCTAGATATCAAATGAGTATGATGGGAGAGCTAAGTTACTTTCTAGGCTTACAGGTGAAGCAAACAGATGATGGAATCTTCATCAATCAAGCAAAATATACCAGAAATCTTCTCAAGAAATTTGGCATGCTTGACTGTTCATCTGCAACAACTCCCATGGCAACAGCAACAAAATTGGACAAAGATACAGGGTCATCAGTAGATATGACAAGCTACAGAGGAGTGATTGGCTCTCTTCTCTATCTAACAGCAAGTAGACCTGATATCATGTATGCAACATGTCTGTGTGCAAGGTTTCAGGCAGATCCAAGGGAACCACATTTAACAGCTGTGAAGAGGATTTTCAAGTATCTCAAGGGCACTGTAACTTTAGGGCTGTGGTACCCAAGAGAATCAGATTTTAAGCTACTTGGCTACTCTGATGCAGATTTTGCAGGCTGTAAGATTGACAGAAAAAGCACAAGTGGAAGTTGTCAATTTCTTGGTGACAGACTTGTGTCTTGGTACAGCAAGAAACAAAAATCAATATCAACATCTACAGCTGAAGCAGAGTATATTGCTGCTGGTAGTTGCTGTGCACAGATTCTATGGATGAAGAATCAATTGCCGGATTATGGGTTGAGGTATAGTAAGATACCTATTTTTTGTGATAATCAAAGTGCTATTGCAATGACAGGTAATCCAGTACAACACTCAATGACCAAGCACATCAGCATAAGGTATCACTTTATCAGAGAGCATGTAGAGGAAGGTAATATTGAGCTTCACTTTGTGCCTACAGATCAACAACTTGCAGATGTCTTCACAAAGCCTCTAAGTGAAGCAGCATTTACAAGACTGGTCAATGAACTAGGGATGGTATCTGGTTTTGACTAAACATGTTGGTTAGACTCAAACTTTTCTAATAAAATGTGCTGCTCATATTTCTGTAAATTGCTAAAGTGCTATGTGAACCTTGTTAATTAAACTCTGTCAGCATGATTGTTGGTCATACGCTGTTAATATGTTTGATAAACTCTGTGAATTCTGAGTTGATTTTTGTCTGAATGAAAATACCAATGAAGAAAAATGTATGAAGCATGATTCTCAGTGAAAAATCAAGATTCTTTCTGAGTCACTGTGATCTAATCAGAAATTGTGCAGTAAGTTAACACAACATGATACTGTTTCATATTTAGAGCATCTCTTAGTTTATTTGATCCTAAACTCTGAATCTATGAATACTGTATGCATTGCCTCTCATGAATAACTATGATATTGATGAACTTTAAACTCTGATTAGTAACACTCTGTTTCCAAGCCATACTTGATTCTTGATGTTTCTTTGTTTGCACTTGTGAAAATTTTAAAACTTGAGATGTGTCATTGTTTAGTTTGGTGAGAAACAGTTCATGTCTGCACCCTGTGAGATTTTGAGCCGAATAAGTGATTGATACATTTTATATCAATCAGATTTTATTGCTGTGTGATGTTCATCAGTAAGTATGTTGCTCTAGAACTTGCATTAAACCATTTTGAGACTACATGATATATGTGTGCATGAAAATGATAAAGGCACTAGGATTCACCATCTTTCTTCAAACACTGTTCAAAACATCTTTGGATATTGTTCATAAACAATGTTCATAAACACTGTTCATAAACATGACCCTTAGTAAACCCCTTTGAGCCTAATTAACTGCTCATTTTTCTTGAATACTGAAGTATTAAGAGCAGTTATATTCTTTTGATAAATCAAATTCAAGCAGGTGAGTGTTTCTCAAGAAAAGAAAGCTTACTCAGTATATATATATAATAAAAAAATATATATATATAAAATAAAAAAAAAGAGGTATATATACTGATCATCTTGTACAAATATGTACTAACAGTTTGACTGAACATTTTGATCTGTTAAATTGTTCAGTTCGAAATTCACTCATGCTAAAATCATCTCTTCTCATCTGTTTGATCTTACTCCATTACAACCCTGAACAAAGTCCTTTTGATTTGTACATATATGTAATCGAAGTGGTGTAGATTTGGTGGAAATTCAAGCTTATGGTAGTATCTGCTTTTACTGATTGAATTTGAGCGAAAACACTTCACCTAAACACTTGTGTGCTGTGAGAGTTTGTGAGGAAATCCTTGACATGTAACTCACTGAATGATGCTTTGATGTTTATCTCCTGATCTTTTTGTCTATAATGACTGTGTGCTTACTTGGATAATCATGAACATAAATGGGACCAGGGATATTCAGAATTCTGTATTTAAGGAACTACAGAGTTTAACATTCATCATATACTCCGTGTTTAATATGAGAGTTTGTGCATTCAGTGTTTATCGATTTGATTTATGGATTTTATGAAATAATAGAAGCTATAAAAAATTGATTTGGTAAACTCTGCTACTCACACACAAAAATCACGACTGTGCATTTTTGAAAGGGTTTTTGTGATAAAGTTTGAAAATTTGACAAACACTGATTGATTGTGTTACGTACTCTAAGGTAAATTTTCATTAAGATAATTTGAAAATTTTGGAGTAAATGGAGTGGTTGACAACTGTTAATTAGTGTATTTATTGGTAAAGTGTCTTGATAAATGGAACGACAGCAGTAATAATGGCTTTTACTGCGCGTGAACTAAGTGAATTGCTGCATGTTTGACACGTGTCCCACTTTCACCCACTCACTCATCATTATGTACCACTTTTGCATTTCTCGAGGGAACAGTTGCGTGTTTTCAAGTAAAAACGTTTGAGTTTAATTTTTAATTACTACTCAAATTACTTTTTGTTACAATCATTACTCACCCACTCATATTCACTTTACCAAAACACAGATCTCTCTTGTTTTTCACTTTGGCATTTTCACAAACACCTTTCTTGCACATCATTTTCACAGTTGCATTTTGCTTATTTCTTGATCTAATGGCAACAAAACCTTTCACTTTGTTTGGTCTACGTTTTGTGCCTAACAATTATGCAGCTTTACTTGAGAATGACCGGGCTCCTGAGGCGTTTCACCTAATGCAAAACTTTCTTCGCGACTCTGAGATTGGACAAGCGTTGGTTGAACCAGCTACTTTATCTGCTTCTCAGGTTGTCACCTTCTGGCAAAACTCAAGGTATGTAGAAGGAGGTGAAAATGGAACTCCGTCTATCATCTTCTCTCATGAAGAACAAGAGTTTGTGATTACTCCACAAACTGTTCGCGATACCATGGATTTCGACACACATACTTCGTATGCTGTTGTCTCTGAGCAAAATCTGAGAGAGATGCTAACAGAGATTGGGTATATGGAATCTCTTGCAAAGCTGGGCAGTGTAAGGAGGCCAAATCTGAGAAAAGAGTGGAACTTTTTCTTTGACTGTATCACCAGGACATTCCAGAAGAAGGTCACCAACTGGGATGCTATTCCAATAGACAGTCTGCAAATTGGGTATTCTCTACTCTATGGCAGTAATTTTGATTTTGGTCGTTATGTATTAATGAATTTGGGTGATAAGTTGTCAGAGTCTACTACAGTTTACTTTGCTAGATTTTGTCAACTTTTGTTCAATGCATGTGTACCTGGGATAACAGTTGATGAAGCTGATGAGATTCAACCCATTCGAGTCACTAAGAGAATATTCTCTGATATGACTAACAAAGATGTTGGTAAAGACATACCTCCTTTCGTATTGCCACTTGCCTTACAGAACTTTGTCAATCAACCACAAGATTCTCCATCACCACAACGTGAACCACATCAAACACAACAACAAGAAACACAACCTATGCCTGAACCTTTAGCCACTGATCGTACAGAAAACATACCATCTCAACCTATACAATCACCTGAGCCAACACCAACAACCACTGTTCATCCTACATCACCTCAAACCCAAACTGAACCAATGAATCCAACATCAACAAACCCTGTCACTACTACTCACCCACAACCACCATCTAAGTCAAAAAGGAAGAAGCATGCTGCACTTAATACAAAACATTCTAAGGCTAAACAGACATCTCCAAAGGCTGTTTATTCTAGAAGATTCAAAGAAAGAGCAAATAGACCTTCAACACCACAAGCTGAGGACAGTTCTAGTGAAGGTGAAGAACTGATTGCAGTGCCTCAAGCTAAGAGGAGAAGGCTCATTCTTACTGATTCTGATGATGAGCATGTTGAGGAGGCTCAAGAGAAAATCTCTTTTGATATTCCTACTGGTGAGATAGAGGTTATCATCGACCCTGTTATACCAGAATCAGGAGCAAAGATTGCTGAAACAGAATCTGCTAAGGTTCAAGAAAATGAAGATGTTAGAGATGCTTTGCATACTATGGAAGAGTTTGATGAAACTCCAATTTCTTTTAATAATGAAGCATCTACTCCAACACTCATGGAGGTTACACATTCTGTTGATACTGTTGTTGCTGATGGGCCTACTGTTGTTCTTGAAGACACTGAGGTTGCATCACACACTGAATTAAACTCTGATGCCCATCATGTTTCTGAGCATGGTGAGGAGATTGATAAACCAGAGAAGGTTATTTCTTCAGAGAAGATTCCAGCTGATAAAGGAAAACAGGTTGCTCAAGAACCTGTTGCTGCTCAAGATGAAGATATTGCTTCTGTTGCCCCTACTAATGAGTGAGTGAGTGATTCAATTGAAGACAAGAGTACAGGAGCTGAAAAAGCACAACCTCAAGCTGATGGTCAGAAAACAGGAGAAAAAACAGATTTTGCTGGGCCTTCTGTCAATGAAATTGATGACAATTATTTGGCCAAACAAACTGCTGATTGGTACAAGTCAGAGTGTATTTTTCCTCCTGGAAGGGCAGCTATGTTTCTCCAAGCAAATTCTTCGAAGATTACAAATCCAGATATTTTCACTTGTTTGCAAGGAACAGTTATTCAGATCAAGACCTTGAATCATAGATTTGATGCTACTCAGAAATCTATTGTTGATCTTCGAACAGAGGTTGCTACTCATGAGGAGACATCTCAGCTAGCTAATGCTAAGCTTTTTCAACAATTCTCCAGAGCTCAAACAACTCTTAATGAAAGACTGAACAAAGTTGAACAGAATCAGCTTTTACTGACTGAGAAGGTTGACTCCATTGCAAACTCTCTTGAGTTAATCACCTCAATTCTGATTCAAGATGGTGATGATGTCAAAAAGGGGGAGAGAATTGCTAAAACCAAGTCTAAGCAAACTCAATCTCTGTCAAAGAAAGATCATTTGGATTATGAAGGTGCTAATGCTGAAAAGGGTTTACGAAATGCAAATCCCAGACAAGGACATGGAAGGTCTACGAGGTCAAAGCCAAATTTGGTGATAGATACAAATATACAGAGTACTTCTGGTTCAAAGCCTAAGGATTTGTCATTCACTGAAAATCCACAAACAGATGAAGAATTGGTTGCAAAACTCTTTCGTGAAGAGAATGCTGAAGCTACATTTGAGGACATACAAGCTGAAGAGAAGCTGTTGCAGAAAGAGCATTTAAAAGCTCAAAAGTCCAAGAAAGTGAAGAAAACTGTTAGAGCTTCAAAATCTTCAAGGCCTGTAATGAAAGGAATTGAGATCAAAGAAAAATTGTCTGGTATTCAAGAAGAAGAAGAAGATAAAGGAAAGCTGATTAGAAAGTCTTCTCTTGATGCCAAGCTGAAGTTAAAAGGGGTGATGGGTGAAGAGATCAAGAATAAGATGATAGTTACAACCTCTGTTGATACACATGTTGTACAGAAGAATGCAGACACAACCTCTGTTGCTGCACAAGTTGTGACCACACCACTATTGTCTACTCAATTGAAATCAAAGTTTGGAAAAGGGGTTCTTCATGATTCAAGTCTAGCAGCTACAGCTCCAGCTACAGCTCCAATGGATTTTACTGATGGTAGAGCTTTATCTGGTAAAATCGGATACAACAAAGGAGGCATAGGCTCACATAGGGATAAAAGACAAAATGTTGCTCCTAGAGATCCTTCTTCACTGTCTGTTCCAGGTCGTGGTGTCACTCAAGAGAGTTTAGACAGACTGGAGTCAGTACAGCTTGTTTATCAGAAGAGTTTAGGGAAGGATTTTCTGTTATATTTCATGGCTGATGGAACAGTGTTCAAGATTGCTGAGAGTGATATTGATTTAAAATACTGGGAAGAACTAGAGTATGTTCTGTATCTTTTCAGAGTTAAAAATCAAAGAGCTCAGTCAGTTGCAAATGTGCTTAGACAAAAGATGATTCAGAATCTTGCACGAAGAAATATGAAGTACAACAGCAAGTATGTTCCGAAGTATAGAGACTGGAATGGGAATCTGATAGAAATGCAGAAGGGGACTACAAAGCTGAAGATTGATCTTGGAGTTACTGTTCTGGATTTTAATGTGAAGTCTGAAGAAGTGAAGTATATCAGGTTGGGAAATGAAATGAGAAGGAACAAGATTTACGATCTCAGAGCTGCTATCTTTCAAACTGATGAGAATGATCCAGATTTAAGAGAGATCAAGGAAGCTATGCAGATTGAACTTGAAAATGCTGAGAGGAGATTGTTGATTGATTATCTTAGAACAACTCCAGATCTTGAGGAGGTTAGGTAGACAGAATTTGTAAGTAATTTGAATTTTTCAGTTGATTTTGCTAAGTCAAGTTTAAACTCTGATTGTATGTTAAACACTGTGTTTTTATTTGTTCGTTTTGACATCATCAATTACTGTGAACTTGTACATTTTTCTAATGAACAAGTTGGGGGAGATTGTTAGATATAATTGATGTGATTTAATGTCAGTGTTTAAGTGTTACAGGTAAAAAGAGTTTAACTTGTTGATTGAAAGCAGTTGTAACAGAGTTTGAGTATACGCTGCGCAAACGCTGACAGAAGAAAGCGTAAACACTGCTAGCTGAACACATGGAAGCGCAAACACTGTTAGCTTGGAGAGCAACAGAGTTTGCTAAAGTCTGTTTACAGGAAGCGTCTACAAGTCAATAGAGTTTGAAGATTAATTTAATATTAATATGGAAGCGATATCTTTGAAGATTGGATAGCTGTCAAAGAGATTGAATTGACTTAGAAGACGTGTAGCAATCGTAATTGATATCAATTATATAGCTTAATTTTAGGAGAATCAATTAACGATTGTACGTAGCTGTATATCTTACAAATACAGTTAGGTTAACCCTAGAAGGGTGTCCATCGTGAACGAATATCATTTTTGTAACCTAAGCAGCTCTCTGTGATATTTTACATCACTGAGAGAGGAATTATTAATTCCAAACAGTTTTAAGAGTTAAAACTTGTGTTCTTGTTATTTACTCATACGGTACTTGATTATATATATTGTGTATTCGACCTAACAGCCCAGATCTATGACCCCGGATTTGGGGCTGTCACATTCACTACATTTCAAGCCATTTTAAAGTGACCCGCTAGGGGCATCTTCAAAAAAAAATCTTATAATTCTACCATCTTTCCATTCATAAAAAAGATTAAGAAAAAAAATTAAAATGAGAACACACATATTCGCTACATTTCAAGCAATTTTAAAGGGTCCCGCTAGGGGCATCTTCACACAAAAGTCTTATAATTCTACCCTCTATCCATTCATAAAAAAAATTAACAAAAAAAATTAAAAATTGCTTGAAATGTGGTCTCATTGTTCTCCAACATTTACATATTATATTAACTATGAGGTCTCATAGTTAATATAATATGTTCTTGATATTATATGAGGTTTAATGTTTTGGAGCCATTAAGGGTGAAGGGATTATCATTTCCGCATTTGAATAATGAAGACAATTTATTATTGTTTTCAATTAGAGAACAATATTTGTAAAAATACTTATTACTTTTTGTTGATGGAGGATTTTCGTAATTAACGTGATTTTCGGAGGCCCGCTGGAATTTACAAGTGTAACACATGTAATTGGCTATTTTTTGGTGATTTGGGTGTGATTTGATGGTGGGGGTGAGTTGAGCTTGAGAGGTTACGAGAATCATCGCAGGTTCCATTAGCGAGATCTGTGGCCGTTCTCCCAAGGTGCCTACGTACCCTTGTTTATATTGGGATCAAGCTCACGTAGTTCTAATGCGAAGTTGATTCTTCTTGACCAGCTGTATTCGATTGTCTAGTTCGTGTTGGACTCAAGTTCCTTTAGAGTTTACTACGAACTGGTTGGCTAAGTAGAGTAAAACTCGAGTTCATACTCTACTATAATTCTCATGTCTATTAGAGGCATTCTAGGATCAACTGCGCCCTAGAATTACACTCTAATAATAATTTGGTCTCTTTCTGGCTGGCTACGCTCAGGAACCTGGTGCTCAGGAACCTATATTTCGGAACCTGGTTCTCGGGAACCTCTGTCTAGGAACCTGTTTCTCAGGAACCTCTCTACAGGAAATTGTACCTGCACAAATAACAAATATATTAGTCTGGGGAGCCTCTTTGTGGTTCCCATATGCTATTGTTGTCTTCACTACTACTGCTAGGCTGTCTTGAACTCTTCTGCAGGGAGGAACCTGGTCCATTCGTAATTTACTCAGCTTCCGGTTCATTAGGAACCTCATAATACTTGTAGCTTCTTGACTGCCTACTCAGCGAGTGCTCATTTCTTCATGTCTAGTCTTCATATTTTGTACTGGATCTATCTTATGCCTCATATAGATTGGACCCTATAGCTTAATGGGCCTAAATCTAGCCCATGGAGATTTTGGACACAAAAACTACCCCCCGGTTCCTTGAAGTCATGCAATACGAAAGGAACCTATTCAACTTCCTGATATGGGGTCCAATGCTTAATCACTTCTCTTAAAATGTATTACTTCAACGTCACGTATCCAAGCTTACATGAGCTAACTCGGCATAAGAAATAGGACACATAATGTTTTAGTAAACATAGTATTGATCAGCTTCTTTCTTGGTGAGGAACATGTTCTCTTCTTCTTCTTTGAAACTCATTCTTCTGACAAATCTTCACTCTTCAACTGCTAGTCATTCTCTGTACATTTTTCTAATAACTTTGCAAAATCTCTCCAAGGACACTTCTGAGGTTTCGGGATGTTATCATAATTCTGCTTACTCTTGTATCTTCTTAGGTGATTTTTGTCTTCAATGTCTTCACATGTCTTTTGTATATCTACAAGTCTAGAAAAGCGAGTGGCACCTCAATAGCTTCCAATCAAGAGGTTCAACCTTTATTTACTCCTTTTGGGAAAATGCATAATTTTCACATCGTGCATCCAAGCTTACATGAGCTAACTCGGCGTAAGAAACAGGATACACTACGCTTCTGTATGAAGATTCCAAGTTAAATCCTCAAATCAAAAATCAAAGGATCGTGTTGAAAACTAACCTGGAAACTTTTCTAAAGCCGTCTTCTCGTAAATCATTATCATCAGACTGCGAAACTCGTCATAAATACTCTCTAATTATTCAAGCAATACTTCTTTCTTCTTCCGAACTGACTTGTATGAACTGATCTCTCATCCAATGCTTTCATAAAATACGTTGGCGGCTTGCTTATAATCCCAGGAATCTCCATTATTCGTAGGATGAAACAACCCTGGAACCTCTTGAACCATCTAAATAGCTTCCTAGAAGCCTCGGCTGCTTGCTCTACTTGGAACTTTCAAACCTTTGTAAACTTAGAACCTCTTGTCTTCATACTTCGAGTACTGTTTCCAAAACCATAATCTAAACCATAACCTTTCTTGATAACTTCTTAACTTTTCATTGCTGAATAACTAGACCAAGTTCCTCACGAATAGCTGACTAATCCTGAAAAACAAAATAAAAAAAATAGAACAGAAACCAGGTAATGTTAGTAAAATTAATCTTGCTCAATTTGGGTAAACTTTTGGAAAGGTCACCTACTTGGTTTCCAATCCTAAACTCTAGGTCCCAACATGCCTCGAGGCATGTTGGTTCCTTTTTTCTCTTGGAAAGGTCACCTGCTTGGTTCCCAATCCTAAACTCTAGGTCTCAACATGCCTCAAGGCATGTTGGTTCCTTTTTTCTCTTGGAAAGGTCACCTGCTTGGTTCCTTATCCCAAACTCTAGGTCCCAACATGCCTCGAGGCATGTTGGTTCCTTTTTTTTCTTTTACCTCGAGGCGATTCTAAGAACCTGTGCGCCGTTCTGGGAGTCCACACAGATTCCTCTTCTTCATGTGTCAGGCTAGACATCTTATAAAGGTAAATGCTAAGGAACTTATTCCTTCTTCCCATGTGCCAGAGGCGGTTCCACATGAGGGAGAGCTTATCAGGCTTCTCTTTAAGAACAAGTGTGCCGGTCTAGGCTCCACACAAGTTCCCACTTCCTCTCGTGCCAGTGGCGGCTCCACGGAGGGGTGAAACATATAGTTTCAGGTTCTTGTATGCCCGTCTCGGCTCCATACATGTTCCTTTAAGGTGCCTTTTGCCAGGACTTTAGGTGCCTTTTGTCAGGACTTTAGGTGCCTCTTGACAGGGCTTTTCAATCATGTGGTCAAGAAATTTGAGACTTTTGGCAACAATGTCGTGCTCAGTCAGCTGAGGCTTTTCAATCAAATCTGCTCAGGAAGCAACCTGAGGCTTTATTCTCAATGCTTGCTAAGGAAGCTACCTAAGGCTTTTATTTCAATGCTTGCTTGGGAAGCTACCCAAAGCTTAATTCGTGCTCAGGAAGCTTCCTGAGGCTTAATTCAATGCATGCTCCGGAAGCTACCCGAGGCTTAACTCATGCATGCTCGGGAAGCTACCCGAGGCTTAACTCATGCTCAGGAAGCTGCCTGAGGCTTAATTCATGCTCAGGAAGCTGCCTGAGGCTTAACTCATGCTCAGGAAGCTACCTGAGGCTTAATTCATGCTCAGGAAGCTGCCTGAGGCTTAACTCATGCTCAGGAAGCTGCCTGAGGCTTAACTCATGCTCAAGAAGCTACCCGAGGCTTAATTCATGCTCAGGAAGCTGCCTGAGGCTTAATTCATGCTCAGGAAGCTGCCTGAGGCTTAACTCATGCTCAGGAAGCTATCTGAGGCTTAATTCATGCTCAGGAAGCTGCCTGAGGCTTAATTCATGCTCAGGAAGCTACCTGAGGCTTAACTCATGCTCAGGAAGCTGCCTGAGGCTTAACTCATACTTAGGAAGCTTCCTGAGGCTTAATTCATGCTCAGGAAGCTGCCTGAGGCTTAACTCATGCTCAGGAAGCTACCTGAGGCTTAATTTATGCTCAGGAGGCTACCTGAGGCTTAATTCACGTTCCAGAAGCTGCCTGAGGCTTAACTCATGCTCAGGAAGCTGCCTGAGGCTTAATTCATGTTCAGGAAGCTGTCTGAGGCTTAATTCATGCTCAGGAAGCTGCCTGAGGCTTAACTCATGCTCAGGAAGCTGCCTGAGGCTTAACTCATGCTTAGGAAGCTGCCTGAGGCTTAACTCATGCTCAGGAAGCTTCATGCTCAGGAATCTGCCTGAGGCTTAATTCTTTTCTCAATACAATCTACTTGTAAGCTGTGTCTAATCAATCATCGCAATCTGCACATTCTGTCAAATCATAATCGTACTTCGTGAATACTGTCAAGGCTACAGGAACCTGTTAGTCGAGGTAACCTGTTTCACAATGCAAGTACTAAAACTATCACTTAAAAAGTTTCAAATTGGCATGTGAAATTGCTAATCAAACATGCAAATTACTGTCTAAGTAGGAATACTACCCCCAGTTCTTTTGGGTAATTATTGTTACGTAAAAGAACAATAAGGAAGCCATAATCATCATCGTCATTCTAAGAATAAAGAAGACTAACCTCATTATAAGCAAAATAGATCTTCTTCTTCTATCATCAATGCTTGCTGAAAGAAATGTCATGCTGTCTAATCAAAATACTAATATGATGAAGACTTACGTGAATCCAATTGGATATTATGTGATCCTTTATGGATAGAAAGCTCTTGTAGTATGTGCACCTAATCTCTTCATATGAACCTATTGGCTACAGGTGAACTTTGGAAGCTGTCGTATGCAAGCTTCGAGCAAATACAAATGAACCTGAAAAAAGCTTCTTGAAGAAATCTCTTTGCCGCAAGGCACATTTTCTTCTATTCAAGTATCGGCCGGCTGGGAACTTCAAGCAGGAAGCGGTTAATCTAAAGCTCTCTACAACTGGCTTTTAATCAATATCAATGATCCTGGAATATGTTAGTTACAAGAAAATAGCAAATAATCCACTAGATGCTAGTAAAACAACTAAATCTGGAAGCTATTACCAGAATTTCCATATGAGTAACGTAGAACCTGTTAGCTACAGGTAAATATAACTAAACCTGGAAGCTAAAGGTATATATCGAGGAACCCGTGATCTGCAGGTAAACATTAAGGAACCTGCGAGGTGCAAGTAAATAACAAGGAATCTACTAAATGTAGGTAAATATCAAGGAACCTGCGAGCTGCAGGTAAATGTGCATTCTAACATCTAGAAACATAATCAAGACATAATCATAGCTTTATCTTATGTAAGACCTCAATAGCATAGATGCTTATGCATGCTTTATGTATAGCAAGAGTTTGTTGCGCGTAGCTGGGAGGTTTCTACGAATATATATGCATAAATGGAGAGGTATCACCTGGATCTTTCTCTAGATTGATCTGCTGTGAAGTGGAAGTCTCCGTTAAGCTTTGAAAACTCATTGACGTGTTCATGATGCAAGCATGTTGCTCTTCAAGGTACTAGACCAACTCAATCCGCAAGGTTTCTGAACCAAATCTGAGCTATGAGGTTCCCGAACCTGATCGTGAGGTTCCTTAACCTCAATTCTCTTAAAATTTTGAAATCCTTGATTTTTGGAATAGTAATTATACCACCCCCCAGTTCTGCAGGGAAGCTTGTCTTCGATGGAGAACTAGATTCTGGAAGCTCCATAATTCTTCATTAACCTTGAGGTAACGCGCTCAATTTCTTTCATCATAACAAATATCAACTTCTCTAGTCTTGCCAAAATCACTTTTGATCGTCATGTCAACTGCTCTCTAACAAGTTGCTGAATATTCATCTGTGAAGCTTAGTAATTTGTGCTTTCTTCAGCTTGAGCTTCACTTTTTTTTCCTTTTCAAGAGGTTCCCTTATATCCATTGGGGGACCTGAACTGTTTAACCTTATCAAAGTTACTCTTGTGTATCTGAAACTTTCATAAATCAACATCAACTATGTCTATCAGGTCACTGAATGAGGTTCCATTTCTGAGGTTGCTAGTGACCTAATCTAATTCTTCAAGTCATAATCTATTCTTCAAGTCATGCTGAATCTTCTCTAATGCTTCGATCGACACTATAACATCTTCGCATCATTCCTGCTAATAGCTTCAACTTTTCCTCTAATTTCTTCTTTGCCATATGACCTCATAAGTGAGGTATATTCTTCTCGAGACCTTATTTTTCTGGCCTTCTTACTCAAGTATCTACTCATCAGCAAAATTCTTTTATGCGGGGGGAGACCTCTGGTTTCGGGAACCTCCTGCCAGCAGGTATTTTTTCTTATTTTCATTCTAAATCATCTTGCTATATCTCTTTCTCTCATTCTTTTTCCATCTCTTATGACACACGTTGAGAGTGAACCTTTATATCAAATACAAATATCCCAATACAACACCTCTATGCTTACGCGAGTTAACTCATTGTAAGATACAAGAGATGTTGAGAGAGACTATTTGCAAAGTATTTCCAGCAACTCGCTGAATTGACTGAAGCTTCTCACTTTAATTTTGTAATGTTTAGCGAGCAATCCTGCACGATATCTCGATTTTGCAAGCATATATACAATGCAACAATATATATATTCATGACATAATTAATGCACATTAGTGAATATGATAACTAGGACACATAATATGCACATGCATTTTATCATGTACGTCTCATGCAAATATTTGTTTTAGGCCATATATGTAGAATTAAATCTAATTTCTTTCTAACGACTTTCTTATTTTTTATTAGCATGCTAGTCAGATGAATTCTCTTACTATGTTACTTCGGGGATCTACTGCTAGCTAACCTCAATTCATCACTTCTACTACTAGCTTGTATCTCTCAAGGGTGCATGCTATTCATTTTAATCCATTTGTTTAACTATGTCTGGCATGGATGTCTAGCATGAATTTTCTATATTCAATTAAATTTTTTAATGCATGCATGGCATAATATATATATTTTTAAAATTTAAAACTAAGATAAAATAGGAGGCTTAGCTCTATGTTTCTGCAAAGCCGCTCGAGGATGAATTTGCTTTGTTAGTGCATGTGTTGTCCATTCCAATGTAGGTGCAGAGCTTCTTGTTCGGGGCCTTTTTCTTCGTGCCTCCACCTGTGCTCCGTGGTAACTTCTCTTCTCTCTGGAAGCTACTTGCATCTTCTTTTTTTTTTTTTTTTAAATCATTGCATCCCTTTTGTCATCAGACTTCAAACAGCTGCTATCATACTTAATCTTCGGTTTTATGCTTCAACGTCTTAATGCAAATATTTTACTAAGAAATGCACCATCCTGGACAGCTTGACCATCCCTTACTAAAAGTGGGATAACTTTCTGTAGAAATTTTTTTTTACGAGCCGTAAATTTTGCTGAAAACTAGACTCCGGCATCTTTCCAACGGTATATCACACTGCACTTGGAACCTTCAATATCAAAGCAGTTTATTCTGCAAAGTTAGCTCAAAAACAGCCTCAAATTCTGATTTTTCTGGACAGCTGGACCACCCTTGACTAAATATAGCATAACTTTCTGTAGAAAAGGTATTATTAGGAGCCGTAAATTTTGCTGGAAACTAGACTCCGTTACCTTTCTAATGGTATATCATACTGCACCTGAAACTTTCCAGATCAAAACAGTTTATTATGCCAAGTTGGCTCAAAAATTGCCTCAGAATTCTGATTTTTCTGCATTGGGCTTCTTTTTGCTTACACCACTCCGTGCTTTGATATACTAACCGTTTGCTTCTTATTGTGCCTGCATGATCAGGTCTACAAGCTTTCATTCGTTTGGCCGAGTTGCCATTATAAAATCTTTTCTTTTCTTATGCATATCAACATACCACTGGTGCATCATTCAGGCTACTTCCGGGATTAATTCTCTCTTTTTATGTTCATGTCCATAACTCCGAGTTAGCTTTTTTATCCAGGATACTCCTCTCCTTTCTGTTTTCTTTGTTACTTGCCGAGTAACCAAGAGGCTGAATTTGCATAGCAGGAGGGCTTCTCCAAACCCAAGTTCCTGGAGCTTCACATATTTTGAATATTATTTTGTGTTTTTCTACAAGTCTTCCTTATGTGCTCCTGCCCCTAGTTGCTTCTTCTTTCTTCACTATTCCTCAAAAAGTAACACGCGCTACCAACGTCCTTCTTCGTTGTTACCAGACATCAAATATGTCACCAGCAGCTGTCGCTAATCCTTGCCGGTCACTGCTTCCTTTTTAATTCTTGCCTGGCTACCGTCGATGTTGGATGCTTGATGATTGTAATTTTTGTCCATAGCTATACACCGTTGGAAATATTAACTAATACAGCAACATAGAGGTAGTTATATATCGTATTAAACAAGCCAAGGCCAAGAAAACAATTAACGAAACAAAACATGAAGGTATATAACATGCATATCAGTAACTGTAATAACAAAGGAAGAACAGAAGACATACTAGTAGCCATAGCTATAGCAGTATATCAAACAAATAAGAGAACAACTGAGTGGTCAGGATTTGCTTCGAAAAACCTGACTGCTCTTGAAGAGATAATTGCCCCCACTTACACTGTGTTGGGATGCTTGCAACACCTCTCCCAGGATAAAACAGCTCCGAGCTAAATGATCACAGTAATCAGAAAGCTCAACTTCGACTAGCACCTCAGTCGCCGGAAAAACCCACAAGTGAAGCTACGACAGGAAGGGAATATAGAGAGTGTAGAGAGGAGAAGAGATTGTAGGGTGTGGTATATAGAACCCAGCAGCTTAGCTCTCTATTTATAGGAGAGACCAAACGTAACTGATGGCACCCAATTAATTTTGTAACTGCCGATTTACATTTAATAAAATGAAACGGCTGATTTAATAAAATCAAAACGCCTGATTTAATAAATCGTAACTGTTACGTTATATTTTATCCACACATATCAGTTTTATTTTAATTATACGAATAAATATATATAATCAAATGCTGACCCAACATCAGGATCTGATCCATCAGGATTTTCGTCCGTCAGGATCTGATGTCCATCAGTATTTGATCATCCATTAGGATCTAGTACCGTCAGGACTTGGCCCATCAGGATCTGGTACTATCAGGATTTCATCCATCAGGACTTGGCCCATCAGTATTAGATGTCTGACCAGTTCCTGATTGATTCCAAGTACTGATCCCAATTAATATATATATATATATATATATATATATATATATATATATATATATATATATATATATATATATATATATTTATTTATTTATTCTAATTAAAATATTAATTAACCACATAAATAAAATCCCTCGCCCAGGTCGCCTCGCATACGCGAGACGCCGAGACATTTGCCCAAATCGCCCTTTGACCGAGCCGACCCGAGTCGAGTCGAGTCGAGACGTGACATGGCGTGGCGAGGCGGGCGGCGGCGGTGCGCGTGTGTGTGTGTGCGCGTGGAGCACACAGTAACACCATGCACCATCATACACCTTAGTAGTTGTACACTACACATGTGTGTGATTTTATATAAAGCCAACAACCCCCTTTATTTATTTCAATGTGGGACAAATACACATTCTCATTTTCAAGCTCTTTCAAGCTACCCACTTCAACTCTATTTCTCTATGGGTTTTACTAAGAAAATTACTTAGACCCATATATGAAAATTTAAGTCCTCATAGCAAGGAACAATTTCCAATCGTTAAAATTCGGAATTAACATCAAGAACATAAAATACTAAAAACTCCATTTTCTAACAATCCCTCACAAATCCATATAGAATTGCTTCAGGTTTCTCATCATGACTTGTTTTTCAGAGTCGGTACCCTTCCGGGTTTGAACCCTCCTAAGTCCCCTACTTCGATGACTACCGGATTCAGATGGAATGTTTCACCTTAAATCTTAATCCGTTTGATGTAATCATGTTCCATAGACGACGAAAAGTCAAAGGCTATGGTGCCAATCTACGGCTTTGAGACATTAATGGTCTTGTCTCGATCCTGTTCGTCGAATGCTTCAAGGAATAACCCTTTCCTCTAATTGCGACCACACAATTACATTCACTTAGCTGGGCATCTCCAGAGATGTACTGCAACCATCTTGTCAAATGACTTGACCCCATTCAGAGTTATAATAACTCTTGCTTACTAGCAGTATCAGTACCTTCTAGGTTTACAGGGGATAGACTCAGATACAACAGTATCATCTATGTAGCAAAGGTACTACTAATTCATCCTTACAGCTTGTTGTTACCACATTGAATACACTTCAAGGGATCTCCTCTCATGTGCATTGGGTTCCCACTGATGATGAACTATGATGGGTTGACAGCCCCATCCCCAACCTTGACTTAAGAACCACTGTAGGTTCCAGTCCTTTAGTTAAAGGATCAGCTATATTATTCTGAGTTCCTATAAACTCTATAGCTATAATCCTATCAGACACCAAACCCCTTATAAACTTTAGTCTAACTTGGATGTGCCTCTTTGTCTTTGCATTATACTTTCTACTACTAATCTTGTCGATAGTTGTTTTACTATTACAATGAATAGCAATCACAGGAAGCGGTCTGCTTACTATAGGTATTGCGGACATAAGTTCGTGTAACCATTCAGCCTCCGTCCCCGTGGCATCAAGTGCACACAACTCAGCCTCAAATGTAGACCGAGTTACTATAGTCTGTTTGGTCGACTTCCAGGATATTGCTCCACCTGCTAAGGTGAACACGTATCTAGTCACTCCATTGGAACCAGACTTCTTAGCTATCCAACTTGCATCACTGTACCCTTCGAGCACACTAGGAAATCTCCTATAGTGTAAATTAAGGTACATTGTGCCTTTTAGATATCTAAGTACTCTATCAAGAGCATCCCAATGAGTTCTGTTTGGACAGCTTGTATATCTAGCCAACTTAGACACATTGTATGAAATATCTGGTCTAGTACAGTTAGTAAGATACTGCAAGCTCCCTATAATCTGAGAATACCTTAACTGAGACACTGGTACTCCTGAAGTATTCTTAACAAGGGCAACTTTATGATCATAGGGTGTACTAACGATTCTACACTTTGAATAACCATATTTCTCAAGTATAGATTTCTCTATATGATAAAGTTATTCCCTCAGCTGACTGTGTCAGTTTGAGTCCAAGAATCACACTAGCCTCACCCATATCCTTCATTTCAAAATGCCTTTTCAAGAAAGCTTTTGTCTCATTAATAATCTCAATATTGGTTCCAAACAGTAATATGTCATCCACATATAGGCACAAGATGACACACTCACTACCTTTAACTTTGGTGTAGACATACTTGTCACTATCATTAATATAATAACTGAACGGCACTATAGTTTCATCAAACTTTTTATGCCAATCCCTAGGAGCTTGCTTCAAGCCATAGATGGATTTGATCAACTTACATACTTTCCTTTCGTTACCAGATGCAACAAATCCCTCAGGCTGATCCATATAAATCTCTTCTTCAAGTTCACCATGAAGAAAAGTTGTCTTTACATCCATTTGATGGATGATAATACCATGTACGGAAGCCAATGCTATAAGCATTCGGATTGTTGTCATTCTAGCTACTGGAGAGTATGTGTCAAAGTAATCAATTCCCTCCTTTTGCTTAAAACCCTTTGCTACCAGTCTAGCTTTGTACTTATCTATTGAGCCGCCAGGGTTCGACTTCCTTTTAAAGATCCATCTGCACCCGATAATAGAACACCCAGGAGGGAGATAAACTAACTCTCATGTTCCGTTAGAAACAATAAAGTCAATTTCACTATTTACAGCGCCCTTCCAGTGCCTAGACTCTGAAGAATCCATAGCTTGTCGGAAAGTTAAAGGTTCGTCCTCGACATTGTAAGTGATAAAATCACTTCCAAAATCCTTGACTACCTTTGCACGCTTACTCCTTCGTGGTTCCTCTACCTCCTTAGGAGTAGAGCTACTACTAGGTTCAGCCCCCACATTTGTCATTTTTTCCACATGATCAGGAATAGAACTTGATGTGTGAGTTTGATCTTCATTAGAAGTATCTTGAGGCATACCAGTCTTCATAGGGTAAACATCCTCAAAGAATGTAGCATCACGAAACTCAACTATCGTGTTTGCCACTATACCATCTATGTCAGATTTTAACACTAAAAATCTCATAGCTGTAGTGGTCTCAAGATAGCCCAGAAAGATACAATCAGCAGTCTTCGGACCTAGTTTCTTTCTCTTGTGTTCAGGGACAAGTACCTTAGCAAGGCACCCCCACACACGAAGATACTTAAGACTAGTCTTCTTGCTCTTCCATAACTCATAGGGTGTCTTATCCATGTGTTTCAGAGGGACTCTATTCAGAATATGGCAAGCCGTATTCAGAGCTTCTCCCCACATATATTTAGGCAACCCAGAATTAATAAGCAAACTATTAATCATATCTTTAAATGTCCTGTTCTTTCGCTCAGCAACCCCATTAGACTCAGGTGTGTATGGTGGGGTAACTTCATGAACTATACCATTGCTTGCACAAAATTCATTAAAAGCGTTACTCGCATACTCACCACCTCTATCAGATCTCAACCGTTTAAGTAAATAAACATAACAGTATCTACTACTATCATCTATAAAGGTAATGAAGTATCTAAACTGGTCCTTAGTCAACACACCACCAAATTCACAAATATCAGTGTGTACTAAATCTAACAAGTCTGAATCCCTAACAATATTATGAAAAGGTTTCCTTATTTGTTTAGCAGACACACATACTTAACATTTAGAATTCTTTTCTATGGTATGTCTTGGAATCAACTCTAAGTTCATCATATTTTTAAGAGCACCAAAATTTAAGTGACCAAGTCTAGCATGCCATAAAGTTGAAGATTCAACACAGTTAACAGAAGGAGTAATATTATTAGTCAACGCACCCAAAACGGGCTCAACATTTATTACAAATAAACCATTTGACAAGTAACCCTTGCCAAAAAATGTACCAGTATGAATAAGAACTACTTTATTACATTTGAGAGAGACTTCAAAACCATTAGCTACTAAACAGCTGCCACTTATTATATTTCTACGCATGTCAGGAACATGATGCACTCTCGTCAGGGATATAATACGTCCCGAAGGAAACTTCAGGTCCACGTTTCCTACTCCATGTACTTGATCAGCACTTGCTGTTAGTCATAGAGGCATGCCTGTATACATCTAATAACAAGCCTAATTGTTTCTAATGCTTTACATTACTTACATGACCTCTTAACTGAGGGAACCTCTAGTTGTAGAGTTTCTGTTTGTATTGTACTTGTAGTAGGCATCAAATCCTAGTTGTGTAACTGTACTTATAGAGTCTAGAATAATGCTTAAAAGAAGTTCCAAGGTTCATGCCTCAAGCAAGAAGATAAAGACTGTCAAATAATCACAGTTGGGATTTGAAGAAATGAAGAATTTACCTAAGTACCAATTCGAGAAGTATATTTGTCTATTTGAGAAGTCCATCATTCGAGAAGTCATGGATTCGATATCTCAAGACACTATTCGATATCTCTGAATACACTATTCGATATCTCATTCGATATCTCAGAGATTCGATATGTCTATGTACTCTATTCGAGAACTCAGGAAGTCAACAAGTCAAAGTAGTATTCGAGTTCTCAAGGAGTCAACAAGTCAAAGTTCCATTCGATATCTCAAGGACTCAGAAAGCTATTCGATATCTCAAGGATTCGACCAGTCAAGTGTTCTATTTGACAACTCAAGGAATCCTGAAGAAAATAGCTATTCGAGAAGTGATTCGATATGTCAATATAACAGTGTTCGAGAACTCAGAGTTATCGATAAAGTCAATTCTAGTTCTCGAATCACCTACTTAGTCACTTCTCGAATACACTCTTAGAGACAAAATACTGAAGAAATTGTACAAGTCTGAAACCTGCAACAAGCCAATGCACTTTATGGACCACAATCTGTAACGTGCTCTGGAAAGCCTACAAGGAATCTGTAACGTGCTAAAGAAGTGGATCTAAACAGGCTTTGCAAAGTCAAATCTGTAACCGTTTGGACACTTACTCAAAAAGTATAGACAGACTAGAAAGTAATTTGTTTTAGCTACCTTATTTGCAGTAAGTAGGTTGTATCCATGTTCTATAAGGACATAACCTCACTTTCTTAGAAACTAACTTTGTGAGTCAAGTTTTTCATACACTGTAAGCTATATCTCTTTGAGAAAAACGAAGCTGAGAATACTATCATTTGTATTCACAGATTGTAGCAACCTTTATCTAATAATAAATTAGATTAAAGTGATATTGTGTTGTTCTTTATCCGTACCTTCACTCTTGCACACACAAACACTCATTGGATACATAGACTCGAAAAAGAAAAGCTCAAGAATCCATTCACCCCCCCTCTGTATTCTTTTACTGTATCCAATACTCAACAAGTGGTATCAGAGCAGGTTGTTTATTCAAAAACAGAAAAATGATCATGAGTTCGAATACACCAAAGACTACAGGAACAGTGAAGGTACCTAAGTTTGACAAAGAAAACTTCAACCTCTGGAAGATAAAGATGATGTTGTTCATCAAAGCCTCTCATCCTTTGTATCCTGAGATTCTCAAGAATGGTCCTTTTGTTCCACAACAAGAGATACCAGAGAAGACTGTTGGAACCACAACTATCCCAAGATCTTATGAGGCCAAGGATCCATAAAAATGGATAGAATCAGAAAGGGAGAAGGTTGCTCTTGACAGCCACCTCATGTTGCTTATCATTGATTTCATGGACATGTCAATGTTTGCAAACATTGCATCATGTACATCTGCCAAAGAAATGTGGGATCACATTGAGGTGTTGTGTGAAGGAACTGATGAGGTTAAGGAAAACAAGAAACAGAAACTGGTCACACAGTATGAAGCTTTCATGGCACAGCCCAAGGAAAGCATTACTGAGATGTTTGAAAGGT
Organism: Kitagawia praeruptora; assembly: GCA_037693485.1. Classification (NCBI taxonomy): domain Eukaryota; kingdom Viridiplantae; phylum Streptophyta; class Magnoliopsida; order Apiales; family Apiaceae; genus Kitagawia; species Kitagawia praeruptora. The sequence continues at coordinate 84,338,922 of CM075353.1, read as the reverse complement.
TTCACAAGCTAGTCACTGAGTTTTAGATGAATGGCAAGGTTTACAGCACCAAGGAGTTAAATATGAAATTTCTGCTATCTTCACCAAATCATCTAGAGCATAGAGTCATTTCTCTAAGGGAAAGAGATTTGAACAAAGTCACCTATGATGTGCTCTATGGAGTCCTAAAGACTCATGAGCTTGAGTTGCTTCAGAAAAGGGCTATCCAAGCCAACCAAGGAAGAATGATAAACACATCATGTGCCTTGATTGTCAACAAATCTATTCAAGACCTAGAAGCATCTACAAGCCAGCTAAGGATAGAGGAGGTAGAAGATGATGAAGAAACTGAAGCTGAGGTAAGTGAACCTGTTGAGGAAAAGGAGGAAGAAGAAGAGTTTTACACTCTTGAAGAACTTGATGGGATGGAAAATACTTCATATGCTTTCATGGCCAGAAAATTTCCAAACATCAGATTTAAAAGAAATCAACCCTTCAAACTCAAAACTCAAAACCATTCAGACAACAAGAACAAGGCACCTGTGAAACCAAACAGAAATAAATTCAAAACCAGCTATGTGGATAGGTCATCTGTAAGGTGCTATAGATGCAATGACCTAGGGCATTTTGCCAGTGAATGCAAGAAGCCTAAAAAGAAGGATAGAGATTATCTTGAGCTCGAAGCTAAGTATGAGGCCCTTCTGAAAAAGCAGACACAAGGTAAGGCCTACATAGTTGAAGGGAAGTGTTGGGATGATTCTAACAGTGATGGAGAGGAACAAGAATTCTGCAATTATGCCTTGATGGCCAACTCCAAGGATGACCCATCTCCATCTGATTCTCAGGTACCATCTCTCACTACTATAGATATGTCTGTTTCTGAGTATAAATGCATGATTGAACAACTATCTGTTGAGATGTTTAATATTCATACTAGTATGACTGTTGCTAATGAGGAGATTGCTAAACTGTCTACTAGAAATGAAATGTTAACCAAAAAGAATGAGGAACTTGAGCTAACTGCTATGCAAGTAGAAAACCTTAAGAAAGAAGTTGAATATTTGCAGAACAAGGTTTTATGTGCTAGTCAAGTTGAAAAGGCTCTTCGGGATGAATTAGCTGAAAATGAATTTAAACTGAAAACATTTAAAAATCATCTGGTCTAGTGCAATCCTACTGTGAGAAAGTGAAAGCTAAACCCAAGGCTGCTATTGGACTTGACTATGACACTCTTAAACTGAGAAAAGGCCATGCTGTCATTGAAGATGACACAGTTGTTCATGAGGAAGTTCCTCACATTTTGAAAAAGGCTGAAAATCCAATTTTTAAAGAATCAACATTTGAAATTGATGAGGATGCTTTACTCATCAAGGAAATGTTGAATGATGAGGATGAGGCACAAGCCAGTGAACAACAAGAATCCTCCAAGAGTGAGAGTGTCAAGTAAAAAGCCAAGGAGCCAGTAGTTGATAGGCCAAGACCTAAGAAGTTTGTTAAGTTTGTTTCAGCTGGGAAGAGTGAATCAGAAAAGAAAGTGACTAAGAAGAAACAGAACAGAAATGGCAAGTTAGGGATTAATAAGGATAACAACTATGCTTATATGCCTAATGCCCCTAGGAAAACTTGTCAGAACTGTTTCATAACCAATCATTTAACTCATGCATGCAAGAAACCTGTTGGTAGTGTGTCCAAACCTTTCTATGATTGTTCTGTGCCTCTAAGACATAGAGATGCTCCATTTTGTGATAAATTTGATTGTATGCCATGCAACATGAATGTGCTGACTAGCTGTTTTAATTTGAGAAGGCAATTCATTGATGGTTGTATCAGTCACAATTCTCACACCCACTACACAAGGTCAAAGTCTTCAAGTCCTCCTAAAGCTAGGAAGGTACCTCTGTCACCTAAGTCTGAAACTTCAGGTTCTAAGACTTCTAACAGTGACAAGAAGACTAACATTAAGAAAGTTGACAAGCATGTTGTTTATGATAAAACTGTTTCTAAGTCACATGGACCCAAACTTGTTTGGGTACCAAAGGAAAAGTAATACCTTTGTGTTTGCAGGGCAAAGAAAGTGAAAAGAAGGTCATGTGGATTTTGGACAGTGGATGCTCAAATCATATGACTGGTGATATGGCCCTACTATCATAGTATGAGGAAAAGGCTGGCCCAATGGTTGCTTTTGGAGATGACAGCATGGGTAACACATTGGGATATGGCAAGTTGAAAGTTGGTAATGTCATCATTGAAGATGTAGCACTAGTCAAGGGGCTCAAGCATAATCTGCTAAGTGTTGGTCAGTTTACGGATAGGGGATTCAAGGTGGATTTTGACAAAGATGAATGTTTGATCATCCACAAGAAGACTGGTGATTTTGCTCTATCTGGAGTAAGAAAGGGAAGCCTGTTTGTAGCCAATATGGACTCTGCAAACAAGGACAAAATTTGTTGCTTTTATTCAAAAGCATCAAATGAAGACTGTTGGCTGTGGCACAAGAAATTATCACACCTGAACTTCAAAGCCATTAATTCTCTAGTCAAAAGAGAGTTAGTGAGAGGCATGCTTACACTTGAATTCTGCCAAGAAGGAGTGTGTGAGGCTTTTCAAAAAGGAAAAATGAAAAGATCAAGCCACAAGTCAAAGACAGTGACATCAATAACCAATCCCCTACAACTCATTCATATGGATTTGTTTGGGCCTGTCAATATTATGTCACTAGGAAGAAAGAAGTATGCCTTGGTGATGGTTGATGACTTTACAAGGTATACATGGGTGGAATTTCTAGCATCAAAAGATGAGGCCCCACAAGTAATCATTGAGCACATAAAGAGAGTTGACAAGGAAGCAAAGGCCAACAATGCAAGTGTGACTGCATTGAGAAGTGACAATGGAACAGAGTTCGGAAATGCCATACTTGAAGCATTCTGTGAAGAGAATGGCATTTCTCAGCAATTCTCAGCTCCAAGGACTCCACAACAAAATGGGGTTGTTGAGAGAAACAATAGAACTCTAATTGAGGCTGCCAGAACAATGTTACTTGATGCAAAGTTGCCTACATGCTTTTGGTCTGAGGTTGTGAGCACTGCATGCTATATCCAGAATAGAACTCTCATCAACAAAAACACTGGAAAGACACCTTACAATTTGATGACTGGAAAGAAGCCTACTCTAAAGTATATTCATACTTTTGGAAGCAAATGATTTGTATTAAAGGACAATTCAGAATATGTTGGCAAGTTTGATGCAAAGGCATTTGAAGGAATTTTTCTTGGCTACTCTATGGAAAGAATTGCATACAAAGTTTATGTCATCAGTAAAAAGAAAATTATGGAAAGCACAGATGTGACATTTGATGACAGCAAACTACCTGGACTAGAAGAAGCCAATGAAAAGATAAAGATCCATTAAGGTTTGATAATCTAGATGATTCTGATGAAGAGATTGAAACTGGAGTTGAAACTCAAGTTCAACAAACTCAAGTGAATGATGATACAAGAGAAGAATTTGTGCTAATCAATATTGAAGAAGCAAGTATCCAAGACACACCTGTGAGTAGTGGCAACTTCACAGGGGGAGGAAATGAGAATGACCATGATGTGGATGATGAAGCAACATCAAGAATGAGAAATCAGGCTGAGCACTCAAGGAAATGGGATAGATCACACACTGCAGAACAAATCATTGGAGATCCTAATGCAGGAGTAAGGACTAGGAGAGCAACTCAGAATGAGTGCCTCTATGGCTGTTTTCTATCACAAGTTGAGCCTAAGAAACTTGATGATGCACTATTGGATCCAGATTGGATTATTGCTATGCAAGAGGAGCTGAATCAATTTGAAAGGAACAAAGTATGGGAACTTGTACCTGCACCAAAGAATAGAACCATTGTTGGAACAAAATGGGTTCTAAAGAATAAGATGCACTACGCCATAGATGGCCTGCAGCAACGTTTTAAAAATGTTGCAGCAAGCCAAAAAAACGTTGCTGTAGAGCAAAAAAATAAAACGGCAACGCTTTTTCAGCGTTGCATTTGGCACAGCTGCCGTAGGGGTCTACGCAACGCTTTTGTTCACTACGGCAACGCTACTACTTTTGTTACCAGAAACTTCTATGGCAACGTTAAATGTAATGTACAGCAACACTAAACTAGTGTTGCAATAAGTTTTTAAAATTTAGTAAATCCACCTGTGGGTCCCACAGATGGGTCCCACAAGTGCCCCATGAGTTTTTAATTAGGCCCCACATAAACATATTTTTAGCAATTGATGACAACAATGTATAATACCTTCAATAGACTTTCATAATAAAAATTTGAGAGGAACAAACAATTTGTATATATGCATTTCCTAAAAATTGAAATATGTTTTATTACACCAATACCAAAATTCATCGATACAAGTTAATGGGCTTCATAACCCTTAGCCCAAAAAAAATTACAATCCAGTATAATAAACTTGTGACAAATTTACAAAAGTTAAGTAATGAACAAGGGTGAAATCCTTCACTCTTTGGAATCAACTGGTTTGGCTTATTTGCAAGAGTCTTTCTGGTCTGTTTTGAACGATATGGTGTAGCCATATGGACACTGCTCTTCTTGCCATCTGCAAAAACAAGGGATCAATATAATAAATACAACCTAATAGCCTGGACAGTTAAATACAACCTAATAGCCTGGGTAGAGAAAGATATTTGGTAGAGAAAGCACCGTGCCAAAGATAACTCTGAAATATATAACCAATGCATCATACTGATCAGTTATAACAATTTTGAAATAGATATGTATCATACCTTATGCATGCATATAAATGCATCTATATTAAAAACACATTGAGTGGCAAGTAATTACCCAGTGCTAGTGACCTCTGCATGCAATCCATATTCTTTAGCATACATGAAAGACATGACTCCAGGAGGAAGTGCCTCCTGAAATAACAATAAAAAGTCACTATAAAAGAAAATCACTTTGTTAACACTGAATATTTGTCCGTGCTTATAGTTCTATAACATACATAACAGATAGATTTACGTATTATTATGAAATTAAACCTGGACTATAGCTATCCGCAACAAATCACCACGTAATCCTATAGTAAACAAGAAAGGCCCAAAGAAAATGGTCCAAGAACAACCCTGAAAATTACATAGTAGAAATATATATAAACAGTTAATGTATTTGAGCACAGACATGTACATCATGTATACCATTAAGCACTCTGTTATCTTACTTTGCCTGATGTCCATGATGAGATTATTGAAATATAATGTGTTTGCTTGTGTGTAATCTATTTATGTGTATATAAATAGTGGTAATAGGGCAATTCTATTACCACTATTTATATACACATAAAAACTTGATATTGGTGCTTCTAAAATATTCGAAAAAAGGTCGAAAATCTCTTGATTATTGTCCAAAAAGTAAAAGACAAGATTAAGAGGCCTGCACTTGGGAAACAAAATGCAGCAACATTTAGAAGGCTAAGAGATGTGCGTGTGTGTAGCAACAATATATGCATTGTAAGATATTGGTTGACTGAAACAGATACAGTTGAGATGGTCAGTTAATTTACTAATATATTTGTTCTCGGACGTGAAGCCAATCACTAAATTAAAAATTATGCGACATATCTTTATTCATATTTGCACGTAATCACCAGTCAGTAATTTACTGTCAATAGTTCTCACATGCTGGTTAAATAATATTATTTCAACACACACACACATTCATAATTATTTAGAGAGTCTGGAGCGTATAACTAGCAAGAACTATTTTTTTTGTCGATAAAACGCGTAATCAGAAGTCGAATACTGGAAAAATTATATAATTTTCTTAAAATTTTGTCATATATCATAACACAATGCTAACAAGTCCAGGTGTTGTTGTTTTAAGACAACTAAGTTGCTTAAAGTATTATACCAAACAATTTGGCTGTGTTTACAGCTGCGTACCAAATTGGAACTATTCTGGACACATTCAATAGAAATGTGGAATTTCTTGTTAGCAAAACGTATTATCCTGAACATAAACTCGCAAACAAGCACCAATATCCTGAACATTCACTAATTTTCTTGTTCGCATGATCGAGTGGGAAGTGCTTTATACTTACCTATGCAGGCCATGGCAGTGCCTATGCCAGCTTTTGACAAAATCGTAATAGATCCCTCCATACTTCTCGGCATCTCAAAGTGCCACCTGAAGCATAATCATCCAAATAATTAAGCATATTATAAATTTTATAACCGGAATAGTTTAGAGATATTCCATATTACAACATCTTTTTCTGAACATCCAGTAGATTCTTTTACTTGATGCTGTTCAGAAGCATCCAGAAGAAAGTGAACTGAACCAAAGCTGACTGTTTGTGAACTGAACCCATAAGTCGTGTTTAATAGCATATCACAAAATTGCCTAATAAATAGCCTGATAAATATCATCAATAATGATTTAATATATACCTTTAATACTGCAAAAATTAATTAAAGAGCACAAAATTGAAGTCACAAAAGGATTTTTTAGGAAACAATTTGAAATACCTTGAATCCCAAATCCAAACCTAAAAATCGAAACCCCTAAAATCAAAATTCTGAATCATAAACTACAGATAAGCAAATCTTAGATTTCAAACAATCCAATATGAGAGGAAAACAATGAATCGAACCCTAAATTCAAATCCTAGATGAGTTTCAAATCCAACCCTAAACCAAATCAAATCGAGAAGTATGAGGGACAGAACATACAAAGTAATAAAACAAATTAATAATACAAATCAAATTAATCACAAATTCAAGATCCAAATCAAAACACAACAAATACAAACAACACATCGAACATATACAGAGCTAGCGAGCGAGAGAGAGCGGGGGAGGGAGGGAGGGAGAGAGACAGAGACAGAGATTTATACCATATCATTCCAAATTGCACCGCTATTCCAAATTCCAAACTACCTACAAATAAAAAAACAACAAAACGAAGCTCTATATCGATGTATAGGTGAATATGTTGTGTGTATAGGTGAGAGAGAGGAGAGACCTTTGAGAAAGTGGGTTAACAGCGGGTGGTGTTGTTAAGGAAGCGGTGGAGTAAACAGAGAAACCCAGTGAGAGAGACGAGAGAATGAATGATAATGAAGCCCCAGTTTGTTTTTATCCCAATTAATTTTCCCGCAATTTCATTTTGCCGCTCTCGCTTATTTCATTTGCCGCTCTCAAAATTAGAACAATTCATACCGCGCCACAACTCAACACAGATGTACTAATTATTTTATTTTTCTTTTTTGTTAATTTTTTATTTGAAATTTTTTTCAATTTAATTAAATTTATAAGAAGATATGTTATTTTTATAAAAATGTAATATTTCATTTCAATAATGCATAATTTTTTTTAATATCAAACTTAACATTATTATCAAATTTTATCTACTATAAAATTAATTTTTTTTAAATTCAATTTGTTACATTTTTTTAATGATTTGGTCTATTTTCAAATTATAAAAAATGTTATAATTTATAAAAATGACAATATTGTCTCTAATAACAAATTTTGAAAATTTAAATTATTTGTTTTTCGAATTTATTAATTTTAATTCAAAATAAATATTTATTTTAATTTCTGTTAAAAAGATTGTGTTTGAAGCATATTAACGGCAACACTTCACAAGGGTTGCAACTTGCTACGTTTCTTATAGCTACGGCAACACCATGTTTTGTATACAGCAACACAAAAAAAAACGTTGTTGCAGGCCATCAAGTTTTGAGCTACTGTAACGTTTTTCATTGCAACACCAAAAAAAAAAAGCGTTGCTGTAAGCCATCTATGGCGTAGTGATGGATGAAGATGGTGTAATAGTGAGAAATAAAGCAAGGTTGGTTGCAAAAGGATACTCTCAACAGGAAGGCATTGATTATGATGAGACATTTGCTCCCGTTGCTAGATTGGAAGCCATCAGAATATTCTTGGCATTTGCTGCTCATTCAAACTTTAAAGTTTATCAAATGGATGTCAAGAGTGCATTTCTGAATGGAGAATTGGAAGAAGAAGTTTATGTGCAACAACCACTTGGCTTTGAGGATCCACACTTCCCAGAATTTGTCTACAGATTGCTTAAGGCATTGTATGGACTTAAGCAGGCTCCAAGAGCATGGTATGATACCTTATCACAATTTCTCCTTGAAAATCAATTCACTAGAGGCACATTGGACAAGACATTGTTTTACAAGAAGCATGGTGATGATATTATCCTAGTTCAAATTTATGTGGATGATATCATTTTTGGCTCTTCAAATGAGAAGCTGTGTGAGAAATTCTCCAAAATCATGCAGAGCAGATATGAGATGAGTATGATGGGAGAGTTGACATTCTTTCTTGGGTTTCAAGTCAGTCAGAGAAAGGATGGTATCTTCATCAGTCAGACGAAGTACATCAAGGATCTATTGAAGAAGTTGACTTGGAAGATTGCTCACCTGCAAAGACACCCATGGCCACTGCAACTAAGTTGGATGAAGATGCTAAAGGCAAGAAAGTAGATATCTCAGTCTATAGAGGCATGGTTGGTTCTCTACTCTACCTCACTGCAAGTAGGCCAGACATCATGTTTGCTACATGTTTATGTGCTAGATTTCAATCAAATCGAAAGGAATCACATTTGATTGCAATAAAAAGGATCTTTAGATATCTGAAGGGCACTCCAAACTTGGGTTTATGGTATCCTAAGGACACGGGGTTCAATCTGGTTGGTTATTCTGATGCTGATTATGCTGGATGCAGAGTGGATAGGAAAAGCACCTCAGGTAGCTGCCAGTTTCTTGGACAAAGGTTAGTTTCTTGGTATAGCAAGAAGCAACAATCTGTGTCAACTTCTACAGCTGAGGCTGAATACATAGCTGCTGGAAGTTGCTGTTCTCAAGTGCTTTGGATTAGAAATCAACTTAGAGACTATGGACTTGTGTTGGAAAGAATTCCAATCATGTGTGACAACACAAGTGCAATCTCTATAGTTGCTAATCCTGTCAATCATTCTAGGACAAAGCACATTGACATCAGATATCATTTCATTAGAGAACATGCAACTAATGGAACCATCACTAGTACAGAATAGGCTTTTAGCGTCGGTCAAAATAGGCATTAGGCGTCGGTTATTGGGCGTAGTATCTGAAGGCGACGCTATAGGTACAGGCCTATGGCGTCGGTTAAATGGGTGACACATATAATGTACTAATAGCGTCGGTTATTTAAACAACCGACGCTTAAAGTCGTTTTTAGGCGTCGGCCATTTAAACAACCGACGCTTAAAGTCTTTTTTTAGGCGTCGGTCATTTAAACAACCAACGCTTAAAGTCTGTTATAAGCGTCGGTCATTTAAACAATCGACGGTTAAAGTCTCTTTTTAGGCGTCGGTCATTTAAACAACCGATGCTTAAAGCTATTATAGGCGTCGGTCATTTAAACAACCGACGCTTAAAGTCTGGTTATAGGCGTCGGCCATTTAAACAACCGACGCTTAAAGTAAATTTTTTTAATTTTTTTTTTTAAATTTAAAACATAACAAATAATCTGAAAATCATTAAAATCGGAACACAATATGATTGATAATTTGATTGAAATAAATTTAAAATATTTAATATTCATAATCTCATTTACAATTGGAATAAAAAGTACAATTCTTTCTAATGATTATATCAAAGTGATCTAGGTAGCTATTATACTAATTACAAACAAGGTGCTTACATGCAGCTATTATACCGATTTTCCCGTTCAGGCAGCTGACAATTCATATAGATCCGGCAGTAGTTAAGCTGAGTTGCAAGAGCAGCCTGCCTCTACTTGAAATGGAACGTAAGTCTTACAGTCTTAGTCCTACTGCATGTGACATCAAGGTTTCCCAAACTCGACAAACAGTTCTGACATAGGAAAATAGAAGAAATCCTGGCCAGACATAGGAAAACCTGACCAGCCATCGTACTAGACATTGTAAAAACATATCAGTTGTTGATTTGAAACTTCTAGGAAAGAAATTCATCCCTGCATGCACAAATAAACAAAATGTACATTAGATATGCAAAGAAGGCATAACAATTGTACATAGAGTAAGAGGAACTAATGCTAACAACAATCTAGATTCGAAAATTGAGTATCATAGATTCCCATCCTCCTCGTCGTGGCAAATTGAGTTGAGGGAGCTGCCATACTATTGTTTCAAGTCATAAAAAAATAATCAAACGATTACTATCACCGCAAAAATTCCATAGGAACACAGATATAAGAACATAATCTGATCAAACTCGAAAACTTATGTTACTTCAACATTCGCGGATAGGTGCAGAGGGTAGTATTGTATAAAGTCTATAGTGAAGCTGTGTTAAGACACATTGATACCTGAAGCATAATGAATATATTCTGTTGTCGAAAAATAGATGCTTATTCTAACTTTTAAACACCACCCCAAATATTAACAGAATAGCCTCTTCTGAAGTAGAATTTGATCTTTCAAACCAATCAAACATGTTTCACCATTTTGTAGCTACCTGGTCTATTAAAATTTGAGTAAAACTAATTCTTGAACAACAGATTATATAGAACAGAGCAAGCAATAAAAAATATCTCTTATAACTATTCGATTTACTGACCCACCCCTGACTCTAGCCAACTTCAAGGATTAGTAAACCTTTGCAACCGCAAGAAAACATAAAGAAATAACCAAGAGTTGTCTGAAATACAATAATTGGAAAAAAACAAAATTGAATAGCCAAAATGTATAATTTCAATGTTTCTAACCATAAATATGTATAATTTCAGATTCATACTAGCACCACCATGACAATACAAAACAGCTTGTTCAAGTCTCAATGAAGGAACAACAAAACTTGTAAACTGATTAAGAAGCAATCTTGAAACAAGGTATAATGTTAGTTTTTTTTTAATTAAAATTCTATTGTTCGAGAGGATATTCGAATCCAATAATAGAATGTTTTTCCGTCTCTTTATCACTGCTCAATACAGCTTGAATGCCTGAATATTCAAGAAACAAACAATATGTTCAACCCAATGGTCACATAGTAACACATAAAGCAAAGCAACTCCTTTGTGACGTTTATAAGACTAGACGAGGGTGCAATCTGTCACAAGCAAATACATTACAACAAAATCCCTTGCAATTTGATATATACTTAAACACCAAATACCTTATACAACTTGCAACAAACACAAGCCTAACTATGTGCAACCCTTGACAAGAGGATCAAACTATCTTATTCCGTACTAGTAATTTACCTAATGTTTATGCCAAAACCAGTTAGCTTTGTCCATAAACTGTAGCTCTTCGCTACCCTTATACTACTGTTCCAATGTTAATTAAACAATGTATAGCTAGTGATGATCAGGTGACAATGTTTTTAAGGTTTCCCATAAAATGTATAATTTCAATGTTTCTAACCATAAATATGCATAATTTCAGATTCAAACTAGCACCACCATGACAATACAAAACAGCTTGTTCAAGTCTCAACAAAGGAACAACAAAACTTGCAAACTGATTAAGAAGCAATCTTTAAACAAGGTATAATATTAGTGATATTTTAGTTAATAATTAAAAGAAAAGAATGCCGTGGCTGACTTCTCTGATCCTAGTACATAGTATATAGATACGTATAGCTTATAGGGGCAATTAAGTTTACATCAAATTTCCTGAAATAATAAGTGAGTCTAACATCTGTCATAAACATATTAAATAACTAATTTAAGGTGATGACCGTTCACTTTGAATCACATTCTAGTGCATCATGTGTATTGAGAACATTGTGATATATTTGAAGTAGGGGTATCAGTATCTTTCACAAAAGTAGCATAAACAGGTGGTGATCAACAACCTTATTCTCACTGTTCCCTGTAAAAGATGCACCATCACAGTAAAGAAGATTGACTCTGTTCCAGTTATAAAAATCTGTAACAGGAAAAAAAACGTCCAGAATGCAATAGAAGAGATTTTACCATCAAGAATAATGTATAATTATTTAATTGTGTAGTTGTGTCCTAATTTCAAATAACTTAGTCTTGTTGATACAAACCATGATTTTCTTCAATATTCCAATAAATGGTAACTCCTTTGCCATATACTTGGAAGAACCAAGGCTACTTATTTTACGAAAGACACAGTCTCTTATAGTATCACACCAACCACCTCCCTACATTACAACAGTAAGCCTCACATGTAATTGCAACCAAAATTGAATTTCCTCAAAATATTTACTTCATATTTAGTTCAACCTTTTTCACCAGCACATTGTCAGTAGCACTACTTTCTTACAAAGTATTGATAATTGTTAGGAGAACTTAGAGTGTAACAGTAGTACTATGGATAACAAAATTTGACTAAGTTTAGCATACAATAACAGGTAGGGCATAATGGCATATGGAAATCAATTCAGAGTTGGTAACTACCTTCTGCATACGAAAACTTGGCTCGTATTTATACATAATCAATCTTCTAGAAACATACATATATTCCTCAGTATGTATATTATTCATATGTAGATTAAATATAGGAATGCATAAATTGTTACTCTTGTCTACTAACCTTGGTGCCACTTAGCTTGTTGATTAGATCGGTGTATGTCCCATTACTTCCACCTCTGTCATTAACGAAAGGAATAAATTCAGGTTCAAGCTTAAATGGTAGTGCGTCCAAAGCAGCATTGAAAACATCTATACTAAATCCAGTAACATTATATGTCTTCGTGTCACCAATTTCTTCCACCTTCACAAATTCGGTAAAACCTGTTTTCTTTGGAACCCCTACCCTTAGCAAAAAAACAAAATATTGAATTAGTTTAATATTGGCATATTATTTTTATCTACATATATATAGCAAACAACACATACATACATACATATATGAATGGAGACATATATACCAGCAACGTAGTGAACCCAAAGAATCTCAACTGAACCAAGCAAAACCCCTAATTTGTTTTTCTTAATAACAACCCCAAAATTTGGCGATACAAAGAACCAGACAAGCAACCAAACCAGAAATCAGATTTAATCGAACCCAAATAAGCCCTAATCGAACCCAGAGAAGCCCAATTAAAAAAAAACAATTGAGATTTTCAAAAGCGGCGATATAGAGAAGCACTCGATTAGTTGAAGAAATCTTTGGCAGCGGAGTGGTGGGAATTGATTAGGAATAAAAGTGAGCCCAGGAATCAATTAACTAATCGATAAGTGAAAATGGAGAGATTTGTAATCGATTAGCAAAGAGAATGGAGTTGATAGTAGTGATTGAAAATGGAACGAGTGTGATGTGAAGCCGAGTATATAGAAATTACGTATTATTTGTATAAAAATATTATTTGTACATAATTTAGTTTTTTTAAAATTAATATATTTTTAGCGTCGGTCAAATGTAAGGCAACACATAAAGTACAGAAAAGTCAGTTTAAGCGTCGGTTGAGTAAAGACCGACGTTAAAGGGTAAGTTTTAGGCGTCGGTTGTTTATGACCGACGCTAAAAGGTCGATTTTAGGCGTCGGTTAAGTAAAGACCGACGCTAAAGGGTCGGTTTTATGCGTCGGTTGAGTAAAGACCGACGATAAAGATTTAGTTTTAGGCGTCGGTTGTCTATGACCGACGCTAAAAGTCGATTTTAGGCATTGGTTGAGTAAAGACCAATGCTAAAGGTTTAACTTTAGGCGTCGGTTATTTCATGACCGACGCAAAAAGTCCAACACAAATGACTTTAAGCGTCGGTTAAGATATTAACCGATGCCTAAAGTATGTATAGGCCACGACTCTCCATATAACCGACGCCAAAAGTGGCGACGCTAAAAGACCTTTTTGTACTAGTGCATTGAGTTGCATTATGTTTCTACAGATAAACAACTAGCTGACATATTCACTAAGCCACTAGATGAAGCCACCTTCACAAGGTTGGTTAGTGATATTGGAATGCTGAATTCTTCAGATTCTGGCTAAGTGAATATATCATCTAGATTGTTGCAGCAGTGAACACTTACTTTATCTAAATTCTCAATATTTTTGGAGTAAGTGTTAGCTGAAATATGATTTATAAATATTTCAAATCTGTTGCATATGTTGGAAAATCATATTTTTGTTAACTTGAAATTTCTGTGAAATTTTGAGAAAATCACTGTTTAATTTACTAGAATATTCTTCAATGAATATGGCTGGTAAATTTTAAAAGATAGTGAAAATTAAATTTTCTTTGTGAGTGATGAGTATATTTCGATAAGTCAGACTTCTCGAATGGTTCACTATTCGACATCTCTAACTAGTCTCATTAGAGCACTCTCGAGTTCTCGAATAGAGTCTTTTAGAGTTATCGAATAGAGGTATTCTTGACTTCTCGAATATGGTAACTAAGTTCTCTAATGGCTGAGTTCTCGAATATCATAGTTGAGTTCTCGAATCATTTGAAAATGCTGAATTCTCGCTGAATTTTAACCGATTTTGGACTCTTGTCTAAAAGTTTAATTCACTCATAAAAACACATTTTATTTAATTTAGAATTATTTCTAAGTTAGATAACTGCCAGCTGTGAGTTTCAATCTGCTTGAGTTATCGATTAAGCCTTTCTTGACTTCTCGAATAGTTGTTTTCTACTTCTCGAATGCCTGACTTGTCGATACAAAACATACATCTAATCGACAATTCAAGTACTTCATACTTATACAACTCTACAGCTATTCGATTCATTTCAATCGATTACTCAAGCGTATAAACCCTCAAAACCTCTGAAAACCCTAACTGCTAAAAGCCAAATTTCTTCTTCAACCTTTAACTTCTCTCCTCTCTCTTACACAAATGACAACAGTAAAGTTCAATACCAATTTCATTGCTCTAACTAGTGATGTTGAAGCACCCAACGTAAATTTCAAGTGCTTTGTGAAGTGGATGTCTGAATCGTACATCAAGAATGCTCTATCTGTTAACCCAACTCTGTATCTCAACATTCTAGAACAGTTTTGGCAGTCTGCTACAGTGGAGGTGGTGGCTCTTGACTCTGCAATAACCTCATACATCGTCTACTGCAAGATTCAAGACAAAAATATCACTATCACCGCAGAGGATATGAATGAGGCACCACTTGGAATGGGTACCAAAGGAGAGGTGTATGACCCACTTGCTACAAATGCTGAATTGGAAGACTTCTTTGATTTCATAAAGTATGCAGACAGAATCAGTCTTGGGCATTTGAATAGGAAGCATTTGAGGAAGGAATGGAGTTATGTGTTTGCTACACTTCTTCAAGTCTTCACTGCAAGAAAATCCAGCTATGATCAAATCAGTACCCCTGCACAGCAAATAGGCTATGCCTTAGCTTAAGGAAAGAAGATAGACGTTGGTCTCATCATTCTGCAGGAGCTGTATGGGAGACTTGGTAAGAATTCAGCCAAGAGAGGTAATGAAATTTTATTCCCTCGTTTTATTCAATCCGTCCTTAATTTCTTAGATGATAAATTGATTGAATTAGATGGGATGAATAAAAATAGAATAGGCTATCCTAAATCCATGACCAAACTCATTTTTGGTAATTTGGAGACTAGGAATGATGTGGATGTAAGACTTAACATAACTCCCCATATGGAGAGTTTGTTTAGAACTTACCCCCACAACATGCCAACATTTGCCTCTAAGTCTGAGTTAGCTAAGCCCAAGCAAGTAGAACAAAATGCTAACCCAGGGCTAGCTAACCAACCCTCTCAACCAAACACTGAGCCAACTGCATCATCCTCTCAAAAGGGTGATGTTAGTAAAAAGAAGAGAAAGGAAGTAATGTCTGCACCTTTAAATATTCTATCTGAAGCAGCATTAGCTGTTGAACTAGGTCTAGAAAGTGAGGAACCAGAGTCACCCTTACTAAGGCCAAAGAAGAAGAAGAAAACTAAGACCACCTCTTCAGTCACACAAATGGCTGAAGTTGTAAAATCAGGGGCAAACAGCTCACTAGATGTATCCTCTCAACAGGGTGCATCTATAGAATCAAGCATCCTCCCCAATGCACCTTCTTGTATTGAGTCAGCACATGGGAGTGATAAGGCTGGCACTACACTGAGTGGAGAGCACATCACACTTGAAACTCCCTTTATCTCTCAGGGGGAGTTGCCAAAATCTACTCTACAAGACATTCCTCTTCCAGAAACTAACACTGAAATTTCTTTGGAACCTGCAACTCAGGCAACTGAGATGCAAGGCATTAATCATCAAGAATGCATGCTGGGGCATATCTTAATGACACCATCACAAACACAGAGGCTTCACTAGTTTTTACTAGAGACTCTGTGCCTGTGTCAGCTGCTGGTGTAACTCATCCCACTTCTGTGGAGACACCAGTAGTAGAGTCAATCCATCCGGTTACAGAAGTTGCATCTGTAACTGAGGAGTCTACTTTGCCTAGCTCTAGCTCTGACTTTATGTCACAATGGCTGAAGCCTGTGCAACATGACAGTGCTTCAGGATCAAGGTCTGTTCCACAAAAATTGACGGTTGAAGCACTTCAAAGCTTAATTGTGGATCAGATTCCTGAGTTTGTAAAAATAGCTCAGAACCTTGTCACCTCCAACATCTCTAATCCAGACTATGAGGCCATCCTACTATGCCATAGGGATGATGTGGAGATGCAAAAGGCCAAGATTATTGATGATGCTGAGAGAGATGGAAATGTAGATGCCTGGCTGCAAGGAAAGTATGATGTAACTCTCAG
Source organism: Kitagawia praeruptora (assembly GCA_037693485.1). Classification (NCBI taxonomy): domain Eukaryota; kingdom Viridiplantae; phylum Streptophyta; class Magnoliopsida; order Apiales; family Apiaceae; genus Kitagawia; species Kitagawia praeruptora. The sequence continues at coordinate 84,322,232 of CM075353.1, read as the reverse complement.
TGAAGCACTTCAATATCTTAGAGAGGAATACATCACTTCATTGGGATCCAATGCAAAATCCCTGTCTCCTGGTGAAGTGTATGAAGCTGTCAATGATTCCTGCAAGGGTTTCCTCAAGGCTGCACACTATCTTGGCAAGGGAGTCAAAACTGAAGTCAACAGGGTGTGTGACAAGACAGCCACTTCAGTAGCAGAAGTCAAGAGGGCCTTTGATGCTAAATTTCCTCAACTAGACAGTGTGGTCAAAGATCTCAAACACTGCAACACCACCTGCACCAAGATGGACAATGGCCTAGCCCTCCTCACAGATATAGTCACAGGCCTAGGAAGCAGATTTCAAAATCTATCTGACCAGACTACAGAGGCCGATGCCATTCTCAGAACACTGTTCAAAAATCAGTATGGAGACAAGCTGGTCACTGAAGTCTCTGTGCATGAAATGACCAAGTCTGAGGTGAAAAGATTGCAAGATCAATCCTTAACTGGTTTCAAGGCCACTGCACTGTTCACCAAGGTTGATACTCTTGAAAAGGAGGTGGTGTCTCTCAAAGAATCCAATGCCCATCTGGCAGGCAAGGTTACAAATCTAACTGAGCAATTGAACACTCAAGCCACTACCACTGCTAATGTTCTTCTGGATCAACAATCTATGTTGTCTGCCATGATGAAGCACATGGGTATCTCTCTACTTGAAGAATCTTCAACTCCAAAGGCTCCTACTACAGCCTCTGTGCCTGACAACAAGCCTAAGGGGGAGAAGAGGATAACAAGGAACTCAAAATCTAAGGGGGATCCTCAGACTAAGGGGGAGAAATCTCAAACCAAAGGCATTACAATCAATGATGGTGGCCAACCAAGAACTGTTAAGTCATCTCAGTCTGAGAAATCTACATCCAAGGATGACAAGCTGAAGAAAGTGGCTGTAGATGAAGTTGCCAAGCCATCTGAAACTGAAGGGAAGTCAGAATATGAATTTGACATCCCTGACATTGCTAAACAATCCCTTCAAGCTGAACCTTCAGAATTCAGAAATGTGCTTACTCAAAGGGTATGTCAAGAAACTGCAAACTCTAGACTATACCATGACATAGCCTTTTTGAAACATCTACAAGAGTTAAGGAAAAGAGCCAATTTCCATTACTTTGACTACATCAAGCTTCTTGTGCAAGATGTGTTTCTAGTCACTGTAGTGAGAAGAGAAATTGTACAAACCAATCCCCATGCCATCATTCTTTCTAATGATAGAGAAGTCTTAGTTCACACTGCCAAGAACCTCTTTCACATCCACATTGAAGCCTTTCAAATTCTATCTAGCTCTGAACTTGGAACAATCATCAAGAAGATAGAAAGGAATAACTCACTAGACAACAATATGCTCAAAAAGATTCTCACCAAGTGCATGAAATCCTAACTGCCTCAAGTAGTTCCTCAGCTGTTGGTCCCTTTGGATCATAGTGATTTGTGTTAAACTAGTTTAATGATTACAAAGGGGCTTTAAAAGATTTACCTTAATCGCTACGGCGCAAGCGATTCAAATCCACAATCTTCTATTGTATTCCTATACTCCCTTGAACGAAGCGTGGCCTTCGACCCTCTAAGGTTTAGCCTCGAAGCTCCAGAATTCCGAACCCTTATTCTTGGAGGCATAAAGAGTATCTATAGGCTACAATAGGGATCAAGGAGAAAATTAGGTCGGGCCTTCTAATGATAACTTGGGCCAAGCCCTTTATCATTAATATTAATTAATTCCACTAAATAATTAATATTGCACCATCTACCTAATTCCGGTAATTTATTTAATTAATTAAATCGGCTCCTTTATTATTTGCTTATAAAATTCCCCATGTTTAAAATATCGCATGTCCATTAATTAAATAAATTACTGATAATTCATTTAATTAATATCTTTTATCCTTGATCATCCACTCAACCTTTATTTAATTATGCCGGAATAAATCCACCTGCAGGGTTTCACATAATTAAATCTTTTTGAGCTTTCAAGGGGACATCATTAACCCGAATATTATCAGGACATGGATTCCTTCAATAAATAATATCCACCATATATATTATTCCATCACCCAAAATATAATGATTTAATTCCAAAGGATTATTTCATATATAAATCAAAGCATGTAAATAATATACACGTGTCAATTACTATATCCGGATTAAGAACCTAAGCATTAATAATAACATAGAATCTTAGTTTTCTTTCCTAATCAGTATAAAGAAACAATTCTAAATTTGATCCTGTTCAATATACACAAAGTATACTAGTATTATTTATTAGTCAATATAAACTAATCTAAATAATACTACAGCCATACCAGTGGATTGTCCAACACCACCTGTGTTGTGAACCTTATTATATTATATAAACCGTATTTAACAATCTAATATTCTGTATCCCATTTGATACTAGATTGTCCACAATATATAATATTAGACAACCTATAAACATTTAAATGATTCTCAATAAAACTGGGCCAGAAATAAATGTATATACTTAAAATAAATATTTTCAGTATACACTAACAATCTCCCACTTATACTTAAAATATTCTATGAGTATATCAGTGTTATTTAATCCACTATTACATTGAAAACTATGTGTCCATCCATCTGACTCCTATCGCTTCCACATGCCTGTCAAAAACCTTGGCTGGCAAGCTCTTTGTGAAAGGATCTGCCCGGTTGTCTTCTGATGATATGTGAGCCACAACTATATCTCCTCGCTTTACGATTCCTCGTATGAGATGATGCTTACGTTCAATATGTTTAGCTGCTTTGTGGTCTCGTGGTTCTTTTGAATTTGCCACAGCACCAGTGTTATCACAATACACTGTCAGACTCCTAGGCAAATTAGGTACCACATCCAAGTCCAAAAGGAAGTTCCTGAACCATACAGCCTCCTTTGCAGCCTCAGAGGCCGCCACGTACTCGGCTTCCATGGTAGAGTCTGCAATGCATTTCTGATTTACACTCCTCCATATAACGGCTCCACCTCCCAAAGTAAAAATGTATCCCGAGGTTGATTTCCTCTTATCTCTATATGATTGGAAATCTGAATCAGTATATCCCAAAGGAAATAGATCTGAGGCCTTGTAAATTAACATATACTCCTTAGTCCTTCGCAGGTACTTGAGTATAGTTTTTACTGCACTCCAATGTTCCTGACCTGGGTTCGACTGATATCTACTAACCATGCCTACAGCAAAGCAGATGTCAGGCCTCGTACATAACATAGCATACATTAAGCTTCCACATGCCGAAGCATAAGGAACTTCTTTCATGCTCTCTATATCCTTAGGTGTTGAAGGACACTGCTCCTTGGATAGAGCAACTCCATGCTTAAAAGGTAGAAAACCTTTCTTAGAGTTCTGCATGTTAAAATGAGCTAATACTTCATCAATGTAAGGCTCTTGAGATAAAGCCAACATCCTTTTCTTGCGATCCTTAATTACTTTGATCCCAAGGATGTATGCCGCTTCACCTAAGTCCTTCATTTCAAATTGTTTGAACAACCATGCCTTTACTGATGATAACATCTTAACATTGTTTCTAATGAGTAAAATGCCATCTACATATAGTACTAGAAAAACCACTGCATTACCCTCACTTCTCTTATACACGCTTGACTCGCTTGGACTTTGATCAAATCCATATGACTGGACTGCCTGATCAAAACGAATATTCCTGTCCCTAGAAGCTTGTTTAAGTCCATAAATAGACCTCTTAAGCTTACAAACCAGATGCTCTTGGCCTTCTTTAATGAATCCTTTTGGTTGTTGCATATAGATGGTTTCCTCAAGACTTCCATTAAGGAAAGCTGTCTTGACATCCATTTGCCAAATCTCGTAATCGAGATGAGCTGCTATAGATAAAAGAATCCGGATCGACTTAAGCATAACAACTGGCGAAAAGGTTTCCTCATAATCGATTCCTTCTTTCTGAGTATACCCTTTCGCAACAAGTCGTGCTTTCCAGGCTTTCACCTTTTTGTCAGATCCTCTTTTTTTCTTGTAGATCCACATACTTCCAATGGGTTTTATACCTTTGGGTAGTTCCACGAGCTCCCAAACTTGATTTGAATACATAGATTCCATCTCAGATTCCATTGCCTTTTGCCAAAGATTTGCATCTTTATCTAGAATTGCCTGTTCGTATGTCCTGGGATCCTCATCATGTTCACCAGAGACCAAGTCTGAAGACTCTCCCAAAAACATGAATCTTTTAGGTTGTCGAATAACCCTCCCACTACGACGAGGCACCGGTGCGGTACTACTGTCAAGTTGTTCATTTTCTTGTGGTTGTTCTACTTGTACTATTGGCACTTGGGGATTATCTGTCCCTCCCACTAATTCCTCTAAAACAACACTACTCATGGGTTTGTGGTTTATTATATAGTCTTCCTCTAAGAATCTGGCATTGGTGCTAACAATGACATCTCGATCCCTAGGACTATAAAATGAATAACCTTTAGTCCCCATGGGATAGCCTACAAACAGCCTTACTTCTGTGCGAGATTCTAGCTTAGTCGCGTTCTTGTTAAGCACATGTGCTGGACAACCCCAAATCCGAATATGTCTTAGACTTGGTTTGCTACCAGTCCACAATTCTATTGGAGTCTTGGGAACCGACTTAGAAGGTACCAAGTTCAGAAGGTAAGCCGATGTTTCTATAGCATATCCCCAGAACGACTTAGGTAAATCTGAATAACTCATCATTGATCTAACACTCTCCAAAAGAGTCCGATTCCTTCTCTCTGCTACACCATTCTGCTGAGGTGTGCCAGGTGCAGACAACTGGGATGTAATCCCATTTTCTGATAAATAGTCCCTAAATTCTCCAAGGAAGTATTCGCCACCACGATCTGATCGTAGTGACTTGATACATTTTCCAAGATGTCGTTTCTACGCACTTGCTTTGTACTCTTTGAATTTTTCAAAGCACTCAGACTTGCGGCGCAACAAATAAATGTATCCATATCTAGAATAATCGTCAATGAAAGTGACAAAATACTCATAACCTCCTCTTGCTTGGATACTCATAGGACCACATAAATCAGTATGAACCAATTCTAATACTTCTTTGGCTCTATTCCCCTTTGTTTTAAAAGGCCTGTTAGTCATCTTACCTTCCAAGCAAGATTCATAAACTGGAAATGGCTCCACTGCCAACAAGCTTAATGGCCCATCTACTACCAGTCTTTGAATCCTCCTCAAGTTAATATGACCTAATCTTAAGTGCCAAAGATATGTTTGGTTCAATTCGGAAGGTTTCTTTCTTTTGTTTGAGCTAGAAAGAATATTATTAGATTCCTTTTGTTGCAGCATTGGTTGGATAGGATTAATAATATATAAATTGTCTTGCAATGTACCAGAACATATAACTCGTTTATTCATCAAAACTAGAAACATTACGATCCAAACAAACATTATAACCATCAATGGCAAGTTTAGAAACTGAAATCAAATTCCTTCTAAATGAAGGTACATAAAGACAATTGTTCAAAACCAAAATCCTATCATCACCGAAAGCTAAAGTAATTATTCCAACTGCAACTACTGCTACTTTCGTAGCATCTCCCATGAACACATATATTTCGCCATCTCTAAGCATTCTGGTTTGCTGGAACCCCTGCATAGAGTTACAAACATGGTCAGTGGCTCCTGTATCTACACACCAAGTGCTCGTAGATATAGCCGCTATATATGTTTCTGTAACTAGAGAAAGAGACATACCAGTATTGTTTGTCTTCTTAGAAAGAGGACAATCCTGTTTCCAGTGACCTGACTGCTTGCACTTGAAGCACTTGCCCTTAGGCTTTTTCACAGCACCTTGAACTCCCACTACATTAGCAACCTTTCCAGCTTTATGTGTCTGAACCTTTTTCTTCTTCTTGCCTTTCGGCTCAGAGGAAGAAGCTTTCTCAGCCACATTCACTTGAACATTCTGCTTAAAGAGTCCTTCAGCTGCCTGAAGTTCTGTCAGAAGTTCCGCGAGACTATACACCCTTTTGTTCATGGTGTAATTCAAGCGGAACTGCTCAAAACTTTTGGGAAGACTCATAAGGATGATATCAATCTGGGTTTCCCCATCAATATTAGCACCAAGGATCTCCATCTCATTCAGATGAGACATCATCCTGAGAACATGATCCCTTACAGGTGTTCCTTCAGCCATCTGAGTGTTCATTAAAGCCTTCATTGCTACTTGCCTAGCAGCCCTATTCTGTTCCCCAAAAAGTTCCTTGAGATTAAAGAGCATATCTGAAGCTGTGGACATAGCCTGATGCTGATGTTGCAAAACACCCGACATTGCTGCCAGATTGTAACATCGCGACATCTCATCAGCCTTAATCCACCGCTTATAATACTCCTTCTCACTTTCAGGAGCATCTTCAGCAGGCTGATCTGGCTTGGGTTCATAAGTACAAAATTTGTACTCCTCAACAGTCAACACTATGTCCAAATTACGTTTCCATTCAATATAGTTTGGTCCAGTAAGTTTGTTATCCTTAAGTATGGTGAATAGTGGATTAAAGCCCATAATGATCTAATCCTGAGAATCATACATGTAACACATAATCAGGGAGTTGCACAAATCTTAAAACTTATTGGTTTCCTCTAACAATTAATTAAAATTAATGCACTAATATTTAAACACAATAAGTATCTGGTACGCCACGATGGGTGACATATATACCACTTAAATTCGCTTAAATATTACTTCGGTCCTATTACTAAATAATACGCCACGTTAGGGTGGACTATATATTATTTTTCATAGCTAAGTGTATACCATTATCAAATCTTAAATTAATAACAATAAGACCGGATGCCACCATTAAATATTTCAAATCAATAATCGATAATAGGATAATTCCCAGATCGGGGGGAGCATTGTCAAGAGGCGTCACTTAAGACCCCTTTCTAGACAGAATCATCCTTTCTCTCAATATCGAAAATCTATATTCAATCATTGGTACCCTTCTAATTAATCGAATTCTATGAAACTTGGTACGCCACGTTGGGTGGCATGTATACCTTTCAATATTCGTAATTTAATTTAAGAATTTTGTTCTAGTAATTTCCACAACCTTTTAATAATACCGTAAATAGTACGCCACGATGGGTGATCATATATACTATCTACATTATTTAAAAGGTTATATTACATACAAAATAATGGAGACCGTGGGATTTAATTCTTAATTAATTCCCTCACCCACTTAGAATTTTTATTAAAAAATGAGGAATTTTAAAATTAAATGGGGCCTATGTCATTAAAATCATGTCTATCATGCATTCCAAATACACACATAATTTAACAACATAAAACATTTAATTAAAGCAATAAATAAAATATCTATGTCCATGTCGTCCTAATTATGTTAAACATGCAATTAAAATTACACACATAATTAACAACACACATAATAATTATTTAAAGCAATAATTGAAAATATATTAAATAGCGGAATTAAAAATTAAAATAATAATTAAATCCACTATTATGCCCCAAGATAATTTATTGCTGCAGCCCTTGTAGTTGAATACTAGCTGGCCACCTCGAATTAAACCACATGATTATTTACCTGGCCAAAACAAAAGTCAAAACTTAAAACATCGGACTTAAACAAATTTGGCAGGTTAAATGTCGGCGAGAGCTTGTCCTCCTGGAAACCACTCGCACGCGTATTTACACGCGCTAACTGATTCCCTGTGCGCCTGTCGACTTCTTCTCACGCCTGTTAATGGTTAGCAACTTCCGAGCAATTAATAGCAGCCTCGCAGCGGAAAAATTATTGTCTCCGAATTGATTCCCTGTGCACGTAATTGTTACAAGATAACCGGATTATTACAAAATCCATCAAACAATTACATAAAAAATAGATCTAATACAAAACTAATTTTGTAAAATCTATTCTAACACGATCAACCCTCGTGTAAATTACAACCACGATAAACCACGTGATATCCAATCGCATAAAAATAACCACGATAAACCACGTGGGATCCAATCACATAATTAAAAATCATGGCCATAATAGTGGATAACAACCTGCAAAAAATTATTACACAAGCATACCACTATACATACATAACCAATTTTAATTACGACATGGACGTCGTCAAACACAAACACAAGTCCACTAAACCTCAGGCTCTTGATGCCAATTGTTGGTCCCTTTGGATCATAGTGATTTGTGTTAAACTAGTTTAATGATTACAAAGGGGGTTTAAAAGATTTACCTTAATCGCTACGGCGCAAGCGATTCAAATCCACAATCTTCTATTGTATTCCTTTACTCCCTTGAACGAAGCGTGGCCTTCGACCCTCCAAGGTTTAGCCTCCAAGCTCCAGAATTCCGAACCCTTATTCTTGGAGGCATAAAGAGTATTTTTAGGCTACAATAGGGATCAAGGAGAAAATTAGGTCGGGCCTTCTAATGATAACTTGGGCCAAGCCCTTTATCATTAATATTAATTAATTCCACTAAATAATTAATATTGCACCACCAACCTAGTTCCGGTTATTTATTTAATTAATTAAATCGGCTCCTTTATTATTTGCTTATAAAATTTCCCATGTTTAAAATATCGCATGTCCATTAATTAAATAAATTACTGATAATTCATTTAATTAATATCTTTTATCCTTGATCATCCACTCAACCTTTATTTAATTATGCCGGAATAAATCCACCTGCAGGGTTTCACATAATTAAATCTTTTTGAGCTTTCAAGGGGACATCATTAACCCGAATATTATCAGGACATGGATTCCTTCAATAAATAATATCCACCATATATATTATTCCATCACCCAAAATATAATGATTTAATTCCAAAGAATTATTTCATATATATATCAAAACATGTAAATAATATACACGTGTCAATTACTATATCCGGATTAAGAACCTAAGCATTAATAATAACATAGAATCTTAGTTCTCTTTCTTAATCAGTATAAAGAAACAATTCTAAATTTGATCCTGTTCAATATACACAAAGTATACTAGTATTATTTATTAGTCAATATAAACTAATCTAAATAATACTACAGCCATACCAGTGGATTGTCCAACACCACCTGTGCTGTGAACCTTATTATATTATATAAACCGTATTTAACAATCTAATATTCTGTATCCCATTTGATACTAGATTGTCCACAATATATAATATTAGACAACATGTAAACATTTAAATGATTCTCAATAAAACTGGGCCAGAAATAAATGTATATACTTAAAATAAATATTTTCAATATACACTAACAACATCTAAAAGCAAACAACATATAAAAGCAAACATCTAAAAGAAACAATTCATTGTATTATATATGAAAATGATCAAGACATTGTTGCTTTCAGATTTGGCCAACATCTAAAAGCAAACAACATGTCCACCGTAAAGTTTTTGGCTGGAGTTCTTCATTCAAGGAGTGGAAAATCTGAATCTGAAAAGGAGGCTCTTGACATTCTGGTGAAGTTTATCAACTCTCAATCAGACATCAAGCCTATTGCTCAAGGTGGAAAGTCAAATCAAGACAAGGATGATCATGATAAAAGTGGAAGCAGGGGTTGAGATCAAGGGAGGTATAAGGGCAGTGATGACAAGAAGAAAAGGGATGATAAAAGCAGAAAAAAGGATGATGACAAGGGTGGAGGAAAGGACTATTAAAAGGAGAGTGGAAAACAGCAAGCCATGAATATTAATAATGACACTTCTACCACAACACAAGGCTCAATGTCTAGGGTGGAAGTCACTAGTAATGATTCATCAAAATCTACATCTCTGGCTTATGCAACTGTTTTGGCACCTCAAGAAGTGAAGGGGATTCAAATCAAGAAACCAGGTGTATGTATCCATAAGCAAACTGCTAGTGGAATACTACAATGGTCTTCAAGCAAGGGTCACAAGCTACTGCCTAGCAGTCATACAAAAGGGATTAAATTTAAGCATGCTGCAAGAAGGGTGAAGTTATCCAAGTCAAAGGCACTGACAATTATTCCAGGATTAAACCTACCACCTCTGGATGAAAACTATGATTGTGACAGCCCCAAATCCGGGGTCATAAATTCGGGCCGTCACGAACCAATTTCCATTCAATATCAATATCCCTTGGGTCTTTTTTTATAACAATTAATACCTATGCAATTGACCCCGCAATAATACACACACACAAGTCATATGCTCAGAGAACAACATTCATCATAATAAAAGTTTAGAGTTAACAGTTATTACAACCCAGGCTCACACTTAAGTACATTGCTGAATAATACTTGGACATGAAGCATTTCAACAATCAAAAGTTTATTACATTCTTACACACTTCATTGTACATACGGCTCTCAGAACCCGTTTGCCTCTACACTACCTCAAGAATTGATGCTAGCGTGCTCTCAGAAGGTCGCCTTCCCCCTACCCTCTTGCGGGGCGTTCTGCGTAGAATCGGCATACCTAGCTGTATATAGATAAGTAGCAAGAGTGAGCTATAATAGCTCAGCAAGATAATATAATATTGTCACTAAAAGGTAAAATTTAAACATCTAAATATATATATATATATAACTCGAAACCAATTATAGACTTTGAGAAAGAATGACATTCTTATTTAATAATACATCATCCACTTTCTATTATAAGAAAAGAAACGTACAACAATATGATATCAATTGCTCTCCTATATTCAGATAATAATTCACACTTCCTCTAAATATATTATCTCAAGATAGCATAGAAATTTGAACTATATCTCTCATTATAATCCTTCCATTTCCTTTTTACACAACAATTTAATATCATAATATAAAATCAGTTTCTCTTCATCTGTAACAGTAATTCCATCTTTTCATATCATTTTTCTGTTTTCAGTATAAAAATCTGAAAACAAATTTTCAATTCTTTCCTTTAAAGAAAACGTTGGGGATTTCCACTGTTGCCGAATACGTAAGGACGATGATCAGTCGTGAAAGCCCATTTGATTTTGATGGTTAATTGTTTACATATATTTTGCTATACTAACATGCTGTAACAGGACATTCAGCAAGCTGTTTCTGGAAATAGTGACACATGAGCTATACGAAATCAGCAAGCTGATTTGACATTCAGCAAGCTGTTTCTGGGAATACAGAAACTGTCAAGAAAGGTCCAGAAATACAAAGAGCTGTTAATTATGTTTATTTGACATTCAGCAAGACGTTTCAGAAAATTATCAACACAGGAGTTATACGAAATCAGCAAGCTGATTTCAACTTTCAGCAAGCTGTTATGACATTCAGCAAGCCGTTTCTGGGAATGCAGAAACTGTCAAGAACGTCCAGAAATACAAAGAGCTGCTATTTAGATTTAAATGTAAGGACTCTTACATATATATATTTCGTGTATAATATATATTCTAAAGAGCTCAGAATCGCCACAAACAAAACATCCTACCACGATCTCAGCACCCAACTTAGACTTCTTTGCATGAGAATCATTCTTGTCTAACTCAAACCACGTTCTCAGCCACCAACTAAGACTTCTCTGCATGGGAATCTTTCTTGAAACACAATCCCACGATTTCAGCACACCTACTCAGATTTCTTTGAATGAGAATTTCTTCACATTTGAAAATCAACCAACGGCTCCTTCTTGAACATATCCGAACGTTGGACCTTGATATATATATATATATACATCTCTTGTATAAACGAAAAAGACACACAGAAACGTATACACACTCTCTTGAATATTCATCAAATCGTTTTATACTTCCAATCACCTCAAAACAGTTGTTTAAACATTGTCATATTCACAAACAACACACACACAAGCTCTAAGATATATTACACGTTATATATATATATAAGAGTCTATATCTTTGAGTTGTAATTTCAATCCTTCTCATTTGTATTGTTCTTATTGTAAAAGCATAGTTGCTGGGCAGTGGCTTGTGGAACAAGGGTATGGTAAACACGAAGCTAGAAAAGATTGTACTACGGGGAGTGGTATAGTTCTTAGAGAGCAGGTTTAGAAACGGGGATTTCAGCAAGCCATTTTGACAGTAGCTAGGGAAAAAGGGAGATATATTATTGAATCTTGTAATCGGGTTTATAGTGATTAATAATATATTCTCTTACCGTGTTTGGTAAGGGACTAGGACGTAGACCATAGAGATTAGGGGTCGAACCTAGCTAAAATCTTGTGTGTCAAGTTTTTCTATTCTGTTCAGTTTATTTCTGCATTGCATTAGTTAATATCAGCAAGCTGAAACATTCTGGTATAATTATTTCAGCAAGCTGATATTTTTCTGGAAGAATTTTGGTAAAAATAAAAATAGACTATAGTTAACCTAATACACCTATTCACCCCCCCCTCTAGGTGCATACTTTCATTTGGTATCAGAGCCTTGCTATACTAATCATTTCTGTAACAGGAAAAGTATCGATCTAAATGGCTGACCATTATCCGCTCGGAAACTCAGACTCTAGGGCACCTCTTCTTCTAGGTACTGAAAACTACAACTGGTGGAAAAGTCGAATGGAGAATCATCTGGCCAGAGAACCACTGGAATGGAGAGTTGTAAGCAAAGGACCATACGACTTCAAAGATGACAAAGGCATTTCAAAGGATATTGATGATCTCACTGATGCTGAAATAAAGAAAATAAGCTACAACAACCGTGCAAAGAATACTATCTTAAATGGCCTTTGTCCAGCTGAAAGTGACAAAGTTTCATCATGCAAAACGGCTAAAGAAATGTGGGACACCTTGGAATCGTATCATGAAGGCTCTAAGGGAGTGAAGAAAGTGAAGCTTGGTACTCTAGTAAGAGAACTAAACGGTTTCACAATCAATGAGAATGAAACCATTAAAGAAGTTCAAGCTAGGTTTCAAACAACTTTAAACAGTCTTCAAGTGCTTGGCAAAAAGATACCCCAAGAAGAAATCAATATGATCATCTTAGGATCCGTCCCATGGAGCTTCGCCCCTAAAGTTACGGCGTTGGAATCTCATCCCAAAATTGACACTATGGATAGCTTGGCTCTATTCTCTGAGTTAGAGCAGTTTGAGTCAAAAATTAGGGCTAACACATCAAGGATGACTCAAGTTCCAGCAGCCAAAATGAAGAATCTAGCTTTACATTCGGATAACAGCAAGCTGGAAAATAACAGCAAGCTGAAAGATGAAGAAGATTCAGATTCTGATGAAGAAATTGCACTCCTCACAAGAAAACTCCAGAAGATAATTCAAAAGAGAAACTTCAAGAAGAGAGGCATGTATTCAGAAGCTAAGAAGGAAACAAATGATGAAGGCTGTTTTGAATGCGGAAAGAAAGGCCACTTTAAAAGAGATTGCTTCAAACTCAAAAATAAAACAAAACAGCAAGATGACTTCAAAAACAGGAAGAAAGGGAAAGCATTCCTAACATGGAGTGATGATGATGAGGAATCCAATGACGACGATGAGATAGTGAATCTTGCTCTCGTAGGTCTTGATGAAGAAAATAGTGAGGTAAACTCGTCTAACTCTTCTTTTGATTCCCCTATAGAATATGTAGTAGATAGCATAACCATGCAGGATATAAATAGCAATTCTATGGATGATACCGTGGAACTAAGAGAAGAAATCAGCAAGCTGAAAAAGAAGATTGGCTACCTAAGAGAGATCATTTCTGACTTGACGGATGAAGGAGATCACGTTAAGAATCATAATGAAGTTACTGATCTAAAAGCTAAGCTTGTTCAAGTCGAAGAGTTCAACAAAGTATTGCTGAAAAGAAATGACACTATGATAAAAGAATTCAGCGTGCTGAATGCTAAACTTGTGGCATCCCATAATCCGGGGTACAGATTTGGGGCCACTAACCATAATCAACATAATATAAACCTGGATATTAATATAAAATAATAAGAAATACCCCTGATCCAAGACCGCTTACAGGTTATGGTATGAAACAAACTGTCAAATTTAATCATTACAATCCAACCTCAGAATAAAGTTGTTATATAGTCTTATAACAACTAAGTTCACTGTCCAACTGATAACCAACCTCTAACAAGCTCGAATCACTACCCAACAAAATCAAGAACTCGAACATCACCTCTCGCTGCTGGAGCAGGAAAACTCACCAACCAAAAGGTCCACTAATCTCCTCTATTAACTGAAGAAAATAAACACAAGCAAGAGTGGGCCAATAATGCTCAGCAACTGTAAACAGTGATAGCAATATTAAGAACAACATAGGTTCTGTTCAACAAGAATAATCATCATACAGTACGAAAGAAATCAGCTGAAGAAATTAAATATTGTAACTTCCAGATGAGCCAACAGGACTCCGCTAAAATAAAATGCATCAACAATGAGAACTGATAAAAGTTCTGATAATTAAAGATAATCATAATAGGCTTCAAGGGAATTAGGCTTTGAAGCAACTCAACCTCAATGTATGGAATAGAATTGGATTTTTTTATATATTTAAAAAAAACAATAAGGTTAGGCTGCTGATCAGTCACGCACCAACCCCGGACAAATGCACACAGCAATGTCCTTTAATGGATCCACGGCACACATTGGCCTTAACATCTGACCACGAATCTGGTCTCCCCGAAGGGACATCTGTTGACCATTAAACTGGTCTCCCCGAAGGGACATCTGAAAAAAAAACATTCCAATTCTAAATCCAACGCACTAGGTGTCGGGACAATCGACAACCTCTATCAATCAAACAATCTGGAAAACTCACGTTCCGGCACAACAACTCAACTAGTGGAATGAAAAGAGAATCAACAATTCTATCCTCGATATCGACAAGTTCGATATATAAATGGGGTGAAAATTTAGAAACAACATCAACACTAGTTGTCGACGAGATCGACAATAAATGGGGTAATAATAGATAAAGATCCACAACAATATTAAATGTCGACGAGATCAACACTAAATGGGGTAACAATTGAATGAACAACAATAATAAATATCGACGAGATCGACAATAAAGGAGATGACATCATAATCAAAAATAATTAAAAGTGAATTTCACTTGAACAAGAAGTGAAGGAAAAATACTTGCAATATAATTAACAACAACTGAGACTACAAGAGTAAGGGTATAGTCAACTGCTAAGCATTTAATAAAATTTCCAACACATTGTCAAGTTTGAATCAACATAAATGGATTAAGTAGTTTAAATCGATCGTTTGAAAACTAACTCCAAGATCATTAATTGCAGGTAAGTTTAAAGAAAACATCCCCTAAAGAGGGTCCATCAGTGAAAATATGTTATAATCAGGAATCGTGCTAACAAATCTTATAAGATTTTACAATCCTGGATTTCCTCTGTTTTAGAATGTCCCCTAACATTTTTGAAGAAAATAAATTTAAATAAAATAAAAGAAATAGTTCTCTCATGAGGAATCCAATAACATACCATGTTTTAAAATATAATTGGGGAAAAGAGTATTTGTAAGATCATTTAAAAATTTGCACTTGAGTTATAGGTGGAAAATATAAATATTTGCACGTCATCTTTAAAGAGGGACGTCACTTTGTAAACACAATCTAACCGACACATTGATATATAAATAGAACAGAATTGCATCACTTGAACGATAAGTGAGGAGCGATAACACTTGCCTTATACACGAAGTTCCCACTTTCACATCTCAATTCGTTATTCACTTCGCTTCAATTTCTACTTCTCTACACGTTGGTCTTTACCCGATCATATATCCGTCTTTCGATTATCACTGGTCAACCTTTATACAACCACACTTGTCCACCCCGGCAATTATCTCCTTCCGCAAGATTCCATTGACACGCACTGCTCTTGACTGACCTCCTAATCGTACCTATACCAAGTAAAGTACTACTTCAGTATGCTTGCAACCTTAATCGTCTAGCTCTGTTCTACCCAACGCGTCCTATAACGCTTTACAACTTAACACACATAAAACGTATTAATCACATAAACCACATAGCACATTGGTTAACAAATAGCTCTTGTCTAATTACTATAAGAATTAGAAGATAATTTTTAAAAAAAAATCGGACAGCATCTCCTTTATACTAGGACCTGACCTGTCGAGATATAGCGGACCCAAAACAAATCAACCAATCATTTACTTCTACACACTCACAGGCATCACAATCATATCAATATACATTCCTTACAAATTTTAAACAATTCATATACTTATCAAAACCAGATTATTAAATAAAAATCACACCATAATTATTATACTTATGCCTTGGTCTTACACAAGACCGTATCACACCTTAGCCATATAAATAAGTACCATATATCCGCTCAATACACAAATAATCAAGAATCGACATGTCTTTAAGTAATACACAAATTCATATTTAACCACCAATACTCAGTATGACATTAACATACATACCTTTTATAAAATATTTTAGACCACAACTATTAACATTAAGAATCGACCAAATTAAATCAAGCTATACCACATATAACATTGACTTAATTACAACTATACATCCACCCTTATTAACGACTTATGATAATTATGACAACAATTAACACTCAAACAATTTAAATTAGTTGATGCCACCATTACCGTTTCTTTTTCTTCCCTCTTGCCTTACTGCTCACTCACACACACAACACAATCACACACCCCTTAATACTTTCAATCGTTCCCACACTCATAAAAACTCTTCCTTTTTTTTTTATACTCTTCCTCCTCCTTTCCCTTCAATTCTCTCAATTCTCTCTCTTATCTCCCCTTCGGCAACACTATCACTCACCACATGATCCCCCACCTAAATCCACATATCTGCCTCCTTACCCATACATAACACCCACATCACCAAAAATCACACCCTAGTACAACCCACTTAACTTTTGCATCAAACTCTCGGCACACACAACAACCAGTACTAACTTACTTATGCACACACAACAATTCACTCTCCTGCCGCCACACTCACATCCCATTACTATTTCCCCTCAATCTGCCTCCCTCAACCCTACTACAACACCACCTCCGTTCTCCGTCCGACGCCGCCACAGTCCCCACTGTATACACAGCCGAGACACACACCTGCGCCACCACTGCCATAAACGCAGCATAAACTCATGCCAAAGAACCAACAAATACTCCAATTCGACCAGAAATTCAGGCCACTCACACCCACTACTCGACCCAACACACATACCTCAGCCGCATACACACATCATACACATCAAATCTAACCCAGAACTTGCAGCCTTCATATACTCAGCAGCGCCTATATAAATTATAGGAATACACTTACCCACCAATACCACCCATCACTACAAACGAACACAATCACACCCACTGATTCAACCTATACATATACAGCACACACGAGTTGCAGGGGAATGGATAGAGAAGAGGAAGAGATGGGTTGGCTTGACACACGAACCAGCAACACGCACCCACCGTGGTTATACACACACAACTATACCTGCGCACACACACAGCCGAAGACAACAAGTCGCAGGGCAAAGAGAGGGAAAAGTGAGTGATACCGACGAAAGTTGAGAGAGGAAAACGGGAGAGATTGATAGAGAGACTGAGAGTGCATATAGAGTTCGAGAGATTGTAGATAAATAAGAGGAGAGTTCTAGAGATTTCAAGAACACGCAGCTGCCAATCTGATTTGGGGACTACCAATTTAGGGATTTGATAGGAAAGGGAATTTTTGGAATTTATTATTTCGAATTTTTCTCCAAAAACAAATCACTTCAGCATTTGAAAATTGCATTATAAATAAATAAAGTTAAATTAAATCTCAATTTTTTTTTAAAACATAGTAGATAAAATTATCTAACTCCCTATATTTTTAAAATATTTTTAGGCCCATAAACGAATTAAATATGAATTTTATAAGTTTTGATCTTTTAAATACAACATAACTTTTAAAATCATTTTAAAATACTTAAACACCCAAAATAATTCTTCCACTAATTTTTAAAGCTATAAAATATCACAAAGATGATAATGTAAAAGATTTCATGATTTTAAACGACTCCAATGATTTTATAAAAATCCCAGAAGATCAATAATGCATGATCTAAATACATTTTAATCATCAAAATACAATAAAAGTATACGGACTTATACAGCACACATAAATCATCATATAAACACGTGAACATAATATCACATATATTGACCTTCTCACAAATAATCACATCATATAATCCACATTTAATATTTAATAAGAAATTATAAATACGCGATTTTCTAGGTCGTTATAAAACTCACAGCAAAAGATATACAAATTGAGTCACTACAAAATCATTCAACCTCCAAAGAAGAAGTAGCAAAGCAGACACAACAATCTGATAAGATACAGGAACTAGAAGAAGAACTAAAGGGTTGTCAAGAAGGAATGGGAAAATTTGTCCAAGGCGAAGAAATCCTAAAAACAATTATGAAGCAAACAAGATCATCATTGAGTAAAGAAGGACTTGGATTTATTTCAACACAGAAGAAAAAGAAGTTGAAATACGAAGGCAAAGATGGAGCTCCATATGAATATGCCATGCCTTGGAAAATCTGCCCAAAATGTGGAATAAAGGGACACCTACCAAAGTACTGCAAAACAGAATCAGCTTGCCGATATCATTCTGGCAGAACTAAGGAAACCAGAAAAACAACATCAAAAATGATCCAAATGTGGATCACGAAAACTGACTTGAATGTTTTATATATTCCTGATGCTAACCATGTTGGACCCAACATAACATGGGTACCAAAAGGTTGAGTTTTGTTTTTATGTTTGTTTTGTAGATGTGTCTTACCGCCAAATTAAAGTCTAGACAATGGATCTTGGATAGTGGTTGCACTAGACACATGAGTGGAGATAAAACTCTATTCAAAAGTCTCAAGTTGAAAAAGGGTGGGAGAGTAACAATTGGAAATAGCAAAACCCTTCAGATTCTTGGCAAAGGTTCAATTGGTAACGATTATATTTCAATCGATAAAGTACAATATGTTCAAGGTCTTTCATATAACTTGCTAAGTATTAGTCAGTTGTATGATGATGGTCATTTTGTTAATTTTAATCTTGATAAATGTATTGTTACTATTGGCACTAACAAAGTCCCCCTAGTTGCTAGAAGGGAAGGAAATATATATATATATATATATATATATATATATATATATATATATTAGATTTTGATTCTCAGAAAACAGCATGCTGTTTAGCTGTTATGGACTCAACCCCCGAGATTTGGCATAGAAGGCTTGGTCACGTTAACATGGAACAAATCAGCAAGCTGTCTTCGCAAAAACTTGTTAGAGGATTGCCGAAACTCAAGTATATCAAGATGGAAACTTGTGGAGCATGTCAACTAGGCAAGCAAATTAGAACTCCACATAAGTCAAAAACTATGGTATCAACTTCTAAACCCCTAGAACTTTTGCATTTAGATTTATTTGGTCCGGAAGCATACAAAAGTTTGGGAGGTAAACAATATTGTTTTGTTATAGTAGATGATTATTCTAGATATACATGGACTTTATTTCTGCAAACTAAAGATTGTGCTTTCAGAGAATTTGAGTCTTTGATAAAACGTCTTGAGAAAAAGCTCAATACAAATCTTATAAGAATAAGAAGTGATCGAGGTGGAGAATTCCAAAAGGAGTTTGTTTCGTATTGTGAAGAAAGAGGTATCACTCATGAATTCTCAGCTCCAACTCCTCAACAAAATGGAGTAGTTGAAAGAAAGAATCGATCTCTGCAAGAAACAGCAAGAACTTTATTGCAAGAGAGCAAGCTACCAAGAAGTTTCTGGGCAGAAGCAGTAAATTCAGCAAGCTATATTCTCAATAGAGTCTTGATAAGGCCTATTCTCAACAAGACTCCATACGAACTGTTAAGGAATAAAACTCCAAACATTGGCTACTTCAAGGTCTTTGGATCAAGGTGTTTTGTACTTAAAACAATCGACAAGGATGGTAAATTCGATGCTAAATCCTACGAGGCAATATTTCTTGGTTATTCATTAACTAGTAGAGCTTATAGAGTTTATAATTTATCTAAATTAACTGTTGAAGAATCTATTGATGTTTCATTTCAAGAATCTAAGCTTGATCTACCAGAAAATGAGGAAGATTTTGCAGGAACAAGAGATAATGACGAGCTGATATCTCCAGAAACTCAACAGACTGCAAATCAGCAAGCTGAACCTTCAAAACAGCAAGCTGAAACCTCTACTGCAGTTAAAGAAATGCAGGAATATGAAGAGATAATACCACATTCATTGCCTACAGCACCAAGGACAGTCAAGGATCATCCTCTAGAGCTAATCATTGGCAACAAAACTGATGGAATCAAGACAAGAAGGGCTCAAGCAAATATATGTGGATATGCGGCTTTCGTAGCTCAAGAAGAACCAAAGAACATAACCGAATCACTTCAAGATGAAAATTGGATTGTGGAAATGCAAGAAGAACTCAACCAATTTGAAAGATGTGATGTGTGGGAACTTGTAGAACCACCAAAGGATGTATCAATCATTGGCACTAAATGGGTCTTCAAGAACAAAGTTGATGAATTTGGTACAATCATTCGAAATAAGGCAAGACTTGTAGCTCAAGATTACAACCAACAAGAAGGGATTGACTTCGATGAAACCTATGCTCCTGTAGCAAGGTTGGAATCAATTAGAATGTTGTTATCATTTGCATGCTTCAAGAAAATAAAGCTTTATCAAATGGACGTCAAGAGCGCATTCCTAAATGGGGTTCTAAAAGAAGAAGTATTCGTCAAACAACCTCCTGGATTCGAAAGTGAGGAGTTTCCAAATCATGTTTACAAGCTGAAAAAGGCCTTGTATGGACTACGGCAAGCTCCTAGATCATGGTATGAAAGATTAAGTGAATTCTTAATCAAACATGGCTTCACTCGAGGTAATATTGATCCTACTTTGTTTACCATGCATAAAGGTAAAGATGTATTAGTTATTCAAGTCTATGTAGATGATATTATCTTTGGATCAACTAATAATTCTATGTGCAAGTGGTTTTCGAAATGCATGCATAATGAATTTGACATGAGCATGATGGGTGAGCTAAATTACTTCTTGGGTCTTCAAATTAAACAAACCTCAGCTGGAATATATGTTCATCAGACCAAATATGTCAAAAATCTACTCACTAAATTTGGTTTAGGAATAATTCATAAGTTGTGATGTTAAGAATAGAATTTACACATTATACTTCTTGTAATCCTGATCTTATAAAGGATTTAGCACTGTATATAGGTTTTATGTGTAAAACAGTTATCTGTATAGTTTAATCAGGAATGAACAGTGTATCGGAGACTACATGTCAGGAACAGAGAGCAAATCCTGATGACGGTCCAATACTGATGGTTGATCAGATACTGATGCAGTGTGCAGATCCTGATATCAGTCGTGTTACTGATGATGTCATTATGGATGCTACAGAAACTGGCAAGTGCTATAAAACAGGATCGTTGTTTGAAGAACAAGCAAGAAGATATTATGAAGGAAAGAGTTGTTTATTGATGGAAACTATCGACTAGAAGGCAGAACATTGTCATGTATAGATTATATCTTTCTGTTATTAGTTGATAGGTAGCATTATAAATACTCTCTCAATATCATTGTAAAGAGTGAGGCGTGAGACGAAGTTGTGAGTTCGTGTGCGTAGCTCTGTATAAGGTTTGTATTCGAGAGTTCGAAACAAACAGAGAGATATTTGTATTGTCAGCAGCTGCTAAAGGTATTGTACACCTTTGGTAGAGTTTGTATTTGATCTTATTAATACAAACAAGAGTTTGATTCATTCGTTTATTCTTGTTCTTATAATCAAGCAAAAATCAGACACGATTATATAACTTGTATTCAACCCCCCCCCTTCTACAAGTTATTCGAGTTAACAATTGGTATCAGAGCGGGTTGATTTCGAATAATCATAAAGATCTGCAATCATGTCTGGTTACAAGGATGGGAATACTAAAATCCCTATGCTCAAGAGAAACGAATATACTCTATGGGAAGTAAAGATGTTGCATCATCTGGAAGCAACAGATCCTGATTATCTTGACAGAATCAGAGATGGACCTTTTGTTCCAACAAAGGTCGTTGGACAAGCAACTGTTGATGGTGAGGTTGTTCCAGAACATACAGCAGAGAAGCCAAAATCTGAATGGTCAGATAAGGACAAGGAGAATGTTCTCAAAGATGCTAAAGTGAGAAACATATTATTCAACAGTCTTGATTCTGTTCTCACTAACTATGTTCTCTCTTGTAAAACTGCTAAGGGGTTGTAAAACTGCTAAGGATATATGGGACAATCTTAAGGTTCACTGTGAAGGAACTAAGCCTGTCAGGAAGAATATGAGGACATTACTTATACAACAGTATGAGTACTTTGAATCCAAGTCTGGTGAGTCACTTACTGTTGCCCAGTAAATAACAATTGTAGAAGGGGGTTGAATACAATTGTATAAGATTTTCGACTTAAAACAAATAACACAAGTATGAATCAATAACAGCTTTATTAACTCTGATATAAAACTGTTACAAAACTCTCTTAAGAAATTCTTATGTTCTTAAGAGCTGCTAGGTTACAATATAACTCGTGTAAGCGATTACAAAATGTAAAACCTAAACTGTGTTTATATAATGTACACAGTTGCACTATCAATTACAAGATATTCTAAATCAATTACATATATCTCTGAATGCATATCTTGTATGATAGCTGCCTTCCTACAAATTAGGAACCGACATATCAATCTTCCTTGATCTCTGGTCTGATGAGAATCTTCATCAAATACTGACCAGCTTCTAATCCTGATAGTCCAATACTGACGGTGCATTCCTGATGACGTCAGCATCAGTATCTGATCAGTAATGCCCAGATCCTGATCATCTCTTGAATCAATATCTAACAATCTCCCCCAATTTGTTCTTTATAAAACAAAGCACAAATTCCTTGATTCAAGATGTCAAAAACTCAAAACAAAATACCTTCTAAAAATCATCAGGAACAGTTTCAGAAATTCTTTGATAGAACAGATTCAGTCTCAAGAATTCAGATAACAATTCTTCTTCCTTGCTTTCAAGAATTTGAATCAGTTTCTTCTTCAGATTTTTGAGTTCTTCATCTTCCTCATTAATCAGATAAATAGCTGCCCTGATGTTCTTAATTGAGTTTCTCGGAAGATCTAAGTCACCTAGCAACACATAAGCAATTTCCTTTCCATCCAGATTTAGAGACAGTTGTTCCATGCCTAGATACACTTCTTTAACAGCTGTACCTTTCTTCATTTCAACCTCTCTATCTCTTAAATTTAAGTACATGGGAATATAATTGCCATCATACCTTGTTCCTCCATCCATGAATCTCTGTCTAATCTTCAGGTGAATCATGACACACCAATTTTGATAAACTTCTCTTTCACGAACATTTATTCTTTTACTCCTGAGAAGATACAGAACATATTTCAGTTCCTTTGCAGATTTACACAACAATTCATGAATAGGAATCTTCTTCACACTTCCATCTTTCATGAAGTACACCAGCTTCTCTATTTTCTTTGCACCAGCATGACAATCAGCAATGATAGCAACAGCTTCAAGTTTCCATAGATGATCTACAGTTAACTCATCCCCAATCTTGTCAACTAGAGCATATTGATCAGTTTGTGCAATGAAAATAACCAGTGCATGACTATATCCAATTCCTCCTCTTGTGCCAGGTTCCCATCCTCTCAAGCCAGATTGCATATTCACCCATTTTGGTGGATTTTCAGCAATAAAAGTAGTAGATTCTGTTTTAACAATCAGAAATTCATTGATCAAAGAAGACTCTTTTATCAATCCAGCTGATATGAACACAACTGGTTTCCTATAATCAACCTTATCCACCTCCTTCTTCTTACTCTTCTTCTTCTCATTAGTTGGATAATCCTGCTGATGTTCAGGAACAGATCTATCTTTATCATACCATAACTTCCTGTCAGATCTATGAACATTTCTTAAGTAATCCCTGGTTGTTATCTTTTCTGCTTTTGTGGCTTTAGCTCTGACTTCACTTTCTCTTTCAAATCTTCTGAAGTTTTCTTGTTCATACTCCAATGTATCTTCAGAAACTTCCACATTGTGAAATTCAACCACAACTTTAAGAATCATAATCTTAAGTTCTTTTAAGATTTCAGAATCAGAAACAACGACTGACTTCTCATTAAAAGCAGTAGATTGAACAGCTGCCTTACTCTTCCTTTTCAAAGGCAATATCTCCTCTACAATTTCTTCAGGGGCATTAAATTTGTTATCTGGAATTGATGCAAGAGATAGTGGAGTTTTCTTCTTTTCACTTTCAGAAACATCTTTCAATTTGATTCCACTAGATCTTGTTTGCCTTGAACTAGTTTGAGCAGATGATCTTCCCCGATTTCTGTATCTTCCTCCTCTGCCTCTTCCTCTTCTTGCAGCAAGAGTTTTATTCTGTTTTGCAAGCTCTTCAAGGATCCTGTTCTGTTCTTCTAAGAATTCATCAGTAGTCATGTTTGGATTTTCTTCAGTAGATAAGACAAGTGCTTTCTCAGCATGATACTGTTGAACTCTTTTGTCTTTATGAAATAATTTAAGAACACGACCATCCCCAGTGTCAAGTTCATGAAACAGATTAGCAGCATCTTCATCCTGTTCCACATACACATCATCCTCAGGAATGGTTGACAAAGTTTGACCAGGTGTCACTGTCTTCTTTCCAGATTCAGAAACATGAGTTGACTGCTTAGTTTGAGTATTCGTTTTCTTTATCAGTAAAGCAGCATCAGAGGTTTCAATTTTCTGATGTGACTGTGACTCAGCACCACCATCATTTCCAGAATTATCATCCTTTTGTACAACTGGATCAGGTGAACATTTTGTTTTGACTATCTTCTCCCCCTTTTTGACATCAGTATCGTCCTGAATGAAGAACGACAATATAAGCTTGAGGGTTTCATCGATAGTATCAACTTTAGATTCCAAGACAGTCATTCTAGAATCCAATCTCCTGTCAAGAGCTTTAATATCATCTGCAAGAAGGCGTGCTTGAGAAGCAGTAGCAGATATGGAAACAGATGTTTGAATACCCGCTTGAAATTTATCTGTTGCAGCCTTCATAGAATCAATCTCACTCCTCAATCCCTTTGCTAGAAGAGCATTGGTTTTGAGAAGAGCCTTAAGTTCAGGTGTCGGCATCCGCGTAGCAATATGACCAGAATGAAACAGAGCATTTTGAAAATTCATCTCAGTAGTTGGTTCATTCCATTCTGTATCCCATTCATGTCCCCTTGCAGCTCGAGTATCAGGAGGAAGAAGTGAACTATACTCCCCTCTGAATTCTTCTTGAGTCATTTGCTGCATGTATCTACTTGAAGACCCATAATTAGATTGGAGACTTGCTTTTATAGCCGCCTGCATTTGCTTTGTTTCAAGATCAGCATGATCATCATCATCATCATCATCTGAGCCACCACCAGCCTCAGGAAGTTTATGTTCAACATCATCATCAGGAAGCATAATTCCTTTCAGTTTCAAAACACCAGTAGATACAGCTGGTGAATCCTGATGACCTGCAGACAAAATAGTAACATTTCCTAAATCTCTCTTTTCTTTTAAAGTGATCTCATCACTTCTCCCAATATTACCTAAGTTACTTTCAATAGAAACTTCTACCTCACTAGAAGTTAATAACTTCTCACTCTTTTCTACCTCTCCTTTTGCCAGTTCAGGAGACTGCCTCTCATCACTCTTCTTTTTCTCTAAATGTTTACTCTCAATCTCACAAGAAAGGTTCTGGCTCATTAATTGTGAAGAAATAAGAGGTGGCTGAGAGGAGTGGTCTGAAGTCATACAAATAGAGGTATCCCTGTTATCAGGTCTATCTGTAATCATACTATCAGTAGTAAATGAAGTAGAGAAAGAAATGTTACCTGATGAAGTAGTGAACGAATCCATTGGCCTTGCTGAAATTGGCTCAATAAGCAATGGAATAAGTGAATCAGTAGTACTTTCATCAGGATTAACCACTGCAACTATAGCATGACTTGCATCAGTATTTGCTACTGATGGTTCTTGTGTAGTCTGAGATTTTGAAGCTTCTTCAACACTTTGAGTCAAAGGTTCTTGTGTACTTCCCTCAAATGCAGTGTCAGCAATCACTCTGTCACATTCAGCAATGTGCAAATCATGAGCAGCTTTTTCTGCCAGACTTCTAGCAAGTTCAATTTCAATTTCAGAAGCCCCTTGAGCATTGTCAGGAAACTCCCCTGTTGATGTCAGTGTGCCAGCATCTTCAGTTTGAGAAGATGGTTCTTGTGGGGCAGGAATATTCTTGTCTTCACCTTCCCTTTGAGAAGATGGTTCTTGTGGGACTATTCCTTCAAAAATGTCTGCACCTACACTTTGAGTAGGTGGTTCTTGTGTGACTGGATCTGCAATAGCTTCTGAACTCCTTTGAAGTTCAGGTTCTTGTGGGCTGGATCCTCTCAGAGATGACACAGTAGTCCTCTGTTTCTTTTGTCTGTGAAAAACATTTGCTTCAGCAGTTTTTACTTCAAGAGGTGAAGGTTTAATACCCAGCTGAGCAGCAATAGCATTTACTTCATCAACAGACATCTCAATAATTCTTCTCTTTGGAGATTCAGATGCTGGAGAGTCAGAAATCTCAACAGTCTTCATAGGTGAATTATTTGGAGTAGAGATGTCAGGATTAGCAGTTGTGTCAGGAACTGATGATCCATCCTGATTAACAACATCAGGATTGCCTTCCATATCATCAGTAAGATTCAGAAATTCTGTATGATCAACAAATTTGCCTTTGATGATTAATCTTCTTCTTTTCTTTGGCTTTTCAGAGACAGCCACTTCTCTTGTATCAACAACATCAATCTCCTTCTTTTTCAACAAGACTGATATAGGCATTGAATCATCATCAGAATCAGAAATAGTTCCTCGATCAACT
The DNA here is from genome assembly GCA_037693485.1 of Kitagawia praeruptora. Taxonomy (NCBI): domain Eukaryota; kingdom Viridiplantae; phylum Streptophyta; class Magnoliopsida; order Apiales; family Apiaceae; genus Kitagawia; species Kitagawia praeruptora. The sequence continues at coordinate 84,295,239 of CM075353.1, read as the reverse complement.
TTCCTTTTCACTCCTGTTCCTTTATCCAACTCAGATGTTTCAAAAACTCTTTGTCCACCCCCTTGTTACTTCATTTGAGAATGAGTTGGAGTGGAGAAATCCTTTGACCCTGATTGCCTCTTAGACACATCAGATCTAGCTGATTTCTTTGATTTTACAACTGATGCCTTTTGTGAGACATCAGAGGTGGTTAACTGTTTAGGTAAGTGTTTAGGTTGTGTGCTTGTGTCAGAAATAGGATGTGTAAGGTCCTGTTCCATAGCACCAGTTGCTGGGCCATATTGAATAGGCATTCTCTTTCTTAAAAGAGACCATACTTCATCAGGAATGTATGGAGATCCCACAAACTTATTTGCCTTATCAGAATTGATTAGACTCTTTATATTGTTTTCTGAGATTTTACATATTGGCAAAACTGTATCATTCTCAAAAACAACATGAGGACATAAGTGAGAAAATATTAATTGAAAGAATCTAAGAAAGCAAACATAACCACATTTATCTGCTTTTCTTTCACTTAATGCCTTCAGTATAAAGGAACCATAATCAAATGAGAGATCATGAATTAGAGAGTACCCAATTTTGGCTGAACCTGTGGGTAAGGCATCAAAGTTTGACACTTTATTCAAGAAACATCTGCTGATAGTGTCAAAGAAGAAATTCCATTCCTTCTTGAGCTTTGTCCTGTAGAGCTCTCCAAACTTCTTTGGTGTTCCATTGTAACCCAAGTTTACAACATACTCAAGAAGTTTTGCATCAGGAACTTTGAATACAGGCTTACCAATGATTGATGGTAAGTGTAGGGCAGCAGTGACAATCTCAGGAGTCACATAGTATGTAACATTGTCATATTCAAAGCTCATCTGAGGATTTTCTGATGAAAGACCTTTCCCAAAAACACTTGTGTTCCAAACCTGCATAACAGACTTAAAAGATATCTTGGCAGGTTGGGTTAGAGCATAATTGATTGGGCTTGAGGCCAAAAAGTCCTGAATAATGTGGAAATCACTTGGCAAGTCCTGATGATCTAGAACTGCAGTGAAGTTATTCGTATTAAAAGTAACTCCATTGATTACCACCTTGCTGTTCATGAATAGGTTCTCCATTTGAATTTCAAACACAAGAGATGAGGTAATTTCGAAATTAGGGTTTGAGAGTGCAGAGACAAAGAGAGTCGATGCTTTACTGATGATTTGAGAAAACTAAATCAATTAGTAAACTTAATTGATTTTAGACAATACTTGTAACTTCTCAAAAACAGGTGTCAGTAAATCATTCGTTTATGCTAAAGTAATGGACCAAATTACGTGAGAGAGTGGTGAGGATTACACGCGTCATTACTTACATCTATAACTGTATGTAAGCATCGAGTGTGCACACGCGCTATGTATTATTCGAAAAATAAAATTGTGACCAAAATAAAACATGGTAATTTTGTTTTAAATAAAGAAATTTAAAACATCACAATCGAATAATACCTGGTACTTGCACCAGTAATATGAATCGTTTCATATTCTCGTTCCACCCTTCTCTATTTAATCTTAGAGACTTGTCCACTTACTTCTTTAACGCTTCATTCTCTCCTGTTAAGAAAAATAAAAAAACCCTTCTCATCAAAAGTTTTAGCAATGTCGAACCTTACCATCATTGAGAAAAACCTCCATCTCTTAGAGAAAAGAGATATATTTAGTTATACTCGTGAAGAGTTTGATGCTTTCGACTGGGAAAGACAACTGGAGACTCTCTGGTTGCAGATGGATGCAGGTCTCGAAGAAATCGAGAAGGAAAAACCTGCAAAAGTGATCGACATTGATGCTGCCCTCCAAACAGCATTCGCATGGCTTTCATCTAAGGCATCCTCGTCCAACTCCATCAACCATTGTTAATGAATATGTCACCAAAAATAACCTTATCCCTGTCAACTTCCACCCAAACAAAGTGGCAAAGATGGGATCTGGGATGGCTATTAACAATGGAGTGGATTGGTCTCTTATTTCCTGTTTGAATAGATTAGTAGATAGAGAACACAAAAGATGTAATCTTTGAATGTAAACTCTTTCTTATTATCAATGAAAAATCTTGTTTATTCTATTCTATTCAATGTTCTTCCTGATTTAACATGTTATCTGAAAATAAATATGAAGACTAATTAAAGTGATCACATTATCAGGAATTCAATAACATTAAACATAACTTGAATTGGGAAATTGAGATAAAATGAAGACAATCAGATTCTGACAAAATACTGATTATCGAATCATTGCATCAGGATTCGACGTTGACCACTGTCAGGATTGACTTTCCATCAGTATTTGCAAGTCGTCAGTATCTGATGACTTCTTTTTCTCAGGAACTGCCATAGTTTACCATTTCAAGTTCATTCACCAACTTTGTAAAAGTAGCCTCAGGTAGTGGCTTGGTGAATATATCAGCTAACTGTTGATCAGTAGGAACAAAATGAAGTTCAATTGTTCCTTCCAGTACTTGTTCTCTTATGAAGTGATACCTGATGCTGATGTGCTTTGTAAGAGAATGTTGAACTGGATTTCCTGTCATAGCAATAGCACTTTGGTTATCACAATAAATAGGTATTTTTGAAAATGACAAACCATAGTCCATTAGCTGATTTCTCATCCACATGATCTGAGCACAACAGCTTCCAGCAGCAATGTACTCAGCTTCTGCAGTTGATGTGGAGATAGACTTTTGCTTTTTACTGAACCAAGAAACTAGTCTTCCTCCAAGAAACTGACAACTGCCTGAAGTACTTTTCCTGTATATCTTGCATCCAGCAAAATCAGCATCTGAATAGCCACATAAACTAAAGTCCGATTCTCTGGCATACCAAAGGCCAAGAGAAGATGTGCCCTTTAGATATCTGAAAATCCTTTTTACTGCAATGAGATGTGGTTCTCTAGGATTTGCTTGAAATCTTGCACATAGACAGGTTGCATACATGATATCAGGTCTGCTAGCAGTTAGATTTAAGAGTGAGCCAATCATCCCTCTATAGTTGGTTACATCTACTTCAGTTCCTTGATCAGGATCAAGCTTTGTAGCTGTAGCTATAGGAGTGGAAGCTGTAGAGCTGTCTTGCATGTTAAACCTTTTTAGTAAATTCTTTGTGTATTTTGACTGATTGATAAAAATCCCTTCATCAGTCTGTTTAACTTGAAGACCTAAGAAATAGCTCATTTCACCCATCATGCTCATTTGATATCTCGACTGCATTAGCTTTGAAAACTTCTCACACAGCTTATTATTAGTTGACCCAAAAATGATATCATCAACATATATTTGCATTAACAGCAAATCCTTACCGTGATTCAAGTAAAATAAGGTTTTATCAATTGTACCTCTGTTGAATCCACTTTCCAGTAAGAATTGAGCTAAGGTTTCATACCAGGCTCTTGGAGCTTGCTTTAGTCCATAAAGTGCTTTATCCAGTCTATAGACATGATCTGGATGTTTGGGATCAATAAATCCAGGAGGTTGTTCAACATATACCTCCTCTTCTAGTTCTCCATTGAGAAAAGCACTTTTTACGTCCATCTGGAATACTTTGAATTTCTTGTGGGCTGCATATGCCAGAAAAATTCTGATGGCCTCCAGTCTTGCAATAGGAGCAAAAGTCTCATCATAATCTATTCCTTCCTGTTGAGAATACCCCTTTGCTACTAGTCTTGCTTTATTTCTCACAATTGTGCCATCTGAATCAGTCTTATTTCTGAATACCCACTTTGTACCTACAATAGACCTTCCTTTGGGTCTTGGTACAAGTTTCCAGACTTCATTTCTTTCAAACTCATTCAGTTCTTCTTGCATAGCTGTCACCCAATCAGCATCCTTAAGTGCATCTTCAACTTTCTTGGGCTCCTCCTTTGACAGAAAGTTATTATATAAACATTCATTTTAAGTTGCACTTCTTGTCTTAACACCTGCTTCAGGATTCCCAATGATTAAGTCAGGAGTATGACTTTTTGTCCATTTCCTTGCTGATGGTAAGTCATTTCTTGAACTGGATGCTCCCCCTGGATTGGTGTTTTCTTCAAAAGAACTAGAGTTGCTAGAAGCTCCCCCTGAGATAGTACTGTCTTCTTCTGATGTACTATCTTGATTGTCACTTGAGTCTGTTTCCGATGAATCTCTACTTGATGTATGAGTTGAATCATCACTAGTGATGTCTCGCTCTTGCTCCCCCTCAACATTTGCATTATTTGAGTCATCATCAGTAACAGGTGTTTGATCAGGAATTGATCGATCGTCAGGATCTGACAGAATATCAGTATCTGCCGTGACTTCATCAGGATTGTTGGTAGCTTCATTTGCAAATATCAAACTGTCATGAGAGTCTTCTTGTATTCCTGTTAACTTTCTATCATCAAAAGATACATTAATAGACTCCATGACTGTCTTTGTTCTTAGATTATAGACTTTAAAGGCTCTTGTTGTTGGATAGCCAATAAAGATGGCCTCATCAGCTTTTGTCTCAAATTTTCCTAGCTGTTCTGGATGAGGTCTTAGAACAAAGCACTTGCAGCCAAACACATGTAGATGCTTCAAACTTGGCTTCTTTTCCTTAATCATCTGATAAGGAGTTACACCATGTCTGTTGATTAGTGTAATATTTTGAGTGTAACAAGCTGTGTTGACTGCTTCTACCCAGAAATATGTAGGTAGTTTAGCTTCTTCCAACATAGTTCTACCAGCTTCAATAAGAGTTCTGTTCTTTCTTTCAACTACTCCATTTTGCTGAGGAGTGCCAGGAGCAGAGAATTGTTGAACTATTCCTTTGTATTTGCAGAACTCTTCCATTGCTGAATTCTTGAATTCAGTCCCATTATCACTTCTCAGAATCTTGACTTTGTATTCCGTACCAGTTTCAATAAGTCTAACATGGTCCAGCAGTATTTCAGCAGTTTCATCTTTTCTGTGAAGAAAATAAACCCAGGTAAATCTAGTATATTCATCAACAATGACTAGAGTATACCTTTTCTTACTGATGGACATAATATTCACTGGTCCAAACAAGTCGAGGTGTAGCATGTGATATGGTTCATCAATTGAGGATTCAGATTTGCTCTTGAATGATGTCCTTCTCTGTTTAGCCTTCTGACAAGCATCACAGAGTCCATCAGGAGTATATAGAGCCTTTGGTAATCCTCTTACCAAGTCTTTCTTAACCAACTCATTTATATTGTCGAAGTTGAGATGAGAAAGCTTCTTATGCCAATTCCAACTTTCATCTACAGATGCTTTACTGATGAGGCATGTAGTTGGATTTTCAGTATTAGAGTGAATGTTGGCTTCATAAATGTTACCATGTCTTTGACCTGTTAATGCAATCTTTCCTGTAGATTTGCTGATTACTTCAAAATGAGTATCATTAAAGTTGACACGATAACCTCTGTCTGTGATCTGACTAACACTCAACAGATTGTGCTTTAGTCCTTTCACCAGAGCTACTTTCTCAATGATGACATTTCCAATTACAATGCTGCCATATCCCAAAGTTTGTCCAATGTTGCCATCCCCATAAGACACAGTTGGGCCAGCCTTTTCCTCAAATTCTGATAGCAAGGTTTTGTCTCCAGTCATGTGCACAGAACATCCACTATCCATGACTAACACATTTTTCTTTTTACCCTGCAATCAGAATCACAAAGAACTCAGTTAGAATTTTTAAGAACCCACACTTGTTGGGTTCTCTTTTCATGCAATTTAACATCTTTATCAGTAGAAGATTTTCTTGTAAAGACATTTTTATCAGAATTAACTCCATCAGAATTAGTCTTTATCTTGACAGATGCATGATTAGAATTCAAGTTCTTTGTTTTTCCAAAATTTGCACTTTTATTGAACTTTGGCAAAGGCTCATAATAATTATAGTACAAATTATGGTATTCTTCACATGTATAGATAGAATGCCATTTACTGCCACAATGGAAACAAGGATTCTGTGGTTTATAGAATACTGATTTATTCCTAATGTCAGACTTAGGAACTACAGTTGGCTTCTTTTTACTCCTCCTGCAATCAATAGCAAGATGATTAGAATTACCACAGTTAAAACATACTTTTCTTGGTGCATTCGGAATATACTTATAATTATTCTCCTTGTTTATTCCAACTTTACCATTCCTGTTCCTTTTGACAGTTGGAACTCTCTTCCTATCTGTTACCTCACAGATTCTGTCCCTTAATTGCTTCTTGGACAAAAGACCTACATTTTTGTTTTTGACAGTTCTAGACTCAGAATGATGTGTAGAAGTAGATCCCTCTTCTGAAGTAGATTTGGGAATTTCTGGATACACATAATTAACTGGCTTTAGTTTGGTTTTGGTGCTGTCTGTAACATATCTGTAGGTTTTTGGATTTGTTGAGTTATTAACTATAACTCTTCCAGGGTTAGATGAAACAACCTTTCCTTTGTCCTTTTTCTCATTTTCTGGTTTATATCCTAGACACTCTTTCCAGTTTTTATCAGAAATGATTTCATGAGTTTTTGTACCAGAATGTGTCCAGGTTCTGAGTTTTTCATTAGCATCTTTAAGTTGCCTCTCAAGTTCATTACATTTAAACTCCATTTCTAGTTTCATGTGTTTAGCATTATCACATTCTGCTTGAACTTCATGCAAGAAAATTAACTCAGCTTCTAGATGATCATTTCTCTTAACAACCTCTGCCATTTCAGATTTTATTCTTGTATTTTCAAGAGATTGACTCCTAAAACTAATATGCAGAGATTTTAAGAAAGATCTTAGCTCAGAAACATTATTAGTATCAAAATCAAATAAAACTTCAGATACCTTGGTTTCACCAGCAGAAGTCTCATCAGTTTTAGCCATCAAAGCATAATTCACTTTCTCCTCTTCAGAGTCAGATGATGAGTCCATCCAATCCTTGCTTGAAGAAATGAGAGCTTTGGTTTTGGTCTTCTTGCACTCAGTTGCAAAATGACCCATCCCATCACAGTTATAGCATCTGATTTTTGACTTGTCAAACTTGCTGCTTTTGCCTTCTTTCTTCTTGTACCTGTCTTTGTCAGTATTGAAGATTTTCTTCTGGAATTTCCCTTGCTTCCTAGCCTTTCTGAACTTCATCTTTTTGAAGCCCTTGACTATCATAGCAACCATTTCCATCATATCAGAATCAGTAGAGTCATCATCAGTATCAGGATCAGACTCAGTATCAGTATCTGATGATGAATCATCAAGAATTGACTCTTCCACTCTACTCTTTCGGTTATAAACCTCCTCAGCTTTTCCCTTTGATTTTGATTCAACATTCAAAGCAACAGATTTTGCTTTGACATTTTTCTTGTTCTTCCTCTGTTGAACTTCAAGATCATGAGTTCTTAGCATCCCATAGACTTCATCAAGAGACAGCATCTTCAGATCATATTGATGCCTTATGATTGAAGCTTGAGTATCCCACTCTTCAGTTAAATCTCTGAGAAACTTGGTATTCGAATCCTCTGGATCATACTCTTTTCCAACCAGTGATAGATTGTTCAGTAAAGTCAAGAATCTATCGTACATATCAGTAAGGCTTTCATCAGATTTAGCATCGAATTGCTCATACTCCTGAATTAACAGAGCCCTTCTGTTTCTTTTGATAGATTCAGTACCTTGACATTGAGTTTCCAAAGTATCCCAAATTTCCTTCGCAGTCTTGCATGCTATAACCCTGTTAGACATGACATTATCAAGACTGTTATGCAAGATATTCTTTACCTTTGCATCTTTGAGTACTTGAAGCTTTTCTTCCGCCGTCCATTCACTCTTTGCCTTAATGACATAGTGTTCAGCAACAGTATCTGTTCTTGCAACTAGTTTTGTTGGAAGAAATGGTCCGTCATTGATCCTGTCAAGATAGTCAGGATCAGTTGCTTCTAGATACATCAACATTTTCACTTTCCAGGTTGGATACTCAGTCTTCTTGAGAATTGGAATTTTAATGCTTTCATACTTGCTTGTCGACATCTTAAGATCGTTACTGATTTAAATTAATCAGTTTAGCTCTGATACCAATTGTTGCCCAGTAAATAACAATTGTAGAAGGGGGTTGAATACAATTGTATAAGATTTTCGACTTAAAACAAATAACACAAGTATGAATCAATAACAGCTTTATTAACTCTGATATAAAACTGTTACAAAACTCTCTTAAGAAATTCTTATGTTCTTAAGAGCTGCTAGGTTACAATATAACTCGTGTAAGCGATTACAAAATGTAAAACCTAAACTATGTTTATATAATGTACACAGTTGCACTATCAATTACAAGATATTCTAAATCAATTACATATATCTCTGAATGCATATCTTGTATGATAGCTGCCTTCCTACAAATTAGGAACCGACATATCAATCTTCCTTGATCTCTGGTCTGATGAGAATCTTCATCAAATACTGACCAGCTTCTAATCCTGATAGTCCAATACTGACGGTGCATTCCTGATGACGTCAGCATCAGTATCTGATCAGTAATGCCCAGATCCTGATCATCTCTTGAATCAATATCTAACACTTACTGATACCTTTGATAGGTTTACAAAACTCATCAATGAGATGGCCATTCATGGTAAATATTATGACTTGGAGGATATGAATACAAAGTTCATGAAAGCTTTGCCTGATTTCTACAATGAGAAGATATCTGCGATTGAGGAAGCTAATGATCTGGATGAGATTTCATTAGAGGCAGTATATGGAAAATTGAGAGCTTATGAACTTGACAAGCAGCAGAAGAAGAGCAGGAGTGAAGGAAAGATGAAGACTATTGCACTTACTGCTCAATCTGAAGTAACGAAGCTTCCTGAAGAACAGCATGAAGAGATTACTGTAAAGAATTCGAGGAAGAAGAAAAGCAAAGAAAGTTCTGAGTCAGAGACTACTGATATGGACTCTGACAACAATGATTCTGAATCTGAGATGCAAGAACTCTTTGCTATGTTTGCTAAAGCTTTCAAGAAAGGCAGATTCAACAGGAGAAGATTTAGCAAAGGACCTTTTCAAAAGAAGGAGGAGAAGAAGAGTGACAAGAGCAAAAGTACAATTGTCAAGCTTGATAAGGCCAAGATCAAGTGCTTTAACTGCAGCGAGCTTGGACACTTTGCTAGTGAGTGTAAGAAGCCTAGGAATTCAGGAAAGGGTAATGCACTTATGGTCACACAGAAAGATTGGGCTGATTCCAGTGACTCTGAAGATGAATTGGATTATGAAAACATTGCATTGATGGCCAATAGTTCAGACAAACCTGGATCTCCAAAGAAAACTTCTCCATCTTCTGTTAAGGTATCACTTCACTCTCTTGATTCATTTGATAGCTTAAATTCTGATGAAATTAGATCTATCCATGCTGAGTTTAAGAATCTTATGACTAATTTTAGAATTCTTACTTGTGAAAGAGATGAACTTAAGGTTAAGAATGATAAATTAGTTGATAGAAATAATTTTCTTGAATCTGAATTAATTCAAATGGAAGAATACAAGTTGAGTTCTGATAAAGCTAAGCATGATTATAGTGTAATTCTTGAGGCTTATGACTATGTCAGAAAAGAACTAGAAGAAGAGAGAGATGTGATTAAGACCATTAACAATTCCAGTAAGAAGACAATAGAAATCTTTGAGAGTGGAATTCGTGGTAAGGTTAATGGTTTAGGTTTTGATAAGGCTAGACAAGAAGAAAAAGTAGCTATTGTCAAACATGATAGTAAGGTAGAAGCTAACACATCTAAATCTGAAGGTAAGAAAATTGTTTCTGAACCTAATCATGTTAAATTTGTTGATTCAAAAGGTACCCCTGTTGTACACAAAAGGACTAACAATAGTTATTCAGATGAGAAAGTGTTAGAGAAACCTAAGAATGTAAACATAGGGTTTCTGTCTAAGTCTCAGTTGAAACAGAGATTAGATAATCTTTCAGAGTCTAGCAAGATCAAGAGAAATAGGAATGGAAAAGAAGGTATTAACAAAGAGAATAATTACAAGAATGTACCTGATGCACCTAGGAAAAAATGCTATAAGTGTGGAAATCATAATCATTTGGCCCTAGACTGCAATCAAAAACCTTCTTGGAAAACTGAGTCCAGATTCCCCAAGACTCAGAAAATTCAATACCAACCACAAAAAGCTTGTTATCATTGTGGTAGTTTACTTCATTCCAATTACATGTGTAGAGAATATCATGAACTGTATTATGACTATTATTCTTTGAAATCTGAAACTCCTAGTCACAAACAGTTTGTGAGATCAGAGTCTAAAGTTGACTCTGCAACAGGTAAAATAAAGGCAAAATCTTCAAAGTCTGTTGTCTCTAAATCTAGTAAGAAAGGATCCAATCAAAGTTGGGTCCTAAAAAATACTAACTAGTTACTTTTTGTTTGCAGGGCATAGGAAAGAAGCATTCAATTATCTTGGACAGTGGATGCTCAGGACATATGACTGGAAAGAAGTCCCTGCTTACAAAGTTTGAGAGGAAAGCTGGCCCAGTAATATCTTTTGGAGATGGCAACAAAGGAGAAACTCTGGGATATGGCTCAATTATTTTGGGGAATGTCATCATAGAAAATGTAGCACTGGTTGAAGGCTTGAAACATACTCTTTTAAGCATAAGTCAACTGGGTGATAAAGGTTACAAATCAATCTTTGACAGGGAAGGATGCAAAGTCTTGAATATGCAGAATGGAGACATTGTTCTAACTGGTCAAAGGCATGGTAACATATATGAAGCCAGCTTAAGTGATACATCTAAAGGAATTGTTAGATGTCTCTACAGCAAAGCAACAAATGATGAAAGCTGGAATTGGCACAAGAAGCTCTCACATCTTAATTTCAAGAAGCTTAATCAACTTGTTAAACACAATTTGGTGAGAGGCCTACCTCAGGCGAATTTTGTGCAAGATGGACTTTGTGATGCATGTCAGTTTGGAAAGCAAAGAAGAACCACTTTCAAGAGCAAGACTGAAAATTCAATTACTGAACCATTTCACATGCTACATCTTGATCTGTTTGGTCCAGTAAACATTATGTCTATCAGCAAGAAAAGATATGCTCTAGTTATGGTGGATGATTTCACAAGGTTCACATGGGTGTTCTTTCTACACAAGAAGGATGAAGCTCCTCAGCAAATCATTGAACTCATCAAGAATATTCATAATAACTCTGAGTACAAAGTCAAAGTACTTAGGAGTGACAATGGTACAGAATTCAAGAATTCTACAATGGAGGGGTTTTGTGCAGACAATGGAATCACTCAACAGTTTTCTGCACCTGGTACACCTCAACAAAATGGTGTAGTGGAAAGAAAGAACAGGACTCTCATAGAGGCAGCAAGAACCATGCTTGCAGATGCAAAACTTCCAACCTACTTTTGGGCAGAAGCTATTAACACTGCATGTTTCACTCAGAACTGTACCTTGGTAAATAGTCATGGAAAAACTCCCTATGAGATGATCAAAGGAAAGAAACCAAGTGTGAAATATTTTCACATCTTTGGATGCAAATGCTATGTCCTAAAAGTTCATCCAGAACAACTTGGAAAATTTGAAGCCAAATCGGATGAAGCAATTTTTCTAGGATATTCAGCATCTAAGGCCTTCAAAGTTTATAATCTCAGAACTCACATTGTTATGGAATCAATTCATGTTGCATTTGATGATAAGAAGTTTGGAATTTTGCAAACTGATGAAAGCCATGACAAATTGGAATTTGAAAATTTGAAGAATTCTGAGATACTCTCAAGTGATGATGAAGGTTCTCCAGAAGAAATTTCTATTGCTTCTCAGAGGAATGCTACTGTTGAGGGGGAGCAAATAAATCAGAGAGAACACAGTGATCATCAGGAGCAGACTAGTCTTTCAGAATCTATTCCATCAGGAATTGATGTTTCAGAGTCTACTCCATCAGGAACTGACCTTTCAGAGTCTACTGAGGAAAGATCAGTAACTAGCAGCAATATGGAATCTACTGATTCTATTGATCAAAGGAGAGTTTTTGAAGGTAGAGAGAATTCTTCTACAAGAGATACCACTAACTTAGGGGGAGAGACTAGCAGAGTTGATTTACCACCTGTTAGAAAATGGACAAAGGATCATACTGAAGATTTGATAATTGGTGATCCAAATAGTGGTGTTCGAACTAGAAGATCAATTCAAAATGAATGCTTGTATAGTTGCTTTCTCTCAAAGAATGAACCTAAGAAGGTTGAAGAAGCCTTACAGGATCCTGATTGGGTAATTGCAATGCAGGAGGAGTTAAATGAGTTTGAGAGAAACAAAGTTTGGAAACTGGTACCAAGACCTAAAGATAGATCTATTGTTGGTACAAGATGGGTTTTCAGAAACAAGCTAGATGAATCTGGTATGATTGTAAGAAACAAAGCAAGACTGGTGGCCAAAGGTTATTCTCAGGAAGAAGGCATTGATTATGATGAGACCTTTGCACCTGTAGCAAGATTGGAAGCAATCAGAATGTTTCTTGCATTTGGAGCTCATTCAAAATTCAAGGTATACCAGATGGATGTAAAGAGTGCCTTTTTAAATGGCAAACTTGATGAAGAAGTGTATGTAGAACAGCCACCTGGATTTGTTGATCCAAAGTTTCCAAATCATGTCTACAAACTTGACAAGGCACTCTATGGACTAAAGCAGGCACCAAGAGCATGGTATGAGACTTTGTCTAAATTTCTTCTTGAAAATGGCTTCACAAGAGGTACAATTGACAAAACTCTATTCTTTAGAAAGATAAAAGGTGAATTGCTTTTAGTTCAAGTTTATGTTGATGATATTATTTTTGGTTCTACTAATGAAAAGCTGTGTGCTAAGTTTAGCAAGCTTATGCAGTCTAAGTATCAGATGAGCATGATGGGTGAACTAAATTATTTCTTAGGCTTGCAGGTCAAACAGACTGAGACTGGTATTTTCATTAATCAGTCAAAGTATATCAAAGATCTTTTAAGAAGGTTTGACTTTCAAGACTGTGCAGTTGCAAAAACACCCATGGCAACAGCCACTAAACTAGACTCTGATCCTAAGGGGAAGAGTGTGGATAATACTAGTTATAGAGGCATGATAGGCTCATTGTTATATCTAACTGCAAGTAGGCCAGATATAATGTTTTCTACCTGTTTATGTGCTAGATTCCAAAGTAATCCTAAGGAATCTCATTTAATTGCTGTGAAGAGAATCTTTAGATATCTCAAAGGAACTCCAAATCTTGGTTTGTGGTATCCTAGAGAATCTGATTTCTTTCTAATTGGCTATTCAGACTCTGATTATGCAGGGTGTAAGATAGACAGGAAAAGCACTACAGGTACATGTCAATTTTTGGGAAATAGATTGATTTCTTGGGCAAGCAAGAAGCAACAATCTGTTTCAACCTCAACTGCAGAAGCTGAGTACAAAGCAGCAGGCAGTTGTTGTGCACAGCTCCTTTGGATAAGAAATCAGTTGCTGGATTATGGTATAACACTTAGTAATATTCCTATGTTTTGTGATAATACTAGTGCTATTAAAATTGCAGAAAATCCAGTTCAACATTCAAGGACTAAGCACATTGATGTCAGGTATCATTTTATTAGAGAACATATTGAGAATGGTACTGTGGAACTTCATTTTGTTCCTACTGACAAACAGCTTGCAGATATTCTAACTAAACCACTTGATGAGACTACATTCAGTAGACTAGTAAGTGAGTTAGGAATGTTAAATTTTTAGATCTTTAACATCTGCATAAGTAGCAAGGTATGTTGTTCTTAGCTTATAGACTTGATATTCTTGTCAGGATCTATATTTGATTGTTAAATGCTTTAGCTATAACACATTGCCTTGATAAATTTCAGTATGATAGACTTGTTAATAATCATCAGGATTAGATTTGTTATCAGGATGCTGACGTCATCAATATTGTGTCAGTATCAGGATTATGAAAATTGTTTCAGATCCTGACGTTTACTTTGTGTAGTAATCTGATTCTGTGATGTGTTAAGTCTATGCTAGCAAGTTTTGATGATTGCATACTGATAATTTATACATCATTCAAAAATTAAAAGACAAGCAGATAACAAGAAATTGTAATTTCATTAATAAAAATCATTACATGGAAATGAAATACAACATCTTTTTGTCTAAATTTCTACTCTATACTTGTCTTTGATATGAACTCTGAGGTACAGGACAAGGAGCATCTCAAGAAATCCATCAGGGGATGAAAGCCTCGTTTGCTCTTGGATTCCTTGTCTGGGCGACTTGAATGAGAGCAGCTAACTTAAATGTATAGCATCCTCATCAAGATCAACCTCAGACTCTCGGCCAAATTCTTCATCCTCAAGTTTTGAGGAGGTTAGGGGAAGATTGTATCCAACAGATGGATGTTCTAGGAGAAACCTCTGGATATTATCGAAAATCAATCCATTCATGATTAGTTCAATGAGAAGAGTCGTTTATTCAAAGAGATGATCAAGAACAGGATGTTCATCGACCAAGAAAAATCTGAAAAATGGGTTTGAAGGGATTTTTGGTTTGAGAAGCATTGTTGAGAAGAAAAGAAATTGAAAGGTTATGGAGAATGGCACAAGGCGTTTGGTTCTTTTAAAGAAAGACGTGAGAAGCTGAGCAGTCACTTGGAAGTCTTAATGAAGTCAAATGCTAATTATTGCATGTGACTTTATTTCTTGTTTTCAAGAAATATTGAAAATATCTAACCAATTGATTTTCTGTTCAGATTAATTGTTTATTTTCTTTTTCAGATAAAAGAAAAATGCCACGTGGAAACTCCATATTAAGTCGCTGATAATATTGGTCAGGATTTCATGTGTGACCATCAGGATTTGATAATTATATTTTTAAATCACATTGCATTTTGTGATTATTTTGATGAGAGGTCATCAGGAAAAGGAAGCTGATCAGTATTACTTATTAATACCCTGATTTATTTCATGAAAATCAATTTTGGATTTTATTTTCCAAAAATCGTGGGTAACCGCATTTTTCAGGGACTGACACCTGTCAATCTACGTGTCAACGTGGGATAATGGTCTGAAAGATTTGTGAAATATATTTGTTTTGAAACTCTAATCGTACAATTGCTTTCTCTAATTTTACATTCTCTAAAGCAAAAATCACTCTTGAGTTTTCAAAATCACTAATCCATTTCAAGAATTTTTCAAGTTTCTTTTCAGATCAAGAATGGCAGCTCAGAGAAGATTACCTAAATCAGTAGCCTTCAAGTTTGGTGACTTTGATTTTATGACAAACAATCATGTTGCAGCTATCACCAACAAGGAATGAGTATCATCTGATTTTCATCCAATCATGGACTTTCTGGTGTATGGACCATTAAGTTATGCATTGACAGCATCTCCACAGATTAATCAATTAGCTGTTTCACAAGCTTGGGAGAATGCTGAGGTAATTGATTCTACTCAGAGTCAATCAGGTAAGATTGTTCTACATTTAGGACAAGATTCATTTGACATTACTGAATCTGTTGTTAATTCAGTACTTTGCTTACCTGTTACTGATAGTTATGAGAATGTACCATCTGATGATAATATAAGAACTATGTTGTCTGAATTAGGTTATAGTGGACCTCTAGATAACATGAGCCAGTTGAATAGGTCTTTTCTTAGAAAGGAATGGTCTTTTTACTTTGATCAAATTGCTAAATGTTTTACTGGCAAATGTAGTTCTTTTCAGCAAATTACTTCTGTTACATCACATATTGCTTATAGTTTGCTTTATGACAGAGTAATCAACATTGGTCATATTATCTTAAGTCAGATGAGTATTAAACTTGGGTTAAGAGATCAAAACAGGAAAATGGTTTATTATCATAGATTTATGCAATTGTTTGTTAACCATTTTATTCCTGATGTTGAAACTAGATTTGGTAGAGAACATTGTGTTTCTTCTTATGAACAGCAAAAGAGAATTTTCTCTGATATTACAAAGAAGGACAATGAAAAGAATCTAGATGAAATACCTGCAATTCATTATCCACATCATGTTCAGGTAATTCTTAAAACTCATCTTCCTACTCTCTACAATTCTTCTTTCTTTTGTGGTGAAATGGCTTAGGAATCTCAATTGGAGGAGAACCCACCTGTGTCTACCCAAGTAGCCCAAAACATTATAGTCTCTGAAACAATTCAAGAACCAAATTTTGATCCACAGCCTATTGTTTCAAAGAAACCAACCTCTGGTGTTTCTCAAAAGACATCAGTTGTAAGGAAGAGAAGATTTGTTGTGTCAAGTAGTAGTAGTAATTCTAGTGAAGATGATGATGATTTAACTCTTGCAGAGAGAGCAGAATTGAAGGCTGCAATTCAACTTTCTGTGTTAGTACAAAGAGATGAAAAACCTAGTCACAGCCAGGCTGCAGTCTCTCAAAAGGCTGTAGTTCTTAAAAAGGGAAAACAGTTACTGGATACTGTCTCTCAAAAGACTGTGTCTATTGAACAAAGATCTCATCCCAAGATCACTTCTGTGTCTACACCTCTTGAGTCTTCTCAGGTTAAATCTTTTGCTCACTATATCAGGAGAACAAGGAGAAAGATTGAATTGTCACCTACACACACAGAGTCTAGTCCAACTAATATCATGCAGGTTTCTACAAATCAAGCTACATCTATGTCAGTATTTGACAATAGAGATCTGGATATTGATTCTTCATGGGAAACTACATTATCATACAGACTAGCTATGGGACTAATTTCTCTCAAAGTGAAGTTGTCAAGGCCTGTTCTAGATTTTTTGGTTAAAAGAGTACCAAAACTTTTATTTCCAGATGAATATGGACTTCTACATCAAAGACTTGACTTAATGAAGATGTATTTCTATGTATCTGTCAGAAGACAATTAGTCAAGAAATTTGGACTCTCAAAGCATGTTGCACTTCAATCACTTCATGCATATTTATTTGACAAGGATATAATTATTGAAGATGCTTCAACTCAAGGTGAACAACTGGAGGAAGTAGATAGAGGGAAGCAGTCAACAGAAGATACTATTGCACCAGTGGTGAGTAGTAGGAAAGATCAGATCACGGTCACTGCAACACAAGAACCATCTAGTCAGAGGAAGGATGACTCAGGAGCTGTGATAGCTGATGTTGAAAGGTCTTCTGTGATGACTGAGAATGCAAGTGAGATACCCTATGATATGGGAGGAATGACTTTGGTTGATTTTTCTGAAGATCAAACAAATTTTGTTCAGTAAGAGTCTATCCACCTTGAGGGTGTGTCTCAGCAAACAACACTTAAAGACGGTGATGTACTAACTATGATGTCTAATGAAGTATTACTGAAGACATCAGAGTCTAGTAAAGAACCTGAAAGTGGTATACTGGAGCCTGTAGTTTCTGAAAGGAAAGAAGATGATTGTATGGGTTCAGAGACTATAGCAGCTCACTCCTTGGAGAAAACCTCAAGCCACATGCCAAATGAGGAACCCTCTCTCCATGTGAGTTCAGGTATAAAAACTCCTTCTAAACTCTATTTTTCTGTAGGTCATGAGAGCACTTATCCAAATTTGAGTGATACACTTGAAAAGATGGATATTGATCCACAATTTGAGCGGCTGGCTCCTGACCAGGCAAAAGGTGAGGTAGAAAGAGTGTTGACTTTAGTAAGTCAAAGTGAGAATGAGGGTATGGATGATCAACTCCATAGTGAGGGAGAGAAAATTAGGAAACCATCATTTGATTTCTGGGATCAGGTTTTTCCTGAATCTTGGTCTGAAAATTTGGGTATGGATGCTGGTACTTATTCATTCATCAAAATGTATCAGAAGAATGACCTAGCACATCACAATGCAAAGCCAGAAGTTAAAGCTCAGAAGCAAAAGGAGAGGCTTGCAGAAATCATTAACAGGAGAGGTGCCAGGATAAAACAATCTCTTGATACATATGTACCAGATGAAGATCCTAATGATCCTAGTGTTCCTTTGTATGTACTTCCAATATCAGCTAGAATTGAGACATCAATAGTCTCTGATCACTCTAAGGAGGAGTCAGGATTTGAAGATGTTAGTACACAGAATACTGGTGAAGGAGATGATGATCATGTTTCAGTTCCAGAACAGAAAGATGAAGACGTTGATACTTCTAATCAGGTTTTATTACTTGAATATCATACAACTCAAGCAACTTCTTCTACAAGACTTGAAGATAAAGTTCTTTCTGATTCTGATACTGAAGATACTAGAAGCACTTCCAATATTGAAGTTCATTCTGATGTTTTGAAAGATATTCAGAATTCTCAAATTGCTATTCAAACAAGACTTCAATCACTTGAAGATAACCAAGTCACAATTATGGAAAATCAAGCAGTTCTTATGAATCTCATTTGTTCTGTTTCTGAATCTCTTGGAATTAATGTTGCTGATGTCAAAAAGGGGGAGATAAAGACAATTCAATGACAACAACAACACTACCAGACTGAAGGATATAAAGATAAAGATAAAGCTGGGGGAGATAAAGATCAGACAAATAAAGATCAGACAAATGGTAGTAAAAAGAAGAACCAGGAGTGACAGTGGTGAATCTCAGTTAGGAAGTGGTAAGGAAGAGCAGCATTAATAGTTAAAATTCTTTCTTCTAAGTACTGGATAAATGTCTACATCTGAGAAGGAGGTACTTAACTTCATAATTCTACATTCATAAATTCTATTCTGGTTGTATTGTTATATGTTTTGACATCCACAACTTAGATTTATGCTTCAGATTGTAAAGCATAAATAGGGGGAGATTGTTAGGAATAATTCATAAGTTGTGATGTTATATAAGAATAGAATTTACACATTATACTTCTTGTAATCCTGATCTTATAAAGGATTTAGCACTGTATATAGGTTTTATGTGTAAAACAGTTATCTGTATAGTTTAATCAGGAATGAACAGTGTATCGGAGACTACATGTCAGGAACAGAGAGCAAATCCTGATGACGGTCCAATACTGATGGTTGATCAGATACTGATCTAGTGTGCAGATCCTTATATCAGTCGTGTTACTGATGATGTCATTATGGATGCTACAGAAACTGGCAAGTGCTATAAAACAGGATCGTTGTTTGAAGAACAAGCAAGAAGATATTATGAAGGAAAGAGTTGTTTATTGATGGAAACTATCGACTAGAAGGCAGAACATTGTCATGTATAGATTATATCTTTCTGTTATTAGTTGATAGGTAGCATTATAAATACTCTCTCAATATCATTGTAAAGAGTGAGGCGTGAGACGAAGTTGTGAGTTCGTGTGCGTAGCTCTGTATAAGGTTTGTATTCGAGAGTTCGAAACAAACAGAGAGATATTTGTATTGTCAGCAGCTGCTAAAGGTATTGTACACCTTTGGTAGAGTTTGTATTTGATCTTATTAATACAAACAAGAGTTTGATTCATTCGTTTATTCTTGTTCTTATAATCAAGCAAAAATCAGACACGATTATATAACTTGTATTCAACCCCCCCTTCTACAAGTTATTCGAGTTAACACAAATATTTAAGTGGTACTCAAAATCTTGGATTATTTTATCCTATTACAAATACATTTGATCTTGTGGGATATAGTGATGCAGATTATGCAGGTAGTCAAACTGATCGTAAAAGCACAAGTGGTGTCTGAAACATTTTTAGGACAAAGCTTAGTTTCTTGGCAAAGCAAGAAGCAAACCTCTGTTGCTCTCTCTACTGCAGAAGGAGAATATTTGGCTGCAGGTAGTTGTTGCACTCAACTACTTTGGATGAGGCAAACATTAAGAGATTATGGAATCAAATGTGGCAAAACTCCAATTCGTTGTGATAGTACAAGTGCCATCAACATATCAAAGAATCCAGTAAATCACTCGAGAACAAAGCACATCGATGTCCGTCATCATTTCCTAAGAGATAATGTTGCTAAGGGAAATGTTGACCTTATCTTTGTGCCAACCGAATATCAGCTCGCTGATATATTCATTAAGCCTCTTGTAGAAGAAAGATTTATTGTTCTAAGAAGAGAATTAGGCATGTGTGAAGTGGAAACAACAAGCTGAATTGGAAAACGGCAAGCTAAAATGGGTAACATCGATTTTTGTTGCTCTAATATGTTTCGTGCCTTCCAGTTAAATGCAACCTATTTGTTTATTTGCTGTATTCTACCAATGTGATTATGTGTTCACCACTTTGTTTTTATTGCACTTATGCCATTATTTACTCCTTTTTAATGATTAAGGGGGAGAAAACTTTTGGGAACTTTTGGGGTTAAGTTAAATTGTGTTATAATTCTCTGACTGCTATGCTATAATGCTGCTGATTAAGTTAAGTATTGTTGGATTGTCTAAAATTGCTCAAATATGCCATGTCTATACGAATGTTTTAGATGCATGAACTTAGGGGGAGAAAACTATTTTCTCTTATTTATAATGTCTATACAGGGAAGCATATGTTGAGGGGGAGAAATTCCCTCCCAAAAATATATGTTGTTAATCATCAAAAAGGGGGAGATTGAAAGCCCATTTGATTTTGATGGTTAATTGTTTACATATATTTTGCTATACTAACATGATGTAACAGGACATTCAGCAAGCTGTTTCTGGAAATAGTGACACAGGAGCTATACGAAATCAGCAAGCTGATTTGACATTCAGCAAGCTGTTTCTGGGAATACAGAAACTATCAAGAAAGGTCCAGAAATACAAAGAGCTGTTAATTATGTTTATTTGACATTCAGCAAGACGTTTCAGAAAATTATCAACACAGGAGTTATACGAAATCAGCAAGCTGATTTCAACTTTCAGCAAGCTGTTATGACATTCAGCAAGCCGTTTCTGGGAATGCAGAAACTGTCAAGAACGTCCAGAAATACAAAGAGCTGCTATTTAGATTTAAATGTAAGGACTCTTACATATATATATTTCGTGTATAATATATATTCTAAAGAGCTCAGAATCGCCACAAACAAAACATCCTACCACGATCTCAGCACCCAACTTAGACTTCTTTGCATGAGAATCATTCTTGTCTAACTCAAACCACGTTCTCAGCCACCAACTAAGACTTCTCTGCATGGGAATCTTTCTTGAAACACAATCCCACGATTTCAGCACACCTACTCAGATTTCTTTGAATGAGAATTTCTTCACATTTGAAAATCAACCAACGGCTCCTTCTTGAACATATCCGAACGTTGTACCTTGATATATATATATATATATACATCTCTTGTATAAACGAAAAAGACACACAGAAACGTATACACACTCTCTTGAATATTCATCAAATCGTTTTATACTTCCAATCACCTCAAAACAGTTGTTTAAACATTGCCATATTCACAAACAACACACACACAAGCTCTAAGATATATTACACGTTATATATATATATATATAAGAGTCTATATCTTTGAGTTGTAATTTCAATCCTTCTCATTTGTATTGTTCTTATTGTAAAAGCATAGTTGCTGGGCAGTGGCTTGTGGAACAAGGGTTTGGTAAACACGAAGCTAGAAAAGATTGTACTACGGGGAGTGGTATAGTTCTTAGAGAGCAGGTTTAGAAACGGGGATTTCAGCAAGCCATTTTGACAGTAGCTAGGGAAAAAGGGAGATATATTATTGAATCTTGTAATCGGGTTTATAGTGATTAATAATATATTCTCTTACCGTGTTTGGTAAGGGACTAGGACGTAGACCATAGAGATTAGGGGTCGAACCTAGCTAAAATCTTGTGTGTCAAGTTTTTCTATTCTGTTCAGTTTATTTCTGCATTGCATTAGTTAATATCAGCAAGCTGAAACATTCTGGTATAATTATTTCAGCAAGCTGATATTTTTCTGGAAGAATTTTGGTAAAAAATAAAAATAGACTATAGTTAACCTAATACACCTATTCACCCCCCCTCTAGGTGCATACTTTCAAGTCGCCCTCCGTACCCGTCCCTTTTTACTACCGGTAGACGGAGGTAGGTTCTCCACCATCCCCTAGGAGGAAGGTCCACCACTACATCCTCCCTCGGCACTCTTGGGCCGGAATAAATATTGGATGCTGGACTGTGCCACTACCACACAGCCTCTTACGCTTTCTGTTGCAATCCCCCTTTTTCAAATCATTTTTCCATTATCAAATACCATTTCACATTTTCCATTTCCATTCAAATTTCCTTTCACATTTCCTTTCACATATATCATTTCCATTTCCATTTATCATCACCTTTAAAAATATTTATGTCATAATACTTTGATTATGACTCAGTCATCTCTTCTATATTCAATGAAATCAAAATACTCTTATATACATAAAGTATTCCATTTATTTTAGAAGTATTAAATAATACTCAATAATATCTATCACAACATTTAGAAAGAATATTTTTAACATAGTATTATAAATCATATAACCCTAGATAATAACTGATACCATTCCTTTATATATAATTCTAGATAACAACTGATACCATTCTTTATATAACTCTAGATAACAACTGATACCATTCCTTTACATACTCTTAATCATAAGGCAGGTTCACTTCATGCATAATCATCTCTATGTATATCCATATCCATCTCATACTCATATCCATGTCCATATTCATATTATACTAATATACCTTTCCTTTTAATATCAATAATCAATGAAAACAAATTCTTAACAACATAGTAACAATAGCATCACATATATATATTCAACGAAATCAAGTTTCTTTGAAGATAAATAATTTCCAAGTAGGAATAGAAAAGATCTTGCCTCGGTTTCGGTATCCTGACGGTATAGCTCGTGGCTCTTCCAGAGTTTCTATAAACACAAAAGGACCGTCGTTAGAATACCACACCTCTTACTCACTACACTCTTGTATAACATTACCCTTGACACTTTAATATATGGTTAATGTATCACTATTACCTCAAAGGTTCAAGAACTTAACCATTTATAAACTAAATCGAAGTTTCAGGGGTTTTCACCATTTCCCCTAACGACCACATTTAACTGTAAAAATTCTCAGAAAATATGGATTTCGAATTTTACCATAAGGCCAACTGATAATGCCTCTTTGAATACCCTACTACCATATACCAAAATTTTATAA
Source organism: Kitagawia praeruptora (assembly GCA_037693485.1). NCBI lineage: Eukaryota > Viridiplantae > Streptophyta > Magnoliopsida > Apiales > Apiaceae > Kitagawia > Kitagawia praeruptora. Next base: position 84,272,176 of record CM075353.1, on the reverse strand, counting down.
TCTTTAAGAATGTCTAAGTATGATAGTTATAGCCTCAAAGTTATCACCATTACAGTTTCTCGGTTTTCGAACGTCTTTCACTAAAACTGACTTTTCTCCTAAACCGTTCATCAGATTTTAACGCACTTTATATCAAAACGATCTATGAACCAAGCTCTATCATCTCATGGTCAGTTAGTGTTCTAAACAGGAACCTACCGTGTGCATCCGTTGCTCCAAAACAGGGCATCCACTTGGTTAAACAAAAATCGGACATTATAACGGCTATATTTTCTTACTTTCCAAAATCAAACTCCTCCAAATCAATCATCCACCTTATACACCATCACCTACACCATGTGGTCATCTTACCAACCATGGTTACAAGCACATACTCCTTCCATATTCAACTTTAATCACTTACAAACACTTATAACATCATAATCATAACATTTATACCACTTAATCACTAAACACAACCATATCCATCATAAATATAAAAGGGCAAGCATGATTATACCTTCTTGATGCTTTGCCAACCCTTTACAATCCTTGATATATCCTTAATCAACATTATACTAGCTTGAATCAACTAAAGAAACCATAAAAATCAAGTTAGTTTCTTGAAAACTACTATTCATCACTATTCACCATCAACTTTCATGAATTTATTACCTTGCCAAATGATGTTAGTTTGCTATGAAACTTTGTAGATGATCCTTCCTAACCTCCAAGAAGCTCCATGAATTTCCTCTTGATTTTATCTTGATGCTAGCTAGGATTTTTGTTTTTATTTCCTTCTTTTTTTTTTCATAAAACGCCGAATGGTGTTTTAAGGAATGAGAGAGGTTTCTTTTGCTTCTTTGTCTAATCTTATCTCATCTTATCCTAACCTCTTGCATATTCTAGAGTTTTATGGAGATATTTAGATAATTTACTTGTTAAAAGACTAATTTACCCTTAAAACTAATTAGTAGAAAGTGATGTAATCCTTGATGATCTCATAATTCCTTTTGGTTTTCTTAAGTATAATGTTACTAATTCTTGTAAATGATAATGTGGGATGTATCCTTGTTAGTACTAATCTTGGTTACTTGGTCTCCATACTCGTCTAATTGTGGTTCGTTTCGAATGTACCTCATTATCTCAGTGGTTTTTGAAATTATTTACAAATCCAATTTCTCTTGGTATTCTCTTAACTTATTAATCCCTTGGTTTAACCTAAATCTTCTAATTCCTCAATATATGATTCCTTTAATATTTCCATGCTCCTTAATATCCAATAGAAGCTTATTCGAAATCAAAATCCTCAAAATCCATATTCAGGAATTTCTGGAATCTATCGTCATTTCGAGTCACTTATTTTCAATGTACAACACTAATATGGTTTCTGTTTATTCATTTTCCGTTTCCATTTTGGAGTACTTATATACCCTTTCTCTAAATCCTCGAAATTTACTATTCATGTGATCACTGTAGCTTTGCTAAAGTTAGGGTTATTACATCCTTCCCCTCTTAAAAGGATTCCGTCCCGGAATCACGTTGAAAATGTCCATAGATACCTTTTTCATCCACACCTTCTAACTTCTATACCACTTTCTCCATTCTTTTTCCCTTCATAATATCTCTATCTTGTTTGTGCAAAAATACACCAACATAAACTTGCTTGTCATTCATCAACATTCCTCTTTTTGACTATGGGTATCGGCCACCACATTGGCCTCCCCTGAATGGTAGTGTATCTCACTATGGTTTGTCTATATTTTGATCTCTATCATGACATAAAAGATGAACACTTCGATCTTATTATATCTTGTCTCTGTAAAATCCTCCAGAAATTTAACTACAACATTATTCCTTGAAACAATTGTAAGAAAATACTACCTATAATATATATTTCCTGTTCGTATCTAAACAAGTCTATATTTTACCCCAAAATACTATTACTTTCTCTCTCTGGATCAGCATATCTTACCTCCAACTCAGATAGACCATTCTTATCTATTTTGTTAACTTATTTACACCATTCATTGACCATATTGATTTCCTAACCAAACATTTACACTTAGAAGGTTAAATAATAACAGAAATTGTTTACATGCATCTGTATCCGGCTTTTTCAGCGCTTCTCCTAAAGTCATATTATACACCCTGGCAGTAGGTCTATTTGAAGCAGTCATACTTTGTCCTGGCGCTGACGACCCACCAGAATGACAATCTCTAGCAAAGTGTCCTAGTTTTCCACATTGGTAACACTTGACATCACCCTTATCAGCTGATGGACACCTGTCCTGATAATGCCCTTTCTGTCCACACTTAAAGCAGGTTATTCCTAACACTCTACACTCTCCGATATGCTTCCTACCACACGTGCTGCACTCTGATAGTGGTGGTCGCGATTGATTAGACTGAAAGGTTCCTGAGGATTTACCACCTTGATTCACAATCTCACTAACAGCTTTGTTACCCCCTGACTTTCCCACAAACTTAGATTTTTGTCCTTTACTGAACCTGCTAAAGTAACTTCCTTCACTTGTACCTCCTTTCTGACCCTCAAATTTCCTTTTCTTATTCTCTCGACCTATTTGAGTTTGTTGACTCTCGGCTTCAATAATAGATGCCTTTTGGACCACTGCAGCATAATCAGTCAACTCAAATGGTGCCACTCGTGTCCGTAGCCATGGTTTCAATCCTTGTCGGAACCTTTTCGCTCTTTGTTCTTCAGTACGCACAAATTCAGGAACAAACCTAGACAGTTCAGTAAATTTAGTTTCATACTCAGCCACTGATAGATTATCCTGCTTTAATTCCAGAAATTTCATCTCCATTTGATTTTCCAGATACCTAGGGGAGTACTTTTCTAAAAACACCCTAGTGAAACGCTCCCAGGTTATCACTCCCGCTCCTTCTAGGTTCTTTTTAGCTTCCCACCAATAATTTGCTTCTCCCTTTAAGAGATAGGTTGCAAAAGTTGTTTTCTGATCCTCCCCTATCCTAAATATCTCAAAATCTTTTTCCATCTCTTTTAACCAGGCCCTGGCTACTACTAGGTTAACAGTTCCCTCAAACTCTGGGGGTTTTAATGACTTAAAAGCACGAAAGGAGTTAGCTGCCTGATTGGGGAGAATAGGTGGTTGTTGAAGATTCTGTGGATTAGCTAAATTCTGCCTCAATAGTTCCATAAATTGGTTAAAGGGGTTACCACCCTGATTTCCTTGTTGTTCAGTTGATTCATCTTCCTCTTCCTCATGATTTTGTTCATTCTGAGCATTTTCATTCTGTCTATTTTGACTTCCTTCATCTCTCTCATTTTCCCTTGCATTCGTTCTATTGTTACGCTTAGGCGACATGATTCTGTATATATCAATATTCTTCATTAATTACCCAAATTTAGGGTACAATACACACTATTTCTATACACACAATTATATCATTAGTTAACTCATTTATGCATTACAATATTTCAACTCCACACAGTTATTATCTAGTTATATTATAACTTTAACAAATAAACATATCACCTTTAACACAATAACATTTTCATTTAAGTCAATCACCTGACATACATTAATATTTTCAAATCCCACATTTATTATCAAAATACGATAAAATTAAACAAAATATATAAACTTCATTAATTCACATAAATATTCTTACAACTTGTAGATACATCCTTCCCTACTAGCTAACATACACATCATAAAACACAATGTTCGAGATCTCAAAAACATATCCGTACATACTAATCTGATATATCAAAAGCACTACTGACTGCCCTCCAATTAGACTGGGATTAAGACAGTAAACAACTAACCTAATCCCCAAAATGACATCATATGATGACTAGTCTGATTAGTGACTAAACTACTATGCCGACTCATGGTAACGCCGCTCTGACGATCTCCCTGATCTGCACTACCATAGTGGTGACTGTATCTACTATCTGAGCCCTCCATACAGGATCCCCTCTGTCAGCCAACAACCTCCTAATCTCACCGAGTGCCCGCATCTCGATACTAACTAAACCCAAATACAACCCATCTGGTATCACACCTCCTCCTCTCGCTCTGTTTAATCTCTGCACAAGTGTATCTATAGTCCGACGGGACTCCTCCAGCTGTCCCTGTAGGACAAAGTACTCTGACAAGAGAATAGCTGGCAGCTGGTCACCTGGAAATATAGGTGCCTCCTGATGGGGTATAGCAGCTGGGGGAGGTACATCTACAAGTGGGGGTGCATCTACTGGTGGAGGTGGTGGAGGTGCAAATGGTGGGGATGGAACTACCGGTGGAGATGGAGGAACTGGCTCCGTGTCCGCATCCTCAGAAGGGTCATCCTTCAACTCATCCTCTGATAAGATAAAGTGTCCCGGTGGAGTAAATGGCTCTACTGGATCCCCCCATGGATCAGGACTCGGTAAAGGAGATGGAATAGGTGAGGCACTGGATCAGGTATAACAGGGGTAGGAATCACATGAATGTCGGTCCACTCGGTCTCCTCCTCCTCCTCCTCATCTATGACTGACAACCTAAGCCTCTTATGCAAGGGCCTCTCCTCCTCGGGGATCTCCCATCTCACTCTAGAAGGACCTGCCTCATCAGATCCTGTAGAAGGTCTACCAATGTATGGCACTATGGCTACGGCATCCCTCTGCCTACGCTCCTCTGCCTCCTCCCTCAATCTCTGCTCATGTCTCTCTAGGGCCGCTGCACGTACCCTCCTCCGGAGGTCAGCAATAGCATAGTCTGGAACCTCTACTCCTACTAACTGCAGGTCTACAATCTCCTGCTCGGACAATCCTAGCCACTGGGGGTCCTGACTCGGCTCACCCATCTCCGCTCCCTATAATAAAACATAAAATTCTATTAGTAACAGTCTATAAAATTATAATATATGCTTAAAATAAATACTACCTGCGATATACCACCCCTGAACTTGATGGAAGTTCACAATTTATATTATAACTGATACATTTATTATTATCACTCTTGTTCCTGAGCATTATGACTCTAAGCTCTGATACCAAACTGTGACAGCCCCAAATCCGGGGTCATAAATTCGGGCCGTCACGGACCAATTTCCATTCAATATCAATATCCCTTGGGTCATTTTTTTTATATAACAATTAATACCTATGCAATTGGCCCCGCAATAATACACACACACACACACCAGTCATATGTTCAGAGAACAACATTCATCATAATAAAAGTTTAGAGTTAACAGTTATTACAACCCAGGCTCACACTTAAGTACATTGCTGAATAATACTTGGACATGAAGCATTTCAACAATCAAAAGTGTTAACTCGAATAACTTGTAGAAGGGGGGGGGGGTTGAATACAAGTTATATAATCGTGTCTGATTTTTGCTTGATTATATGAACAAGAATAAACGAATGAATCAAACTCTATTTTTATTAATAAGATCAAATACAAACTCTACCAAAGGTGTACAAATACCTTTAGCAGCTGCTGACAATACAAATATCTCTCTCTGTTTGTTTCGAACTCTCGAATACAAACCTTATACAGAGCTACGCACTCAAACTTTTTCCTCACGAGCTACACTCTTTACAATGATATTGAGAGAGTATTTATAATGCTACCTATCAACTAATAACTAAAAGATATAATCTATACATGACAATGTTCTGTCTTCTAGTCGATAGTTTCCATCAATAGAAAACTCTTCCCTTCATAATATCTTCTTGCTTGTTCTTCAAACAAAGATCCTGTTTTATAGCACTTGCCAGTTTCTGTAGCATCCATAATGACATCATCAGTAACAAAACTGATATCAGGATCTGTACACTGCATCAGTATCTGATCAACCATCAGTATTAGACCGTCATCAGGATTTGCCCTTTGTTCCTGACATGTAGTCTCCGATACACTGTTCATTCCTGACTAAACTATACAGATAACTGTCTTACACATAAATCCTATAAAGTGCTAAATCCTTTATAAGATCAGGATTACAAGAAGTATAATGTGTAAATTCTATTCTTAACATCACAACTTATGAATTATTCCTAACAATCTCCCCCTATTTATGCTTTAAAATCTGAAGCATAAATCTAAGTTGTGGATGTCAAAACATATAACAATACAACCAGAATAGAATTTATGAATGTAGAATTATGAAGTTAAGTACCTCCTTCTCAGATGTAGACATTTATCTAGTACTTAGAAGAAAGAATTTTAACTATTAATGCTGCTCTTCCTTTACCACTTCCTAGCTGAGATTCACCACTGTCACTTCCTAGTTCTTCTTTTTACTTCCCTTTGTCTTCTCTTTATCTCCCCCAGCTTTATCTCCTTTAGTCTGGTGGTGTTGTTGTTGTTGTCTTTGAATTGTCTTTATCTCCCCCTTTTTGACAGCAGCAACATTAATTCCAAGAGATTCAGAAACAGAACAAATGAGATTCATAAGAACTGCTTGATTTTCCATAATTGTGACTTGGTTATCTTCAAGTAATTGAAGTCTTGTTTGAATAGCAATTTGAGAATTCTGAATATCTTTCAAAACATCAGAATGAACTTCAATGTTGGAAGTGCTTCTAGTATCTTCAGTATCAGAATCAGAAAGAACTGTATCTTCAAGTCTTGTAGAAGAAGTTGCTTGAGTTGTATGATATTCAAGTAATAAAACCTGATTAGAAGTATCAACATCTTCATCTTTCTGATCTGTAGCTGAAACATGATCATCATCTCCTTCACCAGTATTCGGTGTACTAACATCTTCAAATCCTGACTCCTCCTTAGAGTGATCAGAGACTGTTGATGTCTCAATTCTAGCTGATATTGGAAGTACATACAAAGGAACACTAGGATCATTAGGAACTTCATCTGGTACATATGTATCAAGAGATTGCTTTATCCTGGCACCTCTTCTGTTAATGATTCCTGCAAGCCTCTCCTTTTGCTTCTGAGCTTTAACTTCTGGCTTTGCATTGTGATGTGCTAGATCATTCTTCTGATACATTTTGATGAATGAATAAGTACCAGCATCCATACCTAAATTTTCAGACCAAGATTCAGGAAAAACCTGATCCCAAAAATCAAATAATGGTTTCCTAATTTTCTCTCCCTCACTATGGAGTTGATCATCCATACCCTCATTCTCACTTTGACTTACTAAAGTCAACACTCTTTCTACCTCACCTTTTGCCTGGTCAGGAGCCAGCCGCTCAAATTGTGGATCTAAGTCCATCTTTTCAAGTGTATCACTCAAATTTGGATAAGTGCTCTCATGACCTACAGAAAAATAGGGGCTAGAAGGAGTTTTTATACCTGAACTCACATGGAGAGAGGGTTCCTCATTTGGCATGTGGCTTGAGGTTTTCTCCAAGGAGTGAGCTGCTATAGTCTCTGATCCCTCACAATCATCTTCTTTCTTTTCAGAAACTACAGGCTCCAGTATACCACTTTCAGGTTCTTTACTAGACTCTGATGTCTTCAGTAATACTTCATTAGACACCATAGTTAGTACATCACCGTCTTTAAGTGTTGTTTGCTGAGACACACCCTCAAGGTGGATAGACTCTGACTGAACAAAATTTGTTTGATCTTCAGAAAAATCAACCAAAGTCATTCCTCCCATATCATAGGGTATCTCACTTGCATTCTCAGTCATCACAGAAGTCCTTTCAACATCAGCTATCACAGCTCCTGAGTCATCCTTCCTCTGACTAGATGGTTCTTGTGTTGCAGTGACTGTGATCTGATCTTTCCTACTATTCACCACTGGTGCAATAGTATCTTCTGTTGACTGCTTCTCTCTATCTACTTCCTCCAGTTGTTCACCTTGAGCTAAAGCATCTTCAATAACGACATCGTTGTCAAATAAATATGCATGAAGTAATTGAAGTGCAACATGCTTTGAGAGTCCAAATTTCTTGACTAATTGTCTTCTGACAGACACATAGAAATACATCTTCATTAAGTCAAGTCTTTGATGTAGAAGTCTATATTCATCTGGAAATAAAAGTTTTGGTACTCTTTCAACCAAAAAATCTAGAACAGGCCTTGACAACTTCACTTTGAGAGAAATTAGTCCCATAGCCAGTCTGTATGATAATGTAATTTCCCATGAAGAATCAATATCCAGATCTCTCTTGTCAAATACTGACATAGATGTAGCTTGATTTGTAGAAACCTGCATGATATTAGTTGGACTAGACTCTGTGTGTGTAGGTGACAATTGAATCTTTCTCCTTGTTCTCCTAATATAGTGAGCAAAAGATTTATCCTGAGAAGACTCAAGAGATGTAGACACAGAAGTGATCTTGGGATGAGATCTTTGTTCAATAGACACAGTCTTTTGAGAGACAGTATCCAGTAACTGTTTTCCCTTTTTAAGAACTACAGCCTTTTGGGAGACTGCAGCCTGGCTGTGACTAGGTTTTTCATCTCTTTGTGCTAACAAAGAAAGTTGAATTGCAGCCTTCAATTCTGCTCTCTCAGCAAGAGTTAAATCATCATCATCTTCACTAGAATTACTACTACTACTTGACACAACAAATCTTCTCTTCCTTACAACTAATGTCTTTTGAGAAACACCAGAGGTTGGTTTCTTTGAAACAATAGGCTGTGGATCAAAATTTGGTTCTTGAATTGTTTCAGAGACTATGATGTTTTGGGCTACTTGGGTAGACACAGGTGGGTTCTCCTCCAATTGAGATTCCTGAGCCATTTCACCACAAAAAAAAAAGAAGAATTGTAGAGAGTAGGAAGATGAGTTTTAAGAATTACCTGAAAATGATGTGGATAATGAATTGCAGGTATTTCATCTAGATTCTTTTCATTGTCCTTCTTTGTAATGTCAGAGAAAATTCTCTTTTGCTGTTCATAAGAAGAAACACAATATTCCCTACCAAATCTAGCTTCAACATCAGGAATGAAATGGTTAACAAACATTTGCATAAATCTATGATAATAAACCATTTTCCTGTTTTGATCTCTTAACCCAGGTTTAATACTCATCTGACTTAAGATAATATGACCAATGTTAATTACTCTGTCATAAAGCAAACTATAAGCAATATGTGATGTAACAGAAGTAATTTGCTGAAAAGAACTACATTTGCCAGTAAAATATTTAGCAATTTGATCAAAGTAAAAAGACCATTCCTTTCTAAGAAAAGACCTATTCAACTGGCTCCTGTTGTCTAGAGGTCCACTATAACCTAATTCAGACAACATAGTTCTTATATTATCATCAGATGGTTCACGTGCATAACTATCAGTAACAGGTAAGCAAAGTACTGAATTAACAACAGATTCAGTAATGTCAAATGAATCTTGTCCTAAATGTAGAACAATCTTACCTGATTGACTCTGAGTAGAATCAATTACCTCAGCATTCTCCCAAGCTTGTGAAACAGCTACTTGATTAATTTGTGAAGATGCTGTCAATGCATAACTTAATGGTTCATACGCCAGAAAGTCCATGATTGGATGAAAATCAGATGACACTCCTTCCTTGTTGGTGATAGCTGCTACATGATTGTTTGTCATAAAATCAAAGTCACCAAACTTGAAGGCTACTGATTTAGGTAATCTTCTCTGAGCTGCCATTTTTGATCTGAAAAGAACTTGAAAAATTCTTGAAATGGATTAGTGATTTTGAAAACTCAAAAGTGGTTTTTGCTTTATAGAATGTAAAATTAGAGAAAGCAATTACACGATTAGAGTTTCAAAACAAATATATTTCACAAATCTTTCAGACCACTATCCCACGTTGACACGTAGATTGACAGGTGTCAGTCCCTGAAAAATGCGGTTACCCACGATTTTTGGAAAATAAAATCCAAAATTGATTTTCATGAAATAAATCAGGGTATAAATAATCAATACTCATCAGCTTCCTTTTCCTGTTGACCACTCATCAAAATAATCACAAAATACAATAATTTCTTGAAAACAAGAAATACAGTCACACACAATAATTAGCATCTGACTTCATTAAAACTTCCAAGTGACTGTTCAGCTTCTCACGTCTTTCTTTAAAAGAAACAGACGCCTTATGCCATTCTCCATAAACCTTTCAATTTCTTTTCTTCTCAACAATGCTCCTCAAACCAAAATTCCATTCAAACCCATTCTTTAGATCTTTCTCGGTCGATGAACATCCTATTCTTGATCATCTCTTTGAACATACAACTCTTCTCATCGAACTAATCATGGATGGATTGGTTTTCGAAAATATCCAGAGGTTTCTCCTAGAACATCCATCTGTTGGATACAATCTTCCCCTGACCTCCTCAAAACTTGAGGATGAAGAATTTGGCGAGAGTTTGAGGTTGATCTTGATGAGGATGCTATACATTTAAGTTAGCTGCTCTCATTCAAGTCGCCCAGACAAGGAATCCAAGAGCAAACGAGGCTGTTCAAATCCCATGATGAATTTCTTGAGATGCTCCTTGTCCTGTACCTCAGAATTCATATCAATAGACAAGCATAGAATTATCAGTAGAAGTTAGACAAAAAGATGTTGTATTTCATTTCCATATATGTAATTATTTCAATCAATGAAAATACAATTTCTTGTTATCTACTTGTCTTTTGATTATTGAATGATGTATAAATTATCAGTATGCAAATATTAAAACTTGCTGGCATAGACTTAACACATCACAGCATTAGATTACTACACAAAGTAATTGTCAGGATCTGAAACAATTTTCATAATCCTGATACTGACACAATACTGATGACGTCAGCATCCTGATAACAAATCTAATCCTGATGATTATTAACAAGTCTATCATACTGAAATTTATCAAGGCAAAGTGTTATAGCTAAAGCATTTAACAATCAAATATAGATCCTGACAAGAATATCAAGTCTATAAGCTAAAAACAACATACCTTGCTACTTTTGCAGATGTTAAAGATTTAAAAATTTAACATTCCTAACTCACTTACTAGTCTACTGAACGTAGTCTCATCAAGTGGTTTAGTTAGAATATCTGCAAGCTGTTTGTCAGTAGGAACAAAATGAAGTTCCACAGTACCATTCTCAAAATGTTCTCTAATAAAATGATACCTGACATCAATGTGCTTAGTCCTTGAATGTTGAACTGGATTTTCTGCAATTTTAATAGCACTAGTATTATCACAAAACATAGGAATATTACTAAGTGTCATACCATAATCCATCAACTGATTTTTTATCCAAAGGAGCTGTGCACAACAACTGCCTGCTGCTATGTACTCAGCTTCTGCAGTTGAGGTTGAAACAGATTGTTGCTTCTTGCTTGCCCAAGAAATCAATCTATTTCCCAAAAATTGACATGTACCTGTAGTGCTTTTCCTGTCTATCTTACACCCTGCATAATCAGAGTCTGAATAGCCAATTAGAAAGAAATTAGATTCTCTAGGATACCACAAACCAAGATTTGGAGTTCCTTTGAGATATCTAAAAATTCTCTTCACAGCAATTAAATGAGATTCCTTAGGATCACTTTGGAATCTAGCACATAAACAGGTAGAAAACATTATATCTGGCCTACTTGCAGTTAGATATAACAATGAGCCTATCATGCCTCTATAACTAGTATTATCCACACTCTTCCCTTTAGGATCAGAGTCTAGTTTAGTGGCTGTTGCCATGGGTGTTTTTGCAACTGCACAGTCTTGAAAGTCAAACCTTCTTAAAAGATCTTTGATATACTTTGACTGATTAATGAAAATACCAGTCTCTGTCTGTTTGACCTGCAAGCCTAAAAAATAATTTAATTCACCCATCATGCTCATCTGATACTTAGACTGCATAACTTGCTAAACTTAGCACACAACTTTTCATTAGTAGAACCAAAAATAATATCATCAACATAAACTTGAACTAAAAGCAATTCACCTTTTATCTTTCTAAAGAATAGAGTTTTGTCAATTGTACCTCTTGTGAAGCCATTTTCAAGAAGAAATTTAGACAAAGTCTCATACCATGCTCTTGGTGCCTGCTTTAGTCCATAGAGTGCCTTGTCAAGTTTGTAGACATGATTTGGAAACTTTGGATCAACAAATCCAGGTGGCTGTTCCACATACACTTCCTCATCAAGTTTGCCATTTAGAAAAGCACTCTTTACATCCATCTGGTATACTTTGAATTTTGAATGAGCTGCAAATGCAAGAAACATTCTGATTGCTTCCAATCTTGCTACAGGTGCAAAGGTCTCATCATAATCAATGCCTTCTTCCTGAGAATAACCCTTGGCCACCAGTCTTGCTTTTTTTCTTACAATCATACCAGATTCATCTAGCTTGTTTCTGAAAACCCATCTTGCACCAACAATAGATCTATCTTTAGGTCTTGGTACCAGTTTCCAGACTTTGTTTCTCTCAAACTCATTTAACTCCTCCTGCATTGCAATTACCCAATCAGGATCCTGTAAGGCTTCTTCAACCTTCTTAGGTTCATTCTTTGAGAGAAATCAACTATACAAGCATTCATTTTAAATTGATCTTCTAGTTCGAACACCACTATTTGGATCACCAATTATCAAATCTTCAGTATGATCCTTTGTCCATTTTCTAACAGGTGGTAGATTAACTCTGCTAGTCTCTCCCCCTAAGTTAGTGGTATCTCTTGTAGAAGAATTCTCTCTACCTTCAAAAACTCTCCTTTGATCAATAGAATCAGTAGATTCCATATTGCTGCTAGTTACTGATCTTCCTTCAGTAGACTCCGAAAGATCAGTTCCTGATGGAGTAGACTCTGAAACGTCAATTCCTGATGGAGTAGACTCTGAAAGGCTAGTCTGCTCCTGATGATCACTGTGTTCTCTTTGATTTATTTGCTCCCCCTCAACAGTAGCATTCCTTTGAGAAGCAATAGAAATTCCTTCTGGAGAACCTTCATCATCACTGGAGAGTATCTCAGAATTCTTCAGATTTTCAAATTCCAATTTGTCATGACTTTCATCAGTTTGCAAAATTCCAAATTTCTTATCATCAAATGCAACATGAATTGATTCCATAACAATGTGAGTTCTGAGATTATAAACTTTGAAGGCCTTAGATGCTGAATATCCTAGAAAAATTGCTTCATCCGATTTGGCTTCAAATTTTCCAAGTTGTTCTGGATGAACTTTTAGGACATAGCATTTGCATCCAAAGATGTGAAAGTATTTCACACTTGGTTTCTTTCCTTTGATCATCTCATAGGGAGTTTTTCCATGACTATTTACCAAGGTACAATTTTGAGTGAAACATGCAGTGTTAATAGCTTCTGCCCAAAAGTAGGTTGGAAGTTTTGCATCTGCAAGCATGGTTCTTGCTGCCTCTATGAGAGTTCTGTTCTTTCTTTCCACTACACCATTCTGCTGAGGTGTACCAGGTGCAGAAAACTGTTGAGTAATTCCATTGTCTGCACAAAACCCCTCCATTGTAGAATTCTTGAATTCTGTACCATTGTCACTTCTAAGTACCTTGACTTTGTACTCAGAGTTATTATGAATATTCTTGATGAGTTCAATGATTTGCTGAGGAGCTTCATCCTTCTTGTGTAGAAAGAGCACCCATGTGAACCTTGTGAAATCATCCACCATAACTAGAGCATATCTTTTCTTGCTGATAGACATAATGTTTACTGGACCAAACAGATCAAGATGTAGCATGTGAAATGGTTCAGTAATTGAATTTTCAGTCTTGCTCTTGAAAGTGGTTCTTCTTTGCTTTCCAAGCTGACATGCATCACAAAGTCCATCTTGCACAAAATTTACCTGTGGTAGGCCTCTCACCAAATTGTGCTTAACAAGTTGATTAAGCTTCTTGAAATTAAGATGTGAGAGCTTCTTGTGCCAATTCCAGCTTTCATCACTTGTTGCTTTGCTGTAGAGACATCTAACAATTCCTTTAGATGTATCACTTAAGCTGGATTCATATATGTTACCATGTCTTTGACCAGTTAGAACAATGTCTCCATTCTGCATATTCAAGATTTTGCATCATTCTCTGTCAAAGATTGATCTGTAACCTTTATCACCCTGTTGACTTATGCTTAAAAGAGTATGTTTCAAGCCTTCAACCAGTGCTACATTTTCTATGATGACATTCCCCAAAACAATTGAGCCATATCCCAGAGTTTCTCCTTTGTTGCCATCTCCAAAAGATATTACTGGGCCAGCTTTCCTCTCAAACTTTGTAAGCAGGGACTTCTTTCCAGTCATATGTCCAGAGCATCCACTGTCCAAGATAATTGAATGCTTCTTTCCTGTGCCCTGCAAACAAAAAGTAACTAGTTAGAATTTTTTAGGACCCAACTTTGATTGGATCCTTTCTTACTAGATTTAGAGACAACAGGCTTTGAAGATTTTGCTTTTATTTTACCTGTTGCAGAGTCAACCTTAGACTCTAATTTCACAAACTGTTTGTGACTAGGAGTTTCAGATTTCAAACAATAATAGTCATAATACAGTTCATGATATTCTCTACACATGTAAATGGAATGAAGTAAACTACCACAATGATAACAAGCTTTTTGTGGTTGGTATTGAATTTTCTGAGTCTTGGGGAATCTGGACTCAGTTTTCCAAGAAGGTTTTTGATTGCAGTCTAGGGCCAAATGATTATGATTTCCACACTTATAGCATTTTTCCTAGGTGCATCAGGTACATTCTTGTAATTATACTCTTTGTTAATACCTTCTTTTCCATTCCTATTTCTTTTGATCTTGCTAGACTCTGAAAGACCATCTAATCTCTGTTTCAACTGAGACTTAGACAGAAACCCTATGTTTACATTCTTAGGTTTCTCTAACACTTTCTTTTCTGAATTACTACTGTTAATCCTTTTGTGTACAACAGGGGTACCTTTTCAATCAACAAATTTAACATGATTAGGTTCAGAAACAATTTTCTTACCTTCAGATTTAGATGTGTTAGCTTCTACCTTACTATCATTATTGACAATAGCTACTTTTTCTTCTTGTCTAGCCTTATCAAAACCTAAACCATTAACCTTACCACGAATACCACTTTCAAAGATTTCTATAGTCTTCTTACTGGAATTGTTAATGGTCTTAATCACATCTCTCTCTTCTTCTAGTTCTTTTCTGACATAGTCATAAGCCTCAAGAATAACACTATAATCATGCTTAGCTTTATCAGAACTTAACTTGTATTCTTCCATTTGAATTAATTCAGATTCAAGAAAATTATTTCTATCAACTAATTTATCATTCTTAACCTTAAGTTCATCTCTTTCACAAGTAAGAATTCTAAAATTAGTCATAAGATTCTTAAACTCAGCATGGATAGATCTAATTTCATCAGAATTTAAGCTATCAAATGAATCAAGAGAGTGAAGTGATACCTTAACAGAGGATGGAGAAGTTTTCTTTGGAGATCCAGGTTTGTCTGAACTATTGGCCATCAATGCAATGTTGTCATAATCCAATTCATCTTCAGAGTCACTGGAATCAGCCCAATCCTTCTGTGTGACCATAAGTGCATTACCCTTTCCTGAATTCCTAGGCTTCTTACACTCACTAGCAAAGTGTCCAAGCTCGCTGCAGTTAAAGCACTTGATCTTGGCCTTATCAAGCTTGACAATTGTACTTTTGCCTTTGTCACTCTTCTTCTCCTCCTTCTTTTGAAAAGGTCCTTTGCTAAATCTTCTCCTGTTGAATCTTCCTTTCTTGAAAGCTTTAGCAAACATAGCAAAGAGTTCCTGCATCTCAGATTCAGAATCATTGTTGTTAGAGTCCATATCAGTAGTCTCTGACTCAGAACTTTCTTTGCTTTTCTTCTTCCTTGAATTCTTTACAGCAATCTCTTCATGCTGTTCTTCAGGAAGCTTCTTTACATCAGATTGAGCAGTAAGTGCAATAGTCTTCATCTTTCCTTCACTCCTGCTCTTCTTCTGCTGCTTGTCAAGTTCATAAGCTCTCAATTTTCCATATACTGCCTCTAATGAAATTTCATCCAGATCATTAGCTTCCTCAATCGCAGATATCTTCTCATTGTAGAAATCAGGCAAATCTTTCATGAACTTTGTATTCATATCCTCCAAGTCATAATATTTACCATGCATGGCCATCTCATTGATGAGTTTTGTAAACCTATCAAAGGTATCAGTAAGTGACTCGCCAGACTTGGATTCAAAGTACTCATACTGTTGTATAAGTAATGTCCTCATATTCTTCCTGACAGGCTTAGTTCCTTCACAGTGAACCTTAAGGTTGTCCCATATATCCTTAGCAGTTTTACAAGAGAGAACATAGTTAGTGAGAACAGAATCAAGACTGTTGAATAATATGTTTCTCACTTTAGCATCTTTAAGAACATTCTCCTTGTCCTTATCTGACCATTCAGATTTTGGCTTCTCTGCTGTATGTTCTGGAACAACCACACCATCAACAGTTGCTTGTCCAACGACCTTTGTTGGAACAAAAGGTCCATCTCTAATTCTGTCAAGATAATCAGGATCTGTTGCTTCAAGATGATGCAACATCTTTACTTCCTATAGAGTATATTCGTTTCTCTTGAGCATAGGAATTTTAGTATTCCCATCCTTGTAACCAGACATGATTGCAGATCTTTATGATTATTCGAAATCAGCCTGCTCTGATACCAATTGTTAACTCGAATAACTTGTAGAAGGGGGGGTTTAATACAAGTTATATAATCGTGTCTGATTTTTGCTTGATTATATGAACAAGAATAAACGAATGATTCAAACTCTGTTTTTATTAATAAGATCAAATACAAACTCTACCAAAGGTGTACAAATACCTTTAGCAGCTGCTGACAATACAAATATCTCTCTCTGTTTGTTTCGAACTCTCGAATACAAACCTTATACAGAGCTACGCACTCGAACTTTTTCCTCACGAGCTACACTCTTTACAATGATATTGAGAGAGTATTTATAATGCTACCTATCAACTAATAACATTAAAATATAATCTATACATGACAATGTTCTGTCTTCTAGTCGATAGTTTCCATCAATAGAAAACTCTTCCCTTCATAATATCTTCTTGCTTGTTCTTCAAAAAAAGATCCTGTTTTATAGCACTTGTCAGTTTCTGTAGCATCCATAATGACATCATCAGTAACAAAACTGATATCAGGATCTGTACACTGCATCAGTATCTGATCAACCATCAGTATTAGACCATCATCAGGATTTGCCCTTTGTTCCTGACATGTAGTCTCCGATACACTGTTCATTCCTGACTAAACTATACAGATAACTGTCTTACACATAAATCCTATAAAGTGCTAAATCCTTTATAAGATCAGGATTACAAGAAGTATAATGTGTAAATTTTATTCTTAACATCACAACTTATGAATTATTCCTAACAAAAAGTTTATTACATTCTTACACACTTCATTGTACATACGGCTCTCAGAACCCGTTTGCCTCTACACTACCTCAGGAATTGATGCTAGCGTGCTATTAGAAGGTCGCCTTCCCCCTGCCCTCTTGCGGGGCGTTCTGCGTAGAATCGGCATACCTAGCTGTATATAGATAAGTAGCAAGAGTGAGCTATAATAGCTCAGCAAGATAATATTGTCACTAAATGGTAAAATTTAAACATCTATATATATATATATATATATATATATATATATATATATATATATATATATATATATATATATATATATATATAACTGGAAACCAATTATAGACTTTGAGAAAGAATGACATTCTTATTTAATAATACATCATCCACTTTCTATTATAAGAAAAGAAATGTACAACAATATGATATCAATTGCTCTCCTATATTCAGATAATAATTCACACTTCCTCTCAATATATTATCTCAAGATAGCATAGAAATTTGAACTATATCTCTCATTATAATCCTTCCATTTCCTTTTTACACAACAATTTAATATCATAATGTAAAATCAGTTTCTCTTCATCTGTAACAGTAATTCCATCTTTTCATATCATTTTTCTGTTTTAAGTGTAAAAATATGAAAACCATTTTTCAATTCTTTCCTTTAAAGAAAACGTTGGGGATTTCCACTGTTGCCGAATACGTAAGGACGATGATCAGTCGCCCTCCGTACCCGTCCCTTTTTACTACCGGTAGACGGAGGTAGGTTCTCCACCATCCCCAAGGAGGAAGGTCCACCACTACATCCTCCCTCGGCACTCTTGGGCCGGAATAAATATTGGATGCTGGACTGTGCCACTACCACACAGCCTCTTACGCTTTCTGTTGCAATCCCCCTTTTTTCAAATCATTTTTCCATTATCAAATACCATTTCACATTTTCCATTTCCATTCAAATTTCCTTTCACATTTCCTTTCACATATATCATTTCCATTTCCATTTATCATCACCTTTAAAAATATTTATGTCATAATACTTTGATTATGACTCAGTCATCTCTTCTATATTCAATGAAATCAATATGCTCTTATATACATAAAGTATTCCATTTATTTTAGAAGTATTAAATAATACTCAATAATATCTATCACAACATTTAGAAAGAATATTTTTAACATAGTATTATAAATCATATAACCCTAGATAATAATTGATACCATTCCTTTATATATAATTCTAGATAACAACTGATACCATTCTTTATATAACTCTAGATAACAACTGATACAATTCCTTTACATACTCTTAATCATAAGGCATGTTCACTTCATGCATAATCATCTCTATGTATATCCATATCCATCTCATACTCATATCCATGTCCATATTCATATTATACTCATATACCTTTCCTTTTAATATCAATAATCAATGAAAACAAATTCTTAACAACATAGTAACAATAGCATCACATAGATATATTCCACGAAATCAAGTTTCTTTGAAGATAAATAATTTCCAAGTAGGAATAGAAAAGATCTTGCCTCGGTTTCGGTATCCTGACGGTATAGCTCGTGGCTCTTCCGGAGTTTCTATAAACACAAAAGGACCGTCGTTAGAATACCACACCTCTTACTCACTACACTCTTATATAACATTACCCTTGACACTTTAATATATGGTTAACGTATCACTATTACCCCAAAGGTTCAAGAACTTAACCATTTATAAACTAAATCAAAGTTTCAGGGGTTTTCACCATTTCCCCTAACGACCACATTTAACTGTAAAAATTCTCAGAAAATATGGATTTCGAATTTACCATAAGGCCAACTGATAATGCCTCTTTGACTACCCTACTACCATATCCCAAAATTTTATAATCTTTAAGAATGTCTAAGTATGATAGTTATAGCCTCAAAGTTAACACAATTACAATTTCTCGGTTGTAGAACGTCTTTCACTAAAACTGACTTTTCTCCTAAACCGTTCATCAGATTTTAACGCACTTTATATCAAAACGATCTATGAACCAAGCTCTATCATCTCATGGTCAGTTGGTGTTTTAAAAAGGAACCTAACGTATGCATCTTTTGCTCCAAAACAGGGCATCCACTTGGTTAAACGAAAATCGGACATTATAACGGCTATATTTTCTTACTTTCCAAAATCAAACTCCTCCAAATCAATCATCCACCTTATACACCATCACCTACACCATGTGGTCATCTTACCAACCATGGTTACAAGCACATACTCCTTCCATATTCAACTTTAATCACTTACAAACACTTATAACATCATAATCATAACATTTATACCACTAAATCACTAAACACAACCATATCCATCATAAATATAAAAGGGCAAGCATGATTATACCTTCTTGAAGCTTTGACAATCCTTGATATATCCTTAATCAACCTTATACTAGCTTGAATCAACTAAAGAAACCATAAAAATCAAGTTAGTTTCTTGAAAACTACTATTCATCACTATTCACCATCAACTTTCATGAATTTATTACCTTGCCAAATGATGTTAGTTTGCTATGAAACTTTGTAGATATTCCTTCCTAACCTCCAAAAAGCTCCATGAATTTCCTCTTGATTTTATCTTGATGCTAGCTAGGATTTTTGTTTTTATTTCCTTCTTTTTTTTTTAAAGTTGAATGGTGTTTTAAGGAAGGGGAGAGGTTTCTTTTGCTTCTTTGTCTAATCTTATCTCATCTTATCCTAACCTCTTGCATATTCTAGAGTTTTGTGGAGATATTTAGATAATTTACTTGTTAAAAGACTAATTTACCCTTAAAACTAATTAGTAGAAAGTGATGTAATCCTTGATGATCTCATAATTCCTTTTGGTTTTCTTAAGTATAATGTTACTAATTCTTGTAAATGATAATGTGGGATGTATCCTTGTTAGTACTAATCTTGGTTGCTTGGTCTCCATACTCGTCTAATTGTGGTTCGTTTCGAATGTACCTCATTATCTCAGTGGTTTTTGAAATCATTTACAAATCCAATTTCCCTTGGTATTCTCTTAACTTATTAATCCCTTGGTTTAACCTAAATCTTCTAATTCCTCAATATATGATTCCTTTAATATTTCCATGCTCCTTAATATCAAATAGAAGCTTATTCGAAATCAAAATCCTCAAAATCCAAATTCAGGAATTTCTGGAATCTATCGTCATTTCGAGT
Organism: Kitagawia praeruptora; assembly: GCA_037693485.1. Classification (NCBI taxonomy): domain Eukaryota; kingdom Viridiplantae; phylum Streptophyta; class Magnoliopsida; order Apiales; family Apiaceae; genus Kitagawia; species Kitagawia praeruptora. Next base: position 84,251,687 of record CM075353.1, on the reverse strand, counting down.
CACTTATTTTCAATGTACAACACTAATATGGTTTCTATTTATTCATTTTCCGTTTCCATTTTGGAGTACTTATATACCCTTTCTCTAAATCCTCGAAATTTACTATTCATGTGATCACTGTAGCTTTGCTAAAGTTAGGGTTATTACAATGATGAAGACCAACTGCAATTTCTATGGGCTCAAAGAATCTAGCATGTTGCCATTGTTGATGATTTCCTTGAAATTAAATATACTGATGGTAGACAGAAGAAATTCAGACAAGGAACATGCCAACACTGGGGCAGGCTATATGATATAGAAAGGATAATTGCAATGTTGGATTTTGAAGACAGAGTGGAAAGGATATGGAAGTTGGAGTTAATTAACTTTGTCAAAATGAAGAGAGATCACCAGGCAGAAATGAGAAAGAACAGTGAAGAGCTACTAAAGAAAAGGGAGGAGGAGTTTGCTGCAATGGAAGCTAAGGCTGATGAATTAAGGGCTATGGGTCTGTGTAGAGTCAAGTTCAATCCTTACATCATTGAGTACAAGAAATATGGCAGAAATGTAAAGATTAGAATGGACTACATCAGTTCCTATTCTGAGAAACATCTGAATGAAGTACTTAAGGATTTATCAGGCTCCCCTCTAATTGAAGAACTCACTGTAATGGAAGACATTATTCTTTCCATGGAAGAAAATGCAAAGAAGAAAGCTCAAGAGATGAATCCAAAAGGTTATGGCTAGTAGTTCCTCATAACTTGTAAGAATACTTCTATGTATTTTCTTCAATAAAAATCTACATACCTGTACTTTTAAAGTTTTATCTTTATGTATGTTAGGCTTGTTATCAGATATGAAATTGTGATTAAGGTTCTCACTCACAATTTGGGGGAGATTGTTAGTCACAAAGGCATGCCTGTATACATCTAATAACAAGCCTAATTGTTTGTAATGCTTTGCATTACTTACATGACCTCTTAACTGAGGGAACCTCTAGTTGTAGAGTTTCTGTTTGTATTGTACTTGTAGTAGGCATCAAATCCTAGTTGTGTAACTGTACTTATAGAGTCTAGAATAATTCTTGAAAGAAGTTCCAAGGTTCATGCCTCAAGCAAGAAGATAAAGACTATCAAATAATCACAGTTGTGATTTGAAGAAATGAAGAATTTGCCTAAGTACCAATTCGAGAAGTATATTTGTCTATTCGAGAAGTCATGGATTCGATATCTCAAGACACTATTCGATATCTCTGAATACACTGTTTGATATCTCATTCGATATCTCAGATATTCGATATGTCTATGTACTCTATTCGAGAACTCAGGAAGTCAACAAGTCAAAGTAGTATTCGAGTTCTCAAGGTGTCAATAAGTCAAAGTTCCATTCGATATCTAAAGGACTCAGAAAGCTATTCGATATCTCAAGGATTCGACAAGTCAAGTGTTCTATTCGACAACTCAAGGAATCCTGAAGAAAAGAGCTATTCGAGAAGTGATTCGATATGTCAATATAACAATGTTCGAGAACTCAGAGTTATCGATCAAGTCAATTCTAGTTCTCGAATCACATACTTAGTCACTTCTCGAATACACTCTTAGAGACAAAATACTGAAGAAATTGTACAAGTCTGAAACCTGCAACAAGCCAATGCACTTTATGGACCACAATCTGTAACGTGCTCTGGAAAGCCTACAAGGAAGCTTGGAGCGATATAGAAGAGACAAGAAGCTAAAGAAGTGGATCTAAACAGGCTTTGCAAAGTCAAATCTGTAACCGTTTGGACACTTACTCAAAAAGTATAGACAGACTAGAAAGTAATTTGTTTTAGCTACCTTATTTGCAATAAGTAGTTTGTATCCATGTTCTATAAGGACACAGCCTCACTTCCTTAAAAACTAACTTTGTGAGTCAAGTTTTTCATACACTGTAAGCTATATCTCTCTGAGAAAAATGAAGCTGAGAATACTATCATTTGTATTCAAAGATTGTAGCAACCTTTATCTAATAATACATTAGATTAAAGTGATATTGTGTCTTGTGTTGTTCTTTATCCGCACCTTCACTCTTGCACACACAAACACTCATTGGCTACATAGACTCGAAAAAGAAAAGTTCAAGAATCCATTCACCCCCCTCTGTATTCTTTTACTGTATCCAATACTCAACACTTGCATTCCCCATCGTCACTGTCAAGCTATGACTCTGTTGATAAGATACAAATAAACTAATGTCAGCACAAATATGCACGTTAGCTCCAGTATCAATCAACCATTCATTTGACAGATAAGTGGAAAATAGTACAGGGTTGTAGGTAACATACCGGTCAACGTTGGTTTCAGAAGCCAAAGCCTCACCAATAACCATGTTCGCTACAGGCCCACTTGAGGTTCTAAGCAAAGCATTCGCTTGAGCTACAGCCTCGGCTTTCTTTGCTTTCTTAGTAAGGCAGTCCTTACTCCAGTGCCCAACCTGCCCACAAGACCAACATGGTTTGTTTGCCTTTGGTTTCTTGGCCTTATCCTTGTCACTCTTAGGTTTATTACTATTACCCTTCTTAGAGACAGCCTTCCTTTTCTTTCCTATAGTTGCTACATTTACCTTCGAACTTCTGTGCTTAGTTGGCATCACATGTCCCTGTTTGGACTTGTGTTGTTCTTGCACCGAGATGTCCAGTATAAGGTTGGTCCAGGTGATCTCTCATTTCTATCTTTTCAGGGAGAGAGAGAACTCTTCCCAAGACTTTGGGAGCTTTTCAATCACACTCATCACCTTAAACTTTTCGGGGAGGTCCATTCCAGACTCCTTCAAAGCATGCACTATCATCTCGAACTCATGCACTTGCTCAGTCATGGACTTATTGTCCACCAGCTTGAAATCAAGGAACCTAGCCACGGAATACTTTTCCAGACCTTGTGAGTCAGTATTATGTGTCTGGTCCAGCTTCTCCCATAAGAGTTTTACGGTGTAGGCATCAGAGGAGTACAAATCAAACAAGGTGTTCGTTCGAGCTGCCAAAATAGCCACCCTAGCCACCCCATCCTTCTCAGCCCACTTCGCAAAACCCTTAACTGATTCAGCCTTCTCTTGATCCACAACCGGCTTCTCATATTCCACAACAGGCCATAGACCCTTTACAGTCAACCACAACTTCATCCTTTTCTGCCAACGAGAAAAGCCAATGCCCCCATTGAATTTCTCCGGCAAGCCAGTTAGTTCAATGGGTTGTGGAAAACTGTAAGTGGTCCAATCAATGACCCCAGCAGATGCAACCTAACTACCACTAGCAGGAATTTCACTCTCGTTAACCATTATGCTAAATACTATATAACCAATTATCTCTTCAAGAATGTTAGAAATATTAACTAATACAGCAACATAGAGGTAGTTATATCGTATTAAACAAGCCAATGCCAAGCAAACAATTAACGAAACAAAACATGAAGGTATATAACATGCATATCAGTAACTGTAATAACAAAGGAAGAACAGAAGACATACCAGTAGCCATAGTTATCGCAGTATATCAAACAAATAAGAGAACATCTGAGTCGTCAGGATTTGCTTCGAAAAACCTGACTGCTCTTAAAGAGATAATTGCCCCCACTTACACTGTGTTGGGATGCTTGCAACACCTCTCCCAGGATAAAACAGCTCCGAGCTAAATGATCACAGTAATCAGAAAGCTCAACTTCGACTAGCACCTCAGTCGCCGGAAAAACCCACAAGTGAAGCTATGACAGGAAGGGAATTTAGAGAGTGTAGAGAGGAGAAGAGAATGTAGAGTGTGGTATATAGAACCCAGCAGCTTAGCTCTCTATTTATAGGAGAGACCAAACGTAACTGATGGCACACAATTAATTTTGTAACTGCCGATTTACATTTAATAAAATGAAACAGTTGATTTAATAAAATCAAAACGGCTGATTTAATAAATCGTAACTGTTACGTTATATTTTATCCACACATATCAGTTTTATTTTAATTATACGAATAAATATATATAATCAAATGCTGACCCAACATCAGGATCTGATCCATCAGGATTTTCGTCCGTCTGGATCTGATGTCCATCAGTATTTGATCATCCATCAGGATCTGGTACCGCCAGGACTTGGCCCATCAGGATCTGGTACTATCAGGATTTCATCCATCAGTATTAGATGTCTGACCAGTTCCTGATTGATTCCAAGTACTGATCCCAATTAATATATATATATATATATATGGGGCCCTTTCTACAGCCACAGTTGGATATATTTTATTATTGGTCCAACCCATCTATAACCATCCACTAAAGAAATGGACGGCTGTGATTAAAAAGTATTACGCTGTATTATATAGCGTACTACGCTATATAATATAGCGTAAGCTTTATTCCCACTTTACCCCAGATCTGCCACGTGTCCGGTCCACGTATACGCTATATAATATAGCGTACCCGGTTTTTTTGACGAAAACCGGGTTTATTTTACAAAGTAACATAATAGAGCGTATAGTGGTCATATACACCATTTTACAAAATTATTAAGTGAGTAATTCATCCACAAACCACACCGGAAATCGCAAATCCACCGGAATCGGAAGTAAATCATCATCAATTTCATCATTTCTTCATATAAAGTGAGTAATTTCGTATCTATTTTTTGTATCTATACATCATCTAATTGTTAATATGTGTGTAGATTTGTGTACATGTATGTGTGTAGATTTGTGTACATGTATGTATGTATATATCATCAACATCATCTAATTGTAGATTTGTATATTTTCGAATTCTTGGATTATGGTTCGAATTCTTGGATATTTGGGTCGAATTATGGTTCGAATTCTTGGATATTTCGAATTCTTGGATATTTCGAATTCTTGGATATTAATTTTGAATTAGGGTTCTAATTTGTGGATAATTTTCGAATTAGGGTTCTAATTTGTGGATAATTTTCGAATTAGGGTTCTAATTTGTGGATAATTTTGGAATTAGGGTTCTAATTTGTGGATAATTTTGGAATTAGGGTTCTAATTTGTGGATAATTTTGGAATTGGATTAAAGTTTGAATTTGTGAATTTGTGTAGTTCGGATTTTTTTTCGGATTAAAGTTTTTTGTATGTATTGGATTTTAGATGGAAGATTTTTGTGGTCCGGTTGATCGTTCTCTCCTTACCGACCAAGATAACCATATTAGTAGTAGAATATGGGTTGGGGATCATCGAGATAAACTTACAATCCGTCAAAGTACCTCGTTGCTTGGTGAATGGGAATTAGAGCCATATCAAGTTCGTCTTTTAGAACATTGGGGCTTCGGAATGTTTGCTAATCCGAGAGCCGTTATTCAAAATGATGTCACTTTAATTACGTCATTAGTGGAGCGTTGTAGGTCGGAAACCAACACATTCCACTTTACTTTCGGGGAGATGACGGTGACACTTGAAGATGTGTACATGTTAACGGGGCTTCCGGTTGTTGGAGAGGCGGTAACTTTGAGTGAAACAATTGACGTAAAAAATCTTTGGTTACGTCATTGGCCGGATCCGACGCTCTCACTTGAGGAAAGGGAAAGTGATGAAGCTTGGACTAGAGGTGGCATGAAATTAAGTTTTTTGAGGGAAAGATATTGCAAGTGCCCGAACAACAAAGATCCGGCGCTTCTAGAAATATATACACGGGGCTATGTGTTTTATTTGTGCGGGGCGATATTGTTCCCCACAAAATCAAACAATGTTTCTCATCCAAGATTAATTCCGTTATTGATTGATACTTCAAGAATTTATGGGTATGCTTGGGGTGCAGCGGCACTTGCTTATCTATATAGGAATTTATGGGAGGCAAGTCGTAAGGATTGCAAGTCCATTACGGGATGCATCACAATATTGATGCTTTGGGCACGTGAGAGGTTGCGCCCGGGACAACCTATGCTAGCACCTCAAACCCGGGATATATGGCCTAGGGCTTTGGCATGGGCGGTTGATCCCGTTGGCCAAGGAAAGTCTAAGTACTTTAATGTCCATCACAATATTGATGCATATCGCGGGATGTTTGATAATTTTGATGCGAAATGGGTTAAGTGGAGGCCATATCTTCGCTTCTATCGGAAATATAATCCCCAATTTGAGAGGGCCTTTTTAGCCGGAGTAGCTCATGTGCCGGTTGTGTTTTTTGAAGATGTTGAACGTCAACTTCCGGAAAGGGTGAGAAGACAGTTTGGTTTTCCATTAAGCATTCCGCCACCGCCGCCGGAAGATATGGCAATGTTGAGGGTGAGATCCGAACATTCATTTGTGAATCAACATTATCTAAATTTTGCTCGATATGTAGTTGTTTGGAATGAATTTGTGCACAATGGTGTTGGTATTTTGGGGCCACCTTTGAATGCCATATCTCTAGAGGAGTATATGGATTGGTACTATAATGTTACCAAATTAAAGATTTTGCCGCCCTCAAAACCAACCAAGGATCCGAAAATATTCCAACAACCGAAAGACAAGTTCGACAATGCCAAGGCAATGGACTTGGTACGTATTTTTTATAACATGGAGTATGTTATTTGAGATAGTTTCGTTGAATATTTTTGTATTTATATTTATACTTTGTCTTTGCTTCATATGTATTGTAGATCATATGTACCGCTCGAGACATGAGTAGGCTTTGCTCTTTAGATATGCCGGGGATTTTTCACGAGGAAATATTGCCAAACTTCGTGAATAAATTTGATGAATTGATGCTCGAGACATATGGCCCGACATATGAAAGGCCCGATTTCAAGAGTTGTTTGCCTAAAAGAAAGGGAAGAAAGACAAAAAAGACTCAAGAGACTCAAGAAATTAGTCCCGAGAAGGAAAATTATTTCGAGAGGTATGAAAGTTATGACCATCCTTATGATACTCAAGAAACTTTTATGGTTGGTCATAGTGCTCCAATTCTTAATCCAACCCAATTCGACGATGATCCTACTGTACATTTCGAATTGGAAGAGGCTCCGGTTGAGGTATAATTTCTTATTTGTAATTTCACAATGTCACTTTGTCAATTAGTAAGTCGTTAATAACTCATTTGTTCACCATGTTCATTTTAGGGTTTATCAACAAATCCAAGGGACATGGTTGGTCCTAGTGCTCCAATTATTAATTCTACCCAATTTGAGAAAGGATCCCTCGTAAAGCCGATTAAGATAAATAAAATAAATTGGATCAATGAAAATTGGTGGCAATGTGGTAAGCCTATAAATCTTCCAATCAATTGTAGTGCCAAAGCGATTCTTTCTTTGAGACTGGGGTTTGAAGTGGAGGATACTATAATCGATTGCTATACGGGATTGCTTGAAAAAAGAGAAACCCTCTTTGCTCATCAAGAAGGTGTCGTCAAATATTATTTCATGTCTCCGTGGTTCTTCTAAGTGATGGAGGCTCATCATTGCAAACCAATGAAGAAGAATCCCGTGAAAAGGAAAGCTAGTGAATGGACGGCCATTGATGCGGACTTTAAAGCATATGGCATAAAGGATGGTGAAATGGTGACCAATTACGACTATATTGTCATGCCGCTTGTTGTTGGTGGTCATTGGATCCTATTCTTGTGGTCATTAACCAATTTTCGAGTATCTTTGTTTGATCCTCTAAGGGACGATGCTCCTATGATGAAATTAAAAGAGCTATACAAGGCGCAGTTCTACATTGTGGTATATTTTATCTTCCTTTTTTTTTAATTTCTAGTAGTCCATATTTATGTTAGTATTGTTTGATACATTACTAAGACAATCATATTTGTTTGATAGGAAAAATTGGTCCCCATCATGTTGCATCGGTTGGATCCTAACAAATTTGAACATGTCGTATTCCCCGATGTTGAAAATGTTGTTGAGCGACCTAGGCAAACCACTCCTTGGGATTGTGGAGTTTTTGTTATGAAATATATAGATTGTATGTTGACTTGCAATACCGAAGCTTGGTGTGGTGTCGAATGGAATGAGGACATAATCACACTTTTCCGACGACGTATTGGTTGGGAGCTCCATAAAGACCAAGCTCGACATATGACTTTGGCTTCCCATGATGCAAGACTCGCGGGATTGTAATTTAATAGTTCGAATTTTTAGAGATTACTTGTTTGAGTTTGAATTTTAGTTGGTTGTATAAAGATTGGATGTTGAAATTTAAGTTGTAGATTATTTGTTTGAGTTTGAATTTTAGTTTGTTGAAATTTAAAGATTGGATGTTGAAATTTAACTTGTAAATTTAAGTTTGAGTTTGTTCGAATTTTACTTATTTTTTTGGAATTGGTCCTGGTTTCTTTTTGGAATTATGAAAAAACAGGTTTTAGTTGTTTGTTGAGTTCAGGGGTAGGGAAAAACAGGGGAAACTTGGCAAATATTAAGCTGGTATTACGCTCTATTATAGAGCGTACTACGCTCTATTATAGAGCGTACTACGCTCTATTATAGAGCGTAATACCAGAGCTTTTTTGGTATTTGTCAAAATACAGCTGATATTACGCTCAGCGTACTACGCTCTATAATAGAGCGTAATACCAGAGATTTTTTTTTTTTTGCTTTGTTTTTTTTCCCTTGTACCAACTTCAAGCATCAAAAATTCAGTACCAATACCAAATTCAATCAAATCAAAAATTCACTCAAATTGCACCAAACCAAAAATGTAATCAACTAACCAAATCCAACAAAATCAATACCAAATTCACTAAATAGTAAAATCACGAATTACATTCTTTTGGGAATCGACTTTTCTAATTTTTTTGGACAATTTCGGGAATCATGTTTAACATCATATTCTTTGCAAAGATTACATTTTCTTGATTTTTTTGGGGTGGACTTTTCTATGCCACTTTTCATTCTTTTCCTCTTGCGACCTTTAGTGGTGGAAATTTTAGGGTCTTTCAAATCTTCAAAATCTTCAAATCCATCAAAATCTTCACCTTCACGTTCATCCTCACATGATGGTGCTTTTTTCGTAGAAGGCATCTCCATAGGAAAATTTTCCACATATTCCGACTCTTCTTCAATCAATCCCATGACGTATTTAAATCTTGGAACCGAGAAACTTCCACGAGCCGCTAAATCTTGAAAGGCTTTGCACAAAGTTGTATATCGGGCGGGTTGTGATTGAAGAATATCGCCAACGATAGGAGGTTTATACGATATAGACCCGGAAATTTTATTTGCTCCAATTGTCCATCTCAAGTTAATTAAATTTGAAGGGATCTCCGTCCATTGCATCATATTCAAATATCGAATAATATGACGACAAATCATTCCCGAACTTTCAAATTTCCGACAAATGCAATTTATCATACCATTGGCCACGGTTATTTGATAAACTTTTCTATTTTCCTCCGCCACCGTGGTCTTATGTGCTTCGTACACCTTAAATAGCATAGTACTCATGGAAGCTCTCTCATTCACAACATAGGCTCCACTTTGTTTAAGTTCGTGTTGAAAACGTCTAAACATTTCTTTTGTATAAATAGATGCCGCATGATTCTCCAATGAGGATGATGTTATTCTTGACCTTTCCTTATACTTTGTTTCATAGTCCGCTTCTTTCTCACGAAGATATTGTTTCTCCAATGCTTTTTGTGAATTCTCTATAAACTCTTTCAAACCGGTGCTAGCTTTTACATACTCGTCAAAAAATGCATTCATTGACTCACTTCTCGAGGTAGTTGTTATCCCGGTAGTGAAATGAAGTTTAGTGTACACACGAACCCACTTATGTCGAACATAATACATTTCTTGCAACCAACCATGATCATCCAAGTTATATTTTTCAACCAAATCTTCCCACCTATTTTCAAATTGTTCAACCGTCATTGACTTGTACAAACATAAGTTGAAATCTTCTTTGAAATGTGGTTCATGTGTGTACAAACCGGATAACTTCTCCCCGAATTTAGTACTTATATGCCAAGTACAATAATGATGGTTCGTGTTTGGTAAAACTTCGACAATTGCATTTCCAAGTGCAATATCTTGATCGGTGATTATTGAGATTGGAGCCTTGTTTCCTATAGCTTCCAACCAATTCTTCAAAACCCATACGTAAGAACTTTCTTTCTCATCCCTTATTAGTGCAAAACCAAACAATATGGATTGGTAGTGGTGGTTCACCCCCGTAATAGGTACAAATGGCATACTATACCTATTGGTGCGGTATGTGGAGTCAAATACTACCACGTCTCCAAAATTTTTATATGCATTTAACGATCTTGGATCAACCCACAACATGGAACGCACCCGATTATCCTCATCAACATCTACTCGATAGAAAAATTCCCCAAAACTACTACATTTCAATTCTTGGAGTAATTTCAAACCTTCTTTGGCATCACTCGAATCAAATACATGATGTCTAATATCACGCAAAACATTCCGAATCTCTTGACTAGTAAACCCAATATTTTCTAAGCTTCCCGTAAGCTCACCCATTACATTCAAAGATTGTTGAGGCCCAATACCCGACTTACTCAAAATTATAATCAATTCTCGCATGATGGGTGTTATGTTTCTTGGCCTTTGCATGAAATGTACCTTACTAGGTGAAACCATTTCATGATTGTGTACCAAATTAACCAATGTTACCTCCCACTTCTTTGATGTCTCTCTATGAACAACATACATTCGCGCCTCACACTTTGTTCTACCAAGAGAATCTCTATTTCTCTTTTTTCCCGAAACTTCACCTTCATCATCCAAAGATTTTGAGGATAATCTCCCACCCTTTCGACATATATACAAACGCGAACAAATCTTTTTAGTTTTTGAACGTTTATGTGTAGTTCTAATTATTACTTCAAAACCAATACGCCTACCATAATCTCTATAAAACCTCTCCGCTTCATCTAAACTATCGAATAATTGACCAACACATGGGTAAACATCATTCAAATCATCCAAAGAAACACCATTCTTAACATCTTCACCATCATCATTATCATCAACATCATCACCATCATCAACATCATCACCATCATCAACATCATAGACAACATCACCATCATCATTCTTAACATCTTCATTATTATCATCATCAAGATCTATTATTTTAGGTGTGTGTGGACTTTCGTTAACATCTTCATTTTCTACCTCAATCTCAATCTTACTAGGTGTCTTAGTAGGAGATTTTAACTTCGAAAAAATGAAAGAAGCCATGGATTAAATAGAAAGCTAACCTTAAATTCGAAGCTCAATCTTCAAAATCTTAATTTGGGATGGTACTCCAAGCTCAATCTCCAAAATCTTCAAAGTCTTCAAAGTCTTCAAATTTGAATAAATTTGGATAAATAAATGAAGATTGGTAGATTAAGAATAGGTATAGATTAAGTTTGTGATGGTGTAAATATATCTCCAAATGATTAAGTTTGGTGTAGATTAAGTTTGAACACTCTTGAAATGATATTTCAAAACATGAAAGGCTGTTTGAGCTGAAATTGGTGTTGTTCTCGGCTAAGATATATAATAGAGCGGAAGTGATTAAGGGTAAAACGGGAATATTACTTACGCTGTATAATATAGCGTATACGCTCTATTATAGAGCGTAATACGCTATATAATACAGCGTAAGTAATATTCCATCTGACCGTTGCCTGCACGTTTTAATGGTATAAGATGGGTTGGTTGGATATTTAAAAATATCCAACTGTGGTTGGTGACCAGTTTCCTATATATATATATATATATATATATATATATATATATATATATATATATATATATATATATATATATATATATATATATATATATATATATATATATATATATATATATTCTAATTAAAATATTAATTAACCACATAAATAAAATCTCTCGCCCAGGTCGCCTCGCGTACGCGAGACACCGAGACATTCGCCCAATCACCCTTCGACCGAGCCGACCCGAGTCGAGTCGAGACGTGGCGTGGCGAGGCGGGCGGCGGCGCGCGCGTGTGTGTGTGTGTGTGTGTGTGTGTGTGTGTGCGCGTGTGGAGCACACAGTAACACCATGCACCATCATACACCTTAGTAGTTGTACACTACACATGTGTGTGATTCTATATAAAGCCAACAACCCCCTTTATTTATTTCAATGTGGGACAAATACACATTCTCATTTTCAAGCTCTTTCAAGCTACCCACTTCAACTCTATTTCTCTATGGGTTTCACTAAGAAAATTACTTAGACTCATATATGAAAATTTAAGTCCTCATAGCAAGGAACAATTTCCAATCGTTAAAATCCGGAATTAACATCAAGAACATAAAATACTTATGCTCCAAAAACTCCATTTTCTAACATACACGACTTTCAGATTTTCACACAATAACAGGGCATGTTGCTGTTGTTCGAAGTTCTATAGAATCCAGAACGATCTTCCTTTGCCTCGTGTACAGAACACCTATATATGACCACCGCTGCCATTATTTTATCACCATACAAATAAAACAGAACTCTTGTTTCTCCATACCGATGCTTGATTTGGCTGATTGATATCTCTGTATTTTGGCTTATCTTGTTTGTCATCCTTGGACATTCACCATGTACATACTCCAGCGCATGGTTATAGTGCTTACGTTTGCCTCCAGAATGCATCCGAGACTGTAGAAAACTTAACACGATCCTCCACTGCTGCTAGTGCACCAATGGTTCAGTAAACCAAAACTCATACTTCGTCATAATACTTGGTTTGACATTCTTGATAACCACAGCTGTTGGTTTTCTGCCTTCACCACTTCAAACTATACATGTACATATACATCATTTTTTCCTACGAATATACCAGACCACATCATAAAGTTTCATCAATCTCTATCCATCTTGTCATTGCTTGTACATGATCATAATGTTCTTTGATGGCTAGCCACTGCCAAAACATCGACTATATACAACCTATAAGTTCTAATCATCTTAAACTCATTGTAGCTGCTCCTTTTGTTGCAGGTTTTTTCTCATTAGTTTAATCTCCAAGCTACACTTGTAGCTAACATAGTAACATCTATAAAACAACTGTAAGCTATATATTAGTACCATTTTTTTTAACAAAGAATCTGAACTCTTGAGGCCTTCCAAACCATATATGTATGTCATCTTTGTGTCATACCAGTGAATCACATCCCATACGTTATTTTGATGCAATCTTTGACCTTTATCTGATCTTCATCGATAGTTCTTTGCCTCATGCTCTGCTGCAAGTCTGAGTCATGGTAATTCTTCAATTGTTGTCCCGTTGTCTATGTTCGTTTACATATATATATATATTTTTAACCCAGCTCCTCTTTATCAACACAGCAAGAACCTTTAAACAACATGCTTTCTTAAGAACGTCACGACCACTGATGTTGATTTCCATCTCCTCTGCATACTAGCAATCAGTACCAATGTCTCAACAAAGCTTCTGGTTGTGTTCAAGTATTACTAACTTTTTCTAGTCGTACCATATCCTTCACCCAAAACTACCCTCAACATGTTGCATCTCTTGTCTTCTTTATATATACACATGACACTTATCGATGATATATGGCGCATCTGCATGACGATTCTTGGCTTCCGTATACTAAGTGTTGAGCACAACCACTTGTTTGTCACCAGTTTCATTTTTTATAATTGTATTATCGCCACTGTCAAGCTCGGTAGTATTGGTTTGACTTCGTCTTGACACCCGCATCATCTTTTTGCTTCATCATAGCCTGGTACGTAATATGAAACACCCCTTATTTTGGCTTCCGTGTTCCACCATTAGTATCGTCATGGCTGTAGCTACCGTCCTTATCGGGGAAATTACAAGAAACAACATTTTTCTTGTTCAACCACGGCTGGCATTCAGTCAACATCAACTCTGTCGAACATCTCTCACACTTCATTGTATCTCCGTTGCCATGGGTTGAGACCCATCAGTTTTTGTGCACTCCATTATGCTATTGTCTACACCCCTGATACATATAAATCATGTGTACATCCTGGTTGGATACAACAGGGATCCATCATATAAGTCCCCCACCAGTGCTTATATTTGTTTATATATAAGTTATCGGGAGTACCACCATCTGTTTTTCATCTAATCTTCACGCTGCTTCTGAAACATGTGACCCCTGTGATTTTGTTTTGTTTTCGTCGACCTTCAATACTTAGTTTACCGTGTCAATATATAGGTCTATGGTCACTATCCGGTTGTATACCGCTTTAATAGTGTCCATCGTTACTCTGAATTATTGAACCAGCCATAGCCATGTCCCCATAGCTAGCACCAATTTCTTTTGTTTGACACCTGATATGATTGCCAAATAAAATTCCCGATCTATCCCTATACACCACTGCTACTATTTATATCATGTCATCGTCCATATTATAATCCCAAGTGTCGTAGTCATCTTGTAGTATAGTTTTATATCTACGTATGTATAGGAGTTTTAAAGACGACCACCACCATGAATGAATTTGTCAAATTAAGAATCTGTCTAAAGAATAAACACCCATCTTTGTTTGATATCTCGTTTGCCCTCCACAAACGAGCAAGGAAGGCCCCCTCCTTCTAGCGCCAAAGTTGATGGAGGATTTTCGTAATCAACGTGATTTTCGGAGGCCCACTGGAATTTATAAGTGTAACACATGTAATTGGCTATTTTTTGGTGATTTGGGTGTGATTTGATGGTGGGGGTGAGTTGAGCTTGAGAGGTTATGAGAATCATCGTAGGTTCCATTAGCGAGATCTGTGATCGTTCTCCCAAGGTGCCTACGTACCCTTGTTCATATAGGGATCAAGCTCACGTAGTTCTAATGTGAAGCTGATTCTCCTTAAACAGCTATATTCGATTGTCTAGTTCGTGTTAGACTCAAGTTCCTTTAGAGTTTACTACGAACTGGTTGGCTAAGTAGAGTAAAACTCGAGTTCTTACTCTACTATAATTCTCATGTCTATTAGAGGCATTCTAGGATCAACTGCGCCCTAGAATTACACTCCAATAATAATTCGGTCTCTTTCTGGCTGGCTACGCTCAGGAACCTGATGCTCAGGAACCTATGTCTCAGGAACCTGGTGCTCAGGAACCTATATTTCAGAATCTGGTTCTCAGGAACCTCTCTACAGGAAACTGAACCTGCACAAATAACAAATATATTAGTCTGGGGAGCCTCTTTGTGGTTCCCATATGCTTTTGCTATCTTCACTACTGCTGCTAGGCTGTCTTGAACTCTTTTGCAAGGAGGAACCTGGTCCATTCGTAATTTACTCAGCTTCCGGTTCATCAGGAACCTCATAATACTTGTAGCTTCTTGACTGCCTACTCAGCGAGTGCTCATTTCTTCATGTCTAGTCTTCATATCTTGTACTGGATCTATCTTATGCCTCATATAGATTAAACCCTATAGCTTAATTGGCCTAAATCTAGCCCATGGAGATTTTGGGCACAACACTTTTATTGCAGATTTTGATGAATCAAAAAAATTTTCAACATTGTTAAAATAAAATTGCATTCTACTTTTTTTTATATAAATTTTAGCATATCATTATTTTATTAAATACTTATATAACTGTATATAATATCTTTCTTAGAATTGATTATTTATATAATTGCATACAATATCTTTTTAAGAAATCAATTAAAATTGTTAAATTTTTGGTATTGTCAATTAAAAGATGTTTTAAGAAATCAATCAAATTTGTTAAATTTTTGGTATTATCATTTTAAATTAAATAAGATGTCGTGTACGAAGTACGGGCAAAATGCTAGTAGTTCCTAATAACTAACCAATTACCTTTTCACTAACAACACATTATCTTTTCTAAATTTTCCAACTAAATCTCTTCTTTTCCAAAAATTATCATGAATCCTTCTATTTGATTAAATAAACTAATAATATTATAATTAATAATAACTAACTGATTACTTTTTTTTAGGTAAAATGTAATATTTTTTTCTATATTTTCTAATTAAAATATCTCATTTTCTAAAAGTATCGTGAGCAACATATATTATTATATTAAAACAATATCAGTTAAAAATTTTAAGCATACAAAATTTATATCTTAAAATTTTCAAATTACAAAATTAAATAAAATTTATATTATATTAAGGAAATCCGTGCATTGCACGGATTCTAAGCTAGTACAAAAATGAATTACAATTTACTCATAGTGGTAGTGGCATACGACCAGTGTTTTAAAAATCTCTAAGTTAGTCGAGTACTTGATCCTAGTATTCGTCTATAGGATATGATCTTATTCAAGTCATATCAATTCGGATTAAAATTCGATTTTTACATAATTCGGTTAATATTCGATAAAATTTTGAGTATTTGGACTTAAACCCGATTTTGAATTATTCAAATTTTAATTGTTATTTTAAGTGCTATTACAAAATTCAGGTATTTTGATCATCATAACTTGTTTTTATTTGTATTTATAAAGATTATCATGCAAGTGGTATTAATATTTGAATATTATCATTGTTAGTACATCATTAAAAATATCAAGAATTATAATTTTAGTATTTATTTTAGATTATTAGTAAATAACAAAAAATATCTAATTGTTGTGACCAAAATCTTGCATGGGTTAGATTTAGGCCCACTAGAGGATTAGGGTCCATACCCATGAGGAAAATGAGTAATCTGTCAGGCTTCCGAGGGCCCATGGCAGCCCTAGGGGTTACCATGCCCATGGCAGTAGGGAAATGTATGGTTCAGAGTCCCAAGGGCATTCCCTTGTGGGTAACCTACAACCAATACCAGGCATCCTGCAGGGCTTCCAGAGTAGCTTCTGTAGTGGGGTTACCGGAAGGGGTACCGGAGCCAGGCTACCGGGCGGTACCCCCAGCTTCCGCCGGAAGCCTGATTAGGCTGCCAGTTCAGATAAGGCACGCCTCCTACTTTTTAGGAACACGTCTATATCACCTAAAAACACTCCTAAACAGATATACATTCGGTTATTTGAGGATATATGTCATATTTACTTGATAAATGATACAAAATCATGATAAATATAAAAGATAATCATCCTACAATTACCATAACAGCTTGGTAACCTGAAAATATACATCACACTCGATTTATATCAGAAATAATAGTCATTATCCCACTGGAAAGAGGATAACTCATCATAAACAATCGATCATATCATTTCAAGAACTACATACGGGCTTGATCCACTACAAATAGTGGTATGTAGGCAGTTTAAGGGAACTCTTAGACACTTTGACACCTTGAGTAAATATAGAGCACGTATACTCTTGTGTGACACAACATTATTAGGGTTCTTGGCTGACCAACGCATCATCATTGCACAGTCCTTGAGCTCTAATCCCGTAGATTCAGTCCAATCCTTTCGAGGAACCACATCCCATGTTCTTCGAGAACCTCTAGTCGTGAGCCTTTCTGGGCGGCTAGCTATTGATCTCCAACTACGAGCCTTTCTGGGTGGTTGAACGATTCCGTGTACATTGGCCTCCTATTTTGTTGTGACAAATTCCTCCCACAACAATTGGCGCCCGAAGGAGGGGCCTCAAAAATTCGTCGTTTGGAGGAGATATGGCGAGTAATGATTCTGACAGTGATAAGACACCATCTCAAGATGGTAAAGGACGAAACAAAGGAGACAATGGTGATGTTTCCAACAAGGATCTCTTCGACCATGTGGCTGCTATGTCCGAAAGGATTAACCATTTGGAGAAGAATTCCGAGAAAATGAAAAGATGGCGTAAGAAGCGAAAGGGGAAGGCCAAAAAGAATGTGACTCCTACAAGGTTAGACTTTGAATCTGACAAAGATGGTGAGGGCAACACTGATTATGCCTCATCTAATGAAGAAGGGGCAAGAAGGGATGAGGGTGACAAGTCTGATGGCCTGGAAACCCAGGGTACCGAAGGCTCACCCACTAGAAGCCTGAGTGTTTTTGACAGACTTGGCATAAGGCTAACCAATAAAGACCTTCGCCACCGATTGGTGAATACTGGAAGCAAGGACCGTAGAGACGACAATGGGGATCCCCACATAAAGGGTCCCCAGGAGAACAAAGAAAAATCCCATCCGGTACCCAAAGAGTAATTCCAGAAGAACCTGGTCTGATGGCAGGAGAAGTCACAGACAAAGTGATCACTCCTCTGGGCATAGGAGCAGGAAAACACACTCTACCAGGGTCCATCCCGATGAGGGTACCGGTCAGGATTCTAGCTCACACCAGAGCTCGGTTCCCCGAAACAATAAGACAGTGAATGAAGATGATGACTCTGGAAGTGACGTGAACTCAGATGGTGAGAATGGACAGTTTAAAATGTCTGATTGGAAGAAAGCCTTGGAAAAAATCAAGGAGGAGAAAAAGTTCAAATCTGGGGTCATTTCCGGCTCCCCATTCTCTGAGAAAGTAAAGAGGGCACCCTTTCCAAGGTTATTTAAGAAGAATACTGATTTGAAATTTAATGGTAACTCAGATCCTGTTGAATATCTGAGCCATTTTAACAGGGAGATGGATGTGTACCAAGTGGAAGACTTGGCTAGATGCTGATTGTTGGCTTCCACTCTGAGTGGGAATGCCCATCAATGGTTCAAAAGGTTGGTAGAAGGATCCATTAAGTCCTGGAGAAAAATGGGAGACCACTTCATCTCTCAGTTTAGGGCTACCGTGGCCTACGCCCCACCGGTTAACACCCTAGCTAATATCAAGCAAGAGGAACGTGAGACTCTAAGGCAATATTTCAAAAGATTTAATGAACAAGTGCCTAAAGTGAAGAAGGCCTCTGATGAAACATTGAAGAATTTCCTGATAGCCGGGGTTAGGCCAGGAACTGAATTTTGGAAAGAGTTGCAAACTGAGGAACCCGGAACCCTGGCAGAGTTCTATCAACAGGCAGAACGCGACAAAGTGATTGAGGAGTCAATGGCCAAGTTATCCAAAGATTCCAATTCCAGGAGTTGGAATAGAAACAAGAGAAATCGTTCTTATAGCCCTAAAAGGGATTCCAATAAAAGGGCTTCCGGGAGTGGTACTGCCGGTTTGGGAGCCCCTCGGTATGATGACAAGACTGCCCCTATAGCTATTAATGCAACTAAGGATAGAGTTTCTGTCAAGGACAGACTCACTCCAAAGGCTAATTTTTAGAAGTACTCAGAATATACTCCTTTGACTGTCCCATGTGGTCATATTCTCGAAGTGAATGAGAAGAATGGGCTATTCCGGAGACCCTACCGGGCAGGCCCCCCGGGAGTGAAAGATCAAGGAAAGTATTGTGCGTTCCATGAAGTGAACGGTCATGAGACTGCTGATTGCAGGCACTTGAAAGATCAAATTGAAGAATTGATTAGAAACGGATACCTGACTGAATTTGTAGCCCAAGAGGCTAAGAAGTATAAAGAAGGTAGAGACAACAAGGACAAGACTCCAGGAAACCAAGAGAGGATTACCCGAGCTAATAGCATCCATACCATCTTTGGTGGCCCTTACTTGGGGGGTACCGGTCGGAATGCCAGAGATAAGTATGTCAGGGAAGCTAGGGGGAAGCCCCTAACAAATGTTTTCCACCTTGCAGAAAGGCCCCTTAAGCTGTTCAAAGGGGAAACCACTGACATTTCCTTTACCGAGGAGGATGCCAAGTGGGTTCACCATCCTCATAATGATGCTTTGGTGGTAACCTTGAGTATTGGTGGAATGAATGTGCACAGAGTGCTGATTGACAATGGAAGCTCAGTGAATATCTTGGCATATACCACATTCCAGAAATTGGGACTTTTGGACAAAGAGTTGCTGCCTACCAATAACGAGCTATATGGGTATGGATCCCTGCAAGGCTACACAAATGGTAGAATTCATGGTAGTAGATGAAGACATTTCCCACAATGCAATTCTCGGTAGACCAATATTGAAGGATATGAGGGTGGTAACCTCGATATACCACTTTTCAATGAAGTTCCCTACACCAAATGGCATTGGGTGTGTGAAAGGATGTCAACATGAGTCAAGGGAATGCTATAACAGAGCTGTACAAGCTGCAGAGAAGGCAGACAAATCTATTCAAGCCGAAGAAAAGGCTAATGGGAAAGCCTTAATGAGGAGCCATGGGCTTGAGCCACAAAAATTTGAAAAAACATCGTGTAATGCCATCATGATAGTGGAGTTACTGGAGGAACCTACTGAAGAGGTTCCTGTTTTTCGGGGGGTAGTACCACCACAAAGCTTGTTGTTGGAAGCTACCGAGAAAAATGATGAAATTCAAAACATTCCAGTGGAAGGCATAATGAAAGATGCCTCAGATGATGATCTAGATGAAATGGTGCTAGGGAATGAAAACCAGGAAGCGGTGAAAGGGCTTCCGGTTGAGATTGACATTGACCCCAGGATGCCCGGCACCATAGAAAAGGCAGGGGCTGCCGAGGATACTATCCCCATACTGGTGGATGCTGAAGATCCTAGCAAAGTTCTAAAAATTGGGCAACAGCTGGATGAAAAGACAAGAGAATGGTTGACCACTTTCCTTAAAAGCAATCTAGATGTGTTTGCATGGTGTCACTCTGACATGGTGGGAATTGACCCAAAAGTCATGTGCCATCACCTGAATATTGACCCTGAGAGAAGGGGTATTCGACAGAAAAGAAGGCCTGTCAGTGGTGAAAGGGCTACCACCCTTCAGGAAGAGGTAGACCGGTTACTAAAGGCTGGTTTGATTAAAGAATCCTTCTACCCAACACGGCTAGCAAACGGCTACCCAACACATGGAGGACATGTGTTGATTTTACTGATCTGAATAAGGCATGCCCCAAGGATAGCTTCCCGCTACCCAGAATTGATCAACTGGTGGATGCTACGGTAGGCCATGTTTTGCTAAGTTTCATGGATGCCTACTCCGGATATAACTAGATACCGATGTACGAACCAGACCAGGAGCATACCAGCTTTATAACTGATAGGGGACTGTACTGTTATGTGGGGATGCCGTTTGGTTTATTGAATGCCGGGGCTACCTACCAAAGGCTAGTAAACATGATGTTTAAGGAACAAATTGGTAAGACTATGGAAGTCTATGTTGACGATATGCTGGTCAAATCAAAGGTGGCAGCCGACCATGTGTCGCACCTTTCTGAAATGTTTGATATCCTGAGAAGATACCGGATGAAGCTGAACCCCCAAAAGTATGATTTTGGTGTGGAGTCTGGGAAATTTCTTGGATTCATTGTGAACCACAGAGGGATTGAGGAAAACCCTGCCAAAATTAGGGCATTGCTGGAACTGAGATCCCCAAGGAATGTAAAGGAAGTCCAAGGGCTTACCGGAAGGGTAGTAGCCATAAACAGATTCGTATCTCGGTCCTCCGACAAGTGTAAGGAGTTCTTCAAGGCTATCAAGAAGGGTCAAAACTTTGAATGGACCCCGGAATGTGAAGAAGCCTTTCAAAAGCTAAAGGAACAGTTGGGAAGCCCACCATTGCTCTCCAAACCCCTGGAAGGTGAGGTACTCATTCTGTATCTAGCTGTTTCTGAGTATTCAATAAGTACTGTGCTAATCCGGGAAGAAGAACAAGTGCAATACCCGGTATACAATGTGAGCAAAAGGCTGTTGGATGCGGAAACCTGGTATCCCAGCATGGAAAAACTGGCATATGCTCTGATATTGGCTTCCAGGAAGCTAATTAAGGCCTTACTTTCAGGCCCATAAAATTGAGGTTAGGACATCCTTTCCGTTGAGGCAAGTGATGCACAAGCTGGAAGCCTCCGGCAGAATGATGAAATTGGCTATCGAGCTAGGACAGTTTGAAATAGATTACAAGCCCCGAACCGCTATCAAAGGTCAAGCGTTGGCCGATTTCTTATTGGAGTTTCCTCCAAATTTTGAGGTTACCGGAGAAGAATGCCTACCGGTACCCCCAGCAACCGAAGGGGAGACGGAAGGCCCTCAATTATGGTGGAACTTATACGTGGATGGAGTAGTGAATAACCATGGGGCAGGAGCTGGAATAGAGTTGGTAACCCCAGAGGGGCACCGAATTCAGAGTGCCATACATTTTGGCTTCAAGGCTTCCAACAATGACGCGGAGTATGAGGCCCTGATTGCTGGGTTAAAATTAGCTCTGAAGATGAAGGTGGAATGCTTGAATGTGTTTAGTGATTCTATGCTAATTGTGTGGCAAATCAAAGGGAGCTTCCAGAGCCGGGGTCCCCGTACTGAACTCTATATGAGGTATGCCCAAGAACTCATTAATAAGTTCAAATCACTGAATCTGAACCAGATCCCAATGGTGGAAAATGCCAATGCCGATGCCCTAGCCAAATTAGGATCCCAAAAAGAAACTGTTTTGCTAGGGGTGATTCCCCTTGAGGTTCAACTCCAACCAAGTATCCATCGAGATGAGGTTATGGAGATAGAATGTCCTGTGGAAAGCCAATGGATAACCCCAATACGTGAGTACATCACCAATGGGGTGATTCCGGAGGATAAAGATGAAGCCCGGAAGCTTAAATACAAGGCTGCCCGCTATGTGATCTACGATGGTATCCTGTATAAGAGGGGTTTTAACCAACCCCTACTTAAGTGCATATCTGGAAATGAATGTGAGTATATCCTAAGGGAAATCCATGAAGGCATATGTGGCAATCACTCGGGGGGTACCTCCCTTGCCCATAAAGTGCTTCGACAAGGATACTACTGGCCTACCATGAAGGCTGATGCTTATGACTTTGCCAAAGCTTGTGATCAATGCCAAAGGTTTGCTAACTTCAACAGCAACCCAGCTGTGGAACTAAGGCCCATTGGAAGCCCCTGGCCCTTTGCAATATGGGGAATTGATCTGATTGGAGAGCTTACCAAAGGCAGAGGCGGAGTGAAATATGCTGTGGTAGCCGTTGACTACTTTACCAAGTGGGAAGAGGCGGAACCCCTGGCTACCATCACTACCGGCAAGCTGAAAGATTTAGTCAAACGAGCCATTATATGTTGATATGGGGTACCTTACAAGCTGATTTCTGACAATGGTAAGCAATTTGATAGCAAAGAAATGAGAAGTCTATGTGAAGATGTTACGACCAACTCAACACGCAAGTGCACGTGATCTCAAGTAATACAGATAGCAAATAAGGTTCGTTCCTACAGGGACTCGTTGTATTGTCTAGCTAATTCACTCACCAATGTATGATTGTTTTCCGATGCTAAAACAAATAATAAAGTGGATTGTTGTTATCACTAAGATTTATCTAAGAATTATAACTAATTATCAACTACTTGAACTGAGATTTATGTCAAATTACTATTGCAAATAAAACATGGGAATTTAGTTTCCTTAAACAATCCATCTATAGTCTCCAAATCCCTAGCCTTGTTCATGTGATTTATTAACACCTGATCGAACACACAAAACTGATATAAGCCAACTTCCGTTAAACAAATACCATCCTAAACAATATCCACAATAAAGATAGAAATCATTTAGTCTCCCGATTATGCCAAGTCTTCATATGTCTATAAAGAATAAAACATAATGGTTGAGGTGCAAGCATTCAATTGATCACATAGTTGTCATAAAACTATTAGAGTTACGACACTAATTACGAATGATATTATCACGCATAAACCTACGCTAACATGGCAAGTTCTAAACTCTTATTTCCACTTTCGCTTCAACAAGAATTAACACACAATTACAGGAGTTAGCTACTCTCCTATAACGAATTAAATCAACCATGA
Source organism: Kitagawia praeruptora (assembly GCA_037693485.1). Classification (NCBI taxonomy): domain Eukaryota; kingdom Viridiplantae; phylum Streptophyta; class Magnoliopsida; order Apiales; family Apiaceae; genus Kitagawia; species Kitagawia praeruptora. The sequence continues at coordinate 84,228,068 of CM075353.1, read as the reverse complement.
TAGGATATCACATCAATCACACTATAGGCATCGAGAAGATTCAACACATAGAATTCATGATTAAGTCCACTAAACCCCCATGACAACGAATTAGTTCATGATCGAACTAATCATCATCATGGGTTCCAATGAAAACATGATAGAAAGAAATGAATAATGACTGAAATAAATAACAAAGGTTTTAAAGAATACACCAAGGTTAAGCATCCACAAACTAGGAAGAATACAAGAATAAATTGGGAACTATCTTCTTCCTTCCTTCTTTGTGCTAAAAGAAAACTACGTACATCAAACAAGCTATCCTCCCCTCTCTAGGGTTTTCTTTTCTTCCCTTATATGGGCCTCCAGGTGCTAATAAAATAGAAGAATGTTTTTTTTTATTTTTAAATCACCCAAAACAAATCAGGAATCGGGTCAGACGAGACGGCGATGCGGCGCCGGCTTCAAGTACAATTCCAGCGACGCGGCGCCAGGACCCCCCAACACGGCGACGCGGCGCCATCCTCCAGTGCAATTACGGCGACGCGGCGCCGTGCCTTCTGTCCAGCAACATCATTTTTCCTTTTCTTGAATTTGACTCCGTTTTGCACTTCGATTGCTACGCTTCATTCCTCTAACACCTGTGATTGATTTCCCTGCACAATACCCTTAAAAGAGATCAAAAATACCACAACTCAAGTACAAACCATCGTTTTAAGCCAAATGGAAACGTTCTAAGTAGATAAAATACCCACTTATCACACCCCCAAACTTAAACCAATGCTTGTCCTCAAGCATAACAAACAAAATATTTACAACTACCTAGTACCACTTCCGTAGGTGATCACGGTTGCATTTAGCATATGCAACAAGCCCTTTAAACCCCTAGGCAGCCCTAGTGGACGAGTAAGGTCTCGTGAGGGCCTATAGTGAATGTACCCACAAAATCCATCTAATAATGCAACTAACAATGCAACTAACTATATGAATGCAACTATATGAAAATGCAACAATCCCCTTTAAACTGACCAAAACCAACTAGCAACCAGCTGCCTCATAGAATGCAACTAAATCCGAATAGAGCTCGACTAAGCCCCCGTATACTAACAATACATGAACAGAAACGTGTGTGTGTGCAATGCTCATCAGAAATGCTCCCAACACTAGGTCAAAAATCATACCTATTCTTCACCAAGACAATCACAGGTTTATAAACAGAATAGACTGTAGACACTTCATAATCTAGGAACACCACCATCCTTATTCAAGTTAACCAAGAATTCATGCTTTATTACTACGACACTAAATACTATAAATATTATATACACTACGCATGCTTATTTAACCGTGCAATGAGTGAGACCCCAAAAGGCTTATACAATAATACCCATGTAGCGAGTGTTAGGTCAGCAGGATCCCAGACTATAAAAGCCTTAGGTCACTAGGACTAAGTCCCCTCAGACTTAATAACTCGAGTATTAAAGAGCTCACTCTGGTTAATTTTGCATTTAAATTATTTACATGACTCTTTTTTTTTCTTTTCTTTCATTTTTTCATTTTTTTCAAATTTTTTTTCTTTTTTTTTTTTTAATGTATGCAATCTGGAACGAGAATTCTCAATTCCAACCCTAGACTACTCATATAAAAATGAGCCGGCTACTAGCCGTTTGACGCCTAGCCATTTTTGACCAAAATTAACACTAGCATGAAATCCTTGGTGTCCCCCAAACTTAGACTTTATTGCTCCTACGTCATCAAGGGAATAACGAAAATTCTAAATATAATCAAGTGATTAAGTCTCAAACATCCAAACAGGCATGACCCTAACCTAGCCCAAAAGCACCTAATGAGACTAGTGAAAAGATTCTGTTTCCGTAACATGCAAGTCAATTCCATGGAAACTATAAATCAACCCTCTATTCATCATTACCACACCCAATTAGACATCTATCTACCAATCAGAATTAGCTCGTTCTAAGGGATCATGAAAAATGCATGCTATGCAATGCAAATGCAACTATATGAACATAAATATCACAATAAACAGAATGTCCTATATGGCATACATAAAAACAAAACAAAAATGCTCTACACTAACATGCAATTATGCTCCTAACATGACATGCAACACATCTATTATACAACTAATACAAATGCACCTTTAATCCCCACCCCCAAACTTAAAAATTGCAATGTCCACATTGAAGGTAAGAATCAAAAGAGTGCAAGGCATACCTACTCGTCGTCCGAAGCACTCCCCTCGGGAGTATCCGGTGGCGGATAGACAGCGCCAGCTCCTGCTCCAAACGGCGGAAAAGTCACATCCACTCCACTAGCACGGAAAGCTGCGCTCAAAGCCTGTGCAAACTGACTAAAATCTGCTGCAAAACCCACCTGCACATCGTGCACTGCGTCAATACGCCTCATCATACGCCTATACTGCCTCTGATCAATAAAATCTCTAGGCTCCTCGTGCTGCTGCTGCTCCGGCTGCTCCTCCAGCGCTACGTACCCAAGGCCCCAATCATCGGCATAACCACCATCCCACACAGCCAGCCGCTCTATACTCTGATGATCTAGCACTGCCTGTGGCTGCTGCACCGCCTCCGCCTCTGACCAAACAGCACCATGAAAACTAGCCAACCTAGCAATGACCGAACCATAAGGCATCGCCGCAGTAGAACTCCCTTGCATAAACCGTAGAATGCCCTGATGGATCAAACTAGCCACATCCACGAACTCTCTACTGCATATAGCATACAACAAAATAGCCCGCTCAACCGTCACCTCACTCGAATGCCTAGTAGGGATGAGGTTGGCACAGATGAACGAGTGCCAAGTACGCCCATATTGATTCAAGGCCTTCGATACAAACGTAGTGGGCTCAGTAGTGCCCCTACTCAACTTCCATTCGGTACCAGGAACACATAACTGCTGAATAATCGTCTGAAGATCCACACTATCACGAGTCTTCCCCGACCAATCCTCTCGAGTCTTATCAATACCCGGAAGCTCGAGAACACGACGAATAGCCCTCGGCCGATAATCCACCCGAACTCCACGAACCCGGCTAATACCATTCTTGTCCACACTAGCATTCGCATAGAACTCACGAACCACAGACATCGGAACAGGTTCCGGAATCTCACAAACACGCTCCCAACCTCTCTCTTGAATGTTGTCCAACATCCTCCCATCATTCATAGTAGGCAAAAGACCCCTCTCACGGGCAATAGGACACTCCAACAATTCAATATACCTCTCACTAGCCTCATCCGAGATAAATTGAGGCCCACCATTGCCACCCCCAAAAGATGGAGAAGAAGAAGGTGGATTTCTACCACCACCACCACTTCCACTAGCACCCTCACCGCCACCAATTACTACCCTTTGTCGCTTGGATGCCATTGAATTGAATGGAGGATGTATTTAGAGTGTTTATAGGGTTTGAGATTTGTAAGGAATTTGTATGTATAGGTGGAGGTGTATAAGTGTATAGATAGGAGAATTTTAGGGTTAGAGATTTGGATAAGAGATGGGTTAAGGTAAATGGGGTTGGGAATGGGTATAAATATATATACAACAATTACAACATCAATACTCTCTTTTTTTTTTTTTTTCAACCGGGCCCTTTTTTTTTCTGGGCCGAGACCTCGGCGACGCGGCGCCAAGTTTGTACTGAGGAACGGCGACGCGGCGCCCTGCTCTCTGTTGAAAAATTTTTTCACTTTTTTTTTTTTTTTTTTTTTTTTTTTTTTTTTTAACTCCTGAGTCTGAATACAACAAATACCTACCAAGTGGGTTGCCTCCCACAAAGCGCTCTTTTTACGTCATTAGCTTGACGTAGCTCCATCTCCTTAATTTGCACAAATTAGAACCGCAGTCTCAATTTCGCGATTCAACTTCTCTCCAAAATATGGTTTCAACCGCTGACCATTGACCTTGAACGACTGTTCCGGTAACTTGTCAAAAATCTCCACTGCCCCATGTTGAAAAACTGCTTTGACTGTGAATGGGCCTGACCAACGTGACTTCAACTTCCCAGGAAATAACCGAAGCCGAGAGTTATACAACAAAACCAATTGTCCGGGTACAAACGTCTTAAGAACCAACCGACGATCATGCCACCTTTTTACTTTCTCTTTGTAGAGTTTGTTGTTCTCATAAGCTTGTAAACGGAACTCGTCCATTTCATTCAACTGAACCATACGCCTCTCACCTGCTGCTGTAAGATCAAAATTCAGCTTCTTCAATGCCCAATATGCCTTGTGCTCTAACTCAGCTGGAAGATGGCAAGCTTTCCTATACACTAGTTGAAATGGTGACATTCCCAATGGTGTTTTATAGGCTGTCCGATAAGCCCACACTGCTTCATCCAGCTTCAATGCCCAATCCTTCCTAGAAGGACTAACTACCTTCTCAAGAATCCGTTTAATTTCACGATTAGAGACCTCGACTTGCCCATTGGTTTGAGGATGATAAGCTGTAGCAACTCGATGATTGATGTTATAGCGTGCCATCAGAGATGTAAACTTCCGATTGCAAAAATGCGTACCCTCATCACTGATTATAACTCGTGGAGTGCCAAATCGAGTAAATATGTTCTTGTGGAGGAAATTAAGCACCACCTTAGCATCATTCGTCGGAAGTGCTTTTACCTCCACCCACTTAGACACATAATCCACGGCCAGAAGAATATAGTGATTACCACATGACGGAATGAACGGTCCCATGAAGTCGATTCCCCACACGTCAAAGATCTCTACCTCCATCATGACATTCAGAGGCATCTCGTCCCTACGAGAAATATTACCAACTCGCTGACATCGATCGCACCTCAACACAAACTGATGAGCATCCTTGAATAGAGTTGGCCAATAGAACCCTGCTTGAAGAATACGTGTGGCTGTCTTCTCACCCGCATAATGACCTCCATAAGCTGTAGCATGAAAATCACCCAGAATAGCCTTGGTCTCACCGTAAGGAACACAACGCCTGATAATCTGATCAGCTCCTTGCTTGAACAAAAACGGTTCATCCCAAATATATTGCTTGACATCGTGCAAAAATTTCTTCCTTTGAGCATGAGAGAGCTCAGGTGGAATGATGTTGCTTACTAGATAATTCACGAAGTCTGCAAACCATGGTTCATCATCTTGCACTTTGAATAATTGCTCATCAGGGAAGAACTCATTAATGACCGTGTTGTCTTTAGGTGACTTGCCATGATCTTCCAATCTAGAGAGATGGTCAGCTACCTGATTCTCCGTCCCCTTTCTATCCTTGATTTCCACATCGAATTCTTGTAACAGAAGAACCCAACGAATCAATCTTGGCTTAGAATCCTTCTTTGCAAGGAGATAGCGAATGGCAGCATGATCCGTATAAACTGTCACCTTTGTACCAAGCAGATAAGAGCGAAACTTTTCAAACCCGTAGACAATAGCAAGTAGTTCCTTCTCAGTGGTCGTGTAGTTCAACTGAGCATCAGTTAGTGTTTTACTTGCATAGTAAATAACGTGGAACACTTTTTCTTTCCTTTGGCCTAGAACGGCCCCAAGTGCATAATCGCTGGCATCACACATCAAAGCAAATGGTTGACTCCAATCAGGAGCTGTAATAACTGGAGCAGAAATTAGTTTCTTCTTCAAGATCTCGAACGCATGTGAACAAGCCTCATCAAACTTGAATGGCACATCTTTCTCCAAAAGATTGCATAACGGCTTAGAAATTTTTGAGAAATCCTTTATGAAGCGCCTGTAGAATCCCGCATGACCAAGGAAGCTGCGAATACCCTTGACTGAGACAGGGGCAGGAAGGTTCTCAATAGTCTCCACCTTTGCTTTGTCAACTTCCAAACCTTTACACGACACCTTGTGTCCCAGAATGACACCTTCTTGCACCATGAAATGGCACTTTTCCCAATTTAGAACAAGATTCGTCTCCACACAACGTTTTAGAACCAAACTCAAGTTTTCCAAGCACTCATCAAAAGAATCCCCAAAGACTGAGAAGTCGTCCATGAATACCTCCACATTGATTCCAATCATGTCAGAGAAGATGGCCATCATGCACCTTTGAAATGTAGCTGGTGCACCACACAACCCGAAAGAAACACGTCTGAATGCGAATGTGCCAAATGGACAAGTGAATGTAGTCTTCTCCTGATCCTCGGGTGCTATACAAATCTGATTGTACCCAGAATACCCATCAAGCAAGCAATAGTACTGATGTCCAGCCAATCTGTCGAGCATCTGATCAATGAATGGAAGTGGGAAATGATCTTTCCGAGTGGCCTTGTTCAATTTCCGATAATCCATGCAAATCCTCCAACCCGTAACTGTTCGCGTAGGAATGAGCTCGTTCTTCTCATTAGTCACCACTGTCATGCCTCCCTTCTTAGGCACACACTGTACCGGACTCACCCAAGAGCTATCAGAAATTGGGTAGATAATGCCCGCGTCAAGCCATTTGAGAATTTCCTTTTTCACAACTTCTTTCATGACAGGATTCAGTCTCCTTTGATTATCAACTGTAGGATTAGCTCCCTCTACCAAAGGAATTTTGTGCATGCAGTACGACGGACTGATACCCTTGATGTCTGCTATAGTCCACCCAATGGCTGATTTGGATTCCCTTAAGATTCGCAATAGTTTTTCTTCTTCTATTCCTGAAAGCTTAGAAGATATAATAACAGGTAAAGTAGAAGAATCACCAAGATAGGCATACCTTAAATGTTCAGGCAATGGCTTAAGTTCCAATGTAGGTGCTTCCTCGATGGATGGCTTAAGTCTAACATGAGACTTTTTCAATTCTGACAACCCCAATGATTCAAATGAGCTTTGAAACTTCTTCCATGGTGATGCATTAAGATATTGCAATTGTTCTTCATCCTCTTCGGTCTCAACCTCCAAGTCATTAGAAAGAACTCTTTCCAACACATCAGCTTTTATCAAGTGTTGAGTTGCGGTGTTAACCACCTTATCGACCATATCAATTTTGAAACACTCTTCATCGTCCGTTGGAAGCTTCATTGCATTGAAAACATTAAAAGTGACGTTTTGATCGTGCACCCTCATAATGAGTTCCCCCTTTTGGACATCGATAAGAGTTCGGCCCGTTGCCAAGAATGGTCGTCCCAAGATGATAGGAATCTTCTTGTCTTCCTCGAAGTCAAGAATAACAAAGTCTGCTGGAAAGATAAGCTTGTCGACTTTCACCAAAACATCCTCAACTATCCCTCGCGGATAAGTAACAGAACGGTCAGCAAGTTGTAGAGTCATGGTAGTGGGCTTTGGCTCTGGAAGACCAAGTTGCATGAAAACTGATAAGGGCATGAGATTAATACTTGCACCCAAATCACACAAACATTTGCTGAATGAGATGTCTCCAATAGTGCATGGAATGGTGAAGCTTCCCGGATCCTTCAACTTAGGAGGCAACTTTTGTTGCAAGATGGCACTACATTCCTCCGTCAAGGCAACGGTCTCTAGCTCCTCAAGTTTCAATTTCTTCGAGAGAATACCCTTCATGAACTTCGCATAGCTCGGCATTTGCTCAAGAGCCTCCGCAAATGGTATGTTAATCTGCAGCTTCTTGAATACATCCAAGAACTTAGCAAATTGCTTGTCTAACTTTTGCCTTTGAATTCGTTTTGGGAATGGAGGAGGTGGAAACACCTTATCTTCTACTTCTTTTTGGGAATTAACACTCTTGTGAATGATAGGAGTTGAAGGAGTAGCATTAGGAAGCAAATCAGAACCAGAATCGACCTCAACTGAAAAGTCACATTTTTCCTCCAGAGAGCACGGCGACGCGTCGCCGATTTTATACTGTGAGGCGGCGCCGCGGCGCCGTAGTGCCTGCTCAGGATTTTCAATTTTTTCCTCGGTTGCTTTTTCTTCGTTCTGACCTTGTAGACTTCTTCCTGATCGTAATGTTATTGCTTGAACTTGTTCCTTTTGATCTTTCTTGCCTGGATTCACCTCTGTGTCACTCGGAAGCGTTCCTGGTTGACGGTTTAACAAAGCATTGGCTAGCTGGCCAATTTGATTCTCTAAAGTTTTCAATGACACTGCCTGACTCTTATACATCATCCGAAGCTCTTCCAATTCCGACTTCTCAGACTGATTCAATGAAGTTCCTTGAGATGGTTGAAACCCCGGTGGATTGAATGGTTGCCTTGGAGCATAAGGTGGTGGTTGATAGTTCTGATTACTTGGCCTTGCATTGAACTGCTGATTATGTGGTTGCTGAGCACCTCCCTGATTGTTGCTCCAACTGAAGTTGGGATGATTCCGATTGTTGGGATGATAAAATTGTGGCACTGGTTGCTGAGATCTTTGATAATTTCCAACAAATTGTGCGGATTCAGCTGAGATAGCACACATATTTGTGTCATGTGCCCCTGCACACAATTCACACACCATAGCAACCTGGTTAGTACCAAGATTAGAAAGGGAATCTACCTTCATTGTCAACGCTTTGAGTTGAGCAGCAATAGCAGTAGCTGCATCCAAGTCAAGAACTCCGGCCACTTTGGCAGGTGGCAAGCGTTGAGTAGGATTCTGAAACTCGTTGGCCGACATCATTTCAATCAGATTATAAGCATCCTCATAGCTTTTTGCCCATAGCGCACCTCCAGAGGCTGCATCTAACATAGGACGGGACTGAACTCCCAACCCGTTATAGAAATTGCTGATTATCATCCAATCCGGCATTCCATGATGAGGACAACGTGCCAATATCTCCTTGTACCTCTCCCAAGCTTCTCCCAAAGATTCCTGGGAATGCTGAGCAAACTGAGAAATGGCATTCCTGTAAGCTGCTGTCTTCGCCATGGAAAAATACTTGGTCAAGAACTTTTGAGCACAGTCTGCCCATGTTGTAATAGAGCCTGATGGCATAGAATGTAACCAACTCTTGGCTTTATCCTTAAGAGAGAAGGGAAATAGCCTCAATCTGATTGCGTCATCTGTAACTCCGTTGAATTTGAAGGTGTCACAAATCTCAAGGAAGTCCCTAATATGAGCATTGGGATCTTCAGCAGGACTACCCCCAAACTGGACTGTGTTCTGAATCATCTGAATGATGTTTGGCCTTAGCTCGAAATTGTTAGACCCTATAGCTGGTCGAACAATACTAGTATGGATGTCCTCCACTTTCGGCTGAGAGAATTCACTCAAAGCCTTCGCTGCTTGTTCTTGATTTGCCATAACTTCCTTTGCTTCAAGATTGTCTTCTAACCCGAAATCAAGTCTTCTCCTAGCTAGTTCTTCTGTACGTGCTAGTTCGTCTCTACGTGCACGAGCTCATGTACGCATAAACTCTCAACAAATACCTGAAATTCACCAACAAGAAATTTTATGAAAACGTCCTAGTCACCGAAATTCAATGACCACTGATGGCAAATATTGAAACTAAACAAAATAAAACCGCGTCCCCGGCAGCGGCGCCAAAAACTTGTTACGACCAACTCAACACGCAAGTGCACGTGATCTCAAGTAATACAGATAGCAAATAAGGTTCGTTCCTACAGGGACTCGTTGTATTGTCTAGCTAATTCACTCACCAATGTATGATTGTTTTCCGATGCTAAAACAAATAATAAAGTGGATTGTTGTTATCACTAAGATTTATCTAAGAATTATAACTAATTATCAACTACTTGAACTGAGATTTATGTCAAATTACTATTGCAAATAAAACATGGGAATTTAGTTTCCTTAAACAATCCATCTATAGTCTCCAAATCCCTAGCCTTGTTCATGTGATTTATTAACACCTGATCGAACACACAAAACTGATATAAGCCAACTTCCGTTAAACAAATACCATCCTAAACAATATCCACAATAAAGATAGAAATCATTTAGTCTCCCGATTATGCCAAGTCTTCATATGTCTATAAAGAATAAAACATAATGGTTGAGGTGCAAGCATTCAATTGATCACATAGTTGTCATAAAACGATTAGAGTTACGACACTAATTACGAATGATATTATCACGCATAAACCTACGCTAACATGGCAAGTTCTAAACTCTTATTTCCACTTTCGCTTCAACAAGAATTAACACACAATTACAGGAGTTAGCTACTCTCCTATAACGAATTAAATCAACCATGATAGGATATCACATCAATCACACTATAGGCATCGAGAAGATTCAACACATAGAATTCATGATTAAGTCCACTAAACCCCCATGACAACGAATTAGTTCATGATCGAACTAATCATCATCATGGGTTCCAATGAAAACATGATAGAAAGAAATGAATAATGACTGAAATAAATAACAAAGGTTTTAAAGAATACACCAAGGTTAAGCATCCACAAACTAGGAAGAATACAAGAATAAATTGGGAACTATCTTCTTCCTTCCTTCTTTGTGCTAAAAGAAAACTACGTACATCAAACAAGCTATCCTCCCCTCTCTAGGGTTTTCTTTTCTTCCCTTATATGGGCCTCCAGGTGCTAATAAAATAGAAGAATGTTTTTTTTTATTTTTAAATCACCCAAAACAAATCAGGAATCGGGTCAGACGAGACGGCGATGCGGCGCCGGCTTCAAGTACAATTCCAGCGACGCGGCGCCAGGACCCCCCAACACGGCGACGCGGCGCCATCCTCCAGTGCAATTACGGCGACGCGGCGCCGTGCCTTCTGTCCAGCAACATCATTTTTCCTTTTCTTGAATTTGACTCCGTTTTGCACTTCGATTGCTACGCTTCATTCCTCTAACACCTGTGATTGATTTCCCTGCACAATACCCTTAAAAGAGATCAAAAATACCACAACTCAAGTACAAACCATCGTTTTAAGCCAAATGGAAACGTTCTAAGTAGATAAAATACCCACTTATCAGAAGACTTGGAGATAAAGAAAGATTTTTCAGCCGTTTGCCATCCCCAAAGCAATGGGCAGACAAAAGCTGTGAATAAAATCATCAAGCACACTCTCAAAGCCAAATTGGAAGACAAAAGGGGAAACTGGCTAGAGGAGCTTCCAATGGTCCTATGGTCTTACAACACCACTCCCAGGTCCACAACCGGGGAATCCCCTTTTATGCTAACCTGTAACACCCCTAGATCTGGGGTCGGAGATCCAGGCTGTCACTATATCCTTAATTCCCATTTTAATAAACATTACTCTCAATCTTCCTTTTAGCATGCTGTGACCCCTCAGTCAAACATAACATTTACAGATTATAGGCTCAGAGACGAAATTAAAATGTTACTAAGTTATTACAACCATCTTGAAATAGATATTATAAACCCAAATTGTTATAATCTTAAAAGTTCAACTTAACGGGATTACCATCTAAGGCGGCATCTACAGCCACAATACGGTTTGGTTTTCAGAAGCTTACACAAGTCATGCTTGTAAATAAACCTAACCAACTTAAGCTGTAAACCTATCCAACTTAGTCTGCTCACCTGTGGTAATGCTACTGAGTGCGGCCTCGGCACCTGCCTCGTAAATAGTCTCCTACACTGCTGATCGTTTAGCACGCTTTTGCGGAGGGTCCGCCTTGTTCTTGCCATGCTTATCTGTTGTTGTGTGGTAGTATATATAAAAGAAAAGCAAGAGTGAGCAATATAGCTCAGCCATATAATAATAGTTTTCAAAGTAATTTTGTTAACGTAAACCATATGACATATCATATACTGATATTGTATCATCATTAAACATCTTCATTCTTTATCAAGAAATATAACTAAGAATTTCTGAGGTACTTTGAATAGTTCATCATTCTGTCAACACTATCGGTAATTGAGCACCTAGGCTTTCATCACAGTGTTGCAGTACAATTCCAATTGGAAGAATGGGATTATGTTGGAGCCTCTTCCACGATATCTGGTGATCAGCCAATATACCGTGCCTCTGCTTTTCTACTAGTAGAAGGACGACGTTCCCTTATCGGGTTGCACCCTGACCTCATATGGGCCTTAAAATTTGGACTACGCTCAAAGGCGATGTCCCCTCTTCCTCCAATCCCTTAGAGAATTTTATGCATCGTAGGAACAGAATTTTAATTCAGTTTCCCCCAAGCACAAAGCTTGACGACTGGTTTGATAATCCTTACTAACTTTACTTCCATGAGTAATTGAGAAAGTAACTCTGATGTGTGGGTTGACTTTAGTCAACAGATTTCGATTACTAAGAATCGCTTCATCAAACATAACTTGGGAGTTGGTCGGAGTTTTGAGTGTTTAGTCAAACCTGAGCCCCTCCTTACTATGTAGGGTGCATTTCTTGTTGGTAGCGAAGGGAGAAAATAATTAATACTAGCTCCCAAAACCTTGGGTTCCCGAGTTTTGATAAGTTTGAGCGAGGTAGCGATACTTTTCGATGAGTGAAGCTATAGTCAGTGAAGAAATGGGAACCCGCTCTATTTTTAAATACTTTTTCGACGATCAGAAAATATTTAAAATAATTTTTAAAGTTTTAAATAACTTTTGAAATAAATAATATGATTTGTAAATCATCCTGGAATATTTAATAAATATTCAAATAATATTTATTAAATAAATAATCAGCTTAGAATATTTAATAAATATTTAAATAATATTTATTAAATAAATAAACCTTCAGACTATTCTCAATATGAAAATAATATTCAAATTATTAATAAATATTCAAATAATATTTATTAATATCATCAAAGGAATTTTAATCCGAAAATATCCAATTTATATTTATTGGAATATTTTAAAAGTATACGTCATATAACCCTTCCGGTGACTTCCGGTTTTTATGTCCTTATCCGTACGAAATATTTTCGACTCCCTTATTAAGAAAAGGTATTATCATACTCTACTGGAAACTTGTAACACATCATCGTATACATATATATACAAGAGTCTATGCATACGTACATACTTTACAGGTTTATAAATCCATGTAAACAACCATATATCATATGCTGATTCGCAAAAATACTAACAAACAATTCATATCATTTATACCACAACAACAACAGTTTGAAAATACTTGAAATACAAGTTTCAAAAACTTGCCTGATAGTGTCGGAATAGTCTGGGCTCTGTCTCTAGTATGATGATCTATAACAACCAATAAGGTTCGGTTAGTTCATTAAACTAATCCGTCGAACCAACTGTTCATATAAAGGCACAACTTCGTAACGATACCTCCTTACTACACGTTTGGCTTATTATAAGCCCATGATATCCTTTAACCACTTTTGATAATTAATGGTCTCAAAACGACTTTCGTTAAATGTCATTTTCAACGAAACTAAAGTTCGTCTTAATTCGTCCCCTAAAAGGGTTTTTCACTTGCGCAACTATGATTCGAAAATTTCTATAAAATTGAAAAATAAACTTTTTAATGAAATTCTTTTTCTCACTTCTTCTTAACTATCCAGAGGAGTTTTCATCCAAATTTCATAATTAAGAACATCTTTTGCTAGCTCAATTGTTGCTCTAAATATAGCTTCTTTCTGCAGTGGTTTCTCATGAGCATTCTTGACTTAAACATTTCTATAAAATCGAAAATTAAGCCTTTTGTCTTCAAATTTTTACAGGGATTTAACAACTGACTATGTTACCCCCTGTAAAAATTTCATAATCACAGACCATTTTAAGGGGCTCGTTTGACTTGGTAAATTCAGTCCATCTTAACGATTCGTCCGTTTTAACCGGTTTCACTAAAACGAGCATATCTCATAAACCGTAAATCGTAATCACATGATCTTGGTGTCAAAACAAACTAAAAAACAAGTCCTACTGGTTTATGGCCAAAACCTTACCAAGAAAACATTTGTTGAATTCGGTATTAACTGCTCAGATGATCTAATGAAATTTCGTCATTATAACCACTATAAACCGAACATTTCCAAATTCCATGAACTCCATCTAACCACTTAATTCAATCATACACCATCAAGATCATATAAACATCATCAAGGATCTATAAGACCAGTGGTAACATCCATTTATCACTATCCAAAACTTTACCCATACTTATAAAGCTTAAAACATCACAATCCCTTTAAACATGTACATACTTGCATCAACCTTTCAAATCAACTTATAGCTCATAAAGTTTAAGGTGGGTGTGAGTGTTTTACCTTCCTTGGAGTCTTAAGAACCTTAACCAAGCTTGACTTTCCTTAAAAACACCTTGGATAGCTTTAACAACCTTTAATCTTCAAGACATAAACAACCAAGTTTAAAATTTTCGTAGTCAGCATTACCACTCTTGAAAGAACTGGAAAAACGAGGGTCTTACCTTCCCTATCTGAACGAGGCTCCTGAATAAGAGTTGTAGAGCATCTCAATACCTTTCCAGAAAGATATAGAACACAAAATTTTATTGAGAAATGAGGGAGTTATGGCAGGTTGAAGTGGCTGCTCTGTTTTTGGCCGAAAATAGAGAAAATGGAGGGGGAGAGCTTTTGCTATCTTTTCTTATCTAATTGATTAAATGATATGTATAATTGATATATATCAATCATACTTCAGCACTTATCAATTACCCAAGGTAATCTCCAAAGTAATTTTGCAAAAGAAAGGTAATTGGCAATTTGTCCCAAAAGTGGTATACAATGCTTGGTTTAAATAATCATGACTTGACTTATTTGATTAGCATCCAATGCTCCTTGTCTTGCATGGCTTGCATGGCTATTACATGGTAAATTGCAGGTATATTACTCACCTACTCCCTCCGTCCCATTTTATATGACCCTTATTCCTTTTTGGGACGTCCCAAAAAGAATGAACCTACTATTCTTACTATTTTTGAACACTACTTTTTACTATTACATCCACTACTTCTCCATTTTATACTCTTCTTTATTAAATAAACATTATAATACCCATTACTTTTCACTATTACACCCACTACTAAATCTTTATATAATATAATACAAACCTACCGAACTTAAATAATGACCTCTGCAGGGCAAGTGACCAGCACAACCAATCACAGTTTGCCAACAAATGAAGTCAAAAAGCTTTTCTTGATCTTTGGGAAATGTTGACCGGCTCACTTAATCCAGGACAGAGGGAGTATTAATCAACCAATGCTTACCATTTAATTCCATATGCAAGCTTAGAGATTTTCTTGTAAAAGCGTTTCGTCGCGTAGAAATTTCTTTCATCGTTCTTGAACATTTGCCTTTGAAATTCTTCTAATAAATTACATAATTCCTTGCCTTGGTAATTAACTTAGCTTAAAGATTTTCTTAACCTCAATATCCCATATTTATACCAATATTTAATAAAAATGAAAATCTACGTAATCTGACAGTTTCTACATTCCCTTTCTTCTTGGTACAACGATACTTTATCCATAAAAGTATAAATACTTCTTCATTCATATAATATGATCTTAAAAACTTTACATAACCTCCACCAATCACCGTTTATGATCATTTTAGAAATATTACAAAAATCTGGATTCTTACAACCTTCCCTCCTTAAAAGGATTCCGTCCCGGAATCATTTCTAGAACAGATGGGGGTACTTCTCTTGCATGGCGCTTTCCAATTCCCAGGTTGATTCCTCGACATTGTGATTAGTCCACAAAACTCTTACCAGGCTGATGGTCTTGTTTCTGAGTACTTGCTCTTTCCGGTCTATGATTTCCACTGGTCGCTCGACGTAGGACAAATCTGGCTGTAAATCAACATGCTCATGTTCCACTATATGTTTGGCATTGCGATTGTACTTCCTCAGCATCGACATATGGAAAACGTTATGTATTTGCTGCAGACTTGGAGGTAAGGCTAACTCGTAAGCCACTTGTCCAATCCGCCTTAATATCTCGAAAGGTCCGATGTATCTCGTACTCAACTTCCCTTTCTTCCCAAACCTCATCAGTCCTTTCCAGGGAGATACCTTTAACGGCACCATATCTCCTACTCAATATTCTCTATCCTTCCGAGCTAAGTCGGCATACTTACGTTGTCTATCTTGGGCTGGTGCCAGTCTTCCCCTGATTAGAACTATCACATCTCTTGTCTGTTGTACCAGTTCAGGTCCTAATATCTTCCTCTCACCAACTTCTTCCCAACATAAGGGAGAACGACATTTCCAGCCATAGAGGGCTTCATATGGGGGCATTCCGATACTCGAGTGATAACTGTTATAATAAGCAAACTCAATCAATGGTAAGTGCTCTTCCCAACTTCCCTTGAAATCCATAACACACACTCTCAGCATGTCCTCTAAGGTCTGAATTGTTCTTTCACTTTGTCCATCAGTCTGGGGGTGGTATGCAGTACTCATATTTAGCTTGGTTCCCACACAGTCTTGAAAGCTCCTCCAGAACCTGGAGTTAATCCTTGGGTCTCTATCGGACACAATGGTCATGGAAACTCCATGTCGTACCACAATTTCTCATATATAAATGTCTATTAATTTATCGACAGTGTACCTCTCGCTGATTGGGAGAAAGTGGGCGGACTTAGTCAACCTATCGACGATTACCCATATCGCATCGTGGTTAGTCTTGGTCCTTGGGAGTCCTACTACAAAATCCATGGCTAGGTGCTCCAACTTCCATTCTGGAATCTCTAGGGGTTGCAGTAGTCCACTAGGTCGTTGGTGTTCTGCCTTTACCTGTTGGCAGGTCAAGCATCTATTTACCCATTCTATCACATCCCTCTTCATGTTGGGCCACCAATAGTATTCTTTCAAATCTCTATACATCTTCGTGGTACCTAGGTGCACAGAGTACCTTGAGTTATGTCCTTCATATAGGATTTCATCCTTTAGTTCCTGAACATTTGGGACCTAAATTCTCGTTGCATATCTCATGATTCCTCCTGCATCTCTTTCGCACTTAATTTCCTCCCCGGTCAATATCTCTTCCTCCGAGTTCTTTTCCTCTTCCATCTTTTGCTCTTGGCACATTCGAATCTTTTCCAATAATGGAGGCTGGATCTGAATTCCCATTAACACTTCTTGGCTACTTCTCAATGTCTTAACTTCGATTTCTAGCTTCTCCATTTCCATTATCAATTCTTCTGCTAAAGTCATCATCTTGAGCCTTTCCTTCCTGCTAAGGGCATCGGCCACCACATTGGCCTTTCCTCGATGATAACGAATCTCATAATCGTAATCCTTGATTAACTCTAGCCATCTTCTCTGTCTCATATTCAATTCTTTCTGGGTAAAGATGTACTTGAGGCTTTTATGATCTGTGTAAATTTCACACTTTTCTCCATATAGGTAATGCCTCCATATCTTTAATGCGAAGAATATCGTAGCTAGCTCTAAATCATGGGTAAGGTATCTTACTTCATACTCCTTTAACTGTCGGGAAGCATATGCAATCACCTTACCGTGCTGCATGAGCACGCAACCTAGTCCTTTATGCGATGCATCACTATAGATCACAAAGTCCCCCTTATCATCTGGCAGTGCTAGCACTGGGGCGGTCATCAATCTTTTCTTTAGCTCTTGAAAGCTCTCGTCACATTTCTCATTCCATACAAACTTTTCAGTCTTTCTGGTGAGTCTGGTCAATGGGGCTGCCAGTTTGGCAAAGTCTTGTACAAACCTCCTATAATACCCGGCTAGTCCCACGAAACTTCTTACTTCGGTCGGGGTGGTCGGTCTTTCCCATTTTGATATTGCCTCTATTTTGGCAGGGTCAACAAGTACTCCTTCACTACTAACCACATGACCTAAGAATTGCACTTCTTTCAGCCAAAATTCGCATTTCGAAAATTTGGCATACAACTTTTCTTCCCTCAAGATTCCTAGGACTATCCTCAAGTGTTCTGCATGTTCTTCCCCCGTCTTAGAATAAATCAAGATATCGTCAATGAAAACTATGACGCACTTGTCTAGGTACTGTTTGAATACTCGGTTCATCAAGTCCATGAATGCTGCGGGGGCGTTAGTCAATCCAAAGGACATCACTAGAAACTCATAATGGTCGTACCTAGTGCGAAAAGCAGTCTTGGGTATATCTTCCGGTTTGATCTTTAACTGATGGTACCCCGTTCTCAGGTCTATCTTCGAAAAGTGAACTATTCCCTTGAGTTGGTCAAAAAGGTCGTCAATCCTCGGCAAGGGGTACTTGTTCTTAATGGTTAACTTATTCAGCTCTCTGTAGTCTATACATAGCCTCATACTACCATCCTTTTTCTTTACAAACAACACTGGGGCACCCCATGGGGACACACTTGGTCTTATCATGCCCTTATCCAACAGTTCTTGCAACTGAGTGGCCAGTTCTTTCATCTCAACGGGGGCCAATCGATAGGGGGCTTTAGAAACTGGTGCGGTTCCTGGTGCTAATTCTATCGCAAACTCGATTTCCCTATCGGGTGGTAACCCAGGAAGGTCTTCTGGAAACACATCTTCAAATTCCCTAACAACTGGAATGTCCTTTAGTTCGGGGTTTCTTTGCTTCGTGTCTAATACATAAGCTAAGTAGGCCTCGCTGCCCTTTCGTACTAACTTTTTCGCTTGAGCAACAGTCAAGAATTTTTGAGTCTGTCGCTGTCCTTTGAATATGACCTCTTTCTTTCCTGACACCTTTATCCTAACTTTCTTGTTCTTGCAATCAATCTGGGCACCATTACTTGCCAACCAATCCATCCCTAAAATGACATCGAATCCGCCTAACTTAAATGGAATTAGGTCTGCCTGAAAGTGGTGACCTCCTATTACTATATCACAGTTAGGATATATCTGGCTTATAGGAACCACTTCGTGGTTAGCTATCTCTACCATTAGCCGCTCCTTTAACATTTCTGGTTTCAAGTTCAGTTTACATGCAAAATCTTGCGATATAAAAGATTTGGTAGCTCCAGAATCAAACAAAGTATTAGCACTCAAGGTGTTAAGGGAAAGGGTACCTGCGATGACATCCTCATCCATTACTGCATCCTGCACTGTCATGTTGAAAGTCCTAGCGGTGGGTGGTCGGTTGGATGCAGTACCGCTCATCCTTGATCCTGTCGGTTTCAATTTAGGGCAATCTTTCTTCCAGTGGTCTGTACCTCCACACTGGTAACATTTCATGAGCGCATTCCTCTGGGGGCAATTGTTGGAATAGTGTCCAATCTGTCCACATTTAAAACATGTCGTCGTACCCTGAAGACATACCCCTGAATGTTTCTTTCCACAAGTCTTACAGTTAGGTAGGGGAGGGTGTGACTGTCCTGATATGGGTGCCCTGGTTGATCCACCTCCTTGGCCAACACTCTTGCTTTCTGCTCTGTTAAACCTTGTGCTTTTGGCTGGCTGGGACATCGTTCCCCTAACAAACTTGCTGGAGAAATTCCCTCTTGCAGCACCACCACTTCGACTTACAAACTTCCTTTTCTTCATGATCTTTTCTTTCTAAGACTGCTCAATTCCTGCCTCTACAATCGACGCCTTATGTACTAGAGTGGCATAATCCGTAATTTCTAACACCGCAATGCGGTTCTGAATCCACTGTTTCAATCCTTGTTGAAACCGCCTTGCCTTCTTAATTTCAGTGTTCACATACTCTGGAACGAACCTTGACAGCTCAGTGAACCTAGCCTCATATTCAGCTACAATCATATTGTCTTGTTTAAGCTCTAGGAACTTAAGTTCCATCTGGGTCTCCATAAACCTTGGAAAGTACTTTTCCAGGAATAACTCTGTGAATCTGTCCCATGTAACCACTCCAGCTGGTTCCATATTTTTCTTAGCCTCCCACCAATAGTTGGCCTCTCCCTTTAAGCAGGTATGTAGCAAAGATAGTCTTCCTATCCGAGGGAAAGTACTATGTGATCAACATCACTACCAAAAGTAAAGCTACTACCACCTCCCTCTGTACTAGAAGGCTGAACTGGTCATCCATCTATCCATCAGTCTGCATGAAAGCGTATCGCCTGCCTAACTCGGCTCATAGCCCTAGAAAGGACTCTTTCAGCATCCCTTCTGCGGATCCTCTTGCTGTGGCAGAAATGTGGAAGTGCTCTGAGTCGGGTGTGAGCCCTCCTCTTAATCTTTAGTACTACCCGCCTCATCCGTCTAGCTCTGGAGTCTCTCCCCTGGGAGTATAGTCTCGCTCGTCTCTCCTCAGCTAGCTTGAACCTCAGCTCAGCTACTCGGGCCTCCGCTGCCACCAGATCGGTGGTCATCCGGGTCACCATCCAGTCGTACTTAATGGATCTAACAACCTGTATGGGAGGACTAACTGGCTCACTCTCCAGGGAAACCTCGGTCTCGGCATCCTCTGGTCTAGGTTTCTCAGAGTCACCCTTTAAATCCGTGTCCTAATGATATCCACTAGGGGATGGATCCTCTATGAGAGGAATGGAATGAATAGGAATATCAGTCCACACCACCTCCTCATCCTCAGGCTCCTTTCCGGATGCGGGTCAGCTAGAACATCGTCCACGGGGTCCTCATCTGGATCCTCTTCTGGATCCTCCCCTGGATCACTCTCTAGCTCATCTAAGTCCAGTGGGTCCTCTATGGGCATAGGGTCATCAGCTCTAGGATCCTCCTCCTGGACTATCTCTCTCTCCCTCCTGCTGAGGGTCAGTCTCTGTCTCAACATCAGACTCATCTACAGCTCTGAGAAGAGCATCATCATGTCGCTGCTCAGAACTCTCAGGCAGCTCTACGTCCTCGGTTATCTAAAAAGAGGAAAAATGTTACTATCCTTGAGGTTCTGATAAGTAGTTCCCTTATTGGATTAAGGTTGTTAGGGCTATTTCTACTATCCCGCCATGTTTCGGTAAGGGTTTGTGTCCTTAAACCTTCCTATCATCTCTGAGATTATAACCTAATTCTCTGATACCATTTCTGTAACACCCCTAGATCCGGGGTCGGAGATCAAGGCTGTCACTATATCCTTAATTCCCATTTTAATAAACATTACTCTCAATCTTCCTTTTAGCATGCTGTGACCCCTCAGTCAAACATAACATTTACAGATTATAGGCTCAGAGACGAAATTAAAATGTCACTGAGTTATTACAACCATCTTGAAATAGATATTACAAACCAAAATTGTTATAATCTTAAAAGTTCAACTTAACGGGATTACCATCTAAGGCGGCATCTACAACCACAATACGGTTTGGTTTTCAGAAGCTTACACAAGTCATGCTTGTAAATAAACCTAACCAACCTAAGCTGTAAACCTATCCAACTTAGTCTGCTCACCTATGGTAATGCTACTGGGTGCGGCCTCGGCACCTGCCTCGTAAATAGTCTCCTATACTGCTGATCGTTTAGCACGCTTTTGCGGAGGGTCTGCCTTGTTTTTGCCATGCTTATATGTTGTTGTGTGGTAGTATATATAAAAGAAAAAGCAAGAGTGAGCAATATAGCTCAGCCATATAATAATAGTTTTCAAAGTACTTTTGTTAACGTAAACCATATGACATAACATATACTGATATTGTATCATCATTAAACATTTTCATTCTTTATCAAGAAATATAACTAAGAATTTCTGAGGTACTTTGAATAGTTCATCATTCTGTCAACACTATTGGTAATTGAGCACCTAGGCTTTCATCACAGTGTTGCAGTACAATTCCAATTGGAAGAATGGGATTATGTTGGAGCCTCTTCCACGATATCTGGTGATCAGCGAATATACCGTGCCTCTGCTTTTCTACTAGTAGAAGGACGACGTTCCCTTATCGGGTTGCACCCTGACCGCATATGGGCCTTAAAATTTGGACTACGCTCAAAGGCGATGTCCCCTCTTCCTCCAATCCCTTAGAGAATTTTATGCATCGTAGGAACAGAATTTTAATTCAGTTTCCCCCAAGCACAAAGCTTGACTACTGGTTTGATAATCCTTACTAAGTTTACTTCCATGAGTAATTGAAAAAGTAACTCTGATATGTGGTGATAAGTGCATAATTTTGCATATTTTTATTGCCTATTTATTGTGTGAACTCGTATTTTTAATAAATTATTTTGTTGCATTTCAGGAAATTCGAGAAAAGTGAAGAAATGACAAAATATATAAATAAAATGCAAGAAAGGGCAAAAGAGAAAGAAGAAGGACCAAAGTAGAAGAAAAAGGAAAGAGAAGGGAGGGTGGTGCATATTTTTTACCAAACAAATTGGATGGTCCAGATTTAGCCAACACTAAACTAAATGAATGGCTAGGATGAAACCACACCAACCAAAAACCCTAAAATTTTCCTATAAATAGCCCCCCTTCATTTGTATCCAACACACCTTAATCTTTAATTTTAGTTTTAGCCTACATCTTTTTTTTTTTTTTGAATAAATCGTACTTGCATATATTAAATTGCTTCCAAGGCAAGATTACATGAGATAAAATCTGGAGCAGTATAATGCCACTCCATAGGACCTGTCGTAGAATAAGCAGCCTGTGCTAACAAATGGGCCACTTTATTCGCAGATCGACTCACATAAACAACTGACACATCCTCAAAGTGTCTAATTATATCACTACATTCCTCGACAATAGTATCAAAAACTGATTTACCCCTCTCATGTTTCAACGCATCCACCAGAACCTTGGCATCCGATTCGAAAATACTTCTTGTATTCCTCCATTGGCTCATCCATTCTAGCGCATCTTTCAAACTGCATGCTTCTGCTTCACGTACTTGCCTGGTACTTCTGAGAATGTTTGTTCTAGCTCGAATAAACTGACCACATTCATCTCTTACCACACATCCGGTACCAATATGATCATCACCTTGGCGATAAGCTGCGTCAATGTTAATTTTAAAGTAACCTACAGGAGGCTTACTCCATGTCTTTACAATTCCCTGACCACTGTTACGAACCACCTTGTTCTCCTGCTTAGCTCGTCTCCAATCTGTGACTAAATATAGAGCCATAGCCTTAATCCCAAAAGCAGAAGTGTTGACTCTCTCCCATATCCATTTATTTCTTCTTGACCACAGACTCCAGCAAATAAGTCCCACCATGACACACTTTTCATTATCCCCTGTGTTGAAGACCCGTTTAAACACATCCATGACAGTGTCTTGAGTCGTGGTACACACCAGTTCTTGCAGACCTACAGAACTCCAGACTTCTTTGGCTATACAACAATTAAACAGGACATGGACTGCATCCTCTACCTGTACATGACACCACGAGCAACCTGCATTTATATCAACCCTTTTACTCTGCAAATCAACAGCTGTTGGTAACACATTTCGACAAGCTCTCCATAAAAAATTAACAACCTTCCCCGGTAGGCGAAGGCCCCACAATCTTTTCCAGAATCTGCCATCTATACACTGAAACTCTCCACGAATCTTTCGATAGCAACTCCTCACAGTGAATTCCCCTTTGTCTTCTAACATCCAATACCAAGAATCCTCTCGATCTCTCGAGGGTATTGGAATTTGCTGAATCAGTTTCCTATCTCTTTCGTTAAATATATCCTGGAGAATGTCTTCATCCCAACATTTTTCAGTTTCATCTAAACAGTTATGAACATAAGCATCTTGGAGATATTCATTATTCTCAGTTGTGAGGTATCCATTATCCACATCTGGCAACCAAGGTATTTTCCAGATCCTTGTTGTTTTACCATTACCAATTCTTCTACGAATTCCTTGCTGAACAGTACCTTGGGCTGCCATTATACTCCTCCATAAATAGCTCGGGTTCGAACCAACTACGGCATTCAAAAAATCAGATTTGGGATAATATCGAGCTTTCATGAACTTACTAACCAACGTGTTACTTTCATTAATCAGACGCCACGCCTGTTTTGCTAGCATAGCCACGTTAAAATCCTTCAATTTCTTGAATCCCAAACCACCCTCCTCCTTGACTGTACATAACCTGTCCCAGGATAGCCATTTAATTCCTCCATTCGTTCCGCTCTTACCCCACCAGAAAGCATTCATCTTCTTCTCTATACGATCACACACTTCATTCGGGATCAAAAATAAATTCATCCAGAAGTTTGGTATAGATTGTGCTGTTGTCTTAAGGAGTGTTACTTTTCCAGCCCTTGAAATTGACTGCTTACTCCAGCCCTGCAATTTTTGATCAACACGATCTACTAGGAAACCAAACTCTGCCACCTTATTATGCCCAACCCGCATTGGCAAACCCAAATACTTACCAGGTAAGTCAGCCTCTCTCACTTCTATTTCTCGGCACACCTCCTGTCTAGTATCAGCCATAGTATTAGGTGAAAAAGTCACCACTGATTTGTTGAAATTCACCACCTGACCAGACATATGTTCATACCGTTCCAAAATCCTTTTCATTACCTTTGCCTCTGATACATTTGCCCGGAAGAAAAAACAGCAGTCATCTGCAAATAGAAGGTGGGATATTGTTGGTGCTCCTCTTGCTACTGTACACCCATGAATAATCCCAGCTTGCTCATTCCTTCTAATTATTGCACTTAAGCCTTCCGCGCACAGTATGTAAATGTATGGTGCTGTGGGGTCTCCTTGCCGTATACCACGTTGAGGCACAATTCTTCCAAATTCCTCCCCATTATGCGTAAAGCTATACGATACTGAACGTATATACTTCATAATTCGATCCATCCATAGCTCGTGAAATCCAAACCTCCTCATCATGTTATGAATAAAGTTCCATTCCAACCTGTCGTAGGCCTTCGAAATGTCAATTTTCAATGCAGCCAATCCATTTTTTCCTTGTGTTCGTCTCTTCATGTAGTGGTTTATTTCAAATGCCAACATTGCATTGTCAGTAAGTAGCCGTCCCTCTATAAAAGCACTCTGCTTGTCAGACACAATAGAATTGAGACATAGTTTCAACCTGTTTGACAGTACTTTAGACAATATTCTCACCAACACATTACAAAGAGAGATAGGTCTGAGATCAGCACACGTTTGAGGAGTCTTAACTTTCGGTATCAAGCAAATAAGCGAGTGATTTATCCCTTCTGGAAGAGTACCCGTAGTCATAAAAACCTGACAGAAACGAACAACATCCACTCCTACTACACTCCAAAATGACTAGAAAAACGCTGGATTAAAACCGTCCGGACCAGGAGATTTGTCCGGGTGCATAGAAAATACTGCGTTCTTAACTTCCTCAACCGTTATAGGAGCTATTAGGTCCTCATTTTCAATGTCTGAAATCTGCTGCACAGTTTCTCTTTCCGTTAACTTACCATCTGTATTCGTTGATTCAAACAGCTGAGAGAAGTGCCCTTCAATTGCCCCATGAATTCCTTCTGTTGATTCTTGCCATACTCCATCTGCATCCTTAATACGTTGAAACCCATTATTTTTCCTTCTACCCGATGCGAATTTGTGAAAAAACCTTGTATTACAGTCTCCTTCTCTTAACCAAAAATTCTTCGCTCTTTGTTTCCAATATATTTCCTGTTTTTCCAACAAATTCATGTACTCCCATCTAACCTCGTTATACTCATTAATACCCTGTCTGTCCCTCCGAGATCGAAGCTTCCTCAGCCTATATCTATACTCCTGCCCTTTTTTCTTATACTCACAACTAATTCCCCCACCCCATTCTTGTAATTTAAGCCCACAAAAATTAATTTTTGCCATTAGCTCCAACTCTACTGCTTCGTTCCATCCATTTTTTACTACAATCTCACATTCACTTTCTCGGAGCCACGAGTTCTCAAAACGAAACCTTCTTTCTTTTCTCCTATAAACTTTCTTATTTAACTGCAAATAAAGAGGTAAATGGTCAGACGTTGCAACTTCCAGAACTTGAACTTCCGCTTGCGGGAACAAATTACACCAGTCTTGAGTTGCCAGACCTCTATCTAACCTCTCCTGGACCCAATTACTGCTTCCTCTAGATTTCTCCCACGTATACTTCTCCCCTACAAAACCCAAATCTGTCAAACCACATGTTTCCACAACCTCTGTAAACCCTTGAAGAAGATTATATGGCTGCGGTCTACCCCCTCGTTTCTCATCTACACTCATCATATCGTTAAAGTCGCCAATGATGCACCACGGAAGATTGGACTTTCTTGCTAAATCTCTTATTAACTCCCATGATTCATGTCTCCTTCCTCTTTCCGGACACCCGTAAAATCCCGTATACCGCCACCGACCTACATGATCATTAGCAACCTCAAAATCAACATAGTGCTTAGTACTACCAGTAACAACACAACCCCCCTCAGTCTTCCACAACAAGGCAAGTCCCCCACTATGACCCTGAGCATCTACTGACCAACAGTCTGCATAATTAAGAGCCTTACAAACTTCAATTATTCTACTATGTTTTGCTAACGTTTCTGACAAGAAAATTATATTAGGCTTTATTTGTTGGGTAAGCTCCTTTAGAAAACGAATTGTCCGTGGTTTACCCAGCCCACGACAATTCCACGCTAATAGACTCATTGTTGTAGGCGGGCCTGGAAACCAGGTCCCGCCTCTATCAAGTTTTTTGGCCCATCTGTTTTATTAACAAGCCCATCCTGTCCTTTGTTTGGCTCCTCATCCAGCCGTTTACGTTTTGAATCAATCACAACATTATCTTCTATTGTTAAATTCCCGCCCAATGTAACATCCTCCGTAATTGTTGCCCTCACGCCTTGTATTTTGTTTCCTTGCTGTTTATTAGCAAAACAGATTGCACCACTCTCTCCTGAAATTTCGGTAATCTGTCCATCCACTTCCATGAATCTCTCACCTGTTTTCTGTGTCTGTTCCCCATTGTTCGAGTTTGAAGCTCCACCGGAATTCGAACTCCAAGCATACCCCCCATCTGGTCCATTCCTCAACCACCTTGCCCCAATATTCTGATTTCTACCTGCTTTCATCGGTGCCCTGAGCCATGTACCATAAGCTCTTTCTATTACTTTATCCGGATTATCGTATACAATTCCACAATCACGATCTGAGTGCCCCAGGAGTCCACACACAAAACAGAACGTACTCAACCGCTCATATTTGAAATTTATCCATGTCCAAGCACCCCCCTCTCTCTTAATCTTCATTTTTCTTTTAAGAGGCTTATCAACATCCATTGTCACTCTAATACGTACAAACAATTTCCATCCACCTTTAATATTCTGAGGATCCGCTTTAATAAACACTCCTATATAATCTCCTATACTCTTCAATATCCTCTCTGATAGCATCCCAGTAGGCAAGTCATATATCTGAACCCATATATCCATTCGATTTAACCTCACCAGGTGTGCATCTTCATTGACCTCCAGCTTGTGGTGCAGTAATAGATTTTGTTCAAATGTCCATGGCCCTCCTTCAACAACCTTCTGTAAATCGAGAACATGAAAAAACACAAAAGAGTACCTCTGTCCACCTAGGTCATGGATTTCCATCCCCTCTTTTGGTCTCCAAATTGATGCCAGCACATTTTTCATTGCTTGGAAATTAATGTTTTTCTCACTCAAAAATCTCCCAATCAACACGAATGTTTTCCCCTGTACTTTATTCTCTGTCCCTCCTACAATAATTCCTTCCCCTCCTTCATCCTCCAATGCCAACCGAGCGTATATTTCTTCCAGATTCATTGGATTAGACGACATAATGAACAAATTGAATCAACAGTCTGCAAACGTAAAATGATGAAAAGATGATTGAATGAAATATGAATGATTAATAATTTATAAACTTGCCATATAGACAAGACAACTCTGGACTTCCAGAGAGAAAATAAAGAGTCATTGATTTGTATCTCTTATTTAAAACTCCGGAGTAAGGCGACTTTTTTTGAGTGTTAGTTTTAGCCTACATCTTAGTTTTCTTTCATTACCCTAAATTTTGTAGCCTCCATACTTTGTAGCTTTCATTTTGTAATTGTTCCTTGTAAACACTCTCTTTTTCATTTAAATGCAAGCTTAGTTCCTTCTCTACTTTTATTGCATTTTTTCATCCTTCTTTAGATTTACTCTCTCTTTCTAGCATTTAACTCCTTTTAAAAAATTAATTTTAAAGGTGGGTTTGATGATTAGATTAACTTTTACATATTATTGAGTTATGATAACTTTCTAAAATCCACAAATCGTTGAATTTGGGATTGTGAAAGGAGCTCTTTTTAATTGTAGATCTAATTTTAATTTCATAGTCAATTTCTTTATTTTTGTTTTTAAATTTTAAAAAAAAAAAACGAAACACAAAAATATTTGTTTAGTTAATTTTCAGCTTTTATTTCCTAATTTTATTTATTTTATTCGAACCATATAGTCTCTCCCTGTGTCTTCCCCTATTTTTATACAAACCCAGCTATTTCTAGTTTTCATTTTTCAAAACCACAAACACAAACAAGCCCCTTCCCCTCTGTAAATCTCTCTCGCACAGCTTCCCATTCGATTTTCCTTTTCTCGTACAAGTCCATTTAATCCCAACATAATCACTTCGTTCCCCTTCTTCTTCCCCTTCGAATCTCTCTCTCTCTCTCTCTCTCTCTTTCTCTCTCTCTTTTTCCCTCTTTCGTTCGAACAAAATCACCATAATCCCATCTCCCTTATCTTCTTCGTTTCATTCACTCAAAATACCTCCCCTTTCCTCCGTTCGATTTGTAAACTACATGAAGTACCCGGTTTGGTGTTTTTAATTTGAATTCACCTTTGAGTTTTGCTGTTCGATTAGTTGCTGTCGAGTTTGTGTATCATTTATTTTCCGAATGATGTTGAGTTCGTGAATTCGCGCTTATTAAGTTCTTATTTCGCCGAGTTTTTGATGATTAAATTTTGTGTTGAATTCGCTGGTTACTGTTCTGTATTCGCTGCTGCGTTCGAGCCTGCTTTGCTGTTGTTGAGTTCGCAATTATGTTATAGTTGATGTGTAGAGTACTGGGTTTGTGTTGTCGAATTATTGTCATATTTTCTGGATTCGTTTAGCAATTTTAATTCGAGCATGTTTTAGTGTAATTAGTTGCCGAGTTTGTAGTCTTCCGCGAGTTCCGTTGGTGTTAGTTTCGATTTGTTTAAACCGCGTTTGTTTGGGTTCTTGATTCACTGGTTTCCGTTTGGTTTTGTTGTTGATTAAATTCAATTTTATTGCTTGTTTTTCGTTTGATGCCAACCCAGTCTGTTTGTTCTTCAGAATTTCCTGTTTTAGCGAATGGTTCGAATGCTGATGTTTCTTGTTTTAATGTTGAAGTATTGTTGATCTTTGCGAGTTCTGATTGCGTTTAGATTTCCGAATGTTGAGTTGTATTGTTAGAGTGTGCGAATTTGCTGGATGTTTAAGTGTCGTCTCATTGTAAAAGCTGCTGGATATTGTCGAGTCGAGTCTTTGAGCCCAGGTTGCTGTCGATTCGTTCGTAGAAGTTTCCGAGAGTAAATTTCGAGTCTGAGTTTCAATGCGTTTTCTGATTTTCTCGCTGGCTGGTGTTCGCTGTTAATCGAGTCGTAGTGAGTTTAAGCATTGTGTCTCTGTTTGTCCAAGCCAGTTTTGTAGTGTTTGTATGTTAGTTTCAAATCTTTATAAGTGGTTGAGTTATCTCGTTGATTTCATTTCCGTTGTTAGAATTTGAGTAGATGTCCAGATTGTTATTTTAAGTTCTGATTGCATAGTTGTGGTATGTTGAGTTATTATCGGAGATTTGCCAAGTCGAATGGTTGTGCTGTGCAGGGGCGGAGCCAGAAAAAATAAGTTACCTAGGCTAGTGACATATAACAAGTAACAAGGTGAAAGTAGAGTGTACCTAAAAGACCAGCAATAGCAAAAAAACAACATAAAAGAGTACAGTCACCGCAACAAGCAGTAGTAAATTTTTATCGAATTGCATAAATTTTACAAATAAACATTAAAATTTAAGCAATTCTTACATGTTATTTAAGTCGCAGCCTTCGATTCTTGATAGAATAAAATTCATCTATTATCGAATCTGAATCAATATCTTCAACAAGGTCTCGTTCAATGTAAAGCATCATAGAATCTGCTAAGAACTCTTCTTCCATTTTGTTGCGTAGATCAGTTTTCACAAGTTTCATAGCTGAGAAAGATCGCTCAGTCGTGGCAGTAGAAACAGGTAGAGTCAATACTAGACGAATCAACCGATCAATCAGATTATAGTGCTGCAACTTGTTTGTTTCGACCAATCTGCAACATAATTCAGTGATAGAAGACATATTTTGAAAGTTGTCATGCTTAACCACATCAAGTTTATAATGCTCTAGTTGACATTTCAAGTAATGCATTTCTTGTTCAGTGAAGTCTTCTGGATAGAATTTTTCTGCAAGCTTGTAAATCTTCTCAACTTGAAATGATTTAAAATTGTCTTTCGGGTCTAGAGCTGTAAACGAACCGAGCTGAGCTCGGGATCGACTCGACTCGACTCGGTAAAAACCCGACTCGGCTCGGTTCGGTTCGTTAACGAACTCGAGTTCGGCAAGAAAAAAAAACTCGTTAAGCTTAACGAGTCGAGTCGAGTTTTTTGGTTGTTCGACTCGACTCGACTCGGTACTCGACTCGACTCGGTACTCGACTCGACTCGGTAATCGGTAAGAAATACAAAAAAAATTGAAAAAATAAATATATTTTTATTGTTTTAGTTTTTAGTTTTTAAGGTTTTAATTTTAGTTTTTATTTATAAAATTAATATTAACATTAATTTATATATCTGGTTTAGTTTTTAATGTTTTAATTTATAAAACTAATATTAACAATAATATATATCTAGTTTTGTGAGGTTCTTGTTTTTAGAAAATTAATCTAAAATTTTAAACTATTATATTAGTATTCCTTGTTTTAAGATTTTCTGTTTGTTTGTTACTTTGTTAGACTAAAACTAGCTTGTATCTTTTCCTAACTAGCTTGTGTTACTAAAACTTTTGCCAAATTTTTTTAAAAACTATGCCCAAAAGAAAAAAAAACCTAAAAAGGTAAAAATAAAATAAATTTTTTTCGAAAAACTCGAACTCGACTCGAACTCGGGATCGACTCGGTAGGCTCGTTACCGACTCGAACCTGGAATTTAGTGCAAGGAGTTCTACTGCTTCATCACTGAACCTGGAATTTAACTCCTCTCGCTGAAAGTCTATTGCCGAATTAAAGATATCAAAATGATAATATTGACAGATTGTCATTGAATCTTTTTGCTGGCATGAACGGCCAGTTGCACTTTTGTACAATGCATTCATATCTGGAATTTCAATGCCATGTTGTGTACAAATTGATTGCACATACGCAAGAAGATGATCAAATCCTTCTTCTCTCAACGTAAGAAGTAGTGTTTTAGTAGTTGAGACCAAGTCCATGGCGCTTACGATGTCAAGAGATTTATGTTGTAAAGCTCGGCAAAGTAAATCAGTGACCCCCATAATTCTATGCATCATATGAAGTGTGAAAATAAATTCAAAAGATTTCATAACTATCAAACAACCAGTTGCTTCTCCACGGAGTGAACAAGAATTCCCTTCTTTAATAATACTTCCAAGCACTGAAATTGTTGCTCCGTACATATCAATTAAACTGCAAATGGAATCAAAATGAGAGCTCCACCGAGTAGAACCACTCCGATGAAGATTACCAATCTGATTTATGCCTCTCCCAGTATCACGTTCACCCGAAGTTACCATACGAGCAATTTCAATAGCCTGAGCAGAATGTAATTCAGTGTGCCACTTGGGTGAACAACCAATAATATTAACAATGACCGATAATTTTGAAAAAAATAGCCAAACCAAAGGCTCCTTTGTAGATGCTCCAACTAATGCTAGTTGTAATCTATGAGCAAAACAATGTATGTAATATGCATAAGGACACTCTTTAAGAAATAGAGCCTGAAGACCATTCCAAGTACCTGACATATTGCTAGCACCATCGTACCCTTGACCCCTCATATTACAGCTATGTAAATTATTTCGAGAAAGGACAATGGATATTTTCTCCTTCAATGTTGCAGCAGTAGTGTTTGGAACATTAACAATCTCAAAGAAACGCTCTCGTAAAATACCAAGACGATCAACAAATCTCAAAATTATTGACATCTCTTCTTTATTTGACGAATCTTTGGCTTCATCAACCAGAATACAGAACTTTGCATCTCCAACTTCTTCACGGATTTTTCTTCTTACTCTATTTGCAAAAATGTGTAAGATTTCTTTTTGAATGGTCGGTGATGTATATTTTGCATTTCCAGGGGCTCTTTCCAAGACTATCACCAACGTCATCATTCATTCGACCCATAAGTCTTACTGTCTCTATAAAATTACCACGATTACTAGACGTTGGAGATTCATCATGCCCTCTGAATGGACAAGCCTGCAAACTGAGATATTTAACACCCTCAATTGTTGCTTTAAGTCGCAATCGATTCTTCTGAACATCGTCTAAACTTTGGGCAGTTATCACTTTATCAATATGCCCGGTCACTTTCATTAATTCTTCAACGCATTGTACTGCATTCCTGTGTGGTGAAGTAGGACATCCCACGTGCATTAACAATGGACATCTGATGCCATCATTTACCCTCTTCCAACAATTAAATCCTTTGGTAGTAAATGAAGGATGCAGAGGTGATTTATTTTGAAAAATAAAACAAGGAAAACAGAACACTGAATCCTTTTTCGGGGAGTACTCTAACCAGCGAAATTTCTCAAACCAAGAGTACTGAAATTTACGATCTTGTGTCTGTGACCCATATTTTGTTTTTGGATATTTTGCTAACTTTGGTTGATACGGACCCATTTTAATATAAGCACGCCTTATTGCATCTCGTTGATTAACATCATACTGCCATATAGGCTTCCGCATTCCAGGATCTCGTTCAAGAGTATTTAAATCAATTTCAATTCTTTGAGATTTAAATATCGGTTGCTCACACTGATTGTCCGTAATTTTAACAGCGGATGAATTTTCCCCAACATTAACATTAGATGGAATTTGTACCTCATTAGCAGAAGCAGGTGTAGATTCACTGGGTTTGTAGAATAAAAACAAGGTCCTTCCCCTCTTTTTTTCTTGAGTAGCCATATACTTGTCCTGTAACATAAAGGTAAAGTAGACATAAGATTACAGATTATTAACCAAAGTAGAAAGAATATAGATTATAAATTGGTCTGGTTGCTAATTGTTACCTTTAATCTCCTCCTTCTGATGGATTGATGATTAACCTAAATCCCTAATTGAACGATGATATGTTTTTGTGTCTGTTTTGTTTTTGTTTGTGTAATCTGTATGCCTTCTGCTTGCTGAATTTTTTTTTTTCACATAAGTAATGGGCTGGACTGACTTTAGATGGGGTGGGCTAACTCTAAATTATTTGGGCTGGAGTATAGAAAAATTTTGATTATTTTTTTTTTTTACCTGGGCTAGAGCCCACCACAGCCTAGCGCTGCCTCCGCCCCTGGTGCTGTGTTTGCGTTGTTGCGGATTCGTTGCTGTTGTACATTCTAGTAGATTATAAATTACTGATTCGATTTGCTGCGTCTTGTCCTGATAAAAAGCTGCGTTTTGTTTGTTAGTTGGTTTCTTGATCCGGAATTTCGAGTTGAATCAAAACTGTGTAACGTTGGTCTTGGTTGTGGCTAGATAGATCATGTCGAGTTGATATTAAAATTTTCTGTAAATAAAATTCAATTTAAAGTTAAACAGTAAAAGAGCAAAATTCAGTTTTTAGTTTAAAATAGATTAATTTAATTTTCCTTTAAAAATAGTTTAAATTTTCTTTTAGGAATTAAATAGTAAAATCCAAAATTTTAAAAATCGCTTGTTCTAATTTGATTAAATTAAATTTTAAGGATTGCGAAATAATTTAGTCCCTGTGGAACGAATCATAAATACTAAAACGAGATCGTGCGCTTGCGATAATTAATTGTCACATTTTCACCACATCATGTGGGTTGACTTTAGTCAACAGATTTCAATTACTAAGAATCGCTTCATCAAACATAACTTGGGAGTTGGTGTAAGAACCTAGATTTTGGGTAGAATTAAAACTTTTTATTATGTATTGATGTAAGAGTGAACAGTGGTTACAACTACAATGTAATACTGGTTTTAAGGAATGAATAATGAAAGGATATAGATTCCAAGGTTGTATGTCCTGAAGGATGCTATTGGGTGATAGCTTAGATTAGAATAATCTATCTCCTAGAAAGTTAAGATAAGAATCCCTAGAGAGAAATAGATACCCTCATGTCATCCAGATCGATATCGGTTACAAGTACGGAGGTTCCATGAAAGATTTAAGGAACGCTCGAGGAAGCACAAAGATATTTTCTAAGTACCAGGACTAAAAAGAGAACAAGTGATGAATAGTGTTTTTGATGGAAATAAGAATATTATGAGACGACGCTATATAGAAGTACCCGGAATGAATTTCTGAGTTCGTATTAGTGATCCGAGGGGGAAATAATTGTATGTAAAGACTGTCGGATTCCGAAAAATAGCACTTTCATTTTCTCCGAGATTTTCCCTAGACACTGATAGATTAAGGATTTAATATTTAATATTTAAGGAATTTAAATTCGAGAAGTATTAAGAAAGATGGAGATTAGTATTATAAATATTAAGAAGGTTTCCGGTAAAACCCTAACTAGAAACGGTTGAGTTATTCTTTCGAACGAATAACGAAATTGAGCAATAACCGGACAAAGAAACAAGCAGAGAACCAAGGGACAACCATGTGCAAGTGGATGAGATCACCACCATGGCATCATCACTTTATTAAGGTAGTTTTATGAAGATATTATCCAAGCTAAGTTAGCTTCTTTAAGAAGCTTGTTTTTCTACCAAACTAGAGGGGGCAACTTGCATTTGTGCCAAACAAATATCTTTCTAAATAATTCACTCATCCTTATCCCTTCTTTATCACAATAATGCAAGGAACCAAGCAAGTTTCATACATACAAGTATCATTGGAGACAAACTAAACTAGTTAGCATGAGGGTGCAACATAAGGCACCAATACATGTCCACATGGAAGCAAATCCTTAACCAAGCCTTAACCCATCAACTAGACTATAGTTAGCCAAACAAATATCTTGTATTATTGATCACTTTATGCAATCAACCAAGCAAAGAACACAAAAAATATCAAACTCTCTCCATGAACATATCTATTCGGCCCTAGCTTAATTCTAAACTCAAAATTCAACTTCCAACCATTTGTTGATCTTGAAACTTTTATGGTGAGTCTTACATTTCATAAAAATGATCTCCTCAAAATCTTAGCATCAAACTCATCTTTTTCCATTTTCAAAAAAATGATTTAAGAGGAGGGTGAATAGTGTTTTCAAGAACAAATCTTGGTTTTTCTTGATTTCTTGGATGATCCAAGCTTGGTTAATGATAGACATGGACTATACAAGGCTTAGCAAGGACTTTAACACTCTCCAAGGAAGGTATAAACCTCATGAACCCTAGATCTTACTTTGGGTATATGCTTGTTCTTGATGGATCTTAGTAGTTATGGTGTTAGTATGTTATAAGCATGATTAGTTAAGTGGTTTAAGTTGATCTAGGTATGATGATGATTATGATGTTAAAGTCAGTGGTTCTTGGTCTTGTAAGATGGATTATATGATTAAGAGATGTATGGTATGCCCGGTGTGGCTTGGTTTTGATGTTACGATTTTTGAAATGTTCGATTTATAGCCGTCGTAATGCCCGATCTTCGTTAAACCTTAAGTAACCGTGCATCACAGTAGCTTTAACTTACTGTTAAGCTTAGATTTCGGCCATGATAAGCTAGATTATGTTATAAGATTCGTTTTGATATAAAGTTCGTATGAAATGGACTTACGGTTTAGGAGTTATGATTAAATTTGTAAAAGTGGTTCGAAACCGTAACCGAAAGTTCGTAACTGAAATTGGATTCCTTTAATACCACGAAATCAGTGGCAAATCTTGATAATTGAATATTAGAGGTAGAAAGGAAGGTGTGGGAGAAAACCACATGTCGAATGGATCGTTTTCCGATTTTATAAAAATGTTTGAATCGAGGTTAAACGCGAACGAACCCCTTAAAAATATGACTTTGGTTATAACTTAGAAAACGGGCGATAAAACTTGAGGTATAATCTTGATTCGTAAACGACCGACCTTAGAGTTTATACGACTTAAGTATATACAAAGTGTAAGTATGACGACGTGTCTTAGTAGCAAACGAATGACGGGGCATAGCGATAATAAAGAGAATTGCACTAAAGGATGTTTAACGAGATAACTCGAAAACGTGTTTCGACTTAAGTTAAGTTATACTTAGTCTTTTAAAAAAAGTGTTAAGTGATTGACCTCGGTTATTGTGACTATGTATAGATCACCGGATTGACACGAGGCACACTACCCCTATAGGATTGCCAGGCAAGTTTCCAATACCTTGGAACTGTTGTTGTGATAATATATATGATTGTTGTTATACATATGCCATAGCATGCATGTTTGTTTTCAAAGTATATTGGAATACTTGTTCCCTGAATTGATATTGGCTTATAGACTAGATATGGATTATCAGTTATAAGCAGGATTGTTTTGTTAGGACCCTTAGTGAAGGGCGTATGATATTTATTCTTTAAATATAAGACCGGGAGTCGGTATTTTGTATTATATAGATAGTCGTGAAAACCCGGAGGGATTCCAGCGACGTAGTACTATTCATTTTGAGGAATGTTATTATTAAACATTATTTATATTTCCATAAAAGTATCAAATACTTGGAAATCTTTCGAGAAATGTTATTTGAGTATTATTTCAGCCGAGAAATATTAAATGAATATTATTTTTGAATATTCATTAGAGTTTGATTATTAATGAATAATTACTTTGATATTCATTGGAATTTTATTCATTAAATAAATTTCACTTTCGGATATTCATTTTAGTTTTATCTAATTGATAAATATTATTTCAAAAGTCTTCTTTGGAAGTTCTAATTACTCAAGGAATATTATTTCGAATATTAAGGTTTCGATTACTAAATGAACATCATTTGGATATTTATTTAGAATATTATTATTTGGGTATTCATTTAGAATATTATTTGTTTAATGAATATCAATTGAATATTCATTTAGAATTTATTTATTAAATGAATATTATTTTGAATATTCATTTAAGATTTTATGTACTTGATGAATATTATGTTAAAATATTCATTTGAAGTTCTATTTACTTAAGGAATATTGCTTCGAATATTCCTTTAAAGTTTTGATTACCAAAAGAATATTAGTTGGATATTTATTTAGACTATTATTTATTATATGAATATTATTTTCAAATATTCACTTAAGGTTTGATTTATTTAGTGAATATTATCTTAAACATTTATTTGAGTATTAGTTAATTAATGAATATTATTTTGAATATTCATTTAAAGAAGAGAGTTATTTAGTAAATAATTCTATATAATCATTCAAGGATTACTTACAAGCTATATTATGATGTATTCATATTCCTTAATTATTATTGATTTAATAAATATTCTTGGAATATTTATTTAAAATCTTTTAAGTTCTTTTTATAATGATTCATATTATTCAAAGATTATCTGTCACCTTCAAATATGGTGTAAAATATTTCAGAGTCTTTTATGACTATTTTATCAAGGGGAGGTTTCCACAAACTCTATTTTCATTTAAATCTATCTTATAAGAAGATTTAAATACTCGTTCAACTTCCAAAAATATATAAGGGGACCTCACTTGAGATATGTTATTTATTGGACTTCCCGGTCCTATACTTGCTAAACTATCTTGTCACTCATATCTTGATTCTTTCAAACATCGATATGAATCTGTTTGGTTACCTCCTCAACGCTCGAGGGGTAAGAATTGATGGAACAAGTTTATATCCATTAACAAGCATCAGCTTGGGAAATATTGGTGAATTTTCCTTTCCAACAGGATACGACTACTTTGTGGAGTCCTATCAACAAGTAATATACTTGGGGAAAGGGGGAGGAACTTTACGTTTCAGAGTCATGGATGTTAAATGAACTAGGAGATGCGTAAGTGACCCAGTGGCGCCGGTCCAGCAAATGGCCCAACCGTTGGCCGAGGGGGTTCCAGAGGGCGGAAGACAAGTAAATCCGTCGGTGCTTCCTTCTACATGTAGAGAACAAGAGGTGGGGAGCATAACATGCGACTGATCATCGTGTAAATGATATGTCTCCTGGCGCGTCAAACTCCAGTATTAGTTCATCTCTCAATGTTGGAAATTTCCTGCAACATTATCATTGTTGGCAGGTTTGAATAGCGTTTGAACTGGAATTGCAATATTCTTCCTGCAAGTTCCTCTATTATGAAAATTTGATAATATCTTGCTTATCTTTAACATAGCAGATATTTCTTCGGAACAATTATATTTTGAGTTCCCTTGTAACTTCATCTCATACCTTATACTGGTACTACGTTCGTTAATGCATGGCATATGGTTTCAAAGATATTTTGGACTGTTATACATTATCACTGTTCAATTATATTTTGGTGGGCTATTGCTCACCCTTGCTTTATTTATTTATATCACAACAACAGCTAGATCAGATGGCCGCGCAAGGCATACCAAACATAGGCAGGTGTCAGCCGTTAGAGGATTAACCGATGAGGTCATAGCTACCATTGCTGAGGATGCAGCTTCTGGTAGGCTAGTTGTTAGCATTTGATCATCAAATGTATTTATTATATGGCATATACCAATGGATGGCAAAGAATATGTAATGGTAAAATGGTAATTCTTTGGGTTGTAAGAACTCAAACTTATGATTAATAATATTGATGGTTATTCTGATTTCATCTCTGGGACTATAACGGGTGTGTTTTATGTGTTGTTTTGGGTCACAAGGTTGTAATTTAATTATGTTGGTTTTGTGGATGGATATTGAGACCGTAACGACCAGATCCCTGACCCCGGATCTGGGGGTGTTACAGTTGGTCGGAGTTTTGAGTGTTTAGTCAAACCTGAGCCCCTCCTTACTAGGTAGGGTGCATTTCTTGTTGGTAGCGAAGGGAGAAAATAATTAATACTAGCTCCCAAAACCTTGGGTTCCCGAGTTTTGATAAGTTTGAGCGAGGTAGCGATACTTTTCGATGAGTGAAGCTATAGTCAGTGAAGAAATGGAAATCCGCTCTATTTTTAAATACTTTTTCGACGATCAGAAAATATTTAAAATAATTTTTAAATAACTTTTGAAATAAATAATATGATTTGTAAATCATCCTGGAATATTTAATAAATATTCAAATAATATTTATTAAATAAATAATCAGCTTAGAATATTTAATAAATATTTAAATAATATTTATTAAATAAATAAACCTTCAGACTATTCTCAATATGAAAATAATATTCAAATATATTTATTAATATCATCAAAGGAATTTTAATCCGAAAATATCCAATTTATATTTATTGGAATATTTTAAAAATATACGTCATATAACCCTTCCGGTTTTTATGTCCTTATCCGGACGAAATATCTCCGACTCCCTTATTAAGAAAAGGCATTATCATACTCTACTGGAAACTTGTAACACATCATCGTATACATATATATACAAGAGTCTATGCATACGTACATACTTAACAGGTTTATAAATCCCTGTAAACAACCATATATCATATGCTGATTCGCAAAAATACTAACAAACAATTCATATCATTTATACCACAACAACAACAGTTTGAAAATACTTGAAATACAAGTTTCAAAAACTTGTCTGATAGTGTCAGAATATTCTGGGCTCTATCTCTAGTGTGATGATCTATAACAACCAATAAGGTTCGGTTAGTTCATTAAACTAATCCGTCAAACCAACTATTCATATAAAGGCACAACTTCGTAACGATACCTCCTTACTACACGTTTGGCTTATTATAAGACCATGATATCCTTTAACCACTTTTGATAATTAATGGTCTCAAAACGACTTTCGTTAAATGTCATTTTCAACGAAACTAAAGTTCGTCTTAATTCGTCCCCTAAAAGGGTTTTTCACTTGCGCAACTATGATTCGAAAATTTCTATAAAATTGAAAAATAAACTTTTTCATGAAATTCTTTTTCTCACTTCTTCTTAACTGTCCAGAGGAGTTTTCATCCAAATTTCATAATTAAGAACATCTTTTGCTAGCTCAATTGTTGCTCTAAATATAGCTTCTTTCTGCAGTGGTTTCTCATGCGCATTCTTGACTTAAACATTTCTATAAAATCAAAAATTAAGCCTTTTGTCTTCAAATATTTACAGGGATTTAACAACTGACTATGTTACCCCCTGTAAAAATTTCATAATCACAGACCATTTTTAAGGGGCTCGTTTGACTTGGTAAATTCAGTCCATCTTAACGATTCGTCCGTTTTAACCGGTTTCACTAAAACGAGCATATCTCATAAACCGTAAATCGTAATCACATGATCTTGGTGTCAAAACAAACTACAAAACAAGTCCTACTGGTTTATGGCAAAACCTTACCAATAAAACATTTGTTGAATTCGGTATTAACTGCTCAGATGATCTAATGAAATTTTGACATTATAACCACTATAAACCGAACATTTTCAAATTCCACGAACTCCATCTAACCACTTAATTCAACCATACACCATCAAGGATCTATAAGACCAGTGGTAACATCCATTTATCACTATCCAAAACTTTACCCATACTTATAAAGCTTAAAACATCACAATCCCTTTAAACATGTACATACTTGCATCAACCTTTCAAATCAACTTATAGCTCATA
Source organism: Kitagawia praeruptora (assembly GCA_037693485.1). Classification (NCBI taxonomy): domain Eukaryota; kingdom Viridiplantae; phylum Streptophyta; class Magnoliopsida; order Apiales; family Apiaceae; genus Kitagawia; species Kitagawia praeruptora. The sequence goes on along the minus strand of CM075353.1, from coordinate 84,187,536 downwards.
AAGTTTAAGGTGGGTGTGAGTGTTTTACCTTCCTTGGAGTCTTAACAACCTTAACAAAGCTTGAATTTCCTTAAAAACACCTTAGATAGCTTTAACAACCTTTAATCTTCAAGACCTAAACAACCAAGTTTAAAATTTTCGTAGTCAGCATTACCACTCTTGAAAGAACTAGAAAAACGAGGGTCTTACCTTCCCTATCTGAATGAGGCTCCTGAATAAGAGTTGTAGCATCTCAATACCTTTCCAGAAAGCTATAGAACACAAAATTTCATTGAGAAATGAGGGAGTTATGGCAGGTTGAAGTGGCTGCTCTGTTTTTGGCCGAAAATAGAGAAAATGGAGGGGGAGAGCTTTTGCTATCTTTTCTTATCTAATTGATTAAATGATATGTATAATTGATATATATCAATCATACTTCAGCACTTATCAATTACCCAAGGTAATCTCCAAAGTAATTTTGCAAAAGAAAGGTAATTGGCAATTTGTCCCAAAAGTGGTATACAATGCTTGGTTTAAATAATCATGACTTGACTTATTTGATTAGCATCCAATGCTCCTTGCCTTGCATGGCTTGCATGGCTATTACATGATAAATTGCAGGTATATAACTCACCTATTAATCAACCAATGCTTACCATTTAATTCCATATGCAAGCTTAGAGATCTTCTTGTAAAAGCGTTTCGTCGCGTAGAAATTTCTTTCATCGTTCTTGAACATTTGCCTTTGAAATTCTTCTAATAAATTACATAATTCCTTGCCTTGGTATTTAACTTAGCTTAAAGATTTTCTTAACCTCAATATCCCATATTTATACCAATATTTAATAAAAATGAAAATCTACGCAATCTGACAGTTTCTACATTCCCTTTCTTCTTGGTACAACGATACTTTATCCATAAAAGTATAAATACTTCTTCATTCATATATTATGATCTTAAAAACTTTACATAACCTCCACCAATCACCGTTTATGATCATTTTAAAAATATTACAAAAATCTGGATTCTTACATAACCTATGGCTGTGAGGCTATGGTTCCCGTGGAAGTGGGGACAGGGTCCTACCGGAGGGACAATTTCAATCAAGAATCGAATGAAATAAATCAAAGGCTGGCACTTGACCTTGTGGAGGAAGCGCGGGCTACCGCCCAACTGAAACTTGCGGTATACCAATAAAGGACCCGCAAATACTACAACAACACGGTACGCCCTCGACTTCTCAAGGTTGGCAACCTGGTGCTGAGAAGAATGATGCCTAATATGAGGGTTCCCGGACACGGAGCCTTTGGAGCAAATTGGGAAGGTCCTTACAAAATAAAGTCTATTTTTTGGGAAGGCACCTACCACCTTGAAGACATGGATGGGAACACTATTCCCGTGCTTGGAATGCCGAGCACCTTAAGAAGTACTATCAGTAAAACTCTTTTCAAAGCAGATGTAGGCCTCTTTCAGGCTTAGGATGAATAAAGGCAACCTACTAGTCGTGGTTGTGTAATTTCCCCTTCAGTTTTTAGGATTTCATGATTTTCAGTAGATGCCCGGGGGGGTAGTGGATGCACACCCCTGTCTGGATGAAATTTGATGTAATTGTACTCTTTGATTCTCAGTAAAAGTAGAAGTTGATTGTTTCCTTTTACATTTACTACTTATAAATATTTGAGAAAAGAAAGACATGAAGTACCTACAAGCATAGTTCTACATGGCAGCCAGGCTACCATCCAGAACTAGGGGGATAGTAAGGAATACACCCCTTAGCTTAGTAGGTTGAAGTTATCAGAATTTCAAAGTTTTTATATCTAATACCAGACATGTACGGAACCTTGAGTGGTTCACATGGCTTACTTGGTTACCGGGGCATGTATAGAACCCTGTTCGGCATACCTGGTCCCCTTCATTACTTGGGCTTGTGTGGAACCCCGATTGGCACACTTGGATCCCTCTACTACCAGACATGTACGGAACCTTGAGTGGTTCACATGGCTTACTTGGTTATCGGGGCATGTATGGAACCCTGTTGGCATACCTGGTCCCCTTCATTACTTGGGCTTGTGTGGAACCCTGATTGGCACACTTGGATCCCTTCAATACCAGACATATATGGAACCTTGAGTGGTTCACATGGCTTACTTGGTCACTAAGGCATGTATGGAATCCTGATCGGCATACATAACTCCCTGCATCCTTTGGGCTTGTGTGGAACCCTGATTGGCACACATGGATCCCCCCACTACCAGACATATGCATAGCCTTGACTGGCTCATATGGCTTACTTGGTTGCCAGGGAATGGCCTACATGGCATCACCATATGTGACTCGTTAAATGACCAAGAACCCCGGAACAAAGGTTTCTAGGCTGAGTCTCCGGCACCCAAGCTACCGGATACGGGCTACCGGTCAAAGGACTCCCGGAGTCAGGTTCCCGTCTTTCGGGCTCCCAGATATCATAGGGTTACCGGACGGTACCCCCACACTCATAGTGGTAACCTAGCAGACAAAAGTACAAGTAGTCTATCGATTATGTGGCCACCTATCCGGGTATGTGTTGCCATATTTGCTCTTGTACACTTCTATATTGTGATACTATACTATCGTTCGTATTTTGATTCACGATTTAATATCTATTCGATCAACATAAATATGGCATACATCCTCTAAGAACTTGTACGAACTTGTTTTAGGATTAGTCAGGAAAGTCATTTTACCTAATAGAATTCGATGGTTGCGTTTAGTTATGAATCGTCTTAAGTTATAGTAATACATTTCTTACTTAGCATATTGATACCCTAGAGAATGAGTGAGATTGGGGTTTGATGAGTAAGAATTATTAAGTCCAAATTGGTTCTCATTGAATAATCAGAAGTGATGCGACGACTATGCCTACTACAGAAAAAGCAGATAATAAAATAAACGTGCGTTACGAAAACCAGTTCAAAGTAACAGGGCCCCTTGGCCATAGGACAGTTAAGATACGACTTAAAAAGTTACATACGTGGAGCGTTAAGGAGCCCACCCCTTGATTAAAGCAATAAGTTCATAAATCTGACATGGTAATAGTTCGAGACGATTGAAACAAAGGATAATTTAAGAAGACGAAGGATCTTTGGTAGCCTTAGAACCAGGAGAATCCTCGACAGGGTCCACCTTTTTAGTGGAGTCACCTGGAGCCACCTCAACCACCTCTGTGGGAGCATCAACCCAAGTAACCTGAGTATATTTAGCTATATCATTCGGAGCGTAAGACGGCTTGGGAGTCACCTTCGCAACAGGGGTAGGGGATTTGGTAGCTTCTGCTTTGAATTTCTCCACCTGTTTCACGGCATCCTCACCCAGAAGGGCCCAATTCAGATCCAGCATCACCTTCAATGTGGCCTTCATATAGTCATTTACGCCTTTGGCAAACCCTATTTTATACCTTTCTGGAATCGCCTCCTTCATTTTCCTCACAGAAGCCTGGAGCGTGCCAACCTGTACCTTCAGTTCCCCAACCACAGAAGCGTGAGCTATCACTAACTCTTCCTTTTCCTTGTCTTGGGCAGAAGCTAGCCTACCGAGCTTCTCTTTCTCCTTCATCACCGCAGACATATCATTCTTCAGTTTCTTGTTGGCATCGGTAAGCCTCTTCTTCTCCTCCTCAGTAGCGTCAAGGTCTAACTTCATCTGTTTCAAATCCTCATTCAGCTTCATATCCCCCCGAGTAGCCGCCACCAGCTGGTTACCTATCCTCATTTGATGAAATAGATTCTCCCCTGAGGAAAATAGCATGGCACGTGCAGCATCCATGGTCTTTAGCTTCGACCATCCGACTATGACTTCCATGGGAATTTGACCATCAACCAACTTGTGAAACTGCTGGATATCATTAGTAATAACTGATGATTGAGGTACTTTGACTCTCTTGGAAGACCTTGTTTCAGGGGTGGATGTTAGGCTACCGGAGGCCTGAGAAAACCTGCGCTTGTCATGAGAAACGGACCCACTCTTACCAGCGGGAGGAGCCCTAACCTGGGATATAGGGGTAGCATCAACTGGAGGCCCCAACGCAGCCAAATCATCATCAGGGAACAGGTCTTCGTATTTTTCTGAAGGTTGAACAAAAGAGGGGACGACTCCTGACATACCTGAAGAAATGCAAAATAAAATGAGTTATAATTCACAGTCCATATATAAAGACATGCATAAATAAAAGTGCAAGTATAACACGTATAGCAGATACTATGCAGTTCAACAGACATGTACACGGAAGCCTCTAGGAGTTCTGACAATAGCTAGTTAATACAGAAAATTCATAAGAAACATTAAATAGGAGCATGCATGCGAGTTAGAGGGATAAGAAGCGGTAGCCCGGGCTACCGGATGGGGAGACAGCGGGAACCCAACCTTTCTTCCCACGCTTCTTGGAGGTATCCTGAGTCCCGGGTACCCTCACCGAACCTTCCTCAACCTCCGTCTCCCGAGCAGGGGACGTGGGAGCCCTAGGTCTTGCGAATCCTAACTGCACCAAAGTTGCCGGAGTTAACAAACTTTCGCCATCCCCAAACTTGGCAGCTAACTTCATTATTTTGCTGGCCCTCTCCTCTTCAACCCCCTCGAGGAGGGTTTGCGCAGGAATCCATAAATAGGGCAACGGAGAAAGTAAGTCCTAAGTTCAATAAATCAAGTAAGAGACACAATGAATATTTGAGGGTACTACACACTCACCCGGGGTCAGATTCCACTAACTCCTTACCCTTTCACAATCGTAGCAATACAGAAACTGTTCTAACCAGTCATACATTCCACGCTTATTGCCTTTGATGCACCCGCCTTGTCTATTGTTCCAAGAAGTAAGGTAAAAGATACCTACCTTCCTCCCAACATCTTTTAACTGATAAAAGTATCCCAACTCCCTAGCTGTACGAGGTGTAGAGAAGGTTTGGTCGTAAAGGATGTACATGCACGCTACCACCCTAAAGGAGTTAGGCGACAACTGCATAGGGGCTATTTCATAGAAATTTAGCATATCCACAAAAAATTGATGCATTGGCAAGGAAAATCCCAACTTAAAGAAAGATGTAGATAACACCGCATTAGGGAAAGACTGATCGGGCTCAAAATTATCGAATCTATGGCACCTCTCACCATCACTGGGAATCACGAGGGTACACCCCGGATTGCACAACTCTGATAGCCTGTCAAGTCTGTCTGTATTCATGGCGGAATCTAAATCCTCGTAGGAAGGAACGAAACCCAGGGGGACATGGGGCTTCCGCTCAACCTCCATCGGGAACCTAGCTCCCACATCCTCTTCCGCATTCATTAAACTCTCATCACCAAGGAGCGGTTGAGCAGCTTCGTTCTCAAATGTGCTAATTGATTTCTCCTCTCCGTCAGTATTGGAGCTTACATTGATTCTTTCAGCCTCCCCACCTTCAAGGTTTGAAGAACCCACCTCCAAAGAAAAGTCAGGGCGCCTATTTACGATTTCAGCTTCAAGGGGGTTGATCACCTCTATCCTGGAACGGGTCCCGGAGCTAACAGACGGCTTGGATTGCAATAAGGGCTGGGAGATTAATGTCTCATTCATGTGGGTGGACCAAGTATCTGAGGGCTCCCCAGAGATGGGAGACAGGTTACCGGGTTGCGATGAAGAACCCCTAGGGACAAACAAAGACGACATCTGTAACCACAGGAGGCAAATTATGTAAAGGACTGGAAACTAGGAAGATGAAAGTTGAAGAAAACGAAGATCGCAAGCCCTTATCCCAGAAGTACCCTCTAAACAAAGGGGTTACCGATTCACATCAAAAGAAAGTCAAGGCTTGGAGGGGTAGCTATCAATATAGTTACCTAATGTGATGGTACCAAAGTTATCCAATCAGAATGGAGTACGGGATACAGGTACAGGGTACCACAAACTTACCCAAAGTAACGAATTATAAAAGGACAACTAAAGATGATTCCAAAACAATTAAGGTTCTAAGGGAACAAACATCAAATGCATTATAAGCATGTCAAAGAAATCCCCAAAAAGGGTAGCCGGACTCAAAGCATATACACCATAAACAAAGATTCATGCATACATTATATCATTAAGAATAAAGTATATGAGTCTAACCTAAATACGATTCAAGTGAATGATGGAATGAAGGAAGACAATAGGACTCTACAATTAAATGGACTTGACTCAGGTAAGGCAAAGCGAGGGGCATGCAATGATCACCGGAGTCATAAATCAGTTATCAATCCAAATGGCATACCGAAACAAACATATGAAGAGTACAACTAGGCATTCACACAAGATTTCTAGGCATAATACTCAAGTTGAATGAAGAAAATAGACAACAAAGATCTAATGCTTACTTGAAGAGGTCGAAGTGACAAACGAATGGGCGTCCTAGCATTCACCGGAAAAGCTTTCGCTAGAAGCTCTAAGAAATTCTTTATATATTATAAAAGAAGTATTATGTGGAAATGAAAAGAAAAAGTGAAACGGCTGAGATATTAGATGATATATAGAAAAAAGGGTTGAATAGGCGTGTCCCCCTGGGCCAGTGAATTTGGCACAGAAAACGAGGCACGGGGGAGACGTGTTAACATGGGAAATGAATGGTTTCAAACTTATCAAGGGAAGATAGTGGAGTCTGAATTTAAATCCCCTTTATTCTGATATTTATCCATTCTATTTCCCAGGGATAAAGCTAATTAATCATAATTTCTATAAATTTTACGGCTCCCCATTTAAATTGTGGCTTCTGTAAGGCAATAACAAGAGTTGTTGGATGAAAATACCAATATTCATCTCAATATTTGCGATTATAAGTTTATAATATTTACGCATCCTACCATGTTGAATGAGCAAGATCGAAAGAACATGAATTTCCCTAGCAAGTGGCACCCTGTGAATAATTGGTTCCCCTTGCATATAGTACTTCAGGGAACCGGGGGGTAGTTGTTGTGACCAAAATCTTGCATGGGTTAGATTTAGGCCCACTAGAGGATTAGGGTCCATACCCATGAGGAAAATGAGTAATCTGTCAGGCTTCCGAGGGCCCATGGCAGCCCTAGGGGTTACCATGCCCATGGCAGTAAGGAAATGTATGGTTCAGAGTCCCAAGGGCATTCCCTTATGGGTAACCTGCAACCAATACCAGGCATCCTGCAGGGCTTCCAGAGTAGCTTCTGTAGTGGGATTACCGGAAGGGGTACCGGAGCCAGGCTACCGGGCGGTACCCCCAGCTTCCGCCGGAAGCCTGATTAGGTTGCCAGTTCAGATAAGGCACGCCTTCTACTTTTTAGGAACACGTCTATATCACCTAAAAACACTCCTAAACAGATATACATTCGATTATTTGAGGATATATGTCATATTTACTTGATAAATGACATAAAATTATGATAAATATAAAAGATAATCATCCTACAATTACCATAATAGCTTGGTAACCTGAAAATATACATCACACTCGATTTATATCAGAAATAACAGTCATTATCCCACTGGAGAGAGGATAACTCATCATAAATAATCGATCATATCATTTCAAGAACTACATACGGGGTTGATCCACTATAAATAGTGGTATGTAGGCAGTTTACGGGATCTCTTAGACACTTTGACACCTTGAGTAAATATAGAGCACGTATACTCTTGTGTGACACAACATTATTAGGGTTCTTGGCTGACCAACGCATCATCATTGCACGGTCCTTGAGCTCTAATCCCGCAGATTCAGTCCGATCCTTCCGAGGAACCACATCCCATGTTCTTCGAGAACCTCTAGTCGTGAGCCTTTCTGGGCAGCTAGCTATTGATCTCCAACTACGAGTCTTTCTGGGTGGTTAAACGATTCCGTGTACATTGGCGTTATTCCAGCACGAGGCCTCCTATTTTGTTGTGACAAATTCTTCCCACAACAATAATTTTTAATAACAGTACACAAAATTATGATATATAAAATTATTATTTTAAATATAATTATAAAAATAATATTCAATTAATTGTTCGAATACTCATTCAATTTCGGTACACTCATCTATATAATCTTAAAGCATCAATTATCCATTTAGCATCTTGGATATATCCATGGGTTGATCCATCAATTTCCTTTGTTTTTTTTACCCGCTCCATTACTTTTTGACCCATTAGTGACCCATCCTCCATCCGGATACTACCCACGGGTTTTTTAAGCCTAATTCACATGTATTTTCAACTATCCACCGACCCGGATCCAAATCAAATATTACCCATCAATCAATACGTAAATAAAACAGTTGTAACTTCCTTTTTTCAAAGCTACAATCATGCAAATTTGAATTATGATATTCCAAATGAAGATATTATCGATTTCAAATTTTTGTTCTATGTTTATCTCTCCAGTTACCACGACGATTTCTTCTTCTTCTTTTGTTGCAGTTGTTCAGTCCATGATCTACAATTCAAATTAACAGCCTCTCTTTATAATATCATTCATTGTCGTATCATGGATAAGTCAGGTTTGCAAGTTATGTTTGTATTTGTATATGGAATTTGTGATGTCTTTGTATTGTAATGTTTGATTGTTTGGTTAAACAGGTCGTAAGCGCCTTCCTCTTGGTCCGGTTTCTCCTTCTTCAATACGAACTGGTATGTTTCTCCTTCATTTGCTGTATTTATATTGTGTAAAGTAATTTTTATTTATATTTCTCCTTCCTATCATAGGCTAGAGAAGACGCCCTGCATCTGGACCCATCCATGGGATGCGTGGAGATGTTTATCGGATTGATATTGGATTTAATAATGAAAACAATGATCCCAATACTCAGAATTCTTCTACTATGCATAATGGTTCGTATATTAGTTCCTGTTTTTAATCCCAATGAAATTTTTTTTTAATCGTAAAATGGAGTTTATATTGTTCATGTTTAATGTAGGCTATTCAAGACCTCAGTACAAATCTGATATACAAACAGATTCTCAGCATCAATCCACACGAAAGATTCGGCAAAATAGCTTGGCTACGCCGCTGCATGGGATGTGTTCAGGTTGTATATAAAATTTTCAAGTTCCATAACATATGTATTTTTATGGTATCTAATATTATTTAATGTTTGTTTTTTTACGGGATCTTCCAATGTAAGCAATAATAGTCACGGGTATCTTACTCCATCACAGAGGAGATTACATTCTGTCAATTTGTCTGGTAATTTTTTCCTATAATTCTTTCAATTATTATTGAACTATGTTGTGAGTAATATATGTCCAAAAATTATTGATGGCCAATCGTTTTGTAGGAATTCGACGAAATATCAATACTACGTCGTTGCAAGGGATGTCTCCAAACGATGAAAACAGTTTAGGTTATTCATGTTGTGTTATACATACACTCCATTTCAACTATTTCATGGTATCTAATATAATTTAATGATTGTTTTTTTTACAGGATCTTCCAATGTAAGCAATAATAGTCACGGGTATCTTACTCCATCACAGAGGAGATTACATTCCGTCAATTTGTCAGGTAATATTTTACTACAATGCTTTCAATTATTATCCTTCTATGTTGTGAGTAAGATATGTCAAAAAATATTTAAAGGTCAAACATTTTGCAGGGATTGGACAAAATAGCAATGCTACGCTGTTGCAAGGGATGTCTCCAAACGATGGAAACATTGCAGGTTATTCCTGTTGTGTTTTACAAACCCTCCATTTTAACTATCGTTTGGTATTTAATATAATTTATTGATTGTTTTTTTACAGGATCTTACAATGAAAGCAATAATAGTCATGTTTATCTAGATCCATCACAAAGGAGACTACATGGCATCAATCCTTCTGGTATTTGATTTTTAAAATATGAACAACTTTAAACTCATAGAGGATCTGTAACAGCTTTATAATATGAGAAATAAGTTTGATTTCAGGGTTAACTCATCAAAGTTCATTGACAAAAGTTATTAATCGCAAACCTAAAACTATCACAAAAGTTACCCCTTTCCAGTTACCGGCATCAAGGATATCTCCTTAAAAGAATAAATTTGCAGTCTTGAATAATAGACCGATGTTGGGATCTAAACAATTTGGTAAATCAATATTAACAGTTTCATATAATTCATTCCATTTAAGTTGTTTTGGTTTTTTATGTTGCATGATAAATTCTTTTATATGTGCAGAATCTGGATATCAATGTACTAGAAAGGTGAATCTGCTCAACCGTCATTCGAATGGGAAAACTGATAATATTACGTCAATTTTAAATGATTGCAATCAAGGAAATAGTTCAAATTCAGACATTACTGTTCTAACACCTGATCTAGAACAACTCGGTATTCGTAGACCAGGTTATGTAATTTTTTTAACATCAATGTAAATAGTTTACTTTACTATGCTTTTTAATTAATTATAAATTAATTTTATTACAGAATGGTTCCCTTCACAAACTGCTTCTGGCGTCAGGAACTTGATGAAATCCTTTAATGCTGTTGGTGACCGAGAAAAAAATTTTCCCGTAGGACCAACTACAAGCACTACTAAGGGAGATGCGAATAAAAAGCTAAAGGATAAAGGAAAAATGAACATCACTCATCAAAAAAGAGTTAATGAATCCTCAAGTATTAACTTACTTAATTATAAGTGTATATATGTAGTTAAACTTAACTTTTTTAGATTTTGAAGTCACTGCAGATCCCAGCGAAGATAGTGACGACGATATGCATAGCGGCATGCTGCGCATTCTACCATTATGTATACTTAATGATCAATCTTTATATTTCCATATTTATTTTTGATATAAATAGTCATGTATGCACTAAACTGAACAAAATTTATCTTCAGATTATACCGATGAATTGGAATTTGATGTTAAAGAGCAATGCATTTACATATTTTAACCTTATTAAGTAGATAAATGTTCCAAAGTTAGTACAGTCTGCAGTTATAATATTAAAGTCTAATATAAAAATATCTCCACCGATGATTTTCAGAAGATAGGGGACACTATGTCCAGGACGATGAAAATGATTCCTAGAATTCAAAGCCTGGTAGAAAAATTATGTTTCCGTTTGTATTAGAAGATAAATGTTCTAATACAAACGGAAACCTTATGATTTATGATGCTTTTCAGATCTATGGGAAGGCTACATGGACCTTGGGCCACCAACAAAAATATGTCAAAAATGTAAAGCAGTCATGTGGAATGAATAGCGCAATAATAAAGGATAAAGCCGTAGTGAGCCGACCTTCTCACTGTGCTGTAGGGATGGTCAGGTAGTTCTTGAGCCGGAGAAACAACCTCCTCTTTATTTGGCTGCCCTGTTGTCTGGAGGAGATAAAACAACAAATTTCTTGAATAACATAAGAACTTACAACTCTATGTTCCAGTTTACATCTATCGGTGGTAAAATTGATACGAAGATCAATAATGGAAAAGGACCATATTGCTTCAAGTTAAATGGTTAGAATTACCATCTTATTGGTACGCTCACCCCAAAAGAAGGAGAATCTTCGAAATTTTGCCAGTTATATATACATATATGATATCGAGAATCGTATGAATGCCATTAATGGTAGTGACCAGCTTGATCCGGAAATTATTCAAAGCCTGCCTGAAATGCTTGATGAGCACAACATGTGTGCAAGGGGTTTTCGTATGGCAAGAGACCGTTTCAAACTTGATGAACCAGATGAATTTAACCTTCAATTGATTCATTCCAGATCAGCATCGGGGAGGACTAATCATGTAATAGAATCTAATGATGTTACTGCATTAATTGTTGGTGATGCAGATGATTGCTCACCATTCAGGGATATTATAGTTCAAACAAAACAATTGTATCTGTAACGAGTTTTTGAAACGTGTTCTCAATTCATGGCACTTCAATATCCGCTTTTATTCCCATATGGTGAAGAAGGTTTTCACCCAGAAATTCATCTACATGGTAAACCACGTAAGGTCAAGACTCGGGTTTCTTCTGATGAATGTCCAGATGAGAGTAAAGCCAGAACAATTGTTTCCATGCGAGAGTATTATGCCTACAAACTCATGATACGTCCTAATGAAGGTATAAAAAATACTGACATGACTGATTTAGATTTTTTACCAAATGATTTTAAAATAAATTATTATGTTTATTAACAAGAATGACACTTCATCTAGGTGGCAGGCTTTGGCAACAATTTGTTGTTGATGCTTTCGCTGCTGTAGAACAATACAGGCTTGCCTGGATAAAAACGCATCAACATGTCATACGTTCAGATTTGTATAGGTCAATTCATGATCACATACACAGAGGTGATACAGAATCATCTAGTGTTGGTCAAAATGTCATTTTTCCTGCTACAGTTATAGGCTCACAGAGATATATGAATCAGTATTTCAAAGATTCCCTTGCAATTTGTCGTACCATTGGTCATCCATCGCTATTTTTGACAATGACATGTAATACTCAATGGCCAGAGATTCAGGAAATGCTTAAGAAGAAACCTGGTATTGATGTCAGTAATGCCCCAGATATTATTGCACGAGTGTTCAAATTGAAGCTGGATCAACTTATTGATTTAATCAAGAAAAAGAATTATTTTGGCAGATGCATTGGACGTAAGCCTACATTATGTTTAACTCTTGATAATTTAGACATTTTCAATATTGATTTAACTTTGTTTTTTAAATAGTTATGCACGTGATTGAGTTTCAAAAGCGTGGTCTACCGCATACACATATGCTCATTTGGCTCCATCCAAGCGATAGACCTAAACGAATCGATCAAATTGATGAATTGATATTAGCTGAAATACCTGACGAGAAGCTTGATCCCATTGGTTATGAAATTGTTAAAAATTTCATGATTCATGGACCATGTGGTAAAGATCATATGGAATCAAGTTGTATGGTCAAGGGAAGATGTATTCGACATTTCCCAAAGAGGTAAACATATTCACTATATATATTTGTATTTTTATTTAATTCTTAAATAATAATTCACGATTTGTGTTAATTGCATTTTTTAGTTATAGTTTAATTTACAGATCCAATGTCATGTACTAATGGAACAATAAATTACAGGTTCAATCCAACGACATTTTTTTACGACTACGGTTTTCCACAGTATCGCAGACAGAAGCTAAATAACACTGTAAAAAGGAAAGGCGTTGATTTGGACAATCAGTATGTTGTACCATACAACAAAGATTTGTTGATACGGTTCCATTACCATATTAATTTGGAAGTTTGCAATAGCAGCAGGTCTTTAAAATATTTGTTCAAATTTTGCTTGAAGGGCCATGACACCGCCACCATGATATTGAAGAAGAACAATACCACCGGTTCTCTGCTAATTCCAATACTGTAAAAAAAAACTAATAATGAGATTAAACATTATCTAGATGGTCGATATGTATGTGCGGTGGAGGCGGCTTGGAGGCTTTTCGGTTTTGACATTCATTACCGGTTTCCTGCTGTTGAAAGGTTACCAGTACACTGTCCAGGTGAGAAAAGCGTGACTTTCAACACCAAGGATAATTTGCAAAAAATTGTTGATAAAGCAAGTTTCAAGAGTAGCAAATTAGAAGGGTGGTTTATAGCCAACAAAACACTGGATGGTGCAAAGGATGTCACCTATATGGAATTCCCTCAATTTTTCACCTAGAAAGCTGATCAAGGAAAGTGGAAGGAAAGAGAAAAAGGAAATGTAGTAGGCATGCTTATCGATATTCACAAATCTGCGAGGGAAACGTTTTTCTTGCGCATGATTCTAATGCAGATAAAAGGTGCAACTTCCTACAAAGACATATGTACTGTAAATGGTAAAGTTTATGAAACTTTCAAAGAAGCATGTGACGCACTAGGACTACTCAGAGATGATAGACAGTGGCATATAGATTTACAGGAAAATGCTCAGAGTGCAATGCCACGTCAATTGAGAGAACTTTTCGTCCACATATTGACTAATAATACAGTTGCAGATCCTTTGAGACTATGTATTGAACATAGGAAGAGCATGTCTGAAGATATACTTTACATTAGGAAGAGACTTACCAGTAATCCCAGTCTTCGCCTAACTGACAGTGAATTACAAAATTGGTGTTTGGCAGGTATATATATTTTGTCAATTGTTGTCAATATCTTTTAAGGTAACAAACTTACTAATTTAATTTTTCAAGGCCAAAATTTAGGAATAATACTTTTAGTGATTTTGGACGATTTCATATACAAAGTTGGAGACAACAGTTTATGTGCTTGCCTCACACTACAATGTTACATTATAATTTTCTAACTAATGTATATCCTTGGTATCCTTAAAAGATCATTTCCATCACACAGCAAATCAGTTTGTTAAGCGAATATTGGATTACTGATTTATCTTATTAATGTTGATTCAATTGTGTCCTTGATTTGTGGTAGAGTGATAAGGTTATCACAACTAAACCACGTTAATCCCTTAGAGGTTCCACGTTAATCACTCATAACTTCTCTATAAATTGAATTAGAAGGTGGATTGACTATTTTGTCAATAAATTAAATCACACTGTTTTGTCGTGCACTAAGCTGGGGGTCTTCACGGAAATAGCCTCCCTACTGTAAAAAGTAGGGGTATGGTCTACGTACATCTTACCCTCCCCAGACCCTGCTTCGAGCGGGATATACTGGGTATGTTTGGTTTGGTTTGGTTTTATTGACAAACCTGTAACAATATAACCTCCTACACAATCTACTCTTCGAAACTGTAAGTCATTTTGTTCTAAACATTTGTATTTAGCTCTTCACTGTATGTTCATCTTGCTATATTTAATGGTTTGATAATCTTATTCGTAAAAATTAGGATGTCAATGTAATACTAAATATTTTCATATCAATTCATGTAACAGAGCAATGGCATTCGATCAGCTTTCGGAACTTGACACCACTAGGACTAATTGGAATGTTAAGATACGTGTTACAAGGATGTGGCCATCAATCTCTATCACGCCTGCAGAGGGTAGAAACAGTCTCAAAGGATATAACCCTATACTCCTCGATGACAATGTAAGCGAGTAAATGTTATGCTATAATTACGCAAGCGCACGTAGTCACAAGTAATACAATTAAAGTTCGTTCCACAGAGATCTGGTTGGGTTTTACTCAGAAAATATGCCTATGCAACAATGTATGGTTTTAATTCACTGCTAAGAAAAATAACAAAATTGGATTTGATTATCTAAATTAAACTAAGATGCAAATTATAGATCTAAGAATTAACTAATTAACAAGAATTAAAAATCGAATTACTTATATGAGAATAAACATGGAATCCTAGTTTCATTATCTACTTCACTTAGAGTTGCAGCCTTTAATTAAAACATGCGATGGTTTTGATATCTGATCGAATAACACGAAAAGAGTAAAAGTTACCTCTCGGTATACTAGTACCAATCTACGCATACATCCACAAAAGAGATAGAAGATGAGTAGGCACCTATTATGTTTAAACCCTATATCTCTATAGAATTTGAAAACATAAAGGTTGAAGCACAAGTTATCCACTTAGATCACATAGGGTAGCATAATATCTCTATTGATGCCACAAATCATGATGTCAAAACATCAACCTATCCTATGCTAGCATGGCAAGTTCTAAATCTCAAGATCCACTCTCGTTTAGCAAGAGATTAACAAATTAGATGTTCGCGACGCACCTAAATTCAATAAGCAGAACCATACAAGGATATCAAGTATCTACCACACATAAATCTTTAAGGCATGCAAACTACTAAGCTACATAGATAAATCCACTAGGATCCCACGACAACGATTAGTTCATAATAAAACTCTTCGTCACCATGGGATTAGATGAAAACATGATAATTGACAAAATATAAAAGGAAGAAATAATATTAATAGTAAAAGAACACAAAAGACGAAGTAGATCTTGATCTGTTGCTTGTCACGAGCGTTGAATCTCCTTTTCCTTTTCTCTCTTGCAATTCTATGTTACAATAATAAAACGATGATCTATTTTACAAGGCTAAGATGTGTTTATATATGCCTAGATATCTTGCCCAACAAGAAAAACAACCTAGAATACAATTGGAAATAGGTTTAGGTACCAAAAATACAATTAAAATTCGAAATAGGGCAAAACGGTCATTTTTCAGCAACTTTTCCCCGCACCAGCGCTGCCTGCGCTTGAAGCAGCGCTGCCTGCGCTTGAAGCAGCGCTGCCTGCGCTTGAAGCAGCGCTGCCTGCGCTCCCCTCTTTATTTATGCACTGTGCAGGCGCAGCCTGCGCTCTGTAGAGCGCTGTCAGCGCTCCTCTAGCTGGTGGCGGTTCGTTTTCTGCAATTTTCTTCATTTTTCGTCCGTTTTCTTTCGTTCCTTTTGCAATCACTTCCCTTCTTCAATCCAAAGACTTGCAAAACTCTTGATAGTTGATATTAAGTCACCATTCTTCATTCCATAGCATGATCAACTCCAAAATCAACAGAAAATTCACCCTTAATCGACATTTCTCCAAACCTGCACAAGTAAATAAAACACATAAAACTACGACAAACTTGAGGCCAAATACACCAATTTAAGTCGATACGGATTGTTCCAAGTGGATATAAAATCCACTTATCACACCCCCAAACTTAAACCGATGCTTGTCCTCAAGCATAAACAATTAAACTAACTAATTAGTACCACTTCCGTAGGTGATCGCAGTTGCATTTGGCATATGCAACAAGCCCTTTAAACCCTTAGGCAGCCCTAGTGGACGAGTAAGGTCTCGTGAGGGCCTATAGCGAATGTACCCACAAAATCCATTTAACCTAATGCAATGCAATGCATGAATGCAACTAAATGAAAATGCAATTAATCTAATCTACCATACCTTCAAATCCTCTCATGCCACATCAGCTTAAGAATCAAAGTAAATACGCAATGTCTTGGTGTCGAAAGTGCAAGTATTCACATAGTCTACTAAATGAACATGCATAAGTTCTCACAAGCCCATGTCAAGTGTAAGAATAAGTTAGTAAACATGCTAAGCCTACAAGAGTACATCTTTGAGACAAAACTCGGGATCTCATACGCAAGAATAAGCAAACACTCACAATCCACTCACAAAAGAATATTCACTCAAGAACAAGGGTAAGTGTATCACTCAATTCCAACAAAATCATAAACACGCTTGACATTTGGTATCAATCTAACTCTTAACACAACATACATCAATGACGATAATCAAAAGGTCTTTAATTGGGTTGTAACGGGGCTAGGGACAAGGTATGTCAAATAAGCCAAAACAGGTGAAGTGTCAAAAGCTAGTAAGTACCATAATAAATCACACACAACACCCTATTTCCCCCCACACATAATTTATTCTTTTTCTTCCAAAAAAACTCTCGACTAGTCGACTAAAGTAGGATCACAACAATACAAACATGCTCTCATAAAATATTTTTTTTTCTTTTTTTTTTTGGATTCTTTTTTTTTTCGAGAGCTAAATATAACACAAACAATAATATAAACAATAACAATGATCCCATGAATTTATTACATATGCCGATTATCAAGCAAACAACCAAACCCAATTTTCAATATTTCCCCCAAAAGTAAGACCAACAATAACCCCTCCTTGCACACCTTATTACTCCCTTAAGCACTCTACTAGCCTTTAACAATGTGGGTTCAAATTAATGTACGGCCAATACAAGAAAAAGGTCTAGGCAAGTAATGTGGTATGTCACCGAAAAATAGGATTATGCTCAACGGGTTAACTAATTGATCATGTAAACATGGTATGGTAATATGGGAAAATATGTGGTTATTCCTAAATGCCTTTATCATTTTAATCGTCAAATAATGTCATGCGTTTCAAGAAAGACCTCAAACAACTGCTAGCAATGCAAACAATCCGTGGACACTCAAGTAAACGAATAAATTGCAAATATGCAATATGCAATAAGGCTCAAAACTCACTTGGTGGAAAAACATACTCAATCCCAAGCAACAATCTCTCTAACGCACCTACTTGTATTCAAAACATGCAAGCTAAATCATCTTGCACATATTCATGTCCTTCTAATTACTTACAACATTCAAAAAGTCTACTAGCTTCAACTTACTAGTGTATGTGTGTGCACAAGAACAAAGCATATCACTTCTCAATCAAAAGCGTCAACAACAAAAAATTCATGTCAAGCATGGGTGCAAATGCAAACTACTATGAACTCACATGATATACGAACATAAAAACAGTATGTCCTATATGAAACAAACGTAAATAACATGAACATAAATGCATAATTTACTACTACTAATATGCAATGCATGAAATCCTATATGAACAAATAATACAACAACAACTACTAATCCCTCAAACCACCCCCAAACTTGAAATATTCAATGTCCTCATTGAATGGAAGTAAATACAAGGGATAGCAAAAAACATACCTGAAAACACCGAAACACATGGGTTGCCTCCCACGAAGCGCTGTCGTTAACGTCATTTAGCCGGACAAATATGATTCAAATCATGGTGGCTCGAAGATCGCATTTGACTTGTCTTTAGTAGAAGGACCATTCACCCATTGGTTGACAACCTTCTTGCTATCTTCCCACATCTTTTCTAAACCAAAATTCACTTTAACTCTTCCTCCAACCGACTTTTTCTTTTTCTTCTTCACACCTCTAAGGTGCTTATGCTTCACAGTCGATTGATAAGAACACTCTTCTACCTCATCATCCATGCTCCACCTTCTTAACACATTATCGTGACCCTCTTCAAAAATTAACAACTCATCATTCAGAAGGACATACTTCAAATGGGATGGAAGTTTTCCGAGCTTGACATTCAAGAGATCTCGAATTGAAGAACTGTCAATGGAATCACTGATAGGATGCTTTAGCACGCGCATATTCGATTTTTCGCACAACAATTGATCCAACTTCTTTCTCTGACCCGTATCAACCGTTTCCACACTGAAACACTCTTCATCCTCTATCGGAAATTTCATGGCCTTGAACACATTAAAGGTGACACTCTGATCTTGCACCCTCATTGTAAGTTCTCCTTTTTGCACATCAATCAAAGTCTTTCCTGTAGCCAAGAACGGTCTTCCCAAGATTATGGGAATCTTCTTATCTTCTTCTTCTTATCTTCTTCTTATCTTCTTCCAACCTTCTCTTCCTTGACAAAATATCCTTCATGAACTTTGCATATCTTGGCATCTGCTCCAACGCTTCAACAAAAGGAATGTTAATGGACAATTTCTTGAAGACATCCATAAATTTCTGAAACTGTTTCTCTTGACTTTTCTGCAAGCATCCAGGAAATGGAGGAGGTGGATAGATCTGATTATTCATTAAAGATTGCTCTGGAGTAGACTTTTCAACAGGTTTCTTGCTCTTCTCACCATCTAGCTGATCAGCCACTAAATCAGATTTCTCAATTTCTGGCACTACAGATTTTTCAACCTGCTGATTCTGAACATCTTCATCTTCTTCAGTTGCTGATTTAGGATCACTCGTAACTTTTCCGGATCTCAAAGTCACAGCTTTCACCTGCTCATGGACCTCCCTCTTGCCTGGATTACCCATTGTATCACTTTGAAGAGTTCCTTGTTGCATATTTACCAAGGCACTTGTAATCTGCCCCATCTGATTCTCCATGATCCTTTGAGAAGCTTGCAGGTTCTTCACCATCATCCTTAAATCATCCATCTCTGATTTTTCATTAGAAGATTGCTCCGTATAAGCCTGGGGCTGTTGCTGCTGAAATCCCGGAGGTTGATATAGTGCCCTTGGAGCGTAAGGCTGTTGATAGCCTTGATTGAATGGCTTTGCTTGCTGATAAGGCTGTTGAAAAGGTTGTTGTGCACTTTGCTTGTTACTCTAGCTGAAGTTGGGATGATTCCTGTTGTTAGGATGATAATTAGCTGGAACTGGTGCAACAGGTCTCTGGAAATTACTCACGAACTGTGCTGATTCAGAAGAGATAGCACACTGATTCGTCTCATGTGCGCCCGCACATAACTCACAAACACTAGCCACTTGCTGAACTCCATAGTTAGCAAGAGAATCCACCTTCATAGCAAGAGCCTTCAACTGAGCTGTAATCATTGAAGCTGTATCTACTTCCAAAATTCCTGCTGCCTTGCCTTGAGATAGCCTTTGGGTTGGATTTTGATATTCATTAGCAGCCATCATCTCTATAAGTTCATAAGCTTCATCATAGCTCTTTGCCCACAGAGCTCCTCCTGATGCTGCATCTAGCAAGGGCCTAGACTGTGCTCCCAACCCATTGTAGAACCCATTAATAACCATCCAATCAGGCATGCCATGATGAGGACACTTGCGTAGCATCTCTTTGTAGCGTTCCCAAGCCTCACACAAGGTCTCGCCAGATTGCTGTTGGAATTGAGTCAACTGGTTCCTTAATGCTGCAGTTTTCGCCATAGGGAAAAATTTAGTAAGGAACTTCTGAGCAAGATCTTCCCATGTAGTAATGGAACCAGGTGGCAAAGAGTGTAGCCAGCTCTTAGCCTTATCCCTCAGAGAGAATGGGAAAAGCCTCAACCTGGTAGCATCATCCGTCACACCATTACATTTGAAAGTATCACAGATCTCGATAAAGTCCCGAACATGCATGTTGGCATCCTCCGTAGAAGCACCCCCAAACTGAACTGAATTCTGCACCATCTGAATTGTGCCAAACTTAATCTCAAAATTGTTTGCTGCAATAGCTGGCCTAATAATGCTAGACTGGATGTCATTGAGTTTCGGCTGAGAATAGTCCTTCAAAGCCTTAGCTGCTGCTGCATCTGCCATTGCTATTGTAGTTTCAGTTTCCTCATTCTTATTCTCTAAGTTCTATACAAGATCGTTGTAAGAACCCAGGTTTTTGTAATATTTCTAAAAAGATCATAAACGGTGATTGGTGGAGGTTATGTAAAGTTTTTAAGATCATATTATATGAATAAAGAAGTATTTATACTTTTATGGATAAAGTATCGTTGTACCAAGAAGAAAGGGAATGTAGAAACTGTCAGATTACGTAGATTTTCATTTTTATTAAAAATTGGTATAAATATGGGATATTGAGGTTAAGAAAATCTTTAAGCTACGTTAAATACCAAGGCAAGAAACTATGTAATTTATTAGAAGAATTTCAAAGGCAAATGTTCAAGAACGATGAAAGAAATTTCTACGCGACGAAACGCTTTTACAAGAAAATCTCTAAACTTGCATATGGAATTAAATGGTAAGCATTGGTTGATTAATAGGTGAGTAATATACCTGCAATTTACCATGTGATAGCCATGCAAGCCATGCAAGGCAAGGAACATTGGATGCTAATCAAATAAGACAAGTTATGATAATTTAAACCAAGCATTGTATACCATTTTTGGGACAAATTGCCAATTACCTTTCTTTTGCAAAATTACTTTGGAGATTACCTTGGGTAATTGATAAGTGCTGAAGTATGATTGATATTTATCAATTATACATATCATTTTATCAATTACATAAGAAAAGATAGCAAAAGCTCTCCCCCTCCATTTTCTCTATTTTCGGCCAAAATCAGAGCAGCCACTTCAACCTGCCATAACTCCCTCATTTCTCAATGAAATTTTGTGTTCTATAGCTTTCTGGAAAGGTATTGAGATGCTCTACAACTCTTATTCAGGAGCCTCGTTCAGATAAGGAAGGTAAGACCCTCGTTTTTCCAGTTCTTTCAAGAGTGGTGATGCTGACTACGAAAATTTTTAAACTTGGTTGTTTAGGTCTTGAAGATTAAAGGTTGTTAAAGCTATCTAAGGTGTTTTTAAGGAAAGTCAAGCTTGGTTAAGGTTGTTAAGACTCCAAGGAAGGTAAAACACTCACACCCACCTTAAACCTTATGAGCTATAAGTTGATTTGAAAGGTTGATGCAAGTATGTACATGTTTAAGGGGATTGTGATGTTTTAAACTTTATAAGTATGTGTAAAATTTTGGATAGTGATAAATGGATGTTACCACTGGTTTTATATATCCTTGATGATGTTTATATGATCTTGATGGTGTGTGGTTGAATTAAGTGGTTAGATGGAGTTCATGGAATTTGGAAATGTTCGGTTTATTGTCGTTATAATGTCGAAATTTCATTAGATCATTTGAGCAGTAATACCGAATTCAACAAATGTTTTATTGGTAAGTTTTTGGCCATAAACCAGTAGGAATTGTTTTGTAGTTTGTTTTGACACCAAGATCATGTGATTACGATTTACGGTTTATGAGATATGCTCGTTTTAGTGAAACCGGTTAAAACGGACGAATCGTTAAGATGGACTGACTTTACCAAGTCAAACGAGCCCTTTAAAAATGGTCTGTGATTATGAAATTTTTACAGAGGTTAACTTAGTCAGTGGTTAAGTCCCTGTAAAAATTTGAAGACAAGAGGCTTAATATTCGATTTTATAGAAATGTTTAAGTCAAGAATGCGCATGAGAACCCACTGCAGAAAGAAGCTATATTTAGAGCAACAATTGAGATATTAAAAAGATGTTCTTAATTATGAAATTTGGATGAAAAATCCTCTGGACAGTTAAGAAGAAATGAGAAAAAGAATTTCATGAAAAAGTTTATTTTTCAATTTTATAGAATTTTTCGAATCGAAGTTGCGCAAGTGAAAAACTCTTTTAGGGGACGATACGAGACTAACTTTAGTTTCGTTGAAAATGACCTTTAACGAAAGTCGTTACGAGACCAATAATTACCCAAAAGTGGTTAAAGGATATCATAGACGTATAATAAGCCAAACGTGTAATAAGGATGTATGGTTACGAAGTTGTGTCTTTACGTGAATAGTCGATTTGACGGGATTGTTTAACGAACTAACCGAACCTTATTGGTTGTTATAGATCATCGCACTAGAGGCATAACCCAGACTATTCCGACACGATCAGGCAAGTTTTCGAAACTTGTATTTCAAGTATTTTCAAACTGTTGTTGTTGTGGTATAAATGCTATGAACTGCTTGATAGTATTTTTGTGAATCAACATATGATGTATGGTTATTTACGTGGGTTTATACACCTGTTAAGTATGTATGTATGCATATACTCTTATATATATATATATATATATACGATGATGTGTTACAAGTTCCCAGTAGAGTATGATAATACCTTTTCTTAGTAAGGGAGTCGGAGATATTTCGTCCAGATAAGGACATAAAAAAACCCGGAAGTCTCCGGAGATGATATATGACGTATAGTTCGTTTTAAAAATAATCCAATAAATATAAATTGGATATTTTCGGATTAAAAAAAAATTCTTTGATGATATTAATAAATATTATTTGAATATTTATTAATAAGTTGAATATTATTTTCAATTGAGAATTGTGAGTGATTATTTATTTAATAAATATTATTTAAATATTTATTGGATATTCTAAGATGATTATTTATTTAATAAATATTATTTGAATATTTATTAAATATTCCAGGATGATTTAAAAATTATATTATTATTTTAAAAGTTATTTAAAAATTTTAAAAGTATTTTAAATATTTTCTGACCGTCGGAAAAGTATTTAAAAATAGGACGGGTTCCCATTTCTTCATGGACTATAGCTACACTCATCGAAAAAGTATCGCTACTTCACTCAACTTATCAAAACTCGGGAACCCAAGGTTTTGGGAGCTAGTATTAATTATTTTCTCCCTTCGCTACCAACAAGAAATGCACCCTACCTAGTAAGGAGGGGCTCAGGTTTGACTAAACACTCAAAACTCCGACCAACTCCCAAGTTATGTTGATGAGGCGATTTTTAGTAATCGAAATCTGTTGACTAAAGTCAACCCACACATCAGAGTTACTTCCTCAATTACTCATGGAAGTAAAGGTAGTAATGATTATTAAACCAGTCGTCAAGCTTTGTGCTTGGGGGAAATTGAATTAAATTCTGTTCCTACGATGCATAGAATTCTCTAAGGGATTGGAGGAAGAGGGGACATCGCCTTCGAGCGTAGTCCAAATGATAAGGCTGATAAGTGGATTTATATCCACTTGGATCATTCTATTTTGGCTTAAATTGGTGTCTTGTATCTCAAGTATGTGTGTGTTTTAATATGTTTTTGTGAGATTTGTGCAGGGTGTATTCCAGATGTGGATATTGCATTTAGTAGGTGCTATATGGTGTTTTTAGTGTCAAGAAAGCAAGTGCTTGGAGTTGCAAATAAAAGCGGAGAAGAAATCAACTTAAAAGAAAAATTGCAGTCTGTTCAGCATACCTTGGGCGCGGGCGCGCGGAGAGAAGCATGTGCTGCGCGCGGGCGCGCGGGAAGAAATGACTGGCAGGAAGGCGCGCGCGGGCGCGGTGGATTATGCCTATGGCGCGCGCGGCCGCGCGGGAGACGGCAGAAAATTCCTGGAATTGTATTTTAATTAGGAAATTGCCGTTTTCTTCTCCTAATTCATATGGCAAACACTTGGGACGATTTGAAGCTTCTGGAATTCAACTTAAACATGGGAATTGCAATTCTATTTCAATTAAAGATGGAAAATTACCGGAATTCTATCCTATTTCAAATACGGTAATCGCTTGGTCAAGGAGGCACTTGGGGGCTATAAATACACACCTTGGGGCACAGAAAAATAATCATCTACACATCCTACACACATAATTCGTTCAGAGCAAGAAGGGAGAGAAGCCAAGGCGAGGATCGTGACGACAAGAAGATCTAGATATAGTTTTTCTTGTATTCCTTTGTGGAGGCGTATCTTTTGGATGCTTGTTACTTTCACGGATTTGTTCACTAAACCTTATTCTATTATTTATTTATTCATCTTCTTTATCTTGTTTAATATCATGCTTTCGTCTAATCCCATGGTGACGAAAGGTTCGATTATGAACTAATCGTTATCGTGGGATCCTAGTGGATTTATCTATGTAGCTTAGTAGTTTGTATGCCTTAGAGATTTATGTGTGGTGAATTCTTGATATCCTCGTATGGTTAATCTTAATGCTTTTAGATGCGTAGCTAACATCTAAATTGAATTGTTAATCTCTTGCTAAACGAGAGTGGATCTTGAGATTTAGAACTTGTCATGCTAGCATAGGATAGGTTGATGTTAAGCATCATGATTTGTGGCATGAATAGAGATATTATGCTACCCTATGTGATCTAAGTGGATAACTTGTGCTTCAACCTTTATGTTTTCAAATTCTATAGAGATATAGGGTCTAAACATAATAGGTGCCTATTCATCTTCTATCTCTTTTGTGGATGTATGCGTAGATTGGTACTAGTATACCGAGAGGTAACTTTTACTCTTTTCGTGTTATTCGATCAGATATCAAAACCATCGCATGTTTTAATCGAAGGCTGCAACTCTAAGTGAAGTAGATGATGAAACTAGGATTCCATGTTTATTCTCATATAAGTAATTCGATTTTAATTTTTGTCAATTAGTTAATTCTTAATTTTATAATTTGCATCTTAGCTTAATTTAGGTAATCAAAACCATATTTGTTATTTTTCTTAGCAGTGAATTAAAACCATACATTGTTGCATAGGCATATTTACTGAATTGAACACCATTCTAGATCTCTGTGGGAACGAACTTGATTTAATCATATATTACTTGTGACTACGTGCGCTTGCGTAAATTTAGCATAACAAGTTTTTGGCGCCGCTGCCGGGGATCATCGGTGTTTTTATTTCAGTTTATGTGTTTGTCAATAGTGGTCGTTAGCGTTCACTGACTCGGATTCTTACTTAGTTTGTTTGTTTCGTGGTGTTTCAGGTACTTGAGTTTGTATGCAAACACGTTCGCAAGCTCGATTACTAAGACTGGCAGAAGACGATCTTGTAGAGAATTTGGAGAATAAGGAAGAGGAGACTGAAACTACGGTAGCAATGGCAGATGCAGCAGCAGCTAAGGCTTTGAAGGACTATTCTCAGCCGAAACTCAATGACATTCAGGCGAGCATTGTTAGGCCGGCTATTGCAGCAAACAACTTTGAGATCAAGCCGGGCACAATTCAGATGGTGCAGAATTCAGTCCAGTTTGGGGGAGCTACTACAGAGGATCCAAACATGCATGTTCGGGACTTTATCGAAATCTGCGACACTTTCAAGTGTAATGGTGTGACGGATGATGCTATCAGGTTGAGGCTTTTCCCATTCTCTCTGAGGGATAAGGCTAAGAGCTGGCTACACTCTCTACCACCTGGTTCCATTACTACATGGGAAGATCTTGCTCAGAAGTTCCTTACAAAATTCTTTCCTATGGCGAAAACTGCAGCAATAAGGAACCAGTTGACTCAATTCCAACAACAATCTGGCGAGTCCTTGTGTGAGGCTTGGGAACGCTACAAGAAGATGCTAAGGAAGTGTCCTCATCATGGCATGCCTGATTGGATGGTTATTAATGGGTTCTACAATGGGTTGGGAGCACAGTCTAGGCCTTTGCTAGATGCAGCATCAGGTGGAGCTCTGTGGGCAAAGAGTTATGATGAAGCTTATGATCTTATAGAGATGATGGCTGCTAATGAATATCAAAATCCAACCCAAAGGCTATCTCAAGGCAAGGCAGCAGGAATTTTGGAAGTAGATACAGCTTCAATGATTGTAGCTCAGTTGAAAGCTCTGACTATGAAGGTGGATTCTCTTGCTAATTATGGAGCTCAGCAGGTGGCTAGTGTTTGTGAGCTATGTGCGGGCGCACATGAGACGAGTCAATGTGCTATCTCTTCTGAATCAGCACAGTTCGTGAGTAATTTCCAGAGACCTGCTGTACCAGTTCCAGCCACTTATCATCCTAATAATAGGAATCATCCTAACTTCAGCTGGAGCAACAATCAGAACACTCAACAATCTTATCAGCAAGCGAAGCCGTACAATCAAGGCTATCAACAACCTTATGCTCCAAGGACACCATATCAACCTCCGGGATTTCAGCAGCAAACCCAGGCTCATGCGGGGCAATCATCTAATGATAAATCTGATGAGATGTGGATATTGGTAAAGAACCTACAAGCTGGCCAGAAAGTTTTGGAAACCCAGTTGGGGCAGATTACAAGTGCCTTGGTAAATATGCAACAAGGAACTCTTCCAAGTGATACAATGGTTAATCCAGGCAGGAGGGATGGCAAAGAACAGGTCAATGCAGTTACTTTGAGATCTGGAAAAGTCATGAGTGATCCTAAATCAGCAACTGAAGAAGATGAAGATGTTCAGAATCAGCAGGATGAAAAATCTGCGGTGCCCGAAATTGAGAAATCTGATTTAGTGGTTGATCAGCTAGATGGTGAGAAGAGCAAGGAACCTGTTGAAAAGTTTACTCCGGAGCAATCTTCAATGAATAATCAGATTTATCCACCTCCGCCATATCCTGGACGTTTGAAGAAAAGTCAAGAAAAACAGTTTCAGAAATTCATGGATGTCTTCAAGAAACTGTCCATTAACATTCCTTTTGTTGAAGCGTTGGAGCAGATGCCAAGATATGCAAAGTTCATGAAGGATATTTTGTCACGGAAGAGAAGGTTGGAAGATTTTGAAACAGTGGCTTTGACGGAGGAGTGTAGTGCTGTTCTGCAACAGAAGTTGCCTCCTAAGCTAAAAGATCCGGGAAGTTTCACTATTCCATGTACTATTGGCAACCTTTCATTCGGCAAATGTTTATGTGATTTGGGAGCTAGCATCAATCTCATGCCCTTGTCTGTTTTTAAGCAACTTGGTTTATCGGAGCCGAAGCCAACTAACATCTCTTTGCAGTTGGCTGATAGGACGATCACTTATCTGAGGGGTATAGTAGAGGATGTTTTGGTAAAAGTTGATAAGTTCATCTTCCCAGCTGATTTTGTGATCTTGGATTTTGAAGAAGATAAGAAGATTCCCATAATCTTGGGAAGACCGTTCTTGGCTACAGGAAAGACTTTGATTGATGTGCAAAAAGGAGAGCTTACAATGAGGGTGCAAGATCAGAGTGTCACCTTTAATGTGTTCAAGGCCATGAAATTTCCGACAGAGGATGAAGAGTGTTTCAGTGTGGAAACGGTTGATACGGGTCAGAAAAAGAAGTTTAATCAGTTGTTGAGCGAAAAGTCGGACACACACATGCTAAAGCATCCTATCAGTGATTCCATTGACAGATCTTCAGTTCGGGATCTCTCGAATGTCAAGCTCGGAAAACTTCCATCCCATTTGAAGTACGTCCTTGTGGATGATGAACTGGTGATTTTTAAAGTGTGTCACGATAATGTGTTAAGAAGGTGGATCATGGATGATGAGATAGAGGAGTGTTCTTCTCAATCAACTGTGGAGCATAAGTACCTTAGAGGTGTGAAGAAGAAAAAGAAAAAATCAATTGGAAGAAGAGTCAAAGTGAAGGGTGATTTAGCAAAGATATGGGAAGGAAGCAAGAAGGTTGTCAAACAATGGGTGAATGGTCCTACTGCTAAAGACAGGTCGAATGCAATCTTCGAGCCACCATGATTTGAATCATATTTGTCCGGCTAAATGACGTTAACGACAGCGCTTCGTGGGAGGCAACCCATGTGTTTCGGTATTTTTAGGTATGTTTTCTGCGATCCCTCGTATTTACTTCCATTCAATGCGGACATTGAATCTTTCAAGTTTGGGGGATGCGTAGTTTATGTGTAGTAATTATGTGTTCATGTAGGATATCATGTTTTGCATATTAGTTGTAAGTCATGCATTTTATGTTCGTATTATCTATGTTTGTTTCATATAGGACATTTTGTTTTATTTTCGTATACCATGTGAGTTTTCATGTTAGTTGCATTTGCATGGCATGCATTTTTCATGATCCCTTAAAATGAGCTGATTCTGATTGATAGGTAGATGTTGATTTGAGTGTGATGATAATGAGTAGAGGGCTGATTTATAGTTCCTAGGTAATTGACTTGCATGTTCAGGAACAAAATTTTTACACAGTCTCATTGGGGTGCTTTTGGGGGTAGGTTGGAGTCATGCATGTTGGATGTTTTGAGATTAATCACTTGTTTATTCTTAGAATTTTCGTTATTCCCTTTATAGCGTAAGAACATTAAAGTCTAAGTTTGGGGGGAAACAGGAATTTCATGTTAGTTGTTAATATTTGTCAATAAAGGCTAGGCGTCAATTGGCTAGTAGCCAGCTCATATTTATATGAGTAGTCTAGGGTTGGAAATGAGAAAGGCTCATTCCAGATTGCGAAAAAAAAAAAAAAAAAAAAAAAATCAGAAAAAAAAAAAAAAAAAAAAAAGGGAAAAAAGAAAAAAAAAAAAGAGTCAAGTTTTGTTTATTAATGCAAAATTAACCAGAGTGAGCTCTTTAATACTCGAGTAATTAAGTCTGAGGGGACTTAGTCCTAGTGACCTAAGGCTTTATAGTCTGGGATCCGGCTGACCTAACACTCGCTACATGGGTATTATTGTATAAGCCTTTTGGGGTCTCATTCATTGCACGGTTAAATAAGCATGCGTATTGTATATGTAGTGTCGTAGCATAGTAATAAAGCATGAGTTTCTGTCTACCTTGGATAAGGGTGGAGGTGTTCCTAGGTTATGGAGTGTCTACAGTCTATTCTAGTTATAAACCTGTGATTGTCTTGACGGAAAGCATGTATGATTTTTGACCTATTTCTGGGGGTATTTCTAATGAGCATTGCACACACGCACGTTTCTGTCATGTATTGTTAGTATACGGGGACTTAGTCGAGCTCTGCTTGGATTTGTTGCATTCGTTGAGATATTTGCTTGTTAGTTAGTTTTGGGGAGTTTGAAGGGGATCTTGCATTTTTCATATTAGTTGCATTCATGCATTGCATTGCATTAGGTTAAATGGATTTTGTGGGTACATTCGCTATAGGCCCTCACGAGACCTTACTCGTCTACTAGGGCTGCCTAGGGGTTTAAAGGGCTTGTTGCATATGCCAAATGCAACCGTGATCACCTACGGAAGTGGTACTAGCTAGTTGTATATATTTTTGTTTGTTTATGCTTGAGGACAAGCATCGGTTTAAGTTTGGGGGTGTGATAAGTGGATTTATATCCACTTGGATCATTCTATTTTGGCTTAAATTGGTGTCTTGTATCTCAAGTATGTGTGTGTTTTAATATGTTTTTGTGAGATTTGTGCAGGGTGTATTCCAGATGTGGATATTGCATTTAGTAGGTGCTATATGGTGTTTTTAGTGTCAAGAAAGCAAGTGCTTGGAGTTGCAAATAAAAGCGGAGAAGAAATCAACTTAAAAGAAAAATTGCAGTCTGTTCAGCATACCTTGGGCGCGGGCGCGCGGAGAGAAGCATGTGCTGCGCGCGGGCGCGCGGGAAGAAATGACTGGCAGGAAGGCGCGCGCGGGCGCGGTGGATTATGCCTATGGCGCGCGCGGCCGCGCGGGAGACGGCAGAAAATTCCTGGAATTGTATTTTAATTAGGAAATTGCCGTTTTCTTCTCCTAATTCATATGGCAAACACTTGGGACGATTTGAAGCTTCTGGAATTCAACTTAAACATGGGAATTGCAATTCTATTTCAATTAAAGATGGAAAATTACCGGAATTCTATCCTATTTCAAATACGGTAATCGCTTGGTCAAGGAGGCACTTGGGGGCTATAAATACACACCTTGGGGCACAGAAAAATAATCATCTACACATCCTACACACATAATTCGTTCAGAGCAAGAAGGGAGAGAAGCCAAGGCGAGGATCGTGACGACAAGAAGATCTAGATATAGTTTTTCTTGTATTCCTTTGTGGAGGCGTATCTTTTGGATGCTTGTTACTTTCACGGATTTGTTCACTAAACCTTATTCTATTATTTATTTATTCATCTTCTTTATCTTGTTTAATATCATGCTTTCGTCTAATCCCATGGTGACGAAAGGTTCGATTATGAACTAATCGTTATCGTGGGATCCTAGTGGATTTATCTATGTAGCTTAGTAGTTTGTATGCCTTAGAGATTTATGTGTGGTGAATTCTTGATATCCTCGTATGGTTAATCTTAATGCTTTTAGATGCGTAGCTAACATCTAAATTGAATTGTTAATCTCTTGCTAAACGAGAGTGGATCTTGAGATTTAGAACTTGCCATGCTAGCATAGGATAGGTTGATGTTAAGCATCATGATTTGTGGCATGAATAGAGATATTATGCTACCCTATGTGATCTAAGTGGATAACTTGTGCTTCAACCTTTATGTTTTCAAATTCTATAGAGATATAGGGTCTAAACATAATAGGTGCCTATTCATCTTCTATCTCTTTTGTGGATGTATGCGTAGATTGGTACTAGTATACCGAGAGGTAACTTTTACTCTTTTCGTGTTATTCGATCAGATATCAAAACCATCGCATGTTTTAATCGAAGGCTGCAACTCTAAGTGAAGTAGATGATGAAACTAGGATTCCATGTTTATTCTCATATAAGTAATTCGATTTTAATTTTTGTCAATTAGTTAATTCTTAATTTTATAATTTGCATCTTAGCTTAATTTAGGTAATCAAAACCATATTTGTTATTTTTCTTAGCAGTGAATTAAAACCATACATTGTTGCATAGGCATATTTACTGAATTGAACACCATTCTAGATCTCTGTGGGAACGAACTTGATTTAATCATATATTACTTGTGACTACGTGCGCTTGCGTAAATTTAGCATAACAAAGGCCCATATGCGGTCAGGGTGCAACCCGATAAGGGAACGTCGTCCTTCTACTAGTAGAGAAGCAGAGGCACGGTATATTGGCTGATCACCAAATATCGTGGAAGAGGCTCCAGCA
The DNA here is from genome assembly GCA_037693485.1 of Kitagawia praeruptora. Classification (NCBI taxonomy): domain Eukaryota; kingdom Viridiplantae; phylum Streptophyta; class Magnoliopsida; order Apiales; family Apiaceae; genus Kitagawia; species Kitagawia praeruptora. The sequence continues at coordinate 84,155,837 of CM075353.1, read as the reverse complement.
TAATCCCATTCTTCCAATTGGAATTGTATTGCAACACTGTAATAAAAGCCTAGGTGCTCAGTTACCGATAGTGTTGACAGAATGATGAACTATTCAAAGTACCTCAGAAATTCTTCGTTGTATTTCTGGATAAAGAATGAAAATGTTTAAGGATAATACAATGTCAGTATACGATATGTTTTATGGTTTACGTTAACAAAAGTACTTTGAAAACTATTATTATATGGCTGAGCTATATTGCTCACTCTTGCTTTTCTTTTATATATACCACCACACAACAACAGATAAGCATGGCAAGAACAAGTCAGACCCCCCGCAAAAGCGTGCTAACCGGTCAGCAGTATAGGAGACTATTTACGAGGCAGGTGTCGAGGTCACACCCAGCAGCATTACCACAGGTGAGCAGACTAAGTTGGATAGGTTTGCAGCTTAGGTTGGTTAGGTTTATTTACAAGCATGACTTGTGTAAGCTTCTGAAAACCAAACCGTATTGTGGCTGTAGATGCCGCCTTAGATGGTAATCCTTTTAATTTGAACTTTTAAGATTATGACAATTTGGGTTTGTAATATCTATTTCAAGATGGTTGTAATAAATCAGTAACATTTTAATTTCGTCTCTGAGCCTATAATCTGTAAATGTTATGTTTGACTGAGGGGTCACAGCATGCAAAAAGGAAGATTGAGAGTAATGTTTATTAAAATGGGAATTAAGGATTTAGTGACAGCCTGGATCTCCGACCCCGGATCTAGGGGTGTTACAGAAATGGTATCAGAGAATTAGGTTATAATCTCAGAGACGATAGGAAGGTTTAAGGACTCAAACCCTTACCGAAGCATTGTCGAGCTAATAGACATAGCCCTAACAACCTTAAGCTAATAATGGAACTATTTATCAGAACCTCAAGGATAGTAACATTTTTTTCCCTTTTTGTGTAGACACCCGAGGATGTAGAGCTACCTGAGGGTTCCGAGCAGCGACACGATGATGCCCTTCTGAGAGCTGTAGATGAGCCTGATGTTGAGACAGAGACTGACCATCAGCAGGAGGGAGAGAGAGAGATAGTCCAGGAGGAGGATCCCAGTGATGATGACCCTATGCCCATAGAGGACCCAGTGGACTCAGATGAGCCAGAGAGTGATCCAGAGGAGGATCCAGAGGAGGACCCCGTGGACGATGTTCCAGCTGACCCCGCACCCGGAGAGGATCCTGAGGATGAGGAGGTGGTGTGGACTGATATTCCTATGCATTCCCCTCCTCTCAGAGAGGATTCATCCCCTATTGGATATCATTGGGACACAGATTTGGAGGGTGACTCTGAGGAGCCTATACTAGAGGATGCTGAAACTGAGGTTGCCCCGGAGAGCGAGCCGGTTAGTCCTCCCATACAGGTTGTTAGACCCACTGAGTACGATTGGATGGTGACCCGGATGACCACCGATCTGGTGGCAGCGGAGGCCCGAGTAGCGGAGCTGAGGTTCCAGCTAGCTGAGGAGAGACGAGCGAGACTATACTCCCAGGGGAGAGACTCTAGAGCTAGACGGATGAGGCGGGCAGTACTAAAGATTGAGAGGAGGGCTCACACCCGACTCAGAGCAGTTCCACGTTCCCGCCACAGCAGGAGGATTCGCCGGAGTGATGCAGAGAGAGTCCTTTCGAGGACTATGCGCCGAGTTAGAGAGGCGATACGCTTTCACACAGACTGATGGATGGTTGACCAGTTTAGTCTTCTAGTACAGGGGGATGTTGTAGTAGTTTTACTTTTGGTTGTGATGTCAGTCACGTAGTATATTTCCTCTGGATAGGAAGACATGTTAGCTGGCTTTGGATGTACTTTTTATATATTTCAGTTTTAATGTTGTACTTGAAACTTTGACTCTCAGAAGTCACTAGCAGTATTATGACGTAAATTTCGTTCGATTTTAGCAACTGTTTCCGTTTAAATTGTTACATATATGATGTCATGATTGTTTGACAGCTATTTATAAGATGCATATATACCTTTAAAAGATTACACCTTCGAGGTGCCAATCATAGAAAACCAGATTAAGAAAAATGAGGAAACCCTAACAGAATTTTTATATACATGTATACTTTCAGAAAAATGCCACCAAGGAGAAACACAAGAACTCACCCTGCCGAGTCCGCCACTCATGGTAGTAACCAACATAGGGAAGAGGAACGCTGTCACCAAGAACAGGTGGATGAGGAAGATGAGTACAATGAGTTCGACGATGAGGATTATGAGGAAGAAGAAGAGGACCCAATGGAACAATTTATGCGCCTGATGAGGCAAAATCTGGAACGCCAGCCACGGCCACAACCACCACCCCGCGGACCCAACAACGTAGTAGCCAATGCCTTTAAGGCATTCAAGTCACTTAAACCCCCAGAATTCCATGGGACTGCAGACCCCGTTGAGGCCAGGGCCTGGTTGAAGGAAATGGAGAAGACCTTTGAGATTATGGGCACTGAGGAAGCCCAGAAAACCATCTTTGCTACATACCTGCTTAAGGGAGAGGCCAACTATTGGTGGGAGGCCAAGAAGAATATGGAACCAGTTGGAGTGGTTGCATGGGACAGATTCACAGAGTTATTCTTGGAAAAGTACTTTCCGAGATTTATGGAGACCCAGATGGAACTCAAGTTCCTAGAGCTTAAACAGGAGAATCTGACTGTAGCCGAATATGAGGCTAGGTTCACAGAGCTGTCAAGGTTCGTGCCAGAGTATGTAAACACTGAAATTAAGAAGGCAAGGAGGTTTCAACAAGGATTGAAACAGTGGATTCAGAACCGCATCGCGATGTTAGAAATTATGGATTACGCCACTCTAGTACAGAAGGCATCAATTGTAGAGGCAGGAAGTGAGCAGTCCCAGAAGGACAAGATCATGAAGAAAAGGAAGTTTGAAAGTCGAAGTAGTGGTGCTGCAAGTGGGAGTTTCTCCAACAAGTTTGTTAGAGGAACGATGTCCCAGCCAGCCAAAAGCACAGGGTTTAACAGAGCAGAAAGCAAGAGTGTTGGCCAAGGAGGTGGATCAACCAGGGCACCCATATCAGGACAGTCGCGCCCTCCCCTACCCAACTGTAAGAATTGTGGTAAGAAACATTCGGGGGTATGTCTCCAGGGTACGACGACATGTTTTAAGTGTGGACAGACCGGACACTATGCCAACAATTGCCCCAGAGGAACTCACTCATGAAATGCTATCAGTGTGGAGGCACGGACCACTGGAAGAAAGACTGCCCTAAACTGAAACCGACAGGATCAAGGATGAGCGGTACTGCATCCAACCGACCACCCACCGCTAGGACTTTCAACATGACAGTGCAGGATGCAGTAAGGGATGAGGATGTCATCGCAGGTACCCTTTCCCTTAACACCTTGAGTGCAAATACTTTGTTTGATTCTGGAGCTACCAAATCTTTTATATCGCAAGATTTTGCATGTAAACTGAACTTGAAACCAGAAATGTTAAAGGATCGGCTAATGGTCGAGATAGCTAACCATGAAGTGGTTCCTGTAAGCCAGATATATCCTAACTGCGATATAGTAATAGGAGGTCACCACTTTCGGGCAGACCTAATTCCGTTTAAGTTAGGTGGATTCGATGTCATCTTAGGAATGGATTGGTTGGCAAGTAATGGTGCCCAGATTGATTGCAAGAGCAAGAAAGTTAGGATAAAGGTGTCAGAAAAGAAAGAGGTCATATTCAAAGGACAGCGACAGACTCAAAAATTCTTGACTGTTGCTCAAGCCAAAAAGTTAGTACGAAATGGTAGCGAGACCTACTTAGCCTATGTAGTAGACACGAAGAGAAGAACACCTGAATTGAAGGACATTCCAGTTGTCAGGGAATTTAAAGATGTGTTTCCAGAAGACCTTCCTGGGTTACCACCCGATAGGGAAATCGAGTTTGCGATAGAATTAGCACCAGGAACCGCACCAGTTTCTAAAGCCCCCTATCGATTGGCCCCCGTTGAAATGAAAGAGCTAGCCACTCAGTTGCAAGAACTGTTGGACAAGGGCATGATAAGACCAAGTGTGTCCCCGTGGGGTGCCCCAGTGTTGTTTGTAAAGAAAAAGGATGGTAGCATGAGGCTATGTATAGACTACAGAGAGCTGAATAAGTTAACCATAAAAAACAAGTACCCCTTGCCTAGGATTGACGACCTTTTTGACCAACTCAAGGGAGCAGTTCACTTTTCGAAGATAGACTTGAGAACGGGGTACCATCAATTAAAGATCAAACCGGAAGATATACCCAAGACTGCTTTTCGCACTAGGTACGGCCATTATGAGTTTCTAGTGATGTCCTTTGGACTGACAAACGCACCCGCGGCATTCATGGACTTGATGAACCGAGTATTCAAACAGTACCTAGACAAGTGCGTCATAGTTTTCATTGACGATATCTTGATTTATTCTCAGACTGAGGAAGAACATGCAGAACACTTGAGGATAGTCCTAGGAATCTTGAGGGAAGAAAAGTTGTATGCCAAATTTTCGAAATGCGAATTTTGGTTGAAAGAAGTGCAATTCTTAGGTCATGTGGTTAGTAGTGAAGGAGTACTAGTTGACCCTGCCAAAATAGAGGCAATATCAAAATGGGAAAGACCGACCACCCCGACCGAAGTAAGAAGTTTCGTGGGACTAGCCGGGTATTATAGGAGGTTTGTACAAGACTTTGCCAAGCTGGCAGCCCCATTGACCCGACTCACCAGAAAGACTGAAAAGTTTGTATGGAATGAGAAATGTGAAGAGAGCTTTCAAGAGCTAAAGAAAAGATTAATGACCGCCCCAGTGTTGGCACTGCCAGATGATAAGGGGGACTTTGTGATCTATAGTGATGCATCGCATAAAGGACTAGGTTGCGTGCTCATGCAGCACGATAAGGTAATTGCATATGCTTCCCGACAATTGAAGGAGTATGAAATAAGGTACCCTACCCATGACTTAGAGCTAGCTGCAATAGTCTTCGCGTTAAAGATATGGAGACACTACCTATATGGAGAAAAGTGTGAAATTTACACAGATCATAAAAGTCTCAAGTACATCTTTACCCAGAAAGAATTGAATATGAGACAGAGAAGATGGCTGGAATTAATCAAGGATTATGATTGTGAAATTCGTTATCATCCAGGAAAGGCAAATGTGGTGGCCGATGCCCTTAGTAGAAAGGAAAGGCTCAAGATGATGACTTCAATGGAAGAATTGATAAAAGAAATGGAGAAGCTAGAAATCGAAGTTAAGACATCGAGAAGTAGCCAAGAAGTGTTAATGGGAATTCAAATCCAGCCTCCGTTATTGGAAAAGATTCGAATGTGCCAAGAGCAAAAGATGGAAGAGGAAAAGAACTCGGAGGAAGAGATATTGACCGGGGAGGAAATTAAGTGCGAAAGAGATGCAGGAGGAATCATGAGATATGCAATGAGAATTTGGGTCCCAAATGTTCAGGAACTAAAGGATGAAATCCTATATGAAGGACATAACTCAAGGTACTCTGTGCACCCAGGTACCACAAAGATGTATAGAGATTTGAAAGAATACTATTGGTGGCCCAATATGAAGAAGGATGTGACAGAATGGGTGAATAGATGTTTGACCTGCCAACGGGTAAAGGCAGAACACCAGCGACCTAGTGGACTACTGCAACCCCTAGAGATTCCAGAATGGAAGTGGGAGCACCTAGCCATGGATTTTGTAGTAGGACTCCCAAGGACCAAGACTAACCACGATGCGATATGGGTAATCGTTGATAGGTTGACTAAGTCCGCCCACTTTCTCCCAATCAACGAGAGGTACACTGTTGATAAATTAGTAGACATATATATAAGAGAAATTGTGGTACGACATGGAGTTCCCGTGACCATTGTGTCCGATAGAGACCCAAGGTTTAACTCCAGGTTCTGGAGGAGCTTTCAAGACTGTGTGGGAACCAAGCTAAATATGAGTACTGCATACCACCCCCAGACTGACGGACAAAGTGAAAGAACAATTCAGACCTTAGAGGACATGCTGAGAGTGTGTGTTATGGATTTCAAAGGAAGTTGGGAAGAGCACTTACCATTGATTGAGTTTGCTTATAATAACAGTTATCACTCAAGTATCGGAATGCCCCCATATGAAGCCCTCTATGGCCGGAAATGTCGTTCTCCCTTATGTTGGGAAGAAGTTGGCGAGAGGAAGATATTAGGACCTGAATTGGTACAACAGACAAGAGATGTGATAGTTCTAATCAGGGGAAGACTGGCAGCAGCCCAAGACAGACAACGTAAGTATGCCGACTTAGCTCGAAAGGATAGAGAATATGAAGTAGGAGACATGGTGCTGCTAAAAGTATCTCCCTGGAAAGGACTGATGAGGTTTGGGAAGAAAGGAAAGTTGAGTCCGAGATACATCGGACCTTTCGAGATATTAAGGCGGATTGGACAAGTGGCTTACGAGTTAGCCTTACCTCCAAGTCTGCAGCAAGTACATAACGTTTTCCATGTGTCTATGCTGAGGAAGTACAATCGCAATGCCAAACATATAGTGGAATATGAGCATGTAGATTTACAGCCAGATTTGTCCTACGTCGAGAGACCGGTGGAAATCATAGACCGGAAAGAACAAGTACTCAGAAATAAGACCATCAGCCTGGTAAGAGTTTTGTGGACTAATCACAATGTCGAGGAATCAACCTGGGAATTGGAAAGCGCCATGCAAAAGAAGTATCCCCATCTGTTCTAGAAATGATTCCGGGACGGAATCCTTTTAAGGAGGGAAGGTTGTAAGAACCCAGGTTTTTGTAATATTTCTAAAAAGATCATAAACGGTGATTGGTGGAGGTTATGTAAAGTTTTTAAGATCATATTATATGAATGAAGAAGTATTTATACTTTTATGGATAAAGTATCGTTGTACCAAGAAGAAAGGGAATGTAGAAACTGTCAGATTACGTAGATTTTCATTTTTATTAAAAATTGGTATAAATATGGGATATTGAGGTTAAGAAAATCTTTAAGCTACGTTAAATACCAAGGCAAGAAACTATGTAATTTATTAGAAGAATTTCAAAGGCAAATGTTCAAGAACGATGAAAGAAATTTCTACGCGACGAAACGCTTTTACAAGAAAATCTCTAAACTTGCATATGGAATTAAATGGTAAGCATTGGTTGATTAATAGGTGAGTAATATACCTGCAATTTACCATGTGATAGCCATGCAAGCCATGCAAGGCAAGGAACATTGGATGCTAATCAAATAAGACAAGTTATGATAATTTAAACCAAGCATTGTATACCATTTTTGGGACAAATTGCCAATTACCTTTCTTTTGCAAAATCACTTTGGAGATTACCTTGGGTAATTGATAAGTGCTGAAGTATGATTGATATTTATCAATTATACATATCATTTTATCAATTACATAAGAAAAGATAGCAAAAGCTCTCCCCCTCCATTTTCTCTATTTTCGGCCAAAATCAGAGCAGCCACTTCAACCTGCCATAACTCCCTCATTTCTCAATGAAATTTTGTGTTCTATAGCTTTCTGGAAAGGTATTGAGATGCTCTACAACTCTTATTCAGGAGCCTCGTTCAGATAAGGAAGGTAAGACCCTCGTTTTTCCAGTTCTTTCAAGAGTGGTGATGCTGACTACGAAAATTTTTAAACTTGGTTGTTTAGGTCTTGAAGATTAAAGGTTGTTAAAGCTATCTAAGGTGTTTTTAAGGAAAGTCAAGCTTGGTTAAGGTTGTTAAGACTCCAAGGAAGGTAAAACACTCACACCCACCTTAAACCTTATGAGCTATAAGTTGATTTGAAAGGTTGATGCAAGTATGTACATGTTTAAGGGGATTGTGATGTTTTAAACTTTATAAGTATGTGTAAAATTTTGGATAGTGATAAATGGATGTTACCACTGGTTTTATATATCCTTGATGATGTTTATATGATCTTGATGGTGTGTGGTTGAATTAAGTGGTTAGATGGAGTTCATGGAATTTGGAAATGTTCGGTTTATTGTCGTTATAATGTCGAAATTTCATTAGATCATTTGAGTAGTAATACCGAATTCAACAAATGTTTTATTGGTAAGTTTTTGGCCATAAACCAGTAGGAATTGTTTTGTAGTTTGTTTTGACACCAAGATCATGTGATTACGATTTACGGTTTATGAGATATGCTCGTTTTAGTGAAACCGGTTAAAACGGACGAATCGTTAAGATGGACTGACTTTACCAAGTCAAACGAGCCCTTTAAAAATGGTCTGTGATTATGAAATTTTTACAGGGGTTAACTTAGTCAGTGGTTAAGTCCCTGTAAAAATTTGAAGACAAGAGGCTTAATTTTCGATTTTATAGAAATGTTTAAGTCAAGAATGCGCATGAGAACCCACTGCAGAAAGAAGCTATATTTAGAGCAACAATTGAGATATTAAAAAGATGTTCTTAATTATGAAATTTGGATGAAAAATCCTCTGGACAGTTAAGAAGAAATGAGAAAAAGAATTTCATGAAAAAGTTTATTTTTCAATTTTATAGAATTTTTCGAATCGAAGTTGCGCAAGTGAAAAACTCTTTTAGGGGACGATACGAGACTAACTTTAGTTTCGTTGAAAATGACCTTTAACGAAAGTCGTTACGAGACCAATAATTACCCAAAAGTGGTTAAAGGATATCATAGACGTATAATAAGCCAAACGTGTAATAAGGATGTATGGTTACGAAGTTGTGTCTTTACGTGAATAGTCGATTTGACGGGATTGTTTAACGAACTAACCGAACCTTATTGGTTGTTATAGATCATCGCACTAGAGGCATAACCCAGACTATTCCGACACGATCAGGCAAGTTTTCGAAACTTGTATTTCAAGTATTTTCAAACTGTTGTTGTTGTGGTATAAATGCTATGAACTGCTTGATAATATTTTTGTGAATCAACATATGATGTATGGTTATTTACGTGGGTTTATACACCTGTTAAGTATGTATGTATGCATATACTCTTATATATATATATATACGATGATGTGTTACAAGTTCCCAGTAGAGTATGATAATACCTTTTCTTAGTAAGGGGGTCGGAGATATTTCGTCCAGATAAGGACATAAAAAAACCCGGAAGTCTCCGGAGATGATATATGACGTATAGTTCGTTTTAAAAATAATCCAATAAATATAAATTGGATATTTTCGGATTAAAAAAAAAATTCTTTGATGATATTAATAAATATTATTTGAATATTTATTAATAAGTTGAATATTATTTTCAATTGAGAATTGTGAGTGATTATTTATTTAATAAATATTATTTAAATATTTATTGGATATTCTAAGATGATTATTTATTTAATAAATATTATTTGAATGTTTATTAAATATTCCAGGATGATTTAAAAATTATATTATTATTTTAAAAGTTATTTAAAAATTTTAAAAGTATTTTAAATATTTTCTGACCGTCGGAAAAGTATTTAAAAATAGGACGGGTTCCCATTTCTTCATGGACTATAGCTACACTCATCGAAAAAGTATCGCTACTTCACTCAACTTATCAAAACTCGGGAACCCAAGGTTTTGGGAGCTAGTATTAATTATTTTCTCCCTTCGCTACCAACAAGAAATGCACCCTACCTAGTAAGGAGGGGCTCAGGTTTGACTAAACACTCAAAACTCCGACCAACTCCCAAGTTATGTTGATGAGGCGATTTTTAGTAATCGAAATCTGTTGACTAAAGTCAACCCACACATCAGAGTTACTTCCTCAATTACTCATGGAAGTAAAGGTAGTAATGATTATTAAACCAGTCGTCAAGCTTTGTGCTTGGGGGAAATTGAATTAAATTCTGTTCCTACGATGCATAGAATTCTCTAAGGGATTGGAGGAAGAGGGGACATCGCCTTCGAGCGTAGTCCAAATGATAAGGCCCATATGCGGTCAGGGTGCAACCCGATAAGGGAACGTCGTCCTTCTACTAGTAGAGAAGCAGAGGCACGGTATATTGGCTGATCACCAAATATCGTGGAAGAGGCTCCAGCATAATCCCATTCTTCCAATTGGAATTGTATTGCAACACTGTAATAAAAGCCTAGGTGCTCAGTTACCGATAGTGTTGACAGAATGATGAACTATTCAAAGTACCTCAGAAATTCTTCGTTGTATTTCTGGATAAAGAATGAAAATGTTTAAGGATAATACAATGTCAGTATACGATATGTTTTATGGTTTACGTTAACAAAAGTACTTTGAAAACTATTATTATATGGCTGAGCTATATTGCTCACTCTTGCTTTTCTTTTATATATACCACCACACAACAACAGATAAGCATGGCAAGAACAAGTCAGACCCCCCGCAAAAGCGTGCTAACCGGTCAGCAGTATAGGAGACTATTTACGAGGCAGGTGTCGAGGTCACACCCAGCAGCATTACCACAGGTGAGCAGACTAAGTTGGATAGGTTTGCAGCTTAGGTTGGTTAGGTTTATTTACAAGCATGACTTGTGTAAGCTTCTGAAAACCAAACCGTATTGTGGCTGTAGATGCCGCCTTAGATGGTAATCCTTTTAATTTGAACTTTTAAGATTATGACAATTTGGGTTTGTAATATCTATTTCAAGATGGTTGTAATAAATCAGTAACATTTTAATTTCGTCTCTGAGCCTATAATCTGTAAATGTTATGTTTGACTGAGGGGTCACAGCATGCAAAAAGGAAGATTGAGAGTAATGTTTATTAAAATGGGAATTAAGGATTTAGTGACAGCCTGGATCTCCGACCCCGGATCTAGGGGTGTTACAATCGTCTTCCGCCAGTTTTTGTAAACGAGCTTGTAAGCGTGTTTGCATACAAACCTAAGTACCTGAAACACCACGAATCAAACAAACTAAGTAAGAAATCCGAGTCAGTGAACGCTAACGACCACTGATGACAAGCACATAAACTAAAATAAAAACACCGATGATCCCCGGCAGCGGCGCCAAAAACTTGTTATGCTATAATTACGCAAGCGCACGTAGTCACAAGTAATACAATTAAAGTTCGTTCCACAGAGATCTGGTTGGGTTTTACTCAGAAAATATGCCTATGCAACAATGTATGGTTTTAATTCACTGCTAAGAAAAATAACAAAATTGGATTTGATTATCTAAATTAAACTAAGATGCAAATTATAGATCTAAGAATTAACTAATTAACAAGAATTAAAAATCGAATTACTTATATGAGAATAAACATGGAATCCTAGTTTCATTATCTACTTCACTTAGAGTTGCAGCCTTTAATTAAAACATGCGATGGTTTTGATATCTGATCGAATAACACGAAAAGAGTAAAAGTTACCTCTCGGTATACTAGTACCAATCTACGCATACATCCACAAAAGAGATAGAAGATGAGTAGGCACCTATTATGTTTAGACCCTATATCTCTATAGAATTTGAAAACATAAAGGTTGAAGCACAAGTTATCCACTTAGATCACATAGGGTAGCATATATCTCTATTGATGCCACAAATCATGATGTCAAAACACCAACCTATCCTATGCTAGCATGGCAAGTTCTAAATCTCAAGATCCACTCTCGTTTAGCAAGAGATTAACAAATTAGATGTTCGCGACGCACCTAAATTCAATAAGCACAACCATACAAGGATATCAAGTATCTACCACACATAAATCTTTAAGGCATGCAAACTACAAAGCTACATAGATAAATCCACTAGGATCCCACGACAACGATTAGTTCATGATAAAACTCTTCGTCACCATGGGATTAGATGAAAACATGATAATTGACAAAATATAAAAGGAAGAAATAATATTAATAGTAAAAGAACAAAAAAGATGAAGTAGATCTTGATCCGTTCCTTGTCACGAGCGTTGAATCTCCTTTTCCTTTTTTCTCTTGCAATTCTATGTTACAATAATAAAACGATGATCTATTTTACAAGGCTAAGATGTGTTTATATATGCCTAGATATCTTGCCCAACAAGAAAAACAACCTAGAATACAATTGGAAATAGGTTTGGGTACCAAAAATACAATTAAAATTCGAAATAGGGCAAAACGGTCATTTTTCAGCAACTTTTCCCCGCACCAGCGCTGCCTGCGCTTGAAGCAGCGCAGCCTGCACTCCCCTCTCTGTTTATGCACTGTGCAGGCACAGCCTGCGCTCTGTAGAGCACTGCCAGCGCTCCTCTGGCTGGTGGCGGTTCATTTTCTGCAATTTTCTTCGTTTTTCGTCCGTTTTCTTCCGTTCCTTTTGCAATCACTTCCCTTCTTCAATCCAAAGACTTGCAAAACTCTTGATAGTTGATATTAAGTCACCATTCTTCATTCCATAGCATGATCAACTCCAAAATCAACGGAAAATTCACCCTTAATCGATATTTCTCCAAACCTGCACAAGTAAATAAAACACATAAAACTACGACAAACTTGAGGCCAAATACACCAATTTAAGCCGATACGGATTGTTCCAAGTGGATATAAAATCCACTTATCAGTAAATTTGCTATCTGTTTAGTATATTACCTTATATTGTTGTTTGCTTTCTTTCATTAATCTAAACTATGATCATTTTTTTTACATTTTCTTCCTCAGAATTCTCATGTACAAGCATTTGTTTATGCTGAACAATGGAATTCTATTGCTGCCACAATTGAGGAAGGAGCCATATATGCTATATCAAACTTTTATACAAATTAAGGAGGCAACATGATCTCTGAAGCCTGTTTCATCAAAAATTTTGATCAACTTCTCTCCTACAACTAATGTTCAAAAAATACCAGAGGATGACTTTATGATACCACATCACAAGTTTGAGTTTGTAGACTTGGGAGATTTATTCAGTATTGCAAGTGGTTATACTAATGTTGAATTTCCAGAATTCGCAACAGGTAACATCAAATTTTAATTATCATATTTTGTATCTTATAATTTAAAGCATTATATTGTACTCTATGTTTATGCATGTAATAAGTTTTTTGCTATACATGTAATAGACATTATTAGAGTGATCGAGGAATTCCAATATGTTAGTCAGATCAAGACGAAATTTGGTATGAGGAACATTGTGAGGTTTAGAATCACGGACGGAAGGTAAGGTTGAAGATGTTGTTTTTGGTCATGCCTGTATTTTATGCATACATTTGATCATTACTTTATAATTCCATCAAACCTGATCATACAAACTACATTACTTTGATATATCTTTGTTTATGAAAATGTACAGGAACCACCATCAGGTAAGTGTTTGGGGTGATCTTGCAGTTCAAGCTGACAGCTGCTACCATAAAGCTACTGAAACTCCAATCACTGTAATTCTGACAAGCACAAGGCTCAAAACTTATAAGAGTAAGTTTATTGATTCTCAAATTGTTTAATCATTTTATTTGTTATCATTGCGTTTATAAAAATTTATCATCATACCTCTTCTGGATTATATTTCTTAGACTCGGTGCAAATAAGTTCATTACCATCTTCAAAGATATACATAAACATGGACAATGACTATGTACTCGCAATGCGCTATCGGTAACCAATCTTATTTCATTGTAGATTTTACAATTGCCATAATAATTTGTATTTTTGGAATTTAAGATATATTTATGACCAACATACAACAATGCAAACTGGAAGAGGAAGGCCATACTGTTAGCCAGCAAAGCAATTTCACACCACCGGAATCCGTTGTGCAAAAAGCTATAGAGACAGTGAGTTTGAAAGAGCTCAGTGAGAAAAATGGCACAGAATACAATAAGGTTTCTACTTATACATTTTAACAATAAAACTTTACATTTTATCTTCTGTCATTATCCTGTTGTATTCTATGCTTTCAAGTGTAATACTTCAATCTTTATTGCAGAAACATTTCTTCTGCAATGTCAAAGTTCTGAATGTGGAAGAAGGAAATTGGTGGTATGACAGCTGCAGCGATTGTGAGGGAGAGGTTAAGAAAGTAGAAGGAAAGCTTAAGTGCTCAAACTGCACAAATAAGACAATACCTATTCCTGAAAAGAGGTTTGTTTCCAAAGAATTCAAAATGCAATAGCTTCAGTAATTGCATTGTCTATTACTACAAGATTTCTTACTTTTGAAACATTTTTAACTCTTATAGGTACAGGATTGTCATCCTTGCAGAAGATTCGACTGAAGCTTATAACTTCATTTTAATGGATCGCGCTACAAGAAGATTGGTTGGTACGACTGCAACAAAGCAGCAATCTGACATGATTAAGGTTTAAAACTCAGCCTTATTACATATATAGTTACGATTATTGTTCCATTGCTTACACAATTATAATGTAATACCAATGTTTGTACTAAATCACGCAAGCATACGTGGTCACAAGTAATACAGATATAAGTCAAGTTCGTTCCCACAGAGATCTGGTTATGGTTTTAATTCAGTAGATGTACATATGCAACAATGTATGATTATTATTCACTGCTTAGACAAATAACAATTTGAGATTTGATTATCTAAATTAACTAAGATGCAAATTATAAAACTAAGAATTAACTAACTAACAAGAATTGGAATCGAATTACTTCTGCAAGAGAACACATGGAATCCTAACTTCATTAAATACTTTGCTTAGATCTGACGCCTTTAATCACTATATGCAATGGTTATGATATCTGATCAGACAACACGAAACAAGTATACGCTACTTCTCAGTATACGAATACCAAACTAAACATACATCCACAAAAGAGATAGAAGATGAATAGACACCAATTATGCTTAGACCCTATATCTCTAAAAGATTTGAAAACATAACGGTTGAAGAACAAGTTGTCTATTAAGATCACATAGGGCAGCATAATATCTCTATTTACGCTACAAATCATGATGTTAAAACATCAACCTATCCTATGCTAGCATGACAAGTTCTAAATCTCAAGATCTACTCTCGCTTCACAAGAGATTAACAAATTAGATGTTAGCTACGCATCTAAATACATGAAACACAACCATACGAGGATATCAGATATACATCACACACAGATCTTTAAAGCATCAAGATACTAAAGCTCCATAAATAGCTCCGTTACAATCCCAAGACAACGATTAGTTCATAATCGAACCGCTCGTCATCATGGGATCTGATGAAACCATGATAATAAACAAGATATGAAAATATACAAATAAACCTAAGTAATTGATATGTAATTGTTATCCAAATTACAATGGTAGGATGTGTTTATATAGGCTCTATAATTCTTGCCCAGCAAGAAATTGCCTTCTATTACAATTAGAATTCAATTAAGGTACTAAAAACTTCCCAAAATACAATTAGAACTTGAAAAGGGCAAAATAGTAATTTCCTGCTCTCATCAGTCTGATTGTCGAGCTGTCTGCGCCCAACACACGCAACCTGCTCGTGAAATACCTATCCCATATTGTAGAAAATCTCACAAGCTTCGCGTGGGCAGTAAGATCGCTGAAAACGGACTTATAGAACTCCAGATATGGCCAAAACAGTGTAGACTGCGCAACCTTCCCGGAAAATCCGAATTTTAATCAATTTAATCTCCAAAAATGATAGAAGCATCAACCATAATCGACATTCTTGCAAACCTGCACACTACACAAAACACATCAAAACTACAACAAACTTGAGTCCAAAACAATCAATTTAAGCCGATATAGAACGCTCCAAGTGGATATAAAATCCACTTATTAATGTCTAAGCCTTTATTAACATCGGTAAATATTTAGAAAACCGATGTATAAAGTTCTCATAGACATCAATTTTAGACGATGTTTAAGGTATCTATTGCATTGGTTACCTATTTTGAAAACCGATGTCTGAGGTTCCATAGACATCGATTTTAGACGATGTTTATATATATATATATATATCATTTACCCCTGTTATATATATCAATTTCGTGCTACAATATTTACACAATAGAATTTTCCTATATTTACGCACCAAAATAAACAAAATTAATGTCATTAATAAAAAAAATCCAACATTTACACCGTTCTTACATAAGTGAGCAAAGCCAAAATGACTACTACAATTAACCTATACCAAAAAAATTCTAGACAGTAGCAAACATATAACTATATTAATCAAGTCCAAATCATCATGTCCAGACCAAAACCAATACTTTATTCCACAATATACCGAAACATAGCCAATCCCATGATGTTGACTTGGTCGATAGTATCCATTTTCGTTCCCTCGAGGTCTGCTGTAGTCACCATTTTGACCACTTCCGTGACTAAAGTTACGACCACTGAAATGTCCCTTTGACGAATCCATATGGTAGCTACCTCTGCTTCTACCTCTTCCCCCTGTTAGGACATAGTGTATTATTGTACTCTAAGAAAGCAATACATCAAATAAAAGGTTCCAACTCCAAGAAATTAGGGCTATCACAACTGAGAACTATACCAAGTGGATCATATAATATCATAATTATAAAAGACTCCCTCCCAAAACTGTCAAGTGCAACTGAGGATGTTCAATCTGTAAATAAGGACAGAGGGCAGCTACGCTAAACTTGTCAGAAGATAGTATATCTTGTGCAATGTTCAATCATCAAGAACCAAAACACATTTTTTTCCTGCACAACACGTAACTAATAAATGATTAGAAAGTGAGATAAACACTGGATAACAATGGATAACAAATACACTTTATTCATAAATTAATGACTACATAATTATGGTGGTATACAATATTGTTTACTTAAATCAAATTCTGTAGTCCCACTTAATTAGAGCGGCTTATTAAAGTGAGGTATGCAAATCTTGATAAGTGAAACCTTTTGTGATTCTAAATTTGGTTTTGGCCAGCTTGCATACTCTGCTTTGGTTGGGATTCTTTTAATCACTTTATTTTATAATTACCCTACTAAAACAACAAGCCTTATAGACAAAGTGCAAGTAAAAGCAAAAAAAATGAGACTGCTGGTTAGACGATGGCTCTGGTACATACTCCCACTCTGAAGCAGGAGACGTAGTCTTCTTGAAAGATGAACGAGCATGTACAACTACAGAATGTCCTTTAGAAACCTGTAACTTCAAGGTGAAAAATAAAGAATGAAAAAAAAGTAAGTTCAATGTGTGTCCAATGTAAATAAATGATTATTAAGGCATAACTGCAATACCTCTTTCGATGACATGTGCGCAAGCTAATTAAACCAATTCAATTATATCATGCAATATTCAGTTCATATAAGTTTACAAACCAATTTACAGAGTCCTTATAGGAGGTACCTGATTAATATAACTCAACTTGGAAACACCAGCTTCTAATTTTGTTATGTCTTAATCAAACTCCTTCGCTATGCTGTCCAATGATTCACAGGTATCATCTACCACATCGTGAAAAATACCAGCAACTTTATCAACAGCCTGTAGTAGCAAAGATGAATAGAAAAGTTAGCATCAATTTAATTGGCCTAAATTGTATCATGAGAGAGTGTGTGCTTATGTTTATGCTAGGTTTGGTCTGTAAATATCCAAAAGTTAGAAAGAATAGTGTTAGTAACAACATGATAGTAGAATGTCATTCACACAAGATGACCAAATGAGTTGATTGAACCTGCACCATCAGTGGCCATCTGATCAGCACTAAAAATCCAGTGATGCTCTCTTCTTCGCCTGAATAAGAATTAAAAAATAAGCATTAAGCTAAGATAATAAAAGTACATATTACAAATGGCAACATCTGATCTCCGAACGACAAGACTAAAATCTCACCCTCGCTTTCAACAGGCTCTGGATTCAACTCGGCACATTCACAGAATACATCAAAAAGGGTGTCTACTGAGAAGCAGTCAAGAAGGATTCAGAACATATAACCACTAAAATGTAATATAGCAAGCAAAGGAAAAACTTTGAAATCTAATGTGAAGACAAGGAATATATACATACATTGACTTTCATCTTCCGGCACAAGCCTCAACTCGGAGATCTTAGTTAAGTCTAGGATGTCATTAGATTCCGAGTCTGAGCTTTCAGAATCTTCATCCTCATCTCCAGTATCAATCTTCAAGAGGAAATTGCAAATGGCAAAAGTTTATCAAGCAATATTTATATAACGTGGGAAAAAGAGTTGTAAAGAATATGGTTAGCTAAAACTTCAGGGATGACTCGTCAAATTAATAAAGTAAAAAATGCAAAATTTTTAAAAAATAATGAAATGGCAAAAGGCTTATATCAAGAAAAATACTATATAGAGGACAAAGAAAGAGTTGTAAAAAAATGATTAACAATAAAAATCAGAACATATGGATGTCTAGACACAGCATGAAGTGATACCCAATAAAAATCAGCTGCATATACGAATGTGAAGAACATAATAAGGCAATGTCAAGACAATCGTTGTAAATGTAAAAGTTTGAGATGAAATTCTCTTATATTGCTAACATAAGGAAACAAGCAAGACCTTCTAATCTGAACTTTCTAATCCTTTAAGCAGAGCGGGTGTGATCTTCCCACTAATATCCTCGCGAGGAAGGCTATCTAGCCCACCGCCAGAAACAGATGATGCCGAATCTGCCACCTTAACAGTTTTTTTGGGAGCTGCGGCTACTCCCTGTAGATAATATTATTTGACAATTTAATACATTAACAGGAGACAAGTACAAAGTAATTAGTAAAAGCAATACAGGGTGCTGAACTCTACCTCAAATGGATTTTTCTCATACTCGGCATCAAGTGTACTTAGAAGGGCTGGTTTTATGCAAAAAAGGTAACAATAATCTCTAGACAATGAACATAAATAAGATTAAGATGTTACCTGGACCAACGAACTTATGTAAAGCACTAATAACTTTAATAGTGGCATTTAATGTTACCTGTACTAGTAGGTTGAATGCATCTGACCATCTATAATTTGGAGAGTATCCAAATTAAGAGACTTCAAGAATGATAATCCAGATAGCTTTCTCAGGCCACCATCAGTAACAACGGTGAATGAAAGATTCACACTCTCCAGATTAAAAACAAAACCCCCAATTTTAAAAATTAGGGTTTTTATTTTTAACAACCCCCAATTGATTTTTAACTAAATACATGCTTTGAAATGATTAATATACATAGAACTACAGCTTAAGCACTTACCAATTCGAGTTTTCGAGCTTCAAAAAAATTAATTGAGCTTTCGAACTTCTTCAAACTAATCTTCAACTTGGTTTCTAAACAAAGTGAGACACGAGAGAGCGGAGAGAGAGTCTGAACTCCGTGATTTCGAGCAGTAATTCAGAGAGAGAGAGTCGGGAGAGTGGAGAGAGATGTGAGAGTCGAGAGAGAGGTGAGAGTCGAGAGAGAGAGGCGAGGCGAGGCGAGGTGAGAGTCGAGAGAGAGGCGAGAGAGAGATTGAGAAAGGTGGGTTAGTTTTTAGGTTTAATTAGTTTTGATTTAATTTGTCTAAAGATATTAGAAGGGGGAAATACAAAAAATTTGAGAGACGCGTTTATTTTTTTAAGGTATTAGAAGGGGGAAACAGAATTGGCTAGGCGGGCAAACAAAACATTAAAAGGGGGGAAATAAAACTGAAGGGGGAATATTTGAGAGGCGCGTTTATTTTTTTAAGGAGAGGTTTAGACATCGGTTGGTAAATGAAGAGATGTCTAAATGTTTTTAAGAAAAGGTTTAGACATCGGTTGATAAATGAAGTGATGTTTGAATGTTTAAAAGACATCGGTTTTAAAACGGGCGATGTTAATTTGATTTTTAACATCGGTTTTATTGTAATCGATGTTAAAAACGGTGATGTCTATTAACAGATTTTTAATAGTGTGCCTCTAGTATGAATTGTTGTTTCTCTTGTTCCACAGCACTCACAACTCGAGCAACTAGTATCTCCAAAGAATTGAGAGACTCCTCATTACTCTTTATAAGCATCCTAAGCTCCTCCATAGCATCAACCTCATCTGACTAAAAAGTAGGAGTAGGTTGCTGATGTTGAAACTCTTCACTATCAAAAAAATATGACATATTTGGAACATCTTACTGGTACTGTTGAGGATGGTATTGAGAATATGGTTGTTCCTCATAAGTGACATATGGATCAACTCCTTCGTAGTAATAATATTGCGAGGGATCATGAACGCCCAAACACTGCTCACATTGCTGAGGCATGGATGTCCTCGAATATGCCCACCATGGTAACTCCTCGCATGCCATCTTCAAACACTCAATTACCTGAACACACGGAACTAAACAAGATAGGTAAGAAAAAATCTGAGTCAGTGAACTCTAACGACCACTATTGACAAGCACATAAACCAAAAATAAAACACTGATGATCCCCGGCAGCGGTGCCAAAACCTTGTTTGCACTAAATCACGCAAGCGTACGTGGTCACAAGTAATACAGATATAAGTCAAGTTCGTTCCCAGAGAGATCTGGTTATGATTTTAATTCAGTAGATGTACCTATGCAACAATGTATGATTATTATTCACTGCTAAGACAAATAACAATTTGAGATTTGATTATCTAAATTAACTAAGATGCAAATTATAAAAATAAGAATTAACTAAATAACAAGAATTGGAATCGAATTACTTCTGCAAGAGAAAACATGGAATCCTAACTTCATTAAATACTTTGCTTAGATCTGACGCCTTTAATCACTATATGCAATGGTTATGATATCTGATTAGACAACACGAAACAAGTATACGCTACTTCTCAGTATACGAATACCAAACTAAACATACATCCACAAAAGAGATAGAAGATGAATAGACACCAATTATGCTTAGACCCTATATCTCTATAAGATTTGAAAACATAACGGTTGAAGAACAAGTTGTCTATTAAGATCACATAGAGCAGCATAATATCTCTATTTATGCTACAAATCATGATGTTAAAACATCAACCTATCCTATGCTAGCATGACAAGTTCTAAATCTCAAGATCCACTCTCGCTTCACAAGAGATTAACAAATTAGATGTTAGCTACGCATCTAAATACATGAAACACAACCATACGAGGATATCAGATATACATCACACACAGATCTTTAAAGCATCAAGATACTAAAGCTCCATAAATAACTCCGTTAGAATTCCATGACAACGATTAGTTCATAATCGAACCGCTCGTCATCATGGGATCTGATGAAACCATGATAATAAACAAGATATGAAAATATACAAATAAACCTAAGTAATTGATATGTAATTGTTATCCAAATTACAATGGTAGGATGTGTTTATATAGGCTCTATAATTCTTGCCCAGCAAGAAATTGCCTTTTATTACAATTAGAATTCAATTAAGGTACTAAAAACTGCCCAAAATACAATTAGAACTTGAAAAGGGCAAAACATTAATTTCCTGCTCCCATCAGTCTGATTGTCGAGCTGTCTGCGCCCAACACACGCAACCTGCTCGTACAAGACCTGTCCCATGTTGTAGAAAATCTTCCAAGCTTTGCGTGGGCAGTAAGATCGCTGAAAACGGACTTATAGAACTCCATATATGGCCAAAACAGTGTAGACTGCGCAACCTTCCCGGAAAATCCGAATTTTAATCAATCTAATCTCCAAAAACGATAGAAGCATCAACCATAATCGACATTCTTGCAAACCTGCATATTACACAAAACACATCAAAACTACAACAAACTTGAGTCCAAAACAATCAATTTAAGCCGATATGGAACGCTCCAAGTGGATATAAAATCCACTTATCAACCAACATTTATAAAACTATTCTACACATAAATGAACAGTCAAACCTATCTTTCCATCCAAAGATTAAGGAAATTAATGGGAAAGACCTTAAGCTGAAGATACAACTTGAAGAGGACAATATCAATTCTGGCAGTTGTCTGTATTATGTAACGGATGCTTATGATTCTTCCATCTCAACTCCTGAAATGTCTCAAGGAACAATGATCACTCCAGGAGTTTCAGCCTTTACAGAAGTTAGTATTTCAATTTAGTTGTAGAACATGAATCAGTTTTGTCAATGTTACACCATCTGCAAACATTCATGATTGTTAATGTTTTTCTCAATTTCCTATGTTTCAGAACAATACCATTGATTTGTCCGATAGTGGAACTACTCCACCTTCAGCAACATCTACCAGTAAGAAGATCAAAACGGTATAAGCATTAAATCACTACAAAATCTTCCATTTATTTTCAGTACTTAGATATTGGACCAACCAAATATACAAACTAATAAAATGTTATTGTTGACAGGAGAAATGAATCACATCAATCTCCGGAGCTACTTTGATGATCATCTTAAAGCTTAATGCATGGTCTACGTATTTGTTATTTGAAATTTCTTATCAGTACTTTATTTAGATTTGGATTGTTTGCATTGTTTTTATGTTGGGATATTTTGATGTTTTGATCATTTGGAATTGCTTATTAGTACTTTATTCGGATTTGGTTTTTTTGCATTGTTTCTATGTTAGGATATTGTGATGTTTTCATTATCATGAATCTTTTATTATTGCAATAATATCAATATTTTATCCAAGTATCAAGGATGTTTGGTTTTTTAAAAATCTTAAGTTTGGTTTTTTTTTTTTAAAAAATACGTCCCGCCCCAACGTCACTTTAGATCGGATGGAAGTAAGAGCTCAACATTAATACGCACGTACATATTATTGGTTCAAATATGGAAGAGAACAATAACATCGTCGTAATATGGTTTACACAAAAAAAAATCCCGAAATGAATAATGTAAAAATTGTACAACACTAAAACATTATAAAATAATTATAAAATTAACAAAATAAAAAACATTCCGTGTGCAAAGCACGGGCAATATTGCTAGTTTTTGTAAAAGTAAATCGAATTAAATCGATTTTCAATTTTTATAATGTTGTATACACGTACAGTATACACAGTCCTACATAACAAAAGCGTGGGATTAGCAGGCAAGGCAAAGCTTGCTGGTTGTACCAAACGCGCTAAATGTTTGCTAATAGCAGTATCATTCACGCGCGTAATATGAACTTAAGTTTGTTATCAAACTGTACGGATGAAACCAGATAGGCCACCTGTCTGCCTCTCTTCTCATTTCCTATACCACCGGACCATCTCTCTCCTTTTCTCTCAATCTCTCTCCCTCTCTCGTTCTCTCTCTATTAGTATTATACTACTCCCTCCGTTCCTAAAAACTTTTCCTATTTACTTTGGATACGTTTGCCAATACACAATTTTGATCGTTAATATCTTTAATTTCGTATTAGTTTTTGATATATAAAAACTTCACTTTATTAAAGTACTCATAAATACGAATCCAACAAGATCACTCATGACTATATTTGGTCTTATAGATTATTCGTAAATTAGTAATTTATCTCATGTTATGAAAAGTCCCGACATTCCGAATAGGAATTGTTTTTCGGAACAGGGGAGTAGTATTATATGAATGCAAACAAAAACAATGTCACCACTTTCTCCTTCACCTTAATATCCCAAACTACATGATCCTCGATAACTGTGCCCAAAATTAGGGTTTCATTATTCCATTTTTATGCCATTTCATATCTTCTGATTGCTCCTACACTCTTCTCACAACGCATCACATATCTCTCTCTCTCTCTCTCTCTCTCTCCATATACACATTTTGGGGAATCTTTTCCAGTCTTTCTCTGGAGTGTTTTTACTTGTCTAGCTATTTCACTTTCCATTTCTCTCTAATCTCTCTATCTCTCTCTCTCCACACACAAATAACAAACATGTACGCGACTGATTCCTACACTACCAGTCCCCAAACTCGCCGCACTCGTCCGAGTCGATCCACCTACCTCCCTCCACATCTCCGCAACACAAACCCACACCCTACATTCTCCGATCACAACCCTAACTCGTACACCCCCGACTCACCTACTCGCCGATTCCCACCGAGTCGAGGCCGAGCCCCTCCCCGAGGTCGCGGCCGTGGCCGCGGCCGAGGCCGCACCTACTTTCCCCGCACCCGACCCACATTTCACCCAAACCCTGACCCGAATCCCTTGGAAATCTTCGAAAAGTTCGATGATCTCGAAATCTCCGACTCGGAAGAAAAAACCGGAATAAACTTCGACGTTTACGATGACATTCCGGTCGAAGCAAGCGGTTCAGACATACCTGAACCGGCCTACTCATTTAATGAAATTGATTTAGGAAAGGCTTTGAATGATAATATAAAGAGGTGTAAGTATGTTAAGCCCACTCCGGTTCAGCGTTATGCTATTCCGGTCGTGATGGCTGGTAGGGATTTAATGGCTTGTGCTCAAACCGGTTCTGGCAAAACGGCAGCGTTTTGTTTTCCTATTATAAGTGGGATTCTTAAGCATTGTAATGTGGGTTTGGGTAATCATTCAGGGGTGGCTTCTCCTTTTGCTCTTATTTTGTCTCCAACTAGGGAGTTATCTTGTCAGGTGGGTAGTTTTGTATGTATGTTTGTATGTATATGTTGTATATGTTATATTTGTTATGTGTATCCGTGTGATCTAACTATTTTGAGTTTGTTATGTTAAAGATTCATGAGGAGGCAAGGAAGTTTTCATATGAGACTGGGATTAAAGTTGCTGTTGCTTATGGGGGAACACCCATTACTCACCAGGTTCTTCCCCTCATTTTTATGTTTTTTCTAGTTGTAGTTTTGATATTTGTTTCACAAGTGCGTGTGTGTGTGAGAGAGAGAGAGAGAGTGAGAGTGAGAGAGAGAGTGAGAGTGAGAGAGAGATGTTTGTTTAGATGTATATTTCACTTGGGTCTAGTGTTGTGTCAATTGTTGGATGGATGGATAGTGTTGTTTTGGCGTCTACCATGTAGTGGTACAACGTTTGTTAGATGAAGTATTTGGTATGTTGGTGACTTGGTGTGTTACATTTATTGTTTGGTAAATTATTTAAGGTTCTTGATTAGATAGCACTGTATAAGCAGCTGGGCCTGCTAGTGAAACGATAAATTAAAGTGGAAAATCAACACTGATGTTTGTACTGTGTGCTTCTGTATTGTTTCATACTATGTTGATTTGATTGTAACAACTCTATCTGATTGGTTAGACGGAGAAGGTTTTTGTAATTAATGTGTTGAATAAACTGGTCACTAGTTAAGTAGCTGTCCAATGAAGTAGTAAGTTGTTAATTACTTTCTAACATTATTTTAATTCCTATCTTGGTGTCTGAGTTTTACACATGTTAGGTACCTGTATTGTTTCTACAGTGTTCATGCTAGCTATTTATTTATATCCTCTTTATTCTTGGAAATAATGTAGTAAAATATTAGACAGTTTGTTCCATTTTTAGATGAAAATTGGTGCATTTTTTAGGCAGTAAGTGAGCTTAATGCATTTCTCATGACATATGTGTATGCTTACATTAATATTTATAACTTTTGCTTGAGAATATTGCTAATATCTTCTTCTGTTTCCTTTTATTTCTGTAGCTGCATAAATTGGAAAAGGGTGTTGACATCTTAGTTGCTACTCCTGGCCGCCTGCTGGATATGATCGAGAGAGCAAAAATATCTCTTAAGAAGATTAAGTTTTTAGCTTTGGATGAAGCTGATCGGATGTTAGACATGGGTTTTGAGCGACAGATCCGGAAAGTTGTTGAGCAAATGGGGATGCCTCCACCAGGAGTAAGGCAGACAATGCTTTTCAGTGCAACTTTTCCAAATGAGATCCAAGTTTGTATTCTCTTAAACCCTTTATCTCTTTTTTACTATGAAATCAGTTTAGGTACTAATTTCGTGTTAATATTTTAGAAATTGTTATGCTAATCCTCCTGTAGAGATGTGATGTTCCATTGTGTTTATGTCACATGTCATCCGCTGTGCAGTAATAATAAGAGGACCATAGTTTTTGTAACTATCGTGTAAAGCTTTTTCATGGTAAATATCTTAAATGGGATGTTTTTATATATGTCTTGCACGTAAAGCTCTGTTATGTTGTGAAGTAGCTTCTATTTGTAGTGATTTTTCTTCTTGGATGTTACCACTATCATCTCACTACTTTTCTTTGTCTTTTTAACTTTCACTTTGTGTAGAGGCTTGCAACAGATTTCCTCTCAAACTACATATTTTTGACTGTTGGAAAGGTTGGTTCTAGCACTGAGCTGATTGCTCAAAGAGTTGAGTTTGTCCAAGACATAAACAAAAGAGATCGTTTAATGAATCTCCTTGTTGAGCAAAGTGCAAATGAAAATAATGGCAAGGTACGTAAAGTCTCTGTGCACACACTAATTTATTCAATGTCAATCATTATTTGCTCCTTAGTTCAAGTGACTATCTAATCAATACATTTACGCAACTTAATTTCATAATGTAGCGGGCTTTGACATTGATTTTTGTGGAGACCAAGAGGGGGGCAGATTCAATGGAAGGCTGGTTGTGCAGAAATGGTTTTCTAGCTACAGCAATACATGGTGACAAAGCTCAGATGGTAAGTGTAATTCTATTATATTGGATTGTCAAACTTTGGTACTGCTCAGGTATCAAATGATGTATGTCTTTTGTTTCCTTGTCCTGATGAGTAATTATATTAACTTTTTATTGGAGTTTGCTACGTTGTAACTACGTTTTAAAGTTATTATGAACTTGAATATCTTCTTAATTCTACAACGAACATCTGATTTCATATGCTCATTTATATATTCTATTATCTGAAGTTTACCTTGCCATTGTGGTATGATATACTTTGTAATCATTGAAGGAGAGAGAACGTGCTTTGAGATCTTTCAAAACTGGAGCAAGGCCTATTTTGGTGGCGACAGATGTTGCTGCTAGAGGACTGGATGTTCCACATGTTACCCATGTCATTAACTATGATTTGCCCAAGGACATAGATGACTATGTGCACAGGATAGGCAGAACAGGCAGAGCTGGTAAGTCTGGGTTGGCGACAGCATTTTTTTGTGACAAGAACTCACCCCTGGCAAAGTCACTTGTGCAGCTCATGCAGGAAGCAAAACAACAAGTTCCTTCCTGGCTCACTCAATATGCGGAGACATCTGCATCTTATGGTAGTTCCAGGTCCTACCGACATGGTGGCAGCAAGTTTGGTGGCCATGATTTCAGAAATGCAACAAATATGGGCGGTGGCAGTGATTATTATTCAAGCGCCTACTCCAGTCAAGCTGCTTTTGGTGAACCTTGCATAGCTCCTTCTGGTGCTTTCACTTCTTACTATAGTGCTGACGCCGCTTTTCCTGTTGCTAGTGTTGATGCCTATGCTGCTGGTGCATATGGATATCCCTATAATCAGGGTTCTCTTGTTGCTGGTGCTTGGAATTAACCCATCACTTAGGCCTTTTAACTCTACTTTTTGGCACTACTAAATTACAAGATGGAGTAGCTGAGTAAAATATGCACTGATACAGAGTAGTTATTTAAGTTTTTAACCCTTTAGTGGTTAGAAAATTAAACAGGGAAGAAAAACAGTTGGTAACTTAACTACATAGAATCTTCATAGTAGTTAAGGCATTTTGCAGACCTCTAGTAATCAGTTTTCATTTTGAACTTCATATCCACTGCTGGCTCTTTCTGACAACAATGATATTATCTAGAAAGAATTGTACAAACAGTGTGTTACAGTTGCTCTATTTTAATGCTGAAGTGCAAAAATTTCACCTTCTGCCATTGGTGCATATGTTGATATTACTCCATTTAATGGCCTTCTCTAGTGCAGGAGATTTACCATCTTGTTTTACAATTTCGTAGAAGAAATTCTTCTACCAATATGATTACTCTGTAGCTTTGTGTATGTTGTTTGACTTGTCTTCATTGTTATAGATATTTTATATTTATGAATTATGAGAGCATCTCCAAGGGAGATAGCTATAACTGTTAGTTAAAATCAGAAAAATAGATGATTATGTAAAATTTGTTGAATCTGTAAGCTTGTGTCCTCCAGCGGTGTTAGTTATAAATGTTAGCTATATTTAAAAATCTGTTACTTTATTATTTTTGAAATTCTAACAACTATATTTTCAAAGAGTTTGATGTTCCTGAGGTAACCTCAGAAAATTACCTGAGATAACATAGATTTTCCATATTAATGCACGAGGGTATAATTGTAATTACAGGATTTTTAAAAAAAAAATCAATATTTACAAAAATGCCACAAATATTTACACTACTATCTCAGGTAACTCTCCTGAGGTAACCTCAGGGCCTTTTTTCTCATTTTCAAATAGTAGTTATTTATTCGGGATAAAACTCAAAAATAAATTTTTTTCCAAATTCAATCAAATAAACTTTTTAAATTAATATATATGTTATTTAATTAATTTAAATATTTTATTATTTGAAAATGTGTTATTTTACTATTGTCAAATTCAATCAAATAAAGGTTTTATATATACAAGGATATATGTTAATTAATTAATTAAATTAGTTTAATTTTATAATACAAATTGTACATTTTTTAAATTTAATTCCATTCCCAATTTTTTAAAAAGAACAGCTGATGACAATGGGAAGAAGTAATTAAGCGGGAGGTGACGTGGATATTTTTAGATGACAGCTGATGGATCGATAGATATAGATGACCATATACGTGTTATCTATAATTTTTGCTAACTGATGGGCTCCCTTGGAGAAGCCCATTTTCTAGATATTAGGTAAAATCATGTGCCACATAGGAAATATGGCTAACAATTACATCCCCTTGGAGATGCTCTAAGTATACTTTTACATTTAAATTATTCTAAATCTGTAAGCTACTAAGATGTAAGATAGATGTCTATTTCCTTATTTTTTTGAAAAACAAAGTTATGTGTTACTCCCTCCGTCTCATAATATGTTTTCCGTTTGTAAAAACACGTTTGTCAACGCACACTTTCAATCGTTAATATCTTGAATTTTGTATTAGTACTAAATATGAAAACTTCACTGTATTAAAGTACTCATAAATACGAATCCAACAAGATCACTCATGATTATATTTTATCTTATAAATTATGCGTAAATTAGTAGTCAATCCCTTATAATGAATAGTAAAAAAGTCAAAGTGGAAAACATAATTAGGCACCGAGGGAGTAGTACTTAGTAGAGTGGTACTGGACTACTGGTCTAGTTCTTTTTTTGAAGGATGGTACTGGTATAGTTGTCCAGGTACAACTACAGTCTACAATCGTACAGAAAGTCCATATTTTTTATATTTAAAACTAAATTGTTGTGAAATTCAAAATAAACAATATTTGTTATATATACAGGAAAGAAGAAGAGGAATGATGCTTTGTACGTTCAGATTTCTACAAAATTTAATTATTTATGAAAATTAAATACATTTTATATGTTAAATCTAAAAATATTAGAAAAATTACCAAAAATACCAATTTTCTAAGTTTTTTTTTTGCGATTTTACCATATTTTGAAAGTATTTGCAAAAATATATTATATAACCAAAACATACAAATGCAATTTTTTTTTTGAAAATAATTTAAAATTGATGTTGATTGAGGGTGAGTGCCTTATATGCCCACTTTTTAATATTTCCTAACCAAAATGCCCGGATCTGAAAACAGCGCCCAAAACACCCACCAGACACGCCTATGCAATCAATGTGTCTTACGACACGCCTATTCAGAAAACGTAACAAGCTGTTACGCCGTTGTGGTCAGCGTAAATGTCCCTGGTTACGCCTCTTGCATCAGCGTATTCGTAGACACGCCTTTTGCAATAGCGTGCCTGACGTCATCTCAGAGCTCCCGATGCCAGGCGATTCCGATTGTTAAATTCGATCTCTCCGTTCTCTCTCAGACCTAAGTTTCCCGTGACGTTGTACATACCATTCGATTCGCCTCTCAAAAATCTACAACCCTATACCAATGATTTTACATTTGGAATGCCGGATTTTGAAAACCTAAACTACGATTCCGTCGAGGTCGAATTATCCGGCAAGGTTAATTCATGCCCCTGCGGGCCAAAAACTGAAAACCGTATACGGGAAAGGGGAGAGGGTGATGTGGTGGTCACGTTGATGTGCTTTGGAGGGTCGGAGGTGTTGTGGTAAGGGAGATCGAAGGAGGCGAGCAAATCGTCCGAAGTCGCCGGCGGAGAAGCTCTAAGTTTTCAGGTGATGTTCGACTTTTTCTGGCAGCTTCAATGGAGAGGGGTTGCGCCGTTCCAAACGACGTGACCCGTGGGTATTTTGGACGGATATTTGAAAAACGGGTATTTTGGTAAGTGGGTAAGGGAAAAGTGGGTATTTTGGGCATTAATTCTAAGGTTAATTTTGGTTATACAGTAAAACCTCCTTAAATTAATACTCGATAAATTAATAATCTCTCTAAGTTAATAATTTGTTCCGGTCCCAACTTGGGCCAGTTCAAAAAATGATCAATTTCGATAAGATAATAAGATAGTAATTTTTTTGAAAACCCTATATAAATATATGATCCCAATAATATTATAAATTAATAATTCCTTTATAACCATAAAAATATATGTATTAACTTTTTGTAAAATATGATTCTAAGATTCTTAAAATTTGAATCTATATGAAACTCATCTTTAACCATCTTTGTTGCATCCAAAAGTTCGAATGTGGTGTTTTCGTAGAGCATTAAAAAGTTATTAATCAATGTTTTTTATGTCTTGGGTGCTTCTTTACGTGAAAAAAATTCAAAATATGTTATTTTATCCTTGATATCATCTAAATATACATGAATATTTATTTTGAATCTCCCAAATACTCATTAAATTTGTAAACAATATATATATAAAACATAAATTGTACAATTCATTCTATTTAAATGTACATAATTGGAAATTAATTTTCTTCGATGTCAAAAATTATCTATAAATTAATAATTATTAATTTATCGATTAATTAATACCTCTCTAAATTAATAGAATTCTCCGGTCCCAACTAAATTAATTTATAGAGGTTTTACTGTATTGGAGATTACATTTGATTTAACGCAACTTGTTAATCAACCTGTTATTCAACCAAAAATGTTTTAATTATTAAATTTTTAAATTTATAATTTTAATTGATTTTGATTGATGTGCATTGCAAATATGGTTGTAAAAATTGTAGAACATACTTTTGTAAGTATTTTATAAAATGATTTTCATAGAAAATGCATTTTTGTAAAAAAAAAATTGATTTTGAATATTTACGAAAAACCCCAAATTCAATTATCAATTGTTATAAACTTGTAAGTGGGACTCACTACTTGCAGTATAATTTTATTTATATTCGATTAATGACTGTACTTGAGCTAGAATTATATTAATAATAGAATTTGAATTTTTAATTAAATAAAGAAACTGGTCAGAAAAAGAAACAGGGTAAACCGTAAAAGGAGAGATATATTATATATATTCAGCGTCACAGGAAAACCATAAATACTTATTCCCAAGAGTTAGGGTTTTTGTTTTACACACAACACAAGCAACAGCTGCAATGGAGAAAATAACAGAGGGAGTAAAGAATGTCAACATAGCCGCCGGTGATTCTCCCAAGAAGAATCGAATTCAGGTCTCCAACACTAAGAAACCCCTGTTTTTCTACGTCAATCTAGCTAAGGTAATCTCCTCTCTCTCTCTCTCTCTCCCCCCCTCTCCTTCTCTCGCTCTCTTTCTCTCTCACTCTTTCCTTCTCTCTCTCCCTCTCTCCCCCTCTCTCTCTCTCTCTCTCTCACACACACACACACACACTCTTTATACATATCTTTTTGTTTATTTGGGGGTATGTGCTGTCTTTAATCTTTGATGCATCATACAGAAATATATGAAGCAGTACAATGATGTGGAGCTTTCTGCCCTAGGAATGGGTACTCTTTCTCTTCCCCTCTTTAATTTTTTTCTTATTTTTTCGACACCTGTATCCTTTTTTTTTACTTGCCCCTTAATTTATTTATCGAAATTTCCTGCTTCTGCTTTGAGTCTGATATGTTCTGTTAGCTATTGAATGTCATTGGTGTGGGTAAATTGGTATAATGGTAAAGCTGCACAGATTTTTTTAACTACATAATGAGGCTCGTATCTTATCCTTTTGAACTTGATCCTGCATTATAAAGAATTATCTCTATAAATATGTTGAAGAATAATGTATATTGTAGTTGTAATGGTGTCTCTATGTATATGTTTTATGTTATTTTTATTTGGTTCTGGATTTGTTGAATTATATTAAAGTGCTCAAGTTTACACTACACTCTGTATTATGGATCCGTTGAAATTTGCAATTCTTTTCTGTGTATATGTGCTTGAATTGTTCTATATGTATATGCAGCTATTTCCACAGTTGTCACGGTTGCGGAAATTCTTAAAAACAGTGGATATGCTGTGGAAAAAAGTAAGGCAATTCTTTTGTATACATTCCAGAGTTTACCAATGTTCCTGTTGTATTATGCAACTTCCCTACCATGTCCTCTAAATTAATTGTTAATGCTGCAGAGATTCTGACATACACTGTTGACATTAAGGCTGAAAACAGGGCACGCCCAGTTCAAAAAGCTAAGGTTAGTTTTTTAGTGTTACCATCCCTCGTTACCTTAAAAGTCTTGTTGGGAAAAATGACACGGTTTCGCTGTGACGTATGCAAGAATGACATATGAGTTGAACTTAATAATAGAAAACGAGGATAACACACATAATTGTTTGGGTTTATATCAGTAGTTGATAACTTAATCATTTTCTATCTCAGATGGAAATTGTGTTGGGGAAGACTGCAAAATTCGATGAATTAATGGCTGCTGATGCAGAGGAGCGAGAACTTGCAGCAGGAGATGGTGAAGAGTGGGAGATTGTGGCAAATAGTTAACCTATTGTGTTTGTGATTTGGTCATTTAGTCTTCGTGTCAATACTTATTTCAGTGGTACTAGCTTATATATTTTGATAGCTGCAACGAGAGGTTCTTTTGCTAGGAAATAGTATGAAAACGCACAAAACTCAATTCTTACAATCAAATGTAGTCAGTAATATGAATTATCAAGTTTCTTCTCCGTAATTTGTTGTCTTCTGGTTTTGTCTTGTGCATTCTGTTTGCATAATGCATCATAGTCTTGTGCATTTTGTATTTTTGTTACATCACATTACAAATAAGTTTTATCCAGTCAGGCCTTCCGATCTAGTAACCATGCGCAGTGTGTATTAGTAATCAGCTCTGTACTTTGCTTTGTCATAGCTTCTTGTTGTTCTGCCTTCAATGCTGCTCTCATTTGGGACTGTACTCACTACTCTCATGGTCCTCAATGTTATATGATGTATTATTGCTAAGTTGGACTGTAAATTTTATGGGGTGCTCCCTCATTTGGTCATTACTCGGTTACTTTTGGTATTGTTTTGGATGGGTGTTATTCCCAGGGTTGGTTGTTAGTGGTCCTGCATTACTGGCAGCCACTTATATTCTTCTACTGCACACAGGGTTTTATTTTTTGATTTGGCTTGGTTGGGTGCTATTCCCAGACTCGACGCTTTTTAGCGGGTTGCTCCATTTACGTAGAGGTCATGCCGGATTTTTGACTTTTCCTCCTACATTTGGTTACTCAGCCCTTCTACACTTGTCTGCTCATATTTTCTCAGATGCTTCTATCTACTTGGTCCTCTACCTGGTTGCCCTTTGTTACCTGGCCTCATACTTGGTCGCTTTTGTCACTTATGTAACATTTGATGTTTTCTAGTTTCTTTAGGTCTTATAGCTCTTTAGTTCTTTTATTTCTATAGTTTCTCTATTTCTGTTGTTTCCTCTTGACTTGTAAGTGGAAACTTTCTTTGGCTCTCATTGTACATTTCCTTCTTTTTTATATTCAAAACAGCTTAGCAAAAAAAAAGTATTAATCTTCTCTCCTTTTGCACCCCTTGTTCGGCCAACTACAACTATAGATCTTGGTTGTTGCTTTCGCATTCATCACAAAGCTGTCGATTCTAGGGTGTTACTTTCATGTTCAAGCTTCTAGTTATGTTACCTACTTAACTTGTGCAAAACCCTTGATTTGCATCACAAAGCTGTCGATTCTAGGGTGTTGCTTTCATATTCAAGCTGCTAGCTATGTTCCCTACTTCAGTTGTGCAAAACCCTTTGACTACTACACAAATTGTGAAATTGAACTGACATAACATGTAAGCAAACTGAACTGCATGCTACGAACTCTTGAGACTCGACATTGTAGGAAATGTGTTTTGACAATTATAATATTGCTAGGAAAGTACTAATAGCACACCATTTGGAAATTGGCATTGAGTGACAACTGAAATGCAGCAAATCAAGAGTCATTGTGCTACAATGCATGTTCCTCAAACCGCAACAATAATTTATTAAGGTCATTTATTTTGGGGGATTGTCCCAGGATCAGAACCCATACATTGTAATCTCTTAATTACCATCCTAAAAATTATTATTTTATAAATTGTCCAATACTTGGTTTGTTTTGAAGGAATTATTCTAGGATTGGCTCATAACATTTTACATTTTAATGTTATGTTTGTTTAGAGGGGTCATATATAGGAATTGTATTACTATCCTCTAAATTTCTGATCCTACGTTCGTTTTACATGGAAGGAATTATAACTTTTAAAACTAACTTGTTAAAGAGGATTAGATAATAAACTCCAACGGTAATAGAGAGGATTATAATCATATTTCTTCAACAAAACCACCAAACATTAGAACCAAATAAACATGAGATTAAAATTTTTAAGTACTAACTATAATTTTTGAAATAATCCCAAATATGTTTCCCATATAAAAACTCACAAGTAAAGTTGTATAAACCTAACATTATTGTTTTCCTAACCAAAAGCACAAGTACTCAAAGCAAAAATACACATCTTCCCGCTAGTTTCTCAAATAACCTTAAAAATTATCTTCATCGTTCTCGACTAATATCTTTTTGCATGCCTCGTAGCACATGAAAGATATTCCAGCAGCAGGCACCAATTTTAAACAGCTTGGGCCTAGACCCTTGTAAAGGCCTGGAACTCCTTCCTTTTCAAGTATTGACAAAAGAGCATGGAGCATGTTGTTGTACTGTCTCCCATTAATGGCTCCGGCTTGCATATGTTTTCTAGCCACTTCAAGGGGAAAAGTTGCACTACTTGATATTGCACCAGCTGCTGATCCTATTAAAAGAGTAGCTAAATTTTCAACGTCTTCCTTTTTGAAAACCTTCTTGTAAGCCTTTCGCAATGTATCATATGCAAAATAATTAGTAGCAGCATATGGGATCACTCCAATTACGCTTGGTGTGAGGCCTCTGTACAGTTCTGCCGGTCCCTCCTCTTGCACGATCTTAATGAAGGCATCAAAAAGATTTTTATAGACACCCCTCTGCCAAAAAGTGTACAAGTAAATAATAATACAAGAACACAGCTCAATTTAGAAGCATGACATTTTGATTGTACTCTGTATTTCCTTTTACCTGGACAGTCAGTCGAGTTTTCAGTAACTCGAGGGGGTAGGTGCATATAGTGGAGCTGATACCAGCAACAGCACCAGCAATAAGGGATGCTGGTATAGGCTGTATAGGTTGTTCTCCTGGTTTAGGCGTCAGATGTTTCTTCACAGTATCATAAGCAAACAACTGCACACAGTTTTTATACGATAAGATAACATGCAAGCCTCACATTTAAAACAATCACCTATAAGGCAAAGAAGGAAGTTGACCTTGTTGATTGCAAAGTTAAAATAAATCTATTGCAAATCACAAGTTCAGTGGTAACTCATCTGACACCAGACAGGGGAGACCCTATTTCTATGTTGTGCAAACAATTCCATTTATAATGCTGTAGTTACTAGTTACAAATATATCTAAAAAAAATTACAATAACACCGAATCAAAAGAATTTGTGCTTTTCAATTCATTTTTACAACGTTTTTGAGAGCTCTTTTAGTTGCATCATTTCATCTAGAGTATTAGTACATGTTGAGATTGACTAAAAATCTATTCAAATAAGATCAAATTGTTCCTACATTGTTGAGTAGTTTGCTGGCAGCTATTTTCTAATAATCAGTGGTAGGTAGTTGCAAAATTTTAGAAATTTTTAGTTCTGATTTAATATATGTAATAAACTTTCAGTACCCATAAAAAACAAGCAATCTTTATCAATTATTCTCCCTTCTTTTGCTGTTAAGTATTATTCCCTCTTTTGTTTTTCGTATCTTTAGACTTCTTAAAGAGCTTAAACTGGGACAAAGTAGGTCATTCTCAAAACGTGAATAAGTCACAATAATGTTGCAAGGTATTTGCTGACCTTGATATTAATTGAAACTCAATTGCAAAACTCAAGGGACAATCGCAGACTTAAATTTCATTGTGTGGAAAAAGAGAGTGACAATGCTAAGCATACATTAATCTACAGGCTTCTAAGGGCTGACAAAAGCATAGTAGGGGAAAAGTGTTTATGAAATGAAAAAATAAAACTTAAAAAGTCATATACATGCACCAAAAATCGTGCTGTTGAATGTAAGTACATTTAAACAAGATCCATAGGTGAGTGATCTACTAGGTTACATAGTCTATAGTAGTGTAATATCAAATTGCTGGAGCACAAACTGCATAATCTAAGACAAGAAAAAAATTCAAGTATAGGACAAATGATTACTAATGTCATAAGAGCATTTAGCGCATCTAAATCAGCAATAACTTTCATATTCCAAAGGGATTTCCTTATCTCTGAATAGCTATAGTATCAGGCACCAAAAGAAGTATCATAATTGATATGAACTGCAATAGTTGAATCTATTGGTGTATCAACTAGAAGAATATCTATCCAAAAAAGTACATGAGTGGATGAACCTGTAAATAGCAGCAGAAAACATGTAAAACCATAACTAAAATTTTCTCTTTTTTTGCTAGATGATTAGTATTCTATTTTACCTCAATTGCCTTGCTTGGGGCAACCCGGATGACGTTGACTAAATTACCCCTAAATAAGCCCTTCCATCCTTCAGTCTTCATGATATCTTGAAACACTTCTGTGGTTGAGTGTCCGCAACTTCCAACCATCAAATGCGTCCTTATGGTCTCCAGAGGAGCAACGGATGTTCGCGACACTGCCCCTGCAATTGCCCCACTCACCAGTCTCCTCAAGGATGGATTGCCAATCTTAATTTTAAATTTGAGTCCACCTTTCTTCTTTTTCTTTTTCAGCATCCCTTCCTCTCCCAACTCCCATTCCTCATTCACAGCCAATTCAGATGTCCCTACTGTCCGATAACCAGATTCAGGCATCGACATATACTTATTAGTATACGAAAGCTTGAATACACTATCACTTGTATTAGAAGCATTTGTGGGTATCCCAACTCCCCCTCCCATCTGTCCAATGCTTGCAAACAAGGCACCGCTATGACAAGAATTATCTCGCGGACACCACAAAAACCCAACTCCAGGGTTCAAGAACAGCCCATCTCCATTGGTTCCCAAAGATTCAAGATTTTTCGAGTCCATATCCATATATATAAAAAGAGCCGAACTTTGCCTATTAAGCCTGTAAATAAGTCCTTATTAGCCTAATGGGTACGCAAACAATACTTAAAAAAACTTAATGGGTACAAAAATGGAATCTTTAAAAGTGCAAGTTCATGTATATGCCCAACAAGTGAAATGTAAACAGAAGTTCAAGTTCTGATAATTCACCTATATAAAGAAATCCTGTAAAGAGGAATTTGTGGAGATTGAAAAATAAATGATTGCCCAAGTTCTTGAATAGCATTTTTTATATATACAGTATGTTTGTATATATTATTAGGCTCCTTATTTTGACTAAACAAGAATCAGAAACTAGACGAAAAAGGAACAATGATGTACTATCTTCACAATCAGAGAATATAGATACAAGTAATTAAAATTAAAATAGAGAGAGAGAGAGAGAGAGAGAGAGTTAACCCGTGTTCAAGTACCGAACAATCTTTGAGGAAGGTTGTTACTTGTCCCTTCCCAGGCAGGAGAAGTTGTATGTAACTATGTATGTAACTACTCTTTACATACTTATGATTGTAATGCCCGCCTTGCCTCTTTATGTGCAACCTACTCTACTCCAGTAGGGATTGGCAAAAAAAACCAATCCGACGGATACCCGATCCAATTCGATCCGATTGAATCTTATCGAACCCGATTTTTTGGATTTGGATTTGATTTTTAAACCCGAAAGAGTTTGGATTTGGATTTGGATATTAGCTATATCCAACCCGATCCAAACCCGAAACCCGCACATATATAAATTAATATATATATATATATATTATAATTTATTTCTTAAAAATAAAAACCTACAATAGGCCCAGCCCATTTAGTACCATTTACACTAAACCTAAAATCTAAATGACTAATACAGTAATACTCACTACTCAGTACTCACTAGTCTCGCCTCTGCCGCTCTGCGAGTCTGCGGCGACCATCTTCACAAATCACAGATTACACGAAGACGAAGTCACTACTCACTACTCACGAAGTCACGACACAATAGGTATTTTATTCTTGATTCATATTCGATTATATTCGATTTTCCAATTCAATATTTGCCTCTCAGATTGTAATTTATATTCTTCCATATATATATTCGATTGTAGTTTATATTCTTCCATGTATATTCATATTCGATTGTAGTTTATATTCTTCCATATATATTCGATTTTGAATATGTGTAGTTGTGTACCCTAGATTCGATTTTGATTATCTGTACCCTAGATTCGATATTTATTCTTCCATATATATTCGATTTTGAATATGTGTAGTTGTCTACTCAGTAGTCAGTAGTTGTGTTTTAGTTTCTATTTTAGTAATCAGTTGGTGATTTATAATCTATGAATAGGTGAGACATCTCTAGGATATGCAACTATCTATAATGACATGGAGGTGGAAGATTCGTGTTTAACTCGGGAGGTAATTCATAGCACTTGCAACTTGTTTTGGAAATTTTATGGTATAATAAACTGACTAGTTTTTGCTTGAATGTATCTACCATGTAGCTATGAACCATTAAGGCATTAATGTGCAGATGGCTGAATTAAGGTACTGCATCTTTGCTTGCTCTTTTGTATGTAATTTTCTGTTATTGTGTTCGTACAATGTTAGGTTTATTGTGGTACTCAGGAAGAATTGGTAACATCTTACTTTTGGATGAAATGGAATCTGAACCATTCCAATGGTTAAGCACTGCCCAATTAGTTCTACTATTATTCTGTTTTTGCTATGTTTTTGGTTCCATGGCATGATGGCAAAGTTGTATTTGATTTTCAATTTAAACAGTGGCACTGTGATAATGCTTTCCGAATTCAAATCCTGTGGTTGTGTGATGTTAACAGTTTGCTTAGTACTACATTGTGTATTCTCTATGCAATGTTTACAGATAATTTGTGTTGAACTCATTTGATAGATGTCTATGTTGTTAAGGTCTTACTTAACATGAACTACACATGTTGAGTAAACATGTGAACCTTTTGAAACTTGTTGCTGATACGCCAACAGTGCAACATATGACATCGCTCCATCGTTATCTGTAATTATGTCGTTGTTACTTACTGTTTAGTGCCTCCAACCTGGTTTAGCGGAAGGAAAAAGAGGGGTAAAAGAGGATCATCTAATCTGTTCTGAAATATCTTTAATATTGCAGGTTGAGAATATCTTTATTTGTTCTGAAATATCTTTAATATTGCAGGTTGAGAATAGCTCTGGTGACTGACCTGTACTTCGGATCGGATCAAACAATGTCAATTTCAGAAGTTGGGAGCTAGTGCTAGTCTTCTAGTCTGTCTCTAGATATTTATTTGAATATTTATTTTCAATTGTATTTTAATTTTTATGTCTTTAGATATTAATAGTGGTGTAACTTGGACTTATTTATTTTCATGTCTCTTAAAATGTAGATATTTATTTGCTATTGTAATTTTAATTTTTATGTAATTTTAATTTTTATGAAATTTAGCTTAAAAAATATTACTACATTTTTACAAAGAATTCAAAATTTCGGGTTTGGATAAAACCCGAACCCGATCCAAACCCGATGGATCGGGTTTGGATTTCGAATTTTCAGATCCAATTGGATTTGGATCGGGTTTGGATTTGGGTTTGGATTTGGATATCACAGATATCCAACCCGATCCAACCCGTTGCCATCCCTATACTCCAGTAACACCAATTTAACCCAACTTTCTGCCTTTTAATTTAACTAATTTATCATCTTACTCTTCCTATGTGGGTCCATATTTTAAATAAATTAATAAATAAATTCAAAGGAATTGGAATATAGGATAATTGTACAAATATTGTACAAAAATAAATAAATAATTGGTCGATTGGTACAAGTACGACTACCTTATATGAGTAATGCAAAATTAGTTCGAGCACCAATCAAAAATTCAAATGCAAT
Organism: Kitagawia praeruptora; assembly: GCA_037693485.1. Lineage (NCBI taxonomy): Eukaryota > Viridiplantae > Streptophyta > Magnoliopsida > Apiales > Apiaceae > Kitagawia > Kitagawia praeruptora. Next base: position 84,115,594 of record CM075353.1, on the reverse strand, counting down.
ATTATACTCCCTACATCCCACCCATTTGTTCACATTTATCTGACACGTATTTTAAGGTACATAAAAAATATAGTTCCGTAACTTATTTTTACAATTTTATGATTTTTAATAAAAGTAGAATTTTATATTTTTATTCAAAAAAAGAAAATTTTAAAAATAAGTTATAGAACTATACTTTATATGTATCTTAAAATGCGTGCCGGACACTCTCTCAAACATAAATAATTGGTTGGGACTTGGGACTGAGGGAGTAACTTTTAATGTATAAAACGTATGCTTAGTTATTAATTTATACATATTCATTTAATCATTAATTTTATGATTAATAATAATTTATTAAAGGGATATTTACAAAACTACCTAACTTTTTGAAATTATTTACAAAATACGATTTTTTTTTGTTGTAAAGATTGCAAAACCGGCACCACGGGTAGAAAAGGTTGCAAATGATCTTAAAACGCAGGCAAAAAAAGGTTGTAAAGGTTGCCCAAAAAAAAAGGTTGCAAAGGTTGCAAGTCATATTTTTGAAAAAATCTGCTGCAATTTGGGTAGTTTTGAAAAAAACCCATTATTAAAATAACAAATTAGTATTTAATATAATGATTAATCGAATTTTAAAAAATAAATTAATTGAGCACTTTGTAAAATTAATCGATTAAATCACACATTTTTAAATGATGGATTAGTTGAATAGAATGAATGTAAGGACATATACGATAGTTTTATTAACTCTTTAAGATATGATTTTTCGAGTATATTTCATTTACTGATATGCATACTTTTTTGAAAGATTTTATAAATAACATATTTCTTTCTATTTTAATAAGACATCTCTTTGTTCTTCTTTTCTTTTTTTGGACATCTAAACAATTATTTTTTTAATGACAAATAAGCAATTGATCCATTATATATTTCAAATAACCTTCCTGAAATATTAAATAAAATAACCACAAACATATGGTTTTCATTCTTATCCGAAAATTTAACTTATGTTCTTTTTTAGGACATTTTCCAAATATATTCAAATTATAGAATTTTTCTAAAAAAATACGATAAGATCTCATATGCAAATCCAAATATAACTATTGCAACCTGAAATGCAATTGTTTGCAACTTGATATGCAACACCATATGCAGTTTCGATCGTATTTTTTAAAAAAAATATTAAAAAATATGAATATTTTGAAAATTCCCTTTCTTTTTTTGGTAAAGCAAAGCAAGATGGCCTATGAGTATTGCCTAAGACACGTGTAGTTTTGGTACTTTTAAATATGTCCTCAAAATTACTCAAAAGATATACACAATAATCACCTTGCTAAATTTAAATCTACGCAAAAAAAAAAAAAAAAATGACCCATTCTTGTCATTTTCATCCATTCAACTAAGGAATTTTAAATAAATAAATAAATAAAATTGAGTATGCATCTCTCCCAAGTCCCAAATAAGCATTACAATTTACATTTTGGTCGGCTCCGTGCCACACCCACTGGGCAGATGGGATATGTACATTTAACTGTATGTAACATATGCACAATTATTCTTACCCCATATGTGTTAGGTACTTTATCGGAAGTCTCCAAAGGGACTATGTGTTACATATTTTAAAGATGCAAAATTTTATTAAGAATTTAAATATGATACTATGCACTACTGTATTATGTCTACACCAAATACTTCGGAAATGGAAATTTCATATGGTTTTTTCCAAATCGGATGCAGCATACTATGGTATCTGATCACCTCAACTGTGTATTGTGGCATTAAGAGAAAATTATCTCCAAAACCATGATGCTTAAGCTCGATAATAGACTATTGTTTTAAACATTTATGATGAATACATACCATAGAAATCAGATAAACTTTGATATTGACCACTTTAGCTCGTCTGAAAAGGAGAAGAATGTTTTATGTGGATCACACATCTCAAACCCTGGCCATTATCCTTACAAATATTGTTAGGCTTTAGCTAATACTAGAGATAAATGTGCATGTCTTCTACCGTGTGTAACATAAACCAACAAATTGGATGCATATAAAATATATGATATGGGTATAAGATTACTATATAAAAAACCTAACCAGTAACCAGTCCACAAATCAAATTCTTTTTCGGAGGGAACCAGCTGGTAGCAGGCATTGAATGCAGAGTTGCCATATGCTGATATGCCTTCCCATGACACTGGCATAAATGTGTTCTACCAAATCTGGTCACTACTCTGCCCTTTCCAATCTAAAAAGTTAAATATCAAACATTTGGGACTTTCCATCGCTCTTCTTTCTCAACATGATGATTTACTGAATTTCCTTGGGGCAATGAGAAACAAGTTACAATATATTAGCTATCCTCTTCCTAATTGGTAACTTGCAGTCCCAAGTCCCAACAAACACTTCATAATGCCACATGCTCAACTCCTTTTTGCCTTCTTCCCCTCAGATGAAGATCCTTTCTTTGACATTTTCTTACAAGGACTTTTCTTGGATTTCAACTTACTCGATGTTGATGAGATTTTCCCTTGATCCTTCCCTTGATGTTTTCGCTTCTTGTCCTTCTTTACATTGTAAAAGTTAACGGCCTGCGTCAAAAAGAAAAAAAAAAGGGAAAAAAAGACACTCTTAGTCATTTATGGGATCATATGCAATGCATAAAAGTTCGATTCAGCCCAGAACCTAAGAAGTCAGTTGAAACTATTACATACCTTGTTAACGTCAAGTATATTGTGGGAATTGGTGGACAATAACTTGTTGAGAACTTTATCTGTTTGTTGCCTTTCTAATGAGCCCATTCCTGATCCTTCCACCACTGGTAAGAACTGAATCCACCGAAAACAATATAAAATTTACATCTAAAACTTACAGAACTAGACATGACCTAGGACTTACAGGGTATACATACCTTTCGATATTTCTTGTCATGTTTTGGTGGTTTCTCACCCACCAACTTCTTGTCAAACTTACCACCACTAGCGGTTGCAGTTGCTGCCATACCAGCAACATTCCCTAGTTCATCCTTGCTAATTTTTTTAGGTGCAGCTTGTGTTCCTGTTATAGGCAATGCTGTGGCAGCAAGTTGAACATGGCTGCAGAAGAAACCTCATTTAGATCTGATATTACATACCAAGAATATCAAATACATAGGATGTGGTACGGTCAAAAAACTTATCAGAATATCAGATGATCTACGTACACGAAGAAATAGCAGACCACAGCATTTAGTGCTCACCGACATAGGAGAATAGAAAACATTTAGCACCCAAAAAAGGAAAATTAATAATAAAATGAGAAATTTGCTAAATCATTCCCAAAAACTAATGGCAAAAACAAAATATCGTGCAATGAGTAACTTTTTTACTGTTAATATGTAAACGACTGGACTATCAAACAGAGTCGTGCCGTCTGCTCAAAAAATATGTCAGATAATTTTGGAAATGAACACATATAAGAACAGACATGTAATGCTCACTATCAGAAGTGAGTGAATATCAATAAAGAATAAACACATACTTGTAATTACTAAATTTCTCTATTAAATCATGGCAACATACTTGGCTAAAATGTGAAAAGCATATGGCACAAACAATGCATGTATGCAAAGAACCAATTTACTATCAAATTCTAGAACGCTGAACCAATCAAACTTTATGTCATCAGCTGACACCAGATAAGTTAGATGAGAGACCTATTTGGCCTGACCCATGAGCACAGAGACCATGTGCAAATATGCCATTTAAATAGTTGAAGGGCTACAAGCCTTCAACGAACAAAACATGTTTCAATCGTGTGATGTGACACAGTTCTCACTAAGCTGCAATACAAGGATAACTGTATAAAGGAGTAGGATGAACCTTGGCAGAGCACCAACTTTGGCGGCATCTTTTAAATTATGTAAGCGGTTTTTCTCTTGCTTTTCTACTCGTTGCTTCTTTTCTGTACGCCTCTTAGCAAATGGATCCTGTCCCGGCTCTGTGAAAATATATATACTCTACTCAGAAAATGAACACCAGGGAGGGTATATAGCATGGCATGCAGATCAAAAGCAACAAAATACCATCTCCGATCAATTTTTCCCTTGAGACACTATTATTAAATAACATATCCAGAAATAACCCAAATAAAATAGAAGTAATAATTTATAATTCATCATTTACCATCAGTCAACTTCGCTTCGATAATTGGAACATCATTGTCATCGTTTACACGGTCATATCCATAGCGACGCTTCCAGGTACCAGTTTGTTCATCAAACACCTGCTTGTCCTTCTTGTAGTTCTTGATGCCTGTGTAATAAAAAAAATTAAAATAATATAATACAGTTAACCACATGCAGTATTGTGGGGTAAGGGTAACCACAAAGAACAGAGTACAGTTGATTAAAAAAAATCAGATAATACTGTTACAAATTTACCTTTCTTTTTGGCAAACTCTTCCCATTTTGTTGGAGGTCTAGGCTTTGGCAGCTGAATTATATAAAGGCGAAAAAAATAAGTATTTAGAGATTTAGATAAATTACAATTATCCTGCTATTTCAATTGAAAATACAGAGGCATTGGTTCAGATGTTTTCCTGTCTATATCTTGTAACGAATTCTGCAAAAGCTTGTGTATGACTATTGGGACTTGAGATATTAAATTCTCAATAATTAGTTTATGTACAACAGCCAGCAAAGCCGCAAACATATACCCAGTTCTCTGTTTATAAGTGTTGCACTAACCATGGAAGTGTTCATTCAAGATTACCACAGACAACAAATCCGTACACGTTCTCAAATTCTCTGCATCATGTATAAGACACTTAACAAGATTGTATCAATTCATTTTATAACTACAAAAGCCAAGGATAGCACAATAAATAAATGTCTTTTCTTTCTATAGGCATTTATGAAGAAACATAACATAACCTGCAAATAGGTACATATGTATATACAAATACTTATGTGTTAGAAAGGCGATCACTGCATGAAAAAGAAAGAAGGCATACCGGCTTCTCTCTTGGCAATCTTGTCGTTGGTGGAGGCAACTTGACGATGGGTCCATCTCGATCTTCAGTTGAAGTTAAGCTAAATAGAGAATCGGCAATTGCTTGAACTAGTTTGGTGCCTTGCTGTAAACTCTCCTTTACTAGCTCCTCCCTAAGTATACATATATACAGAATTTTCGAAGAAACTTATTTGTAAAAAACCAAAATCCATAAAAATAAAACAAAGATGAGCAAGCTTTGCTTTTAAAAACTGAGCACTCATGAATACACAATAACATTATAGAAAAACTCTTCAAAAGAATTAGAAAATGTTTTGCTACAGTATACTACAAGGGGATTCCGTGAAGCTGAAAACCTAGGAATATCTTGTTTCATAGACTTTGTTGATTAAACATATGATCCTTACTGCGTTAAATATCTATAACTAGGCATTCAACATTTACACGTTTTCAAACTAAAGGAAACTTCCAACAAATTTCTTCATCATCCAGATTGGCTATTAAAATATATTTAGGTTGTACAAACATCAAAATGTTGACAATAATCTCCTTTACAAAATTAAATGGACAGGAAAGAAAATAATCAAAAGTAGAACTATTATCCTGTTTAGGTCAAGGTTCACCAAGTACTCCAAATGCCAGATGGAGATTCAAATTACATAAACATTACATAACGTACGCATTAATAAGCAATTATAGAGCACAACTGTTGGAGAAATTGTTAAAAATAAAGAGAACAGTTTTATAAAGATGGGCTTATCCAGTGATGTATACATATATATTTTTTTTTTAAATCCAACTAACAACATCCAGTACCATTCATGACTGCCTTCTTCCGGGACAAAGACAATGTGTCAAGACTAAGTTTCTGACAATGAGAAGGTTACAACCTGGCCTGGTGACTACCATTTTTCTCCAATCTATAAATCATGATTTCAACAAGAAATATTATATCAAATGCAATCCCTATTTTTCATATTAAGTTAGTAGCTAGTAACACACCCGGGCACATTTCTCAAAGAAAAGTGGTAATCTAACAGTATAAACAAATCTTATGGAGTACTTTTTTTTTTTTTTGCAATTCGGTATTTGGATAGAGCATGTTACCCAGAAGCACTGAACTACTTAAGCTAAATATAAAAAGAAGAAGATGTTTTTCAAGAACACTTCTCCAACTAATAATACTGATAAATAGAAGAAGCCCCCATAAACAAACTAAATTAAAGAAGCTAATTAGATTGGTTGAATCGAGAGCCAATACTTAAAAGTAAACATACAAGGCAATAAAGGGATTGAGGGTTGTGCATATATGGAGAGAGAGAGAGAGAGAGAGAGAGAGAGAGACCTGGAAGGTGGAGTTGAGAAATGGTGGTGAGGGTCAAAAGCCATTAGATTCCCAAGATCAACCTCGAAGTTGCTGCTTTGCTCACCCATTTTTCTGTCTTCTTTTTCTTCTTCGCTACTCAGGAAAGCGAAGCCAGGAAGAGGGGTTTTTATGCAGGCTTAGAGCAAGGCCCATCGTGTTCAATATCTTTTGCTATACCTATATTATAACACAAATTATAAAATATTGAAATTCAATGGTGTTCTATAATTTGTGCTAAAATAGCATAATGTTATAATTTTTGCTATATATAGCATAAACTATAGCATTGTGCTATATTTTGAAACACCCCAAAAAGATAAAAAGTGAGTGGAGAATATAAAAAGGAATGAAATCATTTTTATACTTGCTTTGTTTCATGACCTTTTTAGCACAAACACCCCAAAAAGGTTAAATATGAAACAAGATATAGCACAAACCATTGGAGACATGTTGTTATTTTAGCACAAAAAACCACTTTTTAGTACTATATTATAGCAATAGCTCCATCTATTTTAGCACAACCATTGGCCATGCTCTTATATATAGTTGGGATTTTTTTATTTTTTTTTGCTAATTAGTTGCGAACTTGCTGTAGACCCTGAGATAAAGGGGAAAAAAATGACTGCTTTTTGTAAAAAAAAATGTGAAAATATCGATTCCGAAAAAGTGATCAAAAATATCCGATTGAATATGTATTTGCCAAATGGATAATTGGGACATGCATTTGATAAATGCGTATTTTTCATAATCTTTTTTTTTAAAAAAAATATCTACCTGGAATACACATATTGAAAATACTATCATTACTTTTTAATTAGTTATTACAAAAATATAATCTTTTCAAATTAATTACAAATATACTATCTAATTAACCTTTTAAAACGTCTCATCTATTGGTGAGTTCTCTCTGTCTCATATCTATTGGTGAGTTTTTTTATTCTCTATTCTGTAGATCTTTAAGTTTTTCAGTATCAAACTAGTGTGTAAAATTTTTTCATGGCAAGTTCTTCACGAAGTAAAAATTTAGAGGAGGCGTATGCGGATCTCTCAATAAACAATGAAGATGAGGAGGGTCTAGTACTGAGGACATACGGAGGACATACCGGAAGGTTGAAGGATTGGAGAGGTGTCTGATGGGAAGGTTTCTAACCAACAAGAAGGTGAATTTTGTGGCAATGCAGGATACTCTATCATCGATTTGGAGGCCAGTTGAAGGAGTCTTCATGGAGGAAACATCTCATATGAACATGTTCTTATTCAAATTCTTTCATGATCTTGATTTGCAACGGGTTCTAGACGATGGGTCATGGACATTTAATCAACAAACTTTTCTTATTCGGAAGCTGAATATAGATGAACAGATAAAAGATGTTAAGTTATCAGAGCTTTACATGTGGATGCAAGTGTATGATGTTCCCATAGGATTTAAGTCTGAGTTCATTTTAAAGTCCATAGGTAACTATGTGGGACGATTTATGGAGACAGACCCAAAGAATTTCCAAGGCATGGCCAAAAATTATATGTGAATAAGGGTGGCGATTGATATAGGACGGCCTTTAAAGAAACAGATGAAGATAAAAAAAGCAGGGGGAGAATGGATTTGGATACAGTTTAAATATGAGTACCTCCCATCATTTTGTTTTTATTGTGGTCTTATAGGACATACAGAGAAGTTCTGCGAAGACATGTTTTACAATCACCAAGGGCAGGAGGTAAGGAAATATGATAGTTCTCTTCGTGCACCATCCAGAAATCAGGTTGTTAGTAAGGAAAACCAATGGATCAGGAATTCAGACGGGATGTTATTAAGTCCGGCAGGGGCAAACGGAAGGGGAACGGAAAAAGAAGCAATGGGGAATAAAGATAAGGAAGGTAACGTAAATCTCGCTAAAGATAATCGTAAGCTCAGACAATCAGGAACAGTAGTAACGACATGAGAAATTAGATGAGGGGATAAGGTAATGACAGTGTCAACAAATTTAGAAAATATTTCAGATGATTTAAACGAGAGGCGGGAAAATAAAAATACAAGCATGATCTCAGTTGGGCTTACTGTAAAGGTGGACCCGAAAAGAAGGAGATTGGGGGATATATTAGAAGATGGGCTGGGCCAAGAAAAAGATCAGTTGGATGTTACCATGTTGGAACTACATGATGTAAACTCACAGAACCAAAAAAACTTGAATCTGGCGGGTGTTTTTATGCAGCCCCGACATTCCTCATGAGCACTATAAGCTGGAACTGCCAGGGTTTGGGGTCACCTGGGAAAGTTCGGTTCCTACAAGACGTTATTCGTTAAGAAAGACCCTCAGTAATCTTTTTATGTGAAACTCTTAGTAGTAAGGTGCAGATGGAGCATATCAGGATGAAAATTAAGTTTCAAGGTATGTTAGTGGTGGAGCCTCAAGGTCGTAGCGGAGGTTTGGCGTTATTTTGGAAAGAAGATGATCAAGTTAATTTGCTTAGCTTATCGCAAAATCATATAGATGTGGAGCTTAAGATTGGAGATATGCCTACGTGGAGATTAACAGGGTTTTATGGGGAGCCAAATCGGAACCATAGACGCAGAACTTGGGATCTATTGAGACATCTCGCAAGGGACTCAAACTTGCCTTGGGTTACCATTGGTGATATGAATAACATAGTCTCTCAGTTAGACAAAAGAGGTGGAGCTGTTTATCCTCAAAAATTAATTTATGGATTTAATGTTGTGCTAGAGGAGACGGGATTACAGGATATGGAGTTGCATGGTCACCAATTTACCTGGGAACGTGGTCGTAACACAGCAAATTGGTTAGAAATAAGGTTGGACAGAGCGATGGTTACTAATGGTTGGTTCGATCTATTTCCTTTGGCTAAATTGTACACGGTAGAAGGTTCGCCATCAGAGCATAGCCCTATTTTTCTTGAGCCTAAAGTCAAACAGCACCAACAAAGAAAAAAGCATTTTCTGTTCGAAAATGCATGGTTAATAGAACCTCCTTGTTTGTAAATAGTTAAGGGCAGCTGGGAGTGTGACAGAAATGCCAGCATCTTGCATAAAGTGCAGCAATGTGGAGAGAAGCTGGAAATATAGGGGAGAGAAGTAACAGGGTGTTTTAGCAAAAGGATAAAAGAGTGCAAGATTCAGATGAAACAGGTCCGAAATGGGAGAGATGAGCAGTCAATCCTGAAATACAAGGAAGCCAAGAACCAACTTCATTTGATACTTGATCAAAAAGAAAATTTTTTGGAGGCAGAGATCGAAGTAGCTTTGGCTTCAATCAGGGGATAAAAACACGAAGTATTTTCATTCTTCTTGCAGTAAGCGTCGACGAATAAATCGCATTCATAAGCTGAAAGATGACAATGGTAACTGGGTGGATTGGCAGAATGGGTTGCAGTCGTTGATATCGAATTACTATCAGGATTTATTTAGCTCTACTGGAGTTAACAGTGAGGAAGTGATCAATTGTGTATCTCAAAAAATCACGACGGATCAAAACTTGGAACTCATGAAAGAGATTACGGATTTGGAAGTTAAGGATGCTATTTTTCAGATGCACCCGGACAAAGCTTCGGGGCCGGATAGCATGACACCAGCTTTCTTTCCAAGGCATTGGAAGATATTAGGAGAAGACGTGGTTAGAATGACAAGATAATTTTTCAGAACTGGTGTAATGTTACGTGGATTGAATGAAACAAATATAGTCCTTGTTCCTAAGAAGAAAAATCCGACAATGGTTGGAGATCTTCATCTTATTGCACTTTGTAATGTGTTGGCTAAAATAATTACAAAGGTGCTAGCAAATAGAATGAAGGGCCTGTTGGATGTGGTGGTGTCAGATACTCAAAGTGCTTTCATCCCGGGTCGCTTAATTTCATATAACATAATATTTCGTATGAGGTTATGCATTACCTGAAGAGAAATAAATTAGGCAAGGAGGGATTCATGGCGCTTAAACTTGATATGAGTAAGGCCTATGATCGTATAGAATGGAATTTTCTGGAGGCCATGTTCAAAAGAATTGGTTAAAGTGATTGGTGGGTTCATTTAGTGATGCAATGTGTTACCACAGTGTCATATTCTATAGTGCATGGTGAGCATGAAATGGGTCCTATTTTTTCTAAGAGAGGCATCAGACAAGGGGACCCTTTGTCCCCTTATTTGTTTATTATCTGTGCAGAGGGATTGTCTGAAAGGTTTTGTCCTAAATCCAATCATGTATGATGAGTTAGGAAGAACTTTCATGTAATCTTATTTGATTTTGTTTATATTAATAAAAGACTTGTTTGTTTTTATTACGGGCTTTATCTATTTAAAGTGTATTAAATAAGATGTTCCATAGTTTAGAGTAATGCTTCTAGAATTATAATGAGATTATAATAGTGAGATCTATAAGATGATAACACTAAACTTAAACTGTTCCTGATCATAGGATAACTAATTGGGAGTTAGTCAATCCGTAAAGATCGGTGCATACTATACTTGCTTCCTACGAAGGATGTCTGTTCTCATAGGCATTTGTGTGGTGACACTATAATTAGTATGTAGGTGCTCATTGGGGAATGAGTTCACTGAACATGACTCGATCACTTGAACAATTAATAGAGTTTACTCACGTGTCAGTAATTGTTCATATAGTGATGGTTGTACAAGTATCCTTAGACTTGAGATTGTTAGAGTCATCTTGTATATAATGAACAATGCTTTGGTTTAGTCCTTAGTCTCAAGGGCAATTAATAAGTTCTATTCTGGGCATTGGAATTTATATATGAAGATAGTTAACGATCGATAAAGGATCTACCCCTTCCAGTAACGGAAGTGAATATCCTATGCTATTCTTAATATGGTAGTTCAGGAATCTCTGGCCAGAGTGAATGAAATTAGAAAGTAGTTTCTAATTTGCATTAACATGAACTATACATAAGGAATAAGAAATCATATGATTAAATTAGATAGGCTTGACACGAGATCTATGCCTTGTATTTAATCGGGATATTGTTAGGGCAGAAGGAATTTATTGTACGGTAACCATTCACTGAATAGGTTCTATATTCCTAGCGATGAATTCATATTATTCGGATAGTCGCGATATACCTTCAAAAGTATCACTCACGATGTAGAATGAATTTAATTATAACTATAATTATTTTTAACGAATTAATTGTAATTCGTATAAATAATAATAAATAGTTTATTATTATTTATTTCTACTACCGACATAATTATGAACCTAAAGGGTCACACCATAAAAGAGATTAAGTTTGAAGATGAAGGAAATTATTTATATTGGCTAAGTTTGAAGATGAACCTAAAGGGTCACACCATAAAAGAGATAATTAAGTTTGAACCTAAAGGGACCGAATGACGTCAGCGTGACGTCAGCGTGACGTCGTGAGGGATAAAGATGAGTAACGCATATAGACAATGTGTTACAGGGTATAACGCATATGGACAATGCGTTACAGTGTATAACGCATATCTACAATGCGTGACAGGTCCGTCCTGATGGCCATTTTCTTCTTTTGTTATTTCTGGGAGCTTGGAGACTCCGATTGAGGCGTGCAATATATTGTTGGATTCGTATTGATGAGACGGTTCTAATGGAGGGGTCAAATATTTTATAAAAAATAATTTTGAAACGATTATAGCTTCCGGAAGTGTTTTTAAGACCAGTTTTGACTGTTTAACGACTTTTAAACACAACCAATGATCCATACATAAGTTTAAAACTGTACTACATGATCTAACATGCCTACCTATGTTTTATTGATTGAATATATATATGATATATGTCTAGGTTGAATATGAGATGTTAGATTTAGGCTGATTCCTTAAACGTACTAAGCATGTTAGACATCTAGTTTATAACGAAAATGTTTCGTAACCTTAATATGATTAAACCCCCTCTTTTAAATATCAAGTTAATAAATGGTCAAAGACACAACGGGCTTGTGTCGGTCATAGCCTTCCAACATGATAGAAAGTAGTTCTTATTTTTGAATCATTGTCGTTTCGTGCTACAGCCGAGGGCTTTGATTTCGAAAATTAGAAATACTTGTCTATTACATAGAGATGTGTACAATGAATTAGAATCTAATGGTCGTTACGTGCTATAGCCGGGGTTTGACTTGACTTAGAATATTGAGTTTGTCGTGCCACAGCCGTGACTCAATAATTCAAGAGGCTAAAGTTTTATTAGGGAATAACATGAGATGTAATTGATAAGAGTTGTCTGCCTATGGAACATCACATGGCGTTTCGTGCCACAGCCGGGGTTGTGTGATGGAAAGTAGGATCCCTATTCTCACTAGCATTGTGAATGCTCAGTTATACATGTAGAGGGTTGTATAAATTAGATAAACTAGTGGGAGCCACTTATGAATAAAGACCCGATTCATATAGTGTTTTTTTTAAAATAAAATTGAATATTTGCTAAATGTTGTTATGTGTTTATCATTTACAGATTTACTATATATATCATGTCTTCTGCACTATCACTCAGTAACATTCTTGATGCTAACAAGTTGACTGGTCCCAACTATGCTGATTGGCTTCGAAACTTGAGAATTGTTCTTAAATCAGAGAAGTTGGATTATGTGCTAGACTCACCATTACCTAAAACCCCTGTTGATGATGCACCATATGATGAGCATCAAGTCTATCAGACTTGGATAGATGATGCAAATGTTGCCCAATGTGTAATGTTGGCATCTATGAACCCTGAGCTTCAGAGGCAACATGAGAAAATGGATGCTTACACTATACTTGTACATCTACAAGAGTTGTATGATGTAGAGGGGAGGATAGCTCGATATGAGGTATTAAAAGAGTTGTTCCGTTGTAAAATGGCAGAGGGAACATTTGTGAATGACCATGTGCTCAAGATGATCAATTTGATTGAACGTTTGGGGCAACTTGGTTTTGTCATGAATGGGGAGCTATGCCAAGACTTGGTCTTGCAATCGCTTCCAGATTCGTTCTCGCAGTTTGTTGTGAACTTTCACATGAATAAAATGAATGTTAGCTTGGCTGAACTTCATAACATGTTGAAAACTGCTGAGTCGAACTTTCCTTCTAAGAAGAGTTCTGTTCTTCTTATTGGTGAAGGCTCTACTTCCAAGAAACGGAAGAGGACTTTTCCCAAGAAGAAGAAGGGTGGTGAGAAGCCTAATCCTGCCAAGGCTAAAGAAGACCCCAAGAGCAAACATGTTTGCTTCCATTGTAACAAAGTGGGGCACTAGAAGAGGAACGACAAGATTTACCTTGCAGAATTGAAGAAGAAGAAGGGAAGTGAGACTATCGCTTCTAATTCAGGTATGTTCATGATTGAAGTGAATATGTCACTAAGTCAAAATTCTACTTGGGTATTAGATACCGGCTGTGGTTCTCACATTTGCAATTCGTTGCAGGGACTAAGGAGAAGTAGGACTCTTGAAGAAGAGGAAATGATTCTACGGATGGGAAATGGAGTAAGAGTTGCTGCTGAAGCTGTAGGATCATTTGATTTACATATGCCTACGGGCAAGACTATTGTTTTAAATAATTGTTATTTTGTTCCCTCGATTGTAAGGAATATTATTTCTATTCCCATGTTAGACTTGGATGGATTTTTGTTTGTTATTCAGAATAATAAATGTTCAATTCTTAGAGATAATGTTCTTTATGGTAGTGGTATTTTAAATAATGGTCTGTATGTATGTGACGTAGAGCATAGTTTACTACAAATTGAACATACTAATAAAAGAAAAAGGGATGATGAAAATATTACCTATTTGTGGCACTGCAGACTTGGTCATATTAGTGAAAATAGACTTCGAACATTGCATAAGGAAGGGTTAATTGACCCCTTTGATTTTGAATCATATCCTACATGCGAGTCTTCTCTATTGGGTAAAATTACCAAATCTCCATTTAGTGGACATGGAGAGAGGGCTGCAGATTTGTTAGGATTGGTACACACAGATGTATGTGGACCAATGTCTACACAAGCCATGGGTGGATTTTCATACTTCATTACTTTCACAGATGATCGATCTAGATTCGGATATGTGTATTTGATGAAACACAAGTCTGAAGCTGTTAGGTCCAAATGTGTTGTAGAGGGGGGGTGAATACAACTTTTCGATTATGAGAAGCAATAAATACGATGCAATAAATGAACACACAGATTCAAGGAATATATTTCTTTATATATAACTTGAAAAGGTTGCTACAACATTCATTACAAAGTATAACAGAAGTTCAGAGAGAAGTGAATGATTCTAAGCTCTGTGAATAAACTCTCTCTCTTTTTCTTGTGTTTTTCTCAATATTGCTCACTAACTAAAACATTACACAAGTGCTTCTATTTATACTACATGTAATCTATGACCTGTAGTCTTCAAAGACTAAGATGTACGTGGCCCAATGATGTCCACATAAATCTTGCCTTATCTTGAAAGCTTGGAAATCTGCCAATCAGAAGATGCCATGTGTCATGTTGAAGCTGCACTCTAAGTAGAACTTCTACTTGAGAATTTCTACTTAGCCATCTCGAAATTCTAAGTAGAACTTCTACTTGAGAATTTCGACTTAGCCATCTAGAACATTTAGTACTTAGAAAATATTCTGGTCTTCAACTTGAAACTTCAATGCACATCTTGAGCTTGTGATATCTTCATATCTTCTTTGTTCTTCTACAAGCTCTTGAACATGGATCTTTATTACTGACATAAACTTGCTATCAATGTCCTGACACTTGATGCACTGGTCTGGTTCATAAGTGACTAGTCTTGATAGTGTTTCTGCTTCTTGAATAAATTACCATATTCACTTAGTAACTTGGCTTTCCAATATTTGCTTTCCTTCTTGTTCACTTGAAATCAATTGGTCTTGTTGATACTGATAGTTATGATCTTGAATCTCGAATTCTCGAATCACTGAGGCCTGAACAACTTTGACTTGAACTTCTCTCAATGATTTCTTCTTGACTTGATCATAGTTGACATGTTCAATTGTATCAATTACCTTGTCTTCATTTAGTGTTGATTTCTTGTGACTTCTTGTTCTTGATTGTCTTCTGGTTAAGTATCTTTTCTTTTAATTGAGTTACATTAGTTATAGTGTTACAAGTTAATACACTCTGCCTTTCAATCTCCCCCAATTTGATTGTCTAACAATGACATTCAAATTAATGAAGGATAACTCAACTAAACAATGAGACGAGAAAAGATAATTAACATTACAGTCTTGAAAAATATACAATTTACAAGTACATGAAAACAATACAAAGAACTTAAACTAGAAACAGAATTCGAACCTCGAATTAAAGATCATTTGAATGATTCCTATCACCTGGATTATTTCATATCTTTTAGTCAAACTTGTATCACCTTATTGGATTCACTCTAAGGTGAATTTTCCTCAAGTGAGTTAAAGCAACCGAAAGACATGAAGTTTTTCCAACTTCAAGTTCACACCACTCTGACCTTTAACCCTAATTCCGTTTCCTTTTCCTAGCTTCAGCAGCTTGGTCCTTTTCTTCTTTCTGCCTTCTGCGCTTCTCCTCCTGCTGCTTTTGTTTCTTATATACTGGATTATGAAGTTGTGTCCACCTAGTATTCAACAAACTTACTGCTTCCATCTCTAGAGGGTTCCTGGGTTCTGGATAAGGATGTTTAAAAAGCCTTCTGAGTTTGTCCACCTCCTGAGTAGTCCTGATCTCTGGAATTTCCTCAAATTTCTTCATTATAAGCCGAGGTTTCCTATGAGTTTTATCAGATTTAAACTGACAATAGATCATTTTGGGATAGCCTATGACACGGTTAGTATTGTGGACACTAGCCGCATCTCGCTCCAATCGCTTCATTTCCACTACTACATCAGATAGGTAACTCACGAGTCTCTGCTTTTCATTTACATACTTAACATCCACATCTTCCCATTTGAACACATATAACACTTTCTCCAGAAATGCAGCATCTTGAGTCTGCTGCAGCCATTGTCTACTCATATGCAAGAGTGTTTGCTTCTGGTCTGCATCTATGAATACTAAGGCATCAGCTGTATTATCAGCAAAATAATGTATCCAGTATACGCTGTCTCTTCCTGGAACACCAACTGCCTCCCTTATCTCTCCTTGTTCAAGTGCTCCAGTAGGAAGATTCAGAGCTTCATCAACGTTCTTCATTGCTTGAAGAATATTCCAATTCCTCTCTATCAGCTCTGGTTCAATCTTCACATTATCAAGAGGGTTTGGAGCAATGACATCACACTTCCACACCTCATTGCTCTTCTTTAGTATGACACTTTCAATGGTCTTCACTGATTTATCTTTAAGCACAGAAGCGAATCCCTTACCCATCATCTGCCTACAGACGGCCTTAAGAGATTCCACTGAAAGTTCCATTAAGTCATTTTCCTCCAAGCTCACCCTCTTCAATTTACTGTCAACCACCATCCGGACAACATTTGGATATGCTGAGAATTCTGGACCCTTGTCCTCTGCTAGCCGCATTAACTGATCCCTATACAGAATGCTTAGATTCTCAGAATGAGAGTATTGAATTTTTGTTGCTAGCAAGAATAACTCTGATGCAGATCTTCTCGTCATGAATTGGTCATCCACATACATGAAAGACATCGGGACTCCTTCTGTGAAAGACAAAATAACCTGCCACTCCTTTTGCGTTGAATTGTATCCAACCCTGACTTTAGAGATTAATCTCTTTAAAGCATTCATATAGTCAGCAGCCATTGGATTCTGCAAATTTAGGTTGTAGAACAGATCATCTGCCTCCTTGTTATGATCTCCTTTTGTACAGGGTCCCATCAATATCTTCCTTGCGTCATCCCATTTCTGTCCTATCCTTCTATTATCCAGATCCATTTGAGGATCAGCTAGCCTTGCAAGCTCATAATCGTACTGCTTCCCTTGTAACTCCGCTTTCTTTTCCTGAAACGCAGCACGACCTTGCATTGCCTTCATTTTAAAGAACTCAGCTTGATCTAAGGCTAACTGTTGGGCTTCAAGGGTTTCTTCATCAACCATAATTTCTTCAGGCTTTCCGACAGACATCCCAGCACCGCCACCTTGATCTTTCAATGATCTCTTTATAGCATGTTTCAAAGGTGCGTCTTCCATGTCAGAATCTGAATCAATTACCTCCTGAACTTTTTCTTGATGACTCAGGTCAATGAATGGTTCATCTTGCTCAACCATTATTGCCTTACCCTTTTTCCTCCTCAGAGCCTCATCTTCAACAGACGGCTCAACTTCAATTTCTCTGACAAGATCAGCATGTTCTTGAATTTCTTCGATTTGAACTCCCTGCTGTCTCGTCTCCTTTATACTCTCCCCCTTAGGTGAGTTATCCTGAACTCCACCCTGGTCTCCAGATCCACCAGCTACATCAAAATCTTCAAACCCGGAACCATAGGCTCCTGCTCCACTAGCACCACCTGTACCAGCATCGGGGGGAGGTTGTTGCGGCTCAAAACACTCTGGGGGCACAAAACTTTTGAGTGCGAACATAACTCTGCTGATCTCCACAGTCAGATTATCCATTGTAAGCTCCATTGCTCCCATCCTGTCATTCAGGGTGTTTCCCAAGACACCAGCAGCATGGCCCAAGTCATTTACCTGATTTGTCAAATCAGTAAAAGCTGAAGCTTGAATTGCCATTCGTGCTGCATAGTCGTCAAGTGCCCTTTGATTGTCTCCAACGTTCATCCCTAACTGCCCCATTGACTGCCCAAACTGCTTCATTTGATTTTCCATAGAAGACATACGAGTTTCAAGATTTTCAGAATTAAGGGACGGTGTTTGGTTTAGGTGACCTCGCTCTAATTCTCGTTCTGTTGGTATTTGGCGCTCGGTTTCGGGCCTTAAAAATGAAGGTCCCTCTCTCCCTAACCTCTCACACACACTCCCTGTCTCACGCTCGTGTATGTCTTCAATAATTGATCCAAAACATGAAGCAGTACCTGCAGAAACTGAATAAGCCATATAATTTGCAGTTATGGGATCAATTGCTGTTTGTTCCTGAGTTGGAATCTCAGGCTGAGAGGCTACAAAGTGTTCTTGTACAACATCAGAACCGATCCTCTTTGTAGCATCAGTACGTACCGGTGAAGGTACGGCTGAAGTTTTTAAAGCTTCATGTCCTTTTGAAGTAACAGCATCTTCAAGAGATACATAATTTTCATCAAAATCAAAATCCCTATGTGCAGATTGTTCAAGGGGTGAACCACTCTCGTGAGGTGGAGTGGTTGCGTGTGACACTCTAGGGTTTGACTGAGGTTTAGAAGTAGCAGCATGAGAATTTTGGCTTTCTTTCGAGTAAGAGGCTGCTCTTCGGGGTCACTCTCCTCATTATTTCCTACATCTACATGTGCTGGCTGTTTGGATTCTGGTGACTTAGGTGACAAGGAATTAGAAATATAGCTCTCACCCTGGGATAGATTCTGCGGGCTAGCAGTCTCTTGGGTCGGGGAATCAGAAACATAGGAAGAGGAATGAGTAGAATATAGAGAGAGATTACCTGATTCATTACCTTGTTCATCACCGCTTTGCTCATCAGGAATCTCTTCAAATGCCTCAGCATGAGCAGACTGATTCTGAGCATGTGATGAAACTTGTGAGAATTCCATCAAAGTGGTAACTCCCTCATCATATGTAAGCCACTTTTGTAAGGTATCAGGAATAGACATCGGTTTTCCTTGATGTTTGTCCTGATTTTCAACTGTTGAAAGTGACTTAGTGCCCATCCCTAGCGGTGCAGATGTTGGACCTCTGGCAAAACTCTGTCTGACAGCAAGAGCATCCTTCGGTACTAAACCATTGATCAGCATCTGTAGGAACTGAGGAAACCAGCAGACAACATCTGTTGTGTTGAGGTCTCTGCTTGCAAGAGTTCCCATTACACCAACAATCTTCGAGAGAACTATGCGTCCATAATTTATGTCCAGTTCTCTTGCTAGGGCAATTCCAAGGTTTTGCATGGGAATGGAAATTTGATGGTAATCGCTTTCTCGTGCCCGAAAACATCTTGTGATGGCCTCGAAAAAGTAATTCCATTCCACATGAAAGAATTGTTTTTGGATGTTTCCAGTAATCCGGCCATTCGGAGGATAACATCCTATTTCTTCAAAGAAACTGAGGCGTTGTGCAGCTGTAGGTTCTGGATCATAAGCATCTTTAATGGGGAATCCTAGAACCTTGTTGACAATTTGTTCAGTCACCTCATATTCCTGACCCGCTAAGGTAAACCTGAAACCAAAGGGGGTTGATTTGCTCCCAAAAGAAACCGCACTAGTCCATAATTGCTGTAAAGCATCATGCACTAGTGTTGGTTTAGCAGTAAAAGCATCGCTAGCTTTGGAATACAAATTGAGAAATCGTATCCAAGACTTAAAGCGCGGGAGTTGATCACCAATTTCCGTAGAAATATTATAAAAATTGTTTTTGGCAAGTGAAAATTGGTGAGCCATTTTAATTAAAATGTTTTTCCTTAACAAATGTGATTTTTAATTTTAATTTTCGAAAAACAATTAATTAAAGAATTAACCGTTTTTATCCCTTTTAATTTATCAAGAACACAAAAGTTCCTTTTTGAAAAATCAAACTACGGGCTTCAACAAACAGTTAATGGAAGGCAAGTTTCAAATCAATGATTAAATCTGCTTTAACAGTGAAGTGTGCGTGTGTAAACTCGTTTTTGAACAGATCTGTGAAATTGTGTGTGTATATACGTGTGTATATATCTCAAGAAAGATGAACAGTGACACAAACACACAAGAACAGAGATTAATGGTGACACACGAGTGATAGCAGACAAAAAATGGGCATTAATTCGTTGTCCGTATGAGATTAGTCACAAAAATCACGAATCAATGGTTGAAAATATGAAATCGCCTGTATGTATATGTGCGGCTGTAAAACTCAATTAGGTAAAAGTGAAGAAAATAGATCGAGTTAGAGATGAATATATAGACATGAATGTGAAATGACTAAAGTGTCCCTGTTAAAAATCATGAAAACTTCTAAGTGCATACAGGGAGAACTCAAGCCGAAATTCTATCTCGAAGTCTATCTCGAAGTCTATCTCGAACTTTTAAGTCGAACTTCGAGATAGAGTTCGAGATAGCTATTAACTCGAAAAACTTAAACCATTTATCAATTAAAGACTGTAAACAGCACACACCAACCTTACTTAGGGAAACCTATCTCGAAATTCAAGTAGAAATTCGAGATAGACTTCGAGTTAGGAGTTAACTCGAAAAATCCCCTTAATTAATTGAGAATTCTCTCAGACTCTAAGTTAAAGTCTAAGTCGAACTTCGAGTTGGGCTCTAAGTCGAACTTCGAGTTGAACTTCGAGATAGAGGTTAACTCGAAGTTATTCTCAATTCTTATCAAAATATCCCCAAAAATGAAAACCTCATCTCAATTTCGAGATGGAGTTCGAGATAGAATCTATCTCAAATATTTTGAAGATAATAAATAGGCACACTGGTAACTCTAAGTCGAACTCTAAGTCGAATTTCGAGTTGAATTTCGAGATAGAGTCTAACTCGAAATTTCTCCTAGACTTAGAATTTTCAAAACTTCACTCTGGAAGCTCAAATCGAAATTCAACTAGAATTTCAAGATGAGTTTCGAGATAGTGACTAACTCGAAATTTTGAAGATACTTAGAATAATTTGACAATTTTTCTTTGAAAAACTCAATCAATTAATTTTGTCAAATTAATATAAATATCAATTCAAGGATTTTAATATATGACATAATTAAAACATTCCTTGATAATTCTAAGGCCTCTAATTACATGAAAAACACAGGTAAATTCATCTAAAAATCATGCAATATTTAGAATATTATGAATTTAACTCCCCCTATGTTCATGCAATCTAACAAGCATAAATTCAAATATTTGTGCTATAAAAGACACTTAAAACACACTGAATTCATGCAAAATCACACTATATGCACCCTATAATAATCATTAATTAGGCATTTTAAAGTCTAAACACATAATGATTAAATAGCTTGCATATACAAACATAACAATGGATTTTACAGATAGAAGGCTTTACTAACTTGTGTTAAGCATTCCCAATTCACCAACCAACCTATTGAATGTTACTTCATCAAGAGGTTTGGTGAATATATCTGCAATTTGTTGCATTGTGGGCACAAAATGTAGCTCCACAGTCCCCTCCTCGACATGTTCTCTTATGAAGTGATACCTGATGTCGATGTGCTTGGTTCTTGAGTGATCTACAGGATTGTTGGTTATGGCAATGGCACTTGTGTTGTCACACATAATTGGAATTTTCTTGTGCTCCATGCCATAATCCTTCAATTGGTTCCTCATCCACAGTATTTGAGATACACAGCTTCCAGCAGCAATGTACTCAGCTTCAGCAGTAGAAGTGGATACTGTATGTTGCTTTTTACTTTGCCAGGACACCAATCTTCTGCCAAGAAATTGACAAGCACCAGATGTGCTTTTCCTATCAATCCTGCAACCTGCATAGTCTGAATCCGTATAGCCAATTAGATTAAAACCTGTATCTCTTGGGTACCAAATTCCTAGATTTGGTGTGCCCTTGAGATACCTAAAAATTCTTTTGACGGCTATGAGATGTGATTCTCTAGGATCCGCTTGGAACCTTGCACATAAACAAGTTGCGAACATTATGTCTGGTCTACTTGCAGTTAAATAGAGAAGTGAGCCAATCATACCTCGATAGCTTGTGATGTCAACTGATTTACCTGATTTGTCTTCATCAAGCTTCGTGGCTGTTGCCATGGGAGTCTTAGCTGCTGATGCATCTTCTAGATTATACTTCTTGAGTAAATCTCTGACGTACTTGGATTGACAGATAAAGATACCATCTTTTCTCTGACTGATCTGTAATCCAAGGAAGAAAGACAGCTCTCCCATCATGCTCATCTCGTATTTGTCTTGCATTAGCTTAGCAAATTTCTCGCACAAGCGCTCATTCGATGACCCGAAGATAATATCGTCCACATAGACTTGAACAAGTATTAAGTCATTCTTCACATTCTTATAGAACAATGTTTTGTCAATTACTCCCCTAGTAAAACCACTTTCAATTAAGAATACGGATAGGGTTTCATACCAACATTTTGGGGATTGCCTGAGGCCATAGACTGATTTGAAGAGAAGGTACACAAAATCTTCAAGTTCTGGATCAATGAAGCCAGGCGGCTGTTCCAGATACACTTCTTCTTCTAACTCTCCGTTCAGGAAGGCACTTTTCACATCCATCTGGAAAACCTTGAAGTTCTTATGTGCTGCAAATGCCAAAAACATCCTGACTGCCTCAAGTCTTGCAACTGGTGCATAGGTCTCATCATAATCAATTCCTTCTCGCTGAGAATAACCTTTTGCAACCAAACGAGCCTTGTTTCGTGTTACAAGTCCATTTTCATCCATTTTATTTCTGAATACCCACCTTGCTCCAATTACTGATTTGTTCTTTGGTCGGGGTACCAGTTTCCAAACTTTCTGCCTTTCAAACTGATTGAGTTCCTCTTGCATAGCAATCACCCAATCAGCATCACCAAGAGCTTCTTCTATTTCTTTAGGTTCAAGCTTGGATAAGAACCCAGAATATAAGCAAATATTAGCCAAGTCAGCTCTTGCATTTCTTCTAGTAGACACACCAGCATCTGGATCACCAATAATCAATTCAAACGGATGGTCTCTATTCCATACTCGTTCTCTTGGAAATTGTCTTGATGATTCAGCATGACTTTCTGAATTGTGGTGCTGACTACTTTGAATACTTTCACTAACTCCCCCTGATTTAGTGCCAGCTCCTACAGAACTAGAGTCAACTCGACTCGAGCCTTGAACAGTAGTCCTTGAGCTGCTATTTACTCCCCCTGAGTTGTTGCCGGTTCGTACTGAAGAAGTCTCTCCTGATCTTGTAGAATTAGCTTGTTCACTAGACTCAGGTTCTTCACGTACACTTGGAACATTTAATGGGACAACCAACTCAGGTTCATCTTCAAGTTCTTCTAAGTCCAGATTTTGAAACTTTAGGGACTCAGGTTCATTAGAATCTCTTGAAATTGATGAGAGTTTGGTATCGTCGAATCTGACGTTGTAGCTTTCAGTCACTTTTCGATCATTCACTAAGAACACCCTATAAGCTGCTACCACATCTGTGGAGTAACCAACAAAGATTCTTTCACGAGCTTTTGCTGCAAACTTGCCTAGATTTTCATCATCTATAAGTACATAGCATTTTGCTCCGAATACATGAAAATATTTGATTGTTGGTCTTCTTCCGTTCATTAACTCACATGGTGTCTTTTCTTTATCTTTTATGATCAAGGATCGATTTTGAGTGTAACACACGGTACTCACTGCTTCTGCCCAGAAATACAGAGGAAGTTTCGAATCATACAACAAAGTTCTTGCTGCTTCAACCAAAGTTCTATTCTTCCTTTCAACTACTCCATTTTGTTGTGGAGTTCTCGGGGCTGAGTACTGACGACGTATTCCTTTAGATACACAGAAGTCATTTAGCACTGCATTTTTGAATTCAGTGCCATTGTCTGATCTAATCGTCTTCACAGTAAGTGTTGAAACATTCTCAATTTGAGTGACGTGATCAATGATTAAGAAAGGTACTTCGTCTTTTGTCATTGCGAACAATACCCATGTATACTTGGAGAAGTCATCCACGATTACCAATGCATATCTTTTCCTAGACAAAGATAGGACATTCACTGGGCCAAACAAATCCATATGAAGAAGTTGCAGAGGCTCAGTGATACTAGAAATTTCTTTGCTTTTATGCGATGCTCGTTTTGACTTTCCCATTTCACAAGCTTCACAGAGTCCTTTCGGAGCGAACTCCATTTGAGGTAGATCTCTCACTAATTCTCGCCTTGCGAGAGCATTCATCGTTTTGAAGTTTAAGTGAGATAACTTTTTGTGCCATAACCAGCTTTCATCATCCGAAGCTTTGCTGTAGAAACAGGTGACTTCATTCTGATTTGCTGAATCCATGTCTGCAACAAAAAGATCTGCCTTTCGAACTCCTCTCAAAGCCAGTGAACCTTCCTTGATGTGAGTGATTGATGCACCTTTCTTGTTGAAGACAATTTCGTAACCTTTGTCACAGAATTGACTGATACTCAACAAATTATGCTTTAATCCCTCAACATAGGAAATATCTTCAATGATGACATTGCCAGTTTTCAGTTTGCCATATCCCTTTGTCACACCTATGCTGTCATCTCCAAAGGTAACATAAGGGCCAGCTTTCATAACCAACTCTGTAAGCAGGGACTTGTTTCCAGTCATATGCCTCGATGCTCCACTATCTAGCACCCATATAACTTTATTTCTCTTTTGCTTAATGCCCTGCAATAACAGATTGATTAGACTTTCTTCGGAACCCAACTTTGATTGGGCCCGGCTTTTCGATAAGATTTAGAATCAACAGATTTAACAACAGGAGATGCACTTTTCTTATCATAACTAGAGCTTTCGACTTCCTCCTTTCCTTTCTCAGACTTGACATGTTTGTCAGTCCTAGGAGAAGGTTTGTCACTCCTAACTTTAGGAGGACTGACAGTCTTGGCTCTCCCAAACTTCTTTTTGATGTTTGAACTAGCAGCAGTATTTGAGCATGACTGGCTAGATGCATTCATTAAATTCACAAAAGTTTGCATGACGTTAAAAGTGCATGGCATACAATTAGGTTGACCACACTGTGCATGATTCTGATGCATATTATTCATTGTATGTGTGACAGGCATGGCATGTGCAGCAGGAACATTTATGTTAGCTCTACATGCATAAGAAAGATGTTCAGTAGATTTACAGTGATAACATGCTTTCTTTATTCGTTCAGCCTTAACCTCTTTTATGCCTTTCTTCCCTTGTTGTTTAACAGCCTTAGCTCCTATTCCTAGTCTAGATTCATCACTAGGGAAATTGATTTTAACTTGTTTAATAGGAGTTATAGGTTGTGCTTTCTGACGATCTTCCATCTCAATCTCATATCTAGCTATCAATTCAGTCTCTTCTTCTTCTATTCTAGGAACAAGGTGTTTGAAGATGGGTTTGACAGAAGGTTTAAAAATGCTAGGAATATCATTTTTAAGGTCACTGGAAGTAGTGTCGATAGGTCTCTTTCCTTCTTTCTTGGAAAGGTTAGAATAATCAAGTCCTACACCTACTCCAGTTATCTTCTTAAACACATCATTATATACATACACTTTACTAGCAGCTAGTTTGTAAGCTTCACATTTAGTTTCTAACTCAGCTAGTTTGTTCCTTAAACATGATTCTACTTCTGCCTTAAGGACGAGCTTGTGTTCCAAAGATTTAATAAAATCTCTTAGAGAAGTATCTACAGTGCAAGCAGCCTCTAACTCTTCCACTTTTGCCTCAAGCATTCTGCTTTTGGCGACAAGTGTTTTCTGTTCCTTTTGAGAAGTGTCTAGGCTTTTGCACAACATGTAGATCTCTTCGCTAAGAGCCCCGTTCTGTTCCTTATAATCATCAATAGACATTTCTACTTTAAGGGTTAGAACTGGTACCTCTGGTTCCTCTGATGTCTCAGCCATGAGCGCAAAGTTTGCTACATGAGTAACATCTTCCTCATCTGAATCATCCCAAGCTCTTCCTTCTGTTACTACTAAAGCTCTTTTACCATGTTTTTCTTTCACCAGCGATTCATATTTGCTTTTGAGGGCTTCAAATGTCTCTTTCGGATAAGTCTGTTTAGGCTTTTTGCAGTCCGAGGCAAAATGTCCAGGTTCACCACAGTTATAGCATTTGAACTTCATCTTGAAATCCAAAGGTGAATTGTAGCTGGTACTCTTGCCTTTGCTTTTGTAGCCTGATGAACTACCACCACCCTTAGCAGCCCGATAATAAGATGAAGAATTTCTTTGTGGTCGGTTGCTCTTTCTGAATCTCATATTGCTGAACTTCCTTGCCATGTATGCCACGACACTATCATCCATGTTGTCCAGCTCTTCTTGGGTGAAGTAGTCATCATCACTGTTAGATGCGCACTCGTCATCATTATCAACTTGATGTGGTGCAAGTGATGATTTAGGCTTTGCTGCAACCATTGCCTTCTTAGGCTCTTCCTCATCAGCAACTAATCCTGATGCAGTTTCTTTTCCCTTTGAATCATTGTCCCATGCTTGATCTTGAAGAGTCTCCAGCTCATAGGTCTTCAGAATTCCATAATATTCTTCCAGAGAAGTTGTGTGCAAATCTCTGGTTTCTCTGATTGCGTAGACCCTATGTTCAATGCTCTTTGGCTGGTTTCTCAAATATCTTGTATTGGTTTCAACCATGGGGAGAGTTACACCTCTCAGATTCAAATCCAACACCAACTGACTGAATCGAAGATAGACATCTGTTATGCTCTCTCCTTTTCGTATTCTAAAGGTGTCATACTCCATCTTGAGTATGAGTGTCTTGTTGCTTCGAACCTCTGCAGATCCTTCCATGACGACTTCTATTTTATCCCAAATCTTCTTGGCTGTATTCAAACCCTTGACTATGTTGAACATTTCATGATCGAGAGATTCCATCAAGGTTTGTCTCACAGAAGTGTCATAAGCTATTTGCTCCTTGTCAGCATCTGTAAAGTCCGCTGCCTTTTTAGGCTCAGACCGAGCAGGTATAACCTCCTCTCCTTCCGTACGCTCAGGAATAGCTTTCATTGGAACGAATTTCCCTTTTTCAAGGACTTCCAGATACTCAGGGTTAATAGTCTCCAAGTAGAGTCTCATTCTGAAAACCCATTCTTCGTAGTGATCTCTGTTGAACATTGGGATCTTGAAAGAATTTTTAGGAGCCATCTCAAATCTGGTCACTAAAAGTTTCTAAGTACCCAAGACTAGGCTATGTAGAATATCTATGTAGAACTTCTGCCAAGTCGAAATTTCTCCAAGTCGAAATTTTGCTCAAGTCGAAATTTCTCTAAGTAGAAATTGTCCAAGTCGAAATTCACCAAGTAGAAATTATCCAAGTCGAAATTCTATGTAGAAAATCTCAAGTAGAAATTCTATGTAGAACTTTTTGTCCTTAGAATAATTTTCTGCAGATTACTTTTAATATTGAATAAACAATATTATCACTTTAACACTCTTTTTGACTTTTGATTACTTTACAAGCCGAAAGTGACTAACCCACCTGCTAAGCACTGAGTACACTTTCTTTTGCTTTCGGCCAAGGAATAATAATCAAATCAAAAGTACAAAAACACCTTTTTGACTATCTTATTTGTTTGAAAAAGGAGATCAAAAAGTTGTTGGGTTATCTTCTTTGATAAGAACAGATGATGAACACTCAAGAACACCAAATATCAATGAACCCAGATTAATTCACAAAAATTAATTAAAATACACCCAAGCCAAATAATCACACCTGGAGTATTTAAATAATTTTTTCCGGATGAGTTTTCACTGGAAACGAATTAAAGCTCACTTTTCGAAAAAATGAAAAGTAGATCTAGAAAATGAAAACTCACGATTCTTCTACTAAACACAAGGATCTATGTTTTGTA
Organism: Kitagawia praeruptora; assembly: GCA_037693485.1. Lineage (NCBI taxonomy): Eukaryota > Viridiplantae > Streptophyta > Magnoliopsida > Apiales > Apiaceae > Kitagawia > Kitagawia praeruptora. Next base: position 84,087,708 of record CM075353.1, on the reverse strand, counting down.
TGTTAAACATCCGCTCTGATACCAATTGTTAGGTCCAAATGTGTTGTAGAGGGGGGGGTGAATACAACTTTTCGATTATGAGAAGCAATAAATACGATGCAATAAATGAACACACAGATTCAAGGAATATATTTCTTTATATATAACTTGAAAAGGTTGCTACAACATTCATTACAAAGTATAACAGAAGTTCAGAGAGAAGTGAATGATTCTAAGCTCTGTGAATAAACTCTCTCTCTTTTTCTTGTGTTTTTCTCAATATTGCTCACTAACTAAAACATTACACAAGTGCTTCTATTTATACTACATGTAATCTATGACCTGTAGTCTTCAAAGACTAAGATGTACGTGGCCCAATGATGTCCACATAAATCTTGCCTTATCTTGAAAGCTTGGAAATCTGCCAATCAGAAGATGCCATGTGTCATGTTGAAGCTGCACTCTAAGTAGAACTTCTACTTGAGAATTTCTACTTAGCCATCTCGAAATTCTAAGTAGAACTTCTACTTGAGAATTTCGACTTAGCCATCTAGAACATTTAGTACTTAGAAAATATTCTGGTCTTCAACTTGAAACTTCAATGCACATCTTGAGCTTGTGATATCTTCATATCTTCTTTGTTCTTCTACAAGCTCTTGAACATGGATCTTTATTACTGACATAAACTTGCTATCAATGTCCTGACACTTGATGCACTGGTCTGGTTCATAAGTGACTAGTCTTGATAGTGTTTCTACTTCTTGAATAAATTACCATATTCACTTAGTAACTTGGCTTTCCAATATTTGCTTTCCTTCTTGTTCACTTGAAATCAATTGGTCTTGTTGATACTGATAGTTATGATCTTGAATCTCGAATTCTCGAATCACTGAGGCCTGAACAACTTTGACTTGAACTTCTCTCAATGATTTCTTCTTGACTTGATCATAGTTGACATGTTCAATTGTATCAATTACCTTGTCTTCATTTAGTGTTGATTTCTTGTGACTTCTTGTTCTTGATTGTCTTCTGGTTAAGTATCTTTTCTTTTAATTGAGTTACATTAGTTATAGTGTTACAAGTTAATACACTCTGCCTTTCAGAAGCCTTTGAAAAGTTCAAAGAATACAAGAATGAAGTGGAGAAACAAACCAAACATAGTATTATAACTCTTCGATCAAATCGAGGTGGTGAATACTTGAGTGGAGAGTTTCTAGATTATCTCAAAGAAAATGGTATAGTCTCTCAGTGGACTCCTCCATATACTCCAGAGTTGAATGGGGTATCTGAAAGGAGAAATCGAACTTTGTTAGACATGGTTCGATCCATGATGAGCTATGTAGATCTTCCAGTATTCCTTTGGGGTTATGCATTGGAAACTTCAGCATATTTACTGAATAAGGTGCCTACCAAATCTGTTCCTCAAACTCCATATGAGATATGGAAAGAAAGGAAACCGAGTCTTAAACACATTAAGATTTGGGGATGTCCAGCTTATGTCAAGAAATTTGACCCTGATAAGCTGGAATCTCGATCCGTAAAATGTAGTTTTATGGGATATCCTAAAGAGACTTTAAGGTATTACTTTTACACCGACCATAGGGTGTTTGTTTCCAGACACGCTACCTTATTAGAAAAATAGTTTATCCTTGAAGGGAACAGTGGGAGCAAGATTGAACTTGATGAAGTTCAAGAGGCACAAACTACTACGGTTCAAGAGGAAGTACCTATTCAGAAAGAACAACCTTCTGTAGAACAGCATGTGCGTAGGTCAAATAGAGTGTCTCGCCAACCTGAGAGGTATTATGGCCTTGTCATTGAGAATGACAATGAGTTGTCAATCATTGATGATGATGACCCTATGACCTATAATGAGGCTATTAGTAGTGTTGACTCAGAGAAATGGCAGAGTGCCATAAAATCCGAAATGGATTCTATGTATACCAACCAAGTATGGACTTTAGTTGAAGCACTAGAGGATGTGAAGCCTATTGGGTGCAAATGGGTATACAAAAGAAAGATTGGAGCAGATGGCCAGGTGGAGACCTATAAGGCCAGGCTCGTGGCAAAAGGATTCAGACAAAGGCAAGGGATTGACTTTGATGAAACTTTTTTGCCTGTAGCTCTGTTAAAATCAATTCGGATTTTGCTTGCGATTGCTGCTTACTATGACTATGAGATCTGGCAAATGGACGTGAAGACGGCCTTCCTCAATGGGAAACTTGAAGAGGAAGTGTATATGACACAGCCAGAGGGTTTTGTTTCCAAAGGGAATGAACACCTAGTGTGTAAGCTGCTACGAACCATATATGGGTTAAAGCAAGCTTCTCGTAGATGGAACATTCGTTTTGATGAGACAATCAAAGAGTTTGGCTTTATCAAAAACATAGATGAACCATGTGTCTACAAGAAGGTTAGTGGGAGCGCGGTAAGGATGACATACTACTTATAGGAAATGATATACCGATGCTGCAATCAGTCAAAGTGTGGTTATCAAAGAACTTCACTATAAAGGACTTGGGAGAAGCATCCTACATTCTCGGGATGAAGATCTATAGAGATAGATCTAGAAGAATGATAGGTCTTACCCAGGGTACATACATCGAAAAAGTGATTAAAAGGTTTAGCATGGAAAACTCTAAGAGAGGTCTCATACCGATGAGCCATGGAGTATCCCTTTCTGAAAAGATGTCTCCTAATACACCTAAGGAAAGAGAACGTATGAGTAAGATTCCTTATGCTTCAGCAATAGGATCTATCATGTACGCGATGTTATGTACTAGGCCTGATATTGCTCTTTCAATTAGTGTGACAAGCATATATCAGTCTGATCCAGGTGAAATCACTGGAAAGCAGTGAAGAACATCCTTAAGTACTTGCGAAGGACTAAAGATATTTTTCTTGTTTTTGGTGGATCTGAGTTGAAAATAGAGGGTTATACTGACTCTAGTTTTCAATCAGAAAGTGATGATAGCAAATCCATGTCAGGGTATGTGTTTACTCTAAACGGTGGAGCGATTAGTTGGAAGAGTTCCAAACAGTCTACAACGGCTGACTCCACAGCGGAAGCAGAGTATATAGCTGCAAGTGAGGCTGCAAAAGAAGCCGTTTGGATGAGGAAATTTGTTTCTGAGTTGGGAGTTGTTCCTAGCATTGAGGAGCCTATTGTGTTGTATTGTGATAACAACGCGGCAATAGCGCAGGCTAAGGAACTTAGATCACATAAGAGCTCCAAACATGTATTGCGGCGTTTTCATCTGATCAGGGAGATCATTGAAAGAGGAGATGTCAATATCGAGAGAGTTGATACACATAACAACATAGCAGACCCGCTAACAAAGCCATTGTCTCAGGATCACTTTGATCGACATAAGGATAAGATGAGTATTAGATACCAAAGTGATTGGCTTTAGTATAAGTGGGAGATTGAAAGGTTTTGTCCTAAATCCAATCATGTATGATGAGTTAGGAAGAACTTTCATGTAATCTTATTTGATTTTGTTTATATTAATAAAAGACTTGTTTGTTTTTATTACGGGCTTTATCTATTTAAAGTGTATTAAATAAGATGTTCCATAGTTTAGAGTAATGCTTCTAGAATTATAATGAGATTATAATAGTGAGATCTATAAGATGATAACACTAAACTTAAACTGTTCCTGATCATAGGATAACTAATTTGGAGTTAGTCAATCCGTAAAGATCGGTGCATACTATACTTGCTTCCTACGAAGGATGTCTGTTCTCATAGGCATTTGTGTGGTGACACTATAATTAGTATGTAGGTGCTCATTGGGGAATGAGTTCACTGAACATGACTCGATCACTTGAACAATTAATAGAGTTTACTCACGTGTCAGTAATTGTTCATATAGTGATGGTTGTACAAGTATCCTTAGACTTGAGATTGTTAGAGTCATCTTGTATATAATGAACAATGCTTTGGTTTAGTCCTTAGTCTCAAGGGCAATTAATAAGTTCTATTCTGGGCATTGGAATTTATATATGAAGATAGTTAACGATCGATAAAGGATCTACCCCTTCCAGTAATTGAAGTGAATATCCTATGTTATTCTTAATATGGTAGTTCAGGAATCTCTGGCCAGAGTGAATGAAATTAGAAAGTAGTTTCTAATTTGCATTAACATGAACTATACATAAGGAATAAGAAATCATAAGATTAAATTAGATAGGCTTGACACGAGATCTATGCCTTGTATTTAATCGGGATATTGTTAGGGCAGAAGGAATTTATTGTACGGTAACCATTCACTGAATAGGTTCTATATTCCTATCGATGAATTCATATTATTCGGATAGTCGCGATATACCTTCAAAAGTATCACTCACGATGTAGAATGAATTTAATTATAACGATAATTATTTTTAACGAATTAATTGTAATTCGTATAAATAATAATAAATAGTTTATTATTATTTATTTCTACTACCGACATAATTATGAACCTAAAGGGTCACACCATAAAAGAGATTAAGTTTGAAGATGAAGGAAATTATTTATATTGGCTAATGATTATTTATTTAAGAAATAAATAAATAATTAATTTTATAATTAATTAAATATGATTTAATTATTTATAAATATATATTTATATATTGAGAAGGAGTTCTTAATATTATAAATTATATATATTTAATTTGAGAAATTAAATATAAAGAGAGAATAATTTTTTAAGAGTTTAAAAATGAATAAATGATTAAAAAGTGTTTTAATCATTAAATGATTAATTAATAAAGATTAATTAATAAAAGTTCATCATTACAAGCATCATGAATGGCATATTCTCAGCTGAGTTTTGTTATAAAAATGAAGCTTGGAAGAGAGCAAGTACGTACCAAAACATTTGCAAAGATTAAGAGAATCTTGCAAAATCAAGAATTAGCCAAATTCTCTCATTTTCTGTTCTTCATTTAATTCTCTTGGTGGATACCGTTAGAGCACTCCACACAGCAAGGATTGATTGCTGGGATTTAAGAACAAGTTCATAGCTGTTGCCGGAAAGCATTTAAGGTAATTTCTTATTTTCTTGAAATATATGCATGATTAATTAGGATTTTTATGCAAATAAATGTTATAAATACTTCCGCATGTGTAGAAATTCCTTCATTGTCGGCATTAATAAACAAATATGAGTCTAAGCAATGGTTACATGGAGTTAAGGTTTGTCGTAAAGCTCCTATAATCTCACATATGTTATTTGTTGATGAGTCATATTTTTATTACAAAGCGGACGAGTTTGAAGCTACGAAAGTTATCGAGTTATTGGATATCTATGAACAATCGTCTGGTCAAAAAGTTAACAGGGGGAAGTCGTCGGTGTTTTTTAGCTCAAATGTGATCGAGTATAACAGACAGATGGTGTGTCAAGTATTGCAGATGGGCGAGGCTAATGACAACAGCACGTACCTGGGTTTACCTAATATCTTGGGTAAAAACAAATCAGCTATATTGGGTTATCTGAAAGAGAAGGCGACTGCAAGAGTTAAAAGTTGGGATGGTAACTACATCTCAAGGTCTGGGAAAGAAATTCTAATCAAGTCAGTGGCTCAAGCTCTCCCTACGTATGATATGAATGTGTTTCTCTTGCCCATTGAGATCACAAAGCATATCGAAAAAACTCTGTCAAATTACTGGTGGAAGACGTCCCAGGCAAAAAATAGTTGTTTAATCTGGATGAATTGGGAACAGATGTCTAAGAATAAATCTTCGGGTGGCATGGGTTTTAGGGATTTTCGTGACTTCAACCTTGCGATGTTAGGCAAACAAGGGTGGAGGTTTGTTTTTAACCCAAACAGTTTAGTCACAAAGTTGTATAAGGCCAAATACTTTGCAAAAAGTGATTTTTTTTAGCTCGGAACTGGGGGAATAATCCCAGTTTTATTTGGCGCAGCATTTGTGGAGCCAAGCAGCTGATTATGGATGGTGTTCGATGGAGCATTGGTATAGGAGAACATATCAACATTGTTGGTCAGCCATGGTTAGCCAATAAGGACAGTCCGTATATCACCACTGAGTCACAAGTTTTGGAAGGTCGTACAGTGTCGTCTCTGTTCCAAAATGGTAGTAAAAAGTGGGATCTTGATATCATCAAATCGGAGTTTAATGACAGGAACCAACAGCTTATCCTTGATACAATGGTTGCTGATAATGTTAGAGAGGACGTGTTATGTTGGAGCCATGAAGTTACAGGCTTGTACTCTGTAAAAAGTGCGTACAAATGGTTGCAACAAATAACGGAAGCTTGGAGTTCTGCAGATAGGTAGAGTATATTCACAAAATTGTGGAAAATCAGAGCACCTCCAAATTTATTAATGTGGTATGGCGTGCGCTTACGAATTGCCTTCCTACTCTCATTCAATTTCAGTTTAAAAGAGTGCAAGTTCAAGCTTTGTGTCCAGTCTGCCAGCAAGAGAATGAAAAGATCCTTCACAATCTAGTAACTTGTTCTTTCGCTCAACAATGTTGGTTAATTCTTAAAGTTGACATTCAGGGGGCAAGGTTTTCAGAGTTTGTAGCATGGTTGGAGAGTGTTTTGTCTACTGCAAGTTTAAAGGGCCAAGCTGAAATTATCAAACTCTACTGGGCAATATGGCGTAATCGTAATGATATAGTGTGGAATCAACGTTTTTCATCAGTCAATAGAACAGTAGCTGCAGCGAAGCAGTACCTTACACAATGGTCAATAGCCCAAAATAGGTCTTCTAATACCATTCTTCAACCTGTTTTTGAAGAAGATGGTGATTGTATTTGGGTTAATCCTTAACAGAACTCAGTTAAGGTATTTGTTGACGCGGTTGTTTTGAAGACAAAGATGAAGCAGGGTTGGGTCTGGTTGCCAGGGATGATAAGGGAGCTCTTCTTCAAGCGAAGACAATGGTTTGGTCAAGTCCAGTTACTCCAGTATTAACAGAAGCCATAGCAGTGAAGGAGGCTCTAAGTTGGATAGAAGAGATGCAGTGGCCGAAGGTTATTCTGGTTTCTGATTGTTTGGTCGTGGTACAAGCGATCAGGAGCAAAACACCTATGAGATCTCAGTTTGGAGGTATTATTGAAGAGTGTCGAAGCTATTTTCGGAGGTTGAACAAAGTTTATTTATATCATGTTAAGCGATCTGCAAATATGGTTGCCCATCAACTTGCTAGGAAATCATATAATTATCCAGGTCATAGTTTTGATAGGGACTCAATTCCGAGTTCGGTTAAACATTGTATTGAGTTGGATTTGAATCATTAATAAAATTCCAAGCTTTTCGTCAATTTTTTTTTACAAATATACTATCTTAATTACGAGCTCCACCTCTTTGTTCCCCTTTTTTAATCACTCAATTCAAAACCTTAGCTTCTCCTATCATCCTCATCATTCTCTCGATTTTTTAACCTATCATCCTCATCCTTCTCTCGATCTTTTAACCTATACACACACATATACATACATCTTCATTCTCATCATATCAAGACGGCGCACACCTTTATCGAAGATCGGCGATCCATCGGCGGCACTCGAACATCTCCGATTCATCGTTCCGATGCTGAAAACTCATATATCGATGTTTGCGATTGTATTTTCGGCGAGTTCTTCATCAAATCAGCGAAGAAGTGAAGACAATTAAAGAAGTAGCTGGTTGATTGTGACAAAGTTTCAATCTTTTGTGTAATTAGATTGTTTTGTGCATTTGATTTTGAATTTTTTGTTATTTTTGGTTCAATTCCAATATGTTAAATGTTGGTGGATTTGGGTTGCAAGACCACGTAGGGGCACTTATAACTATATATTTCTTATAGTTGCAACTGAATGCAATCACATGCAACTGAACGCAACCATATATGTAACTGAATGCAACAATAAACTAAAAATTAAATATCCATTTTTTGTAGTTGTGCATCCCTTATATAGAACTGGAAGTTGGTAAAAAAAATTCAAATTCAAATTCAAATTACAATTTTTAGTTGCATTCAGTTGCATATGCAACTGAATCCAACTAGAAACTAAAAGTTAAATTTTCATTTTTTGCTGCGCCTAGCCCTTATATAGAACTGGAAGTTGCTAAAAAAATGAAAATTCAAATTACAATTTTTAGTTGCATTCAGTTGCATATGCAACTGAATGCAACTGGAAACTAAAAGTTAAATTTCCATTTTTTTCTACTGCACAACCCTTATATAGAATTGGAAGTTGGTAAAAAAATTAAAATTCAAATTACAATTTTTAGTTGCATTCAATTGCATATGCAACTGAATGCAACCTGCTGTGCATGCATTACAAATAAGATAGTATTTTCGTAAATAAGATACTCCCTCCGTCCCTTATTTCTTTTCCTACTTTCCTTTTAAGGATATTCAAATTACTTTTCTTGTTTCTATTTTTGGCCATAAATATTACTCCTTCCGTCCCTAATTAGTAGTCCATTTTGAAAAAAACACACATCTTAAGAAATATTTAATGTCATATTTTGTTTCCATAGTTGCCCCTACTTATTGCATTAAATAATAACTTTTGAATGTATAATTAATTATAAAGTCAAACATTGGAAATAGAAATGTATGGGTAATTTTGGAAAAACTTGAAAAACATGCTGATATGGGCTAAAAATAAGCCCTAAAAACACAATTAATGTTGCATTAATTAGACCTAGCCTGGTCCAAAGATGAAGCCCATTTATGAGGCCCAAAGCCCTAATTGAATATTAATTTCGTTATTAATATTAATGGCTAATTAACAGCTTGCAAATAAGAGTCAAATATGGACATTATCTTTACAAATAGTAGCATCCAAGGCACACAGTCATACAAGGAAACGGACTCCTACAAGGTAGGAGTCTAGAACCTTCCTCAAGGCTGACTTGCCCACTAAGTCACCTAACCCTACTATGATTCTAAGGCTTCTCAGCCTATATAAGGGCCTGACCCCTCATTCTCAGAACTACGTTGGCTTAATACGTCACTAACGTCTTGGCTTAATCCTCGAATAAGGACATACAAGCCACTACGTCCTTGGTGTGCCCTCGCCGCCATAGCCCCGAGGGCGAACACCAAGAACTACGTTGGCTTGATTCTCTAACAATACAGAGATACGTAGGCATCTTGTGAGGACTGTTTAGTCTCGAACACAAGAACAGCCATTAAAGCTCGAAGCTCAACCCCTCAACATTAAATACACACAAACCCTAGCCGCAATTCGATAACCTAGTTTTTATTCTACAACATTTGGCGCCGTCAGTGGGAAGACAACATCAACCATGATGAACACACGGAGAACACCGGTGACTATACACACCACCACTAGCACTTCTGTTAGTTCTATACCCGTGACTACGGAACAAGGGTCTATGCCCCTTAAACAAATACCCAGATTTCGAGTTCTTAACCCCAAGGATGAATCTCCAAAATTACTGAAACACTTGTCGAGGGATCGCGGCCCAAAGGGATGAATCCCCAAGGCCAGGAGATGAATCCCTTTCAAATGGTTGTTTCCCTTCTGTGATACGGCCTACCCCCATGAAGCACAGACCTCCACCACTGTGATTCTCGCAAGAACGAATATAGGCTATGGGCTACCAATCTATCCCTCAAGCGCAGGAGACATTGGATGAAGTGGTCACGCGTATCGAGTGCACAAGCCATATAAACCCCCAGGCATCACATGCCTAGGCCATGTCTATGAAGGAGGGTACGAAGATTATTCTGAACCCTATACCGTGGATTCATCATCTAAGGATGATCGAGATCGAGCCCCGAGGAAGAGGCATGTAGACAAGGTACCTACTATCGGGCGTATCCGAGAAACTTTGGGCAGAATGTCAAGAACGACATAAGATAAGGTTAAGGCTCATAAGGTCGAGATCCAAAAGTTGAAACAAGACTTGGAGAAGGAACAACATAGGTAAAATTTCCCTCATACGTTAAGAATATGAGAGATTCCCTTTGTCAATTTGGAGAGGTCTTCAAAGATGCATAGAAGGACTGGGGTACCTAGGACAGAGATCATTATGGCTAAGTCCAATGATTTGATTCAACCATGAGGTCAGGAATCCTGCCCCCGAGGGTTAGCACACGAAGATCAACACCAACGGTCACTGAGGAGCACCGCTGTGCCACCAACCACTGGACAAGGGTCGATACCCCAAGGAAAAGGTCTGCAAATCCCTCATATTTAGCCCCAAGAGACGAATCTTCAGGGGACAGGAACTCAAACTCGAGAGTCACTGCTTTCAATGGTGAACTCTCAGGAACAAGGAGCGAACTCCCTTCATATGGTGATTGCCCCTCTAGGCGGTCGCCCGCTATCCCATGGAGCCCAGATCTCAACTACTGCGCTCCCCTTGAATACTAATACTATGTTTGGACTACATAACTACCCCCACTTCATGCTCATGAGCCATATGACCCCCCCTTATGCGGGAGGCTCTCGGCACAACCAAAGGTTTAGAGATTACTCCGGACCTTACTCTGATTCTTCCTCTGAAGAAAGAAATCGAGATGAAGCCCCGTGGAGGCGTCGAGCAAGCCGAGAACCCCAAAGGCGTTCTCAAAGAATCCACGATGGACCCTCAACCACTGCCCTGGAAAGAATCCAAACCTTTGAGGCTGAGATTCAAAGGCTGAAAGAAGACATCGCAAGAGAGCAGCAGAGGCAAGGATGCCAACATACAAGGGAGAGTATCCCTGTGGTGAATTTGGATGAAACCCCGAGGAGGGATAGGAGGACAGAGGTCCATCTAACTGAAGCATCAAGGATGGCTGCCCCTAGGCCAAGGGCTGCAGACTTGGTGTTACCCGGAAAATTTAACAATCCTATACCCCGTTTACTGAGGAGGTGATGAGAACTCACATCTCAAGAAAGTTTAAGATGCCTACCATTAAGGCTTATAATGGAACGGGTGATCCCGCTAATCACGTGAGAACTTCTTCAAATACACTTCTTCTGTAACCAGTAAGTGACGCTCTTAAGCGTAGGGCGTTTCCTCAAACCTTAGCCGGGATGGCTCAGCGTTGGTACAGTCGTCTTCCCCTAAACTCTATCTGCTCTTTTGAGGAGCTAAGCGACGCTTTCATCAACCAAATCGTTAGTTGGGGAATCCACGAGAAAAGTTCTGCTTCTCTTATGAATGAAGTGCAAGGGAAGAATGAAAATTTGAGGTATTACATCAAGAGATTCACCAATGAGACATTGGGTACCTCTGATCTAGAGAACAAGATAGCAATGGTGGCCTTACAACATAGAACGACCAACATCAACTTTAAGATGTCGTTAGCCAAGCATCCCCCAGAGGACATGATTGAGCTCCAGCCGAGAGCAAGCAAGTATATTAGGGCTGAAGACAGCATGAGGAAAGATACTTCTGTTACTAGCAATTGGAACAACGACAACTCTAAGAAGAGAAGGGCGGAACAAGAGTATGATGCTAGGGACAAGTATCCCCGAACTAGCGAAGACTCTGACTCTTCCCCTACGAACAACCAAGGACCCAGGTTCACTGAGTATGCAAGGCCTAGAACACCAATGAAGGAGTCATGTTTTTTTTCAGAACCTATATTGTTGATGATTCATCATCCACTAATGAAGATAACAATCTCAGATAGAGAACCAGGCAAGGAGCTCGAAGGAGGGTCAGGGCCTTCTCAGCCCCGTGGATCCAAAGGATTGGCTCCCAAGACTTCAGGAGGGAGGATACTCGCTCACGAAGTGCATATCTGAAAATTGAAGAAAAACTTGGAGATACAACATGCTAGGCAACCCCCAAGGGCTAGGATCCCCTATTTTGTTAACGCTAGTGATCGCCCTAGGAGGAAAAAGGTTGATTCACAAAGGGCTAATCCCGATGGCTCGATGCCTCTAAGAGATCGCGACGATCCAATCTTGTCCTTCACTAACGAGACAATGAATGCTCATATCTCAAGGCAATTCAAGACACCCACTACCGAGGTGTGTGATGGGGCAAGAGATCCAACTAATCATGTGAGGATGTTAACTCGAATAACTTGTAGAAGGGGGGGTTGAATATAAGTTATATAATCGTGTCTGATTTTTGCTTGATTATATGAACAAGAATAAACGAATGAATCAAACTCTGTTTATATTAATAAGATCAAATACAAACTCTACCAAAGGTGTACAATACCTTTAGCAGCTGCTGACAATACAAATCTCTCTCTCTGTTTGTTTCGAACTCTCGAATACAAACCTTATACAGAGCTACGCACATTCGTACTTTTTACAATGATATTAAGAGAGTATTTATAATGCTACCTATCAACTAATAACAGAAAGATATAATCTATACATGACAGTGTTCTGTCTTCTAGTCGATAGTTTCCATCAATAGAAAACTCTTTCCTTCATAATATCTTCTTGCTTGTTCTTCAAACAAAGATCCTGTTTTATAGCACTTGCCAGTTTCTGTAGCATCCATAATGACATCATCAGTAACACGACTGATATCAGGATTTCATCTTGCATCAGTATCTGATCATCATCAGTATTAGACTGTCATCAGGATTTGCCCTTGTTCCTGACATGTAGTCTCCGATACACTGTTCATTCCTGACTAAACTATACAGATAACTGTCTTACACATAAATCCTATATATAGTGCTAAATCCTTTATAAGATCAGGATTACAAGAAGTATAATGTGTAAATTCTATTCTTAACATCACAACGTATGAATTATTCCTAACAATCTCCCCCTATTTATGCTTTAAAATCTGAAGCATAAATCCAAGTTGTGGATGTCAAAACATATAACAATACAACCAGAATAGAATTTATGAATGTAGAATTATGAAGTTAAGTACCTCCTTCTCAGATGTAGACATTTATCTAGTACTTAGAAGAAAGAATTTTAACTATTAATGTTGCTCTTCTTTTACCACTTCCTAGCTGAGATTCACCACTGTCACTCCTGGTTCTTCTTTTTACTTCTCTTTGTCTGCTCTTTATCTCCCCCAGCTTTATCTCCCTCAGTCTGGTGGTGTTGTTGTTGTCTTTGAATTGTCTTTATCTCCCCCTTTTTTACATCAACAACATTAATTCCAAGAGATTCCGAAACAGAACAAATGATATTCATCAGAACTGCTTGATTTTCCATAATTGTGACTTGGTTATCTTCAAGTGATTGAAGTCTTGTTTGCATAGCAATTTGAAAATTCTGAATATCTTTCAAAACATCAGAATGAACTTCAATGTTGGAAGTGCTTCTAGTATCTTCAGTATCAGAATCAGAAAGAACTGTATCTTCAAGTCTTGTAGAAGAAGTTGCTTGAGTTGTATGATATTCAAGTAATAAAACCTGATTAGAAGTATCAACATCTTCATCTTTCTGATCTGGAACTGAAACATGATCATCATCTCCTTCACCAGTATTTTGTGTACTAACATCTTCAAATCCTGACTCCTCCTTAGAGTGATCAGAGACTGTAGATGTCTCAATTCTAGCTGATATTGGAAGTACATACAAAGGAACACTAGGATCATTAGGAACTTCATCTGGTATATATGTATCAAGAGATTGCTTTATCCTGGCACCTCTTCTGTTAATGATTCCTGCAAGCCTCTCCTTTTGCTTCTGAGCTTTTACTTCTGGCTTTGCATTGTGATGTGCTAGGTCATTCTTCTGATACATTTTAATGAATGAATAAGTACCAGCATCCATATCCAAATTTTCAGACCAAGATACAGGAAAAACCTGATCCCAGAAATCAAATGATGGTTTCCTAATTTTCTCTTCCTCACTATGGAGTTGATCATCCATACCCTCATTCTCACTTTGACTTACTAAAGTCAACACTTTCTACCTCACCTTTTTCCTGGTCAGGAGCCAGCCGCTCAAATTGTGGATCTAAGTCCATCTTTTCAAGTGTATCACTCAAATTTAGATAAGTGCTCTCATGACCTACAGAAAAATAGGGTTTAGAAGGAGTTTTTATACCTGAACTCACATGGAGAGAGGGTTCCTCATTTGGCATGTGGCTTGAGGTTTTCTCCAAGGAGTGAGCTGCTATAGTCTCTGAACCCTTACAATCATCTTCTTTCCTTTCAGAAACTACAGGCTCCACTATACCACTTTCAGGTTCTTTACTAGACTCTGATGTCTTCAGTAATACTTCATTAGACACCATAGTTAGTACATCACCGTCTTTAAGTGTTGTTTGCTGAGACTCACCCTCAAGGTGGATAGACTCTAACTGAACAAAATTTGTTTGATCTTCAGAAAAATCAACCAAAGTCATTCCTCCCATATCATAGGGTATCTCACTTGCATTCTCAGTCATCACAGGAGTCCTTTCAACATCAGCTATCACAGCTCCTGAGTCATCCAACCTCTGACTAGATGGTTCTTGTGTTGCAGTGACTGTGACCTGATCTTTCCTACTATTCACCACTGGTGCAATAGTATCTTCTGTTGACTGCATTCCTCTATCTACTTCCTCCAGTTGTTCACCTTGAGCTAAAGCATCTTCAATAATAACATCCTTGTCAAATAAATATGCATGAAGTGATTGAAGCGCAACATGCTTCGAGAGTCCAAATTTCTTGACTAATTGTCTTCTGACAGATACATAGAAATACATCTTCATTAAGTCAAGTCTTTGATGTAGAAGTCCATATTCATTTGGAAATAACAGTTTTGGTACTCTTTCAACCAGAAAATCTAGAACAGGCCTTGACAACTTCACTTTGAGAGAAATTAGTCCCATAGCCAGTCTGTATGATAATGTAGTTTCCCATGAAGAATCAATATCCAGATCTCTATGATCATTTGCTGACTTGATTGTAGCTTCATTTGTAGAGACCTGCATGATATTAGTTGGACTAGACTCTGTGTGTGTAGGTGACAATTGAATCTTTCTCCTTGTTCTCCTGGTATAGTGAGCAAAAGATTTATCCTGAGAAGACTCAAGAGGTGTAGACACAGAAGTGATCTTGGGATGAGATCTTTGTTCAATAGACACAATCTTTTGAGAGACAGTATCCAGTAACTGTTTTCCCTCTTTTAGAACTACAGTCTTTTGGGAGACTGCAGCCTGGCTGTGACTAGGTTTTTCATCTCTTTGTGCTAACAGAGAAAGTTGAATTGCAGCCTTCAATTCTGCTCTCTCAGCAAGAGTTAAATCATCATCATCTTCACTAGAATTACTACTACTTGAAACAACAAATCTTCTCTTCCTTACAACTGATGTCTTTTGAGAAACACCAGAGGTTGGTTTCTTTGAAACAATAGGCTGTGGATCAAAATTTGGTTCTTGAATTGTTTCAGAGACTATAATGTTTTGGGCTACTTGGGTAGACACAGGTGGGTTCTCCTCCAATTATGATTCCTGAGCCATTTCACCACAAAAGAAAGAAGAATTGTAGAGAGTAGGAAGATGAGTTTTAAGAATTACCTGAAAATGATGTGGATAATGAATTGTAGGTATTTCATCTAGATTCTTTTCATTGTCCTTCTTTGTAATGTCAGAGAAAATTCTCTTTTGCTGTTCATAAGAAGAAATACAATGTAACCTACCAAATCTAGCTTCAACATCAGGAATAAAATGGTTAATAAACATTTGCATAAATCTATGATAATAAACCATTCTCCTGTTTTGATCTCTTAACCCAAGTTTAATACTCATCTGACTTAAGATAATATGACCAATGTTAATTACTCCGTCATAAAGCAAACTATAAGCAATATGTGATGTAACAGAAGTAATTTGCTGAAAAGAACTACATTTACCAGTAAAACATTTAGCAATTTGATCAAAGTAAAAAGACCATTCCTTTCTAAGAAAAGACCTATTCAACTGGCTCATGTTGTCTAGAGGTCCACTATAACCTAATTCAGACAACATAGTTCTTATATTATCATCAGATGGTTCACTTGCATAACTATCAGTAACAGGTAAGCAAAGTACTGAATTAACAACAGATTCAGTAATGTCAAATGAATCTTGTCCTAAATGTAGAACAATCTTACCTGATTGACTCTGAGTAGAATCAATTACCTCAGCATTCTCCCAAGCTTGTGAAACAGCTACTTGATTAATTTGTGGAGATGATGTCAATGCATAACTTAATGGTCCATACGCCAGAAAGTCCATGATTGGATGAAAATCAGATGACACTCCTTCCTTGTTGGTGATAGCTGCTACATGATTGTTTGTCATAAAATCAAAGTCACCAAACTTGAAGGCTACTGACTTAGGTAATCTTCTCTGAGCTGCCATTTTTGATCTGAAAAGAACTTGAAAAATTCTTGAAATGGATTAGTGATTTTGAAAACTCAAGAGTGGTTTTTGCTTTAGAGAATGTAAAATTAGAGAAAGCAATTACACGATTAGAGTTTCAAAACAAATATATTTCACAAATCTTTCAGACCACTATCCCACGTTGACACGTAGATTGACAGGTGTCAGTCCCTGAAAAATGCGGTTACCCACGATTTTTGGAAAATAAAATCCAAAATTGATTTTCATGAAATAAATCAGGGTATAAATAATCAATACCGATCAGCTTCCTTTTCCTGTTGACCTCTCATCAAAATAATCACAAAATAAAATGTGATAATGATTCTCAAATCCTGATGGTCACACATGAAATCCTGATCAATATCATCAGAGACTTAATATGGAGTTTCCACGTGGTATTTTTCTTTTATCTGAAAAAGAAATAAACAATTAATCTGAACAAAAATCAATTGGTTAGATATATTCAATATTTCTTGAAAACAAGAAATACAGTCACACGCAATAATTAGCATCTGACTTCATTAAAACTTCCAAGTGACTGTTCAGCTTCTCACGTCTTTCTTTAAAAGAAACAGACGCCTTATGCCATTCTCCATAAACCTTTCAATCTCTTTTCTTCTCAACAATGCTTCTCAAACCAAAATTCCATTCAAATCCATTCTTTAGATCTTTCTCGGTCGATGAACATCCTGTTCTTGATCGTCTCTTTGAAAAGACAACTCTTCTCATCGAACTAATCATGAATGGATTGGTTTTCGAAAATATCCAAAGGTTTTTCCTAGAACATCCATCTGTTGGATACAATCTTCCCCTAACCTCCTCAAAACTTGAGGATGAAGAATTTGGCCGAGAGTTTGAGGTTGATCTTGATGGAGATGCTATTCATTTAAGTTAGCTGCTCTCATTCAAGTCGCCCAGACAAGGAATCCAAGAGCAAACGAGGCTGTTTATCCCCTGATGGATTTCTTGAGATGCTCCTTGTCCTGTACCTCAGAATTCATATCAATAGACAAGTATAGAATTATCAGTAGAAATTAGACAAAAAGATGTTGTATTTCATTTCCATATATGTAATGATTTCAATTAATGAAAATACAATTTCTTGTTATCTACTTGTCTTTTGATTATTGAATGATGTATAAATTATCAGTATGCAAATATTAAAACTTGCTGCTATCGACTTTACACATCACAGAATTAGATTACTACACAAAGTAAACGTCAGGATCTGAAACAATTTTTCATAATCCTGATACTGACATAATACTGATGACGTCAGCATCCTGATAACAAATCTAATCCTGATGATAAAAAAACAAGTCTATCATACTGAAATTTATCAAGGCAAAGTGTTATAGCTTAAGCATTTAACAATCAAATATAGATCCTGACAAGAATATCAAGTCTATATGCTAAGAACAACATACCTTGCTACTTTTGCAGAAGTTAAAGATCTAAAAATTTAACATTCCTAACTCACTTACTAGTCTACTGAATGTAGTCTCATCAAGTGGTTTAGTTAGAATATCTGCAAGCTATTTGTCAGTAGGAACAAAATGAAGTTCCACAGTACCATTCTCAATATGTTCTCTAATAAAATGATACCTGACATCAATGTGCTTAGTCCTTGAATGTTGAACTGGATTTTCTGCAATTTTAATAGCACTAGTATTATCACAAAACATAGGAATATTACTAAGTGTCATACCATAATCCATCAACTGATTTCTTATCCAAAGGAGCTGTGCACAACAACTGCCTGCTGCTATGTACTCAGCTTCTGCAGTTGAGGTTGAAACAGATTGTTGCTTCTTGCTTGCCCAAGAAATCAATCTATTTCCCAAGAATTGACATGTACCTATAGTGCTTTTCCTGTCTATCTTACACCCTGCATAATCAGAGTCTGAATAGCCAATTAGAAAGAAATCAGATTCTCTAGGATACCACAAACCAAGATTTGGAGTTCCTTTGAGATATCTAAAAATTCTCTTCACAGCAATTAAATGAGATTCCTTAGGATCACTTTGGAATCTAGCACATAAACAGGTAGAAAACATTATATTTGGCCTACTTGCAGTTAGATATAACAATGAGCCTATCATGCCTCTATAACTAGTATTATCCACACTCTTCCCTTTAGGATCAGAGTCTAGTTTAGTGGCTGTTGCCATGGGTGTTTTTGCAACTACACAGTCTTGAAAGTCAAACCTTCTTAAAAGATCTTTGATATACTTTGACTGATTAATGAAAATACCAGTCTCAGTCTGTTTGACCTGCAAGCCTAAGAAATAATTCAATTCACCCATCATGCTCATCTGATACTTAGACTGCATAAGCTTGCTAAACTTAGCACACAATTTTTCATTAGTAGAACCAAAAATAATATCATCAACATAAACTTGAACTAAAAGCAATTCACCTTTTATCTTTCTAAAGAATAGAGTTTTGTCAATTGTACCTCTTGTGAAGCCATTTTCAAGAAGAAATTTAGACAAAGTCTCATACCATGCTCTTGGTGCTTGCTTTAGTCCATAGAGTGCCTTGTCAAGTTTGTAGACATGATTTGGAAACTTTGGATCAACAAATCCAGGTGGCTGTTCCACATACACTTCCTCAACAAGTTTGCCATTTAGAAAAGCACTCTTTACATCCATCTGGTATACTTTAAATTTTGAATGAGCTGCAAATGCAAGAAACATTCTGATTGCTTCCAATCTTGCTACAGGTGCAAAGGTCTCATCATAATCAATTCCTTCTTCCTGAGAATAACCCTTGGCCACCAGTCTTGCTTTGTTTCTTACAATCATACCAGATTCATCTAGCTTGTTTCTGAAAACCCATCTTGCACCAACAATAGATCTATCTTTAGGTCTTGGTACCAGTTTTCATACTTTGTTTCTCTCAAACTCATTTAACTCCTCCTGCATTGCAATTACCCAATCAGAGAAAACAACTTAGGTTCATTCTACAACCTTCTTAGGTTCATTCTTTGAGAGAAAACAACTATACAAGCATTCATTTTGAATTGATCTTCTAGTTCGAACACCACTATTTGGATCACCAATTATCAAATCTTCAGTATGATCCTTTGTCCATTTTCTAACAGGTGGTAGATTAACTCTGCTAGTCTCTCCCCCTAAGTTAGTGGTATCTCTTGTAGAAGAATTCTCTCCACCTTCAAAAACTCTCATTTGATCAATAGAATCAGTAGATTCCATATTGCTGCTAGTTACTGATCTTTCCTCAGTAGACTCTGAAAGATCAGTTCCTGATGGAGTAGACTCTAAAAGGCTAGTCTGCTCCTGATGATCACTGTGTTCTCTTTGATTTATTTGCTCCCCCTCAACAGTAGCATTCCTTTGAGAAGCAATAGAAATTCCTTCTTGAGAACCTTCATCATCACTGGAGAGTATCTCAGAATTCTTCAGATTTTCAAATTCCAATTTGTCATGGCTTTCATCAGTTTGCAGAATTCCAAATTTCTTATCATCAAATGCAACATGAATTGATTCCATAACAATGTGAGTTCTGAGATTATAAACTTTGAAGGCCTTAGATGCTGAATATCCTAGAAAAATTGCTTCATCCGATTTGGCTTCAAATTTTCCAAGTTGTTCTGGATGAACTTTTAGGACATAGCATTTGCATCCAAAGATGTGAAAGTATTTCACACTTGGTTTCTTTCCTTTGATCATCTCATAGGGAGTTTTTCCATGACTATTTACCAAGGTACAATTTTGAGTGAAACATGCAGTGTTAATAGCTTCTGCCCAAAAGTAGGTTGGAAGTTTTGCATCTGCAAGCATGGTTCTTGCTGCCTCTATGAGAGTCCTGTTCTTTCTTTCCACTACACCATTCTGCTGAGGTGTACCAGGTGCAGAAAACTGTTGAGTGATTCCATTGTCTGCACAAAACCCCTCCATTGTAGAATTCTTGAATTCTGTACCATTGTCACTCCTAAGTACTTTAACTTTGTACTCAGAGTTATTATGTATATTCTTGATGAGTTCAATGATTTGCTGAGGAGCTTCATCCTTCTTGTGTAGAAAGAACACCCATGTGAACCTTGTGAAATCATCCACTATAACTAGAGCATATCTTTTCTTGCTGATAGACATAATGTTTACTGGACCAAACACATCAAGATGTAGCATGTGGAATGGTTCAGTAATTGAATTTTCAGTCTTGCTCTTGAAAGTGGTTCTTCTTTGCTTTCCAAGCTGACATGCATCATAAAGTCCATCTTGTACAAAATTTGCCTGTGGTAGGCCTCTCACCAAATTGTGCTTAACAAGTTGATTAAGCTTCTTGAAATTAAGATGTGAGAGCTTCTTGTGCCAATTCCAGCTTTCATCACTTGTTGCTTTGCTGTAGAGACATCTAAAAATCCCTTTAGATGTATCACTTAAGCTGGCTTCATATATGTTACCATGTCTTTGACCAGTTAGAACAATGTCTCCATTTTGCATATTCAAGATTTTGCATCCTTCTCTGTCAAAGATTGATTTGTAACCTTTATCACCCAGTTGACTTATGCTTAAAAGAGTATGTTTCAAGCCTTCAACCAGTGCTACATGTTCTATGATGACATTCCCCAAAACAATTGAGCCATATCCCAGAGTTTCTCCTTTGTTGCCATCTCCAAAAGATATTACTGGGCCAGCTTTCCTCTCAAACTTTGTAAGCAGGGACTTCTGTCCAGTCATATGTCCAGAGCATCCACTGTCCAAGATAATTGAATGCTTCTTTCCTGTGCCCTGCAAACAAAAAGTAACTAGTTAGAATTTTTTAGGACCCAACTTTGATTGGATCCTTTCTTACTAGATTTAGAAACGACAGGCTTTGAAGATTTTGCTTTTATTTTACCTGTTGCAGAGTCAACCTTAGACTCTAATCTCACAAACTGTTTGTGACTAGATGTTTCAGATTTCAAGGAATAATAGTCATAATACAGTTCATGATATTCTCTACACATGTAAATGGAATGAAGTAAACTACCACAATGATAACAAGCTTTTTGTGGTTGGTATTGAATTTTCTGAGTCTTGGGGAATCTGGACTCAGTTTTCCAAGAAGGTTTTTGATTGCAGTCTAGGGCCAAATGATTATGATTTCCACACTTATAGCATTTTTTCCTAGGTGCATCAGGTACATTCTTGTAATTATTATCTTTGTTAATACCTTCTTTTCCATTCCTATTTCTTTTGATCTTGCTAGACTCTGAAAGACCATCTAATCTCTGTTTCAACTGAGACTTAGACAGAAACCCTATGTTTACATTCTTAGGTTTCTCTAACACTTTCTCATCTGAATTACTATTGTTAATCCTTTTGTGTACAACAGGGGTACCTTTCGAATCAACAAATTTAACATGATTAGGTTCAGAAACAATTTTCTTACCTTCAGATTTAGATGTGTTAGCTTCTACCTTACTATCATCATTGACAATAGCTACTCTTTCTTCTTGTCTAGCCTTATCAAAACCTAAACCATTAACCTTACCACGAATTCCACTTTCAAAGATTTCTATAGTCTTCTTACTGGAATTATTAATGGTCTTAATCACATCTCTCTCTTCTTCTAGTTCTTTTCTGACATAGTCATAAGCCTCAAGAATAACACTATAATCATGCTTAGCTTTATCAGAACTTAACTTGTATTCTTCCATTTGAATTAATTCAGATTCAAGAAAATTATTTCTATCAACTAATTTATCATTCTTAACCTTAAGTTCATCTCTTTCAAAAGTAAGAATTCTAAAATTAGTCATAAGATTCTTAAACTCAGCATGGATAGATTTAATTTCATCAGAATTTAAGCTATCAAATGAATCAAGAGAGTGAAGTGATACCTTAACAGAGGATGGAGAAATTTTCTTTGGAGATCCAGGTTTGTCTGAACTATTTGCCATCAATGCAATGTTGTCATAATCCAATTCATCTTCAGTATCACTGGAATCAACCCAATCCTTCTGTGTGACCATAAGTGCATTACCCTTTCCTGAATTTCTAGGCTTCTTACACTCACTAGCAAAGTGTCCAAGCTCGCTGCAGTTAAAGCACTTGATCTTGGCCTTATCAAGCTTGACAATTGTACTTTTGCCTTTGTCACTCTTCTTCTCCTCCTTCTTTTGAAAAGGTCCTTTGCTAAATCTTCTCCTGTTGAATCTTCCTTTCTTGAAAGCTTTAGCAAACATAGCAAAGAGTTCCTGCATCTCAGATTCAGAATCATTGTTGTCAGAGTCCATATCAGTAGTCTCTGACTCAGAACTTTCTTTGCTTTTCTTCTTCCTTGAATTCTTTACAGCAATCTCTTCATGCTGTTCTTCAGGAAGCTTCTTAGCTTCAGATTGAGCAGTAAGTGCAATAGTCTTCATCTTTCCTTCACTCCTGCTCTTTTTCTGCTGCTTGTCAAGTTCATAAGCTCTCAATTTTCCATATACTGCCTCTAATGAAATCTCATCCAGATTATTAGCTTCCTCAATAGCAGATATCTTCTCATTGTAGAAATCAGGCAAAGCTTTCATGAACTTTGTATTCATATCCTCCAAGTCATAATATTTACCATGCATGGCCATCTCATTGATGAGTTTTGTAAACCTATCAAAGGTATCAGTAAGTGACTCACCAGACTTGGATTCAAAGTACTCATACTGTTGTATAAGTAATGTCCTCATATTCTTCCTGACAGGCTTAGTTCCTTCACAGTGAACCTTAAGATTGTCCCATATATCCTTAGCAGTTTTACAAGAGAGAACATAGTTAGTGAGAACAGAATCAAGACTGTTGAATAATATGTTTCTCACTTTAGCATCTTTAAGAACATTCTCCTTGTCCTTATCTGACCATTCAGATTTTGGCTTCTCTGCTGTATGTTCTGGAACAACCACACCATCAACAGTTGCTTGTCCAACGACCTTTGTTGGAACAAAAGGTCCATCTCTGATTCTGTCAAGATAATCAGGATCTGTTGCTTCCAGATGATGCAACATCAGTAACAAGACTGATATCAGGATTTCATCTTGCATCAGTATCTGATCATCATCAGTATTAGACTGTCATCAGGATTTGCCCTTGTTCCTGACATGTAGTCTCCGATACACTGTTCATTCCTGACTAAACTATACAGATAACTGTCTTACACATAAATCCTATATATAGTGCTAAATCCTTTATAAGATCAGGATTACAAGAAGTATAATGTGTAAATTCTATTCTTAACATCACAACTTATGAATTATTCCTAACAGAGGACATCATCCAATGCACTACTAATTTTAACCCGTGATTGACGCAATCAAGTATAAGGCATTCCCTCAAACCCTGAGGGGCGGTTGCTCGCGAACTCAATCAGCTCCTTTAAAGAACTAAGGGCGTTTACGCCCCGTTCATTGATGGAAAGTTCATGAGAAACATTTTACATCCCCTTGGATGTGGAACAAGGAAAGAATGAATCCTTGAGGGATTACGTGAATCACCAAGGAAGCCTTAAAGGTCCCGAACCTGGATGATAGAGTAGCTATCAAGGTAGAGGAAAGTGTAAGGGAAGCCTCAACCCCTGATGGAGGCAATAGAGGTAATAACAAGAAGCAAAGGTAGTCACGAGTAGGATGTTAAGAATATGTGTCCTTTGATAAGTAAAGACTCTGACTCTTCCTAGAAGAAGAGAAATCAAGGACCGAGGTTCACCAGCTATGCACGTTTGAATATTCCCAACACCCAAGTCCTGGTGGACATTGAGAAACACAAGGATCTTTGATGGTCGAAACCACTAAGGGCCGATCCCGAGAAGAAAAGCAAGAACTAATGTTGTCAGTTCCATAAGGATTGATCCCAATGTTTTCACGATTGTAGATAGCTAAAACACAAGATCAAGTTTCTGATCTGAAGAACATTATGGGAGAAGCTCTCATAAAGCTTACGCTCGAGAAGCTATGCACATTATAGGAGAAGCTCTATAACCAGCAAAAACCGAAATGGCATTTGCCTTTGATGATTCTGAAGGGGTCAAGTGCCTCCAAGATGATCCGTTGGTCTTAACACCTGTGATAGACAACTCATAAGTGAAAGGATTTTCAATTGACCCCCTTCAACATGCTCATCTATGGGTCCAGTGGAGTTGAGTCGGGAGTTGAAGAAAACTATTCTGTTGTCCATGAAAATACGACGATAGCCTAGGGAGGTCATTCAGATGTTGAACTCCTTTGATGGTTAAGGAAAATACCCCTTACAATGTTATCCTTAGGAGGACATGCTTGAATACCTTTAAGGTGGTTGCCTCAAGGTAAGACACCTATCAAATTTCCTACAAAGAATGGAGTTGATGAAGAAAAGGGAGAACAAACAATAACAATGATTTTATATCCAGCCACTTAGAGACCTGATGGAGTCGGGGGGCAGGTCCTCCCGATTGAAGACATGAATGTCCAAGAAGATGAGAAAGAAAGAGGAAAGCTCACCGAGGAGTTAGTCTCCATTCCCTTAGTTCATGAAGGACCCGAAAAGTTACCTACATAAGGCATGGCCGAGTGAACCCTTGAAGGGAAAATTGGATACATTCCTGCAAGAGAACAACATTGTGTTTGCTGGGACAGAGTAACCACAATAAAACCCCAAGCACTCGCTGACTTCGTGGTTGAATACACCATTAACAACCAAGAAGTTGGGGGGCAAGAGATAGTACCTCGAGAAGGAGTAAGTTTCAGAACAAGAATGACGAGCCTCTATCTGACCAGAGCTCTATTTTGATGAAGAGATAGTACCTCGAGAAGAAGTAAGTTTCAGAACAAGAATGATGAGCCTATATCTGACCAGAGCTCTATTTTGACCAGAGCTCTATTTTGATGGAGCATCAAAAAAAAATATCAAGAGGTGCAGGCCTAGTCTTGCAAAGCCCCGAAGGGTCAAGAGTTAGGTTACAACACAACCAAATAAGTGTTTAAAGTCCATAAAGGACCTTGGATGTAAGATTAGATGAAGAATTAAGCCACATGTGGCCACTTAAGCCATGAAAGGCTAACAACAAACTTTGAATCTCAACCAAGGATCAGGGAATCCAAGGGCATCCTTGATCAAGGTAAAGGAGTCCAAGAAAACCAGGAAGGTCTGATAACTAACTTGGGAATCTTGTATTTATCTTTGGTAATATCTGAGCAAGCATTTAGTGTCGTCCTCATCAAGGAGGAGAGCAAGGTTCAGAAACCTATCTACTATGTAAGCAAGGTGTTGCCTGGAGCTGAGTCAAATTACTCAGCTAAAGAAAAATTTGTTTTGGCATTAGAAACAGCATCGAGGAAGCTACGACCATACTTCCAAGCACAAAAAATTGTAGTCCTGATGGACCAACCATTAAGGAACATAATCCACTACCCGAAAACCAGTGGTATGTACATCAAGTGGGCAATCGAACTAGGAGAATTCGATGTAAAGTACAAGCCTAGGACGGACATCAAAGCCCAGACTCTAGCTGACCTCATGGTTGAATATAACATTGACAACCAAAAAGTCGGGGGGCATGAGGTAATAGACCAGGAAGGTCAGCAAGGTGAGAAGCCCCTGGAAGGGAAGAAGGAGTATTGGGTGCTCTATTTTGATGGAGCATCAAAAACAAAAACCGGTGGTGCAAGTTTAGTTCTGCAAAGCCCCGGTGGGTGCATCAAAAACAAAAACCGGTGGTGCAAGTTTAGTTTTGCAAAACCCCGGTGGGTGCATCAAAAACAAAAACCGGTGGTGCAAGTTTAGTTCTGCAAAGCCCCGGTGGGTTCGCACTTGAGTATGCCTTGAAGTTGGACTTCCAAACAACCTACAGTGAGGCAGAGTATGAAGTTCTGATAGCCGACCTTGGATTGACAAGAGCCCTGAGGGTCAAGAACTTGAAAGCCTATGGAGACTCAAAGCTGGTAGTCTCACAAGTAAATGGAGAGTTTGAGGCTAGAAAAGAATATGTTCAAATATTCAAGGATACTTCCAGGTCCTGAAGACCCCACCATCAATTCGAAATTGGTAGCACCAGTTGATGTAAGCTGAAGGATAGACCCTAAAGCTCATCTTGAGACTGGTTGGCCCCCTGATAATGCCTTGAAGGTACAGAAACTGTTAATGAGAGTGTTGAGATAAGAGGTCCTTTATAATTCCACACTTGAGGTCTTGAACTTCAAATCTCAAAATTCAAGCCTTGATGGCCAACAAGGTTATCTGCCTCCAAACGAACCTGACAAGAGGCATCAAGCTACTTAAAACCTAGTCAAGGTTCTACAAGCATAAGAAGAAGGTTGGAAACCTAGAAGTAAGATAAAGGGATGACAACCAACCAAGGCACACCAGACTTAAAGTTGAGTGCTTATTGGCAAGTGAACTTCTTGAGCGATCAACGGAGAAGCAAGACCTCCACTATATGAAGCAAGGGGGTAAAAACTAAGGGACTCCATTATTTCTACATTTTAGAACGAGAGTTAAAGGTTGAATATTTGATAACCAGCAATGAACAAGTTCTCCTTTTTAAATCAAGAACAACAAGTAGTAAAAACTATGAAAGCCACGGTGCCAAACAAGGATTCCAAGAACTCTAACTTGATTCCAATGCAAAGATGTAACCGAGGCCACAAGGCCGAGGCACCTCAAGGAAGCCTCAAGGCCGAGTAGCCCCAACCGAAGTCCCTCGCGAAGGGCAACAGCCGAGCTCGCCTGGCCGAGCACCTCCCGAAAGGTCATAGGCCGAAGTCACACAGTCGAAGACACCTGAAAGCCATTAAGAGGCCCTTATTTCGACCAAAATCCTGGTCGAGACGACCAAGAATCCTAGTCGAAAAATCATTCGACCAAGCAAAAAATTGGTCTTTATTTCGACCAAGATCCTGGTCGAAACGACAAAGAATCCTAATCGAAAATCTTTTCGACCAAGAAGCTGGGAAGGCCCTCATTTCGATCAGAATCCTAATCTAAGGGTTAGCATTCCTAATCGAAAATCCTGACCTAGGGGTCAGCATCTCTGATTGAAAATCCTGACCCAGGGATCAGGATTCCTGATCAAAAATCCTTTCGACTAGAGTGCTGCCTTGCACCTTATTTCGACCAGAATCCTGGTCTAAATCACGTTCGACTAGAAGCTGGGAAAAGAGATGGAGTCCAAAAATATGATCCAAAATTACAAAAATATTAGGGCTGGTAGCCCCTCATAAATTACAAATATATTATTATTTACAATAATATACAAAAATTATTATTATTTTTAAAAATAATAATGATAAAATCCGGGTGGGAATTTATTCGAATGAAATTTTATCCAAGCGGGACACCTCCGATTTGGGGATAGAAATTATCCGGGATTCGGACAAAAGAAATATTATCGAATAATAATTTTAAAAAAAGAAAAAAAATTCATTCGACCAAAATCCTGGTCGAAAAAGACCAGGATCCTGCTCGAAAAACTCATCGACCAGAAAGAAAAAGAGGCCTTATTTCGATCCAAGTCCTGGTCGAAGTCGACCACGTTAAATTTCAAAGTGCAAAAAGGCTCGATTTATGCCCGATTACAAAAAAAGTGATTGAGAAAAATGCTCGATTTAGGCCCGTCTACAAAAAATTGATTGAAAAAAAGAAATAGCATTATTGAATAATAATATTCAAAAAAAAAAAAGTCACTCGACCAAAATCATGGTCGAAAAAGACCAGGATCCTGATCGAAAAATGCATCGACCAGCAGAAAAAAGAGGCCTCATTTCGATCAGCCCTCGTCGACAATGATAGCAGCAGGCGCGTGGAACACACGAAAATGGCAAAAATGCAAAAAGGTCACCAAAGTTTTGAAGATATGGCAAATTGCCCCCTCTGCAAAAAAGTATATTTATTATTTATAATAAATATAAGAAATATATCTGGGTTGGACTTCATTCGAGTGAAATTTTATCCGTGTGGGACACCTCCGATTTGGGGACCGAAATTTTCCAAAATTCGGACAAAACAAATATTATTATTCAATAATAATATTTAAGAAAAGAAAGAAAGAAAAGTAAAAAAAAACAAAAACAAAACACAAAAATTGTTGTCGATCTCAATCCTGCTCGAAATTGAGTAGAATCCTGCTCAAATTTTGCTTCGACCAGATGACAAAACTGATGTTTATTTCAACTAAAACCTGGTCGATTTCGACCAGGAGAAGATTGATATGGAAAAGTGCAGTTTGGTACCCCGAGTTGTGCTGAATTAAAAAGTTGGTACCTGTAGTTTACATTTTGACAAAAGGCCACTGTAGTTTATAAAATTATAAACAAGCCCCTGAACTTTATAAATTGACAAGAAAAATACTTGTGGGTACAAGAAAATTCCTAAAATATTAGGAAAAATTAAGGAAAATACTTGTAGGTACATAAAAAATTCCTAAATTATTAGGAAAAATTTAGGAAAAATACCTGTGGGTACATAAAAATTCCTAAATTGTTAGGAAAAATACCTGTGGGTATATAAAAATTCCTAAATTATTAGGAAAATACTTGTGGGTACAAGAAAATTCCTAAAATATTAGGAAAAATTAAGGAAAATACCTATGGGTACATAAAAATTCCTAAATTGTTAGAAAAAATTTAGGGAAAATACCTGTGGGTATATAAAAATTCCTAAATTATTAGGAAAAATACATGTGAGTACAAGAAAATTCCTAAAATATTAGGAATAATAAATACCTGTGGGTATATGGAAATTTCTCAAATATTAGGAAAAGTACAGAAAAATTTGAGGAAAGTTATAGAAATATTTTCTTGACAAATTGAGAGATAATTTATGCTAATAATACGTAAAAGGTCTATGAAAGTGCCGAAATTGCTAAAAGCAAGCACAAGTTAAAACCTCGAATAAGGCCAATCGTCGTAAATGTGTAGGTCTCTCCACACTTTACAATAAGGCGATATATGTGAAACACTAGTGTAAACCAAAATCCCCGTATAAGGGCAGGAAAATTAAGAAGTCCCAGGTAAGGGATAAAAACGACCCCGAGTCTCGATTAAGGCAAATATAACTTCTACGAAAACCTGATCAATTTTCCTAGAAGTTGGAGGGCAAATGATATGGGCTAAAAATAAGCCCTAAAGACACAATTAATGTTGCATTAATTAGACCTTGCCTGGTCCAAAGATGAAGCCCATTTATGAGGCCCAAAGCCCTAATTGAATATTAATTTCGTTATTAATATTAATGGCTAATTAACAGCTTGCAAATAAGAGTCAAATATGGACATTATCTTTACAAAGAGTAACATCCAAGGCACACAGTCATACAAGGAAACGGACTCCTACAAGGTAGGAGTCTAGAACCTTTCTCAAGGCTGACTTGCCCACTAAGTCACCTAACCCTACTATGATTCTAAGGCTTCTCAGCCTATATAAGGGCCTGACCCCTCATTCTCAGAACTACGTTGGCTTAATACGTCACTAACGTCTTGGCTTAATCCTCGAATAAGTACATACAAGCCACTACGTCCTTGGTGTGCCCTCGCCGCCATAGCCCCGAGGACGAACACCAAGAACTACGTTGGCTTGATTCTCTAACAATACAGAGATACGTAGGCATCTTGTGAGGACCGTTTAGTCTCGAACACAAGAACAGTCATTAAAGCTCGAAGCTCAACCCCTCAACATTAAATACACACAAACCCTAGCCGCAATTCGATAACCTAGTTTTTATTCCACAACACATGCATTGAAATATGAAAAGAGACAACTATTTAGGGACAATTTTTTTTTCTTAAAATGGACTACTAAATAGGGACGGAGGGAGTAATATTCAATATACACTACTTCATCCCCTACTTCTTAAAAATAATATTCAATACCCACTACTCTACCCACTAATCATTACAAATAATATTCAATACCCACTATTCCACCCACTACTCTTTAAAAATAATATTCAATATCCACTACTCTACCCACTAATCATTACAAATAATATTCAATACCCACTACCCCATAAAAAAAACAATTGTTAATGCTAGATTCCCTCCACCTACTCTACTTGTACATACGTGGCATGCAGTCACTGGCTACTTGCTTAGGAGAGAGTAGAGAGACCTAAAAACCGGTGTCATTCTGAAAGGAGAAAAGAAAATAGAGACAGAGGGAGTAGTATTTTTGCAAATTATTTTTTTTAAACAAAGTATTTTTGCAAAAACATTTATAGACAAGGGTTTATGAAAAAAGTCCTATACTCTTTTTAATAAAAATACGTTTTTAAGGGAAATCGAACATTAAACTTCTACGAGTAATGTATAAGATGATATAAATGTTTAATAATAATATGTTGTTGACGTGATTCGAACCTTGAAACTATAAGAGTATTTTATATTTTATGAAATGAATAATCTTTTAGCATTACATCCAACAGTTCTTATTAATCTTGTCTTAAAATCCAACTATTACTGTTGAGTGTATCAAAAAAAGTGTATCAAACTATATAAAAAAAGTGTACCAAATTACCAACCAAATAAAGGCTAATTTGTTTATAATATTAAAGTATAAATATATTATGAATTAAAGGCTAATTTGTTTATAATATTAAAGTATAAATATATTATGAATTAGTGGATGACCTGTGACTTAGATTCGATATCCATATTCAGGATTGGATAAAATTTTAAACTTTAATTTGACCCGATAGATTATTCATTATAAAATTCGTATCTTAATATTATTAATATAAATTAATACAAAATTATATAATATTAAAAAAATTCGAACATTGTACAGATTTTAAGCTAATTTTCTTAAATACATAAATACACTCGTTACGTATAAAGAAGAACCTGAACCTCACACGAGTATTATGTTAATTTCATAACAATAACTTAAAAATTAATAAATTTAAAAAATTAAAATGATTAAAATGTTATCATTATTTTCCGAGAAATTTAATCATAACACTTGGTTAGTATAAGTATTTATAAATATTTCAGCATATATGGAGTAGAAAAATTGCTGCTAGTGATATGCATCTCATATGATTGTGGATTGGTTTGCAGTTGTGGTGAATGAAACCCTAATCAAATCGATCATCTTCTAATCAAAATTTCGACCCGATCCGCACCACTACTGCTGTCGGATCCAACTATCCTCCATGGACGGCAACAAAGACGAGGCAATCAAATGTCTCAAAATCGGCCGAGATGCACTCGACATCGGCGATCGATCTCGCGCCCTAAAATTCATCAATAAGGCTCATCGTCTCGATCCTTCTCTCCCTGTCGATGATTTACTCTCCAAGATTCAATCTTTAGACACTCCGATTGATAACGGATCATCAAAACCTAATCTCGATGATGTCGATGCTAATTCGGGTCCTCGTCGTAGAAATTCAGCTACTGGATCGTCTTCGTCGTCGTCTTCGGTTGCGTATACTGAGGAGCAAGTCTCGATTGTTAGGGGAATTAGGAAGAAGAAGGATTTTTATGATATTTTAGGGTTGGAGAAAAGTGCTAGTGTTGAGGATATTCGAAAGGCGTATCGGAAATTGTCACTTAAGGTTCATCCTGATAAGAATAAGGCTCCGGGAGCTGAGGAGGCGTTTAAGTTGGTTTCGAAAGCGTTTATGTGTTTGAATGATGAGGAGAGTAGGAGGAGGTATGATGTTGTTGGTACTGATGAGGTTGTTTATGAACGTAGACCGGCTAGGAGAAACCAAGGGTTTAATGGATTTTACGATGGTGATGGGGAATTTGATGCCGAGGAGATTTTTAGGAATTTCTTCTTTGGGGGAATGAATCCTAATGCTGCTACGCAGTTTCGGGGGTTTGGATTTGGGAATGGAGTGAATGTGAGGATGGGGAATAATAATGGTTCTGCTGGTGGTTCAAATGCTAGGACTTTGATTCAGCTATTGCCGGTGATTTTGTTTGTTTTGTTGAGCTTGTGGCCGTCTGCGGAGCCTGTTTATAGTCTTAGTAGATCGTATCCTTATCAACATTTGGTTACTACACAGAAGGGTGTCGATTATTATGTCAAATCAAGGAATTTTGAGCAGGAGTATCCTTTAGGTAGCAATGAGCGTGAGGAGCTTGAGTTGAGGGTTGAAAGAGAGTATTTGTCAATTGTTACTCACAATTGTCAGATTGAGAGGCAGCGGCTTCAGTGGGGTTTCATTAAGGAAGCACCACATTGCAATGCTCTAAAGCAGTTTCAGGCAGCGGCTTGATGTCTTTACAGGTCAGATTTCTTTTCCATGACGGTTTTGTTTGCAAAGTTTAGTTAAGAGTGATTTTGAATTTGATACTTTAGCTGAAACAAAGTTTGTACTGTATTTATCTATTATTACTTAGTTGTACTGAAATCCACAACCACCATTGTTGGTGCGGCACTGAATAAGTCATTGGTGTACATGATACTCTGTTACCATGAAAATTGTGTAAAATACCAAAGCAAGGTATATGCGGGTAACTCTGCAGAAGAACATTCTTATTGTTCCCACACCGGTGTATATACGTGTGTAGTCGTGTACATTCATGTTGCATGTAGTTATGTTTTACCGGTCGTGAGTTTTATGTTATACATTCTCAATTTGTTTTTCTGTTTTTAGTTTTAATCAAGGGAAAGCCATAAAACCAACAGAAAGTAGCCTCTTCGGAGGATGCAATTTTTATAGGTAACTTAGGCAAAGCTGAGTAGAATACTAAATTCATTAAATTCTCTTAGTATTTCTCTTGAAACATTTTACAACGATGCTGAGATCAGACTTTTCCCCCGGTTTAATGACCTTTTGGCCCTTTAAGTCTGGACCGTTGTACCCATAAACCCTTAAAGTTTAAAAGCGTTCCTTTTCGCCCCTCGGGTATCAGAAATGTTCCTTTTTGACACAAAATCGTCATCTTTTTGACACAAAGCCGTCGCCTTTTGAATCCAAAGACGACCAGGTTTGTGTCAAAAAGGAACATTTCTGATACCCGAGGGGCGAAAGGGAACACTTTTAAACTTTAAGGGTTTATGGGTATAACGATCCAAACTTGAAGGGTCAAAAGGTCATTAAGCCCTTTTCCCCCTCATCAATTACTTAAATAAATGGTCAATTGAAGGCTTAATGACCTTTTGGCCCTTCAAGTTTGCGCAGTTATACCCATAAAGCCCTAAGGTTTAAAGTCGTTCCTTTTCGCCCCTCCAACTTCAAAAATGTACCTGTTAGCCACAAACCGTCGTCTTTGGCTTTTAAAAGGCGACGGTTTAGTGTCAAAAAGACGACGGTAAAGTGGCTATAAGGTACATTTCTGAAGTTGGAGGGGCAAAAAGGAACGACTTTAAACCTTAGGACTTTATGGGTGTAACTGCGCAAACTTGAAGGGCCAAAAGGTCATTAAGCCGTCAATTGAATAATAAGAACTTTACTTCACTATGTGGATGAAAAATTATTGTTGTTATGGTTAGTCTCTTCCTTTATTTATTGAGAAGGACTTTTAAATTTAACTTGATCTTTTGGTCCTTAAAGTATGTAACGTTGTACCCATCAACCCCTCAAGTATAAACTTGTACCTTTTTGCCCCCAAGGTACGAGTTATATACCTCTTGGCCCTTGTACCGCGACAGAGTACATAACGGTACAAATCGGAAGGGGTTAATCTGAAGGGGTTAATGGGAGATTTCACTTTGGTTAAAATTGGCTTAATTACCTTTTCGCCCTCAAAGTTTGGAACAATGTACTCATAAAGTCTTAAACTATTAAAGCGTATCTTTTCACCCCGGAGGTATCAAATTTGTATATTTTGCCTCTACTTTGCGACAGATTGAAAAAATGAATATAACAGTTTCAATTGGCAAGGTTAATATTGGAAGTCTAGTGATGCAGGACAAGTATAAAAACAAGTTAAAGGATAGATATCTGTGGACTGTGGATTAGGAACAATCTGGGTTAGTTGTAAATTTTTGTTTGTGGAATAGTTCGATTAGGAACAATCTAGGTTTGTTGTAATTTTTTTTGCAAGTCCTTATTTAATATAATTATTAATACGCATTATTGGATTATTACTTAATCGTCATTTTTTAGTTTTTGTTTTTCTTCTTGCATCTCAAAGTCCCATATGTCATCTCTTCATCTTTTTTCTTGTTTTTTCAAAACCTGTGCAACATCAAATTGGTATCCGAGCCGTAGAATCCTCTATGTATTTTTTAGTCTGTTTTTATATAGCTTGCAACTTTACATAATTGCTTTAATACACTGTACAAGGGAAGAGGGTGTGAGGATTTCAAACAATGACCTTGTCATTGGGGTTGGGGTTGGGGGGGTTCTCAATATAAACGACATGTGCCAGAGTTGATTGCTCTTCTCTTTGGAAACTTTTATTCAACATGTGCCAGAGTTGATTGCTCTTCTGACCAGAGCCTAAAAGATCTATCAACATATATAGCTTTGAACAAAGAAGTGAGAACATGCAGCCTTCATGAGATGTTGTTGCCATTGTTGGTAAGAGGATTAAACTATAGCTTCACTTCTTGGGTCATTCTCCTGTTATAAATCTGAAGCCCAAACCAAAGCACAAAATATAATCCCAAGCCAGCGCCAGCACAATTTTTTCTATTGGATGATCTATATCAGAATTCAGAATGTTATTCAGTACCCTTTACTTTTTCCAAAGTTTATTGACTAGTCCTTGAACTTTTACAAGCCAAAACTCCATTTGGTACTCTGTAGAATATAATAAAAACCAGACAGTCTCTTTTAAGTCTGCAAAATTCTCTTTCAACCCCAACAGTTGGTGTCATTCACTGTTTTTTGGCCTGCAGTTTTTGAAAATTTCATTTCAGCCCCTTGTGTGTTAGAGCTTACAGTGTTGCCTCTGAAATCAAACACCATTTCTACCCCCCACAACCTTCAGCTGCTTTAACGCTTTAGTTTAAAATATGTAGTGATGAGTATTACATGTGTTGATATTTTGATGGAATTCAGAAGCAGTCATATGGTTCCAATGTTTCACCAGTTACTTATGTCTAATAAAGATTAAATAGGAGCTTTGTACTATAATCTGAGCATCAGAAGGTTGTTGCAAAAAAGAAATATAACGTTGTAAAGTCTGTGCAATTATTGAGTTTGCTTGTGTGGTAGGATAATGAAAATATTGTTGTTGATTACTAACTAAAGAAAGCTTCAATTTTGAAACTCTACAATTTATATGCAGCCTATGCAGGTAATGCAACCAGAATACCAGTTAGATGGATTTCTGCAGCATTTGGAAGCAAATAGATGATGGAATACATTTGGTCTGTATTCTGACAAAACAAACTTGTGATGCACAATCTACTTGGGGTGCTGCTGCCATCTTTGTAACAATTTATCAGTGTACTAGCAAAAGAAAGCTTTCTACTTCTCTGGAGAACATCCTATGTCTTACTATGTTATTATAAACTTCAAATTGTCTAGATCCCTTATGTAATTATTTACATTATCAGGTCTATACTTCATACATTTAGTTGAAATGTTGCGATGCTAATACTTATGTAATAATAGATGTGCGGCAGCAATAACCTTCAAGAACTTTCTGAATATATATATATATATTTTTGAATAAAATAAGACTTGCAGTACCTTAATGTCTGATGAATTGTATTTCTAACGTACTATATATTTCACTATATATTTATCTGGATGTATCCTTACAGTAGGGTGGTCGAAGGTAACCTTAATGTTTGCTTTTGTATATCTAAACGTTGTATAAGGTTTAATCATCTATACATCTAGCACTTTTTTCAAGTTAATCAGATTTTTCATAGATGTTATACATGTCAAAGTGTCATTAGAGGAAGGCGGTAATTTCACACAACAGATTTTTAGAATAAAATGCTAGACCCTAGAGCGATAGATTTCTAAAAGCAAAAACTGATGATACAACAGATCAAAATCTGGGTATTAGACACAAGTACATTAGTTATTCTCTTTTGATTTTCCGTGTGTTCTGAAAGGATGCCTCCAGTATGCAAGTATATATAAACTAATTCGAGTTATATCAGTTCTATGAGACTTCTTGTGTTAAGTGTGCACTTAATTTCTTGATTTAACATTTCGCTAAAGCATATGCTGCTTCCCTATTTTATGTAAATATCTTATTGGCCTTTTACAGGTGATGAATTTTTAGTTCCAGAAAACTGGGGTAATACATTTAAGAGGCCCACTGCTTAGAACATAAGATGTAAACCACTTCTAACTTCTAAGAATGTAAATGGCATACTGGGGTGAAATGGATGAACACAACTTTTTTTGGTTTTAAGATTGGTTTGCAGGAATATAAACTTCAACTACATTAGGCAGGTATGCTTAGAAGCTAAAATATTGTCTCCGAAATAAATAAATTCTATTTAATTAAGCACCGTTGTACTTATGACAGATTATGTGTCCAAATCTTAATGTTACAATCAGGTTTCATACACATGCAACTTGATTCCCACTGCTCATTATAGCGATTTGAGGAGACAAAAGACAGACTTGAAACCTACTCCTTTGATGTAATAACAAGCAGGCCTAGAGCTCCAATCAATATGTACTGCAATAAAAGAAGAGCAACATTATATGCAATTAGAGGCAATTGTACTTCTATATGCATTAGTGAAGTTTAATTATAATTAGTAAAAAAGGCTGTTTCGGACAATGAAATGCAACACTTCCAACATTCGATTAAACTGAAAACATTTTGTCAAAACTTGAAGAATCAAACCTTTATTATAGGCTTTTCAGTCATTATGATTGTTACCCAGCCAACATAGGGCAAGAACCTGCATATCATTAAAAAAAAGAAAAATTCAGATTTACAAAGAAACTTTTTAATACCAATCACCCTCATTATATTTTTATACTACTGCTAGAAGACTACAACTGTCCAGTTGCAAACTGGAGGAGGGGCTAACTGAAAGAAAAACTGTCATGGCTGTAAAAAATTAACCATGCCATATATATTGGAGAAACTGAAAACCAAGTTACCCGACAGCTCTCCCCATAATATGATGGCGTTGCAGCCAGAGCTGACCCTGAGCATACAGGAGTCTGTCATCCCCCATATTATTGTCACCTGACGGAACCAAGAACAAGAAATGGAAGGCATATTAGTGAAGAGTGAATTTTTTTAAAATGAATTGCTATAAAACAATAAATCCATGTTAAAGGAGTTAAATAAAAATAATAAAACATTTTGCACCTTTTGTGAGGACATCAACTTCTCCGGTATCTGGGCGTTCGTGAACCTACAATATAAATATATTTTAGAGCACACTAATAAGTAATAACATGTGATCCCTTTCCTGCTATATTACAATTTCTAAGGAATAACCTACTTTCTGATCAATGGTATACATGTAAGATGGGTAGAAATACCCCCGTACTAAATGGTCACCTTAATGTATTAAATTGTTGTGGCCTTAACCACCCCCCCCCCCCCCCCCTTCTCTAATCTGTCATCCATTGCCAACCTCTGAACAAAATGCACCATGATTAACACCTAAACACGCATCTATATCTGGAAAATGTAGTCTGCATCCTGCTCATACTTAAAGGTACAGCCCATTACATCCATTGACAGGAAAAGGTGGCCATAACTTATTTGAAATAAATTAAGGCATTCAAAATTGCTCACCTTAATAACTCGATGGACAATAGGAATTTCACGTCCCTGCAAGGCAATAATAGTGCCAATGGGATTGTTACCAAAATATCTTGGAAGATCAACATAAAACATAAAAAAAATCTTATGATCAAAATCTTGAACAGTGAGAAGAGAAACAAACATTTAAAATGTTCTAGATTAACAATTATGCACTCGAGTATATAAGCACTATCGTATCACCTACATCGATATTGAACACAACAATTTCTCCCGCACGAATAGGATCCTTGTTCATATGCAAGAATAAAATGTCACCCTGCAAGGGAAGCATATCATTATCTATAAAACACTGCAAAAAAAGAAGATGCACTTCATATCTGTATATATTTAAATCGGAAATTTACTTGTCTAATCTCGTTCGAGAAAGAACATAATTTTTTTTATTGTGAAGGAAGCAATGTGTCAGATGTGATAATAAATATGTGATAATATTATTCTCGGAGAAAAATAATCCTGTCGACCAGATTTGCCATTGGCATATGAAAATGAGCTATAGCACTGCACTAAGTTCAATAGAACTATATGACTTGCTTAATGTGTTCATAATATTAATATAAATAGGAAATAAAACCGGATACTTGTTAGAAAAATGCCACATTGAAAAAGGTTTTTTTTTTGCTTCTTACATTAATATTAAGATGGTTAAAAAATCGGGGATTAATCGGAGCAATAATCAGATGCATGTTATTATCCTAATAATATTTAATTTATTAGTCTTATTTACTATATAACATACCCTTCAAGAAGAGTTTATAGCGATTAATCATATTTTAAAAACTGAATTAGTCGAAAACCTTGAGAGGATTAATTGGGGATTAATCCGGAATTATTCGATCGAATAGGGATATTTAGAACATTAATATTAAGTCATCCATGATGATTATCTACACCTGGTGAAAACTACCTCTTACCATACAGGCAGAAATACTAAGTAATTACAAACTGAACTTAACTAAAAGGAATATTTTGTTCTAGCACGTACTCTCTTAAAACCAGGCTCCATGCTTCCAGAGAGCACAACAACAACAGGTGACTCACTACCAGTTACACACATCAATCCTTTCCATATAATTAGTGCTGACGTGACAATCATGCCTGTACATAAATTACAAATGCAAAAAAAATAACTCCCATATAACATTCACAAGTACATAGACAAAAATAGTTTCAAGAATAATTCAAAAAATATATATATAAAAAAAACCCCTCTTGCCTCTTGTCGAAGAAAAGATTTTCAAAATTCGCAAAGTTAAACACTAAAATCCCCCCCCCCTCCCCCACAAACCCTTTAAAAAAAAGAAGAAAAACCCCTAAATTGTAAGCCATCCCTATAAGAAACTGTAGTATGTTCTGTAATTACAAAATCAAGAAACTGAAAAGTATGAATACAAGTCCAATTCGGAAAAAGGATTAATCTTGATTAAATGTGATTAAAG
Source organism: Kitagawia praeruptora (assembly GCA_037693485.1). NCBI lineage: Eukaryota > Viridiplantae > Streptophyta > Magnoliopsida > Apiales > Apiaceae > Kitagawia > Kitagawia praeruptora. The sequence continues at coordinate 84,048,431 of CM075353.1, read as the reverse complement.
TTTAAAACTTTCTCTTTTACCAATCTTGACAAAGGGATTCAAGATCCTGTAAGAAATACCTAGGTCCAAATAAACAACATATGATAACGTATAAAAATATAAAAGAGAGAGAGAGAGAGGAGAGAGAGAGAGAGAGAGAGAGAGAGAGAGAGAGGGAGGGAGGGAGAGAGAGAGAGAGAGAGAGAGAGAGCGAGGGAGGGAGGGAGAGAGAGAGAGAGAGAGAGAGAGAATGAAGAGGCGAACCAAGACTAATGGTTTGAGTGATAAGCTGTCTGAACTGAATAGACTTGATTGAATCTACTTGCTCTCCGATCCACCCCATTTCTCTATCAAAACGCCGCAGAGCAGATTTATATGTTTTATTGTTTGTGTTTGTGTGTGTGTGTTAATCTGCCGTCTACTTGCTATATACCCGCACCCAGGTAGATACATTTTGCTAAGCGAGATTTTAATTATAAATTAATTAATTTAAGAAATAAAATGTTTTTGTTTGATCTGTTTCCTTTCTTGTTTTATATGTCCTTTGCTGAAAAAAATTTGGGTGTTATTCTTTAATTTATTTCATTTTGTTAAAAAAATCGTCCTACATTTTTAATTTTGTTTTTCTTTTTAATTTAATTTGATCTTTATGGTAAAATTAATGGGTTTGTTCTTGTGCTAAAGAGGCAAACACAATAGATGGTTAGATGCAGCCTCTTGTGTAATTCCCTGACAAAGAGTAACCTTATGTGATTTGGAGCCACCGTGTCTCAGTTTGATCTTTGGAAAATCACCTACATATTTGAAACATTTCTATTAATGTAAATTTGAATCATAAATAAGGATTCCTTTAAGATGTATGAATCAACTATTACACTTGCAATGCAACATCTTCCCCAGCCTTTAAAATTAATTTCATTCCTGATCCTAAGCATGCTGCCATTCTATATATCTCCTCCCATTGTTTATGGGACTTGTCATCAGATGAGAATCCATGTAAATGCAGGGAACCATCGGTGTCACCTACATCTGCCCAACTAAAACCTATCTCCTTCCTTACGCCTCTATTTCGCATCATTCTACGTATCATTGCTGCCTTCTCCCAATCCCCTTTTTCTGCATATAAGTTTGACATCAACACATATGAACCAGATTCTTGGGGCTCCATCTGCATCAAAGCATCAGCTGCCCACTGCCCCAGCTCCACATTACCATGCACTCTGCATGACCCAAGCAAACTCTGGAATACGGACAATCCTGGTCCTCCTGGAATCTGTTTCACAAGCTCCTCTGCCTCATCTAACCGCCCTGCTCGTCCCAACATGTCTACCATGCATGAATAATGCTCATGAGACGGCTCTATTGAATAGACGCTCACCATGGATTCAAATAATTCACGACCTTTATCAACCATTCCCTTTCTGCCACAAACGGTTAAGACAGAAAGGAAGGTAAGTGAATCTGGTCTTACATGTTCCCTTTCCATCTCTTTAAAAAGATTCATAACTGATTCATAGTCCCCATGTCGTGCATAGGCTGAAATAATTGCTGTCCAAGCAACTTGGCTTCGTTCTGGTATCTGTTTGAATATTTTAAGAGACTCCAATATGTGTCCACGTTTTGCATACATGTCAAGGAGAGCGTTTAAAACAATAGGATCCTTGTTCAGTCCCAGTTTCATCAAACAAGAATGACACAGTTCTCCATGTCTTATAGAAATGGACTCAGATGCACCAATTGCACTTAACACACTGCCAAATGAGAAGGGGTTTGGTCGTAAATGCACTCTTGCTAGCGAAAATGTCTGTACAGCTTCCTGATACATTCCATTCTGATCATACCCAGAAATCAGAGCATTCCAAGATATAATTTCTCTGTGCTCAAGCTCATCAAACACTTTTTTTGAGTCCTCCAGGGCCTCGAACCTAGCATACATGGTAATGAAGCAATTGGCAACATTCAGTTTTGATACAAAGCTTGTCTTCATGCAAAACCCATGAACCATTTTGCCTTCAAACACCATATCATTGGTTGTTATGGCCTTAATCAGTCCAACAAACGTAACATCATTTGGATAAACTCCATCTACTCTCATCTCATTAAAAAGACTAACGGCAATCCCTTTATTTATCGACATCATAGTTGTCCAGGATATTACATTACGATCAGTCATGCTCCAAAAGAGCATTTGTGCATCTTCTATAACCTCACACTTGAAATACATAGATATCAAAACATTACATACCGAAACATGCATCTCGAATGCCCTTTTGATAGTTAAGCCATGCACCTGCCTTCCCAGCTTCAAATTTATTTCATTCTTACAAGACGAAACCATACTAGTAAATGAAACATGATCAAGCTTCATTCCCTCTCTCACCATCTGAACAAAAGCTTCAAATGCCTCAAATCCATAATTTTCCTTCTGAGAGTAACCAGAGAGCATTGCATTCCACGAAACCAAATCTTTTTTAGGCATATTTTTAAATATTTTATCAGCTTCCACCAATCTTCCGCATTTAGTATAAAACGTTATAAGCGCATTCCCAATATATATTTCACCCTCCATACCACATTTCAGTACCAAAGAATGCACCTGACTTCCAAAACAAAACTCTTCATTATCTGCACACCGCGATAGAACAACATTATATGTAACAGCATCAAATTTAACTCCACTTGAATTCATCTTACAAGCAAAACTCAACGCATCTTCAACATCCTGAAACCCCGTAAGAATCGTATTCCAAGAAACAACATCAGGGCTATCAAGATCCTCAAATATCGACAAAGCTTTCTTATGCTTTCCAGATTTACCATACACATTCATTAAAGCATTTGCTACAGTTAAATAACCAAAGAAGCCAGATGTTACAGCAAAACCATGTAATTGGCTCCCAAATTTTAAGTCTCCGCGACAAGCCTTAAGAGCAATGGCGATCGCGACTTCGTCAATATTGAAAAGACCCAGGTGAAGCTGTTTCTTAAAGATGTCAAGAGATCCAGAATGACAATTTTTACGAATCTCTGTGAGCATGGACTGATGAACAGAGATATTATCTGGATGAGGAATTTTATCAAACGCTTGGTTGGCATGTTGAAAAGAGTGGAATCTTTGGGCTATTTTTAAACTGTTTAGAGTTGCAGTTGGGAGGGTTTTGAAAATCAAATGGCGGGTGATCATCAGAATAAATGAGGGGTTAGCATTCAATTATAATACTACTTGTGTTCTAAACAACTCTCAAGTGAAACGAATACATTTGGTATATTTGTTTGTCACAGACAAAAAAAGGTTCCCGCAATTTTAAATTTTTGATTGTTATCAAGTGGAGTATTCTTTTATTAATCCTAGTTTAAATTTAGGACCTTTTTTATAAATATATATTGAGAAGGTAATTTTTTGCAATTTTGCTTTTTTGTTAAGAATAATTATTTACAAATTTACTATCTTAATTGCAGTTATACCAATTTATTTTTAAAAATTGCAAAAAAAACGTTAACTAATTTAAATAATGCAGAACGAAGCCCAATGTCTGTAAGGACCGTAAGGAGGAGGAGGAGCACGCGTGCGCCATTTACTTTTTAATTCAAGCGTGTGACATGCATGCGCGATGCTACGAGTGTATATGTTGTGCCGACAACTCCTGCATGTGACACCTGCACATGTTTCCTGCCTAACTGTATATGTTGTGTCAACAACTCCTGCATGTGACACCTGCACATGTTTACTGCCTAACTTATTTCTTACTCATAGCTGTTGATTTGTTTGTTTTTCATTTCATTGCAAACAATTCGTTTGATTCAGTTAAACAAATAAATCACACAGCTGACTTGATTCGTTCTGATTCGGTAAGGTCAAAAGAATTACATTACGCCCCCGCCTACGTCATCAACTTCTTCATGTTTATCTAAGCAGGCTTGCGGCCCTGGTCGGAGGAGAAGGTGGTGGAGGTGATGGTGATCGGAGAAGAAGGTGGTGGAGGTGATGGTGATGGTGGGTGCTAGTGGTGGTGATGGGTGTAGAGAGTAAGTAAAGAAAGAAATATGAAAAAAAAAAAAACAAGTGCTAATTTATTTCCTCTCGTACTTCTAAATATTGAAGACTTTTATCGGACTATGATGGAACTATATAACGACTTTTGTGATCTGAAATCCCCACTAAATTAAAAACATTGCAAGTAGGTATGTAACATTTTAAAAAAAATGGTATGACAAAAAAAACATTTAAAAAAATTATATGTAAATACGTGATAAAAATAAATTTCAGCCACCACTTGAATGAAAGTATCACTTAGATATATTAGATACAATTTTTTCTTCTATTTTAGCACCACATCTTAGATTTTCTTATTTTAGATACTCACGTGTTGAAATGCAAAAATTTATAAAAACTTTATTTTTAATGAATTGGTAAATCATATCATTTCCTTGCTTTTGTTTGGTGCTTTATAATTTGCTTGGTGATCAAATCCCCAGTTTGGGCTTTACATCTCTCAAAAACCCCGTATATAGATACATTTATTACAGTTGTACGTCTTCTTGCCTTCCCTAAAGTTAAATTAGTATTGAAATTCAAAAACTTTTGCTTGTTAAGTACTTTAGTAACTGAAAACCCATCGACTACTCTTCAATTAGGTATACATATTTGCAGCCGGTGACAATGGTATATATCATCGGGTTATTGAAAAAGGTGCGTTTGTAATTATGCATTTTATTTTTTGTTTTGGGTTCTTGATCGTTCTCAGAAAGCTGTTGGATCAACTGATTTAGTAGTGTATGTCAAATTAATTGCTTATGCTTTTTCTTGGTGATTTAAGGGTTATTCATGATTTGTGGTCAGTTTCTGTCCTTTTTGTGCTCAAATTCTCATTATATGTATATTTGTATGTATATATGTGTTTGTTCTGTTGCTTATTTTGTACAGTTTGATGTGGGTTTAGTGTTAAATTTTGCAAGATTCTAACTTTCAAGTACTTGTGTGTGTATTTAATTTGACAGAATTGTTAGTGTGATGTGGGTTTAATGTTAAATTTTGCAGGATTCCAACTTTCGAGTACTTGTGTATGTATTTAATTTGATAGAATTGTTAGAGATTAGATATAGTTGAACTTGCATAAATAGAAATTTTTGCGGCTCAAGTTTTAAAATTCTCATTAGTGATATACTCATTTTTGTGTGGTTTATTCAAGTTACTTACTTTTGAAAGCTTGAAATATATTGCATTACAATTTGGGGGAGATTGTTAGTCACAAAGGCATGCCTGTTTTCATCTAATAACAAGCCTAATTGTTTGTAATGCTTTGCATTACCTACATGACCTCTTGACTGAGGGAACCTCTAGTTGTAGAGTCTCTACTTGTTTTGTACTTGTAATAGGCACCAAATCCTAGTTGTGTAACTGTACTTATAAAGTCAAGAATAATGCTTGAAAGAAGTTTCAAGGTTCATGCCTCAAGCAAGAAGATAAAGACTGTTAAATAATCACAAGTTGGGATTTGAAGAAATGAAGAATTTGCCTAAGTACCAATTCGAGAAGTATATTTGTCTATTCGAGAAGTCCAGCATTCGAGAAGTCCAGCATTCGAGAAGTCAGGGATTCGATATCTCAAGATACTATTCGATATCTCTGAATACACTGTTCGATATCTCATTCGATATCTCAGAGATTCGATATGTCTACTACTCTATTCGAGAACTCAAGAAGTCAACAAGTCAAAGTGGTATTCGAGTTCTCAAAGAGTCAACAAGTCAAAGTTCCATTCGATATCTCAAGGACTCAGAAAGCTATTCGATATCTCAAGGATTCGATAAGTCAAATGTTCTATTCGACAACTCAAGGAATCCTGATGGAAAAGAGCTATTCGAGAAGTGGTTCGACATGTCAATATAACAGTGTTCGAGAACTCAGAGTTATCGATCAAGTCAATTCTAGTTCTCGAATCACTTACTTAGTCACTTCTCGAATACATTCTTGGAGACAAAATACTGAAGAAATTGTACAAGTCAGAAACCTGCAACAAGCCAATGCACTTTATGGACCACAATCTGTAACGTGCTCTGGAAAGCCTACAAGGAAGCTTGGAGAGATATAGAAGAGACAAGGGGCTAAAGAAGTGGATCTGAAAAGGCTTTGCAAAGTCAAATCTGTAACCGTTTAGACACTTGCTCAAAAAGGATAGAAAAACTAGAAAGTAATTTGTTTAGCTACCCTATTTGTAGTAAGTAGGTTGTATCCATGTTCTATAAGGATACAGCCTCACTTCCTTAGTCATTAACTTTTGTGAGTCAAGTTTTTCATATACTGTAAGCTATCTCTCTGAGAAAGACGAAGCTGAGAATACTATCATTTGTATTCACAGATTGTAGCAACCTTTATCTAATAATACATTAGATTAAAGTGATATTGTGTCTTGTGTTGTTCTTTATCCGCACCTTCACTCTTGCACACACAAACACTTATTTGCTACATAGACTCGAACAAGAAAAGTTCAAGAATCCATTCACCCCCTCTGTATTCTTTTACTGTATTCAATACTCAAAACTATTGACATCAAACACATCTGTTAGAATGAGATGAATGAGATGTGTCTGTTGGGAAAAGACACATCTTGAAATGTGTCTGTTGGTATTAGACATGACTGTTGGAATGAGATGTGTCTATTGGCAAAAGACACACCTATTGACATCTATAAATAAGTGTTGCATTGATCATTTTCAGATAGTTGGTTCATTTGAAATTCACAACAAAACACATTCTCTCTTCTTGCAGAATTTCTGATTTTATCCGATTGAATTATTTGAGTGAAACACAAATAACTTCAATCTAAAAGTGTTCACACAACTTCAAAAAAATCCAAGTAATTACCCATATTTCCCGACATGGTATGTTTGTACCAATAGTTTGCTATTGACTAGTACAAGTTGTGTTACTGGTAATGAACTAGCTACCAGATATAGCAATTTGTTTGTTCGTATTTTTACCAAGACAAGAAGACAAGAAGACAAGAAGACTAACGGCATGATAACAGTTGACTATATACGGTCCTTTTAGTGTTTGTTCCAACACTTTAAATTTTTTGGAAATAATAAACATATAACATGTGCCATGTGGTACCGAAGTAGAATACTACTCTCTCTCCCACCCATTTCTTTACATAAAAAAGTACGTGCCTGACACGTATTTTAAAGTGCATTTTAAGGATAGTTTTATAATTTATTTTTTATATTTTCTTTTTTTGTATAAAAATAGAATTGTTCTATTTTTATACAAAAAAAGAAAATATCAAAAATAAATTATAGAACTATCCTTAAAATGCACCATAAAATCCGTGCTGAAAACTGGTTCGCAAACGTAAAAAATCAAGAGGGACGGAGGGAGTATTTGTTATTCAATGTTTTCGAATAAATCATGATTACCTTTACTTTGAATATTACTCCGGGCAAGATGAACTTCATTATCTTTAAAAATAGAGTAAAAAATAAAATGCTAGCCGTAGTTTACATTGAATTGCAAAAAAGTGGCCGAATTTTCAGATTTTCAATTTAGTGGCCACACTTTGTTTTTTCTTTTTAAAATAGTGGCCAAAGTTTTTTTTATTTTTAAAATAAGTGGCCAAAATTGTTTTATTTTTAAAATAGTGGCCAAAATTATTTTTAATTTTCAAAAAAGTATATGGAAAAAGATCGATAACCACTAAAATAAAAATCTGAAAGTTCGGCCATTTTTTTACAATTCAATATAAACTATGGTTACCATTTTGATTTTCACTCTTAAAAATATCATGACTACCTTTACTTTAGCGAGAAGAACAACATTCTCACAAAAAAAATAAGGATGTCAAATATGCGGGTTTTATCTAACAAAATTACTATGATTTTCTGCTAGAACATCAAAAAGAAACCAAGTACCTTTTCCTTTCTTAATTTCCTAGCAAAATATACATAAAATCCATATAAAAATGGACACTTTTGAGGCTAATTGATTAATTATTCCACCAAGAACAACCTACATAAAATCAACCAATTACCATTTAGCAAATGGCAATACATGTGTGTTGTTGGAGGAATTTCGTAACAACACGAAATCGGAGGGATGCTGGAATAGTAGAGCGAATTTATTAGTTTGTGACTGTTTTAGGATATTAGGGTTTATGAAAAAAGAGGGGACTGAAGATGTCTCGATTTGTCTCGTATCTCGGTTCCTTTTACCAAGATGCCTATGGTTCCTTTTACCAAGATGCCTATTGGATCAAGCCCACGTAGTTCTGTGTGAGAAACTTTAGGGATAAACTTTGTTAATTTGGTAATTACTGATTTTATTTGATTTAATCTTATCGTTGTGATATCTTCCTGATTTGAAGAATATCGTTTGGAGATATTTTTCGTTATTGATTGATTGAGATTGATTCTTTCCTCATTTCAGAGAGACGATAAATCTTAGTGGTTAAGTAATTATTAATAATCTTAATTAATAACTAATAATTATATCCTTATATATAATAAGCATATGATGGATCTTATCCATAATTTTCGTCACTGTACTACCAAATTAATCTCAACCGTCGATCTATTTTTTTAAAAAAATAGACGATTAAGATTATATCATATTAAAAAAATTATAATTTAAAAAAGATATTATTAATAAAAGTTGTATTAGAATTGAATTTCGAAAAGAAAATTATATTATAAAAGGGATATACTTAAAAAATGATACAATTGTATTATATTTTTTTATTATTAATATTAAAAATGTTTATATTCACTATTTGTGCTCTATCTCAAGATCTAGAATTCAGATTTGGATGATTTTACAGTTCACGTGAAGGTTATAAAATCGTCTTTAATTTTGGAATGATTTAACAATTATTATCGAAATGAAAACACTCAAAATATCAATAGAAAATGTAATTACAAATTTTTACATTAATACTATTAAGTGTAGAAGACGTACATGATAATCCTATTCAATATAGAAAACTAAATTATATATGATTTAAATCATTGACATTCACTTTTTTTTTCTTTCAGTATAAATATACTTTTTAGTTTACATGTTAAAAAGTAAAAAAAAAATTGCTAGATCCAACGTTTTTCATCTATTTATTTTTTTAATCTAGTGGTTCTTATTATTTTGTCGTACTGAATACTGAATATATACCAGATTTTGTTATTAGTATAACTTTTTTCAAATAATAAGAAGTTATTTTGATAATCAAAACGAAATATAAGTAAATTTCATAAATATCGAATAAAATTTTCAACTTAAAAAATCATCAATTTCTTCTTTTTTCCCTGTGTAGTTTTAATTGGAAAGTAATTTTTAAACTATCATTAAATTAAAGAATATTTTGTTAATTTCATGTGGGCCGTAAAAACGTCAAAATCTAATTTTAAGCATTCAAGATATAACACATATATTAAATTGAACGTGTTAAATCTTATATATATCAATTTTTTAACAAAAATTTGATATGTAAATTAACAATATGTAAATATTAAAAATTTAATTTAGTTACAGATATTAAAAAAGGAACCGTACGTTGCGCGAATTATAAGCTAGTTATTAAAAATTTGGAAGATTATTAGAAGTGTCGAAAATATTGGTTTAGTGTGTGTGAATGGAAGATGTTATGCCCAAATCTGGTATAATAATTATCGTGATTTAATTAGCTAAATTAATGGTTCATTATCTACAATGGGCCTCGAAGATGAAGATTGGGTTACTAAAAGCCCACTATTGGAATCAGCCCAGCCTAACTAGAGGGCCACCTCGTTTTTTATCAAATACAAGGGATCGCTTTGTATGACTCCCGTCAGGGGATCGCTACTTGCTATCATCATAAATCAACACAGGATCGCTATCTCACTCTGTTAGAAGGCTCATGGCTAGATCCCGCGAGGTCACATGAGTATCTCTACATTTGGGTTCGCTTCGCATGACTCGACCACTCGAGGTCGCATGCCTCGCTTATGCTGCATCTCTGTTAGCCTCGCTTGTGAGGTCACATTCTTGTCCATGCGAGACCATCGGTTTCCTTCTATAAATCATGGATCATGGATAGGATCAACAACTCACTGCCACATCAGCCCTAAACGAGTGGGCTTGGGCTTGGGCTATGACTTATCCTCTAAAACCCTAGCCCAGCTAGGTAACTTGCTACCCAAGAACTACGTCTGGCTTGATCCCTATAAATATGGTACGTAGGCACCTTGATATGGATGAGAAACACTTCACCCTTGAAATCATCTATCAAGCTCAGCCACATTTACACACATAAACACTACAAGAAAACTCGGCTAAAATCGATTGCACAAATTCGACTGGTCTAAATTCGATCGGATCCAGTCGAATTTAGGGTCAATTCCAATAAATTATTGGTCAGACTTAAATTCGATTGCTTCCAGTCGATTTTAAGAGCAGTCGAATTTAAGTAGTCGAATTTAGATGTGCGGTCGAATTTAACCAGTCGAATTTATTTCCCGGCTAAATTCCCACCTAAGCTTATTTTAGTAAGTTTATAAACTCGACCGAAGGCAGTCGAATTTATAAAATCGACCGCAAGCAGTCAAATTTATAAATTCGACTGCTATTATAAATTCGACCGTCTTCTGTCAAATTTATAAATTTGACTGCAACCAGTCAAATTTATAAATTCGACCGGAAGCAGTCAAATTTATAAATTCGACTGCCTTTTATAAATTCGACCGACTTCAGTCAAATTTATAAATTTGACTGCAACCAGTCGAATTTAGTGCCAGGTCAGCAATCCGCGTGAAACTAAGTTTACGCGGAAAAATTCCCGCCTAACTTTTTTTAAAATATTTAAAATTAAATTCGACCGAAAGCAGTCATATTTATAAATTTGACTGCAATCAGTCATTCTAATTAGAAAATTAAGTTCAAAATTTATTTAAAAAATTTAAAATTAATCCTTAAATTATAAAAAAATTACCACAATATCCTTATAAGATGAACTACAATTAAAATTTACTTTACCTATTTGGGATAAAAAAATTTTAAAACGTAAATAAAGTGTTGATTTCATATTTGTTAAGAAATTTGGAAAATATTAATAAATACATACCAATTTTAAAATATTATGATTTTTTTTATAGTACGTTTTGATAACATGTCGTATTCAATAAAAATGATGAGAGATCGTAAGAGTGTGAGTTAAAAAAAAACCCTTACCAATACGATGTTTTGTTATTGAATGATTGAAATGTAGGATTTAAGGTTTATGTTTAGGGGTTCAAGGGTTAGTAATTTATATTTATTAAAATTAAAATTTTAACGATCCAACCGTACGGATGTCAATATATCTCTAATATAATGATATTCCTAAAGTTTCAGAAAATAAAAAATTAATTTGATTGGAAATCTTAGTAGATCACTACTATTTTCAATATGACTCGTAACTACTGCTTTGTCACGGATTATTGTTTCTATTTTTTTAAAAATATTTTTGAACGATCCAATCGTACGGATGTCAATATATATCTAATATAATGATATTCCCAAAGTTTCAGAAAATAAAAAATTAATTTGATTGGAAATCTTAGTAGATAACTACTATTTTGAATATGACTCGTAACTAGTGCTTTGTCACGGATTATTGTTTCTATTTTTTTAAAAATATTTTTGAACGATCCAACCGTACGGATGTCAATATATCTCTAATATAATGATATTCCTAAAGTTTCAGAAAATAAAAAATTAATTTGATTGGAAATCTTAGTAGATCACTACTATTTTCAATATGACTCGTAACTACTGCTTTGTCACGGATTATTGGTTCTATTTTTTAAAAAATATTTTTGAACGATCCAACCGTACGGATGTCAATATATATCTAATATAATGATATTCCCAAAGTTTCAGAAAATAAAAAATTAATTTGATTGGAAATCTTAGTAGATCACTACTATTTTCAATATGACTCATAACTAGTGCTTTGTCACGGATTATTGTTTCTATTTTTTTAAAAATATTTTTGAACGATCCAACCGTATGGATGTCAATATATATCTAATATAATGATATTCCCAAAGTTTCAGAAAATAAAAAATTAATTTGATTGGAAATCTTAGTAGATCACTACTATTTTCAATATGACTCGTAACTACTGCTTTGTCATGGATTATTGTTTCTATATTTTTAAAAATATTTTTGAACGATCCAATCGTACGGATGTCAATATATATCTAATATAATGATATTCCCAAAGTTTCAGAAAATAAAAAATTAATTTGATTGGAAATCTTAGTAGATAACTACTATTTTGAATATGACTCGTAACTAGTGCTTTGTCACGGATTATTGTTTCTATTTTTTTAAAAATATTTTTGAACGATCCAATCGTACAGATGTCAATATATATCTAATATAATGATATTCCCAAAGTTTCAGAAAATAAAAAATTAATTTGATTGGAAATCTTAGTAGATAACTACTATTTTGAATATGACTCGTAACTAGTGCTTTGTCACGGATTATTGTTTCTATTTTTTTAAAAATATTTTTGAACGATCCAACCGTACGGATGTCAATATATATCTAATATAATGATATTCCCAAAGTTTCAGAAAATAAAAAATTAATTTGATTGGAAATCTTAGTAGATCACTACTATTTTCAATATGACTCGTAACTACTGCTTTGTCATGGATTATTGTTTCTATTTTTTTTAAAATATTTTTGAACGATCCAATCGTACGGATGTCAATATATATCTAATATAATGATATTCCCAAAGTTTCTAGAAAATAAAAAATTAATTTGATTGGAAATCTTAGTAGATCACTACTATTTTCAATATGACTCGTAACTACTGCTTTGTCACGGATTATTGTTTCTATTTTTTTAAAAATATTTTTGAACGATCCAATCGTACGGATGTCAATATATATCTAATATAATGATATTCCCAAAGTTTCAGAAAATAAAAAATTAATTTGATTGGAAATCTTAGTAGATAACTACTATTTTGAATATGACTCGTAACTAGTGCTTTGTCACGGATTGTTGTTTCTATTTTTTTAAAAATATTTTTGAACGATCCAACCGTACGGATGTCAATATATCTCTAATATAATGATATTCCTAGAGTTTCAGAAAATAAAAAATTAATTTGATTGGAAATCTTAGTAGATCACTACTATTTTCAATATGACTCGTAACTAGTGCTTTGTCACGGATTATTGTTTCTATTTTTTTAAAAATATTTTTGAACGATCCAACCGTACGGATGTCAATATATATCTAATATAATGATATTCCCAAAGTTTCAGAAAATAAAAAATTAATTTGATTGGAAATCTTAGTAGATCACTACTATTTTCAATATGACTCGTAACTACTGCTTTGTCATGGATTATTGTTTCTATTTTTTTAAAAATATTTTTGAACGATCCAATTGTACGGATGTCAATATATATCTAATATAATGATATTCCCAAAGTTTCAGAAAATAAAAAATTAATTTGATTGGAAATCTTAGTAGATAACTACTATTTTGAATATGACTCGTAACTAGTGTTTTGTCACGGATTATTATTTCTATTTTTTTTAAAATATTTTTGAACGATCCAACCGTACCGATGTCAATATATATCTAATATAATGATATTCCCAAAGTTTCAGAAAATAAAAAATTAATTAGATTATTATATTTTAAAAGTTTGTACAAAAAATCAACTAGTCGAATTTATAAATTTGGCTGTAATCGGTCGAATTTATAAATTTGACTGCAATCAGTAAAATTTATAAATTTGGCTACAACCAGTCGAATTTATAAATTTGACTGCAACCAGTCGAATTTATAAATTGGACTGCAACCAGTCGAATTTAGTGCCATGTCAGCAATCCGCGTGAAACTCATCCAACAGTCCAGATTAACATATCAACATAATAATCCAATGGTCAGTATTCATCCCAGCACATCCCACACATTTATATATCTCTCCCTCATCTTCCTCCCCTTTCTCTCCCTCATCTATATACACATATATACATACATATACACAAACAAATACAAATATATATACCCAATCTCTATATTTCTTTAATATATATATATATATATATATATATATTTCTACCATATATACATACTAACACCTAGAAAATCAACTCGTGGAATGTCAATTTCGGTGACAAAAATAACTCCGGCTACTCCTACAACTCCGGCAACCATGCAACTTCCGGCAACCAAAACAATTCCGGCAATCGAAGCAAATCCGGCAAAAAAAATAATTTTGGATGTTAATTTCCATGAAACTAAATTAGGAGCAAATTCGTATATTTTTAAATTTGATTAGGAAACTTGAGTTTGAGTTGAATTTGTAATAAAGATATATTTTTAAAATATTATAATATTTGATATGAAGTTATTGTTGTTCTTGAATTAGTTTTATATATGAATTATGTTATATTTGTGTTGATTAGTTTATTGCAAACTATCTTCAAAGGCAACAAATATATTCAGAACATTCAAAACATTGCAGTTGAGAGCAGCAGAAAGCTGCTGAATTTTCAAGATATGGTACAATAAAATTGATTGTTCTCGGTCGAATTTATAAATTTGACTGCAATCAGTCAAATTTATAAATTCGACTGATTGCAGTCAAATTTATAAATTCGACTGGTTGCAGTCAAATTTATAAATTCGACTGGTTGCAGTCAAATTTATAAATTCGACTGGTTGCAGTCAAATTTAAGGTGCATAGGCGGTAAATTCAAAATTTTTAAATTTTCAAATTTTTTCAGGCGGCAATTTCAAAATTTTTAAATTTTCAAATTTTTCAAAATTGCGGTCAAATTTAAATTCGACCGTATCCAGTCAAATTTATAAATTTGACTGCAATCAGTCGAATTTATAAATTTGACCGGACTCCGTCGAATTTATAAATTCGACTGGAATGTACCTTAGGCGCCAAATTCAAAATTTTCAAAATTGCGGTCGAATTTAGACCAGTCGAATTTGAGCCGTCGAATTTAGCCAGTCGAATTTATTAAATTCGACTGTTTTTTGCTAAATTCCACTAAGCTAGAATCGACTGACATTTTGCAGTCGAATCTAGCTAAATTCGACCGGATCCAGTCGAATTTAGCTAAATTCGACCGCAAAATGGCAGTCGATTTTAGCCGAGATTCTAGTAGTGAAACCCTAACCCTAATTCTTCTTTTATAAGCTTTATATCCGTATTTAGCTCCATTAATCCAGCAACCTCCAAAATATTGTTATACAATATTCTCCCTATAACAGAAGACAACTGAAAGTGATACGAATACAAATAATATACTGATGCTAAAAACTTTTAGTGGGATAATTTAGCAAATTTGATGCTAGGGAAAAAGAATATCATGAATTAGTGGAAACACTGCTTATAATTTTATAAAGATACTTCTCCCTTATGCTGGGAGCTTAAGAATCAACTAATCTAATATTTACTTTCGGAGAAAAAACTTGTAATTTATGTTAAAGAAAATACTAGTGGGAGAAAAGATCATGCAATAAGAATGACTTTAAAAGATGGGATCTTAAACAGTTTTTTAAATGCAGTAGGGGTAGTTGCTCATGTTCTATGTTGCTGTAGTGGTTGATGGGCATTCTTAGTGTGCTGGTGCATTATGGTCTGTACACCTAATACCACACATGTTAATGCCATGTATGTGCATGTGAAGTGAGCACTTTAGCTTAATTACATGAACTAGGGAAGATCGAGAGCTAGCAAGAAATCAAGCGTTTTTTTTCATAAGATTAAGACATAATGAGACGTTTTCAACTCTGCACTAATTTTATTCCGTTTCCAGGAATAACAATTTATGGGTGTTCTTCGGATGATAAAAGGGATGAACAAAATGAAAGACAACCCCACCAAGCTGACTTCTATTTCTGGCCATTAGTTATAGGGTTACTTATGATAATCGCGACCACTTTTACTAACTTAGATATCTAAGAATATGTATAGCTATCTAAAGATGCTGAACTATTAAGTGCAGTTGAAAGTTATCAGAGAACGTTGCTGGATAACATGATGAATCATTCTAGTACACAAAGTTTTAGATAAATAATCGCTTTCATTTTCGTTTTTAACTTTACTAGTATTTGCACAGAATGACTGTTGGAGGGGGAAGGGAAATGCGTGGAAAGCTACAATTTGCTAGAATTTACAAAGCTAACACTGAGCTTGCTGTTAAAACAGGGACAAAATTACAACATCAGTTGAAATGTGAGGAAAGGTGAATATGATGTAATGAAGGAATAAATCCAGAAAAGAAATTGTGCTTATCACAGAGCCTTCTTGAAAAATTGAGCAGGAAGTTTCTACACAATATTGCTGACATTTACTTGTTGGCCAAATTGACACTACTTTGATATATTCATTACCGAGACAACAAAACCACCCTCATACATTCTTGAAAATGACAATTCAGTTCAAAAACGATACGGGCTCTGTAATTACATGTTGAAATTTTGCAAGGCCTTTAGATTGTATGATCAGGCTAGTGTTATTTGAACCTTCTTCTATTTTCCAGTATGGTCGATTTAAAAAAGGAAGCAAAAGGGTTCAAAGTTGTTATTTGTGGGGCAAAAAAATGCACTCAGAATTTAGAAGACATGGTGCAGAAATGTGGTTCACAACTCCATAATAAATCCTTACCATAGAAGTTATTAGAGGTGGTAAACAAGCAATTTGATATTGCATTAATGCATGCCCAAGAATTCAACCTAGCTTTCAATTAACAAATCAACATCACCTTGTGGTTTTCTTGTTATCCTAATATTTAATTAAAGGATGTATATAGGCTAAGCTTGAAAAATGCGGTAGGTCTAATCTCTGCCAATCAGTCCCAAGCCAATAGTGGAGATTCACTTTATGTTACAAAATTTGCCTATAAAAGGAGTAAGTTTCCAAAGTCATACAAGTAAGAAAGCAAGAAGCACTGTCACTGAGTAGTTTTCGAGTTTCCTTGTCTCGCATTCAAGTCTCTTTGTTCCGATCAGGAGTTAGAGAAATGGTTAGTTAGCTAGTAGCTCATCATTTCTCCCAGCTTCTGGAATTGTATAAAATTTCTATTTACTTTGCACTTCACTAGCTATCTAATATATGTGCAACTACTTGTCTCTATCTCTCAGGAGGAGAAGATGAGTTTGACAGTTCCTGATGCTGTAGACTATAAGGGACATCCAGCTGATAGGTCTAAAACTGGTGGTTGGGTGCCTGCTGCACTTGTACTAGGTTTGTTTATTTGCCTTATTACACTAATAATCTTCAATGGAAGTTGTGTATTAAACGAACCCAAGTTCTTTCAATCTAAATACTATACGTTCATGTTGATACAATGGTATATTAGCTGAACTGCATCTCGAAATCAAGGACCCGTGTTAATAATACATTTTTTGTTGGGTGAATTATGTTCTTGTGTAGTGAATCTATCTTTGCTTTTCATGAAGAAAACTATAATTAATCAATATAATGATACATCTTCTTGAAAACTTACTAAGAACAGTACTTTGTGATTCTTAATGAAATATACAGGTGTTGAAATATGTGAGAGGCTTTCAACAATGGGAATAGCTGTAAACCTTGTGACATACTTGGGTGGAGTAATGCACGTTCCAAGTGCAGCTTCAGCCAATATTGTTACAGATTTTATGGGAACATGTTTTCTTCTGTCTTTACTTGGAGGCTTTTTAGCTGACTCTTTTCTTGGCAGATACAAGACCATTGCGATCTTTGCATTAATCCAGACACTGGTGAGTCATAGTTAAATCTAACTTCTACGTTATCTTGTCCTGAAGCATGCTTCTATATGTCAAGTAGCTAATTTATGATGTTTCAGGGTACTGGTGCATTAGCATTATCAACCAAACTGCGCCAATTTCGCCCACCACCTTGCCATAACACTGATCTGAACAACTGCAAACAGGCAAATGAATTCCAAATGGGAGCTCTATACATTGCTTTGTACTTGATTGCACTAGGGACTGGTGGACTGAAGTCCAGTGTTTCCGGATTTGGAACTGATCAATTTGATGAGAATAATGAGAAGGAAAAGGCCCAAAGGGCATTTTTCTTCAACAGGTTTTTCTTCTTTATTAGCATGGGAACTTTGATGGCAGTCACCGTTCTTGTATACATACAAGATGAAGTGGATCGAAGCTTGGGATACGGTCTTTGTTCAGTCGCAATGATAGTAGCAATCCTTATATTTTTCTCAGGAAGCAAAAGATACAGGTTTAAGAAGAGTGTTGGAAGTCCCATAGTCTGCATATTTCAAGTTATTGCAGCTGCTATAAGTAAGAGGAAGTTAGAGCTTCCTTACAATGTTAATTTTTTATATGAGGATTCTCCCGAAGCTTCCAGGATTCATCACACAGATCAGTTTCAGTAAGCTTTCTAGCATTATTTATTATGTTTAATTATTATTTCTAGATATGCACATCAAACATAAGCTTAATTAGTGATAGTACGATGTTGGCTGATCACAAATGTTTTTTGTGTTGCTACAGTTTCTTGGATAAGGCTGCAATAGTTGCAGAGGGAGATTTTGATAAAAGTTGCCCTACTTCTGCTCCAAATCCATGGAAACTATGCTCAGTAACAAGGGTGGAGGAAGTGAAGATGATGGCAAGACTACTACCAATTTGGGCCACAACCATCATGTTCTGGACCGCGTATGCTCAAATGATCACCTTTTCAGTTCAGCAAGCATCCACCATGGATAGATATATGGGAAGCTTTCAGATCCCGGCAGGCTCTCTTACTGTCTTCTTTGTTGCGGCCATACTGATTACACTTGCATTCAATGACCGAGTCATCATGCCACTCTGGAAGAAATGGAAGGGGAAGGCAGGTATGATTCTACATCCTTGTTTCAAAAAATAATTTTTACTATTGTCGGCTTACATGAAGCAACTTTTATCCCCGCCAGGTTTTAGTAGTTTACAGAGTATTGCAGTAGGCCTGATCATGTCGACTATAGGAATGGGTGCAGCAGCACTAGTTGAGATGAAAAGATTGTCAGTTGCAAATGATGCAGGACGCAACACTCCAGTTCTGCCAATAAGTGTGTTTTGGCTGATTCCACAATTCTTTCTTGTGGGTTCTGGGGAAGCTTTCATATACACTGGTCAGCTTGAATTTTTCATAACTCAATCACCTAAAGGAATGAAAACACTGAGCACTGGTCTGTTCCTCACCACACTTTCTCTCGGGTTTTTCTTGAGTAGTTTCTTGGTCTCAGTAGTGAAGAAGGTGACAGGAACTAGTGATGGACATGGATGGCTTGCTGATAATATAAATTTCGGAAGACTGGACTATTTCTATGGTCTTCTGTCTATACTTAGTGCGGTAAACTTTGTGATATACATAATATGTGCAATGTGGTACAAGCCACAGAAGGCTAAGCCTCTGGTGGAGATGGATAACATGGGGAAGAATATCCTTGCAGAGGATCACAAGTGTTAGTTATTATTACATAAAAAGGCTAGCTAGAGTAAGTGCGAGCTAGCTAGCTATGTTATTTACCTGATGATGACGAGTGTAATAGATGTCTTTTAGAATTTTCCTGTTCCCGTTCTTTTCTTTTCTATCATTAGAGTGAATCAGGGTGTGATATTTCACAATCTTCCTCTTCTTAAGTTATTTAATTATCCTTAAAATGCACCTTAAAATGCGTGCCAGAAAGTACAGAAAAAGTGAAATGTTAACAACCAAAAGGGACGGAGGGAGTAAATATCATTAAAATTTTAGATGAACTCTAATTTTATAAAAAACCCATATTATATTTACATATAAATTTTTTTGTATATCACCTAATTTACATGTAAGGTTATCTCTTATATAAATCAACTAGGTGAGTAAAACCGCGCTTCGCGCGGTTCAAAAATAATATTTTTTAAAAAAAGAAATGAAATAAATATTTTCATATGAACAAATAAAAAAGATAAAATGACAGTTTGTACCCCTCATCTATAGGGGTTTTGTCAACTTCGAGATCCATATTTAGGTTTGGTTAAAAATTTTAATTATATTTTGATCCATGGACTATCCTTTTTTCATGTTTGGTATCCATATCATTAATGTCAATTATAACGTTTAAGGTAACAATAGGATTCCAAATCTTGGAATTAGAGTGCTACTAAAGTTCATAATTCTAGAAACAGGCCATGAAAGTGTGTAATGATAGACGATAAACACGTGAGACAACCTTAAAGCAAAAGAAATGCCAGGCACTCCCATGGTCATGTACCAACAGCTAGTCCTTGTTTAAAACCTGGTCATTCTCTATATAAAACACACATATAAAAACTTCCTTGACTCACAAAGCATACCTTTCTTTCCCACTAAGAAAACCAAAACTGAAATCGAAATCAATGGCATTAGAATGGGTAGTTCTGGGATACATTGCGGCTGTAGAAGCCGTATTGCTAATCCTCATAACAATCCCGTTAAATCCACTTCGCAAAGGCTTGATCTCGGTTACTCAAAACCTTCTGAAACCACTATCATCTGTAATGCCCTTTTGTTTATTCCTCATTATGGATATTTACTTGAAGTATGAGAACAGGGGAAGTTGCGAAAATCACACTTGTTCGGCATCTGAGCATCATCGATACCAGAAATCGATTAAGAAGAGTCAGCGCAATGCGCTTCTTATTGTTGCTGCTGTGGTGTTCTACTGGCTTCTTTATATGGTTACAGCTCTTTTTGTTCGGATTGATTTATTAGAGAAACATATCCAAAAGTTGAAGAATCAAGAGTAGAATCAAAACAAATTAACAATTGTCTAGTTTTCATCTTATTATTACAATATGAAATCCACGTTATGGCAAATGCAAGTACATAAAATCCTAATGACATTAATTACAGTAAACACTTGCAGGATCATAAAGGTCACTATAAAAAGAAACATGAAGCCCCTCTTGGCAATGTTATACCATCTACTTTCCTGGGTTGTTCTGAGCAATTAGGCTCATAATGAGGGAAGCCAATTATGTTGAGATTCCTAATTATTAAAAAAAGCTACTAAACACAGAAACTAAAATAGAAACCCACCTTTGGGACAAATAAATGTAATCATGAGAGATTAAATAGCCAAATAGCTAATTAATACTTGGAAAAATATCTACAAATCATAAAAGGCAGGGTGATATATTATTTATATTTGGCATAGTGATCCCAAAAACAAAGGAATGTCCGGAAAGTATAGCACTGAACCTGGTCATATATAATTGCAACTTGGGTTTAAAAATTGTAGAGCTGGGACTTATGAGGACTCACGATAATAGTTGGTAGACAGAATTAGGTCTGGGGCTGAATGCAATAGCAGTAACAGCTGCCGTGTGTCCCCGCAGAACAGATGTAGAAGTCCATCTGGTAAGCGCCACTGCAATATATACGAGTATCTTAAACTACAAGAATGTAAAGGATTTAAAATCATTTGTTTAGTGACCCAAGTTCTTACAACTCGAATGCTGAAGTCATTTGAAGCAGAAGCCACCAAAACATTATTGGAACTTACAGCCAAGTCCGTTATGTCACCCTTCATAGTGAAGAAAGAAAAAAAGACGCATATACAGGTCAACAAACTTTGCATAATACAATTAAGCATGCCGAAAACTTGTATAAAAAGCTCAACAGGTATAGGTTGCTAAATGGCTTGTACAAATATTGGTTCAAAAAGTGGTGAGAGTATATATGTGAGAAGGTTTTAAGTCCAATATATAAGTCACCAACTATACATTTTCTAGCTGCCCCATATTATTCAAAATCCAAGCATAAGAAAGTATATTTTATTCACAACAGCATCCCTCAAGTACAGACAAAAACAGATATTAAAACCACATGATCACTTAAAACCATCACCACTAAATCAATTTATCTGAGAACGATCAAGAACCCAAAACCAAAAATAAAATGCATAATAAAACGCACCTTTTTCAATAATCCGTGGATATGTACCATTGACACCGGCTGCGAATATATATACCTAATTGGAGAGTAGCCGATGGGTTTTCGGTTACTAAATCACTTAACCGGCTTTGAATTTGTCAAGCATTCCAATAATAATAGTCTTTATTTCAATTAGATAAGAGTTTGTCAGTTTGCTTTACTTAAATTCCAGTAGGCTGGACATACAAAATTTCACAGGTGGGTTATAGAGAAAGGTGAGCTAGCTAACACTTCATCTACCAACTTATTCAGCCATGTAATTTGGCTTCCAACCGGGTAGTACATAAGTCAAATAACAGTAGTAATATTAGCTCTCCTATCTGCATAATTCATGATGCACAAGTCAAATAAAACCCAAACATGATACACACTGATTCCTATCAGTGTAGTTGTGATGTTATTGTACTTCAGTATCCTACACAGACTATATTACCTGAATCAACGTACTAATCTAGAAGCTGACTCGCAAATAGCTACACTTCAGGCATCCAAAACTTAAGATAAACAACAATATTGTCGAATTAAATTTAAAAGTGTTGACGAAAAAAAAAAGTTAACAATCAATTTCTGCAAGGTAAGTGAGAAGAGCGCGTAGTGAACATGTACTTTTCTATCGTAGTAAATTGATCAGAAATTACATCTCATGTCATGTATCCAGTCATTATATTTGCCATAATTAACTTAGCCATTTTGATCCTAGCTTGAACCTGAAATAGTTGGAGATGCCATAGCTGTCATGGTTGTTCCTGCAAAACAGGTACCAAAACTAAATTAGGAGAGAATAATGACAAAATTAGGAGTGAATCTATTCAAGGATCAGAGCATCAAGTCATCAGTTTCGAACCAATTGCTAATCAGTTCTTAATAATTATGCAAGAAACAATAGAGAAATAAATTCTATTCAAGATAATAATTGCATTAAGCCATCATTATCGAAGCAATCACTGCTCAGTCCATTATAATTCTACAAGAAGCAATATTGAAAAGAAATGCAGCCCTTTGTTAAAAATGAAAATAGAATAGCTTCCTGGGAGGCTGCCAAGCCAGATGTCCAGGATCCTCCTTTATTAATTTACTTCACATCTAACGTTTTTTTATCTACATAGAACTAGCACAAAGGGTGTTGTAGTTCAGTTCCTCCCCAACTTGCTGGTTCTAACATTGAAACACCACGAAATCTCAGTTTCTTTATCCCAAAATTGACATTTTAAACAGAATAAATTATGAAATACTCTACGGTTAAGACTGCTTAACAAACTAACCTGGCCTGTGGATGCAACGACATACAATATCTGGTGCTAGATTTAATATACAATATAAATAGATTAATAATCCAACTGAATTCACTTGCCTGAACTATTTAATGAAAAGTGTTGGTCACTGGAAGCCTATATAGCCCATGTGTATCGTAACCATCTAGAGACCTTTAGGTTGTTACAGCATGTATCTGAATTGGGAGACCTAACAGGATAATTTTGAGGGCCAAAAATCAAAGCAAATACATGAAATTGCCAACATATAACTTGGTGTGAGCATGTGTGTATCATACAACATATGTACATAACACTGTAAAATCAAATATAATATAATTCTGTAAAAGCAAATTTGAACAGAAACAAACCTGGTTAAATCATTGCCAATTCTGTCAGTGCAGGACTATACATACATCTATATATATCTCTACCACCCGATTAAATTTGGTAGGCGAAAAGTTTGAAACTGATTGAACTTGGAAGCTAGAAAGCCTGAAATTGATTTTTGAAATTGATTTTTTGTGCACAAAATAGGGAAAAGTTTGAAACTGATTGAACTTGGAAGCTAGAAAGCCTGAAATTGAATTTTGAAATTGATTTTTTGTGCACAAAATAGGCCAAACTCGAGGAAGCCTTAGAAATGAGAAAATTGGGTTAGAAGGAAGGTGAAAACTGCCACGTGACCCTCCCGAGTTTTTCCTTTATATAGATGTATGTATAGATATAGTTGTTTTCTAAAATATATTTTATAATTTCTAGTGTCTTATTTATCTTCATAATTTCATATGACTACTTGGGTGTTTAATAATTTTAGTTCCATATTTTGTATTTTTTTATTTTTGTTTAATTTTTTTATTTAGTACATAAATTAGCTAAAAATGGGGGGAAAATAAAAAAAAAGAAAATTAGTGAAAGTAGGGTAACATTCATCACAAAAATAATGAGTATGACTACTTGTGAGTTTATGAATTTTATTTCAAATTTTGGTTTTTTTTTATATTTTATTTAATTTTTTAATTTATTTTACAAATTAGTTAAAAATGGTGGAAATAAAAAAATAGAAAATTAGTGAAATTAGGGTAACATTAATGACAAAAATTGTTAATTTGACTATTTGGGTGTGTCTGAATTTTAAATCAAATTTTGGCTTTTTTCTATTTTTATTTAATCAAATTTTAATTTTTTGGCTTTTCCAATTTTTATTTAAATTTTTTAAAAGACTCTCGCAATGAAACATTGTGGATGCAATTATTACTGTTTTAACAGCTTACAAACCAACCTTCCTTTTCTACGGTTATTAACAGCTTTTGTTCTACCGATTTTAGGGAGGAAAAAATCGAAGTTAGTGTTTCTCATGGCTTATTTTTTATTTGATAGTGATTCTAATTCTTCTAGTGATCATAACGACTTTAATTATGTGACTTCCGTTCGAATTAGAAGAGTTTATTGTAAAATTTTTGATGATAATGGTGATGAAATTCATGAAACAATAGATGTTGATGATATTGATGATGTTGTTGATAATGTTAGTTAAAACATTTGGTGATGTTTCTAATTCTAAGGGAAAAGAAAAGAAGAATTTTGGAAGTGATGAAGATGTTAATATTGAAAAAAAGGATGATGTTGACGATGATGCTAATATTGGAGAAGAAAATTTAGGATCTACTTTTGCAGATATGAGTGATGTAGTGCCTTATGTTGATATGCAATTTGATTCTATACAAGAAGCGGAAGCTTTTTATAGAAATTATGGCCGTAGTGTGGGATTTGAGATAATTATTAGGAGCACTCATAAACAAAAAGAAGTTGATGATCTTGCATTGCGGATGTATATTTGTCGGAAGGGTGGGAGACGGGATTCGAACACACCGAATGGTGAAGTTATAGGTAAAGGAAAGCGGACAAGAGATTTTATTGATCGAACTGATTGTGAAGTTTGGATGTCTCTCACTCAAAGAGTGAATTTGAACAAATGGGAAGTTAATGTGGTCAAGCTAGAACACAATTATGGTATGTGCAAATTATGCAAAGTTCGCGTAACATAGATTCGATTACCCGATCGTTAATTAAGTTGTTTCACAAATTGGGGATCGAGACCAAGAAAATAATGAAATTAGTTAGTGAGTCATGTGGTGGTATTTTAAATCTTAGTTACTCTAGTCAAGACATACGTAATGTCATACGTGATATTCGGCAACGGGTGTTTGATCCCGGTGATGCGACGTGTGGTTTGACTTTTATACGAGAACTGAAAGAAACTTGTGGGAGAAATTTTTTCTATCGAGTGGATGTGGATGAGGAGAGTCGTGTTAGGGGTTTGGTGTGGGTTGATTTTCAATCGCTTAATGCTTACAAAAGTTTTTGAGACGTGGTTACCTTCGACTGGACTTATCGGATTAATAAGGGACGAGAAAGAATCATGTTTAGCTAAATGAGATGTATGCAATTAGAAGACAATGGATTTGTGCTTACACAAAATAATTTATTTCCGTTGGAATGACTACTACTTCAAGGATGGATCGATTGTACAAAAACTGCCATATGCGTCTGTTAAAAAGGTCATTTGCGTCTGTTTTCAGCTGACGCGTATGGAGGAGTCACATAAATTATAAAGTATTTACGTTTGTTCTGCAACAGACGTATAAAGTTGGAGAACAGACGCATAAAGTATAACTTTATGCGACTGCTTAGGATTAGCAGACGCATAAGGTTATTTGCATCTGTCTGAAACAGACGCATATTGTTTTAGAACAGACGCATAAAAATAGTTTTTTTTGCGTCTGCTATGAATGACCAGATGTATATAGTCTATTTTATGCATCTTAAACACTAAAGGCTAGAGCTCTTGCATAAAGTAAAAATGCAAATTGACAATAAAATGCTTCATAATAATTTGAACATCAAAAAATTCTTAATAATAATTATTATCATTGAAGTTAAAATCAAGTCACATCATGTGTTACATTACATTTTCTAAAGTAGTGAAATTAAACAACACTAGTCTAGCTAGTATCCAAAATCCAACTTGGATCAGCAACAAACCGAAAGGCACACACATATAAAAGGTGTGTACCATATAAAAGTTCATAAAAGAAAATTCAAAAAGTCCACCAATCCACTGGACTACCGTGACCTTCACCTTTTATGATCTCCGGAGCTAGATATTCATGGGTTCCCACAAAATAATTTGATCGGGCACTTGTTGGATCCATTACTAGCTATGGCATTGGGCTGATCTGGGCAGCTAGATCAGATTTTACTTTCCTGGTTCTTGATTCAAGCCTGGGTGTGAAGCATGTAACCTTTCATACTGAAGAAGGGGTTTGTACTTTGGAGAAGAAGAGGTTTGTACTTTGTAATTGATGATGATACGTTGACAGGGCGCTCGATATGTTTTTATTAAATATTTGTTTTTTATTTTTTTATTCATTTTATACGTCTGTTTTAAAATGTTAGACGTATATGGTTGAACTATATACGTTTGTTGTACACTAACAGACGTATATGATTGAACTATATACGTATGTTGTACACTAACAGACGCAAATGGTCTAACTATATGCGTCTGTTGTACATTAACAGACGTATATGATTTTCCAACAGACGTATAAAATTACTTTACACATCTGTTAGGTACAACAGACGTATAAACATGTCTATTTTTGGTATATGCGTCTGTGTAGTGCAGGACAGACGTACAAAACTACTTTATGCGTCTGTTCTGCTTATAACAGATGCAAAAGGGGAGACGCATATGGCAGGTTTTGTACTAGTGCGAGTCCATGATTTTTTTTTTTTATGAGTATGTTAAAGCATCAACCGGTTTGAAAGAATTTATTGAGAACTCACAAAAGGCTTTGGAGAAACAATATCTTAATGAGATTGGAGCCGACCACGAGACCGGGTTCAAAGGAAGGGGACTATTATATAATTCATCTTTGGAGACTCATGCATCCACGATTTTCACAAAAGAGATGATTAAACGTTTTCAAAATGAGCTTCAAAAAAGCGGATCTTTTATTGTTAAGAGCGTTAAACATGATGGAAGATATTTTCCTAGCATGTACTTGGTAACAAAATCCCTGGTGCCGGAGAATTGTAGAAAACTTTATACTCTACGGGTTGCATTTGACGGGACAATTTCATATGCTTGTAAGAAATTTGAACATTCTAGCATGATTGTAGACACATGATGTGACAACCTGGATTTTCCAGGATTTATTAGTATTATTATTATTATTATTTAAATATTTTAGTGGCTTTTCCAATAAAGGAGGGATAAGATTGTGGATATTATATTCCATTTTGATGCATTTTCGTCTTTAAAATGCCAAATATGCTAATTGGTGGTTCAGTATCGGTTCCAGTTGATATCATGTAATTATTTAGTTATTTTCATTATAATTTTAATTTTATTAAAAATCGAACGTTTCATCGATCCTGGCAAATTGAGTTCCTTTTATAATTTTATGGGTCAAGTTGATATTTCATTCGTGCCAACATTTTTCCTGGTCTCTTTTCTGTGTCCACATTGGAGTTATGGATTTATTAGATAATTAAGTTTTTAAATGATATTTTTTAGGGAGTAAAGGGTATTTTAAATAATAATTGTTGCAACATAAGATCATGTTGAAGCCTTCCTTTGACAGCTTAAGATTTTAAAACGATTGGTTACTCAACATGGTATCAGATCTCGCTTTAGGAGGGGTCTCAGGTTTGAGTCCCTCCACCCCTCTTTAATTTAATTATTTGTTTATCGTCCGCATGATTGTTCGTCTGCATGGTTGTTGTTGTTGTCAATCATAACGAAACGTAGCGTACGCTTGAGGTGAAGTGTTAAATAATATTTGTTATAGCACAAGATTTTATTGGGGGTGGTAGCTATCTTTATCCTCTCGACTGAAGAGAGGATCTCCTATTCTTTCCAGACCCAATATATTTGTCAATAGGTCTTACTACTTAGCTACCCAATATATCTGCCTGAATTTGCATAAGTAGGTTGTTGACAATAGCACCTGCACCGTCATCCACCCTAGCCAGAAACTTTCCTTTACTTTCCACTTCAGTTGCATCCTTATGCATGGAATCTAACACATCTTTCGCTTGGAAACACATGTTTTCAAGTACATCCCTAGCAATGTGAGCCTTACTTATGACTCTTGTGATTCCAATACAGACTCCACGAGCATCATCAGCCACTAGTGAGTGAAAAGTCCATTGAATTCTAGCACAAAATAAACCCTCCAGTATCAACTTCTGATGCCAATTTCTCAATCTCACTTGTGCTACCAATTAGGCTAAGACCATCTATAAGCCACTGAACTACAGCTCCAGCAACTGCAATCGATCCCTCCAGAGCATATTCGTTGGAGCATCAGCTCCAAGTTTAAACGCCATAGTACTTAATAGCCTATGAATTGAATTAATCATTTGATCACCAGTGTTTAGAAGAATGAAAGCACCAATCCCATAAGTGTTTTTCCCCCTTTTTACAAGCTTGGGCAACCATAACTGTATGCTGATCACCAATACAACAAGTAATCGGGATTCCTGTAATTGGTCATCCCTTTGTTACCTTCCCAATAACCTCTGCATTACTAACTATTTTCGGAAGTATTCCGCTAAGAATTCCCAATTCTCCCAACACTGTCTTGTCCCAGTCAAGAGTCTTAAGATTCATCGACATAGTCCTGGACCCATTCGAAACATCAGTGGCATGCAACCTCCCATCAACCCCTCCAGTCAAATTCTAGATCAACCAATTGCCAATAGTTCCAAATAAAATATATCTAGTTTCAACAGCTTTCTTAACATTTTCGAACACCCATAAAGCCTTCAAAGCACGAAAATAAGTACTTATTGGTAAAGCACAAGTCCCAACAAAATGGGTTCTTCCCCCTTTTAATTCATTCTCCAATATCCTGGCATCCCTTTAGCTGCTCCCTTTACGGCTTAAACATACAATATTATAATTAATATCAACTATATTTTACTAACTATGCACATACATCGTACTTATTTCGCACAAATATCGTACATATTTCGCACACATATCATACATCGCGCACATGTATACTATATAAATAAATTAACCTTATATATGTTATAATGTATAAAGAAAATGTACGTAATTATATTGTTAAACTTTAGTTACGTACATTTTCTTTATATATTATAATATATTAGGGTACTCACATGCTTAGTGAGTGGAAATTCATCCCACCAAAATATCCTCTAATCCCTAATTATCATCTCTCTTGAACTCTGTTGGCGAAACACTCTAAACGATCTTTACGAGGTCCAATCCCTCCTATGTAATCTCGTGATCATGTGAGACAACAATCTTTACAATCTCATAAGTCATAACCGACCTCCTCTACAATCTCAGTCTGTGAAGTATGTCGGGTGATCTCCGACTCCATATGACTACACCTTAAAAAAAATAACAATAATTATTTTAAATTAAATATTTAAGAATAGAAGGCACTAAATGTCTTTTAACGGAACTATGACCTTATAAAATGGCAACTCCTTGGGAATTTTATTATATTTCTTAAAAATAATATTAAATTAATGATTGTTAAGTTTATGATATATACCATTTACAACAAGTACGCATAAAAAAACATGATTGGTGACCATTAAATAAATACTTATATATTGCTCTTATAATTATTTTCTTTCTTTAAAATACTATAAATTTCTAACTTCAAAGTTATATACTTTTGTTTCTTCGGACAGCATGTTTACTAATTTTAAATATGGTACATTACTTTAAATTTACTAAATTACCAGATTTATATAACTATTGATATACATTAGTAGAAAATTATTGAAATACTTTGACACCTTAAAGATCATATAAGTTTTTGATTTCGTCACATCACTACAAATATTAAATTAATACTTTTTATATTAAATTTATCAAATTAGTTAAGAATATATCAAAGTTGATGCAAAACGTATTATGGAATGAAGTACAGTAAAAAGAGTAAAGAATGAACGATGTTCACGGTTAGGGATGTGCATTTATTCCAGCCCGTCTCATCCGTCTCATCCCAATTCGATCCCCGCACCAAACGGGATGGGGATTCCGGGATTTTTTCGGGTACGACCTGGGGAATGGAGACAATTTTCGAAAAAAATCTGGGAGTGGGCCGGGATCTGGATTTTATTTCTCCCCTGCCCGATCCCCGCCCCGATTTTCTCCACCTGACCCGATTCTTAATCCCCGACTCGATTTCACCGGCCACACTATAATACATAATTATATATATTAATAATCATATATTACATATACGAATTTTCAATACTTTGTATGTTAATAATCATATACTATGTATACGAATTTCTAATACTTTATATAGGAACAAAAATGATGCTTTGATCTTACATGTTTGTCTTTGTAGCAGTTAAATAAGTTCATTTTCATGTTATTTAAAATTGTTTATTCAAGTAATATTTTTTTTATCTTAATTCAGTGAATATGAGTTACCAAAATAAATCTAATATTATAAAAACAAAATAATGACGAATTCAAAATTTAAATAAATCATCTATTAAGTATTGATGATTAATAACTGGGTGGATAATTTGTATTTTATGAAAATTTAAAGTTATAAATGTTATCAAGAAATTATAATATGCAATTTAATTAGAAATGTGACCAACTAAAAATGTAATCCATATTCGAGTTTGAACCGAATATAGATCATGAAACATATTCGAGTAGGATCATTTTAATAAGAATAATATGAGATTTAATCTGAGCGGGTATATGAATGCTCATATTCGAGATCATATTTTATCTGGGTTCAATCCACCAGATTTGGATCATTTATAAAACGAATCTAAGACGTGTATCATATTTTCGAGTCGGATATAAGCCGAGATACCGATTAGTCCAGATCAATTTACGACCCTATTGAAAGCGAGCAATTTTTAGATTTCAAAACAAAATTTTAAGAGCTAACATATATGCATCTGAAGCTGAGGATGTACTTCTGATTAGATTAATGGTGATGAAAAGACATTGTAACTTAACATCGAATCTAGCTATAGTTGCTAATTTCGCAATATATCGCAAGAAAAAACTATTTCAAACCTCACTAATTAGTTTTTAAAATTATTTAAAAAAATTTGTTAAAAATAAAATTTCCCGATTTTCCGCGGGGATCCTCGTTACCCGTTTGGGCCGGGGACGGGAATGAAAAATAGTCTCCGACGGGGATCGGGCCGGGGATAAGAATTGAGGGCGAGGATACCACTTCTCGGTCCCGAAGTGCCCGATGCCCATCCCTATTTACGGTTTTGAAAAATGATTGAGATGACAATTTTAGTTTTCTGATTAGGTTTGATTACCATAATTTTTATGGTAAGTTTTTAGGATCACAAAATTCCTTTTTATTTTTGAGAGGATCACAATACTCCTTCAATATATTATAATAATTTATAAATGACATATATAAAAAAATTATTTGAAAAGAAAAAGAAAGTAATTAAATTTATGTAGCGCATTGGGTGGTCTTTATAAAGTTTGTAAGAGGGAAGTGTATGCTTTTATTTAGAATTCCACTAACTAATATTAAAAATAAATCAAGATCAAATTTTTAAACAAAAAATAATTATAAAAAAATAAATATTTAAAAAATGTTAAGTATTGTTTAAAGATAAAGCTTAGAGAATTTTGATTAATTCACTTATTTCACAAAAGTTTTCCGTACTTGATGAACGACATCCATCAAATATGTTATCATTAAAAAAACCTAACTGTAACATTCTATTAAGTAATCAGTCGCTCTAAAACCTTAAGGTGGTAGAGGAAGACCTAACTGGATCTTTATATTCTAAAACTCCCCCTCACCGAAAGCCTATTCTTGGGTCGAAAAGTGGACCACGAGCGTCATTTTTTGGGCGTAATTTGCCTTTCGTGTCCATAATAAATTGTGAGAATATTGGAGGTGGCAGGGAGTCGAACCTGAGACCCCCGCCGAGCAGAGTTCTCATACCATGTTAAGTAAACATTTTTCCTAAAACCTTAAGGTGTTTTACCTGGATCATATATTTATCTTAACATGCCCCTCACTCGAATACCCATTATTTGGGTCAAAAAGTGGATCACTAGATTTTCATGTCTTTTTTACCCTAGCATCTGGTCGATCCAATTTTCAATACTAGATAGGGATCTTAAGTAACCAGTCTTTCTAAAATCTTAAGATATTAGAGTAATACCCAACTGGATCTTTATATTCTAATACATTCCAACCTAAAATTTAATAAATTGTTAATTATTAACTATAGAAATATGTGATATATTTTCAATAAATGATTTTTATTATTTAAATTGTGTAAGTTGAAAGAAATTTGGATCCAAGATATATTACCTATTAGATTGATTATTAAAATTTTTAGTTAAAATAGTGTTGTGTGTATGGATTATTATTATTAATGAGGTACTTATTGATAAGTGGATTTTATATCCACTTGGAACATTTTATATCGGCTTAAATTGATTGTTTTGGACTCAAGTTTGTGTAGTTTTGATGTGTTTTGTGTAGTTGTGCAGGTTTGCAAGAATATCTAAGCTTTTGTCGTTTTTGGAGATTTAATTGATTAAAATTCGGATTTTCCGGGAAGGCTGCGCAGCTTATACTGTTTTGGCCATATCTGGAGTTCTAGAAGTCCGTTTTCAGCGATCTTACTGCCCACGCGAAGCTTGAGAGATTTTCTACAACCTGGGATAGGAAACAAGTGCAAGAAATATGCTGAATTAAGTCGCGCACGTGATCTTGTTAAAGAAGGCTGGGAATTTACTGTTTTGCCCTTTTTCTAGTTCTAATTGTATTTTGGGCAATTTTTAATACCTTAATTGAATTCTAATTGTAATAGAAGGTAATATCTTGTTGGGCAAGATTTGTAGAGCCTATTTAAACACATCCTACCATTGTAAATCATAACAATTCATAGCTTTTAATCGTATCAAGGTACTTTCGATCTTCAATTCTTTCTTCAATATTATGTTTTCATTCATTATCATTATTATTTTGTTTTTGTGACACCCCCCAAATCCGGGGTCAGGAGATTTGGTTGTCACGCGAAAATCCTCAAAATAAAACATCTGTTTAATAATAATCAATCACTTGGGATTGTCCAACACTGGAAATATAACATCTGTGACCCCAAACATACCAAGATCTTTTAAGGTTATAGGGCTAGAAACAAGAATCCAAATTCCATTAAATAAAAAGCATTCCTTCTTTACAATATTCTCTTTGATCAAATCTTAAACCACTGGTGTAACTTCGATAAAAAGTACACCAGGCTAACTAGACAATTACATAATAATAATAAATATTAGAACTCAATTATATAAAATAGATCTTACTCTAAATCCAGACATCCTGAGCCAAGTCATCTTCGAAATAGCATCATGCCTCTTCTCTTTCTGAAGTGTGCGGATAAGTCTCGCCAAACTACTTTACTGAAATGTTAGAATTTACAACAGCAAGTATGAGCGAAAGAAATGCTCAGCAAGCGTATAAAAATTTTGATATAAAATCAGGATAAGTGGGGCATAAAATCAACTGAAATGTAAAACAGTTTATAGAGAAACTGAATCAACAACTGTGATATAATTCAAACCATAACTGAAATCATTTGGCATGTCATAAAAATGAATCATCTACCAATTCACAATATATAATAGCCATTCTGGCGATATGGATTGGATATATATATAACTGAAACACCATTGCCCCCTGATCAGGTTCAAAAGCAATGGGACCACTTTATACAACCACCGAATACCTTTCTATCCGCGTGGGTATAACGAGGATTTCTGGGGTACCCAAAATAGGCAAGTAATGTTAGCCTATAGGAAGATGGAATGGTTACCATATCCTCCTTAAATATAGCTGGACCAACTACTCGATGTGGCCTCCTACGCTTTACATATTGCAGGACCATGACAGCAACCATGGCCTCCTACGCTTTATCATTTTCCAATCCAATAGAGCAATTTCCGAATTCAACAGGAAATGCTTAGTTTCACATACAGTTCACATCCCTATTATTTACTACGATAATAAGGATATGAAGAGTTTATCTTAAACAATTTCCCCACATCAAAGGTACCAATATCAAGCAACTGTGTTCGCACAAAAATATTTAAGAATCACGAATAGCTCTGAACAATAGCTATTCGTCATGATATGAATCAATGAAACATAAAATAAACAGTGTATAAGATGATCAAGAAAATACTTGCCTCTGGTCCTTAGCTATTACGTAGCGCTGAAGTAATACAACTATCTTTTTCTTCTATCTCACGTCATCACATTCTCTGTTGATCATTCGTTGGTTTGACGCTCTTGCGATTGCCACGAGTCTGATCCGTTGACATCGAGCCTGCGCGTCTACTTCAATATCTCTGTCCGAAGAAAATAATTGGAATGTCCCCTTTGAACATAGACGTTTTCCCGGTGTTAAAACACCACACAAGTAAACCAGCAATTCCACAAACAATACTTTCATCTCCAACCTTCTTCATTACAATCCACAAATAATACTGCATCCATCTCCCACCTTCCTCATAACCCACAAAGAATATTTCATCCATCTCCAATCTCCTTTATTAAACATTTACTTATCTCTGCTGACAAACCTAAGTTAATATTCAACAATTAATCCTTGCGAAAATAAACGATATCCGACCATCGTTGCAAGTAAATCAAAGAAAACATCGTCTACTCTTAATGGCATCTTATAATATAAACCACATAAACAATTAACACACATTAACTATATATATATCGATCACAACTCAATTTATAACCTAACCCTTGATACTTAATACCTTGATAATTCACATCGCACGTATAAGGACTTGATAAGTAGATCACATAATCACATAGCACATAATTCACATAGCAGATACGACTCACAATTTAAAAGAGCACTCAAAATAATTTTAGAATATTTAAAAATATTTTTAAAGCACTAAAAGAATTTTAAAAGATTTAATTAACCCTTTTTGAATAAAAAAGGATCGCTAATAAACCCTCCGGGTAATTATTGGATCACCAAAATATTTTTATAATTATCTAATCCGGGTTTATAAATAATTTTAGAATTTTAAAACTATTTTTACCGTTCCTGGATTATTTTTAAGATTTAAAACAATTTCTTTCTATTTTAAATCACTTTTAAACAGAAAATTGGTTAATAATCCTAAATAAATTAATTAGAATCAAGTAATAATTAATTAATAAAATTATCTAATAAATAATTACATTTATTAGATAATCAAATTAATTAAATCATTATTTGAGATTAATTAATATAATTAAAAGTATTTAATTCTTAATTATTTTTGAATTAAAAACAAATAAATAAAGAAATAATTAAAATGGAATTCAGAAATAAATTCTTGATTTATCAAACATTTCCAGAAAATAAAATTTCTGAAATTTATAATTGAATACAGAATTATAAATTAATTAAAGTAAATAAAAGTAAATAAAAGTAAAAATAATTGGTAAAAAGTAAAAATCAATTCCAAAATCACTTTTCAGAAAATGTTAACAGCTTTTTAGGATTAAACGGGTACTGTTCATCACCATCTCCACTGTTCTTCGTATGAATACTCGAAGAACATCCACCGCCTTCAATGGCGGATTGCCCAGAATCCGGTGGCCGGAAAAATTTCCGGCGACCTCCGGCCACCCTTAAAAACGTACCATTCGCTACGTTTTTAAGCACCAAATCACTCCAAATCGCCTCCTAAACACAACCACACCATTCATTCCAACCCAGAAT
This sequence comes from Kitagawia praeruptora, assembly GCA_037693485.1. NCBI lineage: Eukaryota > Viridiplantae > Streptophyta > Magnoliopsida > Apiales > Apiaceae > Kitagawia > Kitagawia praeruptora. The sequence continues at coordinate 84,012,420 of CM075353.1, read as the reverse complement.
CACCCAAACTCAAAATCCGGCCAAAATTCGAACAAAGTCCGGTAACCTCACCGGAAAAATTCGATTTTAGTCATTTCTCAACCAAATGCAACGTTCTATATACCAAATCAAAGCTTAGGAGTTCAACAATCTATAACAAACATCAAACACAGCAGAAAATCATCCAAAAGCCCGTAAAAATTGAAATTAAATCTCACCCCCAATTTTTCGATCTCGAGTTTTAGGCTACTAAAAATCAAACAGAAATTATCATGATGCTCCTGGGATTATATACAATCTATAGACATTAACCACATCAACAACAAATCATCCTACAATCCAAAATAAATTCGAGAAAATTCGAATATTAAACTAAAATTATGAATTTTCGATTCAAGCAATTTAGGATGTTAAAACACACATAAACATGTAGTAGAGATCAAGAGCTTCAGTTTGGTTACCCATATGAACGATTTGGATGCCGGAATCACTGTCAAAAGTGTGTTTGATTCTGATGAACACCAAGAACAATTCTCTAGAAAATAAAAATCAAAAATCTGATTTTTGATTAATTTTAATAATTAGAAATAAAATTCTGCTATTTATATTAATCTGAAAATTAATACCCCAAAAATATTTTTAACCCCTAATTAAAATTATTAATCCTTAAAAATAATTTTTATGGGATAAAAATGTAAAATTTTTATTTTTAAACAAATATAATATATATGCCAAAATTCCCCAAAAATTATGAATATTACAAAAATTACAAAATAATGCATAAATAGATATCCTATCATTATATAAAAATAATTTTATCAAAATCAAGGCCTCGGATTCAGTATAGGGGCTGGATCCGGAAATTAAAACGCGAAATAATTGTATTCTAAAAATATAAAAATTACAGAAAAATAGAATAAAATATTCTATGATACACAGAAGTCACATAACACGTATGAGATAATTTTCCTATTTAATAAAAATCATAACGCGTTTAAATGCAATAAAAATAAACTAACACACAGTAAAATCAACTAAAAATATATTTTAATATAATAAATTACACGTAATTTTTCGGGTCGTTACATTCTTCCCCCCTTATAAGGATTCCGTCCTCGGAATCAACTAAGGCAACTAGTGGGGTTCCTTAACTCCTTCATCATCAACACTTGTTTTACAAAACTGGGGATAGTGTTCCTTCGTAAATAACTTTTCCAAAATCTCAATTCACTACCTGGTCTCTATCTGAGACAGTTATCATTGGAGTCGTACAACCCATCGTTATTCATTCCAAATATGGCTCGACCAACTTTCCATTAACATAATATCTTTGAGAGAGAGAGTGAACTGATTCCATTGATATGTCACTGATATTCTAATCATTTTAGGACTCGTTCTTGCTCTTGGCGATTCCGTTGCGAATCAAATTTCTATCTGCGAATTTCGCTTATTCTAACCAGATTGGCATACCCTTGAAATTCAATAGAGATGACAAGAATCATAAAATTTTGATGAGAACAGATTCCATATCATAGCAAATGTTCCACAATTGTGGTTATGAATTTACGAATTTTTAAAGCAACCTGATTTGAAATGAAAGAATAACTGAGAGATCAATATGATCACATGAACCCGACGTTGTGTGTCTTAGCTCCGACATTTACAATTAAAGGTGATCAGCCTTCTTGTAATACACAACACACCAGTGATGGCGTCCCATCCAACTTCTATCACACAGACAGATATACCTGGTGTCCCCTATAAATAGGGTTGTTCGTCTCAGTAGGGGTACATAAATATGAAAGGAATATGAAATCAAATTAATAACTGATGTTTTCGGACAAATAATTCTCTGAAGCACACTTTGGATTTAACTGAAAAATTCCAAAGGTGTTATTTTTGAGAAGATGAATAACCAAAAGAAAGTACCGAGCAAGTGGTACTATATGGTAAATAAAGTTATTAACCACTGGAGAAAACAAAAAGTTGAAGGTCAAAATGTCACTATTTAGAAGAAGAGATATATCTTTTAACAAATGCCTCTGTAGGTGGAGTATCAAAATAATTCATAGAAAAGAAAGGTATTGCCAAGGTCTACTTATGCCTTCTTTGCCAAATCCTTCGATAGCTCGTCATTCGAATTTAAGCTTCTTCCTTTCCACGTTTTAAGAATATCGATATCGTATGTCATCGTCAACTCGTAATAATCTCTGAAGATTCCACAGTAGACATCTCCATTTGCAAGGCGGTCTATCCAGCTCAGCACAACTATCTCGGACGAGTACTCCAATCTAAACTTACTAATTGGCACTATATCCAATAGTCCAACACGAACTCTACATGAGCTCGGACGTTCCTTACTTAGCTATACACACTCCTACATACTCTCGTTTCTAGTTTACTATAACCCTGCTCTGATACCAACTGTGACACCCCCCAAATCCGGGGTCAGGAGATTTGGTTGTCACGCGAAAATCCTCAAAATTAAACATCTGTTTAATAATAATCAATCACTTGGGATTGTCCAACACTGGAAATATAACATCTGTGACCCCAAACATACCAAGATCTTTTAAGGTTATAGGGCTAGAAACAAGAATCCAAATTCCATTAAATAAAAAGCATTCCTTCTTTACAACATTCTCTTTGATCAAATCTTAAACCACTGGTGTAACTTCGATAAAAAGTACACCAGGCTAACTAGACAATTACATAATAATAATAAATATTAGAACTCAATTATATAAAATAGATCTTACTCTAAATCCAGACATCCTGAGCCAAGTCATCTTCGAAATAGCATCATGCCTCTTCTCTTTCTGAAGTGTGCGGATAAGTCTCGCCAAACTACTTTACTGAAATGTTAGAATTTACAACAGCAAGTATGAGCGAAAGAAATGCTCAGCAAGCGTATAAAAATTTTGATATAAAATCAGGATAAGTGGGGCATAAAATCAACTGAAATGTAAAACAGTTTTTAGAGAAACTGAATCAACAACTGTGATATAATTCAAACCATAACTGAAATCATTTGGCATGTCATAAAAATGAATCATCTGCCAATTCAAAATATATAATAGCCATTCTGGCGATATCACTACTAGAAAAAGTCACATAGACATCGGGGTTTAGACATCGGTTTGAAAAACCCGTGATGTTAAAGATACATTTTACATCGCTTTTCTGGAAACTGATGTCTAGTCCCTCTTTGGACATCAGCAGCTTAAACTAACCGTTGTTAAAGTTCTAATTAATTTTAAAAAAACCCCGGGTCCAAAAATATTTCCCCCGTTTACCAAATTTTCATTCCCCCTTAACCAAAATTTCATTCCCCCTTTACCAAAATTTCATAACCCCGCCCTTAAAACATTTTTCATTTCCCCCCTTTTGCTTTTCAGACATAATTAACACACCCTAATTTCAGACCTACACAGACCCTAATACACGCAGCCACGCAGAGTCACAGACACTAAACACTAAACACTCTCCAATCTTTTTTGATATGAACCCTAGTTTTTCCTCCCATCTTTAATTAAAGTCTAATATTATTAACCATAGTTTCTCAAGTTGTTCACCTGGAGGCTCGATTGAATGTGACGAGGTCTTCGTTTGCTCTCAATAAGCTCGATTGTTCTGTTCTTTGCTCGATTTGTTCATCAATTTGTAAGTACATGATATCCTATGTAACTTTTTATCGATTTGTTCATCAATAAGCTGATGCATGTCATTTTTGTATATTTTGTTCATCGATTTGCTCAAGTTTTTCAATTTCTTTTACTTAATTAGGTTAAATTTCAATTGGGTCTGTTCGTATATAGATTGTTGTGTTCTTTACTAGATTGTTCTCAATTTTTTTTGTTTTTTCTTTAATTTTATGAGTTTTTCTGGTAATTTACTTGTTGATTGGTATGATATTTACCAATAAAGACGTGTTCATCAATTACATATAAATATTTGTTCCAGTAATTGCTCGATTTGTTCATCAATTTGTAAGTACATGTTATCCTATGTGACTAAGCCGATGCATGTCATTTTTATATATTTTTGTCTTTACTAGATTGTTGTCAATTTTGTTCGTATATTTCAATTGTCTTTTTTTATATATTGGAACTAATAGCAATAGGAAGTTACTATATAGTTTTAATTGCTTGATTTGTGTAAGTAGCGATTCAATATGTTAAATGTAATTATTTAGGTACCCACTATTGGTAATTTTTCGTATAGTGTTTGACGTTTCATTAAAACATATCAGGTAGGTTCAAACTATGGATAAGTCGTGGATTAGAGCAGATAGGGATACTTTAGAATATGAAATTGGGGTGGAGAAGTTCTTGATATTTGTTGAAGAAAACTCTAAGAATTCTAAAACAATTCCTTGCCCATGTGGGCGCTGCGTGAATTTCAAGAAATTCACGATAAAAGTAATTAGAGGTCATCTATATCAACATGGTTTTAGTCTAGGGTACGTTGACTGGATGTGGCATGGGGAAAAGTCTGTTAGGTCATCAGTTGGTAGTACAAGCCCTGTTTCAAAGGATATTCCAGCAACCGAAACAGTTAACATTTGTGAAGCAGCATATAATGAGGGGGATTATGATGCTGAGTCTCACGACTTTAAAAGATTTGTGGTTGATGCTGAACAACCACTATATGAGGGTAGTGAGTGCACTAAGTTAGAGTCCATGTTAAAATTGCATAACTGGAAGGCTAGGTTTGGAATTAGCGACACTGCATTCACTGATCTTCTCTGTTCAGTTGGTTCATTACTTCCTAAAGATCATGTGATGCCTGCTAATGCATATGAGGCCAAAAAAAATTTATCAGATTTAGGCCTCGAATATGTTAAAATCCACGCTTGTCCAAATGATTGTATTTTATATAGAGGTGTACATCTTGATGCCTCTAAATGTCCAAAGTGTCAACTATCTCGCTGGAAGGTTAAGAAGAATGGTGGACTTAGGGTTAATGTTCCAGCAAAAGTAATGTGGTATTTTCCCATAATTCCAAGATTTAAACGAATGTTTAAAACTGCCGAAACCGCTGAACTAATGACTTGGCATGCGGACAAGCGAACTCAAGATGGGAAAATGCGACATCCAGCAGATTCTCCTTCCTGGAGAAATATCGATTATAGGTGGCCTATGTTTGGCAGTGAGCCAAGAAATCTGCGTTTAGCATTGGCTGCAGATGGTATAAACCCACATAACAATGGCCTAACAAATAGATATAGCTGTTGGCCGGTAGTTTTAGCGACGTACAATCTTCCTCCATGGTTATGCATGAAGAGGAAGTTTTTAATGCTAACAATACTAGTTTCTGGTCCACATGAGCCAGGGAATAACATCGACATCTATTTACAACCGATGATCGATGACTTGAAGAAGTTGTGGAATGAAGGTGAGCCAAATGTGTACGATGCATACAATAAAACTTATTTCACTATGAGAGCAGTTTTATTGTGGACCATAAATGACTTCCCTGCATATGGAAATCTATCTGGTTGCGTCAATAAGGGCTATAAGTGTTGTCCAATTTGTGGCGACGACACTGTAGCCAAACATTTGAAGCACAGTAGAAAAATGTGTTACCAAGGTCATCGTAGATATTTGGATCGAAATCATCCTTATAGGAGGCAGCGGGCTGCTTTTAATGGAGAACAAGATTTTGGATTTGCACCTACACCACTTTCCGGAGAAGAAGTTTTAGCACAACAAGAAAAAATTAAATTTTCCTTTGGAAAGGGGGGGAAGAAGTCGAAGAAGGTGGAATGTGTATGGAAGAAAAAATCAGTTTTTTTTGAGTTAGAATATTGGAAGTTTCACCATATTCGCCATTGTCTCGATGTTATGCACATCGAGAAAAATGTGTGCGATAATTTGATTGGGACACTTCTGAATTTGCCTTTCAAGTCAAAAGATAGTGAAGCCTCTCGTCTTGATATGGTTGACATGGGCATAAGGGCAGATTTAGCTCCCCAAGTAGGGGAAAAGAGAACCTACTTGCCCCCTTCCTCTTTTACATTGTCCAAGGCAGAAAAAATACAAATTTTAAAGTCATTCTCATCCATGAAACTTCCCTATGGACATTCATCGAACATTAGAAATTGTGTGTCTATGGATGATTTGAAATTGTACGGATTAAAGTCCCATGACTGCCACACCCTTCTAAATCAGTTACTACCAGTTGCAATACGTTCTGCGCTTCCAAAGAATGTTAGGGTTAGCATAATTAGGTTGTGCTTCTTTTTCAACTCATTGTGCAGCAAAGTGGTAGATGTGTCTAAACTAAATAAACTACAATCAGATATAGTTTTGACCTTGTGTGAGTTGGAAAAAATATTTCCTCCATCATTTTTTGATGTAATGATACATCTGACCGTCCACTTAGTTAGGGAGTTACGTTTATGTGGACCGGTATTCTATAGATGGATGTTTCCATTTGAACGGTTTAATAAAGTTTTGAAGAGTTACGTGCGGAATCGGTATCATCCGGAAGGTTGTATAGCTGAGAGCTACTTGGGAGAAGAATCTGTTGAATTCTGTACAGAGTTTGTTAAGCAAAGTGTGACAGCTGGTCTTCCGAATGACCAAAACAAGGTTTCAGGTCCTTTATCTGCCGTGGTAATTAAATCAATAGAAGAAAAAGAAAGAGATGAAGCGCATCTTCATGTCCTTCTAAACAACACTGAAGTGGATCCATATGTTATGTAAGTATTTAATTTTTTTTTTCCAGTTGTACCTGATCCTATTTCTCAACACCTGTTTAAATTTTTATTTTTATTTTTTTGTGCATATTTCCAGGAAACATAAGGAGTTTCTAGAAGAGATTTATCGAGGGAAAAAAAAGAGTGCTCAGTTTCTACTAGGGGAGCATAACCGACTATTCGCTGATTGGTTTGCGAAGAAAGTTAGTCCAAATTCTTTTTCCTTTTTATTTGGTTTTTCTTGTTGTTTTAATATGTGTGGTTGTTATGATACTTCTGTTAACATGATCATGTATGTTTACAGGTTAGTATGGAAATGGTGGAAAATGCGGAAGCTGTTTCTGAGACAATAAGATGGCTTGCAGGGAAACCATCTTATTCTGTGTTTACTTATGAAGGTTATCTGGTTAATGGTGTCCGATACTTCACGAAAGAGCGAGATAATGTTAGGGCTGTTCAAAATAGTGGCGTGTCGTTAGTTGCTAAGACAGTCCAAGTCTCTAGCGCTAAAGATTTAAACCCTGTGGAGTCAGATATGAAATTTTACGGGGTTATAGAAGAAGTATGGGAGTTGGATTATCATGCGTTCAAGGCTCCCCTGTTCTTGTGTAATTGGGCAGAGAATGATAAAGGCATTAAGGTTGATGATTTAGGGTTCACACTTGTGGACTTCAGTCGACAAGGCCATAAGAAGGATAAGTATGTGTCAGTAGAACAAGTCAAACAAGTGTTCTATATTGAAGATCCGGCTGATCCTAAGTGGTCTATTGTACTAAACTCTACGACTCGAGACTACCATGAGGTGTACTACGACGACGATGACCTTGGAGACACAGCCTTAGAACATCCACCATTCTGCTCTGCAATCCCATTTTGTGATGCCACCAATGATATTACCCCTGGTTTTAGCAATCAACGAGATAATGTTGAGGGGATTTGGGTGAAAAAATGATATTTATGTAGTGTAGTTTCGGTTAGGTCTAACTATGTATTTAAGCTTAATCAAAATATATATTTAAGTTTGTTGCTTTCATGTATATTCTACATTGATTATGTGCTTCTCCTCAAGTGGTTATATGTATATTTATTACGCCCCCTACCATTTTTTTTAATAAAAATCATGTATATGTACCTATTTAATTATATTGATGCATGTGTTCCAACTGACTAATTTTTTATCATCACAGAGGGACAGATAAATGGCAGAGAAGAAGCAAAAGTCTGATAAGAAAGCTAAAGTCAAAGGTGATAAGAATGCAAAAGTCAAAGATGACATTGATCCTGAACCATTGCAGTTGGAAGTCAAAGCTGTGGAAACTCTTAAGCAATCAAACCTAACACAAGGTGCACCTGCAGAGACAGAGTCACAGCAAGCAACAGTTACTACCACTGAAACTGTCAAAAGGAAGTCAGGAGGTCCGCGGAGTGTTTGTGCTATGTATAAAGTGGTTGTCAAGAAGGCTCTTAATAGAAAGATAAAAGTTACTTACAATTCACTTGGAGTTCCTAATGGATCCACCAGGCACACATTACAGTCATATGTCGGCATGCTAGCAAGGACCATGGTCCCCATAGACATCCCGTCCTGGCCAAATGTGGAAAGTAATTTGAAACAAAAGTTATGGCTTGATGTTCAGGTAATATTTGTTTTGTGTGACATATGTTTTTTATAATTGTGGTGTGGAAATTAAATACTTGCATTTTGCGCAGGATACTTTTAAGATTTGTGCAGAAAGTGAACGCCTAATTCTTAAGTCTGCTGGCATCAAGTGGAGACAGTTTAAGACTTTTTTAACAAGAAGGTATATTTTGCCATTTGCTGGTCAAAAGAAGAAATTGTCAAAGCCCCCAAAGCAGTATGCCTTTGTTGGAAGGGAAACCTGGAAAAGATTTGTTGCTGCTAGGACTCAGGATGAGTGGAAGGTATATAATTTTTTTTATATAATATTGTCCTGTATTTTTTTATTTTTATGTTTACTAATTATAAATGGTAAGAAGTGCAGGAAATTCATGAAGCACAGAGTGAAAGAGTGCGAAAGAGGAAATATCCACACCGCACATCGAGGAAGGGCTACATTGGTTTAGAAGAAGAAGAAGTAAGAACATCTTTCACTTTTTGATTTGCTTAAATGCTTCACACTACAATTGAATTACTTTTTTTTAAATTGCATTTTGAACAGATAAAGTCAGGGAAGGTGGAATCTGAAGAAGAAGTCGATCGAGCAATTTTATGGAAGCTGGCTCGTATGGGAAAGGATGGAGTGATTGATCCAGAGTTGATGAAGATAATCAATAGAATTGTTAGCCCTTTGTGTGATAATTATCCATAAAATTGAATTAAAACTAAAAATGAAGATGGTTGATGTTCATTGTTTTTGTTGGACAGGATGATCTAATGGAAAAGAAGCGTCGTGGTGAATTCAAACCATCTGGAAGTAACGATGTCTTGACTACTGCCTTACAAACTCCAGAGCATTCAGGAAGAGTTCGGGGTGTTGGAGGCTTGATCACCCCAACAACATACTTTAATCTGCCAAAAGGAAAAAGGGTTAGAATTACCAAGGCTGAGTTGTTAGCCCGTGATCGAGAGAGGTCAGAAGAGATGGAGAGGAATAAGGAGGAGTTTTTGTCACAAATTGCTCAGCTAAAGGAGATGATTAATGCATCTATTGGGTCACCAAATTTGTCCGACAAAGGAAGTTTTCACCTACAGAAAGATTTATCTGAAAAGAAAGATAAATCTGAAGAAAAAGAGGAATATGAAGAAAAAGAGGAATCTGAAAAAAAGGAGAAATCTGAAAAAAAAAAAAGGAAAAGAAATCTGAAAAATTCAAGTTAAAACCAGCAGGTTCCAAGGGATTGGTATTGGATCATGTTTATGATGAATGTACGGCAACTGACCCCCCTCCCCCACCTCCTCAAAATTTGAAGGTAAAAGATACAATATGTTCATGTGGCATAACTAGAAAAGGTAGATGAGGTAATAACTCGATACATGTGAAATTGATAATTTTATCTCTTCTACTTGTAGGTTCCGCGATCTTGTGAGTTGGCAGTGGAAAGGGTGGATAATAAGGTTGCCTTTGGCATGGTTTTTCCCCAAGAGGGGGAAATGAGTAACAATATACATGGAAGGCCTATGCCCACTGGTTGTGCCCGGGTGTCAATCGATGGATGTATCCAGCCAGATGCTTTGCTTCCAGTGCCAGCGGATGAAATGGACACCGTCATCCAAGCTGTTGGCTCCCATGTCGCTTGGCCTGAGGACTTGATAATATTCCCTACTCCTGTGGTATGTATGTCTAGAATATTAACAACAAATTTTCATCATATGTTCTTGGTCTGTATATAGCCAATGTATTGATTTATTTATTAATGGTGGTTAAGTAATTAAATATTTGCAGACCAAGAACAGTGGAATGTTGCAGAGGAAAAAAAATGAGTTGCAGAAACTGAGAAGTGAATTTAGTCAAGCCAAACCGAATAAGAATGTGCCGAAGCGCTATAGGATGTTGTATAAATATGCATCAGTTGACATGAAGGTTAGTGAGGTCCCAATACAGCTTCCTTGTGATATCGAGGTGTTTGGAGTCGAGAAAACGATATATGTGCTGGATGAGAATTTACGAGCATTAATGCAGTATGATATGATTGGCCAAGCCGTTATTTCAACATACATGTTGTAAGATTTTTTGTTGATCTCACTACAACCTGCATTGCATTTTTCATATTTATAAAGTGTGCATATTTGTAATGTCAATTTTTCTTTGTAGGTATTTGCATACTCTCATACGTAATGACAGAGAATTATCGGAGACTTTTGCTTTCTTTGATCCGGCGGTTACATATAAACTCAATGATGATTTTCAAAATTACTTTGTTAATCGATTAATGGAGGGTAATGTTGATCGCATATTCTTCATTCCGCATAATCACAAGTAAGTATTTTTCAACAAGTTAATTTAAAGTATGCAACTGGTTAATTAGCTGATATTCTGAATGTTTTTCAATAATAATAGCATGCATTGGATTTTGAGCATACTATGGGAAGGTGAAATTTACATCCTCAATCCATTGTCGCTTCCCCAAAAATTTCAGCAACTCGAGAACGCATTAGTAAGGTAATATAATTATTTTCCTGTACGTGTTGGACAATATAATTGATGCTGTGTTTTTTTATGTAAAATTTTGACTCCTGGGATTTTTTTCTTTTGTAGTGCCCTCAAAACTTTTAATTGCAAAACAGGAAGGGGCAGCAAAATCCCCAAAGTTAAATATCTCTCTGTAAGCATTTTTGAAAATGTCAAACTGTTGCAATTCCATTTTTAATTAAACTGATTGTTAATAATTTTTCTGGAAAATATTTCACATCAATATCGGAACAGGGGTCTCCTAAGCAACCCGGTGGCCATGAATGTGGTTATGTTGTGATGCGCTACATGTATGAGATCATTCAAGATAAGGAATTGAAGTTTGCGATGAAGGTATATTAGTTTTCATGATTCAACCTCATCTCTGTTTGATTTATTTTTCAACTGTTATGCTCTTTTTTTTTTTGCTAAATCAACTGTTATGCTCTTTTATTTGTAGTGGATGGCAAAGTCTCCGAGGAGGATGTACACCGAGGAAGAGCTTGATGAGGTGCGGTTTCAAGCTATCGATTATATCGAAGAGAACATGATGTAAATGTCTAGCACTAGTAGTTTCAAGGATGCACTGTTTCAAGCTTTTGAATTCTAGCACTAGTAGTTTTATATGCCATCTGTGAATGGTATATTTTGATGGTTGAACATGCATGAGGCATTGCCTTGTATGGATGGTAATTTTTAGTTATTGTATATATGGATGGTAATCTGCGTTTTGAATGTATTTTTAGTCTCTACTTTAGTTTGGTAAATGTCATTTGGTGATTGGGTTTTGAAAGGAAACTACATCACATTAAAACAAGTCACACGTGATGTTCAATACCAAAGCCAACATCGGTAGTTCAAGACAAAAGCGATGTCTAATGTACTCACATTTCAACCAGCTGCTACTTTGTACATCAGCTGATACTAAGAAACTGTAGTCCAACTAAGGTATAAACATCACAACCTAATCGACAAGCGTTGTCCAACCAGCACTTAGACATCAATCTGCATAACAAAACCGATGTCTTACATGAGCGCAAACATCGGTTACATTTTGATAAATGATGTATTACATTCTTTTCTTAATGTGTGACATGTATTTAATTGGATATATAGGGTCTCAACTGAATATAAACAAAGTATAGGCATGCAAGTTTGTAAGAAAGTGATGTAAAGTTTGACAGTAGACATCGATTATCCTAAGGAAGCGATGTTTAAGTTGTTCCTGGACATCGGTTAAAAACCGATGTCTAAAGGGTATACCTTTCTCTACACCGACAAAGACATCGGTTGTTTTTCACTATGACATCGGTTTTTAACCGATGTCTATTGCAGTATTTCTAGTAGTGTATGGATTGGATATATATATAACTGAAACACCATTGCCCCCTGATCAGGTTCAAAAGCAATGGGACCACTTTATACAACCACCGAATACCTTTCTATCCGCGTGGGTATAACGAGGATTTCTGGGGTACCCAAAATAGGCAAGTAATGTTAGCTTATAGGAAGATGGAATGGTTACCATATCCTCCTTAAATATAGCTGGACCAACTACTCGATGTGGCCTCCTACGCTTTACATATTGCTGGACCATGACAGCAACCATGGCCTCCTACGCTTTATCATTTTCCAATCCAATAGAGCAATTTCCGAATTCAACAGGAAATGCTTAGTTTCACATACAGTTCACATCCCTATTATTTACTACGATAATAAGGATATGAAGAGTTTATCTTAAACAATTTCCCCACATCAAAGGTACCAATATCAAGCAACTGTGTTCGCACAAAAATATTTAAGAATCACGAATAGCTCTGAACAATAGCTATTCATCATGATATGAATCAATGAAACATAAAATAAACAGTGTATAAGATGATCAAGAAAATACTTGCCTCTGGTCCTTAGCTATTACGTAGCGCTGAAGTAATACAACTATCTTTTTCTTCTATCTCACGTCATCACATTCTCTGTTGATCATTCGTTGGTTTGACGCTCTTGCGATTGCCACGAGTCTGATCCGTTGACATCGAGCCTGCGCGTCTACTTCAATATCTCTGTCCGAAGAAAATAATTGGAATGTCCCCTTTGAACATAGACGTTTTACCGGTGTTAAAACACCACACAAGTAAACCAGCAATTCCACAAACAATACTTTCATCTCCAACCTTCTTCATTACAATCCACAAATAATACTGCATCCATCTCCCACCTTCCTCATAACCCACAAAGAATATTTCATCCATCTCCAATCTCCTTTATTAAACATTTACTTATCTCTGCTGACAAACCTAAGTCAATATTCAACAATTAATCCTTGCGAAAATAAACGATATCCGACCATCGTTGCAAGTAAATCAAAGAAAACATCGTCTACTCTTAATGGCATCTTATAATATAAACCATATAAAAAATTAACACACATTAACTATATATATATCGATCACAACTCAATTTATAACCTAACCCTTGATACTTAATACCTTGATAATTCACATCGCACGTATAAGGACTTGATAAGTAGATCACATAATCACATAGCACATAATTCACATAGCAGATACGACTCACAATTCAAAAGAGCACTCAAAATAATTTTAGAATATTTAAAAATATTTTTAAAGCACTAAAAGAATTTTAAAAGATTTAATTAACCCTTTTTGAATCAAAAAGGATCGCTAATAAACCCTCCGGGTAATTATTGGATCACCAAAATATTTTTATAATTATCTAATCCGGGTTTATAAATAATTTTAGAATTTTAAAACTATTTTTACCGTTCCCGGATTATTTTTAGGATTTAAAAAAATTTCTTTCTATTTTAAATCACTTTTAAACAGAAAATTGGTTAATAATCCTAAATAAATTAATTAGAATCAAGTAATAATTAATTAATAAAATTATCTAATAAATAATTACATTTATTAGATAATCAAATTAATTAAATCATTATTTGAGATTAATTAATATAATTAAAAGTATTTAATTCTTAATTATTTTTGAATTAAAAACAAATAAATAAAGAAATAATTAAAATGGAATTCAGAAATAAATTCTTGATTTATCAAACATTTCCAGAAAATAAAATTTCTGAAATTTATAATTAAATTCAGAATTATAAATTAATTAAAGTAAATAAAAGTAAATAAAAGTAAAAATAATTGGTAAAAAGTAAAAATCAATTCCAAAATCACTTTTCAGAAAATGTTAACAGCTTTTTAGGATTAAACGGGTACTGTTCATCACCATCTCCACTGTTCTTTGTATGAATGCTCGAAGAACATCCACCACCTTCAATGGCGGATTGCCCAGAATCCGGTGGCCGGAAAAATTTCCGGCGACCTCCGGCCACCCTTAAAAACGTACCATTCGCTACGTTTTTAAGCACCAAATCACTCCAAATCGCCTCCTAAACACAACCACACCATTCATTCCAACCCAGAATCACCCAAACTCAAAATCCGGCCAAAATTCGAACAAAGTCCGGTAACCTCACCGGAAAAATTCGATTTTAGTCATTTCTCAACCAAATGCAACGTTCTATATACCAAATCAAAGCTTAGGAGTTCAACAATCTATAACAAACATCAAACACAGCAGAAAATCATCCAAAAGCCCGTAAAAATTGAAATTAAATCTCACCCCCAATTTTTCGATCTCGAGTTTTAGGCTACTAAAAATCAAACAGAAATTATCATGATGCTCCTGGGATTATATACAATCTATAGACACTAACCACATCAACAACAAATCATCCTACAATCCAAAATAAATTCGAGAAAATTCGAATATTAAACTAAAATTATGAATTTTCGATTCAAGCAATTTAGGATGTTAAAACACACATAAACATGTAGTAGAGATCAAGAGCTTCAGTTTGGTTACCCATATGAACGATTTGGATGCCGGAATCACTGTCAAAAGTGTGTTTGATTCTGATGAACACCAAGAACAATTCTCTAGAAAATAAAAATCAAAAATCTGATTTTTGATTAATTTTAATAATTAGAAATAAAATTCTGCTATTTATATTAATCTGAAAATTAATACCCCAAAAATATTTTTAACCCCTAATTAAAATTATTAATCCTTAAAAATAATTTTTATGGGATAAAAATGTAAAATTTTTATTTTTAAACAAATATAATATATATGCCAAAATTCCCCAAAAATTATGAATATTACAAAAATTACAAAATAATGCATAATTAGATATCCTATCATTATATAAAAATAATTTTATCAAAATCAAGGCCTCGGATTCAGTATAGGGGCTGGATCCGGAAATTAAAACGCGAAATAATTGTATTCTAAAAATATAAAAATTACAGAAAAATAGAATAAAATATTCTATGATACACAGAATTCACATAACACGTATGAGATAATTTTCCTATTTAATAAAAATCATAACGCGTTTAAATGCAATAAAAATAAACTAACACACAGTAAAATCAACTAAAAATATATTTTAATATAATAAATTACACGTAATTTTTCGGGTCGTTACAATTTTCTTCCTTAATTATGTGTAACTAAATCTTTAATCTGAGGATTGGGTAGTATTCCTTGGTATTCATATGTGTTTAATTATCTGTGATTTTCTTGCTTTGCTGATCTGTTATTGAGGGCTTAACACAATTAGGGGAGTCATGAACCTTTGATTGGATTTTAGGGATTGTAATAACTTGGAAGAGGAGTTGCAATTTTAGTACATGATTTAACAGACATAACTCGAATATTTGATTAGAAGATTAATAGGAGAGTTGTGAGACTTATAATTCTTGGAGCTTAATAGTTTATGATTGTCTTTGATTGTATCACGGAAGTGACAATTAGGGTATAGTTGTAGACATTATATTGTATCTTGGAAGAGAACATTATAACCTTAGAAGAATTGTTTTCAGCAGAGTAAGAACGTAGACATCACATAGATATTGAATGTGCATTGAAACCAAGTGAAAAACCCCAGTTCTTGGATTGTTTTCCTCATATATTTTATTCTCGATTGATAATTAGTTTAATTTAGTTTAGTTTAATTTAGTTTATAAACAAACACAACATTCTTCTACACTTCTAAATTGTGAGAGTGTTAGATATTGATTCAAGAGATGATCAGGATCTGGGCATTACTGATCAGATACTGATGCTGACGTCATCAGAAATGCACCGTCAGTATTGGACTATCAGGATTAGAAGCTGGTCAGTATTTGATGAAGATTCTCATCAGACCAGAGATCAAGGAAGATTGATATGTCGGTTCCTAATTTGTAGGAAGGCAGCTATCATACAAGATATGCATTCAGAGATATATGTAATTGATTTAGAATATCTTGTAATTGATAGTGCAACTGTGTACATTATATAAACACAGTTTAGGTTTTACATTTTGTAATCACTTACACGAGTTATATTGTAACATAGCAGCTCTTAAGAACATAAGAATTTCTTAAGAGAGTTTTGTAACAGTTTTATATCAGAGTTAATAAAGCTGTTATTGATTCATACTTGTGTTATTTGTTTTAAGTCGAAAATCTTATACAATTGTATTCAACCCCCTTCTACAATTGTTATTTACTGGGCAACAATTGGTATCAGAGCTAAACTGATTAATTTTAA
The DNA here is from genome assembly GCA_037693485.1 of Kitagawia praeruptora. Classification (NCBI taxonomy): domain Eukaryota; kingdom Viridiplantae; phylum Streptophyta; class Magnoliopsida; order Apiales; family Apiaceae; genus Kitagawia; species Kitagawia praeruptora. The sequence continues at coordinate 83,995,986 of CM075353.1, read as the reverse complement.
TCAGTAACGATCTTAAGATGTCGACAAGCAAGTATGAAAGCATTAAAATTCCAATTCTCAAGAGGACCGAGTATGCAACCTGGAAAGTGAAAATGTTGATGTATCTAGAAGCAACTGATCCTGACTATCTTGACAGGATCAATGATGGACCATTTCTTCCAACAAAACTAGTTGCAAGAACAGAGACTGTTGCTGAACACTATGTCATTAAGGCAAAGAATGAATGGACGACAGAAGAAAAGGTTCAAGTACTCAAAGATGCAAAGGTAAAGAATATTTTGCATAACAGTCTTGATAATGTCATGTCTAACAGGGTAATAGCATGCAAGACTGCGAAGGAAATTTGGGATACTTTGGAAAATCAATGTCAAGGTACTGAATCTATCAAACGAAACAGAAGGGCTCTGTTAATTCAGGAGTATGAGCAATTCGATGCTAAATCTGATGAAAGCCTTACTGATATGTACGATAGATTCTTGACTTTACTGAACAATCTATCACTGGTTGGCAAAGAATATGATCCAGAGGATTCGAATACCAAGTTTCTCAGAGCTTTAACTGAAGAGTGGGATACTCAAGCTTCAATCATAAGGCATCAATATGATTTGAAGATGTTGTCTCTTGATGAAGTCTATGGGATGCTAAGAACTCATGATCTTGAGGTTCAACAGAGGAAGAACAAGAAAAATGTCAAAGCAAAATCTGTTGCTTTGAATGTTGAATCAAAATCAAAGGGAAAAGCTGAGGAGATTTATAACCGAAAGAGTAGAGTGGAAGAGTCAATTCCTGATGACTCATCATCTGATACTGATACTGAGTCTGATCCTGATACTGATGATGACTCTACTGATTCTGATATGATGGAAATGGTTGCTATGATAGTCAAGGGCTTCAAAAAGATGAAGTTCAGAAAGGCTAGGAAGCAAGGGAAATTCCAGAAGAAAACCTTCAATGCTGACAAAGACAGGTACAAGAAGAAAGAAGGCAAAAGCAGCAAGTTTGACAAGTCAAAAATCAGATGCTATAACTGTGATGGGATGGGTCATTTTGCAACTGAGTGCAAGAAGACCAAAACCAAAGCTCTCATTTCTTCAAGCAAGGATTGGATGGACTCATCATCTGACTCTGAAGAGGAGAAAGTGAATTATGCTTTGATGGCTAAAACTGATGAGACTTCTGCTGGTGAAACCAAGGTATCTGAAGTTTCATTTGATTTTGATACTAATAATGTTTCTGAGCTAAGATCTTTCTTAAAATCTCTGCATATTAGTTTTAGGAGTCAATCTCTTGAAAATACAAGAATAAAATCTGAAATGGCAGAGGTTGTTAAGAGAAATGATCATTTAGAAGCTGAGTTAATTTTCTTGCATGAAGTTCAAGCAGAATGTGATAATGCTAAACACATGAAACTTGAAATTGAGTTTAAATGTAATGAACTTGAAAGGCAACTTAAAGATGCTAATGAAAAACTCAGAACCTGGACACATTCTGGTACAAAAACTCATGAAATCATTTCTGATAAAAACTGGAAAGAGTGTCTAGGGTAAAAACCAGAAAATGAGAAAAAGGACAAAGGAAAGGTTGTTTCATCTAACCCTGGAAGAGTTATAGTTAATAACTCAACAAATCCAAAAACCTACAGATATGTTACAGACAGTACCAAAACCAAACTAAAGCCAGTTAATTATGTGTATCCAGAAATTCCCAAATCTACTTCAGAAGAGGGATCTACTTCTACACATCATTCTGAGTCTAGAACTGTCAAAAACAAAAATGTAGGTCTTTTGTCCAAGAAGCAATTAAGGGACAGAATCTGTGAGGTAACAGATAGGAAGAGAGTTCCAACTGTCAAAAGGAACAGGAATGGTAAAGTTGGAATAAACAAGGAGAATAATTATAAGTATATTCCGAATGCACCAAGAAAAGTATGTTTTAACTGTGGTAATTCTAATCATCTTGCTATTGATTGCAGGAGGAGTAAAAAGAAGCCAACTATAGTTCCTAAGTCTGACATTAGGAATAAATCAGTATTCTATAAACCACAGAATCCTTGTTTCCATTGTGGCAGTAAATGGCATTCTATCTATACATGTGAAGAATACCATAATTTGTACTATAATTATTATGAGCCTTTGCCAAAGTTCAATAAAAGTGCAAATTTTGAAAAAACAAAGAACTTGAATTCTAATCATGCATCTGTCAAGATAAAGACTAATTCTGATGGAGTTAATTCTGATAAAAATGTCTTTACAAGAAAATCTTCTACTGATAAAGATGTTGAATTGCATGAAAAGAGAACCCAACAAGTGTGGGTTCTTAAAAATTCTAACTGAGTTCTTTGTGATTCTGATTGCAGGGTAAAAAGAAAAATGTGTTAGTCATGGATAGTGGATGTTCTGTGCACATGACTGGAGACAAAACCTTGCTATCAGAATTTGAGGAAAAGGCTGGCCCAACTATGTCTTATGGGGATGGCAACATTGGACAAACTTTGGGATATGGCAGCATTGTAATTGGAAATGTCATCATTGAGAAAGTAGCTCTGGTGAAAGGACTAAAGCACAATCTGTTAAGTGTTAGTCAGATCACAGACAGAGGTTATCGTGTCAACTTTAATGATACTCATTTTGAAGTAATCAGCAAATCTACAGGAAAGATTGCATTAACAGGTCAAAGACATGGTAACATTTATGAAGCCAACATTCACACTAATACTGAAAATCCAACTACATGCCTCATCAGTAAAGCATCTGTAGATGAAAGTTGGAATTGGCATAAGAAGCTTTCTCATCTCAACTTCAACAATATAAATGAGTTGGTTAAGAAAGACTTGGTAAGAGGATTACCAAAGGCTCTATATACTCCTGATGGACTCTGTGATGCTTGTCAGAAGGCTAAACAGAGAAGGACATCATTCAAGAGCAAATCTGAATCCTCAATTGATGAACCATATCACATGCTACACCTCGACTTGTTTGGACCAGTGAATATTATGTCCATCAGTAAGAAAAGGTATACTCTAGTCATTGTTGATGAATATACTAGATTTACCTGGGTTTATTTTCTTCACAGAAAAGATGAAACTGCTAAAATACTGCTGGACCATGTTAGACTTATTGAAACTGGTACGGAATACAAAGTCAAGATTCTGAGAAGTGATAATGGGACTGAATTCAAGAATTCAACAATGGAAGAGTTCTGCAAATACAAAGGAATAGTTCAACAATTCTCTGCTCCTGGCACTCCTCAGCAAAATGGAGTAGTTGAAAGAAAGAACAGAACTCTTATTGAAGCTGGTAGAACTATGTTGGAAGAAGCTAAACTACCTACATATTTCTGGGCAGAAGCAGTCAACACAGCTTGTTACACTCAAAATATTACACTAATCAACAGACATGGTGTAACTCTTTATCAGATGATTAAGGAAAAGAAACCAAGTTTGAAGCATCTACATGTGTTTGGCTGCAAGTGCTTTGTTCTAAGACCTCATCCAGAACAGCTAGGAAAATTTGAGACAAAAGCTGATGAGGCCATCTTTATTGGCTATCCAACAACAAGAGCCTTTAAAGTCTATAATCTAAGAACAAAGACAGTCATGGAGTCTATTAATGTATCTTTTGATGATAGAAAGTTAACAGGAATACAAGAAGACTCTCATGACAGTTTGACATTTGCAAATGAAGCTACCAACAATCCTGATGAAGTCACGGCAGATACTGATATTCTGTCAGATCCTGACGATCGATCAATTCCTGATCAAACACCTGTTACTGATGATGACTCAAATAATGCAAATGTTGAGGGGGAGCAAGAGCGAGACATCACTAGTGATGATTCAACTCAAACATCAAGTAGAGATTCATCGGAAACAGACTCAAGTGACAATCAAGATAGTACATCAGAAGAAGACAGCACTATCTCAGGGGGAGCTTCTAGCAACTCTAGTTCTTTTGAAGAAAACACCAATCCAGGGGGAGCATCCAGTTCAAGAAATGACTTACCATCAGCAAGGAAATGGACAAAAAGTCATACTCCTGACTTAATCATTGGGAATCCTGAAGCAGGTGTTAAGACAAGAAGTGCAACTCAAAATGAATGTTTATATAATAACTTTCTGTCAAAGGAGGAGCCCAAGAAAGTTGAAGATGCACTTAAGGATGCTGATTGGGTGACAGCTATGCAAGAAGAACTGAATGAGTTTGAAAGAAATGAAGTCTGGAAACTTGTACCAAGACCCAAAGGAAGGTCTATTGTAGGTACAAAGTGGGTATTCAGAAATAAGACTGATTCAGATGGCACAATTGTGAGAAATAAAGCAAGACTAGTAGCAAAGGGGTATTCTCAACAGGAAGGAATAGATTATGATGAGACTTTTGCTCCTGTTGCAAGACTGGAGGCCATCAGAATTTTTCTGGCATATGCAGCCCACAAGAAATTCAAAGTATTCCAGATGGACGTAAAAAGTGCTTTTCTCAATGGAGAACTGGAAGAGGAGGTATATGTTGAACAACCTCCTGGATTTATTGATCCCAAACATCCAGATCATGTCTATAGACTGGATAAAGCACTTTATGGACTAAAGCAAGCTCCAAGAGCCTGGTATGAAACCTTAGCTCAATTCTTACTGGAAAGTGGATTCAACAGAGGTACAATTGATAAAACCTTATTTTACTTGAATCATGGTAAGGATTTGCTGTTAGTTCAAATATATGTTGATGATATCATTTTTGGGTCAACTAATACTAAGCTGTGTGAGAAGTTTTCAAAGCTAATGCAGTCGAGATATCAAATGAGCATGATGGGTGAAATGAGCTATTTCTTAGGTCTTCAAGTTAAACAGACTGATGAAGGGATTTTTATCAATCAGTCAAAATACACAAAGAATTTACTAAAAAGGTTTAACATGCAAGACAGCTCTACAGCTTCCACTCCAATAGCTACAGCTACAAAGCTTGATCCTCATCAAGGAACTGAAGTAGATGTAACCAACTATAGAGGGATGATTGGCTCACTCTTATATCTAACTGCTAGCAGACCTGATATCATGTATGCAACCTGTCTATGTGCAAGATTTCAAGCAAATCCTAGAGAACCGCATCTCATTGCAGTAAAAAGGATTTTCAGATATCTAAAGGGCACATCTTCTCTTGGCCTTTGGTATGCCAGAGAATCAGACTTTAGTTTATGTGGCTATTCAGATGCTGATTTTGCTGGATGCAAAATAGACAGGAAAAGTACTTCAGGCAGTTGTCAGTTTCTTGGAGGAAGACTAGTTTCTTGGTTCAGTAAGAAGCAAAAGTCTATCTCCACATCAACTGCAGAAGCTGAGTACATTGCTACTGGAAGCTGTTGTGCTCAGATCATGTGGATGAGAAATCAGCTAATGGACTATGGTTTGTCATTTTCAAAAATACCTATTTATTGTGATAACCAAAGTGCTATTGCTATGACAGGAAATCCAGTTCAACATTCTCTTACAAAGCACATCAGCATCAGGTATCACTTCATAAGAGAACAAGTACTGGAAGGAACAATTGAACTTCATTTTGTTCCTACTGATCAACAGTTAGCTGATATATTCACCAAGCCACTACCTGAGGCTACTTTTACAAAGTTGGTGAATGAACTTGGAATGGTAAACTATGGCAGTTCCTGAGAAAAAGAAGTCATCAGGTACTGACGACTTGCAGATACTGATGGAAAGTCAATCCTGACAGTGGTCAACGTCGAATCCTGATGCAACGATTCGATAATCAGTATTTTGTCAGAATCTAACTGTCTTCATTTTATCTAAATTTCCTGATTCAAGCTATGGTTAATGTTATTGAATTCCTGATAATGTGATCACTTTAATTAGTTCTCATATTTATTTTCAGATAACATGTTAAATCAGGAAAAACATTGAAAAGAATAGAATAAACAAGATTTTTCATTGATAATAAGAAAGAGTTTACATTCAAAGATTACATCTTTTGTGTTCTCTATCTACTAATCTAATCAATAGGAAATAAGAGACCAATCCACTCCATTGTTAATAGCCATCCCAGATCCCATCTTTGCCACTTTGTTTGGGTGGAAGTTGACAGGGATAAGGTTATTTTTGCTGACATATTCATTAACAATGGTTGATGGAGTTGGATGAGGATGCCTTAGATGAAAGCCATGCGAATGCTGTTTGAAGGGCAGCATCAATGTCGATCACTTTTGCAGGTTTTTCCTTCTCGATTTCTTCGAGACCTGCATCCATCTGCAACCAGAGAGTCTCCAGTTGTCTTTCCCAGTCGAAAGCATCAAACTCTTCACGAGTATAACTAAATATATCTCTTTTCTCTAAGAGATGGAGGTTTTTCTCAATGATGGTAAGGTTCGACATTGCTAAAACTTTTGATGAGAAGGGTTTTTCTGATTTTTCTTAACAGGAGAGAATGAAGCGTTAAAGAAGTAAGTGGACAAGTCTCTAAGATTAAATAGAGAAGGGTGGAACGAGAATATGAAACGATTCATATTACTGGTGCAAGTAACAGGTATTATTCGATTGTGATGTTTTAAATTTCTTTATTTAAAACAAAATTACCATGTTTTATTTTGGTCACAATTTTATTTTCCGAATAATATGTAGCGCGTGTGCACACTCGATGCTTACACACAGTTATATATGTAAGTCACGACGCGTGTAATCCTCACCACTCTCTCACGTAATTTGGTCCATTACTTTAGCCTAAACGAATGATTTACTGACACCTGTTTTTGAGAAGTTACAAGTATTGTCCAAAATCAATTAAGTTTACTAATTGATTTAGTTTTCTCAAACTATCAGTAAAGCATCGTCTCTCTTTGTCTCTACACTATCAAACCCTAATTTCAAAATTAACACATCTGTTGTGTTTGAAATTGCAATGGAGAACTTATTCATGAACAGCAAGGTGGTAATCAATGGAGTTACGTTTAATACTAATAACTTCACTGCAGTTCTAGATCATCAGGACTTGCCAAGTGATTTCCACATTATTCAGGACTTTTTGGCCTCAAGCCCAATCAATTATGCACTAACACAACCTGCCAAGATATCTTTTAAGTCTGTTATGCAGGTGTGGAACACAAGTGTTTTTGGGAAAAGTCATCCATCAGAAAATCCTCAGATGAGCTTTGAATATGACAATGTTACATACTATGTGACACCTGAGATTGTCAATGCAGCCCTACACTTACCATCAATCATTGGTAACCCTGTGTTCAAAGTTACTGATGCAAAACTTCTTGAGTATGTTGTAAGCTTGGGTTACAATGGAACACCAAAGAAGTTTGGAGAGCTCTACAGGACAAAGCTCAAGAAGGAATGGAATTTCTTCTTTGATACTATAAGCAGATGTTTCTTGAATAAAGTATCAAACTTTGATGCCTTACCCACAGGTTCAGCCAAAATTGGGTACTCTCTAATTCATGATCTCTCATTTGATTATGGTTCCTTTATACTGAAGGCATTAAGTGAAAGAAAAGCAGATAAATGTGGTTATGTTTGCTTTCTTAGATTTTTTCAATTAATATTTTCTCACTTATGTCCTCATGCTGTTTTTGAGAATGATACAATTTTGCCGATATGTAAAATCTCAGATAACAATATAAAGAGTCTAATCAATTCTGATAAGGCAAATAAGTTTGTGGGATCTCCATACATTCCTGATGAAGTATGGTCTCTTTTAAGAAAGAGAATGCCTATTCAATATGGCCCAGCAACTGGTGCTATGGAACAGGACCTTACACATCCTATTCCTGACACAAGCACACAACCTAAACACTTACCTAAACAGTTAACCACCTCTGATGTCTCACAAAAGGCATCAGTTGTAAAATCAAAGAAATCAGCTAGATCTGATGTGTCTAAGAGGCAATCAGGGTCAAAGGATTTCTCCACTCCAACTCATTCTCAAATGAAGTCACAAGGGGGTGGACAAAGAGTTTTTGAAACATCTGATTTGGATAAAGGAACAGGAGTGAAAAGGAAAGTTGATCGAGGAACTATTTCTGATTCTGATGATGATTCAATGCCTATATCAGTCTTGTTGAAAAAGAAGGAGATTGATGTTGTTGATACAAGAGAAGTGGCTGTCTCTGAAAAGCCAAAGAAAAGAAGAAGATTAATCATCAAAGGCAAATTTGTTGATCATACAGAATTTCTGAATCTTACTGATGATATGGAAGGCAATCCTGATGTTGTTAATCAGGATGGATCATCAGTTCCTGACGCAACCGCTAATCCTGACATCTCTACTCCAAATAATTCACCTATGAAGACTGTTGAGATTTCTGATTCTCCAGCATCTGAATCTCCAAAGAGAAGAATTATTGAGATGTCTGTTGATAAAGTAAATGCTATTGCTGCTCAGCTGGGTATTAAACCTTCACCTCTTGAAGTAAAAACTGCTGAAGCAAATGTTTTTCACAGACAAAAGAAACAGAGGACTACTGTGTCATCTCTGAGAGGATCCAGCCCACAAGAACCTGAACTTCAAAGGAGTTCAGAAGCTATTGCAGATCCAGTCACACAAGAACCACCTACTCAAAGTGTAGGTGCAGACATTTTTGAAGGAATAGTCCCACAAGAACCATCTTCTCAAAGGGAAGGTGAAGACAAGAATATTCCTGCCCCACAAGAACCATCTTCTCAAACTGAAGATGCTGGCACACTCACATCAACAGGGGAGTTTCCTGACAATGCTCAAGGGGCTTCTGAAATTGAAATTGAACTTGCTAGAAGTCTGGCAGAAAAAGCTGCTCATGATTTGCACATTGCTGAATGTGACAGAGTGATTGCTGACACTGCATTTGAGGGAAGTACACAAGAACCTTTGACTCAAAGTGTTGAAGAAGCTTCAAAACCTCAGACTACACAAGAACCATCAGTAGCAAATACTGATGCAAGTCATGCTATAGTTGCAGTGGTCAATCCTGATGAAAGTACTACTGATTCACTTATTCCATTGCTTATTGAGCCAATTTCAGCAAGGCCAATGGATTCGTTAACTACTTCATCAGGTAACATCTCTTTATCTACTTCATTTACTACTGATAGTATGATTACAGATAGACCTGATAACAGGGATACCTCTATTTGTATGACTTCAGACCACTCTTCTCAGCCACCTCTTATTTCTTCACAATTAATGAGCCAGAACTTTTCTTGTGAGATTGAGAGTGAACATTTAGAGAAAAAGAAGAGTGATGAGAGGCAGTCTCCTGAACTGGCAAAAGGAGAGGTAGAAAAGAGTGAGAAGTTATTAACTTCTAGTGAGGTAGAAGTTGCTATTGAAAGCAACTTAGGTAACATTGTGAGAAGTGATGAGATCACTTTAAAAGAAAAGAGAGATTTAGGACATGTTACTAATTTGTCTGCAGGTCATCAGGATTCACCAGCTGTATCTACTGGTGTTTTGAAACTGAAAGGTATTATGCTTCCTGATGATGATGTTGAACATAAACTTCCTGAGGCTGGTGGTGGCTCAGATGATGATGATGATGATGATCATGCTGATCTTGAAACAAGGCAAATGCAGGCGGCTATAAAAGCAAGTCTCAAATCTACTTATGGGTCTTCAAGTAGATACATGCAGTCAATAACTGAAGAAGAATTCAGAGGGGAGTATACTTCACTTCTTCCTACTGATACTCGAGCTGCAAGGGGACATGAATGGGATACAGAATGGAATGAACCCACTGCTGAGATGAATTTTCAAAATGCTCTGTTTCATTCTGGTCATATTGCTACGTGGATGCCGACACCTGAACTTAAGGCTCTTCTCAAAACCAATGCTCTTCTAGCAAAGGGATTGAGGAGTGAGATTGAATCAATGAAGGCTGCAACAGATAAATTTCAAGCGGGTATTCAAACATCTGTTTCCATATCTGCTACTGCTTCTCAAGCACGCCTTCTTGCAGATGATATTAAAGCTCTTGACAGGAAATTGGATTCTAGAATGACTGTCTTGGAATCTAAAGTTGATACTATCGATGAAACCCTCAAGCTTATATTGTCGTTCTTCATTCAGGACGATACTGATGTCAAAAAGGGGGAGAAGATAGTCAAAACAAAATGTTCACCTGATCCAGTTGTACAAAAGGATGATAATTCTGGAAATGATGGGGGTGCTGAGTCACATCAGAAAATTGAAACCTCTGATGCTGCTTTACTGATAAAGAAAACGAATACTCAAACTAAGCAGTCAACTCATGTTTCTGAATCTGGAAAGAAGACAGTGACACCTGGTCAAACTCTGTCAACCATTCCTGAGGATGATGTGTATGTGGAACAGGATGAAGATGCTGCTAATCTGTTTCATGAACTTGACACTGGGGATGGTCGTGTTCTTAAATTATTTCATAAAGACAAAAGAGTTCAACAGTATCATGCTGAGAAAGCACTTGTCTTATCTATTGAAGAAAATCCAAACATGACTACTGATGAATTCTTAGAAGAACAGAACAGGATCCTTGAAGAGCTTGCAAAACAGAATAAAACTCTTGCTGCAAGAAGAGGAAGAGGCAGAGGAGGAAGATACAGAAATCGGGGAAGATCATCTGCTCAAACTAGTTCAAGGCAAACAAGATCTAGTGGAATCAAATTGAAAGATGTTTCTAAAAGTGAAAAGAAGAAAACTCCACTATCTCTTGCATCAACTCCAGATAACAAATTTAATGCTCCTGAAGAAATTGTAGAGGAGATATTGCCTTTAAAAAGGAAGAGTAAGGCAGCTGTTCAATCTACTGCATTTAATGAGAAGTCAGTCGTTGTTTCTGATTCTGAAATCTTAAAAGAACTTAAGATTATGATTCTTAAAGTTGTGGTTGAATTTCACAATGTGGAAGTTTCTGAAGATACATTGGAGTATGAACAAGAAAACTTCAGAAGATTTGAAAGAGAAAGTGAAGTCAGAGCTAAAGCCACAAAAGCAGAAAAGATAACAACCAGGGATTACTTAAGAAATGTTCATAGATCTGACAGGAAGTTATGGTATGATAGAGATAGATCTGTTCCTGAACATCAGCAGGATTATCCAACTAATGAGAAGAAGAAGAGTAAGAAGAAGGAGGTGGATAAGGCTGATTATAGGAAACCAGTTGTATTCATATCAGCTGGATTGATAAAAGAGTCTTCTTTGATCAATGAATTTCTGATTGTTAAAATAGAGTCTACTACTTTTATTGCTGAAAATCCACCAAAATGGGTGAGTATGCAATCTGGCTTGAGAGGATGGGAACCTGGCACAAGAGGAGGAATTGGATATAGTCATGCACTGGTTATTTTCATTGCACAAACTGATCAATATGCTCTAGTTGACAAGATTGGGGATGAGTTAACTGTAGATCATCTTTGGAAACTTGAAGCTGTTGCTATTATTGCTGATTGTCATGCTGATGCAAAGAAAATAGAGAAGCTGGTGTACTTCATGAAAGATGGAAGTGTGAAGAAGATTCCTATTCATGAATTGTTGTGTAAATCTGCAAAAGAACTGAAATATGTTCTGTATCTTCTCAGAAGTAAAAGAATAAATGTTCGTGAAAGAGAAGTTTATCAAAATTGGTGTGTCATGATTTACCTGAAGATTAGACAGAGATTCATGGATGGAGGAACAAGGTATGATGGCAATTATATTCCCATGTACTTAAATTTAAGAGATAGAGAGGTTGAAATGAAGAAAGGTACAGCTGTTAAAGAAGTGTATCTAGGCATGGAACAACTGTCTCTAAATCCGGATGGAAAGGAAATTGCTTATGTGTTGCTAGGTGACTTAGATCTTTCGAGAAACTCAATTAAGAACATCAGGGCAGCTATTTATCAGATTAATGAGGAAGATGAAGAACTCAAAAATCTGAAGAAGAAACTGATTCAAATTCTTGAAAGCAAGGAAGAAGAATTGTTATCTGAATTCTTGAGACTGAATCTGTTCTATCAAAGAATTTCTGAAACTGTTCCTGATGATTTTTAGAAGGTATTTTGTTTTGAGTTTTTGACATATTGAATCAAGGAATTTGTGCTTTGTTTTATAAAGAACAAATTGGGGGAGATTGTTAGATATTGATTCAAGAGATGATCAGGATCTGGGCATTACTGATCAGATACTGATGCTGACGTCATCAGAAATGCACCGTCAGTATTGGACTATCAGGATTAGAAGCTGGTCAGTATTTGATGAAGATTCTCATCAGACCAGAGATCAAGGAAGATTGATATGTCGGTTCCTAATTTGTAGGAAGGCAGCTATCATACAAGATATGCATTCAGAGATATATGTAATTGATTTAGAATATCTTGTAATTGATAGTGCAACTGTGTACATTATATAAACACAGTTTAGGTTTTACATTTTGTAATCACTTACACGAGTTATATTGTAACATAGCAGCTCTTAAGAACATAAGAATTTCTTAAGAGAGTTTTGTAACAGTTTTATATCAGAGTTAATAAAGCTGTTATTGATTCATACTTGTGTTATTTGTTTTAAGTCGAAAATCTTATACAATTGTATTCAACCCCCTTCTACAATTGTTATTTACTGGGCAACAGAGAGATAAGAAACTTGAACTTGATATTACATTCAGTCCTTCCCTGCGAACGAACACACAAAAATACTATTAACAAATTGGCGCCGCTGCCGGGGAAGGCAGTAGATTTGAGTTTAGGTTAATTGTTTCTTAGTGTTTAGATTTTATCTTTGTATATATTTTTCTTTTCTTTCTTTTTGTATTTCTTTCTTTGGTGTGTCTACAGGTTCTTTGAGGTAGACAACTTAAACAGGTTTTGAGGAGAGAGACTAGATGGAGTACAACTTTGGTTGGAACAATGCTCAAAATTTCTACAACAGTCAGGAACAATATCAAGACTTCAATCCTTACCCACAGTTCAATGCTTATGAGGATTGTAATGCATATCAGGTGAATTCGTTCTATTCTGAGAACTCATTTTATGCTCCATATGCCCCTAGCAAAGATTATTCATATTCGTTTGAAAATCAATATCATGATGATCTTAATCCATATATGTGCAATGATGTTGATACGAGTGAAAATCAATATGATCCTTCTTTACCTGCTGATTGGGAGATTGCGCTCAATAAAATGATTCAAGGAACTCAGTCTAATCCTCCTTTACTTTCTTTGGGAGTTTTTGATGAACCAACTTTAGAAATTGCTAGTGATAATGATATTCCATGTGATTCAATAGCTTGGTACGAGGAGAATGCTAAACTAAATAATTTTATTTGGGAAGTTCGAGCAGTGTGGCATGAAGGTTGTTATCGAACTCCTCCTTGTGTCAATTTTCCTCTATGCCATGATTCTTGTTTAGCAATTGATGATAATGTTGTGTCTGATGAGTCTACTTGTGTAGTTGATAATTGTCCCATGCGCATTAATGATAATTTGGATGCAATTGAAATTCTACCAAATCTAGAAAATTTTGAGCTTAATACATTGGTAGACGAGATTAAAATTGATGAGTGTCCAATTATAAAAGAGAAGGAAGTTAAGATTGAGGAAGTTGAAAATCTTGTTTTAGAGTACAAGGATCCGATTTGGGAGGAGTATATGAGTCGTACTTATAATGATTATTCTGATGACTTTTCTAGCTATTTTGTTGTTTCCAAGTCTCTTGAGCATGATAGGTTCTTGAAAGTTTTCGTACCTTTCAATGGATCTAAGGTTTATTTGCACAATATGCTTATATTAGGAATTCGTAAATATGTGCATCTGTTTGCTTTTTGTCCTCATTGAAGATTTTATGTATGATTAAGTCAAGCTATTGACGTTAAAGAAGCGCTTGGTGGGAGGCAACCCACGCATTAATGTAGGAAAAAAAATTTTTTGAAGTGTTTGAAAAAAAAAAAAAATTGCACGAAAATTCCAGGCCGCAGCGCGAGTTTTCCAGGTTGCAGCGCTGTGTCCATTCTGTCCAGGAATTGTTTTGTGCGTGTTATTTTGTAAAAAAAAAAAATAATAAAAATAAACACAAAAAAAAAGCTATCAACATAAGGTGCACAAGGACGCAGTGCGGGATTTGAAGGCTGCGGCGCTAGACTTCTTCTGTCCAGGCGCATGGAATTCTACTGTCCAGATTTTTTTTCACGCACCATGCATGTCGTACAAGCCACGCCACGTCGTGGCCAATTCACTGTCCTGAGTTAAAGTGTGTCCAGGTACGTGTATATATATATGTGTTTTTATATATTAATTAAACATTATCTCCCAATTCAATTCCAACCCCTTTTCTAATTATTTTCTCCACCTAAATTCCTAATTCTAGCCCCATATTAATTCCAAATTATTCCCAATCCATCTCCTATTTCATATTTTATTTTATTTTATTTATTTTTATTTTTTTTATTTTTTCCCCCCCAAATATATATACCCACGTATACATACAATTCCAATTCCTCTTCTATTTATTTAAATTTCTAAAAATTCAATTCTAAAGAGAAATTAATTGCAAGTTCACCTCTTTGATTCGTATTGGGTAAATCTTTTTCTCTAATTTTATTTTTATTACGAATTTGTGTTCTTGTAAGTTGGGATTTTGTATTATTCTTGGAATTTGGGCTATTTTTGGTGTGATATTACTTGGAAATTATTGGTGGAGCTTCTTGTGAGTTGGGTATTGATTCTTATGGTTCCTAAGTGTGGGAGAGGTGGTGCTAGTGTTGTGAAATTTTCGTCTTCCACCTGATTCATCTGACGAGGATGACGAGGGTGCTGCTAGCGAGGATGAGTAGGTATGTTCTGCTACCCCTTGTATTTACTTCCATTCAATGCGGGCATTGAATATTTTAAGTTTGGGGGTGGTTTGAGGGATTAGTAATTGTTGTTGTATTATGTGTTCATGTAGGATTTCATGTTTTGCATATTAATAGTAGTAAATTATGCATTTATGTTCGTGTTATCTATGTTTGTTTCATATAGGACATTCTGTTTTTATTTTTTTTGTATATCATGTGAGTTCATAGTAGTTTGCATTTGCACCCATGCTTGATAGGAATTTTGTGTTGTTGACGCTTTTGATTGAGAAGTGATATGCTTTGTTCTTGTGCACACACATACACTAGTAAGTTGAAGCTAGTAGACTTATTGAATGTTGTAAGTGATTAGAAGGACATGAATATGTGCAAGATGATTTAGTTTGCATGCTTTGAATAAAAGTCGGTGCATTAGAGAGATTTTTGCTTGGGATTGAGTATGTTTTTCCACCAAGTGAGTTTTTGAGCCTTATTGCAAATTTGCAATTTATTCATTTGCTTGAGTGTCCACGAATTGTTTGCATTGCTAGCAGTTGTTTGAGGTCTTTCTTGAAACGCATGACATTATTTGACGATTAAAATGATAAAGGCAAATAGGAATAACCGCATATTTTTCCATATTACCACACCATGTTTACATGATCAATTAGTTAACCCGTTGAGCTTAATCTTATTTTTCGGTGACACACCACATTACTTGCCTATATCTTTTTCTTGTATTGGCCTTACATTAATTTGAACCCACATTGTCAAAGGCTAGTATAGTGCTTAAGGGAGTAATAAGGTGTGCAAGGAGGGGTTTATTGTTGGTCATACTTTTGGGGAAAATATTGAGATTGGGTTTGGTTGTTTACTTGATAGTCGGCATATGTAATAAATGGTGGGATCATTGTTATTGTTTATATTATTGTTTTATTTAGCTTTCGAAAAAAAAAAAAAGAAAAAAAAAATATTATGAGAGCATGTTTGTGTTTGTTGTGATCCTACTTTAGTCGACTAGTCGAGTGTTCTTAGTAAAATTTATGTGGGAGGAAATAGGGTGTTGTGAATGGTTTCATTATGGTACTTACTAGCTTTTGCCACTTCACCTGTTTTTGGCTTATTTGACATACCTTGTCCCTAGCCCACGTTACAACCCAATTAAAGACCTTTTGATTATCGTTATTGATGTATGTTGTGTTAAGAGTTAGATTGATACCAAATGCCAAGCATGTTTATGATTTTGTTGGAATTGAGTGATACACTTACCCTTGATCTTGAGTGAATATTCTTTTATGAGTGGATTGTGAGTGTTTGCTTGTTTTTGCGTATGAGATCCCGAGTGTTGTCTCAAAGATGTACTCTTGTAGGTTTAGCATGTTTACTAACTTATTCTTACACTTGACATGGGCTTGTGAGAACTTATGCATGTTCATTGAGTAGACTATGTGAATCCTTGCACTTTCGACACCAAGACATTGCGTATTTACTTTGATTCTTAAGTTGATATGGCATGAGAGGATTTGAAGGTATGGTAGGCTAGATTAATTGCATTTGCATATTAGTTGCATTCAGACATTGCATTGCATTAGGTTAAATGGATTTTGTGGGTACATTCGCTATAGGCCCTCACGAGACCTTACTCGTCCACTAGGGCTGCCTAGGGGTTTAAAGGGCTTGTTGCATATGCCAAATGCAACCGTGATCACCTACGGAAGTGGTACTAATTAGGTAGTTGTAATTGTTTATGCTTGAGGACAAGCATCGGTTTAAGTTTGGGGGTGTTTGATAAGTGGATTTTATATCCACTTGGAACATTTTATATCGGCTTAAATTGATTGTTTTGGACTCAAGTTTGTGTAGTTTTGATGTGTTTTGTGTAGTTGTGTAGGTTTGCAAGAATATCTAAGCTTTTGTCGTTTTTGGAGATTTAATTGATTAAAATTCGGATTTTCCGGGAAGGCTGCGCAGCTTATACTGTTTTGGCCATATCTGGAGTTCTAGAAGTCCGTTTTCAGTGATCTTACTGCCCACGCGAAGCTTGAGAGATTTTCTACAACCTGGGATAGGAAACAAGTGCAAGAAATATGCTGAATTAAGTCGCGCACGTGATCTTGTTAAAGAAGGCTGGGAATTTACTATTTTGCCCTTTTTCTAGTTCTAATTGTATTTTGGGCAATTTTTAATACCTTAATTGAATTCTAATTGTAATAGAAGGTAATATCTTGCTGGGCAAGATTTGTAGAGCCTATTTAAACACATCATACCATTGTAAATCATAACAATTCATAGCTTTTAATCGTATCAAGGTACTTTCGATCTTCAATTCTTTCTTCAATATTATGTTTTCATTCATTATCATTATTATTTTGTTTTCTTCCTTAATTATGTGTAACTAAATCTTTAATCTGAGGATTGGGTAGTATTCCTTGGTATTCATGTGTGTTTAATTATCTGTGATTTTCTTGCTTTGCTGATCTGTTATTGAGGGCTTAACACAATTAGGGGAGTCATGAACCTTTGATTGGATTTTAGGGATTGTAATAACTTGGAAGAGGAGTTGCAATTTTAGTACATGATTTAACAGACATAACTCGAATATTTGATTAGAAGATTAATAGGAGAGTTGTGAGACTTATAATTCTTGGAGCTTAATAGTTTATGATTGTCTTTGATTGTATCACGGAAGTGACAATTAGGGTATAGTTGTAGACATTATATTGTATCTTGGAAGAGAACATTATAACCTTAGAAGAATTGTTTTCAGCAGATTAAGAACGTAGACATCACATAGATATTGAATGTGCATTGAAACCAAGTGAAAAACCCCAGTTCTTGGATTGTTTTCCTCATATATTTTATTCTCGATTGATAATTAGTTTAATTTAGTGTAGTTTAATTTAGTTTATAAACAAACACAACATTCTTCTACACTTCTAAATTGTGAGAGATAAGAAACTTGAACTTGATATTACATTCAGTCCTTCCCTGCGAACGAACACACAAAAATACTATTAACACTTATAATGTTGTGGGGTTAGTAAAAAAGGTTGTTTGAGTTTAGAAAATTAATATATTTAGATTTGTATTTTCAAGTCCATATTAAATTGATAAGTTATATTATCAGATTTCTTAAATGAAATTTGGACTAGAGAATAAATATGTTGGATTTGTTTTTTTTTTTGAATAAATAGGTTTATTTGCCTTACAATAATTATCTGTTCTCAATAAATCTCGGCTTGAGCAAGAATCTAACCGAGGACCTGGGACGACAAAAGATAAGCTCTGTTATTCCCAGATTACACACTTGTATAATTGTAGAAGGGGGGGTTGAATACAATTCTTGATAGTTATAAATTTCTGATAAAAACCACAGAAATCTATAAAGAAATAATTGCTGAATAGAAATGGTTCACAAACACATAAAAAATCAGGTGGTTAAATGTACCACCTGAGACTTTTATTTGAAGAAAACCCTGTGATACAAATGTACACAGCTTCTGTTTTACAACTCTTTGCTTCTAAGAATATTCAAGAAACCCTAAGCAAATATGTCTGTTTTCTTTCAGTCTAACGAGTTGCTACACTTGGTTATATATCCCAAGTTTACAAGTGCTACAGGAATAAGATAATATTAATCTAATTCAAGTTGACTTGCTACTCCACTCCAAATCCACATGTAGCCGAAAGGTTGTCCTTGTGAACAGATATGTCCCCTGCACCTTTCTTGTATGTACTGTGTAAATGGAATGCTTCTTTCTTCTGTGTTTCCAAAGTATGGCTGCCATACTGCTTTTTATACCTACTATCAACCCATGTGATCTGTCAGTCAAACCTGTCCTTATCAACTGCTAATTCCCAGCTATCATAGGATAAAGTGACAATGATTATCCGTTGATGTTGTGCACAATTATCCGTTGACGGTAGTTTGAGCTGTATCCGTTGATTGAGTAGATTTGAGTTGTATCCGTTGATAGAGCCCTGTTCTTATCCGTTGATACACTTTTACTTAGACAGAATTACATAGCATAGCTTATTTACAATTGGCTACCCTATTCTGCCTATCCATTGATGGTCAACATGACTCTGAACAAAAACACTATCAACTGATAAATAGAGATATTGCAGTATGCTACAAAACCTCATCCGTTGATGAGCTACCTGTCAACGAATAGTTATAAAGTCTTATCCGTTGACAGTTACAAAACTTGACTTATACAATTTTGCTTGAATGTTAAGTTATCATCAACTACAACATATTCCTAACAATCTCCCCCAATTTATACTTGATGGCAATAAAGCATAAATTCAGAACCTTGATGATAACAAAACATTCCTAAAGATTTATACACTACAGTATGCAAAAATTGTATTAAGCTGCAAAAATTAAAAACAGAAAGCTTTAAGAAACTTATCAGAGATGTGCTCTTTTAGATTGAGCAGATTAATGATGTTTCCTCTCTCTGGTTGGCTGCACCCTTGACTTTCCTTCCTTGGCAGAGTTGGACTCAATTTGCACTTGAAGTTGCCTATAGAAGGGATCTTCTTCAACAACTTTTGGATTTAGCTTTAGTTGTAACCATCTTAGGTAATCAGAACTAGCCTTTGACAGTTGGTCTTCTAACCTGAAGAATCTCCTAGTGCCCTCTTCATCCCTGAACTCCATCATCCAAAAGGGTTGAATGTGGATTTTCTGTCCATTATATGGGATCTTCATTTTCTTTGGTAGACTTGAGGGTGAGTTCCATTCTCTCCTTATTTCTTCTATTCTGCTGATTATCTCCCTTCTAGCTGTCTCAGAGAACCCTGTGTGTCTCTTGAATGCTGAGAACACTTTGGTCAGTGTATGATAATTCTCTCCAAGAACCTTCTGTAATGGCCATGTCCTCTGACTTCCTCCCTTGTAGACAAACACTAATCTCTCAGGCTGATTCTTGTACTTGTCAATTCCTCTTACTTCTGACAATTCATCCAAATATAGATTCATGCCAGAGTATTCTTCAATTTCTGCCTGATAGATAAAGTCTTCTTTGTTTTCCAAGATTGGTTGTTTGACAATAGCAGGTACCCTAGCAACTTGAACTGATCCCTTTGAAAGTTGCTTCTTTGGAGCCCTTTTCTTCTGTTTTGGATTCAGCAAGAATGAAGGAACTTTAATTGAATCAAAATTCATTGGTTCTTCTTTGGGCATTATGGGGTCACCATGAAAGTTTACAGTTGGGTCGATTACTATTGCAGATATAGGTACTGATGAGCCAATGGTTTCTTTTTCTGGAGAAAGAACCCTCTTGGTTTTAGCTTTCCTTATTTTAGGTTTGGATTTGGGAACTTCCTCAGGTTCCTTCATTTCAACCTCTACCTCATCCATTAACTCTTGAGCCAGCCTGGCTTGCTTCTCATCTGAGTTTTCATATTGATTTTCTGTACTTGGATGGGCTTCCCTTTGGATTCTGGAGACTTCTTCTCTTTTAGCTTCCACAAATCTAGGATGGCTGTTGGATATATTTAATACTTTTCCATTCCTCATGATTACAGCCATCCAATCTCTTACACTCTTATTTGTCTGTACTTTGAACTCCATGATTGTTTTTCCCATTAGCTTTTCTTCATCATTCTTGGGAAATGGGTAGTCCAATTGAAGCTTGTTCTTCCCATTTTCCTTTGGTGGTGAGTAGGCTCTGGTTTTGATGGCTGGTTCAAATTCTTTGACAAATGATGGCTCAGCATCATAGAATGTAGGAGCCACAATCTTTGGAGTGAGCACCTTCATGATTGTGGTTGATATTGTTGGAGCAGAAGATTGAGCATTAAGAAACAAAGATGATGCAATTGATTCATTGATCATCCTCTCTGTCCTTAGAATTCTTTCACTAGTCTCCTTGTTGATCTTTTCCAAAGCTTCTATTCTGGCTTGCCTTTCACCATCTGAGATTTCTTCTAAGCATTGAATCTCAGGAAAAGCCACTCGTTTCTTCACAGGGGAAGCCTTTATCTCAAACTCTGTTGGATTGACCACTACAATTGGCTGTTGCTCCCCCTCAATCTGTGTTATCTCACTACTGGTAGCTTGAAATTGGCCAGTAGATGTTACAGCCTCTTCTGTGCTTGTTCCCATTTTCATTTTCTCCCCCTTTTTGTTAGCATCAAGGGTTGGGGTTGAAGCTGCAAGTAGCATTTCCAGTAGGTGAGTCTGTTTTGATTGATTGGCAATGATAGTGTGCATTTGAGATTCCATACTATCCACTTTGGAGGAAAGAAGCTGAACAGACTTAGCCAGGCTATCTTCTTTGAGAAGTTTGCTAGAAAGCACCTTCTGAGTGGTAGTAGGAGCTAGTGCCTCAATCCTGGCATCTAGTGCTATCTTCATATCTCTAATTGCAGACTTGACCTCCTCCTGTTGTGTTCTTTAAATAACAGATTGCATCTTTTGTAATTTCAAGGAGGCCATGACTTGCTCAAGAATAGTCTTTCTCTGTGGGTCTGCAGTTTGGTGCTCAGCCTTAGCAGATTGATATTGCTTCATGATTTCCACATTGAGATCCCCAAGTTCAGTGGCATTTGTAAACATCCATGCTGGAGTTTCTTCTTCATTGATTTCTTCACCATCTGAACTTTGACTGTCATCACTGCCAAACTCTTCACTTCCAGCACTTGGAGACAGGGTTTGTAAAGCTTCTTTTGCTCTTTGAAGAGATTCTGAGGTGTGCACTAGGTGCATTGCCTTCTCTGCCTCCACATTGCCCTGTTATGCCATGACTTGATAGGCAGAAATAGGATGAGTAAAGGTTTCAGGATCCAAAGAGATGGAGTCAATAATTGACTGATATTCTTGTCTAAATTCCATCTCTTTGGAAGCTTCATTAACCTCCATTAACTCACTTGCAATGGCTGAATCTTCCTGCCTTATTTCTCCTGTAGTCCCTCCTTTCCTCTCATCTCTCTTTTCTTGCATCAGGGGCTCCCCCTGGCTCACACCTCTCACACCCTCACCTTCACCTACTAAGGTGGAACTCTCTAGCTCTCCTTTTGCCTGACCGGAAGAAATGGTCAGCCTCTCATTGTTTTTCTCTCCTTTTGCCTGCTCACAAGGCAGCCTCTCACTCCCTTCCCTCATTCCTAAAAGTGTTTCAACTACTACAAACTCCTCCACAGTTGACATGGGAATGTCACATTTTGCATTGGTAGAGAGAGTTGTCAACGGATAAAGTGTATCTGTTGATGTAGTAGCTATTGCTGTCAACGGATAATTAGTTATAGACATATCCGTTGATGGAGAAACACTTGTCAACGAATGAAGGATATCCGTTGATGAAGGAAAACAAGTATCCGTTGAAGTGAAAAACAACACTGAATCTGTGGTGATTGATTTTAAGGAAGAGGCCACAGATAGTGTTGTGAATTCAGGAATGGAAGATTGATGGCCCAACAAATCATCTAAAAGATGATGACCACCAATTGTTGAGTGGGGCTTCTCCAAGAATTTTAAAGATGGAGAATCAGGAATTGATGTAGATATCATATCCACATCCAGAGATGGAGTTGGTGATGGTGGATCAAAATATGTATCGATTTGAAGGTTAAGATCAAGGGGTTGTGACTCCACATTTATTGAAGTCACATCAAACTGAGTTTGAGAAGGTACAGTTTCTTGTACAGTGTGTGCACCCTGTGATTCCCCAATGGTTTTGGACTTTACTCTTCTACCATAGGTTTTTGAGAGAGAGTTGTCTGTGTCTCTTGCCCTTTTGTGCAGTGTTCCTGGTATGGAACTTAAATCAGTAGTCACACCCTGTTGAGAGGATGTAACTATAATTTGGCTTGATGGTTCATTAACAGTCTTTTGAGAGACTGAAATGTTGGTTGCACCTGCCTTACCTTCCTTATCCTTAGGGCTTCTTTGATGTTCACCCTGTCCCTCACCACTCACTACCACCTTCACACTCCCCTCAAGAGTTTTGGTAGTTTTTGCAACAGGTGCCTTTTGAGAGACACCTGAGGTTTGTCTTTTAGATTGTGGTTTTGGAATTTTGGATTTAGTCACTTGGGTAGGAGCCTGTTTGGTCACAACTACAGACTCCATTGTGACAGTGGAATGCAAAGAAATTTGAGTAGAGATAGGAGTAATAAGATTAGAAGCTACCTGAACAATTGGTGGATAAACCAATTGCACTCCTGCATTCAGATTCATTCGAATCAAGTCACTGAGGACTCTTTTCTCCTGAACAAAACAATTGAACTTGCTATCCGGGTTAGCAATGGATAGCTCATTCTCAGATACATGCAGTGCTAGGAGCATCAAAAATCTAGCAAAATAAACATTCTTGCTCCTAGTTTCCTTTTTACCTAATTTAGCTGCTATCTCATACATGACTAGTGTGCCAAAATTATAGAATTTATCAGTCAAAAGCATACATAGCATAACTAGCATGGAATTGGTAACATCATCAAAGTTACTAATCTTGCCAGAAAAAGTTTTAATGAAGGCATCACAAAGATAACTCCATTCTTTAACCATACTTTTCCTAACAATTTTCCCTAAGTTCTCAGTACTAAGGGTATAATTCATGGAATTAAGCATGGTAACAATTTCAGCATTACTGGGTACACTCAGACAGTTATTCTCAGGCAATTTTAAACAAGCAGTTAACACATCAGAATTAACTACATAATTTTTACCCTTCAAAGAAAAAGCAAGTGTACCGTCTGTGCCATTGTACTCAGCAGATGCCCATACCTCTTCAATTACCTCATGGATTAGAGGAGTGGTGGCAGTCATAGCATATGACAGTTTGCATTTCTTCACGAAATTCATCATGATGTGATATACTTCTGGAGCGTTCGCTGTGTCAACAAAGGCTGCGAAATTGTTCTTCTCATAGGTAAACCCAGTGGAAGACATCATCTTGACAATAGGCGCCATTGAAGTGTTTGAACTTTTGTTGCAGAGAGAGTTTTAGTGAAGAAGATGCAGTTAACTTATGAGATTCTTGAAAATGAATAAAGGTGAGATGTGAGAGCACAAGACAGCCTTTTATATTTTCCAAGAATTAAAAATGAAATAATTAAAAGTAATTACCCCATTGGACAAAAGTAACTGTCAGATAATAAATGAAAAGAAAAGAAGTACAGCCGTGACTAATTATACACGTTTACCAACGGCTATAAAAAGAAATATGTATATCAACGGATAAAGATTGGACGGTTGAGAAAACAGTTTATCCATCGATGACGTGGACAACCTGTTATCCGTTGACATACGAAAATCTAGTAATGTGTTTATACTACCAACGGATAAAAGGATATCCGTTGATAAGCAAATTTTGCCTTAAACAAAATTTCTGCTAAGAGTTATTCTGAGAGTTTTTAATTCTCAAGTAAATCAAAACACATTTCTAGTTGCAATACAGTATGATTAGTGTTGTGACCAAAATCTCGCATGAGTTTGATTTAGGCCCACTAGAGGATTAGGGTCCAGATCCATGAAGAGAATGAGTAATCTGTCAGGTTTCCGGAGGCCTACGGTAGCCCTAGGGGTTACCATGTACGCTGCAGCACGGGAACACATGGCTAAGGGTCTCAAGGCATCCCCTTGAGGATAACCTATAACTATTACCAGTCATCCAGTAGAGCTTCCAGAGTAGCTCCCGTGATAGGGGTTACCGGAGGGGGTACCGGAGCCAGGCTACCGGGCGGTACCCCCAGCTTCCGCCGGAAGCCTGATTAGGCTGCCAATACAGATAAGGCACGCCTCCTATTTTTTAGGAATACGTCTATATCATCCAAAAACACTCTCAAACAGATAAACATTCAGTTATTTGAGGATATATGTCATATATACTTGATAAATGATACAAAAATCATGATAAATACAAGAGATAATCATTCTATGTTACCTAAACTGCTTGGTAACCTGATTTTATACATCACACTCGATTATTATCAGAAATAACAGTCATTATCCCACTGGAGAGAGGATAACTCATCATGAACAAACAATCATATCATTCAAGAACTACATTCGGGCTTGATCCACTATAAATAGTGGTATGTAGGCAGTTTACGGGATCTTCTTCGACACTTTACACTCCTTGAGTAGCTAGAGCACGTGCACTCTTGTGTGACATAGTCAAATTAGGGTTCTTGGCTGGCCAACATTTGGTCCTTGAGCTCTCATCCCGTAGATTCAGTCCGATCCTTCCGAGGAACCACATCCCGTGTTCTTCGGTAACCCTAGTCGTGTGCCTTCCCGGGCAGCTAGCCATTGATCTTCAACCACGAGCCTTTCCGGGTGGTTGGACGATTCCTTGATTATTGGCGCTATTCCAGCACGAGGCCTCATAATTTGTTGTGCTAAAATCCTCCCACAACAATTGGCGCCCGAAGGAGGGGCCTCAAAAATCGTCATTTGGAGGAGATATGGCGAGTGACAATTCTGAAAGTGATAAAACACCGTCTCAGGATGGTAATGGGCGAAACAAAGGTGGTGATGATGTTAGTAACAAGGACATCATGGACTATCTGAAGACAATGAATGAAAGAGTCAACAACTTGGAAAAAGGTTCCGAGAAAATGAAAAAATGGCAAAGAAAGTGCAAGTCGAAGTCAAAAAAGAAGAATGTGACTCCGACAAGGCTGAACTTCGAGTCTGAGGACAATATTGAGGACAACACTGATCATGTCCCATCTGAAGAAGACGCAGAAGAGCCTGTGGAAGAAGAATATGAAGGTGACCAATCTGATGTCCCGGAAACTCAGGGTGCCGAAGGCTCACCCACCAGAAGTCTAAGTGTTTTTGATCGAGTTGGCAAAAAACTGACTAACAAAGACCTTCGTCACAAACTGATTCACACTGGAAGCAAAGATCGGAGAGATGGCAATGGGGGTTCCACAACTCAGGGTTCCCGAGAACGCCGAGAGAGGTCCCAAACGGTACCCCCAAAAAGCATTTCCAGGAGATCCAGATCTGATGGCAGAAGGAATTATAGGCAAAGCAGTCACTCTTCTTGGCATAGAAACAGGAGATCCCGCTCTACCGGAGTCCCTACCGGTGGGGGTACCGATCAGGATTCCGGCTCCCATCAAAGTTCAGTCCCTAGAAGAAGCAAGACAGCCAATGAAGATGATGATTCTGAAAGTGATACGCTTTCAGATGGTGAAAATGGACAGTTCAGGATGTCTGACTGGACAAAAGCCTTGGAAAAGATCAAGGAGGAGAAAAAGTTTAAGTCCGGTATCACTGCCGGTTCCCCCTTTTCTATGAAAGTGAAAAAGGCAGCCTTGCCAAGGTTCTTTAAGATGAATACTGACTTGAAATTCAATGGAAACTCAGATCCAGTTGAATACTTGAGCCGTTTTAATACGGAAATGGATGTATACCAGGTGGAGGACTTAGCAAGGTGTAGGCTATTGGCATCTACACTGACTGGAAATGCCCACCAATGGTTCAAAAGGCTAGCCGAAGGGTCTATCAAATCCTGGAGGAGGATGGGAGATCAGTTTATCTCTCAATTTAGGGCTACCGTGGCCTACGCCCCACCGGTGAATACTCTGGCTAATATCAAGCAAGAAACTCACGAGTCTTTAAGACAGTATTTCAAAAGATTTAATGAGCAAGTGCCAAAAGTGAAGAAGGCCTCTGATGAAACTCTGAAGAACTTCCTGATAGCCGGGGTAAGGCCTGGAACCGAGTTTTGGAAGGAATTGCAAACTGAGGAGCCCGGAACCCTGGCAGAATTTTACCAACAAGCAGAACGCCACAAAGTAATTGAGGAATCCATGGCAAAACTGTCCAAAGACTCCAGTTCCCGAGGTTGGAGCAGGAACAAAAGAAATCGTTCTTACAGCCCTAAAAGGGATTCGAACAAGAGGGCTTCCGGGAGTGGTACTGCTGGCTTAGGAGCCCCCCGGTATGATGACAAGACTGCCCCTATTGCTGTTAATGCAACTAAGGATAGAGTTTCTGCCAAGGACAGACTCACTCCAAAGGCGAATTTTCAGAAATACTCAGAGTATACTCCTTTGACTGTCCCAATCAGTCATATTCTCGAAGTGAATGAGAAGAATGGGCTATTCCGGAGGCCCTACCGGGCAGGGCCCCCAGGAGTGAAAGATCAAGGAAAGTACTGTGCATTCCACGAAGTAAATGGACACGAGACTGCTGATTGCAGGCATTTGAAAGATCAAATTGAAGAGTTGATTAGAGGTGGATACCTGACTGAATTTGTAGCCCAAGAGGCTAAGAAATATAAAGAAGGAAGAGATAACAAGGACAAAGCTCCTGGAAACCAAGAAAGGACTACCCGAGCTAATAGCATCCATACCATCTTTGGCGGCCCTTACTTGGGGGGTGCCAGTCGGAATGCCAGAGATAGGTATGCCCGGGAAGCCAGGGGCAAACCCCTAACTAATGTGTTCCACCTTGCAGAAAGGCCCCCTAAGCTGTTCAAAGGGGAAACCGCTGATATTTCCTTTACCGAGGAGGATGCCAAGTGGGTTCACCACCCTCATAATGATGCTTTGGTGGTGACCGTGAGTATTGGTGGAATGAATGTGCACAGAGTGCTGGTTGATAATGGAAGCTCAGTAAATATCTTGGCATACACCACATTCCAGAAATTAGGACTTTTGGACAAAGAGTTACTGCCTACCAATAATGAGCTATATGGGTTTACCGGTAACCCAGTCCAAATCATGGGCAAGGTCAAATTACCCTTGACATTGGGTGTGGATCCCTGCAAGGCCACACAAATGGCAGAATTCATGGTGGTAGATGAAGACATATCCCACAATGCAATTCTTGGTAGACCAATATTGAAAGATATGAGGGTGGTAACCTCAATATACCACTTCTCAATGAAGTTTCCTACACCAAATGGCATTGGGTGCGTGAAGGGATGTCAACATGAGTCAAGGGAATGCTATAACAGAGCTGTTCAGGCTACCGAGAAAACAGACAAACCTATTCAAGTTGAAGAAAAGGCTGATGGAGAAGCCTTATTGAGAAGCCATGGGCATGAGCCACAGAAGTTTGAAAGAGCGTCTTGTAATGCCATCATGATAGTGGAATTGCCAGATGAACCTACTGAAGAGGTTCCTAATTTTCGAGGGGTAGTACCACCACAAAGCTTGTTGTTGGAAGCTGCCGAAAAAAATGATGAAATTCATAACATTTCACTGGAAGACATAGTAAAAAGTGCCTCAGATGATGATCTAGATGGAGAAATGCTAGAGAATGAGAGCCAGGGAGCGGAGAGAGGACTCCCGGTTGAGATTGACATTGATCCCAGGATGCCCGGTACCCTGGAAAAGGCAGGGGCTGCCGAGGATACTATCCCTATACTAGTGGATGCTGAAGATCCTAGTAAAATCTTGAAAATCGGGCAACAGCTAGATAAAAATACAAGAGAAAGGTTGACTTCTTTCCTTAAAAGCAACCTTGATGTGTTTGCATGGTGTCATTCTGACATGGTGGGGATTGACCCGAAAGTCATGTGCCATCATTTGAACATCGACCCTGAGAGAAGGGGTATCCGGCAGAAGAGAAGGCCTGTCAGTGGTGAAAGGGCTACCGCCCTCCAGGAAGAAGTAGACCGGTTATTGAAGGCTGGTTTGATCAAAGAATCCTTCTATCCAACATGGCTAGCAAACCCAGTGCTGGTCCGGAAGCCTAATGGGAAATGGAGGACATGTGTTGACTTTACTGATCTAAATAAGGCATGCCCTAAGGATAGCTTCCCGCTACCCAGAATTGATCAACTGGTGGATGCCACGGCAGGCCATGCTTTGCTAAGTTTCATGGATGCCTAGCTACTCCGGATATAACCAGATACCGATGTTTGAACCGGACCAGGAGCATACCAGCTTCATAACTGATAGGGGACTGTACTGTTATGTGGGGATGCCGTTTGGGCTATTGAATGCCGGGGCTACCTATCAGAGGCTGGTAAACATGATGTTTAAGGAACAGATTGGTAAGACTATGGAAGTCTATGTTGATGATATGTTGGTCAAATCAAAGGTGGCAGCCGACCATGTGTTGCACCTATCTGAGATGTTTGATATCCTAAGGAAGTACCGGATGAAGCTGAACCCCCAAAAGTGTGTTTTTGGGGTGGAGTCTGGAAAATTTCTTGGATTCATTGTGAACCACAGAGGGATTGAGGCAAACCCTGCCAAAATCAAAGCATTGCTGGAACTGAGGTCCCCAAGGAATGTAAAAGAAGTCCAAGGGCTTACCGGAAGGGTAGCAGCCCTAAATAGATTCGTATCTCGGTCTTCCGACAAATGCAAGGAGTTTTTCAAGGCTATCAAGAAGGGTCAAAACTTTGAATGGACCCCGGAATGTGAGGAAGCCTTCAAGAAACTAAAAGAACAGCTGGGAAGCCCACCATTGCTCTCCAAACCCTTGGAAGGTGAGGTACTCATTTTATATTTAGCTGTTTCTGAATACTCTATAAGTGCTGTGTTGATTCGGGAGGAAGAACAAGTACAATACCCGGTGTACTATGTGAGCAAAAGGCTGCTGGATGCGGAAACCCGGTATCCCAGCATGGAAAAGCTAGCATATGCTCTAATATTGGCTTCTAGGAAGCTAAGGCCTTACTTTCAGGCCCATAAAATTGAAGTTAGAACATCCTTCCCGCTGAGGCAAGTGATGCACAAGCCGGAAGCCTCCGGTAGAATGATGAAATGGGCTGTCGAGCTAGGACAGTTTGAAATAGATTACAAACCCCGAACTGCTATTAAAGGCCAAGCACTGGCCGATTTCTTACTGGAGTTTCCTCCTGATTTTGAGGTTACCGGAGAAGATTGTACCCCGGTAACCCCAGTTACCGAAGGGGATGCCGAAAGCCCCCAATTATGGTGGAACCTGTATGTTGATGGTGCAGTAAATAATAATGGGGGAGGTGCAGGAATAGAGTTGGTAAGCCCAGAGGGGCACCGAATTCAGAGTGCCATACACTTTGGCTTCAGGGATACCAACAATGATGCAGAGTATGAGGCCTTGATTGCTGGCTTGAAACTGGCTCTGGAAATGAAGGTAGAATACCTAAATGTGTTTAGTGACTCCATGCTGATTGTGTGGCAAATTAAAGGAAGCTTCCAGAGTCGAGGCCCCCGCACTGAACTCTACATGAAGTATGCCCAAGAACTTATCAGTAGGTTCAAATTGCTGAATCTAAATCAAATCCCAAGGGTGGAAAATGCCAATGCTGATGCCCTTGCCAAGTTGGGATCCCAAAAAGAAGCTGTCCTGTTAGGGGTAATACCTCTTGAAGTGCAACTCCAACCAAGTATCCATCGAGTGGAGACCATGGAAATAGATTCTTCAATGGAAAGCCAATGGACAACCCCAATACGTGAGTATATCACCAAGGGGACACTTCCGGAGGACAAAGATGAAGCTCGGAAACTCAAATATAAGGCTGCCCGTTATGTGATCTATGATGGCATCCTATACAAGAGGGGATTTAATCAACCTCTACTTAAGTGCATATCTGGAAATGAATGTGAATACATCCTAAGGGAAATTCATGAAGGCATTTGTGGCAACCACTCGGGGGGTACCTCCCTGGCCCACAAAATTCTCCGACAGGGCTATTACTGGCCTACCATGAAAACTGATGCTTATGACTTTGCTAAAGCTTGTGATCAATGCCAAAGGTTTGCTGTTAGGTCCAAATGTGTTGTAGAGGGGGGGTGAATACAACTTTTCGATTATGAGTAGCAATAAATACGATGCAATAAATGAACACACAGATTCAAGGAATATATTTCTTTATATATAACTTGAAAAGGTTGCTACAACATTCATTACAAAGTATAACAGAAGTTCAGAGAGAAGTGAATGATTCTAAGCTCTGTGAATATACTCTCTCTCTTTCTCCTGTGTTTTTCTCAATATTGCTCACTAACTAAAACATTACACAAGTGCTTCTATTTATACTACATGTAATCTATGTCCTGTAGTCTTCAAAGACTAAGATGTACGTGGCCCAATGATGTCCACATAAATCTTGCCTTATCTTGAAAGCTTGGAAATCTGCCAATCAGAAGATGCCATGTGTCATGTTGAAGCTGCACTCTAAGTAGAACTTCTACTTGAGAATTTCTACTTAGCCATCTCGAAATTTCTAAGTCGAACTTCTACTTAGAAATATTCTACTTGGCCATCCAGAACATTTAGTACTTAGAAAATATTCTGGTCTTCAACTTGAAACTTCAATGCACATCTTGAGCTTGTGATATCTTCATGTCTTCTTTATTCTTCGGCAAGCTCTTGAACATGGGTCTTTATTACTGACATAAACTTGCTATCAATGTCCTGACACTTGATGCACTGGTCTGGTTCATAAGTGACTAGTCTTGATAGTGTTTCTGCTTCTTGAATAAATTACCATATTCACTTAGTAACTTGGCTTTCCAATATTTGCTTTCCTTCTTGTTCACTTGAAATCAATTGGTCTTGTTGATACTGATAGTTATGATCTTGAATCTCGAATTCTCAAATCACTGAGGCCTGAACAACTTTGACTTGAACTTCTCTCAATGATTTCTTCTTGGCTTGATCATAGTTAACATGTTCAATTGTATCAATTACCTTGTCTTCATTTAGTGTTGATTTCTTGTGACTTCTTGTTCTTGATTGTCTTCTGGTTAAGTATCTTTTCTTTTAATTGAGTTACATCAGTTATAGTGTTACAAGTTAATACACTCTGCCTTTCAATCTCCCCCAATTTGATTGTCTAACAATGACATTCAAATTAATGAAGGATAACTCAACTAAACAATGAGACGAGAAAAGATAATTAACATTACATTCTTGAAAAATATACAATTGAAAAGTACTTGAAAACAATACAAAGAACTTAAACTAGAAACAGAATTCGAACCTCGAATTAAAGATCATTTGAATGATTCCTATCACCTGGATTATTTCATATCTTTTAGTCAAACTTATATCACCTTATTGGATTCATTCTAAGATGAATTTTCCTCAAGTGAGTTAAAGCAACCGAAAGACATGAAGTTTTTCCAACTTCAAGTTCACACCACTCTGACCTTTAACCCTAATTCCGTTTCCTTTTCCTAGCTTCAGCAGCTTGATCTTTTTCTTCTTTCTGCCTTCTGCGCTTCTCCTCCTGCTGCTTTTGTTTCTTATATACTGGATTATGAAGTTGCGTCCACCTAGTATTCAACAGACTTACTGCTTCCATCTCTAGAGGGTTCCTGGGTTCTGGGTAAGGATGTTTGAAAAGCCTTCTGAGTTTGTCCACCTCCTGAGTAGTCCTGATCTCTGGAATTTCCTCAAATTTCTTCATTATTAGCCGAGGTTTCCTATGAGTTTTATCAGCTTTAAAATGACAATAGATCATTTTGGGATAGCCTTTGACACGGTTAGTATTGTGGACACTAGCCGCATCTTGCTCCAATCGCTTCTTTTCCACTACTACATCAGATAGGTAACTCACGAGTCTCTGCTTTTCTTTCACATACTTAACTTCCACATCTTCCCATTTGAACACATATAACACTTTCTCCAGAAATGCAGCATCTTGAGTCTGCTTCAGCCATTGTCTACTCATATGCAAGAATGTTTGATTCTGGTCTGCATCTATGAATACTAAGGCATCAGCTGTATTATCAACAAAAGAGTGTATCCAGTATACACTGTCTCTTCCTGGAACACCAACTGCCTCCCTTATCTCTCCTTGTTCCAGTTCTCCAGTAGGAAGATTCAGAGCTTCATCAACATTCTTCATTGCTTGAAGAATATTCCAATTCCTCTCTATCAGCTCTGGTTCAATCTTCACATTATCAAGAGGGTTTGGAGCAATGACATCACACTTCCACACCTCATTGCTCTTCTTGAGTATGACGCTTTCAATGATCTTCACTGATTTATCTTTAAGCTCAGAAGCGAATCCCTTACTCATCATTTGCCTACAGACGGCCTTAAGAGATTCCACTGAAAGTTCCATTAAATCCTTTTCCTCCAAGCTCACCCTCTTCATTTTACTGTCAACCACCATCCGGACAACATTTGGATATGCTGAGAATTCTGGACCCTTGTCCTCTGCTAGCTGCATTAAGTGATCCCTATACAGAATGCTTAGATTCTCAGAATGAGAGTATTGAATTTTTGTTGCTAGCAAGAACAACTCTGATGCAGATCTTCTCGTCATGAATTGGTCATCCACATACATGAAAGACATTGGGACTCCTTCTGTGAAAGACAAAATAACCTGCCACTCCTTTTGCGTTGAATTGTATCCAACCCTGACTTTAGAAATTAATCTCTTTAAAGCACTTATGTAGTCAGCAGCCATTGGATTCTGCAAATTTAGGTTGTAGAACAGATCATCTGCCTCCTTGTTATGATCTCCTTTTGTACATGGTCCCATCAATATCTTCCTTGCGTCATCCCACTTCTGCCCTATCCTTCTATTGTCCAGATCAATTTGAGGATCAGCTAGCCTTGCAAGCTCATAATCGTACTGCTTTCCTTGTAGCTCCGCTTTCTTTTCCTGAAACGCAGCACGATCTTGCATTGACTTCATTTTAAAGAACTCAGCTTGATCTAAGGCTAACTGTTGAGCTTCAAGGGTTTCCTCATCAACAGTAATTTCTTCAGGCAATCCGAAAGACATTCCAGCACCTCCACCTTGATCCTTCAATGATCTCTTTATAGCATGTTTCAACGGTGCGTCTTCCATATCGGAATCTGAGTCAAGTACCTCCTGTACTTTTTCTTGATGACTCAGATCAACGAATGGCTCATCTTGCTCAATCGCTATTGCCTTACCCTTTTTCCTTCTTAGAGCCTCTTCATCAATAGACGGCTCAACTTCCATTTCTTTTACAAGATCAGCATGTTCTTGAATTTCTTCGATTTGAACTCCCTGCTGTCTCGTCTCCTTTATACTCTCCCCCTTAGGTGAGTTATCCTGAACTCCACCCTGGTCTCCAGATCCACCAGCTGCATCAAAATCTTCAAACCCGGAACCATAGGCTCCTGCTCCACTAGCACCACCTGTACCAGCATCGGGGGGAGGTTGTTGCGGCGCGAAACATTCCTGGGGCACAAAACTTCTGATTGCGAACATAACTCTGCTTATCTCCACAGCCAGATTATCCATTGTAAGCTCCATTGCTCCCATCCTGTCATTCAGGGTGTTTCCCAAGACACCAGCAGCATGACCCAAGTCATTTACCTGATTTGTCAAAACAGTAAAAGCTGAAGCTTGAATTGCCATTCGTGCTGCGTAGTCGTCAAGTGCCCTTTGATTATTTCCAACATTCATCCCTAACTGCCCCATTGACTGCCCAAACTGCTTCATTTGATTTTCCATAGAAGACATACGAGATTCAAGATTTTCAGAATTAAGGGACGGTGTTTGGTTTAGGTGACCTCGCTCTAATACTCGTTCTGTTGGTATTTGGCGCTCGGTTTCGGGCCTTAAAAATGAAGGTCCCTCTCTCCCTAACCTCTCACACACACTCCCTGTCTCACGCTCGTGTATGTCTTCAATCATTGATCCAAAATATGAAGCAGTACCTGCAGAAACTGGATAAGCAATATAATTTGCAGTTATGGGATCAATTGCTGTTTGTTCCTGAGTTGGAATCTCAGGCTGAGAGGCTACAAAGTGTTCTTGTACAACATCAGAACCGATCCTCTTTGCAGCATCAGTACGTACCGGTGAAGGTATGGCTGAAGCTTTTAAAGCTTCATGTCCTTTTGAAGCAACAGTATCTTCAAAAGGTACATCATCATCATCAAAATCCCTATGTGCAGATTGTTCAAGGGGTGAACCACTCTCGTGAGGTGGAGTGGTTGCGTGTGACACTCTAGGGTTTGACTGAGGTTTAGAAGTAGCAGCATGAGAAATTTTGGCTTTCTTTCGAGTAAGAGGCTGCTCTTCGGGGTCACTCTCCTCATCATTTCCTACATTTATATGTGCTGGCTGTTTGGATTCCGGTGACTTAGGTGACAAGGAATTAGAAATATAGCTCTCACCCTGGGATAGATTCTGCGGGCTAGCAGTCTCTTGGGTCTGGGAATCAGAAACATAGGAAGAGGAATGAGTAGTATGTAGAGAGAGATTACCTGATTCATTACCTTGTTCATCACCGCTTTGCTCATCAGGAATCTCTTCAAATGCCTCAGCATGAGCAGACCGATTCTGAGCATGTGATGAAGCTTGCGAGAATTCCATCAAAGTGGTAACTCCCTCATCATATGTAAGCCACTTTTGTAAGGTATCAGGAATAGACATCGGTTTTCCATGATGTTTATCCTGATTTTCAACTGTTGAAAGTGACTTAGTGCCCATCCCTAGCGGTGCAGATGTTGGACCTATGGCAAAACTCCGTCTAACTGCAAGAGCATCCTTCGGTACTAAAGCATTTATGAGCATCTGTAGGAACCGAGGAAACCAGCAGACAACATCTGTGGTGTTGAGGTCTCTGCTTGCAGGAGATCCCATCACGGCCACTATCTTAGAGAGAACTATTCGTCCATAATTTATATCCAGCTCTCTTGCTAGGGCAATTCCAAGGTTTTGCATGGGAATGGAAATTTGATGGTAATCGCTTTCTCGTGCCCGAAAACATCTTGTGATGGCCTTGAAAAAGTAATTCCATTCCACATGAAGAAATTGTTTTTGGATGTTTCCAGTGATCCGGCCAGTCGGAGGATAACACCCTATTTCTTCAAAGAATCTGAGGCGATCTGCAGCTGTAGGTTCTGGATCATAAGCATCTTTAATGGGGAATCCCAGAACCTTGTTGACAATTTGTTCAGTCACCACATATTCCTGACCCGCTAAGGTAAACCTGAAACCAAAGGGGGTTGATTTGCTCCCAAAAGAAACCGCACTAGTCCATAATTGCTGTAAAGCATCATGTACTAGTGTAGGTTTAGCAGTAAAAGCATCGCTAGCTTTGGAATACAAATTGAGAAATCGTATCCAAGACTTAAAGCGCGGGAGTTGATCACCAATTTCCGTAGAAATATTATAAAAATTGTTTTTGGCAAGTGAAAATTGGTGTGCCATTTTAATTAAAAGTTTTTCCTTTAAAAAAAATTTGAATTTGAATTTTAATTTTCGAAAAACAATTAATTAAACAATTAACCGTTATATCCCTTTTAATTTATCAAGAACACAAAAGTTCCTTTTTTTTGAAAAATCAAACTACGGGCTCCAACAAACAGTTAATGGAAGGCAAATTTCGAACCAGTGATTAAATCTGCTTTAACAGTGAGGTATGTGTGTGTAAAATCGTTTTTGAACAGATCTGTGAAATTGTGTGTATATATACGTGTGTATATATCTCAAGAGAAATGAATCGTTACACAAACACACAAAAACAGTGATTAATGATGACACACAGGTTATAGCAGTCTAAAAATGGGCATCAATTCGTTGTCCGTATGAGATTTGTCACAAAAATCACGAATCAATGGTTGAGAATATGAAATCGCCTGTATGTATATGTGCGGCTGTAAAACTCTATTAGGTAAAAGTGAAAGAAAAGATCGAGTTAGAGATGTATATATAGACATGAATGTGCAATGACAGAAATGCCCCTGATAAAAAATGTGAAAAACACTAAGTACATACAGGGAACACTCAAGTCGAAATCCTATCTCGAAGTCTATCTCGAAGTCTATCTCGAACTTTTTAAGTCGAACTTCGAGATAGAGTTCGAGATAGCTGTTAACTCGAAAAACTTTACCATTTAACTTATAAACGACCATGTAAACAGCACACACCAACCTTACTAGGGAAACCTATCTCGAAATTCAAGTAGAAATTCGAGATAGACTTCGAATTAGGAGTTAACTCGAAAAATCCCCTTAAAACCAACTGAGAGCTCTATCTCGAACATCAAGTTGAAATTCGAGTTGAGTTTCGTGATAGAGTCTAACTCGAAATTAATAACTAACTCGAAGTTATTCTCTCAGATCATTTCAAAATATCCCCAAAAATGGAAATCACATCTCAATTTCGAGATGGAGTTCGAGATAGAATTTATCTCGAATATTTTGAAGAATAAATAAATAGGCACACTGGTAACTCTAAGTCGAACTCTAAGTCGAATTTCGAGTTGAATTTCGAGATAGAGTCTAACTCGAAATTCTTCCCAAACTTAGAATTTTCAAAACTTCACTCTGGAAGCTCAAATCGAAATTCAACCAGAATTTCAAGATGAGTTTCGAGATAGGAACTAACTCGAAATTTTGAAGATACTTATAATAATTTGACAAATTTTCTTTGAAAAACTCAACAATTAATTTTGCCAAATTAATATAAATATCAATTCAAGGATTTTTAATATATGACATAATTAAAACATTCCTTGATAATTCTAAGGCCTCTAATTACATGAAAAACACAGGTAAATTCATCTAAAAATCATGCAAAATTTAGAATAGTATGAATTTAACTCCCCCTATGTTCATGCAATCTAACAAGCATAAATTCAAATATTTGTGCTATAAAAGACACTTAAAACACACTGAATTCATGCAAAATCACACTATATGCATCCTATAATAATCATTAATTAGGCATTTTAAAGTCTACACACATAATGATTAAATAGCTTGCATATACCAACATAACCATGGATTTTACAGATATAAGGCTTTACTAACTTGTGTTAAGCATTCCCAATTCACCAACCAACCTATTGAATGTTACTTCATCAAGAGGTTTGGTGAATATATCTGCAATTTGTTGCATTGTGGGCACGAAATGTAGCTCCACAGTCCCCTCCTCGACATGTTCTCTTATGAAGTGATACCTGATGTCGATGTGCTTGGTTCTTGAGTGATCTACAGGATTGTTGGTTATGGCAATGGCACTTGTGTTGTCACACATAATTGGAATTTTCTTGTGCTCCATGCCATAATCCTTCAATTGGTTCCTCATCCACAGTATTTGAGCTACACAGCTTCCAGCAGCAATGTACTCAACTTCAGCAGTAGAAGTAGATACTGTATGTTGCTTTTTACTTTGCCAGGACACCAATCTTCTGCCAAGAAATTGACAAGCACCAGATGTGCTTTTCCTATCAATCCTGCAACCTGCATAGTCTGAATCCGTATAGCCAATTAGATTAAAACCTGTATCTCTTGGGTACCAAATTCCTAGATTTGGTGTGCCCTTGAGATACCTAAAAATTCTTTTGACGGCTATGAGATGTGATTCTCTAGGATCCGCTTGGAACCTTGCACATAAACAAGTCGCGAACATTATATCGGGTCTACTTGCAGTTAAATAGAGAAGTGAGCCAATCATACCTCGATAGCTTGTGATGTCAACTGGTTTACCTGTTTTGTCTTCATCAAGCTTCGTGGCTGTTGCCATGGGAGTCTTGGCTGCTGATGCATCTTCTAGATTGTACTTCTTGAGTAAATCTCTGACGTACTTGGATTGACAGATAAAGATACCATCTTTTCTCTGACTGATCTGTAACCCAAGGAAGAAGGACAGCTCTCCCATCATGCTCATCTCGTATTTGTCTTGCATTAGCTTAGCAAATTTCTCGCACAAGCGCTCATTCGATGACCCGAAGATAATATCGTCCACATAGACTTGAACAAGTATTAGATCATTCTTCACATTCTTATAGAACAATGTTTTGTCAATTACTCCCCTAGTAAAACCACTTTCAATTAAGAATACAGATAGGGTTTCATACCAACATCTTGGGGATTGCCTGAGGCCATAGACAGATTTGAAGAGAAGATACACAAAATCTACAAGTTCTGGATCAATGAAGCCAGGCGGCTGTTCCAGATACACTTCTTCTTCTAACTCTCCGTTCAGGAAGGCACTTTTCACATCCATCTGGAAAACCTTGAAGTTCTTATGTGCTGCAAATGCCAAAAACATCCTGACTGCCTCAAGTCTTGCAACTGGTGCATAGGTCTCATCATAATCAATTCCTTCTCGCTGAGAATAACCTTTTGCAACCAAATGAGCCTTGTTTCGTGTTACAAGTCCGTTTTCATCCATTTTATTTCTGAATACCCACCTTGCTCCAATTACTGATTTGTTCTTTGGTCGGGGTACCAGCTTCCAAACTTTCTGCCTTTCAAACTGATTGAGTTCCTCTTGCATTGCAATCACCCAATCAGCATCACCAAGAGCTTCTTCTATTTCTTTAGGTTCAAGCTTGGATAAGAACCCAGAATATAAGCAAATATTAGCCAGGTCAGCTCTTGCATTTCTTCTAGTAGACACACCAGCATCTGGATCACCAATAATTAATTCAAACGGATGGTCTCTATTCCATACCCGTTCTCTTGGAAATTGTCTTGATGATTCAGCATGACTTTCTGAGTTGTGGTGCTGACTACTTTGATTACTTTCACTAACTCCCCCTGAGTTAGTGTCAGCTCCTACAGAACTAGAGTCAACTCGACTCGAGCCTTGAACAGTAGTTCTTGAGCTGCTATTTACTCCCCCTGAGTTGTTGCCGGTTCGTACTGAAGAAGTCTCTCCTGATCTTGTAGAATTAGCTTGTTCACTAGACTCAGGTTCTTCATGTACACTTGGAACATTTAATGGGACAACCAACTCAGGTTCATCTTCAAGTTCTTCTAATTCCAGATTCTGAAATTTTAGGGACTCAGGTTCACTAGAATCTCTTGAAATTGATGAGAGTTTGGTATCGTCGAATCTGACGTTGTAGCTTTCAGTCACTTTTCGATCATTTACTAAGAACACCCTATAAGCTGCTACCACATCTGTGGAGTAACCAACAAAGATTCCTTCACGAGCTTTTGCTGCAAACTTACCTAGATTTTCATCATCTATAAGTACATAGCATTTTGCTCCAAATACATGAAAGTATTTGATTGTTGGTCTTCTGCCGTTCATTAACTCACATGGTGTCTTTTCTTTATCTTTTATGATCAAGGATCGATTTTGAGTGTAACACACGGTACTTACTGCTTCTGCCCAGAAATACAGAGGAAGTTTCGAATCATACAACAAAGATCTTGCTGCTTCAACTAATGTTCTATTCTTCCTTTCAACTACTCCATTTTGCTGTGGAGTTCTCGGGGCTGAATACTGACGACGTATTCCCTTAGATACACAGAAGTCATTTAGCACTGCGTTTTTGAATTCAGTGCCATTGTCCGATCTAATCGTCTTCACAGTAAGTGTTGAAACATTCTCAATTTGAGTGATGTGATCAATGATTAGGAAAGGTACTTCGTCTTTCGTCATTGCGAACAATACCCATGTATACTTGGAGAAGTCATCCACGATTACCAATGCATATCTTTTCCTAGACAAAGATAGGACATTCACTGGGCCAAACAAATCCATATGAAGAAGTTGCAGAGGCTCAGTGATACTAGAAATTTCTTTGCTTTTATGCGATGCTCGTTTCGACTTTCCCATTTCACAAGCTTCACAGAGTCCTTTCGGAGCGAACTCCATTTGAGGTAGATCTCTCACCAATTCTCGCCTCGCGAGAGCATTCATCGTTTTGAAGTTTAAGTGAGATAACTTTTTGTGCCATAACCAGCTTTCATCATCCGAAGCTTTGCTGTAGAAACAGGTGACTTCATTCTGATTTGCTGAATCCATGTCTGCAACAAAAAGATCTGCCTTTCGAACTCCTCTCAAAGCCAGTTTGCCTTCCTTGATGTGAGTGATTGATACACCTTTCTTGTTGAAGACAATTTCGTAACCTTTGTCACAGAATTGACTGATACTCAACAAATTATGCTTTAATCCCTCAACATAGGAAATATCTTCAATGATGACATTGCCAGTTTTCAGTTTGCCATATCCCTTTGTCACACCTATGCTGTCATCTCCAAAGGTAACATAAGGGCCAGCTTTCATAACCAACTCTGTAAGCAGGGACTTGTTTCCTGTCATATGCCTCGATGCTCCACTATCCAGCACCCATATGACTTTATTTCTCTTTTGCGTAATGCCCTGCAATGACAGATTGATTAGACTTTCTTCGGAACCCAACTTTGATTGGGCCCGGCTTTTCGATAAGATTTAGAATCAACAGATTTAACAACAGGAGATGCACTTTTATTAACATTACTAGAGCTTTCGACTTTCTCCTTTCCTTTCTCAGACTTGACATATTTATCAGTCCTAGGAGAAGGTTTGTCACTCCTAACTTTAGGAGGACTGACAGTCTTAGCTCTCACATGCTTTTTCTTGATGTTTGAACTAGCAGCAGTATTTGAGCATGACTGGCTAGATGCATTCATTAAATTCACAAAAGTTTGCATGACGTTAAAAGTGCATGGCATACAATTAGGTTGACCACACTGTGCATGATTCTGATGCAGATTATTCATAGTGTGTGTGGTAGGCATGGCATGTGTAGCAGTGCATGCATAAGAAAGATGTTCAGTAGATTTACAGTGATAACATGCTTTCTTTAATCGTTCAGCCTTAACCTCTTTTATGCCTTTCTTCACTTGTTGTTTAACAGCCTTAGCTCCTATTCCTAGTCTAGATTCATTACTAGGGAAATTGATTTTAACTTGTTTGATAGGAGTTATAGGTTGTGCTTTCTGGCGATCTTCCATCTCAATCTCATATCTAGCTATCAATTCAGTCTCTTCTTCTTCTATTCTAGGAACAAGGTGTTTGTAGATGGGTTTGACAGAAGATTTAAAAATGCTAGGAATATCATTTTTAAGGTCACTGGAAGTAGTGTCTATATGTCTCTTTCCATCTTTCTTAGAAAGATTAGAATAATCAAGTCCTACACCTACTCCAGTTATCTTCTTATATACGTCATTATCTACATACACTTTACTAGCAGCTAGTTTGTAAGCTTCACATTTAGTTTCTAACTCAGCTAGTTTGTTCCTTAAACATGATTCTATTTCTTCCTTAAGGACGAGCTTGTGTTCCAAAGATTTAATAAAATCTCTTAGGGAAGTATCTACAGTGCAAGCAGCCTCTAACTCTTCCACTTTTGCCTCAAGCATTCTGCTTTTGGCGACAAGTGTTTTCTGTTCCTTTTGAGAAGTGTCTAGACTTTTGCACAACATGTAGATCTCTTCGCTAAGAGCCCCGTTCTGTTGCTTATAATCATCAATAGACATTTTTACTTTAAGGGTTAGAACTGGTACCTCTGGTTCCTCTGATGTCTCAGCCATGAGCGCAAAGTTTGCTACATGAGTAACCTCTTCCTCATCTGAATCATCCCAAGCTCTTCCTTCTGTTACTACTAAAGCTCTTTTACCATGTTTTTCTTTCACCAGCGATTCATACTTGCTTTTGAGGGCTTCAAATGTCTCTTTTGGATAAGTCTGTTTAGCCTTTTTGCAGTCCGAGGCAAAGTGTCCAGGTTCTCCACAGTTATAGCATTTGAACTTCATTTTGAAATCCAAAGGAGATTTGTAGCTGGTACTCTTGCCTTTACCTTGGTAGCCTGACGAACTACCACCACCCTTAGCAGCCCGATAATAAGATGAAGAATTTCTCTGTGGTCGGTTGCTCTTTCTGAATCTCATGTTGCTGAACTTCCTTGCCATGTATGCCACGACACTATCATCCATGTTGTCCAGCTCTTCTTGGGTGAAGTAGTCATCATCACTGTTAGATACGCACTCGTCATCATTGTCAACTTGATGCGGTGCAGGTGATGATTTAGGCTTTGCTGCAACCATTTCCTTCTTAGACTCTTCCTCATCAGCAACTAATCCTGATGCAGTTTCTTTTCCTTTTGAATCATTGTCCCATGCTTGATCTTGAAGTGTTTCCAGCTCATAGGTCTTCAGAATTCCATAATATTCTTCCAGAGAAGTTGTATGCAAATCTCTGGTTTCTCTGATTGCGTAGACCCTATGTTCAATGCTCTTTGGCTGGTTCCTCAGATATCTCGTATTGGTTTCAACCATGGGGAGAGTTACTCCTCTCAGATTCAAATCTAATACCAACTGACTGAATCGTAGATAGACATCTGTTATGCTTTCTCCTTTTCGTATTCTAAAGGTGTCATACTCCATCTTGAGTATAAGTGTCTTGTTGCTTCTAACCTCTGCAGATCCTTCCATGACAACTTCTATCTTGTCCCAAATCTTCTTTGCTGTATTCAAACCTTTGACTATGTTGAACATTTCATGATCGAGAGATTCCATCAAGGTTTGTCTTACAGAAGTGTCATAAGCTATTTGCTCCTTGTCAGCATCCGTAAAGTCCGCTGCCTTTTTGGGCTCAGACCGAGCAGGTATAACCTCCTCTCCTTCCGTACGCTCAGGAATAGCTCTCATTGGAACGAATTTACCCTTATCAAGGACTTCCAGATACTCAGGGTTAATTGTCTCTAAGTAGAGTCTCATTCTGAAAACCCATTCTTCATAGTGATCTCGGTTGAACATTGGGATCTTGAAAGAATTTTTAGGAGCCATTTCAAATCTTGTCACTAAAAAAAATTCTAAGTACCCAAGACTAGGCTATGTAGAATATCTATGTAGAACTTCTGCCAAGTCGAAATTTTTCTAAGTAGAAATTTTGCTCAAGTCGAAATTTCTCTAAGTAGAAATTGTCCAAGTCGAAATTCACCAAGTAGAAATTGTCCAAGTCGAAATTCTATGTAGAAAATCTCAAGTAGAAATTCTATGTAGAACTTTTGCCTTAGAATAAACTTTCTGCAGATTACTTTAATATTGAATAAACAATATTATCACTTTAACACCCTTTTTGACTTTTGATTACTTTACACGCCGAAAGTGACTAACCCACTTGCTAAGCACTGAGTACACTTTCTTTTGCTTTCGGCCAAGGAATAATAATCAAATCAAAAGTACCAAAAACACCTTTTTGACTATAATTTCTTTGAAATGGAAATTGAAAAGTTGTTGGGTTATCTTCTTTGATAAGAACAGATGATGAACACTCAAGAACACCAAATATCAATGAACCCAGATTAATTCACAAAAATTAATTAAAATACACCCAAGCCAAATAATCACACCTGGAGTATTTAAATAATTTTTCCCGGATGAGTTTTCACTGGAAACGAATTAAAGCACACTTTTCGAAAAAATGAAAAGTAGATCTAGAAAATGAAAACTCACGATTCTTCTACCAAACACAAGGATCTATGTTTTGTATGTTAAACATCCGCTCTGATACCAATTGTTAGGTCCAAATGTGTTGTAGAGGGGGGGTGAATACAACTTTTCGATTATGAGTAGCAATAAATACGATGCAATAAATGAACACACAGATTCAAGGAATATATTTCTTTATATATAACTTGAAAAGGTTGCTACAACATTCATTACAAAGTATAACAGAAGTTCAGAGAGAAGTGAATGATTCTAAGCTCTGTGAATATACTCTCTCTCTTTCTCCTGTGTTTTTCTCAATATTGCTCACTAACTAAAACATTACACAAGTGCTTCTATTTATACTACATGTAATCTATGTCCTGTAGTCTTCAAAGACTAAGATGTACGTGGCCCAATGATGTCCACATAAATCTTGCCTTATCTTGAAAGCTTGGAAATCTGCCAATCAGAAGATGCCATGTGTCATGTTGAAGCTGCACTCTAAGTAGAACTTCTACTTGAGAATTTCTACTTAGCCATCTCGAAATTTCTAAGTCGAACTTCTACTTAGAAATATTCTACTTGGCCATCCAGAACATTTAGTACTTAGAAAATATTCTGGTCTTCAACTTGAAACTTCAATGCACATCTTGAGCTTGTGATATCTTCATGTCTTCTTTATTCTTCGGCAAGCTCTTGAACATGGGTCTTTATTACTGACATAAACTTGCTATCAATGTCCTGACACTTGATGCACTGGTCTGGTTCATAAGTGACTAGTCTTGATAGTGTTTCTGCTTCTTGAATAAATTAC
Source organism: Kitagawia praeruptora (assembly GCA_037693485.1). Lineage (NCBI taxonomy): Eukaryota > Viridiplantae > Streptophyta > Magnoliopsida > Apiales > Apiaceae > Kitagawia > Kitagawia praeruptora. The sequence goes on along the minus strand of CM075353.1, from coordinate 83,951,348 downwards.
CATATTCACTTAGTAACTTGGCTTTCCAATATTTGCTTTCCTTCTTGTTCACTTGAAATCAATTGGTCTTGTTGATACTGATAGTTATGATCTTGAATCTCGAATTCTCAAATCACTGAGGCCTGAACAACTTTGACTTGAACTTCTCTCAATGATTTCTTCTTGGCTTGATCATAGTTAACATGTTCAATTGTATCAATTACCTTGTCTTCATTTAGTGTTGATTTCTTGTGACTTCTTGTTCTTGATTGTCTTCTGGTTAAGTATCTTTTCTTTTAATTGAGTTACATCAGTTATAGTGTTACAAGTTAATACACTCTGCCTTTCATTTGCTAACTTCAATAGCAACCCAGCTGTGGAACTAAGACCCATTGGAAGCCCCTGGCCCTTTGCAATATGGGGGATTGACCTGATTGGGGAGCTTCCCAAAGGCAGAGGTGGTGTGAAATATGCCGTGGTAGCCGTTGACTACTTTACCAAGTGGGCAGAGGCGGAACCCCTAGCTACCATCACTGCTGGTAAGCTGAAGGAATTTGTTAAGCGAGCCATTATATGTAGATACGGGGTACCGTACAAGCTGATCTCGGACAATGGCAAGCAATTTGATAGTAGAGAAATGAGAAGTCTATGTGAGGACTTGGAAATAAAGAAAGATTTTTCAGCCGTTTGCCACCCCCAAAGCAATGGGCAGACGGAAGCTGTGAATAAAATCATCAAGCACACTCTGAAAGCCAAGTTGGAAGATAAAAAGGGAAATTGGCCAGAGGAGCTTCCAATGGTCTTGTGGTCTTACAACACCACTCCCAGGTCCACAACCGGAGAGTCTCCCTTTGTTCTAACCTATGGCTGTGAAGCTATGGTCCCAGTGGAAGTCGGGACAGGGTCCTACCGGAGGGATAATTTCAGTCAAGAATCAAATGAAATACATCAGAGGTTGGCCCTAGACATGGTAGAGGAAAACCGGGCTACCGCCCAGCTGAAACTTGCGGCTTACCAACAGAGGACCCGCAAATACTATAACAACAAGGTACGCCCTCGACCCCTCAAGGTTGGCGACCTAGTACTGAGAAGAATGATGCCCAATATGCGGGTTCCCGGGCACGGAGCCTTTGGAGCAAACTGGGAAGGGCCTTACAAAATAAAGTCTATCTTTTGGAAATGCACTTACCACCTTGAAGACATGGATGGGAACACTATCCCCCGTGCTTGGAATGCCGAGCACCTAAAAAAGTACTATCAGTAAGACTCTTTTCAGAGCAAACGTAGGCCTCTTTCAGGCTTAGGATGAATAAAGGCAACCTACTAGTTGTGGTTGCACCATTTCCCTTTCAGTTCTTAGGATTTCATGATTTTCAATAGATGCCCGGGGGGTAGTGGATGCACACCCCGTCTGGATGAAATTTGATGTATTCGTACTATTTGATTTTCAGTAAAAGTAGAAGTTGATTGTTTTCTTTTACATTTACCACTTATAAATATTTTCAGAAATATATGTAAGACCTACAAGCATAGTTCTACATGGTAGCTAGGCTACCATCCAGAACTAGGGGGTAGTAGTGGATACACCTCTCAGCTTAACAGGTTGAAATTATCAGAATTTCAAATTTTTGCCGTTTCCAGACATGTGCGGAACCTTGAGTGGTTCACATGGCTTACTTGGTTATCAGGGCATGTATGGAACCCTGTTCGGCATACATGGTTCCCTTCATTACTTGGGCTTGTGTGGTAACCTGATTGGCACACTTGGATCCCTTCAATACCAGACATGTACGGAACCTTGAGTGGTTCACATGGCTTACTTGGTTATCAGGGCATGTATGGAACCCTGTTCGGCATACATGGTTCCCTTCATTACTTGGGCTTGTGTGGTAACCTGATTGGCACACTTGGGTCCCTTCAATACCAGACATGTGCGGAACCTTGAGTGGTTCACATGGCTTACTTGGTTATCAGGGCATGTATGGAACCCTGTTCGGCATACATGGTTCCCTTCATTACTTGGGCTTGTGTGGTAACCTGATTGGCACACTTGGAACCCTTCAATACCAGACATGTACGGAACCTTGAGTGGTTCACATGGCTTACTTGGTTATCAGGGCATGTATGGAACCCTGTTCGGCATACATGGATCCCTTCATTATTTGGGTCTGTGTGGTACCCTGGTCTACCCACTTGGATCCCTTCATTACAAGACATCTTTGTAGGATTGGCCTACATGGCATCACCACACATGATTTATTAAATGACTGGGACTCCCGGAACAAAGGTTTCCAGGCTAAGCCTCCGGTACCCAGGCTACCGGATAGGGGCTACCGGCCACGGGGCTCCCGGAGTCAGGTTCCTGCCTTCGGGCTTCAAAATGCTATAGGGATACCGGACGGTACCCCCACACCCACAGTGACAACCAAGCAGACAAAGGTACAAGTAGTCTATCAGTTCTATGGCCACCTATCCAGGTATGTGTTGCCATATTTACTCTTGTACTCTTCTATACTGCGATACCATTCTATCGTTCTTATCTTGATTCATGATCTAATATCTATTTAATCAACATCTATATGACATATATCCTCTGAAAACTTGTACAAACTTATTTTAGGATTAGTCAGGAGAGTCATTTTTACCGGATAGAATTCGATGGTGGTGTTTAGTTATGCACTATTTTAAGTTATCGTAGTACCTGTCTTACTTAGCATATTGGCACCCTAGAGAATGAGTACTATGGGAGTTCGATGAGTAAGGATTATTAAGTCCAAGTTGGTTCTCGTTACATAATCAGAAATGATGCGACAATCGTACCTACTACATAAAAAACCAGATAATAAGATAAACATGCATTACGAAAGCGAGTTCAAAAGTACCAGGCCCGAGGCCATGCGACGAACAGAGTTAAAGAGCTAAATCCTTACATCTGTGGAGCGTTATAGGAGCCCACCCCCTAAGTTAAAACCAAAAGTTCACAAACAAACGAGAATAAAGTTTGAAGTGGCTGGAGAGAAAGTCACTGCGGAGAGGAAAGGTCTTTGGTAGCCTCAGAACTAGGGGAATCCTCGACAGGGTCAACCTTTTTAATGGCATCACCTGGAGTAACCTCGACCACACCTGCGGGAGCTTCCACCTTGGTATCTTGGGCATCTTCGATGGTATCCTTCAGAGTTATCGGTGACTTGGGTATCGCTTTGGCAGCCTCTGCTTTGAAGTTCTCCACCTGCTTTACGGCATCCTCACCTAGAAGCGCCCAATTCAGGTCAGGCATCACTTGCCAAGTAGACCTCATGTAATCGGTAGCCCCCTTAGCGAAACCCAAGTTATACCTTTCTGGAAGGGCCTCCTTGAGCCTTCTGACCGATGCTTGCAGGGAATCCACCTGTAGCTTTAGTTCTTTAATCTCGGAGGCATGGACTACCATCCTTTCCTTCTTCTCTTCTTCCTGAGTGGCAACCAACTTGCCCAACTTATCCTTTTCCTTGGCCAACACAGATAACTCTCCCTTCAACCTCTTACCAGCCTCAGACAACTTCTTCTTCTCACTTTCCGCAGCTTGCATATCTAACTTCAATTGCTTGATTTTCTCTCGGAGCCTCATATCGCCACGGGTTGCCAGGGCCATTTGATTGGAAAGCCTAAGTTGATGGAAGAAGCTCTCGCCCGCTGAAAATAGCATGGATCTCGCAGCATCAGAGGTTTTCTGTTTAACCCACCCAACAATCGTCTCCATGGGAATTTGGCCTCCAGACATCTGATAGAACTGCTCCACTTCACCTACAGGCGCATCTTGCTGAGATATCCTAACTCTCTTCGAGGATCGAGTTTCTGGGGTAGTCTTGAAACTCCCGGAAGCTTGAGATAATCTGCGTTTTTCAGTAGCTGAAAGCTCAACCTTAATGGGTGCAGGAGTTGGGACCCTGGAAATCGGAGTAGCGGCAATAGGGGTTTCCATCATGAGCAAATCGTCTTCAGGAAATAAATCTTCATATTTATCAGATGGTTTGATAAAGGATGGCACAGATCCTGACATACCTGAAATGATGGAACGTTGGAGATGTTAGTAACCGTAACACATAACTATATGAGGAAATATCAGGTTACCGGTAGGGTTACCGGAGCCCGATCCATGGATGCATATGATAACATGAGTAAGAGAAATGCAAAAAGTACTACACAGTTTCGAAGCATATACATGAGAAAATCTATAGAAATGCTAATATCAGTAAGTATCTATGAACAAAGAGACATGGCGTATTGGGTGGCAATGTGTGTGTAAATAGGAGGCATAAGGAACGGCAGCCCATGGTACCGGAAGGGGAGCCAGTGGAAGCCCCATCTTTCCTCCCACGCTTCTTGGTACTCAGAGGCCTAGTCTCTCTTCCCAACTTATCCTCAACCTCCATCTCGTGAGCAGGAGATGGGGGAGCCACGTGTCTCGAGAACCCCAATCTCGTCAGAGTCTCTGGAATCAACAAACTTTCCCCGTCTCTCAACGAGCCTGCCAACTTCATGATTTCCCTAGCCCTTTCTTCTTCAATCCCCTGCAGAGATGTTTGTGCTGGGATTCCTAAACAATACAACGAGAAAAATGGAGGTTGAATCAAAAAGAAGAAGGTGTTTCGACTGGGGCTATCAGTAGTGTGAGGGGATACCGAATGCTTACCCGGAGTTAGGTTCCATTCCTTTCTTACCTCCTCACAATCATAGCAATATAAAAACATTTCTAGCCAGTCATACATCCCCCGTTTGTTTCCCTTTATACACTTACCTTGTCTATTGTTCCAGGAAGTAAGATAGAAAATACCCACCTTCCTTCCCACATCTTTCAGTTGATAGAAATATCCCAGCTCCCTAGCAGTAAGGGGAACAGAGAAGGTTTGGTCGTAAAGAATATACATGCAAGCCGCCACCCTAAAAGAGTTAGGAGACAACTGCATCGGAGCAATATCGTAGAAGTTTAATACATCAATGAAAAATGGGTGCAGTGGCAGAGAAAACCCTAATTTGAAAAAAGATGCAGACAACACTGCGTTTGGTATGGATTGATCGGGCTCAAAGTTGTTAAATCTATGACACCTCTCACCCCCACTGGGAATCACCAGATTGCATCCCGGATTGCATAGCTCCCGTAACCTTTCAAGTCTATCTGCATTCATGGAGGAATCCATGTCTTCGCAGGAGGGAACGAAGCTTACCAGAACGTGAAGCTTCCGTTCCACCTGTACTATCGTCCCCACTGCAATTTGTTCCTTATCACCTATCGAATCCTTATCGGCAGAGAACGTATCCGTTGATCCCTCTTCCTCATCAGTATTGGAGCTTAGAACAACTCTATCGGGATGCCCCTCAGCATGAATTGACGAACCAGCCTCCATAGAATGTTTGGGGTACCGGTTAACGATCTCAGCCTCGAGAGGGTCAATGACTTCCACCCGAGAGCGAGTTCTTGAACTAACAGACGGTCTAGACTGTAAAATGGGTTGAGAGATGAGCAAGTCATTTATATGGGTGGACCAAGTGTCAGAGGGCTCCCCGGAGATGGGAGACACGTTTCCCAGTTGCAATGAGGAACCCCCAGATACAGATGAAGACGACATCTGCAACCACAGGATGCAGGTTAGGTGAAAGATTTGGAATTAGGAAGTTTAAGTTGAAGAAATTAAAGGCCTCAAAAAATTATCCTAGGAGTACCCTGTGAGCGAAGGGGCTACCGGTTCGCATTAAAAGTAAACCAAGGCTCGGGAGGTGGCCACTAATAGATCAACCCAACGAGATTGTGCTAAGGTTACCCAATCAAGAAAAATAAAGGGAGCATGCCTAAAAGGCTATCCAAAACAACGAATTTGAAATATTTACTTAACAAGACAGATCAAAGTAAATAAATTTCATTAGAAGCAAATATCAAGCATGTAATGAGCATCTAAAGAATAACCAAGGGGAACCGGAGTACAAATCGCCTCAAACCCCTTCGATGTGCACGCAAAAGACAGGAATTTACACATGCAACCAGAAATCAAGATCTAGACGGACAGATCTATTCCAAAGAAGGGCCAACCGTTGAAAAATACAACAAGAATCAATGGATGAACATGAAAAGGTTCAAATGAATCGAAATAATTGACATGCAACATCTCCTAGAATACGGAACCCACTGTCGATTCAAGGACATGTAATGATGTGTCCGGAGTTCAGTGTGTGTGTAGCAGTCATACGCATAATCACCAAAAAATTGCATACAGGCAGGTTAAGAAATTCAGAAGTATACCTGGATAAAGTCGAAAGGAAGAGTGTAAAACCACTGTAGCCTTCGCCGGAAGCCTCGTCGGGAAAATCTCGAAAACCTTTGCGTTCTTGGAAGAGAATATGATGAGTGGTAAAAAGAAAAGTGAAAGGTTAATAATATAGATATATGAGAATAGAGAATAAGAGGCGTGATCCCCTTGGTCAATGAATGTGACACAGAAAACGAGGTGGAGTGGGAAACGTCCTTTGCTTGGAAAATGGCTGATTTTTTCAGTTTATCTGTGTAAAAGCGGTAGAGTCCTAGCCTATTTTTTCCTCCTCGATAGTTATCATTTTATTTCCAAGAAATTAAAATGATTAATCTATCCTTAAACGAGTAAAAATACGAAGCTTCCGCTTTTATTCTGATTCGAACTTCTGTAGCACAAATACGAGAGCTGCTAATTATAAACATCAGAATTAGTCCCAACTCTATGATTAAGAGTTTTCAATATTGACATATGGTGTTGATTTAGCAAGATAGCAAAAAGATGAATTTTCTTAGCAACCGGTACCCCGTGGATAATAAGGTTCCCCTTGCACACAGTACTTCAGGGAACCGGGGGGTAGTTGTTGTGACCAAAATCTCGCATGAGTTTGATTTAGGCCCACTAGAGGATTAGGGTCCAGATCCATGAAGAGAATGAGTAATCTGTCAGGTTTCCGGAGGCCTACGGTAGCCCTAGGGGTTACCATGTACGCTGCAGCACGGGAACACATGGCTAAGGGTCTCAAGGCATCCCCTTGAGGATAACCTATAACTATTACCAGTCATCCAGTAGAGCTTCCAGAGTAGCTCCCGTGATAGGGGTTACCGGAGGGGGTACCGGAGCCAGGCTACCGGGCGGTACCCCCAGCTTCCGCCGGAAGCCTGATTAGGCTGCCAATACAGATAAGGCACGCCTCCTATTTTTTAGGAATACGTCTATATCATCCAAAAACACTCTCAAACAGATAAACATTCAGTTATTTGAGGATATATGTCATATATACTTGATAAATGATACAAAAATCATGATAAATACAAGAGATAATCATTCTATGTTACCTAAACTGCTTGGTAACCTGATTTTATACATCACACTCGATTATTATCAGAAATAATAGTCATTATCCCACTGGAGAGAGGATAACTCATCATGAACAAACAATCATATCATTCAAGAACTACATTCGGGCTTGATCCACTATAAATAGTGGTATGTAGGCAGTTTACGGGATCTTCTTCGACACTTTACACTCCTTGAGTAGCTAGAGCACGTGCACTCTTGTGTGACATAGTCAAATTAGGGTTCTTGGCTGGCCAACATTTGGTCCTTGAGCTCTCATCCCGTAGATTCAGTCCGATCCTTCCGAGGAACCACATCCCGTGTTCTTCGGTAACCCTAGTCGTGTGCCTTCCCGGGCGGCTAGCCATTGATCTTCAACCACGAGCCTTTCCGGGTGGTTGGACGATTCCTTGATTATTGGCGCTATTCCAGCACGAGGCCTCATAATTTGTTGTGCTAAAATCCTCCCACAACAATTAGATATCACTAGGAATTATGAAAAATTAAGCATACCTAGTTCACCTACCAACCTTGTGAATGAGGATTCATCAAGAGGCTTGGTGAAGATATCTACAAGCTGCATTTCACTTGGCACATAGTGCATTTCTACTGTACCATTCATCACATGCTCTCTAATGAAGTGGTATTTGATGTCAATATGCTTGGTTCTCGAATGTTGCACTGGATTCTCTGTGATGGCAATAGCACTAGTGTTGTCACAGAAAATTGGAATCTTCTCAATTTTTAGACCATAGTCAATAAGTTGATTTTTCATCCAAAGAATCTGTGCACAACAACTTCCAGCTGCAATGTACTCAGCTTCAGCTGTAGAAGTGGAGACTGAGTTCTGTTTCTTACTGAACCATGACACAAGCCTGTTCCCTAGAAATTGACAGGAGCCTGTAGTACTTTTCCTATCAATTCTGTAACCTGCATAGTCTGCATCTGAATAGCCAATTAGATCAAAGCCAGAATCTCTTGGGTACCAAATGCCAAGGTTTGGTGTTCCCTTGAGATACCTGAAAATTTTCTTAATAGCAATCAAGTGAGACTCTCTAGGGTCAGCTTGAAATCTAGCACAAAGACATGTGGAAAACATTATATCAGGTCTACTAGCTGTTAGATATAGAAGTGAGCCTACCATGCCTCTATAGCTTGAGATGTCCACAGATTTTTCCTTAGTATTCAACTCAAGCTTAGTTGCAGTGGCCATAGGTGTTTTTGCAGAGGCACAATCCATTAAGTCAAATTTCTTTAAAAGATCATAAATATATTTTGTTTGACTTATGAAAATTCCCTCATTGACTTGCTTTACTTGTAAACCAAGAAAGTAAGTTAATTCACCCATCATGCTCATTTCATACCTACTTTGCATAAGTTTGGCAAACCTTTTGCAAACCTTCTCATCTGTAGACCCAAAAATAATATCATCTACATAGATTTGAACAAGTATTGAAGAACCATTGACATTTCCATGAAATAAGGTTTTATCTACTGTACCTCTAGTGAAGTGATTCTCCAAAAACAATTGAGATAAAGTGTCATACCAGGCTCTTGGTGCTTGCTTCAAACCATAAAGTGCTTTCAAGAGAAGATATACATAATCTGGAAATTCTGGATCTTCAAAGCCAGGAGGTTGATGGACATATACCTCTTCTTCCAGTTCCCCATTTAGAAAGGCACTTTTAACATCCATCTGATAGACTTTGAAGTTGGCATGTGCTGCATAGGCTAGGAAAATTCTGATGGCCTCAAGTCTTGCCACTGGAGCAAAAGTTTCATCAAAATCTATTCCTTCTTCTTGAGAATAGCCCTTTGCCACTAATCTAGCTTTATTCCTCACAATTATGCCATTTTCATCAATCTTATTCTTGAGAACCCATTTGGTACCTATGATACCTCTATCATCAGGTTTGGGCACAAGCTTCCATACTTCATTTCTCTCAAATTGGTTTAGCTCTTCTTGCATTGCTAAGACCCAATCTGGATCTAGAAGGGCATCCTCCACTTTCTTAGGTTCCTCTTGAGACAGGAAACTACTGTATAGGCATTCTTCTTGTGTGGCCCTCCTAGTTTGGACTCTTGAGTTTGAGTCACCAATGATTAACTCAAAAGGATGATCTCTGGTCCATTTTCTTGAAGGTGGAAGGTTTGATCTAGATGAGGTTGCTTCATCTACGTGAGCATGATCTTGTTGATTGGATATTGAGTTTTGACTTTGAGAAACTCCCCCTGAGTTTGTTGTCCTTAAGGAGTTATGAAGTTGATTGTCAACAGATGCATCATTTTGTCTATCAACAGATGCTTCATTTTGCCTGTCGACGGATACATGAGAATGCCTGTCAACGGATGCATCTGATGATCTAGTATGACTGTCAACGGATGCTTCATTTCCAGTGTTAGCATCACTTCTAGTTGGACCAACAACTCTAGGTGAATTTCCAAGGCCATGATCTTCATTCTCCTCATCATCATCAATGTACATTCTTCCTTCTACCTCATTCTCAAATCTCAACTTTTCATGGAAGCCTTCATCACTTAGACCTAGAATCTTTTGATCATCAAACACAACATGTATAGATTCCATAACAATGTTGGTTCTTAGATTGTAGACTCTATAGGCTTTCCCTGCTGCATATCCAACAAAGATAGCTTCATCTGCCTTTGCTTCAAATTTGCCCAAGTTATCTCCATGATTTCTTAGCACAAAACACTTACATCCAAAGACATGAAGAAAAGCTAACATTGGTTTCTTGTTGGTGAATAATTGATAAGGAGTCATTCCTCTAGCTTGATTGATCAAGGAAATATTCTGAGTGAAGCAGCCAGTGTTGACAGCTTCAGCCCAGAAATATGTTGGCAATCTTGATTCACTTAACATTGTTCTAGCTGCTTCAATGAGAGTTCTGTTTTTCCTTTCAACAACCCCATTTTGTTGAGGTGTTCTAGCAGCAGAAAACTCATGGACAATTCCATTCTCTTCACAGAAAATCTTCATTGTGGAATTTTTGAATTCAGTGCCATTGTCACTCCTGATTCTTTGTACTTTTACTTCAGAACCATTGTTTACTCGTCTGAGATGATTGATGATGATTTCACTTGCACAATCTTTGGAGTGCAGAAAGAAGGTCCATGAAAACTTAGAAAAATCATCCACAATCACCAGGAAGTATTTCTTCTTTGAAATGGACATGACATTTACTGGACCAAATAAGTCCATATGCAGCAATTGAAGGGGATTAACAATGGATGACTCTGTCTTGCTCTTGAAGGATGATTTCTTTTGCTTCCCTAATTGGCAGGCATCACACAATCCATCTTTGATGAACTCCAATTGAGGGATTCCTCTAGCAAGATCCTTTCTTACCAAATCATTCATGACTTTAAAATTCAAATGAGACAGCTTTTTATGCCATAGCCAACTCTCATCCTTGCTTGCTTTGCTGAAGAGACAAGTAATGGATTCTGAGCATACTGAGTTAAAATCAGCTATGTAAACATTTCCTTTTCTAAAGCCTGTCAGAACCACATTGTTGTTTTCCTTGGTAGAAACAACACAGGCTTCTTTAGTGAACTTTACTTCATAGTCTTTGTCACAAATCTGACTGACACTCAGCAAATTGTGCTTCAAACCTTCAACTAAAGCCACTTCTTCAATGATGACATTGTCCTTTGTAATCAAGCCATATCCCTTAGTATATCCTTTGTTGTCATCTCCAAAGGTAATTCTAGGGCCAGCTTCCTCCTTGAACTCTGTGAGCAGGGTTGAATCTCCTGTCATATGCCTAGAACATCCACTATCTAGGTACCATAGATTCCTCTTATTTCCCTGCACACAATCCAAAATACAAATCAAGTTGATTTTGGTACCCAAGTTTCCTTGGGTCCTTTCTTGTTAGCCTTTGGTTTTACACTCTTAGCAATCTTCACTTTGGGTGTAGATGCTTGAGTGATAGGTTTTGACAGATGCTCATTTGCATAAATATTTGATGCATGCATTTGTGAAAAATTGGCATACATATTATCCATGCTAGGAATGCTCCATGACATTTGTGGCATATTCACAGATTGAAAATAAGGATTAGGCACATATGGCATGTTCACATATGGATTTGAAAAACTAGCATTCTGATACAAACCAGGCATTGCAGGCATACTTGGCATAGATTGAGGTACATGAACAGGAGTCCTTTTAACAGACTTGCAATTAGAAGATAGGTGATTGACACTATTGCAATTACCACAAGTTTTCCTAGGAGCAAACTTGTCAGGAGAATAATTGTTTTTCTTGTTAATGCCTATCTTACCATTTCTGTTCTTTTTCTTTTTACCCTCAGTCTCTACCTTTTCATTAACTGGTTTACCAACAGCCTTTTTGTTAAGTAAATCACATGCCTTAGCCTTCTCACTTGATTTGGCTTGGCTACTTCCACCAGAAACAAAGTTCTTGGCTACTGGACCATACTGATCATTCAGTTTCTTGAGTTCCTTCTTACTAACAGGCTTTTTGTTAGTCGACGGATACCTCTCATCCGTTGATGGTTCATCTGTCAACGGATGATCACTATCCGTTGATTCACAAATAGTCTCTAGATCCTCAAGGCAAGGTTCTAGCTCCTTTTTCTTTTGAGTCCAGGTATCCCTCACAAATGATTCTATTCCCTGGACTTCTATTATGTTTTGAGAAATATTCCTACAACTTTGAAATTTAGAAATTGTTCCTTGTTCTTTTTCAAGCTGGTCTCTTAAAATCAGTTCTCTTTTTAACACAGCTTCAAGTTCACTTTTAGCATCATTGCAATCAACTCTCATTTTCTCAAATTCTAGAAATTGAATTTCTAGGACTGCATTTCTATCACTTAAGAACTGATTAGTTTCTTTAATCCTATTGTTCTCTTTAGTAAGTGATTTAAGAGTAACACTCAAGTGATATAGTTTAGTAGACATATCATCTATAACACTATTGCATTCCTCTTTGGTGAGCTCAGAGAGATTAGTAGAAAATACCTGATTGCTAGCTGAACTTGCTTCCTGCTCAGAATCAGCCATTAATGCAAGGTTGACAAACTCAGCATCATCATCAGAATGATTTCCATCAGCAACCCAGTCATACTCTTGGGTCATGAATGCCTTTCCTTTCTGTCTGAGAAGATCAAAATATTTCTTCTTGTAGTCAACAGTTTCAGTTGGCTTTCCCTTGTTCTCAGATCTAGGCTTCCTGCATTCACTTATCATGTGACCAGCAATTCCACAATTGTAGCATTTAATTTTGGATTTATCCACATAATTGCTTGTAGAAAAATCCTTGTTAAATGGCTTGGCCACCCCAGAGTTTCTTCTGAATTTTAGCTTAGAGAATCTCCTAGATAGAAAGGCTAAATGCTCATCTATCTCATCCAATTCATCTTGCTGTAGGACACTCATTTCTTCAGACACCTTTTCCTTGCTTTTGCTTGATTCTGCTCTACCTTCACAAACCTCCCTGTTTGGTGTAGATTTAGCAGCTTCAGTCCTCTTCTCCTCCTTCTGCTCCAAGTTGGCAACAAGTGCAACTGACCCACTTTTCTTTTGGGCCTTCTCAATTTCTTCATCCTGCTCCATTTCTAGTTCATATGTCTTTAAAGTTCCATAGAGCCTTTCAAGAGTAAATGACTTGTACTCTTGAGTGTTTCTTAGAGAAACAGTCATAGGCTTCCACTCTTTGGGCAGTGATCTCAGAAATTTGAGATTAGAATCTTTCACTTGGTAGATTCTTCCATACAGTTTCAAGCCATTCAGTAGCTTTTGAAATCTACTAAATGTGCCATTCAATGTCTCTCCATTCTTGAAATGGAAGTGTTCATACTGTTGGATCAGTAGCTGCATCTTGTTTTCCCTTACCTGTTCTGTACCTTCACAAAGGGTTTGAACAATGTCCCATACTTCCTTGGCGGTAGTACAGTTGATAACATTGTCAACCATGTCTGTTTCTAAACCATTAAACAGAATATTCATGGTCTTTTTATCTTTGTGAACTTCTGCAACATTCTCAATACTCCACTCAGAAACAGGTTTTGGGATGTACGTGTCTGGTGCATCTGCAGCAAGACCAACTCTCGAAGCAGCCTTCATTGGAACATGAGGACCCTTCTCAATGCAATCTACAAAGCCTACATCAATAGACATGAGATGTAGATGCATTTTTACTTTCCAGTGAAAGTAATTTTCCCTATCAAGAACCGGTATCTTCACTCCATAATCCTTCTTAGACATGTTGGAAGTGTGTTGATCTTTAAACTTCAGATATATTAGAAGCTTGCTCTGATACCAATTGTTATTCCCAGATTACACACTTGTATAATTGTAGAAGGGGGGGTTGAATACAATTCTTGATAGTTATAAATTTCTGATAAAAACCACAGAAATCTATAAAGAAATAATTGCTGAATAGAAATGGTTCACAAACACATGAAAAATCGGGTGGTTAAATGTACCACCTGAGACTTTTATTTGAAGAAAACCCTGTGATACAAATGTAAACAGCTTCTGTTTTACAACTCTTTGCTTCTAAGAATATTCAAGAAACCCTAAGCAAATATGTCTGTTTTCTTTCAGTCTAACGAGTTGCTACACTTGGTTATATATCCCAAGTTTACAAGTGCTACAGGAATAAGATAATATTAATCTAATTCAAGTTGACTTGCTACTCCACTCCAAATCCACATGTAGCCGAAAGGTTGTCCTTGTGAACAGATATGTCCCCTGCACCTTTCTTGTATGTACTGTGTAAATGGAATGCTTCTTTCTTCTGTGTTTCCAAAGTATGGCTGCCATACTGCTTTTTATACCTACTATCAACCCATGTGATTTGTCAGTCAAACCTGTCCTTATCAACTGCTAATTCCCAGCTAGCATAGGATAAAGTGACAATGATTATCCGTTGATGTTGTGCACAATTATCCGTTGACGGTAGTTTGAGCTGTATCCGTTGATTGAGTATATTTGAGTTGTATCCGTTGATAGAGCCATGTTCTTATCCGTTGATACACTTTCACTTAGACAGAATTACATAGCATAGCTTATTTACAATTGGCTACCCTATTCTGCCTATCCATTGATGGTCAACATAACTCTGAACAAAAACACTATCAACTGATAAATAGAGATATTGCAGTATGCTACAAAACCTCATCCGTTGATGAGCTACCTGTCAACGAATAGTTATAAAGTCTTATCCGTTGACAGTTACAAAACTTGACTTATACAATTTTGCTTGAATGTTAAGTTATCATCAACTACAACATATTCCTAACAAGCTCTAATCACTTGAGTTATCTCATCGCGCTCAATATGTTAGACTTGTTAAGAGTATTAAATGAGAAAAAAATATGAGAGAGAGAGAGAGAGTTGCTTATAAAAACTAGCATGATAGCCCATGCAATGCACGGGCCACATTCTAAATTATTTAATTTTTGTAAAATGCCATGATATTGATCCTTTTTTCATTTCAATCTACTTCATGTATTTTAGTAAGGTGTTCTAATTTCAAAATATTATCGGATTCTGACTCATAAAAGCTATATTTAGAGCGATGTTTGGTCAATATGAGAAGAAAAAGGGCAAAAATGGTAGATAAGAGTTAATCTTAACTGTCAAGTATTACCAAAATAATAATGATGTATTGAAATGCATGAAAAAAAACAAATGTTTAATTTATTATGGGACGCGGGAATAATTACATATTGTATTATTTCTGGTTTTATAAAAGATAATGTAATGTAATTGAAAAATACAAATAATAGAGTCATATTGTATGCTTAGAAAATCTAAGCGCACATTTCCATATCTTTTTATCCATCTCTCCGACCAACTTTTGAGAACAACAAATTTATCCGAAAAATTGTGCATGTCCAGAATAAATGTATGATATGTGCTTTAATAAGATAATTGCATTGACCATTTCAGATGTATCTTTTTTGAAATACCTTGTACCATCCACTCTTATAAACAAACTTTTGAGAATGTAGTACCTCAAAATTCAAGAAAAAACATATTCAAATATGTACAAATTCAAGCACATACACGAGTAACCGAAATTAATGAGTCACCTCTCATAACATATTTTTAAAACGAGATATGTTAATGTGTGCACTGAATGTACTATGCTATAAAAGTTCATGTGTGTGTTAAAATCCAATCTATGACAATATCATTTTCATTTGAGGCAACACCAAATAAGAACCGTGAAATAAAAAAAATACACATACTATATTCGTAATCTTACGATATTGTACATGTCAATGATTCTCGAATTTCTTCAGTCTCGCACCAGGATGAAATTGACATATTATCGTTTAAAAACCCAAGTAAAATCGATATATTACTAATTAAGTACTATAATGTGTGTGTGTATGTGTGTGTATATGTGTGTAAATAAATTGTAAAACTCCATTTATATGAAATTAGTAGTATTAACATGTTAAAAAAATGATGCAAAAATAGAATGTGGGCGACTAAAGATATAAAAACCTATTTGTTATGTAATAATTTGGATGACCTTTGGCTTTTAACTTTCCTCCATTAATATTGAGACTCTTGACCCTTCATTGTACTTGTAACTTATATTTCTAAGTCCTATATAAAGGCACTTGTAACTTGTTCTTAAGATAGAACATATACTGAAATGAAATCTTCTCTCTAATTCTCTTTAAGCTTATATACTATTATAATTGTAACACGTTATCAGCACGATACTTTATTTGTTCCCAAATTTGTAGAAATCGGCGTCCTGATCATCAACTTTCTTGGTGTGAAAAAGCTACAATATTCTCGGTAAAAAGTAAACCAAAATCTCCTTGTCACTTCCTTTTAATTTGGTAAGTAGTACATGCTATGCTAAACTTAGTCTATGTATTATGAATATGTATGTCTGGTTATATTTTAAGTTTGCTTCTTAAAGTAATTTTGGTTAGTTTGCCACTTTGTACAAATAATGAATGATCAGTTAGATAAAATACATGCATTCTGTCAATATATAGGTTCTGCATGTCAATATTAGTTGTGCTAATTGTGATGCTTTTGGTCTATTTTCCCTCCTGACATGTTATTATGTTATTATAATTACTAGTCATGATGTTTAAACTGATTATATTATGTGTAAGCTAGCACATGTTTAATCTTGTCTGTATCACTGTTCTGTTTTACATCATCCTCCACATATTAATGTTAGTAATTATCTTTATTTAATTTTTGTCAATTTAACATCACATGAAATTTGTGTTAACTAATATTCATAGCTACTTGGCAATTCCTTTTGTATATTTTTGTTGTCTTTCTTGTCTTGCTTGTATTTAAATAAGATCGTAGTCAATTTTATTTAAAAATAAAAATGCTAATGGGCCGAAAATGACAATTTTTTATGTGCATGCTTAAGAATTTTAATTACACTAAAAGATTGGTTATTTTCCACTATACTATAATTACTTTTAACTAGTGTTGATGTGAAATTGTACTGTGCTTAGAATGTTAAAATTTGCAACTGATGTAAATATAGAGTACATGCACCTTGTCTATTTTTCATGTCTTATTGAATAAATTGTTTAGAATCAAAATTCTGTTGATAATTTCTAGCACTTTGTACCTGCAAATCTTAAATGAACTATTTCATGTGTTGTGTGTCTAACTATGTGCTTAAAATATATATTAAAAATTGAGTGCCATTCTGCAAAGCTATTTGTTTTATAAATTATAACAAATGCTGGTCGATTAACTTTCCTCAAATTCATGTGATTTAATTATCTCGATAAATTATAATCGCTTGTTGTGGTAATGATGCCCATGTATAATTAATCTCATTTGTGTGTTTCTTTTGTTCTCGGAGATTAACTTATATCATGTTCTATTTTAGATGTCAAATCTTATAATATTTAAATTCAACGTATTTGATGTCACCGAAAAAATTATTTAGCATGATTTTTGGATATTAAAATTCATTTGAGTGCTATGGGTCTTGGTGACACCATATAAGAGGGAAATAAAACCTCTGAACAACATAAGGCAAATGCTATGATATTCATCCACCATCACCTTGATGAAGGATTGGAAAATGAATACTTAACTATTAAAGATCCATCAACTCTTTGGAAGGATCTCAAAAAAAAATGGTGATACTCCCTAAAACTCGCTATAATTGGCTGCACTTGCGATTGCAAGATTACAAAAGTGTGAGCGAGTATAGCTCCGCCATGTTTAAAATTACATCTCAATTGAAATTATGGGGCGAGGATATCACCGATAAAGATATAATGGAAAAATCTGGTCCATACAAATAACATGTTCCTGCAACAGGAATGTCATGAATGGGGATGAAGAGATGGCCAAATCTGGTGGTGACAATAATTAAGCCATTTGATAAAACTTTGCTTTGTTTATTAAAAATTTAAATTTTCTATCTGAACTCTAAAATGATTGGCTTTACTTTATGCATTCTATGTGATTCTCTTTTATCGTGAATGAGGTGTTTTGATTATTATTTTTCTAATTTTCATTTACATCTTTATTTTAGAAATATGGCCAGTAATCTTTCATTATGTGCTATGAAAGATGAGGAATCATTTTGTCTGGCAGATAGTGCAACGACACATACAATTTTGAAAAAGAAAGAATATTTTTTGCATATCATATTAGCTAAAGCTAATGTGAATACAATATCGGGTGCATCAGATATTATTGAAGGCTCCGGAAGAGTAAGTATAGTGTGTTAGAAAATGGAGTTTTTAGAGCATAAGTATTTTATGTTCTTGATGTTAATTCCGAATTTTTAACGATTGGAAACTGTTCCTTGTTATGAGGACTTAAATTTTCATATATGGGTCTAAGTAATTTTCTTAGTGGAATCCATAGAGAAATAGAGTTGAAGTTAGTAGCTTGAAAGAGCTTGAAAATGAGAATGTGTATTTGTCCCACATTGAAATGAATAAAGGGGGTTGTTGGCTTTATATAGAATCACACACATGGGTAGTGTACAACTACTAAGGTGTATGATGGTGCATGCTGTTACTGTGTGCTCCACGCGCGCACACACACACACACACGCGCGCCGCCGCCGCCCGCCACGCCACGACACGTCACGTCTCGACTCGGGTCGGCTCGGTCGAAGGGCGATTTGGGCGAATGTCTCGGCGTCTCGCGTACGCGAGGCGACCTGGGCGAGGAATTTTATTGCATGGATTATTGATTTATTTTAATATTATAAACATGCTGTCAAGAGTTGGATTGAAAGTCCTGTAAACTCTCGAGAGCTAGACTGTGCTGTCATAACAAGGTTGCTGTCAGGAAGGTGAAAACTTGCTGTCAAAAACAAGGTTGCTGTCAAGAAGGTGAAAACTTGTTGTCAAAAACAAGGTTGCTGTCAGGAAGGTAAAACTTGCTGTCAAAAACAAGGTTGTTGTCGGGAAGGTAAAACTTACTGTCAGGAACAAGGTTGCTGTCAGAAAGTAAACATACTGTCAAGTTCAAACTGATGATAGTTACTTTAAAGGTACTGTCGGGTCTTGTTGACAGTAACTTCTGCGTGGTTTTGACAGCAGAGTCTGAGCGTTTATTCTATTAATGAGAAATCATGAATGGGTCAAATATAGTGTAACAGTTACGATTTATTTAATATAAATCAGCCATTTTATATTATTAAATCAGCCATTTTGCTGTATTAATTGTAAATCAGCAGTTACAATATTAATTGGGTGGCATCAGTTACGTTTGGCCTCTCCTATAAATAGAGAGCTAAGCTGCTGGGTTTTTATATATACAACATACCCTACATTCTCTTCTCTTCTCTACACTCTCTTTTCCCTTTCCCTTACTGTCAAAGCTATTTTGCTTGGGAGTTTTTTGGTGACTGAGGTGTTAGTCGAAGTTGAGTTATCTGGTTGCTGTGATCATATAACTCGGAGCTGTTTTATCCTGGAAGAATATTGCCAGCATCCTGACACAGTGTAAGTGGGGGCAATTATCTCTTCAAGAACAGTCAGGACTTCTTGCAAATCCTGACGACTCAGCTGTTTTCATTCTTGTTTGATATACTGTTATAGCTATGGCTACTAGTATGTCTTCCGTCTTTCCTTTGTTCTTTCAGTTACTGATATGCATGTGTTATACCTTCGTGTTTTGTTTCGTTAATTGTTTGCTTGGCCTTGGCTTGTTAAATACGATATATAACTGCCTTTATGTTGCTGTTTTAGTCAATATTTCCAACAATCTTGAAGAGATAATTTGTTATATAGTATTTAGCATAATGGTTAACGAGAGTGAAATTCCTGCTAGTGGTAGTTCGGTTGCATCTGCTGGGGTCATTGATTGGACCACTTACAGTTTTCCACAACCGGTTGAATTAACTGGCTTGCCAGAGAAATTCAATGGGGGCGTTGGCTTTTCTCGTTGGCAGAAAAGGATGAAGTTGTGGTTGACTGTAAAGGGTCTATGGCCTGTTGTGGAATATGAGAAGCCGGTTGTGGATCAAGAGAAGGCTGAATCAGTTAAGAGTTATGCGAAGTGGGCTGAGAAGGATGGGGTTGCTAGGGCAGCAATTCTGGCTGCTCTAACCAACACATTGTTTGATGTGTACTCCTCTGATGCCTACACTGCAAAACTCTTATGGGAGAAGCTGGACCAGACACATAATACTGACTCACAAGGTCTGGAAAAGTATTCTGTTGCTAGGTTCCTTGATTTTAAGCTGGTGGACAATAAGTCCATGACTGAGCTAGTGCATGAATTCGAGATGATAGTGCATGCTTTGAAGGAGTCTGGAATGGACCTCCCCGAAAAGTTTAAGGTGATGAGTGTGATTGAAAAGCTCCCAAAGTCTTGGGAAGAGTTCTCTCTCTCCCTGAAAAGACAGAAAGGAGAGATCACTTGGACCAACCTTATGCTGGACATCTCGGTGCAAGAACAACACAAGTCCAAATAGGGACATGTGATGCCAACTGAGCATGGAAGTTCGAAGGTAAATGTAGCTACTGTAGGACAGAAAAGGAAGGCCATCTCTAAGAAGGGTAATAGTAATAAACCTAAGAATGACAAGGATAAGGCCAAGAAACCAAAGGCAAACAAACCATGTTGGTCTTGTGGGCAGGTTGGGCACTGGAGTAAGGACTGCCCTACAAAGAAAGCAAAGAAATCCGAGGGGGTAGCTCAAGCGAATGCTGTGCTTAGAACCTCAAGTGGGCCTGTAGCGAACATGGTTGTTGGTGAAGCTTTGGCTTCTGAAACCAAGGAAGACCGAGTCATAGCTTGACAGTGACGATGGGGAACGCAAGTGCTGCTCAAGTACATGGAATAGGAAACGTGGACTTGAAGTTTCCTTCGGGTCGTGTTCTATCCCTGACGAGAGTGCATCATGTTCCTGACATGCGTAGAAACATAATAAGTGGTAGTTGTTTAGTAGCTAATGGCTTTGAAGTCTCTCTCAAATGTAATAAAGTAGTTCTTATTCATACTGGTACATTTTTTGGCAAGGGTTACTTGTCAAATGGTTTATTTGTAATAAATGTTGAGCCCATTTTGGGTGCTTTAAATAAGATTACTCCTTCTGTTAACTATGTTGAATCTTCAGATTTATGGCATGCTAGACTTGGTCACTTAAATTTTGGTGCTCTGAAAAATATGATGAACTTAGAGTTGATTCCAAGACATACCATAGAAAAGAATTCTAAATGTCAAGTATGTGTGTCTGCTAAACAAATAAGGAAACCTTTTCATAATATTGTTAGGGATTCAGACTTGTTAGATTTAGTACACACTGATATTTGTGAATTTGGTGGTGTGTTGACTAAGGACCATTTTAGATACTTCATTACCTTTATAAATTATAGTAGTAGATACTATTATGTTTATTTACTTAGACATAAGGATGAAGCACTTAGTAAATTCATTATATATAAAACTGAAGTAGAAAAACAAACTAGTAAGGTACTTAAAAGGTTGAGATCTGATAGAGGTGGTGAGTATACGAGTAACGCTTTTAATGAATTTTGTGCAAGCAATGGTATAGTTCATGAAGTTACCCCATCATACACACCTGAGTCTAATGGGGTTGCTGAGCGAAAGAACAGAACATTTAAAGATATGATTAATAGTATGCTTATTAATTCTGGGTTGCCTAAATACATGTGGGGAGAAGCTCTGAATACGGCTTGCCATATTCTGAATAGAGTTCCTCTGAAACACATGGATAAGACACCCTATGAGTTATGGAAGAGCAAGAAGACTAGTCTTAAGTATCTTCGTGTGTGGGGGTGCCTTGCTAAGGTACTTGTCCCTAA
This sequence comes from Kitagawia praeruptora, assembly GCA_037693485.1. Taxonomy (NCBI): domain Eukaryota; kingdom Viridiplantae; phylum Streptophyta; class Magnoliopsida; order Apiales; family Apiaceae; genus Kitagawia; species Kitagawia praeruptora. The sequence goes on along the minus strand of CM075353.1, from coordinate 83,929,729 downwards.
ACACAAGAGAAAGAAACTAGGTCCGAATACTGTTGATTGTATCTTTCTAGGCTATCTTGAGACCACTACAGCTATGAGATTTTTAGTATTAAAATCTGACATAGATGGTATAGTGGCAAACACGATAGTTGAGTTTCGTGATGCTACATTCTTTAAGGATGTTTACCCTATGAAGACTGGTATGCCCCAAGATACTTCTAATGAAGATCCTACTCACACATCAAGTTCTATTCCTGATCATGTGGAAAAGATGACTAATGTGGGGGCGGAACCTAGTAGTAGCTCTACTCCTAATGAGTTAGAGGAACCACGAAGGAGTAAGCGTGCAAAGGTAGTCAAGGATTTTGGAAGTGATTTTATCACTTACAATGTCGAGGACGAACCTTTAACTTTCCGACAAGCTATGGATTCTTTAGAGTCTAGGCACTGGAAGGGCGCTATAAAGAGTGAAATTGACTCTATTGTTTCTAACGGAACATGGGAGTTAGTTGATCTCCCTCCTGGGTGTTCTACTATCGGGTGCAGATGGATCTTTAAGAGGAAGTTGAACCCTGACGGCTCAATAGATAAGTACAAAGCTAGACTGGTAGCTAAGGGTTTTAAGCAAAAGGAGGGCATTGATTACTTTGACACATACTCTCCAGTAGCTAGAATGACAACAATCCGAATGCTTGTAGCATTGGCTTCCGTACATGGTCTTATCATCCATCAAATGGATGTAAAGATAGCTTTTCTTCATGGTGAACTTGAAGAAGAGATTTATATGGATCAGCCTGAGGGATTTGTTGCATCTGGTAACGAAAGGAAAGTATGTAAGTTGATCAAATCCATCTATGGCTTGAAACAAGCTCCTAGGGATTGCCATAAAAAGTTTGATGAAACTATAGTGCCGTTTAGTTATGATATTAGTGATAGTGACAAGTGTGTCTACACCAAAGTTAAAGGTAGTGAGTGTGTCATCTTGTGCCTATATGTAGATGACATATTACTGTTTGGAACCAATATTGAGATTATTAACGAGACAAAAGCTTTCTTGAAAAGGCATTTTGAAATGAAGGATATGGGTGAGGCTAGTGTGATTCTTGGTCTCAAGCTGACACAGTCAGCTGAGGGAATAACTTTATCGCAGTCTCATTATATAGAGAAATCTATACTTGAGAAATATGGTTATTCACAGTGTAGAATCGCTAGTACACCCTATGATCCTAAAGTTGCCCTTGTTAAGAATGCTTCAGGAGTACCTGTGTCTCAGTTAAGGTATTCTCAGATTATAGGGAGTTTGCAGTATCTTGCTAACTGTACTAGACCAGATATTTCATATTCTGTGTCTAAGTTGGCTAGATATACAAGTTGTCCAAACAGAACTCATTGGGATGCTCTTGATAGAGTACTTAGATATCTGAAAGGCACAATGTACCTAAGTTTACACTATAGGAGATTTCCTGGTGTACTTGAGGGGTACAGTGATGCAAGTTGGATAGCTAAGAAGTCTGGTTCCAATGGAGTGACTGGATACGTGTTCACCTTAGCAGGTGGAGCAATATCCTGGAAGTCGGCCAAACAGACTATAGTGACTCGGTCTACATTTGAGGCTGAGTTGTGTGCACTTGATGCCACGGGGACGGAGGCTGAGTGGTTACATGGACTTATGTCCACGATACCTGTAGTAAGCAGACCGCTTCCTGCGTTTGCTATTCATTGTGATAGTAAAACAACTATCGACAAGATTAGCAGTAAAAAGTATAATGCTAAAACAAAGAGGCACATCCAAGTTAGACTAAAGTCTATTAGGGTTTAGTGTCTGATAGGATTATTGCTATAGAGTTCATAGAAACTCAGAATAATATAGCTGATCTATTAACTAAAGGACTGGAACCTGCAGTGGTCCTTAAGTCAAGGTTGGGGATGGGGCTGTCAACCCATCAAAGTTCATCATCAGTGGGAACCCAATACACATGAGAGGAGATCCCTTGAAGTGTATTCAATGTGGTAATAACAAGCTGTAAGGATGAATTGGTAGTACCTTTGCTACATAGATGATACTGTTGTATCTGAGTCTATCCCCTGTAAACCTAGAAGGTACTGACATTGCTAGTAAGCAAGAGTTATTGTAACTCTGAATGGGATCAAGTCATTCGACGAGATGGTAGCAGTACATCTCTGGAGATGCCCAGCTAAGCGAATGTAATTGTGTGGTCGCAATTAGAGGAAAGGGTTATTCCTTGAAGCATTCGACGAACAGGATCGAGACAAGACCATTAATGTCTCAAAGCCATAGATTGGCACCATAGCCTTTGACTTGTCGTCGTCTATGGAACATGGTTACACCAAACGGATTAAGATTCAAGGTGAAACATTCCATCTGAATTCGGTAATCATTGAAGTAGGGGACTTAGGAGGGTTCAAACCCGGAAGGGTACCAACTCTGAAAACCGAGTCATGATGAGAAACCTGAAGCATTTCTATATGGATTTGTGGGGGATTGTTAGAAAATGGAGTTTTTAGAGCATAAGTATTTTATGTTCTTGATGTTAATTCCGAATTTTTAACGATTGGAAATTGTTCCTTGTTATGAGGACTTAAATTTTCATATATGGGTCTAAGTAATTTTCTTAGTGGAATCCATAGAGAAATAGAGTTGAAGTTAGTAGCTTGAAAGAGCTTGAAAATGAGAATGTGTATTTGTCCCACATTGAAATGAATAAAGGGGGTTGTTGGCTTTATATAGAATCACACACAAGGGTAGTGTACAACTACTAAGGTGTATGATGGTGCATGGTGTTACTGTGTGCTCCACGCGCACACACACACACACACACACATGCGCGCCGCCGCCGCCCGCCTCGCCACGCCACGACACGTCACGTCTCGACTCGACTCGACTCGACTCGGGTCGGCTCGGTCGAAGGGCGATTTGGGCGAATGTCTCGGCGTCTCGCGTACGCGAGGCGACCTGGGCGAGGAATTTTATTGCATGGATTATTGATTTATTTTAATATTATAAACATGCTGTCAAGAGTTGGATTGAAAGTCCTGTAAACTCTCGAGAGCTAGACTGTGCTGTCATAACAAGGTTGCTGTCAGGAAGGTGAAAACTTGTTGTCAAAAACAAGGTTGCTGTCAAGAAGGTGAAAACTTGTTGTCAAAAACAAGGTTGCTGTCAGGAAGGTAAAACTTGCTGTCAAAAACAAGGTTGCTGTCGGGAAGGTAAAACTTACTGTCAGGAACAAGGTTGCTGTCAGAAAGTAAACATACTGTCAAGTTCAAACTGATAACAGTTACTTTAAAGGTACTGTCGGGTCTTGTTGACAGTAACTTCTGCGTGGTTTTGACAGCAGAGTCTGAGCGTTTATTCTATTAATGAGAAATCATGAATGGGTCAAATATAGTGTAACAGTTACGATTTATTTAATATAAATCAGCCGTTTTATATTATTAAATCAGCCATTTTGCTGTATTAATTGTAAATCAGTAGTTACAATATTAATTGGGTGGCATCAGTTACGTTTGGCCTCTCCTATAAATAGAGAGCTAAGCTGCTGGGTTTTTATATATACAACACACCCTACATTCTCTTCTCTTCTCTACACTCTCTTTTCCCTTTCCCTTACTGTCAAAGCTATTTTGCTTGGGAGTTTTCTGGCGACTGAGGTGTTAGTCGAAGTTGAGTTATCTGGTTGATGTGATCATATAACTCGGAGCTGTTTTATCCTGGAAGAATATTGCCAGCATCCTGACACAGTGTAAGTGGGGGCAATTATCTCTTCAAGAACAGTCAGGACTTCTTGCAAATCCTGACGACTCAGCTGTTTTCATTCTTGTTTGATATATTGTTATAGCTATGGCTACTAGTATGTCTTCCGTCTTTCCTTTGTTCTTTCAGTTACTGATATGCATGTGTTATACCTTCGTGTTTTGTTTCGTTAATTGTTTGCTTGGCCTTGGTTTGTTAAATACGATATATAACTGCCTCTATGTTGCTGTTTTAGTCAATATTTCCAACATAGTGTTACCTAATGGTACACATTTATTTATTGAAAATACCATGTTCTCTACCCGATCAAAAAGAAACCTTTTGAATTTCAAAGATATACGCTACAATGGCTATCATATTGACAACAAATGAAAATGACGATGAATATCTATGTATCACGTCTATAGTCTCTAGGAGGAAGCAAATAATAGAAAAACTCCCATCATATAAATCTGGATTATATTATACCTTTATTAATCCAGTAGAGACACACATGTTAATGAGCCAAAAATTATCTGACCCGGGAAATTTTCTTATGTGGCATGATCGCTTAGGCCATCCGAGTTCAACAATGATGCGAAGAATTATTGAAAATTCAAATGGACATCCTTTAAAGAACAAAATTGTTTCATTGGCCAAAGATTTTTCTTGTGTTGCTTGCTTTCAAGGAAAACCAATAACAAAGCCATCGCATGTGAAAGTAGCAATTGAATGTCCATCCTTTTTGGAGCGAATTCAAGGAGATATATGTGATCCTATTACACCGTCAAGTGGACCATTTCAGTACTTTATGGTACTTATAGATGCATCGACACGTTGGTCGCATGTTAGTTTATTGTCCACTCGTAATGTCGCTTTTGCAAGACTCCTTGCTCAAATTATTCGGCTTAGGACACAGTTCCCAGACCATACAATTAAGAATATCTGAGTGGATAATGCAGTAGAATTTACATCCTAAACTTTTAATGATTATTATATGTCGATTGAGATTACGGTTGAACATTCTGTTGCTCACACGCACACTCAAAATGGTCTAGCAAAATCGTTAATTAAAAGACTACAATTAATTGCTAGACCTTTACTTATGAAAACAAATTTGCGAAATTTTTCTTGGGGACATGCAATCCTGCATGCTGCATCGCTAATTCGATTAAGGCCAACGGCCTATCATAAGTACTCCCCATTGCAGCTTGTGAATGGTCACGAACTAAATATATCTCATTTAAGAACTTTTGGGTGTGCGGTATATGTTCCAATATCTCCTCCCCAACGAACAAAAATGGGACCCCAAAGAAGATTAGGGGTATACGTTGGGTTTGAATCTCCCTCAATTATAAAATATTTGGAGCCCATGACTAGTGATTTATTTAAAGCAAGATTTGTTGATTGTCAGTTTGATGAGACAGTTTTTCCTGCATTAGGGGGAGATAAGTCAAAATTTGAAAAAGAAAGACAAGAAATTTTGTGGAATGCAGCATCTCTGTCTCATTATGATCCTCGCACAAATCAATGTGAACTTGAAGTTCAAAAGATTATCCACCTACAAGAAATTGCAAATAAATTGCCTGATTCATTTACTGATGTAAAGACAGTGACAAAGTCACATATACTGGTTGTCAATGTTCCTTGTAAAATAAAACTTCCTGATGAAGAAAATAAAATCATGCTAGCGAATGAGTCTAAAGCACGCCAGAAACGTGGTAGACCTGTTGGATCCAAAGACAAAAATCCTAGAAAATCAATTAAGCTTGATAAACAAACTGGTACATCAAATGATATCATTCTAAATGAAATAGAATTGATCACTGAAGAGACGTCTTCAAAGGATGATCAAACACCTGAAATTGAGGACAATGAAGAGATTTCAATAAATTATATCATTTTAGGAAAAAGGTGGAATATAAAAGAAATTGTCATGGATGAAATATTTGCATATGAAGCTGCACTTGACGTTTCTGAAGAAATCGAGGATCATGAACCTAGATCGATCTATGAATGTAAAAGAAGAAATGATTGGCCAAAATGGAAAGATGCTATTGAGGCAGAATTGAAATCACTTGAAAAACGTCAAGTTTTTGGACCTATTATCCAAACACCTGCAGGTGTGAAACCCGTTGGATATAGATGGGTATTTGTGCGCAAAAGAAATGAGAAAAATGAAATTGTGAGATATAAGGCACGCCTTGTTGCACAAGGCTTCTCACAAATACCGGGAATTGATTATGAAGAGACTTATTTCCCGGTAATGGATGCAACAACATTCAGATTTTTACTAAGTTTATCAATTCTAGAAGGGCTCCGAATGAATTTAATGGATGTTGTTACTGCCTACTTATATGGGTCACTGGATAATGACATTTACATGAAAATCCCTGATGGATTAAAAATGCCTGAAGCATATAGTTCAGAACCCCGAGAGATTTATTCAATTAAATTACGAAGATCATTGTATGGGTTGAACAATCAGGTCGAATGTGGTATAATCGCCTTAGCGAGTACCTTTTTAAAAATGGATATGTTAATAATGTGATTTGTCCTTGTGTTTTTATTAGAAAGACAAAAATGGGGTTTACTATAATTGCGGTGTATGTTGATGATCTAAACATCATTGGGACCCCAAATGAAATTCATGAAACGATTGAATATTTGAAAAGGAAATTTGAGATGAAAGACTTAGGCAAAACAAAACTCTGCCTTGGTTTTCAAGTTGAACATCTATCCAAAGGAATTTTTGTCCACCAGTCATCATATATTGAAAGGATCCTTAAGCGATTTATTATGGATAAAGCATATCCTGTGAGTACACCTATGGTGGTTCGCTCACTTGAAAAGAAAAAGGATCCATTCCGTCCAAGAGAAGAGGGAGAAGAACTTCTTGGTCCTGAAGTACCATATCTTAGTGCCATTGGTGCACTAATGTATCTTGCCAATTGTACACGTCCCGATATTGCTTTTTCTGTTAATTTATTGGCAAGGCATAGTTCTGTTCCAACTCGAAGACATTGGACTGGTGTGAAACAAATTTTTAGATATCTTCGAGGTACAATGAATATGGGTTTGTTTTATTCTAAAGACTTAAAAGTAGAACTAATTGGTTATGCAGATGCAGGTTATCGATCTGATCCCCACAAAGGTAGATCACAAACAGGTTATGTATTCACATATGGTGATACCGCAATATCTTGGCGGTCTAAAAAGCAAACTCTTGCAGCAACTTCTTTGAATCATGCTGAATTATTGGCACTACATGAAGCTAGTCGAGAATGCGTGTGGCTAAGGTCTTTGGTCCATCATATTCGAGAATCATGTGGTCTTTTAGTCAATAAAGTAAGTCCTACTGTTCTATTTGAAGATAATGAAGCATGTATCACTCAAACTAGAGAAGGCTACATTAAAGGTGACAGAACAAAGCACATTGATCCAAAATTCTTCTTCACCCATGAACTTCAGCAAAGAAGAGAAATTGATGTTTGTCAAATTCGCTCATGTGAAAATCCAGCAGATTTGTTCACAAAAGCACTTCCTACATCATCCTTCGAGAAATTGGTGCACAAGATTGGAATGCGTAAACTTCGTGATATATGATATTAAATTGAGGGGGAGATATGATACTCTTTAAATGTACAACACGTGCACTCTTTTTCCTTCACTAGGGTTTTTCCCACTGGATTTTTCCTAGTAAGGTTTTAATGAGGCATGATGTACATGTCATCCAAGGGGGAGTGTTATGTAATAATTTGGATGACCTTTGGCTTTTAACTTTCCTCCATTAATATTGAGACTCTTGACCCTTCATTGTACTTGTAACTTATATTTCTAAGTCCTATATAAAGGCACTTGTAACTTGTTCTTAAGATAAAACATATATTGAAATGAAATCTTCTCACTAATTCTCTTTAAGCTTATATACTATTATAATTGTAACAATATTGACATTGTTTTGACCATATCAAAATATCATATGTAAATTATTTCCTATTTTTAACCTTTTTGATCTTTTTATTAGCCTACCTATAAATTACATGATGCTAATATGACCATTCGATACAATGTAAGAATGCTTAATATAGAATATCATACTGATATCTATACACTTTATTTATTTTATTTTTGCTTCAATTTAATAATAAACTACTATTCAACTTAAATATATATATATATATATATATATATATATATATATATATATATGTATGTATATGTATGTATAATTAATGAAATAGAGAAATATTAATAATTTGTTTAGGAAAAAACAACATAATAGTTATTATTTTAATTTAAGATTTTCAAAATATGATCAAAGGTGTTATGATTAAATAGATGTTGTTGTGAATTTAATTTTATGTTTATTTAAAAGTTATTGGCTCAATTACAATGTTAACATATAAATTTTATAAATTACTTTTATATAAAGATATATTGGTCAAATTATGTGTTTGAAGTAAATTTTATACATATACAAGTATTTAAATGAAAACTCACTTTCAAATGAGAATTTGAACTTAGTCTTAACCTCAAATTTTTTGAACTACTTTAAATCTTAGTCACAAAATTATCATTTCTAACCATTTACTTACATGGGATTTACTTCAATGTATTTTTCGTTATCTACCTCCTCACCAAATTTTATTTAATGGGGTCAAATTTTTTAAGGTCAATCACGGAAATAAGATTTCTTTTGTGATTATAAAACTATTAACGTAAAACTTAAATTTTAAAGAGCAAAATTAGCTAACGGCACAATATGATGGGATCAAATTAAATTTTATTACTACAAAATTAATTTTTTAGTGGGATCAAATTGAATTTTTCCATTAAAGATATTTTTGTGAAAGTTTTTTTACATATAAAATTTTTAATTTTTAAAATTTCAGTGAGGTCGGTTGCACTGCTAATACTCTGGCTACGCCCCTGCTCACTTCAACATGTTTTGACCAATTTTCGACCACCAAAATACATTTTCTACTTCTACTTTTGACTGTGACCCATCATATTTATTTATTTAAATTTTCTCTCCCCGACTAACATTTTTCATTATTTTAAAAAAGTTTGAATAATTTTGTCCATAATAAATCATAAATAAATGTTAACATAAATGTATGAGTAAGTAATTATCATAATTTTAATTTCCATCATAATTCAATTTATTAAAATTATTATAAATATGTGGACACTTTGATCCTGAATAAATCATAAAATATATATTGCATAAAATGTAGTGAGTTACTTCAACATGTATTTAATGATTTTAAAATATATTTCTAAAATTTATTAAATAGGTTCAAAATCCATATTGATCTATAATAAATGTAACAGATGTACAATACAATTTCTTTTATCCGAGATATTTTTACGTGTTTTTTATGTAGTTTATAATCCATCATGGCCATTGTTTAAACTCATTGATTTTATTATAGAATTTCATCAATAAGTTATAAATAAAAAATTTAAAAACATAAAATTTGATTCTATTGTCGACTATTAACGACATATAAACTATATATAGAATAATACATAAAAATTTGAACAAAAAATTTGATTTGAATTTGATTCTATAGTAAAATCATTTTGAATAAATTTAATTATATGGTAGAATTGCTTTGAATTATTTTATTAATTTTTAATGATTTTCCAAAAAGAAAAGTTATTCAATTTCCTTTTTAATTTCTTAATTAATATTTATAATTATATTTCATAAATAATAAATAATTAAAAAATATTTATTTATTTATTTTAAATCATGCAATGCACGAGTTTTTTTAATATACTATAATAATTTTTTATATAATAATTTTATTTTTCTAATAATTATTGTAGTCGTAATTTAAAATATCTAACCATGTTAATTAGCTTTCACAATGAAGTTGATTTAATAATTAATATTGGTTAAAAATAATGTATTTACGAGATTATAAAGTTAATTATATATTATTATTGATAATAATTGTTTAAAATTAAAAATAATTTATTTTTAATTTAAATGGGGTATTGACGGGATTCGAACCTTGGTTTTAAAGGAGAATACTTCTTAGTAATATATCTAACTGCTTTCATGTATTTACTAAAAATTTAACAATCATTATTTTTTTATGATTAAATCATGTTGAAGCAAATTGGATTTTGTTTCCTTACAGTTTAATATAGATATGAAAGTGTGTTTGTATGCTATTTGAAATGGGTGAAATGGCATTTTCGTCCCTTAACTGGAGCTCAACTTGCAATCAGGTCATCGAACTCAAAAAGCTTTCAAACGGATCACTAAACCATTAAAAACTTTCATATCCAGTTGAGTGACCTATTGCTTTAGGGTAAAATGGCATATTCGTCACTGAACTGGAGCTCAACTTGCAATCAGGTCATCGAACTCAATAATATACACTCATTTCCCCCCTGCAACAGTCCCTCCCCATTCTTGATCAATCTCTGCCCCAACTATACTCATGAATCAACCATTAATCATTAACAACACTTAATTTAAATCATAACACATTCAAACTAATCAACTTATAACAATTAAACAAAACAACCCCTTAATAACAAGCTTATATCCACATCTAACCAACTCTCAAGTAGCAATTATCTTACCCATATAATCATATACATAACTCAATAAAACTTCACATGTAAAACTCATACATGCAACTTAAGTAAAGTATAAAAATCAATATCTCTACTTTAATAACACCAAACCAAACCAAAACCATTCCACCAAGACCATGGCTCACTTTCGATCATTGCCCATGGTCGGTTTCGATTCAACAGCCCCTCAAGCACGAGGTTGGTGCTACAACCGAAACCCCAGCCTCCTTGTAACACAAAACAAACCCATAACTCAACATGCAAATCAAGATTTCAATAACCCATTAACTCCTTGATTCCGGAACTAGAAATTCTCCTCTACAATTATAATTCTAGTTAGAAAAGACAACTTGAGAATGAAAGAAAAATAAAGAATTGAAAATTACGTGATAATATGAATGATAGGAGGGTTATACTGTGGAGATGATGGAGTACATGGAGAGACAGAGAGAGTGTATGGCGAGAGAGAGAGTAACCGAGAGAGAGAGAGAGTAACCAAGACCTGCAGTGACCTGTATTAAAATGGTTTAGTGACCCGTTTGAAAGTTTTTAATGGTTTGGTGACCCGTTTGAAAGTTTTTAGTGACCCGTTTGAAAGTTTTTAATGGTTTAGTGACCCTTTTGAAAGCTTTTTGAGTTCGATGACCTGATTGCAAGTTGAGCTCTAGTTGAGGGACGAAAATGCCATTTCACCCTATTTGAAATAGCTTTGAGCCTGTGAAAGTACTTGGGAACCGTCCGGTCTATCTTTAGTTATTTGTTTTTTAAAATGTTTTATACTCAGCAAGCAGCCAAGCAGCAAAGAGAATCATCTTAACAGACACCTTCTAAACCGCGTGAGGATGTGATAGATGGTAAATAATTTAATTTGTGCTAGTTATCCAAGCTCCGATACATTGACAAGAGACGACTGAAATATGGAAAGTCACTTTCTCGTTCATATAATTGATGTAAAAATTCAATTTCAGTTCGAAGAAATGATGTAAAAGATATATTGTATTAATCATGCAGACACTTTAAATCGGAGCTTCGGTCCACTGAACCAAGCCTTTTGAAACATGGATATCTTTGAAGTGGTTTGTTTTTGTTAGAGCATCTCCAACGGCGTTAGCTAAAAATGATTGGCTAAATTACATAAAATATTGATTATGTAAAATTTGTCAAACCTGTAAGACATTGTGTTCCAAGGGTATTAGCTATAATGATTGACTATATTTTAAAAATGGTATGTTATTAATATTTCAAGTTGTTATTAATGGAATATATAATTTTAATATAGAAATAAGTGATGTGGCAATTCACTACAGGTCTCTAGAGGTTCGACAAATATAGCCAACATCAAAAGATTATCTATAATTATAGATAACAGTTTTGTCCCATTGGAGTGTAATTTTTTTTACACATTCTTTATAATTCTTATTTATGGTAATTAATTTTAAAATTTACCTAAGGGATCTCTCCCATTGGAGATGCTCTTAGTAGCATTAATATGAGTATCAGGTTAAGGACTGATCGAACTTTGTCTAGATCAAGATTGAAAGCATCTATAGCCATAGGTAATAGGGTTAGTTTCCTGTTAAACATTGCTTGTCTAAATCGAGAAGTTACTCCCACAGTTAAACATTGCTTGTCTAAATCGAGAAGTTACTCCCACAGACAAGTATAGGCCTTTGCATTGATTAATATGTTTATACCTAATATATTGACTTCATTGGACTACACCTAATACTTAACTTCTAGGTTTTGGTCTAAACAAACCCAGACGTATCATACATTCTTGAATCTCTTTTGATTACCTTCAAACCAGTATTTACATGTACAGGCAGATTCAAGAACCAATAAACTGTAAGACCAACAAACCACATTTCATATTAATTTACAGTTTATATGTACAGCTTATGCACAAAGGCAATGTACTAAAAGAAACAGTATCAGACCTTGACGAAGCAATAACAAATTATAGTACAGTTTCCAGCTTATACTTGGACAAGTTAAAAATGCCGATTGTGCAGTTTTGGCCATTATGATGACAATATCAGACGGAGAATATCCCCAGAGTACTTGAATGATTTTTCAGTTTCTTCCAAACAATGGTTCTTCTCCTCCCTAGTCCAGCTCTGAACAAAAACAAATATATTTTGTTAGATTTCAGAACAATGAAGGCTAAAATTCTGCAACAAGGAACTCGATAATGTTGAAAAATTATATAAATCGAATATTATTACTTCAGCAACTCTGTTCAACTTCTCCCTAACATTCTGCAACAGTTGGGACAATTCACCCTCCCATTTGTAAAATTCCAACTCTTTGCCGTTGAGTATCTTCTCAGCTACCTGAATAGATAGGAAGGAAATTAATCACGTCCCTTAATATAAATTTTTATTAGTTACAATTTTGTCAAGCCATATATAACACTACATATTGAGTCATCACAGGGACGTCAATCAGAAGCAGAATGTAAGCGTAATCTGCCCACTTAACAAATGGTTTCAGACAGCATAACAGAGCAGATTACAGCTTTTAAGGCGAAGGCTTACCTTTCTTCCAATCATTCGACCACCAGCCGAGTGGGCAAAGTAGATGTTGTAAAAGTGGCAAATGAATGCCTGAGGGTCCGTCTTGGATAATTCTTCAAGTTTTTTTGCATATTCGAGACCTGGTGAAGATGGTTCAGGAATGGCATGACCTTGCTCCTCAAACCATTTCAAATCTTTTGCCAAGCCCTCAGACCTTTCCAATCCCGTGTTTCTGAATTCAGCATCTGTGCCAAATAAAAGAGTGAATCAGGAATTTCATTAGCTGATTAGATTATTAATAAAACAACTCCACTTTGCTTCATAAGTTGGTAAGTCCCCTGAAAACTCTGCAGATTTCATACAGAAAATGCTTCTGCATCATCCCTCACAGTGGAAAGATGTTAAGGCATCCTAACGAAAGATTTAAAAATACATATTTAATTGCTTGATAAACATATGGACGGAAAAATAACTAAATGTCCTATGGGTGGTACCAGAAAAAAAAAACTGCAGACAAGTTTTTAAGTCCAAAGATAGAGAACACGGACGGCGATTTGAGATGATTAATACATATGATACTACGTAAAATTATTTTTCAATCTACTAAAGAAGCTCAAGAAACACTTGTATGCAGATTAGCAAAAAGAAAAAAAAAAGAACCATTATCTGGAACATGATTTCTCTACTAAAATGATAGCCATGGCCCTCGCAATCTTTGGAGACTTGGTCTACCAAGATAAAGTTCAGATGGCAAGTACCCCATCAACTCAACCATCAAATACATGGTTATCAAATCATATCATACTGGTCTAGTACAAAATATTATCATGCCTAAATATTCATCTTCTTTCTGCAAATTTTGTGGGGACAGGTTAAGCTAGTTGGAAGTAATAATTGCTTCATATTTTCATGTTTATCTATCTATATTTGTAATGTAAGTAACTTATACTTTTGTCTAGCTATAAAGTGACTGGTGACAAAAAGATAAGAATAGGATGCAATTATAAATCACCTCCCACTGGTCTTAGCTGTGTATCATACTGAATATGCAAATATTAATAGCCTAAAATTTCTTATAATCCCTTTGCTTTCTCCCTCATGAAACTAACACAATCATAGTGCTTCTTACCAAACAAGACATGACATGAACCAAAAAAACCAAAAGAACAAGTATCATCATCATCATACACAATTGACAAAACACATATAATAACTGGATATAAACAAATTAAAAAACAAAACAAAACTTACATTCAGGGAAATCAGCCTTATCAACAATGCCCTCAAGAGTATCATAAACCAACTTACTATCCACCAAGAACTTCAAGTAGCCTTCAACAGCAGGCTCCCACTTAGCCACAGGCTTACCCTGAGGCTCTTTCTCACCCTCCTTAGCCTGATCTTTAGTATGCAATTTCATAGCCACAAATCTCATCTCCTCAACAAACCCTTTAGCCTCACCGGGATATCTTTTCTTGGGTTTCTCAGCTGCAGTTGTTGCTGATGTTATCACCATCTTCTTTAAAGTTGGAGTCTTTTTGGTGAAACTGAGACTAGGGTTCTTGATTGGGAGAGAAAAGAAAGTGGTTTGGAGATTCTTGGGTGCAATGATTTGGGGTTTGAGCTGTGATGATGAAATTGAAGTGATAGAAGCCATTTCAAGCAAGAAAGTATATAAAATTGGGGAAGAAAGCTACAGATTAAGTTTCAATGGAGTAAAGAAACAAGTGTGGCGTCTAATGGATGTTCACTTATTCTTCACGACAGTACAGTGCCGTGTAATATGTTGTATTTTATGGAGCCCAAACAGGGTTGGCCGGCTTTAATCCCCTAATATTTATCGAATTTGCAGTTACACTAAAACCTCTATAAATTAATGTAATTGGATGAGTAATTTACAAAAATTATTAATTAATTTAAATTAAATTTATATTTTCGTTATTATGTTGGGATTAAAAATTTATATTAAAAATATTAATTTATAATGGTATCGATTATTAATTTAACAAGATTTTACGGTATTATGTTTTAAAAGGGTTGGTTATAATAATTATATATATATAATTTTGTTAAAATAATATTGGTTAAAATAATTAGTTAAAATGATAAAAAAAAAATATAAAATTTATTGAATTTGTAAGGAATTGTATTCCAACGAATTTGACTATAATAATTGGTTATATTTTAGAAATAGCATGTAATTATTATTTTAAATTGTTAAACATAAAATATATTATTTTAATATGACATTAGATGATGTGTATTTTTTACAGGTCTTTAAAAATTTGACAAATATAGTCAATAGGAAGGGGTTGGTTATAAATTTTAAAAAACCGGATTGTCCTGTTAGAGATGAAATTATTTTACATATTCTCCAAAAATCTTTATTTATGACATGTAATATATTCATTTAGCTAAGAATTTTTAATGATTAAAAATGCAAAGATTCGACAAATATGATGAAGGTTCAAAAGTTCTAAAAAAAAATTGCTAAGACTTTTTTCATTGAAGATGCTTTTAGAATTAATTTTTTTTGGGTATTTACCAAAAATACTATGTTTTCTAGTTTGTTTTGCAAATATAGCTCATCTTCTTCAACCCCATTATTCTCCAACCCCCATTCTTCTCCTTCTTCTTCGCCCACCCCACCCTCCAGCCCCGCCCACCGCCGCCGTTGCCGCCCCGTCGCCATCCTCCTCCGCCCTCCCCCATCTCTGCCCTCCCCCTTACGCTCCACCACCCCCACCCTCCCCTCCCCCTCCCGCTCCCGCTCCCGCTCCCGCCTCCCGCTCTCGCTCCCGCTCCCGCCTCCCTCCATCTCCGCCCTCCTCCTTCCTCGATCTTCGCCCCCTCCTCCGATCTCCGCCCTCCTCCTTCCTCGATCTTCGCCCCCTCCTCCGATCTCCGCCCACCGGAGCCGAAGGCCACCACCTTCAAAGAATAACAATCATATTTAAGATCCATTGAGGCCAAATTTGATCGAATTAAGATCAATCAATGGATGATTTAAGAATATTTACTCGCGATTTAGGTTATAAACCTTCTGGAAAATCGGCACCGATGAAATCCGCCGGAGTCGGATCGGATTGTTCATCGTCAGCTCCGTTCTCCGATGATCAGTTCAGTGATGTGTTCAATGGACCTCACAAGTACTCTTCTACCAATTCTAATGTCAACGCTGCGTCTTCGATGTCTGGTTTCAATTCTAATGATTTAGAGTCCGTATTTTTGCAATTAATATATTAGGGTATAGTAAAATTGCAATTAGTAAAAAAATAAAAGTAAAAATGCAAATTTTTACTTTTTATAATATATTTATGAAAAAAAACCCTTTTTTTGCCCTTTTATGTACGGTGCACGTGGATATTATCATAAAATCTCAATAAACTTACAGATTACATAATATATCTAGCATATTAAAATCTAAAATATGAGAGGTTGTAACTCTCCTCTCTCGTACGAAAGGTTGGAGGTATTGAACCTCCTCTACAATAATAAGATGTTGATAGAAGGTTGTGATATTTTTTTTGAGTTTGGTCTTAATAATTTTGCAAATAATTTTGTCTATCTATATTGGTGTTTGCTTGAACTAGCGCGTAATTTTTTTAATAAAGTTGAAACTTGGTTTGTAGCACTTATGTGACAAATGCAAGATTTAGATAGTTATGTTTATTTTTATAAAAGTCGATGTGACGTTGACATTCTCGTTATAAAAAATATATGATAAGATATGTCTCGATTTTTTTTATTATTATTGGTCATCTTCTAAAAAATTGGTATGACTTCACCAAATCGCTAAATTAAATCTCGTTATTATTGTACCCTTCAAAGAAAAAATTAATAAAATACTAACCATCCAAATTATTATTACATCACGAATTTTTCTATACTAATCTAAGTAGAATGAGTATGACAAATACCCCACTACAACACTGCAATATAAGCTGGAAAAATAGTTGATAGAAGTATTATGTGAAAAATGACTTTAGTTTCAAATTATTTAGTAAAAAAATGTTGTTTCCCCAACAATATAACTGAAAGATTGTAGAAAAGGGATTGAATACAGTCTTTGACACTTTTTAAACCTTTTAAACTAAAAAAGTTTGTGTAAATAGAATTGAATAACAAGTAAGAAGTAGAAAAATAAATACTCAACAATGTTAATAATTACAAGTGGAGTTGTATGATCTACGTGAGATATATGTATTGAAGAATTAATTTGTGTTGAATGCACAGCTGTAGTTTCAGTGCTTATAAGAAAACCCTAACAATACTAAACAAAATCACTTGTGTTTCTTAGTTACAAAGCAACTTCTACACTTAATTATATAGCCAAGTACACCTACTAGAAAAAAATATTACAATAATCTAGGTCCAGTAGGCATGTTACTTCACTGCTTGTCTTTTTCATGTGAGTCAAATTGGATAGTTGTCTTTGAAATAATTTACTTTGAAAATAGAGTAAAAAGCACTTTGTGTACTTGCACTTAACGTATTAGAGTACTTGGGATACTAACATTCAAAAACTCTCACTTGCAATATTGGACATCTAGAATTTTTACACATTGCGTGTTTCCGTCAAATGAGTCTAACACCGTGAGAGTACTGTTGAAATTTCATTATTTTAAACCTCCTATAATATTCCTATATATACATATATTCTTCCTCAATCTAAAGCAAGCCCAGATTGCTATTTTTATCTTCTAATAAAATTGCATATTTGTATATGTATATTTAAAAAAATCACTTAATCTATCTTTCCTATATCATTTCAAACATGAAATTTTATACTACCTTGTGATTATAGTTGGGCAACTATGGAACCCATACAAGAAGATTATAGATAAACCCAATTACCTTCAAATACCTTCATTTTTTGGTTCCATTTATGTTAATTCTGAATTTTTAGCTTCGTGAATGTTCCATTCCAATGGGAAATCTCTTGGACACAAGTTCCCATGGGCTGAATATTGCGAATCAAAAATGTCCTTTAAAAAACTAATAGTGTTAGCAAGGCCCGACGGCCATACACACATTGTAAAAAGGTTGAAAGTTCCAGTATAGTAAGTACTAGTTTATGAACTATAGTATCCCAAGTGCTCTGACATGTTAAGTGCAAGTACACAAAGTGATTTTTACTCATGAAAATACTATCCAATTGGCTTGTATAGAAAATGAATGTTTATTCTTCGAGGTCTCCATTTTCTGACTTTCATGTACTTTAAGATTCTATCAACCAATGTGATATGTCAGTCTTGTCAAGTCATCATCAACTGCTAAGATTGAGATGTTATCCGTTGATGTAGCACTTTTGTCATCCATTGAAGACTGATATCCGTTGAGGGTTGATCGTCTTGCTATCCGTTGAAGAGCCTTATCCGTTGATGCAAATTGTTTATCCGTTGAGATATCATTTTCACTTATACAGAATTACAAAGCACATGCTATTTATAATTAACTAACATATTCTGTATATCCGTTGATAGTCAACATGACTTATAAAATCTATCAACTGACTTATAAAATCTATCAATTTTACTCTCAACTAATAACTTGAGTCTTTCAGTACATGTCACAAATGAACTTATTCGTTGATAAGTTTATCTCTTTAACAGATGTTGTGAAACATGCCATTCGTTGAACAATTAAAAATTTACTTTTACAAGGCCTAGCTAACGAGAGCAATCTTTCTAAAGTGCTAACGCGCCTTCCATCGGAACAAGAGGGCCGTTATACTCATTACTAAATAGGTTTAGTTGTTTTGAATTATCATCAATAACAACAAAATTTCTAACAAGAATAAAATCAAGTAATCGACCTAAAAAACCTATCAAGTTTAAAAGATAAAATAAAATATTTAATTCATATTGTTGTATCTTATGTTAATACACTAATAATTTCTTTATTTACTTTAGGATACTCATTAGCTTAATCATTAGTTGTAAAAAAAATTGGTTAGAAAAAAGGATGAAAGCTTGAGGAGTTAGGTCCCGTTTGGTAACAATAATTTATTTCTGAAAAATAGGTAAAAATTTGTTTGGTAATTTAAAAGCAACCTTTATAAAAAAATGTTTTTGGTTAAAAAATTACTTTTAGAAAACGCATCTCTCTCATAATTTTGAAAATTACTTTTAGAAAACGCATCTCTCTCATACTTTTGAAAAAAAATTGCTTTTTAACAACAATACCAAAAAAAGCAAGCCAAAAAATAAAAGACATGTGAATCAACTTCAATTTTAGCTCTAGACAAGCAACCAAACATAAGTTAAACCAAACTGACTTTCTGACTAATTAACTTGCACCCAATAAAAAAAAACTTTGCATCAAACACCCACATTATCAGAAGGGGGACTAAGAGATGTCATACATTAAATCAAGTACAATCCCACGCGATTCAAGATTGGATCGGTTTTGAATTTGGGTTTTTTTTCTAACATGTCCCATTTTAACTAGTCAATTATGAATATGTCCCTTTTTTATTTGTAATTAATAATATATCCCATTTTCTAATATGTCCCAATTTTTAGAACTATGATTAACTCATTAACTATACATTGTCAAAAAACATTTTGTCCTCCTTTAGTCAATCGTATTAGATCTTAATAATGTATCTGCTAATATTTTTGCACATCTAATTCATGTACATGTGGTTCGGGTGTAACTATATATTGCAGTTCCTTAAAAACCATTGAAGGTTTTGGAAACCAATAAGGCAATAACAATTAACAACACACGTTAGTTAAAAAAATGATGAAATCAAAGAAGAGAGAAAGAGGGCGGAGGATTAATCAAAAGGGGATGGAGAGATTTGGGTTCTAAGCTTCAAATCGGGGTTTGAATTTCGATTTGGGGCTGATGTTGGTAGGTTCAGGCGATGGTGTGCAAGGTCGGGCGACGGAGGTTGTGCAAGGGGACATGAATTTGTCCCTACGGGGCCCAGAAGATGAGGAGAGAGGTGGGTGGATGGTGGATGGGTGACAGAGAAAAAGTAGGTGTTGTGGAATAAAAACTAGGTTTAAATTATTGCGGCTAGGGTTTGTGAGCTTCGTGCTTTAATGGCTGCTTCTGCGTTCGAGACTTAAACGGTCCTCACAGAATGCCTACGTATCTCTGTAATTAGAGAATCAAGCCAATAAAACGTAGTTCTAGGTTGAGGGGTCTGACCCTTTATATAGGCTGAGAAGCCTCAGAATTAGGGTAAGGTTAGGAGACTTGGTGGGCAAGTCATCCTTGAGGAAGGTTCTAGACTCCTTCCTTGTAGGAGTCAGTTTCCTTGTATGATTGTGTGGCTTGGAGGTTACTTTTCGTAGGGATAACGTCCTTATCTGACTTGTATCTCCCAACTGTTAATTACCCCTAAATATTAATTACGAAATTAATATTATAATTGGAGTTTGGGCCCACCTGGTGGGCCCCACGTTTGGACCATTCTAGGTCTAATTAATGCCACATTAAATGTGTCCTTAGGGCTTACTTTTAGCCCATATCATTTGCCCCCCAACTTCTAGGAAAACTGATCAGGTTTTCGTTGAAGTTTAAAAGGTTTATGTACACTAGTGTTTCACATGTATCGTCTTGAATGTAAAGTGTGGAGCGACCTACACATTTACGACGATTTGCCTTATTCGAGGTTAAGCAATTTTTTCGAACAACTTTTGTTATTGAAATTTGCCCATTTATTTTAAGGAATAAAATTCCTCATATATTTTCATATTTCTCCTAAATTTTTAGGATTTTTCTGGTACCCACGGGTATTTTTCTTTATTTTTGACATATCAATCAAAAATATTAAATTGTGCTTCATGCATAAAATAATTTTAAAATTATTTTTCTACTTTTCTGGAATTTTTGGAATTTAATTCTGTCTTTTTTCAGCTCATTTTCGAGCTCAAACTTCGAACTCAAAGTGTCCCAGGTCGTGGGCTTCGAGCTCGTTTTGCAGTTGATTTTCGACCAGGAGTCTGCGACCTCAACACAATGTAGTTTCGACCTCGAATAAGTCCCAGGTCGAAAGGATTACCTATGTTTCTCAGTTCAACTTCGACCTCGAATTAACGATCTCAAATAAAGAAAAAACGACCTTAAAAAGGGTCCCAGGTCGTGTGGTTTTTCTTGAATTCCTAGTACAAATTCGACCTCAAACCTACGATTTCAAACCCTGTTATAACGACCTCATATTTACGAGCTCGAATAATGTTTTAAACGATCTCAAACTTAATCCTAGGTCGTTAGGAATTTCCAAATTTTCAAGTTCATTTTCGAGCTCAGAATTTCGATCTCAATTCCAGAGAATATCGACCTCAAAATGGGTTTCAAGTCGTATAGATTTTTGGTGACTTTCTATTCTTTTTCGACCTCAAACTTACGAGCTAGCACCAGTATATTTTCGACCTCAAATTGGGTTTTTACTTGACTTTCCAGGTCGTTTGATCGAGCTCGGAATTGTATTGTCAAATGAGGTCGTTGGTCACGACCTCAGACAATTTTTGTTTAGGACGCTTGTTTTGCTTTTGGGCCTTAATTCTGGGCCTCTCCTCGTGGGCTCTTAATTGACTTTGACTTGGGCTTCAACTTTTGGTCAATATGACCTTAAATTAAAACCTTAATTAGGTTAATTAATATGGGTTGGGCCATGACAGGCCTTTAATTGTTTTTACTAAACTTGGGCCTTAACAAGCCTAGTGTTGTTGGGCCTTTTTTAAAGTCCACTTTGTGTTGACAGCCCATAAGAGTTTTGAACAGGCTACAACCGGTTGATATTCATTTTAACCGGTTGAAATCCCCTAACTTTTTGCTTATATAAAGGCCAAAGTTTTCACTTTCACTTCATCACAAAAGTTTCTAAAAAACTCTCTCAAAAGTTCCTAATTCCCTTAAGAAATTTTCTCTGAGTTTGATCCTCTTTCTTTGAAGATTCAAAGGCATCCTCCAAGTTTTCTAGTGATTTTTCTTCCAATCTTTGAAGATTTGAAGATTGCTCAAAGATTTCTGGGAATTTTTCCAGAAATTTCCCAGTTGTTGTTGAAGATTTGAAGAACACTCAAGGTACTTTCCAGAATTTCTAGTTTTTTAGTTTGAAGATTGCCTTTTTTTCTGGGTTTTTCCTTCAATTCCTTTGAAGATTTGAAGATTGTTCTAAAAACTTCTTTGTTCTTTGCAGATTTTCTTTGATCATCATAATTTTTCTTTGAAGATTTGAAGAAATGGCTGAAGATCGTGCTACTCAACGTTTCCAGAAACTGCAAGTGGCCTCAAAAAGAGGTATCACCATTCGTTCTTCCTTCATGAGTTTACAGGATATGATTTTAAATCGTAAAGAAGATTTTCCATCCCTGTCACACCTTGATTCCTATAATCATAGCAACATTTTCCATGACATAGAAAAAATCACTGACTATAATAGGATGTATAAAATAGAATATCCCTATAGGCTTATCCCAGCTGAACCTGGGGATCGATCTTGCCATTGGCGCCCCAATGCACTTTGTATTTATAGGGGTGCCATTGTTGCAGGGGTTCGATTCCCTTTTCATGAGTTTATCCCTAAGCTTTTAGCAGATGTAGGAGTTAACCCTTGTCAACTTCCTCCCAATTCTTGGAGGGTGATCAACTATTTTCTGGTCCTTTGCCTTAAAAACAAATTCCCTCCTTCTGTAGCTCTTTTTAGAAAAATATTTCAATTTAAAAATTCTGCTGAATCTACCCCGGGTTGGATTTACATTAGTCACCGTTCTTCTACTCCTCCAATTTTTCACCCCCAATCTATTCCTGACTCCAACCCAAAGTGGAAGAAGGAGTTTATGTACTTGATATGGGAAGGTGGAGATTGGGGCAATGTTTTTCGTAGTACCTTTGGTAAGGTAGTAGATGGAAGTGCCAATGACATTGAGCTGAATGAGGAAGAGACCCTTGCCTACCAGGAGCTCATCAAAGATAATTATTCTACTATGGCTTAGGATCTCCTGAATGAGTTCCAACTTAAGACTTTGGGACTTTCCCGAGTGGGCAATAAGGGTAATTTCCTTTCTTTTTGCACTCCTTTATTTGAATATGATTATCTCATACCCATTATTTGTTTTTTGTTTTGTAATTGCAGCTGCAGCTTTTATCAACAAGACCAATGAGCCAGAAGATGGGGACACTGCTAGGCTGAAAAGGGCTCGTTCAGGGAAAGATCCTCGAGCCCCAACAGCCTCGGATGCCTTCTTGAGGCCCCATGTGGCTGATGTTGAGGAGGTAGATGGCTCCTCCAAGAGTGCTTGGCGCCCCAACTGGGGTATTAGGAAGAAAGACTCCATTGTTGGAGACTGCAGGCATGCTATGGATTGGTCCTATCACTCCATCACCCCTGGTGACTTCAAGGACTATGTATCTGGCTCCACTCTTGAAGGAGCTGAGAGTGCTGGAGCTCAGGCCTTCGCAGCTGTAAGCTCCTTTCTATCCACTCTTTTATGTACTTGTTTTGTCAACTGAACCGTGGTTTTAACTTTATCTTTTGCAGGCTAATGCCAACTTCCAGGGAGTCGTATTCCAAGCTAAGACTTGGCGTTCCAACTACGAGACTTACAAGGCCAAGTTTGATGACTCCCAGGATGAACTGGGCTCTGTCAAGGCCACTTTAGCGAGGAGGGAGAAAGAGCTTTTAGAGTCTCAGGCTGAAAATGTCTCTCTCAGGAAGGACAAGGACGACCTGATTGACGAATACCTTGCCTCCCAGGAGTATATGGGCTTCATGGAGAAGCATGACGACTCTCTATTCCCTTATCAGTTTACTCAGGGATGGGATGAAGCTCTTGCTGAGGTTACTAGGAGATTTCCTGGTACCCTTAGTGTTTCAGACTTCCCTAGCCCCCATGCTCCTATGGCCTTGGCAGTGCAGGACACACGGGAGGAGGACCCAGAGGATGATGAGAGGATCCTAGAGCCAGATTCCTCTGCTCACCCTGGTGCAGCCGGAGAGGAGGAGCATACTGGAGATGCTTAGTAGCTGACATCTTTATCTTTCTATTCATGCACTCTGCCTTCGGGCATGACTTTGTATTTTCGTTAACTTATTTTGAACTAGTTGGTTATGTATTCTGCCTTCGGGCATAACTTTTAAATTCGTAATCCTTTGTCCTTAATGCTTCTCAACTTATTTATACTCGCATGTATAGTCTAGCATTTTGTGCATAAATATCAATGAGTAGGGTTCATATCTTATGCGAAAATGTAGGATAGTCTTATTAATATGAAGAAACGGGCACAGCCCTTACATAGATACTCTACTTCCAATATCTCAAGTTTTTAAAAACTTGGAATGGTTTCATCAACCTTATTTCTACTTCTATTACATAGGCAAAAAGCTAGGTCCTTTTCAGGAGAGCTTAAACATAGTAAACCTTGAGGTTCAATGCATGCCAAGTCCGGGGCACCTCAACCCCGTCCAAGGTTTCCAGTTTGTAAGATCCTCGTCCTAGTGTCTTCTTGACTCGATACGGCCCTTCCCAGTTTGGAGCTAACTTTCCTTTCTGACCAACTCCAGAAGCCTCGATCTTCCTAAGAACCAAGTCACCTTGTTGAAAGAACCTCTCCTTAACCCTGTGGTTGTAGTAGAAAGATGCTTTCTTTTGATGCTCCGCATTTCTGGCATTTGCCTCGTCCCTGACTTCATCAATCAAATCTAAGGCGAGCCTCATGCCTTTTTCATTAGTCTCTGGCTCGAATGCTTCAATTCTAGGTGATGCATGCATGACTTCTAGTGGTACGACTGCCTCGGCTCCATAAGCCAGTAGGAAAGGGGTTTCCCCAGTTGTTACTTTGCAAGTAGTACGATATGCCCAAAGTATAGGCAGTAATTCATCCACCCAAGTATTTCTCGATCGTTCGACCCTCTTCTTAAGTCCATCAAGAATAATCCGATTGGCTACCTCAGCCTGTCCATTAGCTTGCGGATGAGCTACCGAAGTAAAACGAAGCTCGATAGCATTTTCCTCACAGTACTTTCTGAACTCTTCATTGTTGAATTGTGTCCCATTATCTGTCACAAGGATTCGGGGAATTCCATACCTGCAGATTATGTTCTCCCAAAAGAACTGGGAAACTTGCTTGGTTGTTATCTTGGCTAAAGGCTTAGCCTCAATCCACTTAGTGAAGTAATCAATGGCGACAATCAGAAACTTCCTTTGTGCTGAAGCCATGGGGAAAGGACCAAGAATGTCCATTCCCCACATAGCAAACGGAATGGGAGAGCTGATTGAGGTTAACCTTTCAGGCGGCTGCCTTACAATAGGGGCATGTTTCTGACATCTATCACACTTCTTGACATAATCCTGGGCATCTGCTAACATCTCTGGCCAATAGAATCCCAGGCGGGTAATCTTGTGAGCTAAGGCTCTGCCCCCCAAGTGCTGCCCACAGATCCCTTCATGAACTTCTTCCAATGCTTCTCTTGCCTCTTGGGGCCTTAGGCACTTCAAGTACGGGATGACAAACGATCTCTTGTATAAGATGCCTTCAATCAAGGCGTATCTCAATGCTCTCACTGACAATTTTCGTGCCTCCAAGGCATTGCTGGGGAGCCATCCGGTTTCTAGATGAGCTTTAATAGGATCTATCCAAAAGCTTCCAACATCGATAGGTGCTACCAACTTAGAATTGATGGTCGGGGCCTTCAAGACCTGGAAGTAAACACTACCTGCATAATTCTCTATTTCAGAAGAGGCGAACTTAGAGAGGGCATCGGCCTTAACGTTCTCTTCCCTAGGAATGTGCTCCAGGTAGCACTCCTCAAACTGAGTCATAACTGCTTTCACGACTCTGAGGTATTTTGCCATAGTTTCATCCTTGGCCTCAAACTCACTATTCACTTGCGAGACTACCAGTCTTGAATCTCCACACACCTTGAGGTTCTTGACCCTCATGACTCTGGCCAATCCCAATCCAGCTATTAATGCTTCATATTCAGCTTCATTGTTGGTTGTAGGAAAGTCCAACTTCAAAGCGTATTCAACCGTGAACCCATCGGGGCTTTGCAAAACCAAACCTGCACCACTAGATTTTGTTTTTGATGCTCCATCAAAATAGAGCACCCAATACTCTTTCTGATCAGGTACAAGTTCTTCATCCTTACTCTCAACTCCAGGGGTGGTTACTATCTCCTGCCCCCCGACTTCTTGATTGCCAATGGTACATTCAACCAAGAAGTCAGCTAATGCCTGAGCCTTGATGGCTGTCCGAGGCTTATATGCAATGTCAAATTCTCCGAGTTCGATTGCCCACTTAATTAACCTTCCACTGACCTTAGGGCTGTGCAAGATACTTCTCAACTGCTGGTCCGTCAGGACTTCAATCTTGTGTGACTGAAAATAAGGTCGTAGTTTCCTTGAAGCCGTTACCAATGCTAAAGCAAACTTCTCAATGGTGGAATAGTTTAACTCAGCTCCATGCAACACCTTACTCACATAGTATATAGGTTTCTGAACCTTGTTCTCTTCCCTTATGAGGACGACACTCAATGCTTGCTCAGATACCGCCAGGTATAGATAAAGAGTCTCTCCGATGCTAGGCTTGGCCAACAGCGGGGCTTCAGCCATGTACTTCTTCAATTGCTCAAAGGCCTCTTGGCTTTCAGGTGTCCATTCAAAATTCTTTACCTTCTTTAATGTTTGAAAGAAAGGTAAGCACTTATCACCAGATTTAGAGATGAACCTCCCTAAGGCTGCTACTCGGCCTGTCAACTTCTGCACATCTCTTATCGAACGTGGTGGTTCCATATCTAAAATCGCCTTGATCTTGTCAGGATTGGCCTCAATGCCTCTCTTTGAAACCATCAGTCCTAAAAACTTTCCAGATCCAACGCCAAAGGCACACTTAGCGGGATTCAACATCATCTTATGGTGCCTCAGCACTTCAAATGCCTCTTCGAGGTGCTTAATATGATCAGCCTTGAGTAGGCTCTTGACTAACATGTCATCAACATACACCTCCATGGTTTTTCCAATCAGATGGGCAAATATCTTATTCACCAAGCGTTGGTAAGTAGCTCCTGCATTCTTTAGACCAAATGCCATAACAAGATAACAGAAGACACCAAAGTCAGTTATAAAAGATACCTTAGGGATGTCATCTTTGTGCATCTTAATCTGATTATAGCCGCTGAATCCATCCATGAAGCTTAACATCTCATGTCCAGCTGTGGCATCTATCAGCATGTCAATCCTTGGAAGGGGGAAACAATCTTTTGGACATGCATCATTCAGGTCAGTGAAGTCTATGCACATCCTCCACTTCCCATTCGCTTTTTTGACCATCACAGGGTTTGCTAACCATTCGGGAAACTGAATCTCTTCAATGAAACCAGCTTCCAAAAGCTTATCCACTTCTTGCTTAATGGCCTCTTGCCTCTCCGGAGCAAAGTTTCTCTTCTTCTGCTTTATTGTCTTCCTCTTGGGGTCAACATTCAACTTATGAGTTATGAGTTGGGGGTCAATCCCTGGCATATCAGCTGCTGTCCAAGCGAACACGTCGCTATTCTTTTGTAAGAATTCTATCAACTTGCCCTTCAAGGGTTCTTTCAGAGATGCTCCAACATAAGTAACTTTTTCAGGATCATTCGGCTCTAGGGGTATGGGAATCAAATCCTCTGCTGGCTTCCCTCTATGTTCTTCATCGTCACGGACATCCATGTCTTCAATTGGAAGGACCTGCCCCCCGACTCCATCGGCCCTCAAGGCGGCTACATAGCAACTTCTTGCCATCTTCTGATCACCCTTTTGTTCTCCGACACCATTCCGTGTTGGAAACTTAATCTTCATATGATAGGAAGAGGCCACAGCCTTAAACGCATGTAATCCAGTCCTTCCAAGGATTGCGTTGTATGTTGAAGCTGCTTTAATTACCAAGAAATTCAGCATCTGAGTCGCCTCCTTAGGCTCCTGCCCAATAGTCATGGGCAACTGAATAGTCCCTTCAACGTTGGACTCCACTCCATTAAATCCGTATATAGGCATGTTTGCAGGGGTCAATTGAGAGTCGTTGTATCCCATCTTTACAAACGCATCATGAAACAAAATATCCACAGAAGCTCCATTGTCTATCAAGACTCGTTTTACTTCTGAATTTCCAATCACAGGAGTTATGACCAACGGGTCATCATGGGGGAACTTCACCCCTTCCAAGTCTGAATCATCGAAACCAATTACCATCTCGGTTTTAGCACGCTTCGGGGCCTCTCCCACAATGTGCATTACCTCCCTTGCGTATGCCTTTCGAGAGTTCCGAGTTGTACCGGCTGCTGTCGGGCCTCCCCAGATCATGTTGATAACTGGCCCTCGGGGCTGCGTGCTACGATCACGATCATTATCCCTTCTGTCATTGTTTCTCCTGTTGTAATCCCCTCTTTGGGTTCCATGATCTCCACCCTTTGTGAAATTGTTCAGCTTTCCTTTACGGATCAAGAATTCAATCTCGTCCTTCAACTGTCTGCAATCATCCGTGTCATGTCCTACATCTCGGTGGAACCTACAGTACTGATCCTTATTCCTCTTTGCGGGGTCTCCCCTGAGTGGCTTCGGCCATCGGAAGTCTTTATCCTTCTCAATTTCCAACAAGATTTGACTTCTAGGGGCATTCAACCTTGCATAGTCAGAAAACCTTGGTCCCAAGTTCTTTTTTGGTGGCGAATCAGAGTCCTTGCTAGTTCGGGGATACTTGTCCCTAGCATCGTACTCCTGCCCTTGCTTACGCTTTTTTGTATCATTGTTTCCCTGACCATTGCCTAATGTGACTTCCTTCTTCGTGCTATCCTCGGCCTTGATGTACTTATCAGCCCTTCGTTGGAGATCAGCCATATTCTCCGGGGGATGTTTTGCCAACGATCTCTTAAAGTATAAGTCGGTGGTACCATGCTCCAAGGCTACCATTGCAACCTTATTGTCCAGATCAGTGATGTTCAGAGTCTCCTTGGTGAACCTCTTAAGGTAGTCTCTCAGACTTTCGTTCTTCCCTTGTACCACATACATAAGAGATGCAGAGCTTTTCTCATGCGTTCTTCCGCTGATAAACTGACTAATGAAGGCAACACTCAACTCCTTAAAGGAACCAATCGAGTTTGCAGGAAGCCGACTATACCATCTTTGAGCCATGCCTGACAAAGTTTGAGGGAAAGCCCTACACTTCAAAGCGTCGCTTGCAGGCTGCAACAGCAGTGCGTTTGAGAATGTTCTAACGTGGTTGGCAGGATCACCCATTCCATCATAAGCTTTGATTGTTGGCATCTTAAACTTCTTTGAGATATGAGCATTCATCACGTCTTCAGTAAACGGAGGTGTGGGATCATCAGGGTCCCCAAGTGGCATCAGATCCTTAGGGTTGCTTTTAGGGGTTTCCACCCTTGTAGTTCTTTCAGGTGGGACGGTAGTCCTTCTTTGCCTCCTTGGAGGCCTCTCCAGATCTATGAAGGGAATCGGTCCTGACGCGGAAGGTGGCAAAGTCTGATTTAATCTGGCTTGCTCCCTGGCCATATCTTCCTTTAACTTTAAGATCTCGGCTTCATAAGCCTTAATCCTCTCAGCAGCTGTTGAAGAGAGTCCATCATGGATAGTTCGAGTTCTCCCCATAGGCTCTTTACTTGCACGTCGCCTCCTCGGGGATTCATCACGCTCGTAATCATCGCCAGAAGATGATTCATCTGAATAAGGACCAGAAAAATCGCGATAATCTCGATCTCGAATATACAGGGCATGCCCACTCGGTCCAGCTCCGTAATTGGACATCCCATATATTGGATTGGTGCTTATGGGGAGATCCGTAGTATGGATCTGAACCCCTCGTGTAAGGTTGTTGGGACCTACAATCAGAGAAGATATCCCCGTCTGAGGGGGGTTAGTCCCTGGAACTGTGTGGATGATCGGAGGTAGCGTACTCTCAACATGGGTAGTCGTCCCTAGGGGTTGAGAAACTTGGTACGAAACGATAGTTCCGGATGCCGGAGGTACTTGCTCAGATGTCGGAAGTACTTGTTCAGTAAGGGGCGGAGCAGAGCTAAGAGGTAGAGCCTCGGTAGCGATTGGCTCTGTAGTGCCTGGAGCAGTTCTTCGTGTTTGAACCATGGTTGACGTCTTCTTCCCACAGACGGCGCCAAATGTTGTGGAATAAAAACTAGGTTTAAATTATTGCGGCTAGGGTTTGTGAGCTTCGTGCTTTAATGGCTGCTTCTGCGTTCGAGACTTAAACGGTCCTCACAGAATGCCTACGTATCTCTGTAATTAGAGAATCAAGCCAATAAAACGTAGTTCTAGGTTGAGGGGTCTGACCCTTTATATAGGCTGAGAAGCCTCAGAATTAGGGTAAGGTTAGGAGACTTGGTGGGCAAGTCATCCTTGAGGAAGGTTCTAGACTCCTTCCTTGTAGGAGTCAGTTTCCTTGTATGATTGTGTGGCTTGGAGGTTACTTTTCGTAGGGATAACGTCCTTATCTGACTTGTATCTCCTAACTGTTAATTACCCCTAAATATTAATTACGAAATTAATATTATAATTGGAGTTTGGGCCCACCTGGTGGGCCCCACGTTTGGACCATTCTAGGTCTAATTAATGCCACATTAAATGTGTCCTTAGGGCTTACTTTTAGCCCATATCAGTAGGGGTATTCTACTCTTATATATTATAAATATATGTATAATTATATGTATATAAGTTATATATGAGTTGAATTTAATCATGGGACATATTTATAATTATTCAATAAAAAGGGACATATTTATAATTGAATTATTAATTTGGGACATATCAAACTAATACCCTTTGAATTAAAAATCGAACCAAATTACATATAATGATTCTACAAAAATTTCAATCATAATTGCATTTGCAGTTACAATTAATCACATCAAATTCAATTGTGAAAGTATGGTTGATACGGTTTGGTGTATGGTTAATACAGGTCGGTTCGCGGTTCAACCACCTATTACAAATATCAAAATAATTAATAATAATAAATTTTAATTATTATAAATTATTACACATACTAGATTCGAAATTATCAATTTTGAGATACAACTAAAAATTCGTAAGTTAATAACAAGTGATACTCAAAATACAAACATAACAACACAAGATGTTTAAGCAAAATTTTGTCAACTTCCAGTAATCCACAAGTAGTACATAAGTTTAAATATGAAAACGGAGTACAAGAATCACATAAATTAATACAATTTATCCACTAAAATTTTAGTAAGATGCAATAAATAGGAGCGCGGTAAATCTTATAATATTATACAATATATCGATAATTACATATACTAGTTTATATGCACGGGTTTTTTTTTATATATTATAAATTTTATTTATGCTATAATTATGTTTTTATATAATTATTATTTTTAAAATTATTTTAATATTAATTTAATATAAGTTTAATTAATGATATGCATGATTTAAAATTTATATTATAAATTTTAAGTTAAATATGTCGTTTACGGTATTCGAATCATGAATATTTAATAAAGTAATTTAATCATAAAATATATCTTTTAATTACATCCAACGTTCTTATTAATTACTAAAAATTTAACAGTGATATGGTGTAATATTTTTGGGTAAACATTAATGATTGCAAAATTATATTTTAAATTATAAGGTAATGTATTTAATTAGAAAAGAAATATCAATAATTGAAAGATATGGTATAGTTGATGTTTTTAGACTAAAAATAAACATGAAAAGGTAATCGAGTAATTACTATTAATTATATTATTTATTTTATTAATTAGGATAACCAAACTGACAAATTTTCAATTTTTGAACTTTAATATAATAGTATTAAAAGGTAATGTATTTAATTAGAAAATAAACATTGATGATTGAAAGATACGGTATAATTGATATTTTTATTTAGATGTTTATAAAAGGTAATATCAACTAAAAGTAAACTTGAAAAAGGTGATCGAGTAGTTATCATTAATTACATTATTCTATTATTGAGTTAACTAATTAGAATAACCAAACCCAAACCGACAAACTTTCGATCTTTCGGTTTTAATATAATAGTTCATATTCGAATCTTAAATATTTAGTAAAGTAATTTAATCATAAAATATATCTTATAATTACATCTAACATTCTTATTAATTACTACAAATTTAACAGTGATATGATGTAATATTTTTGGGTAAATATTAATGATTGTAATTTTTTAAATTATAAGGTAATGTATTTAATTAGAAAAGAAATATCAATAATTGGAAGATATGGTATAATTGATGTTTTTAGATTAAAAGTAAACATGAAAAAGGTAATCGAGTAATTACTATTAATTATAATATTCTATTATTTATTTTATTAATTAGGAAAACTGATAAATTTTTAATTTTTGGGTTTTAATATAATAGTTAAAAGGTAATGTATTTAATTAGAAAAGAAACATTGATAATTGAAAGATATAGTATAATTGATGTTTTAGATTTTTATAAAAGGTAATATCAATTAAAAGTAAACTTGAAAAAGTAATCGAGTAATTACCATTAATTACATTATTCTATTATTGATTTAATTAATTAGAATAACCAAACCGAAAACCCAACCGACAAATTTTCAATCTTTCGGCTTTAATATAAAAACTAG
Source organism: Kitagawia praeruptora (assembly GCA_037693485.1). Taxonomy (NCBI): domain Eukaryota; kingdom Viridiplantae; phylum Streptophyta; class Magnoliopsida; order Apiales; family Apiaceae; genus Kitagawia; species Kitagawia praeruptora. The sequence goes on along the minus strand of CM075353.1, from coordinate 83,897,279 downwards.
TTTAAAACCTGTGCGATGCATGGATGTTCTTTTTTATAATGATTTTTTTTTTTTGAATTAAAAAATTTAAGATATGAATTTTTAGGCTTAAAATTTTAAATAATATGATATGATAATAATTATATATGTGTTATACGTGATATTTCTAGAAAATAATGAATTTTACTTCGAAAAAATAGAAAAAAATGATAAGTTTTAGCTAAAAAACGTAATCGATTAGTTATTAGTTATTATGATATTATTATTTTATTTTACTTAAACAACGCTACCCGAATAGGTTTTATTGGAAAAAAATAAGAAAAAGTAGAAAAGGCAATGTATTTTAGCTAAAAAAGGCAATTGGTTAATTATTAGTAATTATAGTTATACTTGTAATATTTTATTTTATTAAATAGAATTGCTTATAGTGTTTATAGAAAATGAGAAATTTTAGTTAGATAAAATATAAAAGATAATGTGTTATACATGAAAAAAAAATTGATTAGTTATTGAAAAATAGAAAAGTTAACATGTTTTATCTAAAAAATAAATTTTTTAGTGGAAAATATTTAGTTAGATAAAATATAAAAAATAATGTATTCTACGTGAAAAATGAAATTGATTACTTATTGAAAAATAGGAAAGGTAACATGTTTTACCTCAGTAAAGAAATTTATTATTTATAATTAGCTATAAGTAATTATGTTAGGATGTGAAGTTGGAGGCAATGATTTATTCTATCTGGGTGCAAATATCAGCTCGTCTCTGAAGCAAATAAAATTTTGGGAACCCCTTTTGACTAAACTCCGTAAGAAGCTGGCGTTGTGGAAAGGGAAATGAATTAATCAAGCTGGTAAATTGGTATTACTTCAAGCATCGCTAGACAGTATGCCAGTCTACTGGTTTAATCTGTTTCTTATGCCTAAATCAGTGATGAACCAACTGGATCGGATTCGTAAGAGATTTTTTTGGGGAGTCAATTCTTTCAATGATAAGGAGACATCGAAACTGCATCTAATAAATTGGGAGAAGATTTGCAGGCCCAAAGAGTTTGGGGGCTTAGGTATTTCCTCCCTCAGAAATCGTAACTCCGCTCTCCTATTTAAATGGTGGTGGAGATGTAATGCGGATAGAGGCAAATTCTGGAATATTTTCTTGCAGAATAAGTATGGTATAGACTTCTCTGTTAAGCTCTCTGGTCTTCTCGGTAATAATGCAGCCTCCTTCATCTTAAGAAGCATAGTAAAATCAGGCTTAGAATCGATCTCTTCTGGGAAGTTAGCCCCTAGTTTCCACTGGAGTGTTGGTCAGGGTTCTAATGTGCTATTTTGGGAGGACTCTTGGTGTGGTTCTAGACCTTTGAAAGACGATTTTCCCAGATTATACGAATTATCGACTCTCAAATTGGCTAGCCTCAAGACTGTTTTTCCTCTCTGGTCTTCTAGGTATGTCAACTGGGCAGCCTTATGGAGACGTCCTCTCAGAGCATGGGAAGAAACGGAGGCTCAAACTCTTAGTGGTTACGTAGAGCAGTACGCCTTAAACGAAAAGCAAGATAGATTGATTTGGCTTCATGAAAGTAAGGATTTTTCTGCTAAGGAATGTTATCGTTCGCTGGTCAATGATGCAAATCCCTCTCAAGTTTGGAAATTGATTTGGAAAATTAAAACCCCACCCAAAGTGCAGGTCTTTTTGTGGAAAATAGAGCATAAAGTTTTACCAACCAAATCCTTTCTGCACTACAGGTTACATCTACCTGATTCTCAATCAATTTGTAAATGGTGCGGAAGCCAGGTGGAAACTTTAGATCATTTGTTCCTTAATTGTGAACTCGCCACTTGGTGTTGGTCGTTTTTGTTTTCTTGGTGTGGAGGTCATTCACCGCAACACATCTCCCCCTTCAATCTGAAGAGTCTTATGACTCGGGATGTTACATCACTAGATGCCATGGAATGGCAAATAATGGTTGCTGTCGTTTTGTGGACATTCTGGTTGGGTCGTAACGAACATGTCTTTAAAGGATCGAAAATTAAGAAAGAGGTATGCCATAGTCTGCTTAAAATTCGCTCATTTAAATGGTTGGAAGCAAGTGGTTACATCAATAACAAGTTCTACAATTTCTGGGAAACAAATCCTTCTGGAGCTATCAGACTCAGCCATATAGAGAGGAAAACCGCTTTCTGGCAAAATATTTGGCCTAACTATGATCTGATATGCTCTGTTGAGGGATCTTTTATCCTCACAGATTCTTGTATTAAAGCTGGCATAGGTGGTGTAGTGTGGGACAACAAAGGTACGCTGAGATATATTTTTTCTGGTCCAACTCATGTTCAGAGTAGCCTCGAGGCCGAAACCAAAGCACTTGAGTATATTGTTGACATTGTCCATTCAGTACAGCAATCGAGATCTAAAATATTATTCTGCTCAGATTCTTCTAATGCAGTAAATCTTTTCATAAAAGAAGACTGTATGGAGATATGCAACAACTGTTCCCCCAGAATAGTGATGTAAACTTTATGCATCTGTCTAGAATTTTCAACGCTGAGGCTGACAGGCTAGCTAAAGAAGGGTCACAGAGACCTGTTTTGATTGGTGCATGGATCTAGGAAACAATATGTGCTTTATGGTTTATAGGTGTTTGGAATTTTTCTGGCGGTTGTATAATCATCACCTTCTATACGAACAAATGGGTCTCTATTATAAATGCTCAGCCTTCCTCTCTTGGTTTTTTAGTAGATATCTTTCCCATCCTTTGGTGTCTCTATCTTGTTTTGCCATGAATAACCTCTGGTTTCCTCCCCCAGAGAATGCAGTGAAGTTAAATGTTCATGGGGTCTTCGATGAGCTCCCTTTGGCAAATGGAAATATCAATGGGATTGGTATAGTAGCTAGAGATCATGATGGTAAATACCTTTGGGGTATCATGGGTCCGCTCTCAGGGTTGGTTGGCATTCAATCACAAGTTTGGGCCGTCCACTTGGCCATGAAACTTGCATTTGTCAAGAACATTCCTCATGTTCGTATTGAATGCGATAATGTTCGAGCTTTTAATATGATTGTGAATCAGGATGAGGAATTGTTGGAGGAGGAGAATATTGTGGTAGCAGTGCAAGAAATCAACATCCTCTTTGTTGAATTTAATAGGATTAGGGATGACCCTTCTTTTCAAAGGAGTTGTAAGATTCATTCGGTGTTTGCAACTAGGAATAGTGCTCCTGCTTTCTTAGCAGAATATGGACTACGCCACTGTTCGTCCCTTGTTGAAGTGCCCTCTCCTTTTGGAAGATTGGCAGAGATTCTGGACCTTGATAATGGTCTAGGACCACACAGGTCCTCCTTCGAAATTCACCCAAATTTAGGTCTTGGAGAGTTGAGTCATCTTGGGCATGAGGAAATCCCTTCTGTTGATGCTTCGAGACCTCGGTTTGGTCCTGATTTGATGGGCACAATTCAGGGGTAGGTGACGGTCTCTATGTATGAGCAAGGCATGGTGTCTAGGACTAATCAGCCCTCTCAAGTTCGGTTGCGTTCTCAAGCAAGGATTAGTTCACTTCCTCCTTTGTCCTCGGGTCAAGCAAATCGAGGCATAGTGATTAGGGAGCCTGTTAGTTCTATGGAGCCATCGACTGTTGTGTCTCAGATTCATACCGATAAAGGCAAAAGGAAAGTCTCAAAGTTTGCTAGTTTGCCCCCTGTTTCTTATAGTATGCCGCCTGCGGACCTTTCTCCTCCGGTTACTTCATCTATGGAGGCTCCCTTCACTGCCCTCTCAAGTGGTATTGCTTCTGCTACTTTTGAAGTTGGAGGTTCATCTCGTGTTGACAACTATGATGTTGAAGAAGTTATTTTAAACGATTAAGATAGAGTTGGTTGGTGCAGGCCATGTGGTCGTGGCTTTTAATTCTAGCTTTTAGAAGTGTAGACCTTTGCTTTGGGGTCCTAGAATATTGGTTCTGGTAAGGTACTTAGTTTTCCATTGTAAGTGCCGACTGGTAATTTTATTAATGAACGCTGCTTATCTAAAAAAAAAAAGTAATTATGTAAGGATACTTAATTAAAAATAACATGTACCATGAAGTAAGGGTAAATTAGTAAAATCAACAGATACCGTGCCGAACAACCAAACTTTTAACATGTACCATTAAGTAAGGGTAAATAAGTAAAATCAACAGGTACCGTACCGACCAACCAAACTTTTAATATTTCGGTTTTTATATAATAGTATAGATATGTGTCAAACTTATTAACTTTTATTTTTTATTATGTTTTATATAAAAATATAAATTATATATATAATAGCTTAAAACCCGTGCGATGCACGGATGTTCTTTAATATAATTAATTTTTTTAATTTGAATTAAAAAATTTAAGATACGAATTTTTAGGCTTAAAATTTTAAATAATATGATCTGATAATAATTATATATATGTTTTCCGTGATATTTATAGAGAAAGATGGATTTTATTTTGAAAATATAGAAAACAATGGTATGTGTTTAGCTAAAAAATGTAATAGATTAGTTATTATTATTTTATTATTTTATTTTACTTAAATAAAGTTGGATAAAATATAAAATATATTGTATTCTACGTGAAAAAAGAAATTAATTAGTTATTGAAAAATAGAAAGGGTAACATTTTTTACCTGAAAAAAGAAATTTATTAGTTATTATTAATTACAAAAGTAATTATGTAAGGATAATTAATTAAAAATAACATGTACCGTTAAGTAAGGGTAAATATGTAAAATCAAGTGTTACCGTACCGACCAACCAAACTTTTAATATTTCGGCTTTAATATATGCACGGATGTCTTTTAATATTATACGATTTTTTATTAATTTGAATTACTTTTTTTTAGAATAAGAATTTTGGAGGCTTAAATTTTTAAATGAGATGATTTGATAATAATTATATAAATGTTATCCTTGATATTTCTAAGAAAAGAGGGATTTTAGTTAGAAAATAATGAAAAGATGACATTTTTGTTGAAAGTTAATCGGTTAATTATTTGTACTTAATTACTTATAAAATTATTTTTTAATCTTATTAAATAGAATGTCGTGATTTAACTGGAAAAATAGATGTCTTAGTTAGAGAAAATTAAAAAGAAAAAATGTAATTGATTGCTTTATAGTAATTATAATTCAGTTATGTTATTTTACTAAATAAAATTGCTCGTAATATTTTAAGAAAAGAAAAAATTAATGTTATCTGTGATATTTTTAGAAAAAGAGTGATTTTAGTTTAAAAAAATAGAAAAGATAACACATTTTAGTTGAAAAATTTAATAGATTAATTATTAATATTATAATATTGTTATTTTATTTTATTAAATAGAACCGTGATATAATTGGGAAAAGACAGATTTTAGTTAGAGAAAATAGAAAAGGTAATGTGAAAATTAAAATTGTGACATGTTTTAGGCGAAAAAGGTAATTTATTAGTTTATAGTAATCAAAATTTAATTTATGTTATTTTACTAAATTAAATTGCTCGTGCCTTTAGATAGTGAGAAATTAATGTTGTCTGTGATATTTCTAGAAAAAAAGAATTTTAATTATGAAATATGGAAAAGATGATACGTTTTAGTTTAAAAAGGTAATCAATAATTATTAGTATTATAATATTATTATTTAATTTTATTAAATAGAACCACTCGTGATATAATTGGAAAAAATATATTTTAGTTACAGAATAAACAAAAGGTAACATGTTTCGGCTGCAAAAGGTAATTGATTAGTCAATAGTAATTATAGAAAAATTAAAAAAGAAACATGTTTTAGGTGAAAAAAGGTAATTGATTAGTTTATAGTAATTATAATTCAATTATGTTATTTTAGTAAATAAAATTGTTCTTAATGTTTTAATAAAAGGAAAAATTACTGTTGACCGTGATATTTTTTTAAAAAGGGCCATTTTAGTTAAAAAAAAAATAGAGAAAACATGATACATTTTAGCTGGAAAACTTAATCGATTAATTATTAATATTATAATATTGTTATTTTATTTTATTAAACAGAACCGTCCGTGATATAATTGAAAAAAGAAAGATTTTAGTTAGAGAAAATAGAGAAGTAATGTGAAAACTAAAAAGCTGCATGTTTTAGGTGAAAAAGGTAATTGATTAGTTTATAGTAATTATAATTTAATTTTTGTTATTTTACTAAATTAAATTGCTCGTAGTGTCTTTAGATAGTGAGAAATTAATGTTGCCCGTGATATTTCTAGAAAAAAGAAATTTTAATTATGAAATATGGAAAAGATGATATTGAAAAAAGACAGATTTTAGTTTGAGAAAATAGAAAAGGTAATGTGAAAATTAAAATGGTGACATGTTTTAGGTGAAAAAGGTAGTTGATTAGTTTATAGTAATTATAATTTAATTTATGTTATTTTACTAAATTAAATTTCTCGTTAGTGAGAAATTAATTTTGCCCGTGATATTTCTAATTTTTTTTAATTATGAAATATGTCTAGAAAAAAGGAATTTTAATTATGAAATATGGAAAATATGATATTGAAAAAAGACAGATTTTAGTTAGAGAAAATAGAAAAGTTAATGTGAAAATTAAAAAGGTGACATGTTTTAGGTGAAAAGGGTAATTGATTAGTTTATAGTAATTATAATTTAATTTATGTTATTTTACTAAATTAAATTACTCGTAGTGTCTATAAATAATGATAAATTAATGTTGTCCGTGATATTTCTAGAAAAAAGGAATTTTAATTATGAAATATGGAAAAAATGATACATTTTAACTGAAAAGGGTAATCGGTAACTATTAGTATTATAATATTATTATTTTATTTTATTAAATAGAACCACCTGTGATATCATTGAGAAAAAGATATTTTAGTTACAGAATAGGGAAAAGGTAACATATTTTGGCTGAAAAAGGTAATTGATTAGTTAATAGTAACTATAATATAATTATGTTATTTTATTAAACAAAATTGCTCGTATTGTTTATAAGAAATGAGAAATTTTAGTTAATAAGAAATGAGAAATTTTAGTTAGATACAATATAAATATCCTAAAAAGGGAAATTAATTATTTAATGCAAAATAGAAAAGGTAATATGTTTAATCTTAAAAAGGAAATTAATTAGTTAGCAGGATGGATTTTATCTGTAATTAAGTAAGGGTAAATAAGTAAAATCAACAGGTAACATACCGACCAACCAAACTTTTAATATTTCAGTTTTTATATAATAGTATTGATATTGATATATATATATATATAGGCTAGCGTTCAAATAGAAACCAACCTTAGAATAGAAACTAAAAACCTACACTAAATAAATTATATTTCATTTATTTTAATGGCCCGACTATGGGCATCTTCACAAAAAACTTATAAAATTCTTGGTTCTATTCAACAAAAATATAAAAAAAATAAAAAAAATTATTGTTCACGTGCCACGTCATCACGTGAACAGTAACTTTTTTTTAATTTTTTTTTTTGAATAGAACCAATAATTTTAAATGTTTTTTGTATTGGGGTAGCTATAATTTGGTCATTAGATTAGCTTGAAATATTTAATTTAGGTTTAATTTCTAATTTGTATTCTAAATTAGTTTCTAATAGAACAAGAACCTATATATATATAAAACCGCAACCAAACAGCAAATGAGAGATTAATAAAATTTACATCCGCAATAAACCCACATTTCATTATTATTCGCAAAATGCTGTTCGGTTGCGAACGGTGCAAACGCGATTGAACGGATCATCTTTACACTCTTAAAATCTAGTAGTAATTTTTTTAGGTTTTACTGTTTAGTATAGCACAAAAGCGGCTTATTTCTTTAAAAAAAATTGCTTTTTAGTTTTCGCAAAAAGCAATTATTAGTTTTAACATGAAACTCAACAAAGATATTACTTTTTATATAGCACCAAAACAAAAAATATTTATTTTTTATATTATCTTCCAACAATTATCTGATTTTCGTAATAAGCATACTTTTCCCAACAACACACCCATTTTTAACGATAATTGCAAACACAACCTTAATAATTTAGTTCTCCATTAACCAAATGGCCAAGTTGCAAAAGGCTTACATGCCTCAGGTAGTCAGGGAGGCCTTGAGAATGGTACAATCACCTAAAAGAATGACATGCTGTCCCAAAGGTCTAGAACAGAAAAGATTGGGAAACAAATCCACCATTCAGATTGATGCCTCTGCTACCCTGAATCATATAACTCGTTAAGTAAGCAATTTATTGTAATGGACTCGGTTCATCAGCATGATAAAGCCATAGTCTTTAACTTTACGATGAAAATTAAAATCACTTCGTGCGAAATTTAACTGTACAAAACAGAACGGAAATCTGAGAGAATCAAGCTAGTGTCGTAACAATCCCACAGCTATGCCAGGATATTCAACAATGCTATTCTTAAATATACAAATTTTCAAACATTGTGTCACTCCAAAATCCAAATCATAACATAGATCCAAACACCGACTACCAAACATGATTTTAATTTCTGCATAACATTTTTTCCCAGGGCCAGATGTATCAGGTCAGCTAACAAATAATTTATTTATTCATTTTAATCCATACACACACCATTCATATCACGCATATACACACACCATCCGTATCACGCATAATCATCTACTTTATCGATGCCTATTGAGCATAGTTATTCTAATATTGAAAAAACATACTCCCTCCGTCCCAGCCAGTTCTTTACATGGCGGCTGGGCACGGAGGTCAATGATAGTGGGTGTAATATTATTAAAATAAATGAGGTAGTTGGTGTAATAATGATTTTATTGTTAAAATAAGTGAAGTAGTGGGTGTAATAGTGATTTTATTGTTAAAATAAGTTAAGTAGTGGGTGAAGTAGTGTAAAATATTGTTAAAATAAGTGAAGTAGTGGGTGTAATAGTGTTAAAACTTACTATTTTGGGTTATGTAAAGAAATGGTGGGACGGCCCAAAAAGGAAATTGTAAAGAAATGGATGGGACAGAGGGAGTACAAATACAAGAGTTCTCCTAAACTTCCAAGTTCTATCTACATGTGTTTTTCTCAGCTGAACCATTATAAATAGGTTACTAGAATCATCTGAGGGTCCTCAGTCCCTAAAACAAACACTACAGAAATTATCACTAAAATTGAAACAAACATTAGTGCCAACAATGGTTTCAAGCTTGCAAGTTACTGTAGAATTCATGATAGTGCAGTAAACATGCCCTTGTATTGGAAAGTTTGAGATATAATAAATCTATGATTTAAGGCGTGTTAGTATCTACTAAGTACATTATACATGTGCAAGAAGAAAGATCACCAAAGGTACAACATCAAACTTAAACGGTGTAGATGAGCGATCCAAAGATTAAAAATTAAAACTATTTGGCTTCTTGTTGAAGAACTGGGGTTTGGATCCATGCATCTTCCCTTCCACTGATTTGCAGAGGTGGCAATGAAAAAGCACTAACAGTGGAGCTCCCACTACGAATTTCTTTCAAAGCTCGTAATGCTGATATGGTGCTCTTCATATACAAACTCTTCATATACTCAATATCTGCGAGGTCCTTGGCACTTCCGACTGTATCATCACTTTTGGTGGGAACAGAGGTTAATGTATCGTCCTTGTTAACTATCTCAGATGAAGGTGGCAGCTCAGCCATAGGGAAGAGGCGGTCTAGCATTGCTTCACACTCCTTTACGAGCTTGTAAAGCAAGTCAGTGGTGAAGAAAGGTTGTTGTACAACCTTCTGGATAAAGGGTAAGCGAAGGAGAGCACCAGTTCTTTTATCATATTTCTTCAGTATTTTAACTAATCCTGTTAGCAAGGAAACTTAAATCAATTTGTGCAATAAAAAAATTCAGTCATTAAGCCTCAAGTTCACATGGTATTCAAAAGCGTACATATTAACACTTCCTGAGAATAAAAAAAGAAAAGAAAAAAGAACAGTCAAGTGATTGAGGCGAGACAGGATTGGGATTAGATTAAGAGAGATAGGGAGGAAGAAGAATATAAATATTTTCACAGGAGCTCAGAATTCATTAGCATTACCCTTTGCTGATAGTGTTATAACCTTTCGTGCAACACACAAACAAGCTGAACAGACTCTACTGCCTCGCTAACTGACTAACACAAAACATGATGATGCTACAACTAATTACTGGAATACCACTAAGCTAGGGAAACCTCGATAATTTACTAGCATATTAAAACACTAATAACGTAATGATAAGTCGTTGCATGATTTGGATACTATCATGTATGCAACTGACTTAATACCAACAATAGATAATAAAAAATTGACAGTACCTGTATAGTTAAGAGCACTATAATTTTCCAACAGCACCATCTCGCCATGGAAATCTACTATCTCCTTGCGTATATCTATCATCTCCTCACTCCAATCTTTAGCGCTTGCTACTCTATCGCGCAAATCCTAAACCCCAAACAAAACAAAACAAAACAGAAAAAGTCAGGACTACAAAATCTAATAATTATTACATTGGTTGTAATAACAAGTCAGCCAGTTAACAAGTCAGGATAACCACATTAACACGAATAGCCGTGGAGGTGGAGGATTTACGGATATCCTAATTGGTAAAAGTTCATTTTCTACCCATTCAGTATCGTCGTGAGTTCGAATCCCCACTCTGTCCTTCTACTAAAACAATTGCGTAAAGTACCAAATAATTACTATGACATTTAGGGTAGGGATCGTAATTTTACAACTGAAAATTTTTAATCACCGTTTGTACACTAATCAATAATTAACTGTATCTCTTGTTTGTAACTCATTCATAGACAGCAATCACAAGAAAACATACACAAAAATGAATAACATTACAAACAAAATTACAAAAATCGCAATAATTAATTACTGTAATGATGACATACTAGAATATTACCTTCAATCGAATGATGTATTCTTCTTCCTTCTCAACGAAAAAAGAGTTAAATTTCTCGAGCTCATCCTCCAACAAATTAAGAAAATCAATCTCCTCATCGGACATGTTTTCGCCGGCGGAGAATCTCCGGCGTTTCTCCGGCCTGGTGGAATCATCCACGACAGCAGGAACAGGAGGATTGATGAGCTTCAAACGCTTTTTCAGTTCCTTATAAGACAGGAATTTGTCGCGCCATTCCGGCAATGTTTCCTCGATCTGGTTGCTCAGGCTTTTTCCGAACTTCATGCTGCTTTTCTTGTTATTATGATGATTATTATCTCCAGAGAGAGTGGGAGAGAGATTTGAGAGAGATTAAAAGAGAGAGGAGAGAGACGGGGAATGAATGTAAATTAAAACCGAAATTAAGTGAGTGAGAGGATATATATTAACAGGAATATGCGGAGGTTTGTATTGGGAATATTCCTTCTTTCCTTTTACCAGACTTATAAATAAACAATATACTCCCTCCGTCCATTTCATTTCTTTACACTTTCTATTTTGGGCCGTCCATTCCATTTCTTTACATTACTAAAAATAGTAACTTTTAACAATAAAATACATTATTACATCCACTACCTCACTCCACCTTTTCAACCCTTTACACTATTACACCCACTACTTCACTTATTTTAACAATAAAATTACTATTACACCCACTACTACATTTATTTTAACAAAATTACATCCACTATCTTGGTTTTCATGCAAAAAGCAAACGTAAAAAAATAAATAAAACGGAGGGAGTACCATCTCCCACAGTCCCACTGTTATTTCCCTTTCTTTTTGGATGCTGGATTTTGACACGTTCATTTCGATTTTTATACCGGTATATTGGTGGAATATGCCACTATTATATTATCCATCGTATTTCTATATTTTTATGCTTTCGTTATTATTATACAAAAAGTGAAAATCGGCCGACGTACCGTCATGAAATAATTAGATTTAATTTAGCATTATCATAAATAATTATTTAATTTTCCTATCTAATTATTATTTATTTATATGAATATATTTAAAATATGGTATGAATTATGATTGGAAAATATTAATTTAAATGATTTAACTTTTGAATTTAGTATAAATTTGAAAAAGAATATCAACATTCACGATTTAATCGTTTAACATATGAATTATGTAGACAAGATACTTTCCTTATTTTTTTATTCAAATATGAACTTTTTAAATTTTAAATGCTTTTAGTAAAAAATTTATATAATCTTATTCACTTGACAATTAATTTGATTTTAACTAATATTTATAAAATCTTAATTTTGAACCAAATTTAAATATAATCAAGTCAGTAAATTACCGTCTAATGATTAATCGAAGATGTTTAGAGCATAAAATTTAAATATACAGGCACCTCTTCCAATTATTGAATTTCTTACTCAATTTTTAGTCACGAAATTGTGTTGTTCAACCTACAACTAGAAATTTAATTTTTTTTTCATAGTCCATTTATTCCCTCCGTACCACTCATTTCTTTACATGTTTTTAGCATGGTACGCATGTATGTAAGGTATAGTTTTGTAATCTATTTTTAAATTTTTTTTTCGAATAAAAATTTCTCAAATATAAACTATTCGTTGAAACAAATAGAGTACATTTTACACACACTAATAAATTAAAAAATGAGGAATTACTACTAGTTCCCGGATCTGTCCACTCATAAAATCTTGACTTGTGCGTTAGGAGAATAAATAGAGAATAAATAGAGCATCTTCTTTTTAGATCCACTAGAGCGTAGAGTTTTTATACAATAAATGATGGTATGCAAAGATGGCATATTCTGGTTAGGTTCTTTTGTGCCGTATTATATCTTTGTTAATAATCCCAGGCCCACCACCTGCATGTTAAGCGGTGCTCCTCTATCTTCACTTTTCTCTATATTCTACGTTATCCCCCTCTACTCCCCAAGTCCAACCAGTCCGGGCTAGCCCCATGTATTTAAATGAATGCGATTTCAGAAGCTTCTTTTCGTGTCTTTTGGAGAAGTGGACTCAGGCCGGCCCGTTTCATTTCATGTTCACTTTTTGTCTCTAGATTAATTTTACAAAATGATTCCTTTTTTTTTTCTTCGTATAGTTGAGTTTTCATGTCTTGGAAAAACTGTATCCTCGATGTTAATTTAATTTCTTGACGAAGTCGTGGTTATTTTCTAAGAAATTCGGAAGTTTAGTTTACCTTTAACAAATTCTGGACAATTGATTATGGATATTCACAGTGTGAAATTGATTTTAGTTAACTTCTTTCAACACAAATGACTTGATATTTTTTTTATTTTGTCAGGAAATGACTTGCTATTTAGACATGCTTATATATAATAGAATGTAACTGTCAGGGTTAATTCTGTAATTTCACTTCTGATTGTAAGGGTATTGTTGTACTTTCACTGTAATAGAATGTAACTGTCAAGGTTAATTCTATAATTTCACTTCTGATTGTAAGGGTATTGTTGTACTTTCACTGTAACAATTTTGTTATAGAGTTTGTTAGGTGCTCAGCGTTATAAACTCTTGTAGCTCATCATTTCCAACTTGAGATTGATAGAATTCATATTGATTTTACTGTCTTTCTTCATCTTTGTGCTTTCTGTATACACATATCAAAGTTAATATGGTATTAGAGCTTTACTGGTTGCAACTGCTGTGTTAGATTGGAAAGCAACTCAAATGGATGTTACCAATGCATTTCTGCATGGTGACTTACTCTATATGACACTGCCACAGGGGTATATTGGTTTAGGTAGTAGAATTGATGGTGCTATTGACTCTGTGAGTGCTCATAAACAACCAATGCTTGTTTGCAAACTCAAGAAATCTTTGTATGGATTAAAACAGGCCCCAAGACAGTGGTTCAGCAAATTGTCTGAAGTTTTGTTATCTCTGAATTTTCAGCAATCAAAGATGATTATAGTTTGTTTACTAAGACCACAGATTCATCTATTACACTGATATTGATCTATGTGGATGATCATCTTATTACTGGTGATTCTTAGGAAGAAATCAACAAACTTAAGGGCATGTTGTCTCAAGCCTTTCATATGAAAGATCTAGGTGATCTCAGTTATTTTTTAGGCCTTGAAATTCATATAAGCTTTGTTGGATTCTTTGTATCTCAGAAGAAATATGCAACTGATGTTCTCGAGTTTCATATGGAATTGCTACTCCAGTTAAGGTTCCAATGGAATACAATCTAAGGCTTACTTCCACTACAGATGATGTCTTATCTGATCCTCAACCTTATCAAAGCTTGCTTGGCAAATTGATATATCTCACAGTTACCAGGCCGGACATAGCCTTTGTTGTATATACTCTCAGTCAATTTATGCATATGCCTACAACTGCTCATATGCAGGCAGCAAAACGATTGTTGAGGTATCTTGCAGGTACTGCTATTCAAGGTATACTATTGGCTTCAGACTCAACTGTTCAACTGCAAGCTTATTGTGATTCAGATTGGGCTAGTTGTCCAAACACTCGTAGATCAACAACAGGCTTCTGTATTTTTCTTGGTTCATCTCCTGTTTCCTGGAAAAGCAAAAAACAGGTTGTTGTTACTCGTTCTACAGCTGAAGTAGAGTATAGAGCCATGGCTCTTACTGCTTGTGAAGTCACTTGGTTGCAGGCATGATTCAGAGATATGGGTATTCAGTCTTTATCTCCTGCATATGTTCACTGTGACAACAAGGCTGCTATATCCATTGCTGCGAATCCTGTGTTGCATGAGCGTACAAAGCACATTGAGATCGATTGTCATTACATTCGTGACAAGGTCAAATCAGGGGATATTATTACTCATTTTGTTCCTTCTCATGGTCAAATTGCAGATGTTCTAACCAAAGCTTTACCAGCTAGACAACACAAACATCTTGTTAGCAAGCTTGGAGCTGCTAATCCTTCTGAATTTGATGTTTCTTTGGACAGTTCTAGCAGCTCAGCTTGAGGGGGACTAATAGAATGTAACTGTCAAGGTTAATTCTGTAATTTCACTTCTGATTGTAAGGGTATTGTTGTACTTTCACTGTAACAATTCTGTTACAGAGTTTGTTAGGTGCTCAGCGTTATAAACTCTTGTAGCTCATCATTTCCAACTTGAGATTGATAGAATTCATATTGATTTTACTGTCTTTCTTCATCTTTATGCTTTCTGTATACACATATCAAAGTTAATATTATACATATAAGTAAATTTGTTTAACCTGCAAAAACCAAGTAAACACAGTAAAAAATATTATATCAATCTACAAACAATCAGCTTGCTGAGGGTGATCATTAAAATCATGAGTTCAGAATTCCACTGACAATTGAATATCCAATATTCTGAATATTCCGTTCTCATATAAAAGTGGATACTCCACTGGTAATTGGCTATTCCATGGATTAAAATTGGTCAAAATTTTCAAAATAATTATTTTTGTTTTTTATATAAAAAATAGGTTAAAATTGACCTTCATCCTTTTATTACAAGTTTTCCCTCGAAACTAGAGGATTCAAACTCACGATCTTTTTCCTGACAAAATAACAAAATAAATAATAAAATAAGAGAAGTTTCTACAAATGCGGAATAATCGTTTTTCTTTTAAAGTGTGATGGAAATTAAGTAAATGGCCTTAATGGATGTACCCAAAGCCCACTGAGATAGGGCTGCACATGGATAGGATTGGATCGGGTTTTTGTCAAATCTCGACCCAATCCAATTAGTTCGGTTTTATAAGAAATCAACACATTAATTGAAAAAAATTTCTGTAACCCAACTCCGACCCAATCCAATTAGTTCGGTATGCTTCGGGTAGGGTCGAGTTAAATTTGTTAATCGAAAAAACTTTACAGAAAATCCCGCACATTACCGAAAATTCTGCACTTCGCAGAAAATGTTGCAGAAAGTGTTGCAGAATGTTGTAGAAAGTGTTACAGAAGCCAAAAAGTATTGCAGAAAGTGATGCAGAAAATTTATATATATTGCAGAAATTTGTTGAAAATGTGCAGAAAATATATAAAATATGTAGAAAATATATAAAAAATTCTGCATTTTATGTAAACGGGTTGGGTCGGGTTGGGTTGGGTAAGGGTTAAAATTTGTTAAACCCTTACCCAACCCAATTAATTCGGGTTTTTTTAAAAATTAACCCGTTTAACCATGGTTTTGGACGGTTCGGTTTGATCGGTTAAAAAGAGGGTCGGTTTGGATCGGTTTGGTTGGTTTCGAAACCCATGTGCAGCCCTACACTAAGATAGGTAACCAACCTGCCCAAAAGGGATATTATGTTTACCTTCATGGCCCAACCAATACTTTTCTCGATACAAATATAACACCCAATATTTTTTTGTGTATATAAAAAAGACTTTATTGCACTTTGCATCCCTGTAATTAGACGAAATTACATTTTGCATCATAGTGTTTCAACAATTGCAATTTGCATCCCGACTGTTTCAATACTGCTATAGTTAGCACCCCTTTAACAATTTTAAGCTAATTTTGATCGTTACCGTTAGTCAAAGTAAGGGTATTTCAGTCATTAATTATCATCTTAAACAATTATTTTCAAAAAAACGTAAGAAACAAAATTTAAAAATTGATTTTTTTCAAAAATATGAAAAAAAAAACTTAAAATCTTAAATTTGTTATATTTATTTAATGGAGAATATTTTGAAAATTAAAACAAATATAGTTAATATTTAAATAGTATTTTGCGAGAATTTAGTAATGAAAAAATCTGAATTATAAATTATATTTTAAAAAATTTATGAATTGTAGATAAAATGTTGGTAAATCTAAAAATAAAAAATTATAAAAGTAATTGAAATTAATTAATTTTAAAAATTATTATTAAGTATAATGATCGAAATACCCTCATTTTGACTAACGGCAATGGTCAAAATTAGCTTAAAATCGTTAAAGGGGTGCGAAATGTGGCGGGATTGAAACGATAGGAGTACAAATTGCAATTGTTGAAACAGTATTGTGCAAAGTAAAATTTCGCCTAACTAAAGGGATGCAAAGTGCAATAAAGTCTATAAAAAAAAGTTAACAACTAATTTTATTTTCTTTTTGAAGTAACACCTTGATATCGAGAAAAAAAATATTACTGGTATTTGATTAATTATGTAATATTCTATTATTTTAGATATGTATATCTTGTTATATGTTTTAAAGTTATCAGAGATATTTGGTATAACTTATACTCCAAATATGTTTTATATATTTGATAAAAGAATTTGAGTTTTTTAATTTTTATAAAAATTTGAACATACTATTTTAAATACAAACTAAAAATAAAGCGATTAAATAATATCTATTATTTTTTTTGTATACATGAAAATGTGTTAAAAAAATTAAAAAAATATCTAAATGTTTATTATGAAATGGAGGAATATCAAACAAACAATTTTTAATCCGTTACTTATTAAGCATGAACAAATATTCATACTTCGTACTCATAAAATGGCAAAATCTAAAATTAATGATCACATACAGGTGATACATCGCGAGGTCATTTGATGTCTCGGGACTAGCAAAGTGATTTGGTCACTGAATAATGGTACTGGACAGCGTTGGAGCATTTACCAAAAAATGGTCAGGTGTCACTGCGCCGGGCCTTGGCCATTTGAGTTTTTTATATTTTTTATCAATCAAAAGTTGTTGCCCTTGACTGTTTTCAATCCAGAAACAAAGAGTAACGTTAATATATTACCTAAATAAAAATGCCGAAAAGCATGAGTTCCCTCCCACGAAGCGCTTGTTTAGAGTCAATTAGCTTGACTACGTCCAAGCCTCCATTAAGGATGATAATAGTTGGCCTGGTCATTTCTTCGTGAGACTTCATCGTCATCACGGCGGCACACTTTCTGCCACTTCTCCTCGCTTGACCTATTCGTATAACAACTATGTCCTATTCCAATGCCTTCATCTGTTGACCCAAAATCTGTCAATTTGTAGAACAACACACATTCGCGGGCTTCGCTTGAATATAATGGAGGAGGGTAAATGTAAGTTGCTAAAGCCTTTGGTTCCTCAAAGAGAACTTCCTCCATTGGCTCTAATGCGCTACCTCCATCTTTATACTCTGAGACAAGTTGAAGACCTGCATCTTTCCCATGTTCATCAGCCTCTTGGTACGCACATACCAATTCTTGAAATTTGTGCAGCTCATCAGTGTCTGTCCCAAATAGTGCCCTTTCCAAATCATCCATCATTCTAGCATGATCAAATTCCTCACATGGCTTGTGAAGACTAACCTCCTCTTGGAATTCGTCTTCCTCAATTAAGCATGTAGTACCTTGCTCCAAATCCAAGTCACCGTTATTTTCTGGTATTGCTTCTGGTATGAATTGTTGTTTCTCTTGTTCCAAGGCACTCACAGCTCGAGCAACTAGTATCTCCAAAGATTTGAGAGACTCCTCATTACTCTTTGCAAGCATCCTAAGCTCCTCCATAGTTACAACCTCATCTGACTGAAAATTAGGAGTAGGTTGCTGATGTTGAAACTCTTCACTACCAAAGAAATATGACATATTTGGAACATCTTGCTGGTACTGTTGATTTTGGGGGTGGTATTGTTAATATGGTTGCTCCTCATAATTGACATATGGATCAACTCCTTCGTAGTAACAATATTGCGAGGGATCATGAACGCCCAAACACTGCTCACATGGCTGAGGCTGTTGAATACCACCTTGGTTGCTCCAGCACTGATACGTCTCATGTGCGCCCGCACATAGCTCACAAACACTAGCCACCTGCTGAACTCCATAGTAAGTTAGAAAATCCATCTTCAACGTCAACGCTCTCTGACAAGTACCTGAAACACCAACGAACTAAACAAGATAGGTAAGAAAAAATCCGAGTCAGTGAACTCTAACGACCACTATTGACAAGCACATAAACCAAAAATAAACACCGATGATCCCCGGCAGCGGCGCCAAAAACTTGTTTACACTAAATCACGCAAGCGTACGTGGTCATAAGTAATACATATAGAAGTCAAGTTCGTTCCCACAGAGATCTGGTTATGGTTTTAATTCAGTAGATGCACCTATGCAACAATGTATAATTATTATTCTCTGCTAAGACAATTAACAAATTGGGTTTTAATTAACTAAGATTAACTAAAAAAACAAATTAACAAACTAAGAATTAACTAACTAACGAAAATTTAAATCAAATTACTTATGCAAGAGAAAACATGGGATCCTAACTTCATTAAATACTTTGTTTAGATCTGACGCCTTTAATCACTATGTGCAATGGTTATGATATCTGATCAGACAACACGAAACAAGTACATGCTACCTCTCAGTATACGTATACCAAACTACCTATACATCCACAAAAGAGATAGAAGATGAATAGACACCAATTATGCTTAGACCCTATATGTCTATAGAATTTGAAAACATAACGGTTGAAGATCAAGTTATCCATATTGATCACACAGGGCAATATAAGTATTATCATCTCATACTACGAATCATGTTGATAAATAATCATGAACCTATGATAGCATGGCAAGTTCTAAATCTCAAGATCCACTTTCACTTCACAAGAGATTAACAGATTAGATGTTAGCTACGCATCTATTAATTAAGCATAACCATACGAGAATATCAAATATACATCACACACAGATCTTTAAAGCATCAAGATACTAAAGCTCCATAAATAAATCCGTTAGAATCCCATGACAACGATTAGCTCATAATCGAACCTCTCGTCATCATGGGATCTGATGAAACCATGATAAAAACAAAGTATGAAAAGATACAAATAAACCTAAGTAATTGATATGTAATGGTTTTTTTCTGTCCTCCAAGATGTGTATTTATAGCCCCAATTTGCCTCTCCATAAAGCAATTGCCATCTTTGAGTTGGAATAGAATTGTGGCAATTTCCATCTTTAAACGGGATAAGATTTGCAAATTCCATGCGTAAGACTGATTCTGGAATGTTCCCACCGTCCAGGCCAATTACTATATTGATTAGAAGTAGGAATTGTGGCAATTTCCTGTTTAGAATTGAATTCTGGCAATTTCTGTTGATTCTGTTTTGAAGGAAAATTCTCTTCAATAATTCTGGACTCCGGACCACCTTAGAATGATAGAAAATTCCGTTATCTTCGCGTGGGCAGTTGAATCGTCCAAAACGGACTTGTAGAACTCAAGATATGGCCAAAACAAAATCAAAAATTCTGGCTGATTTTTCACCCGCTGACTGGTACTGTTCATGCGCGTCCGTTACAGTTCATTTCGCTGATTTTGCTGATTTTGCTCTATTTTCTTCGTTTTAACTCCGATTTTCATTCCGTTTCTTCCGGCTCTCTCGCAATTTGATGCACTGTTATTCTTTAAGCTCAAAACCCACCATTTAAGCATGGAAAACATCATCCCACATCCGACTCTTATTCCTGCACAAATTCACTAAAAATACATCAAAAACACCACATACTTGAGTTCAAGTCATCAATTCAAGTCGATACGAAGCATTCCAAGTGGATATAACATCCACTTATCAATGTGCTTGATTTTCAGCTCGATGAGAATGTTTTCGAACTTTTCTCCCACGATCTGGATCCTGTTATCGATCACAACAATTCGTGGAACCCCGAAGCGAAACACAATGTATTCCGTGAAGAATTCTATCATCTCATTCTCTCTAATTTTGGCCAGAGGTCTAGCTTCCACCCATTCCGTTACATACTCGATAGCAAACACGTTGTATTGTGCTTGGTGCTTTGATTTTGGAAAAGGACCAACTATGTCAATGCCCCATTGGAAGAATGGGCATGGCACGAGCGTAGGATTGAGTGCTGTTGTAGGTCGATGACTGACATTCCCATGTAGTTGACAAGAGATGCATTTTTTTACAAATTCTTCGCAATCTTTTCTGCGCATGTGCTAGAAGAAAGCTTGCCTGAGGATTTTTAAGGCGAGGTTTTTGCCTCCTAGGTGTTCTCCACATATTCCTGTATGAACCTCAATTATGGCGAGATCTGCTTCCTTTGGTCCTAAGCAACGAAGTAGTGGCTCGGCAATGGACCGTCTATAGAGCTTGTCGTCTTTCACACAGTAATTCCTTACTTTATACATTAAAGATCTTGCCTCATTTTTAGATTCCGGCAGCTTGTTGTCCAAAATGTACTCAAGAAATGGAGTTCGCCAATCTGGCTGAGATGAAACCTCTCCA
Source organism: Kitagawia praeruptora (assembly GCA_037693485.1). NCBI lineage: Eukaryota > Viridiplantae > Streptophyta > Magnoliopsida > Apiales > Apiaceae > Kitagawia > Kitagawia praeruptora. The sequence goes on along the minus strand of CM075353.1, from coordinate 83,876,190 downwards.
ACCACGAGGTCATAGATAGAGGGTGTATGCAGTTCTTCAACATAGATGGGCTCGTTGCAAGTTGTGGACGATGACGAAGCAAGTTTTGATAAAACGTCGACCCATTGGTTCTCAGTCATGTCCACATTCATTATGTTCCAAGAGGTGAAATTCTCTAACATTGCTTTTGCTTTTTCTAAGTAAGCTTGCATTTTGTCGTTATGAGTTTCGAACTCGATAACGACCTATTTCACGACGAGCTACGAGTCACTAAAGATGTCGATGGTTTTCACCTCGAGCTCAGTTGCGAGCTTAAGCCCTGCAAGGAGCGCCTCGTACTCTGACTCATTATTGGTCGCTTGAAAGGTGAATCAGATCGCCTGTTGATTACGGGAATCCGTCAGGACTTAAAAGGATTACCCCTACTTCACTAGTTTCAGCTGTTGAGGACCCGTCGACATAAAGGGTCCATGGCCTCGTGGACTCGTTGGCGATCTCACCCTTTGGAGTGTCGGGTGTTGAAAACTGACATTCTGCCACAAAGTTAGATAGCACTTGAGCTTTCATTGTTGTTTTGGGTCTAAACTCGATGTGGAACTGGCTTAGCTCGATGGTCCATGCAGCGAGCTGACCTGTCATGTCGGGTTTGTGTAATATTCTTTTCAATGGTTGATTTTTCATCACCTGTATCTCCCGCCCCTAGAAATAGTGTCTTAATTTTCTACTGGCAATGACAAGGGAATAAACTAAAATTTCAACCTGAGGGTATCTTGTTTCCGCGTCGCATAGAGTGTGACTGATGTAGTAGACATGAGTTTCTTTTTCGTCATCTTGTTTAACCAGGACAGCGGCAACTGTGAGGTCGCAGGCTTAGAGATAAACACGGAAGGGCTCTCCTGGAGCAGCTCTGGTTAAGACCGGGGGCGAGGTGAGGAAAGTTTTGAGCTCAGAGAAGCTTTTCTTTCAATCTTCATTCCAGATCAGTTTCGATTATTTTGATACCCCTTTAATGACCTGAAAGAACGGGATGCATCGCTTTGATGATTGTGGGATGAATCTCCACAGTGCTGTGATGCACCCCGTGAGAGACTGTACCTCCCTCAATGAGGTGGGGTCTTTCATGTCGAGAATTGCCTTATTCTGACTAGGGTCGACTTCGATGCCTCGCTGTGTGAGGAGGAAGTCTAAGAACTTGCCGGAAGTTAAATCGAAGGCGTATTTAGTTGGATTTCATCTCATTTGATGTCGCCTCACATTTTCAAAGGTCTATCTGAGATCAGCGACGTGATATTTTGCCTTTTTTAACTTTGCGATCATGTCGTCGACGTAAACTTGCAGATTATGCCCGATTTGCGAGGCGAATATAGTATCCATCATCTGTTGGAATGTCGTGTCAGCGTTTATGAGACCGAAGGGCATATTTATGTATGCAAAGACACCTCGATGGGTGATAAAGGCCGTTTTCTCCCAATCATTTATATCCATTTTAATTTGATTATAGCTAGAGAAGGCGTCCATGAATGACAAGAGCTCGTGGCCGGAAGTGGCTTCAATGAGCTGGTCGATATTGGGAACCGGATAGTGGTCCTTAGGACATGCCCTATTCAGGTCGGATTAATCGACGCACATCCTCCACTTCCCATTGGTTTTCTTGACCAAGACAGTGTTTGCAATCCACTTTGGGAATTGGACGGGCTCGATGAAACCCGCCTCGAGGAGATGATCGACCTATGACATGATCTTTTGATCGATGTGGAGAGAGTGACGAGCTATGACCTTAGGGATTCCCGGCATATCCTTCGGGTCCCAGCGAATATGTCTTTAAATTCTCGTATGAGCTCAATTGTCTTTTGTCGGAGATTGGCATCGAGGCCTTTCCCTATTTTGGTGACTTTTGCGGGGTCGCCAATTATCACTTCGATTTCCTCTGTGTCTTCCATCGGGACACAGCTCGACTCACATGGGACCTCGATGAGGTCTCGAGGATCCATGTCCATGACCTGATTAATGGAGCTATCATCCACTTGTTTGTTTCTTGGAATGGCCATTGTCAAATAACATTGTCTTGCCGTGACTTGATCGCCTATGACCTCTCTGACATCAAAGTCAGTTGGAAATTTCATTTTTAAGTGTGGGATGGAGGTAATGGCCTTTAAGGCTGTCAAAGTCGTCCTACCCATAATGGCGTTAAAACTTGAAACGGCGTTGACGACGTGGAATTTGACCATTTGCCAAGTCTGGCATGGGAGAGTTCCGAAGAGAACCGGGAGGTCGATTGTTCCTACGACCTTTACCTCGTTCCTAGTGAATCCGTACAGGGGTATGTTCACATTTTCCACCAACTTTCTATCACCAAGGTTCATTCTGAAGAAGGCACTATGATATAGAATATCGACAGAGCTGCCATTGTCCACGAGGATCTTTTTGACAGTGCTAGTTCCAACTTCTGCTGTGATTACCAGGGCGTCTTGATGAGGCTCGGCCATTCCTGGAGGATAGTCCTCGTCGGAGAAGGAGATGATTGCCAAGGGATTAGGCCTTTGCCGTTTCTGGGGTTCAGGGTGAATACCAAACACCTCTCGGGCATACAATTTCTTAGCGTTGTTGGAGGATCCCCCGGTAGCGTGGCCTCCAATTATGACATCAATGACCTTTCAGGGTCGTGCTGGCGATTTCGTTGATTATTGGCGTCATTATCGATGTAGTGGACGAATTGTCCTTGTTTTACCTTACCTTCGATGAGGGAGCTGAGTTCGAAACAGGCCTCGGTGGTGTGGCTGTGATCATCGTGGTATTCGCAGTACTTTGAGCTCGAAGGTCTCCCCAGCTTCATCGGCCTCGGGGGTCGATAATCGGGTTCAGACTTTAAGATTGAGAGGAATGTAGATTTGTCCACTATCAGTTTTGTGAATTCTTTTTCTGATTTTTCTTGGGGTTTCCACGATATATCAGAGCTAGGCGTTCGTTCTGATCGAGGACTCCTCCTATCTTGGGACCTTGAATACGGGTCACCATCTCTTTTGTAGTCTGACCTTGGAGATCTAAACCCGGAGCTTGAGTTTTTATCCCATTTCTGTGAGTACCTTCTTGGTGATTGGATGCTTCTGACTGCTTCTCGCAATGTCATTCTATATTCTACGATCTAGAAAGCTGATTGGAGAGATCGTGGATTCTTTTCAAAATATTCTTCCTACAAGGAGCCGTGTCTATGTTTGTCGATACCTACAGAAAGGTATTTCATGGCGAGCTCTTCTACAAGATTAGGTATTTCAGCGACCTCAGCTCGGTAGCGAGTTAAAAATTCTCTTAGCGACTCGTTAGAACGATATTTGACTATCATGAGCGAAGCTGTGGCGCCTCTGTAGTTGCTAGAGAACCTTTCTTTGAACTTAGTCTTTAACAAGTCTCATGAGTCTATAGACCTCGGGGGCAAGTTGTTATACCATCGGAGAGCCGTGCCCCGGAGACAGGTGGAGAAGAACTAGCATCGGGCGACTTTCGAGTATCCGCAAAACGCCATTCTTCCATCGTAGGTATTCAGGAACTCACTTGGGTCCGTAGATCCGTCAAACTGGTCGATTGGTGGAGTTTTTAAGTTCCTGTTGATTCGCGCCTTTTCAATCCTTACAATGAGAGGACTTTCCATTGGGGCGTCGGAGCCAGCTTGGCTTCGAACGAACTTTTTACACATTTCAATGTCGTTATGTAGCTGTGAGATCTCTTCTGATCTGTACGATCCGCTCGACTCGCTCTGCCAAGAGGCGTCCTCCTGTGATTTGGTTTGTCTCCTTTTGTGGGGGACGTGATACGATCTGTTTGATTCTGTTTCGTCTTCATAGTTCGCGTCGTCGTCGTACTCCTCGGGGTTGTGACCTGCGGACTGATACTCCGAGGAATAGGCCGACAACGACGTTTGTTGTAGCTAGAGCTGGAGACGCCTTATTTCCCTTCTCTTTTCAAATTTTTTCCTCTGAGCCTCAAGGGCTATGAGCTCGTCATCCGAGCCATAGAAGTCCTCGACATCATCCTCAACTTCCACGTCAAGATTTTGTCTCTACATTTTCTCGAGATGAAGGCGAGCGTCGCTCGTCAATACCTGTTTGATTGAGGCCGTCGGGACTCTCGTACGGATGTCAGGCTGACGCCTCTTTTTGTCTTTACCTTCGTCTGTGACGGGGGGTCGCTGGTATCTCTCAGCCACCTCATCATTTTCTGGAACAAAAAATAAATGCCGCGGCTGGAGTGGTGCTCGCGAGGTGTCGTTGTCCTCACGGGGGACCGTTCGAATTTCTTCCTCCGTGAGGCGTCGTACGACCGGTTCTTCATCTTCAAATTATCGTTTTTTCCTGATGTAACTATAGTAAAGAAGCTCCTTCTAGCGACAAATGATGATCAAGAGAATTGTAGAAATGAGAACTGATTTATATAGGTAATGAGTGTTTTTTTTAGAGGAAAACTGATCTTCTCATTTCTCAAATTAAAACAATTTGCATGCTGCAAATAAATAAGCAAATAACAGAGTACGTGATACTAAACTGCTGCTACAAACTAGGAACTATATTATACCCACTTCCCAGACTATTTCAACTACTGAATAAACTCCACTATCTCCTATAATCTCTCCACCAGAGATTGACTACTTCATGTTGCTATTTTCAATATAGCAACGTATATTATTTTCAAATACTAAATATAAACAAAAGCCCTTCAACTTAACCAAAGCCCAAACAATTTAGATTAGAACCCAACAATCACCTCCTTAATCTAAATTGCTTTAAGCTAAGCTTGTTTCTTCTATGCTTGTACTGCCCATACGACTCACTCCCTTGATTCAAAATCAGAGAGAAGAAATTTACGAAGCACTTCTCTTCATCTGTGATGCACTTCTCACCATCATCAATTTTGATGCACATCTCATCAACAAAATTTTTAAATGTTTAAAAGAATATTGGAGCACTTCTCCCCATGGTGCACATAAGCACCTATAATTCTAAAGGAGTGGTTCTCCCTCGACTAATTGTGCCATGATTTCTTTGTATGATTCTTTGTATCAATAGCATATCTCTTTTCCTTGTCTTCCTTTGGAATGTGCGGCAGCCTTGTCCTTTTGTTGGTGAACACATCAACCATAGCCACTGCTCCAATGACATCAGCAGCTGCTACCAATACAACTATCAGTTGTTCATTCTCTGTCGCAGACCTTATGCCTCAAGGATCGGAAGGAAGGCTGTTAAGCCTTGATACTCCTCCCTAAACTCTGATACAAAGTGTAGATATTAGAACTGATTTATATAGGTAATGAGTGTTTTTCTTGAGAGAAAACTGATCTTCTCATTTCTCTAAATAAGAAAATAACAGAGTACGTGATATTAAACTGCTGCTACAAATTAGGAACTATATTATACCCACTTCCCGGACTATTTCAACTACTAAATAAACTCCACTACCTCCTATAATCTCTCCATCAGAGATTGACTACTTCATGCTGCTATTTCCAATATAGCAACGTATATTATTTTCAAACACTAAATATAAACATAAACAAAAGCCCATCAACTTAACCAAAGCCCAAATAATTTAGATTAGAACCCAACAAGAATAAGGATCAAAGATAATATTTTATTAATAATTCTCACAATCTAATCTATTAGAAGTTTTATTCTTTACAAAATTGCATCCCCTCAAGTAAGAAGTAAGAAGGGTCATTAGTATTTATAGGAACTAACTAGCTTGGGAGAGAAGTTAAAGGTTTAATACAAATTTGGGCTTCTAAACCCATTAGAGGAATTACATTCATTTGAAGCTAATTACAAACTATATTTAATTGGGCTTAATTACAATTTATTAACTTTCATGCTTCCTAGCTTAACATCCATGGCCCAACAGAACAAGTATTGGCTGCTGCCCCTTATTTCTTGACCGGTAGTTGAGTTCATCATAATCTACGATGGCTACGAGATTAACCAGTATATTTAGTCATCTAGGTTAGTATATTAATCTGCTCTTTGTAAACGTTTCCTTATAGCTTAAACAAATTATACTTTGGACAAATAGATAAACATTGTTAGCTGGCCCTTGAAATTTCTAACATGAGAAGTTACCTAAACATATATAGTTCCAGCTCAGAAAACACGATTAATAGGTTGAAGCAGAGTTGTTTAAAAAATATAGAATTCTTAATCAAACTTAATCTAGAACCTTGGTGGCTCAAACTCATATAAAGAATGACCAACGATGCATGTGTCTTCTATTACTCGGTCAATTTATACTACATTCCAAACTCAACCACTAAAGTGTAGTTAGTAGTTAATACTTATATAACCAATTGCCTTGTTTATATTAATTTTTAATCCAAAAATCTAATTTCTGATATATTTCGGACCTCATGGACAATATATGAATATACTTCCTCTCATTTTTTTTACGCTTTCTTTTTTGGAACGTTCCACCAATTTTTTACATTATTAAAAATAGTAACTTTTAATAATAAAATACATTTTTACATCCACTATTTCACTCCACCTTTTCAAGATTTTATACTATTACACTCACTACTTCACTTATTTTAACAATAAAATCACTATTACACCCACTACTTCATTTATTTTAACAATATTACACTATCCCACTATCCTTAGTCTGTGTACAAACATAATGTAAAGAATATGGAAGGACGGAGGGAGTAGAAATTAGTAATGAAAACCCACCAGGCCACCAGGATCGATTGACTTCTTAGTAATAATGCTTGTATATGTACGCAAGTATATATAGTTTAAGTTTTCTTGATAGTCACTCTTATATTCTTCTCGACCATAGTATAATTTTCTCTGTACGAAACTAATCTTGTTCGTAATTTTTTATTTAATCCTTATATAATTAAGGTGTAGCAACTCAAGAAAGTTAATATCGAGGTTGATCTGGTGAGGTCTGATTCTTGAATGGCGCAAATATTACTACATGGAACCATCCATGCTACTATTTTTGAGGTCGATGAGCTTCATGTTGGTTTTGGCCGCAAATTTCTCCATAAGGTACTACTATCTCCCTGTCTCCTCCTTATATAGACTATCTACCTGTAAGATTATGTGTGTGTATCGCGATATCGGTAAAGGATCTTTCGTATATAATCCTGCAGATTATGTGTGTATATCTCGATATTGGTCAGAGGAGTGCTCAGCTTATTGTTTGATGCATGAAAGGCTGGTTTTTCTGAGCAAACAGAGTAGTTATACTAGTATCACAATTAAGATGCTATTTACAAAGACAAAAGTATAACCACAATTTACCCATGTTGCAAAACTAATCAGTTTTCCTCCTGATTCCGAATACAAAATTTACCATGTACAAATTTTGATCAATTAATTAGCCAACATTCTTTAGTAAATCGATATCAGATGACTAGTCTGCGAAAGTTGATTATTGGGGAATTTTGTTAATAAGAAATGTGCCGGATGATTACACACCAGCTAATTCTTTACTTTTTAACATTAATGAAGGTGACTACGTTCGAACTTCTGTAGATCTCAGCTACTATATAATGAAGACCTGTCATAAACATGATACCCGGTCTCCATTTGTGCATTTTTGCTTCAAGTTTTGGAATTTTGATAATGAAACATGTTTAGTTCTAATATGTACACATCTTTAACAGTAGAGATAGTTCTCAAGGTTAGTAAAGAATTTGTTGATGTGTATTTTTAGATTATCGTTCATAGGAAATAACTGATATCAATATCAATTCTAAGTATATTATCTCTTACAATCTAGGAATGTGGAAGAATTTGTGGGTGTGTGATTATCTACTAATTAATCTAATAAATAAATAAAAATTACTGTATATAATAAGTATGAGAAAACAATTCAATAATTAGGGTTCTTCAATTGGCTATCATAAATGTCTAATTTGTGTCTCTTGTTTTGCTAAAAACAATTCTTCTAATTTTTATAAAATCCTCTCCTTAGGTAAATTATAGTGCTTACAATCATTCCTTAATCGTCACTCCCATATGGTCAATCAAAGTACAACTATAGACTATTACGAACCAAGGATTATCAGTTTCACAATTCGCATATCAATCTCCCGATCTAATACTGAAATTGTGTCTATCATATCATGTACTCCCATCGTCCCTTAAAACTCTTCTCATTTCCCTTGGACACGTTTGCCAACGCACACTTTTATTCCTTAATATCTTTAATTTCGTATTAGTATTGAATATAAAAACTTCACTGTATTAAAGTACTCATAAATACGAATCCAACAATATCACTCATGACTATATTTTGTTTTATAGATTAGACGTAAATTAGTAATTTGTCTCTTGTTATGAACAGTCCCGACATTCTAAACGGGAAGAAAATAAAGGGACAGAGGGAGTACTATAATTACAAGTCCTCTCCCGATTCGTTATAATTCCTAGAGATTCAACTAAAAGCTCGCGACTCTTCTAATTGTATAAAGCGCTCAATGACAGATTAAAAATAATAAGAAGATCACCACAGTACAATCAAACAAACTCAATAAACCAATGAATACTACCTAACACTTGGATAAAGGGATTAGCAACTCATGATTGAATAAAACATATATATATATATTAATACCACAAACCATGAGTATAAGAGTTTAAGTACGAAGAATACAACTTTAAAAACTTCTTGAAATCAGGATATATCCCTTCACTCTTTATTCCAATCTCCCTCCCAAAGTGCTTCTCTCCCTTCTCTCCAAAGTACGTATACATAATTCTCTTCTATAATACAATATGTTATGATGGTCTTTTCTACAATATATGTATAAACCTAAAAGTTTTACTAAACTTTCACAATGCTCAAGCTCAAACGCCATTGATGAAGAATAAACTGAATATACATTGCTATGAAGAAGAGAAATCAATCTATACAAATCTTACTAACTCATTGTTATGACTACTCTACTCTCTACTTTAACTGTCTATTTATATACAAAGTTTGTTACAGAAAATATCTATAACAGAATGTAATAGATTGTGGTGTAGAATGTAGAGTGCATGCCCAGCTGGCACTAACTAACTTGACAGTAACTTGATGCTTGTATTGGCTGAGCCTTGACAGCAACTTTGCATCTTGACAGCAACTTTGCATCCTTGACAGCAACTTTGCATCTTGACAGCAACTTTGCATCTTGACAGCAACTTTGGCTGTAACTAGTTGCTGTTGTAGTTTGCTGAGATAAACCAATACCCCCCCTCAAGCTTGGAGATGGAGAAGCAGATGTTAGTATAGGCTTCGACATTCCTAGCTTGGATATCAGATCACGAAAATGTGGAGCAGGTAACACCTTGGTTAGAATGTCAGCTAGCTGATGAGTAGTAGGCAAATAAGATAATTGGAGAAGACCTTCAAGAACCTTGTCTCGTGTAAAATGGCAATCAAGTTCTATGTGTTTCGTTCGTTCATGAAAAACAGGGTTCTTGGCAATATGTAAGGCAGATTGGTTATCACAGTGTAAAGTAACTGGTTTAAGAGAAGAAACACCAAGTTCTTCTAGTAAACGAACAAGCCAAGTGACTTCAGATGCTGCAGAAGCCATGGCACGGTATTCTGCCTCAGATGAAGATCGTGAAACAGTTGATTGTTTCTTAGACTTTCAGGAAATGGGAGAATTACCCAAGAGCATAATATAACCAGTGACTGACTTTCTAGTATCTATACAAGATGCCCAATCAGAGTCTGAAAAAGCCTGAAGTGTGAGTTTATCAGTAGCACAGAGAAGAATACCTTGGCCAATTGTATGAGAAATATACCTTAAAGTATGACACAAAGCCTCATAGTGTGGAATACGAGGTTGTTGCATATATTGGCTTAAAGTTTGAACAGCATATGAAAGATCTGGTCGTGTGTTCGTGAGATAATTTAGTTTTCCCACAAGCGAACGGTAGTGATCAGGGTGAGGGTATAAAGAACCTGATGTAGATGACAATTTAAGCTGCAATGGAAGAGGAGTTACTGCAGATTTAGATAGATCACAATCACAATCCTTGAGAATATCAGCAGTAAACTTCTTTTGACTAAGAAAAATGCCATTAGTAACATATCCCACCTCAATGCCTAGAAAATAATGAAGTAAGCCCAGATCTTTAATACCAAAAGTATGATCTAAATGAGATTTAAGATGCTCAATTTCAGTGGGAAAATCTCCAGTAACAATAATATCATCAACGTACACAGCAACAATAGTAATGTTACTGAGAGACTTTTTGATAAACAAACTATAGTCGTTCTTTGATTGACAGTATCCCAAAGAAATAAGTTCACTGACAAGTTTCTCAAACCAAGTTCGTGAGGCCTGTTTCAGTCCGTATAGAGATTTTCGTAGTCTACAAACTTGATTTGGTTTATGAGAGATACCAGGAGGAACCTTCATATAGACTTCTTCAGAAAGGTCTCCGTGCAAAAACGCGTTGTTAACATCCAGTTGGAATAATGGCCACTGTCGACTGGCTGCCAATGCAATTAAACAACGAACTGAGCTCATTTTAATAACAGGAGAAAAAGTATCTTCATAATCGATGCCATATTGCTGAGTGAAACCTTTGGCAACAAGACGTGCTTTGCAACGTTCAAGTGTACCATCTGCATGAAGTTTAGTTTTATAAACCCATTTACAAGATATGGCTTTCTTCCCTGGGGGTAAATCAACAAGATCCCAAGTCTTATTATCAGTAAGAGCTTGGATTTCTTTTGACATAGCTTCTGACCATAATGGTTGAGAAGTTGTTTCAGTATAACTAGTAGGCTCAATCAAAGATTGATGATGAGAAATAAAAGCCTTGTGATAATCAGGCATATGATCATATTGTACCAAATTACACCAATGTGGAGTAGATGGTAAAGCAGCAAGATTACAATGATAAGAATTAAGATAAGACGGTGGTTTTTTAGGACGAGTAGAATGTCTTGGAACTATGATGTCTTCTGAAGAAGAGGTTGAACTAGTTTGAGGTGTAGTTTGAGGTGTAGGTTGAGGTGTAGTTTGAGGTGTAGTAGAAGAAGTAGAAGTAGAAGTAGCAGGAGATGAAGTGTGTGAAACATTATCAGTCTGAGATGAAGTAATATCTTCTGTAAAAGTTGGTAGGAAAGTAGAAGTAACATATTGATTCTTTGTTAAGGACAATTGAGAAAGCATTTGATATGGAAAATGATGTTCATAAAAAATTATATCTCGAGAAATAAGAATTTCTGAAGTGGTTAAATCTAGGACTTTATAAGCCTTTTGATTAGCAGGATAGCCTATGAAAACACAGGGTTTTGCACGAGGTGAAAATTTAGAACGATTGACTTTCAATGTCGAAATGTAGCATAAACAACCATATACTCTGAGATTTTCCAAACTTGGTTTGATATTATATAGTTTGAAGTACGGAGTGTGAAATGAAATACTTTTCAGTGGCATACGATTAATGAGATAGGTAGCACAGAGAATAGACTCACCCAAGAAATGATCAGGTAATTTCGAATGGAAATGAAGAGCTCGAGCTGTTTCTAAAAGATGACGATGTTTGCGTTCTACAACTCCGTTTTGCTGAGGAGTATAACTGCAACTTGTCTGATGGATAATACCCTTAGATTGAAGAAATGACTTTAAAAAACCTTCTGTAAATTCTTTAGCATTATCTGAACGTATGCTAAGAACATTGGTAGACAATTGCTTTTCAGCATAAAGAATAAAAGAAGACACCACTGCAGGGACCTCTGATTTATACTTGATCAAATGAACCCATGTATACCGACTGAAATCGTCTACAATGGTAACAAATTGATTACATTTGTTATGATTCAAGGTTTTATACGGCCCCCATACATCCACATGTAAGAGCTGTAAAACAGAAGTAGTTTTAATACTACTTATAGGAAAAGCATTTCGAGTTTTCTTTGCCATAGGACAAATTTGACAAATCGTTTCTGCAACATCATCTTTAACAATACATGAAGGTCTAAGTAGCTTCAATTGAGAGAAAGGCAAATGACCCATTCGCAAATGCCAGAGTTTGGATTCAGTAGATATGCTGAGATGAGCAGCTTGAGAATGAAAAAAATTAGCAGCAGGAAGTGAGCCTTTATGAGGAACAGTGTAGAGCCCTTTGTGCAATTCACCAAGAAGAAGAGGAGGCAATTTCTGAAAGTGGTCCTGAAGTTTACATTGAGTAGCAGAGAAAATTATGTTAGATTGCATGTCTTGACAAAGCTTGTGAACAGACAATAACCTGTACTGAAAATCAGGTACATGTAACACATTTGTCAGAGTAATGGTATCATTTAAAAGAACTGTTCCAATATGTAGGACTGAAATTTTGCTGCCATCTGGTATAGTAATAGAATTATTAGTATCTGGAACCTCTTTAAAAAAGATAAAATCTGTCAAGTTTGGGCTGATGTGGTCAGTAGCACCACTATCCAAGAACCATTCCTGATTAAAAGATGACATGAGACACACTTTACCTGGAAGTAAAGCATGTCCAGAAGTTTGATCCTGATTGTGATTAGATTCAACTAATTTCTGTTTGGCTAGCAAGTCAATCAGTTGGTTATACTGATCATTTGAGAGTGAAGACATGGAAGTTGTTTGATCATTAAAATCATCAACATTGTTATCATCCATGGTATTAGAATTCTGAGATAAAGCTGCAACTCTGGAAACTCTGTTGCTTTTGAAACCAGGTGGAAAACCATGAATTTTGAAGCATCTCTCAATGCTATGACCACTCATCTTGCAATGAGTACAGTAGTAGTTGTTTTTAGGCTTCCTGTAATCATTTCCATCATTTCCATTTCCAGCATTAAACTGAGTCTGAGATCTCTGAACTTGAAATCTGTTTCCTTGAGTCTGAAACCGGTTTCCTTGTGAATTTGCATATGAAAATCTCCTTCTGTCTGCAACAAATGCCAGATTATCATTTTGAGAAACATTTTGAGCCTGAGACATATCCTTGTGATTTTCTTCTTGTGCAACCAATCTATAAGCTTGAGTAACATTTAACAAAGGTGTCATCATCAAGATACTCCCTCTAACTGCAGAAAACCTGTCATTCAGTTTCATCAAGAATTGAAGCACACGTTTCTCCTGTTGCATTTTCTGAATTCTTCCAGTAAGATCACAAGTACAATTAGAACAAGTGCAAGTTGGCAATGGATAAGTATCATCAAGACTGTCCCAAATAGTCTTCAACTTTGTGTAAAATTCAGACACAGTCATATCACCTTGATGCAATTCAGCCAATTTATGTTCCAATGAAGATATCTGTGGCATTGATGCATAACCAAATCTATCTTCTAAATCTTGCCATATAGCTCTTGTTGTTTTCAGAAACAAGACACTCCTAGCAATATTTTCATCCAAATTATAAAGAATCCATGAAATTACTAAGTCATTACAACGCTCCCATGCTTTATACTGAGCAGAAGTAGTTTCAGGCACACATATTGTGCCATTGACAAAACCTAATTTGTTCTTGGCCGACAGAGTAAGCATCATGCTCCTTTTCCAATTATTAAAACCTTCTCCATTAAACTTCACAGAAACAATCTGATTTGCAGAAGAATCCGAAGGATGTATATAGTACACACTATTAACATCTTGAACAACATTCTGGTTTTGATTTTGATTGTTTTGATTATTTCGATTCGCCATGAATCAAAACAGTAATAGCGAAAACAAGAAATGAAAGAGATGATTTGGTTTTAAGATCAAAGAAGTAAACAACAAATTCGAGTACTAATTCAGATGAAAAGATCTAGAATGATCTTCAAGTCATAACAGGATATGAATTCATCAAATGTCATACAAGAACAGATCGATGAATAAGAACACAATCAGTTTAGACAATAAGCAAGACGAAGGATTAAAGATCGAAAACACCTGAGATAAAAGTTGTATCGAACAAGCTTGAATGAAGCTTTAATGGCGGAAAGTAAACAAGCTCGAAGACGAAGATCAACTATACAAAATCAAGTAAAGGATGACGAAGAACCGTTGCCAGGTGCTCTGATACCATAAAAGTTTTACTAAACTTTCACAATGCTCAAGCTCAAACGCCATTGATGAAGAATAAACTGAATATACATTGCTATGAAGAAGAGAAATCAATCTATACAAATCTTACTAACTCATTGTTATGACTACTCTACTCTCTACTTTAACTGTCTATTTATATACAAAGTTTGTTACAGAAAATATCTATAACAGAATGTAACAGATTGTGGTGTAGAATGTAGAGTGCATGCCCAGCTGGCACTAACTAACTTGACAGTAACTTGATGCTTGTATTGGCTGAGCCTTGACAGCAACTTTGCATCTTTGACAGCAACTTTGCATCTTGACAGCAACTTTGCATCTTGACAGCAACTTTGGCTGTAACTAGTTGCTGTTGTAGTTTGCTGAGATAAACCAATAAAACCTAATATAATAAAGAGTTTTAGTGCTTTCCAAAAAAATACATAAATAATTTCCCAAAACAAATTGAATTCTAAATATGAAATTCGTAATCTATCTTCAAGGCCTGTTTTTGGGCTGCTCCAGTTGGAATATTGATGTTGGACCAGAGTTATAGATAATTTCGTTAGTTTCACATGGACTGTAATGTCTGAAATTCGAGTTAGGGCATCGTTGCGCGTGCGATCCAATAAATTCGATTTTTTTTTTTGTAATTTTAGTCTATATAAGCTCAATTTCTTCAAGTTTGAGAATTCTTTATTTTCTGTCATAAAACATTGAACTCTAATTAATAATATCCAATTATTTATAAAATATAATAAATATGAGGATAAAATCCTACAGTATAAAACACTTGTAACTATATACTCTATCAGAATTCAACCATGTAATGCTGCTCAACTGTTCTACAAGTTATATTTTGTCTCTGTATAGTTTGTATACCAATTTTTATTTCATACTGCACTGCAACCTTAATTTGTATAACCTGATTTTAATACGGAAACCAGAAGTAGAACTAACTAAATGAATTTAACAGAAGCAGCAAATGGTGAAATACTATAATATATATTGTACACAAATAGCACTTGAGATCATGGTTCTAAAAATTCCCAATTTAATCGATTAATCCCCGATTAATACTCTGTAAGGTAATTAATCAATTCAATTTTTGAAATTCGATTAATCCTGTGAATTTTATTTAAAATGATAAATTATACTAATATATTAAATATTATTATAATATTCGATTAACACTTGATTAATCCTTCCGATTAATTTTCGATTATCCGATTAATCTTAAATCGGTACTTCAACCGATTTATACCGATTACCGATTTTTAGGACCGTGCTTGAGATAATTAAAGCCTTCAAACTCAAAAAATATTTAAAGAGACCCTACCTACTGGTTTTACTGGGAGAATGCTTCAGCATAGTGACGTTCTCCCGATTCATTTGCACGACTTTTCTCTTATATCCTCTTTAAATGAACTTGTGACACAGCTAAAGCAAGATGTAGAGAAAGTTGTATGTTTCGACAGGACTGCTTGCCGTGTCTATGCAACTATAGACTTGGAGAAAGCTAGAGTTGGCCGCACCAGACTTTTAAAAGATGATCACACCAATCCTCAGTGGAATGAATCTTTTCATATATACTGTGCTCATATGGCTTCTGACATTATATTCACTATCAAGGAAGATAATCCTATCGGGGCAGAAATACTTGGAAGAGCTTACTTGCCTGTTACTGAACTTCTAGGAGGGAATGAAGTTGACAGGTGGCTCGAGATTTTTGATAAAGATCATAAACGAAAACATGGACATTCTAAAATCCATGTAAAACTGCATTACTTTGATGTTACCAGAGAATGTACCTGGTCTCGAGGAATAACAAGTCCAAAACATCCAGGTGTACCTTTCACATATTTCACTCAGAGACATGGATGTAGAGTCTCTCTTTACCAAGATGCCCATATTCCCGAAAACTTTATCCCAAAGATTCCTCTGTCAGGGGGGAAGTATTATGAGCCACACCGATGCTGGGAAGATATATTTGATGCCATTTCTGATGCGAAGCACTTAATTTACATCACGGGATGGTCTGTTTATACTGAAATCACCCTGATAAGAGACTTAAGAAGGCCCAAGCGTGGTGGAGACATCACCCTAGGCGAGCTACTCATAAAAAAGGCCAGCGAAGGTGTGAGGGTGCTGTTGCTTGTTTGGGATGACAGAACTTCTGTGAAAACACTGAAGCAGGATGGATTGATGGCAACTCATGATGAGGATACGGGCATGTACTTCCAAAACAGTGAAGTTAACTGTGTTCTTTGTCCGCGTAATCCAGATGATGGACTGAGCATTATTCAAGACTTGGCTATCTCTACCATGTTTACTCACCACCAAAAGATTGTTGTTGTTGACAGTAAAATGCCTAATGGAGATGACAGGAGAAGGAGGATTGTGAGTTTTGTCGGTGGTATTGATCTCTGTGATGGGAGATATGATACTCCATTTCACAGCATTTTTCGAACTTTAGGCACTGCCCACCATAATGATTTTCATCAGCCTAATTTTGATGGTGCTTCTATAAAAAAAGGTGGGCCGAGGGAGCCTTGGCATGATATCCACTGCAAGCTTGAAGGACCAATTGCTTGGGACGTGCTCTTTAATTTTGAACAGAGATGGAGGAAACAAGGAGGAAGGGAGATTCTAGTTCAGTTGAGAGAACTTGAGAATCTTATTATACCACCATCTGCAGTAATGTTGCCACATGACAACGAAACATGGCACGTACAATTGTTTCGATCCATTGATGGTGGAGCGGCTTTTGGATTTCCAGATTCTCCCGACGCTGCAGCCAGAGCGGGCCTGATTAGTGGTAAAGATAGCATCATTGACCGAAGCATTCAGGATGCCTATATCCATGCGATTCGCCGAGCAAAAAATTTTATATACATTGAAAATCAGTATTTCCTCGGGAGTTCTTTCTCTTGGTACTCAAAGGACATCAAAAACGAAGATGTTGGTGCTTTGCACTTGATCCCAAAAGAATTGTCACTGAAGATTGTTAGTAAGATTGAGAAAGGGGAGCGGTTCACAGTGTATGTTGTGATGCCTATGTGGCCTGAGGGTGTGCCTGAGAGCCCATCTGTTCAAGATATTCTGAACTGGCAAAAGAGGACTATGGAGATGATGTATACTGATATAGTCGAAGCCCTCCGAGCCAAAGGTCTCCAAGCTAATCCTAAAGATTACCTGACCTTTTTTTGCCTGGGGAACAGAGAAGCCAAAAAAGATGGAGAATATTTACCTTCTGAGAAACCACGCAATGACACAGATTACAGTAAAGCTCAGCAAGCCAGAAGATTCATGATATATGTACATGCTAAGATGATGATAGGTAACTTCCATGTTATAAATTTTAGTCATCTTTCAGTTATTACTTATTACCTAAATATTTCCACATATAGAGATGCGATGCTTACTTATCTGACAATTTAACTAATTCACTCTTGCAGTTGATGATGAGTACATAATAATTGGTTCAGCAAATATTAACCAGAGGTCAATGGATGGTGCCAGAGACTCAGAAATAGCTATGGGAGGCTACCAACCACATCACTTGTCTACCGAGCAGCCAGCCCGGGGACAAATCCATGGGTTTAGGATGGCATTGTGGTACGAGCATCTCGGATTGCTCGATAACTGCTTTACTCATCCAGAAAGTTTGGATTGCATTCGAAGAGTTAACAAACTTTCAGAGGAGTACTGGGACCTCTACGCTAGCGACAACATAGACCAGGATTTGCCTGGACATCTGCTCAGTTACCCTATTGGAGTTGCCTCAGATGGAGAGGTGACTGAGCTACCTGGAATGGAACATTTCCCAGATACGAAAGCTAAAGTCCTTGGGTCCAGAATTGATTACTATCCTCCAATTCTCACTACATGAATATCTATCTATTTTTTTGCTTAATTAAAGTCACCTTCACATAATCCCAGTTGTATCTCAGTAGTTGGTAGACATATTCAACTAATAGTATTCAGGGGTACAAAATTAGCAGTAAATTTCGTTAAATCTTGCGTGTATTGTTGTGAATAAGCTATAGGATTGAATTTGCTGCAATGCAACATTCTGTATATGCAGCATCACTCTGTGTATTTGAAGAACAAAAAATGAATGCAGGGCTAATTATCTTTTCTTGTGCAAGTACTATGGTCCTATTTACTGGTAGATGTATATTTAATAAACCAGTAATTAAGTTCGAATCTCATGCCTGTTTGTCAGTTTATTCTCAACTCAAATCAAATAAAATGCATCCTTGTCAATCAAAGATTATAATTTTAATATATAGAAGAGTAGATGTTTCATTTGGGGAACTCTTTGGATATTTTATTTCTCTCTATTTACATTAACTTCAATAATTATTCGAACAAGAAATATAAGGGCGGCTCTCAAATTACTTATGTGATCGCACAAGCCGATTTTATGTAATCTCTATTATTCTGCGTGTGTTCGGAGGATTTTTACGAAAACAATCTTACTACTCTTTTAGGCCTGGTTTTTGACAAACAGTGTTGCAGCATACAGTAGCATCGCAGAAATTTTCTACGGTACGTATACAATAGAGTTTTTGATGTGAAAATAGGAACCCATCTCTTTATGTACTGTAAAAAGTTTTTGCGGTACGATTTTACGATACGGTATGATGCAACAACAAACGTTTGCCAAATACCGCCAACCTTTAAAAAGAGTAGATATAAGGTAGGTGTACATTTTATCTTACCCTCCCATTAGGGGTGAGCAAAATTTTCCAAACCCGTCCAAATCGCCCAAATCAGAATTTATGGTTTCGTAACGATTTGGGTTGGTAACGGTTTCAATTTTTTAATAACCGAAAAATAATGGTTGGGTTCGGTTTTCCTTGTCAAACCGACCAATATAACCCATTCCACCCGAATATATAATAATATATATTAATTATTTTTTATTATTATTTAAGAAATATTTGAGAATTTAAGAAGGTACACTGATATCACAAAGCATGTTTGAGAATTGTTTTGTTCTCATGTCACAGCATGTGGTCTGATGGTTTGCTAGTTTACTATCGAGTGTAATTATTGATACAACTTAATTACATGCCAAGTGTGTTTGTTTTATAATTTTTTGTTAATGTTTCAGGTTACAGGCCTGTTGAAAGAGGCGACAGGTTGAAGGCTTGTGCATTTCATATCCGATTTTTTATTATGTAAGACTTTGAATGGTGATGTATGATTATATTTTATGAGACTTTGTACGTTATTTTGCTGATTCGTAAAATTTTGTAACTTAATTACCAGATTTTGATGATATTTTGTGATGTCGGTCCATTGATGCATTGTACATTTGTGTCGATTAATTTTTTGCAAAGTTTAAAATTTTTTAAGTGGGTTAAAACCCAACCCGTCTAAACCAAACCGTTATAATTTGGACGGTTTTATTTAATAATAACGATAATGATTATGCTAACGGATTGCTAAATTCCAAAACCATAAAATATGGATTGGGTGGTTTAGTTCTTTCAACTCGACCATTGCTCACCCCTTTGAATGGGATTTCACTTGGTATATTTGATTTGGTTTGATTTAGAAAATTGTTGCTACTAGTTTTTGTCTAGAAAAAATATACAATTCCAAAATAGAAGCATTTTAACAGGCAATGACACATGGACTAAGCACTCTTTGTTTCTTTGATCACCTACCATACACCCCTCACTTCCCCTTGCCCATTCCAAGTAGTCCTTTACCTTTATTTGTTTTTTTTTCCTCCCTTTCACACCGCATAAGGGCCAAGGCACAATTACAAGCCACAAGCAATCCCTCATTGATTGGTTTTGAGTCAAAAATTCAATTATAAATCCTAGACTCCTCTTTTCCACCAATAACCTTCCCATTCAAATAAATTGTAGAGTACTATATAAATTATAATGCAATTTGATGATCCCCGCTTGTAGAATAATGTTGTTGTCTTTTACTAACTTCCATTGCAAACACCATACTATTTTACCCTGATCAATTATATTCTACATATTACAAAATCTACCCATTTCTTCAAACTGACAACGCCTAGTTAGCAGTTTCTTCATCCTTGTTTTCTTTGTCGTAATTGCGATGGCCTCATCAATATTGAATTCGAATACTACTACGGTGGTGTTGGCAACAGCTATGGCCGTCTCTGGCACTGTGATTGTTGTTGCTTTAGGCCTTCAGAAATTCTCCGTCAATCACCTACCAAGATCCTGCATCTCTTCGGGTACTAAATCTTTGTTCTATGATCTCACACCGCCATGTTTTGATCTGCATATAGAAACGATCATGTTCCACGTCAAACTGTTTTAGCTTACAAACTCTATAAATCACATGTCACGCTAATACTATACAATTCGACATTTTGACTTGGTTTGTACTTAAACACACACACACAAGTATATATACTTGTATACTCGGTTTTCCTTGTTTCCACTTGAGATTAATTGTAGTAATTATGTTGATGCAGATGATAGAAAAAGGGTGAAAAAGAAGAAGAAAGTGTTGGGAATATTGACTACTACAGCAACATAGAGGCAGTTATATATCGTATTTAACAAGTCAAGGCCAAGCAAACAATTAACGAAACAAAACACGAAGGTAAAACACATGCAAATTAGTAACTGATAGAACAAAGGAAGATAAGAAATCATACCAGAAGCCATAGCTATGCAGGTATAAAATAAGAAACAATCAGCTGAGTCACCAGGCCTTGCAAAGAAGTCCTGATTGTTCTTGAAGAGATAATTGCCTCCACTTACACTGTGTCAGGATGCTGGCAATATTCTTCCAGGATAAAACAGCTCCGAGTTTAGATGGTCACAGTAACCAGAAAAACTCAACTTCGACTAACACCTCAGTTCGCCAGAAAAAACCTTCTGTTAGAGTACAGAATATAAAGGGATAATAGAGTGTATAGAGAGAAAAGAGAATGTATGGTGTGGACAGTATGTTTTGTGTGTGTACCACAATCAGTAGCTTAGGTCTCTATTTATAGGAGAGGCCAAACGTAACTGATATCACCAAATTAATATTGTAACTCCCATTCTAATTAATTAGAATGAAACGGTTGATTTAATATAATCAAAACGGCTGTAACAGCTGATTTTATATTAAATAAATCGTAACAGTTACGTTATATATTTATCCACATTATGACTTCCAATTAATAGAATAAACATTCAGACTTTACTGTCAAAATCACGCAGAAGTTACTGTCAACAAGTCTCGACAGTATCTTTAAAGTAACTGTCAACAGTTGACAGCAACTTTGATTCATGACAGTAAGTTTCACCTTCCTGACAGCAACCTTGTTTCATGACAGTAAGTTTTCACTTCCTGACAGCAACCTTGTTTTTGACAGCAAGTTTTCACTTCCTGACAGTAACCTTGTTTCTGACAGCAAGTTTTTCACTTCCTGACAGTAACCTTGTTTCTGACAGTATGTTTATAATATTAAAATAAATCAATAATCCATGCAATAAAATTCCTCGCCCAGGTCGCCTCGCGTACGCGAGACGCCGAGACATTCGCCCAAATCGCCCTTCGACCGAGCCGACCCGAGTCGAGTCGAGTCGTGACGTGGCGTGTCGTGGCGGGGCGGGCGGCGGCGCGCGCGCGTGTGTGTGTGTGTGTGCGCGTGGAGCACACAGTAACACCATGCACCATCATACACCTTAGTAGTTGTACACTACCCATGTGTGTGATTCTATATAAAGCCAACAACCCCCTTTATTCATTTCAATGTGGGACAAATACACATTCTCATTTTCAAGCTCTTTCAAGCCACCAATTTCAACTCCATTTCTCTATGGGTTTCACTAAGAAAATTACTTAGACCCATATATGAAAATTTAAGTTCCCATATCAAGGAACAATTTCCAATCGTTAAAATCCGGAATTAACATCAAGAACATAAAATAATTATGCCCTAAAAACCCCATTTTCTAACAATCCCCCACAAATCCATACAGAAATGTTTCAGGTTTTCCATCATGACTTGTTTTTCAGAGTTGGTACCCTTCCGGGTTTGAACCCTCCTAAGTCCCCTACTTCAATGATTACCGGATTCAGATGGAATGTTTCACCTTGAATCTTAATCCGTTTGGTGTAACCATGTTCCATAGACGACGACAAGTCAAAGGCTATGGTGCCAATCTACGGCTTTGAGACATTAAAGGTCTTGTCTCGATCCTGTTCGTCGAATGCTTCAAGGAATAACCCTTTCCTCTAATTGCGACCACACAATTACATTCGCTTAGCTGGGCATCTCCAGAGATGTACTGCTATCATCTCGTCAAATGACTTGACCCCATTCAGAGTTATAATAACTCTTGCTTACTAGCAGTGTCAGTACCTTCTAGGTTTACAGGGGATAGACTCAGATACAACAGTATCATCTATGTAGCAAAGGTACTACCAATTCATCCTTACAGCTTGTTATTACCACATTGAATACACTTCAAGGGATCTCCTCTCATGTGTATTGGGTTCCCACTGATGATGAACTATGATGGGTTGACAGCCCCATCCCCAACCTTGACTTAAGGACCACTGCAGGTTCCAGTCCTTTAGTTAAAGGATCAGCTATATTATTCTGAGTTCCTATGAACTCTACAGCAATAATCCTATCAGACACTAAACCCCTAATAGACTTTAGTCTAACTTGGATGTGTCTCTTTGTTTTAGCATTATACTTTTTACTGCTAATCTTGTCGATAGTTGTTTTACTATCACAATGAATAGCAAACGCAGGAAGAGGTCTACTTACTACAGGTATCGCGGACATAAGTCCATGTAACCATTCAGCCTCCGTCCCCGTGGCATCAAGTGCACACAACTCAGCCTCAAAAGTAGACCGAGTTACTAAAGTCTGTTTTGTCGACTTCCAGGATATTGCTCCACCGGCTAAGGTGAACACATATCCAGTCACTCCATTGGAACCAGACTTCTTAGCTATCCAACTTGCATCACTGTACCCCTCAAGTACACCAGGAAACCTCCTATAGTGTAAACTTAGGTACATTGTGCCTTTTAGATATCTAAGAACTCTATCAAGAGCATCCCAATGAGTTCTGTTTGGACAGCTTGTATATCTAGCCAACTTAGACACAGAGTATGAAATATCTGGTCTAGTACAGTTAGCAAGATACTGCAAACTCCCTATAATCTGAGAATACCTTAACTGAGACACAGGTACTCCTGAAGCATTCTTAACAAGGGCAACTTTAGGATCATAGGGTGTACTAGCGATTCTACACTGTGAATAACCATATTTCTCAAGTATAGATTTCTCTATATAATGAGACTGCGATAAAGTTATTCCCTCAGCTGACTGTGTCAGTTTGAGACCAAGAATCACACTAGCCTCACCCATATCCTTCATTTCAAAGTGCCTTTTCAAGAAAGCTTTTGTCTCGTTAATAATCTCAATATTGGTTCCAAACAATAGTATGTCATCTACATATAGGCACATGATGACACACTCACTACCTTTAACTTTGGTGTAGACACACTTGTCACTATCATTAATATCATAACTGAACGGCACTATAGTTTCATCAAACTTTTTATGCCAATCCCTAGGAGCTTGTTTCAAGCCATAGATGGATTTGATCAACTTACATACTTTCCTTTCGTTACCAGATGCAACAAATCCCTCAGGCTGATCCATATAAATCTCTTCTTCAAGTTCACCATGAAGAAAAGCTGTCTTTACATCCATTTGATGGATGATAAGACCATGTACGGAAGCCAAAGCTACAAGCATTCGAATTGTTGTCATTCTAGCTACTGGAGAGTATGTGTCAAAGTAATCAATGCCCTCCATTTGCTTAAAACCCTTAGCTACCAGTCTAGCTTTGTACTTATCTATTGATCCGTCAGGGTTCAACTTCCTCTTAAAGATCCATCTGCACCCGATAGTAGAACACCCAGGAGGGAGATCAACTAACTCCCATGTTCCATTAGAAACAATAGAGTCAATTTCACTCTTTACAGCGCCCTTCCAGTGCCTAGACTCTGAAGAATCCATAGCTTGTCGGAAAGTTAAAGGTTCATCCTCGACATTGTAAGTGATAAAATCACTTCCAAAATCCTTGACTACCTTTGCACGCTTACTCCTTCGTGGTTCCTCTACCTCCTTAGCAGTAGAGCTACTACTAGGTTCTGCCCCCACATTTGTCATCTTTTCCACATGATCAGGAATAGAACTTGATGTGTGAGTAGGATCTTCATTAGAAGTATCTTGAGGCATACCAGTCTTCATAGGGTATACATCCTCAAAGAATGTAGCATCACGAAACTCAACTATCGTGTTTGCCACTATACCATCTATGTCAGATTTTAACACTAAAAATCTCATAGCTGTAGTGGTCTCAAGATAGCCTAGAAAGATACAATCAACAGTCTTTGGACCTAGTTTCTTTCTCTTGTGTTCAGGGACAAGTACCTTAGCAAGGCACCCCCACACACGAAGATACTTAAGACTAGTCTTCTTGCTCTTCCATAACTCATAGGGTGTCTTATCCATGTGTTTCAGAGGGACTCTATTCAGAATATGGCAAGCCGTATTCAGAGCTTCTCCCCACATGTATTTAGGCAGCCCAGAGTTAATAAGCATACTATTAATCATATCTTTAAATGTTCTGTTCTTTCGCTCAGCAACCCCATTAGACTCAGGTGTGTATGGTGGGGTAACTTCATGAACTATACCATTGCTTGCACAAAATTCATTAAAAGCGTTACTCGTATACTCACCACCTCTATCAGATCTCAACCGTTTAAGTACCTTACTAGTTTGTTTTTCTACTTCAGTTTTATATATAATGAATTTACTAAGTGCTTCATCCTTATGTCTAAGTAAATAAACATAACAGTATCTACTACTATCATCTATAAAGGTAATGAAGTATCTAAAATGGTCCTTAGTCAACACACCACCAAATTCACAAATATCAGTGTGTACTAAATCTAACAAGTCTGAATCCCTAACAATATTATGAAAAGGTTTCCTTATTTGTTTAGCAGACACACATACTTGACATTTAGAATTCTTTTCTATAGTGTGTTTTGGAATCAACTCTAAGTTCATCATATTCTTAAGAGCACCAAAATTTAAGTGACCAAGTCTAGCATGCCATAATTCAGAAGATTCAATACAATTAACAGAAGGAGTAATATTATTAATCAAACCACCCAAAATGGGTTCAGCATTTATCACAAATAAACCATTCGACAAGTAACCCTTGCCAAAAAATGTACCAGTATGAATAAGAACTACTTTATTACATTTGAGAGAAACTTCAAAGCCATTAGCTACTAAACAGCTACCACTTATTATATTTCTACGCATGTCAGGAACATGATGCACTCTCGTCAGGAATAGAACACGACCCGAAGGAAACTTCAAGTCCACGTTTCCTATTCCATGTACTTGAGCAGCACTTGCGTTCCCCATCGTCACTGTCAAGCTATGACTCTGTTGATAAGATACAAATAAACTAATGTCAGCACAAATATGCACATTAGCTCCAGTATCAATCAACCATTCATTTGACAGATAAGTGGAAAATAATACAGGGTTGTAGGTAACATACCGGTCTTCGTTGGTTTCAGAAGCCAAAGCCTCACCAACAACCATGTTCGCTACAGGCCCACTTGAGGTTCCAAGCACAGCATTCGCTTGAGCTACCCCCTCGGCTTTCTTCGCTTTCTTTGTAGGGCAGTCCTTACTCCAGTGCCCAACCTGCCCACAAGACCAACATGGTTTGTTTGCCTTTGGTTTCTTGGCCTTATCCTTGTCACTCTTAGGTTTATTACTATTACCCTTCTTAGAGACAGCCTTCCTTTTCTGTCCTACAGTAGCTACATTTACCTTCGAGCTTCCATGCTCAGTTGGCATCACATGTCCCTGTTTGGACTTGTGTTGTTCTTGCACCGAGATGTCCAGCATAAGGTTGGTCCAGGTGATCTCTCCTTTCTGTCTTTTCAGGGAGAGAGAGAACTCTTCCCAAGACTTTGGGAGCTTTTCAATCACACTCATCACCTTAAACTTTTCGGGGAGGTCCATTCCAGACTCCTTCAAAGCATGCACTATCATCTCGAATTCATGCACTTGCTCAGTCATGGATTTATTGTCCACCAGCTTGTAATCAAGGAACCTTGCCACAGAATACTTTTCCAGACCTTGTGAGTCAGTATTATGTGTCTGGTCCAGCTTCTCCCATAAGAGTTTTGCGGTGTAGGCATCAGAGGAGTACACATCAAACAATGTGTTGGTTAGAGCAGCCAGAATTGCTGCCCTAGCAACCCCATCCTTCTCAGCCCACTTCGCATAACTCTTAACTGATTCAGCCTTCTCTTGATCCACAACCGGCTTCTCATACTCCACAACAGGCCACAGACCCTTTACAGTCAACCACAACTTCATCCTTTTCTGCCAACGAGAAAAGCCAACGCCCCCATTGAATTTTTCTGGCAAGCCAGTTAATTCAACAGGTTGTGGAAAACTGTAAGTGGTCCAATCAATGACCCCAACAGATGCAACCGAACTACCACTAGCAGGAATCTCACTCTCGTTAACCATTATGCTAAATACTATATAACGAATTATCTCTTCAAGAATGTTGGGAATATTGACTACTACAGCAACATAGAGGCAGTTATATATCGTATTTAACAAGTCAAGGCCAAGCAAACAATTAACGAAACAAAACACGAAGGTAAAACACATGCAAATTAGTAACTGATAGAACAAAGGAAGATAAGAAATCATACCAGAAGCCATAGCTATGCAGGTATAAAATAAGAAACAATCAGCTGAGTCACCAGGCCTTGCAAAGAAGTCCTGATTGTTCTTGAAGAGATAATTGCCTCCACTTACACTGTGTCAGGATGCTGGCAATATTCTTCCAGGATAAAACAGCTCCGAGTTTAGATGGTCACAGTAACCAGAAAAACTCAACTTCGACTAACACCTCAGTTCGCCAGAAAAAACCTTCTGTTAGAGTACAGAATATAAAGGGATAATAGAGTGTATAGAGAGAAAAGAGAATGTATGGTGTGGACAGTATGTTTTGTGTGTGTACCACAATCAGTAGCTTAGGTCTCTATTTATAGGAGAGGCCAAACGTAACTGATATCACCAAATTAATATTGTAACTCCCATTCTAATTAATTAGAATGAAACGGTTGATTTAATATAATCAAAACGGCTGTAACAGCTGATTTTATATTAAATAAATCGTAACAGTTACGTTATATATTTATCCACATTATGACTTCCAATTAATAGAATAAACATTCAGACTTTACTGTCAAAATCACGCAGAAGTTACTGTCAACAAGTCTCGACAGTATCTTGATTCATGACAGTAAGTTTCACCTTCCTGACAGCAACCTTGTTTCATGACAGTAAGTTTTCACTTCCTGACAGCAACCTTGTTTTTGACAGCAAGTTTTCACTTCCTGACAGTAACCTTGTTTCTGACAGCAAGTTTTTCACTTCCTGACAGTAACCTTGTTTCTGACAGTATGTTTATAATATTAAAATAAATCAATAATCCATGCAATAAAATTCCTCGCCCAGGTCGCCTCGCGTACGCGAGACGCCGAGACATTCGCCCTTCGACCGAGCCGACCCGAGTCGTGACGTGGCGTGTCGTGGCGGGGCGGGCGGCGGCGCGCGCGCGTGTGTGTGTGTGTGTGCGCGTGGAGCACACAGTAACACCATGCACCATCATACACCTTAGTAGTTGTACACTACCCATGTGTGTGATTCTATATAAAGCCAACAACCCCCTTTATTCATTTCAATGTGGGACAAATACACATTCTCATTTTCAAGCTCTTTCAAGCCACCAATTTCAACTCCATTTCTCTATGGGTTTCACTAAGAAAATTACTTAGACCCATATATGAAAATTTAAGTTCCCATATCAAGGAACAATTTCCAATCGTTAAAATCCGGAATTAACATCAAGAACATAAAATAATTATGCCCTAAAAACCCCATTTTCTAACAGAAAGTGCACTTTGCGGAGGATGTAGTGGACCCTATTAGTAATGGTGAAGAATTCAGGAAAAGACTTGCAAATAAACACATTTGCAACAGCAATGGAAGTAGTAGCAGTGATTATAAGGTGGCGAGGGAAATGGCGGCCAACAGAATGGCTCTCTACAACGGTATTCTCCGAGACCGTGTTGTTAATCGCATTGCCTGTTCCTATTGAATATTGACCACACCCCGCCGTTCAAAGGACCGAACCTAACCGAATGTACTCATGGGTTGGGTACCAAGGTTCATGTAAATTTTATTTGCAAATTGTGTAAATAGGCTTTAAAATATAAGTTTAAGAAGGTTTTAGTTACTAGTTGTCATAGCACCTTCAGTACAGTTGCTAATTAGTATTTGTTTTGTTTTTAGAGAGGTTGACGTTAGATTTGCAAAATTAAGATGCTAAGTAAATTATTAGCACTAGTGTTACCCGAAGACCTGTATTAGTTTTAATCACTTTCGGCAGCATTGTTTATGCTTCTTATACTGAAATCTTTCACTTTCAGATCATGTCATGAGAAGGGGTCATCATTTTATAATTTTATTTTGTATGATCCCACTTAATTTATTTATTGTTAAATTAAAGTATGGTTGGTTCAGTTGATGAATGACTGAATGATTAATGGCATGTTAGTTGGGATATAATGTTATTAAGGAAGGAATAATTTGTAGAAACCTAAGCTTTCAACGCACAGCATGCAGTCAAGTAGGACATGGCTGTCTCTCTGTCCTTCCATGACCGATTCAACAAGACCCACTTGTTGATATAAATTCTGAACTGTGCAGGCAATGTGTAAATTAATTTTCTACAGACAATATCATTCTGCCGTTGGATGATCATTCTACAGACAACTTGTAATTTTCTTAATTTTATGATTACTAGACACGATTATAAGATAAGAGTTGAGTTTTGTTTGTCTCTCAACAAATTGCAGGGTTGGAAATCTAAATTTACGTCTCAAAAGGTAAAGAAATTCTCATCAAAACTATATGATTCAGGCTGAGTTTTATATAAAATTGGCGACCCGTTTCATTTAAAACTATCAATTAGATCACCCATTCAAAAACGATATCATTTGAATCACTAAAATCATAAAAAATATCAAAGTGACCACCCATTATAGTACTCAGAAAGTAAAAGTAATTTTTCATCGAATTCTACACATTGAATGCTTCCATAACCAAACGAAAGGTTAATAATTTTAGTAATTCTAATAATATATTTAGATTTTTAAAAATTCATTTACTATTTATTTCTTATTTTATTGTCATTTTTCATGTTTTAATTAAAAATAAATAGTAAATAAACTTTTTAAATTCTAAATATATTATCAAAAATACTAGAATTCGTAACTTTTCATTTGTTTATAGTAGTATTTAAGAAAGATGTGTAAAACTCGATGAAAAATTATTTTTACTTTCCAATTACTATAATGGGTAGCCATTTTGATATTTATTATTACTTTAGTGATTCAAATGATATCATTTTTAAATGGGTGATCTAATTGATAGTTTTAAGTGAAACGGGTTACCAGAAACCTGATTCACGCTTTGCCTCTCATGCCACGCAATGCCTTTTCTTGTTAAAAAAAAATTCTGACTCTTTTTCATCAGCGACTCATCGTTTTTTGGTGGAATGGTGACATTTCAAAAAAGTGCATTTATTGAAAAGATCGGAAGAAATATGGTGGAGAAATGGTTCAATTGTAAAGAAAAAAAAAAAGAGAAGGAACTGGTAATCTGTAATTCATTTTTGGATAAAAGCGCTGCAAATGTGTGGAGTGGGAATGTGATGCAAAATAATAGAAAATCCACTTCAAGTGGCGTTCAGCTCGATAGTTTTATTGGCGTTTTCTGTTACTCTTTGCTGTGCATAGTGGTTAGAGATGCACAAAAAGCCCGAGCCCGAAAATCTGGTTCGGCCCGATCCGGTAAAGCTCGGTCAAAACCCAGCCCGGTCAAAGCCCGGCCCGGTCAAAGCCCGGCCCGGTCAAGCCCAGCCCGAGGGCCTTAAATGGTCTCTATATTTTTGGGCAAAGCCCGGCCCGGCCCGACAAAAGCCCGGTCTTAGCCCGGTCTTTTAAAAAGCCCGGTCTTCGGCCCGGCCCGATTAAAAGCCCGGTTCGGCCCGAAAAAGCCCGGGTAAAATCCGATTATTCTAGTATACTTACATAAATATTTATGTATTTACACTTCCTACAAATATAAAAATAATTTAAGTACATATATATTTACATATTCATTATTAATAATAAGATTATTTATATGCATATATTACGATACATGAACGAAAACAAGTAATACACGTGTAATCATTTAATATATCATCAAATCAAAAAGTAAATCGATAAATGTAATATTTGTATCGGCAAAATAGATTGTTTAACACATGTCTACCATTATTACATAAAGAACATTCTTATGTAACATAAAATCTGGATCCGATTTGATCCCGAAAAAAGCCCGATCCGGCCCGGCCCGGCCCGCTTCAGGCCCGGAAAAAAGCCCATCGCGGCCCGCTTCGAGGGCCTAAACGGGCTCACATTTTTCACAGAAGCCCGGCCTGGCCCGGCCCGGTCAAAGTCAAAGCCCGGGCCGGGCTTTGACCAAAAAACCCGGGCTTTTCAGAACGTCCTTAACATAGATGCCCCTCATTACCTCCTCCTCCATATCTATAACCAACTTCTTAAATGCCTTTAATATATGAATCAGTCTACCACTTTCTATGATTTCCACTGCTTTTGGACTCAACAAACCATCCATATTAAAAGCATAGTTCGCTAAGACTTTCTTTTTACCCTTTGCCTCTCCCATGTTAATTGATATTTCTCCCTCCCCTATACCACATTTGCTTGCAGAACCCTGATCCTCCAGTTCGTTGGAAATGATTCTTGAAGAACCATTTACCTCCACTTCAACTTCAGCATTTAGCGTAGCAACCCCAATAAGAACACCTTCTGAAACACTGCCTTTTCCAAAATTCTGTTGCTCTGCAACTACCAATGCAAAGACCACCTTGACTCTTCTAGGAAATGCTGAAATTCATTGACTCCTGGTAATACATCCCCATAGAAATCAGGCTCTAATGCGAACCCCTGGTTTAAGAACATATCCTCTGGAGCTAAAGATGGAACAACATCTATTACTTCACCCTCAACTTGGACCGGGTCTAAGTTAAAAGGGAGAAAAAATCCCATATCACGATCCAAATATTCATGTAAATCACCAAAAGACCCCTTAACTTGCACAAAAGATGGCAAATTAGCCATACCATAGTTTGCCATGTACTCAACGGTTCTGTTTGACTCTACCGGAATAACAGATATCCAACGAGTCATTACACCTTCAATAAACGTATTAGAATAGAGGTTATTGAATTGAGTCATTACCTCCACTAGTTCCTCAGGGATAATGATATGCTCCTGAAAACGCAGTGTATCATACACCCAATGACTTGTTGTCTCCACTTGAGTTTTATATTCATGCATCCTGACTGTTTGAACTAAGCTTGCTTGGATTGCCCACATTAGTGCTTGAGCCTCTGAATGACCTGGCATGGACCCCATTGCACCCCACAACTTATTTCCCATCTCATCTCTAATGATTGTTGCGACTCCATTGTTATTTCCATTAGGCAAAGGATTATCAACTCTGACAAAATGCACATTTATCTTGACAAAGAGACTCATAGGAGGAACCCACTGATTCTCCATATTATAAGAGGAGAAGAGAACATCAGGATTATAAGCACCAGAAATAAATCTCATGAGAATAAATAGAAGCTATGAAGAGTAATGTCCATAAATATTTTCTCTTATCAATGAGAAAATGCCTCGTTAACAATACAACAGACGTTTGGGAAGATAAACAAATTCCCTTCTGCTTGTCTTGGGAATGACTACTGAGGGCAAACGAACTGCCTCAATATTTTGAAATTTTTAAATGAATAGTTGCATCCTCTCAACACTAAAAACTCTAATCATTTGATTACTTAATAGGACATCAAAATCTTATGCCAAAAAAAGGTATCAAAATCTTTTGATTGTAGTTGATAATAGCGGGCCTCGTCGCCTCGAGAATTGATGTGTATTCGAAAATTTGTGAAATATCTTAAATTACAGTCTATTATATTACCAAAATTTTCATTTATTAAAATATTGTTTTGAATACACATCAATATATATATGTATAAATCATCAATATATATATATATATATATAAAGGAGGATACACGAAAGTTTAGGTGACGCTCTAAAAGTGTCTCAATCTATTTTTCTAATTTTCTAGAATTTTAGAATTTTAAACACTAATAAATGTAAAAATATCACTTAACAAATTAGAAGTAGAATAGGATAGGTGTTCGAATTTATAGAGGAGAAGAGTTCGAATTTATAGGGAAGACATATGATTAGAATTCTATTGGAGTTATAATAAGTATTTATAATGCATATGATTAAAAGTTCTATTGGAAGTAGAAGAGGAGTTCGAATTTATAGAGAATAAGAGTTCGAATTTAAAGAAAAAACATATAAATAAAAGTTCTATTAGAAGTAGAAAATTATCATTTAACATATTAGAAATAGAATGGGTGTTCGAATTTATAGAGGAGAGAAGAGTTCGAATTTATAGGGAAGACATATGATTAGAAGTTTTATTGGAAGTAGAATAAGTATTTATAATGCATATGATTAAAAGTTCTATTGGAAGTAAAATAGGAGTTCGAATTTAGAGAGAATATGAGTTCGAATTTATAGAAAAAACATATAAATAAAAGTTTTATTAGAAGTAGAAAATGTCATTTAACATATTAGAAATAGAATAGTTGTTCGAATTTATAGAGGAGAAGAGTTCGAATTTATAGGGAAGACATATGATTAGAAGTTCTATTGAAAGTACAATAAATATTAATAACGCATATGATTAAAAGTTCTATGGGAAGTAGAATAGGAGTTCGAATTTATAGAGAATAAGAGTTCGAATTTATAGAAAAAACATATAAATAAAAGTTTTATTAAAAGTAGAATAGGTTAATAAATCCAATATTATTGTCATAAAAAAAAGTCATCGTATATAAAAAGAAAAGAATTGATGCGTTAACATAATAAAAGAACACTCTCATGCAGGAATCCTTTATAAATACAGGACTATCTATAATATAAAGAGAAAATAAGATGTGTTTTCATTTCTAAAGCTCCATACATTTTAGAAAGTCTAGAAAAAGTATTAATTGGAATTCATTCTATTTTTTAAGTTTTGATTTTAAGGAAAAAAGTTGTTGTGTAAGATAAGTTCATTAATAATATGTAATGAAGTTGAAATTTCAATCCCAAATGAGAGCGGCTCGAAACGTGTTTAACGGGAAGACGACTCACTATAAAAAATTATATTAGCTATTAAAATATCATATTGATGTTATAAATTTTATTTTATTTTTAGGATTTGATTTTTATGGACAAACATTATCATACAAGTGATATATGTAAAAGTTAGGTTTTTAGTATTAACGAAAGAGCGGATCAATAGTAATAATTGTGTTTAACGAGAAAGCGGTTCATTAGAGAAGATCGTAAAAAAGATGTTTGAATATATAAGGAATACATAAAATAAAATGTTTTATTGGAAGTAGAATACGAGAACGGTGCATGGTGACATCTTATACGATTTTTTAAAACTATACATCTTTTTTCTTAGAAATCCTCCTTTATTTTATTTTTTTATACAAGTTAATTATACTGGCATTAAAAAAATATATCCATAAAAATATTATTTTCGTAACGAAAAGTCTTCTATTTTATTTGATATTTTAACGTAATAGAAAGATATTCCCATGCGAAAGATGTAAATAAATATAAGAATATTTGTAATATAGAGAAAATATAAGATGTATTTTCATCTTTTAAAACTCCATAAATATTAGAAAGTTTAAAGAATATAAAAATTGGAATTGACTGTCTTTATATAATGAAGTTAGAATTTCGGTTCCAAATGAGAGCGGCTCGAAACGTATTTAACGGGAAGATGGCCGGAGAATGTGGTCAGAAATCAGAAGGTATAACTCTTTCGAATGATGGATATTAGAAAAGATTGTATTAACTATTAGAATTTGATATTACCGTCATAATATTTTTCTTTTTATTTTTACGATTCGATTTTATGGATAAAATTATTATATAAGTCTTTATAATATATGTTAAAGTTGAAATTTCGGTTTTAATGAGAGAACGACTCAATCGAAAAAATCGTATTTAACAAGAAATCGATTCATTAGAGAAGATTATTTTATTAAAATTTAATATTAATATTATAATATAACGTAAATATATTGAATTTTTTAAAAAATATTTTCACGCCGCCGCGAAGCGCGGCTTTATCGACTAGTTTATTAAAATATTAAAAATCATTTATAATGATGGGTAAAAAAAGAACGAAAATCATTCTACGATCTAAATAATGGACATCCAAAAATGAGAGATGCTAAATACATTACTCCCTTCATCTCATAATGCTTCTCTCGTTTCATATGTCGGGGTTGTTCATAACATAACATGAGACAAATTACTAATTTACGTCTAATCTATAAGACCAAATATAGTCATGAGTGATCTTGTTGGATTCGTATTTATGAGTATTTTAATACAGTGAAGTTTTTATATTTAAAACTAATACGAAATTAAAGATATTAACAATTAAAAGTGTGCATTGACAAGCATGTCCAAGGGAAATGTGAAGAGTTTTTTTGAGACAGAGGAAGTATATGATTGATCCTAATAAATTCCATTTCTAAAATTCTTGAGATTTGAAAAAGTGAGAGATGCTAAATAGATTATATGATCCTAATAAATTCCATTTCTTAAATTCTTGAGATGTGAAGAAAACTGATAACTTATTAATAGAATATGAGAAAAAGATATCAAATATAAGGTAAAATCTTTGTAAATTAGTTATGTCGGGATTGACAAATATTATCAAGTTATCAAAATCTATTACTATATATTATAAGGTGACACAAGGGCAAAAGTTGCCAATTTAATGGTCGTGAAATTACAATTTTACCATTATATTTTTAAAAATTATAAGAATACCATCCTTTAATAAGTATGTAAAAAAAGGTGAAATTGTGTTTGTGTTGGGATTCGAACTACTAACCCTCTTCTATTAAACTTATGCCATAACCAACTTTGCTACATTTAATTTTGAGTTTTGTTCAAAAATCCTATAAGATAAGCCACATCTTCTATTCTTATCCATTCTTCTTTTACTTTTTTTTGAGTAAATAAAATATTGATTTATATTATTTCTAAAATATTGGATGGATAAACTTACAAAAAATATTCTAATAGATTGAGTATACTCTACAATTCTCTTTTGTCATTTTAGATTATACACACTTTAACCGAGTACAAAAAAAATTATTTATACGCTTCTCCGATCCATGTAGATATTAAATTCTTGAAATAAAAAATAAAATTTGGTTTTAAAAAATATGTAAATTTAAAATTTTAATTATCAAATCATACATATATAATTAATAATTGCATCACATTACTTTTAGGTATATAAAAATTTAAATATGTGAGTTATATTATGGGGTTTGATCTACCAACTATTTAAACTTTCAACGAAT
The DNA here is from genome assembly GCA_037693485.1 of Kitagawia praeruptora. Lineage (NCBI taxonomy): Eukaryota > Viridiplantae > Streptophyta > Magnoliopsida > Apiales > Apiaceae > Kitagawia > Kitagawia praeruptora. The sequence continues at coordinate 83,840,493 of CM075353.1, read as the reverse complement.
AAAATATATGATTGGTAAGGGCTGTAAACGAGCCGAGCCGAGCCGAACACTGAGCCATAAAATTCAAGTTCGAAGCTCGGGCTCGAGCTCGACCGAGCCATAAAATAGTCCGGGCTCGAGCTCGGGCTCGAGCTCGACCGAGTCATAAAATTCAAGCTCGAAGCTCGGTTCGACATATATGTGATATGTTCGAGCTCGGCTCGAAAGCTCGAATCAATTTCACTAATTATCAACAAAAGCTCGAATATCTTAAGTTCGGCTCGAGCTCGACTCGATTAATATATAAAAATATTAAATATTTATATAATAATATATAAATAACATAAAAATAATATATAAATAATAAAAAATATATATATATATAATAAAATATATATAAGCTCGATTAGGCTCGCGAGCCATACGAATCGAGTAATATGAAGCTCGAGCTCGGCTCGGTCAACTATTCGAATAGCTCGAGCTCGAGCTCGGCTCGATTATTATCGAACCTAATTTGAATATTTTACGAGTCGAGCTCGAGTAGCTCACGAACAGTTTGACTCATTTACACGAAAAAAATGAAATTACGTTAAAAATATGAGAACTCTAAAAATATGATCTATGTTATATATAAAAAGTAACATAATTAATATTCAATAAATTCAAAAAATATATAAAATTTTAAATCATAATTATTACAAAATTACAACAATTATTTATATTGATCAATTAGATTATAACTCGACTATGAAGTATGGTACATATGAATATTTATATAATTTACAAATTGATCTATATAATATATAATAGTTGAGTACTTAGATAAATATAAGATAAAATCAAAAACATTGATTGTAAATTTCTTATACATGCGTTGATCATTAAGGTCGCTTTATCATATAACATTAACTGAAATTTTAGAAGAGAAAAGTGGATGTCATTTTTGAAATAATGAAATCCATCTCATGCATTTACAAAAATAACATTCGAATAGTATTATAATATATCTTATATTTAGGTAATATCTACAGTTAACTATAGAATCATTAAGCCCTATTTAGAAATTTTTAAAATTGAGTTAAAAGCTAATTCAAAATGTAATATAAAAAATTAGTATGCAAAATTATAAAATAATTATAAAAATATTAGATAAATTGAAATCTTATAGTTTATCATATTTTTAATTACGAGAAATAAGTTCAGTGCCCGTGCCTTGCACGGGTTTTTACGCTAGTTATTAATTAATCGAGATTAAATATATATTAGAGTTATTTGCAATTTGCACTCTCTAACTATTGTTCAAAATCAATTCTGTATCAGGATTTTGAGATAAACAATCTACACCCCTTAACTTTCAATCTTGATTGCAATGTGCACCCCTTTAATAATTTTTTATTATTATTAACCTTTATTGTTAAATTAATGAGGGGTAAAATCGGAACTTTTGTATCAACTTTTAATGACATTTATATTTAGAATTTCAAATAAGTTCAAAAAATTATACTAATAAATTCTTTTATAATAAATATATGTATTAAATTATAATTTTCCTGCTACATTGATAACAACTTCAAATAAAAATTTGTAAAGCAAATTTTGTATTTAAATTTAATGTATAATTCAAGTTAATGTTAAATTTATTTAAAATTTAATATTAGTAAAACATAAATTTTGGAATTAATATTTTGTCTTAAGAAATTTAATTCTAATTATTAGTATGATTTGGATATTAAAAATTATTATTTTATAATTTTAAAAAAAGATTTCGATTTTAAAAATAATTTTGAAAATTTGAAATTTATATTACTTAAATTTTATATTGAAATATCTATTTTACCCTTCATAAAATCAAAGAAAATGGTCAAGGGATGCACATTGCAATCAAGATTGAAAGTTAAGGGGTGCAGATTGTTTATCTCAAAATCCTGGTACAGAATTGATTTTGAACAACAGTTTGGGGGTGCAAATTGCAAATAACTCTATATATTATTGTTATCTATTGAGACCAAAAAATAGTAATAAAAATATTATTGTGGATTATTAACTTGTTGATTATTAATTAATAAAATTTTATTATGTGCTCTGATTTTGGTATACATGCTTGGTTAACATCTTGACTAATAACTTAACAATAGAACATGAGTTGTTATTCAAAAAAAACAATAGAACATGAGTTTGATGAAAAATGAAAATTTTGTTCTTGAATTGGAGAATTTAAACTCCATTTTCATAATTTGTTTTATACAAATAAACCATTGTTAAAAAAATGTATTAGACATTGACTTTTAGCCTAAGTCTTCGTAATTTTTGACTATTCTTTTTTTTTTTTGACGAAAGCAATTATATTAACTTCAGACAACCAAATTACAGCCAGGATAAGCTCCTGAACTGATACTATAATCTGAAAAGAAACAAAAAAACGAGCTAACCAAATAGCCGTTTATGTTTGCAGACTGTTTTACATCATGAATATTAAAATTCTTCGAAATAAAAAAGATTAGAGTGGCTTCTCGATCAATCCAACCTGCACCAATCTTGAAACTAGTAATATTGCAAATGACCTTCACATACGCACCACCTGTAGCCCAATCTTCAGAAACACCCCAGCTATCTACATGCCGAAAACCAGCTATAGACATGCCGAAAGTACCCCAGCTATCTACATGCCGAAAACCAGCTATAGACATGCCGAAAGTGAAAAATCTCATAAAATGAACAAATTTTTGTTGTGAAAAGTAAGTTCTTGCAATATCCGGTACTAGCTCAAATCTAATGCACGCATTATAGATCTCACCCAAAACCACATAAATTCTTTTCAAATGAGCCAGGAACAAGACCCATACAAGCAACAAAACATACATTAACAACCCAAAAGGGAAGACACACGCCAAAAGACGAGACGTAAACCGAAATTCAAGGACCTCGGAATAACACCAAATGTTGGTATGATGTTAAGGAGGAGAATTTGAATCTCAAGGTATTTTTTATTTTTGGAATCGGACTCAAAACCAAGATAGATCTGAGAAATAAATTCTAAGATTTTGGTTTTGATTTGATTTTTATTGAAAACTAGAAAAACAAGGAGGGAGGGATAGAAGATTGGGGGAGGATCGGAGAATGGATGGATGGGGGAATAGGAGATGAAGAAATAGGCCGGAGTCACCGGCGGTCGACTCTCATGCGCGGCTGAGGACTATTTTTCCAGCAATGAACACAACATCAATATATATATATATATAAAGGAGGATACACGGGAGTTTAGGTGGCGTTCTAAAGGCGTCTCAATCTATTTTTCTAATTTTCTAGAATTTTAGAATTTTAAACACTAATAAATGTATAAATATCATTTAATATATTAGAAGTAGAATTGGTGTTCAATTCTATAGAGGAGAAGAGTTCGAATTTATAGGGAAAATGTATGATTAGAAGTTCTATTAGAAGTAGAATAAATATTTATAATGCATATGATTAAAATTTCTATTGGAAGTAGAATAGGAGTTCGAATTTATAGAGAATAATAGTTCGAATTTATAGAAAAAACATATAAATAAAAGTTCTATTAGAAGTAGAAAAATGTCATTTAACATATTAGAAATAGAATAGGTGTTCGAATTTATAGAGGAGAAGAGTTCGAATTCATAGGGAAGACATATGATTAGAAGTTCTATTGTAAGTAGAATAAGTATTAATAACGCATATGATTAAAAGTTCTATTGGAAGTAGAATATGAGTTCGAATTTATAGAGAATAAGAGTTTGAATTTATAGAAAAAATATATAAATAAAAGTTCTATTAAAAGTAGAATAGGTTCATAAATCCAATACTATTGTCATAAAAAAAAGTCATCGTATTTAATGTAAAGCATAATGTAATGTAATATGTAATAGAGGACATATATAACTCAACTAGGATAAAAGATAAATAATATTAACTTTATACAGGGATCGTGAAATTTGAAGAACAGGCACCGACAAGGATCAAGTTGCTGAAAGAAGTTCATTAACATGATCAAGCCTCAGTGACAGAATAAGATGTACAGATGATTCAGTTGAAGGGCCAAAAGATTCCATGTATTTATATTATTTGAAGATATTGCTGCAGGCCAATCAATTGGAATGTAACGAAGGTGTGAAGATCAAGATCAGTGCTAGTCACTTGTGAACCAGACCAGTGCACTAAGTGTCAGCACATAAGAGAAGGACCAACACTTTAATTCACAGAAAGAATTGCCAAAGCCTATTGACGATCAAGGACAGACATAATATCTCAAGCAGAATATTTGAAACAGAAGAGAGAAGCCCAAAAGAAGCAGCCAAAAATAGTAATACTATGCAAAGTTACTATGCACGATTACTATGCAAGGTTACTATGCAAGATTACTATGCACGGTTACTATGCGCAGTTACTATGCAAGATTACTATGCGCGGTTACTATGCAGGTTACTGTGCAAATAGTGGTTACTATGCAAATAGTAGTTACTATGCAAATAGTGGTTACTATGCAGGTGGGACCCACGTGAATAGTACTATTCAAATAGTGGCTGGTGGGGCCCACATGAGATGAAAATTTTCAGCAGACGCGTTTTGGTTGGTGGAATAGTGGTTACTATGCAGATGGGGTCCACGTGAATAGTGCAGCATAGTGACTTTCTAAAATCTATAAATAGGCCTGTTGTATTTCATTTCAAAACATACCTCAACACACAACTTTCTCTTCTCTCTCTTATATCTTCTCTGTGTAAGCTGCTAGACAGTCCATCTAGTAGGAAAGCCGGCTTAGCCCGTTTTCAGGAAGTGTCGGGTAGAAGGTCCTCGTGCCTAAACTATCCTTAGGAGTGTTTGATTTTGTAGCTGATCCATAGGATTAGATTGTGTAACAAACCTCCGGGTTTTATCTATTTAAAGATATTTCCCACACAGTTGTGTTATTTCGATTTAGTATTTTTGATTTATATCCACATCAAAAATCGAAATATTTTTAAATAACGTATTCAACCCCCCTTCTACGTTATTCCGGACCTAACAATTGGCATCAGAGCAGGTTGATCGATATACAGATCAGATCCGGTGTTGTACGTCACTGTTCACAGATACGGTACTGTTCACAGATACGGTACTATTCATATATACGACACTATTCACAAATACGGTACTATTCACAGATACAGTACTGTTCACAAATACGGTACTGTTCACAGATACGGTACTATTTACATATACGGTACTATTCACAGATACGGTGCTGTTCATAAATACCGTACTGTTCATTTTGAGCCACTCTGTTACTATACAAAAAGCCATACAATCATGACAGAGAAAACACAAACTCCAACAACAAGCAGATATGAATCAATTAGAGTTCCAATACTCAGGGCATCAGAATATCCCATATGGAAGGTGAAGATGGAAATGTTTCTGGAGGCTACAGATTCAGAGTACTTAGACAGAATCCATGATGGTCCACATAAGCCTACAAAATTGTCTGTTGCAGTTGCTGGAGAAGAACAGAAAATGATTCCAAAAGAGAAGAAAGACTACACTCCTGAAGATATCTCCTCTATTAGCAAAGATGCTAAAGTAAGGCATTTATTACATAACGCCCTTGACAATGTTATGTCTAACAGGGTCATTGGATGCAAAACTGCTAAGGAGATTTGGGATGCTTTGGAAGTCAGATGTCAAGGAACCAAAGCCATCAAAAAGAACAGGAGAACAATACTCACACAGGAGTACGAGCACTTTGACTCAAATGCTGATGAGTCATTAACAGACATATATGACAGATTCCTGAAATTGTTGAATGATCTATCACTGGTAGATAAGGAGTATAATCTTGAAGACTCCAATCTGAAATTCTTGTTGGCTCTTCCTGAGAAATGGGACTTAAAGGCCACTACCATCAGAGACAATCATGATCTAGAAGACATGTCTCTTGATGAAATCTATGGAATGCTTAAGACTCATGAGCTTGAGATGGAACAAAGAAGCAAGAGGCATGGAAGCAAGACCAAGTCAATTGCTCTTAAAACTGAGGAGAAAGCTTCTAAAGAAATTGCTGTGAAAAAGAGTCAATCCAAAGGAAAGGCTCTTATTACAAAGTTTGATACTGAGTCATCAAATTCTGATGATGACTCAAACTCTGACAATCTCACAGACTCTGATGATGATGGTAGTGATGCTGAGATGATACAACTTGCAGCCCTAATGGTGAAAGGCTTCAAGAAGATGGCTTACAAGAACTTCAGGAAGGGAAAGAAGTTCACACGAAGAGATTCAAATTTTGACAAGAAGAATTTCAGAAAAGCTGAGGGAAAGGAAAGCAGGTCTGGGAAAGTCGACAAGTCCAAGATCACATGCTATAATTGTGGTGAGAAAGGACATTTTGCACCTGAGTTCAAGAGAGCCAAAGCTGATAAAAGTCAAGCTTACATCACAAAGAAGAAGGACTGGGCTGACACTTCAGACTCTGAAGATGAGGTGAACTATGCCTTGATGGCAAATGTTGATAGTATCTCTGAAGCTACTGAGACCAAGGTACCTCACTCTATTCTAGCTTTTGATACTACTGATATATCTGAGTTAAGACTCTTTCTTAAAAACTTGCATGTTAGCTATAGAGATCAGACTTTAGAAAATGAAAGAATAAAATCTGAAAGTCTAGACCTTAGAAAGAGAAATGATTATCTAGAATCAGAATTAGTCCAGATGTTAGAAATTCAGAAAGAGAGAGATGATGCTATTTTTGTTAAAAATGAATTATTGAAAAAGCATGCTTATCTTGAATCTGAACTTGCTAAAGAAAGAAACATTCTTAAAATTTGGACTAACTCTGGTAAGAAAACTCAGGATATCATAGACAATGATTGTTGGAAAGAAGGTCTAGGTTACACTGATAAAAAGAAAACTGTCAACCTAGAAGCTGAGACCTCTAAACCTGTATTTACTGAAAAGGCTGCAAAACCCAAAATTAATCATGTGAGGTTTGTACCAAAATCTGACAAACCAAAACAGGATAAAGCCAAATCAGTAGATATTAGTTCAATGTCTCAGAAACAGCTTAAACACAAGCTGAAGGAGTTAAAAAGAATAAACAAGGTAAAAGAACCTAGGAAAAATAGAAATGGAAAGGTAGGCATCAGTAAAAGCAATAACTATATGCCTATTCCCAATGCTCCTAGGAAGAAATGTTATAATTGTGGAAGTCCTAACCATCTTGCTGCTTTTTGCAGGAAGAATAAAAATATAAACTCTATACCTCCTAAGTCAGGAGTTAAGAGTGGTTCAGTTAGGTTTAAGCCACAGAATCCTTGTTTTCACTGTGGCAGTATTTGGCATTCTATTTATACATGCAAAGAGTATCATAAGTTGTATTATGATTATTATGAACTTAAACCCTCTTTGAATAAATACAAGATTGATTCTACATGTATAAATTCTGATAAAAAGAATGTTAGCACAAACTCTGATAAGACTTCTGCTGCAAAAGCTAATAAACTTAATAAGACCAAAGGATCCAAGCAAGTCTGGGTCCTTAAAACTAATCATTAGTGGTTTTTGTGATTGCAGGGTAACAGGAAAAATATCCTTGTTCTGGACAGTGGATGCTCAGGACACATGACTGGAAATAAAGCCCTGCTATCAGAATTTGTGGAGAAGGCTGGCCCAAGTGTTTTTTATGGAGATGGCAACATAGGAAGGACTCTGGGATATGGCAATATCAAACTTGGGAATGTCATCATTGAATCTGTAGCTCTAGTCTCAGGACTCAAACATAATCTGCTAAGTGTGAGTCAAATCTGTGACAGAGGTTATCATGTGGGTTTCTTTGAAGAACACGGTGAAGTTGTAAGCAAATCTACAGGAAAAGTTGTTCTGAAGGGATACAGGCATGGTAACATTTATGAAGCCAAGCTTTCAACAAACTCTGATGGCTCTGCAATCTGTCTACTGAGTAGAGCATCAATTGAAGAAAGCTGGGATTGGCACAAGAGACTTTCTCATCTGAATTTCAACAGCATTAATGAGCTAGTGAAGAAAGATCTTGTGAGAGGATTGCCCAAATCAGTTTTTACTCCAGATGGCCTATGTGACTCATGTCAAAAGGCAAAACAAAGGAAAACTTCATTCAAAAGTAAGACTGAATCCTCAATTCTTGAGCCATATCACTTATTGCATGTTGATTTATTTGGTCCAGTAAATATAATGTCTATTGGAAAGAAAAGATATGCTTTGGTTATTGTTGATGAATACACCAGATATACATGGGTATATTTCATGCACAAGAAAGAAGAAACTGCATCAACTTAACAGAGCATGTCAGACAACTGGACAAAGGATCTAAGTATACAGTAAAAATCATAAGGAGTGATAATGGTACTGAGTTCAAGAATGCAGTCATGGAAGGGTTTTGTAAAGAAAATGGAATAAAGCAAGAATTCTCTGCACCTGGAACTCCACAACAAAATGGAGTAGTAGAGAGAAAGAACAGGACTCTCATAGAAGCTGCAAGGACCATGCTTGATGAAGCAAAGCTGCCAACTTACTTCTGGGCTGAAGCTGTGCAAGCTGCTTGTTTCACACAGAATGCTACACTCATAAACAAGCATGGTAAAACACCATATGAGATGGTGAAAAATAAGAAGCCGAACCTGAAGTACTTTCATGTGTTTGGATGTAAATGTTTTGTTCTTAAGACTCATCCAGAACAGCTTTCCAAATTTGATTTAAAAGCTGATGAAGGAATCTTTGTTGGATACCCACTATCCACAAAAGCATTCAGAGTCTACAATCTGAGAACAAAAGTGGTCATGGAATCTATCCATGTGTCTTTTGATGATAAGAAGATAACAGGACTTGAAGACTTTGATGAACATGACCAGTTGAGATTTGAGAATGAAGAAATAAATGCTGATCTACAAAATTCTGATACTCTTTCAGACTCTATTGTTCAATCTATACCAGTAGATCAGACAACAGCACATGTTGAGGGGGAGCAAGTGAACAATGAAAATGAACCCCAATCAAGTGAAGAAACATCAAAGAATGCATCTGCTGGTTCATTAAACTCTGATTCATCAAACTCTGAAAGCAACAGCTCAGGGGGAGCAAACAATAATTTTGGATCTACTAGTCATCACACTCAACACAATTATGAACTTGGGGAATCATCAAGATCAAATCTGCCGAGACAAAGGGTATGGAGCAGAGCGCATCCCTTTGAACAGATCATTGGTGAACCGGACACGGGTGTACAGACTAGAAGAGCAACACAGAATGAATGCAATTTCGCAGGATTTTTATCTCAAATTGAACCTAAAAAGGTTGATGAAGCTCTTGATGATCCAGATTGGGTAACTGCAATGCAGGAAGAACTCAATCAGTTCGAAAGGCAGAAAGTATGGAAGCTGGTGCCAAGACCAAAAGGTAAATCTGTAATTGGCACTAGATGGGTGTTTAGAAATAAACTGGATGAAAATGGTATTGTTACGAGGAACAAGGCTCGATTGGTAGCAAAGGGTTACTCTCAAGAAGAGGGAATTGATTATAATGAAACCTATGCTCCAGTTGCAAGGCTTGAAGCAATCAGGATGTTCTTAGCATTTGCTGCACACTCCAACTTTAAGGTTTTTCAGATGGATGTGAAGAGTGCATTTTTGAACGTAGATCTAGAGGAAGAAGTCTATGTTGAACAACCCCCTGGGTTCGAAGACAGGGAATTTGAAGGTTTTGTGTACTTTCTCTTCAAAGCTGTCTATGGTCTCAAGCAAGCCCCTCGAACATGGTATGATACTCTCTCCAAGTTCTTACTTGAAAATGGTTTTACAAGAGGTATCATAGACAAAACTCTCTTTCATAAAAAGCATAAAAATGATATAATTCTGGTGCAAGTATATGTGGATGATATAATATTTGGTTCTACTAATGATTTGCTATGCAAGAGATTTGCTAAGCTAATGCAGAGTAGGTACGAGATGAGCATGATGGGTGAGTTGTCCTTCTTCCTTGGACTTCAAGTTGTTCAGAAGCCTGATGGTATTTTCATCTGCCAATCAAAATACATAAAGGATCTTCTGAAGAAGTATGGGATGGAAGAAGCAGCTACTGCCAAGACCCCGATGCCAACTGCAGTCAAGCTTGATGAAGACAAATCTGGTAAGTTAGTTGACATCACGAAGTATCGAGGTATGATCGGCTCTCTCTTGTACTTAACTGCTAGTAGACCAGATATTATGTTCGCAACTTGTCTATGTGCTAGATTCCAGGCTAACCCTAAAGAGTCACATCTTATAGCTGTTAAACCTATTTTCAGATACCTTAAGGGTACCCCCAATCTTGGGATTTGGTACCCTAAAGGAACAGGTTTTGACCTAATTGGCTATACAGATTCTGACTTCGCAGGTTGTAAGATTGATCGGAAAAGTACTTCTGGAAGCTGTCAGTTTCTAGGAAGAAGGTTGGTATCTTGGTACAGCAAGAAGCAACACTCAGTATCTACCTCGACAGCCGAAGCAAAATACATTGCGGCAGGTAGCTGTTGTGCTCAGATCCTGTGGATGAGGAATCAACTTCAGGACTATGGACTCATGTTGGACAAAATTCCAATTCTGTGCGACAACACGAGTGCCATTGCCATTGCTAACAATCCAGTTCAACACACCAGGACTAAGCATATTGATATCAGGTATCATTTCTTACGAGAGCATGTCATGAATGGAACTGTGGTATTATATTTTGTTCCTACAGATCAACAAATTGCAGACATCTTTACTAAACCACTGGATGAATCCAATTTCTCCAGGTTAGTTGGTGAACTTGGGATGTTAAATCTGTCTAATTAATTTTGGATAATCAATAACTGCAATTTGTTATAAGTTCACATGTATTTTAAATGTCCATATGTTTAGTACTTGTGAATTTGTTTTGCATCCAGTCCTCTTTTTATAGGTATCTCTATATTAATTACCACGCTTATAAATGCTATATTTTATGGTAATTAGTTAGTAAATAATTGAGTTAATTGTAGCATAATTAAATAAATATTTTATTGACATATATCAATTAATGATATTTTGTTAATTTTATGTCTATTTAATTGTGAGTTTATCTGATTATTGTGGATTAATTCTTGATTTACTGTGTGATTATTTTTAAATCCATAATAATTAGAAGTATTATATGTGTATGTGTATAGACTGATAGGTTTCGGCGAAGAGATGTTTTTTCGGCCGACAGGTTTCGGTGATAAGATGTTTTTTCGGCTAATTAGGTAGTTAGGTGAGAAATTATGGAGCGGTGTTATTTTTCAAACATAACCTGTCACTATTACACCTAACCCACTAATACTTGAAACCTTATAAATGATGAGTTTTTGTTTGTGTTTAACATCATCAATTTTTAGATATACATAGCATACACACACAATTGCTGAATATTTCAAGCTTTGACCGGAAAGATCTCACAATCTAGATGGTGGTTTTTAGAGCGGATTTCATATTCTTGTTATACGCACTAACCCTTGTTTTTGAATTTCCTCAAAGTTTTTGAAAATGGCATTACAGGGAAGCTTTTTAATTGCTAAAGTTAATCCTGTTTCCATTCAGCAAATCGAAACCATTCAGGATGAGCAATTTCGGGCTTGGACACAATTTCTGAATGAACATTCATTAATTCACTATGCTTTAGTTACACAAGTGCAGCTTAACCATGATGCATTGCGTGAACTATATTGCAGTGCGGTTAACACTTCTGGACAGGACGGGTGTGCATTCACATATCGACTATTTGGTAGGTCGATTAGGGTCACTAAACGAGATGTTAATCGGATTCTTCATTTTCCTATGGAAAATCTCGTTTCTGATCCTACACCTGAACAGATTGAAATGTTCTTTCGTTTTATAAGGTACTAAGATGGCAATTTCAATACTGGTAATCTTTCTAGAACGTTTCTAACCCAGTACTGGAATTTCTTCTTTCACACTCTTAACCATGTTTTTTCCTCAGATAGAACAAATCAAGATCGAATACCTGAATTTATTCAAATACTAGGGTATGCGGTCGCCAATAATTTGAGGATTAATCTTGGAAAAATTGTGCTTGGTCAAATCATTTTAAAAATGAAACGCTTGGGAACAAGAGACGTTCGGACTCAAAATGTCAAATGTCTATATCCAAGGTTTCTACAGTTGATATTGAATGATTTTTTGAATGATGAAGACAGGGTACGCTTGGAAAATGGTCAAAAGGTGGAATGTTCTTCCATGAAGACGAATGTAATTAATTACATAAGCAAAAAGAAATATACGGATGTGCCTATAGTCCTAACTGAATATCTAAAGACTGTCCCACTTCCGTTGTTACCACGACCAGTGAGAGCAGGTATACAACAAGGTAATATTTCAATCCCTTCTATTCCAACCTCTGTATTCCCTATTGTGTCACAGGAAATACAGTTTCTACAGCCCCCAGTGGCCATCTTACCCGACCAAGAGTAGGAAATCCCACCGACTCTAACACAGGTCGAAGAGCCCATTCTACAAATGTAAACACAAACACAACAAACTCCTACACCTCAATTGTCACTTAAACGACCAGTCATCCACATTATTGAGGGAGATAGTGCCTCAGCAGCACCACATAAGGAGTTAGTAACATCAGCAGCTCTACCTCATTCTAAAAGAAGTAAACCAAATGAACCTGAGGTAACTGCAACTGTTAGTGAAACAATTCTTTCTTATCCAATGAGTGCAAATGTAAATGAGATTGAATTGACGGGAGCAACTATCTTGAGTTCCATTTCACGGAACATACGAGTGGTTGATGATCTTTCAAAAGATCAAATGCCTTCACAGGCATCCGAGGTGGAATTACCTACCTCAATAACTGCTGGTGAATCTTCCATTTTACGGAATGATCCATTGGTGGGTGGTTCTTTTATGAACCAAGTGTCTTCACAGACATACGAGGGAAACTTGGGTTTTGTGCCATTTAATCGATTCAAATTTAACCTCCCAGAGGGAAAATCTCTGGATCTCTTTCGAGATTTACCACTCTTTACCAGTGGTCGGCAACTCGTTTCACGCGAGGACGGAAGCTCTGAAAAAGGGGCTAGGATGATTTCATTTGCAGGTACACATATCGGTGGAAGCTCTGGACGAGAGTTGAGGGAAACACAAACAGAACATGTAAGTGTAACCCAAACCACTAAACCGAGTGAATATAGAGTGTTGAGTGAAACACCTGCAGAACGTACGAGTGAGCAACCTACTCAACCACATGCACCTGTAACCAGAAAGGAATACATCAGACTCCTTACACGGGTCCAAACAATGGAGAAAGAGCAAATATCTGTAAGTCCATTGCAGAAATCAAAAATTTGCAACTTATTCAACATGATGCATTCCAGGTTCAATTAAGTTCCATGGCAGCCCAGTTTAGTCATGCAATTAATTCCTTGGTGAAGACAGCTTCGTCTAAATTACCGACTCCACCTCCTACTATTTTGAAGGATAACCCAGCTGAGGGGGAGAAGGTGGATGGGCAAGAAGCTACTAGGCGTAATAAAGGGAAGGAAAAGATTGTTGACACGGAATTAACTTTATCTTGGGAAAGGAAAAGCTAATGGGAGTATTAGTGCTATGTGGAAAGAAAACAAAGGCAAACTTGAAGATATGTTCAGTCTAAAGGAACAATTGTCTTAAACTTGTTTTAAATTTTAGAAATCTGGAAAATATATATATATGATCCAGAATACGCTTTAATATTATTTATCTTTGTATTTTATTTGTATCAGTTGAGTTATCCTCTAGGTATTTGCTTGTCAAACCCTAACAATCAAATAGGGGGAGATTGTAAAGCATAATGTAATGTAATATGTAATAGAGGACATATATAACTCAACTAGGATAAAAGATAAATAATATTAACTTTATACAGGGATCGTGAAATTTGAAGAACAGGCACCGACAAGGATTAAGTTGCTGAAAGAAGTTCATTAACATGATCAAGCCTCAGTGACAGAATAAGATGTACAGATGATTCAGTTGAAGGGCCAAAAGATTCCATGTATTTATATTATTTGAAGATATTGCTGCAGGCCAATCAATTGGAATGTAACGAAGGTGTGAAGATCAAGATCAGTGACAGTCACTTGTTGTTAACTCGAATAACTTGTAGAAGGGGGGGTTGAATACAAGTTATATAATCGTGTCTGATTTTTGCTTGATTATAAGAACAAGAATAAACGAATGAATCAAACTCTTGTTTGTATTAATAAGATCAAATACAAACTCTACCAAAGGTGTACAATACCTTTAGCAGCTGCTGACAATACAAATATCTCTCTGTTTGTTTCGTACTCTCGAATACAAACCTTATACAGAGCTACGCACACAAACTCACAACTTCGTCCGCTCTTTACAATGATATTGAGAGAATATTTATAATGCTACCTATCAACTAATAACAGAAAGATATAATCTATACATGACAATGTTCTGCCTTCTAGTCGATAGTTTCCTTCAATAGAAAAACTCTTTCCTTCATAATATCTTCTTGCTTGTTCTTCAAACAACGATCCTGTTTTATAGCACTTGCCAGTTTCTGTAGCATCCATAATGACATCATCAGTAACACGACTGATATCAGGATCTGTACACTGCATCAGTATCTGATCAACCATCAGTATTGGACCATCATCAGGATTTGCTCTCTGTTCCTGACATGTAGTCTCCGATACACTGTTCATTCCTGACTAAACTATACAGATAACTGTCTTACACATAAAACCTAAATACAGTGCTAAATCCTTTATAAGATCAGGATTACAAGAAGTATAATGTGTAAATTCTATTCTTAACATCACAACTTATGAATTATTCCTAACAATCTCCCCCTATTTATGCTTTACAAACTGAAGCATAAATCTAAGTTGTGGATGTCAAAACATATAACAATACAACCAGAATAGAATTTATGAATGTAGAATTATGAAGTTAAGTACCTCCTTCTCAGATGTAGACATTTATCCAGTACTTAGAAGAAAGAATTTTAACTATTAATGCTACTCTTCCTTACCACTTCCTAGCTGAGATTCACCACTGTCACTCCACTGTCACTCCTGGTTCTTCTTTTTACTACCATTTGTCTGATCTTTATCTCCCCCAGCTTTATCTTTATCTCCTTCAGTCTGGTAGTGTTGTTGTTGTCTTTGAATTGTCTTTATCTCCCCCTTTTTGACATCAGCAACATTAATTCCAAGAGATTCAGAAACAGAACAAATGAGATTCATAAGAACTGCTTGATTTTCCATAATTGTGACTTGGTTATCTTCAAGTGATTGAAGTCTTGTTTGAATAGCAATTTGAGAATTCTGAATATCTTTCAAAACATCAGAATGAACTTCAATATTGGAAGTGCTTCTAGTATCTTCAGTATCAGAATCAGAAAGAACTTTATCTTCAAGTCTTGTAGAAGAAGTTGCTTGAGTTGTATGATATTCAAGTAATAAAACCTGATTAGAAGTATCAACGTCTTCATCTTTCTGTTCTGGAACTGAAACATGATCATCATCTCCTTCACCAGTATTCTGTGTACTAACATCTTCAAATCCTGACTCCTCCTTAGAGTGATCAGAGACTGTTGATGTCTCAATTCTAGCTGATATTGGAAGTACATACAAAGGAACACTAGGATCATTAGGATCTTCATCTGGTACATATGTATCAAGAGATTGCTTTATCCTGGCACCTCTCCTGTTAATGATTTCTGCAAGCCTCTCCTTTTGCTTCTGAGCTTTAACTTCTGGCTTTGCATTGTGATGTGCTAGGTCATTCTTCTGATACATTTTGATGAATGAATAAGTACCAGCATCCATACCCAAATTTTCAGACCAAGATTCAGGAAAAACCTGATCCCAGAAATCAAATGATGGTTTCCTAATTTTCTCTCCCTCACTATGGAGTTGATCATCCATACCCTCATTCTCACTTTGACTTTCTAAAGTCAACACTCTTTCTACCTCACCTTTTGCCTGGTCAGGAGCCAGCCGCTCAAATTGTGGATCAATATCCATCTTTTCAAGTGTATCACTCAAATTTGGATAAGTGCTCTCATGACCTACAGAAAAATAGAGTTTAGAAGGAGTTTTTATACCTGAACTCACATGGAGAGAGGGTTCCTCATATGGCATGTGGCTTGAGGTTTTCTCCAAGGAGTGAGCTGCTATAGTCTCTGAACCCATACAATCATCTTCTTTCCTTTCAGAAACTACAGGCTCCAGTATACCACTTTCAGGTTCTTTACTAGACTGTGATGTCTTCAGTAATACTTCATTAGACACCATAGTTAGTACATCACCGTCTTTAAGTGTTGTTTGCTGAGGCACACCCTCAAGGTGGATAGACTCTAACTGAACAAAATTTGTTTGATCTTCAGAAAAATCAACCAAAGTCATTCCTCCCATATCATAGGGTATCTCACTTGCATTCTCAGTCATCACAGAAGACCTTTCAACATCAGCTATCACAGCTCCTGAGTCATCCTTCCTCTGACTAGATGGTTCTTGTGTTGCAGTGACCGTGATCTGATCTTTCCTACTACTCACCACTGGTGCAATAGTATCTTCTGTTGACTGCTTCCCTCTATCTACTTCCTCCAGTTGTTCACCTTGAGCTGAAGCATCTTCAATAATTACATCCTTGTCAAATAAATATGCATGAAGTGATTGAAGTGCAACATGCTTCGAGATTCCAAATTTCTTGACTAATTGTCTTCTGACAGACACATAGAAATACATCTTCATTAAGTCAAGTCTTTGATGTAGAAGTCCATATTCATCTGGAAATAAAAGTTTTGGTACTCTTTCAACCAGAAATTCTAGAACAGGCCTTGACAACTTCACTTTGAGAGAAATTAGTCCCATAGCCAGTCTGTATGATAATGTAGTTTCCCATGAAGAATCAATATCCAGATCTCTCTTGTCAAATACTGACATAGATGTAGCTTGATTTGTAGAAACCTGCATGATATTAGTTGGACTAGACTCTGTGTGTGTAGGTGACAATTGAATCTTTCTCCTTGTTCTCCTGATATAGTGAGCAAAAGATTTATCCTGAGAAGACTCAAGAGGTGTAGACACAGAAGTGATCTTGGGATGAGATCTTTGTTCAATAGACACAGTCTTTTGAGAGAAAGTATCCAGTAACTGTTTTCCCTTTTTAAGAACTACAGCCTTTTGTGAGACTGCAGCCTGGCTGTGACTAGGTTTTTCATCTCTTTGAACTAACAAAGAAAGTTGAATTGCAGCCTTCAATTCTGCTCTCTCTGCAAGAGTTAAATCATCATCATCTTCACTAGAATTACTACTACTACTTGACACAACAAATCTTCTCTTCCTTACAACTGATGTCTTTTGAGAAACACCAGAGGTTGGTTTCTTTGAAACAATAGGCTGTGGATCAAAATTTGGTTCTTGAATTATTTCAGAGACTATAATGTTTTGGGCTACTTGGGTAGACACAGGTGGGTTCTCCTCCAATTGAGATTCCTGAGCCATTTCACCACAAAAGAAAGAAGAATTGTAGAGAGTAGGAAGATGAGTTTTAAGAATTACCTGAAAATGATGTGGATAATGAATTGCAGGTATTTCATCTAGATTCTTTTCATTGTCCTTCTTTGTAATATCAGAGAAAATTCTCTTTTGCTGTTCATAAGAAGAAACACAATGTTCTCTACCAAATCTAGCTTCAACATCAGGAATAAAATGGTTAACAAACATTTGCATAAATCTATGATAATAAACCATTTTCCTGTTTTGATCTCTTGACCCAAGTTTAATACTCATCTGACTTAAGATAATATGACCAATGTTAATTACTCTGTCATAAAGCAAACTATAAGCAATATGAGATGTAACAGAAGTAATTTGTTGAAAAGAACTACATTTGCCAGTAAAACATTTAGCAATTTGATCAAAATAAAAAGACCATTCCTTTCTTAGAAAAGACCTATTCAACTGGCTCATGTTATCTAGAGGTCCACTATAACCTAATTCAGACAACATAGTTCTTATATTATCATCAGATGGTACATTCTCATAACTATCAGTAACAGGTAAGCAAAGTACTGAACTAACAACAGATTCAGTAATGTCAAATGAATCTTGTCCTAAATGTAGAACAATCTTACCTGATTGACTCTGAGTAGAATCAATTACCTCAGCATTCTCCCAAGCTTGTGAAACAGCTACTTGATTAATCTGTGGAGATGCTGTCAATGCATAACTTAATGGTCCATTCGCCAGAAAGTCCATGATTGGATGAAAATCAGATGACACTCCTTCCTTGTTGGTGATAGCTGCAACATGATTATTTGTCATAAAATCAAAGTCACCAAACTTGAAGGCTACTGATTTAGGTAATCTTCTCTGAACTGCCATTCTTGATCTGAAAAGAAACTTGAAAAATTCTTGAAATGGATTAGTGATTTTGAAAACTCAAGAGTGATTTTTGCTTTTAGAGAATGTAAGATTAGATAAAGCAATTACACAATTAGAGTTTCAAAACAAATATATTTCACAAATCTTTCAGACCACTATCCCATGTTGACACGTAAATTGACAGGTGTCAGTCCCTGAAAAATGCGGTTACCCATGATTTTTGGAAAATAAAATCCAAAATTGATTTTCATGAAATAAATCAGGGTATAAATAAGCAATACTGATCAGCTTCCTTTTCCTGATGACCTCTCATCAAAATAATCACAAAATGCAATGTGATTTAAAAATATAATTTTCAAATCCTGATGGTCACACATGAAATCCTGACCAATATCATCAGAGACTTAATATGGAGTTTTCCACGTGGCATCTTTCTTTTATCTGAAAAAGAAAATAAACAATTAATCTGAACAGAAAATCAATTGGTTAGATATTTTCAATATTTCTTGAAACAAGAAATACAGTCTCATGCAATAATTAGCATTTGACTTCATTAAGACTTCCAAGTGACTGCTCAGCTTTTCACGTCTTCCTTTAAAAGAACCAAACGCCTTGTGCCATTCTCCATAACCTTTCAATTTCTTTTCTTCTCAACAATGCTTCTCAAACCAAAAATCCCTTCAAACCCATTTTCCAGATTTTTCTTGATCGATGAACATCCTGTTCTTGATCATCTCTTTGAACAAATGACTCTTCTCATCGAACTAATCATGAATGGATTGGTTTTCGATAATATCCAGAGGTTTCTCCTAGAACATCCATCTGTTGGATACAATCTTCCCCTAACCTCCTCAAAACTTGAGGATGAAGAATTTGGCCGAGAGTCTGAGGTTGATCTTGATGGAGATGCTATTCATTTAAGTTAGCTGCTCTCATTCAAGTCGCCCAGACAAGGAATCCAAGAGCAAACGAGGCTTTCATCCCCTGATGGATTTCTTGAGATGCTCCTTGTCCTGTACCTCAGAATTCATATCAAAGACAAGTATAGAGTAGAAATTTAGACAAAAAGATGTTGTATTTCATTTCCATGTAATGATTTTTATTAATGAAAATACAATTTCTTGTTATCTGCTTGTCTTTTGATTTTTGAATGATGTATAAATTATCAGTATGCAAATATCAAAACTTGCTAGCATAGACTTAACACATCACAGAATCAGATTACTACACAAAGTAAACGTCAGGATCTGAAGCAATTTTCATAATCCTGATACTGACACAATACTGATGACGTCAGCATCCTGATGACAAATTTAATCCTGATGATTATTAACAAGTCTATCATACTGAGATTTATCAAGGCAATGTGTTATAGCTCAAGCATTTAACAATCAAATATAGATCCTGACAGAAATATCAAGTCTATAAGCTAAGAACAACATACCTTGCTACTTTTGCAGATGTTAAAGATCTAAAAATTTAACATTCCTAACTCACTTACTAGTCTACTGAATGTAGTCTCATCAAGTGGTTTAGTTAGAATATCTGCAAGCTGTTTGTCAGTAGGAACAAAATGAAGTTCCACAGTACCATTCTCAATATGTTCTCTAATAAAATGATACCTGACATCAATGTGCTTAGTCCTTGAATGTTGAACTGGATTTTCTGCAATTTTAATAGCACTAGTATTATCACAAAACATAGGAATATTACTAAGTGTCATACCATAATCCAGCAACTGATTTCTTATCCAAAGGAGCTGTGCACAACAACTGCCTGCTGCTATGTACTCAGCTTCTGCAGTTGAGGTTGAAACAGATTGTTGCTTCTTGCTTGCCCAAGAAATCAATCTATTTCCCAAAAATTGACATGTACCTGTAGTGCTTTTCCTGTCTATCTTACACCCTGCATAATCAGAGTCTGAATAGCCAATTAGAAATAAATCAGATTCTCTAGGATACCACAAACCAAGATTTGGAGTTCCTTTGAGATATCTAAAAATTCTCTTCACAGCAATTAAATGAGATTCCTTAGGATCACTTTGGAATCTAGCACATAAACAGGTAGAAAACATTATATCTGGCCTACTTGCAGTTAGATATAACAATGAGCCTATCATGCCTCTATAACTAGTATTATCCACACTCTTCCCCTTAGGATCAGAGTCTAGTTTAGTGGCTGTTGCCATGGGTGTTTTTGCAACTGCACAGTCTTGAAAGTCAAACCTTCTTAAAAGATCTTTGATATACTTTGACTGATTAATGAAAATACCAGTCTCAGTCTGTTTGACCTGCAAGCCTAAGAAATAATTTAGTTCACCCATCATGCTCATCTGATACTTAGACTGCATAAGTTTGCTAAACTTAGCACACAACTTTTCATTAGTAGAACCAAAAATAATATCATCAACATAAACTTGAACTAAAAGCAATTCACCTTTTATCTTTCTAAAGAATAGAGTTTTGTCAATTGTACCTCTTGTGAAGCCATTTTCAAGAAGAAATTTAGACAAAGTCTCATACCATGCTCTTGGTGCCTGCTTTAGTCCATAGAGTGCCTTGTCAAGTTTGTAGACATGATTTGGAAACTTTTGATCAACAAATCCAGGTGGCTGTTCTACATACACTTCTTCATCAAGTTTGCCATTTAAAAAAGCACTCTTTACATCCATCTGGTATACCTTGAATTTTGAATGAGCTGCAAATGCAAGAAACATTCTGATTGCTTCCAATCTTGCTACAGGTGCAAAGGTCTCATCATAATCAATGCCTTCTTCCTGAGAATAACCTTTGTCCACCAGTCTTGCTTTGTTTCTTACAATCATACCAGATTCATCTAGCTTGTTTCTGAAAACCCATCTTGCACCAACAATAGATCTATCTTTAGGTCTTGGTACCAGTTTCCAAACTTTGTTTCTCTCAAACTCATTTAACTCCTCCTGCATTGCAATTACCCAATCAGGATCCTGTAAGGCTTCTTCAACCTTCTTAGGTTCATTCTTTGAGAGAAAGCAACTATACAAGCATTCATTTTGAATTGATCTTCTAGTTCGAACACCACTATTTGGATCACCAATTATCAAATCTTCAGTATGATCCTTTGTCCATTTTCTAACAGGTGGTAAATCAACTCTGCTAGTCTCTCCCCCTAAGTTAGTGGTATCTCTTGTAGAAGAATTCTCTCTACCTTCAAAAACTCTCCTTTGATCAATAGAATCAGTAGATTCCATGTTGCTGCTAGTTACTGATCTTTCCTCAGTAGACTCTGAAAGGTCAGTTCCTGATGGAGTAGACTCTGAAACATCAATTCCTGATGGAATAGATTCTGAAAGACTAGTCTGCTCCTGATGATCACTGTGTTCTCTCTGATTTATTTGCTCCCCCTCAACAGCAGCATTCCTTTGAGAAGCAATAGAAATTTCTTCTGGAGAACCTTCATCATCACTTGAGAGTATCTCAGAATTCTTCAGATTTTCAAATTCCAATTTGTCATGGCTTTCATCAGTTTGCAAAATTCCAAACTTCTTATCATCAAATGCAACATGAATTGATTCCATAACAATGTGAGTTCTGAGATTATAAACTTTGAAGGCCTTAGATGCTGAATATCCTAGAAAAATTGCTTCATCCGATTTGGCTTCAAATTTTCCAAGTTGTTCTGGATGAACTTTTAGGACATAGCATTTGCATCCAAAGATGTGAAAATATTTCACACTTGGTTTCTTTCCTTTGATCATCTCATAGGGAGTTTTTCCATGACTATTTACCAAGGTACAGTTCTGAGTGAAACATGCAGTGTTAATAGCTTCTGCCCAAAAGTAGGTTGGAAGTTTTGCATCTGCAAGCATGGTTCTTGCTGCCTCTATGAGAGTCTTGTTCTTTCTTTCCACTACACCATTTTGTTGAGGTGTACCAGGTGCAGAAAACTGTTGAGTGATTCCATTGTCTGCACAAAACCCCTCCATTGTAGAATTCTTGAATTCTGTACCATTGTCACTCCTAAGTACTTTGACTTTGTACTCAGAGTTATTATGAATATTCTTGATGAGTTCAATGATTTGCTGAGGAGCTTCATCCTTCTTGTGTAGAAAGAACACCCATGTGAACCTTGTGAAATCATCCACCATAACTAGAGCATATCTTTTCTTGCTGATAGACATAATGTTTACTGGACCAAACAGATCAAGATGTAGCATGTGAAATGGTTCAGTAATTGAATTTTCAGTCTTGCTCTTGAAAGTGGTTCTTCTCTGCTTTCCAAGCTGACATGCATCACAAAGTCCATCTTGCACAAAATTCGCCTGAGGTAGGCCTCTCACCAAATTGTGTTTAACAAGTTGATTAAGCTTCTTGAAATTAAGATGTGAGAGCTTCTTGTGCCAATTCCAGCTTTCATCACTTGTTGCTTTGCTGTAGAGACATCTAACAATTCCTTTAGATGTATCACTTAAGCTGGCTTCATATATGTTACCATGCCTTTGACCAGTTAGAACAATGTCTCCATTCTGCATATTCAAGACTTTGCATCCTTCTCTGTCAAAGATTGATTTGTAACCTTTATCACCCAGTTGACTTATACTTAAAAAAGTATGTTTCAAGCCTTCAACCAGTGCTACATTTTCTATGATGACATTCCCCAAAATAATTGAGCCATATCCCAGAGTTTCTCCTTTGTTGCCATCTCCAAAAGATATTACTGGGCCAGCTTTCCTCTCAAACTTTGTAAGCAGGGACTTCTTTCCAGTCATATGTCCAGAGCATCCACTGTCCAAGATAATTGAATGCTTCTTTCCTGTGCCCTGCAAACAAAAAGTAACTAGTTAGAATTTTTTAGGACCCAACTTTGATTGGATCCTTTCTTACTAGATTTAGAGACAACAGACTTTGAAGAT
This sequence comes from Kitagawia praeruptora, assembly GCA_037693485.1. Lineage (NCBI taxonomy): Eukaryota > Viridiplantae > Streptophyta > Magnoliopsida > Apiales > Apiaceae > Kitagawia > Kitagawia praeruptora. The sequence continues at coordinate 83,817,190 of CM075353.1, read as the reverse complement.
TTTGCTTTTATTTTACCTGTTGCAGAATCAACTTTAGACTCTGATCTCACAAACTGTTTGTGACTAGGAGTTTCAGATTTCAAAGAATAATAGTCATAATACAGTTCATGATATTCTCTACACATGTAAATGGAATGAAGTAAACTACCACAATGATAACAAGCTTTTTGTGGTTGGTATTGAATTTTCTGAGTCTTGGGGAATCTGGACTCAGTTTTCCAAGAAGGTTTTTGATTGCAGTCTAGGGCCAAATGATTATGATTTCCACACTTATAGCATTTTTTCCTAGGTGCATCAGGTACATTCTTGTAATTATTCTCTTTGTTAATACCTTCTTTTCCATTCCTATTTCTCTTGATCTTGCTAGACTCTGAAAGACCATCTAATCTCTGTTTCAACTGAGACTTAGACAGAAACCCTATGTTTACATTCTTAGGTTTCTCTAACACTTTCTCATCTGAAAAACTATTGTTAATTCTCTTGTGTACAACAGGGGTACCTTTTGAATCAACAAATTTAACATGATTAGGTTCAGAAACAATCTTCTTACCTTCAGATTTAGATGTGTTAGCTTCTACCTTACTATCATCATTGACAATAGCTACTTTTTCTTCTTGTCTAGCCTTATCAAAACCTAAACCATTAACCTTACCACGAATTCCACTCTCAAAGATTTCTATTGTCTTCTTACTGGAATTGTTAATGGTCTTAATCACATCTCTCTCTTCTTCTAGTTCTTTTCTGACATAGTCATAAGCCTCAAGAATTACACTATAATCATGCTTAGCTTTATCAGAACTCAGCTTGTATTCTTCCATTTGAATTAATTCAGATTCAAGAAAATTATTTCTATCAACTAATTTATCATTCTTAACCTTAAGTTCATCTCTTTCACAAGTAAGAATTCTAAAATTAGTCATAAGATTCTTAAACTCAGCATGGATAGATCTAATTTCATCAGAATTTAAGCTATCAAATGAATCAAGAGAGTGAAGTGATACCTTAACAGAGGATGGAGAAGTTTTCTTTGGAGATCCAGGTTTATCTGAACTATTGGCCATCAATGCAATGTTTTCATAATCCAATTCATCTTCAGAGTCACTGGAATCAGCCCAATCTTTCTGTGTGACCATAAGTGCATTACCCTTTCCTGAATTCCTAGGCTTCTTACACTCACTAGCAAAGTGTCCAAGCTCGCTGCAGTTAAAGCACTTGATCTTGGCCTTATCAAGCTTGACAATTGTACTTTTGCTCTTGTCACTCTTCTTCTCCTCCTTCTTTTGAAAAGGTCCTTTGCTAAATCTTCTCCTGTTGAATCTTCCTTTCTTGAAAGCTTTAGCAAACATAGCAAAGAGTTCTTGCATCTCAGATTCAGAATCATTGTTGTCAGAGTCCAAATCAGTAGTCTCTGACTCAGAACTTTCTTTGCTTTTCTTCTTCCTCGAATTCTTTACAGCAATCTCTTCATGCTGTTCTTCAGGAAGCTTCTTTACTTCAGATTGAGCAGTAAGTGCAATAGTCTTCATCTTTCCTTCACTCCTGCTCTTTTTTTGCTGCTTGTCAAGTTCATAAGCTTTCAATTTTCCATATACTGCCTCTAATGAAATCTCATCCAGATCATTAGCTTCCTCAATCGCAGATATCTTCTCATTGTAGAAATCAGGCAAAGCTTTCATGAACTTTGTATTCATATCCTCCAAGTCATAATATTTACCATGCATGGCCATCTCATTGATGAGTTTTGTAAACCTATCAAAGGTATCAGTAAGTGACTCACCAGACTTGGATTCAAAGTACTCATACTGTTGTATAAGTAATGTCCTCATATTCTTCCTGACAGGCTTAGTTCCTTCACAGTGAACCTTAAGATTGTCCCATATATCCTTAGCAGTTTTACAAGAGAGAACATAGTTAGTGAGAACAGAATCAAGACTGTTGAATAATATGTTTCTCACTTTAGCATCTTTGAGAACATTCTCCTTGTCCTTATCTGACCATTCAGATTTTGGCTTCTCTGCTGTATGTTCTGGAACAACCACACCATCAACTGTTGCTTGTCCAACGACCTTTGTTGGAACAAAAGGTCCATCTCTGATTCTGTCAAGATAATCAGGATCTGTTGCTTCCAGATGATGCAGCATCTTTACTTCCCATAGAGTATATTCGTTTCTCTTGAGCATAGGGATTTTAGTATTCCCATCCTTGTAACCAGACATGATTGCAGATCTTTATGATTACTCGAAATCAACCTGCTCTGATACCAATTGTTAACTCGAATAACTTGTAGAAGGGGGGGTTGAATACAAGTTATATAATCGTGTCTGATTTTTGCTTGATTATAAGAACAAGAATAAACGAATGAATCAAACTCTTGTTTGTATTAATAAGATCAAATACAAACTCTACCAAAGGTGTACAATACCTTTAGCAGCTGCTGACAATACAAATATCTCTCTGTTTGTTTCGTACTCTCGAATACAAACCTTATACAGAGCTACGCACACAAACTCACAACTTCGTCCGCTCTTTACAATGATATTGAGAGAATATTTATAATGCTACCTATCAACTAATAACAGAAAGATATAATCTATACATGACAATGTTCTGCCTTCTAGTCGATAGTTTCCTTCAATAGAAAAACTCTTTCCTTCATAATATCTTCTTGCTTGTTCTTCAAACAACGATCCTGTTTTATAGCACTTGCCAGTTTCTGTAGCATCCATAATGACATCATCAGTAACACGACTGATATCAGGATCTGTACACTGCATCAGTATCTGATCAACCATCAGTATTGGACCATCATCAGGATTTGCTCTCTGTTCCTGACATGTAGTCTCCGATACACTGTTCATTCCTGACTAAACTATACAGATAACTGTCTTACACATAAAACCTAAATACAGTGCTAAATCCTTTATAAGATCAGGATTACAAGAAGTATAATGTGTAAATTCTATTCTTAACATCACAACTTATGAATTATTCCTAACACTTGTGAACCAGACCAGTGCACTAAGTGTCAGCACATAAGAGAAGGACCAACACTTTAATTCACAGAAAGAATTGCCAAAGCCTATTGACGATCAAGGACAGACATAATATCTCAAGCAGAATATTTGAAACAGAAGAGAGAAGCCCAAAAGAAGCAGCCAAAAATAGTAATACTATGCAAAGTTACTATGCACGATTACTATGCAAGGTTACTATGCAAGATTACTATGCACGGTTACTATGCGCGGTTACTATGCAAGATTACTATGCGCGGTTACTATGCAGGTTACTGTGCAAATAGTGGTTACTATGCAAATAGTAGTTACTATGCAAATAGTGGTTACTATGCAGGTGGGACCCACGTGAATAGTACTATTCAAATAGTGGCTGGTGGGGCCCACATGAGATGAAAATTTTCAACAGACACGTTTTGGTTGGTGGAATAGTGGTTACTATGCAGATGGGGCCCACGTGAATAGTGCAGCATAGTGACTTTCTAAAATCTATAAATAGGCATGTTGTATTTCATTTCAAAATATACCTCAACACACAACTTTCTCTTCTCTCTCTTATATCTTCTCTGTGTAAGCTGCTAGACAGTCCATCTAGTAGGAAAGCCGGCTTAGCCCGTTTTCAGGAAGTGTCGGGTAGAAGGTCCTCGTGCCTAAACTATCCTTAGGAGTGTTTGATTTTGTAGCTGATCCATAGGATTGGATTGTGTAACAAACCTCCGGGTTTTATCGATTTAAAGATATTTCCCACACAGTTGTGTTATTTCGATTTAGTATTTTTGATTTATATCCACATCAAAAATCGAAATATTTTTAAATAACGTATTCAACCCCCCTTCTACGTTATTCCGGACCTAACATTTAAAAAGAAAATAATTGATGTGTTAACATAATAAAAGAACACTCTAATGCAGGAATCCTTTATAAATACAGGACTATCTATAATATAAAGAAAAAATAAGATGTGTTTTCATTTCTAAAGCTCCATAAATTTTAGAAAATTTCCAAATGAGAGCGGTTCGAAACGTATTTAACGGGAAGACGACTCACTAGAAAAGATTGTATTAAATATTAAAATTTGATACTACCGTCATGATATTTTTTATTTATTTTTACGATTCGATTTTATGGATAAAAATTATTATAAAAGTCTTTATAATATATGTTTTATTTTTACGATTCGATTTTATGGATAAAAATTATTATATAAGTCTTTATAATATATGTTAAAGTTGAAATTTCGGTTTTAACGAGAGAGCGGCTCAATCGAAAAAATCGTATTTAACAGGAAATCGATTCATTAGAGAAGATTATTTAAGTATTAAAATTTAATATTAATATTATAATATAACGTAAATGTATTGAATTTTTAAAAAAAAATTGTAACGCCGCCGCGAACCGCGGTTTTATCGACTAGTTGTTGTAATAAATTAAAGTAGACACTTTGTGATCGACACTTTAACGGTGTTCTAACTAGGGGTGAGCAACGGTTCCGAACCGAACCGAACCGAACCGAACCGAACCGGAACCGGTGGAACCGAGAGAACCGAATTTCAGAAATTTTGAGAACCGAACTGGAACCATTTATGTAGTAGAACCGAACCGGGAACCGGATCATAAATTACGGTTCGGTTCGGGTCAGAACCGAAAGAACTGTCCAAACAATTTTTTTATATTTTTTATTTGCTAAATCCAAACAATAATTTCCATACTAAAATTTAAAATTTGAAATTTGAAAAGAAATTAACATACTATTTCATCCAAAGTCCAAACAACAAATGTCTACTATAGCAAAACGTATAAACGTATAAAAGGAATATTTGATTCTCTGTTATATATAGTATAAAATATATATTTTTTTATTTTTGTGTATATATATACGGTTCGGTTCGGTTCTTACATTTTTTCTTGGAAGAGAACCGAAACCGAACCGGGAACCAAAATTCTACAAAAATTAGAACCGAACCGGAACCAAATTACAAAATTATAGAACCAGAACCAGATTTTTTCCCCGGTTCGGTTCGGTTCCCGATTCCGAACCGAGAAATGCTCACCCCTAGTTCTAACTTCTAACCTGTTCCCTGGCTGCTATTTTTTTTTTACAAACATAAATAGAATTTTATTAATTTACCAATACTTTTTAATACGATTTTCTTGCTAATTAATGATCATGTTCCCCCGACTCCCTACCTTTTCCATCGAAAAAACTTTTTTCTCTCTCTCCTCTCTCTTCTTCCTCTTCTTGTTCATCAGTCTCTCCTCCGGCGGTGGTTTATCCACCGACCGGAGGCCCATTTTCTTGTCTGGTTTCTTTATTTCTTTCAATAATCATCCTCCTTCTGTGAGGATTGTGAGTTTTTGAGTTGTTTACCCATTAATTGGGTTTATTTGTCTCTTCTTGTGAGAGTTTGTTTGTCTCTCCTTGTGAGAGTTTGTTTGGCTTGTTTGGTTTGATGAAGGTCCACGAGATTTGGAAAGTCTGCATCGAAGCTGGGATGCGGACGATTATTGCAAGAGCTCACAACTCATAATCGATTGTTCTGTACCTGTGGGGGGGTCTTCACTTTCTGCATGTCTATAGCTGGTATCCGGCATGTAGATAGCTGGGGTATTGCTCGTCCTTTGGGGGTTTCTTTTTTCGACATGTCTATAGCTGGTATCCGGCATGTAGATAGCTGGATTGTCGTTCCTCTAACCATAGTTTATGCAACTGAGACTTCTGAACACTAGGTTCGGAATTTGCTTGAGGGTTGGAGGGAATATCAGGTTGGAGCGAGCTGTTGTCAAGAAGCCATTTCTTGGACAAAATCTTTAAAGCACAATTATCACGTGCTAATAGTTCAATTATTGGTCTGCGAATTGTGTGGTTCTTTTGCTTGCAAATGCTACATTAATTCAATGTCAGGCTATGGAGAGTGGTCTGTCACTCATCCTATTTTATTAATCATGTACTTGAGAGTGATAATTTTTAAGTAATGCAAGTACGATTTGTTCAAAAAAAAAATGATCATGTTCCCCAGCTGCTACAGTATTTTTTTAACAAACAAAAATAGAATTTTATTAATTTACCAATACTTTTTAATTAGGGTTTCAAGTACCTGAGATGACCTCAGGAGAGGACCCTAAGGTTAAAACAATTACAATACAAATGGGAGGGTATTTATGTAAATCACTGGGAAAAATATTTTTAATTACAAAAATGCCCCTACAGGACCTTTACTTTATAAGTAGAAATTGTTACTCCCTCCGTCCCAGTGAATTATATACGTTTGTTCTGGGCACGGAGACCAAGAAAATGTATAGAAAATGAGTAAAGTTTGATGAAAAGTGGGTAAAGTGGTGGGACCTATCAATATTTAATAATAGATTTGAGATAGTGGAGGAAAGCAGTGGGTGTAATAGTGTTTTATATTATAAATTTGAGATAGTGGAGGAAAGTTAGTGGGTGTAATAGTATTTTTTATTATTAAAACTTTACTATTTTTGGAATGTATAGAAATGATGGGACACCCCAAAATAGTAAGTGTATAGAAATGAGTGGGACGGAGGGAGTATAACCTTAGGAGAGGACCCTGAGGATAACTCAGGTCCATTTTCCTCTTTTAATTAATATGATATTCTTGCTAATTAATGATCATGTTCCCCGGCTTTAATTACATGGAAAAGGAACCAAAACTAAACTAGATAAGAATAGCCCTACAATACAGTACTCCCTCCGGTCCATTATGTAAGTCATTTGACTTTTCTGCACGTAACTTTAGGTGCTTTGACTACATAGCTACATTTATTATTTTTTAAAATTTCTTTTTCTAAAAAAAATATAATATTAAAATTTTTATTTTGAAGAAGAAATTTTAAAAATAATAATTTTAGCTATGTAGTCAAAGCATCTAAAATTACGTGCAGAAAAGTCAAACGCCTTACATAATGGACCGGAGGGAGTAATAGTTTTTGGTTTTAATTAATTAATGGAAAATGTTAACCACAGCCCTTAGGGCTATGGTTAAGGTGTTATATGGTAATTTTTAATTGGCTTAAGTTTGTGCTCCATTTGCAAAAAAGTATGTGCCCCTATGCATTCACATAAATCATCCAATAAAAATCCACCACATGTCAAAAATTAATACTTAAACATAGACCTAAGGGCTGTGGTTAACAGGACCCTTAGGGCTATGGTTAAGGTGTTATATGGTAATTTTTAATTGGCTTAAGTTTGTGCTCCATTTGCAAAAAAGTATGTGCCCCTATGCATTCACATAAATCATCCAATAAAAATCCACCACATGTCAAAAATTAATACTTAAACATAGACCTAAGGGCTGTGGTTAACAGGACCCTTAATTAATTAGTTGACCTTTTCAAGTTTGAACCTTGCATATTCCGTAATACTTTCCAACTAATACTTCTGTTTTTTTGATAATGTTTCCCACTAATACTCTTATTTAATACAAAAAATGAGAATAGAGTTAAGTTTGAAAAATTTAAATTTTAGATACAATAAATGTAGGATAATTTTAAGCTACCCTTAAATTTGAATTGAAAGAAGAAAAATGACATATAATTTGGGACAAATTGATATGTATTTTTGGAACGGATGGAGTATATACGGGAATGAGTGGGTGATGCTTCTTATCAAAAATAAATATAAAAATGGGCTATTTCTTTTTCTTTTTTTGACAAAAATTTTATGCTACGTTCTATTTGTTCGTGAATATATTTTGCTAGTTCACAAGGCCGGTCCTGGTATTCTTGGATCCGGTGAAAAAAATATATTTGGACCCTTTTTAATGTTCTTTAAATTTTTTGGAGTAAAAATTAATTAGGAAATAGTTTATTAATGCCAAGCTAAATTCATGTATAAGTTATTTATAATTTTATTTTTTTTAACATAATTTGTTGTGCTACAAAATTTAGGGAAAAAAGGCACATAAGCGTCAATTTCAACTTCCAACTAGAAAAAATAACGTTAATTAATCATCAAAAATGAAACATCAATAGTGTATTAATTTTATAATATATATAATGGTTAAACATTAAATTTAAGAATAAAGAGTTTAGTATAATTTTATGCAATATAATATGTAAATAGTAATTTAGATTATACTGCGGAGTTGGTCAAAAATAGAAATTTGGATCAGAAATCACAATTACTGAAGATGGTATAAGGAATCTAAAGTATTCATATAAGTGAATAAATAATATAATACACATGTATTCGAAAAGTAGACCTGACGTTTAATATTCAAAATTAAAATTTACAATTATAGAACTAAAATATAAATATTCTTTATATTTGTGGTAGTGAAATCATTTTAATTTTAAAAGAAAATTTATAAATTTACTCTTTTTTTTTCCAAGATAAATTTACTTTAACTGAGTAACAAAATGGATAATGACAAAAGTTTTATTTATATCAGCAGTTAAAGACTAAAAAACACTGACTGTTTCCGAAGGACACCGACCTAGTACAGAAATCAGCAGTTAAAGACTAAAACTGATTTTAAAAAAAGACTAAATTGTATTTTCAAATAAAAAAAAAAAGACTAAATTGCAGTTTGGGGCTTATAAAAAGATTGTTTTGCATTTTGATGGTCGAGTTTTTAAAAATAGCATATTAATGGACAAAGTATTAAATTTAATGCGTTTTGGGGTCTCCGCTCCAAAACTGTTAACGGCGTCAGTCAAATCATGGACATCTGTGTTTATATATAAATGTAACAACTTTTTTTTGTATGTATTTATATACTAATTGAAAAAATCCGATTAAAACATCCCAACCCAATTATATTTAAAGGACCAAAACCTACAAAATTCATATTTAATCCATTTTTTATCATAAAAATATTTTAAAAATGTCTGTGATAGTAATTTTATACTCTTTATTTTAAAAATGAAAAGATTTATTTTCCATCATTTTATCATTTAAACGAGATTTTTAATAATTATGTAATTATTTTGTTTTGTTTTCAAGCAATATATATATATACTATTATATAAAAGCTGAAACATTAAAAGTTTTGGTACCTATTTTTTGGTAATTCGTGAAATAATTTAGGTGTTATATTTTTCTTGAAAATAAATGTGAAAAAGACAATCGACTAATTACCGTTATTATGTTATTATTTAATTTAGGAGTATTTATTTTTCTTTATAATGAAGGGTACCAAAACTTTTAATGTTTCGGCTTTTATATAATAGTATAGATATATTGTTTGAAAACAAAACAAAATAATTACATAATTAGTAAAAATCTCGTTTAAATGATAAAATGATGGAAAATCAATCTTTTAATTTTTAAAATAAAGAGTATAAAATTACCATCACACGCGTATTTTTAAAATACTTTTAGGATAAAAAATTGGATTAAATATGAATTTTGTCGGTTTTGGTCCTTTAAATACAATTGGGTTGGGATGTTTTAATCGAATTTTTTTTCAATTAGTATATAAATACATACAAAAAAAGCTGTTACATTTATATATAAACACAGATGCCCATGATTTGACTGACGCCGTTAACAGTTTTGGAGCGGAGACCCCACAACGCATTAAATTTAATACTTTATCCATTAATATGCTATTTTTAAAAACTCGATCACCAAAGTGCAAAATAATCTTTTTATAAGCCCCAAATTGCAATTTAGTCTTTAAAAAAATAGTAACGGGAAGAGGACCAACAAAAGTACTAAAAAAAAAAAGAAAAAAATCTTCTTATTTTTGTATTGCACAGGCCACAGAGTCTTAGAGGGTGTTTGGGATTGCTTAAAATAAGTTACTTTTGACTTAATGGAGGTGTTTTTAACTTAAAGGAGAAAGTAAAGTTGTTTACTTTAAGTTGAATGAATGTGTTTGGGTAATTTTACTTAAAGTTAAATGGGAATTTAATAATTTTGACTTAAAGTGATATTTGACTTAAAAAAATTTTAAATTCATGATATTTAAGCTTTACAAGAATTTTGAAAAAAAAAAAAAAAAACTCCATAAGTCATAAGTCATAAGTCAAAAGTACCTAAATGTAACTTCTGACTTAAAGCAGTTTTTTAACTTAAAGCCGGCTTAAAGCCACGTTACACAAACACACCAAAAACTCCTTAAAGGAGCTTTTGGCTTTAAGTAAGGGTAGCCAAACAGGCTCTTATTCATTTTTCTTGTTACACGATCTCATCTGACATCTCTTGTACTGTCGTTGTACTTGTACAGTTGTACATACTAATTGCCTATTCCACATAATAATTTTCCCGAGGCCCATTTTACGGTTCGGACATTTCAGACATGCGGCCCAAGCCCATATTGCTCCATTTCATTTGTAACCTCTTCCCTCTTTGCGAATTGAATTGAGTCGACGTATAATCTCCAGCAACAAACAATCAGGCAAGTCTCTCCATCCTCAACATAGAGATACGAACATGTATCTATAATTTGTGCATATGTATGTATATCGCTGCAATTAATCTCTAGTTAAGTTATCTCTTATAAGTATCTATGTTTGATGTATTCAATTGAGATTATTCAGTTAAGCTCTACTCGCAGAAACATTTTTCAATCAATCAATCAATTTTTTAGGTTTCTAAACTAATTTTGAATAGTGGTCGACCTTTGTATGTGTGTTTGCTTTGATTTATCTTTCGATTTTCTATCCTAGGGTTTCTAGCTCTAGTTTGGGTTTTATGACATAGCTTTCTTTGTTTGTCTATATGAACTGTATTTATTGTTCCCATGTGTTTGTTGCCTTGTGGGCTTGTGGCAGATGTGCATTTTTCGTTTCCTCGGCTTAACGTTCTGCATATGCGATTTTTGGTTGGTCTGAATAGTGTAAAAAAGGGCCGACTGTACTATAAGGTCTAACAATAAACTTTTGATTAGGGGGTCAAATATTTTATGCTCTGTTTAGTTGAATGGGATGAACTTAGTTTGGAATGCAATGAACTTGGTATGTTGTGTTTGGTTGCGGAAAATGGAATGGAATGAAGAAATTAGAGGGACATAATGGAGGTAGAAGGGGGACGATTTGAATTAAAAAAAAGATTTTTTTTTTTTGACAAAAAAAGAAGTTAGTACATGTTTATGGTTATGACCACCATCTGTTGCTCATTCATCTCTGAACAGGAACCTACCACATTGTTTATGTATATATCTGTTTCCTACACAACACCTAAGCGGTTTCTTCTGTTTCATTATGCAGTAACCATGAAGGTAAGGTCATCGGTTAAGAAGATGTGTGAGTTCTGCAGAACAGTCAAACGTCGGGGTCGGGTGTATGTGTTATGCACTGCAAATCCCAAGCACAAACAACGCCAGGGCATGTCTACGTTTGCGTATGAGGGACCACTACCTCTAGTGTGCGTATTGTGTTATTTACTCTTTCTAAGTATCCAGGCATTTTTTTGATCTCTGTGTACTTGGTATTTTAGAAGTATATTTATATGCATGGTTGTCTAAAATGGATTTTGACAGCTTTCTTTCTTAGCCCAAATATAGCATCTTTTAAGCAGGAAAAATTGAACATAGTTAATTCTACTTCATAATTATTTGTTCCGCACATCACATGAATGGTAAGATTTAAGATAAAAATTTTCATTTCTTGATTATAGTAATAAAAAATAGTCTAATACCAATGGTGGGAGTGATAAACATGTTATTTTGGATAGTATTATTTATAATATATTTTATCTGGAATGTTAATGTTTTAAAATGTTATGTGTTATCTTCTAGGTTTTCATAATTTCTTACATTGATTTGTTATTCATTTTAATTTAAAGTCAAATTTCCATTATCTTTTCTTTTAATTTTAATTTTATTGTGCTTCTTTAACTATTTTGATTAAAATTTGATTTGACATCTTAGTTGGAAATTTAATCATAATTGTTTTACCTGAGTGTTGATTTGGGTTCCCACTAAATTACATTCCTGGCTCCGGCATGGCGTCTTTGTGAACCGTTTTTGTTAGTTGTCATTATCACATGGAAAATTTGTCAGATCTTTTCACATATCTGTTTGCTTCTGGTAGTGTTATCACCTACTCGGTAATTTTTTTATTCATGTTATCCTGTGTTGCATACGATTGTTTCTCGTTGTAAATCCCTGTAGGTTGTTTTACCTCCCAGTTACTTTTGGTAAACCAGAAGTCTCCGATCTTGCTGCTTGGATGTAGTTGTGTTGTGTCTTTAAGTACTGTTCATTCATAGCCGCTACTAGAAAATATTGTTATCGAATATGTTATGTTGATGGGAGGATAATGATGGGAGGAATGTGTTAAACCAAAATGGAAGGTGTTAACCAAACTACAAATTATCCTATGTGTTGCTTATTATAGTTTAGTACTAGTATAGATAGATTTGCGAAGTCAAGCAGTAAATTCTTTTAAATGGTTTATTAATATGTTTACTGATATTATATAGGGTATCATCCGCGGAAACAAGTGTCAAGCAGGAGACATCACTTGTTCCCAGTTTCAGTGCAGGGCTACCTTCTCTGATATCCAGAAGAAATGATGGACCCTCTACTGTGTTCGGATGGAAAACAGGTCTGGCATCTCTTTTATTTGGCAACAAACAGTAAAACCAGACGCGCAGACCAAGTTCAGAAGATATTATAGCTATTTCTGAGACCATTAAATTGTGGTACTATTTTGATCATGATTGTATTTAAAACAGGTTTTAACTACTTTGTCATTACCCAGGATTGAACATGCACTGGCCACAGTTACGTGTCTGTCATTTGTCTAGGAACCTTGAGAACTTGTTATTGTTTAGGAACCTTGAGAAATAACATGAAAATTGTTTTTTTTAATATATTTCTTCTCTGTTTGTTTAAGAACTTTTGTCTAACCATGAAATCATCTTGGTGGTTCTGTTTTCTTGAACAAGTTACGCAACTGCTTTGTTTATATTTGCAAAAATTGCCACCCTCCACTAATTAGAGACCTTTTAAGAAGCTATTATGTACAGAAATTCTCTTAGATTAGAGAACACCTGTGTGGACTGGGTTTTAAAAAGTCTAAATGCCTCTGTTTTGGCCATCAACAAGCGTTGGTCAAAGAAGCTGGTAAATCATTAGTAACGCCCTGGAAGGAGGCAGGTCTAATCTTCAGTGTAATTCCTTTTTGAACATTTCTTGTACGTCTCCATCTCTATTCTATGGTTGCAATTACAACTTTTTTTTTTTTCCTAAATAGTCTAAGTGCCTCTCTAAGTCTCTATTGGCCATCAACAAGCGTATTAATTACAAATTGCATGCAGGAAGGAAAAAATGAATGACTTAAAAGCAATTTGATTAATCAAAAAAGACTTCAAAACTATGATTCTCTTCTATTTATTTACATTCCTGGTTTTTATGGTACTTGAACCTAGAAGTGGAATGTAGGATTAAAATTTGCCACTAGATTCTTCAAAATGTTCAATTTGAGATTATTAATAGTTTTAATTCAGGCCTTGTTTGACAATTACTCCATCCGTCTCATTCATTTCAACACAATTTTTTTTAATTATTTGCCACGCATTTTAAGGCTCTTATAAAAATATAATTTCATAATTAATTTTTATTTTTGAATAAAAATAAACCACGCTCCTCCCCCAATGTATACAATTCAGTGGGACTAAGGGAGTTAGCGGATTAAGTTAGTTATTTTGATAAGCGGATTGAATTAACTATTTTGATTAACGAATTAAATTAATTGTTTTATATGAAATTGTTTGAGTTAACTTTTTTTATATATTAGCTAAACACATTACAATCCTTTAATCGAAGAAAGTCGTTCAAGTAACTTTTTAAAACTTAAATTTTTTAATCCAAAAAACTATTTCAATCCTTTAACTACAAAACATTAGTATTAGAAATTTTACTTGGTCAAATTTCTAATTTGGCTTAAAGCGCAAAATTTTAAACATCCCTTAATATTTTAGGATGTATTTTATATTGTGTTCGATTATGTTTTTACAAGTTTAGTGTTCATCTTTTATATAAAGAAAATTTAAATTTTACATAAATAGTTCAAGGGTCCTGGTCCCTGACAATCATGTAGATAGCTGGGGTATTGCTTATCCTTTGGAGGTTCCCATTTTCGACATGTCTATAGCTGGTATTAGATAGCTGGAGTGTTGTTCCTCTAACCTTAGTTTATTGTAGCTTTGTTCTTGACTCGTTTGACCCCTAGAACTCACTAAAACTTCATTTTGGTCTCGTTTGAACATGGAAACCACTTGTAGCTTTGTTCTTGACTCGTTTGACCCCTATTACTCATTAAAACTTCATTTTGGACTCATTTGAACAAGAAAATTAATTTTGCTTAATTTTTGACTTGTTTGAGCATGGAAACTAGGAATAAAATATAATTTATTCTTTTTTTCGATTTTTAAATTCAAATTTTGTCAAATTTTAAAATAAAATTTGGGGAAAAATTAATTTTTTTTCATTTTTCTCGAATTTTATATTTAACATTTGAAATAAATTGTAATTTTATCATTTTTCTATCTGGAGTAAGAAAAGGAAGCCTGTTTGTAGCCAATATGGACTCTGCAAACAAGGACAAAATTTGTTGCTTCTACTCAAAAGCATCAAATGAAGACTGTTGGCTGTGGCACAAGAAAATTATTACACCTGAACTTCAAAGCATTAATTATCTAGTCAAATGAAAGTTAGTGAGAAGCATGCCCACACTTGAATTCTGTCAAGAAGGAGTGTGTCACCTTTCCCTCCCCCCTTTCCCTCCTCATTCCACGTCACCTCATCCATTCCACCGCCTGTGCCTTTTTTTTTTATTTTTTTATTTTAAGGTGGGGTGATATTTTGGTTGCAACTGAATGCAACCACATTCAACCACATCGACTTCAACACTTTTTTTTAAGGTGGGGTGATATTTTGGTTGCAACCACATTCAACTTTTTTTTTAAAGGTGGGGGTGATTTTGGTGGATTTGGGTTGCAAGGCCCCGCCAGGGGCAATATACAATCAAATGCAACCACATTCAACTTTTTTTTAAGGTGGGGTGATTTTGGTGGATTTGGGTTGCAAGGCCCTGCTAGGGGCAATATTCAACTAAATGCAACCACATTTAACCTTTTTTTTTTGAAAAATGGTGGGGTATATATATTAGAGTTCAAAAAAGAGATCGAAAATGACAACTGACAAATGGAACTTGAAATCAGAAATTTAGTTGCATTTAGTTGAATGTGGTTGCATTAAGTTGAATATGCCCCTGCGGGGCCATGCAACCCAAAATCATCCCACATTAAAAAAAAAAAGTTTTGAAGTCTGTTGAAGTCGATGTGGTTGCATTCAGTTGCTGATTTCAAGTTCCATTTTTCAGTTGTCATTTTCGACCTCTTTTTTGAACTCTAATATATATATATATATATATTTAGGATGTATTTTATATTGTCTTCGATTATGTTTTTACAAGTAGTGTTCATCTTTTATATAAAGAAAATTTAAATTTTACATAAATAGTTCAAGCGTCCTGGTCCCTGACAAATGATTGTCAGGGACCCCCTGTATAATAATTAATTTCCCAGCCGTTGGATCCAACGGTTGTGATTTAATAAAAATACTTTTTACGATCCGCGGATATTTTCCACGGATAGGGTTTTTTACGTTTCGCGGAAATTTTTCGCGGATAGGCCTTTTTACGTTTCGCGGAAAATATCCGTGGATCATAAAAAATATTTTTATGGAATCTCAGCCGTTGAATCAAGGATCCAACGACTGGGAAACTGATAGTTATACAGGGGTCCCTGACAATCATTTGTGAGGGAGCAGGACCCATAGTTCAAAGCAGAAATAAAATTTTAAGCATATCATGACTTGAAAAACTTGAACTGTAGTAATTCAAAACAAGCCCAAACGCATTTCTTTGACTCGGAACATTTTGTACGAGGCTGTTTAAGGTAGCAAGTACTCCCTCTGTCTCTTAAAACATTTCCTGTTTACTATTTTGGGTCATTCAAAATACATTTCTCCTTTCTATTTTAAGTCATAAACAATAATATTCAATACCCACTACTCCACTCACTACTCCTTAAAAACAATATTCAATACAATATTCAATACCCACTACTCCACCCACTACTCTTTAAAAACAATATTCAATACTCACTACTCCACCCACTATTCGTTAAAAAATTATATTCAATACCCACTATCCACCCACTACTCTTTAAAAACTATATTCAATACACACTTCTTCACCCACTACTCCTTAAAAACAATATTCAATACCCACTACTTCTTAAAAACAATATTCAATACCCACTACTCCATAAAAAAACAATATTCATTACCAATTGTCTTAAAACCCGTGTTTTTAGTCAAACGTGCAAAGTTTAAAAAAAAAATCTTTAGAAACCAATCAATTTTTAAAATAATAAAAAATAATTCATCTATTTTCAATATTTTAAAATAAAAAATTGTGAACCGCGCGACCGGACCAGATTCATTGTAGACTTGTACTCCCTCCGTCCCTCATGGTTCTTTACATGGGGATGGACACGGAGACCAAGAAAATGTGTAAAAAATGAGTAAAGTTAGTTGAAAAGTGGGTAAAGTGGTGGGACCTATTAATATTTAATAATAGATTTGAGATAGTGGAGGAAAGTAGTGGGTGTAATAGTGTTTTTTATTGTTAAATATATGAGATAGTGGGTGTAATAGTGGGAGAAACTTACTATTTTTGGAATGTAAAGAAATGAGAGGGACACCCCAAAATAGTAACTGTAAAGAAATGAGAGGGACAGAGGGAGTAGTCCTCTATATTTTACATTAATTATAGACCAAGAATCCAACTTGATGTAAAATATAGAGGACTACAAGTCTACAATGAATCTGGTCCGGTCGCGCGGTTCACAATTTTTTATTTTAAAATATTGAAAATTGATGAATTATTTTTTATTATTTTAAAAATTGATTGGTCTCTAAAGATTTTTTTTTTAAAATTGATTCAAAATAATTTACATAAATTATAAGTTTGAAGATATTCTCTTTATATATCTAAAAATTTTATAATCTCAAAAATATCATAAACATAAAAAGTAGTAATTATAATACAAACTAATATTTACGATCAAAAGTTATAAATATTATATATAATAACACTTTTAAAACCGACGCCCCTCTCATAACATACAGTTTTAATTGTAGTGTAAGAATTTATTTAATTAGAATTTTAATTTATTTCGAAATAATATAATGAACAACGGGTATATAACTTTTTAATCGATTTAGTCTACCGATAAAAATGTAATTTTTCAATTTAATCAGTTTGGTCATAACCCACGTTATTTTTATTACATGTGTTAAACGAACATTTACGTACTTCTATAATTTATTACGATTTCTATAATCACTAATGATAAGATTGCTTGAAAAGTTAAGGGTCGTCTGTACTACAATTGTCCGGAAAAAAATTGGAGTGGTATTCGATAGTGAATAAAAAATTACGCAATATAAACAATTTTTAGTCGTCATTTTACCTAAAAATAAACTTAATTATATGTGTAATTAATATTTAATACTGAAATAATAATTATAATGGTCAAAATAATGTTTTATAATTTCTTAAATAAATAAAATAAATTTAATACATATTTATTATGTATAATTAATGACTAATTAATATGTCATTAAGAGCTATTTAATGCAAGAATAAAATTTAATAAAAAAATCAAAAAATCGAAAATTCAAGAAAAATACCTTAAACGTTTTTGGTAACTTTCCGATCTCCCGACATTATAATATATATAAATTATGCATTAATCTCTGCTTTACTTAATTTGGGGAGAGTGATTAAGTGGGCTAATCGTTAGAGCATCTCCAACCATACATACCCCTTACCTAAAATTATATCAAAAATACCATAAATAAAATTTATGGAGAATGCGTAAAAATATTTCATCTCCAACGGGACATAACTGTTAGCTAAAATTTTAGATAATCTCATCATATTGACTATATTTGTCGAACCTCTAAAGACCTGTAGTAAAACTCCACATCATCAATTACCATATTACTCCCTCCGTCCCAATTTACATGTCCCTTTTGAAAAAAATACGCATATTAAGAAAAAGGTTGGTTGGATAAGGTTTTTCAATAAACAACCTTAATAAATGCATTGAAAAATGAGAATAGAATTAAGTTTTAAAGAAGTCAAGTATTGAAAATACAAATATATGGGTAATTTTGGAAAATTAGGCTTAAATTTGTATAGAAAGAAAAGATATATGTATGGAAAAAAGAGGGGGACATGTAATTTAGGACAATTTTTTTTGCAAAAGGGACATGTATTTTATGTAAGAACCCAGATTTTCGGTACAATTAAAACTTTTATTATGTATTAATGTAGAAATGAATAGTGATTACGACTACGATGTAACAGCGGTTCTAATGAACGAATATGGAATGGATTCGGATTCCAATGTTTATATGCCATGAGCAATGCAATTGGTTGACAACTTAGATTAGAATAATCTATCTCCTAAGAAAGTAAGATATGGTAATTACAAATAGGAGAGTTTTGCTCCTGTCATCCAAATCGATATTTGTTGTTAGTCCAGTGGTTCCGTAAAAGAGATAAGGAACGCTCGAAAGAGAACAAGGACATTTTTACAATATATATAAGGAATAAAAGAGAATAAGGGATGAATAGTGTTTTTGGTGGAAATGAGAATTTTATTAGACGACGCTATATAGAAGTATTCAGAACGGATTTCTGAGTTCGTATTCATGATCCAGGGGCGAAATAAGTGTATGTAAACGATATCGAATTCAGAAAATTAGCACTTTTATTTTCTCCGAGATTTTCCTGGACACTGAAGGATTTAAGGATGTAATAATTAGATTTGAGGAATTTAAATTCAAGGATTATAAAGGAGGAATGAGAATGGAAGTATTATTATTACGAAGGTTTCCAGTGAAACCCTAACTAGAAATTCTTGAGATATTTTTTCGAACGATCAAGCAAATGGAACAATAACCGGACAAAGAAATAAGCAGAGAGTCAAGGTTCATGCATGTGCAAGTGGATAAGGTCAAGTAACTAAGTAGTTACAAGAGTAACTAGCACACTTAGAGAACAAGCCAAGTACTTAGCTTCTCACCACTACTCTTCAACACTTGTCCATCAAAACACCTCATCCATGACCTAATCACTTTATCAAAAGCTACTTTATGCAAGATGTTATCTCAAGACACATCAATAATGCATTGGATGAGATTAGAACAAGAGAAAAGCAAGCCAAACTCCATCTCTCTTTCCTTTCTCTAAACTGCCCAGCAGGAACAACAAGGGAAGCAAAATTCATATCTCCATTTCTATCCATGATAAAATCACCAAATTTTCATCACAGCCTCTCCACTCCATGGGCAATATTCGCTCAAAATTTCATGGCAATCTAATGAGTATAGCCTAGTCAAATCTCCTCCCCAAGTTGATGAAACCAAACTGCCTGTTTTTGACAGTTTCTTTCCAGCGGAAAAAGAGGGCTCAAAACCCTATCTAGGAAGCTTCAAATCTGATGAGCTAGGCATTAAATCAAAGCTTATAAAGAGGCCAAGATGTGGTAAAAATTTGAGAGCCAAACTCTTATTTTTCGATTTGTTATGATTTTTACAAAAGTGATGATGAATAGTAACCCTTAGAATCTAACTTTGATTTCTTGCTTTGTTTGGATGATCTAAGGTTTGTTAAGGCTAGACAAGGACCAAACAAAGCTTAGTAAGGTTGTAGAATACTCCAATGAAGGTATAATCTTTAAGAACCCTAGCTCTTGTTTGAGATTTATGCATGTTCTTGATGGATCTAGCTTAGTTATGATTATGTTAATGTTATAAGCATGATTAGCTAGTGGTTTAGTGATCTTAGTATCATAATGATTATGATGGTGAAGTATGAGGTTCTTGGGGCTGTTTGTGATGAGTAACATGTGTATAAGTTGTTTGGATGCCCGGTGTGGCTTGGTTTGATTGTAGTAATTTTGGAAACGTTCGATTTATAGCCGTCGTAATGCCGAAATTTCGTTAACCTTAAGAAAACGAATTTGGCAGTAGCTTTAACTCAATATTTAGCTGTGTTTTCTGCCAAAATAAGTTAGATTATGTTATAAGCTTCGTTTCGATATAAAGCTCATGTGAAATGGACTTACGGTTTAGGAGTTATGGTTAATATCGTAAAAGCGGTTCGAAACCATAAAAGCAAGTTCGAAACTGAAATTAAACCTTCTTAAAATGAGTTATGCAGTGACAAATCATGGTAATTAAATACTAGAGATAAAAAGGAAGGTGTGAGAGAAAACCACATGTCAAACGGATCGTTTTCCGATTTTATAAAAATATTCGAATCGAGGTTAAGCGCGAACGAACCCCTTAAAGGTACACTTGGTTATAACTTTGGAAAATCACTTAGAAAACGGATAATAAATCTCGAGGCGTAATCTTTTCGAGTAAACGACCGACACTAGGACTTATATGACTTAAGTGCCTACCAAGTATAAGTGCAATGACATGCCTTGCTAACGGACGAGTGTCGGATTATAACGGTGTTAATAAGAGTTATGTTAGGGGATGCCTAACGGGCTAATTTGAAAACGTGTTGTAGCCTAAGTTAATTATATACTTAGCCTTCCGAAGTGTTAAAGTGATTAACCTCGGATATTGTGACTATTTATAGATCACCGGATTGAACCGAGGCACACTACACCTACATGATTACCAGGCAAGTTTCAAACCCTTTTTAAAAGGCTGTTGTTGTGAATACATATATATGTTTTCTGTTATACATATGCCATAGCATGCATGCCTACTTTTAAAGTCATATTGATATACTTGTTCCTGGAATTATTGTTGGCTTATAAGCTAGATAGTTAATATATCAGTTATAAGCCGGATATCACTAAGACCCTTAAGCGAAGGGCATCTGAATCTCATTCCTTGATTATAGACCGGGAGTCGTTATTCCTTGATATATTGATATTATTTTCAGAAGAAAATAATTAGGTAAATATTTCCCATTTATTATCTGGCGAATATTTTTGGAAAATTTCCTTGAGATTATTCGATAAATATTATCTGGATTATTCATCAGATATTTATTCGACGAACATTATCTTTAATATTCATCTAAAGTCGATTTATTATTCGAATATTATTTCGAACCCTCAGTTAAGTTATTGACTTAAAGAATTTTCATTCTTATTTACTCAATAGATATTATTTTCGAATATTCATTCGAGTTATTTATTTAATGAATATTATTTTAATATTCATTCGAGCCTTATATATTCAAATGAATATTATTTCGAATATTCATTCAATCTCTATTTATTTTATAAATATTAGTTGAACATTGATTCGAACTCCAGTTATTCGACAAATATTATTCAAAATATTCCCTTGAGACGATGAATATTATCTTCGACATTCATTTAAAGTCGATTCAATTATTGAATATAATTTCAAATGTTCCTTCGATAATCATTTCTTCTATAAATATTACTGAGTTGAATATCCATTGTTTGTTCAATAAATATTGTCTCAAATATTCAGTCGATCATTATGTCATCAATGAGTATCATTCTTAAGTATAATATTCATTATTGATTCAGTGAATATTATTTCAAATATCCATTTGATGATTATTTCATCACTAAATATCATTATTAATTTGAATATTCATTATTTGTTCAATGAATATTATTCTGAATATTTATTCAAAGATTATTCCGAGCAACACTTTTCCGATATCTGTGACTCAATAAATATTCTTGGAATATTTATTTAATTCTTCTAACTCGTTTAAAAAATGATTTACTTCATTCAAATAGTATTATCGACCTTCGAACACTATATAAATTATTACAGAGCCTTATTGTGACGCCCCCAAATCCGAGGTCAGAGATTCAGGTCGTCACGTCACCATCCAACCATATCATACCTGTATTAACTCTACAACTCAACAATACCTCTATCCAGACCTCAATCTTACTCACATACAAGTTAGAGCCTCAGAAACGATAATCAAAAGTAACACTGAATATTACAATTCATCTGTACAATCCAGAATCTTACGCACTTCCACTTATACAACTACACTTGAAGACGAGTCTTAATATTACAGTTGAAAACCTATCAGACTTACTCTGTAGTATTTATCCGGAACTAAGTCATCTCGGGATAAATCTTCTACTCCTCTTCTGCTGGTACGGAGTTAACTGACCAAATTCTTCTCTTTCTGAAAAGTTTTTATAAAGCAAGAATGAGTTACATAATGCTCAGCAAGTTCGCCATTTTGAAAAATAATAATGTGGTTTATTTCGAAAACGTTCCCAACTGTATGGGTATATATCTTAGATTTCAAAACATAATT
This sequence comes from Kitagawia praeruptora, assembly GCA_037693485.1. Classification (NCBI taxonomy): domain Eukaryota; kingdom Viridiplantae; phylum Streptophyta; class Magnoliopsida; order Apiales; family Apiaceae; genus Kitagawia; species Kitagawia praeruptora. The sequence continues at coordinate 83,794,835 of CM075353.1, read as the reverse complement.
CGACAATATATATGTCCGAGTTTGAATAAAACATTTATACTCGCTAAGGAGCTTTAAGAATAACATATGAATCCTTTATAAGGTTCACATTTCAATATATCTCAGGTTTGAAAATATATACATACTAGTATATCATTTTCGGCAAAACACTCTACGGTTAACATACTGTACAGGGAATACATTATTGCAAAACCTCTTTCATTCCATTAGCTTAGAAGGTTTCTCATTCAAAAACATTTCATTCTTTGAAATAATTGCAAGAGTGCACTAACACGTGCCAATCTTTATAGGAAATCTTACAGTTCTACGATGTCAATATTTTTCTTATCAAAAACTACACTATCGGCAACTTGGCACTTAGGCCCAAGAAGCAGTGTTTGAGTATTTTTCCAAAGTGGAGGATGGGACTGGAAGAAAACATAAAAACCTGACAAGGATTGACGATGATCAGTCGCCACAACCAAGTCCAACAATCTGCGGGTCTTCTCTACTAGTAGAAGGATAAAAACTACATCCGTAACTACCCTTGGGTGAAAACTACATCCGTAATCACCCTCGATGAAAACTACATCCGTAATCATCTTTCGGCAACACCTGGGCCGGAATAATAATCGATGGACCGCCTGGCTCACGGCCGCTTACACATCCCGGGAATCGTTCGTCAACGATTCCCACACCTGCCAGAGTCCCCTTTTTCTTTTCTTTTCAAAAATCATTTTGATAGAAAATTCGAGTAGTTGAAGTTCGACCTCAGTCGACCGACAATTCTTGAAAAACGTACAAGAAGCAAAACCTGATCGGGGGTTTTCGAAAATGTTTTGGGTGGGAAAGAGTTCGAATTTGAAAACGCTGAAGGTATCTTGGATTAGTTTTGTCTTTAAAATAATGAACAATAATTAATAAATAATATTTTGAGATTTAATATAAACAATTAATAAAATAATTATTTAATTAAAATAAGCTTTTAATCCAAGATAGATATTTTTGATTATTTTTAACAACGTAAAAATAATAATAATTACTTAGGTATACGATACTTCCCGAATGACTCTTCGGGTTTCCGCAATTTATTCACGATACAACATGTTGAGTATTGAACACGGTAAAAGAATACAGAGGGGGGGGGGGTGAATGGATTCTTGAACTTTTCTTGGATTGAGTCTGTGTAGCAGATAAGTGCCTGTGTGTGCAGAAATTAAGGTGCGGATAAATAAACAACACAAGACACAATATCACTTTAATCTAATGTATATTAGATAAAGGTTGCTACAATCTGTGAATACAAATGGTAGTATTCTCAGCTTCGTTTTTCTCAGAGAGATATAGCTTACAGTGTATGAAAAACTTGACTCACAAAGTTACTAAGTTATGAAGTGAGGCTGTGTCCTTATAGAACATGGATACAGCCTGCTTACTACAAATAAGGTAGCTAAAACACATTACTTTCTAGTCTGTCTATCCTTTTTGAGTAAGTGTCCAAACGGTTACAGATTTGACTTTGCAAAGCCTGTTTAGATCCACTTCTTTAGCTCCTTGTCTCTTCTATATCTCTCCAAGCTTCCTTGTAGGCTTTCCAGAGCACGTTACAGGTTGTGGTCCATAAAGTGCATTGGCTTGTTGCAGGTTTCTGACTTGTACAATTTCTTCAGTATTTTGTCTCCAAGAATGTATTCGAGAAGTGACTAAGTAAGTGATTCGAGAACTAGAATTGACTTGATCGATAACTCTGAGTTCTCGAATACTGGTATAGTGACATATCGAACCACTTCTCGAATAGCTCTTTTCCATCAGGATTCCTTGAGTTGTCGAATAGAGCATTTGACTTATCGAATCCTCGAGTTGTCGAATAGCTTTCTGAGTCTTTGAGATATCGAATGGAACTTTGACTTGTTGACTCTTTGAGAACTCGAATACCATCTTGACTTGTTGACTTCTTGAGTTCTCGAATAGAGTAGTAGACATATCGAATCCCTGAGATATCGAATGAGATATCAAACAGTGTATTCAGAGATATCGAATAGTGTCTTGAGATATCGAATCTCTGACTTCTCGAATGCTGGACTTCTCGAATAGACAAATATACTTCTCGAATTGGTACTTAGGCAAATTCTTCATTTCTTCAAATCCCAACTGTGGTTATTTGGCAGTCTTTAACTCCTTGCTTGAGGCATGAACCATGGAACTTCTTTCAAGCATTATTCTAGACTCTATTTGTACAGTTACACAACTAGGATTTGATGCCTATTACAAGTACAATACAAACAGAAACTCTACAACTAGAGGTTCCCTCAGTTAAGAGGTCATGTAAGTAATGCAAAGCATTACAAACAATTAGGCTTGTTATTAGATGTATACAGGCATGCCTCTGTAACTAACAATCTCCCCCAAATTGTGAGTGAGACCCTTAGTCACAATTTCATGTCTGATAACAAGCCTAACATACATTAAAGATAAAACTTTTAAAAGTACAGGTATGTGATTTGATTGAACACATAAATGAAATTACAAGATAAATACTTCTTACAGTATGATGAGGTACTAGCCGTTTTCTTTTGATTGCATCTCCATTGCCTTGGCTTGTAGATCATCATATGCTTTCTGTTTCCTTTCTTTCTCCTTTCTTGCAATCTCATCTACTGCTCTCATGATTTCTGTCATAGCATCCAATTCTTCAATCATAATAGAGTTTTTGAAATCCTCTTCTTTTCTTGAGATGGTAAGACAGTTGCAGAAGCCATAGATGTAGATTTTGCTAGGTCACTACTAACAGTATTCACCCTAGACTTAGAGTCTTGTGTTGTGGTGAGATTACTGCTAGCATTGCCTAAGGCTTGCTGTCTTCCACTCTTTCTCACATATGTTTTACCCTGGTCATCATCATCCTTTTCATCCTTGTCCCCCTTTTTCTTCTTATCTTCATCACCCTTATCTCTCCTGTGATGTCTTCTCCTCCCATCACCTTTGTCTTCAGAATCATCATCCTTATTTCTCCTAGGTTGAGCCATCTCTGGAATTTCACCAGTTGCAATATAGGTTCTGAGGATATGCAGTGCCTCAATTTCTTCAGCATTTCTGGCTCCAACCTTCTTCTGTAATTGATCAATGATAGCAATGATCAGTCTGTGATTTCTGGAGGTGAGATCATGAGGAATGACCAATTGCTTGATATCTTCAATTCTGGTACCAGACTGATAAATAATTGTCCATGGCTTCTTGATCACTTCTGGTAGCCTTGTAGGTTGACCATTCCTCAAATCATCAAACAGACTCTTGCTGTTCTCATTTTTCTTCTCAATGATCTCAAGTATGGCATCTATCTCTGAGTGCTTTAGGTCTTGTAGAGTCTGGTATGTTAGATGCCATATCTTTAGTTTGGAAACCATCACTATCTCCTTGACCCATATATTGTTGACTTTCTTGGGGATGACAGTGATGTAGTCTATCTGCTTCTTCACCTCCCTCAGATAAAACTGAGTGTCACCAACCTGTTCCCTTATGGCTTTCAGAAACTCCAAGAAGGCTTTATCATGATAGTCATTGGAGTTAGCAACTTCTTGTAGCTTGGCCTCAGTAACAACTTTGACTTCTACAGGCTTGGCACTCTCAGATATAGAGATTGGAGGTTTGTCAGATGGCATACTCCCTGCAACCACTGTGGTAGTTATGGATTGCTTTTGTCCTCCAGGAGTAGTGATGTGCACAGTTGGTAAGGTGACAACTGGCAAGATAGATGGAGGCTCATCTACTTTGGCTTTTCCCTTGCCAGGCACATTTGCTAGAGACTTAGAAGCCCTTTGTTGACCACCCTCTTTGATTATTATGCCTTTCTCTCCCTTTGTCTCCCCCTTTGAATTTGAGTTCCTAGCCTTCTTCTCCTTCTTCTCCCCCTTAGGCTTGTTGTCAGGCACAGAGGCTGTAGAAATGTCCTTTGGGAGTGAAGATTCATCAGGTAGAGGGAGACCCATATGCTTCATCATTGCAGCTAACATGGATTGTTGATGCAGAAGGACATCAGCTGTGGTGGATGCTTGAGTGTCCAACTGATCATTTAGCAATGCAACCTTTTCTGTGAGATGAGCATTGGTCTTGGTGAGAGTAGCTACCTCCTGCTCAAGAGTGTTGACCTTAGTGAATAACTCATTGGGCTTGAAGCCAGATAAAGATTGATCATGTAGCCTCTTCACTTCATATTTAGACAATTCATGCACAGGGACATCAGTCACTAGTCTATCTCCATAAAGATTTTTGAACATTATCCTCAGCATGGCATTGGCATCTGTAGTCTGGTCAGATAGATTCTGAAATTGATGCCCCAGACCTGTGACAGCATCTTTTAGCACAGCCAGCCCATTGTCCACCTGAGTGCAGGTAGAGTTGCAGTGTTTGATGTCCTTGAACACACTGTCCAATTGAGGAAATTTAGCATCAAAGGCCCTCTTGACTTCTGCTACTGAAGTGGCTGTCTTATCATACACCCTGTTGACTTCAGTTTTGACTCCCTTGCCAAGATAGTGTGCAGCCTTGAGGAAACCCTTGTAGGAGTCATTTACAGCTTCATACACTTCACCAGGTGACAGGGATTTTGCATTGGAGCCCAGTGAAGTGATGTATTCCTCCCTGAGATACTGAAGTGCTTCATCGAGAGTAATATCATATTTTCCTTGCAACCAGGCATCTATGTTGCCATCTCTCTCAGCATCATCAATGATCTTTGACTTCTGCACTTCCACATCATCCCTATGGCATAACAGAATAGCCTCATAGTCCGGATTGGGCATGTCTGCAGTGAGAAGGTGCTGAGCAATCTTTGTGAACTCAGGAATCTGATCCACAATTAAGCTTTGAAGTGCTTCAACCGTCAATTGTTGTGGAACAGACCCTGATCCTGAAGCACTGTCATGTTGCACAGGCTTCAGCCATGTTGACATGAAGTCAGAGCTAGAGCTAGGCAAGCTAGTCTCCTCAGTTACAGATGCAACTTCTGTAACCGGATGGATTGACTCTACTACTGGTGTCACCACAGAAGTGGGATGAATTACACCAGCAGTTGACACAGGCACAGAGTCTCTAGTAAAAACTAGGGGAACCTCTGTGTTTGTGATGGTGTCATTAGGATATGCCTCAGCATGCATTCCCTCACCATCTAAATGTGGGTTCTGAGTGGTGAACAAAGTGTCATGCACTAAGTCACTTGAAATTATTGGCTCATCAAGTGAAAAGGATTCTTGATGATCAATACCTTGCATCTCAGTTGTCTGAGTTGCAGGTTCCAAAGAAATTTCAGAGTTAGATTCTGGAAGAGAAGTGTGTTTTAGAGTAGATTTTGGCAACTCCCCCTGAGAGATAGAGGGAGTTTCAAAAGTGATGTGCTCTCCACTCAGTGTTGTGCCAGCCTTATCACTCCCATGTGCTGACTCTATACAAGAGGGTGCATTGGGGAGAATGCTTGATTCTATAGGTGCACCCTGTTGAGAGGATACACCTAGTGAGCTGTGTGCCCCTGATTTTACAACTTCAGCCATTTGTGTGACTGAAGAGGTGGTCTTAGTTTTCTTCTTCTTTGTTCTGTGTAAGGGTGACTCAGTTTCCTCACTTCCTAGACCTAATTCAACAGCTAATGCTGCTTCAGACAAGATATTTAAAGGTGCAGACATTACTTCCTTTCTCTTCTTTTTACTAACATCACCCTTTTGAGAGGATGATGCAGTTGGCTCAGTAAGAGGTAGAGTGTTTGGTTGAGAGGGTTGGTTAGCAGACCCTGGGTTAGCATTTTGTTCTACTTGCTTGGGCTGTGCTAACTTAGATTTTGCATCAAATGTTGGCATGTTGTGGGGGTAAGTCCTAAACAAACTCTCCATATGGGGAGTTATGTTCAGTCTTACATCCACATCATTCCTAGTTTCCAAGTTACCAAAAATGAGTTTGGTCATGGACTTAGGATAGCCTATTTTATTTTTATCAATCCCAGGCAATTCAATCAATGAAGCATTTTTATAATTAAGTACAGATTGAATAAAGCGAGGGAAGAAAATATCAGTACCTCTCTTGGTTGTGTTCTTACCAAGTCTCCCATATAATTCTTGAAGTATGATTTGGCCAACATCTATCTTCTTTCCATAGGCCAAGGCATATCCAATTTGCTGCACAGGTGCACTGATTTGATCAAAGCTTGATTTCCTGGCAGTGAAGACTTGGAGAAGAGTTGCAAACACATAGCTCCACTCCTTTCTCAGATTCTTTCTGTTTAGCTTTCCAAGGTTAATCCCATCTGAGTAGTTTATGAACTCAAAGAATTCCTCCAACTCTGCGTTAGTGGCCATTCTGTCAAATGACTCTTGTTGTAGTCCTAGTGCTTGGTTCATGTCTGCAGTAGTGATATTGATTTCCTTATCTTGAACCTTGCAGTAGATGACATAGGAAGTGATTGCGTTTTCCAGGGCTACAACCTCCACAATAGCAGTACTCCAGAATTGTTCCAGAATATCGAGATACAGAGTTGGGTTGGCAGAGAGTGCATCCTTGATATATGACTCAGCCATCCATTTCACAAAGCACTTGAAATTTGCATTGGGTGCTTCAACATCACTAGTGAGAGCGATGAAGTTGGTGTTGAACTTTACTGTTGCCATTTGTGTAGAAGAGAGAAAAGAAATTGAAGGTTGAAGATGAAATTTGGCTTTTTGTAGCTAGGGTTTCAGGGGTTTAGAGAGTGTAGATGCTTGAGAAATCGAATGAAATGAATCGAATAGATGTGAGATTGTATAAGTATGAAGTACTTGAATTGTCGATTAGCAGACTGTTTTGTATCGACAAGTCAGGCATTCGAGAAGTAGAAAACAACTATTCGAGAAGTCAAGAATGGCTTAATCGATAACTCAAGCAGATAGAAACTCACAGCTGGCAGTTATCTAACTTAGAAATAATTCTAAATTAAATAAAATGTGTTTTTATGAGTGAATTAAATTTTTAGATAAAAATCCAAAATCGGTTAAAATTCAGCGAGAATTCAGCCTTTTCAAATGATTCGAGAACTCAAATATAGTGTTCGAGAACTCAATCATTCGAGAACTCAGTTACTATATTCGAGAAGTCTAGAATTCCTCTATTCGATATCTCAGAAAGACTCTATTCGAGAACTCAAGAGTACTCTAATGAGACTTATTAGAGATGTCGAATAGTGAATCATTCGAGAAGTCTGACTTATCGAACTATACCCATCACTCATAAAAATTTGATTTTCACTATCTTGTAAAAATTTACCAGACATATTCATTGAAAAATATCCTAGCAAATCAAATAGTGATTTTCTCAAAATTTCATAGAAATTTTAAGTTAATAAAAATATGATTTTCAACATATGCAACAGATTTGAAATATTTATAAATCATATTTCAGCCAACACTTACTTCAAAAATATTGAGGATTTAGATAAAGTAAGTGTTTACTGCTGCAACAATCTAGATGATGTATTCACTTAGCCAGAATCTGAAGAATTCAGCATTCCAATCTCACTTACCAACCTTGTGAAGGTGGCTTCATCTAATGGCTTAGTGAATATATCATCTAGTTGTTTATCTGTAGAGACATAATGCAACTCAATGGTTCCATTAGTTGCATGTTCTCTTATGAAATGATATTTGATGTCAATGTGCTTTGTTCTAGAATGATTGACAGGATTGGCAACTATAGAGATTGCACTTGTGTTGTCACACATGATTGGAATTCTTTCCAACACAAGTCCATAATCTCTAAGTTGATTTCTAATCCAAAGCACTTGAGCACAGCAACTTCCAGCAGCTATGTATTCAGCCTCAGCTGTAGAAGTTGACACAGATTGTTGCTTCTTGCTATACCAAGAAACTAACCTTTGTCCAAGAAACTGGCAGCTTCCTGAGGTGCTTTTCCTATCCACTCTGCATCCAGCATAATCAGCATCAGAGTAGCCAACCAGATTGAACCCTGTGTCCTTAGGGTACCATAATCCCAAGTTAGGAGTGCCCTTCAGATATCTAAAGATCCTTTTTATTGCAATCAAATGTGATTCCTTTGGATTTGATTGAAACCTTGCACACAAGCATGTAGCAAACATGATGTCTGGCCTACTTGCAGTGAGGTAGAGTAGAGAACCAACCATGCCTCTGTAGACTGAGATATCTACTCTCTTGCCTTTAGCATCTTCATCCAATTTAGTGGCAGTGGCCATGGGTGTCTTGGCAGGTGAACAATCTTCCAAGTCAAACTTCTTCAATAAATCCTTGATGTACTTGGTTTGACTGATAAAGATACCATCCTTCCTTTGACTGACTTGCAACCCTAGAAAGAATGTCAACTCTCCCATCATACTCATCTCATATCTGCTCTGCATGAGTTTAGAGAATTTCTCACACAGTTTCTCATTTGTAGAACCAAAAATGATATCATCCACATAGATTTGAACTAGGATCATATCATCACCATGCTTCTTGTAAAACAGTGTCTTGTCCAATGTGCCTCGAGTGAATTGATTTTCAAGAAGAAATTGTGATAGAGTATCATACCATGCTCTTGGAGCTTGCTTAAGTCCATACAGTGCCTTAAGCAATCTGTAGACAAATTCTGGGAAATGTGGATCCTCAAAGCCAGGTGGTTGTTGCACATAAACCTCTTCTTCCAACTCTCCATTTAGAAATGCACTCTTGACATCCATTTGATAAACTTTAAAGTTTGAATGAGCAGCAAATGCCAAGAATATTCTAATGGCTTCCAATCTAGCAACAGGGGCAAATGTCTCATCATAATCAATGCCTTCCTGTTGAGAGTATCCTTTTGCAACCAGCCTTGCTTTGTTTCTTATTATTACACCATCTTCATCCATCTTATTCTTCAGAACCCATTTTGTTCCAACAATGGTTATATTCTTTGGTGCAGGCACAAGTTCCCATACTTTGTTCCTTTCAAATTGATTCAGCTCCTCTTGCATGGCAATAATCCAATCTGGATCCAACAATGCATCATCAAGTTTCTTAGGCTCAACTTGTGATAGAAAACATCCATAGAGGCACTCATTTTGAGTTGCTCTCCTAGTCCTTACTCCTGCATTAGGATCTCCAATGATTTGCTCTGCAGTGTGTGATCTATCCCATTTCCTTGAGTGTTCAGCCTGATTTCTCATCCTTGATGTTGCTTCACCATCCTCATCATGATCATCCTCATTTCCTCCCCCTGTGAAGTTGCCATTACTCACAGGTGTGTCTTGGATGCTTGTTTCTTCACTATTGATTGGCACAAATTCTTCTCTTGTATCATTATTCACTTGAGTTTGTTGAACTTGAGTTTCAACTCCAGTTTCAGTCTCTTCATCAGAATCATCTAGATTATCAAACTTCAATGGATCTTTGTCTTCATCATTGGCTTCTTCTAGTCCAGGTAGTTTGCTGTCATCAAATGTTACATCTGTGCTTTCCATAACTTTCTTTTGACTGATGACATAAACCTTGTATGCAATTCTTTCCATAGAATAGCCAAGAAAAATTCCTTCAAATGCTTTTGCATCAAACTTTCCAACATATTCAGAATTGTTCTTAAGTACAAAGCATTTGCTTCCAAAAGTATGAATATACTTCAGTGTAGGCTTCTTTCCAGTCATCAAGTTGTAAGGAGTCTTTCCAGTGTTTTTGTTGATGAGGGTTCTGTTCTGAATATAGCATGCAGTGCTCACAGCCTCAGCCCAAAAACATGTGGGCATTTTTGCATCAAGTAACATTGTTCTAGCAGCCTCAATTAGAGTTCTATTCTTTCTCTCAACAACTCCATTTTGTTGTGGAGTCCTTGGAGCTGAGAATTGCTGAGAAATGCCATTCTCTTTGCAGAATGCTTCAAGTGTGGCATTTCTGAACTCTGTTCCATTATCACTCCTCAATGCAATCACACTTGCATCATTTGCCTTTGCTTCCTTGTCAACTTTCTTTATATGCTCAATGATTACTTGTGGAGCCTCATCTTTTGATGCCAGAAATTCTACCCATGTATACCTTGAAAAATCATCAACCATTACCAGGGCATACTTCTTTCTTCCAAGTGACATTATGTTAACAGGCCCAAACAAATCCATATGGATAAGTTGTAGTGGCTTGGTTACAGATGTCACTGTCTTTGACTTGTGGCTTGATCTCTTCATTTTTCCTTTTTGACAAGCCTCACACACTCCTCCTTGGCAGAATTCAAGTATGGGCATGCCTCTCACTAACTCTCTTTTGACTAGAGAATTAATGGCCTTAAAGTTCAGGTGTGATAGTTTCTTGTGCCACAGCCAACAATCTTCATTTGATGCTTTTGAGTAAAAGCAACAAATTTTGTCCTTGTTTGCAGAGTCCATATTGGCTACAAACAGGCTTCCCTTCCTTACTCCAGATAGAGCAAAATCACCAGTCTTCTTGTGGGTGATCAAACATTCATCTTTGTCAAAATTCACTTTGAATCCTCTATCAGTAAACTGACCAACACTTAACAGATTATGCTTGAGCCCCTTGACTAGTGCTACATCTTCAATGATGACATTTCCAACTTTCAGCTTGCCATATCCCAATGTGTTACCCATGCTGTCATCTCCAAAAGCAACCATTGGGCCAGCCTTTTCCTCATACTGTGATAGCAGGGCCATATCACCAGTCATATGATTTGAGCATCCACTGTCCAAAATCCACATGACCTTCTTCTCACTTTCTTTGCCCTGAGAATCAGATGAAGATGAGTCATCCTTGGAGTTGGCCATCAAGGCATAATTGCAGAATTCTTGTTCCTCTTCATCACTCTCAGAATCATCCCAACACTTCCCTTCAGCTATGTAGGCCTTACCATGTGTCTGCTTTTTCAGAAGGGCCTCATACTTAGCTTCTAGCTCAAGATAATCTCTATCCTTCTTTTTAGGCTTCTTGCATTCACTGGCAAAATGCCCTAGGTCATTGCATCTATAACACCTTACAGATGACCTATCCATATAACCGGTTTTGAACTTATTTCTGTTTGGTTTCACAGGTGCCTTGTTCTTGTTGGCTGAATGGTTTTGAGTTTTGGGTTTGAAGGGTTGATTTCTTTTAAATCTGATGTTTGGAAATTTTCTGGCCATGAAAGCATATGAAGTATTTTCCATCCCATCAAGTTCTTCCAGAGTGTAAAACTCCTCTTCTTCTTCCTCCTTTTCCTCAACAGGTTCACTCACCCCAGCTTCAGTTTCTTCATCATCTGCCACCTCCTCTATCCTTAGTTGGCTTGTAGATGCTTCTAGGTCCAGGATGGATTTGTTGACAATCAAGGCACATGATGTGTTTATCATCCTACCTTGGTTTGCTTGGATAGCCCTCTTCTGAAGCAACTCAAGTTCATGAGTCTTTAGGACTCCATAGAGTACATCATAGGTGACTTTGTTCAAATCTCTCTCTCTTAGGGAAATGACTCTTTGCTCCAGATGATTTGGTGAAGACAACAGAAATTTCATATTTAACTCCTTGGTGTTGTAAACCTTTCCATTCATCTGCAACTCAGTAACTAGCTTGTGAAACCTTTCAAACATCTCAGTGATGCTTTCCTTGGGCTGTGCCATGAAAGCTTCATACTGTGTGACCAGTATCTGTTTCCTGTTTTCTTTAACCTCATCAGTCCCTTCACACAACACCTCAATGTGATCCCACATCTCTTTAGCAGACGTGCATGATGCAATGTTTGCAAACATTGACATATCCATGGAATCAATGATGAGCAACATGAGGTGGCTGTCAAGAGCAACCTTCTCCCTTTCTGACTCTGTCCACTTTGATGGATCCTTGGCCTCATAAGCTCTAGGGATTGTTATGGTTCCAACAGTCTTCTCTGGTATCTCTTGTTGTGGAACAAAAGGACCATTCTTGAGAATCTCAGGATACAAGGGATGAGAGGCTTTGATGAACAACATCATCTTTATCTTCCAGAGGTTGAAGTTTTCTTTATCAAACTTAGGGACCTTCACCGTTCCTGTAGTCTTTGGTGTATTCGAACTCATGATCGTTTCTCTGTTTTTGAATAAACAGCCCGCTCTGATACCACTTGTTGAGTATTGAACACGGTAAAAGAATACAGAGGGGGGGGTGAATGGATTCTTGAACTTTTCTTGGATTGAGTCTGTGTAGCAGATAAGTGCCTGTGTGTGCAGAAATTAAGGTGCGGATAAATAAACAACACAAGACACAATATCACTTTAATCTAATGTATATTAGATAAAGGTTGCTACAATCTGTGAATACAAATGGTAGTATTCTCAGCTTCGTTTTTCTCAGAGAGATATAGCTTACAGTGTATGAAAAACTTGACTCACAAAGTTACTAAGTTATGAAGTGAGGCTGTGTCCTTATAGAACATGGATACAGCCTGCTTACTACAAATAAGGTAGCTAAAACACATTACTTTCTAGTCTGTCTATCCTTTTTGAGTAAGTGTCCAAACGGTTACAGATTTGACTTTGCAAAGCCTGTTTAGATCCACTTCTTTAGCTCCTTGTCTCTTCTATATCTCTCCAAGCTTCCTTGTAGGCTTTCCAGAGCACGTTACAGGTTGTGGTCCATAAAGTGCATTGGCTTGTTGCAGGTTTCTGACTTGTACAATTTCTTCAGTATTTTGTCTCCAAGAATGTATTCGAGAAGTGACTAAGTAAGTGATTCGAGAACTAGAATTGACTTGATCGATAACTCTGAGTTCTCGAATACTGGTATAGTGACATATCGAACCACTTCTCGAATAGCTCTTTTCCATCAGGATTCCTTGAGTTGTCGAATAGAGCATTTGACTTATCGAATCCTCGAGTTGTCGAATAGCTTTCTGAGTCTTTGAGATATCGAATGGAACTTTGACTTGTTGACTCTTTGAGAACTCGAATACCATCTTGACTTGTTGACTTCTTGAGTTCTCGAATAGAGTAGTAGACATATCGAATCCCTGAGATATCGAATGAGATATCGAACAGTGTATTCAGAGATATCGAATAGTGTCTTGAGATATCGAATCTCTGACTTCTCGAATGCTGGACTTCTCGAATAGACAAATATACTTCTCGAATTGGTACTTAGGCAAATTCTTCATTTCTTCAAATCCCAACTGTGGTTATTTGGCAGTCTTTAACTCCTTGCTTGAGGCATGAACCATGGAACTTCTTTCAAGCATTATTCTAGACTCTATTTGTACAGTTACACAACTAGGATTTGATGCCTATTACAAGTACAATACAAACAAAAACTCTACAACTAGAGGTTCCCTCAGTTAAGAGGTCATGTAAGTAATGCAAAGCATTACAAACAATTAGGCTTGTTATTAGATGTATACAGGCATGCCTCTGTAACTAACACAACAATATACCGCTCCCCGGTCAATAGTATATTTGGACCGCTACGACCTCTATTGCTAGAGTCGTTGTCCGAAGAAAACACTTTCATTCTAAGTTCAAGGGTGTACAAACACATATGCATATATCTCAAACATCAACATAATCTCGTAAAGCATAAGCGTATAATACGTTTGGAAGCTATAAACACAACAGTGAAAATCCTTATATATAAGTTTTGAAAAGTAAACTTGCACAGGTAAAATCAAGAATATAATCTTTTTAAAATAAATACTTAGGGTTGGAAAACTTGCCTTGGCGAGGTTGGGGTGATCGGCTCGCGAAGTGGAATGGAAATCTATACATAATCAATATTTGTACGTTAGTACCTTAACAATACCTCTTTAATTACGGGGTTTTAGGGGTACAAAATTAACTTAAGGACTTCGTCTTATGACACTCTAGCCCCACTATGGGTTCATGTCATCACTCGATTACGCTCGTCACTTATTCGACTTAATTTAGTTACCATATCCGAGTCACGTCCATTACCCCTAGAATTATACTCCACTTAACGACTTTTTCCCTTGCGCGAATTTTACTCTAGCATTTTTATAAAATTGAAAAACTCATATTTTAATCCAATTCTTTTTGGGTAGTCTTCACCACTGCATTTCCTAGCTTCTCTAATTTTTCCATGATCCCACATAAATTTTTAGGGGTTTAAACAAGGTTCACAAGGGGGTCACGTAGTGCAGTCAGGAATCCAGAAACACAATCCACTTCTCCGGCCATAACTAAAAATCTATACATCACCTAGTCATGAACCTTATATTTTTAGAACCTAAATTCAAATACCTTTCCAACAATATATGGTAGGACCTCAGGGGACAAGATTTGGGGGTTCAAAACCATCTTACAAGATAGGTCAAATTCCTGGAAAAACACAGCATGTTTGTTTTACTTAAATCAACCAAGATTCTTACTTTATAACATTCATGGAGATACATATACCATCCACAAGCATCAAAATCACAATCACAACACTAAAACTCAAGATCCATATCATCCATCACTTGAACAACCAAGATTAACACCAATACACATGGATCTATCACCATACATCATAAACACTACATGGCCAAGATGGGTTAAGGTTTTTATACCTTCTTGAGTACCTAGGAGCCTTGGGTAAGCCTTACAAAACTCAAGAACACCTTGAATAAGCTCCTACTATCCTTATAATCCAAGATCTATAAGAAAAACTTAACATTGTTACTATTCACAATAACTTTAACAATTAATATCTTGAAATTTAATGGATGAAAGGGCTTGGAAATCTTATTATACCTTTCTTAGATGATGTAGAGAGCCTAGGAATTATGCCTTGAATTATGAGTGAGGAGAAATGGGAGAAAGAAAAATATTTTCTTCTTTGTTTGGTCTTGGCCGAGAGCTTCTCTCCAAGGGGGGGGGGAGAGCTTTTTGGTGTTTTGATTTTGTGTTGTTTGAGATGAGATGAATAATTGATATGTTGGGTATATTGGTATGTGTGTAGTCACATGTTGCCAAGCTAGGGGTATGCTAGCCTCACCATGCCCTATTGTCCCCTAGGATGCAACACCCATCACTTGTCACTATTCATTGGTTGCTTTTTGCTTTTCTAGTTTACTTTCCTAACTTTCTAGTTACATGGCACTTGCATGTAATTTCTTTCCTTGTATTATTATTACTCCACCAATGCTTGTCACTTAATCCTTATTTCATATCATATCTTAATTAAACTCCTCGTAATATTATTTTGTCGCGTAGAAATTTCCTTTGTAATTCCTTAAGTACTTAATTGTGTAAATTCCTTAAATATCCATAACTCCTTGTCATAGTCGCTTAAAATATTTTAATACTCTAATAATTCTCAAATTCCAAGTTTTTATAAATCTTGATAGCAGTAGACCTCTTGCCTTAACAATCTTCCCTTTTTCTTACACAGTGAATGTAACAACATAAATTTCTCTGATAATCAATCCCATTAAACAACATGGGTGACTCAAAGGTCCCAAATTCACAATGTCACATGGTATTATATTCTTAAAAGATTACAAAAATCAGGGTTCTTACAGCCTCCCCTCCTTAAAAGGATTCCGTCCCGGAATCAGGTTGAAAACAGTTGAGGGTACTTTTCACGCATCGCGTCTTCTAGTTCCCATGTTGATTCTTTGACATTCTGGTTCCTCCACAAAACTCTCACTAGCTTGACAACCTTGTTCCTCAGCACTTGTTCTTTTCTATCCATGATTTCCACTGGTTTCTCCACATAGGTCAAATCTGGTTGTAGGTCTACCTGGTCGTACTCTATCACGTGCCGAAAGTCGGTGTGGTAGGGTCGTAACATAGATGCATGAAAACACGTTGTGTACTTGTTGCAAGCTCGGGGGCAAGGCTAATTCATAGGCTAACTTTCCAACACGCCTCAAAATCTAAAAAGGTCCAATAAACCTCAAACTTAGCTTCCCCCCCTTTTTTTTTTTACCAAACCGCATCAATCCTTTCCAGGGGGATACCTTTAGCATCACGAATTCTCCCACCTCATACTCCTTTGATATCTCATAAAATTTGACCATTCGAAATGATGGGTTTCGTAAAAAAAACAAATGACTTTTACATACACTCGTCTGCACCTTAAAGACGTAATATCCATTCGAAATCTTCATTTAATAATTCGTACATATCGTGATTGCAAAAATTTACTATCCACCCATAAAATTACTATTCATCTAAGTTTCGAATATTCATGAAAATTAGGGTTATTGCAGTCTCCTCTCCTTAAAAGGATTCTATCTTAAGAACCTAAGGAAAATAGTTGTGGATACAATTCCAACCTTCCCCGTTCCAACTCTCAGGTTTACACTTCAACCCTTTTGTTCAACCCTTTAATCGCCATAGATGGTTTAGAACCACTAGTTCATTATCGAATGTATCTCTCCGTTCTATTACTCTATCCGAGAGTTATCAGTATTTATCAAATCTCTTCCTATCTAACGGAACGCTACTGGATCAAATGACAAAGACATTGTTGAGAAAAAAGATGGCTTTTCCCGGGTGAAATGAAAATTGGATTCATGGAACAGGAGAAAGATTTCCATTATTATGATGACCATATGATGGTCTCACCAACGCTTTAATGTTGCTTCTCAATGCATGCTCTCCTCGACCTGTATTCCTTATCGGTTGTTCTATGAATGAAAATTTCTATCCCACTACTTATACGTTCCTCTTCTACCCTGTTCATAGTATCCGTGTTGAGTCCTTGTATCGTTGGGCCGTGAATACTTTGTGGTCGTGTTCTATAATCTGAGACAACGTCAATACGCACGGTATTCCTCATTTTCCTTGGCTTGATTAGCACGCATGTGTTGCCTCCCGTCAGTCGTTACCACTTGCTATGGATACTATATAGTCTTCGGTATACATCGAACCAGTTCAGCTACTATATCCCTCGTTCGTTGACTTCTTCGTAACGCAAGAAAAGCGAAACTTCTTCTTTCGTAGTACGCTTTACAAGAGACGTCCTTACGTCCGTATGGTGCCGATCGTGATGACAACATTCGTTTCATGGATAAGTTTTTATTCTCGACTGCCCCGTGTAATCTAAGGCACGACACTAATTATAAATTCGATCGTCTGGACAATTCTTCTTCCCTGTCCGTCAGCCACAGATCAAATTAGTACATACGCTCAATCTCTTTATTAATTATACTTGAAAGCACCTTCACTATTCGAAGTCTAACCTTAAGTCTCTATCTGACGTAATCACTGCAGAAGTTTCATATTGCACCACCATCTCTTCCGTATATAAATCGATAATCTTCTAAATGGAAAGTCTTTCGTAGGTAAATCACTTGGTCCAGCAATTATAAATCAACTAGGGCCATCTCTTGGCTCGGTCTTCGGCGACCTATTTATGAAATTCATTATAATTCTGTCCACGTTTAAGATTTTCTACAGGCGGAATTAATCCATTAGATCTCTATCATTCTGCTTTTGACATGTCACGTTTGTACTTAATAGTTTTCCAATACCATTCTTCATATCCGTTTGCCAAACATTCTTTTAATTCTCTATACATCTTTGTCCTTCCCCACAATTTAGCCATTTTCCTCTAACATTATTCTTTATTGCGTATACTCTATTTTCTTGGTCAATACTGACTGAATTCCAATTTCGAATAATCCCTTCTATAGGTATCGGCCACCACACTGGCCTTTCCTGGGTAATAACAAATTTCTCCAATATACTCCCTGCTCCCTTTCATCACCTTCTCTTTCTTATGTTTAGTTCTAATATGAAGATATACTTATGGCACTTATGGAAAAATTTCACACTGTTCTCATAAGGTTAACGTCTAAGTTTTATGCGTGAACGTTATCATGACTAATTCCCGACTCACGGTTAGTATATCCTATCCCGTAACCTTTATGTTGTTTAGAAGTATAGGCTATCAACCCCTTTCTGCTGCATCAGCACACCTCTTAAACTCTTGAAACACGCATCATCGTGACTCACAAAGTCCTCTTTTTATCATCAAGTATAGCTAACAACGAGGTTATTGCTAATATCTCATTTCATTCCAAAACTTTGTTCATTAATCCATAAAGGCTTCTGACTCATTAGTCCACTCAAACGATACTACCATAATTTTATAACGTTTATATTAATGTGAAATGCCAACTTTGGCACAGTACAGAGGTCGATCTTGAGTTGGTGAAACCCGCCTTACAACCTTATCTTTGAAAAACAACTACGCGTTTTAACTGGTCAACAATTCCTACACCTCCAGTTAGGGTATCGATTCTCGATGGTATATGTAAGATGTCATACGCTCATCCTCTTTCACAACTGGCGCCAATCAGCCTGAGGCCTGTATGCTGCTGCGATTCCCAATAAACTTGATTAGGTGGTAATCTCGAAGGATCATTGGGATATATCCATGCATCCATTTGCTATTAGGGGCCTTTTAAACTCCATGTCTCTCTATGTGCATCAATCCCTTTAAGCTAAGTAAAGTTTCACATTCTTGCCACGATATTTCTTCCTTTCTTGTCCATCTCACTTCCATGTTAGTTTCCTCTAAGGATATGTCTTACATCGCAACCGATTTGCATTTCTTGGATCAGGAAAAGGCTTGGTAACTCCAGAATTCATTACTATAACATCCTGACAACGGTTGGTAGGAACGTACTCCCAACCACCTGCTCATTTCCTATAACTTTCCTCACACTAATATTAAAGGTCTTGTGGTATGCCCCGACATGTTATTTCTACTTTAATAATTACTCGGCATAACGCTCTGGCTGCACAATTACAACATTTGGTTTTTGATCTCATATTGGTGCAACGGTTCACAATTGTACCTCCCGTTCACCTTAGAGTAATCACTTTTGAAAGGAATGGTTTTAAAATAACAAGGTCCAATAGATAATTTCAATAAGAATTCCACATTGGATGTTCCAAGAATGTTGATGGTTCCAAATACTAGGAGTCTCGATTTTTGGGGATGTAAGGATGGACAGAAAGAATACAACAAGGTTTATTCCTTCATGTTCTGATAATTTTGTAATGTGATATCATAGAGAATGTTGCATGAGGGCAATGATTGTTGGATACAAAAGTCATAAGGACGGTCTTTATACAATTCTTACATCTGGTGAATACTTTTCCTCTTGAAAAATAGAGGATCTAAAAAGTCCCATTGATAAATGTCAACTGATCGAAAGCAATTATACTCTATGACAATAAAAATGAAGCAGTTTATCATTTAAGTAATCTATGGTTTCAAATGAATCTTCATTATATGAATGAAAGAACAGAATATTCAAGTGACATAAAGTCTGATACGAAGATGGGTAGAATTCAAGTTGAGTGGGCGACCTCACTAGGTCTCAATCAAGTTATTCGTCAAAACTTTCATTATCATGCTTTACCACATGCAAAATGCATGGAAGAATTTCTGAATGAATTAAATTGGGAGTTGGACCAGTGAAACAATAACTAGTCCTTTTCAAGAAACACTAGCAACTAGCTAGACAAAATTTGCTAGTTCACCTGTTTGAGACATCACCACTAGCTAGGACAATTAACTAGGTGTTCTTCACAACATTACAATTTTGACTAGTTAGAACAATCAACTAGTCATTCATATTGACATATCGACTAGCCAGTTTCAATTGGCTAGAACGGAATTTCAACATTGTAGCCACTGAAGAAACTTTAGGCTACTCGGACAATGAATGGAAATAAGAAGTTATTAAGTTTGAAAAAGAAAACTATAAAATCTGAAGAGAATGTTCTAGGTATCGGAACAATCGATAACCTCCCATCAAATATTACTTATCAATGAAACGGTTCACCCAAGGGTGTCTCCGTACACATGCTTTATCAAATCCTACAATAGAATTAAATTCGGAATACCAATATCAAAATGATATCCTTACTATGATTTCACTATATGATGTACAATCTCATCTTGAATAGAAGAAAAGAATTCGTGAGGGACGTCTGGACATTAGATCATCCATGTCCTCCGTGTTTTATTAAATATTTATGAGCTCAACTGAAGAGTGTAAATATGAAAGAAGCAATCAAATATCAATATTCGTTAAGTAATATTCATCGATTAATTAAGGAAATATTTGTTGAACATTCCTTGGATAATTGAAAGAAAGTGTAAATAGGCCTGAGCTGAACAAGATCATCATAAATTTTTGAATAGAATGTTCATGGATCAAATAAAATTACTTCGGATAAGTCCTGCTTTAGGGAAAGTATATCACTGGTTGTTATTCCACAAGTTTGAAGTAGAAAGCTAGAAGGGTTACCTGATATAAACTAATCGAGGTAACATGGTTAGTGAACAGTTTAAAAAATGAAGTAGTGCACCAGCCGGTAGTTACCAAAATAAGTTAATAATCATTCGTGCATCTCATTATCACCATTATGAGGGTAACTCCATCTCTTCTTCTTCGTAATACAAGACACCAACTAGTGCGTCTCTCAATCATCATCTTAAAGTCATTTATCCAGTTAGGGTTTCACAAATGTATCCGTCATTTCCATGCTTTATCTTGAAGGCCAAGCTTCACATCATTCCGGGGACACCTGCTAAGTCCATAGGGTCCTACTTCATGCCTTCCGACATGAATCACGAGTGGCCAGTTCCCCCTGGGAACAGATCAAAGAGATCTCTCAGGGATCTCAGTGCAGTCCATAGGTTCAGTGGTGGGTGTGTGCATGTGAACATATACAAAAAAATATTGAGGTCTACAATACATATATACGTAGTCCTTGATAACATCTCTATCAAAGGATCCCACTCTAGACCCACTAGTCCATCCTTTTGGTAGACTCTGAGATCACTGTATCGTTCGTTGCAACCATATTCAACTTCATTTGAGTCCCTTTGTTAATTCTACTTGTTTGTTCTCTAAGTTGAACTACCATGCTCTAGCGTCCGAATCATGCGTGGAATTATCTAGCACGCTCGTCTTATGATAACATTCTTGTATAACACATGTAAAATTCGCCATCAAAGGTAATGAGATCCACAACGGCATAATAACCACCTTTCAGGTAAACCCGTTACTTATAAAAAATTGGATCTTATAGCCAAAGTAAAAGACTTTCATTATTCCAAGTACTAAGTACCCTTAATTATGTAGGGAAGTCTAAACTTCTTGATTCTTAGAATGCCGCCTCCTAAACTGTGGAGGACTATGGGCCACAAAATTTATGCCAGCCTAGTCATCCGATCATATTGGCAATATCGCCTCTACCTCAGCTGCTCTTGAGATTTTGCTCTGCTTCCTATATCATTACCTATGATAGGTCATGTACGACTCTCAAACCTCTATTCATCATTCCGAAGGTCTCTAAGGATTCTATCGACCCTAGCATAATACCTCCTGTAAACACTCCAGTCCATTCTACTCACCAGTACCTCTTCTGGTAGTCCAATAATAAGTTTACTACGATCTCTGCTGTCATTCTCCTACTTAGACTTAACTCTCAACACTCTCGTTTCTGAGTACTGTAACTTATCTCTCTGATACCATTTCTGTGACGCCCCCAAATCCGAGGTCAGAGATTCAGGTCGTCACGTCACCATCCAACCATATCATACCTGTATTAACTTTACAACTCAACAATACCTCTATCCAGACCTCAATCTTACTCACATACAAGTTAGAGCCTCAGAAACGATAATCAAAAGTAACACTGAATATTACAATTCATCTGTACAATCCAGAATCTTACGCACTTCCACTTATACAACTACACTTGAAGACGAGTCTTAATATTACAGTTGAAAACCTATAAGACTTACTCTGTAGTATTTATCCGGAACTAAGTCATCTCGGGATAAATCTTCTACTCCTCTTCTGCTGGTACGGAGTTAACTGACCAAATTCTTCTCTTTCTGAAAAGTTTTTATAAAGCAAGAATGAGCTACATAATGCTCAGCAAGTTCGCCATTTTGAAAAATAATAATGTGGTTTATTTCGAAAACGTTCCCAACTGTATGGGTATATATCTCGGATTTCAAAACATAATTCGACAATATATATGTCCGAGTTTGAATAAAACATTGATACTCGCTAAGGAGCTTTAAGAATAACATATGAATCCTTTATAAGGTTCCCATTTCAATATATCTCAGGTTTGAAAATATATACATATTAGTATATCATTTTCGGCAAAACACTCTACGGTTAACATACTGTACAGGGAATACATTATTGCAAAACCTCTTTCCTTCCATTAGCTTAGAAGGTTTCTCATTAAAAAACATTTCATTCTTTGAAATAATTGCAAGAGTGCACTAACACGTGCCAATCTTTATAGGAAATCTTACAGTTCTAGATACTGCACGATGTCAATATTTTTCTTATCAAAAACTACACTATCGGCAACTTGGCACTTAGGCCCAAGAAGCAGTGTTTGAGTATTTTTCCAAAGTGGAGGATGGGACTAGAAGAAAACATAAAAACCTGACAAGGATTGACGATGATCAGTCGCCACAACTAAGTCCAACAATCTGCGGGTCTTCTCTACTAGTAGAAGGATAAAAACTACATCCGTAACTACCCTTGGGTGAAAACTACATCCGTAATCACCCTCGATGAAAACTACATCCGTAATCATCCTTCGGCAACACCTGGGCCGGAATAATAATCGATGGACCGCCTGGCTCACGGCCGCTTACACATCCCGGGAATCGTTCGTCAACGATTCCCACACCTGCCAGAGTCCCCTTTTTTTTTCTTTTCAAAAATCATTTTGATAGAAAATTCGAGTAGTTGAAGTTCGACCTCAGTCGACCGACAATTCTTGAAAAACGTACAAGAAGCAAAACCTGATCGGGGGTTTTCGAAAATGTTTTGGGTGGGAAAGAGTTCGAATTTGAAAACGCTGAAGGTATCTTGGATTAGTTTTGTCTTTAAAATAATGAACAATAATTAATAAATAATATTTTGAGATTTAATATAAACAATTAATAAAATAATTATTTAATTAAAATAAGCTTTTAATCCAAGATAGATATTTTTGATTATTTTTAACAACGTAAAAAAAATAATAATTACTTAGGTATACGATACTTCCCGAATGACTCTTCGGGTTTCCGCAATTTATTCACGATACAACAATATACCGCTCCCCGGTCAATAGTATATTTGGACCGCTACGACCTCTATTGCTAGAGTCGTTGTCCGAAGAAAACACTTTCATTCTAAGTTCAAGGGTGTACAAACACATATGCATATATCTCAAACGTCAACATAATCTCGTAAAGCATAAGCGTGTAATACGTTTGGAAGCTATAAACACAACAGTGAAAATCCTTATATATAAGTTTTGAAAAGTAAAATTGCACAGGTAAAATCAAGAATATAATCTTTTAAAATAAATACTTAGGGTTGGAAAACTTGCCTTGGCGAGGTTGGGGTGATCGGCTCGCGAAGTGGAATGGAAATCTATACATAATCAATATTTGTACGTTAGTACCTTAACAATACCTCTTTAATTACGGGGTTTTAGGGGTACAAAATTAACTTAAGGACTTCGTCTTATGACACTCTAGCCCCACTATGGGTTCATGTCATCACTCGATTACGCTCGTCACTTATTCGACTTAATTTAGTTACCATATCCGAGTCACGTCCATTACCCCTAGAATTATACTCCACTTAACGACTTTTTCCCTTGCGCGAATTTTACTCTAGCATTTTTATAAAATTGAAAAACTCATATTTTTTTTTTGACGAAAATGTAGAATTTTATTAAATCGGGCAATCAGCCAAAATATAGTTCATCAACTCGATAGGAACATACATCCTATCAAAACTACGATCAGAGAATAAATATGATGCTCTAGCTAGTTGGTGAGCCACCATATTTGCAGACCGTCTAACAAAGTACAAAGCAATATTGTTCGAACGACTAATATTATCACGACAATCCTCTACTATGCGACCGAAAGGTGATCTCATTGCCACCCTACTGCGAATAGCCTGCACTGTCACCAGACTATCAGATTCAACCACAACCTTTGGCCACCCTTCCTGTTTTATCCAGCTAAGAGCTTCCTTAACTGCCATAGCCTCAGCAAATTCAGGAGAAGCAACACCATTACGAAGAACTGATCTAGCTGACACCAGTCCACCTTCATGGTTCCTCGCTACCAGCCCAAAACCAAACTCCTCACGCTCCTTAAAAATGGCTGCGTCAACAGATACCTTAATTGTATCAATCTGTGGCTTGACCCAAGAAGAAGCTCCGTCACCCTCACACAACGATGACCCCAGAGCAATATTAGAGTTAACTTGGGCTAAATTCCATTGTTTAAGGTACTCTTTTGCTGACTCGACCACCTTAGTCGCTTGAGAACTCTTTTGATTCCAAACCAGATCGTTACAAGCTTTCCAGATTGCCCAACAAACAATCGCAACTTCTGCTTTTTCCACCTGATTACATCTTCTAAGCATCTGATCTAGCCACTCTGAGAAAGACCTCAGCTCTCCAAACTGTATGTTAGGGAAGCTAATATTCCAACACTGAACTGCAAAATTACAACCCACCAGAACATGCAAAATTGATTCGGTTTCCACTGAACAAACAGGACACACAACATTTACTTGGACATGTTTATGCTGAAGCTGAACTTTAGTAGGAAGACAGAATGACAAGGCACGCCACAGAATGTTAATAGCCTTCGGAGGAGCCTTAATTCTCCAAATCTTGGCCCATATACTTTCCACCTCATTACCCCTCCAACTGTATTTCTGCATCTGAAGAAGTTTATATGCACTACGCACAGAATACTCCCCAGAGCTTTCCATTTTCCAATAAATATTATCCCCACTGATATTGTCATCTATTCGAGTGTTCAGAATACTGAACTGATCTCTCTCATTAAAGATGTCTCGGACCACTTCCACATCCCATTCTCTTCTATCAATGCACATTAAGGAAACAACTTTCTGATTTTCTATCGCCTCCGAATCCGTTGTAATGAATGGATTGTCCTCATCTGCTAACCATGGCTGACCCTTAATATTAATCATATTCCCTGTCCCTATATTCCATCTGACCCCGTCTTTCACTAAGTTCTTTGCCTCCCAAATACTTCTCCAGATGAAACTAGGGTTACTACCCAATTTTGAGTCGAGAAAATTACCATCCACGAAGTACCTGGCTTTATAAACTTTAGTTGCCAGACTTTCTGGTTTAGTAAGAAAATGCCAGGCCTGTTTTCCAAGCATCGCAAGATTAAAATCATGGAAGTTTCTGAACCCTAAACCCCCTGCAGACTTGTGAACACTCAACCGCTCCCAACTGAGCCAGTGAATCTTATTACCATGAGCCGAGGTAGACCCCCACCAGTATTTAGCTAAGCTCCGCTCAATGTCTTTGGAAATTTCCATTGGAAGCAAGAAAACGCTCATAGCGTATGTAGGCAGGGACTGTGCAACAGATTTTATAAGAACCTCCTTCCCCGACTTTGATATAGACCTGCCTTCCCAGTGCCGAATACTAACATTCACTTTCTCCTTGAGGTAACCTAGTATCACAGATTTATTTCTCCCAAGAGTGTTTGGAAGACCCAGATATTTGGTCTGCTCGTTTGCTTCCCCCATTTGAAGTCTCTGACAGATGAGTTCTCTATTATACGGAATGACATTAGTGCTAAAGAAAACTGAAGACTTTCCTAGATTAACTTTTTGCCCCGAAGCTTTTTCATAAGCATGAAGTAGCTCTAAAACCTTATTAGCTTCCTCCGAATCAGCCTTGCAGTAGAAGTAGCTATCATCCGCAAACAACATGTGAGAGATAACAGGAGCATTACGACAAATTTTCACACCCTTCACCCATTTCTTCGCCTCATAATTTCTGATTAAAGAAGATAAACCTTCCGCACACAAAATAAATAAATACGGGGAAAGCGGATCACCTTGACGAATACCTCTACTCGGACGAATAGGCCCCATATACTTATCCCCATGAACGATACTATAAGAGACAGTAGATACACATTGCAGAACCAGGTGAGTCCACCAAGGACTGAATCCCATCCTTCTTAAAATCGACCTCAAGAAACTCCATTCGATTCGATCGTATGCTTTACTCATGTCTAGCTTAAGGGCCATATATCCATCTTTACCAACCCTCTTTCTTTTTAAATAGTGCATGATTTCATACGCCACCATGATATTGTCCGAGATCAACCGCCCTGGAATAAAGGCACTCTGAGTTTCTGAGACAGCCATATCCAGCAACACCTTCATCCGATTTGCCATGATTTTAGTTATAATCTTCATAGCCACATTGCACAAAGAGATAGGACGTAAATCCCCCACCAATATCGGATTCTTCTTTTTAGGGATAAGAACAAGGTTTGTGTCATTTAAACCATCCATAATCTCACCATCTTGAAAGAATTTTCTTACCAGATTCACTATGTCACCCCCTACTATGGACCAATGTTTTTGAAAGAAAGCCGGGGTCATCCCATCCGGCCCAGGAGATTTATCTGGGTTCATTTGAAAAAGAGCATACTTAACTTCTTCCTCCGTAACTTGCTTCAAAAGCTCTGCATTGTCACCACTAGTGATTGATTCTTTCACACAGCTAACCACCTCTTCCTCCTCCGTTTGCTCTGTACTGAACAAGTTTTGGAAATAATCTGAAATTAGATCTGCCAGCCCATTATCCCAGTCACACCAGTCACCCTCTGCGTTCTTCAGTCTATGAATTCTGTTAGTCCTTCTCCTAGCTGAAGCAGAAGCATGGAAGTACTTCGTATTTTTGTCACCCGCATGAAGCCACAGTTGCTTCGAGCGCTGTCTCCAGAAAATTTCCCGTTGATCAAGCACCAAGTATAACTGATTCTTTGCTTCCTTATACCTCTCTACTGACTGAGCATCATGTTTATTTCTTAGATGCTTAATCTCCAACTTGCATTGATTAATCCGCTTTCGGAATGTACCCGTAATATCTTTTCCCCATGTCTCTAGTCTTTCTCCATAATTCTGAATCTTCTCCATAAAGTTCTTGTTCCTGTTTACATCCCAACAATCATTAACTATCTGGTAACACAATGGTTCAGTCAACCATGCATTCTCAAAACGAAAGAACCTCCTTCTAGTCCCTGCACTTCTCACCTTCGGTTCTAGGAAGATAACGCTATGATCTGATATGATCTGATGGCGACCCTTCCAGGTTATACAACTTTGCAAAAGGAAAAACTTCAAGCCAATCCCTAGTGGTCAACACTCTATCCAACCTAGTTTCAATCCATGCCTCCGTTCCCCTCCCTCTCTCCCAAGTATACTGATGACCTACTATATCCATATCGACCAAACCCACTTCTGCCAACGTCTCATTGAAACCATCCACTAGCCAACGAGGATAGTTTGCTCCTCCTCTTGTATCACACTGAGAAGTTATGTTGTTCATGTCACCAACCACACACCACGGCAAATTGGAATCCCTTGCTAGGTTACGCAAAAGGTCCCATGTTTTTCTCCGTAGATTTCTATTAGGTTCTCCATAGAAGCCTGTAAGACGCCACTTCTCTATGCTATTAGTTATAACCTCAATATCAATGTGATTCTGTGAATAGCTCAAAAGCTTGGCTTGATCTATATCTCTCCATAGGATAGCTAGACCACCACTCCTACCTTGAGAATCTAATGTAATCATCCCCTCATACCCTAGCTTCATCCGTACCCATTCCATTTTTTCTTTACGACACAACGTTTCACAAAGGAACACAAAATTGGGCTTTATTTGACATATAACGTCTGAAAGGAACTGAATTTTCCAAGGAAGCCCTAAACCTTGGCAGTTCCAGCTTATCGAACTCATAATGATTGGCGGGCCTGCGTAGTAGTACCCGCCATAAGCAAGTTTTTTTGGTCCAATAAAACTAATTCTTGAGTATTCATTATTGTATCCCTATCACCTTCTGAAATTTCATTGGGCTCATCCAAGTTGGGCTTCTCTGTTCTGCATCTTTTTAGGTCATTGACAAATAAGTCGTTGGTTCCTATCTCCTCTAAATTTCCCGCCTTGACAATTTGTCCAGCTAGACCACTTGGATTTTGAATTCGAAACTGCATATCTTCAGCTGATTTACCTCCGTATTTACTTCCCTTAAGTATCGGCTTTTCCTTCACAATTATCTCTAATGATCTCCCTGATTTTTTGGAAATATCATCATCACTTGCATCAATCTCGGTTTCTCCCTTACTGCCGTCTGTCCTTGCCGGAGTAATCATTGCACCGTCTGGCCCCCGAATCCACTGGTTTTCTCTACTCTTTCCTTGGTTCCTTGGTTGTGCCCTCAGAGAACTATCATATCTCCTTATTTCTTGACCCTGGGAACTGTCAAACATAAGTTCACAGAACTTCTCTGAATGCCCTATTATCCCACAGTAAAAACAAAAGGATGGGAGTCTTTCATACTTAAACTGAATCCACAGCCAATCGCCTCCTGCTTTCTTAAGTCTCATCTTACTCTTCAAAGGACGCAAACAATCAATAGCCACTTTTATTCTCAAGAAATTCCTGCACATTCCTTGAAAGTTTCTTGGATCCGAGTCCAAATACCTTCCCACATAATTTCCTACTGATTTCAGGATAAACTCTGAATTAAATCCAATAGGTAAATCATACACTTGCACCCATATGTAAATCTCCGATAGTTTGACATCTTTTATCTGCTCATCCGCATTCAACTTCTTTAACAGTAGGACTTGTTGATTAAAAGTCCACGGGCCATCATTTAACACTCTTTACATATCCAAATCATGAAAAAACTTGAATAAGAACATATTCGTCCGGTTGGTTTCCTCCATAAATACACCTTTAACCGGTCTCCAGATTGAAGATAATGTGTCCTTCATAGCCATAAAATTCACTTTTCTATCCGTTAAAAAGCATCCCACCAACCATCTCTCCATTCCTTCCATACTCGCATTTTCGGGGATATCTTCCAAGATGAGCCCATCATCTTCCTCATTGTTTAGAGAAAGATTTGCATACGCATCCTCTAGGTTTTTTCCACGTGACGAACTTGCCATCAGATCAGACTAGTAGAAGACACGAATGAGACACAGTAAAACACTACTAACAACTCACCAATAGATGAGACAGAGAAAACTCACCAATAGATGAGACCAAATGCAAATCTTTTTTAATTTAGTTTTTCGACTTTGCTTATTTGTTTGAAAAACTCATATTTTAATCCAATTCTTTTTGGGTAGTCTTCACCACTGCATTTCCTAGCTTCTCTAATTTTTCCATGATCCCACATAAATTTTTAGGGGTTTAAACAAGGTTCACAAGGGGGTCACGTAGTGCATTCAGGAATCCAGAAACACAATCCACTTCTCCGGCCATAACTAAAAATCTATACATCACCTAGTCATGAACCTTATATTTTTAGAAACTAAATTCAAATACATTTCCAACAATATATGGTAGGACCTCAGGGGACAAGATTTGGGGGTTCAAAACCATCTTACATGACAGGTCAAATTCCTGGAAAAACATAGCATGTTTGTTTTACTTAAATCAACCAAGATTCTTACTTTATAACATTCATGGAGATACATATACCATCTACAAGCATCAAAATCACAATCACAACACTAAAACTCAAGATCCATATCATCCATCACTTGAACAACCAAGATTAACACCAATACACATGGATCTATCACCATACATCATAAACACTACATGGCCAAGAGAGGTTAAGGTTTTTATACCTTCTTGAGTACCTAGGAGCCTTGGGTAAGCCTTCCAAAACTCAAGAACACCTTGAATAAGCTCCTACTATCCTTATAATCCAAGATCTATAAGAAAAACTTAACATTGTTACTATTCACAATAACTTTAACAATTAATATCTTGAAATTTAATGGAAGAAAGGGCTTGGAAATCTTAGTATACCTTTCCTAGATGATGTAGAGAGCCTAGGAATTATGCCTTGAATTATGAGTGAGGAGAAATGGGAGAAAGAAAAATATTTTCTTCCTTGTTTGGTCTTGGCCGAGAGCTTCTCTCCAAGGGGGGGGGGAGAGCTTTTTGGTGTTTTGATTTTGTGTTGTTTGAGATGAGATGAATAATTGATATGTTGGGTATATTGGTATGTGTGTAGTCACATGTTGCCAAGCTAGGGGTAGGCTAGCCTCACCATGCCCTATTGTCCCCTAGGATGCAACACCCATCACTTGTCACTATTCATTGGTTGCTTTTTGCTTTTCTAGTTTACTTTCCTAACTTTCTAGTTACATGGCACTTGCATGTAATTTCTTTCCTTGTATTATTATTCCTCCACCAATGCTTGTCACTTAATCCTTATTTCATATCATATCTTAATTAAACTCCTCGTAATATTATTTTGTTGCGTAGAAATTTCCTTTGTAATTCCTTAAGTACTTAATTGTGTAAATTCCTTAAATATCCATAACTCCTTGTCATAGTCGCTTAAAATATTTTAATACTCTAATAATTCTCAAATCCCAAGTTTTTATAAATCTTGATAGCAGTAGACCTCTTGCCTTAACAATCTTCCCTTTTTCTTACATAGTGAATGTAACAACATAAATTTCTCTGATAATCAATCCCATTAAACAACATGGGTGACTCAAAGGTCCCAAATTCACAATGTCACATGGTATTATATTCTTAAAAGATTACAAAAATTAGGATTCTTACACTTATTATTATTATTATATTATCAAGGAAGGTTCTCAGTAATTCCCCTCTTCCTGCGATTCTATTGTAAGGGAACCTTACTTGAGGAATGTTATTTATCTTGTGACTGCCCGGTCATAAATTATTCGTTCACTCGCAACTTGGTTGCTATTATTCATGGAATTGTGTATACCCACTCATTATTCGAGGGGTAAGAATGTTGGAACAAATTGGTATCCATTAATAAGCGGTAGCTTGGGAAATATTGGTGAATTTTCCTTTCCAATTAGATACGACTACTTTGTGGAGTCTTATCAACAAGTATTATACTTGGGGAAAGGGAGAAGAACTTTACGTTTCAAAGATTATGGATGTGAAATGAACTAGGAGATGCGTAAGTGACCTAGTGGCGCCGGTCCAGCAAATGGCCCAACCGTTGGCCGAGGGGGTTCCAGAGGGCGGTAGACAAGTAAATCCGTCGGTGCTTCCTTCTACATGTAGTAAACAAGAGGTGGAGAGCATAACATGCGACTGATCATCGTGTAAATGCTATGTCTCCTGGCGCGTCAAACTCCAGTATTAGTTCATCACTCAATGTCGGAAATTTTCTGCAACATCATCATTGTTGGCAGAGTTGAAAAGTGTTTGAAAGGGAATTGCAATATTCTTCTGGCAAGTTCCTCTACCATGAAAAATTTATAATATCTTGCTTATCTTTGACATAGTAGATAATTCTACAGAATAATTCGAGTTACCTTGTGACTTCATGTCATACCTTATCTTGGCACTATAGTTATTAATGCATGGCATATGGTTTCAAAGATATTTTGAACTGTTATATGTTATCACTGTTCAGTTATATTCTTTTGGTGGGCTATTGCTCACCCTTGCTTTATTTATTTATATCACAACAACAGCTAGATCAGATGGCCCGCGTAAGGCGCAGTCGGTGCAAGTAAGTGCTAGCCGTCAGAAGATTAACTGCTGAGATCATAGCTGTCACTGCTGAGTAAGAAGCTATTAATAGGCTAGATGTTAGCTTTCGAGTATCAATGTATTTATGTGGCGTATACAAATGGATGGCAAAGAGTATTTAAAGGTTAAAAATTGTAATTCTTTTAGGTTGTAAGAACTCAATCTTGCAATTAATAATATTTGGTAATTACTCTGATTTCATCTCTGGGACTATAACGGGTGTGTTTTGTGTTGTTTTTTTGGGTCACAAGGTTGCACTTTAATTTATGTTGGTTTTGTAGAAGGAAACTGAGATCGTAACGACCAGATCCCTGACCCCGGATCTGGGGGTGTTACAGAAATGGTATCAGAGAGAGCGTTATGTATCCCAGAGATGACACGACGTTAAAATGACAAATTCGTTAAGATAATAAGAACTCTTGCCAAGTTCATAGTCGGACTACTTGATGTAGTACCGACATATAAAACCCTTATGGGAACTCTTAAGTATCATGATAGTAACTTCGGACGTTCTCGTATCGACTGGTAAGGCGACAGACCGTGAGGCGTTTGAGCAGTAGCACGATGATGCTTTATTATATGCTCACAATCGGTCGTGGATTCGAGAGAGTACCCTATTGAGGACCCGGAGGAGGGTTCAGCTAAAGAAGAGAATCCTGTTAGGAATAAGGAGTTTACCCTTGAGGATATGAGGGCTGCAGCCAGAGAGACTATGAGAGTTAAAGGTATTGTGCTCAGAGAAGTGAGTGTAAAGAACTGAGACATTATTAAAAGAAGTAAAGCATATTGGATTCATAGACGGACTGCCGGACGAAGTACCAGCAAGTAAGACGGATTTGAGGAATTACTTGAGATCTTATATGAAGATAGATAAGAATCCTTAGAGACTTTCAGATTAATAGGAAAGGAATAAGAAGGATGCATGATTATCAAAGACATCGGTATATGACGGGAACAGAGTCCCAGGAACAATTGAGATAGAGACAATAAGTGCCCTACCATTTGATGAATGGAATAGTATGAATATTGTTAATGGTAATTCGCCATAAGAAGGCAGATCCCATAGGTTATAATTTATGAAGTCAAATTGAGATTGATGAGGTGGTTTTATTCAGAGAAATGTCCATTTTATGAATGGATCAACTTAGAAAATAAAGACATCGGAAAGTGATGGCATGATTGGATAAAGTTATATAAGAAAGTAGTAAGCGAGACGATGATCTCAGAACCTACAAGAGGAAAAGACTAGTGAGTCTATGATAACCTAGTAACAAGACTATTGTCAGAGACTAAGTATAGGGTTATTTTAACTCAATGGAATGATGAACCAGAAGCATTAGATGCATGTGAATCAGAAGATTATTAAATTCCTTCTTTTCCTTGAATGGATTATAGTAGTTACCTTAAGTTTATTCCGACACTGAAGCGTAAATGGATCAAGTAAGGCGATCAGTGGTTAAGATGTGATTGAGGATGTTTTTAGATGAAACTTGGAGAAGCAAGTGTTTGCCAACATCTCGAAGTATGAATTCTAGCAAAATGAGGTTCAGTTATTAGGATATGCGATCAATAGCAAGTAGTGTTGGTTGACCCCACTGATTTAAATGTAGTTTCAATTGGGAAAGGCCAACCACACCAACAAAGGACTAAGAAGTTTGAATGGACAGGAAAATGTGAGAAAATCTTCCTGGAGCTAAAGATGAAATTGGTGACGACCCGACATTGGCGTTACCTAATGGAAGAAGGAAAATTTTGTGATATATTGTGATGCCTCTCGTATGGGTTTAGGTGTTGTGCTTGTACAGCACGACAGAGTAACTGCGAATGCATTCGGACAGCACAGTTCACCAGATTCGGATGGCCTCGGTGGTGCCAATTTTTATGGAACGACTAACTCCGACGGTAGTGTTCCTTTTGAGACTAGTGGGTAGGCAGACTGATATTTGGATGTATCGACTATTAGGGCGAATAGATATCAGGAAGATGTGGCATGTTTCAGTTTAAAACTTTTGATTTCCTTCTATGGATTCATATATTGGTTCCCTTCCAGCGATGAGACTCCCAATGTTACGTCAATCATTCCGTTATTATAACGACTTATGATTCTAACTACTTGGATGTGCCTAGAACAATTTTTCAGGTTCCGAAATTTATCTTCTTGGTGTTACCAGTGGGGAAATAGATTGATAAAAAAAATAATAATAATAAATAAAAAAAATTCCTAATACTGGAAAGAACTTCAACGAACTTTGGAAAACCT
Organism: Kitagawia praeruptora; assembly: GCA_037693485.1. Classification (NCBI taxonomy): domain Eukaryota; kingdom Viridiplantae; phylum Streptophyta; class Magnoliopsida; order Apiales; family Apiaceae; genus Kitagawia; species Kitagawia praeruptora. The sequence continues at coordinate 83,761,017 of CM075353.1, read as the reverse complement.
TGTCTTTCTGATTATCAGAAGATGTCACTAAAGAAAGTGGAAACTGGAGCGAACCCTGTGGATTGGGTAAGGTAATTTAGGGCCAAAATGGACTGAGAAATTTCGGGATTGACTTAAGTGAAAAGGCTGTCATGCCAGAAGTGTTAAGCTTACGTGGCACGTGGAATTGATAAGAATAGTTAAAAAGATCAGAAGGAGTTTAAGAGTACATGAGAAAGAGCATATCGATAAGCGTAACCTATCCCAGATATATTATATTCGCTAGGGACGAGGGGGACACCCTGCCATCTACTGCTAGGAAAGTAATGCTATATGCTAACCCCTAAACTCACATATTCTAGTATGGCCAGTTGGAGCCATGTCACAAAGGATTATTAAGTGACTAAACCAGCCATGTCAGGTCAAAGCGGGGGTTGATTTTATCCAAACGCCGACCGCGAGAGCTTGTGGATGTAAAGTGAAGTGATGCATGTGTATATGATTAACTAGTTTATGAACTAGAAAGAGAAGAGAAGTAAATTGAGACACATGATGACAGGATTTTAGAAACACCATGGGTGCATAATGACTAAGGTAAATGATCGATTTAAGTATATAGAAATGGTCAAAGCTTGTTCGGCATGATACAGAAATTTTGTCTGAAGCTGATATCTTTGATGAAAGCAATAGGTGCTAAGAGATTCACGTTGAACATGACCAATATCTTCCAGAACATCCTTGCTACCATTACCAAGTTTTGTAAGAAAGACAGATAGACATATGTCATCTTTTGGAAGGTCATATAGACTGACATTCATTTGAAAGAAGAGGTTAGCATTAAGCTACCTATAGATTATCAAGATGAGAATGTTTGGAAAGAGACCCATATCAAGGATATACGATTTGATTGTCAATAAAAGGATGTAAGTATTTCTTGAAAATAGAATTGAGGTTAGAATACCCATAAATTGGGACGAACCCTGGGGATGCACAAAGGATGGCATTACCCCTAATAAAGGCTTTGTGAATTCAGATGATATAGATTGGATTGAACCAATAAAGGTTGAGATTATCCTAAGATACGGAAGAACTAAGAAAAGAAATATCCTAGGTATGATTGGGATTAAATGTGACAAAGTCCATACGGAAAGGGGAAGCAATGACTTATGGAAAAAGACTGATCTATAATTTTTTCCCTCCTTCAACAGAGTTTAAGAGAGAATGCTTCCACCCAACAGTGAAGAGGATGAGATAAAAAATCCATAAGAGTTAAGTTGGGATAGATCCAAACAACATTGATTGCAAGAAACTATTATTATCAGGAAAGGCCAATGAGGTGGCCGACACTTTAAGTATAAAAGAGTAATTATAGATGCTCATACCAAAGAAATAGAATGATATTGAGAAGGACTCGAAGGACATATTGTGGTAGAGAATTTATATTCCTTCTGATGATTGTGCAAGAATCAACCATAAGAATAGTTTAAGTAAACATTCGATTCCTGATGTCATTTTAAGCATACTACCTGCATTATATGAGGTCCTATTTTAAGGTAAACCCGGACCATGATACAAATTTGATTAAGTAAACCGTTAAACTTTTAACCTTCTACTGAAGATATAAGATTAATAATTTGATCGACCTATCAAAGCTGCGATTTTATTTGCTTCATGTATTATCTACGCCAAGTTCATGAAGTATTCCTTACGGATAGGGGATAGTAATTATTTTGTCTTCCTAGAGGATTTGGATATGACAATTAGGGAACCCGTATGATTAGCTATTAAATCACTACGGAAACAGCAAACGATGGTGATTCAACAAAGGGCTACATTAATGTAGTGGCGATTTTTCTAAGAAATGCGATGACAAGGCAAAGATAAAGATAGTGCTGCTATTGATAAGCTAAATGGCATGTTGATGAATGACAAGCAAGTTTATGTTGGTATATTTCTGCGCAAACAAGATAGAGAATATGAGGTTGGAGATTCATAATGCTAAGAGGCAAGTTTGGCAGGAATAGATTATATTGGGTCTAAGTTAGAGAAATCGTCAAGGTTTATTTCAGATGGCTTAGTTTTGGAATAACGTGATGCTCGAAATAAATGATAAGGCTACGATGATTCATAAAGTGATTATAGTAAAAATGGGAGCCAAGTGACTGATAAAAATAGAAATAGAATTGAGGACCTATAAGAGAGTTGGATATGCGGACTCTTGAGAAACCCCCAGCAATGAAGCTAGAAAAGTTGAAATTGAAAGCATAATGACATATGGGTTAACTCCCTTTTAAGTTGGGAGAATTCGAGGATATTTGGAATAGATCGGTTGAGTAATCAAGAGACTCATGGATCGAGAAAGTGAGAATTTAGATGGTTGAACAAAGGAAAATTTTGACCCCAAAGATGTGATACTTATCAAATAAAAGGTGATGGGATACCAATAAGAAGGTCTCAAGTACAAAGGATGTCTTACAGAAATGAATAAGAATCAGAAAACGAGAAGGATGTAATTGATAAAGAAAAGATTGGGAAAATAATTATGGAATGTGAGGCAAGGAATGTTATGAATGGATTGATGAATGGGTTTTCTAGCGAGCTCTCGGGATGACGACCTGATAGTGTTAGTATTATGAATATGAAAGAGCTAGTATTGTGGTGTGGAATGTCAGTAATTATAATGTCAAGCGAGAAATTAAAAATTTAACCTGAGAGGTTGAAGGACTTTCCAAAAGTGAATGATGTTAAGATCGAACAAGGGTATAGGTCCATAGAATGATGGACAGAGCAGCAAGGACATGTGACATGTGAGATTATGATAAAGTAGTATTTGATACGAATACGATTATTTTTCTTTTATAATTAATGAACCTCTATAGTTCAGAGGTAAATCCTATGTATGATATTTTGCAATCATAAAAACTTTCTATAATTCTTTCAAATTCTTTTCTTTTCTTTTCTCTTATTCATCTTCTTTTTGAATTGAGAAGAACAACCCTTTAAGGAGGGGAGGTACTTCTACGTGACTATCTGTCTGTGTGATAGAAGTCTAGGTGGAATACCATAACTTGTTTAATTGCTTGTCAAGTACTAAAGGTTGGCCCCCTTCTGTACTAACCATGCAATATGACAAATGTTCATTGATCACAGTGATCTCTCAATAAATTCTTCAATTTATATATATTGATCAAAATTGCGAAGATTAAAACGATCAGGAAATGCATAGTACGAGTGAGGTTATCTCCGAATTCGCAGCGCGATAGTGATACCAAAGTCACTGCAGATACCGATAAGGTTAATAATATATGATTGGCTAAGGGCATAGCCCGGATAGTGTGTTGTACGAAAAGTAGCAAAATTGACGAAAAAGGATAAGAGGAGTATTGTAGCACTGGTGAGATGTGCTGTAAAAGGATTGGAATGATTACAAATGGATCAGGGAACTAGCTTACGAACTAGCATTACCCCAAATCTGCAACAAGCGCACAATTTGTTCCATGTTTCGATGTTAAGGAAGTATAACCCGGATGTTAAGTATATAATAGAATATGAGCACGTAGACATGCAACTAGACCTAACCTATGTGGAGCAGCCTGCGAAAATCATAAATCGAGAAGAGCAAGTGCTCCGAAACAAGGTCATCAAGCTAGTCAGAGTCTTGTGGCAGAAACACAATGTGGAAGAATCAACTTGGGAATTGGGAAGCGCGATGCTAGAAAAGTACCCCCATTTGTTCTCAGACTGATTCCGGGACGGAATCCTTTTAAGGAGGGGAGACTGTAAGAACCAAGATTTTCGGTACAATTAAAACTTTTATTATGTATTAATGTAGAAATGAATAGTGATTACGACTACGATGTAACAGCGGTTCTAATGAACGAATATGGAATGGATTCGGATTCCATTGTTTATATGCCATGAGCAATGCAATTGGTTGACAACTTAGATTAGAATAATCTATCTCCTAAGAAAGTAAGATATGGTAATTCCAAATAGGATAGTTTTGCTCCTGTCATCCAAATCGATATTTGTTGTTAGTCCAGTGGTTCCGTAAAAGAGATAAGGAACGCTCGAAAGAGAACAAGGACATTTTTACAATATATATAAGGAATAAAAGAGAATAAGGGATGAATAGTTTTTTTGGTGGAAATGAGAATTTTATTAGACGACGCTATATAGAAGTATTCAGAACGGATTTCTGAGTTCGTATTCATGATCCAGGGGCGAAATAAGTGTATGTAAACGATATTGGATTCAGAAAATTAGCACTTTTATTTTCTCCGAGATTTCCCTGGACACTGAAGGATTTAAGGATGTAATAATTAGATTTGAGGAATTTAAATTCAAGGATTATAAAGGAGGAATGAGAATGGAAGTATTATTATTACGAAGGTTTCCAGTGAAACCCTAACTAGAAATTCTTGAGATATTTTTTCGAACGATCAAGCAAATGGAACAATAACCGGACAAAGAAATAAGCAGAGAGTCAAGGTTCATGCATGTGCAAGTGAATAAGGTCAAGTTGTTAGAAAATGGAGTTTTTAGAGCATAAGTATTTTATGTTCTTGAGGTTAATTCCGGATTTTAACGATTGGAAATTGTTCCTTGTTATGAGGACTTAAATTTTCATATATGGGTCTAAGTAATTTTCTTAGTGAAACCCATAGAGAAATGGAGTTGAAGTTAGTAGCTTGAATAAGCTTGAAATGAGAATGTGTATTTGTCCCACATTGAAATGAATTAAGGGGGTTGTTGGCTTTATATAGAATCACACACATGGGTAGTGTACAACTACTAAGGTGTATGATGGTGCATGGTGTTACTGTGTGCTCCACGCGCGCACACACACACGCGCGCGCGCGCCGCCGCCGCCCGCCTCGCCACGCCACGTCTCGACTCGGGTCGGGTCGGCTCGGTCGAAGGGCGATTTGGGCGAATGTCTCGGCGTCTCGCGTACGCGAGGCGACCTGGGCGAGGGATTTTATTTCTGTGATTGAATAATATTTTAATTAGAATATATATATATATTAGGATCAGTAACTGGTCAGACATCTAATACTGATGGGCCAAGTCCTGATGAAATCCTGAAGGTACTACCAGATCCTGATGCTGGATCAAATACTGATGGACCTCAAGTCCTGACGGTATCAGATCCTGATGAAAGATCAAATACTGATGGACATCAGATCCTGACGGACGAAAAATCCTGATGGATCAGATCCTGATGTTGGGTCAGAATTTGATGATATATATATTCGTATAATTAAAATAAAAACTGATATGTGTGGATAAATATAACGTAACAGTTACGATTTATTAAATCAACCGTTTTGATTTTATTAAATCAGCCGTTTCATTTTATTAAATGTAAATCGGCAGTTACAATATTAATTGGGTGGCATCAGTTACGTTTGGTCTCTCCTATAAATAGAGACCTAAGCTACTGATTGTTATACACTGGATAGACTGAATATACAGACCACACCCTACATTCTCTTGTCTACTCTACACTCTCTGTTCTCCTCCTGTTATAGTATATATTACTTAGGGTTTTTCCGGCGACTGAGGTGCTAGTCGAAGTTGAGCTTTCTGATTACTGTGATCATTTAGCTCGGAGCTGTTTTATCCTGGGAGAGGTGTTGCAAGCATCCCAACACAGTTGTAAGTGGGGGCAATTATCTCTTCAAGAGCAGTCAGGCTTTCTAGCAAATCCTGACGACTCAGCTGTTTGTTTTACTTGTTTACATACTGATATAGCTATGGCTACTGGTATGTATATAACTGCCTCTATGTTGCTGTTTTAGTCATAATTCCCAACATTCTTGAAGTGATAATTTGTTATATAGTATTTAAAATAATGGTTAACGAGAGTGAAATTCCTGCTAGTGGTAGTTCAGTTGCATCTGCTGGGGTCATTGATTGGACCACTTACAGTTTTCCACAACCCGTTGAATTGACTGGCTTGCCTGAGAAATTCAATGGGGGCGTTGGCTTTTCTCGTTGGCAGAAAAGGATGAAGTTGTGGTTGACTGTAAAGGGTCTATGGCCTGTTGTGGAATATGAGAAGCCAGTTGTGGATCAAGAGAAGGCTGAATCTGTTAAGAGTTATGCGAAGTGGGCTGAAAAGGATGGGGTTGCTAGGGCAGCAATTCTGGCTGCTCTAACCAACACATTGTTTGATGTGTACTCCTCTGATGCCTACACCGCAAAACTCTTATGGGAGAAGCTGGACCAGACACATAATACTGACTCACAAGGTCTGGAAAAGTATTCTGTGGCTAGGTTCCTTGATTACAAGCTGGTGGACAATAAGACCATGACTGAGCAAGTGCATGAGTTCGAGATGATAGTGCATGCTTTGAAGGAGTCTGGAACGGACCTCCCCGAAAAGTTTAAGGTGATGAGTGTGATTGAAAAGCTCCCAAAGTCTTGGGAAGAGTTCTCTCTCTCCCTGAAAAGACAGAAAGGAGAGATCACCTGGACCAACCTTATGCTGGACATCTCGGTGCAAGAACAACACAAGTCCAAACAGGGACATGTGATGCCATCTGAGCATGGAAGTTCGAAGGTAAACGTAGCAACTGTAGGACAGAAAAGGAAGGCTGTCTCAAAGAAGGGTAATAGTAATAAACCTAAGAGTGACAAGGATAAGGCCAAGAAACCAAAGGCAAACAAACCATGTTGGTCTTGTGGGCAGGTTGGGCACTGGAGTAAGGACTGCCCTACAAAGAGAGCAAAGAAAGCCGAGGGGGTAGCTCAAGCGAATGTTGTGCTTGGAACCTCAAGTGGGCCTGTAGCGAACATGGTTGTTGGTGAGGCTTTGGCTTCTGAAACCAACGAAGACCGGTATGTTACCTACAACCCTGTACTATTTTCCACTTATCTGTCAAATGAATGGTTGATTGATACTGGAGCTAATGTGCATATTTGTGCTGACATTAGTTTATTTGTATCTTATCAACAGAGTCATAGCTTGACAGTGACGATGGGGAACGCAAGTGCTGCTCAAGTACATGGAATAGGAAACGTGGACTTGAAGTTTCCTTCGGGTCGTATTCTATCCCTGACGAGAGTGCATCATGTTCCCGACATGCGTAGAAATATAATAAGTGGTAGTTGTTTAGTAGCTAATGGCTTTGAAGTTTCTCTCAAGTGTAATAAAGTAGTTCTTATTCATACTGGTACATTTTTTGGCAAGGGTTACTTGTCGAATGGTTTATTTGTGATAAATGCTGAACCCGTTTTGGGTGCTTTAAATAAGATTACTCCTTCTGTTAACTATGTTGAATCTTCAACTTTATGGCATGCTAGACTTGGTCACTTAAATTTTGGTGCTCTTAAAAATATGATGAACTTAGAGTTGATTCCAAAACACACTGTAGAAAAGAATTCTAAATGTCAAGTATGTGTGTCTGCTAAACAAATAAGGAAACCTTTTCATAATATTGATAGGGATTCAGACTTGTTAGATTTAGTACACACTGATATTTGTGAATTTGGTGGTGTGTTGACTAAGGACCAGTTTAGATACTTCATTACCTTTATAGATGATTGTAGTAGATACTGTTATGTTTATTTACTTAGACATAAGGATGAAGCACTTAGTAAATTCATTATATATAAAACTGAAGTAGAAAAACAAACTAGTAAGGTACTTAAAAGGTTGAGATCTGATAGAGGTGGTGAGTATACGAGTAACGCTTTTAATGAATTTTGTGCAAGCAATGGTATAGTTCATGAAGTTACACCACCATACACACCTGAGTCTAATGGGGTTGCTGAGCGAAAGAACAGAACATTTAAAGATATGATTAATAGTATGCTTATTAATTCTGGGTTGCCTAAATACATGTGGGGAGAAGCTCTGAATACGGCTTGCCATATTCTGAATAGAGTTCCTCTGAAACACATGGATAAGACACCCTATGAGTTATGGAAGAGCAAGAAGACTAGTCTTAAGTATCTTCGTGTGTGGGGGTGCCTTGCTAAGGTACTTGTCCCTGAACACAAGAGAAAGAAACTAGGTCCGAAGACTGTTGATTGTATCTTTCTGGGCTATCTTGAGACCACTACAGCTATGAGATTTTTAGTATTAAAATCTGACATAGATGGTATAGTGGCAAACACGATAGTTGAGTTTCGTGATGCTACATTCTTTGAGGATGTTTACCCTATGAAGACTGGTATGCCTCAAGATACTTCTAATGAAGATCCTACTCACACATCAAGTTCTATTCCTGATCATGTGGAAAAGATGACAAATGTGGGGGCAGAACCTAGTAGTAGCTCTACTCCTAAGGAGGTAGAGGAACCACGAATGAGTAAACGTGCAAAGGTAGTCAAGGATTTTGGAAGTGATTTTATCACTTACAATGTCGAGGACGAACCTTTAACTTTCCGACAAGCTATGGATTCTTCAGAGTCTAGGCACTGGAAGGGCGCCATAAAGAGTGAAATTGACTCTATTGTTTCTAACGGAACATGGGAGTTAGTTGATCTCCCTCCTGGGTGTTCTACTATCGGGTGCAGATGGATCTTTAAAAGGAAGTTGAACCCTGACGGCTCAATAGATAAATACAAAGCTAGACTGGTAGCTAAGGGTTTTAAGCAAATGGAGGGTATTGATTACTTTGATACATACTCTCCTGTAGCTAGGATGACAACAATCCGAATGCTTGTAGCATTGGCTTCCGTACATGGTCTTATCATCCATCAAATGGATGTAAAGACAGCTTTTCTTCATGGTGAACTTGAAGAAGAGATTTATATGGATCAGCCTGAGGGATTTGTTGCATCTGGTAATGAAAGGAAAGTATGTAAGTTGATCAAATCCATCTATGGCTTGAAACAAGCTCCTAGGGATTGGCATAAAAAGTTTGATGAAACTATAGTGCCGTTCAGTTATGATATTAATGAAAGTGATAAGTGTGTCTACACTAAAGTTAAAGGTAGTGAGTGTGTCATCATGTGCCTATATGTTGATGACATACTATTGTTTGGAACCAATCTTGAGATAATTAACGAGACAAAAGCTTTCTTGAAAAGGCATTTTGAAATGAAGGATTTGGGTGAGGCTAGTGTGATTCTTGGTCTCAAACTGACACAGTCAGCTGAGGGAATAACTTTATCGCAGTCTCATTATATAGAGAAATCTATACTTGAGAAATATGGTTATTCACAGTGTAGAATCGCTAGTACACCCTATGATCCTAAAGTTGCCCTTGTTAAGAATGCTACAGGAGTACCTGTGTCTCAGTTAAGGTATTCTCAGATTATAGGGAGTTTGCAGTATCTTGCTAACTGTACTAGACCAGATATTTCATACTCTGTGTCTAAGTTGGCTAGGTATACAAGCTGTCCAAACAGAACTCATTGGGATGCTCTTGATAGAGTACTTAGATATCTGAAAGGCACAATGTACCTAAGTTTACACTATAGGAGATTTCCTGGTGTACTTGAGGGGTACAGTGATGCAAGTTGGATAGCTAAGAAGTCTGGTTCCAATGGAGTGACTGGATACGTGTTCACTTTAGCCGGTGGAGCAATATCCTGGAAGTCGACCAAACAGACTATAGTAACTCGGTCTACTTTTGAGGCTGAGTTGTGTGCACTTGATGCCACGGGGACGGAGGCTGAATGGTTACATGGACTTATGTCCACGATACTTGTAGTAAGCAGACCGCTTCCTGCGCTTGCTATTCATTGTGGTAGTAAAACAACTATCGACAAGATTAGCAGTAAAAAGTATAATGCTAAAACCAAGAGACACATCCAAGTTAGACTAAAGTCTATTAGGGGTTTAGTGTCTGATAGGATTGTTGCTGTAGAGTTCATAGGAACTCAGAATAATATAGCTGATCCTTTAACTAAAGGACTGGAACATGCAGTGGTCCTTAAGTCGAGGTTGGGGATGGGGCTGTCAACCCATCATAGTTCATCATCAGTGGGAACCCAATACACATGAGAGGAGATCCCTTGAAGTGTATTCAATGTGGTAATAACAAGCTGTAAGGATGAATTGGTAGTACCTTTGCTACATAGATGATACTGTTGTATCTGAGTCTATCCCCTGTAAACCTAGAAGGTACTGATACTGCTAGTTAGCAAGAGTTATTGTAACTCTGAATGGGGTCAAGTCATTTGACGAGATGGTTGCAGTACATCTCTGGAGATGCCCAGCTAAGCGAATGTAATTGTGTGGTCGCAATTAGAGGAAAGGGTTATTCCTTGAAACATTCGACGAACAGGATCGAGACAAGACCCTTAATGTCTCAAAGCCGTAGATTGGCACCATAGCCTTTGACTTGTCGTCGTCTATGGAACATGGTTACACCAAACGGATTAAGATTCAAGGTGAAACATTCCATCTGAATCCGGTAATCATTGAAGTAGGGGACTTAGGAGGGTTCAAACCCGGAAGGGTACCGACTCTGAAAAACAAGTCATGATGAGAAACCTGAAACATTTCTATATGGATTTGTGGGGGATTGTTAGAAAATGGAGTTTTTAGAGCATAAGTATTTTATGTTCTTGAGGTTAATTCCGGATTTTAACGATTGGAAATTGTTCCTTGTTATGAGGACTTAAATTTTCATATATGGGTCTAAGTAATTTTCTTAGTGAAACCCATAGAGAAATGGAGTTGAAGTTAGTAGCTTGAATAAGCTTGAAATGAGAATGTGTATTTGTCCCACATTGAAATGAATTAAGGGGGTTGTTGGCTTTATATAGAATCACACACATGGGTAGTGTACAACTACTAAGGTGTATGATGGTGCATGGTGTTACTGTGTGCTCCACGCGCGCACACACACACACACGCGCGCGCCGCCGCCGCCCGCCTCGCCACGCCACGTCTCGACTCGGGTCGGGTCGGCTCGGTCGAAGGGCGATTTGGGCGAATGTCTCGGCGTCTCGCGTACGCGAGGCGACCTGGGCGAGGGATTTTATTTCTGTGATTGAATAATATTTTAATTAGAATATATATATATTAGGATCAGTAACTGGTCAGACATCTAATACTGATGGGCCAAGTCCTGATGAAATCCTGAAGGTACTACCAGATCCTGATGCTGGATCAAATACTGATGGACCTCAAGTCCTGACGGTATCAGATCCTGATGAAAGATCAAATACTGATGGACATCAGATCCTGACGGACGAAAAATCCTGATGGATCAGATCCTGATGTTGGGTCAGAATTTGATGATATATATATTCGTATAATTAAAATAAAAACTGATATGTGTGGATAAATATAACGTAACAGTTACGATTTATTAAATCAACCGTTTTGATTTTATTAAATCAGCCGTTTCATTTTATTAAATGTAAATCGGCAGTTACAATATTAATTGGGTGGCATCAGTTACGTTTGGTCTCTCCTATAAATAGAGACCTAAGCTACTGATTGTTATACACTGGATAGACTGAATATACAGACCACACCCTACATTCTCTTGTCTACTCTACACTCTCTGTTCTCCTCCTGTTATAGTATATATTACTTAGGGTTTTTCCGGCGACTGAGGTGCTAGTCGAAGTTGAGCTTTCTGATTACTGTGATCATTTAGCTCGGAGCTGTTTTATCCTGGGAGAGGTGTTGCAAGCATCCCAACACAGTTGTAAGTGGGGGCAATTATCTCTTCAAGAGCAGTCAGGCTTTCTAGCAAATCCTGACGACTCAGCTGTTTGTTTTACTTGTTTACATACTGATATAGCTATGGCTACTGGTATGTTTTCTGCCTTCTCTTTGTTCTATCAGTTACTGACATGCATGTGTTTTACCTTCGTGTTTTGTTTCGCTAATTGTATGCTTGGCCTGGACTTGTTAAATACGATATATAACTGCCTCTATGTTGCTGTTTTAGTCATAATTCCCAACACAAGTAACTAAGTAGTTACAAGAGTAACTAGCACACTTAGAGAACAAGCCAAGTACTTAGCTTCCTCACCACTACTCTTCAACACTTGTCCATCAAAACACCTCATCCATGACCTAATCACTTTATCAAAAGCTACTTTATGCAAGATATTATCTCAAGACATATCAATAATGCATTGGATGAGATTAGAACAAGAGAAAAGCAAGCCAAACTCCATCTCTCTCTCCTTTCTCTAAACTGCCCAGCAGGAACAACAAGGGAAGAAAAATTCATATCTCCATTTCTATCCATGATAAAATCACCAAATTTTCACCACAGCCTCTCCACTCCATGGGAAATATTCGCTCAAAATTTCATGGCAATCTAATGAGTATAGCCTAGTCAAATCTCCTCCCCAAGTTGATGAAACCAAACTGCCTGTTTTTGACAGTTTCTTTCCAGCGGAAAAAGAAGGCTCAAAACCCTATCTAGGAAGCTTCAAATCTGATGAGCTAGGCATCAAATCAAAGCTTATAAAGAGGCCAAGATGTGGTAAAAATTTGAGAGCCAAACTCTTATTTTTCGATTTGTTATGATTTTTACAAAAGTGATGATGAATAGTAACCCTTAGAATCTAACTTTGATTTCTTGCTTTGTTTGGATGATCTAAGGTTTGTTAAGGCTAGACAAGGACCAAACAAAGCTTAGTAAGGTTGTAGAATACTCCAATGAAGGTATAATCTTTAAGAACCCTAGCTCTTGTTTGAGATTTATGCATGTTCTTGATGGATCTAGCTTAGTTATGATTATGTTAATGTTATAAGCATGATTAGCTAGTGGTTTAGTGATCTTAGTATCATAATGATTATGATGGTGAAGTATGAGGTTCTTGGGGCTGTTTGTGATGAGTAACATGTGTATAAGTTGTTTGGATGCCCGGTGTGACTTGGTTTGATTGTAGTAATTTTGGAAACGTTTGATTTATAGCCGATGTAATGCCAAAATTTCGTTAACCTTAAGAAAACGAATTTGGCAGTAGCTTTAACTCAATATTTAGCTTCGTTTTCTGCCAAAATAAGTTAGATTATGTTATAAGCTTCGTTTCGATATAAAGCTCATGTGAAATGGACTTACGGTTTAGGAGTTATGGTTAATATCGTAAAAGCGGTTCGAAACCATAAAAGCAAGTTCGAAACTGAAATTAAACCTTCTTAAAATGAGTTATGCAGTGACAAATCATGGTAATTAAATACTAGAGATAAAAAGGAAGGTGTGAGAGAAAACCACATGTCAAACGGATCGTTTTCCGATTTTATAAAAATATTCGAATCGAGGTTAAGCGCGAACGAACCCCTTAAAGGTACACTTGGTTATAACTTTGGAAAATCACTTAGAAAACGGATAATAAATCTCGAGGCGTAATCTTTTCGAGTAAACGACCGACACTAGGACTTACATGACTTAAGTGCCTACCAAGTATAAGTGCAATGACATGCCTTGCTAACGGACGAGTGTCGGATTATAACGGTGTTAATAAGAGTTATGTTAGGGGATGCCTAACGGGCTAATTTGAAAACGTGTTGTAGCCTAAGTTAATTATATACTTAGCCTTCCGAAGTGTTAAAGTGATTAACCTCTGATATTGTGACTATTTATAGATCACCGGATTGAACCGAGGCACACTACACCTACATGATTACCAGGCAAGTTTCAAACCCTTTTTAAAAGGCTGTTGTTGTGAATACATATATATGTTTTCTGTTATACATATGCCATAGCATGCATGCCTACTTTTAAAGTCATATTGATATACTTGTTCCTGGAATTATTGTTGGCTTATAAGCTAGATAGTTAATATATCAGTTATAAGCCGGATATCACTAAGACCCTTAAGCGAAGGGCATCTGAATCTCATTCCTTGATTATAGACCGGGAGTCGTTATTCCTTGATATATTGATATTATTTTCAGAAGAAAATAATTAGGTAAATATTTCCCATTTATTATCTGGCGAATATTTTTGGAATATTTCCTTGAGATTATTCGATAAATATTATCTGGATTATTCATCAAATATTTATTCAACGAACATTATCTTTAATATTCATCTAAAGTCGATTTATTATTCGAATATTATTTCGAACCCTTAGTTAAGTTATTGACTTAAAGAATCTTCATTCTTATTTACTCAATAGATATTATTTTCGAATATTCATTCGAGTTATTTATTTAATGAATATTATTTTAATATTCATTTGAGCCTTATATATTCAAATGAATATTATTTCGAATATTCATTCAATCTCTATTTATTTTATAAATATTAGTTGAACATTGATTCGAACTCCAGTTATTCGACAAATATTATTCAAAATATTCCCTTGAGACGATGAATATTATCTTCGACATTCATTTAAAGTCGATTCAATTATTGAACATAATTTCAAATGTTCCTTCGATAATCATTTCTTCTATAAATATTACTGAGAATATCCATTGTTTGTTCAATAAATATTGTCTCAAATATTCAGTCGATCATTATGTTATCAATGAGTATCATTCTTAAGTATAATATTCATTATTGATTCAGTGAATATTATTTCAAATATCCATTTGATGATTATTTCATCACTAAATATCATTATTAATTTGAATATTCATTATTTGTTCAATGAATATTATTCTGAATATTTATTCAAAGATTATTCCGAGCAACACTTTTCCGATATCTGTGACTCAATAAATATTCTTGGAATATTTATTTAATTCTTCTAACTCGTTTCAAAAATGATTTACTTCATTCAAATAGTATTATCGACCTTCGAACACTATATAAATTATTACATAGCCTTATTATTATTATTATATTATCAAGGAAGGTTCTCAGTAATTCCCCTCTTCCTGCGATTCTATTGTAAGGGAACCTTACTTGAGGAATGTTATTTATCTTATGACTGCCCGGTCATAAATTATTCGTTCACTCGCAACTTGGTTGCTATTATTCATGGAATTGTGTATACCCACTCATTATTCGAGGGGTAAGAATGTTGGAACAAGTTGGTATCCATTAACAAGCGGTAGCTTGGGAAATATTGGTGAATTTTCCTTTCCAATTAGATACGACTACTTTGTGGAGTCTTATCAACAAGTATTATACTTGGGGAAAGGGAGAAGAACTTTACGTTTCAAAGATTATGGATGTGAAATGAACTAGGAGATGCGTAAGTGACCCAGTGGCGCCGGTCCAGCAAATGGCCCAACCGTTGGCCGAGGGGGTTCCAGAGGGCGGTAGACAAGTAAATCCGTCGGTGCTTCCTTCTACATGTAGTAAACAAGAGGTGGGGAACATAACATGCGACTGATCATCGTGTAAATGCTATGTCTCCTGGCGCGTCAAACTCCAGTATTAGTTCATCACTCAATGTTGGAAATTTTCTGCAACATCATCATTGTTGGCAGAGTTGAAAAGTGTTTGAAAGGGAATTGCAATATTCTTCTGGCAAGTTCCTCTACCATGAAAAATTTATAATATCTTGCTTATCTTTGACATAGTAGATAATTCTACAGAATAATTCGAGTTACCTTGTGACTTCATGTCATACCTTATCTTGGCACTATAGTTATTAATGCATGGCATATGGTTTCAAAGATATTTTGAACTGTTATATGTTATCACTGTTCAGTTATATTCTTTTGGTGGGCTATTGCTCACCCTTGTTTTATTTATTTATATCACAACAACAGCTAGATCAGATGGCCCGCGTAAGGCGTAATCGGTGCAAGTAAGTGCTAGCCGTCAGAAGATTAACTGCTGAGATCATAGCTGCCACTGCTGAGTAAGAAGCTATTAATAGGCTAGATGTTAGCTTTCGAGTATCAATGTATTTATGTGGCGTATACAAATGGATGGCAAAGAGTATTTAAAGGTTAAAAATTGTAATTCTTTTGGGTTGTAAGAACTCAATCTTGCAATTAATAATATTTGGTAATTACTCTGATTTCATCTCTGGGACTATAACGGGTGTGTTTTGTGTTGTTGTTTTGGGTCACAAGGTTGCACTTTAATTTATGTTGGTTTTGTAGAAGGAAACTGAGACCGTAACGACCAGATCCCTGACCCCGGATCTGGGGGTGTTACATTTTGGGACGGAGGGAGTATAACACTATATTCTATTTTTAACAACTTCAAATAATGAAAACATACCATTTTTAAATTATAGCCCATCAATATAGCCAACTACTCCATCCGTTTCAAATTAGTAGTCCACTTTCAAAAAATTACGCATATTAAGAAATTCAATCATTAATGATCTAATTCCATATTTACCCATATTTATTGTATTAGTTAGATAAATAACTACATAAAGTTAATCTTGGAAATTAAAACTTAAGGTAATATGGGAAGTTTAAGTAAAAAATTGTTTTGAAAGTAGGAATGAGACAACTATTTTGAAACAGAATTTTTCTTGAAAGTGGACTACTAATTTGAAACGGAAGGAGTACATTGGAGTAAAACACCTTACAGATTCAACAAATTTTACATTATCATTATTTAACCAATCATTTTAGCCAATACCATTGGAGATACTCTTAATTTTCGAATATTATACCACCCAACTACCGACCTATGTTTAAGAATAGAATACAAGACCGTCTTAACAAATGCAAATGCATAAACTTGCTAATTTTGTTGTCCACTTACTACTCTATTTTGCTAATTTTCCTTTTTAATAACATCCATACATTCATTAATAGAAGAGAAATGCTTAAACTCCTAAACTAATCATGAAACAAAGAGGGTGTTTGGCATTACTTAAAATAAGTTACTTTTGACTTAAAGGAGGTGTTTTTAACTTAAAGGAGAAAGTAAAGTTGTTTACTTTAAGTTGAATGAATGTGTTTGGGTAATTTTACTTAAAGTTAAATGGGAATTTAATAATTTTGACTTAAAGTGATATTTGACTTAAAAAAAATTTAAATTCATGATATTTAAGCTTTACAAGAATTGTGGGAAAAAAAAAAAAAAGCTCCATAAGTCATAAGTCATAAGTCAAAAGTACCTAAATGTAACTTATGGCTTAAAGCAGTTTTTTAACTTAAAGCCGGCTTAAAGCCACGTTACACAAACGGGGCAAAAATGACTTAAAGCCTTTTTTAGCTTTAAGTCATGTTTGCCAAACAGGCTGAAAATCTAGTGGTAGTTTAAATATACCACACTACCCGTTTCCAGAGTGTTAACAGACTATGATTAAGTGGAAACCGTATGCTTAATCAAACTTTGACAGGCTAATCCCAATGTTTAGTGCCAATAGAAAAATGCAATTTGTTAGTGTATCGGTCATAATTACGTAGCATTACTTGTTAAAAGCTCAGATGGAATGAAGACATAGCTGGATTTCGAGCCCCGAGTAACTAAATTAATCTAGATATCGTGTCTACAGTCTACTTGAATCAAATCTGAAATATTTTAAGGCAAATGAAAGGGTTTAAGTTAGAGTATCTATTCTTGATTATTTTAGCAAGTAATCTTTGACTAATGCGGGTGAACCGACGAATGTAGTTGAATTTAGGTTTACTGAAACAGAGATCTCACCAATAGCATGGTAATCGACGGCTAGTATTCTTGTACTATTGCAGACAGGGTATTAACAATCCACTTGTTACTGGTATCATGTTTTGCAAGTTGATCATAATCAATTAAAAGTTAAATTTAAAGTATATTGCCAAATATGATGATGATCTCGAACAGCAAATTCAATAGCTTCTCACTTAGCATTTTTCATCTTAAAATCAATAATAAATTTTCGGTGAATTCAGATGAGTACTACTGTACAATTTTAGCAACATAATCGAATAATACCAATTTTTGAATCTACAAGTTATAACCTTTGAAAAATACATAACAAAAATCAAAAATCTTAATTGAAAGAAGGAACTAAAGTTGCACAAAGACAAAATAAAATAACACATTGAATCCCATTTGATGAAAGAAGACAGAATGGTGGTGGTTGCTATTGAATTTAAGTTGATGCACTGCACCTGATGGCTAATCATAAGTGAACAGAACAGTAGATATGACTAATATATTTCAGATTCATACAACCTTATTAATAGTAGTGAATGTTATCGAAGCTTTTTGGGGAAGGATAAAATTTATAAAATGTACTTGAAAGGTGGATTGTTTCCCTTCCTCCATTTATTCTATCATAATTTATAAGAATATTCATAAAAGTTTTCAAAAAAAAAAAAGAATATTCATAAAAGAAGTGTTTGTTAGCCAAAGACTTTTGGCTTAAAAGGAATTCAAATTCTTTACACCCTTTTAGGTTGTGCCACTTCATGTTCTATTTTAGGTGTTTGTTTTTAATTGACTCATCTTTTATTGATATAAATAGGACTCCATGCATTCACACCAACCACCCAATCAAAAACAATCATCTATAGTGAAAAATGGGATGACACAACTCAAATGATATAGAAAATTTGGATTCGCTTAAAAGAGGGGAAGGCCCTCTATTTATTTTGGGGTGAGAAAAAGGCGATGCTTGTACTCTATATATTTAATCAGCACAAGTGGTGCAATTTGCAACCGGATATAGATAGATAATAAAGAACGCATTTAAATATGGGGCCGTCTTTAGTAAATGATTGCTAGGGTAAATAGTGAAATATGTATAGCAGGAATTTTTTGTTGTACATGTATAATAGGGTTTTTGGTATGAAAATAAGAAAATGTATCGTAAAAATTTTCAACAGTACGTAAACAGTAACAATAAACGATAACAAGTGTTTGCGGTTGACAGCCAACCTTTAAATATATAGTACTCCCTCCGTCTCTAAATAAGTTGCCTGTTTTGACTGGACACGTTTGTCAACGCACACTTTTGATCGTTAATATCTTGAATTTCGTATTAGTATTAAATATAAAAACTTCACTGTATTAAAGTATTCATAAATACGAATCCAACAAGATCACTCATGACTATATTTGATCTTATAGATTAGACGTAAATTAGTAATTTGTCTCATGTTATGAACAGTCCCGACATTTCAAACGAGCAACTTATTATGAGACGGAGGGAGTATTAGGTAGTGTCAGTTTCAGAAAACCAAATTAGTTGAGAATAGATAAACGATTGTCTAAAAGTTTTTGCACAATCTTTGTGTTTAGTTGAAAAGTAGGTAGATTAAGAGAAAAAGGAACCTTAGATATATCTCAGGTAACTTTCCTGAGATATGAAAAATTTATTGAGCTCGCAGGACTAATTAATAAAATTTTAAACAACTCTTGATTTTACAAAATTGTCCACCCCATATTTACATTTAAAACACAGAATTTACCTAAGATGTATATTAGGTTCCCTACTCTCATAGATTAATCGTATCATTTATTTTATTTCATCCGTTATGGATGAATAATTACTCAGCTCTGATATTTATATAATTTAGTTTTAATTAGTTATATAATTTATTTATGTTTAATTTGAGAAAATTAGGGGAGGGATCCATTGATTGTGGCCATCCGTGTCTCTGATGATTTGGTCGACAACCCATTTTTGCAGGAAAAAATTAGATTGATACAAGGTAGGTAAAGTCCATGCGTACATACATACCGTTCTGGTTCCATGCTTACATACATAAAACGTTTAAAGTCCCTTGTTACACCAGCCAACAAGGCAACAAGCATGATTTATACTATACATACAGATATGCAATGTATCTCTTCCATGTAATTATGGAGTATTGCTCCTATTATATTCTCCTTCTTCTTTTATCTTACTTTTTCATGCACACGTTAACTTATTAAGCAAAAACAAACTACTGGCTGCTGCAGCTACAATAATTAGATATTAATATCCTTTGTGTGTGTTGATTCTGTGAATATATATATATGTGTCAGGACTTGACAAGCTAGTAGCACTTTACCGACCGTAATTGCCCATATATGCAACTCATGTATCGCAACTACCTCGTCCATCTCACAAAGTCCCTTCTCAAGCCTTGTTGAATCGATTTCTCGGGGAGTACTCTCCATCAGAACCTCCCATATGTTGCCCAACATGTTGATAGTAGTTCCCAGTACAATAACGGAAAAAATGAGTGTGCATGTCAAATCAATAATCTTCCATCTCTGCAGCTGTGGTTTTTTCTTAAGGTAAGCATTTTAATCCCTGCATCTACTCTTCCCTTGACGTTTATGTTTGTGCGTCTGCATATCGTGAACATGGTACATATTTCTACATAATTTTGCATTTTTCAAAAATCTCCACAGTATAAACAGAGTTTTGAAAACACAACGAAAAATGTGATGAAACCTTAACATTTTCAGACTAATACACACACACATACGTAAAACATGCTTGGTGGTTTAGATTTTTTGAAGCTGAAAAGGTGGTGTCCCCTAGATCTGCGCTCATTTGTCTGTCAAACACTCGTTTTTATCCAATTTTCCCACTGTGTACTTCTACTATATTTTGTTTCTTTTACCTAATAAATACACAATGCATTTATTACCTTCACAATATTCAAACTAGTACTACTAGTATAACTTATTTCAGCCTAAATTTTAGGAGACTGTCTCTAATTTTTAGGAGACTAACTATAATTTGCCATGTAAATTTACGAGTCTATTTTGGATTTTATTTTTGTTAACTTGTTATGTTAAACCAAAACATTCAATGTAAAATGATCCATTTTTCTTCTTACACAGCAGTATTGAAATGTACTATATAAATCTACAGTAATTTGGAGTAACTACTTTTCTTTGAGTAATTAACTACTTTTCTTTGAGTAATTACGAAATTGTTGTAATTGTTCGTTTATTGGTTTTCTCTAGTTTAACTGAGGTAGTGCTTATAGTATATAGATGGAGAGGTTCGGAATAGTATTTGATTGATTTAGGGGTTTGTGGATGTTTGCACTTAACAAGAATATCTCTTGTGACTTGGTAAGACTGTACACTGTTGTATCTCAACTTGGAAAGACGTTTAATAATCATACACACTTGGTTCTGGTTTTGGTAAATCATTTAGTGAAGAACTGAGTCAATTCAGCAACTGGGAGGTTTACAGTTCTAGTCTACTCGTGCATATTGGTTAACGTGCTGGTCTTTCTACTTTCTTGTTCTTTGCACTCTAATATTCCCTATCACGTGAGCTTGTGGTAGTGTGATTGTTCTTTCTTTTCAAAAATTCCTTCCTAATTAACAGGCGTGCACCTTATAGTCTTGCTATCTGTGCGGCAAGGTTTAAGTCTTACCGTATGTGGTAAGTTTTAGTTATATACTTATATCATTTCAAAGCGTATTTCATTACTCGTGCATATTGGTCATTGTGCTGGTCTCTCTTCTTTATTGTTCTTTGCATTCTAGCTTTCTCCATCACGTGAGCTCGTGGGA
The DNA here is from genome assembly GCA_037693485.1 of Kitagawia praeruptora. NCBI lineage: Eukaryota > Viridiplantae > Streptophyta > Magnoliopsida > Apiales > Apiaceae > Kitagawia > Kitagawia praeruptora. The sequence continues at coordinate 83,739,778 of CM075353.1, read as the reverse complement.
GTGCGAATATTCCTTCATTTCAAAAATTCACTCTCACTTAGTCCACCAATAAAATATAAATAAAAATTCTCGATGTAGGTAGACCATTTTAATCATATTTACATATTTTCTTTTGGTATGAACAAATTAGATACACTTGTTCCATTCCAGATGGATGTTTTGTGCCTATTAAGGGTGTGCCATAATTTTGGCTTTGGGACCATTACTGGGTGATCTGTTGTCAATTGACAAATATGTGTCATTTCAGATGACTTCATTTATCAGCGTATATATTTAATCCTATCTAATAAATATTAGCTACTTGAGGTTATTTTTTACCCAAAATTTTTTTGTTTTGTTCAATTTATTTTTGTTATCGTTATTATGCTTTAATCTTATTAATTTATTTTAAGATTAGTTTTAAATGATTAATACCTTTTGATAATTGTATTTGTATTATTATTATTTCTTTATCTATTATCTAATATTTAGTTAAATAACTAACCAAAGGGATCCCCTTTGGTTAGATAATTGTTAATTTTCTAAAATATTTATCTTATATTATGTGTTTTTCCAAAGGGATCCCCTTTGGTTAGCTAATTGTTAATTTCCTAAAATATTTATTTTATCACCTTTAAAAAATTATTTTTTATAATTTTAGATGCCTAACCGAAGGGATCCCCTTTGGTTAGAAATGAGCATCCTTTTTGTCAAAATTCAAAATTTAATTATATTTAAGTTTCTATCTTGATTAGAACTATTTCATTGTTGTAGTTTTAACATGAACGAAGAAATCTCAAAATGACTCAATTTGGACTTTCAAAAGGAAGTAATTAATGGGATTTTCAAGGTGCAGAGTACAAGTTAAGGCAAGTCCTAGGCAAAAGAGAAGATTTGGATTGGTAAGGACTCGAGAAGTCTTCAATGCCTCGAGCTAAGGTATGAATTCAATTGATATGCGTACTATTTGTAGTCTCTGTGATGAATTATTCATGCTTTGTTATTGTTGTTTCCCTTGTCCCTGTTCTCTTGTCTTTTTTCTTTTATTATGGTTTTTGGGGTTTTCGGGTTATCTCTCCCCTCATTGATTATTTTCTATCTCCCTGGTTGTAGTACACTTCTTATCTTTGTTTTCTTTTCTTTTCTTTTCTTCCCTCCCTATGTTTTTGGTATGGACATCAAGTTTTATTGTCCAATTTTGGGAGTTTAGCTTACGTTATTCTCTCGTTGGATGATTTGGCTTCGTGTATGCCTTGTCTCTATTCTCTTCTTTTTCTTTTCCTTAGTTTGGTTTTGGGGTTTTTCGGGCTCTCTCTCCCCTCCTTATTGTATTCTATCTTCCTCACTTTAGTTCATTTCTTTTCTTTTCTTTGTCTTTTCTTCCCTCTTCTGTTTGTGGTATGGACATCAAGTTTTTATTGTCCAGATTTGGGAGTTTAGCTTACGTTATTCTCTCGTTGGATGATTTGGCTTCGTGTGTACCTTTGTGGGCGGGTTTTGATTTTTGTTTTACTCCTCGGATTCTCTTGTACTTTATGTACTCCTGATCAAGATTCATTCTTGCAGACAAAAAAAAAAAAAAAAAAAAAAAAAATATATATGTGTCAGAATGTATATGCAGAGAAGATTGAGTAGTGTAATTATAGAGTGAAGAGGAGGATGGGTTCGCCAGAAACTCAAGTGGCCAAATGGAAAACGCATGACTTTAGTGGAGGACCTCATGCATTCCCCCGGCCTCTTGCAATATTCATTGCCCCTTTTTAATTACCCTCTTCAATCTCCAATCTGAATTATTTACCGTAGTTTGCTTGATTGAGGACTATTTATCGTAACTTTTTTTACCAAGGCATATGAGTTCAATTACAAGATCGAGCTCAGTTGATCCAACTCCAATTCAATTACTTTGTAATGAGTCGTTTTGGCTCTCATCAACTTCAGATACAATTACCTTAATTGAAACCCACGCACGACATGATTGTCGAGATAGATTAAAAACAAGATCAACGTCCTAATAACAACTTTATCAAACTGGATTCATTAATCTGGCGTAGTTGAACAACAAACAAAGAAAATAAACGAAACGTCCAACTTTGGATAAATTAATCAAGATATCTTTTTGAGGTATGGGTTTATAATTTTACAAACATACAGGGAATATACTGCGTGTTATGTTTGTTCACGTCTTCCCATACATTAATTGGATTTCATCGACGTAGAGCTAGTCTAAGTGTCCAACAACCTCCTTGTATACTTATATAGAGTCCACTCATCTTACATGAAAACCCGTGAAGAACCGCTTAAAATGTATTAAAATTGCCCTTTATATAAGGTCTCTGACGGACCCCTTCACAAAAAAGTTTTTTAATTCTATCATCTATTCATTCATCAAAAAACAATATTAATTTTTTAAAAAAAATTAAAAAAACTGCTGCCACGTCATCATTTTTAAAAAAAAATTATTGTTATTTTTTTTTTATAAATAGATAATGGTTATTTATGGAACAATGACCTACTTATCTATTAACTGTCCAGATGATCTCTAACTACGAAAGCGTGACTGTAGCAATTATCATGCTCAAAAATAGCAGCGTTCGAGTTAACCTTAACACTATCATTCCGAGGTAATCCCCAATGTTCATGACCATCCTCCTGAGACATATATCCCAAGAAGTTATCAAAAGACTTATCTTGCTCTAATATATTACATGTATCTTTGAGGGACGTTTGGATGGTTAGTGGGAATTTGAATGATGGTCAGTGACGGATGCAAAAAGATTTTATAGGGGGGATCGGTTTCACATTATAATTTTAAATGAACAAATTAAAATTTGAAATGAAAAGCATATACATGAGATTGCTTTAGGAAACAGCCAAACAGGGTTCTAATCGTGCAAAAGCTTAGACAATCTTTTGCTAATGTTAGAGTTGAAAAGTAATATTCCCGGTTTCACATTATAATTTTAAATGAACAAATTAAAATTTGAAATGAAAAGCATATACATGAGATTGCTTTAGGAAACAGGGTTCTAATCTTGCAAAAGCTTAGACAATCTTTTGCTAATGTTAGAGTTGAAAAGTAATATTTTTTAATGTTAGAGTTGGAAAGTAAAAAAAATTCTACTCAAGAACAACACTATAAGGGTCGAACCCTGGTGTTCAACACAGGAAAAACATCCCTCAACCAGCTCATCTATATAAACCAGTGTTGCAAATTTCGGAAATCGGAACTATTCGGTTGAGGTACCGATTTACGATTTATAGGGTGATTTGGTTGAAAAATCGGCAATTTATTGGCGATTTTTGCAAAATCGGCCAAATCGGTTCCAAAATTTCCACCGATTTTTGGCCGATTTATCGGCGATTTTTCAAAAATCGACCGATTTCTATAACAGAGATATAAACACGTTGGCATAATGTATACTAGCTGAATTATATTCAAATCTCATGAGGGGCAAGGGACCACCTGAACCCGCTGTCCGTCACTTGATGGTTAAAAGAAAATGATAATAATATTTTCGCGGGTGTTGACAAAATGATTTACCTACCAACAGTAAATGGAGTTCATTCCATACAACTAAATTGATAATTCCAACACTAATACAAGAAATTTAGGTCCTGATCTTATTAACATGATCTTGTTAACGAGGACATTAACCATAAACCAAAGGACTTCTGTGGTGTTAGAGCATCTTCTGTGGTGTTAGAGCATCTCCAATAAAAGTTGTCAACATAGTTGTCAATTTCTACCATATCATCACATATATTATTATTTTTATTTCTTCTCTCTTCCATCTCATTGTTGGCAACTTTTGTCACAAATCTACTCCAATAGTTGGCAACTTTAAAAGTTGCCAATGTAGTCCCATATATAAATTTTATATTATCTTATAAATACATTTAAAATATGGGAGATATAAAAAAGGGTAAAGTTAAATACATTTTTAGGGAGTTGTATGTGTTTTAACTAAATGGGGAAGTTGCAAACTTTTGGCAACTTTGGTTGGCAACTTGTTGGCAACATTGATAATCCAATAGGTGGGCAACCAAGGGTGCCGTGCCACGTAGGACTTGGCAACCTCTTGGCAACCCCTATTGGAGATGCTCTTAGTGTTGTATGTTAGAACTGTACGTACATCAATACAAATACAGTAAAACCTCTATAAATTAATAATGTTGGGACCGGGATATTTTATTATTAATTTAGCGAGATATTATTATATTGATAAATTAAAAATTTATTAATTTAAAGAGATTTTACGTATGATCTTTAAATTTTCAAGTCCAATGTATTATTTATAATGTATATTACTTAGAAATGAAAAAAAAATTACAAAAACAAGTTCCAAGGAACATTCTATTAACGTACATTCACAAATTAATTGAATTTGAGTTTGATTCACTAGCTTTGGAACCGATCACTTGGAAAGAAGGATTGCAAGCGAAAACAACTCTTCACAACTTTTTGTTGAAATACGAGAAGACAATGCCCAAACTCTTAAGTGCAATGAGAATATTTAAAGATAAACTCAATATAGATTTGAAGTTCAACAAAAAATAAGTGATTATAGATTCATTTTTTACTAGACAATCTTAGAATTTGGAATCTTTTAGTAATTATTAATTTATAGTTTCGTTGGGACCAATATATATACACTGGGATTTCAAAAAAGTTATTATCTTATTATTTTATCGATTGAGGTTATTTTATCGATTGAGGTTCAATTTTGTATTGGTCTTAAGTTGGAATTGGAAAAATTATTAATTTTATCGAGATTATTAATTTATCGAGTATTAATTTATAGAGATTTTACCGTAACTGGAATCGGAATCAGGATAAGGATACGGTGGACTGAGTTAGTGAGTTACGTATGACTAATATATACAGAAATGTTGATGTAGATATAGATATGTAGAGTCCCACTCTATGGAGAACCATCTTACGTGGAGAACCGTGGAGAACCACTTAAAATGCATTAAAATTGTCCTTTATATAAGGCCCATGGCGGGGCCCCTTTACAAAAAAGTCTTATAATTCTACCCTCTATCCATTTGTCAAAGAAAAAAAAAGAAAAAAAAAATTCACTGTTCACGTGATGACGTGGCAGTGGATTTCACTGGTTAACGGTGCTTCGCACCTTCTTGTACGGCGCTTCGCGCCTTTATCATTCTAAAGTTGTAAGGAATGACAATCAATGGTAAAGGCAATAGACGATTGACGGGTGTGTCGAGAGCCTTCGGCCCTCATGACTAACTAACTCATCCGTTTACTGTCTTAAATGCTTCGCATTTCCACGACAAGTTTTTTTTTTTTTTTTTTTTTTTTTTTTTTTATGGATAGAGCCAATTATTTTAAGCATTTTTTGTGAAGGTACCCTTGGCGGGGTCCTTATATATAAAGCAATTTTAATGCATTTTAAGTGGTTCTCCACGGTTCTCCACGTAACATGGTTCTCCATGGAACAATGGCCTAGATATGTACCTTCAGAAAGTTCTAAACCAATCTCAAGTTCAATGCACTTCTTTAGAAAAGAAAAGAAGATCGCATGTCTCTGTCCATGACTGTGTCTATGTCTATGTCTATGTCCAAGTTCATGTTATTTGATGTAAATTTCCTGCATGCCCTTATTTCTGACTTTTTATTTTTGGCTTACGTTTACTTATATTTTTAAAGTCAAGTAAGCATTATTTTCCTCAACTTCCCGGCTTGTTTATAAAGAGACATACACATTTGACTGTTGTTGGGTTGCGGAAAAGTCAACCAGGTCATCTTTTAACGCCTTCATTATCTTAATTTATTTCTGATTTTCTGAACTTAAGGGCCTCAAATACCATTTTTAAGAATAATTAGAACAAAAATAATAATTTAACCAAATAAAATAATTGATTATGGATTACATTATTTTAACTCCAAGCAAACCATTATAAATAGGGATTCATGTGCCTGAGGATGACCTCAGGCAGAACCCTGAGGTTAAAAGCTTTCCAATACAATTTTAAGGGTATTTAGGTAAATCTACTGATAAAAAAAATTGATATTACAAAAATGCCCCTGCGGGTCGGGCCACTTCTTCTATAGGTTATTTGTCTTATAACCTCAGGAAAACTACCCGAGGACATCCTCAGACCCATTTTTCTCTTATAAATATAGAGATATAAACTTCAATAGTACTCCCTCCGTCCCTCATGGTTCTTTACATGGGGGAACGGAGACCAAGAAAATGTGTAAAAAATGAGTAAAGTCAGATGAAAAGTGGATAAAGTGGTGGGACCTATTAATATTTAATAATAGATTTGAGATAGTAGAGGAAAGTAGTGGGTGTAATAGTGTTTTTTATTATTAAATATATGAGATAGTGGGTGTAATAGTGGGAGAAACTTACTATTTTTGGAATGTAAAGAAATGAGAGGGACACCTCAAAATAGTAACTGTAAAGAAATGAGAGGGACATAGGGAGTATTTAGTAGTTACATTAATAACCGGTGCCAACAACATGTTGGTGCAGTGGTTGAGCCACTGGCCTCCTTTGAGGGAGGTCAGGGGTTCGACTCCTGCGTGTGCGTGAGTTTCCTAGTTTGTATTAGATTTCCTTTCTGTATTTGTAATTCTGTACTTGGCCGGGGGTCCTTCGGAAACAGCCTCCCTATTGTATAGGGGCATGGTCTGCATACATCTACCCTCCTCAGACACCACTTTGAGTGGTATTATAACTGAGTAAGTCTTGTTGTTGTATTAATAACTGGTTAAAGTACTGTGCGAAGGTGCGTGCATATTTGTTAGCTCGTATAGGTTAATTTGGAGGCTAAAAATTTCGTAAATGGTCAAAAATCATTTTAGGGCATCTACAAGAATTTTTTTATAATAGCTCTTAACTTAAAACTAGTCGATAAAGCCGTGTTTCGCGGCGGCGTTATAATATTTTTAAAAAAATTCAATACATTTACGTTATATTATAATATTAATATTAAATTTTAATAATTAAATAATATTCTCTGTTGAATCAAGAAAAATTTCTTGTTAAACATAATTTTTTTGATGCTGTTGTGGAATAAAAATTAGGTTGTTAAATTGCGGCTAGGGTTTGTATGTAATTAATACTAGGGTTCGTGAGCTTCGTGCTTTAATGGCTGCTCTCGTGCTCGTGGCTGTATCTGCCTTCACAAGATGCCTACGTACTTTGATGTGTATCAAAGATCAAGCCAAAAACGTAGTTCTAGGTGTGAAGGAGCAGATCGTTATATAGGCTGAGAAGCCTAAGAATTAGGGTAGGAATAGGAGACTTGGTGGGCAAGCCACCGCCTCAAGGAAGGTTCCGGATCCATTCCTTTTAGGAATCAGTTTCCATGTTGAGATATGTATCTTGGAGGCTAAGTCAGGCAAGGGTTGTATCCTTGTTTGACTCTTATTGGCTGAGCTGTTCATTAATTACGAAATTAATATTACGTTAATATTAATTACGAAATTAATATTTATTACCCTAAATATTAATTACGAAATTAATATAATAATTAGGGTTTGGGCCCATCTGGTGGGCCCCACGTTTGGACCATTCTAGGTCTAATTAATGCCACATTAAATGTGTCCTTAGGGCTTAGTTTTAGCCCATATCATTTGCCCCCCAACTTCTAGGAAAACTGATCAGGTTTTCCTTGAAGTTATAACGGCCTTTCTCGAGACTTGGGTCAGGGTTTATTGCTCTTACGTTAGTATTCTTAACAACATCATCTTAATGTAAAGCGTGGAGCGACCGATACATTTACGACAATGTTGAACGACACTAAGCGGTGTTAAACGGCACTACACAGCGCTACTCAGCCTTAAACAACGTTTAAACAATGTTAAACGACGTCAAACGGCATAAAACGGCTCTATCGACACTAATCGGTGCTAAACGGCACTAAACGGCACTAACTTCAAACTTGGTTTTCACTTTCCCTAAGTATGAAATAAGAAAAATAAAAAATTGCAATCCCGACTCGAGCATCGCCACGGGTCGGCCGAGCAAAAACCCGTACCGACCGTCGACGCCGGTCGGCCGAGGCGCTAAACGGAGGGGCGGTCGGCTGGAGGCTCGGTCGGCCGGGGCGTACCCGTACCGACTGCGGGTTCCAGTCGGCTGGAGCATGCCCGGGGAAGCCGGTCGGCTGGGAACTCGGTCGGGGTCGGCTGAATTTTTTTTTTTTTTTTTGAGACGGAACCAGAAAACCCGTACCGACCGTTGATGCCGGTCGGCCGGAGGACTTGCGGAAGAGGCGGTCGGCTGGGGAGCCGCTTGGCTTGAGCGAACCCGCACCGACGGCTGATCCCAGTCGGCTGGGGTGTGTCCCAGGAGGCCAGTCGGCTGGAGGTTTTTCGATTTTTTTTTTTTTTTTTGGGAAACAAGAAAACCCGTACCGACCGTTGATGCCGGTCGGCCGGAGGGCTTCCCGGAGGGCCGGTCGGCCGGGATCCCGGTCGGTTGGAGATTTTTCCCATTTTTTTTTTTCAATCCACACCGATGATCAATGTCGGTCGGCTGGAGCTTCCCAAAAATGGTCAATCGGCTGGAAAGGTGATCGGGAGGGTCCAAACCCGTACCGACGATCGATATAGGTCGGCCGAAGCTCCCTCGGGAGGTCAGTTGGCTTAAAAAATTTCGCCTACCGCCATCGTCCTTCAACATGGAATAAGTTTAGTCATTGTTATGGGTTTTAATTTTCGCATATCGACATCGACCATCGACATGGAATCTTAAGATCAATGTTAGCCTTTCATGGCTCTGTTTGAAGTTTTACTTTGTGTCGTGATTCATATCACTAATCCAGTGCTTAGTACTAATCTTCCAACTAAGCATTTCTTAAGTGCGCTTAGCTTCCTAAGCCCATATGACTGATCTGGTAGAATATCTTGCCGAATATTCACTTAAATTCTCCGTTTTCTCTCCCAAAATATAATGAGTTTTAACGATTCTTTCCATTCATAACGGATAGTTTTTGCTCCTTTTTCGTATTTTAACGATACTTGACCTGTAAATGCGAACTGAGCTACGTTTCAACCTGAGATAACAGGTCACCTTTTCCTTATAAAAGGAGGAGAGCACCCTTCATTTCTCTTCACTTCTTCACTTCTCAAACTTTCTTAAGTTCTAAAAGCTCTTGAGTTCTCTAGCTTCCAAGCTGCCAAGTTCAAGCTTCGAGTTTCCAGATTCAAGGTTCAAGATGGCCGACAAGCAAGCTGCCCCCCAACTCTCCATGGAGGAGGCTTTCAGAAAGAGGAGCATGGCGCGAACAATGAAAGGTAAGCTAAAACTCATGCCTCCTAAATATATTGAGCGTCGGTTTGAGTCAATGTTAGATTTGCTCAGCATTATGGGAGAATCGTTTCCCAACAGTTCAAGCTTAGTTGCTTTTAGTAGTCCTTCTAAGTTAAGAAAGAAGGATGTTGAGAAGATCAGGAGCACTTTCGGCTTTCCGAGCGCAATCAGGGTATGCCTCCCAAATCCAGGGGACAGAACCTGCAATTGGCACCCCGAAAGGATATGCGTCATGAAAAGAGCATTGGAGGCGGGATTTAGGTTCCCTGTTCACACATTCATCATCAGGTTCTTAGCAGAACTTCAAATACATCCTTGCCAGCTATATCCCAACTCCTGGAGATTTTTAATCATCTTCTTGTTGAGATGCCACGAGTTGGAAATCCCTTGGAGTACAACTATGTTTCGAAGTATCTTTGCAGTGAAGAACTCCTCTGATGCTAAGCCGGGATGGATTGGCTTTCAACTTAGAAGTGGCCTTCCTCATATAGTAAACTCTTTCTCCTTCCCGGACTCTCATCATTTGTGGGAGAGGGACTTTGTTGTCTTGGAGTGGGAAGGCGGTGACTGGGGTCACTTCTTTGTCAATAAATTCGGGTTTGTACATGATAGCTCACACTTCGTGTGCGATCTTAACTCCCAAGAATTGTTAGACCGAGATAGGCTTCTTGCTGACGATGGTCGCACTCACTATAGGACTATTCTAACTGAGAAGAAGCTTATTGAAGCTAGCCTCAGCAATCTTTCTTTTGAGGGTAATTTTTCCTTCATTACTTCATTATGAACTATGTTTGTTCTTATTCCAATGTTTTCTCTTCATCTTTCAGCTGCTGAGGAGATAGACAAACGTCCTGCAAATCAGCCAACTGTCACTAGGCGGATGATAAAGAAGGCCGAAGCTCTAGTGAATCCTCCATGCCGAGAAGTTCCTCAATTCCTGGAGAAAAGTAGCCAAGGGGGAAAGAGGTACAGGAACGCTGGCGAGGGTGTTAGAACCCCCTTTACTCCGGATTGGGGTATCTGCGATCAAGATTCTGTTTTTGGGAGTTCTTCCTTGGCCGTGGCTTGGTCAAGACTTTCTATCACCCCTCCTGATGTCCTGACCGCGACTGCGGGAGACAACATCGACGAAGCCGAGCGCCTTGGGGCTCAGGGTTTATATCAGGTAGCAACTTGTATACTTACATTCTTTGTTCACTTTGTTGTTGTCTTACTAACTTCCTTATCGCAGGTCAATGCTTATCTTCAGTCCGCGACTCGCCAAGGTCGAGCCCATCGGGATGAAAATGTAACATTAAAGAGCGAGAAATCCAGGTTAAACGAGGAGATCCAAGACTTGAACTCCAGAGCCATTCGAGCTGAAGCTAACTGCCAATCTCTTCAAAAGAGTCTCCGCTCTTTGGCCAGGAAAAAATCTTCCCAGGCTGGCAAAGTAATTGATGCCTATCATAGGTCGGAGGAATTTTATGAGTTCATGGACAAGCATGACGATGAAATGCGGCCTTTCAATATGTCCGTTGGATGGGACAAGGCCATTGGCGCTGTCAGCCACAGGTATCCTAAAGTGGTTAACCCGACAGACTTCCCTTGCCCTAACTGGGGTGTTGGTGGTGGAAGTTATGTGGCCCAAGCATCAGGCTCTGGGGGTTCTCGTAGGCCTTCCGGCTCTGGGTTGAGGAAATGTACTCAAGTTGTCAACTCGGGTTCAGCTTCTTCCCGCTCCGCTGAAGGAAGAATGTCGAAGAGGGAAGCAGCCGTCAGGCAATCTTTCCCTGGGAAAGCTCTTCGAACAAGACCTAGCTCTTCAACAGAGACCTCCGACGATGAAGGAGTGGTGGCAAAGAAAGGAGAGACTCAGCCGATGGCAGTTGAAGAAGAAGAAGAAGGCTCCGGAGAGGAGGAAGAAAATGACGATGAAGATGGAGACGAGGAGGAGGGAAACGAGGAGGAAGACGATGAAGTGATAGGAGAATCCTCCGAGGAGTAAGTGGCCTTGCATGGCCTTGTTAGCCACATGTGGCTTTATCTTTTCTGCTTTTCAATCAAGGTCCTTAGGGACTTAACTTTTTATTTGGTGATGTAACCTAAATCCAACTTTGGCCCCTCGGGGGTACTTTATTTATGCACTTGTTTTATTTTCACTTATGTATTCTTTATTTTCGTTACTTGGTCATCTTTGACTTGCACTCATCAGGTGCTTGGTACATAAATAAAATCACACAATCACAGATAGAAAACAAACTTGCATTAATAACTCAAAACGGGTTCAACCCTTGCATATATAATCTATTTCCTAATAAGAGCAACATGCTCTGTAATGGTTTCATCGAACCTTATTTCTACTTCTCCTAATAAATAGATAAAAGCCAAGTCCTTACTAGGAAGGCTTACACATAATAAATCTTGAGGTTCAAGGCATGCCAAGTACGGGGCACCTCAACTCCATCCAAGGTCTCCAACTTGTATGATCCTCGCCCCAACGTCTTCTTGACTCGATACGGTCCTTCCCAGTTTGGGGCCAGTTTTCCCTTCTGGCCAACTCCAGAAGCCTCTATCTTCCTCAGAACCAAGTCTCCTTGCTGAAAGAACCTTTCTTTCACCCTGTGGTTGTAATAAAAAGATGCTTTTTTTTATGCTCCGCATTTCTGGCATTTGCCTCGTCCCTGACTTCATCAATCAGATCTAGGGCGAGCCTCATGCCTTCTTCATTAGCCTCAGGTTCAAATGCCTCAACTCGAGGTGATGCATGCATGATCTCCAGTGGCACAATTGCCTCAGCTCCATAAGCTAGCAGAAATGGGGTTGCTCCGGTAGTCACCTTACAGGTAGTGCGATAAGCCCAGAGTATTGGCAGCAACTCATCCACCCAAGTGTTCCTCGAGCGTTCGACCCCTTTCTTCAATCCATCCAGGATGATTCGATTAGCCACCTCGGCCTGTCCATTTGCTTGTGGATGTGCTACTGAAGTAAAACGAAGCTCAATAGCATTCTCCTCACAGTACTTTTTGAACTCCTCATTATTGAACTGTGCCCCGTTATCCGTCACAAGGATTCGCGGGATGCCATATCTACAGATTATGTTCTCCCAAAAGAATTGGGAAACTTGCTTGGTGGTTATCTTGGCTAAAGGCTTAGCCTCAATCCACTTGGTGAAGTAGTCAATGACGACTATCAGAAACTTCCTCTGTGCTGATGCCATAGGGAAAGGACCAAGTATGTCCATCCCCCACATTGCAAACTGGATGGGGGAACTGACTGACGTTAACATCTCAGGCGGCTGCCTTACAATCGGAGCGTGTTTTTGGCACCTATCACACCTCTTGACGTAACTCTATGCATCGGCTAGCATATCTGGCCAATAGAATCCCAGACGAGTTATTTTGTGAGCCAGGGCTCTGCCCCCCAAATTCCTTCATGAACTTCTTCCAATGCTTCTCTTGCCTCTTGGGGCCTCAAACACTTCAAGTATGGGATGACAAACGACCTTTTGTAAAGGATGCCTTCGATCAAGGCATACCTCAATGCTCTCACTGATAGTTTTCGTGCCTCCAAGGCATTGTCAGGGAGCCATCCAATTTCCAGATGAGCTTTAATAGGATCTATCCAACAGCTTCCAACATCGATTGGTGCTACTAACTTAGAGTTGACGGTAGGGGCTTTCAAGACCTGGAAATAAACACTTCCTGCATAATTCTCTATCTCGGAAGAAGCGAACTTGGAGAGGGCATCGGCCTTAACGTTCTCTTCTCTCAGGATATGTTCTACATAGCATTCATCAAACTGAGTCATAACAGCTTTCACGACTCTTAGGTACTTTGCCATAGTTTCATCCTTGGCCTCAAATTCACCATTCACTTGCGAGACTACCAGTCTTGAATCTCCACACACTTTGAGGTTCTTGACCCTCATGACTCTGGCCAATCCCAATCCGGCTATTAATGCCTCATATTCAGCTTCATTATTAGTAGTATGAAAATCCAATTTCAAAGCATACTCAACTGTGAACCCATCGGGGCTTTGCAAAACCAAACCTGCACCACTAGATTTTGTTTTTGATGCTCCATCAAAATAGAGCACCCAATACTCTTTCTGGTCAGCTATCAGTCCTTCATCTTTATCTTCGATCTCAGGGGTGGTTATCATCTCCTGCCCCCCGACTTCTTGGTTGTCAATGGTGCATTCAACCACGAAGTCAGCCAATGCCTGAGCTTTGATGGCCGTTCGAGGCTTATACTTGATATCAAACTCTCCAAGCTCTATGGCCCATTTGATCAATCTTCCACTTGCTTTCGGGTTGTGCAATATGCTTCTCAATTGTTGGTCTGTTAAGACTTCGATCTTGTGGGCCTGGAAGTATGGTCGCAATTTCCTTGAGGCAGTAATCAATGCCAAAGCAAACTTCTCAATGGGAGAGTAATTTAACTCCGCCCCATGCAATACCTTACTCACGTAGTAGATAGGTTTCTGAACTTTCTTTTCTTCTTTGACAAGAACAGCACTCAATGCCTGTTCGGATACCGCCAGGTATAAGTAAAGAATTTCCCCAGGACTAGGTTTGGACAACAACGAGGCTTCAGCCATGTATTTCTTCAACTGCTCAAAGGCCTCTTGGCTCTCTGTGGTCCACTCAAAATTTTTCACCTTCTTTAATGCCTGAAAGAAAGGCAAGCATTTGTCACCAGATTTGGAGATGAATCTCCCTAGGGCCGCAACTCGACCAGTTAATTTCTGTACATCTCGTATTGAGCGGGGTGGCTCCATATCCAGAATAGCCTTAATCTTGTACGGGTTGGCCTCTATGCCTCTCTTGGAAACCATCAGCCCCAAAAAATTTTCCGATCCAACACCAAAAGCACACTTGGCTGGATTCAGCATCATCTTATGGTGCCTTAGCACTTCAAATGCCTCTCTGAGGTGCCTTATGTGATCTGCCTTAAGTAGGCTCTTGACTAACATGTCATCAACATAGACCTCCATGGTTTTTCCAATTAAATGGGCAAATATCTTATTCACCAGCCGTTGGTAAGTAGCTCCTGCATTCTTTAAACCAAAAGCCATAACAAGATAGCAGAAAACACCAAAGTCAGTTATGAAAGATACCTTAGGGATGTCCTCTTTGTGCATCTTAATCTGATTATATCCGCTGAAACCATCCATGAAGCTCAACATTTCATGTCCAGCGGTGGCATCTATCAACATATCAATCCTAGGCAGAGGAAAACAATCTTTTGGACATGCATCATTCAGATCAGTGAAGTCTATACACATCCTCCACTTTCCATTCGCCTTCTTGACCATCACAGGGTTAGCTAACCATTCGGGGAATTGAATTTCTTCAACAAATCCAGCTTCCAATAGTTTGTCAACTTCTTGCTTACTGGCCTCTTGCCTTTAAGGAGCAAACTTCCTCTTTTTCTGCTTTATTTTCTTCCGTTCAGGATCGACGTTCAACCTATGAGTTATAAGTTGGGGGTCAATTCCTGGCATATCCGCTGCTGTCCAAGCAAACACATCGCTATTATCTTGCAAGAACGCTGTCAATTCGCCCTTCAGGAGTTCCTTCAGAGATGCTCCTATGTATGTAACCTTTTCTGGGTCGCCCAGCTCCAGAGGGACGGGGATTAAATCCTCTGCTGGCTTTCCTCGGTGTTCATCATCACTACGGACATCTATGTCTTCAATCGGGAGTACCTGCCCCCCGACTCCATCAGCTCTTAGGGCGGATACATAACAACTTCTTGCCATCTTCTGGTCACCTTTTTGTTCTCCGACCCCATTTCGGGTTGGAAACTTAATCTTCATGTGATATGTTGAGGCAACAGCCTTGAACGCATGAAGTCCAGTCCTTCCCAGGATTGCGTTATAAGTCGAGGCTGCCTTAATTACCAGAAAATTCAACATTTGAGTAGCTTCCTTAGGTTCCTGCCCAATTGTCACGGGTAACTGGATAGTACCCTCCACCTTGGACTCAACTCCATTGAATCTGTAGATGGGCATGTTGGTCGGGGTCAGCTAAGAATCGGTATATCCCATCTTCACAAAAGCATCATGAAACAGAATGTCGACAGAAGCTCCATTGTCTATCAAGACTCGCTTTACCTCCGAGTTCCCAATCACAGGGGTTATAACTAACGGGTCATCATGGGGGAATTTCACCCCTTCAAGATCAAAATCATCAAAACCAATTACGATTTCAGTTCTAGCACGCTTCGGTGCCTCTCCCACGATGTGCATCACCTCTCTGGCATATGCTTTTCGAGAGTTTTGAGTTGTACCGGCCGCTGTCGGGCCTCCCAAGATCATGTTGATAACTGGCCCTCGGGGCTGTGTGTTACGGTCACGATCATTATCCCTTCTATCATTGTTTCTCCTATCGTAGTCCCTTCTCATCCTTTAACTGCCTACAATCATCTGTATCATGCCCCACATCTCGGTGGAACCGACAATATTGATCCTTGTTTCTCTTTGCGGGGTCTCCCCTGAGTGGCTTCGGCCATCGGAAGTTCTTATCCTTCTCGATCTCCAACAAGATTTGACTTCTAGGAGCATTTAACCTTGCATAGTCAGAGAACCTCGGTCCCAAGCTCTTTTTTGGCGGCGAATCAGAGTCTTTGCCAATTCGGGGATACTTGTCCCTAGCATCGTACTCCTGCTCTTGCTTGCGCTTTTTTGTATCAATGTTACTCCGACCATTGCCTAATGTGACTTCCTTCTTCGTACTATCCTCGGCCTTGATGTACTTATCAGCCCTTCACTGGAGCTCAGCCATATTCTCAGGGGGATGCTTTGCCAATGATCTCTTAAAGTATAGGTCGGTGGTACCGTGCTCCAAAGCTACCATTGCAACCTTATTGTCCAGATCAGTGATGTTCAAAGTCTCCTTGGTGTACCTCTTAAGATAGTCTCTCAGACTTTCGTTCTTTCCTTGTACCACATACATAAGAGATGCAGAACTTTTCTCATGCGCTCTTCCGCTAATAAACTGACTAACGAAAGCAGCACTCAACTCCTTAAAGGAACCAATCGAGTTTGCAGGAAGCCGACTATACCATCTTTGAGCCATACCTGATAGAGTTTGCGGGAATGCCCTACACTTCAAAGTGTCACTTGCAGGCTGTAACAGCAGAGTGTTTGAGAATGTTCTAACGTGGTTTGCAGGATCACCCATTCCATCATAAGCTTTAATTGTCGGCATCTTAAACTTCTTTGAGATACGAGCAATCATCACCTCATCAGTAAACGGGGGCGTGGGATCATCAGGATCCCCAAGTGGCATCAGATCCTTGGGGTTGCTCTTGGGGGTTTCCACCCTTGTTGTTCTTCCAATTGGGGCGTCAGCCCTTCTCTGCCTCCTTGAAGGCCCCTCTAAATCTATAAAGGGAATCGGTCCTGATGTTGGAGGAAGCTGAGTTTGATTCAACCTAGCCTCTTCTCTAGCAATATCTTCCTTTATCCTTAAAATCTCGGCCTCGTGAGCCTTGATTCTTTCAGCAGCTATCAAAGGAGGTCCATCATGGATAGTTTGTGTTCTCCTTCTTTGTTCTCTGCTAGTACGTCGCCTTCTCGGGGCTTCATCACGATCATCATCAGTCGATGAATCATCGGTATAGGGGCCAGAGTAGTCAAGATGCTCTCGATCTCTGATTTGCAAGGCATGACCACTGGGTCCAGGAGGGTAATTAGGTAAACCATACATTGGATTGGTATTCCTGGGGAGATCCGTAGTATGGATCTGTACTCCTGGCGGCGGGCGACTGGGATCAATCAAAGAAGGAAACAGCGTCTGAAGGGAGCTGGTTCCTGGGTGGATGACCATAGGTAACGTCCCCCCGCCATGGGGATCAGTCCCTAAAGGTTGAGAAAACTGAGTTTGAGTAATCGCCCCTGTGACTGGGGGTATCTGCTCGGTGACAGGCGGAGCGGAGCTTAGAGGTAGAGCCTCAGTAGTGATTGGCTCGGTAGTGACTGGTGTTGTTCTTCGTGTATTTACCATGGTTGATGATGTCTTGTTCCCACAGACGGAGCCAAATGTTGTGGAATAAAAACTAGGTTGTTAAATTGCGGCTAGGGTTTGTATGTAATTAATACTAGGGTTCGTGACCTTCGTGCTTTAATGGCTGCTCTCGTGCTCGTGGTTGTATCTGCCTTCACAAGATGCCTACGTACTTTGATGTGTATCAAAGATCAAGCCAAAAACGTAGTTCTAGGTGTGAAGGAGCAGATCGTTATATAGGCTGAGAAGCCTAAGAATTAGGGTAGGAATAGGAGACTTGGTGGGCAAGCCACCGCCTCAAGGAAGGTTCCGGATCCATTCCTTTTAGGAATCAGTTTCCATGTTGAGATATGTATCTTGGAGGCTAAGTCAGGCAAGGGTTGTATCCTTGTTTGACTCTTATTGGCTGAGCTGTTCATTACCCTAAATATTAATTACGAAATTAATATAATAATTAGGGTTTGGGCCCATCTGGTGGGCCCCACATTTGGACCATTCTAGGTCTAATTAATGCCACATTAAATGTGTCCTTAGGGCTTACTTTTAGCCCATATCAGATGCTCGCTCGTTAAAACCGAAATCCCAATTTTAACATATATTTTATAAAGACTTATATAATATTTTTTATCCATAAAATTGAACCGAAAAAATTAAAAAAATTATGACATAAGTATCAAATTCTATTGGCTAATACAATCTTTTCTAATGAGTCGTCTTCCCGTTAAATACGTTCTGGGCCGCTTTTATTTGGAACCGAAATTCTAACTTCATTATATAAAGAGAGTAAATTCCATTTTTTATATTCTTTAAACTTTCTAATATTTATGGAGTTTTAAAAGATGAAAATACATCTTTTATTTTCTGTATATTATAGATATTCCTGTATTTATTTACAACTTCCGCATGGAAATGTCTTTCGATTATTCTATTATATAAAAAAAATCCGAAGACTTTTCGTTACAGGAATAATATAAAATTTATGGATATATTTTTCTAGTGCAAGTATAATTAACTTGTATAAAAAGTTAAATAAAGGAAAAAAGGTATATAGTTTTAAAAAATCGTATAAGACGTCTCCACCGTTCTCATATTCTGCTTCCAATAAAACATTTTATTTTATGTATTCCTTATATATTCAAACACCTTTTATACGATCTTCTCTAATAAACCGCTTTCTCATTAAACACTGTTATTACTATTGATTTGCTCTCTCGTAAGACCAAAAATCTAACTTTTACATATATAACTTGTATGATAATGTTTATCCATAAAAATCAAATCTTAAAAATAAAATAAAATTTATAACATCAATATAATATTTTAATAACTTATACAGTCTTTTATAATCTTTTATAGTAAGTCGTCTTCCCGTTAAACACGTTTCGAGCCGCTCTCGTTTGGGATCAAAATTCCTATACTACTTCATTACATATTATTGATGATACTTATCTTACACAATGTTGAGTATTGAATACGGTAAAAGAATACAGAGGGGGGGTGAATGGATTCTTGAACTTTTCTTGGATTGAGTCTATGTAGCAAATAAGTGCCTGTGTGTGTAGAAGTGAAGGTGCGGATAATGAAACAACACAAGACACAATATCACTTTAATCTAATGTATTATTAGATAAAGGTTGCTACAATCTGTGAATACAAATGGTAGTATTCTCAGCTTCGTTTTTCTCAGAGAGATATAGCTTACAGTGTATGAAAAACTTGACTCACAGAAGTTACTAAGTTATGAAGTGAGGCTGTGTCCTTATATAACATGGATACAGCCTACTTACTGCAAATAAGGTAGCTAAACAAATTACTTTCTAGTCTGTCTATCCTTTTTGAGTAAGTGTCCAAACGGTTACAGATTTGACTTTGCAAAGCCTGTTTAGATCCACTTCTTTAGCTCCTTGTCTCTTCTATATCTCTCCAAGCTTCCTTGTAGGCTTTCCAGAGCACGTTACAGATTGTGGTCCATAAAGTGCATTGGCTTGTTGCAGGTTTCTGACTTGTACAATTTCTTCAGTATTTTGTCTCCAAGAATGTATTCGAGAAATGACTAAGTAAGTGATTCGAGAACTAGAATTGACTTGATCGATAACTCTGAGTTCTCGAATACTGTTATATTGACATATCGAACCACTTCTCGAATAGCTCTTTTCCATCAGGATTCGTTGAGTTATCGAATAGAACATTTGACTTATCGAATCCTCGAGATATCGAATAGCTTTCTGATTCCTTGAGATATCGAATGGAGCTTTGACTTGTTGACTCTTTGAGAACTCGAATACCATCTTGACTTGTTGACTTCTTGAGTTCTCGAATAGCGTAGTAGACATATCGAATCCCTGAGATATCGAATGAGATATCGAACAGTGTATTCAGAGATATCGAATAGTGTCTTGAGATATCGAATCTCTGACTTCTCGAATGCTGGACTTCTCGAATAGACAAATATACTTCTTGAATTGGTACTTAGGCAAATTCTTCATTTCTTCAAATCCCAACTGTGATTATTTGACAGTCTTTAACTCCTTGCTTGAGGCATGAACCTTGGAACTTCTTTCAAGCATTATTCTAGACTCTATTTGAACAATTACACAACTAGGATTTGATGCCTACTACAAGTACAATACAAACAGAAACTCTACAACTAGAGGTTCCCTCAGTTAAGAGGTCATGTAAGTAATGCAAAGCATTACAAACAATTAGGCTTGTTATTAGATGTGTACAGGCATGCCTCTGTAACTAACAATCTCCCCCAAATTGTGAGTGAGACCCTTAGTCACAATTTCATGTCTGATAACAAGCCTAACATACATAAAGATAAAGCTTTTAAAAGTACATGTATGAATTTGATTGAAGAAATTACATAGAAGTATTCTTACAAGTTATGAGGAACTACTTAGCCATATCCTTTTGGATTCATCTTCTGAGCTTTGGCTTGCAGATTCTCATTTTTCATTCTATCTTCAGCTTCTTTGGCTTTCTTCTTTGCTATTTCTTCCATGGCAAGAATGATATCTTCCATTGCAGTGAGTTCTTCAATTAGAGGAGAGCCTGATAAATCCTTGAGCACTTCATTTAGCTGTTTCTCAGAGTAGGAACTGATGTAGTCCATTCTAATCTTCACATTTCTACCATATTTCTTGTACTCAATGATGTAAGGATTAAACTTGACTCTGCACAGACCCATAGCTCTCAACTCATCAGCCTTAACTTCCATTGCAGCAAACTCCTCCTCCCTTTTCTTTAGTAGCTTTTCATTGTTCTTTCTCATTTCTGCCTGGTGATCTCTTTTCATCTTGACAAAGTCAATTAACTCCAGCTTCCATACCCTTTCCACTCTGTCTTCAGAATCCAACATTGCAATTATCCTTTCTATGTCATACAGCCTGCCCCAGTGCTGGCATGTTCCTTGTCTGAATTTCTTCTGTCTTCCATCAGAATACTTAACTTCAAGAGAATCATCAACAATGGCAACATGATAGATTCTTTGAGCCCATAGAAACTGCAATTGGTCTTCATCAAAGCTTTCATCCAGAGGTGGTAGGTTTAATCCTGGGATAATTGTCAGTGCCTTAGATTTGGATAGCTTCACCTTTCTTGCAACATGTTTAAATTTCATCCTTTTGACATGATTGCTTGGCAGAAATCTTTGACCTTTGTTGGTAGACCATAGTAGTATTCCATTAGCAGTTTGCTTTCTGAAACATACACATGGTTTCTTGACTTGAATCTTCTTCTCTTCTTGAGGTGGCAAAACAGTTGCAGAAGCCATAGATGTAGATTTTGCTAGGTCACCACTAACAGTATTCACCCTAGACTTAGAGTCTTGTGTTGTGGTGAGGTTACTGCTAGCAATGCCTAAGGCTTGCTGTTTTCCAATCTTCCTCTCATAGACTCTTCCTTGGTCATCATCATTCTTCTTATCTTTGTCCCCCTTCTTCTTCTTCTTGTCTTCATCACCCTTATCTCTCCTGTGATGTCTTCTCCTCTCATCACTTTTATCTTCAGAGTCATCATCCTTATTTCTCCTTGGTTGAGCCATCTCTGGAATTTCACTAGTTGCAATATAAGTTCTGAGGATGTGCAGTGCCTCAGTTTCTTCAGCATTTCTGGCTCCAACCTTCTTCTGTAATTGATCAATGTTAGCAATGATCAGTCTGTGATTTCTAGTGGTGAGATCATGGGGAATGACCAATTGCTTGATGTCTTCAATTCTGGTGCCAGACTGATAAATGATTGTCCATGGCTTCTTGATCACTTCTGGTAGCCTTGAAGGTTGGTCATTCCTCAAGTCATCAAACAGACTCTTGTTGTTCTTATTCTTCTTCTCAATAAGCTCAAGTATGGCATGTATCTCTGAGTGTTTCAGTTCTTGTAGAGTCTTGTATGTTAGATGCCATATCTTCAATTTGGATATCATCACTATCTCCTTAATCCATAGATTATTGACTTTCTTAGGAATGACAGTGATGCAATCAATCTGCTTCTTCAACTCCCTCAGATAGAACTGAGTGTCACCAACTTGTTCCCTTGTGGCTTTCAGAAACTCCAAGAAGGCTTTATCATGATAAACATTGGAGTTAGCAACTTCTTGTAGCTTGGCCTCAGTAACAACTTTAACTTCTACAGGCTTGGCACTCTCAGGTATGGAGGTTGGAGATTTGTCAGATGGCATACTCCCTACAACCACTGTTGTAGTTATGGATTACTTTTGTCCTCCAGGAGTAGTGATGTGCACAGTTGGTAGAGTGACAACTGGCAAGGTAGATGGAGGCTCATCCACTTTGGATTTTCCTTTGCCAGGCACATTTGGTAGAGATTTTGAAGCTCTTTGTTGACCACCCTCTTTTATTATTATGCCTTTCTCCCCCTTTGTATTTGAGTTCCTTGCCTTCTTCTCCCCCTTAGGCTTGTTGTCAGGCACAGAGGCTGTAGAAATGTCCTTTGGGATTGAAGATTCATCAGGGAGAGGGAGACCCATATGCTTCATCATAGCAGCTAACATGGATTGTTGATGCAGAAGGACATCAGCTGTGGTTGATGCTTGAGTGTCCAACTGGTCATTTAGCAGTGCAACCTTGTCTGTAAGATGAGCATTGGACTTGGTGAGAGTAGCCACCTCCTTCTCAAGTGCATCTACTTTGCTGAATAACTTAGTAGATTTGAAGCCAGACAGGGATTGTTCTTTGAGTCTCTGCACTTCAAATCTAGTCATGTCATGTACTGGGACCTCAGTGAGCAGTCTGTCTCCATATAAATTTTTGAACATGGTCCTCAGCATGGCATTGGCATCTGTGGTCTGATCAGATAGAATTTGAAATTGATGCCCCAGACCTGTGACAGTATCCTTTAGCAGAGCTAGCCCATTGTCCATTTTGGTGCAGGTAGTGTTGCAGTGTTTGATGTCCTTGAACACACTGTCTAGCTGAGGGAATTTAGCATCAAAGGTCCTCTTGATTGCTTCTACTGTGGTGGTGGTCTTATCACACACTCTATTGACCTCAGTCTTAACACCTTTTCCAAGATAATGAGCAGCCTTGAGGAATCCCTTGTGTGTATCATTCATAGCCTCATACACTTCACCAGGGGTCAGAGATTTGGCATTGGAACCCAGTGAAGTGAGGTATTCCTCCCTGAGATACTGAAGTGCTTCATCAAGAGTAATATCATATTTTCCTTGCAACCAGGCATCTATGTTGCCATCTCTCTCAGCATCATCAATGATCTTTGTCTTCTGCACCTCCACATCATCCCTATGGCATAACAGAATAGCCTCATAGTCTGGATTAGGCATGTCTGCAGTGAGAAGGTTCTGAGCAATCTTTGTGAACTCAGGAATCTGATCCACAATTAAGCTTTGAAGTGCTTCAACCGTCAATTGTTGTGGAGCAGACCCTGATCCTGAAGCACTGTCATGTTGCACAGGCTTCAGCCATTGTGACATAAAGTCAGAGCTAGAGCTAGGCAATCTAGACTCCTCAGTTACAGATGCAACTTCTGTAACCGGATGGATTGACTCTACTACTGGTGTCACCACAGAAGTGGGATGAATTACACCAGCAGTTGACACAGGCACAGAGTCTCTAGTAAAAACTAGTGGAACCTCTGTGTTTGTGATGGTGTCATCAGGAGATGCCTCAGCATGCATTCCCTCACCATCTAAATGTGGGTTCTGAGTGGTGAACAAAGTGTCATGCACTAAGTCACTTGAAATTATTGGCTCATCAAGAGAAAAGAATTCTTGATGATCAATACCTTGCATCTCAGTTGCCTGAGTTGCAGGTTCCAAAGAAATTTCAGAGTTAGATTCTGGAAGAGAAGTGTGTTTAAGAGTAGATTTTGGCAACTCCCCCTGAGAGATAGAGGGAGTTTCAAATGTGATGTGCTCTCCACTCAGTGTTGTGCCAGCCTTATCACTCCCATGTGCTGACTCTATACAAGAAGGTGCATTGGGGAGGATGCTTGATTCTATAGGTGCACCCTGTTGAGAGGATACACCTAGTGAGCTGTGTGCCCCTGATTTTACAACTTCAGCCATTTGTGTGACTGAAGAGGTGGTCTTAGTTTTCTTCTTCTTTGTCCTGTGTAAGGGTGACTCAGGTTCCTCACTTCCTAGACCTAATTCAACAGCTAATGCTGCTTCAGATAAGATATTTAATGGTGCAGACATTACTTCCTTTCTCTTCTTTTTACTAACATCACCCTTTTGAGAGGATGATGCAGTTGGCTCAGTATGTGGTAGAGTGTTTGGTTGAGAGGGTTGGTTAGCAGGCCCTGGGTTAGCATTTTGTTCTACTTGCTTGGGCTGTGCTAACTTAGATTTTGCATCAAATGTTGGCATGTTGTGGGGATAAGTCCTAAACAAACTCTCCATATGGGGAGTTATGTTCAGTCTTACATCCACATCATTCCTAGTCTCCAAATACCAAAAATGAGTTTGGTCATGGACTTAGGATAGCCTATTTTATTTTTATCTATCCCAGGCAATTCAATCAATGAAGCATTTTTATAATTAAGTACAGATTGAATAAAGCGAGGGAAGAAAATATCAGTACCTCTCTTGGTTGTGTTCTTACCAAGTCTCCCATATAATTCTTGGAGGATGATTTGGCCAACGTCAATCTTCTTTCCATAGGCCAAAGCATATCTAATTTGCTGCACAGGTGCACTGATTTGATCAAAGCTTGATTTCCTGGCAGTGAAGACTTGGAGAAGAGTTGCAAACACATAGCTCCACTCCTTTCTCAGATTCTTTCTGTTTAGCTTTCCAAGATTGATCCCATCTGAGTAGTTGATGAACTCAAAGAATTCCTCTAACTCTGCATTAGTGGCCATTCTGTCAAATGACTCTTGTTGTAGGCCCAGTGCTTGGTTCATGTCTGCAGTAGTGATAGTGATTTCCTTGTCTTGAATCTTGCAGTAGATGATATATGAAGTGATTGCGTTTTCCAGGGCTACAACCTCCACAATAGCAGTGCCCCAAAACTGTTCCAGGATATCTAGATACAGAGTTGGGTTGGCAGAGAGTGCATCCTTGATATATGACTCCGCCATCCATTTCACAAAGCACTTGAAATTGGCATTGGGTGCTTCAACATCACTAGTGAGAGCGATGAAGTTGGTGTTGAACTTTACTGTTGCCATTTGTGTAGAAGAGAGGAAAGAAATTGAAGGTTGAAGAAGAAATTTGGCTTTTCGTAGCTTGGGTTTCAGGGGTTTAGAGAGTGTAGATGCTTGAGAAATTGAATGAAATGAATCGAATAGATGTGAAATTGTATAAGTATGAAGTACTTGAATTGTCGATTAGCAGAAAGTTTTGTATCGACAAGTCAGGCATTCGAGAAGTAGAAAACAACTATTCGAGAAGTCAAGAAAGGCTTAATCGATAACTCAAGCAGATAGAAACTCACAGCTGGCAGTTATCTAACTTAGAAATAATTCTAAATTAAATAATATATGTTTTTATGAGTGAATTAAACTTTTAGACAAAAGTCCAAAATCGGTTAGAATTCAGCAAGAATTCAGCCTTTTCAAATGATTCGAGAACTCAAATATAGTGTTCGAGAACTCAATCATTCGAGAACTCAGTTACTCTATTCGAGAAGTCAAGAATACCTCTATTCGATATCTCAGAAAGACTCTATTCGAGAACTCAAGAGTACTCTAATGAGACTTATTAGAGATGTCGAATAGTGAATCATTCGAGAAGTCTGACTTATCGAGCTATACTCATCACTCATAAAAATTTGATTTTCACTATCTTTTAAAATTTACCAGACATATTCATTGAAAAATATCCTAGCAAATTAAATAGTGATTTTCTCAAAATTTCATAGAAATTTTAAGTTAATAGAAATATGATTTTCAACATATGCAACAGATTTGAAATATTTATAAATCATATTTCAGCCAACACTTACTCCAAAAATATTGAGAATTTAGATAAAGTAAGTGTTTACTGCTGCAACAATCTAGATGGTGTATTCACTTAGCCAGAATCTGAAGAATTCAGCATTCCAATCTCACTTACCAACCTTGTGAAGGTGGCTTCATCTAATGGCTTAGTGAATATATCAGCTAGTTGTTTATCTGTAGAGACATAATGCAACTCAATGGTTCCATTAGTTGCATGTTCTCTTATGAAATGATATCTGATGTCAATGTGCTTTGTTCTAGAATGATTGACAGGATTGGCAACTATAGAGATTGCACTTGTGTTGTCACACATGATTGGAATTCTTTCCAACACAAGTCCATAATCTCTAAGTTGATTTCTAATCCAAAGCACTTGAGCACAGCAACTTCCAGCAGCTATGTATTCAGCCTCAGCTGTAGAAGTTGACACAGATTGTTGCTTCTTGCTATACCAAGAAACTAACCTTTGTCCAAGAAACTGGCAGCTTCCTGAGGTGCTTTTCCTATCCACTCTGCATCCAGCATAATCAGCATCAGAATAACCAACCAGATTGAACCCTGTGTCCTTAAGATACCATAATCCCAAGTTAGGAGTGCCCTTCAGATATCTAAAGATCCTTTTTATTGCAATCAAATGTGATTCCTTTGGATTTGATTGAAATCTTGCACACAAGCATGTAGCAAACATGATGTCTGGCCTACTTGCAGTGCGGTAGAGTAGAGAACCAACCATGCCTCTGTAGACTGAGATATCTACTTTCTTGCCTTTAGCATCTTCATCCAGTTTAGTGGCAGTGGCCATGGGTGTCTTGGCAGGTGAACAATCTTCCAAGTCAAACTTCTTCAATAAATACTTGATGTACTTGGTTTGACTGATAAAGATACCATCCTTCCTTTGACTGACTTGCAACTCTAGAAAGAATGTCAACTCTCCCATCATACTCATCTCATATCTGCTCTGCATGAGTTTAGAGAACTTCTCACACAGCTTCTCATTTGTAGAACCAAAAATGATATCATCCACATAGATTTGGACTAGGATAATATCATCACCATGCTTCTTGTAAAACAGTGTCTTGTCCAATGTGCCTCTAGTGAATTGATTTTCAAGAAGAAATTGTGATAAAGTATCATACCATGCTCTTGGAGCTTGCTTAAGTCCATACAGTGCCTTAAGCAATCTGTAGACAAATTCTGGGAAATGTGGATCCTCAAAGCCAGGTGGTTGTTGCACATAAACCTCTTCTTCCAACTCTCCATTTAGAAATGCACTCTTGACATCCATTTGATAAACTTTAAAGTTTGAATGAGCAGCAAATGCCAAGAATATTCTGATGGCTTCCAATCTAGCAACAGGGGCAAATGTCTCATCATAATCAATGTCTTCCTGTTGAGAGTATCCTTTTGCAACCAGCCTTGCTTTGTTTCTTATTATTACACCATCTTCATCCATCTTATTCTTCAGAACCCATTTAGTTCCAACAATGGTTCTATTCTTTGGTGCAGGCACAAGTTCCCATACTTTGTTCCTTTCAAATTGATTCAGCTCCTCTTGCATGGCAATAATCCAATCTGGATCCAACAGTGCATCATCAAGTTTCTTAGGCTCAACTTGTGATAGAAAACATCCATAGAGGCACTCATTTTGAGTTGCTCTTCTAGTCCTTACTCCTGCATTAGGATCTCCAATGATTTGCTCTGCAGTGTGTGATCTATCCCATTTCCTCGAGTGTTCAGCCTGACTTCTCATTCTTGATGTTGCTTCATCATCCACATCATGGTCATCCTCATTTCCTCCCCCTGTGAAGTTGCCATTACTCACAGGTGTGTCTTGGATGCTTGTTTCTCCACTATCGATTGGCACAAATTCCTCTCTTGTATCATTAATCACTTGAGTTTGTTGAACTTGAGTTTCAACTCCAGTTTCAGTCTCTTCATCAGAATCATCTAGATTATCAAATCTCAATGGATCTTTGTCTTCATCATTGGCTTCTTCTAGTCCAGGTAGTTTGCTGTCATCAAATGTTACATCTGTGCTTTCTATAACTTTCTTTTGACTGATGACATAAACCTTGTATGCAATTCTTTCAATAGAATAGCCAAGAAAAATTCCTTCAAATGCTTTTGCATCAAACTTTCCAACATATTCAGAATTATCCTTTAGTACAAAGCATTTGCTTCCAAAAGTATGAACATACTTTAGAGTAGGCTTCTTTCCAGTCATCAAGTTGTAAGGTGTCTTTCCAGTGTTTTTGTTGATGAGGGTCCTGTTCTGAATATAGCATGCAGTGCTCACAGCCTCAGCCCAAAAACATGTAGGCATTTTTGCATCAAGTAACATTGTTCTAGCAGCCTCAATTAGAGTTCTATTCTTTCTCTCAACAACTCCATTTTGTTGTGGAGTCCTTGGAGCTGAGAATTGCTGAGAAATGCCATTCTCTTTGCAGAATGCTTCAAGTGTGGCATTTCTGAACTCTGTTCCATTATCACTCCTCAGTGCAATCACACTTGCATCGTTTGCCTTTGCTTCCTTGTCAACTTTCTTTATATGCTCAATAATTACTTGTGGAGCCTCATCTTTTGATGCAAGAAATTCCACCCATGTATACCTTGAAAAATCATCAACCATTACCAGGGCATACTTCTTTCTTCCAAGTGACATTATGTTGACAGGCCCAAACAAATCCATATGGATGAGTTGTAATGGCTTGGATATTGATGTCACTGTCTTTGACTTGTGGCTTGATCTTTTCATTTTTCCTTTTTGACAAGTCTCACACACTCCTTCTTGACAGAATTCAAGTGTGGGCATGCCTCTCACTAACTCTCTTTTGACTAGAGAATTAATGGCCTTAAAGTTCAGGTGTGATAGTTTCTTGTGCCACAGCCAACAATCTTCATTTGATGCTTTTGAGTAAAAGCAACAAATTTTGTCCTTGTTTGCAGAGTCCATATTGGCTACAAACAGGCTTCCCTTCCTTACTCCAGATAGAGCAAAATCACCAGTCTTCTTGTGGGTGATCAAACATTCATCTTTGTCAAAATTCACTTTGAATCCTCTATCAGTAAACTGACCAACACTTAGCAGATTATGCTTGAGCCCCTTGACTAGTGCTACATCTTCAATGATGACATTACCAACTTTCAGCTTGCCATATCCCAATGTGTTACCCATGCTGTCATCTCCAAAAGCAACCATTGGGCCAGCCTTTTCCTCATACTGTGATAGCAGGGCCATATCACCAGTCATATGATTTGAGCATCCACTGTCCAAAATCCACATGACCTTCTTTTCACTTTCTTTGCCCTGCAAACACAAAGGTATTACTTTTCCTTTGGTACCCAAACAAGTTTGGGTCCATGTGACTTAGAGACAGTTTTATCATAAACAACATGCTTGTCAACTTTCTTAGTGTTAGTCTTCTTGTCACTGTTGGAAGTCTTAGAACCTGAGGTTTCAGACTTAGGTGACAAAGGTACCTTCCTAGCTTTAGGAGGACTTGAAGACTTTGACCTTGTGTAGTGTGTGTGAGAATTGTGACTGATACAACCATCAATGAATTGCCTTCTTAAATTAAAACAACTAGTCATAACATTCATATTGCATGGCATACAGTCAAATTTATCACAGAAAGGTGCATCTCTATGACTTAGAGGCACAAAACAATCATAGAAAGGTTTAGACACACTACCAACAGGTTTCTTGCATGCATGAGTTAAATGATTGGTACTGAAATAGTTCTGACAAGTTTTCCTAGGGGCATTAGGCATATAAGCATAGTTGTTATCCTTGTTAATCCCTAACTTGCCATTTCTGTTCTGTTTCTTCTTAGTCACTTTCTTTTCTGATTCACTCATCCCAGCTGAGACAAACTTAACAAACTTCTTAGGTCTTGGCCTATCAACTACTGGTCTCTTGGTCTTTGACTTGACACTCTCACCCTTAGAGGATGCTTACTGTTCACTAGATTGTGCTTCATCCTCATCATTCAACATTTGCTTGATGAGTAAGGCATCCTCATCAATTTCAAATGTTGATTCCTTAAAAATTGGATTTTCAGTTTTTCTCAAAATGTGAGGCACTTTCTCATGAACAGCTATGTCCTCTTCAATGACAGCATAGCCTTTCCTCTGTTTGAGAGAGTCATAGTCAAGTCCAATAGCTGCTTTGGGTTTAGCTTCAATTTTCTCACAGTAGGATTGCACTAAACCAGATGATTTCTTGAAAGTTTTTAGTTTGAATTCATTCTCAGCTAATTCATCCCTAAGAGCCTTCTCTACTTGACTAGCACATAAAACCTTGTTCTGCAAATATTCAACTTCTTTCTTAAGGTTTTCTACTTGCATAGTAGTTAGCTCAAGTTCCTCATTCTTTTTGGTTAATATTTCATTTCTAGTAGACAGTTTAGCAATCTCCTCATTAGCAGCAGTCATACTAGTATGAATATTAAACATTTCAACAGATAATTGTTCAATCATGCATTTGTACTCAGAAACAGACATGTCTATAGTAGTGAGAGATGGTACCTGAGAATCAGATGAAGATGAGTCATCCTTGGAGTTGGCCATCAAGGCATAATTGCAGAATTCTTGTTCCTCTTCATCACTCTCAGAATCATCCCAACACTTCCCTTCAGCTATGTAGGCCTTACCATGTGTCTGCTTTTTCAGAAGGGCCTCATACTTAGCTTCGAGCTCAAGATAATCTCTATCCTTCTTTTTAGGCTTCTTGCATTCACTGGCAAAATGCCCTAGGTCATTGCATCTATAGCACCTTACAGATGACCTATCCACATAACTGGTTTTGAACTTATTTCTGTTTGGTTTCATAGGTGCCTTGTTCTTGTTGGCTGAATGGTTTTGAGTTTTGGGTTTGAAGGGTTGATTTCTTTTAAATCTGATGTTTGGAAATTTTCTGGCCATGAAAGCATATGAAGTATTTTCCATCCCATCAAGTTCTTCCAGAGTGTAAAACTCTTCTTCTTCTTCCTCCTTTTCCTCAACAGGTTCACTCACCCCAGCTTCAGTTTCTTCATCATCTGCCACCTCCTCTATCCTTAGTTGGCTTGTAGATGCTTCTAGGTCCAGAATGGATTTGTTGACAATCAAGGCACATGATGTGTTTATCATCCTACCTTGGTTGGCTTGGATAGCCCTTTTCTGAAGCAACTCAAGTTCATGAGTCTTTAGGACTCCATAGAGCACATCATAGGTGACTTTGTTCAAATCTCTCTCTCTTAGAGAAATGACTCTTTGCTCCAGATGATTTGGTGAAGACAACAGAAATTTCATATTTAACTCCTTGGTGCTGTAAACCTTGCCATTCATTTGCAACTCAGTAACTAGCTTGTGAAACCTTTCAAACATTTCAGTGATGCTTTCCTTGGGCTGTGCCATGAAAGCTTCATACTGTGTGACCAGTATCTGTTTCCTATTTTCCTTAACCTCATCAGTCCCTTCACACAACACCTCAATGTGATCCCACATCTCTTTAGCAGACGTGCATGATGCAATGTTTGCAAACATTGACATGTCCATGGAATCAATGATAAGCAACATGAGGTGGCTGTCAAGAGCAACCTTCTCCCTTTCTGACTCTGTCCACTTTGATGGATCCTTGGCCTCATAAGTTCTTGGGATAGTTATGGTTCCAACAGTCTTCTCTGGTATCTCTTGTTGTGGAACAAAAGGACCATTCTTGAGAATCTCAGGATACAAGGGATGAGAGGCTTTAATGAACAACATCATCTTTATCTTCCAGAGGTTGAAGTTTTCTTTGTCAAACTTAGGGACCTTCACCGTTCCTGTAGTCTTTGGTGTATTCGAACTCATGATCGTTTCTCTGTTTTTGAATAAACAGCCTGCTCTGATACCACTTGTTGAGTATTGAATATGGTAAAAGAATACAGAGGGGGGGTGAATGGATTCTTGAACTTTTCTTGGATTGAGTCTATGTAGTAGATAAGTGCCTGTGTGTGTAGAAGTGAAGGTGCGGATAAAGAAACAACACAAGACACAATATCACTTTAATCTAATGTATTATTAGATAAAGGTTGCTACAATCTGTGAATACAAATGGTAGTATTCTCAGCTTCGTTTTTCTCAGAGAGATATAGCTTACAGTGTATGAAAAACTTGACTCACAGAAGTTACTAAGTTATGAAGTGAGGCTGTGTCCTTATAGAACATGGATACAGCATACTTACTGCAAATAAGGTAGCTAAACAAATTACTTTCTAGTCTGTCTATCCTTTTTGAGTAAGTGTCCAAACGGTTACAGATTTGACTTTACTCGAATACCATCTTTACTTGTTGACTTCTTGAGTTCTCGAATAGAGTAGTAGACATATCGAATCCCTGAGATATCGAATGAGATATCGAACAGTGTATTCAGAGATATCGAATAGTGTCTTGAGATATCGAATCTCTGACTTCTCGAATGCTGGACTTCTCGAATAGACAAATATACTTCTCGAATTGGTACTTAGGCAAATTCTTCATTTCTTCAAATCCCAACTGTGATTATTTGACAGTCTTTAACTCCTTGCTTGAGGCATGAACCTTGGAACTTCTTTCAAGCATTATTCTAGACTCTATTTGTACAATTACACAACTAGGATTTGATGCCTACTACAAGTACAATACAAACAGAAACTCTACAACTAGAGGTTCCCTCAGTTAAGAGGTCATGTAAGTAATGCAAAGCATTACAAACAATTAGGCTTGTTATTAGATGTGTACAGGCATGCCTCTGTAACTAACACACAACAACTTTTTTCTTAAAATCAAAACCTAAAAAATAGAGTGAATTCCAATTTATACTTTCGCTAAACTTTCTCTAATGAACCGCTTTTTCGTTAAACACGGTTATTACTCTTGATTCACTGTCTCGTTAAGACCAAAAACCTAACTTTTACATATATCACTTGTATGATAATATTTATCAATAAAAATCAAATCCTAAAAATAAAATAAAATTTAAAACATCAATATGATGTTTTAATAGCTAATACAATATTTACAGTGAGCCGTTTTTCCGTTAACACGTTTCGAACAGCTCTCGTTTGAGATCGAAATTCCAACTTCATTACATATTTTTGATGATACTTATCTTACACAACAACTTTTTTCTTTAAAATCAAAACATAAAAAATAGAGTGAATTCTAATTTATAATTTCTCTAGACTTTCTAAAAATTTTGGAGTTTTTGAAAATGAAAACACATCTTGTTTTTTCTTTATATTGTAGATACTCCTATATTAATTTAGGATTCATGCATGAGAATGTTTTTTATTATATTAACACATCAATTCTTTTCTTTTTAAATACGATGACTTTTTTTACGACAATAATATTGAATTAATGAATAAATTTTTCTAATAGAAGCATAATCAATATGAATATATATATATATATATGAGTTGCACTCCATAACAAACACCTTATATAACAAACAATAAAGAACACCTCATATCTAATCTAATATAAGAGTTCCGTCATGGCACCCAATACAAAAAGTTGTTATTTTTTTACCCTCTATCCATCCGGCAAAAATATAATTTTAAAAAAAATAATTTTTTTACTGTTCATGATGACGTCACTGCTGACGTCAACATGGCGTCATCATGAACAGTAAAAAATTTTATTTTATCTTATTTTTAAATTTTTTTTATTGGATGGCTAGAGGGTAAAAAAATAATAACTTTTTGTATTGGGTGCCCCTGGCGGGGCCAAAGGATCTAATAGATCTAAGGTGTTCTTTATTGTTTGTTATATAAGGGTGTTCTGTATGGAGCAAAGGCCTATATATATATGGGAAATTCTCAATGGTACCCTCTTAAAATTGGCTTTTCTAAATAGTACACAAAATAGTTTTGGTTTCCGAATGGTACCATTATACTATTATGTCATTCTCTGTAGTACCCCTACCGTTAACTTCTGTTAATCAAACGTTATATTTTGGGTACCATTTTCTAGGAGGGTACCATTGATATTTCTCTTAAATACATTATTCTGATTTTTTTCTATCCTATTATTCTAAAAATTGCCTCTTCGTATTTATGTGATGATCGAAGATAAATAGAGTAACGAGAAGATGGAAGATAAATAGAATAATGAGTTGTCGAATAGAGCATTTGTCTTGTCGAATCCCTGAGATGTCAAATAGCTTCCGGAGTCCTTGAGATATCGAATGTAGCTTTGACTTATTGACCCTTGAGAACTCGAATGATGCTTTTAGACATGCAGGTTCCTTGAGTTATCGAACAATGTCTTTTGAGATATCGAATCCCTGAGTTCTCGAAAGCTAGACTTCTCGAATTGGAACTTAGGCAAATCTTCATTCTTCAAAATCTAACTGTGTTTATTTTGACAGCCTTGTTCTTCAAGCTTGAGGCATGATATCTGGATCTTCTTTCAAGCATTATTTCCTGACTTAATTTACATTTACACAGATAGAATTTTGGTGCCTATTGCAAGTACTAAATACAAGTAGAAACTCTACAATTAGAGGTTCCCCCAGTGAAGGGGTCATGTAAGTAATGCAAAGCATTACAAACAATTAAGCTTGGTATTAGATGTAAACAGACATGCCTCTGTGACTAACACTAAATTTTTAGAATAATAGGATAAAAAAATAAGAATAATATTTTTAAGAGAAATTATCAATGGCACCCTCCTAGAATTGCCTTTTACAAATGGTACCCAAAATCTAACGTTTTATTAACGGAGGTTAACGGTAGGGGTACTACAGGGAATGATATAATAGTATAATGGTACCATTCGGAAGCCAAAACTATTTTGTGTACCATTTAGAAAAGTCAATTCTAAGAGGGTACCGTTAAGAATTTTCCTATATATATAAGAATTTTCTCTTTTTCCATTTTTTTGTACTTTTATAAATGTAACTTACTTTTTAATAATGAAAAACAAAAAAAGGAATGCATATAAAATAAATTATTAGAAATAAATTCAAATTAAATTATTACAAACAAATATTTTTTATTATACATAAAAATGATTTAAAAAATTCTTGAAAATGCTCTTAAATTGATTTAAGTTGATCCATAGGTAACTAATTTTTCTAACGTGAAGTGAATAATTCATTAAAACATTGAAATCCAGCGGGGACTAATCACCGAATTGTCAACTACAATCTGATTGTGAAACAAAAAATGAGCTAAATAAGTGGCCATTTTGTTTTCAGATCGCTTAACATGTATAATATCCAATTTTTTTAAACTGAAAGGTATTATAATGACATCTCGAGCAATCCAACCTAAATCAACTATGAAACTAGTAGCATTGCAATTGATCTTCACATAAGCACTATATGTGTTCCAATATTCAGAACTCTCGGTTACATCAACTAATATTGGGCAACAAATACCCCCAAAATATGAACAATTTTTTATTGTGAAAGGTGAACTCTTGCGGTTTTCACCACCGTCCAAAATTTGATGCGAACCATACAGATCTCGCAAAATATCATATAAATTCTTCTCAGAAAAGCTACCAAAACCCGTAACAAAATACACAAAAATATCAAAAAACATAACATACTAACATCCCAAAAAGATGGACATGACTAACAAGTACTCAACAAGATTTCATCCAATAAGGAATAGATCTCGATTTTATTGAAAAACTGGTAAATACTGTGCTATTAGGATAAAATAGATTAACCTGAAGATGATGTTGGTTTTAACAACAACTTTTTTCCAAAAACAGGTTGAAAAATGTTAAATAAATTTTAAAAATAATTTTTGAAAATGGATTTTTGGCTTAAAATGATTTTAGAGAAATGAGAAATGGAGTCACATGATGATTTTGAAGAGGAAAGAACTACATGTTTCAGTATCAAATCTTACCAAAATTGTTACTATTTTTTTATTATATTCTAAACATTTATATGTCAAAGTTTTTATCAAATAATTATTAAATTTTTGCAACAACATTTTTTAAAGTAAAAAGCATTTCGTGTACTTGCACTTTGCCCGTTTCTGCACTTGGGCTACTGAACTTCAAAATCCCCCACTTGTAATACTGGACTTTCCAACTTTTTACAAAGGGTGAACTCCCGTCAATATCTGCTTAACTCCGTTACTTTTGCGAGGGCAAAAATGTCATTTCGCATGTAAACATTTTATACCGACAGAGCTTAACAATCCTTAATTCATCTCCTTCTTCTCTTAACTCCTCACCGCTACACCACCACCTATGCCGCCTGCAACTCTTCCTTCACCACCATCCAACTCCGGCCAATTCCACCACCGCCTGCCTTCCTCTTTCACCACCAATAAAGCCACCCCATTCACCTCCTCTGCCTTCCACCATTTCCTCCCATCTCCAGCCTCCACCCAGCTTCTTCAAACACCATCACTGAACTCCTCCAAACTATCAACAACCTCTCACCTTTCATTCAACCCCACCCACCTCGCAACCATCTTCTCCGTTATGCCCTCTTTCTTCTCCACCGCGTCATCGTTGTCTTTCCCCGTCTCCAACCGCTGTTCACCCCTCCGCCAACGCCAATCATCAACGTCCCCAATTTCGCTGCCTGTATCCTCCATTACCAGTCTTCTCCGTTCAACTCCGGAGACAATATTCTTCTCCACCCATCTTCTTCATTCCGCCGCGCCAATAACTAACTCCACCCATCTTCACTGCCAACCCACCAACTCCGGTGTCTTCCCCTCCGTCCACCAGCCACCCCCTTTCACCACCTATTCTTTCCTCTTCAAACCCACCAACAACTCCTTTTCTTCACCACTGCAACTCATCCAAATAATTTAGGGATTGTTAAGCTAAAATTAAATAATAGAGAGATGAATTGGGGGTAAGAAGATACAATTTGGGGGTAATAAAACGTTTATAAGCAAATGATGTTTTTGCCCTTGCCAAAGTAACGGAGTTAAGTAGAAATTGACGGGAGTACACGTTTTGTAAAAAGTTGGAAAGTCCAGTATTACAAGTGGGGGATTTTGAAGTTCAGTATCACAAGTGCAGAAACGGGCAAAGTGTGAGTACACGAAGTGCTTTTTTACTCCACTTTTTATCCGTACTTTTTTAATAAAATAATATTTTTTAACAATAATTTCGAACGAGCCCTGAGTTATCTATTTTTGAATTTGTGAATCAATTTAAATTAATTCATGATTTAGTTATAATTGGATTTATGCATGAAAAAATTACACTTTAATTTTAAAAGAATTTCTCTCTTTTTAATTTTCAATTTTTTTTCCACCAATTTTGTGAAAGTAGACAAAATAAATTGATTTTTAAACCAATTAATTATAAGGCTATTTTTGAAGTTACTGTTAAAAATTGTTGTGCTGTTGAAAAAGTGTTAATAAAATAATTATTACTAGTTGATTTCGCACGGGTACAAGATAATGTATTTAAATGAAATCCCGTTTATTTGATTTGATACTTATAGTCAAAGTTCGATTGTGTCATCTGTACTATTATAATAAAAGTCAAACTATTAAAAGTTTTGATTTTCATGTTTTTCGATTTTTTATTTTAATTAATAAATAATAAAATAAGATTATTAATGTTAATTAATCAATTGATTTTTCTAATTAAAACACCTTAATTTTAAATAAAGACTTAACATTTTATAAACATCTAAAAATATCAAATATGCCATATTTTTCAATCATTAATATTTATTTTCTAATTAAAACATGCTACATTTTAATTTAAAACATAATTTTGCAATCATTAATATATACCCAAAAATATCACACCTTGTCGTCATTAATAAAAATATATTAAAAATTCGTACTTTTACCACTTCCAGGATTCTGTGGTCTCAGCCTCTGTTGAGTACTGAATACGGTAAAAGAATACAGAGGGGGGGGGGGGTGAATGGATTCTTGAACTTTTCTTTGGCTCGAGTCTATGTAGCAGATAAGTGTTTGTGTGTGCAAGGTGTAGGTGCGGATAAAGAACAACACAAGACACAATATCACTTTAATCTAATGTATTATTAGATAAAGGTTGCTACAATCTGTGAATACAAATGATAGTATTCTCAGCTTCATTTTTCTCAGAGAGATATAGCTTACAGTGTATGAAAAACTTGACTCTCAAAAGTTACTTGCTAAGGAAGTGAGACTGTATCCTTATAGAGCATGGATACAACCTACTTACTACAAATAAGGTAGCTAAACAAATTACTTTCTAGTATGTTTATCCTTTTTGAGTAAGTGTCCAAACGGTTATAGATTTGACTTTGCAAAGCCTGTTCATATCCACTTCTTTAGCCCTTTGTCTCTTCTATATCTCTCCAAGCTTCTTTGTAGGCTTTCCAGAGCACGTTACAGATTGAGATCTATAAAGTGCATTGGCTTGTTGCAGGTTTCTGACTTGTACAATTTCACCAATATTTTGTCTCCAAGAATGTATTCGAGAAGTGACTAAGTAAGTGATTCGAGAACTAGAATTGACTTGATCGATAACTCTGAGTTCTCGAATACTGTTATATTGACATATCGAACCACTTCTCGAATAGCTCTTTTCCATCAGGATTCCTTGAGTTGTCGAATAGAACATTTGACTTATCGAATCCTCGAGATATCGAATAGCTTTCTGAGTCCTTGAGATATCGAATAGAACTTTGACTTGTTGACTCTTTGAGAACTCGAATACCACTTTGACTTATTGACTTCTTGAGTTCTCGATTAGAGTAGTCGACATATCGAATCTCTGAGATATTGAATGAGATATCGAACAATGTATTCAGAGATATCGAATAGTGTCTTGAGATATCGAATCCCTGACTTCTCGAATGC
The DNA here is from genome assembly GCA_037693485.1 of Kitagawia praeruptora. Lineage (NCBI taxonomy): Eukaryota > Viridiplantae > Streptophyta > Magnoliopsida > Apiales > Apiaceae > Kitagawia > Kitagawia praeruptora. The sequence goes on along the minus strand of CM075353.1, from coordinate 83,701,301 downwards.
TGGACTTCTCGAATAGACAAATATACTTCTCGAATTGGTACTTAGGCAAATTCTTCACTTTCTTCAAATCCCAACTGTGATTATTTGACAGTCTTTATCTTCTTGCTTGAGGCATGAACCTTGGAACTTCTTTCAAGCATTATTCTTGACTATATAAGTACAGTTACACAACTAGGATTTGGTGCCTATTACAAGTACATAACAAATAGAAACTCTACAACCAGAGGTTCCCTCAGTTAAGAGGTCATGTAGGTAATGTAGAGCATTACAAACAATTAGGCTTGTTATTAGATGTATACAGGCATGCCTCTGTGACTAACAATCTCCCCCAAATTGTGAGTAAGACCCTTAGTCACATACATAAAGATAAATCTTGACAAGTACATGTATGAAATTGGTTGAATATTATTACAAAGGAAGCATTCTTACAGTTATGAAGAGATACTAGCCATTTTCCTTTGATTCTCCTTTTTGAGATTTGGCTTGTAGATCCTCCTTTTCTTTTTCCTCCTTGGCTTTCTTTGCATCACTCATTGCCTAGATGATGTCTTCCATGGCAGTGAGTTCTTCAATGAGAGGTGAGCCAGATAGGTCTCTGATGACTTCATTCAGTTTGGCTTCAGAGTAAGAGCTAATGTAATCCATTCTAATCTTCACATTTCTGCCATGTTTCATGTATTCCACAATGTAAGGATTATACTTGACTCTACATAACCCTTTAGCTCTCAATTCTTCAGCTTTGGCTTCTAGAGCAGCTAACTCTTCTTCTCTCTTTATCTTCAAGGCTTCAATCTTCTTTCTCAACTCTTCCTCATGATCTCTTTTCATCTTGATAAAATGAGCTATCTCAATTTTCTACCTTCTCTCCTTTTCATTCTCAAGGTTGAGTAGCACCATTATTCTTTGTAGATCATGTAACTTGCCCCAGTGTTCACACATGCCTTGCATGAATCTCTTGAATCTCCCATCAGTGTATTTGAACTCCAGACAGTCATCAACTATAGCTACATGATAGATTCTCTGAGCCAGTTGATATGCTATCTCATCTTCATCATAGTCTATGTTGAGACAGGGCAAGTCTAGACCAGGAATGATTGTGAGTGCCTGAGATGTAGATGTTTTCACCTTTCTTGCCCTTCCGGCTGACATCTTCCATTTCAGCTTCTTTTCTTTGTTGCTTGAGAAAAATTTAACACCTTTGTCTTTGGACCATTGTAGTATACCATTAGCAGTATGCTTTTTGATATACACAAGTGGTTTCTTGATTAGCATCTCATTTTCTTGAGTTGGCAAAATAGTTGCAGAAGCCATTGATTCAGATTTTGGTAGGTCATTACTAACAGCATTCACCCTAGACTCAGAGTCTTGTGTTGTGGTGAGATTGCTATTAGTAATGCCTAAGACTTGCTGTTTTCCACTCTTTCTCTCATACACCTTTCCACCATCTCTGTCATCATCTTTCTTCTTGCTTCTACCATCCCTTTTCTCCTTGTCATCACCACCCTTATTCCTTCCTTGAGATCCACCTTTGCTGCCACTCTTGTCTTGATCATCCTTATCTTTGTCTGACTTTCCCTCTTTAGCAATAGGCTTGATGTCTGACTCAGAGTTGATAAACTTCACCAGGATGTCAAGAGCCTCTATTTCAGATTTAGATTTTCCACTCCTTGAATGTAGAACTCCAGCCAAAATTTTTATTGTAGACATGTTGTTTGATTTGAGGTGTTGGCCAAATCTGAAGGCAACAATGTCTTGATTCTTTTCAAATAAGATACAGTGAGGCTGAGGAACTACTTGAGGCAATTGAGATTTCATGCACTTAGTGAGAATCTCTTTGAGCATGTTGTTGTCTGATGAGTTATTCCTTTCTATCTTCCTGATAATTGTTCCAAGTTCAGAGCTGGATAGAATTTGCATAGCTTCAATGTGGATGTGAAAGAGGTTCTTGGCAGTATGGACTAGGACTTCTCTATCATTGGTAGTGATGATGGCATAAGGATTAGTTTGAACAATTTCTCTTCTCACTACAGTGACTAGAAATACATCTTGCACAAGAAGCTTGATGTAGTCAAAGCAGTGGAAGTTTGCCCTTCTTCTCAGCTCATGTAGGTGCTTCAGAAAGGCTATGTCATGGTATAATTTAGAGTTTGCAGTTTCTTGACATACCCTTTGAGTAAGAACATTTCTGAATTCTGAAGTTTCACCTTGAAGAGATTGCTTAGCAATGTCAGGAATGTCAAATTCATATTCTGGGGACTTCTCTTCATTTTCAGATGGAGGGATAGATGGAATCTTGGCCTCTTCAGCTACAGCTACTTTCTTCAGTTTCTCCTCCTTGGATGCTGCCTTTAATTTCTCAGACTGATTTGACTTAGCAGTTCCACCCTCATTCATTGTAATGCCTTTCTCCTTAGGTTTCTCCCCCTTAGATTTTGAGTTCCTTAATGTCCTCTTCTCCCCCTTAGGCTTGTTGTCAGGCACAGAGGCTGTAGAAGTGACCTTTGGGTTGGAAGAATCTTGAGGTAGAGGGAGTCCCATATGCTTCATTATGGCAGAAAGCATCTGTTGTTGGTTGAGAAGAACATCAGCATTGGTAGTGGCTTGAATGTCCAACTTTTCATTGAGAGCAGCAACCGTGTCTGTTAACTGAGCATTGGATGTCTTGAGATTGACCACCTCCTTTTCCAGAGTATCCACCTTGGTGAATAACTCAGTGGCCTTGAAACCAGAGAGAGATTGTTCCTTGAGTCTTTGTACCTCATATTTGGTCATGTCATGCACAGGAACCTCAGTTACCAGCTTATCCCCATATTGATTAGCAAAAAGAGTCCTGGTCATGGCATTAGCTTCAGTTGTCTGATTAGAGAGATTCTGAACATGAGTTGCTAGATGGCTGACTGTTCCTTGAAGCAAAGCCAAACCATTATCCATCTTGGTGCATGAAGATTTGCATTCCTGAATGGTTTTGAGGACAGGATCTAAAGATGGAACTTTGACAGCAAATTCCCTTTTAATTGCACCTACTTCCTTGGCTGTTGTATCACATACTTGATTGACTTCTGTTTTAACTCTCTTTCTAAGATAGTGAGCAGCCTTGAGGAAGCCTTTGTAAGAATCATTCATGGCCTCATACACTTCACCAGGTGTCAAAGATTTGGCATTGGATCCTAGTGAAGTGATGTATTCCTCCCTGAGATATTGAAGTGCTTCATTAAGAGTAATTTCATATTTTCCTTGCAACCAGGCATCTACATTGCCATCTCTCTCAGCATCATCAACTATCTTTGTCTTCTGCATCTCCACATCATCCCTATGACATAGCAGAATGGCCTCATAGTCTGGGTTAGGGATGTTGGAGGTGACCAAATGTTGAGCAATTTTGATAAACTCAGGAATCTGATCCACAACTAAGCTTTGAAGTTCTTCAACCATCAATTGTGGTGGAACAGACCCTGATCCTGAAGCACTGTCATGTTGCACAGGCTTCAGCCATTATGACAGGAAGTCAGAGCTAGAGCTAGGCAAGCTAGACTCCTCAGTTACAGATGCAACTTCTGTAACCGGATGGATTGACTCTACTACTGGTGTCTCCACAGAAGTGGGATGAGTTACACCAGCAGTTGACACAGGCACAGAGTCTCTAGTGAAAACTAGTGAATCCTCTGTGTTTGTGATGGTGTCATTAGGAGATGCCCCAACATGCATTCCCTCACCATCTAAATGTGGGTCCTGGGTGGTGAGCAAAGTGTCATGCACTAAGTCACTTGAAATCATTGGCTCATCAAGGGAAAAGAATTCTTGATGATCAATGCCTTGCTCCTCAATTGCTTGAGTTGCAGGCTGCAAAGAAATTTGAGTGGTAGATTTTGGAAGAGAAGTGTCTTGTAGTTTAGAGTTGGGCAACTCCCCCTGAGAGATAGAGGGAGTTTCAATTGTGATGTGCTCTCCACTCAGTGTAGTGCCAGCCTTATCACTCCCATGTGCTGACTCTGTACAGGTAGTTGCATTGGGGAGGATGCTTGATTCTATAGATGCACCCTGTTGAGAGGATACATCTAGTGAACTATTTGCCCCTGATTTTACAACTTCAGCCATTTGTGTGACTGAAGAGGTGGTTTTAGTTTTCTTCTTCTTTGGCCTGATTAGGGGTGACTCAGGTGTCTCACTTTCTAATTCTACAGCTAATGCTGCCTCAGATAAGATGGTTAAAGGTGCAGACATTACCTCATTTCTCTTCTTTTTACTAACATCACCCTTTTGAGAGGATGATGCAGTTGGCTCACTGTGTGGTAGAGTGTTTGGTTGAGAGGGTTGGTTAGCAGGCCCTGGGTTAGCATTTTGTTCTACTTGCTTGGGCTGTGCTAACTGTGACTTTGAGTCAAATGTTGGCATGTTGTGGGGGTAAGTTCTAAACAAACTCTCCATATGGGGAGTTATGTTAAGTCTTACATCCACATCATTCCTAGTCTCTAAATTACCAAAAATGAGTTTGGTCATGGATTTAGGATAGCCTATTCTATTTTTATCTATCCAAGGCAATTCAATCAATTGAGCATTTTTAAAATTAAGAACAGATTGAATAAAGCGAGGGAAGAAAATGTCAGTACCTCTCTTGGTTGTGTTCTTACCAAGTCTCCCATACAGTTCTTGTAGGATGATTTGACCAACATCTATCTTCTTTCCATAGGCCAGTGCATAGCCAATTTGTTGTGCAGGTGCACTGATTTGATCAAAGCTTGAATTCCTTGCCGTGAAGACTTGAAGAAGAGTTGCAAACACATAGCTCCACTCCTTTCTCAGATTCTTCCTGTTTAATTTTCCAAGATTGATCCCATCTGAGTAGTTGATGAACTTAAAGAATTCTTCTAGCTCTGTATTCGTGGCTAGTATGTCATATGACTCTTGTTGTAGGCCCAGTGCTTGATTCATGTCTGCAGTGGTGATAGTGATTTCCTGGTCCTGAATCTTACAGTAGATTATGTATGAAGTTATTGCGCTTTCCAGGGCTATAACTTCCACCATAGCAGTTCCCCAAAACTGTTCCAGAATGTCTAGATACAGTGTTGGGTTGGCAGAGAGTGCATCCTTGATGTATGACTCAGCCATCCACTTTACAAAGCACTTGAAGTTCGCATTGGGTGCTTCAACATCACTGGTTAGGGCGATAAAATTGGTGTTGAACTTCACTGTTGCCATTGATACAGAAAGAAGAGAAGAGAAAGTAAAGGTTGAAGAAGAAATTTGGCTTTTAGCAGTTAGGGTTTTCAGGGGTTTTGGGAGCTTTGGTGCTTGAGAAATCGAATGAAATAAATCGAATAGATGTGAAATTGTATAAGTATGAAGTACTTGAATTGTCGATTAGATGTATGTTTTGTATCGACAAGTCAAGCATTCGAGAAGTAGAAAACAACTATTCGATAAGTCAAGAAAGGCTTATTCGATAACTCAAGCAGGTTGTAACTCACAACTGGCAGTTATCTAACTTAGAAATAAATCTAAATTAGGTAAAATATGTTTTTATGAGTAATTCTGAGTTCTGAATAAAAATCCAAAATCGGTTAAAATTCAGCGAGAATTCAGCCTTTTCAAATGATTCGAGAACTCAAATATAGTATTCGAGAACTCAGTCAATCGAGAACTAAAACACTATATTCGAGAAGTCAAGAAAACCTCTATTCGAGAACTCTAAAAGACTCTATTCGAGAACTCGAGAGTGCTCTAATGAGACCTGTTAGAGATGTCGAATAGTGAATCACTCGAGAAGTCTGACTTGTCGAACTATACTCATAGAAACTCAATTTTCACTATCTTTTAAAATTTACCAGCCATATTCATTCAAGAATATTCTAGTAAATTAAACAGCGATTTTCTCAAAATTTCATAGAAATTTCAAGTTAACACGAAAATATGATTTTCCAAATATGCAACAGATTTGAAATATTTATAAATCATATTTCAACCAACACTTACTCCAAAAATATTGAGAATTTAGATAAAGTAAGTGTTTACTGCTGCAACAATCTAGATGCTGTATTCACCTAGCCAGAATCTGAAGAATTCAGCATTCCAATCTCACTAACCAACCTTGTGAAGGTGGCTTCATCTAATGGCTTAGTGAATATATCAGCTAGTTGTTTATCTGTAGAAACATAATGCAACTCAATGGTTCCATTAGTTGCATGTTCTCTTATGAAATGATATCTGATGTCAATATGCTTTGTTCTAGAATGATTGACAGGATTGGCAACTATAAAGATTGCACTTGTGTTGTCTCACATGATTGGAATTCTTTCCAACACAAGTCCATAATCTCTAAGTTGATTTCTAATCCAAAGCACTTGAGCACAGCAACTTCCAGCAGCTATGTATTCAGCCTCAGCTGTAGAAGTCGACACAGATTGTTGTTTCTTGCTATACCAAGAGACTAACCTTTGTCCAAGAAACCGGTAGCTACCTGAGGTGTTTTTCCTATCCACTCTGCATTCAGCATAATCAGCATCAGAATAACCAACCAGATTGAACCCTGTGTCCTTAGGATACCATAAACCCAAGTTTGGAGTGCCCTTCAGATATCTAAAGATCCTTTTTATAGCAATCAAATGTGATTCTTTTGGATTTGACTGAAACCTTGCACACAAGCATGTAACAAACCTGATGTCTGGCCTACTTGCAGTGAGGTAGAGTAGATAACCAACCATGCCTTTGTAGATTGAGATATCTACTTTCTTGCCTTTAGCATCTTCATCCAATTTAGTGGCAGTGGCCATGGGTGTCTTTGCAGGTGAGCATTCTTCCAAGTCAAACTTCTTCAATAAATCCTTGATGTACTTGGTCTGACTGATAAAGATACCATCCTTCCTTTGACTGACTTGCAACCCAAGAAAGAATGTCAACTCTCCCATCATACTCATCTCATATCTGCTCTGCATGAGTTTAGAAAATTTCCCACACAGCTTCTCATTTGTAGAACCAAAAATGATATCATCCACATAGATCTGAACTAGGATAAGATCATCACCATGCTTCTTGTAAAACAGTGTCTTGTCCAGTGTACCTCTAGTGAATTGATTTTCAAGAAGAAATTGTGATAAAGTATCATACCATGCCCTTGGAGCCTGCTTAAGTCCATACAGTGCCTTAAGCAGTCTGTAGACAAATTCTGGGAAATGTGGATCCTCAAAGCCAGGTGGTTGTTGCACATAAACTTCTTCTTCCAACTCTCCATTCAGAAATGCACTCTTGACATCCATTTGATAAATTTTAAAGTTTGAGTGAGCAGAAAATGCCAAGAATATTCTGATGTCTTCCAATCTAGCAACAGGGGCAAATGTCTCATCATAATCAATGCCTTCCTGTTGAGAGTATCCTTTTGCAACCAACCTTGCTTTGTTTCTTACTATTACACCATCTTCATCCATCTTATTCTTCAGAACCCATTTTGTTCCAACAATGGTTCTATTCTTTGGTGCAGGCACTAGTTCCCATACTTTGTTCCTTTCAAATTGATTCAGCTCCTCTTGCATGGCAATAATCCAATCTGGATCCAACAGTGCATCATCAAGTTTCTTAGGCTCAACCTGAGATAGGAAACAACCATAGAGACACTCATTCTGAGTTGCTCTTCTATTCCTTACTCCTGCATTAGGATCTCCAATGATTTGCTCTACAGTGTGTGATCTATCCCATTTCCTTGAGTGTTCAGCCTGATTTCTCATTCTTGATGTTGCTTCATCATCCAAATCATGATCATCCTGATTTCCTCCCCCTGTGAAGTTGCCACTACTCACAGGTGTGTCTTGGATGCTAGTTTCTCCACTGTTGATTGGCACAAATTCTTCTCTTGTATTATCATTCACTTGAGTCTGTTGAACTTGAGTTTCAACTCCAGTTATAGTCTCTTCATCAGAATCATCTAGATTATCAAACTTCAATGGATCTTTATCTTCATCATTGGCTTCTTCTAGTCCAGGTAGTTTGCTGTCATCAAATGTCACATCTGTGCTTTCCATAATTTTCTTTTGACTGATGACATAAACTTTGTATGCAATTCTTTTCATAGAGTAGCCAAGAAAAATTCATTCAAATGCTTTTGCATCAAACTTTCCAACATATTCAGAATTATCCTTCAATACAAAGCATTTGCTTCCAAAAGTATGAACATACTTTAGAGTGGGCTTCTTTCCAGTCATCAAGTTGTAAGGTGTCTTTCCAGTATTTTTGTTGATGAGGGTTCTGTTCTGGATATAGCATGAAGTGCTTACAGCCTCAGCCCAAAAACATGTAGGCATCTTTGCATCAAGTAACATTGTTCTAGCAGCCTCAATTAGAGTTCTATTCTTCCTCTCAACAACTCCATTTTGTTGTGGAGTCCTTGGAGCTGAGAATTGCTGAGAAATACCATTCTCTTTACAGAATGCTTCAAGTATGGCATTTCTGAACTCTGTTCCATTATCACTTTTCAGTGCAATCACACTTGCATTGTTGGCCTTTGCTTCCTTGTCAACTTTCTTTATATGCTCAATGATTACTTGTGGAGCCTCATCTTTTGATGCCAGAAATTCCACCCATGTATACCTTGTAAAGTCATCAACCATCACCAAGGCATACTTCTTTCTTCCTAGTGACATAATATTGACAGGCCCAAACAAATCCATATGAATGAATTGTAGGGGCTTGGTTATTGATGTCACTGTCTTTGACTTGTGGCTTGATCTTTTCATCTTTCCTTTTTGACAAGCCTTACACACTCCTTCTTGACAGAATTCAAGTGTGGGCATGCCTCTCACTAACTCTCTTTTGACTAGAGAATTAATAGCTTTGAAGTTCAGGTGAGATAGTTTCTTGTGCCACAGCCAACAATCTTCATTTGATGCGTTTGAGTAAAAGCAACAAATTTTGTCCTTGTTTGCAGAATCCATATTGGCTACAAATAGGCTTCCTTTCCTTACTCCAGATAGAGCAAAATCACCAGTCTTCTTGTGGGTGATCAAACATTCATCTTTGTCAAAATCCACCTTGAATCCTCTATCAGTAAATTGACCAACACTTAGCAGATTATGCTTGAGTCCCTTGACCAGTGCTACATCTTCAATGATGACATTCCCAACTTTTAACTTGCCATATCCCAATATGTTACCCATGCTGTCATCTCCAAAAGCAACTATTGGGCCAGCCTTTTCCTTATACTGTGATAGCAGGGCCATATCACCAGTCATATGATTTGAGCATCCACTGTCCAAAATCCACATGACCTTCTTTTCACTTTCTTTGCCCTGAGGATCTGATGGAGATGTGTCATCCTTGGAATTGGCCATTGTTTACACTAAATCACGCAAGCGTACGTGGTCACAAGTAATACAGATATAAGTCAAGTTCGTTCCCACAGAGATCTGGTTTTTAATTCAATTTAGTACCTATGCAACAATGTATGGTTTTAATTCACTGCTAAGACAAATAACAAATTGGGTTTAATTAACTAAATCTAACTTAAAAACAAATTAACAAACTAAGAATTAACTAACTAACAAGAATTTAAATCAAATTACTTCTGCAAGATAAACCATGGAATCCTAACTTCATTAAATACTTTGCTTAGATCTGACGCCTTTAATCACTATATGCAATGGTTATGATATCTGATCGGATAACACGAAACAAGTATACGCTACTTCTCAGTATACGAATACCAAACTAAACATACATCCACAAAAGAGATAGAAGATGAATAGACACCAATTATGCTTAGACCCTATATCTCTATAGAATTTGAAAACATAACGGTTGAAGAACAAGTTATCCATATTGATCACATAGGGCAGCATAATATCTCTATTTACGCCACTGAAAATGCACACCTAGAGGGGGGGTGAATAGGTGTAAATGGCTAACTATGTATAACTAAAACTGATTTTAAGAATTACCAGAAACAGCTTACTGATTACGTTTTAAGCAGAAACAGTATGCTGAATACACAGACAACAAGTACAGTAAAGTGCAGAAACAGTAAGCTAAATGCAAGCAGTAAGTAAATAACAGAAAATAAAGAACACAAAGACTTTTAGCCAGGTTCGACCCCTAACCCCTATGGTCTACGTCCTGGTCCCTTACCAACTTGGTAAGAGAATATATTATTGATCACTGAAATAAAACCAATTACAAGATACAACAATATATCTCCCTTTTATCCCAGCTGTTGACAAATGGCGTGCTGAACTCCTGTTTCTGAACTTGCTCTCTAAGCTATACTTCCCAAGTATACTTCTCTAGCAACGTTCACCAAACCCTAGTTCCCTAGCCAAACTGTCCAACAACTAATCCTTACAAATCGAACAATACAATCAATAGAGGATACAACTCAAACTATGAACTCTTTAGAATATAGCACGTATAGAATATATCAAGAGCTCGAGAAAACGAAAGATATAGCAATGGAATACTGAGTTGTTTGAAATCTTGTGTGCTTGAATATTTTCTCTGAAGTGTTGTTTTCGAATGAACACAAGAATAAACTATATATAGCCTCACAAACAACGTTCGGAAAATCAATCAATCATTATTCGAACGATTTAGAAATCAATTTCTAACGTTCAAATGATCACAGAGATTTTACCAACGTTCTTGTGAACGTTTGACAGAGGGTTTGGAAGAGATGAATCGTAGAAAACTTAACCCTTCTGATTTGTATAGATAAAAACGCGTATAGGAGATTTTGTAGAAAGAAATCTTTTAAATAAGGAAACTCCTATAAGTTTTATAAAATTAATTTAAATAAGGATATTTGAAAAGATTTGAGCTCTATAATATATTGTGTACGTATTATATAATAAATAGTCCTCACAATATATTTCCTGAATAAAATCCATGAGAATTAATCTTGATATATGTCTTCAGGATTTCTGCCAGTTGCGAATGGCTTGCTGTTTGAGTCTGCCAGTTGTGAATGGCTGCTGTTTGAGACTGTCTGCTAGAAATAGCTTGCTGGACTGTCTCTGTTGTATCACCAAATGGTTTGCTGTTTGTATATTCTATGTAAACAATCAGTAGCCTGCAAAACCAAGTTAGTACAACCATAACACAATGTTTTATATCAAACTACAAGCAAATAGCTTGCTGAAAATGATCATCAAAACCATAGGAGTATCAATCTCCCCCTTTTTGATGATTACACAATATTTAGGAGAAATAAGAACTCCCCCTAAATCCCTGCATATTAGTACATTTTGATATAAAACAATAATCATATCCATATCGAATATCTAGACCAAACAAGCAAATAAATTCTCCTAAAATTTCTCCCCCTTAATCCATCAAAAAAACTAACAGAAAGAATATTAGTCCAGGTCTGGAATAAGCACAGAGAAATAAATTATAAAAATTAAATCAGGTAATGGCATATAAACAGTTCAGATACAAATGGTAAGCCAACGTTACCCATTCTGTGTTTGTCAGCTTGCTGACTACACAGTACACATGCCAAGTTCCATTCGAATGGTTGCAAATCTTTCTTCAGCCAATGGCTTTGTGAAGATATCTGCTAGTTGAACTTCAGTTGAGACAAATACCAACTCAATCTTCCCTTTTGCTGCATTATCTCTTAAGAAATGGTGACGAACGTCAATATGCTTCGTTCTTGAGTGATTCACAGGATTCTTGGAGATATTGATAGCACTCGTGTTGTCACAATATATTGGAATTTTGCCATACTTGATATTGAAGTCCCTTAGAGTCTGAATCATCCATAAAATTTGAGAGCAACAGCTACCAGCTGCTAGATACTCCCCTTCAGCCGTTGATAGAGCCACAGAAGCTTGCTTTTTGCTTTGCCACGAAACCAAGCTTTGTCCAAGGAATGTACAAACACCACTTGTACTCTTTCTATCAGTTTGAGACCCTGCATAATCTGCATCACTATACCCCACGAGATTAAAAGTATTTGTGATAGGATAGAACAAACCAAGATTGATAGTACCACTTAAGTATTTAAAAATTCTTTTAACCGCATTTAAGTGAGACTCTTTAGGGTTTGATTGAAACCTTGCACAAACACAAACACTATACATGATATCAGGTCTTGAGGCAGTTAAATATAATAAACTTCCAATCATACCTCTATACCTTTTGACATCCACATCCTTACCATTCTCATCTGCAAACAGCTTGCTGTTTTGAGTCATAGGAGTTGTTTTTGCTTTGACATCTTCATAACCAAATCTTTTGAGCAGATTCTTTGTATACTTTGATTGATGCACATAAATGCCATCATTGGTTTGCTTGATTTGAAGACCCAAGAAATAGTTGAGTTCTCCCATCATGCTCATGTCGAATTCATTGTACATGCACTTAGAAAACCACTCACACATAGATTCATTAGTAGCACCAAACACAATATCATCCACATATATTTGTACAACAAGAATATCTTTACCATTTAGCTTTGTAAATAATGTTGGATCGATATTACCTCGAGTAAATCCATTTTTGAGAAGAAACTTACTAAGCCTCTCATACCACGCTCTAGGGGCTTGTCTTAAACCATATAATGCCTTCTTGAGCTTGTAAACATAGTCATGAAACTTCTCATGTTCGAATCCAGGAGGCTGTTTGACATAGACTTCCTCATCCAGCACGCCATTTAGGAATGCGCTTTTTACGTCCATTTGATATAACTTGAATTTCTTGTAGCATGCATAAGCAAGAAGCATTCTGATTGATTCTAAGCGAGCTACAGGTGCATATGTTTCTTCAAAATCAATTCCTTCTTGTTGATTATAGCCTTGAGCCACGAGCCTTGCCTTATTTCGAGTAACTGTTCCAAATTCATCCACTTTGTTCTTGAACACCCATTTGGTTCCTATGATAGAAGCATCTTCTGGTGGCTTTACAAGTTCCCAAACATCACATCTTTCGAATTGGTTGAGTTCCTCTTGCATTGCCATGATCCAATTTTCATCTTCTAGTGCTTCCTTGATATTTTTCGGTTCTTCTTGAGCTAAAAAGGCAGCATAAGCACAAAAGTTTGCTTTTCCTCTCCTTGTTGTGATTCCATCTGAAATATTTCCAATGACAAGTTCTGGAGGATGATTCTTTACTGTCCTTGTAGCCTTTGGTAGAGAATGTTGAGCAATTTCTTCATGTGAAGTGATTCTGACCACTTCAGCTTGCTGATTTGCAGTTCCAGCTTGCTGTTTTCCATTCTCAGTAGAATTGTTGGCTTGCTGATTTCCAGCAACTTGATGTTGTATATTATCAATTTCACCTGCAAATTCTTCCTCGTCTCTTGGCAGATCATTGTTAGGTTCTTGAAAAGTAACATCAATAGATTCTTCAACTATATGTTTATTTAAGTTATAAACTCTATATGCTCTACTAGTTAAAGAATAGCCAAGAAAAATAGCTTCATAAGACTTAGCATCGAATTTACCATCATTATCAATCGTCTTGAGCACAAAACACTTTGAGCCAAAGATTTTGAAGTAACTAATGTTTGGCTTCTTTTTCCTCAACAATTCATACGGAGTTTTGTCCAAGATAGGCCTGATTATGACTCTGTTCAACAAATAGCACGCTGTATTCACTGCTTCTGCCCAAAAACTTCTAGGCAGCTTGCTTTCTTGCAATAGAGTCCTTGCTGTTTCTTGTAGTGACCTGTTCTTCCTTTCTACCACTCCGTTTTGCTGTGGAGTCCTTGGTGCAGAAAATTCATGTGTAATTCCTCTTTTTTCACAATAAGCAATGAAGTCTTTGTTGAGAAATTCACCTCCTCTATCACTTCTTATACCTACAAGTCTTGTATTCAACTTGTTCTCAAGTAATTTGATTAGCTTCTTAAACTCATCAAAAGCACAATCTTTAGTACGAAGAAATAATACCCATGTAAATCTAGAATAATCATCTACAATCACAAAACCATATTGTTTACCTCCAATACTCTTGTAAGCTTCTGGACCAAATAAGTCCAAATGCAGAAGCTCTAAGGGTTTAGAAGTAGATACCATTTTCTTTGATTTATGAGTACTTCGAAGCTGTTTTCCCAATTGGCAAGCTGAGCATACTTCTGATTTGACATACTTTAGCTTGGGCAGTCCTCTCACTAGTTTCTTGCTTGATAACTTTCTGAGCAAATCCATGTGTGCATGTCCCAATCTTCTATGCCAAATATATGGGTCATTATCCACTGCAGCCAAACAGCATGCTGTTTCCTGCATCTCAAAGTCTAATACATATATATTTCCTTCCCTTCTAGCAACTAGGGGGATTTTGTTAGTGCCAATTGTAATAATAGCTTTATCAATGCCCAATTCAACATGATGTCCATCATCAAATAATTGAGTGACACTAAGCAAATTATAAGTAAGACCTTTGACATATTGAACTTTATCAATTGAAATAATACTATTACCAATAGAACCGGTACCAAGGATTTGAAGAGTTTTGCTATTCCCAATTGTCACTCTTCCACCCTTTTTCATTTTGAGATTCATAAACTGAGATTTGTCTCCACACATATGTCTTGTGCATCCACTGTCCAAGATCCATTGCTTTGACTTGACCTTAGCAGTAAGGCACATCTACAAAACAAACAAAAATACCTCAATGTTTTGGTACCCATATAGGTTTGGGTCCAGGTTGGTTAGTAGCAAGAATATATAAAGCATTTAAATCAGATTTCTTGATCCACATTTGGACCACTTTTGGGGACTGATCATTCAGTTGGTAAGCTGTTTGTCTTCTGCTATTTGTATTCTGGTATGCTGTTTGTCTCCTGCTATTTGCACTCTGGTATGCTATTTTCTGTTTGCCTGATCCATTCTGGTATGCTATTTTCGTCTTATGATATACTTGAACCACACAATTCTTTTCCAGATGTCCTTTTCCACCACATTTGTTGCATGTCTTCCAAGGCATAGCATAATTGTAGGGAATGCCATTCCTTCCATCATATTTGAGCACCTTATCTTTCTTGTTGAAATTCATGCCAACTCCTTCTCTGACTAAGGGGACCTTTGCCTTCTTCATCATTGTCTTTAAAGTGTCTTCACCTTGAACAAAAGTTTCCATGCCCTTCTTGAGATCTTTAACTTCTGTTTCTAGGAGAGTGATCACTTCAGCTTGCTGTTTGATGAGTTCAGCTTGCTGGACTCTCTTTTCAGCAGTTTTTGAGGATTCGGCTTGACTAGATTCCTTCATTTTGTATGATTCCAATGCTTTAGCTTTAGTTTTGACATCAGACCTTAGCTCTTTGATTTCTTCAGTCAAGGTCTTGTTTCTCTTCTCAAGTAACTTGACATTTGCCTCTAAGTGTCTGTTCTTAGTATTCAGTTCCTTGATCTCTGTAGCTTTACTGAATGAAGTTGAATCCCATTCTTCCATTTTTGGCAACAGATCTTTTACCATTTTGGATAAATAGGCATTTTTATCAGTCAGCTTGCTGATTTCAGCCTTTAATGCCATATGTTCTTCAATTGTAACACTATTTTGTTCCTGCATGGTTAGTGAGTCTAACAATGTATCATCTGAAGAAATATAATCATTAAAAGAGTTTACCTCACTCTCATCCTCTTCAGAATCGGTTTCAGCATACACTCCTTCTGAATTTCCTAGACCATATTGTTCTTCCAGTCCAACAAGTGCTAAGTTCACCATCTCTTCACTTGAGTCATCACTGGAATCAGAATCATCATCACTCCAAGTCAGTAGAGCCTTTGATTTCTTCTTGTCCTTGAAAACAGTAGGCTGTTTTGACTTTAGTTTGTAGCAGTTCCTTTTATAATGGCCTGGCTTGCCACATTCGAAACAAGTCTCCTCCTTTGAGTCTTTTGAGCCTTTCTTGTTGTTGTAGTAGCCACCTCTTTCCCTTTTCATCATATTCTTCTTTTCTATCAGCCTCTTGATCTTCTTTGAAATAAGTGCAAGTTCCTCATCTGAATCAGATTCATCATTAGAGTCAATTGGCTTGCTGTTTTTAGAATGGAGAGCCATATTCTTCATCTTTTCTGTTGGAGCTTTAGCACTTGAACTTCCCACCTGATTTCCATTTATCTTGCTTTCAAATTGCTCTAGCTCAGCAAATACAGCCAAGTGATCCATAGTATCAATAAGTGGTGAGGATTCCAAGGCAGTAACTTTGGCTTCGTAGATAAATGGTACTGCACTTAATACCTTCATATTGATTTCATCTTGTGGTATAGATTTTCCAAGCCTCTTCAGTGAGTTAATAGTAACTTGAAACCTTGCTTGACTATCCTTGATAGTTTCACCTTCATTAAGCTTGAAATTTCCAAAATCATTCATTAGCTTGCTAAGTTTCACCTTCTTTAGAGATTTCGAACCTTCATGATAAGTCTCCAAAGCATCCCACATTTCTTTTGCTGATTTGAGTGAAGATACTTTATCATATTCAGCCTGGTTCAAACCATTCATAAGAGAACTCCTTGCCTTTCCATTGTAGCCAAGTTTGATTAATTCATCCGGAGTGAGATCATCAACATCTCTTGGCTTGCCTTCCTTGTCAAGAAAGACATATGGACCTTTTTGCATAACTCTCAGAACTAATGGATCTCTGGATAAATGAGTTTCCATGCTGCTTTTCCACCAGTGGTAGTTGTGTGTGCCATGGAGAAGTGGAGGCCTAAAATCAGATTTTCCTTCGGGATAGTTTTCAGCCATTATGATCGAATACTTTCCTGTTACAGAATTGTTAGTATACCAAAGCTCTGATACCAAATGAAAATGCACACCTAGAGGGGGGGTGAATAGGTGTAAATGGCTAACTATGTATAACTAAAACTGATTTTAAGAATTACCAGAAACAGCTTACTGATTACGTTTTAAGCAGAAACAGTATGCTGAATACACAGACAACAAGTACAGTAAAGTGCAGAAACAGTAAGCTAAATGCAAGCAGTAAGTAAATAACAGAAAATAAAGAACACAAAGACTTTTAGCCAGGTTCGACCCCTAACCCCTATGGTCTACGTCCTGGTCCCTTACCAACTTGGTAAGAGAATATATTATTGATCACTGAAATAAAACCAATTACAAGATACAACAATATATCTCCCTTTTATCCCAGCTGTTGACAAATGGCGTGCTGAACTCCTGTTTCTGAACTTGCTCTCTAAGCTATACTTCCCAAGTATACTTCTCTAGCAACGTTCACCAAACCCTAGTTCCCTAGCCAAACTGTCCAACAACTAATCCTTACAAATCGAACAATACAATCAATAGAGGATACAACTCAAACTATGAACTCTTTAGAATATAGCACGTATAGAATATATCAAGAGCTCGAGAAAACGAAAGATATAGCAATGGAATACTGAGTTGTTTAAAATCTTGTGTGCTTGAATATTTTCTCTGAAGTGTTGTTTTCGAATGAACACAAGAATAAACTATATATAGCCTCACAAACAACGTTCGGAAAATCAATCAATCATTATTCGAACGATTTAGAAATCAATTTCTAACGTTCAAATGATCACAGAGATTTTACCAACGTTCTTGTGAACGTTTGACAGAGGGTTTGGAAGAGATGAATCGTAGAAAACTTAACCCTTCTGATTTGTATAGATAAAAACGCGTATAGGAGATTTTGTAGAAAGAAATCTTTTAAATAAGGAAACTCCTATAAGTTTTATAAAATTAATTTAAATAAGGATATTTGAAAAGATTTGAGCTCTATAATATATTGTGTACGTATTATATAATAAATAGTCCTCACAATATATTTCCTGAATAAAATCCATGAGAATTAATCTTGATATATGTCTTCAGGATTTCTGCCAGTTGCGAATGGCTTGCTGTTTGAGTCTGCCAGTTGTGAATGGCTGCTGTTTGAGACTGTCTGCTAGAAATAGCTTGCTGGACTGTCTCTGTTGTATCACCAAATGGTTTGCTGTTTGTATATTCTATGTAAACAATCAGTAGCCTGCAAAACCAAGTTAGTACAACCATAACACAATGTTTTATATCAAACTACAAGCAAATAGCTTGCTGAAAATGATCATCAAAACCATAGGAGTATCAGCCACAAATCATGATGTTAAAACATCAACCTATCCTATGCTAGCATGACAAGTTCTAAATCTCAAGATCCACTCTCGCTTCACAAGAGATTAACAAATTAGATGTTAGCTACGCATCTAAATTCATAAAGCACAACCAAACGAGGATATCAGATATACATCACACACAGATCTTTAAAGCATCAATATACTAAACTCCATAAATAAATCCGTTAGAATCCCATGACAACGATTAGTTCATAATCAAACCGCTCGTCATCATGGGATCTGATGAAACCATGATAAAAACAAAGTATGAAAATATACAAATAAATCTAAGTAGTTGATATGTAATGGTTCTCTCCTAATGATACAAATTACAAAGGTTGGATGTGTTTATATAGGCTCTATAATTCTTGCCCAGCAAGAAAATACCCAAAATAGAGTTAAAATAGAATTTCTGCAAAATACGTTTCCTAAACTGATTATGTTTTTAAGGAAAATTCGTAGCTGACTTTTCTTCAGTATTTCTAGACCGTTCCAGTAGTAATTGGACATCTGGATCACTTTAGAATGATAGAGAATCTCGTTAGCTTCGCGTGGACTGCTTACGGGCCTCAAACGGAGTTGTAGAACTCAAGATATGACCAAAATATTAAAAACTTTAATTTTTCAGCACCGCGCGCGTGCAACCTGCTCGTGCAACACCTGTCCCATATTATAGAAAATCTCCCAAGCTTCACGTGGGCAGTAAGATCGCTGAAAACGGACTTCTAGAACTCCAGATATGTCCAAAACAGTGTAAGCTGCGCAACCTTCCCAGAAAATCCGAATTTTAATCACTTAATTCCCAAAAAATTATAGAAGCATCCACCTTAATCAACTTTCTCGAAACTCTGCACAACTAAGCAAAACACATCAAAACTACAAGAAACTTGAGTCCAAGACAATCAATTTAAGCCGATTTAGAATGCTCCAAGTAGATATAAAATCCACTTATCACACCCCCAAACTTAAACCGATGCTTGTCCTCAAGCATTAACAATTACAACTAACTAACTAACTAGTACCACTTCCGTAGGTGATCACGATTGCATTTGGCATATGCAACAAGCCCTTTAAACCCCTAGGCAGCCCTAGTGGACGAATAAGGTCTCGTGAGGGC
This sequence comes from Kitagawia praeruptora, assembly GCA_037693485.1. Lineage (NCBI taxonomy): Eukaryota > Viridiplantae > Streptophyta > Magnoliopsida > Apiales > Apiaceae > Kitagawia > Kitagawia praeruptora. Next base: position 83,682,134 of record CM075353.1, on the reverse strand, counting down.
CTTTAGCGAATGTACCCACAAAATCCAATGCAATGCAATGCATGAATGCAACTAATATGAAAATGCAACTAATCTAGTACTAATATCCTACCATACCTTCAAATCCTCTCATGCCATATCAACTTAAGAATCAAAGTAAATACGCAATGTCTTGGTGTCGAAAGTGCAAGTATTCACATAGTCTACTCAATGAACATGCATAAGTTCTCACAAGTCCATGTCGAGTGTAAGAATAAGTTAGTAAACATGCTAAGCCTACAAGAGTACATCTTTGAGACAAAACTCGAGATCTCATATGCAAAAACAAGTAAACACTCACAATCCACTCACAAAAGAATACTCTCTCAAGAACAAGGGTAAGTGTATCACTCAATTCCAACAAAATCATAAGCATGCTTGACATTTGGTATCAATCTAACTCTTAACACAACATACATCAATGACGATAATCAAAAGGTCTTTATTTGGGCTGTAACGGGGCTAGGGACAAGGTGTGTCAAATAAGCCAAAACAGGTGAAGTGTAAAAAGCTAGTAAGTACCATAATAAATCATACACAACACCCTATTTCCCCCCCACATAATTTTTACTAAAACAAACACTCGACTAGTCGACTAAAGTAGGATCATAATAACACAAACATGCTCTCATAATATATATATATATATTTTCTTTTTTTCCTCTTTTCTATTTTTTTTTTCCTTTTTTTTTCGAGAGCTAAATATAACACAAACAATAATATAAACAATAACAATGATCCCATAATTTATTACATAAGCCGACTATCAAGTAAACAAACCCAATTTTCAATATTTCCCCCAAAAGTAAGACCAACAATAAACCCCTCCTTGCACACCTTATTACTCCCTTAAGCACTCTACTAGCCTTTGACAATATGGGTTCAAATTAATGTAAGGCCAATACAAGAAAAAGGTCTAGGCAAGTAATGTGGTATGTCACCGAAAAAATAGGATTAAGCTCAACGGGTTAAATAATTGATCATGTAAATATGGTGTAGTAATATGGGAAAATATGCGGTTATTCCTAATTGCCTTTATCATTTTAATCGTCAAATAATGTCATGCGTTTCAAGAAAGACCTCAAACAACTGCTAGCAATGCAAACAATCTGTGGACACTCAAGCAAACGAATAAATTGCAAATATGCAATAAGGCTCAAAAACTCACTTGGTGGAAAAACATACTCAATCCCAAGCAAACATCTCTCTAATGCACCTACTTGTATTCAAAGCATGCAAACTAAATCATCTTGCACATATTCATGTCCTTCTAATCACTTACAACATTCAATAAGTCTACTAGCTTCAACTTACTAGTGTATGTGTGTGCACAAGAACAAAGCATATCACTTCTCAATCAAAAGCGTCAACAACACAAAATTCCTATCAAGCATGGGTGCAAATGCAAACTATTATGAACTCACATGATAATAATACGAACAAACATGCATGAACTACAACTAAAATGCAAAGCATGATATCCTACATAAACACAATAACTACTACAACAACTACTTATCCCTCAAACCACCCCCAAACTTGAAAGATTCAATGTCCGCATTGAATGGAAAGTAAATACAAGGGATAGTAGAAAACATACCTAAATAAAAATGCCGAAAAGCGTGGGTTGCCTCCCACGAAGCGCTTCTTTAATGTCAATAGCTTGACGTTAATTCCAAGCCTCCATTAAGGATGATAATAGTTTGCCTAGTCCTCCCTTCGCGATACTTCATCGTCATCACGTCGACACACTTGCTGCCCCTTCTTCTCGCTTGGCCTATTCGTGTAACAACTATGTCCTATTCCAATGCCTTCATCGATTGACCCAAAATCTGTCAATTTGTAGAACAACACACATTCGCGGGCTTCGCTTGAATATAATGGAGGAGGGTAAATGTAAGTTGCTGAAGCCTTTGGTTCCTCAAAGAGAACTTCCTCCATTGGCTCTAATGCGCTACCTCCATCTTTAAACTCTGAGACAAGTAGAAGACCTGCATCTTTCCCATGTTCATCATCCTCTTGGTACACACATACCAATTTTTGAAATTTGTGCAGCTCATCAGTGTCTATCCCAAATAGTGCCCTTTCCAAATCATCCACCATCCTAACATGATCAAATTCCTCACATGGCTTGCGAATGCTCACCTCACCTTGGAATTTGTCTTTCTCAATTAAGCATGCAGTACCTTGCTCCAAGTCACCATTATCCTCTGGTGTTGCCTCTAGCATGAATTGTTGATTCTCTTGTTCCAAGGCACTCAAAACTTGAGCAACAAGTGTCTCCATAGATTTGATAGACTTCTCATGATTCTCTACAAGCATCCTAATCTCCTTCCTAATCTCCTTCAAATCATCAACCTCATCTGACTGAAAAGTAGGAATAGGTTGCTGATGTTGAAACTCTTCACTACCAAAGACATATGACATATTTCGAACATCTTGCTGGTACTGTTGAGGATGGTATTGAAAATATGGTTGCTCCTCATAAGTGACATATGGATCAACTCCTTCGTAGTAACAATATTGTGAGGGATCATGAACGCCCAAACACCGCTCACATTGCTGAGGATGTTGAATACCACCTTGGTTGCTCCAGCACTGATACGTCTCATGTGCGCCCGCACATAGCTCACAAACACTAGCCACCTGCTGAACTCCATAGTAAGTTAGAAAATCCATCTTCAACGTCAACGCTCTCTGACAAGTACCTGAAACACCAACGAACTATACAAGAATAGATGAGAAAAAGAAATCTGAGTCAGTGAACTCTAACGACCATTATTGACAAGCACATAAACCAAAAATAAAACACCGACGATCCCCGGCAACGGCGCCAAAAAACTTGTTTGCACTAAATCACGCAAGCGTACGTGGTCACAAGTAATACAGATATAAGTCAAGTTCGTTCCCACAGAGATCTAGTTTTTAATTCAATTTAGTACCTATGCAACAATGTATGGTTTTAATTAACTGCTAAGACAAATAACAAATTGGGTTTAATTAACTAAATCTAACTAAAAAACAAATTAACAAACTAAGAATTAACTAACTAACAAGAATTTAAATCAAATTACTTCTGCAAGATAAACCATGGAATCCTAACTTCATTAAATACTTTGCTTAGATCTGACGCCTTTAATCACTATATGCAATGGTTATGATATCTGATCGGATAACACGAAACAAGTATACGCTACTTCTCAGTATACGAATACCAAACTAAACATACATCCACAAAAGAGATAGAAGATGAATAGACACCAATTATGCTTAGACCCTATATCTCTATAGAATTTGAAAACATAACGGTTGAAGAACAAGTTATCCATATTGATCACATAGGGCAGCATAATATCTCTATTTATGCCACAAATCATGATGTTAAAACATCAACCTATCCTATGCTAGCATGGCAAGTTCTAAATCTCAAGATCCACTCTCGCTTCACAAGAAATTAACAAATTAGATGTTAGCTACGCATCTAAATTCATAAAGCACAACCATACGAGGATATCAGATATACATCACACACAGATCTTTAAAGCATCAATATACTAAACTCCATAAATAAATCCGTTAGAATTCCATGACAACGATTAGTTCATAATCAAACCGCTCGTCATCATGGGATCTGATGAAACCATGATAAAAACAAAGTATGAAAATATACAAATAAATCTAAGTAATTGATATGTAATGGTTCTCTCCTAATGATACAAATTACAAAGGTTGGATGTGTTTATATAGGCTCTAAAATTCTTGCCCAGCAAGAAAATACCCAAAATAGAGTTAAAATAGAATTTCTGCAAAATACGTTTCCTAAACTGATTCTGTTTTTAAGGAAAATTCGTAGCTGACTTTTCTTCAGTATTTCTGGACCGTTCCAGTAGTAATTGGACATCTGGACCACTTTAGAATGATAGAGAATCTCGTTAGCTTCGCGTGGACTGCTTACGGGCCTCAAACGGAGTTGTAGAACTCAAGATATGACCAAAATAGTAAAAACTGTAATTTTTCAGCACGCGCGTGCAACCTGCGCCCATCAGTCTGTTTGTCGCGCAGCCTGCGCCCACCACACGCAACCTGCTCATGCAACACCTGTCCCATATTATAGAAAATCTCCCAAGCTTCGCGTGGGCAGTAAGATCGCTGAAAACGGACTTCTAGAACTCCAGATATGTCTAAAACAGTGTAGACTGCGCAACCGTCTCAGAAATCCGAATTTTAATAAATTTATTCTCCAAAAACGATAGAAGCATCAACCTTAATCAACATTCTCGTAAATATATACAACTAAACAAAACACATCAAAACCACCACAAACTTAAGTCCAAGACAATCAATTTAAGCCAATATGGAACGCTCCAAGTGGATATAAAATCCACTTATCAGCCATCAAGGCATAATTGCAAAATTCTTGTTCCTCTCCATCACTGTCAGAATCATCCCAACACTTCCCTTCAGCTATGTAGGCCTTACCTTGTGTCTGCTTTTTCAGAAGGGCCTCATACTTAGCTTTGAGCTCAAGATAATCTCTATCCTTCTTTTTAGGCTTCTTGCATTCACTGGAAAAATGCCCTAGGTCATTGCATCTATAGCACCTTACAGGTGACCTATCCACATGGCTGGTTTTGAACTTATTCTTGTTTGGTTTCACAGGTGCCTTGCTCTTGTTGAATGAATGGTTTTGGGTTTTAGGTTTGAAGGGTTGGTTCATCTTAAATCTGATGTTTGGAAATTTTCTGGCCATGAAAGCATATGAAGTGTTTTCCATCCCATCTAGTTCTTCAAGAGTATAGAACTCATCTTCCTCCTTCTCCTCAACAGGTTCACTTACCTCAGCTTCAGTTTCTTCCTCTTCTACTACCTCCTCTATCCTTAATTGGCTTGTAGATGCTTCTAGGTCTTGAATAGACTTGTTGACAATCAAGGCACATGATGTGTTTATCATTCTGCCTTGGTTGGCTTGGATAGCCCTTTTTTGAAGCAACTCAAGCTCATGAGTTTTTAAAACCCCATAGAGCACATCATATGTGTTGTGGAATAAAAACTAGGTTATTAGATTGCGGCTAGGGTTTGCTGTATTTAATGCTAGGGTGCGTGAGCTTCGTGCTTTAATGGTTGCTTCTGCGTTCGAGACTTAAACGGTCCTCACAGAATGCCTACGTATCTCTGTATGAAGAGAATCAAGCCAAGAAAACGTAGTTCTAGATTGAGGGGTCTGACCCTTTATATAGGCTGAGAAGCCTCAGAATTACGGTAGGGTTAGGTGACTTGGTGGACAAGTCAACCTTGAGGAAGGATCTAGACTCCTTCCTTGTAGGAGTCCGTTTCCTTGTATGACTATGTGCCTTGGAGGCTACTCTTTGGAGAGATAATATCCTTATTTGACCTATATTTCCCAGCTGTTAATTAGCCATGAATATTAATTACGAAATTAATATTTAACTAGGGTTTTTGGACCATCTAGTGGGCCCCACATTTGGACCAAACTAGGTCTAATTAATGCAACATTAATGATATTTTTAGGGCTTATCTTTATCCCATATCATTTGCCCCCCAACTTCTAGGGAAACTGATCAGGTTTTCCTCGAAGTTTTAACGGCCTTATCTGAGACTTGGGTCGGGGTTTATATTTATACACTAGTGTTTCACGAGTATTGTCTTGATGTAAAGCGTGGAGCGACCGACGCACTTACGACAATATTAAACGATGCTAAACGGCAATAATCAGCGCTAAACGGTGCTAAACGGCACTAAACGGTGCTCAGATGGCACTAGTTTGAAAATATTATATTGTGCTTCGAGCATAAAATTATTTTTCCATGTTTCTGGAATTTTCGAGAGAGATATTTATTATTATTTTTTTTTAAGAATTGCAGGCCAAATTCGAGCTCAATTTCGAGCTCAAACTGCCTCCAGATCGCAGCCATTTTTCTTGTTTCCTAAGTTATTTTCGACCTGGAAATTTCGAGGAGAAATTAGTGTATTTTCGAGCTCAATTTCGAGCTCAAACGGGGGCCAGGTCGTGGCTTTTTTACAAGTTTTTTAGTTCATTTTCGACCTCATGCTGGCGACCTCAAACCAAGGGGGAAACGACCTCAAAGTGGTTCCAGGTCGCACAGATTTTTCACACTTTCTAGTATAATTACGACCAGAATTCACCAATCTCATTGTAGTATAAATCCGACCTCAACACAACACACAGACGACCTCAAATTAGGCCTAGGTTGTGTGGGTTTTTCGTATATCTCAGTTCAAATTCGACCTGAGATTTGCGATCTCAAGCCATGTCATAATGACCTCAATTTGAGTGGTAGGTCGTGACCTCAATTTGCTTTTCATAAGTCAAAAACGATCTCATCTATGCGACCTAGAATCTGTTTTGTTCCGACCTCATCTTTCAAGGTCGCTCACAACCTCAGATGGACTTTTCCAGTTCGCCTTGTCGAGCTCGTACTTACACTAGAAAACGAGATCAATTGTTACGACCTCGTGCTTCCTTTTGGTAACTCCAAGTCCTATTATGGACTTCAACGGGCCCTGTCTGGCCTTTTATTTTTCATGGGCTGGACCTAGATTTTCAAATCGTTGGGCCTATAAACTTTTTAAGTTTTGATTGGGCTTTTCCTATGGGTCAAAATGACCTTATCTCAAAACCTTAATTAGGTTTATCAGTCTTGGTTGGGCCGTGACAGGCCTTAATTCCTTTTAATTATTTTAGCTGGACTTGGGCCTTAACAGGCTTGGTGTTATTGGGCCTTTTAGAGTCTAATTTGTGTTGATGGCCCACAAAGGTTTCCAATGGGCTACAACCGGTTGATATTCTCTCTAAACGGTTGAGATGCCCTAGATTTTCGCCTATATAAAGGCCAAGGCTTTCATTTTCACTTTCATCACAAAAGTTCCTAAAAAACTCTCTCAAAAGTTCCAAAGTTCTTTAAGAAATTTCCTTTGAAGAATCTGAGTTTGATCTTCATTCTTTGAAGATTTGAAGCCTGCTCAAGGATTTCTGGCAATTTTCCAGAAATTTTCCAGTTGCTGTTAAAGATTTGAAGAATGCTCAAGGTATTTTCCAGAATTTCCAATTTTATAGTTTGAAGATCACCCTTTTTCTGGGTTTGTTCTTCAATTCCTTTGAAGATTTGAAGATTGTTCTAACAATTTCTTCATCCTTTGCAGATTTCCTTTGAAGATTAAAACTTTCCTTTGAAGATTTACTGAGATGGCAGAAGATCGTGCGGCACTTCGTTTCCAGAAGCAAGGAGCCTCCAAAAGAGGTATCATCATTCGTTCTCCCCTCATGAGTTTACAGGATATGATTTTAAATCGTAAAGAAGATTTTCCATCCTTGTCACACCTTGATTCCTTTAATCATAGTAACATCTTTCATGACATAGAAAATATCACTGATTATAACAGGATGTATAAAATAGAACCACCCTATAGACTTGTCCCAGCTGATCCTAGGGATCGATCTTGCCATTGGCGCCCCGATGCACTTTGTGTTTATAGGGGTGCCATTGTTGCAGGAGTTCGATTCCCCTTCCATGAGTTTATTCCTAGGCTCTTAGCAGATGTAGGAATTAACCCTTGCCAACTTCCTCCCAACTCTTGGAGGGTGATAAATTGTTTCATGGTCCTCTGCCTTAAGAACAAATTCCCTCTTTCTGTAGCTCTCTTTAGAAAGATTTTTCAATTTAAGAATTCTGCTGAATCTACTCCGGGTTGGGTTTACATTAGTCACCGTACTTCCACTCCTCCAATCTTTCACCCCCAATCTATTCCTGACTCCAACCCAAAATGGAAGAAGGAGTTCATGTATTTGACATGGGAAGGTGGAGATTGGGGCAATGTTTTTCGTAGTACCTTTGGTAAGGTCGTAGATGGCAGTGCCAGTGATATTGAGCTCAACGAGGAAGAGACCCAGGCCTACAAGGAGCTCATCAAAGATAATCATACTACTATGGCTTGGGATCTCCTGAATGAGTTCCAGCTTAAATCTTTGGGACTTTCCCGAGTAACCAAGAAGGGTAATTTCCTTTCTTTTTGTATTCCTTTATCTGAATATGATTATCTCATACCCATTATTTGTCTTTTGTTTTGTAATTGCAGCTGCAGCTTTCATCAACAAGACTAATGAGCCTGAAGATGGAGACACTGCTAGGATGAAGAGGGCTCGTTCAGGGAAGGATCCTCGAGCCCCAACCGCTACGGATGCCTACTTGAGGCCCTATGTAGTCGATATTGAAGAAACAGATGGCTCTTCCAAGAGCGCTTGGCGCCCCAATTGGGGTATTAGGAAGAAGGACTCCATGTTGGAGATTGCAGGCATGCCATGGATTGGTCCTATCATTCCATAACTCCCGGTGATTTCAAAGATTATGTATCCGGCTCCACTGTTGAAGGAGCCGAGAGTGCTGGAGCTCAGGCCTTTGCTGTTGTAAGCTCCTTACTTCCCTCTCTCTTATATACTTGTTTGCTATTTGAATCGTGGTTCTAACTTTATCTTTTGTAGGCTAATGCCAACTTCCAGGGGGCCGTATTCCAGGCTAAGACTTGGCGTTCAGCCTATGAGACTCATAAGGCAAAGTATGATAATTCTCAAGATGAACTGGCCTCCGTCAGAGCTACTTTGGAGAGGAGGGAGAAAGAGCTTCTAGAGTCTCAGGCTGAAAATGTCACTCTTAGGAAGGGCAAGGACGACCTGATTGATGACTACCTTGCCTCCCAGGAGTATGTGGACTTCATGGAGAAGCATGACGACTCTCTATTCCCTTACCAGTTTACTCAGGGATGGGACGGAGCTCTTGCTGAGGTTACTAGGAGATTTCCTGGTACCCTTAATGTTTCAGACTTCCCTAGCCCTCATGCTCCTATGGCCTTGGCAGTGCAGGACACCCAGGAGGAGGACCAGGAGGATGATGAGAGGATCCTGGAGCCAGAGCCCTCTGCTCATCTTGGCGAAGATGAAGAGGATGAGCATACTGGAGATGCTCAGTAGTTGCTCTTTTTATCTATCTATTTATGTTCTCTGCCTTCGGGCATGACTCTATGCTTTTGTTAACTTATCTTGAACTAATCGTTTATGTATTCTTCCTTCGGGCATAACTTTTAATTCGTAATCCATTGTCCTTGATGTTTCTCAACTTATTCATGTTCGCATGTGTAGTCTAGCATTTTATGCATATATATCAATAAGTAATGCTCATAACTTATGCGAAAATGTAGGATAGTCTTATTAGTATGAAGAAATGGGCACAGCCCTTACATAGGTAGCATAAACGGGCACAGCCCTTACATAGATACTCTACTCAAGTTTAAAAACTTGGAATGGTTTCATCGACCTTATTTCTACTTCTATTACATAGGCAAAAAGCTAGGTCCTTTTCAGGAGAGCTTAAACATAGTAAACCTTGAGGTTCCATGCATGCCAAGTCCGGGGCACCTCAACCCCGTCCAAGGTTTCCAGTTTGTAAGATCCACGTCCTAGCGTCTTCTTGACTCGATACGGCCCTTCCCAGTTCGGGGCTAGCTTTCCCTTCTAACCAACTCCAGAAGCCTCGATCTTCCTAAGAACCAAGTCACCTTGCTGAAAGAACCTCTCCTTAACCCTGTGGTTGTAATAGAAGGATGCTTTCTTTTGATGCTCCGCATTTCTGGCGTTTGCCTCGTCCCTAACTTCATCAATCAGATCTAGGGCGAGCCTCATGCCTTCTTCATTAGTCTCAGGTTCAAATGCCTCAATTCGTGGTGATGCATGCATGATTTCTAGTGGTACAACTGCCTCAGCTCCATAAGCTAGCAAAAACGGAGTTGTTCCTGTTGTCACCTTACAGGTGGTGCGATACGCCCAGAGTATAGGCAGCAACTCATCCACCCAAGTATTCCTCGAGCGTTCGACCCTTTTCTTTAATCCATCCAGGATGATCCGATTGGCCACTTCGGCCTGTCCATTTGCTTGCGGATGTGCCACCGAGGTAAAACGAAGCTCAATAGCGTTTTCCTCACAATACTTCTTGAATTCCTCATTGTTAAACTGTGTCCCATTATCCGTCACAAGGATTCGCGGGATTCCATACCTACAAATTATGTTCTCCCAAAAGAACTGGGAAACTTGCTTGGTGGTTATCTTGGCTAAAGGCTTAGCCTCAATCCACTTAGTGAAGTAATCAATGGCGACAATCAGAAACTTCCTTTGTGCTGAAGCCATGGGGAAAGGACCAAGAATGTCCATCCCCCACATTGCAAACGGAATGGGAGAGCTGATTGAGGTTAACCTCTCAGGCGGCTGCCTTACAATAGGGGCATGTTTTTGACATCTGTCACTATTGCAGAAATTAGAAGAAAATATTCTGCTTTTTCTTATTTAGATCAGAGTTACAAGGTCCCATATATATAGTGGAATATGGGGTAGTGCCTGTTCTAGCATATCTAATCAAATCCCATAATTGTAGAGATCTCTTTGACTAAATGATGTCTACAGCTAATATATTGACTAAATGATATCTACAGCTAATATACATAGCACACCATCTATGACTAATATATAGTATCTAATTTACAAGTAATTCCCATCAATCTCTCCAATACTCCCCCTCAAGCTGGAGAATAGATATCTTCCATTCCCAGCTTGGAAACAATGTTGTGAAAACTAGGACTGCTTAGGCCTTTTGTTAAAACATCTGCAAGCTGTCTTCTGGATGGAACATACGACATACACACTAATCCTTCCTTGAGCTTCTCTTTGATGAAATGTCTATCTATTTTAATATGCTTTGTCCTATCATGATGTATAGGATTATGAGCAATGTTGATTGCTGACTTATTATCGCAATAGAGCTTCATAGGTTCTTCCCATTTGATTCTTAAGTCATCCAGTATTATTTTTACCCAAAGTATCTCACACAAACCATGAGCAATTGCTCTGAATTCTGATTCAGCAGAAGATCTAGCTACAACACTTTGTTTTTTACTTCTCCATGTTATCAGATTGCCTCCAAGGAATGTGCAATATCCTGTTGTTGATCTTCTATCCACTATAGATCCTCCATAATCAGCATCAGTGTAGACTTCAAGTGCAAGATTCTGGTTTCTTTTGAACAAGATTCCCTTTCCTGGATTCCCTTTCAAATAATGCAATACTCTGTAGGCAGCCTGTAGATGTGGTACTCTTGGATCATGCATGAATTGACTTATTAGACTTACCGAATATGCAATATCTGGTCTGGTGTATGCAAGATAGATGAGTCTTCCGACTAGCCTTTGGTACATTTTCTTGTCCACATGTGGTTCTTCCTTGGCTTCTCCAAGTTTCTGATTAGAATCAATCGGTGTAGGTACTGGTTTACATCCAATCTTCCCTGTTTCCTTCAACAAATCAATTACATACTTCTGTTGTGATATAAAGATCCCTTTTTTAGAGTGTGCCACTTCAATACCTAAGAAGTATTTCAACCTGCCCAATTCCTTTATCTCAAACTCACTAATAAGCTTTTGTTTAAGCTCTTGACTTTCTTTATCATCATTCCCGGTTACTATGATATCCACATATACTAGCACTGTAGTTACTCCCCCTTTATCCGAGTGTTTTATAAAAAGAGTGTGATCTCCTTGACTTTGTCGATATCCATAGGCTTTCATGACTTTACTAAACCTTCCGAACCATGCTCTTGGTGACTGTTTCAGCCCATATAATGCCTTTATCAACTTGCAAACTTTATTTTTTTTACATCTTTTCCAAATCCTGGAGGGATTTCCATGTATATCTCTTCATTTAAGTCTCCATATAGGAAAGCATTTTTTACATCATATTGTGAAAGTTGACAACCATAATGAGCAGTCAACGCTAACAATATTCGAACAGTGTTCATTTTTGCCACAGGAGCAAAAGTCTCAAGATAGTCCACTCCATATGTTTGAGTGTATCCCTTAGCCACCAACCTTGCTTTATACCTTTCGAGGGAACCATCTGCATTATATTTAGGTGTAAAGACCCATTTACAACCTACTACATTCTTTCCTTTTGGTCTCTCCACAACCTCCCATGTTTTGTTTTTTTCCAATACTGTCATTTCCTCTCTCATAGCATTCCTCCACTCTACTTTTGATAATGCCTCAGAAAAAGTTTTAGGAACAGAAATGGTGTTAAGGCTGCTAATGAATTGTTTATGGTTTGATGACAACTTTTCCAGTGAGACATAGTGAGATAATGGATATAAAGGTCTTTTAGTACATTCCCTTGGTTTTTTCCTAATGGCAATAAGAAGATCAGAATCATCATTACTTACTTTGGTTTGAGTTCTTAGCACACTTTCTTCATCAGGTTTGTCTGGGATCGAATTGGATTCATGAACTTGTTGCGGATCTGGAACAGTCCTTCTTGAGTAAACCTGTGAAAATCTAGGATTATTATGAATAGTTGGTGACATTGTGGAAGATATGTTTTCAACAATGAGATCTGAATCTTGATTTGGTGTAACTGGAAGTGTTTGACTAGGATCTTTTGACGGGGCTGACTTTGAAACACCTGGACTCGAATTTTGAGATGTGACCAGCTCTGGTGCTGGATTGGAGATTATAGGCAGATCAGAGGGAAGATCAAGATTAAAAATACTTTCTTCTTGTGAGATCGTATTTTTTTCTTCAAGATAAGACTTGGTAAAATATGGCTTGTGTTCAGTGAAAGTGACATCAGCCGAGATGTAAGTTTTTCGTGTAAGAGGATCGTAACACTTGTATCCTTTTTTGGTAGATGAGTAGCCAATAAACACACATTTGTTTGCTCTAGGATCTAACTTCCCTCTTTGATGGGTATGAACATGAACGAAAGCAGTGCAACCAAAAACTCTAGGAGTAAGACCATTTGAACTTCGAAAATCTGGGAAAAAACTGTTTAGTACATCCATAGGGCTTTTGTTGGCTAAAACTCGAGAAGGTAATCTATTAATCATGTGAGTTGCTGTTAAAACAGCTTCACCCCAATAAGATTTGGGAACGTTTCCTTGGAAAAGTAAAGCTCTAGTAACAGTAAGTAGATGACCATTTTTTCGCTCAGCTAGCCCATTCTGTTGGGGTGTGTTAACACACGAGGAATCATGAATAACTCCATGTTTTTGGAAGAAAGGAGTCAAAGTTTGGTTGAAATAATCTTTTGCATTATCTGATCTAAACATTTTTATGGTAACCCCAAATTGATTGTGAATCATAGAAAAGAAGTTAGGAATGATAGTGCTGATGTCTGATTTATTTTTAAGTAAGTAAAGCCATGTAACCCTTGTGCAATCATCAATCAAAGTCACAAACCAACGAGCACCAGAGATATTTGAGGTACGAGATGGTCCCCATATGTCGCTATGTATCAAATGAAATGGTTTCGAGCTTCTTTTATTAATCAAAGGATAGGATACACGTGAGTGTTTTCCTAGTTCACAAACTTCACAGCTGAAAGATGAAATGTCTAGATCTTTGAATAAATGAGGAAACATGACTTTTAAGATTCTAAAGGAAGGATGACCAAGGCGAAAATGGTAAAGCCAGATGGTCTCTTTATTTGAAGAACACAGAAATGACACAGACAAGTTATTCATAATATTCCTAGAATTATCCAAGTAATAAAGGCCATTCCTTTCCTTAGCAAGTCCAATCTTCCTCTTCGAGCCCTGATCCTGAAATACACAACAGGAGGGAGAAAAAGTTGCATAACAATGAAGATCTTGAGTCATCTTTTTCACCGACAAAAGATTAGTTGAGAGTTTGGGTACATGAAGAACATCTTTTAAAGTCAAAGAGGGTGAAATAATGATGTCACCTATGCCTGCAATAGTTGCTAGTGAGCCATTTGCCACTAAAATTTTTCTATTACTAGGACATGGAGAATAAGTGTGGAAAAATTGTGAGTTATTAGTCATATGATCGGTAGCTCCAGAATCGATTATCCAAGAATTAGTATATAACTGGTCTGAGACATTTAGGTATGCAGAAGGAATAGATATACCTGAGAGAGCAAGTGAACATGTTCCAAAAGTATTTTCGAGAGAGCCCAACAGCTTCCTTAGCTTCTCCATCTCATTACTATTGAATCCACCTTTGTCTGCACTTTCTTCTTCATTTGTTTTTTCAACAACAAGTGCTTGTGAAGGGTTTCTTTGTTGAAAACGTTGTTGCCCTTGTTGAGAACGCTGCTGGCCTCGACGATTTCCCCATTCATTACTTGGAGGTTTCCCACTTAATTTCCAACAATGATCTTTTGTGTGTCTTGGCTTCTTGTAGTAGGTACACCACAAGTTATCTTTGTTCTCTTTCCACTGATTCTCTCTCCCAGGAATTCTACCGGTTCCTTTCTCTTGATGCTCACCCTTTGTTACTAATGCAAATCCTTCAGTATTAAGAGATTCAAGCATTATTTCTCTCCGACTTTCTTCTGCCCTAATCAAAGAGATTGCCTCTTCCAAGGAAGGGAGTTCTTCCTTACCAATAATCTGCACTCGAACCTGATCAAACTCAGAATTTAAACCTGCCAAAAAATCATAAACACGATCCTTCTCAATGAACCTTTTTAAAGTCGTAGCATCTTCAGCACACTTCATCTCAAATGTACGATAGTGGTCAAGTTCCTGCCATAGATTTTGTAAAAGATTGGCGTATTCCGTCACTGTTTTGTTTCCCTGCTTAGTAGCTGCTGTCTTTATCTTTATTTCATAAACACTTGTTGCATCTCGATCCTTTGAATAAGTGCGACGCATAAAATCCCATATTTCTTTTGCGGTGGCCAGAAACATACAAGTATCACTGATTGTTGGGTCCATAAAATCCCATAGCCATGACATAATCATGGAATCTTCTTCATCCCAAGACTTGAATGATGGACTACTCTTTTCTGGAGTTGGTCCAGTTAGGTGGCTTAGTCGTCCCTTGCCCTTGAGGTACGTGCGGATAAATTGAGACCACTTCAGATAGTTTTTTCCATTGAACCTGTAAGAGGCTCGAACATTTTTCAATTCTCCAATTTTCTGGACAGAGTTAATCTCTTCAGCTGTTTCCTTATTGCTAATTTTAGAAGATTCGGAGTCTGACATGGTGTAGAAAGACCAACAAAAAAGGTTGTTCAAGAAGTAGAAATAGAAGCTAGGAAATGAGAAAAAATGGCTGATTAGCAGAGGAAATACAGCAATGAAGGCTGCAACAATGAATCAGCGAAGTTTAAGCAATATACAGCAATGAAGGCTGCAAAAGGAGTCCCAAGAAAAAGCCTTAGGGCTCTGATACCATATTGCAGAAATTAGAAGAAAATATTCTGCTTTTTCTTCTTTAGATCAGAGTTACAAGGTCCCATATATATAGTGGAATATGGGGTAGTGCCTGTTCTAGCATATCTAATCAAATCCCATAATTGTAGAGATCTCTTTGACTAAATGATGTCTACAGCTAATATATTGACTAAATGATATCTACAGCTAATATACATAGCACACCATCTATGACTAATATATAGTATCTAATTTACAAGTAATTCCCATCAATCTCTCCAATAGTCACACTTCTTGACATAATCCTGGGCATCTGCCAACATTTCTGGCCAATAGAATCCCAGGCGGGTAATCTTGTGGGCTAGGGCTCTGCCCCCCAAGTGTTGCCCACAGATCCCTTCATGAACTTCTTCCAATGCTTCCTTAGCCTCTTGGGACCTTAAACACTTCAAATATGGGATGACAAACGATCTCTTGTACAAGATGCCTTCGATCAGGGCATATCTCAATGCCCTCACTAACAATTTTCGTGCCTCCGAGGCATTGTCAGGGAGCCATCCGGTTTCCAAATGAGCTTTAATAGGATCTATCCAACAACTTCCAACGTCGATCGGTGCTACCAACTTGGAGTTGATGGTCGCGGCCTTCAAGACCTGGAAGTACACACTTCCAGCATAATTCTCTATCTCAGAAGAAGCGAACTTAGAGAGGGCATCGGCCTTAACGTTCTCTTCTCTTGGGATGTGCTCTAGATACCACTCGTCAAATTGAGTTATGACAGCTTTCACAACTCGTAAATATTTCGCCATAGTATCATCCTTGGCCTCAAATTCACCATTTACTTGTGAGACTACCAGTCTTGAATCTCCACATACTTTGAGGTTCTTGACCCTCATGACTCTGGCCAAGCCTAATCCGGCTATCAGGGCTTCGTACTCAGCTTCATTATTGGTAGTTGGGAAGTCCAACTTCAGAGCGTACTCCACTATGAACCCGTCGGGACTTTGCAAGACCAAACCAGCGCCACTAGATTTTGTTTTTGATGCTCCATCAAAATAGAGCACCCAATATTCCTTTTGATCAGGTACAAGTTCTTCATCCTTACTCTCAACCCCAGGGGTGGTTACTATCTCCTGCCCCCCGACTTCTTGGTTGCCAATGGTACATTCAACCACGAAGTCAGCTAATGCCTGAGCCTTGATGGCTGTCCGAGGCTTATATGCAATGTCAAATTCTCCGAGTTCGATTGCCCACTTAATTAGCCTTCCACTGGCCTTCGGGCTATGTAGGATACTTCTCAACTGCTGGTCCGTCAGGACTTCAATCTTGTGTGACTGAAAATAAGGTCGTAGTTTCCTTGAAGCTGTTATCAATGCTAAAGCAAACTTCTCAATGGTAGAATAATTCAACTCAGCTCCATGCAACACCTTACTCACGTAGTAGATAGGTTTCTGAACCTTGTTCTCTTCCCGTATGAGGACGGCACTCAATGCTTGCTCAGATACCGCCAGGTATAGATAAAGAGTCTCTCCGACACTAGGCTTGGCCAACAGCGGGGCTTCAGCCATGTATTTCTTCAATTGTTCAAAGGCCTCTTGGCTTTCGGGTGTCCATTCAAAATTCTTTACCTTCTTTAATGTTTGAAAGAAAGGTAAACACTTATCACCAGACTTGGAGATAAACCTCCCTAAGGCTGCCACTCGGCCTGTCAACTTCTGCACATCTCTTATAGAACGTGGTGGCTCCATGTCTAAAATCGCCTTGATCTTGTCAGGATTGGCCTCAATGCCTCTCTTTGAAACCATCAGCCCTAAAAACTTTCCAGATCCAACGCCAAAGGCACACTTGGCGGGATTCAACATCATCTTATGGTGCCTCAGCACTTCAAATGCCTCTCCGAGGTGCTTAATATGATCAGCCTTGAGTAGGCTCTTGACTAACATGTCATCAACATACACCTCCATGGTTTTTCCAATCAGATGGGCAAATATCTTATTCATCAGCTGTTGGTAAGTAGCTCCTGCATTCTTTAGACCAAACGCCATAACAAGATAACAGAAGACACCAAAGTCAGTTATGAAAGATACCTTAGGGATGTCATCCTTGTGCATCTTAATCTGATTATAGCCGTTGAATCCATCCATGAAGCTTAACATCTCATGTCCAGCTGTGGCATCTATCAACATATCAATCCTTGGCAGGGGAAAACAATCTTTTGGGCATGCATCATTCAGGTCAGTGAAGTCTATACACATCCTCCACTTCCCATTCACTTTCTTGACCATCACAGGGTTTGCTAACCATTCGAGAAACTGAATCTCTTCAATAAAACCAGCTTCCAAGAGCTTATCCACCTCTTGCTTAATGGCCTCTTGCCTTTCCGGAGCAAAGTTTCTCTTCTTCTGCTTTATTGTCTTCCTCTTGGGATCAACATTTAACTTATGAGTTATGAGTTGGGGGTCAATCCCTGGCATGTCAGCTGCTGTCCAAGCGAACACGTCGCTATTCTTTTGTAAGAATTCTATCAACTTGCCCTTCAGGGGTTCTTTCAGAGATGCTCCAACATAAGTAACTTTTTCAGGATCGTTCGGCTCTAGAGGTATGGGAATCAAATCCTCTACTGGCTTCCCTCTATGCTCTTCATCATCGCGGACATCCATGTCTTCAATCGGAAGGACCTGCCCCCCGACTCCATCGGCCCTCAGCGCGGCTACATAGCAACTTCTTGCCATCTTCTGATCACCCTTCTGTTCTCCGACACCATTCCGTGTCGGAAACTTAATCTTCATATGATAGGAAGAGGCCACAGCCTTAAACGCATGAAGTCCAGTCCTTCCAAGGATTGCGTTGTATGTTGAAGCTGCCTTAATCACCAAGAAGTTCAGCATCTGAGTCGCCTCCTTAGGCTCCTGCCCAACAGTTACGGGTAACTAAATAGTCCTTTCAACGTTGGACTCCACTCCGTTAAACCCGTATATGGGCATGTTTGTAGGGGTCAACTGAGAGTCGTTGTACCCCATCTTCACAAATGCATCATGAAACAAAATATCCACAGAAGCTCCATTGTCTATCAAGACTCGTTTTACTTCTGAGTTTCCAATCACAGGAGTTATGACCAGCGGGTCGTCATGGGGGAACTTCACCCCTTCCAAGTCTGAATCATCGAAACCAATTACCATCTCAGTTTTAGCACGCTTCGGGGCATCTCCCACAATGTGCATTACTTCTCTAGCATAAGCCTTTAGAGAATTCTTAGTTGTGCCAGCTGCTGTCGGGCCTCCCCAGATCATGTTAATAACTGGCCCTCGGGGCTGTGTGTTCCGATCGCGATTGTTGTCTCTTCTATCATCATCTCTTCTGTCATAATCTCTTCTTTGGGTTCCACGATCTTTACCCTTAGTAAATTTATTCAACCTTCCCTTACGGATTAAAAACTCAATCTCATCCTTCAACTGTCTGCAATCATCTGTATCATGTCCCACATCTTTGTGAAACCTACAATATAGATCTTTGTTTCTCTTCTCGGGGTCTCCCCTAAGTGGTTTTGGCCATCGAAAGTCCTTATCCTTTTCGATATCCAGCAGGATCTGGCTCCTTGGGGCATTCAACCTTGCATAATCAGAGAACCTTGGTCCCAGGCTCTTTTTTGGTGGCGAGTCAGAGTCTTTGCTAGTTCGGGGATACTTGTCCTTTGCATCATACTCCTGCTCTTGCTTTCGCTTCTTTGTATCATTGTTCCCCCGACCATTGCCTAAGGCGACTTCCTTCTTCGTGCTATCCTCGGCCTTGATGTACTTATCAGCCCTTCACTGGAGATCAGCCATATTTTCAGGGGGATGCTTTGCCAATGATCTCTTAAAGTATAGGTCGGTGGTACCATGCTCCAAGGCTACCATTGCAACCTTATTGTCTAGATCAGTAATGTTCAGAGTCTCCTTGGTGAACCTCTTAAGATAGTCTCTCAGACTTTCGTTCTTCCCTTGTACCACATACATAAGAGATGCAGAACTTTTCTCATGCGTTCTTCCGCTGATAAACTTACTAATGAAAGCAGCACTCAACTCCTTAAAGGAACCAATCGAGTTTGCAGGAAGCCTACTATACCATCTTTGAGCCATGCCTGATAAAGTTTGAGGGAATGCCCTACACTTCAAAGCGTCACTCGCAGGCTGCAACAGCAGTGCGTTTGAGAATGTTCTAACGTGGTTTGCAGGATCACCCATTCCATCATAAGCTTTAATTGTTGGCATCTTAAACTTCTTTGAGATACGAGCATTCATCACCTCCTCAGTAAACGGGGGTGTGGGATCATCAGGATCCCCAAGTGGCATCAGATCCTTGGGGTTGCTCTTGGGGGTTTCCACCCTCGTTGTTCTTCCAGTTGGGGCGGTAGCCCTTCTTTGCCTTCTTGAAGGCCTCTCCAGATCTATAAAGGGAATCCCTCCTGCAGTCGGAGGAGGTCGAGTCTGATTAGATCTGGCTTGTTCTCTGGCCATGTCTTCCTTTAATCTTAAGATCTCGGCTTCATAAGCCTTAATCCTCTCAGTAGTTGTTGAAGGGAGTCCATCGTGAGTAGTTTGAGTTCTTCCTAGAGGCTCTTTACTTGCACGTTGCCTCCTTGGAGCTTCATCACGTTCGTAATCATCGTCAGAAGATGACTCATCCGTATAAGGACCAGAAAAATCGTTATAATCTCGATCTCGAATATACAGGACATGACCACTTGGTCCAACTCCTTGGGTAGGAGGGTAATTAGGCAGCCCGTACATCGGATTGGTGCTTATGGGGAGATCCGTAGTGTGGATCTGAACCCCTCGTGGAGGGTTGTTGGGATCTACAATCAAGGAAGAAATCCCCACCTGGAGGGGGTTAGTCCCTGGATTTGTGTGGACGATCGGAGGTAGCGTACTCTCAACATGGGAAGTCGTCCCTAGGGGTTGAGAAACTTGATACAGAACAATAGTCCCGGATGTTGGAGGTACCTGTTCAGTGAGGGGCGGAGCAGAGCTAAGAGGTAGAGCCTCAGTTGCGATTGGCTCTGTAATTGCTGGTGTCCTTCGTGTGTTAACCATGGTTGATGTTTGAGTTCCCACAGACGGCGCCAAATGTTGTGGAATTAAAACTAGGTTATTAGATTGCGGCTAGGGTTTGCTGTATTTAATGCTAGGGTGCGTGAGCTTCGTGCTTTAATGGCTGCTTCTGCGTTCGAGACTTAAACGGTCCTCACAGAATGCCTACGTATCTCTGTATGAAGAGAATCAAGCCAAGAAAACGTAGTTCTAGATTGAGGGGTCTGACCCTTTATATAGGCTGAGAAGCCTCAGAATTACGGTAGGGTTAGGTGACTTGGTGGACAAGTCAACCTTGAGGAAGGATCTAGATTCCTTCCTTGTAGGAGTCCGTTTCCTTGTATGACTATGTGCCTTGGAGGCTACTCTTTGGAGAGATAATATCCTTATTTGACCTATATTTCCCAGCTGTTAATTAGCCATGAATATTAATTACGAAATTAATATTTAACTAGGGTTTTTGGGCCATCTAGTGGGCCCCACATTTGGACCAAACTAGGTCTAATTAATGCAACATTAATGATATTTTTAGGGCTTATCTTTATCCCATATCAATATGTAACTTTGTTTAAATCTCTTTCCCTTAGAGAAATGACCCTTTGCTCTAGATGGTTTGGTGAAGATAGCAGAAACTTCATGTTTAACTCCTTGGTGTTGTAAACCTTGCCATTCTTCTGTAACTCAGTAACTAGCTTGTGAAATCTCTCAAACATCTCAGTAATGCTTTCCTTGGGCTGTGCCATGAAAGCCTCACACTGTGTGACCAGTATCTGTTTCTTGTTTTCCCTGACCTCATCAGTTCCTTCACATAACACCTCAATGTGATCCCACATTTCTTTGGCAGTGGTACATGAAGCAATGTTTCAAACATTGACATGTCCATGGAATCTATAATTAGCAACATGAGGTTACTGTCAAGGGCAACCATGTCCTTTTCTGAGTCTATCCATTTGGATGGATCCTTAGCCACATAAGATCTTGGAATAGTAGTGGTTCCAACAGTCTTTTCAGGAATCTCCTGTTGGGGAACAAATGGACCATTCTTGAGAATCTCAGGATACAAATGATGAGATGCTTTGATGAACAACTGCATCTTTATCTTCCAGAGGTTGTAATTCTCTTTGTCAAACTTAGGGACTTTCACCGTTCCTGTAGTCTTTGGTGTATTCGAACTCATGATCATTTTTCTGTTTTTGAATAAACAGCCTGCTCTGATACCACTTGTTGAGTACTGAATACGGTAAAAGAATACAGAGGGGGGGTGAATGGATTCTTGAACTTTTCTTTGGCTCGAGTCTATGTAGCAGATAAGTGTTTGTGTGTGCAAGGTGTAGGTGCGGATAAAGAACAACACAAGACACAATATCACTTTAATCTAATGTATTATTAGATAAAGGTTACTACAATCTATGAATACAAATGATAGTATTCTCAGCTTCGTTTTTCTCAGAGAGATATAACTTACAGTGTATGAAAAACTTGACTCTTAAAAGTTACTTGCTAAGGAAGTGAGGCTGTATCCTTATAGAGCATGGATACAACCTACTTACTACAAATAAGGTAGCTAAACAAATTACTTTCTAGTCTGTCTATCCTTTTTGAGTAAGTGTCCAAACGGTTACAGATTTGACTTTGCAAAGCCTGTTCAGATCCACTTCTTTAGCCCTTTGTCTCTTCTATATCTCTCCAAGCTTCTTTGTAGGCTTTCTAGAGCACGTTACAAATTGAGATCTATAAAGTGCATTGGCTTGTTGCAGGTTTCTAACTTGTACAATTTCACCAGTATTTTGTCTCCAAGAATGTATTCGAGAAGTGACTAAGTAAGTGATTCGAGAACTAGAATTAACTTTATCGATAACTCTGAGTTCTCGAATACTGTTATATTGACATATCGAACCACTTCTCGAATAGCTCTTTTCCATCAGGATTCCTTGAGTTGTCGAATAGAACATTTGACTTATCGAATCCTCGAGATATCGAATAGCTTTCTGAGTCCTTGAGATATCGAATGGAACTTTGACTTGTTGACTCTTTGAGAACTCGAATACCACTTTGACTTGTTGACTTCTTGAGTTCTCGAATAGAGTAGTCGACATATCGAATCTCTGAGATATCGAATGAGATATCGAACAGTGTATTCAGAGATATCGAATAGTGTCTTGAGATATCGAATCCCTGACTTCTCGAATGCTGGACTTCTCGAATAGACAAATATACTTCTCGAATTGGTACTTAGGCAAATTCTTCACTTTCTTCAAATCCCAACTATGATTATTTGACAGTCTTTATCTTCTTGCTTGAGGCATGAACCTTGGAACTTCTTTCAAGCATTATTCTTGATTATATAAGTACAGTTACACAACTAGGATTTGGTGCCTATTACAAGTACAGAACAAATAGAAACTCTACAACCAGAGGTTCCCTCAGTTAAGAGGTCATGTAGGTAATGCAGAGCATTACAAACAATTAGGCTTGTTATTAGATGTATACAGGCATGCCTCTGTGACTAACAGCCTCCACTACTGCCCATGCCACATGGTACATGCCATCATTGGCATCCATTCCTACTACAGCTAAAAGTTGACCACCAAAGGGCCCCTTCAGGTGACACCCATCCAATCCAACTACATGTCTACAATGATAAGCAAATGCTTTTTTCAGGGGGGCGTAGACATACATAAATCCTTAAAAATCTACCTCTATCAGTCCCTGCATCATGCTCCTCAGTTAAGATCTTCATAGTAGTATCAGGCATCACCCTCTTCAGTTCATTACCATAGTTCCAAACCTCTTCAAACTGAATTTCATGTGTACCATTGATTTTGATCAAAGCCTTTCTCTTTGCTCTGTACACTGCATGTCTACTTACATCACATTTCAAATCATTGACAATTTTTTTGTGAAAGTTAGGCACATGCCAGGAAAGGTTCATTCTTATCTCATTCAAATAGTGCTCTGCAATCCAAGTGGAATTGATTTGCTTTTGCTTGAAGGTTGGCATACATGTATGGTTCCTATTAAATATCCTGATTTGATATGTTGTAGTGTTTTTTATAGGAGCAACATAAATTTTCCATTTGCAAGGAGCTTCACATACATATTTGACTTTCTTCCTATAGTTTCTGACATTTGAAATGGGTCTCATCTCCATGATGGCATGCTTTTTTACAGCCTTCCTAAACAGTCCCGAGCTCTTAAAACACAACCCTAATTCAAAGATAGGATTAGCAATATCAACATCTTCATTAAATGCAGGATATTTATTAATGTTGGTTTCATCATCAGTGGAATTTCCACACATTCTTTCCTCATCACTGTTGGCATATACACTGGACTAATCTGTATCATAATCATCATCTAGGTTTACTTGCCTGTCTTCACCACCATCTTCATCTAGTATGTCCTCAACATCCTCATCCACATTTCTCTCAAATATTAAGTCATCATCACTATGATCTTTACTGGACTCATCAGAGTAGAAAGATGACACACTGCTACTATCATCATTTTCATGGACCTCACCTTCTTCCTCATCCTCAAAATTAGAAAAGTCTTTAAAAACACAGACAACTAGGCATTCGATTAAGTCAAGCAGTTGCTTGACTTAATGGATGGGTGACAACCACATGTAGCTCAAAATACTTACAAATAGGCATTAGATTACACATAATCATCACTTTATCATCATTATCTAACTCAAACAAGCCCCTTTCCATATTTGTACCAGGGAGTTTATACCCAATACTAATTACGCCACCAGCATCACCACATTCTTTTAACATTGAATATATCTCAATCAAACTAAAACAGTCTACATTGCAGTTATCAATATAGGGGGTGTTTGGGGGAACTTTTTTCCATAATAAGTCAACTTATTTTAAGACAAAGTTAGAGATTCCTAACTTTCCAACTTATTTTTGCAACTTATTAAATCTCAAACATACATTAAATCCTTCTATAAAATTTTTTTATCAAAATATAAAATTTTTACCCGAAAATAAGTTCATAAGTTCTAGAAAAAAGGTGAGCCAAACGGGGTAATAGTCTACATCCCCACCATTATATCTTTTTGGATTTTCTTCAAATTCACCCCCATGAAATAACTTAATACTGAATAGATCAGGGTCTACACATGATAGGTTAAGTGTGAGAAAACCCCTAAAATTTGATATGAAGCCTTAATTTTTATCCCAAATAATTCAATCCCAAACACTAACATAAATACTAACAAATCGAACTCTTTAAGAAGCAATAAAACAAGAAAATCAGTACCCACAACCCAACAACTATGAAATCACATATATCATAACATATAAGTAAACACAAATTAAATCGAGCATGATAACGAACTTACCTGGATAATCTGGACACTCCCTAGGTTTGTAGATTTCGGCATAGTCATTTTTCCTCACAAACCAAGACATTACGGCGATCTAGGGTTCGTCCTTCCTCCTTCCTTGGTTCTTGTGTTTTTGGTGCCTAAACTCTGTGTGTGTATTATTGCATGTAATAAAAAGATGAAGAAACGATCGGGTGTACTTGTATACATCTAGAGTAGAAAAAGACGATTATACCCTTCCAATTAATTAATAGTCAGTAACGGTGCTTTAATTTTTAATGAAAAATAGACGTTAGTCATTTAAGTGGCTAAAAAAAGAATTTCGAGTCCTTATAATGTAAGATTTGCAACTTTGGCCATCAAAATGCAAAAAATTAATTTATTTGGTCATTACAGTGCAATTTACTCATTTTCACAATAATTACTATTGATATGATTTATCTTAATTGATTCAATTCGTTCTAACAATTATTTAATAATAAATTTGACTAGTTGCTGGATTTTAATTATCGATTTGTTCTCACCCTCACCCGATGAACCAACATTTGAATTCGACCCACAAGAAAAATGAAACAATGAAATGACATGGTCACATGAAACAAGCAAACTTAATAAATAAAAGAAAAATGCTACAGCCATCAAATTAGTGGGTCCGGATCCTTTGTCCCCTTCCTCCGTGTCCCCCTTGTGTCCCCGACTCTTTTTAGTACAAAAAGAGTGTTCCTGCGGGGTCCATTTTAATAAATAATAAAAATGGGCTCCACAAGAGCATTTTTTTTGTATTAAAAACAACAGGGGACACAAAGGAGACACGGAGGAAGGGGACAGAGGATCCCAGCTCCAAATTAGTTCCCAAATTTTGATACCAAATGACATGTCATTAATTTGATTGGTTATAACAATAATGGGCCCACCAGGGCCATCCAATTAAAATATCACAAAATGCCAACTAATTAGTGCCACATCATTTTATGTCAAAATTTGGTACCTAATTTGGTGTCTGTTGCATTACTCTAAATAAAAAACGTATAAAAGGCGAAAGGTGAGTGATAAGGAGAGATAGACGTTGATTGAGAAAAGAAACACCCGGTTTATTTAAATAACAATAATAAAATAAATAACAATAATAAAATAAAAAAGAAAAATGTGGGACCAGATAAAAAACCGAGAAAAAACCGGTAATAAGCTCAGATACATTGAACTTGTGGGCATGCAAAGTGCGATGGACATATACATACAAGGCAAAAGTAGCCTGCCCCTCACAGTCACAGCCTGCCTTCGTGTAATGTATGTATGTATGTATCTATAACCCCATCATCAATCGATATCATAATATACATGTTGTTGATGTTGTACAGTACAGATTCATCCCCTCTTAATATTGTCGGAATTAAATACTATTATTACATCTTTAATATATATACTGCATATATACATGTACCATTTGTCCTAACAAAACACAAGCCTTTCTTTCTTGCTTTCCTCTGTTTCCTTCATCTACTCTCTTTTTTCCCCTGCAGCTGGTGGGGTTTTTTTTCTGATGCAATCAGTGTTGTTACAAGATCAATCCGTGTTACTTTTCTTTTGCTTTCTCGTTTCATTTCATTTAAGCTTCTCTTTAGCTCTGTTTTCTGAGTTTTCTTTCAAGATTCAGCTATGCCTGCTCTTGTCAACTACAGAGGTATGTTTCTATACAAAGATTGTATCTTTTCTTGTAAATTTTGTGTTATGTATTCACTGTTTGATCTTTGAATGGCTGATCCATGTTGTGTTCTGGGTTTTTATTTGATTTTTGTACATTTAATTGCCTCTTTTTTGCTGCATCATGAGTTTGTCCTTTGAATTATACTGAGATTTTGATCATCAGAAGCATGCATATCATTGTATATGATTCTGTGTAGTATAACATATCTGTGCAAGTGTATATAAATGAAATCAGTTACTTTGGTATGATAGGAAAACCAAAAAAGAATCAAGATAATATTCTAATTGTGACAAGTCCTAAGAACATGTGGTCTTTGATCCATACTTTATGGGCGTTTGATTTGAATCGATTGCCTTTAACCTTTTCTATAATGTTAGTTGGGTGATTCATTTTGTGTACTTACGAGAAATGTAGAATTTAAATCAAGGGCAGTTTTAGGACTATGTATCTTGAATTATTTGAGAAACTGAAAAAAAAGGGTTTTTGATATAATCTAGTTTCTGATTTTAACTTAACCTCGATTGTTAAAACATTTCTATAATTGCATGGACTGGTTTCCTGATGATGTTTCTGATAATTGGTTTCAGGGGATGATGAATTCTATGCTGCAGGCTCGGCATGTTCTGCTGATTCAGCTCTGTTCTTCTCTATTGGTTCCAATGTGGATGTTTACTGCCCGTCCAGAAAGAGGGCACGCATCAGCAGCCCATTTGCTTTTGAAAGCCAGTTGTTTGAGAAGAAACCATCAATTGAAATTCTTCCTGATGAATGCCTGTTTGAGATCTTCAGACACTTGCCAGGTGGCCAAGAGAGGAGTGCCGCAGCTTGTGTCTCAAAGCACTGGCTCATGCTCCTAAGCAGCGTCCGAAATACTGAAATTTACAAGAGCGAGATCACTCAGTCAGGACAAGAAGTGTGCAAGTCTACACAAGATGTTGAGATGACTACCGTTGGTGAAACTAAGGAGGATGATTGTGAGGGTTATCTTACTAGGTCCTTAGATGGAAAGAAGGCAACAGATCTCAGACTTGCTGCTATTGCTGTTGGAACAGCTACTCGTGGGGGACTTGGCAAGCTTTCAATCCGGGGAAGCAACTCTATTCGTGGAGTTACTGACCTAGGTCTCTCAGCAATTGCCCATGGGTGCCCCTCTCTTAGGGTTCTCTCATTGTGGAACGTCCCTTCTATCGGAGATGAGGGTTTACTTAAGATAGCTAGGGAGTGCCAACTTCTGGAGAAACTTGATCTAAGTGAATGCTCTTCAATTTCTGACAAGGGTTTAATTGCAGTTGCAGAAAACTGTCCTAATTTGACTGCAGTAACGATTGAATCTTGTCGAAAGATAGGAAATGAGAGTCTCCAGGCTATTGCACGGTGCTGCCCTAATCTGCAGTCAATCACTATTAAAAATTGCCCTCTTGTTGGGGATGAGGGAGTTGCTAGTATATTGTCCTCAGCCTCAGCTGTTTTATCAAAGGTCAGGTTTCAGGCTTTGAATATCACAGATTTCTCCCTTGCTGTAATTGGGCACTATGGAAAGGCTATTACCAATCTTGTTCTTGGCGGACTTCAGAATGTGAGTCAAAAGGGTTTCTGGGCATTGGGTAGTGCTAAGGGCCTGCAGTCTCTTGAATCTTTGCTAGTAACTTCATGCCGAGGAACGACTGATGTAAGCCTTGAAGCAATTGGAAAGGGTTGCCCAAATCTGAAGCAAATGTCCCTTAAGAAGTGTTGCTTTGTGTCTGATAATGGGTTGGTGGCATTTGTGAAAGTTGCAGGATCTCTTAAGAGTTTGCATTTGGAAGAGTGCAACAGAATCACTCAGTTTGGCATATTAGGTGCACTTTCAAACTGCGTTTCAAAATTAAAATCTCTAGCTTTTGTGAAGTGCATGGGAATCAAGGATTTAGCTCTGGAAACACCTGCTCTTACTCCTTGTGAGTCTCTTAGATCCTTGATCATCCAGAATTGCTTGGGTTTTGGTAGTGCTAGCTTGGCTATCGTGGGGAAGTTGTGTCCTCAGCTTCATCACTTGGACTTGAGTGGGCTTTGTGCGATAACAGATGATGGCCTTCTACCACTTCTGGAGAGCTGTGAGGATGGACTTGTTAAGGTGAATTTGAGCGACTGCCTTAACTTGACCGATAATGTGGTTGCAGCCTTGGCTAGGTTGCATGGTGAAACCCTCGAAGTGCTAAATCTTGAGGGGTGCAGGAAGCTTAGTGATGCAAGCTTGGCAGCCATTGCAGACAACTGCTCGTTGCTCAATGATCTTGATGTTTCAAAGTGTTCTATCAGTGATGCTGGAGTTGCTGCTTTATCCCGTGGAGTGCAGCATAATCTGCAGATTCTTTCTTTGTCTGGTTGTTCCAATGTTTCAAACAAGAGTATGCTTTCCCTTGGAAAACTAGGCAAGACCCTTGTAGGGTTAAATATCCAACTCTGCAATTCTATCAGCAGCAGTGCAATTGAGCTGCTTCTGGAAAATTTGTGGAGATGTGATATCCTCTATGGAGTCAACACCTCTGTGCCCATTTAACTATGCAGATAATGGTGTTGAGAAAGAAGGTGACGGATAGCACAGGCACATAACTCAGTACAAATATAGATAACGGGATAGCAGTAGCACTTGCGGCACATCATCAGTGTGATTCCTTTTACCTCAGTGACTCGGTTGTTTAACAGGAGACTATGGCAGATTGTTTTTTCTCATCATTTTTTGCAGGCTTCTTTGCCAAAAGGAATGCCTACTTCAACTCTTTTGGTTCCCTTTACAGGAGACTAATCCGTTTCATGGCGCCATGGTTTTCTGAGAATATCTTCACCCTGTCCTGGTTAGAGGTCTCCACTGGTGGCCCTCAAGTATATGCAGTACTAGTCTAGTGTTCGTTTTTAATAGTCCGCAGATTGACTGAGATCAGGTCTGGGGTTCTTGTATTTGTCAATCTTGTTCTTGTTTTTTTTTTGTTGTTGTTGGCTCTGGCCATTTCTACAGCATGGGTTGCTCAGTCTCAGGGGTTTTGGACATGGCAGCAAGTCCTCTTGTTGCCATCACAACCTTTTTTGGTTGTTTTTTTGTGCCAAGCCCCGTTTTTTGATAGGATGCTTTGTCCTGTTTTCTAGAGCCTCTCATTGCTGGTGTAATGGTTAGTTATGAAAAATAAAAAAAAATCAAAAAAATCAAAAAACCAAAAAATGAAAATAAAACTACTTTTTTAAGTAGTGAATCGATTGTGTGGTGCTTTCCTTGATTTTTAATGAAATGTGTGGTTTATGTATGTTTCATCTTTGTATTGTATCTGCTGCTGCAACTCTTCATTTTAAACAGTGGACACAATACGTACAGGAAGAGAAGAGGATATAAGTATCTTTATAATTTTGTTTATAGGAAGCGGATAATTGCACTGAACAATCTCCTGTACTTTTACACTTATAAAACCTGATTTCATTAGGATGATTAACAGTTATTAGGCATGAAAAGATCGAACGCAATAGTTTGTAAATTTTGGCTTTGCAGAGCAGCAGAGGCAATGTTTTTCAACTAATAATGCATGTTGCTGGGGGAAAAAATAGCTGCAGACGACAAATGGCTAAAATTCCGGTAAAGACAGCCCACTATTAGATCGATCTCTATGATCTGGTACCGACGAGAGCCTTAAGTGTGGAAAGGTGCAACTTGTGGCAGCTAACCTGTACTGAAGCAAAGTATTGTTTGACCATATTTTGGTCCCATCTCTTAACTTTTTTTACCCTTACAGATGTACATGATTCTGGCTTTACAGACCCCAAATTGGGTACCAAATTTTGACACCAAATGATGTGGCATTCATTAATTGGCATTTTGGAATATTTTAATTGGATGACCCTGGCGGGCCCATCATAATTATAACCAATAATTACTTGCCATGTCATTTGGGGTACCAATTTGGGGTACCAATTTGGGGTACCTAGTATTTTCCAAAAAAAAAGGTACGTAAATAGTAGATAAATTTATGTACAGTAGATTTAAACAATAATACAAGTATTGATGTAATATAAGTGAAAGAATTCCAAGCCCAAACCTTCAACTTGTTACTATTAAAACGAGAAAAAAGAGGGACGAATAGAATACAGTAAAACCTCGTTAAATTAATACTCGATACCACGATAAATTAATATTTTAAATATAGATTTTTGGTCCCAACATAGTGACAATATAAATTTTACCTCAATTGCCCAATCGCTCTTTCCGCATTCATAAAAAACGACATTATCAGGTGGCACACATTCATAAGCTTTCAGGTGTAGGGTAATATTTAGGGGCTGTCGATCACATTGACAACTAAAAGGCATATAAAATCTTTTTCGATGGAGTAAAGTTGAAGATTGCCTGCTGAATAAATAAGTATGGCTCTTTCTTGCAGTCTCAGGTGAAGCATACTCATACAACAGACTCCTCATTCTATCAGTGCAGTAATGATATAGGAGGTGAAGAAAGTAAAGGATGAATTTAATTCTTTTAATTGAGAAACAAACAGTTACAGACTTACAGAAGACCAGATAAGGTAAAAAGTAGTTGCCACCTTCAATTATTTGAAAGCTTGTTCCCTCGCATTGTAACTTCTGTCAAGTCAATCTGAAAATTTTGGGTCTAATCTACTGTTTCTTGACTTTGGAGATACCAGTAATATAGTTCAAAGTTTCTTCACCAGAGGGGTCCCTTAATAAAGGTTGCAAAACTTATCTTTTTCAGGGCACTACTGCAATTTTGATGGCCTTTCTCATCTCTCCAAGTACAAATTACTACAGGACTCTCACAACTATTCATGATAGTGTCATGCACATATAAATGAATACTACATTCTTGATGTATCCACATGTATAGTCAGTCATACACAATTGACATACATGGCTAAAATAAGAGACTGTCTCAGTTGCAGGAATGTGGTTACTGTGGTGCTTATTCTTCATATCCTGACTCTCCCTTTGTATTCAGGTAAAACATCTTTTCTTGGCCTCAAATCAAGTAACATGAATCAAAGGTTTATATTTACAATTTACATTATGCTTTCTGTATGATCATGTTAGGAGAAAGTGATGTCCAGAGTTCGAAGTTAACGGTGAAGATGGCAGTGGGTTCAAGTCCACCCAAGTGTGTAAACAAATGCTTAGGTTGCAAGCCTTGCATGGCTGCACTTGTCATTAGTCCACCACTAAAGGCTTCATCGACATCTATATTCGTGCGAGATGAGAGCTATTATCTTCTTTCCTGGAAGTGCAAATGCAGAAATAAGTATTATCAGCCTTGATACTTAGCATTGTAGATTCTTTAGAGCTATATACTAGCACTACTCTGTTTCAGGCTAGAGTAGAGAGTCTTAATAATTTTCTTGTGTACATATACCATCCATTGAATTCAATTCTGTGCTTGTTTTTTTTGCATTTGTATGCTGGTATTGGCATATATTTATTTAGCAGTAATAAAGTATGTTGAAGCATCAGTTATCCTAATACTTTTCGTTCAAAAATTGTGCAAAGGGAATTTATGCTAAGGCCGCATCTATTGACATAGCATTTTTGAAGATGATCTACCTTGGTGTTTTTCAAAGGACTTGATCAATCACAGTTTCATCAAAAACTATATAGCACTACCACAATCAGCACACCAAAAGGTAGTACTAGGTAGCAGTCTAGAGTGGATTCTGATAAAACAACAATTTGGTGCATGCATTGTAAACAACACTCCATAAAAATAATCGATATGAAAATCTGTTACTCTCCGTATTTTTCTTTAGAAATTGCTTTGCTGCAATTATCTGCTTGATGATGAGCTTCACATCCACAGCTGGATGATTTAGATCCATCAACAAGTCCCTTATCTTGGTTTTCAAATGGTATGATCAAGTTTAGCACAGGAGCTGTTGTACCAACTGGAGTAAAAGATAATACATTTTAGCTAGACTAATCAGATCTCTAAGTATAGCTGAAGCCTGAATGTATAATCATGAACTATTTCAGCCAAATAACTAGTAGAGTTTACTTTATACTTTCATAGACTTGGAAAGCTTGAATTAAATTACAAGAGCAACAGATGTAGCACCAAGAGAACAATTAAAGGCAGATGTTTGGTAGTGTTTTGTAAAGTTTACTTCACCCGCAGGCTGCAGCTCCATGTTTGCTTGTGAGAATAAACACTTCATGTTTGTTTCATAGAATTAAGTAGGGGATATTGTTAGAATATTATAATATAAGATCCATATAAGGTCTCCCTCTAATACCTTAAGGTTTTAGATGAGTTGGTTACTTGACAGATATGACTAAAATCCATTAAATATGACTAAAATCCATTAAAAATTTTAATCCCATGTTTGTTTTATAAAAATTTAAAATAGTCCTTGTATAGTGATATATCGGTAGCAAACGCAGTCCGGGTACGTGGGTGAAAATCCTAGTTAATGAAAGAAGAAAGAAAAGAAGAAGTCGAGCAATAAATAATCGAAGAAAATAAATATCAAATTTGATATTTTCCTATACCACTACACCAAGCCAGATTTTTTTGCTGTATAACGGTGTATGTACTAGTAAACTTGAATTTTCCGGATGGACGGAGCCTCGGAGGCATGTGCTCGATCCAGTGTATTCTCACTATGTGAATTTTCCGTTCTCTTGTTACTCAGTATGTGCATTCTCGTGCACATTTTGTAAATATTTTAACAATTCCCCTATCTTCAAAGCCACTAAGTTTTCTTCTGAACATGTTTTTAGAGCTGCATCCAAGTCTTCATCTCTAACACATTTCTAAACAAATTAGAAATTGATAGCGCAACATTTTGTGTAAAGCAGGATTTCGTTGAGTCTGGGGGAAGGCTACTTATCCATCAAGAACAACTATTTGAGATATTAGTCTAATTCCACATCTGTTTCGGGTTCCAATCCTTATTTTATCTACTTGAGTATTTAATTAAAAACGTTCATATTCCAACAAAGACAAATTGCAGAAAACAATATCCACAATATTTAAGTATAGATCAGATGAACTAGTAAGCATTCCAAGAGGTGATCGCACGCTGAATTAATTAACAGAATTTTGTGAACGACACCAACTGAAGCTGTTATTTGCAACTAGCTAAGATGTTAAATCGTTATAATAGATACCGATATAATGGGGGAAATGCTCAATGGATTATTAAGGAAATATGCAATCAATTTTAAGCAACCAAACTCAAATTACATTACGTACTGAAGCACACTTGTCTTATTTAAACATTAAAACTGCAACCAAAATAAGAAGGCATTATATCAAGATGGCACAGCAGCAGCCTTGATGAGTTTAAAGGATTCTTCCAAATCATCGCATAGGCTGTGGGGATCAGGTATGGTGTCTTCATCAGTTGATAATACGAAAGTAATTTTGTCCGTATAACTAATTACATGTATCATCAATGCCTGCAGTTTTTAGATGTAACTAAACGTTAGGCTATTTAGAGAATTAGACATGCATTAGGCTCTTTTAATACAGTAGTTGTTTTAGAGTTTAACTGATCACATTTGGATGACCATAACAGCTACAGGCAGAAAAAGCCATTTGATGACCAAATAATGAGATTTCCTGTTGAGGACCGGGCACATTGCTGAACCACAATGTTGTGTTAAAGAAGATCTTATGGCAAAAAACACCCGCAGCCTGTTCATTGTGAAGCAGCTCAATTAATTAGTCATAAATGAGTGTTAATTACTACTTATAAAAACACGCTATCTACTGAATTTTCATCTTGTTCAGAAAAACAATAAATCAGTTGGACATAATCTTTTTAGGTTGGTATGCATATAAGAAGATATACAGACCTTGATGCCAAAGAACTTGACAAAAAACTTGAGAAAAAGATACGTGAACAAAGGTTCCAAGGAAGCCTTCTTGCGATCAATGACAGCCTTAGCCTGCCGAATATAATCCAGAGGGTCAGCTCGAATTCCGATGTCAAAAGGGAAGATGACGTAGCCAATTTTGTTCCCAAATCTTGCCATTTCCGCACCTACCTTGACGGCATCATCGGTTACTACAGCCTGCATATATATACCAATTGTTAGTCATGAGAGTTACAAGTGAGAAACACAGAACACGTGGCTGAGTGACTCCCCTAGTTAATATCTAACCGGGTTTAGTAAAAGGTCTCGCCGAGGCTAGCCTCCCCTAGTTTCGCCAATGGTGTGTCCAAAAATTAAACTACATATGAAAGAGGATATTACTTTACATTGATCTTGGTCGATGCTCTTAAGTTGAAGAAAAATGTTGCTCTAAGTCGAATATTCTTTGGAAGATAATTCTTCTCCTTCTCCTGGTCAGTTTCTCCATTATATTTCTGGAGCTCACCTGCATGTGCATGAATGCATAAATTTCAGTATACATGAAGGGTTTAAGTATACATTACACTCTATTTATCGGAACCGGGAAGCTGGAGTTTATAATACCGTATCGCCTATTTAAATATCGAGATAGACCGGCCTGTGTTACCCCAAGCACCACGTCATTTATAGTCTGCGGGCATGCGTACATCCCAATTAATAATAATATATAAGAGGTCGAGGTTTTTACACTCAGTTACAGACTGCGTATGCATTTTAATTTATTGACTATTATCGGGAAAATGAGACTCGATTTATATTATCTTACGCAATGCAGGGCATTCTTCACCAATTTAAAGTCCTGTAAATTAATAGTTCGTCGAACAAAACGCCGGGGTTTAAGCTCGACTCCTGGAGGACCTTTAAGTGGAGTCTGAGTGTCTTTAAGAAACAATGCAGTAAGAACAAACATGAAGATAGCAACGAGCGTGTTCCACAAAATGTACACAACCGATCTAAAACGCCCAAGGTTAAGATGATTAGATTTCTTGTTCATCGCAGGAAGTGTAGGCAAGACGGAGGGATCGGAAACTTGTCGGGAATGAGCAAGTATTAGAGCCATCAACGACATGCCATCCCCAATCGAGTGGTGGATGCGGTAGATGAGCAAAGCTTCCGCATCCGAGGTATTGAGGTTGAGGAGGTGAATTTCCCACAGAGGCTTAGAGTTTGCTATGTTTGATTTGCTTAAATTTGATAAATAGTCTTCTACGAATTTGTCAGCACCGTCCATGTTGGGATCCAACTCCGGAACTATGACATGATTTTCAATGTCAACCTCTGTGCGAATCCATTTCAGCTCGCCACTTTCTTTGTCTTCAACCTGCACCAAAACATATATAATGTTAGATAATATGTACACAGCGCAGTACAGGTAGCTGCTTGCGGCCTGCAAGACATATATAAATTTAATGTAAGTACGTCATATACGTACTTGCAAGCTAGAAAAGCGAGGGTGCTTGAGAAGAGTATGCATCAAAATGGGTTTAACAACATGCGGCTGCAGTTTAATTTTGAAGCCCATGATAGCTACGATATACACATTGGAGCCAGGCTGGTGAAATAAGCGAGCAACCGGGCTCAGTGGCTGTCCATCTCCATCACCTCTTTCCAGCAATCCCAGTTTTTGACCTTGAACATTTTTTAGAGTTCTCAGACTTGGTAATGAGTCCATTGATAAATTGGTCAGACCTTGAGCAAGCTGTACTTGATGCAGAAAAAAGATACATGCATGGCATCCTCTATATAGGGTTAACTTCAGATCAGAGCCTAGCTACTTTAAGTTAGAACTTAAAATTAAGTGCCTGTTTGGCAAATCTGTTGCTCAACAAACTTTTTTCCAGAATAAATAACTTATTTTTTAAAAATAAGATTTCCCAAACGGGCCCTAAGTCTTACATTTTATTTGATCCAAGGGTTCATATAATTTTGCTGTGCCGCAGTACATATATTTTATTCTGCCACAAAATGTTATTTGTGAAATATTAAAGAGTTAAATGCAATATGTGTACTCGGAGTTTGGTCATGATGCAAAGTGTGTGCTTAAAGTTTCGAATATAGCAACTTGTGTACCTATAGTTAACTATCAGAAGCAATGTATGTACAACTTAACAGAATGGGGTTAACACCGTTAGTGAAGAAAAGCAAAGTGCAATGGTGTACTTGCATTTTTACAAACTCACGGCTATAACCCAATTATAAGTCATACCCAATTAATTTGCTTTATAATTTATTTAAAAATTTAAAAATTTTAATCGAAAATATTATTAATTGGTACGGAGTAATATTTTAGAATAATATAAAATTAGTATCACGATGTGGATTCATTTTTGTATTAAATTTTAATTAAATATGTGAATTATTTGATGATTAAATTTTTTAAGGGTGCAGATTGTTAAAATGGGAAAAAAATGACAATACTGTACAAAATCGTACAAAATCGGAATGAATTAAATAGACCGAGAACCAAATTTCCAAAATTTTTGGAACCGAGCCGGACTGGAATTTTATTATGGACCGGACCAAAATATTTCGGTATGTTCCCTATTTTTTTTTAATAAAAATTAATTAATAAAATATACAAATTAATATATTCAAACTAATAAAATATACAAAATAGTTAATAAATAAGTTTGCGCTAGAAAATTAGAGCAAAATTGCATTTATGTAACATATATTATATAAAAAATATAGTAAAAAAAATAATATAAAATTCGATCTATTCGGTCCGGATCAATTTTTTTTAATCAAGGACCGAACCGAACTCGAATTCGATCCGGACCGAAAAACCGAATAGACCGAAATTTCAAAAAAATTGGACTGAACCGAACTGAAATTACACTATTCGATTCGATTTCGCTCAATCCTACTTGTGATCAAGTGAAAAATGGTACTCAAACAATGCTTTTTAGCTTTCTTCAGGATTTATTCGAATATCCAAGAACAACTTTATGGGTTTAGGATATCGTTTTAAATCAGGTCAATCAGACTTTAATTGACCTGGCCAGGAAAAAAGAATTCATTTTATCACATTTTTTCATTATTAATTATTAATTGAATTCATAAATAAATCAATAAAATTTCGGGAGGTTTTCATGAAGTGCTTCTTTAGGTCCATTGGAAGTAAACCAATGAAGATTTCTTGAACAATTTGATTTTTGACACACATATTTAGGAGTAAAAACACATAGTTATGGACAATATTAGTTTTCAATTTATATATTAAATAAAAATTTAAATTCTAAATTTTTATTTAATTTAAAAATTTATAATTATTATTAAATATATGTATGTGTTTTTTTACTTCTAAACATGCATGCCAAAAATTCAAGAAGCTATTATTTAGGACTAGAGGGAGTACTAGATTTATTAATATTTAAAAGTTATTTGCTTGATTTGATTAAACAAAAAATGATATAAATAAAATTCATAATTTTTAGAAAAATTTCTTATAATTATATATCTTTTATTATTTATTGTAATTATTTAATATCTATAACAAAATTATAATCTATAATTATCCAAAAATATGAAAGCAAAAATATGAAACATCACGTGGTACACAATTTCACAAAGATTGAAAAAATCCAACGATTTTAGTCAAATTTAACGGAAGTATGCTATTTGCTCTACTTCAATATCTTTAAGTACACGTTTTGCTATATATGAAATTTTTTTTTTTTTTTTTTGAAGAACAAAGGTGTTGATTCAATAATAAAAAACCATACGGCATCTACACCAATGATCGAATCGATCAAACAGGAAATTGCTATATATGAAATTAGAAGTACACAAAGTGCACAAATGTGTAACTAGAGGTACACAATTTGCTTTTAACTCAATATTAAATGATGCAGTAGTGTAGTATACAAATTTTTTTTCCTAAAAAGTTATACTTAATTAACGATCGAACCTTGTCATGTGGTTGTGGTAACATATTTAACTATTAAAAAATGAAAAATGCTAGAGATAGTAAATTGGGTACCAAATATTGTCATAAATGATATGACATTGTTTTGATTGGTTATAATTATAATTAGGATTGTTCATGAATCGAGCCGAGCCGAGCTTTGACCAAAACGAGCCGAGCTTTGACCTTAACGAACCGAGCCGAGCTTTGATCTTAACGAACCGAGCCGAGCTTTGATCGAACCGAGCCGAACTCGAGTTGTTCATGAACAGCCTCGAGCCGAGCCGAGCTCGATCCGAGCTCGAGCTGTTCGCGAACAATTAATTTGGTTAGAGATCTTAGTAGATCACTACTATTCTAAGTAGTACTAGTAACTAGTGCTTTGTCACGGATTGTTGTTTCTATTTTTTAAAAAATATTTCTCGACGATCCAACCGTACAGATGTCAAGATATATCTAATTTAGTGATATTCCCAAATTTTTAAAAAATAAAAAATTAATTTGGTTGGAGATCTTAGTAGATCACTACTAATTTAATTAGTACTAGTAACTAGTGATTTGTCACGAATTGTTGTTTCTATTTTTTAAAAAATATTTTTCGACGATCCAACCGTACGGATGTCAAAATATATCTAATTTAGTGATATTCCCAAATTTTCAAAAAATAAAAAATTAATTTGGTTGGAGATCTTAGTAGATCGCTACTAATTTAACTAGTACTAGTAACTAGTGCTTTGTCACGAATTGTTATTTCTATTTTTTGAAAAATATTTCTCGACGATCCAACCATATGGATGTCAAGTAGAGATGCACAAAAAGCCCGAGCCCGAAAATCTGGCCCGGCAAAGCCCGGTTAAAGCCTGGCCCGGTCAAAGCCCAACACGGTCAAGCCCGGCCCAAGCCCGACCCAATCAAGCCCGGCCCGAGGGCCTTGAACGGTCCCTATATTTTTGGCCAAAGCCCGGTCCGGCCCGATTAAAAGCCCGGTTCGGCCCGAAAAAGCCCGGGTAAAATTCCATTATTCTAGTATACTTACATAAATATTTATGTATTTACACTTCCTACAAATATAAAAATAATTTAAGTACATATATATTTACATATTCATTATTAATAATAAGATTATTTATATGCATATATTACTATACATGAACGAAAACAAGTTAAGTACACGTGTAATCAATTAATATATCATCAAATCAAAAAGTAAATCGATAAATGTAATATTTGTATCAGCAATATAGATTGTTTAACACATGACTGCCACTATTACATAAAAAACATTCTTATATAACATAAAATCTCGATCCCATTTGATTCCGGAAAAAAGCCCACCGCGGCCCGCTTCGAGGGCCTAAACGGGCTCACATTTTTCACAGAAGCCCGGCCCGGCCCGGTCAAAGTCAAAACCCGGGCCGGGCTTTGACCAAAAAGCCCGGGCTTTTCAAAGCCCGGCCCGATGGGCTTTTTGTGCATCTCTAATGTCAAGATATATCTAATTTAATGATATTCACGAATTTTCAAAAAATAAAAACTAATTTGGTTGGAGATAAAAAAATAAAAAGTAAAATTTTTGATTTTTTTCGAGATTTAACGAGCCAACGAGCCGAGCTCGAGCTCGAGCCGATCTTGAGCCAAACCGAACTGAGCTCTTATCGAGCCGAGAACAAAAATCTTGTTCGAGCTCGAGCCGAACCGAGCTTTTATCGAGCCGAGCTCGAGCTGTTCAATTTATTAAAAGCTCTGTTCGTTTACAACTCTAATTATAATGGGCCCGTCGGGATCATCCAATTAAAACATCTCAACATGCCAAGTAATTAGTGCCCCATCATTTGTTAACAAAGTTTGGTACCTAAGTTGGTACCTGTAGCACTACTCTTAAAAAATTATTTTAATAAAAAAGAAATTATATCATGTACTTGTGGATATCATCGGGTATAACCCTGAGTTTATAGCCAACTTCTTATAAATGTAAATGGGATAAATTAGTAAATTCAGTGAAAGTTGTTTATAATTTATATCCTATATATAATAAACAGAAGGTGGATATTTGGTTGTCAATACTGCCACGAAACAAATATTGATCCTTAGATCTAAACTTTAATTAACGGCCTAGATTATATCCTATTTATTTTAATATTTAAATACTAATATAGTAA
The DNA here is from genome assembly GCA_037693485.1 of Kitagawia praeruptora. Lineage (NCBI taxonomy): Eukaryota > Viridiplantae > Streptophyta > Magnoliopsida > Apiales > Apiaceae > Kitagawia > Kitagawia praeruptora. Next base: position 83,641,805 of record CM075353.1, on the reverse strand, counting down.
TATTTTAAACAGACACTGCCATACCCACGCTGAAGCCTATTCTAATTGATATAGAAAAGAAAAATCATGTCCTAACTCATTTAGATGAAATTTAATTTCACATATATCAATAATCTAAATTTTGTAAAATAATTTATATACTTGAACTAATTGAAATATAAATGTATTCGCAATTTTTATAAATATTAGAGACATATTATGCAAATAAAATAATTTTCAAAAATCTTGATACTCACATGAGAGGAATAGTTTTTAAATAATGGAGTATAATCTTCATAAATCTAAATATTTATGTGATTAATGATTCTCAAATAATCTAAATTGGATTATTATTAATAACATATAAAAGAATAAATTCAATAAATATTAGAGGAATATAATTCTTATATATAAGTTGATCGACAAAATATAGAACTAAAACTAAAACTGATTTAACATAATAATTTCAAAAAAGCATTCAACAAAGATGAAATTAAAATCCAAATTTTAAATTTATTTAACAAATGCATAATATTATATTATGATCATGTGACATGTAAAAAATATTGTATTAAGATCTTGATATAAAATTTCACAATTTTTTTCTATTTAATCCAAATCTAAAAGAACAACTTACCTATATTATTACGATACTATCTTAAATTCTGTGTTAATACATGAATTTTATTAAAATAAATGCATAATATTATATTATGATCATGTGACATGTAAAAAATATTATATTAAGATCTTGATATAAAATTTCATAATTTTTCTATTTAATCCAAGTCTAAAAGAATAACTTACCTATATTATTATGATACTATCTTAAATTTTGTGTTAATACATGAATTTTATTAAACAAATTTGACGAAAGACTAAATTATACATAATATCATTATTATTTTTAAAAAATTGGTCTACATCAACCAAAGTATTTGATATATTTATTTTAATAAATAATTATATGAATATGAATCGGGGATTAAGTATATTGTGAATATGTATATAGCTAGGTGGGATAAATTAATTAGAATCATGCTCTTATGTAATATAATCCTAACAGTTTATTTTTTATTCAATGTACCATCCATTTAGTTAAATCAATTTTTATTTTATAACACTCATTAATCAAACTATATCCACATCCTCAGCGTACAATCACCACATTCAACACAGTAATCACTATAATCAAATCATTACAATTAAGCAATAATCACGCAAATCAACACAATCAGCACACAACAACCACATTCGGTCACGACCTCCCTGTCACCACATCCGGCCATCACCTCTGACATCACCAATATCATACAAAAATCACTTGCTTTAACTAATAATTTTAAAATTTTTTATCAAAATTACCGCTAAATCCATGTTAGAGTTGACCGGATCTGTTATCGTACAAAAATCACTTGCTTTAAATAATAATTATCAAAATATTGAATCAAAATCACTGCTAAATTCATGTTAGAGTTGGCCTGATCTGAATTTTCTCTTCGTTAAAGTTAATAGCATCATCGTCACAATCGAATTTAGATTTCCAATAGATATTTACAGTCATGTGTACATCAACCCATATGTGTATGTACCAAGAAAGAATGAGATTAAAAATTTATAAAGAAAGATTAGAGAGTGTAATTTTAGGAAAATGAAACGGGTGACCGAAAATTGATGGTGATAGCAGTCGGAATTTGACGGTGGTGGTCGAAGTTTGGTCCGATATGGAGGAAGAAAAACGTGGACTAGAAAGGAAGAAGAGATAGGTGTGAAAGTGGGTAAAGTACTCATTAAAATGAGCAATTAAGATTAAATGTAATTTAAAAATTGTGTGGAAAAGATTTGATTTCATATCTCATACTCGTATTAGTAGTGAAGGTTCTCATGTAAGAATTTGGCTAATTATATATATACATGATTATGTATATGGGATTTGTATAGATTATATATATGCGATTATCATTATTTTTTATGGGATTTAGGTAAAATTTATTATATACATTATTATAGAGGAGAAAATATGTTTAAATATGCTATGTTTATGTATAATAGTGTATGCAGTTATGTTACACTTGACTACAAGATTAAAATAACCAAAAAATGCAAAGATTTTTAATGAGATTAAAAAATGAGTTAGGGAAACCAATAAATTTGATTTTTTCGAAAAGAAATTTTAGAGTAACGATAAATTATATTAATGTAAAAACGTTGAATAAAAGAATAATAATTTGACAATATATTATATCAATTTAATATGAGTCAGTAACATAAAATATAATTAACTGAAAATGTTCAATCAAAATATATTTAATCATTTGGATTATCTTAAAAAAAGCACAAAATTAATCAATATAATATTAAAATAAATTATGTTTTAATAAAAAAATAATAAACATAAAACACAAAATATTAAAAATAACCGTGCATAGCACGAGTTATAAGCTAGTTACTATAATGTCATTAAATATATAACCAAAAACCTTATAACTTCATGATAGTCACCTGAGATTCTCAGACCCATTTTACTCTTATATATTATATAATTTACTTTATGAAATGTATAAAATATTTATATGCAAAATAAGTTTTATTTAATTTAATTAAGTAATAGATATTAGGGTGAAAAACCAAAATACCCACAAATTAAATCAATCTGCCCAAAATGCCTACCGGCGCTGAAGTCCGCCCTTTTTGTCCACGGACCACGCATTACGCACATGCGTGGTCGGTATACGCATGTCTCAGTTGCGTACAGGTATATATACGCATGTGATATATGCGTACAGTTTGTTAATTCGTTTTTGTGCAAACGTGAATAGTGCTTCGTATACGCATGTTCAACATGCGTGGAGTGCGATACGCATGATGAATATGCGTATATGCCACTATTCATCGTCTTCCCCAGTCGCCGCCGGAGACTTTTTTCGACTAAACTTTCGATCCCTTCGTTCGTTCTTTTCAGGCATCGAGCATTGGCATGCTATACACCAAAATGATCGCCTTCTCACGATCTACAAGCCTATGTCTTTCATTTTTTATTTATTTTCCCAGATTTAAAAGCCCCATTCCGATTCAATTTTTTCGATTTGTTTTTCCGAATAGCTCATCTACGTCCCTGCGGGGCCAAAAAATAACAAATGAACGGGGGAAAAGATAGAGGTTGGTATGGGCATCATTTTGATGCCCTCAGATGTGGTGAAGATTGCCTGAGTATAGTGAGCGAAATATGGCAATTTGAGTGCGATTTTCTGTTCGTCTGAGCGCCGGAGCAGTAATTGCAATAATGACGTCAGCTGACGTCATTGCGCATCTGGGAGATGCGTTACCCCGGATGCGCATTTTCAAAATGCGTATGCTAGGCTGCGCCAGCTGAACATGCGTATTCCGTGGTCAAAAAGGGCGGACGTTCGCGCATACGAGTATTTTGGGCAGTTGGACTCCAAAAGTAGTGTATTTTGGTCATTTTCTTTAGATGATATTATGTTCTTCAAATGAATATGTAATTTATTTAAGTGGTTTTTGACACCATATATATAAAAAATTAGGAGGTCTGGACGGAATCAAGATTGAAAAAAAATTACCACAGGGTTGTAAAATGAATGAAGTATATGGGTAAGTATCTATATATATTATAATGCCTGTAGATCGAAAATGCACCAGAACATTTCAAGGTATTTTTCTTGAATTTTCGTTTTTTTGATTTTTCTTATTAAAATTCTTTTCTTGCATTAAATAGCTATTAATGACATTTTAATTAGTCATTAATTACACCTATTAAACATATATTAAATTTACTCTATTTAATTTGTTTAAAAATTAGCAAACTTTAGTTGAACATTATGGTTATTTTTTCAATATTAAATATTAATTATATATAGTTATGTTTATTTTTAGTTAAAATGACGAATAAAAATTGTTTATATTGCGTTATTTTTTATTCCCTATTCAAGATCACTATAATTTATTTTCGGATGATTATAGGGTACACGACCTCAACTTCTCAATCAATTTTTATTATCAATAATTGTGAAAATCGTAATAAATTATGGAAGTACAAGATATTTATTTAATATCTAGAATTGTATACAAACAGTACAGATAGATTTTCAATTTTGCACATGAATAAATAATACATGAGTTATGATCAAATCGATTAAATTTAACAAATCCAGTCATTTATCGGAAGATAAAATTGATAAAAAAGTTATACACCCATTGTTTCGTTATATTGTGTTGAAATAATTTTTTATTGTAATTAAACAAATTCTAATACTATTATTGAATATGTATATTATGAGAGTGCTGTCGGTTTTAAAAAACATTATTAACCAACTTCTCAAATAATTTTTATTATCAATGATTGTGGAATCGTAGTAAATTATGGAAGTACATGGATCTTTACTTAATATCTGAAATTTGTAAACAAATGATGCGCATAGACACATGAGTTATGACCAAACTAATTAAATTGAACAAACTCAATCATTTTATCGGAAGATTAAATTGATAAAAAAAATTATATGCCCATTGTTTCATTATACTGTGTCAAAATTAATTAAAATTAAAATTAAATAATTTCTTAAACTATTATTGAACATGTATATTATGATAGGGGTGTCGGTTTTAAAAAACGTTATTAAGTTGTATTCAATATTTGTAACTTTTGATTGTAAATATTACGTTCATATTGTAATTTTTATTTTTATATGTTTGTGATGTTTTTAAGATTATCAAAATTTTAGATATATTAATGAAAATATTTTTCAAATTAATAATTCATGTAAATTATTTTTAATAGAAAATTCATAAGAGACCAATAAATTTTTAAGAATAATAGAAATTAATTTATCTATTGCAGTACTTTTATATAAAAAATTTATTATAATAGCAGGAAATTCGAGAGACTTGCACTTAGAAGCTTCAAAATATATTTCTTGAATTTCACATTTTTATTTTTTTATTAAAATAATTATCTTGCATTTAATTAATAATTAATTATACCTATTAAATATATATTAAATACACTTTATTTCATATTTAATATAAAAGTTTAACAATTTTATTAGAACATTATTATTATTATTATTATTATTATTATTATTATGTTATAAAATATTAATGATTTATATGAAAATACCATTATTTTAAGGTAAAATAATAAAATAAAATAATTTTTATTGTCATTTCTAATCCTTATTCAAAATCATTGCAAATATTTTGGCAATAATTAATAGATGATTTTAACTTTTCGATAAATTCGTAATCAATGATCGTGAGCACCATGATAAGATACATAAGTATATATATTTTTCAATTAACATCCACAATTTAAATAAAAGTAATGTCGTACAATTTACATTTATACCTGAACAAATTATACACGGGGTGTGACCAACTCGATTAAATTGAATCAAGTGAACCCTTTTTTTTGTCAGTTAAATCAATAAAAAAATTACCCATTCGTTGTTTGATTATTTTGTGTTGGAAAAATTAATATTCTAATTAAACATATTCTTATATTATTACTAATCAATTAATCATGCATGTATGTTATGAGATAGGAGACGGCGTTTAAAATCGTTAATTAGTTATATTTAATATTTATAAATTTTTATTATAGGAATTATGTTGACACTGTAGTTTGGTATGGAAAAAAGTAAAAGGTGTTTAAGGAGTTGATTTTTGCTATTTTAAACAAATTCTCACTTTTTGAGCATTAAGTAAGGGTATTACAAAACGAGCATCGGCTTTAAAGACAATTATATGTACAAATTTATTATAAAATTTAATAAAAAAAATATTAAAATATGTGAGTATCGCTTTGATGTGTCCATGAATTTAATTTTAATGTTACAAACAAGACAGTTATTATAAAATGCTCTGAAAAATAAATTAAATGTAGAGATACGGGTGTCGGATCACTCCAAAAAAACATGAAGCATGACTTACAATATGCATTTGAATTCTGCTTTTTTCGTCATAAAACCTAATATATCGACAAGTGAAATCAATCACACCTCTCATCACATTTACATTCTAATTCTTTTCATCGTACAATCAATTTTACTAACAAATAATTTAATAACAAATTAAGTAATCACGTCTTTTATGATGTCATCGACAATAGAAAAGATTCACAAATGTTATTTTTACTTATTCAATGTCAAACTTTGCAAATGTTTGTCAATATTGGATTTCAAAAGCATTTTTTATGCGACGTCAATATCTTCAAAATTATTATTATTATTATTCAAGAATTTAACTGAAACATGTTTTTTTTCACCTAATTCTTTTCTCTTTAATTTTTAAACATTCAAATTTAATTACATTTCACATAATTTTTAATTTATCATATTAACTTTCAAATAATAAAATTTAACAAATAATAATATTATATATATAATTTTTAAAAATATTTTGGTGCCGCGCGTAGCGCGGCTTTGTTACCAAGTTTCATTTATGCCATATAAAAATTTAGCTTTACTCTATTCAGTTTTCAAATCCCAATGGTTTGAAGAAAGGAAATAAACAAGTATATCTGCTATCTGATAAGTACAGTTAAACTTCGATAAATAAATATGCTTGGATCGGAAAATTTAATTTATAATTAATCGAGATTATTCATTTATCGGGGCCAAAAATACACTGTCTCTATTATGTCGGGACCAGAAAAAATTATTTATTTGATGAGATTATTCGTTTATCGAATATTTATTTATCGAGGTTCTATTGTACTTTAATGAATCAGATTTTGTTGTTAGAACGGAAGAGAAATTTGACTATTAAGTAGATTTTGTTATTTACTATTTTTTACTTTGAAATGATCATATTATTGTATAATTAATTTTTTCAAGAAATATCGTTTGATCAACCAAAATGTTAGTAATTGTATTTTCATATGGTAACATCGTAAGTTAACTAATGAATGATATCATATGGAAAATGGTACCAAATGAAAAAAAATCATTTTTACAATGATAAAAAATGAAATATTCCTTTAAAAAATTTCAAATTTTGTGCAATAAAAATTTGTCAAAGCACATATTTCCTTACCTTTCCTAGATCGTCCATGTTTCTTTACAAATAAAACACGCATAAGCAAAATGTCATTTTTTAATACTTACGTGTAAAAATTAAAATTACTATATAGTTGGGAGCAAAGTATTATTTTTGATAATATAATAAATTTCGTAACAATAAAAATTTGTCAACCATTACCATTTCTGCCCGCATCATAATTAAATTTCACTATATTTTGAGTTACTTGTCCGTTTTCGACTCGCAACATTTATTAAACATCAATCTTTCACATCGCTGTCCCCATTGCTGGTCGGTCCACCGCCTAGGCGATCATATTTTTAACCAGTACGACTGTGAAACACAAACCTTACCTAAACGGAACTAGTAACTGATAATTAAACTGATCTTGAGTGGATGCTAAATTGCTGGAGGCGCACAGATGTATTATTATAAAATTTTAAGAATGAATTCTTTATACGTAGAATTTGATTTAACGAGTAATTTTAACACAACACGATAATATTAAACTAGTAAAATTTTATATAATATTAATTCTAATTTGAACGTGAGTGTAGAAAATATAAGTGTATTGATAAGAATCTAAACTAAATTGTATTGATATTGAAGACTACATTGTGTTGAGTAGCTTAATTATATTACATGAATGAAGAACTAATATATAGAGAAACTTAGTACAAAAAGTCTAAGATTGTTTGGTGAGCATGCTATATTAGTCTAAATTTGCTGCTGCAATGGTGAGCCTTGGTTGGTTGAGCTTGACTTTAACATTCTTTAACACCCCCCCTCAAACTTAAGATGGTTGACGAAACATCTTGAGTTTGGAAACGAAAGTGCGAAAGCTGCCAGGAGAATGAACTTCGTAGAGGAGACATAATGTAGCAGAATCATGCCATCTTGAACTTGTTGACCGATGAATGTAGAAATTGTGAGGGTAGCTCTGCTTGTGTGTATATAATAACGTAGAAGAGTTATAAATATTGTATAAGCAATGTGAGCTTGGTGATGATAGTGACCTTGTGCCATTGCTTGTGTGTGCATATGTGTAAAGTAGCATAGTTACAATATCGTATAAGCAATATGAGGCTACAAGGGAAGCTTTCGCGGCTACGTTCTGTCCCAAAGGTTGTACCCGTAGTGACTGTGAATGGATTCAAGCTCACTAATTGATGCAATTTCTGGTGTAGAATCTGAGGTTGCATTAGTGGACCGCCAAATATGTATTTCGTTGAAAAAGCTACGCATAGCTTGAGATCAAGGAAAATGATGTGTTCATCCAAAATGCAACTTCCCTTCATTCTTGTAAAGAAAACGCTCAAAAGTAACTTTGAAATTTCCAGGAACTACAATAAATAGTCCAGGGACTGATATGTCAGTTGACAGAAGCTGGAGTGTCAACTTGGAAGATCTGATAAAGATTAGGTACCAAGGTGTAAGTAAGCCAAAATAACTAATTATGTGAAATGGTACGGGCTAACTTTGTGTGGCCTAATAATGAAAACAAAGGTATAATATAACCATATGCTAGCCCAAATCAAACACAAGCCAGAATCATTGGGCTTGGCCTGGATAATCATGTTTGTGTGACCCAAGAAGAGACACTAATGGACTGATAATCTGTTGGCCCAATATGAAAAAAGAAATACACGATTGTAGCTCTAAAATAATTAGAACGGGCAGTGTGTATCTTAGAGAACTAATCGTCTCAGTTTCCAGTCCTACAACTTACAAATGGAGGCGGAGAAAATAATTCCCAACACTGACCAACACTTACTAGAAGAAGAAGAAGACGACGATCCTCCAATGTAAAGTTCTCAGGCAATTCAAGCGCTGAGTTACTCGCCGAGGATTGGCGGCTCAATGTGTTCTGGTACGACCGTGAAACTGCTGAGATGGTGTGTGTTTTGCTGGTGTGTGTTGTATCTAGCGGCAGTCACCATCAGTGTGATGGTGAGTTATGCGAGTAGTTTGATTTGTGGCCACCAACTGTTTGAGCAATTGTCTCAAAGACAAGAGCAGTTGGGTGACTGAAAATGATGGATTCGGCAAGCTAAAATGGGTGAGTTATTGAATTAACTCGTTACTCAGTTGGGTTTGCCGGGAGCTTGATAGTTGTGGGTGCAGCGGAAAGAGGAGTGAAGCAATAAGATAAGCTGGTGGTTTTGACAGAGGCTTGTAAAAACTGCCGGAGCTTAATATTTGAGTTTGAGGTATGTTTTGTAGAACTGATTTTGGCTGTCGAAGATCAAGAGCCTAAAGCTCTGATACCATGTAGAAAATATAAGTGTATTGATAAGAATCTAAACTAAATTGTATTGATATTGAAGACTACATTGTGTTGAGTAGCTTAATTATATTACATGAATGAAGAACTAATATATAGAGAAACTTAGTACAAAAAGTCTCAGATTGGTTGGTGAGCATGCTATATTAGTCCAAATTTGCTGCTACAATGGTGAGCATGGTTGGTGAGTTCTTGGTTGGTTGAGCTTGACTTTAACATTCTTTAACAGTGAGAAGTCTCATATTGGAATGACCGTCATCCTCAACATTAGAGTTGTGTAATTCCAATCGAACTCCTTTATTAGAATTCGGCTCGATTGAAACTCATATACGAGTCAAGTTAGTGAATTGAGTGCGTGTCAAATCCGATTAAATTCGGGTTGAAACTCAAAATCCTTCCACCTGGAACTTGTTTATAATTACATTAACTTATTGTTAAAATTATTTTATATAAAATATAAATTAAGAGTAAAGTTCTATGGAGTACTCATTTAATTGGAGTACTTGGAGTGCATATACATTTTGCATTCAAAATCTTGCAAATTTTATTATTTTGCAAAGCTTATTACATAAATATCACTATTTCATCGAAAATCTTAAAAAATTTGTATGTTTTGCTAACAAAATATTGCAAAATGAATTGTTCTGCGAAACAGGTTGCAAAACATATATGTTCTAATTGTAAAACATAAATGATTTTCAAGATGAACATATTGCAAAATATACATGATAATTTTCAAGATTACCAATGAAATTATGATATTTTTACAACAAGGTTTGCAAAATAATAAATTTTATAATATTTTGAATGCAGAACGTATATGTACTCCAAGTACTACAATTAAAAGAGTACTTCATAGAACTTTTCTCTTAAAATTAAATATATGTTTTTAATTTTTATCAATTTTAAATTGATAAGTTCGTGAATTTTACCTGAATTGGATCGTTTAAACTCGGCCTGATTCGTTTGCGAGTAAACTCGGTTCGACTTTGTAAATTAAATGAATCTAGTTCGATGAGAGATTTTAACTCTTTAGTAAACAAGCGACTCAACTCGTTGAAAAATACTCACATTTGAACTCGTTTATTAGCTACTCGACTCAATTCGGTTTGAATTGTAACCCCACTCACAATTTAGTACAGACACGCAGGAAAGTTAATATCGAAAAAATGGACATTCTCAATATTCATACAAATTAGTATGGCTAAGTAAATTATTGTCTCAAAAATGCACGTTCATGATCTACTTTTTGAATCAAAATGATATATAACTTTTTAAAGTGATATATTGGTATTGAAAAAAATTATTATGTAAAATAGTATCACTTCTAATTTATATATTAGTGATGAGTGGTTCTTTTTTGCCATTTATTCAATATTTTTCGACTTGAATTCGGCCTTTGTATTCAAGATTTTGTTGTATTTTGAAGTGTTTTTGTTTAGTTTCAGGTAATGTGTTTTCCCCTTCGAGAGAAGTTGTTTTGGATTGATTTAGAACTATTTTTGACTCAAAACGATGAAAAAAAATAGAAAGGTATAAACGTGGCTTGATTTGGGGACTTGGGGGTGGTATTGTATTATTAATTTTAATGACAATTCTTATGGTAATGATTTTTATGGATTTTATAGATTTTTAATGACTCTTGTTGAGTCATTAAAATTTTGTAATACTTTTGATGATTTCTAATGAAATGACTTTTAAAAACTTTCATAGACTTTTTGATAGATTTCCAATTTCGATCGTGTGTTCTCTGATTAATTCGGCCACCAAAAAATTAAGTACAAGGTATATTTCTTGCTAAATTGAGTATTTGTTGCATATTTTTATCTGAGAATTTTATATTTGTCACTATTCATAGCTGATGATGATGCAGAGCTATGTCATTAGGCAATAATATTTTTATGATGCAAAGCTATTTAATTGGTGTTTTATGTGAATTTTTGCAAGTACAATATTTTTAGACGTCCATCAATTACTATAATGTTTGATGGATTCTTATTTTACTTTCTGTGTGTTATGATCTAGTTTTACAAAATTACAGAAGATGATCTAGTTTTACAAAATTGCAAAAGATCGCACCCTCAATAATATTGTTTACTAAAATGAATATTGTAACGACCCGAAAAATTACGTGTAATTTATTATATTAAAATATATTTTTAGTTGATTTTAATGTTTGTTAGTTTATTTTTAATGCATTTAAATGCGTTATGATTTTTATTAAATAGGAAAATTATCTCATACGTGTTATGTGACTTCTGTGTATCATAGAATATTTTATTCTATTTTTCTGTAATTTTTATATTTTTAGAATACAATTATTTCGCATTTTAATTTCCGGATCCAGCCCCTATACTGAATCTGAAGCCTTGTTTTTGATAAAATTATTTTTATATAATGATAGGATATTTAAAGATGCATTATTTTGTAATTTTTGTAATGTTCATAATTTTTGGAAAATTTTGACATATATATTGTATTTGTTTGAAAATAAAAATTTTACATTTTTATCCCATAAAAATTATTTTTAGGGCTTAATAATTTTAATTAGGGGTTAAAAATATTTTTGGGGTATTAATTTTTGATTAATATAAATAGAAATCAGATTTAATTTTTTTAGTTAATAAATCATAAAAATCAGTTTTTATATATAAATAAATAATATTTTCTCCCTCCTGTTCTTGAGGATCAAAGCTGAATTTGAAAGTGTTATAGACATCTGATTTTGGCGATCTTGTAGTCGAATCGAAGCTCTCAACATCTAGTTTCATAATCTACAATCAGTTTTCGTGTTGGGTAAATTTCTGATTTTATATTAATTTTCTTTTGAATCTGCAAAATTAGGGTTCTTCATTAATGTGGGGCTTTTTGATTCTTTGATTTTACGGTTGAATTGATTGTTTGTATAGCTTCATATTGATTCCAGGAGTTCAATTCCATGCTAAATTTCATCGTTATATTGCTAGTTTGTTCAATTCGAAAATTAGGGTTCTTGAGTCTAATTTGGGGCTTTTTGATTGAGTGATTTTACGGTTGTTTTGATGATTCCAATAGCTTTATATGATCATTTGGAGTCGATTTATGTGGTCAATTGCATCATTATATTACCGGATTGTGATATTCGAGTTTTAAAGTTTTAACCGAAACTTTGAATCAATAGTCCGTTGTGTGTGTTAATTGTTTGTGTTAGTGGTTATGGGGGAAAGATTGTATGAGTCTTAAGCTTCGTTTTGCCATAAGAATATTGAAGTTTGGTTGAGTTTTAGCCTATTTCGAGTTTTTGGCCGGAAGTAGTTTGATTTGGCCGGATTTTAACTTATTGTGATTATTGGTGAAAGTTGTTGTGTTAATTGGATTTTGGAGTGAATTTGGTACTTGAACCCGTAAAAAACCCATGTGTTTTGGTCAGTTTTTGAGCTTCGAATGGCCTCGCCGGAAAATATTCCGGTCGCCGGAATCTGGTAAACCTCCATTGTTGGAGGTGGTGTTCTTGAAGCATTCTTGGTGATGAATATATGGAGATGGTGATGAATAGTGCAGTTTGATTCAAAAATTTTCTAAACTTTTCAGGAAAATGTTTTTGGGTCAAATTTTTTAAAAATTTTTCTAAAATTCCGAATTCTTTTATGTATTATTATTTTAATTTCTAAAAATTTAATTTAATTAGTTAATTATTTTTAAATAATAATTTAATTGATTTGATTAATTGATTAATTCATTTTAATTGATTAATTATATTAATTAATTATTATTTAAATATATAATTGACTTCATTGAATTTAAATCTTTTTATTATAAAAGATTTATTATATTTATGAGTTGATTAATAAATAATTCATTTGAATAATCAATTAATTTAATTATTAATTGAATTATTCTTATTAATTGCGTATTAATTAAACCGTTTATCCGTTTTCAACGAGAAAAGTATTTCTGGAATTAGAAAAATGACCCGGTTCTTATAAAAATAGTTTTAAGTTAAAATTCAACTTTTAAATTTTGGTCGACTTTTTATCAAACCTTTATATTGAGTCGGTTATATCCGATAATTAGGGTTTTGACCATTTTCTGTTTTAAAAATATTGGATAAAATCTTTTTATGATCTGATCAACGTGCTATGTGATTATGTGATTTACTTATTGAGTCTCTTTACGCGCAATGTGAATTATTAAGGTATTAAGTATCGAAGGTTATGATATAATTCGAGTTTTTGCCCGATATATATTTAATTGGTGATTAATTGTTTATATGATTTATGTTATAAGATGTCGCTAAAAATAGACGATGTTTTCTTTGAAATACTGACTAGGATTGTCAGATTTATATTTATTTTTAGGACGAAGTGTTTATTTCGAGGGTTAAGTGTTATATTTATATTTCTATTTCTTTATCGAGAATTAGAATAAATCTTTCAAGGATTAATTGGTAAGTATTGATTTAGGTTGTCAGCGGAGATAAGAAGATTTAATGAAGAGGGATTGGAGATGGATGTAATATTCTTTGTGGGTTATGAAGAAGGTTGGAGATGGATGAAGTATTGTTTTTGGATTGTAATGAAGAAGGTTGGAGATGAAGGTATTGTTTGTGGAATTGCTGGGTTACTTGTGAGATGTTTTAACACCGGGAAAACGCCTATGTGCAAAGGGGATATTTCCAATTATTCTCTTCCGACAGAGATATTGTAGATGCGCGGGCTCGATGTCAACGGATCAGAGTCGTGGCAATCGCAAGAGCGTCAAACCAACGAATGATTGAAATAGAAGATTGTGATGCTGTAAAATAGAAGAAGATAGTTGTATTACTTCGGCGCTACGTAATAGCAAAGGACCAGAGGCAAGTATTTTCTTGATCATCCTAAACACTTTTTATTTTTTTGTTTTATTTATTCATATCATGACAAATAGTTATTATTCAGAGCTATTTGTGATTCTTAAATATTTTTGTGCGAACACAATTACTTGATTTTGGTACCCTTGATGTGGGGAATTGTTTAAGATAAACTCTTCATATCCTTATTATCGTAGTAAATAATAAGGACGTGACCAGTATTTAAAACTAAGCATTTCCTGTTGAACTAGGAAATTGCTCTATTGGATTGGAAAATGGTAAAGCGTAGGAGGCCATGGTTGATGTCATGGTCCAGCAATATTTATTTGAAAATGATAAGGCGTAGGAGGCCATGGTTGCTGTCATGGTCCAGCAATATTTAAGGAGGATATGGTAACCATACCATCTTCCTATAGGCTAACATTACTTGCCTATTTTGGGTACCCCAGAAATCCGGACTATACACACACGGAAAAAAAGAATACCGGTGGAGTATAGAGAGTCCCATTGCCTTAGAACCTGATCAGGGGGCAATGGTGTTTTATGTTTCATTTATATATATCCAATCCATATCGCCAGAATGGCTATTATATATTGTGAGTTGGCAGATGATTCATTTTTATGACATGCCAAATGATTTCAGTTATGATTTGAATTATATCACAGTTGTTGATTCAGTTTCTCTATAAACTGTTTTACATTTCAGTTGATTTTATGCCCCACTTATTCTGGTTTTATATCAAAATTTTTATACGCTTGCTGAGCATTTCTTTCGCTCATACTTGCTGTTGTAAATCCTAACATTTCAGTAAGGTGGTTTGGCGAGATTTATCCGCTCAGTTCAGAAAGAGAAGAAGCGTGATGCTATTTCGAAGATGACTTGGCTCAGGATGTCTGGATTTAGTGTAAGATCTATTTTATATAATTGAGTTCTAATATTTATTATTATTATGTATTGGTCTGGTTAGCCTGGCATACTTCTTATCGAAGTTACACCAGTGGTTTAAGATTTGATCAAAGAGAATGTTGTAAAGAAGGAATGCTTTTTATCTAATGGAATTTGGATTCTTGTTTCTAGCCCTATAACCTTAAAAGATCTTGGTATGTTTGGGGTCACAGATGTTATATTTCCAGTGTTGGACAATCACAAGTGAATGATTATTATTAAACAGATGTTTTATTTTGAGGATTTTCGCGTGACAACCAAATCTCCTGACCCCGGATTTGGGGGGTGTCACAGTTGGTATCAGAGCTGAGGTTATAGTAAACTAGGAACGAGAGTGTGTAGGAGTGTGTATAGTTAAGTAAGGAACGTTAGAACTCATGTAGAGTTCCTGTTGGACTATTGGATATAGTACCAATTAGTAAGTTAAGATTGGAGTACTCGTTTGAGATAGGTGTGCTGAACTGGATAGACCGCCTTGCGAATTGAGATGTCTATTGTGGAATCTTCCGAGATGATTACGAGTTGAGGATGACAAACGATATCGATATTCTTAAAACGTGGAAATCAAGAAGCTTAAAATCGAATGACGAGCTATCGAAGGAACTGACAATGAAGATATAAGTAGACCTTGGCAATACCTTTCCTTTCTATGAATTATTTTGATATTCCGCTTACAGAGGCATTTGTTAAAAGATATATCTCCTCTTCTAAATATTGACATTTTGAATTTCAACTTTTTGTTTTCTCCAGTGGTTAATAACTTTATTTACAATATAGTACCACTTGTTCGGTACTTTCTTTTGGTTATTCATCTTCTCAAAAATAACACCTTTGGAATTTTTCAGTTAAATCCAAAGTGTGCTTCAAAGAATTATTTGTCCGAAAACATCAGTTATTAATTTGATTTCATATTCCTTTCATATTTTTCTATTCCTACTGAGACGAACAACCCTATTTATAGGGGACACCAGGTATATCTGTCTGTGTGATAGAAGTTGGATGGGACGCCATCACTGGTGTGTTGTGTATTACAAGAAGGCTGATCACCTTTAATTGTAAATGTCGGAGCTAAGACACACAACGTCGGGTTCATGTGATCATATTGATCCCTCAGTTATTCTCTTATTTCAAATCAGGTTACTTTAAAATTCATAAAATTCATAACCACAATTGTGGAACATTTGCTATGATATGGAATCTGTTCTCTTCAAAATTTTATGATTTTTGTTATCTCTATTGAATTTCATGGGTATGCCAACCAGGTCAGAATAAGCGAAATTCGCAAATAGAAATTAGATTCGCAATGGAATCGCCAAGAGTAAGAACGAGTCCTAAAATGATTAGAATATCCGTAACATGTCAATGGAATAAGTTCACTCTCTCTCTTTCAAGGATATTATATATATTAATGGAAAGTTGGTCGAGCCATATTTGAAGCGAATAATGATGGGTTGTACGACTCCAGTGATGACTGTGTCAGATAGAGACCCTATAGTTGAATTGAGATTTTGGAGAAGTTGTTTACGGAAGGAACACTATCCCCAGTCGTGTCAAACAAGTGTTGATGATGAAGGAATTAAGAAACCCCACTAGTTGCCTTAGCTGATTCCGAGGACGGAATCCTTATAAGGGGGGAAGAATGTAACGACCCGAAAAATTACGTGTAATTTATTATATTAAAATATATTTTTAGTTGATTTTAATGTTTGTTAGTTTATTTTTAATGCATTTAAATGCGTTATGATTTTTATTAAATAGGAAAATTATCTCATACGTGTTATGTGACTTCTGTGTATCATAGAATATTTTATTCTATTTTTCTGTAATTTTTATATTTTTAGAATACAATTATTTCGCATTTTAATTTCCGGATCCAGCCCCTATACTGAATCTGAAGCCTTGTTTTTGATAAAATTATTTTTATATAATGATAGGATATTTAAAGATGCATTATTTTGTAATTTTTGTAATGTTCATAATTTTTGGAAAATTTTGACATATATATTGTATTTGTTTGAAAATAAAAATTTTACATTTTATCCCATAAAAATTATTTTTAGGGCTTAATAATTTTAATTAGGGGTTAAAAATATTTTTGGGGTATTAATTTTTGATTAATATAAATAGAAATCAGATTTAATTTTTTTAGTTAATAAATCATAAAAATCAGTTTTTATATATAAATAAATAATATTTTCTCTCTCCTGTTCTTGAGGATCAAAGCTGAATTTGAAAGTGTTATAGACATCTGATTTTGGCGATCTTGTAGTCGAATCGAAGCTCTCAACATCTAGTTTCATAATCTACAATCAGTTTTCGTGTTGGGTAAATTTCTGATTTTATATTAATTTTCTTTTGAATCTGCAAAATTAGGGTTCTTCATTAATTTGGGGCTTTTTGATTCTTTGATTTTACGGTTGAATTGATTGTTTGTATAGCTTCATATTGATTCCAGGAGTTCAATTCCATGCTAAATTTCATCGTTATATTGCTAGTTTGTTCAATTCGAAAATTAGGGTTCTTGAGCCTAATTTGGGGCTTTTTGATTGAGTGATTTTCCGGTTGTTTTGATGATTCCAATAGCTTTATATGATCATTTGGAGTCGATTTATGTGGTCAATTGCATCATTATATTACCGGATTGTGATATTCGAGTTTTAAAGTTTTAACCGAAACTTTGAATCAATAGTCCGTTGTGTGTGTTAATTGTTTGTGTTAGTGGTTATGGGGGAAAGATTGTATGAGTCTTAAGCTTCGTTTTGCCATAAGAATATTGAAGTTTGGTTGAGTTTTAGCCTATTTCGAGTTTTTGGCCGGAAGTAGTTTGATTTGGCCGGATTTTAACTTATTGTGATTATTGGTGAAAGTTGTTGTGTTAATTGGATTTTGGAGTGAATTTGGTACTTGAACCCGTAAAAAACCCATGTGTTTTGGTCAGTTTTTGAGCTTCGAATGGCCTCGCCGGAAAATATTCCGGTCGCCGGAATCTGGTAAACCTCCATTGTTGGAGGTGGTGTTCTTGAAGCATTCTTGGTGATGAATATATGGAGATGGTGATGAATAGTGCAGTTTGATTAAAAAATTTTCTAAACTTTTCAGGAAAATGTTTTTGGGTCAAATTTTTTATAAATTTTTCTAAAATTCCGAATTCTTTTATGTATTATTATTTTAATTTCTAAAAATTTAATTTAATTAGTTAATTATTTTTAAATAATAATTTAATTGATTTAATTAATTGATTAATTCATTTTAATTGATTAATTATATTAATTAATTATTATTTAAATATATAATTGACTTCATTGAATTTAAATCTTTTTATTATAAAAGATTTATTATATTTATGAGTTGATTAATAAATAATTAATTTGAATAATCAATTAATTTAATTATTAATTGAATTATTCTTATTAATTGCGTATTAATTAAACCGTTTATCCGTTTTCAACGAGAAAAGTATTTCTGGAATTAGAAAAATGACCCGGTTCTTATAAAAATAGTTTTAAGTTAAAATTCAACTTTTAAATTTTGGTCGACTTTTTATCAAACCTTTATATTGAGTCGGTTATATCCGATAATTAGGGTTTTGACCATTTTCTGTTTTAAAAATATTGGATAAAATCTTTTTATGATCTGATCAACGTGCTATGTGATTATGTGATTTACTTATTGAGTCTCTTTACGTGCAATGTGAATTATTAAGGTATTAAGTATCGAAGGTTATGATATAATTCGAGTTTTTGCCCGATATATATTTAATTGGTGATTAATTGTTTATATGATTTATGTTATAAGATGTCGCTAAGAATAGACGATGTTTTCTTTGAAATACTGACTAGGATTGTCAGATTTATATTTATTTTTACGACGAAGTGTTTATTTCGAGGGTTAAGTGTTATATTTATATTTCTATTTCTTTATCGAGAATTAGAATAAATCTTTCAAGGATTAATTGGTAAGTATTGATTTAGGTTGTCAGCGGAGATAAGAAGATTTAATGAAGAGGGATTGGAGATGGATGTAATATTCTTTGTGGGTTATGAAGAAGGTTGGAGATGGATGAAGTATTGTTTTTGGATTGTAATGAAGAAGGTTGGAGATGAAGGTATTGTTTGTGGAATTGCTGGGTTACTTGTGAGATGTTTTAACACCGGGAAAACGCCTATGTGCAAAGGGGATATTTCCAATTATTCTCTTCCGACAGAGATATTGTAGACGCGCGGGCTCGATGTCAACGGATCAGAGTCGTGGCAATCGCAAGAGCGTCAAACCAACGAATGATTGAAATAGAAGATTGTGATGCTGTAAAATAGAAGAAGATAGTTGTATTACTTCGGCGCTACGTAATAGCAAAGGACCAGAGGCAAGTATTTTCTTGATCATCCTAAACCCTTTTTATTTTTTGTTTTATTTATTCATATCATGACAAATAGTTATTATTCAGAGCTATTTGTGATTCTTAAATATTTTTGTGCGAACACAATTACTTGATTTTGGTACCCTTGATGTGGGGAATTGTTTAAGATAAACTCTTTATATCCTTATTATCGTAGTAAATAATAAGGACGTGACCAGTATTTAAAACTAAGCATTTCCTGTTGAACTAGGAAATTGCTCTATTGGATTGGAAAATGGTAAAGCGTAGGAGGCCATGGTTGATGTCATGGTCCAGCAATATTTATTTGAAAATGATAAGGCGTAGGAGGCCATGGTTGCTGTCATGGTCCAGCAATATTTAAGGAGGATATGGTAACCATACCATCTTCCTATAGGCTAACATTACTTGCCTATTTTGGGTACCCCAGAAATCCGGACTATACACACACGGAAAAAAAAGAATACCGGTGGAGTATAGAGGGTCCCATTGCCTTAGAACCTGATCAGGGGGCAATGGTGTTTTATGTTTCATTTATATATATCCAATCCATATCGCCAGAATGGCTATTATATATTGTGAGTTGGCAGATGATTCATTTTTATGACATGCCAAATTATTTCAGTTATGATTTGAATTATATCACAGTTGTTGATTCAGTTTCTCTATAAACTGTTTTACATTTCAGTTGATTTTATGCCCCACTTATTCTGGTTTTATATCAAAATTTTTATACGCTTGCTGAGCATTTCTTTCGCTCATACTTGCTGTTGTAAATCCTAACATTTCAGTAAGGTGGTTTGGCGAGATTTATCCGCTCAGTTCAGAAAGAGAAGAAGCGTGATGCTATTTCGAAGATGACTTGGCTCAGGATGTCTGGATTTAGTGTAAGATCTATTTTATATAATTGAGTTCTAATATTTATTATTATTATGTATTGGTCTGGTTAGCCTGGCATACTTCTTATCGAAGTTACACCAGTGGTTTAAGATTTGATCAAAGAGAATGTTGTAAAGAAGGAATGCTTTTTATCTAATGGAATTTGGATTCTTGTTTCTAGCCCTATAACCTTAAAAGATCTTGGTATGTTTGGGGTCACAGATGTTATATTTCCAGTGTTGGACAATCACAAGTGAATGATTATTATTAAACAGATGTTTTATTTTGAGGATTTTCGCGTGACAACCAAATCTCCTGACCCCGGATTTGGGGGGTGTCACAAATATAAATATGGAAATTGAAAATCAAGAAGAGGAAGAAAAAGAGATGGAAGAAGAGGAAGAAATAGAAGAAAAGCGACATGAAATTTTTAAAAAATTATACTATTATAAGCTAAACAGGGTATATTTGGTTGTCGGTTTGGTACACTTTTTTTGGTACACTCAATAACAACCTTTAGATTTTAAGATAAATAAATGAGAACCGACGGATTTAATGCTAAAAGAATATTCCTTTTCTAATATTTAAAATACTCTTATAGGTTCCAAGTTCGAATCTCACCAACAACGTATCTTTATTAAACATACACATTAACAGTTAGATTTTAAGATAAATAAATGAGAACCGACAGATTTAATGCTAAAATAGTATTCCTTTTCTAATATTTAAAATACTCTTATAGGTTCCAAGTTCGAATCCCACCAACAACGTATCTTTATTAAACATATATATTATTTTATAAACTACTATCACGAGTTCAATTTCCGTCAACAACATATTATTAATTAAAACACTATCGTTAAAAATAAAATGAAACAATTTTATTCAGGATGATTTTTATGTAATTATTAGAAGTCATGTCAAATCTTATCAAAAAGCTCATGACTTTTTTTCTCAGGGATGTAGTTATAATTTTTGTTAAAAGTCATTAAAAGTCATTCTCATTAAAAGTCATTGACTTTTTGAATAACACGATACTTATAAAGAGTCTATAAATGTCTAAATTCAATACCGCCCTACTTTTAAATACTTCTTAAAAGTCTTAATTGAATAACACCATACTTTTAAGGACTCTTTAAAAGTTAGAATTGAATACCCCATGACTTTTAAAATCATTAAAAGTCTTTAAGAGTCTTGATACAATAACACCCCATTTTTTGGACTTTAAAATCATCCAAATTGTTAGTCTAACAAGAAAAGTTTCTGCCAAACAAGGGGAGAAGTCATCCAAATCAAAAACGAATTTGATGAAAAACGTAATGGCATTCAATGTTTTGGCCAAAACCGGAGTTGTACATGTCTGATTTCGACGCTCAAGTAGTACTCGTTGGAAAGTTCTCGAAGATCTTTAATCTGAGTATGGGCTAGACACATATCTCTCAATGATTCGTCCCAAAAGTAGTCCATAAAGTTTCGACCTCGATTTCCTTTTATAGAATCCTACTTTATTTAGGAATTTCAGTTGAATTATTATACTGGACTTATGTGTTGGACTTATGTGTAAGGGCTTGGGTAGAAATTATGTCGTCGAGTTGACGATGAGGTCACTTGAAGGAAGGATCAAGCTAATTACTTTCATCCATAACAAAGGTGCAAGAATAGTCAAGCTATTGACTATAAAGAAGAGCTTCCTAGGAGGTAACGTAGAGGTATAACGTTTTTTTGATGCTTTCGTAGTGTAACAATAATAAAGTTCTCTCAAGACATGGTTTAGGAGATCCTTTTAGTCTAATTCGTAAGTTTATAGCATGCTTATGGTTGATTATTATGAATTTGTTTAAGCACATTTGATGGGGTTTTCAGTGTTTTTGATGTGTAGAAATAGGTTTTCTACTTTGGAAAAATTGTGTATGGGGAAAAACAGAAGAAAATAGGAGCTTGGATGAAGTTGGAGCAATTCTAGATAATTAGCCAAATTTTGGGCTATAATTCGTCCAAATTGTTAGGTTAACAAAAGAAGTTTTTGCTCAACAACAAGGTCCACAGCAGCGCGAAGGAGTTCGCAACATCACGACACGTGTCGCGGTACCGCGAAGATCCCGTGTATTTCTCCGTGACATGGCGGAGAATGTTACTCCAGAAGTTTTTTTAACTGATTTTTAGAAACCAGCAGAAACTTTACAACTTTTTTCTATGTGTTCTTGGGCTAACCGGAACTGGAGTCTATGTAGCTCCTTAGTTTCGTAATGGAGGATTCTGGTTCAAAGTTAAATATGGGTAATCGGCGTAATAATAATGATTTAGTAAAGGCTGATATACGTACCATTATTCGATGGAACCCTAGGAGTACATGAGTTTCTAGATTGACAAATTGATGTTGATAAATTCTTCGATGTCATGGGCGTTATAAACAATAGCAATCAGGCTAAAGAGTATTGCGACTGTGTGGTGGAGCAAACTTGTTATGAAAAGACAAAGACAAAGGAAGGAACCTGTTGAATATAGTGACGAATGAAAAAATTAATGTTTGAGAGATTTTTAGGGAAGGACTATATGCAATCTATGTATAAGTGGCATGTTCATCGTAAGCAAGAAAAATATACAGTTCAACAGTATGAACCTAGTCATGTCAATAATGTGTTTGATGAATGTCCTAAACCAAATCATGACGATTTATTGAATGTGGTAGACAAAGAAGAGTCTGGTTATGAACATGTGAAAAATTATTTGGAAGGTGTAGAAAAGGTTGGAGAAGATTGTGATATAGTGAGTTGTTAAAATTTTGAGTCAAAAAATTGTGATAGTTTTGATGTGTTTATACAAAAAGACAAGGACAAGGAACCAGAAGAAAGCTTTGAGGATGTCAATAAAGATGAAAATGATGATGATCTACAAGTTAAAGGCGTTTAGAAAAAGTCTTTAAGCACTTACAAGTCGGTAGGTGATTTGCAACCTCAGAGTTTAATTCAATCATCGTATAAGGTGAGTTCCCAAAATTTTGAGAATGTAGTAGATTGTGAATATCATATGAACTTTAATTTGTGTGAGATGGTTAATGAATTCAAACTACCTCCACAAATTCATGTTGCACATAATGTTGTTTAGATTAATCAATTGGTTACCACTACCGTAAGTGAAAATTATGTGATTGACATTGCTAGTTTGAAGTACAAGGATATTATAGATTTTGATAATATTGATGTAGATATGCGTCAGTAAGTATTGGGGAGATCGTTTCAATATGTTTTGGATTTATTTCAAAGAAGTATGGAAAAAATAGTTGATTTCCTAAATAATGACGGGAACTATGTTTTGTATCCATTGAAAGAAAATGGTGTCTTTAAGTCACCAAATGAATTTGCGATATTTCTTGAAACAATATTTGAGCTTTTTGATGTTGATTCTAAAGTTTTGCTTGCAATGGTTGATCGTGGTTGATTTGGGGTAATTCTTATGATGCCTTTATGCCTAAAAGATATCTCCGAGGAGAAAGTTAAGTACAAGGTTCCAATAGGGCATCTGCCTATAAACATACCACCATGGAGAGATAAAAATCAAGTAGATGCAGTTTTTTTTATTTACATGGAGAACTCGGTATCGAGTTTTTCACAGGTGGGAGGAGGTGGGAGGGATTGATGTAAGACAAGAGGCCCGAATTTTTGAAAAAAGATTTTGCAAGAAAAGGCTTGCAAGGAATTAAGGAAGAATAATGACATGAACACGATGTTAAGGATGCATGCCGGCATGAACACGCTATTGGGTTGCATGAGCATGCTAGTGACTGATTTTTACAAGATTAGCACATTCATGTTGATAGCTTGCGTGATCATGCTAAATCATGGAAATTTGGAAGTAGAAAGTAAGAATAAAGCATGAAATCATATGATGTAACTGTTAGGATGGCCAATGAATCTTAATGAATCTTTGATTGAATTAAAAAAAAAATCCTTTTGAGAGTTTTCTTATCTTTTTCGATGGATTGTAGAATTTATTAATTGCGTTTGCAAATTCGATTTTATTTTTAAGAATTAACGTGTTGATCGTACTGTTCCGTTCTTGTTCCGTTCAGCGTACTTAACATTTTGTGATAGACATTCTTGTCGACTGCCTCATAGATTAAGAGTGGTGTAAGTTTTATTTGCCAAACCATGTGCTTCCGATGGAAAAACAGAGCAAGCAGCTCATTCCGGACATAACACAAAAAGTGTGAGTTTAGAAATTTGCCTTGTTCGATTTGGCAAATTTCAGTCCCGAAAAATCAAAGCTCACATATAAATCGGGTCTAAGGTTATATATATATGTTAACATGTTGTGATTGATGGCAAAAAGCTTCCTTCGACAACTATGAATAGATATTTATTAAAGACATATATACTCCATGAGATCTTGTATTTACGTCATTAAGTACAAGAATATTAAGTACAATTAAGTTAAGGTCGTATAACTCAGAGTCTGAGACCACCTATGACTCGGTTCTAATCTATCTATCTATCTATAATATAGTTCCTACTACCTATTTTCTACAGTACCTCTTCGTTTTTAAATCTTTACCCTCAATTCTCAGCATAACTACAAAATTGCCACTGCATACATCTATCTATTTATATTATAAATCCTACTGCAGGCTTTTTCAATACGCTTCTCTTCCCTTCTCAAGATTTTTGAAATTCAAATTCTTATATTTGCAGGCTTCTCTCTCTTTCCAAGAATTCAAATTGAATTTTATGGATGAAAATTTCTCCATCTTTTTCTCTCCTCTCCTGCACTTTTCTTTTCTTCTATAGCATGTTTTTCAATTATGGTTCTAATTCTCTCTTTACTTTAAGTTCATATTATGAATTACCATTACTAATGATTATTGCTTATCTATTGTAGTATTGACTTTGTTGAGAACCTGTTTGATGATTTGCCCAGAAGAAAATTTTGATAAATTATAAAGTTTGTAGGTATTTATTTTGTTTGAATTTTCTTGAATTTGTGATTCATGATTTGGATGCGTTGATTCATGGGGTTAGTTTAGTAGCATTTGATTTGGATTTTCTTGAATTTGTGATTCATGATCTGGTTGCTGTAATTTTGTTTAATGTAATTTACTCCTTTTTTTTTGTTTTTTTAATTGCACATTGGACTTTGCAGACAAACTGTTGGACACATTGAATATGAGAACAAGATTGATATATACATCAAATCATGAGGCTACAACCGTAAGGTAATTATTTGTTTCATATTATTTTGTTGTTGTGTATGTATATTTCTTATTGTTTTAGATTGTGTGTTATAGTTTTTAGTGAATCTTATTTGTATGTTTATGTAGTGAATCTTGAAAGTTAGTAAAATTTATAGTTTGGAATGGTTTGTAGTAGAACTTGGGCACTATATATGTGTGCTATTATATGATGATGATGATATTTGATTTTATGATGAATAACTTACAGGCAAGCAGAGATAGATTCCGAGAGGATTGGCGTTGGTGTTACTCTTGAGGCTCAGAAAATTTTTTATGCTTTGTCTAAAACGTAACGCACTTCATTCTCCTCATTTTTTCTTAGCTTCTTCAATTCTAACTTTTATTATATCTGGAATGCTTTGAGTTGATTACGGTTTTATGTTGTGATGATTGCAATTTGCAAGTATATTGTATCACAAACAGGAACAAGATTCTACTCCAATTCAAAACTCTTATAAATTCCAGTTCAAAACTTTATTATGAATGAGGCTCTACTAAATGATACATTGCAAACCATTATAAGCTAATTCAAATTGTATAATAGGAAAACAACCAATAAATATATCAATATGTACTATCCGTTTAAGTTTTTGCCATCAAAGTTGTTATTTACAGAATAACAAGCCTTTTAAAAGCAACAAGTTGCCCCAATTAAAAAACAATGAAGCTTCTGTTTGAAGCTTAGCTAATACCAAACCAAATATAACGCACGTGAGGTTGGACAAACTCTCAGGTTTATTATTTTTTTATTACGGCACGTACCTACACAACACGGTTTGAACTTTCAGATAAAGGCTTCCGATGGAAGCTTCATCAAATGGATGCAGCTTGCAGCCTGTCTTTAATCTATATGCAGGATCCATGTTCAACGTATAAAGAGATGATGACCTTCGACTACGTGATAGTCGACAGGCACTTCCATTAAAAATTACCCTTAGGTGTGTCAAATATTACAGCCATTGCCATTAAAATACCAGTACATAAGACCATGGCAATTTCTGAAGGTGCGAAGACATACCACCAGTGCTCCATCTTCTACAGTATTGCGCAAAAACAATATATGCACATTATTGCCATTCTGATGGCATCTTGACAGATGTGGGTGGCATGTAGCTTTTGCTTCCGCAATATCAGTGAGTTCATATTTATAATTGCAGGCATACTATCATTTTGATAGAGTGAGGTTTAATAAATTTCTGAATCCTACAAGAGTTCAGGTAGTAATTTACAAATGTGTCAACCTATTTGATATGCTTCTTGAAAAGTATACCTTTATTTAGCAAAAAAAAACAAAAAAAAGAGTATACTTTAAAAAGTTTAAGGAGATCATCGAAAAAATGGGTGATATACCACATTTCTATTATGATGTTTATCGTTCGGTATTTCTTTTGGAGAATGCAGACTAACATAAGTTTCTTTTACTAAAAAATTGCATAAAAGAAGATGGTGGCGATAACTTCTCACAGGATTTTGGTTTTCTACTTTTTGTAAAAACTGAAGATATAGCTAACATGATTGTGAGGGAGTTTTGGGTACTCAAAGATGATAAGAGCCCTTTTAATTTGGCTATGGCACCTTTACAAATGAATGGAGGTGTAAAGAATCTCTATTGAACTATTTTACCTGGAAGTGTTGATTCTCCAAATGTTATTAGAATTTATGCATACATAAGAGTATAAGACCATGTCTACTAGAATTAATTGATTTACAAGGTATTTACTAGAATCTCTATTGAAGATATCCTCAATTTTCGGTTTAAAACAGATCTATGCTTGCTCGTGGTCTCCAGTCAGTTGTCCTTTATGATCAAGAAGGCAAATTTGCAGGAATTCGACGACCAAGCTCTAAGCTTCCAATCGAGATCGATGGCTCAAAAATTATAGTATTTTATACAATAGGTAGTAGTTGCCTGAACTTGATGGTAAAGGACATGACAAGTCCATCAGAAAACACCTACAATATCTATTATAATTTTCTGCTTCAGAGTGCCCCTTCCTATCAGGTTTTAAAATGTTAATTATATTACAAACTGACCCTGGAGTACTGGTTGTGTACACTGGATTCGGAGCTTGCATCAATTTTTTTATCTCATTCACAGGTCAAATTTCTTCTACGTCTTTTTAATCTATCTACCCTTTGTTCTATAAAAAATTATAGTATTTTATACAATAGGTAGCAGTGGCCTGAACTTGATGGTAAAGGACATGACAAGTCCATCAGAAAACACCTACAATAACTATTACAATTTTCTGATTCTGAGTGCCCCTTCCTATCAGGTTTTAAAATGTTAATTATATTACAGACTGACCCTAGAGTACTGGTTGTGTACACTGGATTCGGAGCTTGCATCAGTTTTCTATCTCATTCACAGGCCAAATTTCTTCTACGTCTTTTTAATTTATCTGCCCTTTGTTCTATTAAACTAATAGTTAAATGTAAATTATATAGATTTTTTGTAAAGGTCCAAAAACATTGTCAGGTCTTTTTTTGCTAAATCGTTGTCAAGTTGTTCGATCTTTGTTACTTTCTTTGGTTACTATGAGGTCATTGCTATTGTCAATTTGTCATCCCTAGGTTAGATTTTTCAAATGCAAGTTTAAGACATTCCTTATATCTGAATCTGTTATGTGATCGTCAAAAATGTTCTCTACTCTTCTCCAATCAATAAAGATATGTGCATTACAAGATAGGACGACGACAATGACTATCGGATCCCATATATTTGGTTGTTGATTTTTGTACTTTAGAGTCTTTAACCCATTCATTGTATTATAACACAACTATGATGAACAATAACAAATTTTGTAACTTAGCCATTCAGCACTTTCTCTTTTGACAAGTTCGTTTGTACAAGTATATATATCTTTGCTTTTATAAAACGAAAACTAATTATTCCCTCTATGTATGTTTGGTGAAACAACGTATTTTGAAACCATCTTTCGCAAGTTTTGAAAATAGAAAAGTCACTATGCATATGAACTTGATTGTCATTATATTATAATCAAGAATCAACGCCCAGAGAAGCGGGCAACCATGCTAGTTCCTTATCGTTTCACAATTTCTATTTTGTAATATGCTCTGTAATTGCTAACAACTCTGTTTTGAATGTGAATTTGATAAATAAGTACTTCTCCAAGTTTCAGCCTAACTTGGGAGGTACCAACTACCAAGACTTGGAATGTTCGAAGTTAGCATTTTTGAGTAAATTTATAAGATTTTTGTAACGGGGGATAACCAGCCTATAAAGTTGGGAAATCAATCACCACAATTTGATTTAAATGAGCTAACAAGCATTCGATAAAAGATATAATAGTGCAGAAACCAGTACAATCACGACATACTGAGAACGCAAACATAGTATAGACTATATATTATACAGCCATCGAACACGAAGGCTTTATTCAAAGGATGCCACAGCAGCAGCCTTGATGAGTTTAAGGGATTCTTCCAAATCATCGCATAGGCTGTGGGGATCAGGTATGGTGTCTTCATCAGTTGACAAAACAAAGCTTATTTTGTCTGTGTAACTGATTACATGTATTAACAGTGCCTGCAGTATTTGTATGTAACTAAACGTTAGGCTTCGTTAAAAGATGAACTAGGCTTTGTAAATAGTAGTGATAATATTTTAGTATAACTCACACTTGGTTGACCATAACAGCTACATGAAGAGTAGGTCACTTGATGACCATCAAATGAAATTTCCTCTTGAGGCCCAGGCACATTGCTGAACCACAGCGTTGTGTTGCAGAATATCTTATTGCTAAATACACCTGCAGCCTGTTCATTATCGACACAAGTATTTAGACAATACGAAACATAACTATGACATGCGTATACTATCCTATTTCCATAGTGGAGGCTCGCTTAATTCATTACAAATTTGTTAATTATAAACGGATAAAACTAGCTTATAATGTATAGTCTTGTCCTCATGTAAATTAATTTAGTCATCAGCTTGTCTAACAAAAAAAGGATTCATTAAGAAAAATGTTGTTTAGAGAGGATATGTAAACCGAACAAAAGTTTTAGATAACATAATTAAAGATTTGTACGGACCTTGACACCAAAGAACTTGATAAAAAACTTGAGAAAAAGATAGGTGAGGAAAGGTTCTAAGGAAGCCTTCTTGCGATCAATGACAGCCTTGGCCTGCCGAATATAGTCTAAAGGGTCATCTTGAATCCCAATGTTGAAAGGGAGGATGACGTAGCCAAGTTTGTTCCCAAATCTTCCAGTTTTTGTGCCCTCCTTGATGGCATCAGGTACAGCCTGCATGAGTTCATGTATATACCATCAGCTAGCTAGAAGAGTTCCAACTGATCGAGAAACACAAATATTGTGTACATGTGTGTGTGTGTCCAAAAATTAAACAAACGAAGGGCTAGGATATTGTTTACGTTAATCTTGGTAGATGCTCTTAAGTTGAAGAAAAATGCTGCTCTAAGTCGTATATTCTTTGGAAGATAATTCTTCTTTTTCTTCTGCTCAAGAGTTACTGCAGTATTGTTCTGGAGCTCACCTGCGTGAATGCATTTATTTCAGTATATATGAGGGTTTTACATAACTATGCGCTCTCTTCTTTTCCTACTTGGAGACAAACCAGCTTGTGTTACTCCAAGCACTACGTCGTTTATAGTCTGCAAACATAAACCACCAAAACAATTACTTAAATAATTAGTTGGACACACACACACCACATAATATTTATTAAGTACAACCTAGCTAGCTTCTTCAGTCCTTCATACAGCTAGTTAAAGTACAATTGAAGATCAGGGGATGAAATATACATAGACGATCAACTGACTTTTAAAGACTAAAATGAGACTCAACATGTATCTTACACAATCCAGGGCATTCACCAATTTAAAATCTTGTAAATTTATGGTCCTGCGAACAAAACGCCTGGGTCTGAGCTCAACTCCTGGAGGACCTTTGAGTGGAGTCTGAGTGTCTTTGAGAAACAATGCAGTGAGAACAAACATGAAGACAGCTATAAGGGTGTTCCATAACATGTACAGAACCGATACAAAACCCCCAAGTTTAAGATAACTAGATTCTTTGTTCATGGCAGCTGGAAGTGTAGGCGAGGCAGAGGGATTAGAGACTTGACGAGAATGAGCAAGTATTAATGCCAACAAAGACATTGTTATAACGGAAGCAAGAAAGATTATATGCAGAAGAGAAATAGTTTATTGATCTTGAGGATAAACAGATTTACAGAGATTTTCAGATGCCTCAGATGATTTCAAATGCTTACAAGCATTTCTTATTTATAGACAAAATCTAAGGGGTAGGTGGTGGTAGGTGTGGTTGGTGGCCGTCGGAGGAATAGTAGCCGCCGGAGGAACAGTATTCAAGGCCGCCAGAGTAACAGTAGTCAAGATATTCCAACAAATCTCCACCTTGACTTGAATACTCACAAATAACAGATAACAGATGTACCAAACGCATCATAATAATGCCAGATATACCAGATAACAGATCTCCACCTTGACTTGAATCCTCTCACAAAAATAGATAACAGATGTACCACATGCATCATAATAATGCCAGATGTACCAGATAACAGATCTCCACCTTGACTTGAATCCTCTCACAAAAAACAGATAACAGATGTACCAGATGCATCATAATAATGCCAGATGTACCAGATAAAACTCTTCTGCCTCAGATTTTGCCCTAAAAGGGCAATCAACAACTCCGTACATTTAACAAGTCCAAACAATGTTAAAACTTGCTATGTGGAACCGACTTGGTGAGCATATCAGCTGGGTTATCAGCAGTACCCAATTTTCTTCAGCAGACTTAGGTGCAAAAACGACAGACAGACGTGCATTTGAAGCACTAGGAGTATCTATGGGCTTATCCCTATAAATCTCCATTTCCAGAATTTTCCGAGCCGCACCCAAATCTTTCATTTCAACAAACCATTTTGTAGATTCAGTATATGTCACCTCTTCTTTGCAAGTGGATGGCTCATCAGAGCTAGGATCCACTTCTTCAGCTACCTGTAGTGCATATGCCACCATATCTTGAAAACCATATTTCTTTGGAGGCACTCCATACTTAGCTCTCCTCGATCGATCAAGAGCCAAACTGTGCTGATTTACTACTGGTACAGATGATTCTGATTCTGATTGTGGTTGTTGAACTTCTTGTTGTGGTTCACTCTCATCTTGAGTGACTTCCTGCTCCACCTGTTTCTCAACACCACCACTTTCTGAAACAATCGTAGATCCACGATTTATCAGATAACCTGATGTACTAACTGCTTCTGCCAAGAATCTTCTAGTTAGTCCAGCATTAGAGAGCATGCAACTAGCTCCCTCCAGAAGTGTCTGATTCATACGCTCTGCTACACCATTCTGCTGTGGTGTATCCCTGACTGTATGATGCCTAGAAATCCCTTCTCTCTCCAGAAGTGTCTGATTCATACGCTCTGCTACACCATTCTGCTTTGGTGTATCCCTGACTGTATGATGCCTAGAAATCCCTTCATTCTTACAGAACTCATCAAACTCAGATGAGCAAAATTCCAGACCATTATCAGTTCGCATCCTCTTAATCTTCTCCGAGGACGCGACAGCAACAGAACCTGATAACGTAGAACCTTGAAGAAGATACAAGGTACCACGTTTAACACCTTTCAGAACCACATCAGAACCCTTGTGGACATGTAAAACTCCACCTTCACCTTGAAAACTGAAACCTTTGATGTCTAACATACTCAAAGATATCAGATTCTTTTTTATTAGTGGAACATGCCTAACATCATTCAATGTGCAGAATTTACCATCATGTGTCCGAATTTTAATCGAGCCTATTCCAACCGTCTCACAAGCAGAACTGTTAGCCATAGAAATCTTGCCACCGTCTACTTGCTCGTAGGTTGTAAACCACTCCCTGCGTGGACATATATGATAAGACGCTCCAGAATCAAGAATCCACACATCAGAGTGATGCGTGTCCTTGACAGCAACTAGAGCAATATCTTCTTCAGAAGTAGCATCAGCTACAGCAACAGTATCTGTCAAATTATCCTGTTGCTTTTTTTTCTTGGGACAGTCAGATTTCCAGTGTCCCTTCTCTTTACAGTAATTACAGATATCATTAGGTTTTGGACCCTTAGGAACTGATTTCTTCCCCGACTTTCCATGTCCATTACTCCAGCTAGCTACCAACCCAGCAGCATGATTATCTGCACCTGTACCAGCCGCCTTATGGCGCAGCTCTCTAGAATGAAGAGCAGATCTAACCTCCTCTAGAGAAATAGTATCTTTACCAACAATAAACGATTGCACAAAGTTCTCGTACGATAATGGTAAAGAAACTAACAGAATCAAAGCAGCATCCTCATCTTCAACTTTAACATCAATATTACGCAATTCTAATAAAATTGTGTTTAATTGATCCAAGTGATCTCGAAGAGGCATACCTTCCTGCATTCGCAGACTGAACAGACGTTGCTTCAGCAACAACTTGTTTGTTAAAGACTTCGTCATGTAAAGACTTTCAAGCTTCAACCACAGACCAGACGCGGTATCCTCCTCCGCAATTTCAGTAATAATATCATCTGCAAGACACAACAGAATCGTTGAATGTGCCTTTTCTTCCAGAATGGCCATCTCAGCGCTTATAGAAGCAACCGTTTTTGTGTTCAACGGCGCCCAGAGCCCCTGTTGTTTTAACAGGGCACGCATCTTGATTTGCCATAGACTGAAACTATTTCTCCCGGTAAATTTGTCGACCTTGACGCTAATACCACCAGACATCTTTCTCCCAGAATCGTATACGTGAACAGTACCGTATACGTGATCAGTACCGTTGAACAGTGCCCGTGAACAGTACCCGTGAACAGTGTCTGTGAACAGTATTCGTGAGCAGTGCCCGTGAACAGTGCCCGTGAATAGTACTCGTGAACAGTACCTGTGAACAGTGCCTGTGAACAGTAACGTATGAACAGTGCCGTATGAACAGTACCGTATGCACAGTACCGTATGAACAGTCCCTTCTTCTCCGGTGATGAACAGTGTCGTCTTCTCCGGTGATGAACAGTAACTCCGCCTGAACAGTGTCGTCTTCTCCGGCGATGAACAGTAACTCCGGCGAAAAATTCCGGCGAGCTTAAAAAATTCCGGCGAAAATTTTGCAGCAGCTTCTACCAAAGCTCTGATACCAATTTGTTATAACGGAAGCAAGAAAGATTATATGCAGAAGAGAAATAGTTTATTGATCTTGAGGATAAACAGATTTACAGAGATTTTCAGATGCCTCAGATGATTTCAAATGCTTACAAGCATTTCTTATTTATAGACAAAATCTAAGGGGTAGGTGGTGGTAGGTGTGGTTGGTGGCCGTCGGAGGAATAGTAGCCGCCGGAGGAACAGTATTCAAGGCCGCCAGAGTAACAGTAGTCAAGACATTCCAACAGACATGCCATCCGCAATTGAGTGATGGATGCGGTAGATAGCCACAGCTTCCGCGTCTGAGGTTTTGATATTGAGAAGGTGAACCTCCCACTGAGGTTTCGAGTTTACCATCTTGGTTTTACTAAGGTTTGATACATAGTCTTCCACGAATTGGTCAGCACCGTCCATGTTAGGGTCCACATCCGGAACTACAACATGTTTTTCTAGATCAACATCTGTTGGAATCCATTTCAACTCACCAGTTTCTTTGTCTTCAACCTGCACCCAAACAAATACATGCATGTACTCAGATATCAATTTCAATATATGCATTAGAGAACATGTACACAGTATTGTACTAAATATCAAATATGTATGGTACGTAGGTATATATGTAAATGTCGAGATACGTACGTACCTGCAAGCTCGAAAAGCGAGGGTGTTTGACAAAAATATGCATCAAGATGGGTTTAACAATATCCGGCTGCAGTTTGGTTCTAAATCCCATGACGGCTACAATAAACACATTGGACCCAGGCTCGTTAAAAAACTGAGCCATGGGGCTCAATGGCTGTCCATCTACGTCATCTCTGCCTTGCAATCCTAACTTTTGAGCTTGTCGCCTGGTTTTAACATGCTTAAGAGCTCGCAGACCTGGTAGAGAATCCATTGATCGGTCCTTAAGCTAACTATATCTGAGACAAATGCATGTTCGCGTATATGGTATATATAGGGCAGTAAAGATGCCGAGAAGGTTATGAGTGGCTCATTTCTCAATCACTAGATAGGAACTCGGCATGAATTCAGCTCGTTTTATTGATAAACTCGATACGGTATCGGTACCAATCCTAGGGTTTGTGTCCTCCGCCTGTTTGATTGCTTGTATTGTTCAAACATCATTTATTACACTACTTCCAGGGTTCGAGGTAGATAGCCTAATTGTGGGTCGTTCTACCGCCCGTGCATTAACAACTTAAGTTTAACTAAACAACCTAACCTTCATTATGATTATCGGATTATAAGAGCTATTTAGATAAATCTAGGTCATATATATCGCTTTCAGTAGCTAATTTAAATGGAAAGCACGTATTCAATTGTAGCACATACATTAACGAACTGAATAAATCGGCGCATCCAACATTGATTCCCTTTCATTAAGCCTAGTTGATGGATGTGTGTAGTATTAATGTAAGATCCTGGTAAGTCCTTCTTCTAACACATTAAAGTGTTATGTGAACTGGATCTTTATATTATATTCTAACAGGATATGGAGAAAATGGCTAGAGATGTACATAACGAAATTACAATAATTCTTATTTAAGGGGTGTTTAGTTCTCGGCCCCAAGCCTCTAACCCTCGTTCAGCATGAAACGAAAGAATTGACCCCTAGCTTAAGGGTGAACTTGATTTGGATTTTTTGGGCCCAAAACATATTTTGTGGTTATTCCTTAGGCCATTTAATCTAGGATTATAAGATCCATACATACTGATACTTTTCATAGGTTTGAGTTTGTATAATTGAAACATTATTTCCCCTGAAATACAAGATCCTTCATAATGGCCCTTAACTGTATTAGCTGAAGTTAAGTTTGACAGTAAGTATCATGTTATTTTATCATGGTAGCATTATAGGAGTAACATTTTATATCTCTATACCATTATTGTTTTGGAACTTTCAATATAATTTGGTTAAAAATTGTTCCCTCAAAAACATAGGTTAAATCAAGGACTAGTGTTAATGATGGATATGGAAGTGGAACAGAGGAAGCTATCCAATACAGAGTAAGTTTGCTTTAGAAACGCCTGGCGGACGATTTGCCTCTCGGTATACACCAAGTAAAAGCATGTTTTCCAAAGTAAAAGAAACATAGAATTTATATTCTCTTTATTAATGTGAAAAATCATGTTTTAATGGTAAGTAATAATATCAAAATACCAAAATATCAAATTTGGTTATCACTAACTCCGGCATTCGATTCCTTACAATTACATAATTATATAAGATTTATTTACTTTAATTTTTTTTTAGCTTTACCTCGATCGGGTTCGATTCCTTATAATTATATAATTATAAAGATTTATTTACTTTAATTTTTTTTAGCATTATCTTAGATTCTATTCTCTATAACAACATAATTAAATAGTATATTAATGTTAATATTTTAATCTCGGCGTATGTTCAATGCCCGTGGGCGTATGTTCAATGCCCGTGCTTCGCACGGGTTATCGGCTAGTTAGGACTAAATTGCAAAACACAATCGTTTGATTTGGACCAAAATCAATTTAGTATTTATACTTTTGGTAATTACACATTGCATCCTTGAACATGTTCTAGTGCTGCATTATGCACCCATTCATCTATTTTTATCGCAACCGTTAAAATATTTCAGGAATCTATAACCTTTATTAATAAGCAAAATTCCTTCTTAATGTAACACTTTGTACCAAATTTGGTTCGCACCATATTTTGATTTCATCCCTAAAATCCTATTTTCCCTAGAATTCTATTTTGTTTTCTATTAAGTAAATAAACAAAATCTCATTACAATTATAATTGTTTTATTACAATCTAATCAAAAAAGAATACGAACACATATGTTGATATAGGGTGACATGCTTATCTAAAACAAACAAAATTCATTTTTAATGGTGCTTCTAACAAGATCTGATTTCACCCCTAAAATTCATATTTCTCTTAGGATTCTATATTATTTTTTAATAAAATAACAAAATTGTTAAATACTATTATGACTCTTTTTTTATTATAACTCTATTCAGTTCACAAATAGCGTATTTATCATAATCTTGTACATTTTTACGTTTATATCAGAATCATTTAATTTTTCTCCTCGATTTTCTTAAATAAACTTAAGTAGATATTAAATAAAAGACCTTTATTAATAAACAAATTCTTTATAAATAACGTAGTTTTTTTAATAAATTAATGATCAGTTTAATAAAATTTTCTCGGGCCCGTGCTTCACATGGGTTATCATCTAATCAATATATATTTAATTCCTGAAGTAACCCACCCATTCAAATTACCTACTATGCCATTGAGTTAAGATTTACCATAGTTAATGTTAATTGTTAGTAGTATTTTTATGTGTTCGTTCGCAGGGAAGGACTGAATGTAATATCAAGTTCAAGTTTCTTATCTTTTTACGTCTAGAAGTGTGTGAGAAGAATTTTGGGTTTGTGTATTAACTAAATTAACCAAGAACTAATTATAAGCACTAAGAATTGATTTTAAACTGAGATTCAAATATATGGGAAAATAATCTAAGAACTGGGGTTCTTCACTTGGTCTCAATACATGCTCAATATTAATGTGATATCTGTGTTCCTACCTTGCTGAAAACAATTCTTCTAAAGTTATACTGTACCCTCCCAGGTTAAAATATAGTGCCCACAGCTACACCCTAATTGTCACTCCCGTGATACAATCAAAGTATATCTATAAACTGTTAAGTGCCAAGAATTATATGTCTCACAATTCTCCTATTAATCTCCCGATCTAATATTCAAATTATGTCTGTTAAATCATGTACTAAGATTGCAACTTCTCTCCCAAGCTTATTACAATCCCTAGAATACAATCAAAGGTTCATGACTCCCCTAATTGCGTTAAGATCTCATTAACAAATCAGCAAAGCAGAAAATCACATAATCAAGCATGCATGAATACCAAGGAATGCTACCCAATCCTCAAATTAGAGAATTAGTTACGCATATTTAATAAAGAAAACATAATAATAATGATAATGAATGAAAACATAATATTGAAGAAAGAATTGAAGATCGAAAGTACCTTGATATGATTAAAAGCTATGAATTGTTATGATTTACAATGGTAGGATGTGTTTAAATAGGCTCTACAAATCTTGCCCAACAAGATATTACCTTCTATTACAATTAGAATTCAATTAAGGTATTAAAAATTGCCCAAAATACAATTAGAATTAGAAAAGGGCAAAACAGTAATTTCTCTGCTCCCATCTATCTGCTGGTCGTGCTTCCTGGGCCCACCACACGCGGCCTGGTCATGTAAGACCTATCCCATATTGTAGAAAATCTCTCAAGCTTCGCGTGGGCAGTAAGATCGCTGAAAACGGACTTCTAGAACTCTAGATATGGCCAAAACAGTATAAGCTGCGCAGCATTCCCGGAAAATCCGAATTTTAATCAATTAAATCTCCAAAAACGATAGAAGCATCAACTTTAATCAACTTTCTCGTAAATCTGCACAACTAAACAAAACACATCAAAACTACAACAACTTGAGTCCAAAACAATCAATTTAAGCCGAACGGAGGCATTCCAAGTGGATATAAAATCCACTTATCAAACCCCCAAACTTAAACTGATGCTTGTCCTCAAGCATAAACAATTACAACTACCTAATTAGTACCACTTCCGTAGGTGATCACGGTTGCATTTGGCATATGCAACAAGCCCTTTAAACCCCTAGGCAGCCCTAGTGGACGAGTAAGGTCTCGTGAGGGCCTATAGCGAATGTACGCACAAAATCCAATGCAATGCAATGCATGAATGCAACTAATATGAAATATGCAAAGATCCCCTTCAAACTTACCAAAACTAACTAACAAGCAAATATCTCAAAGAATGCAAATAAATCCAAGCAGAGCTCGACTAAGTCCCCGTATACTAACAATACACGACAAAAACGTGCGTGTGTGCGATGCTCATCAGAAATACTCCCAAAACTAGGTCAAAAATCATACATGCTTTCCGTCAAGACAATCACAGGTTTATAATCAGAATAGACTGTAGACACTTCATAACCTATGAACACCTCCACCCTTATCCAAGGTAGACAGAAACTCATGCTTTATTACTAAACTACGACACTATATACAATACGTATGCTTATTTAACCGTGCAATGAATGAGACCCCAAAAGGCTTATACAATAATACCAATGTAGCGAGTGTTAGGTCAGCAATCCCAAACCACAAGGGCTTTAGGTTACTAGGACTAAGTCCCCTCAGACTTAATTACTCGAGTATTAAAGAGCTCACTCTGGTTAATTTTGCATATAAACAAATAACTTATTGACTCTTTTTTTTTCTTTTTTTTTTTCATGCAATCTGGAATGAGCCTTTCTCATTTTCAACCCTAGACTACTCATATAAATATGAGCTGGCTACTAGCCATTTGACACCTAGCCATTATTAACAATTATGAACAACTAGCATGAAAATTCCTGGTTTCCCCCAAACTTAGACTTTAATGTTCCTACGCTATAAAGGGAATAACGAAAATTCTAAATATAAACAAGTGATTAAATCTCAAAACATCCCACAGGCATGACCCTAACCTAGCCCAAAAGCACCCCAATGAGACTGTGTAATAAATTTTGTTCCCGTAACATGCAAGTCAATTTCATAGAAACTATAAATCAGCCCTCTACTCATCATCATCACACCCAAATCAACATCCACCTATCAATCAGAATCAGCTCGTCCTAAGGGATCATGAAATATGCATGCCATGAAAATGCAACTAAATGAAAACTCACATGGTATATGAAAAATAAAAACAGAATGTCCTATATGAAACAAACGTAAATAGCACAAACATATATGCATGATTTACTACTACTAATATGCAAAGCATGAAATCCTACATGAACAAATAATACAACAACTACTTACTAATCCCTCAAACCACCCCCAAACTTAAAATATTCAATGTCCGTATTGAATGGAAGTAAATACAAGGGATAGCAGAAAACATACCTACTCGTCCTCCTCCTCGGAGGAATCAGAATCTGGCGGTGGATACTGCGTATGAGCTCCATAGACTGGCCACCTTGCTTGAAT
Organism: Kitagawia praeruptora; assembly: GCA_037693485.1. Lineage (NCBI taxonomy): Eukaryota > Viridiplantae > Streptophyta > Magnoliopsida > Apiales > Apiaceae > Kitagawia > Kitagawia praeruptora. The sequence continues at coordinate 83,601,992 of CM075353.1, read as the reverse complement.
ACCCGCATCTCTCAAAGCTGTAGCCATATCTTGAGCATATTCTCGATTACAAGCATGTATAGCATCCATCCGCCTGTACAAATGCCTAAAGTGGGCATCCAAAACTCTCGGTACTCTTGAACCCCGTGGCTGAGCGCCCGCTCCATGACCACCAGCACCAGCATCATTAACAATATAACCAAGTCCCCTCAGATGTGGAACCCCACCTTGCCAGTCAGGCATTCGATCAATAGACACATCAGTAATGGAAGCCAAAGGTGACTGTAACTCCTCATCCGCACCCCAGGTAACACCACTATCTTTACATAAACCAGCTATACAGAAGCATGGGGCATCGTTGAAAGCGCATTAGACTTTAAAAATTGTAGAATATTCTGATGAACAATATAGGCTACATCAATGTACTTCCCCTTTAGAATGCCCCGAAGAAGAATCACTCTATCAACTGTGACCTCACCTATATGAGAAGTAGGCATAATATTCACACAAAGAAATGCATACCATGCACGTGCAAATTTATTCATAGCAGAAGACAAAAAATTAACCGGCTCAGTGGTTCCCAATTTATACTTCCAAACTGTACCAGGAACACATAATTCACGAACAATTGCCTCCAAATTGTTAGTAGTATTTTTGTGTGTTCGTTCGCAGGGAAGGACTGAATGTAATTCAAAGTTCAGGTTTCTTATCTCTTTTCGTCTAGAAGTGTGTGAGAAGAATTTTGGGTTTGTGTATTAACTAAATTAACCAAGAACTAATTATAAGCACTAAGAATTGATTTTTAAACTAAGATTCAAATATATGGGAAAACAATCTAAGAACTGGGGTTCTTCACTTGGTCTCAATACATGCTCAATATTAATGTGATATCTGTGTTCCTACCTTGCTGAAAACAATTCTTCTAAAGTTATACTGCACCCTCCCAGGTTACAATATAGTGCCTACAGCTACACCCTAATTGTCACTCCCGTGATACAATCAAAGTATATCTATAAACTGTTAAGTGCCAAGAATTATATGTCTCACAATTCTCCTATTAATCTCCCGATCTAATATTCAAATTATGTCTGTTAAATCATGTACTAAGATTGCAACTTCTCTCCCGAGCTTATTACAATCCCTAGAATACAATCAAAAGTTAGCTACTCTTCTAATTGTGTTAAGATCTCATTAACAGATCAGCAAAGCAGAAAATCACGTAATCAAGCATGCATGAAGACCAAGGAATACTACCCAATCCTCAGATTAGAGAATTAGTTACACATAATTAAAGAAGAAAACAAAATAATAATGATAATGAATGAAAACATAATATTGAAGAAAGAATTTAATATCGAAAGTACCTTGATACGATTACAAGCTATGAATTGTTATGATTTACAATGGTAGGATGTGTTTAAATAGGCTCTACAAATCTTGCCCAGCAAGATATTGCCTTCTATTACAATTAGGATTTAAAGAATGTACCCAAAACTGCCCAGAATACAATTAGAATTAGAAAAAGGGCAAAACAGTAAATTTCAAGCCTTCTTTAATAAGAACACGTGCGCGACTTTATTCAGCACGTCCCTTGCACTTGTTTCCTTTCCCAGGTTGTAGAAAATCTCTCAAGCTTCGCGTGGGCAGTAAGATCGCTGAAAACGGACTTCTAGAACTCCAGATATGGCCAAAACAGTATAAGCTGCGCAGCCTTCCCGGAAAATCCGAATTTTAATCAATTAAATCTCCAAAAACGACAAAAGCTTAGATATTCTTGCAAACCTGCACAACTACACAAAACACATCAAAACTACACAAACTTGAGTCCAAAACAATCAATTTAAGCCGAACGGAAGCATTCCAAGTGGATATAAAATCCACTTATCAAACCCCCAAACTTAAACTGATGCTTGTCCTCAAGCATAAACAATTATAACTAACTAACTAACTAGTACCACTTCCGTAGGTGATCACGGTTGCATTTGGCATATGCAACAAGCCCTTTAAACCCCTAGGTAGCCCTAGTGGACGAGTAAGGTCTCGTGAGGGTCTATAGCGAATGTACCCACAAAATCCATTTAACCTAATGCAATGCAATGCATGAATGCAACTAATATGAAAAATGCAATTAATCTAGCCTACCATACCTTCAAATCCTCTCATGCCATATCAACTTAAGAATCAAAGTAAATACGCAATGTCTTGGTGTCGAAAGTGCAAGTATTCACATAGTCTACTCAATGAACATGCATAAGTTCTCACAAGTCCATGTCAAGTGTAAGAATAAGTTAGTAAACATGCTAATCCTACAAGAGCACATCTTTGAGACAAAACTCGGGATCTCATACGCAAAAATAAGCAAACACTCACAATCCACTCACAAAAGAATATTCACTCAAGAACAAGGGTAAGTGTATCACTCAATTCCAACAAAATCATAAGCATGCTTGACATTTGGTATCAATCTAACTCTTAACACAACATACATCAATGACGATAATCAAAAGGTCTTTAATTGGGTTGTAACGTGGGCTAGGGACAAGGTATGTCAAATAAGCCAAAACAAGTGAAGTGTCAAAAGCTAGTAAGTACCATAATGAACCATTCACAATACCCTATTTCCTCCCACATAAATTTTACTAAGAACACTCGACTAGTCGACTAAAGTAGGATCACAACAAACACAAACATGCTCTCATAATATTTTTTTTTTCTTTTTTTTTTCTTCTTTTTTTTCTTCTTTTTTTTTTCTTTTTTTTTTTCTTTTTTTCTTTTTTTTTTCTTTTTTTCGAGAGCTAAATATAACACAAAAAACAATAACAATGATCCCACAATTTATTACATATGCCGACTATCAAGTAAACAACCAAACCCAATCTCAATATTTTTCCCCAAAATTATGACCAACTATACCCCTCCTTGCACACCTTATTACTCCCTTAAGCACTTTACTAGCCTTTGACAATGTGGGTTCAAATTAATGTAAGGCCAATACAAGAAAAAGATATAGGCAAGTAATGTGGTGTGTCACCGAAAAAATAGGATTAAGCTCAACGGGTTAACTAATTGATCATGTAAACATGGTGTGGTAATATGGGAAAATATGCGGTTATTCCTAATGCCTTTATCATTTTAATCGTCAAATAATGTCATGCGTTTCAAGAAAGATCTCAAACAACTGCTAGCAATGCAAACAATCCGTGGACACTCAAGCAAACGAATAAATTGCAAATATGCAATAAGGCTCAAAAACTCACTTGGTGGAAAAACATACTCAATCCCAAGCAAACATCTCTCTAACGCACCAACTTGTATTCAAAGCATGCAAACTAAATCATCTTGCACATATTCATGTCCTTCTAATTACTTACAATATTCAATAAGTCTACTAGCTTCAACTTACTAGTGTATGTGTGTGCACAAGAACAAAGCATATCACTTCTCAATCAAAAGCGTTAACAACACAAAATTCCTATCAAGCATGGGTGCAAATGCAAACTACTATGAACTCACATGAATACAAAAAATAAAAACAGAATGTCCTATATGAAACAAACGTAGATAACACAAACAAATATGCATAATTTACTACTACTAATATGCAAAGCATGAAATCCTACATGAACACATAATACAACAACAACTACTAATCCTTCAAACCACCCCCAAACTTAAAATATTCAATGTCCTCATTGAATGGAAGTAAATACAAGGGATAGCAGAAAACAAACCTGCAAGTCCTCATCCTCGAATGAATCATGTGGGAGACGAAAATTTCACAACACTAGCACAACCTCTCCCACGCTTAGAAGCCAAAAGAATCAATCCCCAACTCACAAGAAGCTCCACCAATAATTACCAAGCAATATCACACCACAAATAGCCCAAATTCCAAGAATAATACAAAATTCCAATTTACAAGAACACAAATTCGTAATAAAAATAAAATTAGAGAAAAAGATTTACCCAATACGAATCAAAGAGGTGAACTTGCAATTAATTTTCCCCCAAACTTGAATTTTTAAGAGATGTATAGGAGGAAGATAATGAATTGGGTGTGTATGGATGGGTATATATAGGTCATGGAGTGATAGGATGAATATAAGAATTTTAATGTGAAAAGGAAAAATTTAGGTGGAATTTGGAATTTGATTTAGGATAGAAAAAATATTTAATGAATAAAAGAAAAAGAATTAGAAAAGAAATAGGAATTTGAAATTTTTTAGGAGAGATGAGGGGTTTTGGATTTGAAATAGGAAAATATTTAGGGGAAAGATGAGAGTATAAAAAGATTTGGGGTGATGAATTTTTTTTTTTTATACACAGGTGCACACACGGACACAGAACAGGTTGAAGAAAAAAAAAAAAAAACTTACCTGGAACAGACGCCTGCTGCGCGCGTGGGAGGCAAATTGCCTCAAGAGCAGATGTGCCGGGGCAGGTTGCGCATCAGGCGCGCAGATTGCTGGAAGGGCAGTAACGCAGGCGCAGCCTGCGTTACAGGGAGGCAAACTGCGGAAATTGCAGAAACGCAGGTGCAGCCTGCGTTACAGGGCTGCAACCTGCTCAAAAATCCGATTTTTTTTTTTTTGAAAAACACTCAAATTTTTTTTTTCTTCCTACACTAATGCGTGGGTTGCCTCCCACGAAGCGCTCCTTTAACGTCAATAGCTTGACGTTACTTCCTCAAATCATGGTGGTTTCAAAAGAATAACTGAACCATCTTCAACAGACAAACCATTCATACGAACGTTGACATCCGGTTTTCTTGATTTCCACAAATCTCTTCCATCAGATTTCAACTCGATTCTACTACCCAACGGCCAAATTTTCTTCTTTTTCTTCTTCACACCTCTAAGATGCTTCTCCGACTCAACCGGCTGAACAAAAATTTCTTCTTCCTTATCATCGGTTTTCCACCTTCGCAACACGTTATCATGCCCCTCTTCAAAAATCACTAGCTCATTATTCAAAAGGACATACCTCAAATTAGCAGGTAGAGGTTTAAGTTCCACATGTGGTGCCTCTGAAAGTGTAAAAACCATCTCAACTTCTGTGTCTCGAACAACAATTTCTTCTTCTTCTACTACATCATCTAACACCCGTTCTGCTCCCAAGAAATGTTCATTTTCGAGCTGCACAATTTCATCAACTATGTCAACAGTAAAACAAGTTGCTCCAAAAGGAGGCATCTTCATTACTTTGTTTAGATCAAATTCCACTTTGTCCTCGCCAACATTCAATGTCAATTTTCCAGCTTTAACATCGATTGTAGTGCCAGCAGTAGCCAAGAATGGCCTTCCCAAGATAATGGGTATCTCGACATCTTCATCCATCTCTAACACCACAAAATCACAAGGTATGACAAATTTATCAACTTTGACAACCACATCTTCAACGACCCCCAACGGATATTTAACAGAACGATCCGCTAACTGAAGTGAAATCCGTGTCTTTTTAAGCTCTCCAAGACCAAGTCGTTTGCAGATTGAATATGGCATCAAACTCACACTAGCCCCTAAATCACACAAGGCTTTCATGTTCTCCATCTTCCCAATAGTACAAGGCAAAGAAAAGCTTCCCGGATCTTTCAATTTCTGAGAAATGGCCTTTTGGATGACTGCACTGCATTCAGCATTGAGAGTAATGGTTTCTGCATCCTCAAGTTTCCTCTTCTTTGTCAACATCTCCTTAAGAAATTTAGCATAGAGTGGCATTTGATTCAAAGCTTCAGCCAAAGGAATATTGACATGCAACTGCCGGAACATAGTCAAGAACTTCTCGTACTGCTTCTCTAACTGCCTGTTGTGAAGTCTCTGTGGAAAAGGAATTGGAGGAACATAAGGTGGTGGAGGAACATACGGCTTTTCTGGTTCTTCTTCCTTCTTCTCTTCATCTACTTTCTCTGACTTTTCTGCATCGATCTCTACCATCTCACTTTCTTTTTCAGCATCCTTCTCTTTAGGCTCAAGAACCTCAACCTCGGGCAACTCTTTCCCGCTCCTCAAAGTAATTGCTTTGCATTGCTCTTTACCAGTCTGGTCGGGTTGACTAGGAAGTGATCCTTGCTCACGAACACCCATCTTGGAGGCAATCTGTCCAATCTGTGTTTCTAGCATCTTTTGAGATGATGCCATCTGCTCTATTCTTGATTCCATATTAGCCAATGCCCCAGAAGTTCCTTGCATAATCTTATTTAGTGCAACCTCCCAATCAGCTGATTCTTTCTTCGGAGGAGGTTGATACTGCTGCTGTGCTTGATATGGTGGTTGTGACTGAAAACCAGAAGGTTGATTCTGCCTTGGAAATGAATAAGAAGGATTAGCCACATGATTATTACTGTAAGAAAGATTGTTGTTTGGCCTTTGATTTGGATTGTAATAGGAGTTATTCTTAACCGGCCACGGCTGTCTTCCCTGAATGAAAGATGCTTCTTCTGGAAATTGTTGCACATAAGAGTTCTGATTGGCACCATAATCATTATACCCCTCCATAGGTAAAGAAATAGCATTCACATTTGCTCTTTGTCCTTGCATCTCCTGAGTTAGAGTATCCAACTTCTGAGCCAGCATGTTGATCATCTCAGAGTCTTGTGCTGCTTTAGCTGAGCTCGTCCCACTAGGTGCCCATGAATAATTATTAGATGCCAATTCCTCAAGGAGTGCTTTAGCTTGTGTAGTTGGTGCCTTCTTGAAATTTCCACCAGCAGCCACATCTAAACTCAAACGAATATCTGCATTCATGGCCCCATAAAAAGTACTGATGATCTGCCAATCTTCCAAGCCGTGATGTGGACACTTCCTCAATAGTGCCTTGAATCTCTCCCATGCCTGATATAGACCTTCACCCGGTTGTGCTTTGAAACTCATAATCATAGTCCTCAATTGTTGCATCTTGTCAGAAGGATAATATTTGGACAAGAATGCAGTAGAAAGACTATCCCATGTAGCAACCGCAGTGTTTGGAAGTTGCTGAAACCCTTCCAAAGCTCTTCCCTTAATAGAGTAGGGAAACATATGGAGACGAATCTGATCACTCGTAACACCATTGATTCTGAATGAGCCACACATCTACACGAAACGCTCTAGATGTCTGTGTGGGTCTTCTAATTCAATATCTCCTTCAAAAGCTTGATTGCTGATCATCTGAATTAAACTCGGGTTAATGTTGAATTGGGTTGCACCAATCTCTGGAGTTTTGTACATGCAATTGGCAGGATTAGGTGTCTCATGGTCCCAAATAGAAGTCTGATCAACATTAACATTTGCATTAACATTTGCATTAACATTCTCAGCGTCCGTCATCTTAGCTTTCTCTTTTCTTATCTTTCTCAAGGTACGCTCGATTTCAGGGTCAAATTCCAACTTTCTAGCGCAAGATGAACGTAGCATACACCTGAAAATCACCAACAAAACAACTTGTGGAACCAATTAAAATCTAAACAATAAGAAACAATTAACCTAAACTCAACTATACTGCCTTCCCCGGCAGCGGCGCCAATTTGTTAGTAGTATTTTTGTGTGTTCGTTCGCAGGGAAGGACTGAATGTAATTCAAAGTTCAGGTTTCTTATCTCTTTTCGTCTAGAAGTGTGTGAGAAGAATTTTGGGTTTGTGCATTAACTAAATTAACCAAGAACTAATTATAAGCACTAAGAATTGATTTTTAAACTGAGATTCAAATATATGGGAAAACAATCTAAGAACTGGGGTTCTTCACTTGGTCTCAATACATGCTCAATATTAATGTGATATCTGTGTTCCTACCTTGCTGAAACCAATTCTTCTAAAGTTATACTGCACCCTCCCAGGTTACAATATAGTGCCTACAGCTACACCCTAATTGTCACTCCCGTGATACAATCAAAGTATATCTATAAACTGTTAAGTGCCAAGAATTATATGTCTCACAATTCTCCTATTAATCTCCCGATCTAATATTCAAATTATGTCTGTTAAATCATGTACTAAGATTGCAACTTCTCTCCCGAGCTTATTACAATCCCTAGAATACAATCAAAAGTTAGCTACTCTTCTAATTGTGTTAAGATCTCATTAACAGATCAGCAAAGCAGAAAATCACGTAATCAAGCATGCATGAAGACCAAGGAATACTACCCAATCCTCAGATTAGAGAATTAGTTACACATAATTAAAGAAGAAAACAAAATAATAATGATAATGAATGAAAACATAATATTGAAGAAAGAATTTAATATCGAAAGTACCTTGATACGATTACAAGCTATGAATTGTTATGATTTACAATGGTAGGATGTGTTTAAATAGGCTCTACAAATCTTGCCCATCAAGATATTGCCTTCTATTACAATTAGGATTTAAATAAGGTACCCAAAACTGCCCAGAATACAATTAGAATTAGAAAAAGGGCAAAACAGTAAATTTCAAGCCTTCTTTAATAAGAACACGTGCGCTACTTTATTCAGCACGTCCCTTGCACTTGTTTCCTTTCCCAGGTTGTAGAAAATCTCTAAAGCTTCGCGTGGGCAGTAAGATCGCTGAAAACGGACTTCTAGAACTCCAGATATGGCCAAAACAGTATAAGCTGCGCAGCCTTCCCGGAAAATCCGAATTTTAATCAATTAAATCTCCAAAAACGACAAAAGCTTAGATATTCTTGCAAACCTGCACAACTACACAAAACACATCAAAACTACACAAACTTGAGTCCAAAACAATCAATTTAAGCCGAACGGAAGCATTCCAAGTGGATATAAAATCCACTTATCACAAATCCACATCCTTACTAGTCTTCCTTGCCCAATCTTCATCCCCCACAAGCTTAGGTGGTTGCCCCAAAATTGCACGAACAGCATCAATACTATAATCCACCTGTTTACCTCGAACCATACACACCTCATCCGGCTCACCTTTAGCATTCGCATAAAACTCCCTAACAACATTCACCGGAACCGGAGCAGGTGCCTTACAAATATCTCCCCAACGTAACTCACTAATCACATCAACCAACCCATAGTGACGAGTTGGCAAAAATCCCCTTTCTTTCGCCACCGACCTTGATAACAATCGATTATACTCAACCTCCACATCCGGAGAAGAAAATCTCTCCACCCTAATAGAACCACCCCTCATTCGCTTAGGTGCCATAATAATCAAACTCCACTCAACAATAGCACCACCAACTACTACCAAGAAATATCCCACCAAAAACCACCAAGCAAAATCACACCAAAAATACCCAAGTAACAAGAATAATACAAAAACCCCAATTTACAAGAACACAAATTCGTAATAAAATAAAATAGAGAAAAGAAATCCCACTACGAATCAAAGAGGTGAACTTGTACTAATTTTCCCCCAAACTTGAATTTTTTAGAGATGTAGAGGAGGAAGATAATGAATTAGGTGTGTATGTATGGGTATATATAGGCCATGGAGTGATAGGATGAATATAAGAATTTTAATGTGAAAAGGAAAAAAAAAATTGGTGGAATTTGGAATTTGATATAGGATAGAAAAAATATTTAATGAATAAAAGAAAAAGAATTAGAAAAGAAATAGGAATTTGAAATTTTTTAGGAGAGATGAGGGATTTTGGAATTAAAATAGGAAAAGATTTAGGGGAAAGATGGGAGTATAAAGAGAATTGGGGTGAGAATTTTTTTTATATATATATATATACAACAGCCAACACGGACAAGAGGGAACAGGCGCTGGAAACAATTTTTTTTTTTTTATTTCTGAACCACGCGCCAAGTGAGGCAAATTGCTCTGTGTCCAGTCACGCCACCGCAAGCTGCGCCACAGGGAAGCAAATTGCTTTAAGTACAGATGCGCAGGCGCAATTAGCGCGACAGAGGGGCAAATGGCGCCAAGGTCAGTAACGCAGGGGCAAGTTGCGTTACAGACCTGCAAATTGCTCAAATTCGATTTTTTTTTTTTGAACAGAATTTTTTTTTTTCAACTAATTCGTGGGTTGCCTCCCACGAAGCGCTTCTTTAACGTCAATAGCTTGACGTTACTTCCTCAACTCATGGTGGTTTCAAAAGAATAACTGAACCATCTTCAACAGACAAACCATTCATACAAACGTTGACATCCGGTTTGCTTGATTTCCACAAATCTCTTCCATCAGATTTCAACTTGATTTTACTACCCAACGGCCAAATTTTCTTCTTTTTCTTCTTCACACCTCTAAAATGCTTCCCTGACTCAACCGGCTGAACAAAAATTTCTTCTTCCTTATCATCGGTTTTCCACCTTCGCAACACGTTATCATGCCCCTCTTCAAAAATTACTAGCTCATTATTCAAAAGGACATACCTCAAATTAGCAGGTAGAGGTTTAAGTTCCACCTGTGGTGCCTCTGAAAGTGTAAAAACCATCTCAACTTCTGTGTCTCGAACAACAATTTCTTCTTCTTCTACTACATCATCTAACACCCGTTCTGCTCCCACGAAGTGTTCATTTTCGAGCTGCACAATTTCATCAACTATGTCAACAGTAAAACAAGTTGCTCCAAAAGGAGGCATTTTCATTACTTTGTTCAGATCAAATTCCACTTTGTCCTCGCCAATATTCAATGTCAATTTTCCAGCTTTAACATCGATAGTAGTGCCAGCAGTAGCCAAGAATGGCCTTCCCAAGATAATGGGTATCTCGACATCTTCATCCATCTCTAACACCAAAAAATCACAAGGTATGACAAATTTATCCACTTTGACAACCACATCTTCAACGACCCCCAACGGATACTTAACAGAACGATCCGCCAACTGAAGTGAAATCCGTGTCTTTTTAAGCTCTCCAAGACCAAGTCGTTTGCAGATTGAATATGGCATCAAACTCACACTAGCCCCTAAATCACACAAGGCTTTCATGTTCTCCATCTTCCCAATAGTGCAAGGCAAAGAAAAGCTTCCCGGATCTTTCAATTTCTGAGGAATGGCCTTTTGGATGACTGCACTGCATTCAGCATTGAGAGTAATGGTTTCTGCATCCTCAAGTTTCCTCTTCTTTGTCAACATCTCCTTAAGAAATTTAGCATAGAGTGGCATTTGATTCAAAGCTTCAGCCAAAGGAATATTGACATGCAACTGTCGGAACATAGTCAAGAACTTCTCGTACTGCTTCTCTAACTGTCTGTTGTGAAGTCTCTGTGGAAATGGAATAGGAGGAACATAAGGTGGTGGAGGAACATACGGCTTTTTTGGTTCTTCTTCCTTCTTCTCTTCATCTACTTTCTCTGACTTTTCTGCATCAATCTCTACTATCTTATTTTCTTTTTCAGCATCCTTCTCTTTAGGCTCAAGAACCTCAACCTCGGGCAACTCTTTCCCGCTCCTCAAAGTAATTGCTTTGCATTGCTCTTTACCAGTCTGGTCGGGTTGACTAGGAAGTGATCCTTGCTCGCGAACACCCATCTTGGAGGCAATCTGTCCAATCTGTGTTTCTAGCATCTTTTGAGATGATGCCATCTGCTCTATTCTTGATTCCATATTAGCCAATGCCCCAGAGGTTCCTTGCATAATCTTATTTAGTGCAACCTCCCAATCAGCTGGTTCTTTCTTCGGAGGAGGTTGATACTGCTGCTGTGCTTGATACGGTGGTCGTGACTGAAAACCAGGAGGTTGATTCTGCCTTGGAAATGAATAAGACGGATTAGCCGCATGATTATTACTGTAAGAAAGATTGTTGTTTGGCCTTTGATTTGGATTGTAATAGGAGTTATTCTGAACAGGCCACGACTGTCTTCCCTGAATAAAAGATGCTTCTTCTGGAAATTGTTGCACATAAGAGTTCTGACTAGCACCATAATCATTATACCCCTCCATAGGTGAAGAAATAGCATTCACATTTGCTCTTTGTCCTCGCACCTCCTGTGTTAGAGTATCCAATTTTTGAGCCAGCATGTTGATCATCTCAGATTCTTGTGCTGCTTTTGCTGAGCTCGTCCCACTAGGTGCCCATGAATAATTATTAGATGCCAATTCCTCAAGGAGTGCTTTAGCCTGTGTAGTTGGTGCCTTCTTGAAATTTCCACCAGCAGCCACATCCAAACTCAAACGAATATCTGCATTCATGGCCCCATAAAAAGTACTAATGATCTGCCAATCTTCCAAGCCGTGATGTGGACACTTCCTCAATAGTGCCTTGAATCTCTCCCATGCCTGATATAGACCTTCACCCGGTTGTGCTTTGAAACTCATAATCATAGTCCTCAATTGGCAGGATTAGGTGTCTCATGATCCCAAATAGAAGTCTCATCAACATTATCATTAACAACAGCTTGAGCTGCCGGCTCTCCCATCTTCGCTTTCTCTTTTCTGATCTTTCTCAAAGTACGCTCGATTTCAGGGTCAAATTCCAATTTTCTAACGCAAGATGCACGTCGCATACACCTGAAAATCACCAACAAAACAACTTGTGGAACCAATTAAAATCTAAACAATAAGAAACAATTAACCTAAACTCAAGTATACTGCCTTCCCCGGCAGCGGCGCCAATTTGTTAGTAGTATTTTTATGTGTTCGTTCGCAGGGAAGGACTGAATGTAATATCAAGTTCAAGTTTCTTATCTCTTTACGTCTAGAAGTGTGTGAGAAGAATTTTGGGTTTGTGTATTAACTAAATTAACCAAGAACTAATTATAAGCACTAAGAATTGATTTTAAACTGAGATTCAAATATATGGGAAAACAAGCTAAGAACTGGGGTTCTTCACTTGGTCTCAATACATGCTCAATATTAATGTGATATCTGTGTTCCTACCTTGCTGAAAACAATTCTTCTAAAGTTATACTGTACCCTCCCAGGTTATAATATAGTGCCTACAGCTACACCCTAATTGTCACTCTCGTGATACAATCAAAGTATATCTATAAACTGTTAAGTGCCAAGAATTATATGTCTCACAATTCTCCTATTAATCTCCCGATCTAATATTCAAATTATGTCTGTTAAATCATGTACTAAGATTGCAACTTCTCTCCCAAGCTTATTACAATCCCTAGAATACAATCAAAGGTTCATGACTCCCCTAATTGTGTTAAGATCTCATTAACAGATCAGCAAAGCAGAAAATCACATAATCAAGCATGCATGAATACCAAGGAATACTACCCAATCCTCAGATTAGAGAATTAGTTACGCATATTTAATAAAGAAAACATAATAATAATGATAATGAATGAAAACATAATATTGAAGAAAGAATTGAAGATCGAAAGTACCTTGATATGATTAAAAGCTATGAATTGTTATGATTTACAATGGTAGGATGTGTTTAAATAGGCTCTACAAATCTTGCCCAGCAAGATATTACCTTCTATTACAATTAGAATTCAATTAAGGTATTAAAAATTGCCCAAAATACAATTAGAACTAGAAAAGGGCAAAACAGTAATTTCTCTGCTCCAATCTATCTGCTGGTCGTGCTTCCTGGGCCCACCACACGCGGCCTGGTCGTGTAAGACCTATACCATATTGTAGAAAATCTCTCAAGCTTCGCGTGGGCAGTAAGATCGCTGAAAACGGACTTCTAGAACTCCAGATATGGCCAAAATAGTATAAGCTGCGCAGCCTTCCCGGAAAATCCGAATTTTAATCAATTAAATCTCCAAAAACGATAGAAGCATCAACTTTAATCAACTTTCTCGTAAATCTGCACAACTAAGCAAAACACATCAAAACTACAACAACTTGAGTCCAAAACAATCAATTTAAGCCGAACGGAGGCATTCCAAGTGGATATAAAATCCACTTATCATTAATTATAATAAAGATCATTAATGTCTTTTAACCATTTATTTTTCTCTCTCTATCCCTCCACTTACTCTCTCTTCTCCCTTCTTTTATTTATTACCATCCACTTATTCTCTCTTTTCTCCATTTATTAATTACCTCTCCAAATATTCTCTCTTTCTCTCTATCTCTCCCATTTCTTATCACTTTTCACTTTTTTAAAAAATTTCTCATTTCTCATTTTTTTGTTTCAAAATTATCAATTAATACCAATATTAATATTCAATCAAAATATATATTCAACTTTCTCAATTACTAAGATAACTGAAATTAGTTACTCCCTCCGTCCCTTTTGATTCTTAACATTTCACTTTTTCAAAATTTTCTGGCACGCATTTTAAGGTGTATTTTAAGGATAGTTAAATAACTTTTTTTTAAAATTTTCTTTTTCTGTATAAAAATTTAATGTTTAAATTTTTATACAGAAAAAGAAAATTTAAAAAAAAAGTTATTTAACTATCCTTAAAATGCACTTTAAAATGCGTGCCAGAAAGTTTTGAAAAAGTGAAATGTTAAGAATCAAAAGGGACGGAGGGAGTACTATTATAGTAAATGATGGCTCAATGTTTTTGCCAATAATATTTTTATGTTCGCTAATTCTAGCGATATTCAACTACTTATCTCGCCATATACCACCATTTATGTCCCAATAAAGTGAACGATATTTATCTTCCTAATAAAATTTTTTATAATAACTTCGATTTTTTATTCTTACTTTGTATATTCTACACTAATAATTTGATCCAAATTTTTTTTTTTGCTAGTTGATATATATATTTACCTCCGGGCCAGCTTAAGCGCACCTCGAGGTGTCCCGCTTATGTGCATGCGCTTAGCGGGAGTCGAACCTGGGACCTTGGAGTGGTAAGCTCCTAAAGTCCTCGCCTAACCAGCTGAGACACCGCTGCGGGACAATTTGATCCAAATTTAATTTCTTTAAACCTTTAGTCAAAATTCTATTGTAATATTTAAAAAATTTATTTTGTAAAATAACAACAATTTCCATCTATCATTGTGTATCAAATTAAAATTACATTCAATTAAACAAAAAAATATTACAATCAATCTACATATATATCAATCCTTAAATAATCCAATTAAGCGATAGTTGAGTTAAATATATTTACACAAACTATAGTCCATTCCAATCTTTTTGTCAATTAATTTCCTCACCACCTCACGCGAGTTGACTAGACGTATTTGACATTATTAATTATCTGTTGACAAGTAAACTTTTTTTTAATCATACAATTACTTAGATTTAAATAAACTCAAACAAAAAAAATCAAAAAACTGAAATTAATAAAATTGTTAATCTACTTATTCAAAATTATGCAATTTTATTTAATTTAAAAGAATTTAAAGTTGTAAATTAATCTAAGAATTACAATAACCTATCCGTAATACTCTTTATTCGGTTAATTTTTTTTTAAAATATATCACCATCGAAAAGCATCACCGTAACCTTTTGCTATATATCTTTCAACTTATATGTGTATTAATTTTGTAAAATAACGTCAATATATTTAATTTCTCAAATAGATCATCATCATAATTGCTAATCATATTATTTAATTATGTTAAATATTATTACAAGAGAAGACGATTCAATTTTTTCGTCAATTATTTTTGTCACCACCTCACACGAAATATTCACCTGATTATATGTATTAGACCTTATTATTCACCATTTGACAATTAAACTTTTTTTTTACCACTCATTTACATTGATTCAAATAAATTCAAACAAAATTGATTTAAATAAAAATAAGTAATTATCTACTTATTCAAAATCATGAAGTTCCTTTCAGTTTATAAGAGTATGTATATCAGTTGTTATTGAATCTAAGAATTATAATTTCGAAGATTGTTCGGAGTATAATATGAGATAACACGATGAGAACAAAAGTTGTGACAATTGAAAGGGTTTTTTAAATCATAAAAAATGATCAAAATTTGAAATGAATTTCAATTTTTACAAGATTGTTAACATTCAAAAGTTTTCCATTTTCGTAATTGATAAATTATTGGGGTGTTTGGGGGAACTTATTTTCCAGAATAAGTCAACTTATTTTAAGATAAAGTTAGAAATTCATAATTTTTTTTTGAAAAATTTTCCAAACAGGCCCAATGGAATTTTGTATGTAATACGGGCATAATGCTTGGAATTATTGGAATTTTGATGTAATTACAACTCTTATTGGAAAATTTTCTATATTCGTGTCTTCTAGAATTATTGGAATTTTGATGTAATTACAACTCTTTATTAAAATTACTGAGTTATTTAAATAACGTAATTTTCTTTTGTACTATTATCATTTTTTAAAGTATTTCTTGTAATAAATAAAACAATTCTTATAAAAATTTAATAAATAAATGATCAACATAAATAAATTATCTCGACCCGTGCGATGCACGGATTATCATCTAGTAATTTATTAAATTAACAATACTTAATTACATTTTAACCCATATCCTTGAACAAATAGCTCATACATTTTTGCCCCTGGATTATGAAAGTTATACAATTTAACCCTTTTATTAAAGCCATACCTTTATTTAAATTTTTTGATCCTCTAAACGTTATTTTCTGAAATTTTTTAAAAAAAAACGATTTTTTCGTAATTATAAGGCTCACTAGAAACGAATTATAACGAATTGGGAATTTGATAAAACATATATCGAAAAAATTGACAAACTGAAAAACGAGTTATGAACATTTTTTATTATTTCAAAAATAGTTTGAAACGTAATATAAAGAAATACCATGAACAAAAGTTATGGGAAATTGAAAAGGTTTTTTGAATCATCAAAAAACTTCAAAATCTATTATGAATTGAATTTACTAAGACACTTACAAAACTTCTTGTTAGGTCGAATACACAATATGTATAATCAAGTACTGTATGAGTAAATAACAAGAACACACGTTTTAGTACTTAAAACTGTTTGGAATTAATAATTCCTCTCTCAATGATGTAAAATATCACAGAGAGCTGCTTAGGTTACAATGAATAATATTCGTTCACGATGGATACCCCTCTAGGGTTAACCTAACTGTATTTATAAGATATACAGCTACGTACAATCGTTAATTGATTCTCCTATAATTAAGCTATACAATTGATATCAATTACGATTGCTATACGTCTTCTAAGTCAACTCAATCTCTTTGACAGCTATCCAATCTTCAAAGATATTGCTTCCATATTAATCTTGAATTAATCTTCAAACTCTGTTGACTTGTAGACGCTTCCAGTAGACAGACTTTAGCAAACTCTGTTGCTCTCCTAGCCAGCAGTGTTTGCGCTTCCTTGTGTTCAGCTAGCAGTGTTTACACTTCCTTCTGTCAGCGTTTGCGCTTCCAACTATCAGCGTATATTCAAACTCTGCTACGATTGCTTTCATTAACAAGTTAAACTCTTTTTACCTGTAACACTTAAACACTGACATTAAATCACATCAATTATATCTAACAATCTCCCCAAACTTGTTCATTAGAAAAATGTACAAGTTCACAGTAATTGATGATGTCAAAACAATCAAATAAAAACACAGTGTTTAACATATAACCAGAGTTTAATCTTGACTTAACAAAATCTACAGAAAATTCAAATTACTTACAAATTCTGTCTACCTAACCTCCTCAAGATCTGGAGTTGTTCTGAGATAGTCTATCAACAGTCTTCTCTCAGCATTTTCAAGTTCTCTCTGCATAGCTTCCTTGATCTCTTTTAATTCTGGATCATTCTCATCAGTTTGAAAGATATCAGCTCTTAGATCGTAGATTTTATTTCTCCTCATCTCATTACCCATTCTAATGAACTTGACTTCCTCTGATTGAGAATTAAAATCAAGAACTGTAATCCCCAGATCAGTCTTTAATTTAGCAGTTCCTTTCTTCATCTCTACAAGATTTCCATTCCAATATCTATATTTAGGAACATACTTTTCAGTAGTCTTCGATCCTGTAATGACTTTGGCTCTCTGCATATATTCCCTTATAGAATTAGCAATAAGCTGTGTTTGTCGGTTTCTGACTCTGAATATATGCAGAACATACTGAAGTTCTTCAAACAATTTTAACTTGATTGCTTCTTCATTCACTCTATACACTGTTCCATCTATCATAAATTATAACAGAAAGTGAATATCTAAGCTCCTTTGATGAACTAGTTGAACTGATTCCAACTTGTCTAGATTTTCTTGAGTAATACCAGAACCAAGAGAGACAAGTGCAGAGGGATCTCTTGGACTGTTACTAACTCTCAAATCTCTTCTTGAACCTAAGCCAGAAGTATTCCTGCCTGGTGGCTTTCCTGAACAAGCAACATTATGTTGATACCCACCAGTCACTCCTGTTTGTGCTTGAACTGGAATCTTTGGCCTAGAAAACCCAGGTAAAGGTTTGCTTTGAATCTGTACAACTTGTGTGGCAACAGAGGTTGTAACTATCATTTTGCCTTTGCTCTCTTCACCCATCAACCCTTTTAGTTTTAACTTGGCATCAAGAGAAGACTTTCTTACCAACTTTCCTTCTTCTTCTTCTTCTTCCTCTTCTTGAATACCAGATAAATTCTCTTTGATTTCAATCCCTTTCATTGCAGGCTTTGAAGCTTTGACAGTCTTCTTTCCTTTCTTAGACTTCAGCGATTTTAAATGTTCTTTTTGCAACAACTTTTCTTCAGCTTGTATGTCTTCAAGTGTAGCCTCAACATTTTCCTCACGAAAGATCTTAGCAGCCAACTCTTCATCTGTTTGTGGATTGTCAGTGAATGACAAATCCTTTTGCCTTGAAGTAGAAGTACTCTGAAGATTTGTATCTGCCACCACATTTTGCTTTGACCTTGTAGACCTTCCATGTCCATATCTTGGATTTGCACTTCTTAACCCTTTTTCAGCATTTGCACCTTCTTCATCCAGATGATCCTTCTTTGACAGAGTTTGAGTTTGCTTACATTTAGATTTAACAATTCTCTCCCCCTTTTTGACATCATCACCATCTGGAATCAGAATAGAAGTGATTAACTCAAGAGAGTTTGCAATAGAATCAACCTTCTCAGTCAGCAAAAGCTGATTCTTTTCAACTTTGCTCAACCTGTCATTTAAATTCTCTTGAGCTTTGGAAAATTGTTGAAATAACTTAGCATTAGCTATTTGAGATTTCTCCTCATGAGTAGCAACCTCTGTTCGAAGATCAACAATCACCTTCTGATTATCATCAAATCTGTGATTCAAGGACTTGATCTGAATCACTGTCCCTTGTAGACAAGTGAAAATATCAGGATTTGAAATCTTAGAAGAATTTGCCTTGAGAAAGGTAGCTGCTCTACCAGGAGGAAAGATACAATCTGACTTGTACCAGTCTGCAGTTTGCTTGCTCAAATGATTTTCATCAATTTCTCGAACAGAAGGGTCAGCAAAGTCTGGTTTCTCCCCTGTTTTCTGACCATCAGATTGAAATTTATCATTATCAGCTCCTGTATTCATTTCTTCAAAAGACTCACTGTCTGACTCATCAATAGTTTCAACTGAGGCATTATCTTCATTGAAGTCAGCAGTTGTTTCTTGAGCAACTTGTTTGCCTTTATCATCTTGAGCAACTATTTCTTGTGCATGCTCTGAAGAGACAGCCTTTTCTGGTTGATCAATTTCCTCACCATGCTCAGACACTTGATGTGCATCAGAGAATAACTCAGTGTGTGATGCAACCTCTGTGTCTTCTAGCACAATAGTAGGCTCATCTGCAACACCAGTATCAACAGAATTTGTAGTAGCCATGGGTGTTGGAGTAGATGCTTCATTGTCAAAAGAAAATGGAGTGGGAGTTTCATCAAACTCTTCCATTGTAGGCAATGCATCTCTATCATCATTATCAGTCTGAATCTTAGCAAGTTCTGGTTCAACAATCTTGAAACCTGATTCTTCTACAGTAGGTTCTATGATAACCTCTGTCTCACCAGTAGGAATATCCTTAGAAATATTCTCTTGAGCTTCAACAACTTGCTCATCATCAGAGTCTGTAAGAATCAGCCTCCTCCTCTTTGCTTGAGGCACTTCAATCATTTCTTCTTCTTCACTAGAACTTTCCTCAACTGGTGGTGAGGAAGGCCTATTTGCCCTTTTAATGATTCTTCTGGAATAAACAGCTCTAGGAGATGTCTGTTTAGCCTTGGAATGTTTTGTGTTGAGGGTAATATGCTTTTTCCTTTTTGATTTAGATGTTGGTTGAGGTTGAGTAGTAGTGACAGGCTCAGGGTTTGTTGGTTCAGGATTTACTGGTTCAGGTTGTGTGTGTGTTGATGAAGTAGGTACAGTGTTTGTTGGTGTTGGCTCAGGTGATGGTACAGGATGAGAGTGTATGGTTTCAGTGTGGTCAGTGGCTAAAGGTTCAGGCATATTTTGTGTTTCTGGTTGTTGTGGCTGTTGTGGTTCTTGTTGTGGTGATTGGGAATCTTGTGGTTGGTTGAGAAAGTTCTGCAAGGCAAGTGGCAAAACAAAAGCAGGTAAATCTTTACCAACATCTTTATTAGTCATATCAGAGAATATTCTCTTATTGACTCTAAAAGGTTGAATCACATCAGCTGCATCTATTTCTAAACCAGGTACACAGGCATTGAACAAAAGTTGACAAAATCTAGCAAAATAGACTGTACTAGACTCTGACAATTTATCACCTAAATTTATTAGCACATATCGACCAAAATCAAAATTACTGCCATAGAGTAGAGAATACCCAATTTGCAGACTATCCATTGGAATGGCATCCCAGTTGGTGACTTTCTTCTGGAATGTCCTGGTGATACAGTCGAAGAAAAAATTCCATTCTTTTCTAAGATTCGGCCTTCTCACACTACCCAGCTTTGCAAGAGATTCCATGTACCCAATCTCTGTTATCATTTCTCTCAAATTCTGTTCCGAAACAATAGTATAAGAGGTGTAAGCATCGAACCCCATGGTTTCTCTGACAGTTTGTGGAGTAATCACAAACTCTTCCTCATCATATGTGAAGATTATAGATGGAGTCCCATTCTCTCCTCCAGCCACATACTTAGAGTTCTGCCAGAAGGTGGCAATTTGAGATGCAGAGAGAATAGTGGGTTCAATTAAAGCGTGCCCAATCTCTGAGTCACGAAGAAAATTTTGCATAAGATGAAACACTTCAGGAGCACGATCGTTCTCAAGTAGAGCTGCAAAATTGTTAGGAACAAAACGAAGACCAAGAGTAGTAAAAGGTTTAGTCGCCATTAGTTCAAGAAATAAGCAAGAAATGACAGTGAAAGTGATATGCGGGAAAGGTGTTTGTAAAAATGTCCAAGTGAAAAACACAAAAGAGCTCTGTGGTTGTGTAAAATGAATATGAGTGAATGTGAAGTGAGAGTAACAAAAAGTGATTAGAGTAGTAATTAAAAATTAAAACTCAATCGTTTTTGCATTGAAAACACGCAACCGTTCCTAGATTAATGTGAAGTGAGACACAATAATGGGTGAGTGGGGCAGGTGTCAATCATCCAGCGGTTCACTTAATCACGCACAGTAAAAGCAATTATTACTGTTGTCTTTCCTATTATCAAGACACTTTACCACAATTACACTCAGTATTCATAGACTAAGAGTTTAGAACCAAATAAACTAAGAGATGCTCTAAATATGAAACAGTATCATGCTGTGTTAACTTACTGCACAGTTTCTGATTAGATCATAGTGACTCAGAAAGAATCTTGATTTATTCACTGAGAATCATGCTTCATACATATTTCTTCATTGGTGTTTTCATTCAGACAAAATCAATTCAGAATTCACAGAGTTTATCAAACATATTAACAGTGTATGACAGACAGACATGCTGACAGAGTTTAACAGTGTGAGGACAAAAACATGTGAACAGAGTCTGCATAACAAAGTTTAAACAACAAAGTTCACATAGCACTTAACAATTCATAGAAATATGAGCAACACATTTTATAAGAAAATTTTGAGTCTAACCAACATGTTTAGTCAAAACCAGAGACCATTCCTAGTTCATTGACCAGCCTTGTAAATGTTTCTTCACTCAAAGGCTTGGTGAAGACATCTGCAAGTTGTTGATCTGTAGGCACAAAGTGAAGCTCAATGTTGCCTTCCTCTACATGCTCTCTGATAAAGTGATACCTTATGCTGATGTGCTTGGTCATTGAGTGTTGTACTGGATTACCTGTCATTGCAATAGCACTTTGGTTATCACAGAAAATAGGTATTTTGCTATACCTCAATCTATAATCCAGCAATTGATTCTTCATCCATAGAATCTGTGCACAGCAGCTACCAGCAGCAATATACTCTGCTTCAGCTGTAGATGTTGATATTGATTTCTGTTTCTTGCTGTACCAAGAAACAAGTCTGTCACCAAGAAATTGACAACTTCCACTGGTGCTTTTTCTGTCAATCTTACAGCCTGCAAAGTCTGCATCAGAGTAACCAGGTAGTTTGAAATCTGATTCTCTTGGGTACCACAACCCTAAAGTTACAGTGCCCTTGAGATACTTGAAAATCCTCTTTACAGCAGTTAAATGTGGTTCCCTTGGATCTGCCTGAAACCTTGCACACAGACATGTTGCATACATGATATCAGGTCTACTTGCTGTTAGATAGAGAAGAGAGCCAATCATTCTTCTGTAACTTGTCATATCTACTGATGACCCTGTATCTTTGTCCAATTTTGTTGCAGTTGCCATGGGAGTTGTTGCAGATGAACAGTCAAGCATGCCAAATTTCTTGAGAAGATTTCTGGTATATTTTGCTTGATTGATAAAAATTTCATCATCTGTTTGCTTCACCTGTAAGCCTAGAAAATAACTTAGCTCTCCCATCATACTCATTTGATATCTGGACTGCATGAGCTTGGCAAACTTCTTACAGAGTTTATCATTAGTAGATCCAAAAATGATGTCATCAACATATATTTGAACTAAAAGCAAGTCACTTCCAGTTTTGAAATAAAACAGAGTTTTATCAATTGTACCTCTGTTGAATCCACTTTCTAAAAGAAACTGAGCCAGAGTTTCATACCATGCTCTCGGTGCCTGCTTAAGTCCATAAAGTGCCTTGTCTAGCCTGTAGACATGATCTGGATATTTTGGATCTACAAAACCAGGTGGTTGTTCAACAAACACTTCTTCTTCAAGTTTTCCATTCAGAAAAGCACTTTTCACATCCATTTGAAAAACCTTGAATTTCTTGTGAGAAGCATAAGCAAGAAACATCCTTATTGCCTCCAATCTGGAAACTGGTGCAAAAGTCTCATCATAATCTATCCCCTCTTGCTGTGAATAGCCTTTTGCCACAAGTCTGGCTTTGTTTCTTGTAACAACCCCTTCACTGTCAGTTTTGTTTCTAAAAACCCACTTAGTACCAACAATAGACCTGTTCTTTGGTCTTGGTACTAGTGTCCACACTTCATTTCTCTCAAATTCATTTAACTCTTCTTGCATTGCTGTTATCCAGTCAGCATCTTTAAGAGCTTCTTCAACTTTCTTTGGTTCATTTTGTGACAAGAATGCATGAAACAGACATTCATTTGTTGTTGCACTTCTTGTCCTTACTCTTGCATCTGGATCACCAATGATCAAATCAGGTGTGTGAGATTTGGTCCATTTTCTAGCTGAAGGCAATTGACTTCTTTCAAAGTTGGATCCTCCCCCTTGATCCATGTTCTCCTGATTTTCTTGATATCTTTCTTCATTCTCTAAGGCTCCCCCTGAATGTGACTGCTCAGAGTTTGAACTGTCAGATTTTGGACTTCCAGAGTTTGAGTCACCAGAGTTTGATTCGTAATTTTCAACTGAGTCATTATCAGAATTTGAGTTATCACTTTGATGAGTTTCTTCATGCTCCCCCTCAACTGGTTCTTCTCTTGTTTCTGGCTGAAAGGTCTCTTCAGTATTTACCAATAGAGGTTCAGAGTTTGTCAGATCAGACTCATCAGAGTTTAATTCATCAGAGATTAAATCTTCATTTTCGAAGTGCAGTTGATCATGTTCATTTACATCTTCAAGTCCAGTTATTTTCTTGTCATCAAAAGACACATGAATAGATTCCATGATCACTCTGGTTCTCAGATTATAAACTCTGAATGCTTTAGTTGACAGTGGATAGCCAACA
The DNA here is from genome assembly GCA_037693485.1 of Kitagawia praeruptora. NCBI lineage: Eukaryota > Viridiplantae > Streptophyta > Magnoliopsida > Apiales > Apiaceae > Kitagawia > Kitagawia praeruptora. The sequence continues at coordinate 83,578,091 of CM075353.1, read as the reverse complement.
AAAATTCCTTCATCTGCCTTCAAATCAAATTTGGTCAACTGTTCAGGATGAGTTTTCAGCACAAAGCAATTGCACCCAAAAATATGAAAATATTTCAGGTTTGGCTTCTTTTCTCTCACCATTTCATATGGTGTTTTTCCATGCTTATTTATCAGAGTGGCATTCTGAGTAAAACAAGCTGTCTGAACAGCCTCTGCCCAGAAATAAGTTGGTAATTTTGCTTCATCAAGCATAGTTCTGGCAGCTTCTATCAAAGTTCTGTTCTTCCTTTCAACTACACCATTCTGTTGTGGAGTGCCAGGTGCAGAAAACTCTTGTTTAATTCCTTTGTTCTTGCAAAATTCTTCCATTGTTGAATTCCTGAATTCAGTTCCATTGTCACTTCTGATAATCTTCACTTGATTCTTTGACCCTTTGTCCAGTTGCATTATATGTTCTGCCAGTGTTAATGCAGTTTCATCATTCTTTGCTAGAAAATACACCCATGTGTATCTGGTGTATTCATCAACAATGACTAGAGCATATTTCTTCTTTCCAAGAGACATAACATTCACTGGTCCAAAAAGATCAACATGTAGAAGATGATAAGGATCAACAATTGAAGACTCAGATTTGCTTTTGAAAGAGGCTTTTCTCTGTTTGGCCTTTTGACAAGAATCACACAGACCTTCTGCATTCAACAAAGACTTTGGTAGTCCTCTTACAAGATCATTCTTTATTAGCTCATTGATGTTGTTCAGATTCAAATGAGAGAGTTTCTTGTGCCACTTCCAACTCTCTTCACTGGACATTCTTGTTGACAGACACACTGCTTTGCCATCAGAGTTTGTTGACAATTTTATTTCATAGATGTTATTGTGTCTGTTTCCAACTAGAGCAACTTTCCCTGTAGATTTACTGATGACTTGACAAAATTCAGGCTGAAAATCTACATGATATCCTCTGTCACAGATTTGACTCACAGAAAGCAGATCATGCTTGAGTCCTGGAACCAGAGCTACATTTGTGATGATGACACTTCCAAGATTAATATTGCCATATCCCAGAGTATGTCCTATGTTGCCATCTCCATAGGAAACTTTTGGGCCAGCCTTCTCCACATACTCTGATAGCAGGGCTTTATTTCCAGTCATGTGTCCTGAACATCCACTGTCCACGACTAGGGTACTTACCCTGGTGCCCTGCAATCACAAACAATCACTGATTGTTAGTTTTAAGGATCCAGACTTGCTTGGATCCTTTTGCTTTATTGAATCTGTTAGTTTTTGCAGCGGATTTGTCATTATCAGAGTTTAAACTAACATTTTCAGTCTTAGCACTTGCAGAATCAACTTTAACCCATTTCAAATTAGGTTTCAGTTCATAATAATTATGATAAATAGCATGATAATTCTTGCAAGTATAAATTGAGTGCCAAGTACTTCCACAATGTTTGCACAGAGTTTGTGGTCTTGGTTTGACATTATCCTTTTTCACTCCAAATTTGGAGGGTAAAGAATTAATGTCTTTGTTCTTCCTGCAAAAACTAGCAAGATGATTAGTGCTACCACATTTATGACAAGTTTTTCTAGGTGCAAATGTGGCAAGCATTGGCCTATTTCCTGATGTTATGCCTACCTTTCCATTTCTGTTTTTCCTAGGCATTTTCTGTTTGTTGACAGATTTTATTTCTTTAAGCTTATGCTTGAGTTGTTTATCTGTCATTGAACCAATATTAACCTGTTTGACACAGGTTTTTACTGGCTCACTTTCAACAGCTCCATGTTCAGTTTTAACAGTACCATGAACAAATGTTCCAAATTTCTTAGTAGAAAGTGGTGGTCTAATTTTGACTGTATTCTGAAATCTAAGAACATCATCCTCAGAATAACCTAGACCTACTGTGTCTGATTGAAAAACCTCTTGAGTGTCTTTTCCAGAATGTGTCCAAGTTTTAATAATGTGCTTTGCATCCTCCAATTCAGACTCTAGTTGCTTATACTTACCTAGCAACTCCTGTTCTATAAACACAGCATCATCTCTCTCTTTCTGAATTTTATTCATGTTTTCAAGTTGTTCCTCAACAAGTTTATTTCTTTCTTTGAGTTGAGAACACTCATTCTTGATTCTCTCATTTTCTAAAGTCTGATCCCTATAACTGATATGTAATGCTTTAAGATAAATTCTCAATTCAGTTATATTATCAGTATTATAAGCATAGGTAGTTGGAGGTACATTTAGTTCAGAATCTTCATTCTGAGTAGAGGCCATGAGTGCATAGTTCACCTCCTCATCTGAATCTGAGGTGTCTGCCCAGTCTCTGCCTTTGGTGTAGAGTGCCTTTTCAGTTTTACCCTTTTTGCACTTAGGAGCATAGTGACCCATCTCCTTACACTTGTAGCATTGAATCTCAGACTTATCCTTCTTCCCAGATTTGGAGTCCTTTCCCTCAGATTTTCTGAAATTTTTCCTGTCAGACTTTGAGTAATCCTTGGAGAATCTTTTTCCCTTCTTGAAGTTCTTGAATCCCATCTTCTTGAAGGTCTTTACCATCAATGCAGCCATTTGCATAATCTCTTCATCATCTTCAGAATCAGATGATCCATCTGTGTTTGAGTCAACATCAGTGTTTGATGACTCACTTTCTGAATGAATGACCAAGGCTTTTCCTTTTGCCTTCTTCCTTGATGCTTCTTTCTTTGAAGATTTTTCTTCAACTTTCAGAGCAACAGACTTTGACTTCCTGCTTGATCTCCTATTTCTCTGCTCCATTTCCAATTCATGAGTCTTGAGCAGTCCATAGATTTCATCAATCTCAGTATCAGCAAGATCATAGTTGTCTCTTATAGTGGTTCCTTTCACATCCCACTTTTCAGGAAGAGAGAGAAGAAACTTGAGATTCGAGTCTTCTAGATCATATTCTTTGTTAACCAATGATAGATCATTGAGCAATTTACAGAATCTGTCAAATGTTTCTGTCATGGTTTCTTCAGACTTTGCCTCAAAATGCTCATACTCCTGTATGAGTATGTTCCTTCTATTCTTCTTGATTGCAACAGTTCCTTGACATCTAACCTCAAGTGCATCCCAAATTTCCTTTGCAGTTGTGCAGTTAATCACTTTGTTAGACATAACATTGTCTAGAGCACTGTGAAGTAAATGCCTTACTTTGGCATCCTTAGCAATAGATGAAAGATCCTCAGCAGTTAGATCTTTCTTTTCCTTAGGAACCACCTTCGATTCCTCACCAGCAGCAGCACCAGTTAACTTTGTAGGTTTATGAGGACCTTCATAAATTCTATCAAGATATTCTGGATCTGTGGCTTCCAGAAACATGGTCATCTTTACCTTCCAGATTGCATACTCTGATGGCTTGAGTATTGGAACCCTAATCGTTTCATACCTACTAACAGTAGTAGGTGCTTTCTCAGAACCTGATGAAGGAGGAATCTCTGCCATTGATTACTATTGTGTTTTGGATCTTTAACTGTAATAAAGTAACAGATTGGCTCTGATACCACTTGTTAGGTCGAATACACAATATGTATAATCAAGTACTGTATGAGTAAATAACAAGAACACACGATTTAGTAATTAAAACTGTTTGGAATTAATAATTCCTCTCTCAGTGATGTAAAATATCACAGAGAGCTGTTTAGGTTACAATGAATAATATTCATTCACGATGGATACCCCTCTAGGGTTAACCTAACTGTATTTATAAGATATACAGCTACGTACAATCGTTAATTGATTCTCCTATAATTAAGCTATACAATTGATATCAATTACGATTGCTACACGTCTTCTAAGTCAACACAATCTCTTTGACAGCTATCCAATCTTCAAAGATATTGCTTCCATATTAATCTTGAATTAATCTTCAAACTCTGTTGACTTGTAGACGCTTCCAGTAGATAGACTTTAGCAAACTCTGTTGCTCTCCTAGCCAGCAGTGTTTGCGCTTCCTTGTGTTCAGCTAGCAGTGTTTACACTTCCTTCTGTCAGCGTTTGCGCTTCCAGCTATCAGCGTATATTCAAACTCTGCTACGATTGCTTTCATTAACAAGTTAAACTCTTTTTACCTGTAACACTTAAACACTGACATTAAATCACATCAATTACATCTAACACTTCTAGATTTTCAAATGTTATCAGAATTTTTTTTGTAATTTTTGAATCTCTTACTTTCATTCTAAGATTTTGGGAAAATCATGCTATTTTTTTATAAAATAATCTGTATCTTTTTGTGTTGTGTAATAAAAACTAGGTTACGAATTGTATTTAATGCTAGGGTTGGTGAGCTTCGAGCTTTAATGGCTGTTTCCGTGTCTCGAGACTAATCGATCCTCACATAGTGCCTACGTATCTCGTTATTGAGAATCAAGCCAAGACGTAGTTCTGAGATGAGGGGTCTGACCCTTTATATAGGCTGAGAAGCCTTAGAATTATGGTAGGAATAGGAGACTTGGTGGGCAAGCCACCGCCTCAAGGAAGGTTCTGGATCTATTCCTTTTAGGAATCAGTTTCCATGTTGAGATATGTATCTTGAAGGCTAAGTCAGGCAAGGGTTGTATCCTTGTTTGACTCTCATTTGCTGAGCTGTTTATTACCCCTAATATTAATTACGAAATTAATATTATAATTAGGGTTTGGGCCCATCTGGTGGGCCCCACGTTTGGACCATCCTAGGTCTAGTTAATGCCACATTAAATGTGTCTTCATGGCTTACTTTTAGCCCATATCATTTGCCCCCCAACTTCTAGGAAAACTGATCAGGTTTTCCTTGAAGTTATAAAGGCCTTACTCGAGACTTGGGTCAGAGTATATTGCTCTTACGCAAGTATTTTCAACAACATCATCTTAACGTAAAGCGTGGAGCGACTAACGCATTTACGACGATGTTGAATGACACTAATCAGTGTTAAACGGCACTACATAGCGCTAATCAGCCTTAAACAACGTTTAAACAGTGTTAAACGATGTTAAATGGCATAAAACGGCACTAACGGCACTGACCGGTGCTAAACAGTGCTAATCAGCACTAATCTGTGCTAATCGGCACTAATATGTGCTTAGTTTCCACTTTTCTTACTTACCGAATCGGAAAAATAAAAACGAAAATTTTCAAATCCGACTCGAGGATCGGTTGCGGTCTGCCGAACGAAAAACCCGTACCTACCGTCGACGTCGGTCGGCCGACGTGCGCACGGAAGGCCAGTCGGCTGGGACACCGATTGGCCGGTTCAATATCCGTACTGGCGGTCGAAGTCAGTCGGCTGGAGGGCTCCTCGAAGGGCCGGTCGGCTAGTATGTCAGTCGGCTGAAAGATTTCGGCATTTTTTTTTACGAAACAAAACAAAAAACCCGTATCGATGGTCGAGGTCGATCGGCCGGAGTGCTCCCGGAGGGCCAGTCGGCCGGCGTGTTGATCGGCTGGTGCGACCCATATCGGCGACTGATGCCGATCGGCTGAAGCTGGTCAGGGGAGGCCAGTCGGCCGGCGTCCCGGTCGGCTAAAATTTTTTTTGCTCCGTTTCTTTGTTACAGTAGTTGGCTCGATCTCTATCAGTGATTTTGATTTTCACATACCGACATCGACCATCGACATGGAATCGACTTGGTCACTATTAGTGATTTTAATTTTCGCATATCGACATCGAGCATCGACATGGAATCTTAACATCAATGTTGGCCATTCATGGCTCTATTTGAGGTTTTACTTAGTACCTTGATTCACATCACTAATCCAGTGCTTAGTACTAATCTCCCAATTAAGCATTTCTTAAGTGTGCTTAGCTTCCTAAGCTCATATGACTGCTCTGGTGGAATATTTTGCCGGATATTTACTTAAATTCTCCGTTTCTCTCCCAAAATATAATGAGTTTTAACGACTCTTTCCATCCATAACAGATAGTTTTTGCTCCTTTTTCGTATATTAACGATACTTGACCTGTAAATGCGAACCGAGCTGTGTTTCAACCTGAGATAACAGGTCACCTTTTTCTTATAAAAGGAGGAGATCATCCTTCATTTCTCTTCACTTTCCCACTTTTCAAACTTTCTTAAGTTCTAAAGCTCTTGAGTTCTCTAGCTTTCAAGCTTCCAAGTTCAAGATCCAAGATGGCTGACAAGCAAGCTGCTGCCCCCCAACTCTCCATGGAGGAGGCTTTCAGAAAAAGGAGCATGGCGCGAACAATGAAAGGTAAGCTAAAACTCATGCCTCCTAGATATATTGAACGTCGGTTTGAGTCTACGCTATATTTGCTCAGCATTATGGGAGAATCATTTCCCAACAGTTCAAACTTAGTTGCTTTCAACAGTCCTTCTAAGTTAAGAAAGAAGGATGTTGAGAAGATTAGGAGCACTTACGGCTTTCCGAGCGCAATCAAAGTATGCCTCCCAAATCCAGGGGATAGAACTTGCAACTGGCACCCCGAAAGGATATGCGTCATGAAAGGAGCATTGGAGGCGGGATTTAGGTTCCCTGTTCACACATTCATCATCAGGTTCTTAGCAGAACTTCAAGTCCATCCTTGTCAGCTATATCCCAATTCCTGGAGATTTTTAATCATCTTCTTGTTAAGATGCCACGAGTTGGAAATCCCTTGGAGTACAACCATGTTTAGAAGTATCTTCGCAGTAAAGAACTCCTCTGATTCTAAGTCGGGGTGGATTAGCTTTCAGCTTAGAAGTGGGCTTCCTCATATAGTAAACTCTTTCTCCTTCCCGGACTCTCATCATTCCTGGGAGAGGGACTTTGTTGTCTTGGAGTGGGAAGGTGGTGACTGGGGTCACTTCTTTGTTAAGAAATTTGGGTTTGTGCATGATACTTCACACTTCGTGTGCGATCTTAACTCCAAAGAATTATTAGATCGAGATAGGCTACTTGTTGATGATGGTCGCACTCACTATAGAACTATTCTGACTGAGAAGAAGCTTATTGAAGTTAGCCTCAGCATTTTTTCTTTTGAGGGTAATTTTTCCTTCATTACTTCAGTATGAACTATGTTTGTTCTTATTCCGATATCTTTTTCTTTCATGTCTCAGCTGCTGAGGAGATAGACAACCGTCCTGCAAATCAACCAACTGTCACTAGGCGGATGATAAAGAAGGCCGAGGCTCAAGTGAATCCTCCTCGCCGAGAAGTTCCTCAATTCCTGGAGGAAAGTAGCCAAGGGGGAAAGAGGTATAGGAATGCTGGCAAAAGTGTTAGAACCCCCTTTACTCCGGATTGGGGTATCTGCGATCAAGATTCTGTTTTGGGGAGTACTTCCTTGGCCGTGGCTTGGTCAAGACTTTCTATCACCCCTCCCGATATCCTGACCGCGACTGCGGGAGACAAAATCGATGAAGCCGAGCGCCTTGGGGCTCAGGGTTTATATCAGGTAGCAACTTGTATACTTACATTCTTTGTTCACTTTGTTGCTATAACTGTCTTACTAACTTCCTTATCGCAGGTCAATGCTTATCTTCAGTCCGCGACTCATCAAGGTCGAGCCCATCGGGATGAAAATGTAACATTAAAGAGCGAGAAAGCCAAGTTGAACGAGGAGACCCAAGACTTGAACTCCAGAGCCATTCGAGCTGAAGCTAACTGTCAATCTCTTCGAAAGAGTCTCCGCTCTTTGGCCAGGAAAAAATCTTCCGAGGCTGACAAAGTAATTGATGCCTATCATAGGTCAGAGAGGTTTTATGAGTTCATGGACAAGCATGACGATGAAATGCGACCCTTCAACATGTCTGATTAGTGCATAATTTTGCATATTTTTATTGCCTATTTATTGTTTGAATTCGTATTTTAATAAATTATTTTGTTGCATTTCAGAAAAATTCGAGAAAACTGAAGAAATGGCAAAATAAAGAAATAAATGACAAAAGAAGAAAAAGAAGGACCAAAACGCGAAGAAAAGGAAAAGCAAGGGGTGGTGGTGCATTTTTGTAGCCAACCAAAATGGAGGGCTAGGATTAACCCACACCAACCAAAATGGAGGGCAAGGATTAACCCACACCAACCAAAATGGAGGGTTAGGATTAACCCACACCAACCAAAATGGAGGGCTAGGATTAACCCACACCAACCAAAATGGAGGGCTAGGATTAATCCACACCAACCCCAAAACCCAAAATATTTTCTATAAATAGCCTCATTCTTCACTTGTTAAACACACCATTAGCTTAGATACTAGAATTAGGTTATTAGTAGTTCATCTTCCAAAAATTTAGTTGTAATATTTTTCTTTTTGTAAACACTTTTTATTTTTATGCACTTTCAAGCTCATTTTAATTCTTGCACTTCTCTTTCATTTCTCTCCTTGCTCTTCATTTCCTTATCTTCGTAAATTCTCGGGTGGACAAAGTAGCAATGCTAACCACACAGGATTGAAAGTATCGATTTGAAGAATTTGTTTTCGTAATTTTAATTTTCGTTTTAATATTAGTTACGCCCCTTTAAATCTCAATTTTATTGTGGGTTTGGTGATTTGTTAACACAAATTGTGGCCACTAGTTTTCATTCATCATTTTCATATCTCAAGCCTTATTTTATTCTGTTCGTATGTACATATTTTTCTCTTTACCCAATTTATTAGTAATATGCTAACTCGCAATTAGTTGTTAAGTAAATAAATTAATCTCAAAATTTAAATGGTCTAGTTCGCTTAAATTAAAAATTAAGGATCGTGAATAAAATTAGTCCCTGTGGATCGAATCTTAAATATTAAAACGATGATCGTGCGCTTGCGATTTTAATTGTCACATTTTCGCCACATCAAGTTTTTGGCGCCGCTGCCGGGGACTATAATTTTTCGCGCCTTAATTTTTAATTTTTCGGATTAGTTTTACTTGTCTTATTTTTTATATCATTTTTTAGGAAAGTTGGAAATTCAGGAATCTTCTCGCGGAGCGTGGAAAAATTGGAATTTTTGGAAGCGTGCTTCGGTAACCCGTATCTCATTCTTTTCGCCTTTTTATTTTTAGAAAATCACAAAAAATTCAAAAAAAAAACCAAAAAAAAATTGAAAATTGAAAAAATAAAAAAATTTGTTGTAAATACATATTTGTTGCATCATGCATAGGGCACATCATCTAGATTTTTATTTTCTTATTTTTAATTTTTCGTACCTTATAATTGCGGTGATTGCTGGAGGACCCCAAAGGTACGTTAAATTCTTCTTTCTTTTAGATTAGTACACGTAGTGTAAGCATCCATAATTGTTTACCACTTTTGTATATATATCATTGTTTGTTACATTTATTTTAATAAACTTTTAATAAAATTAATTAGACTTTTGCCCCTAGGATTTCGCGCTCAATTAGAAAGGTGCCTAAAAATAAACGTAATTAAGACTTATTCACGACCTTCAATGTCTAAGGTTCGCCTGGCTGTTAAGATTCGGTGTCTAAGTGACGAGTTTGGCCTCTTGGCAATGCCTGCTCTAATCTGGCCGAATCGGTTTGAATATTTCTTAATTTACGGAATTTTTAGTGTGTCTTAACATTAGGAGCAAGGTCGAGTTTATTTTATTAAGGAACCTAGATTTAGAATTTTTCTTTTGATTTTTCACCCTTTCTTTTGTGTGTTCAATTTTTCGCACTTACTTGTTACGTGTCTCTTTTCGTGGTTTATGCGAACTACTTGGTTTAGGGATAATTCTGCTAGACTAGTGAGATCATTTGAGATTTCATCCTCGTCTGATTCCGAATCTTTAGAAATTACCGAACCAATAGTAACCATTGCCATGTCTCTAAAGGACCGTTGCTATCCCACCCGTTCTGCTCAACCCTCGTGTATCACTCTTCCTCCCGTTACTAGTAATAATTTTGAGATTAAAGCCCACTTTATTAACATGTTATCTAAATTTACCGGGAGAGAGGGTGAGGATCCGTATCTTTTCCTTCATGAATTCGAGGAGGTTTGCGCATTGCAAAAACTCCAACAACTTTCCGAGGACTCCATTAGGCTTAGACTTATCAATTTCGCTTTGAAAGAAAACGCTAAGAAATGGTTGTATAGTCTTCCCGTTAATTCGATTTCCACGTGGGAGGGTTTCGTAGTCATCTTTCTTAAAAAATATTTTCCAAGCCACAAGACTACGAAACTCACGAATGAGATTAATCAATTTCGTCAAAAACACAACGAACCATTTTGGACTTGTTTTGACCGCTTTAAAAATCTTTTATCTCAATGTCCCCACCACGGAATCGAAAAATGGAGGCTCTGTAAGATTGTGTACGAGGCCTTAGATGGTTCAACAACTGCATTGTTGGAATCTATGTGCCAAGGGAAATTCTTGGAGAAAGACGAAGACGAAGGGTGGGAATTTTTCGAGGAATTAGCCGAAAAGACAATGTTGTGGGAGTCCACTAGGGAGCCAAATAAGTCAACTGAATCGTCTAGTTCATCTTCTAGGGGATTGCATTCAATTGGAAGCAACATTGCAACCGATGCCAAGTTAGCCACCCTTACTAGACGACTCGAAGCCCTAGAAACGCATAGCGGTCCCTCACACATGTCTGCGTACCCGAATCAAGGGATGCAAAGTTTCCAAAATTTTCAACAAGTCAATGCGGTGTTTCAACCAAACCCTAGGAATGACCCTTTTGCACCTACATACAATCCTGGTTGGAAGAATCACCCAAATTTCTCGTGGAACCAGGGCCAAAATTACCAATCTCCTCCACCTTCTTTTCAACCTTCTTTTCAAAGGTCCAATCAGAATTCTTACTCACCTCCAAACCAAGGATCTTTCCCAAACCTGACTCAAAATCACGGTCCTTATCCGACTCAAACAACCTCCCATCCTCCCGGCTTTCATGAGTCCGATAAGAGACTTAATTCTTTGGAAAAGAGCCTTGATGCGCTTGTAAAAACAACAACTAATTTGACTCAATCTCAACAAGCCTTCATGCAAACCATGACTCAAGATAGGCAAATTTTGAACGCTAGTACTCAAGCCATATCTAAGTTAGAAGTTCAAGTGAGTCAATTAGCCAACACCATGAGCGAGCCTGAGAAGAATAGATTTCCAAGTAAACCTGAAGTTAACCATAGATTCCCCCTCAACCAAAGACCTCCTGAAAGTATTAATGCCATAATTTCTCTAAGGTTAGGGAATCAAGTTGACAATCAAGTAGGTGTCGAGTCTCCAGAAAAAAAGGAAGAGTCAAATGTTGAATCTGACCCTAACATTGATCACTCAACTTCTGATTCAACAGAATCTCCTCATAAACCTTCCTCATCTTCCCAAACACCTTCTTCCTCTTCACTAACTAGGTCTTCGTTTGATACTCCACTTCCAAAATCCCTTCCCGATGTGTCTAATGAGCGAGTCTTTAAGCCAAAAGCTCCGTATCCTCAAAGACTCCTCCTTCCTAAGCAATCGGCTCAAGTAGACAAGATTTTGGAAGTCTTTAAGCAAGTCGAGATAAACATTCCTCTTTTAGATGCCATTCAACAAATTCCTTCATATGCCAAGTGTCTAAAAGATTTGTGTACTCATAAGCGATCCACCCATGTCCCTAAAAAAGCCTTTTTGACATCTCATGTGAGTTCAATTCTTTCAAATCAAATTCCCGTGAAATATAAGGACCCTGGTTGTCCTACAATTTCATGTGTCATAGGCGATACCTTTGTGGATAAAGCTTTACTGGACTTATGAGCGAGCGTGAATCTTCTTCCATTTTCTGTTTATCAAGCCCTAGGGTTAGGGGACCTTAAGAAGACAAACATGACACTTCAATTAGCTGATCGTTCCGTGAAAATGCCCAAGGGAATAATTGAAGATGTCTTAATTAAGGTTGGTGATTTTATCTTCCCGGTTGACTTTGTTGTTCTTGAGACTCAACCCATAACGAATCCCAAGAACCAAATTCCTGTCATTTTAGGAAGACCTTTTCTTGCTACATCTAATGCCTTAATCAATTGTAGGAATGGTTCGATGAAACTCACTTTCGGAAACATGACCATTGACCTTAACATTTTTAATGTTGGAAAAGAACCCAATGAGCTTTATGAACCATCAATAGGGGTTAACGTTGTCAACAAGTTTGCCACATGGTCTAGTTTCGAAGATAGTGAGATTGAGTCTCTTCTTGCTGAGGATTTCAAAGTCAACCAAGAATCTACCCGGGAGTATGCTGATTCGTTAAGGGATATGACTTCTGAAGAGATGTTGAGAGAGTTAGAGGCGATTTGTTCTCCGTGGGAGACCCCATCCGAGATTGTTAGTAGTGAGCCTATCGTTGAGAGTCCCGTTGTACCACATCCACCTGCATTTGACTTGATTTTGTATCATCCTGAGTTTGATCAATAGCCTTTAGGAGATACCGGACCCTCGCCTTTTGTCAGTCCTAGTGATTCGACCTAGAACCAGACTTTCATTGTCCCTAATCTGCTTAAACAAAATAAAGAAGCCTCAAGTTGGTTTAGGGAAGACACTAGTGATTCTTGTCCTAGTAGGTTGAATGATCCTATGTTGCTGGAGAAAATTTGTTCTAATCCAAATTTTCAAAAATGCCTTGAATTTTTCTCACAGCTTCATCCAAATTTTCCTACCGGAATCGGCTGATTCACTTTTGTTTCTTTACCTCCCCTCGTGAACTCCAGATATGGGGGAGGAATTGTGTGTGTGGGTTGTATTAATTTGTTGTTTTTATTTTTGTTCGTCTCCGTCATCCCTTATCAGGTATTATCTCCTCATTCTCATTTGTCATTTCTATTACATTTGCATACATTGAGGACAATGCATGATTTAGGTATGGGGGAGGGTTTTAGTATAAATACATAAAAAATTGAAAAATCCAAAAAAATTAAAAAATTAGAAAATTAATTGCCTAGTCTCATAGTGTGTTAACAGGGATAGGTACACATCTTGTGAGCTTATTTTGCGTGATAATTTGACATGTCATATCTCTGAAAGTTATTTGTTACTTGATGATTCCTTGTACGTGCTTGCGAAACTTTTAAAACTTGAGATGTGTCTTTGTCAAATTTAGTGAGTACTAAAGCATGCTTTCACCTTGTGAGATCTTGAGCCTAATTTATGATTGGTACATTTTATATCGATCAAATTTTATTGTTGTGTGTTGTTCATCATTGAGTATGTCGCTCTAGAACTTGCTTTAAACCATTTTGAGATTACATGATATCTGTATGCATAAAAATGATAAAGGCACTAGGATTAACCGTATTTATCCATACAGTACCCTTGAATCATATATCCTTAGTGAACCCCTTTGAGCTTTATATCCGTTATTTTTGTATCACCAATCTAAATTCTTGAGCCTACTTGTTTATTCTTCTCTTGATTTACTAGTAGAGCATTTTGATTCATTTGGGGTTGGTGAGTGCATAGTGTGGGGATTTCTTTGTTAAAGTGTGAAAATTGGGTGGGAATATTGTAAAAAAAAAAAAAAAAAAAATAATAATAATAATAATAATAATAATAATAATAATAAAGGGTCAAGTAAAGTTGTGTTCATTGATTTTGTGCAATATGAAAATGGAAAAGTACATGGTAATATGTGCTTGGGGTTTAATGCTTGTGAGAGTCTGATCACCTTTTACATGATCGAAATTTCATGTTGAGTGCTTTAATTAGAAATGAACACTGTGCTCTATTAGTTTGTCAAGTTAGCCACTTGTTAGCCTTTTTCTTGATTCCCTACCTTTCACCTTAGCCACGTTACAACCTTTAACAAAGACCTTTTGATTTGTGCATGCATGTATACAAAGTAGTGGAGATTTGGTGGACAACCAAGCATATGGTAGCACATGACTTAATTGATTGAACTTGAGCGAATACACTTCACCTAAACACTTGTGTGATTTGAGAGTTATATGAGATTTTCTATCCATAGCATGTTACTCATTGAATGCGGCATTGATATATATTTCATGATCTTTTTGTCTATCTAGACTGTGTGCTTACTTGGATAGTCTTGTGCATATGATGTGTAAGTGAACAGACTGTCAATATTGTGCGATTGAGGTTTACTTGTGTGGAGTACTATGATATGTTGCATACTTGAGACTTGGCAGAAAAAAAAATAGATTTTATGGGTATATCTTCTGTAAACCCTTAGGAGACAGCACTCCTCCTATAGAGATCGTCTATAGGTTTAACGGGTTGGTAAACCTAAAATTACCCGTGATTCCTACGACAGTGAGTATAGGTTTTTATTCTGCATTTTTGTTTTACTCGAGGACGAGCAAAAGATAGGTATGGGGGCATTTGATTAGTGCATAATTTTGCATATTTTTATTGCCTATTTATTGTTTGAATTCGTATTTTAATAAATTATTTTGTTGCATTTCAGAAAAATTCGAGAAAACTGAAGAAATGGCAAAATAAAGAAATAAATGACAAAAGAAGAAAAAGAAGGACCAAAACGCAAAGAAAAGGAAAAGCAAGGGGTGGTGGTGCATTTTTGTAGTAAACCAAAATGGAGGGCTAGGATTAACCCACACCAACCAAAATGGAGGGCAAGGATTAACCCACACCAACCAAAATGGAGGGCTAGGATTAACCCACACCAACCAAAATGGAGGGCTAGGATTAACCCACACTAACCAAAATGGAGGGCTAGGATTAATCCACACCAACCCCAAAACCCAAAATATTTTCTATAAATAGCCTCATTCTTCACTTGTTAAACACACCATTAGCTTAGATACTAGAAATATGTTATTAGTAGTTCATCTTCCAAAAATTTAGTTGTAATATTTTTCTTTTTGTAAACACTTTTTACTTTTATGCAATTTCAAGCTTTATTTTAATTCTTGCACTTCTCTTTCATTTCTCTCCTTGCTCTTCATTTCCTTATCTTCGTAAATTCTCGGGTGGACAAAGTAGCAATGCTAACCACACGGGATTGAAAGTATCGATTTGAAGAATTTGTTTTCGTAATTTTAATTTTCGTTTTAATATTAGTTACGCCCCTTTAAATCTCAATTTTATTGTGGGTTTGGTGATTTGTTAACACAAATTGTGGCCACTAGTTTTCATTCATCATTTTCATATCTCAAGCCTTATTTAATTCTGTTCGTATGTACATATTTTTCTCTTTACCCAATTTATTAGTAATATGCTAACTCGCAATTAGTTGTTAAGTAAATAAATTAATCTCAAAATTTAAATGGTCTAGTTCGCCTAAATTAAAAATTAAGGATCGTGAATAAAATTAGTCCCTGTGGATCGAATCTTAAATATTAAAACGATGATCATGCGCTTGCGATTTTAATTGTCACATTTTCGCCACATCAATGTCCGTTGGATGGGACAAGGCCGTTGGTGCTGTCAGCCACAGGTATCCTACAATGGTTAACCCGGCAGACTTCCCTTGCCCTAACTGGGGTGTTAGTGGTGGAAGTCATGTGGCCCAAGCATCAGGCTCTGGGGGTTCTCGTAGGCCTTCCGGCTCTGGGCTGAAAAAATGCACTCAAGTTGTCAACTCGGGCTCAGCTTCCTCCCGCTCTGCCGAGGGAAGAATGTCGAAGAGGGAAGCAGCCACCAGGCAATCTTTCCCTGGGAAAGCTCTTCGAACAAGACCCAACTCTTCAAAAGAAACCTCAGACGATGAAGGAGTAGTGGCAAAGAAAGGAGAGACTCAGCCAATGGCAGTTGGATGATGATGGAGAAGAGGAAGAGGGAAACGAGGAGGAAGGTGATGAAGTGATCGGGGAATCCTCTGAGGAGTAAGTGGCCTTGCACATGTGGCTTTATCTTTTCTGCTTTTCAATCAAGGTCCTTAGGGACTTAACTTTTATTTGGTGATGTAACCTAACTCCAACTTTGGCCCCTTGGGGGTACTTTATTTATGCACTTGTTTTATTTCCACTTTTGTATTCTTTATTTTCGTTACTTGGTCATCTTTGACTTGCACTCATTAGGTGCATGGCACACAATCACAAATAGGAAACAAACTTGCATTAATAACCTGAAATGGGTTCAACCCTTACATAAATACTCTATCTCCTACTGGGAGCAACATGCTCTGTAATGGTTTCATGGAACCTTATTTCTACTTCTCCTAATAGATAGATAAAATCCAAGTCCTTACTAGGAAGGCTTACACATAATAAATCTTGAGGTTTGTTGCATGCCAAGTTCGGGGTACCACTACACCATAGATTTGCTATTGCAACCAAACTTGTTAAAAAGCGTTGCTATTTCTTGACAAGTTTTTACAAAATTAGACATATTGTAATGCTTTTCAAAACCGTTACAATTGAAGTGAAAAACCGTTACATACTGTAAAATTTGTTATCTATTGCAATGGTTTTTTAAGGCGTTGCTGTAGACATCACTGTTGGGCCTCAAAATTGGCGGGCTTGTTTAAAATTTGATGAAAAAATGAGCGGGCTTCTGAAAATTTGTTTTGCCGGGCATATGAAAAATAATAAAACAAATGAAAATAAGAAAGAGGCACAAACACTTACGATATTTCCCTCACACTCTTAAACACTCTGTCAAACACGAATCTCTCTGTTTCTCTAGTACTCGCTCGACGCGAGCTCTCTCTCTCAAACAGATCGAAGACTTGGTAAAGACTTGGTGTTTGAGTACTTTCAAACTCTCAACCTCCCTCAATATCTCTGCCTCGACATGTCTAATTTAAAGGGGTTACTAATTTTTAATTAATTTTGCAGGCCATTTAGGCTTCAAATTGAAGGTTTGAGTTGATTGATAACTATATACATCTTAATTAGGATTTTGTTCTAATTAATTATGGGTTTTGCTACAATTATAATTAGAGGTTTTGTTTTGCAGGTAATTAGGGCTTCAAAATTGGGGGTTCTGATTAATTAGTGCTTTCAACAAGGTAAAATTGAGATTAAAACTACTGATTTGTTAGAGGTTATTATTTTTTGAAACTACTTATGTTTCAACTGGTAAGCACTTTCTTATGTTTTGTGGCAATTATGTACTTGTTATGTTGCTATACCTTGATGTAATTTTAAGCAAACGAGCTCTTTTGAATATAGTGTACAACGTATAATTGCATTAGCTGTTTTAATGGTTTATTTTTAGTTAGAGTGGCAAAAAGATCAAATTTATGCAATTGTTTTCAATTTTTTAAAATCACATTAACATATGTTTGATGTGATGCTTTTGTTTCAATTGTTTAGCTCTGCGTGGTGTGGCCACGTTGAAGGCTAGAGCACTGAAAGATGTGTGGAATATAGCTGCAGTGATTCCAGTGGAGAAGGGAATGAACATTAGTGGCAATGAGGGAAGTAATAATAGTTCAAATGGTAGCTTCAGTGGTGAACTTTATGTGTGCGCAATTATTTACCTTGAGATATCTTGGTACTTCACTTGTTGGTTGTCCATGGTGCAGGTAATAATGGGTCATATCATACAATACATACCCGAATAACCCACCTCCAACCAACCCCAGAGTAGTAGAAGGCGTAGCTGCCAGTTTCACCAAATTCCATATCTGTGAGATATACAGTGCAATGTGCCGGTCAGTATTTCTGACGTCTCCCAGAAAACTCTTCATGTAACACCTTAGATTGTACACATGGTTATTTTTAAAATTTATCTTTCTTTTTATAATTAATGTAATACCTTAGATTGTCGGTTAGTATTTCTTTTTATTTTGTCATTCATCACTCATCAACCTCAACTTTCTTATCTAGGGTCCACTGTTTTATTATATATATCACTTCTGACAGTAGAGGTTTGTAGAGCTAGTGATAAAGATAGAACAGTAATCAATCTTCATGTGCCAAAGTTATTGCCTATGTTTTATGTTTCTGTGGACAGATCTAGTTAAAATATGCAGAGCTATTTATCTAGTGCCACTACTGTTGTCTCTGTAAGTTCCTCAAGAGACACTTCACTCTCAAAATAAAATCTAGCTCTACCACCCTTCATGGGCCAAAGTTAATGATTACGTTTTAAATGGGAGTAAATTGTTTGGTATAACATGTTGCACAACATGATATTTGAATTCAGTACTAATTAGTAATTAAAAAAATTAAGCAACAGACATCACAATCAACATAAAGGTAAGTGTTGCTGAAAAAATTACAAGATGCGACAACGACAGACAATATTGCGTAAATTATGATAGTACTGGATACAGTGACAACTAATCTTTCTTTAAATTGTTAGACCATATTTGAAGTGGAGTCACTATCTTGTCCATGTTTTACTATTTGTTTGTTTCATTGTTGATAATTATTTTGCATGAGGAATTTACAAAACAAAATTGTGACCCCGAAACTTGCACACCTCACTGACGTTTTGAGCTTTAGAATTTATTAGTGTTGTTATTGAACTTTAAGATGAAACTGAAGTTTGAGTCCATGTCATAGGCTTTCCACATGCTCCAGTAGCTAGGTTTACTTTCTTCCCTCTTTCGATTTCTTGCTAGCTGATTGTAATACATTCGTAGTACCAGTATTAATCCACTATTAAGTCTTACATTGACCAACTACTTCTGGGAATAGTCTGAGCCTTTTGTTCTGTGAATATAATCAGACCGACAATATTCCTCAACATGTTATCAATATCTTATAGTCTATCCAAACAAATATCTGTTATCCGATTGGTTAGGAAAAACAGCTTAAATAGATTCTTGGAAGAGACCTGAGAGTGGGATTTTAGGTCTCTCTACTCTCTACTGACTCTGTACTTAATATATCTAATTCTTTGCTTTTGCAGGTGATGTTGAAGATGAAGAGTAGACATGTTGCTAGGACCATCACAAAAAAGAAAAAGAGTAAGCTGTTCATAAGCTTTGGTTCCTTTTAAATCTTGCATATATAATTATGTAAACTTAAGTATACAACTAGCTTCTATTTCATTATGCTTTTCAGGGTGCATCATTTGCCGAAGTTATACAAATGACTGTCATTTTTTAGGGAAGTAATACACGGCTTGCTAGAAGGGTTGATGAGTTTCTAAACCAGGTAAAATCTCAAACTAGTCCCCTGGATGCTAGAAATCGATATGTACATGTTCATAGTTACTTTAACAAGATTCAGTTGGGTTGATAGTAATGTAAATATACTTTTCTGAAAGCTCTCATTTAAAATTTGTCAATTTTTAGAGCGGAAAAATAGAAAGGTAAATTAAACTTAGTTGACTAAAGCTTTGAAATGGTTCAAAACCAAACTCCATTATCCTCCGTTGAGAAAGGATTCCAGTTGGTAGCTTCTTTACCTCAACTTCTTTATACAGTTCTAATCTTTACTCGTGCTTTTTTGCTTCTTTATGATGTTTTGTGTTTTTTGTTTACCTTCTGTTTTCCCCTTTACAGAACAAGAAGAAGGAGATCTCCAAAGCAGAGTTTTGAAACGAGTTTGGGTATACATCACGGAAAACAAATTGGAGGTTGACGAATTTTGTGGTAATTCTGTCGAGGATGGTGTCGAGGATGGAGATAAGTCAGATGGAGAAGATGCGGATGCTTGTACTTGGCGCATATACATTTAATTTATTGCTAATATTTTGGTGAATGTAAACTTGAATTGTACCACGTCTATGTCGTCGTTTTTGCATTTAGTCGTTAGACGTTGAATTACTGTTTTTGGGCAGGTGATAATGATGTACAAAGTACTCTTTGGATTGGTGTGTATGAAAAAATACCATGTTAATGGTGGATTTCTATATGAACAAATGGGTCATGTCCATTTTTTTTAAAAGAAAAGTATTGCTATTGCCTCATAATGTGTTACCATTTATTGTTAATTCATTACTAAAAGCATTGCTATTAAACAGTAATGTGTTGCCATTGCCACCTTAAACGTTGCCATAACTAATGTATTGCAATACTAAACAAAAAATAAATATCCAAAATATGGTTGTTATAGCCTATTGCAATGAATTTAAATTGTTGCTATAGACTGGAAAACGTTGCTATAAAAAGCTTTTGCAATGACATTAAAGCATTGATATATGGTACTATATTCGTTGCTATAGGGACCTATTGCAACCCAAGCAAAGTTCACGCCCAATTTTTGCAAAAGCATTGCCATAGCATCAATGGCAACGGTATTAGGCCATTTAGCAACAATTTTAAGGTGTTGCTATAGGCAATATATGGTGTAGTGTACCTCAACCCCATCTAACATCTCCAACTTGTATGATCCTCGTCCCAGCACCTTCTTGACTCGATACGGTCCTTCCCAATTTGGGGCTAGTTTGCCTTTCTTGCCAACTCCTGAGGCTTCTATCTTCCTTAGAACCAAGTCACTTTGTCGAAAGAACCTCTCCTTAACCCTTTGGTTGTAGTGGAAAGATGCCTTCTTTTGATGTTCAGCCTTCCTGGCATTTGCTTCATCCCTGACCTCGTCAATCAAATCAAGGGCAAGCCTCATGCCCTCTTCATTAGTCTATGGTTCATATGCCTCAACTCGAGGTGATGCATGCATAATTTCCAAAGGTACAATTGCCTCAGCTCCATAAGCCAGCAAGAATGGGGTTGCTCCAGTCGTCACTTTATAAGTGGTGCGATATGCCTAAAGTATAGGTAACAACTCATCCACCCAGGTGTTTCTAGAACGCTCAACCCTTTTCTTCAGTCCATCAAGGATAATTCGGTTAGCTACCTCAGCTTGTCCATTAGCCTGCGGGTGTGCTACTGAAGAAAAACGAAGCTCAATAGCGTTTTCTTCACAATACTTTTTGAACTCTTCATTGTTGAACTGCGTCCCATTATCCGTTACAAGGATTCGTGGGATTCCATATCTGCAGATGATGTTCTCCCAAAAGAACCGAGCAACTTGCGTGGTGGTTATCTTGGCTAGAGGTTTTGCCTCAATCCATTTGGTGAAATAGTCGATGGCCACTATCAAAAACTTCCTTTGGGCTAACGCCATAGGGAAAGGACCAAGTATGTCCATCCCCCACATGGCAAATGGGATGGGAGAGTTAACTGAGGTTAACATCTCAGGCGGCTGCCTTACAACGGGGGTGTGCTTTTGACATCTATCATACTTCTTGACATAATTTTGCGCATCTGCCAACATCTCAGGCCAATAGAACCCCAGACGAGTGATCTTATATGCTAGGGCTCTACCCCCCAAGTGTTGCCCACAAATACCTTCGTGAACTTCTTCCAAAGCTTCCTTAGCCTCCTGGGGTCTTAAACACTTCAAATAGGGAATAACAAACGACCTCTTGTAAAGGATGCCTTCGATCAAGGCGTATCTTAATGCTCTTACTGACAGCTTTCGTGCCTCAAAGGCATTGTCAGGGAGCCAGCCGGTTTCCAGGTGAGCTTTGATGGGATCCATCCAGCAGCTTCCTATGTCAATTGGTGCCACCAATTTCGAGTTAACGATCGGGGCCTTCAAGACCTGGAAGTAAACGCTTCCTGCATAATTCTCTATCTCAGAAGAATCGAACTTGGACAGGGCATCGGCCTTAATGTTCTCTTCTCTCGGAATATGCTCCACATAGCATTCATCAAACTGAGTCATAACAGCTTTCACGACTCTCAGGTATTTTGCCATAATCTCATCCTTGGCTTCAAATTTGTCATTCACTTGCGAGACTACCAGTCTTGAATCTCCACAAACTTTGAGGTTCTTGACTCTCATGACTCTGGATAAGCCCAATCCGGCTATCAATGCCTCATACTCAGCTTCATTGTTGGTAGTAGGAAAATCTAACTTTAACGCGTACTCAACTGTGAACCCATCGGGGCTTTGCAAAACCAAACCTGCACCACTAGATTTTGTTTTTGATGCTCCATCAAAATAGAGCACCCAATATTCCTTCAAATCAGGTACAAGTTCTTCATCCTTCTTCTTACTTTCTTGGTTGGGTACCATCTCCTGCCCCCCGACTTCTTGGTTGCTAATGGTACATTCAACCACGAAGTCAACCAATGCCTGAGCCTTAATGGATGTCCGAGGCTTGTACGTTATGTCAAATTCTCCGAGCTCAATTGCCCATTTGATCAATCTTCCACTAGCTTTCGGGCTGTGCAATATGCTTCTCAACTGTTGGTCTGTCAAGACTTCGATCTTGTGTGCCTGGAAGTACAGTCGCAGCTTCCTAGAGGCAGTTATGAATGCCAAAGCAAACTTCTCGATGGGAGAGTAATTCAACTCCGCCCCATGCAATACCTTGCTCACATAGTAGATGGGTTTCTGGACCTTTTTCTCTTCTCGAACAAGGATATCACTCAATGCTTGTTCGGATACCGCCAGGTATAAGTAGAGAGTCTCCCCAGGACTTGGTTTGGCCAACAACGGGGCTTCAGCCATGTATTTCTTCATCTGCTCAAAGGCCTCTTGGCTCTCTGCAGTCCACTCAAAATTTTTCACCTTCTTCAATGCCTGAAAGAAAGGCAAGCATTTGTCACCAGATTTGGAGATAAATCTCCCCAGGGCTGCAACTCGGCCAGTTAACTTTTGCACATCTCTTATAGAACGGGGGGGCTCCATGTCCAGAATCGCTTTGATCTTGTCAGGATTGGCCTCCATGCCTCTCTTCGAAACCATCAATCCCAAGAATTTTCCTGATCCAACACCAAAAGCACACTTGGCTAGATTCAACATCATCTTGTGGTGCCTCAGCACTTCAAATGCCTCTCTGAGGTGCTTAATGTGGTCCGCCTTATACAGACTCTTGACCAACATATCATCAACATAGACCTCCATGGTTTTCCCAATCAGTGGTAAGTAGCTCCTGCATTCTTTAGTCCATAAGCCATAACAAGATAGCAGAAAACACCAAAGTCAGTTATGAAAGATACCTTTGGGACATCGTCCTTGTGCATCTTAATTTGATTATAGCCGCTGAACCCGTCCATGAAGCTCAACATCTCACGTCCAGCTGTGGCGTCTATCAACATGTCTATCCTTGGTAGGGGAAAACAATCCTTTGGACAGGCGTCATTCAGATCGGTAAAATCAATACACATCCTCCACTTCCCATTCGCCTTCTTGACCATCACGGGATTAGCTAACCATTCGGGAAACTGAATCTCTTCAATGAAACCAGCCTCTAAGAGCTTATCAACCTCTTGCTTGATGGCCTCTTGCCTTTCAGGAGAAAAATTCCTCTTTTTCTGTTTTATCTTCTTTCGTTCAGGATCAACGTTCAACTTATGAGTTGGGGATCAATCCCTGGCATATCAGCAGCAGTCCAAGCAAACACATCACTATTCTCTTGCAAAAATGTAGTCAACTTACCCTTCAAAGGTTCCTTCAAAGAAGCTCCTATGTAAGTAATTTTCTCAGGGTCACCCAGCTCTAGAGGTATGGGAATCAACTCCTCTGCTGGCTTTCCTCAATGTTCATCATCATCACGGACATCCATGTCTTCAATTGGGAGTACTTGCCCCCCGACTCCATCAGCTCTCAATGCGGACACATAGCAACTTCTTGCCATCTTCTGGTCACCTTTCTATTCTCTAACACCATTCCTGGTTGGAAACTTAATCTTCATGTGGTAAGTGGAGGCAACAGCCTTGAACGCATGAAGTCCAGTCCTTCCCAGGATTGCATTATAAGTCGAGGATGCTTTGATTACCAGAAAATTCAACATCTACGTAGCCTCCTTGTGTTCTTGCCCAATTGTCATGGGCAAGTGAATAGTCCCTTCCACCTTGGACTCAACTCCATTAAATCCGTAGATGGGCATGTTAGTTGGGGTCAATTGTGAATCAGTGTATCCCATCTTCACGAATGCATCATGAAACAAAATATCCATAGAAGCCCCATTGTCTATCAAGACTCGCTTCACTTCCGAATTCCCAATCACAGGGGTTATGACTAATGGGTCGTCATGGGGGAACTTCATCCCTTCAAGATCAAAATCATCAAAACCAATCGATGTTTCGGTTCTAGCACGTTTCGGGGCTTCTCTCACGATGTGCATCACCTCCCTGGCATACGCTTTTCGAGAGTTTCGAGTTGTACCAGCCGCTGTCGGGCCTTCCCAGATCATGTTGATAACTGGCCCTCGGGGCTGTGTGTTGCGATCACGATCATTATCCCTTCTATCATTGTCTTTCCTGTTGTAATCCCCTCTTTGGATTCCACGATCTCCAGTCTTGGTGAAATTATTCAGTTTTCCTTTACGGATCAAGAATTCAATCTCGTCCTTCAACTGTCTGCAATCATCCGTGTCATGCCCCACATCTCGGTGGAACCGACAATATTGCTCCTTGTTTCTCTTTGCGGGGTCTCCCCTGAGTGGCTTCGGCCATCGGAAGTCCTAATCCTTCTCGATTTCTAACAAGATTTGACTTCTAGGAGCATTAAACCTTGCATAGTCAGAAAATCTTGGTCCCATACTCTTCTTTGGTGTTGACTCTGAGTCTTTGCTAGTACGGGGATACTTGTCCCTAGCATCATACTCCTGATCTTGCTTTCGTTTCTTGGATTCGGCGTTACCCTTGCCATTACCTCCCGCGGCTTCTTTCTTCATGCTATCCTCAGCCTTGATATACTTGTCAGCCCTTCGCTGGAGCTCAGCCATGTTTTCAGGAGGATGCTTGGCCAACGACCTTTTAAAGAACTCGTCAGTGGTTCCGTGTTCCAGGGCTACCATGGCCACCTTATTCTCCAGATCAGTGATGTTCAACGTCTCCTTGGTGAACCTCTTAAGGTAGTCTCTCAAATTTTCATTCTTCCCTTGTATTACATACATAAGGGATGCAGAAATTTTCTCATGCACTCTTCTGCTGATAAATTGACTAATGAAAGCAGCACTCAACTCCTTAAAGGAGCCAATTGAGTTTGCAGGCAACCGGCTATACCATCTTTGAGCCATGCCTGACAAAGTTTGAGGGAACGCCCTGCACTTCAAAGCGTCACTTGCAGGCAGTGCGTTTGAGAATGTACTAACGTGGTTTGCGGGATCACCCGTTCCATCATAAGCCTTAATTGTTGGCATCTTAAACTTCTTTGATATATGAGCATTCATCACCTCCTCAGTAAACGGAGGTGTGGGATCATCAGGATCCCCAAGTGGCATCAGATCCTTTGGGTTGCTCCTAGGGGTTTCCACCCTCGTTCTTCCAGTTGGGGCGTCAGCCCTTCTCTGTCTCCCTGAAGACCCCTCTAGATCTATAAAAGGAATCGGTCCTAAGGTTGGAGGAGGCTGGGTTTGATTCAACCTAGCTTGTTCTCTTGCAATATCTTCCTTCAACCTTAATATTTCGGCCTCATGAGCCTTAATTCTCTCAGCAGCTGTCAAAGGAGGTCCATCATGGATGGTTTGAGTTCTCCTTCGAGGTTCTCTACTAACACGTCGCCTCCTCGGGGCTTCATCACGATCATCATCAAACGATGAATCGTTAATATAGGGGCCAGAGTAGTCAAGATACTCTCGATCTCGAATCTGCAAGGCGTGGCCACTTGGTCCAGGAGGGTAGTTAGGCAGACCATACATCGGGTTGGTATTCCTGGGTAGATCCGTAGTATGTGTAATAACCCTAACTCTAGCAATACTACAATGATCCCATGAATAGTAATTTTGAGGATTTAGAGAAATGGTATGTAGGTACTCTGCAATGGAAACAGAAAATGAATAAACAGAAACCATACTAGTAATGTACACTGAAATTAAGTGACTCGAAATGACGATGGATTTCAGAAATTCCTAAATATGGATTTTTGAGGATTTTGACTTCCAAAGAGCTTCTATTGGATCTTAAGGGGCATGGAAATATTATAAGAATTATATATTGAGGGATTATAGAATTTAGATTAAACCAGGGGATTTTTAAGTTAAGAGAATACCAAAGGAATTTGGAATGTTAAATGATTTCAGAACCACTGAGATAATGAGGTATATTCGAGACGAACCACAATTAGACGAGTATGGAAACCAAGCAACCAAGATTAGTGATATAACAAGGATACATACCACATTATGTTATTCAAGATTATTAGCATTATAAGTAGGAAATCAAAATGGGATTTATTGAATCATCAAAGTGGTGTCATTAGCCATTAACTTGTTTTTAAGGGTAAATTAGTAACTTTGCAAGGTGTTAACCACAAAATATCTTTCCAAGCTTCCATAACACTCTAGATTAAGCAAGAGTAAGATGAGATAAGATCAAAATAAAAGCAAGAAACTCTCCCCCATCCATTATCATCATTTTCGGCCAAAAAGACAGCAGGTTGGTAAATCGAGCATAACTCCTTCGTTTCTCAGCCGAATTTCGTGTTCTTTAGCTTTTTGGAAAGCCCATGAGATGCTCTACAACTTTCATTTAGAATCCTCCTCCAGAAAACGTAGGTAAGACCTTCGTTTTTGCGATTCTTTCAGCTGAGTGAATAGTAACTTCGAATTTTTAACTTTGTTTTAATGGCTCCTTTAGTTAATCCAAGCTAATTCAAGGTTGTTCAAGGTGTGCCCAAGGATTATTAAGGATTATTAAGTGTTCTTCAAGCTTCAAAGAGGTATAACAACCCTTGCCCTTTTATATTTATGATGGATATGGTTGTGTTTAGTGATTAAGTGGTATAAATGTTATGATTATGATGTTATAAGTGTTTGTAAGTGATTAAAGTTGATTTTGGAAGGAGTATGTGCTTGTAACCATGGTTGGTAAGATGACCACATGGTGTAGGTGATGGTGTATAAGGTGGATGATTGATTTGGAGGAGTTTGATTTTGGAAAGTACGAAAATATAGCCGTTATAATGTCCGATTTTCGTTAGAACGAAATCTGCCCTGTTTTGGAACAACAGAGGCATACGGTAGGTTCCTGTTTAGAGCACCAATTGACCATGATGAGATAGATCTTGGTTCATAGATCGTTTTGATATAAGGTGCGTTAAAATCTGATGAACGGTTTAGGAGAAAAGTCAGTTTTAGTGAAAGACGTTCGATAACCGAGAAAACGTAATTGTATCAACTTTGAGGCTAAAGTTACCATACTTGGACATTTTTATAAGTCACGAAATTTTGGGATAAGGTAGTAGGGTGGTCAGAGGACCCTTGACAGTTGACCTTACATTAAAATTCGAAATCCATATTTTCTGAGAATTTTTACAGTTAAGTGTGGTCGTTAGGGAAAATGGTGAAAAACCACTGAAACTTCAATTGAGCTTGTAAATGGTTAAGTTCT
Organism: Kitagawia praeruptora; assembly: GCA_037693485.1. Taxonomy (NCBI): domain Eukaryota; kingdom Viridiplantae; phylum Streptophyta; class Magnoliopsida; order Apiales; family Apiaceae; genus Kitagawia; species Kitagawia praeruptora. The sequence goes on along the minus strand of CM075353.1, from coordinate 83,551,055 downwards.
TGAACCTTTGGGGTAATTAGTGATACGTTAGGCATATATTGAAGTATCAAGGGTAATGTTATACAAGAGTGTAGTGAGTAAGAGATGTGATATTCTAATGACGGCCGTTTTGTGTTTATAGAAACTCCGGAAGAGGGACCAGCCTTACTGTCAGGATACAGGAACCGAGGCAAGATCCTTCTATCCCTACTTCAAAAATTATGTATCTTCGGAATATTAATGATATCATGGAATATATTTATGTATATGTGATGCTTTTGTTGCTATATTGCAAAGAATATATTCTCTTGATTGTGGGAAATTAAAGTGAGATGGATATGAATATACATAGAGATGATTATGCATGAAGTGAACATGCCTTATGATTAAGGGAATATGAAAGAATGGTATCAGTTGTTATCCAGGGTTATATGGTTTATAATACTATATTAAAAATATTCTTTTTGGTGTTAGTGGTATTATAAATATTATTGATTATTAATTACTACTTTTTAAGTAGATGGAATATGTTATGGATATAAAAGCATATTTAAATTCTTGAATATAAAAGAGATGTCTGAATCATAATCAAAGTATTATGTTATGAATATATTTTATAGAAATAATGTGCGAGAATGAAAATGATATGAGTGAATGATAATTGATAATGGAAGTGATATACGGAAATGAAAATGTGAAATGGTGTTGATAAATTGAATGATGATCTTATAAAAAGGGGAATTTACAATAATAAGCGTAAGAGGCCGTGTGGAAGTTGCACAGTCCAGCACTTAATAAGCGTAAGAGGCCGTGTGGAAGTTGCACAGTCCAGCACTTAATAAGCGTAAGAGGCCGTGTGGAAGTTGCACAGTCCAGCACTTAATGTTTCATTTCGGCCCAAGAGTTGCCGAAGGAGGATGTAGTGGTAGACCTTCCTCCAGGAGGATGTTAGCAGGTGGCCTTCCTCCAGGGATGATGTTAGCAGGTGGCCTTCATTCCTTCTACCGGTAGTAAAAAGGGACGGATACGGAGGGCGACTGATCATCGAGCCTCACGTATTCGGCAACAGTGAAAACCCCTACAATATGTGAATAAAGAATAAATGATAAAGTCAGATTGGTATACTGAGAAGGGAAGATGATATGAAAGATGGAATTATTGTTATAGATGAAGAGAAACTGATTTTATATTAATTTATAAAAATTGTTACATAAGAAGGAAATGAGAAGATGATAGTAAGAGATTTAAATAAATATTCATGTTATCCTGAAAAATTACACTGAAAGATTATATTGATTGTTATATATTTAAGAAGAGAAACTGATACTGTATTATTCTAGATTTCTTTCTTATAATAGTAAGTGGATGATGTATTATTAAATAAGAGTTTTATTCTTCCTTAAAGTTTATAATTGATTTCCGTTTACATATGTATATACATGTATACTTGGTTACATTTTTAAATTCTAGTTTATAATAATATCTTGCTGAGCTATTATAGCTCACTCTTGCTACTTATGTATATACAGCTAGGACCAATGCCAATACTCCGTACGACACCCCGCAAGAGGGTAGGGGGAAGGCGACCTATTGAGCGAGTACTGGCGACCGTTCCCGAGGTAGATGACAAGCGCAAGGGGTTTAGTGATCTTATGTATATTAAGTGTGTAAGTGTGTGAGGTTGTAATAAATTTGGTTGTTGAAATGCTTCTTGTAGAAGCATCACTCAACAATGTACTTAAGTATGATTCTGGGATTGTAATAACTGTTTAACTCTAAACTTTTATTATGGTGAATGTTGTTCTCTGAGCATATGACTGGTGTGTGTATTACTGTGGGGTCAATTGCATAAGTATTAATTATAAAAAAAAAAAACCCAAGAGATATTGATTTTGAATGGAAGTTGGTCCGTGATGGCCCAAATTCATGACCCCGGATTTGGGGCTGTCACAGTTTGGTATCAGAGCTAAGAGTCATAATGCTCAGGAACAAGAGTGATAATAATAAATGTATTAGTTATAATATAAAATTGTGAACTTCCATCGAGTTCAAGGGGGGTTTATCGAACGAAGCGTTTATTCTAAGTAGTGATTATGATTTTATAGATTATTGCTAATAAAGGTTATTATGCCAAAAGTGTCAAGTTTATGTAGCACATGGGACTGATATGAGAAAAGGGAATAATTGAGGTAACAGGAAGTGTACGTTAGAAAATATTGTGAGTATGTGTGGTATGTTAGAATATACAATTTAGAAGTATAAATTGAAGGGTCCTTGATACCGGAGCAGTGTCAGGCTAAGACGATCAATATTACGTAAGTATATCGATTAGAGGGTTGTGTTCTATTATGGATAAAGGCAGAAAGTATCGAGCCAAGTCAAGACTAGGTAAATGACGATAACTAGGAATATAAGACGATAGTTTAAGGCTAAAGGATAAGTGCCAAATTTAAGAAATTTTGGAGAGTACGCAGACTTAGATATATATGGTATTTGAGGAAAACCTTCCATTATTTGGGATTTTAAATTGGGCAGAGGCTATTAACGGTACCTATTCTTAAATTTTCTAAATCCCTGCTAAATTATGTTATTGAGTTTCAAATTTTCCTCTACTGGTGGGTAAATTCAGTTGTGATCTGGCACCTCTTATTCATTAAGGGTCGGTATCTTTTCAAAATATTTTGGTACCTTTGGAAGGTGTTTCAAAATTGTATTTAATCTATCTTAGTCAAAATATTACTCTAAGATTATTTTCGAAAAATGGTGTTTATCATCGTGATTTAAATTTACCTCTATATTTCTTACTCCAACTAAGAGGAATAGCCCTATATGTATACACGGGGACAATCTGTCTTTGTGATAGAAAGTCGGAGGGGACGCCCTCACTTGTGTTACGTACGGGTTCTTCCATCCTATTGATTTCCCAAATATCCTTTTGTTTCAAATAAGAGCTATTTAAAACTCTTAATCTTATACATTGTCGTGGGACACTTGCTTGTTTTTGAGTTCGTTTCAATTCAAAGTTTCTTAAATTCTATAAATTATTTCGAGTATAGAAGATTTCAGTAATGGATGGGATAATGGAAGCAAGGTTTAGAGTATACGTGACTGTATGAGGAAACTCGAGATTTCAAGGGAAATTTCAATAAGAGATAATTAGAGTTAGAAGCGTTTCGATATAAAAGAGGGAGGAATTTCGTGAGAAGAAATGGGTATATTTGAGGACTAGTGAGATAAAATAATATGAGAAATTTTAAGGTATAATTGAGATTTACTATTGAGAGTAAGGTGTATTTTGAGGGAAAAGTTAGAATGAGGATAAACAAAGGAAGTGGGGATAATTAATGAAGTTTATGTATTTTGCCTAATTTTATCGTATTTTGATATTAAATGTTGAGATTCAAGAATATTGATGTATATAAGGTGATTGACTTAAATGAAAAGGTTATTGTGCTAAAGGTGATACGCTTAATGGATAAAGTTGAGTTGAGAATATTATGGTATATAAATGAGTTAACTAGTGATATAATTGTGTATATGAGAATGATGTATATTATACCCTAAATTGGGTGATTAAAGAAGAATATTGTTATATACAGAATCATGCCGCCTAAGCGTAATAATAGAGCAAATGCAAAGGAAAATGAGAGAGATGAAGGAAGACGAAATAGACAGAATGAAAATGCTTATAACGAACAAAATCAGATGGGGCGAGAAAGTAAGAAAAGGAGATGTGAGGGTCAGAAAGGAGGTTCAAGCGAAGAAAGTTACTTTAACAAGGTTGGTAAGGGACAAAAATCTCAGTTTGTGGGAAAGACAGGGAGTAACAAGACTGTTAGTGAGACGGTGAATCAGGGTGGTAGATCCACAGGAACCTTTCAGTCTAATCAATCTCGAACACCATTTCCAGACTGTAACACGTGTGGTAGGAAGCATACGGGAGTGTGTAGGAGGTCGAAAGTAACTTGCTTTAAGTGCGGACAGAAAGGACACTATTATAATCAGTGCACATCAACTGACAAGATTGATATCAAGTGTTATCAATGTGGGAAACTAGGACACTTTGCTAGAGATTGCCGTTCCGGTGGGTCATCTGCGCCGGGACAAAGTATGACTGTTTCAAATAAACCTACTGCCAGAGTGTACAACATAACTTTAGGAGAAGCATTGAAAAAGCCGGATACAGATGCAGGTGAAATATTTTCTTTAATTATTTACACATGTAAGTATAAATGTTTGGTTAGGGATCGACTTGGTCAATGAATAGTGTAGGTAGGTTGACAATCTAGATAAGGAAAATCAGTATCTGTTAGGGGCCAGGAAATTCTATGCAACGGAGAATAAGTATTTTGAGAAAAGCACAAACTTGATTAGATACGAACAGGAAATATATATTATAGATAGTATTTTCTTACAATTGTTTCAAGGAATCTTATTCTAGTCAGATTTCTGGAGGATTTTACAGAGACAGGATATAACAAGATTGAAGTGTTCATATTTTATGTCATGATAGAGATCAAAATACAGATAAACCATAAGTGAGATACACTACCATTCAGGAAAGGCCAATGTGGTGGCCGATACCCATAATTAAAAGAGGAATGTTGATGAATGACAAGCAAGTTTATGACGGTGTATTTTTGCGCAAACAAGATAGAGATACTATGAAGGAAAAAGGATGGAGAAAGTGGTATAGAAGTTAGAAGATGTGGATGAAAAAGGTATCTATGGACATTTTCAACGTGATTCCGGGACGGAATCCTTTTAAGGGGGGAATGATGTAATAACCCTAACTCTAGCAATACTACAATGATCCCATGAATAGTAATTTTGAGGATTTAGAGAAATGGTATGTAGGTACTCTGCAATGGAAACAGAAAATGAATAAACAGAAACCATACTAGTAATGTACACTGAAATTAAGTGACTCGAAATGACGATGGATTTCAGAAATTCCTAAATATGGATTTTTGAGGATTTTGACTTCCAAAGAGCTTCTATTGGATCTTAAGGGGCATGGAAATATTATAAGAATTATATATTGAGGGATTATAGAATTTAGATTAAACCAGGGGATTTTTAAGTTAAGAGAATACCAAAGGAATTTGGAATGTTAAATGATTTCAGAACCACTGAGATAATGAGGTATATTCGAGACGAACCACAATTAGACGAGTATGGAAACCAAGCAACCAAGATTAGTGATATAACAAGGATACATACCACATTATGTTATTCAAGATTATTAGCATTATAAGTAGGAAATCAAAATGGGATTTATTGAATCATCAAAGTGGTGTCATTAGCCATTAACTTGTTTTTAAGGGTAAATTAGTAACTTTGCAAGGTGTTAACCACAAAATATCTTTCCAAGCTTCCATAACACTCTAGATTAAGCAAGAGTAAGATGAGATAAGATCAAAATAAAAGCAAGAAACTCTCCCCCATCCATTATCATCATTTTCGGCCAAAAAGACAGCAGGTTGGTAAATCGAGCATAACTCCTTCGTTTCTCAGCCGAATTTCGTGTTCTTTAGCTTTTTGGAAAGCCCATGAGATGCTCTACAACTTTCATTTAGAATCCTCCTCCAGAAAACGTAGGTAAGACCTTCGTTTTTGCGATTCTTTCAGCTGAGTGAATAGTAACTTCGAATTTTTAACTTTGTTTTAATGGCTCCTTTAGTTAATCCAAGCTAATTCAAGGTTGTTCAAGGTGTGCCCAAGGATTATTAAGGATTATTAAGTGTTCTTCAAGCTTCAAAGAGGTATAACAACCCTTGCCCTTTTATATTTATGATGGATATGGTTGTGTTTAGTGATTAAGTGGTATAAATGTTATGATTATGATGTTATAAGTGTTTGTAAGTGATTAAAGTTGATTTTGGAAGGAGTATGTGCTTGTAACCATGGTTGGTAAGATGACCACATGGTGTAGGTGATGGTGTATAAGGTGGATGATTGATTTGGAGGAGTTTGATTTTGGAAAGTACGAAAATATAGCCGTTATAATGTCCGATTTTCGTTAGAACGAAATCTGCCCTGTTTTGGAACAACAGAGGCATACGGTAGGTTCCTGTTTAGAGCACCAATTGACCATGATGAGATAGATCTTGGTTCATAGATCGTTTTGATATAAGGTGCGTTAAAATCTGATGAACGGTTTAGGAGAAAAGTCAGTTTTAGTGAAAGACGTTCGATAACCGAGAAAACGTAATTGTATCAACTTTGAGGCTAAAGTTACCATACTTGGACATTTTTATAAGTCACGAAATTTTGGGATAAGGTAGTAGGGTGGTCAGAGGACCCTTGACAGTTGACCTTACATTAAAATTCGAAATCCATATTTTCTGAGAATTTTTACAGTTAAGTGTGGTCGTTAGGGAAAATGGTGAAAAACCACTGAAACTTCAATTGAGCTTGTAAATGGTTAAGTTCTTGAACCTTTGGGGTAATTAGTGATACGTTAGGCATATATTGAAGTATCAAGGGTAATGTTATACAAGAGTGTAGTGAGTAAGAGATGTGATATTCTAATGACGGCCGTTTTGTGTTTATAGAAACTCCGGAAGAGGGACCAGCCTTACTGTCAGGATACAGGAACCGAGGCAAGATCCTTCTATCCCTACTTCAAAAATTATGTATCTTCGGAATATTAATGATATCATGGAATATATTTATGTATATGTGATGCTTTTGTTGCTATATTGCAAAGAATATATTCTCTTGATTGTGGGAAATTAAAGTGAGATGGATATGAATATACATAGAGATGATTATGCATGAAGTGAACATGCCTTATGATTAAGGGAATATGAAAGAATGGTATCAGTTGTTATCCAGGGTTATATGGTTTATAATACTATATTAAAAATATTCTTTTTGGTGTTAGTGGTATTATAAATATTATTGATTATTAATTACTACTTTTTAAGTAGATGGAATATGTTATGGATATAAAAGCATATTTAAATTCTTGAATATAAAAGAGATGTCTGAATCATAATCAAAGTATTATGTTATGAATATATTTTATAGAAATAATGTGCGAGAATGAAAATGATATGAGTGAATGATAATTGATAATGGAAGTGATATACGGAAATGAAAATGTGAAATGGTGTTGATAAATTGAATGATGATCTTATAAAAAGGGGAATTTACAATAATAAGCGTAAGAGGCCGTGTGGAAGTTGCACAGTCCAGCACTTAATAAGCGTAAGAGGCCGTGTGGAAGTTGCACAGTCCAGCACTTAATAAGCGTAAGAGGCCGTGTGGAAGTTGCACAGTCCAGCACTTAATGTTTCATTTCGGCCCAAGAGTTGCCGAAGGAGGATGTAGTGGTAGACCTTCCTCCAGGAGGATGTTAGCAGGTGGCCTTCCTCCAGGGATGATGTTAGCAGGTGGCCTTCATTCCTTCTACCGGTAGTAAAAAGGGACGGATACGGAGGGCGACTGATCATCGAGCCTCACGTATTCGGCAACAGTGAAAACCCCTACAATATGTGAATAAAGAATAAATGATAAAGTCAGATTGGTATACTGAGAAGGGAAGATGATATGAAAGATGGAATTATTGTTATAGATGAAGAGAAACTGATTTTATATTAATTTATAAAAATTGTTACATAAGAAGGAAATGAGAAGATGATAGTAAGAGATTTAAATAAATATTCATGTTATCCTGAAAAATTACACTGAAAGATTATATTGATTGTTATATATTTAAGAAGAGAAACTGATACTGTATTATTCTAGATTTCTTTCTTATAATAGTAAGTGGATGATGTATTATTAAATAAGAGTTTTATTCTTCCTTAAAGTTTATAATTGATTTCCGTTTACATATGTATATACATGTATACTTGGTTACATTTTTAAATTCTAGTTTATAATAATATCTTGCTGAGCTATTATAGCTCACTCTTGCTACTTATGTATATACAGCTAGGACCAATGCCAATACTCCGTACGACACCCCGCAAGAGGGTAGGGGGAAGGCGACCTATTGAGCGAGTACTGGCGACCGTTCCCGAGGTAGATGACAAGCGCAAGGGGTTTAGTGATCTTATGTATATTAAGTGTGTAAGTGTGTGAGGTTGTAATAAATTTGGTTGTTGAAATGCTTCTTGTAGAAGCATCACTCAACAATGTACTTAAGTATGATTCTGGGATTGTAATAACTGTTTAACTCTAAACTTTTATTATGGTGAATGTTGTTCTCTGAGCATATGACTGGTGTGTGTATTACTGTGGGGTCAATTGCATAAGTATTAATTATAAAAAAAAAAAACCCAAGAGATATTGATTTTGAATGGAAGTTGGTCCGTGATGGCCCAAATTCATGACCCCGGATTTGGGGCTGTCACAGTATGGATCTGTACTCCTGGTGGCGGGCGGTTAGGATCAATTAAAGGAGAAACCAGCGTCTGAAGGGAGCTGGTTCCTTGACCTGGGTGGACGACCATAGGTAACGTCCTCTCAGCATGGGGATTCATCCCTGGGGGTTGAGAAGCCTGAGTTTGAGTAATCGCCCCTGTGGTTGGGGGTACCTGCTCAGTGACAGGCGGAGCGGAGCTTATGGGCAGAGCCTCAGTAGTGATTGGCTCGGTAGTGATTGGTGCTGTTCTTCGTGTTTGAACCATGGTTGATGTCACTTTCCCACAGACGGCGCCAAATGTTGTGGAATAAGAACTAGGTTACGAATTGTATTTAATGCTAGGGTTGGTGAGCTTCGAGCTTTAATGGTTGTTTCTGTGTCTCGAGACTAATCGATCCTCACAGAGTGCCTACGTATCTCGTTATTGAGAATCAAGCCAAGACTTAGTTCTGAGATGAGGGGTCTGACCCTTTATATAGGCTGAGAAGCCTTAGAATTATGGTAGGAGTAGGAGACTTGGTGGGCAAGCCACCGCCTCAACGAAGATTCTGGATCTATTCCTTTTAGGAATCAGTTTCCATGTTGAGATATGTATCTTGGAGGCTAAGTCAGGCAAGGGTTGTATCCTTATTTGACTCTCATTTGCTGAGCTGTTTATTACCCCTAATATTAATTACGAAATTAATATTATAATTAGGGTTTGGGCCCATCTGGTGGGCCCCAAGTTTGGACCATCCTAGGTCTAGTTAATGTCACATTAAATGTGTCTTTAGGGCTTACTTTTAGCCCATATCATTTTGTTTCATTTAATTATATTTTAAAAATTTTAACATTCTATATTAATAATTATAATAAAGGGGTTAAATTGTACAATTTCTATAGTTCAAGAGCAAAAATCTAAGACATTTTTACTTAGAAATTCATGGATACAATATTTCATATTTTAAGGATCAAAATGTAATTAAGTATTGTTAATTTATTAAATTACCCTGAGTTTTTTTTAAGAATAACGGTAAAAATTGATGAAAGGGGTACATATTGCAACAACAAAACATATAGGGATGTAAAATGCAATTATCCAATGTTTGAATACGAAATTGACTTTAGCCTGAATCAAAGGGGTGCAATTTGCAATTTAGTCTAGAATTAATTAGAACCAGGTCAACTGCAAAAGGTAACGCTTGTAGAATCTGTTGCATACGACTCTAGAGGGTCTATGAGATATTGGAACACCTTGTAAACAAACCGATGCCTAGTGACTAGCGAGCCACTAACTGAACTGATAATTACAACTGTAAGAAATATTTCACCTTTTCCAAACACTGTTGTGATCAAGAATGAAGCTACTAGTTCTCAACCCAGACAAGAGGGAGTACTGATGACTTATAAAAGAATGCTAAGTACACATAATTTTCTGTTGAAAGACCTAATGGAGTATGACCAATAGGGAAAAATGTGAAGGGTTTTACGCTCGTTGCTCTTAATGCAATTACATTTCACTTGGGCATCAATTCAGAACATGCACACTACAAGAAAAATGGCTACGTGCTACCACAAAAAATTGGTGAAGTACACAAGAGGTATGTGTATCTTCCATCTAGAGCATAACAAAAGAAAAAAATTAAATTAATCTGAGATAAATTATGTGCTTCATGGGATGTGATGGTTACACTAGAGCTTTTGATCCTCGATGAAACTGGTGTTTGTGGGCTTATGTGAAAAGAGATAGACAAATATTGTTATTGCTTGCTTGATATGATTACAACTATTTTGCTTGATAGCATGTTACAGATACATAGAGAAGACTAGGTTCATTCATAATTAGTAGCCTAAAAGTAGCCCTAAATTAAGTAGCTAAATTATACAAATTAATTATTGGCTTTGATCAAAGGATACAAGAAATGTGTACAATTATTACTAGATTTATAACCATAATTTATGTTTCCATATACAGCTAATACCCTCCCTCAAGTTGGAGAGGACTTCTAGGGTACACTCCCAATGTGCTTGCTAGTCGTCAAAATTGGTTTGCACCTAAAAGCTTTGTAAAAATATCTACAAGTTTGTTAGTAGCAGAAATATATGTTGGAGAAATTAGTCCGAAGATGATTTTTATACGGACAAAGTAACAATCTAATTCTATGTGTTTAATGCGTTCATGAAATACCAGATTTTTAGCAATATGGATAACTGCTTGATTATTGTAGTAAATTAGAATAAGATTTAGATCACGAAGTAAGTAGGATAACCATGCAATTCAATGGTGAGATTTGATAGAGCTTTATATCCTGCTTCTATATTATTGAAGAACGAGATATTGGACTTGAACCTAGCATCGTAAAGTATCACGTGGTAGATCGAAAGGTTGTAGGACAACCAGCCTAGTCCGAGTCTATGTACCTTGTAATTTCAAGGGACTGGAGGAAGAAAGAAAATGCTAAGGTTTATTGTGCCCCAAAGATAACATAAAACACGAAAAGCAGCATCCAGATGAGTAGTACATGGATGTTGCATAAATTGATTGAGATAGTTCACTGAGTAAGGAATATCAGGTCGAGTGATGGTGAGATACATTAAACGACCAACAAGATGACGATATTGACTTGGGTCTCGTAAAGCGGTGCCATCGGATTGAAGCAACTTAAAATGTTGTTCCATTGTAAATGGAGATGTCTTGATGTTAGTAAAGACTGAATCAT